>CP136895.1:20340833-23246666 GCA_034359265.1 Canna indica | reverse complement strand
AGAAAAAATTAACTTGCAAGAAGAATTTGTTGCTGGAATACTTATTGAGAAACTACCCCAATCATGGAGTGACTACAAACAATAACTCAAACACAAGCACAAGCAGGTCTCTCTTCAAGACTTGATCACCCATATCATCATTGAAGATACCAACATGAAGGAGTTCAAAGCTGCCAAAGGAAAGGAAATCACTACAAATGCCAATCTAGTACAAGACACATCAAAACCAAGGTACGAAAAGAAACATGATTACAGGCCCAAAACTAAACATCAAACTTTTAAGAAAAAAAGCAATTGCTATGTGTGTGGCAAACCTGGCCACCATGCACCACAGTGCAAGAAAAGGATGAGGAGAAATGACAATCCTGTCAAGCCAAATGCAAATTTGGTAGAAGCAGATGACATTATTGCTGTGGTCATTTCTCAGGTCAATATTGTGACCAATGTGAAAGAGTGGATGATAGACTCAGGTGCCTCCATGTACATTTGTGGCAATAAAAATGCCTTTGCATCCTATACTCAAGTTGTGGATGGAGAAGAGATGGTCTATCTTGGTGATTCACGAACTGCGCAAGTCCTGGGAAAAGGCAAGGTACTTCTCAAACTCACATATGGAAAAACCTTAGCCTTAAATGAGGTGCTTCATGTTCCTAATATTGGGAAAAGCTAGCCTGAAAATTTCTTTTGAGTATGACATGGTTGTGATGACCAAAAATAATATTTTTGTGGGAAAGGGCTATTGTAGTCATGGTTTATTTGTACTTAATGTTTCTAAAACAGTTAATAAAATTGCTAGCTCGTCTGCTTACTTCATTGATTCTTTTGATTTATGGCATGCTAGATTAGGACATGTTAATTCTTATTATGTTAAGAAAATGCATCTGTTTGGTTTAATTTCTTGTACTAATACTATATGCATGCAAAAATGTCATATATGTGCTGAATCAAAACAAACTAGGAAGTCTTGTGCATCTACTGTTAGAGAATATGAACTTTTATGTTTAATTCATACAAATTTAGGAGATCTAAAACAAACCATGATTAGAGGTTGTCACGCCCCAACTTAGGGTCACGTGACCAGCCAGGATATACGTGCCTATACCCCGCAACCTACTCATGCACATGCCAACTCATAAAACATAGCAGAACAAATAAATAGCTTTTTATTATAAAAGAGAATCCAAAACATATTTCATTTAAACAGTAAAGTTTTTATCAAAAAGTTCAAGTGCGAAAACAAAACGAATCAAAGACCAATAGTTCTTTTAACAAATAAAAAGCTAAAACGAAAAGACATAAACATCCCCAAGGGACTACAACTCCAAATCACCAACATAGGTGCATGACAACTACCAAAAACTTGACTACGATCCCTAACTAGGACTGCTATGAGATCAATGTAGCTCCTCTGCCATCCAGCCACGCCAAGTGCTCCAGCTCACCTCACCGGTCAAGCTTTGCAAATTAAACAAAAACAACAACAACGGGTGAGTTCAAAAGAACTCAGTGAGCGGTTCTACTAACCCCCATGAAAAATCCATAACATATATGAAGCATAAAACAAAACTCCTGACTCAAGCAGGAAAGGTCATGAGGGAGTGACTAGCTAACATGCCATCTGGCCACCACAAGCCCGAAGGCAACTAACACCCAAATGGTGAAGATCAACATGCCTAAGCCTACCATGCCCTAAGGCAACAAATCATACTAGGATAATCGGGATTGGCCCATTCGAACTTATCCTAATATAAATAAACTCAGGAGCAATCGGGATTGGCCCGTCCGAACTTGCTCCACGAGACGCGAAGGAATAATCGAGATTCGCCCATCCGAACTTGCCCCTTTAAGATATCGCATGGATAATCAGGATTGGCCAGTCCGAACTTGCTCCACGAGACGCGAAGGAACAATCGAGATTCGCCCATCCGAACTTGCCCCTTTAAGATATCGCAGGGATAATCGGGATTTGCCCGTCCAAACTTACCCCTTTTAGACATTATAGGAATAATCAGGATTTGCCCGTCCGAACTTATTCCTTAAAAGCACCTTGGGAATAATCATGATTTGCCCGTCTGAACTTATTCCACGAGGCCATACCGAAACAATTGTGATTTGTCCATTCGAACTTGTTCCAAAGAAATAACGTAGGAATAATCGAGATTCGCCCATCTAAACTTATTCCTTTAACACAGATTGGGAACTAGCCATCCAAGCTTCCGGGCCTAGCCCGCAATCCGGCTCCTCAACGAGCCTCTCCGCCATTCATAAAGATATGACGCAACATGACCTAAGTCAAGTCTCTCCTACGGTGTCTTAGGGGTGTCCTTATTGGGAAGCGTCGAAACACTCCAATACTCGACCCCAACTCCTAGACCCGTAATGTCATAAACCTCTGAGGTTTTATTTCATGCATAAACTTTATTTGTTGGTTCATAACGGATTATGCGGACCCCTTGCCCCTTTAAGATATCGCAGGGATAATCAGGATTGGCCCACCCGAACTTGCTCCATGAGACGCGAAGGAACAATCGAGATTCGCCCATCCGAACTTGCCCCTTTAAGATATCGCAGGGATAATCGGGATTTGCCCGTCCAAACTTACCCCTTTTAGACATTATAGGAATAATCAGGATTTGCCCGTCCGAACTTATTCCTTAAAAGCACCTTGGGAATAATCAGGATTTGCCCGTCTGAACTTATTCCACGAGGCCATACCGAAACAATTGTGATTTGTCCATTCGAACTCGTTCCAAAGAAATAACGTAGGAATAATCGAGATTCGCCCATATGAACTTATTCCTTTAACACAGATTGGGAACTAGCCATCCAAGCTTCCGGGCCTAGCCCGCAATCCGGCTCCTCAACGAGCCTCTCCGCCATTCATAAAGATATGACGCAACATGACCTAAGTCAAGTCTCTCCTACGGTGTCTTAGGGGTGTCCTTATTGGGAAGCGTCGAAACACTCCAATACTCGACCCCAACTCCTAGACCCGTAATGTCATAAACCTCTGAGGTTTTATTTCATGCATAAACTTTATTTGTTGGTTCATAACGGATTATGCGGACCCCTTGCTCAATTTTTAATTATGCAATTAAAGTTTAGATCACCAAAATTAGAGTTTTATTTTAACTTACTGTTGTGCCCGAAACTGATGTATATACCCCGAATCTGGTCTCCAGAGTGTGACCTATGTTTCCAAACTATATTTTTCGCTCAAAATGATAGGTTACATGACTATATTCAGTAAACTATGAACATCATAAACAAGATTTTAAATCAGTCCAGATTCATCAACTCAGCATGAAGTTTTCAGCATAATTGGGTTTCAGCATAATAAAGGTAATTAAATCCGAAATTTCAGAAATAAATTTCTTAATTATCAATATAACAGAATTATATCATTTAGGCAAAACTTCTCAAGAATCAAGTCATGATTGCTTAACCAAGAGTAGCATGAATCAAATAATCTTCAAGCAAGAATCAAATTTCGTGATCAAGAATCTCATATCAAGAACACTCATGGCTTCAAGATCAAATCTTATTTTTGTAAAACATGCTCCATATCAAAAAATCACAGATTTAAATCTAAGACATACAACAACAATTCAAGAACCTAAATAGGCAAGCAACTCATGATATAGACTTCAAGATAAATAAGAACTCTCACTTGGGAATTTCATCGAACACCTTGAGGGCACCCTTGATTCTCCCTTGGCCGAGCACCCCTAGGATCATCCTAGGGCTGCCGAGCCCCATAGGGGGAGGTTTCGGGTCTCCCCTCGCATGGCAATCACAAAGGAACGGCGAGAATTCAAGAGATTGACAGAAAGATGGTTCACAAGAACCCGAATTCAAGAACGGCTCAAAGAAAGCTCAAACACGTGAAACCACGGAAAGAGAGAGGGTAGATCCACTCACATGAATAGGAAGAAGATTTAGTGGAAAAATCCCGATCGATGGCCTTCGAATCCGATTCCTAAAGATGGCGGCTCAACTCAAAGAAGGGGCGGCGGCTCCACTTCAAGCCACCGACTTGGAGAGAGGGAAAGGGAGAGAGAGGGGGCGGCTTGGCTCAGGCGGCTCCTCTCTGCTCGGCTCCATAGGGAAGGGAAAGGGGAAGGAAGGCTCGGCGGCTGCTCTCCTCTCTCACTTGGCTAATGCGGCTCCAATAGGGAGCCGCCAACCCGGGGAGGGGGGGGGGGGATTTTTATAACCCCTCCCACTTCAATCTAACCACACCCTAACCTGCATTGTTCTCAACCCGGATCCACAAGCCGCTAATCCAAACTAACCCGATGGTAAAATACAAGCGACAAACACATGCACATCCACATGCAACATAATCAAAACAATTTGTTACATAATTATAAGTCATAATTCAACTCACCCGAGTTCACAAGCTCGCACCGGATCATGAGTCGACTCGGCTCGACCTTGAACTAGCCCGCTATGCTGACAAACACAAATAATAGAGGAAAAATAAATAAAATATCTAGGATATTACAGAGGTGGTAAAAAATATTAACTTTTATTGATGATTTTTCGAGATATACTAAAGTATATTTACTTAGACACAAAGATGAAGCTTTTGACATGTTTCTTAAATATAAAGCTAAAGTAGAAAATCGATTAAGTAGGAAAATTAAAAGAGTTAGATCAGATAGAGAAGGTGAGTACATTTTACTCAATGATTTTTGTGAAAAACAAGGCAAAATACATGAGGTAACTCCGCCTTACTCACCTGAATCTAATGGTGTAGCTGAAAGGAAAAATATGACATTAAAAGAGATGATGAATGGTATGCTAGTTAGTTCTAAGGCACCTGAAAACCTTTGGGGAGAAGCTATTTTATTTGCATGTCATGTGCAAAATAGGATACCATATAAGAAAACTGGAAAAACACCTTATGAATTGTGGAAAGATTATCCTCCTAACCTTAAATATTTGAAAGCGTGGGGGTGTTTAGCTAAAGTTTTGCTTCCTAAACCTAAGAAAAGAAAAAATAGGTTCAAAAACATCTGATTGTTTATTTATTGGTTATGCTGAACATAGTGCTACCTATAGGTTTCTTATTTTGAAAAGTGATGTGCTTGATTGCAACACTATACTTGAAAAAAAAAATGTTGAATTCTCTAAGCATGTTTTTCCTTTAAATGTTGATAGTGTTTCTCATGCACCTGTTATTCAAAATAATAGTGAAAATGAGGATTTGAGAAGGTCTAAAAGATCAAGAAAAGAAATTTCGTTTGGAAATGATTTTTACACTTATCTTGTTGAAAATGATCCATTAGCATTTTCAAATGCAATTTCTTCATATGATGCTCCTTTTTGGAAAGAAGCCATTAAAGTAGAACTTGATTCCATTTTGCAAAATAATGCTTGGAAATTAATTGATTGACCTCTTAGATCTAAAACTATTGGTTGTAAATGGATTTTCAAAAGAAAATATAATCCTAATGGTTCTATTGATAAATATAAAGCTAGACTTGTAGCAGAAGGTTTTACTCAAAAACAAAATATAGACTATTCTGACACTTTTGCTCCTGTGACTAGAATTTCTTCTATTCGGATTTTGATTGCTTTGGCTTCAATTTACAAACTTTTTATTCATCAAATGGATGTTAAAATAACTTTTCTAAATGGTGATTTAGAAGAAGAAATTTATATGGAACAACTTGAGAGTTGTGTGGTTTCTGGATAAACAAATAAAGTTTGTAAACTTCTCAAATCCTTATATGGCTTGAAACAAGCACCCAAACAGTGGCATGAAAAATTTGATCATTTCTTGATAAATACCAGTTTCTTTTCTGTTGAGGTAGATAAATGTGTTTATACTAAATTTGTGGAAAGTGATTGTGTGATTATATGCTTGTATGTAGATGGCAGGCTTACTTTTTGCTCTAGTCTTGAATTGATACATGAAACTTGCTTCTAAATTTGATATGAAAGATATGGGGGAAGCAAGTGTGATATTAGGTGTTAAAATCATAAGGAAGGGTGATAGTATAATTAATACTATCACAAGAACATTATGTTGAGAAACTTCTAAAGAAGTTTGGACATTTTGATGTCAAACCCGTGAGTACTCCTTATGATGCTAACTCTCAATTAAAGAAAAATAGAAGTGATCCCGTTGCTCAATTTGAGTATGCACAAATTATTGGTAGTTTGATGCATTTAATGAAATTTTCTCGACCTGACATAGCATATGATGTGTGTAGATTAAGCAGATATACACACAATCCAAATCATGAGCATTGGGCTGCATTAGTCAGACTAATGAAATATTTGAGAGGTACCATGAATTATGGTATTATGTATAGTGGATTTCCCGCTGTATTAGAAGGATACAATGATGCTAACTGGATTTCAGATTCAGATGAGACAAAATCCACTAGTGGTTTTGTATTCACCCTTGGTGGTGGTGCAATTATTTGGAAATCAGCCAAACAAACTATTATTGCTAAATCTACCATGGAGTCAGAATTTATTGCCTTAGGGTTGGCTGGTAATGAGGCTGAGTGGTTGAAAAACTTCTTAGTAAATATTCCGCTAGGCATAAAACCAACACCTTATGTGTCCATGCATTGTGATTGCCAAGCGGCAATAACCATTGCAAAGAATAAAACTTTCAATGGTAAAATAGACATATACGATTGAGACATGATGTGATAAAGTGGCTGCAAAAAGATGGAATTATATCCATTAATTATGTGAAGTCAGAAGTGAATTTGGCCGATCCTCTGACAAAATTGTTAGGAAGAAAACTAATCATTGAAACATCGAGGGGAATGAGACTTCAGCCAATTTGAGATATCAACAATGATGGTAACTCAACCTATGAGATTGGTGATCCTATGAATTAGGTTCATATGGGTAATAACAAAATCATTAGTTGATTTGGAGAGCACTATAAATATTTGGTCCCTCCTATGGTGCAAATAGTGCTAGACTGCAGTGAAAGTGAGGATGAGTTAATAATTCTTAATCATTTCATATCCTTTATAGGTGGTGTATTAGTTAGTACTCTTGATGGATTGACCTATATGGTTGTGGAGTGGGGCCGCTCCTATGAGAATTTTAGCTAATTCTCTAGAGCACCACTACAAAAAAAAAGAATTCGTGGCAAAATTTTGGAGTGGCCAACAATAATTGGCCACAAAAGGTGTAATTTGTGACGAAATTTGTGGCAAAATTATTTTTGTGGTTAAAAGTATAAGTTCAAATAATTTGTGACAAGTTTTCTAATTTTACCACTATGTTTGCCACTAATAATTGAGTCAACGTTCACAATTTATAATTTTTTAAATTTATGACAATAGGTTTTGCCATTGATTTAAAATATTCTACTGTGGCAAGCGTTTGTGACAAATTTTTTGCCACAAGTTTGTCACGATATTCTGTGGCGAGCATTTGCGACAATATTTTTGCCACAACTTTGTCACGATATTCTGTGACAATTATTTGCGACAATATATTTGTCGTAGACATAAAACTATTTATTGTGGCAAATTACTCTGCCACAGATGATAAAATAATTAAAAAAATATAAAAAGGCAAAATTTTAGGCAGGTATCTATTATATATATATATAATATACTTAACTAACAAATATAAAAATATTTTCCTTATATTTTTATATAAATATAAGAAACAAATATAATAAGATAAATATTTTTCCCAATATTTTTTATTTTTCTCATAATAACAAATATAATATAAAAAATATTAATTATAATAATATCAATAAAATTACCCATTTCCCGAACCCCTAAAACATCAATAAAAATATTAACTACATTTAAAAACATCAATAAAATTGGTTGGTAAATCAACCTATAATTTTTTTTCCACCTTTTAATTTAGCCGACCAAATATTTTTCCCATCTGCACCCTAATTTTTTCAACCTTATTTCTGCGCCCGACCAAATATTTCCCTCTTCTCTTTTTGTAGTCAACCCCGACAAGACAAACTCCAATCACTCGTCTATTCTCCGTAGTCGACCCAATACCTCCGCAATCTTCTCTCCCGTGCTTAGAACCATTCCTACATCTAAAAGTTTTTGACCCTGCCATTTATTTCCCTCTAATTTTTCATTTTCCTCCCTAGCCTATTTTTTTTTCTTCCCAAAACCGTTCCTAAACACATTGATTCGATACTTAACCCGCGTATCTCTTTTTCTTCCTTCCTCCGCTCACACTCAATCTCTCGCCCCCTCTCTCTTGCGCGCAATCTTTCCCAACCGAGGGTAGTGTGAACGGCCAGGGCCTACATCCTACCCTGTAGCCTACTATCTACACTGACCGTCAAGAAAACCAGAACATATGGAGAAAAGAAACCACAATGCAATCTTTATTTAAATTTTCAAAGTTCACGGATATATATATATTATTCAAACCAAAGAAGAAAAAAAATAACATCGTCACAAACTAGAACTTCTCAAGAATTAAAGTTCAATACAAGCTTTTCAAAACACTAACTGTCAGTGTAGAAAAAGAAAAGAAACTACAACATGACTCTGGACTATGACTAAAGGACGCCGCTACGAGATATGACACCACCGTCTGCCCCCCAGCTGCACCATGACGACAAGCCTCAATCACTGATCATGCTCTATAAAAATAAAGGAAACAAACCGTGAGCCCACTTGGGACTTAGTGAGTGGTTCTTCCGAACCTCCACATAATCCTCAATTAGTCATGCATAACATATAAGGCAACACAGTATATATATTCAGGGAGGTAAGCTACTTTTTAATATGACTACTGACCCCATGGGTCATTCTGTATAAACCATATATGAGAAAAACCTGCCATAACGGCCTAATTAAGCCACTTGGCATCCGGCCCTTGGGGCTTACTTATGGTATAAGAATCCCGGCCATAATTGGCCTTACAATACAAGGTAGAATCACACTGGCCTCTCGGCCACATCATATCAAGACGAAGTCAAGAAATCTCGGGCCATTGACAAGGATGGTCTACTAGTCTCCGGACACCGTCTGGGGTAGAGATAGCTAGTCCCACCCAACTGGGGTCTGACACCTAGTGGGCCCGCTGGTGCATCTCAAGACCCAATCACTGGCCGAGTCAAGCATTGGTCATTTCCGACCGCCCATGCTCCTCGGCAGACCATCTCAAGCACATCACACAATCAAAATGTTATCTAGCGTTATACGCTACCTTGGGTGAGGAATTCTGTGAACCGAACTTGGAATTCCACCCATGAACATTTTCATACAACATATATAAAATAAAGAACGGTAAACATAATTCACACAACTACTATGTGTAACTACGATAGTCAACAATAAACATTTACATACTGCATTAGAATTAAATTCAATATAAAATAGCTTATCTAGCATGGTAAGATAGCAATGCATTCAACAAGGCATGTACTATTAAGCATGGTAAAAATATTACATCATTTCAAAAATTAAACATGAATGATCTAAGAATGGTCACTATGCTATCATTCCTACAATCACATGTATCAATAAATTAGCTTGCTATAGTTAGAGTTTTGCCTAAGTGTCATCATGTCTCTATTGTTTTAGCACTCTAACTATGGGATTTACCATCTAAAGCTCACCCTCTCCCTCCCCTAGGCTTGGCCGAGCCTTGAGCAACGTGGACCTTGCTCGGCCATGCCCCTTAGGGTAGGAAGGGGAGAGGAGGATTAACCCCCGACCCTGAATAATTGTCTCCGCTATATTCTAGTTACATATTGACTAGTTGGCCCCTCCCCCTATATTCAGCCGAGCCTTGCTCATGGAATTTTGGGGTTGCTCGGCCGAACCTTTGAGCCTTAGGGAAGATGAGTTTCCTTAACACTTGAAATCAATGACTATGAACACACTATTCATGAAATTGAGATCATCCGAGGGCTCTACTTCCGTTAAGGGAATTGGGGAAAATTTTGGCATGACCTTTCCTTTTTTCCCATGGTTCGGCAGCCCTAATACTCAAGAAATCGACGAGAAATCATGACGATCCGACAAGAATCGATACAAAACAACGAATATACAATCTTGAAACCAAGAATTGTCGGAGATTCACGAGAAAACACATCCTAACAATCCTAGGGGTTCGGCTACCCGCCTCCCCCAATCCATCAAATCTAACCACTCACCTTTGCTTGAGCAAGATGAAGGATCGGATGTTGACGGCCTGGAATCTTCCAGCGACGGCGCGAAACTCGGATCGATCAAGATCTCCCTTCCTTGCTCCCTCTCCCTCTCTCCCTATGCGCTGCCTTGTGTGACTCCTAGATGAGTCGTACGACAGCTTGGATGAGGGATTTTAATCCCTCATCAAACATTCCATACTTGCATTTGGCACTTACTACTGACTCGACTCAGCCCGAGTTTGACTTGGGTTCCGACTCTACCCGCAACACGAGTCGATTTAAACTCGATTAAGGTATAAATGCATAAAAGGAAGGAGTCATTTACCCAATTTAATTGCATACATCATTAGTCGAGTCATACCTTCTACTCGAGGCAATCCTGAGGCTCGACTCGACTAACCCCAAATCCGGCGCGCTGCATCAAAACATATTTTTATATTAGGAAATTTTTCCAGGTCTTACAACCTTCCCCCCTTAAGGCAAATTCGTCCTCAAATTTACTTGAATGATAGGGACTTACCGACTCTTCAAATAAGGAAGGGTAGCGCTCTCTCATGTCCTGCTCTACCTCCCAGGTGGCCTCTTGCCCGAAATGGTGCTCCCATCTGACCTTTACTAGGGGAATTTCTTTGGATCTTAGCTTCCTGACTTGGCGATCAAGGATCTCTACCAGCCTTTCCTCGAATGAGACAGCCGAATCTACCTCAATAGTAGAAGGTTCGATCACATTCGAATCATCTTTTACATATCTCCGGAGCATGGATACATGGAAGACCGGGTGTACTCTGCTCAGGCTAGGAGGCAAAGCCATCTCATAAGCCACCTCACCCCTCCGCTTGAGAATAGGGAAAGGCCCAATGAACCTAGGGCTCAGTTTTCCCTTCTTCCGAAATCGGACCACCCCTTTCATAGGGGAGACCTTCAGAAAGACTAAATCACCCTCGACGAATTCCAATTCTCTGGCCTTCTTGTCGGCATACATTTTCTGTTGACTTTGGGCCGCTAGCAATCTTTCCTTTATAGCTTTCACCTTCTCTATCGCCTCCTCAAACAGATCAGGACCCACCATCAGTGATTCCCCGACCTCAAACCAGCCCACTGGAGACCTACACCGCCGCACATGCAAGGCCTCGAAGGGAGCCATGCCAATGCTACTGTGATAGCTATTGTTGTAGGCGAACTCTATAAGTGGTAGGTGGTTTTCCCAACCGTCGGCCATATCTAGGACGCATGCTCTCAGTATATCCTCCAAGGTTTGAATGCTCCTCTCTGACTGCTCGTCAGTCTGCAGATGAAAAGCTGTGCTGAAACACACCAGGGTACCCAAGGCTTCCTGGAAGGACAGCCAAACCAGGCTATGAACTGGGTACCGCGATCGAATATAATCATCACCGGGGTACCATGGTATGCCACAATCCTGTCCAAGAATAGTCGGGCGTACTGTTCCGCAGAGAAGACAGTCTTTACTGGAATGAAGTGCATGGTCTTGGTTAACCGGTCCACTACCACCCAAATGGAGTCAAAGCCGCCTTTTGACTTAGGCAACCCAATTACTAGGTCTATGGTGATTTTCTCCCACTTCCACTCGGGCACCTTGAGGTTATGCAGTAGTCCCGCGGGCTTGAGGTGTTTGGCCTTCACTTGTTGGCAGACTAGACATTTGGAGACAAACTCTGCTACCTCTCTTTTCATACCCTTCCACCAGTAATGCTGCCTTAAATCTCGGTACATCTTGGTGGCCCCCAGATGCATCGTATAAGTGGAACGATGACCTAGTTCTAGGACTTGCCTACACACCTCTACCATATCTGGCACCACGATTCAGTCTTTGAACCTCAGTACACCCTCTGAGTCCAACCTGAATCCATTCTCTGCATCGCCTCTTTGCACCAGATTCTTGGTCAGCGCACAAAAGGCATCCTCTCCCATGCGCGGCACGCAGCATGTCCACCAGCGTGGATTGTACCCACAGGTGTGCCTCCAAGGCACCTGAAGCTGACACTGATAAGGTTGCACCCCCATCTAGGCACAATGCCAACTCCCAAGCTAGAGGCCTCCACTTAATTTCCAAGTGAGCCAAACTGCCCATGGATTTTTTGCTCAGAGCATCTGCCACTACATTTGCTTTTCCCGTATGGTACATAATGGTGCAGTCATAATCCTTTAGGAGCTCCAGCCACCTCCTTTGCCTGAGGTTCAGCTCCTTTTGGGTAAGCAAGTACTGGAGACTCTTGTGATCTGTATAGATCTTGCAAGTCTCTCCATACAGGTAGTGCCGCCAGAGCTTCAGTGCGAAGACTACTACTGCTAACTCTAGGTCATGCGTCAGATAGTTCTTTTCAAGAACTTTTAGCTAACGGGACGCATAAGCTATAACTCTACCAAACCGCATCAGAACGCAGCCCAGGCCAACCCGAGAGGCATCATAGTAGACTACAAACCCTCTTGAGCTAGAAGGTACATCCAACACGGGTGCAGATGTCAAACATTCTTTGAGCTTCTAAAAGATCGCCTCACACTTGTCGTCCCAAATGAACCTGACCTTTTTCTGGGTCAGCCGAGTCAAAGGGGCTGCAATTCTCGAGTTCTCCACGAACTTCCGATAGTACCCGGCCAAACCAAGAAAACTGTGGATCTCAGTCACGCTAGTCGGCCGCCTCCAGTTCTGCACAACTTCCACCTTTGCAGGATCTACCATTATCTCATCCTTGGATACTACATAGCCCAAGAATCCTACACTTTCCAACAAGAATTCATACTTGGAAAATTTTGCAAACAAGCGGTACACTTTGAGGGTTTCCAGGACCATTCTCAGGTGCTTAGAGTGCTCTTCCTCACTCTTGGAGTAGACTAGGATGTCGTCGATGAAGACGATCACAAAGCTATCCAGGTACTCCTTAAATACCCTATTCATTAGGTCCATGAAGGCAGCAGGTGCATTGGTTAGACCAAAGGACATCACTAGGAACTCGTAGTGGCCATAGCGAGTCCTATAGGCCGTCTTAAGCACATCGCAGTCCCGGATTCTCAACTGATGGTATCCAGACCTTAGGTCTATATTCAAAAACCATTGTGCCCCCTGCAGCTGGTCAAACAAATCGTCTATCCTCGGCAGTGGGTAACGATTCTTGACTGTCACTTTGTTCAGCTGCTTATAGTCGATGCACATGCGCATCGACCCATCCTTCTTCTTCACGAAGAGTACCGAGGCACCCCAAGGTGACACGCTCGGCCGGATGAAACCTAGGTCTAGCATTTCTTATAATTGCACCTTTAACTCCCCGAGTTTGGCTGGTGCCATCGTATAAGGTGGAATGGAAATCGGCTTCACCCCGGGCTGCAGATCAATGCAAAAATCAACTTCCCTTCTGGGCGGCAATCCCGACAATTTCTCAGGAAAACATTGGGAAATTCACAGACCACCGGGGTTCCACTGACATTTTTTGCCTCACCCCTTCCTCCTTGGCCCCATATACGAAGGCCAGGAAGGACTGGTAACTCCCCTGAAGCAGCTTACGAGCCTTTAGGGCTGAGATGACCCCAATCGGCTTGCTCCCTCCCTCTACTTGGAAGGTGAACTGCGGCAGCCCAGTCTTGCTAAACATAACTGTCTTAGCTCTACATTCCAACATCGCAAAGTGCTCTACCAACCAATCCATGCCAAGAATGACATCGAGCTCATGTGTGGGTAGGAGTGTCAGATCTGCACTCAGTACATGGTCGTAGATGAGCACTTTGCAGCCTTGGTAAATTGAATTGGATAGGATTGCATCACCCGTAGGCGTTGATACTATCAATGGCTCGTCGAGCAAGGAGGGTACCATTGGCAACTCCCTAGTAAATTTGGCAGATACAAACGAGTGCGTGGAACCCGGATCAAATAAAACATATGCAGCAGACGAACATACTAAAATAGTACCTACCACCACTGCCTTGGACGCCTCTGCTCCATCACGATTCATAGCATATACCCTAGCAGGCGGCCTCTCTGAATGACTAGTTTGCGGCCCCTTATTCTGTGTCTGCCCCTTCTGAGCCACTGACCCCATTGACATAGATGCCTTTCCATTAGACTGCTCAGGCTTCTGGCCAATTCCCTCAGGACAGTTCTTCTTGAAGTGCCCGACTCGACCGCACCTGTAGCAAGCGTTCGTGCGGCTAAGGTAGGACCCCCAGTGCCTCCGATTGCAGCTGCCACACTGCGGCCCCTCTGACCTCTGAGAACCACCTCCTGACACTGTCGACCTCACTGACCCAGACCCTGGGCCCACACGTCCCCGATTGCCATTCCGTCCTCGGCTTTGCTGATGTTCTGCCGTGGTCACTGCCCCCTTAGAATGCTAAGGCCGACTGCCAGAACCCTGCGGTCAAAATTTCTTCTTAGCTGGCCCATCATTCCTCTCAAATGGCACCAAGCCTTCTTTCCAAAGGGCTTCATCCACTACCCGAGCCAGAGTAGAATCCTCAGTGTAGTGGATGAGCCTGCCGATTTGTGGCCTCAGACCTGCCACGAACCTCTTGACCTTGGCGGTCTCAGATGCCACTAGGGTAGGATGATACTTTGAGAGACGATTGAACTCCATCTCATATTCTAATATTGACATGCCTCCAGACTGGCGCAGAATCTCAAAGTCATGGGCGTGCTTGTTGCGAACACTCATTGGTAGGTACTACTCCTCCATAGCCACCCTGAATTCCTCCCACGTGGGAGGCGGTGCGCCAGTTGCCCTGCGGGCCCTCCAAGTGTGTAGCCAGACCTTTGCCGGTCCCCTCATCTGAAGTCCGACCATACGAGCCACTGCCTCCGACGAGCACCCTAGCTCCATGCATAACTCGTAGCAATCCCCCAAAAACTCAGTCACTTCCACCTAACGGTTTGTTCCGGTGAACTCTGGCGGCTTCAGCGTGATGAAATTTGCATAGGTTGGGGCCCCTGGAGTTCTGACCACGGGTGCTACAGTCTCTACCACCTCCAGTACCACTGGAACTTCGGGTATTGGCTACGGCGGTGGCTGCTGCAGCGACTGCTGCTGCTGCATCTGCTAAAGCATCTGCTGTCTCAGTTCCTGCTCCACGAGGAGCGCCTCAGTTAGCTGATTTACTTGAGCCTGCAATTGAGCAACTGCTGACTCTTGCCCCTGACTCTCAGACTGCTCCCTATCACTGCCCTGGGCCCAGCCTCGGCCTCGACCTCGGCGTCGCCCTCGGCCTCGACCTCGGCGTCGCCCTCGGCCTCGACGCTTTGTCGAGTTACTGTCGTTGCCGCTCAGGGCAGCATTAGGAACCTGCATTGCACTATCACAGAAAAGAAAAAGAGATTGCCTATCACATAATAAAGTCTTAACAGAAGCTTTTTAAAATTCAATACAAGCTTTTCAAAACAGTAACTGTCAGTGCAGAAAAAGAAAAGAAGCTACAACATGACTCTGGACTATGACTAAAGGACGCCGCTACGAGATATGGCACCACTGCCTGCCCCCCCAGCTGCACCATGACGACAAGCCTCAATCATTGATCATGCTCTGCAAAAACAAAGGAAACAAACCGTGAGTCCACTTGGGACTCAGTGAGTGGTTCTTCCGAACCTCCACATAATCCTCAATTAGTCATGCATAACATATAAGGCAGCACAGTATATATATTCAGGGAGGTAAGCTACTTTTTAATATCTACTGACCCCATGGGTCATTCTGTATAAACCATATATGAGAAAAACCTGCTATAACGGCCTAATTAAGCCACTTGGCATCCGACCCTTGGGGCTTACTTATGGTATAAGAATTCCGGCCATAACCGGCCCTACAATACAAGGTAGAATCACATTGCCGCTCGGCCACATCATATCAATACGAAGTCAAGAAATCTCGGGCCATCGACTAGGATGGTCTACTAGTCTCCGGACACCGTCCGGGGTAGGGATAGCAAGTCCCACCCAACTGGGGTCTGACACGTAGCGGGCCTGCTGGTACATCTCAAGACCCAATCACTGGCCGAGTCAAGCATTGGCCATTTCCGACCGCCCATGCTCCTCGGCAGACCATCTCAAGCACATCACACAATCAAAATATCCTAGGGTTTCCTTATATACACTTCGGCAGTTGCTCGTATCCGGCCCTAATCCGGCCTGTAGGGTCAACAATTAATGTTACCCTTCCGAAACATGTAGTCCTAATAATTTTAGGTTTCCAAAAATGAATACTAGAAGTCCTAGAAGTTGTATAATTTCCTAGTTCAGTTTCCATATCTAATATGTACCTTGCGATGTCCTACATGTTATCTAGTATTATACACTACCTTGGGTGAGGAATTCTGTGAACCGAACTTGGAATTCCACCCATGAACATTTTCGGACGGCATATATAAAATAAAGAATGGTAAACATAATTCACACAACTACTATATGTAACTACGATAGTTAACAATAAACATTTACATACTGCATTGGAATTAAATTCAATATAAAATAGCTTATCTAGCATGGTAAGATAACAATGCATTCAACAAGGCATGTACTATTAAGCATGGTATAAATATTACTATTGATATCATCCGAGGGCTCTACTTCCGTCAAGGGAATTGGGGAAAATTTTGGTATGACCTTTCCCCTTTTCCCATGGTTCGGCAGCCCTAATACTCAAGAAATCGACGAGAAATCATGACGGTCCGACAAGAATCGATACAAAACAGTGAATATACAATCTCGATACCAAGAATCATCGGAGATTCGCGAGAAAACACATCCTAACAATCCTAGGGGTTCGGCTACCCGCCTCCCCCAATCCATCAAATCTAACCACTCACCTTTTCTTGAGGAAGATGAAGGATCGGATGTTGATGACCTCGAATCTTCCGATGACGGCGCGAAACCTGGATCGATCAAGATCTCCCTTCTTTGCTCCCTCTCCCTCTCTCCCTATGTACTGCCTTGTGCGACTCCTAGATGGGTCGCACGGCGGCTTGGATGAGGGATTTTAATCCCTCATCTAACATTCCATACTTGCATTTGACACTTACTACTGACTCGACTCAGCCCGAGTTCGACTTGGGTTCCGACTGTACCCGCAACACGAGTCGATTTAAACTCAATTAAGGTATAAATGCATAAAATGAAGGAGTCATTTATCCAATTTAATTGCATACATCATTAGTCGAGTCATACCTTCTACTTGAGGCAATCCTGAGGCTCGACTCGACTAACCCCCGGTCCGGCGCGCTGCACTAAAACAGATTTTTATTTTAGGGAATTTTTCCGGGTCTTACACTTTATCTTCTTGATTTGATGAAGTTCTTTTTCACACTGGTTATATGATATCTTGCCTTCTTCAATTGATCTTAACATACTTAGTTGTCAAATTTTTGTTGCATCTAAGAAGGGAAATACAAGTTTTTGTAATTAAAATATTTTAATTTCTGTTGTCAATTTTTTTATTGCTTGTCTTTTTAGTGATTGGATGTTTGTCAGAGTAATATTTCTTCTTTACTTTGTGCATTCTCTTTTAATAGTATTGTTAGACTAGTGGACTGTTGAATAATTGGTGCTGTCTGTCGACTTAGGAGAATCTTTAAAGCAAGTTATGTTTTTTTGTTATGTTGTTTTGTAATGTTCAGCAAATCACTATTTCCAAAGTATTCTTATTTGTTCATCTTCAACTTTACTTAGGAAAGGAGAATAAAATATGTTGTTACTGATTTTTTTTTCTAAAACTATTTGCATATTGATTCTCTGGCAAAGTCTCCTATTAAAACCTTGGATGAACTTAGCATTACAGAAATATTTCCATCTCTATAGTTCCCTTCACCTATTGAGAGATCTGAGATGGAATCAACAACCGGTTCTCTTGTTTATTCCAAGACATCAGATCATAAATCATCCACAAACTATTTAGATACCTCTTTCATAGACATGGTGAACGGTAGTCAAAGATTTGGACAACGATTAAGGCATCGTTGCTATGTTATAACCGTAAGAGCTCGTTCTTTTCTTTATCACCAGGTTCAGTAATTCCATTCATACTTCTTATATCACCAGGTTTCTCTTACTGCACTCAGCAACTATAGGTGGTAGTGGGGAATATATGCATGATGCGTGGTGGATATAAGGCAGCAAAAGGTTGGTTCTCTAACTAAGAATGCATCTCAGGATCATTTACTATGTCAATATATTTAAGGTATGATATGCATTTCACTGATAATGATATTGCAGAAATTTGCTTATTCAAGTTAATGTATGATATGCATTTCAGCAAAAGGTTTGTTTTTCTTCTGCTCTACAAGTTACAATTTGCTTATTCAAGATAATATGATACAGGTATGAAGTTGATACATATGCTTTTCTCTCTTTGCTAGCTCTTCAGCCTCTTCAAAAAGTGGAATAGGGTCATTACCTATATTTTCTTTTGGCTTTAAGACTTTCAACTTAAAATGTTGTATTCCAATGGTTCTTAAACTGCCCATCTAACAACCTGTTATGATTTCAGAAATCAGAACAGTTCAAAAATCATAACAGTTCAAAAATCATAACAGTTCAAAAATCATAACAGTTCAGAAATTAGAACAATTCTGAAATCATTATGCTATGATTTCAAAACTATTCTGAAATCAGAACTGTTCAGAAATCATTTATTGGTCTGTTCAATTTTTACTTTTTCCAAAACTGTTCTGAACACATCGAGGATAAATCAAAACAGACCAGTAAAATTTTTTCTTTAATGTATTTTTGGCTCGTCTTATTTTTATGACAGACCAATAAAGATACAATGGCGCGGCCTTCCATGTCCAAATTGTATTATGAAACTCACTAGGGTAATAAGAAGAATGATTGGGTTAGTGAGCAGGCTATGACAAATTATGTAAGTTTAGTTGATATATAATTCTCCATATATAGTAAAATATTAGTTGCAACAGGTTTTAGTTGTAATCCATTAATTTTTTGTTTTTTAGGAGGCAGCGAAGGCAAGAATTGAATCTCTAAAAGAAGCTGGCGAGGAAGTTGATGAAGATAAGATATACTATGAGGTTCTAATTAATTACTATATATGTTGTTGTCATCTAAGGCATGAAATTGAATCTCTAAGGCATGAAATTGTTGTCATCTTATGCTAGCTATTGCATACTATATATATAGAAACATACAAGGAGTATCATGTGATGAATCCATTAAACTAAATATTTTAATTTCAAGGAAGAAAGATTGGATAACTGGGTTGTAATCTAGATTAGCAAATGTGGACGATGCATGGCTGATATATTTCTGTCTTTTAGTCAAACTTCAAGCTGGCTATATATATTACTTGTAGTTTAAATTTGAACTAATTTATAAGCTGATCCCGGCTATTTGGCCGTGATTAACGGGTTTAATTAGTTGAATATTAAGGTGTCACACCCCAACTGAGGGTAGTGTGACCGGCCAGGGCCTACATCTTGCCCTGTAGCCTATTGTCTACACGGACTGATAATAAAACAGAACATATCGAGAAAGGAAACCACAACACAATCTTTATTTAAAGTTTTTGAAATTCACAAATATATGTTTTTCAACCCAAAGAAGAAAACCAACATCGTCACAAATAGAACGTCTCAAGTATTAAAGTTATTACAAACTTTTCAAAACATAACTGTCAGTGTAGAAACGAAAAATAATTACTACAAGACACTGGACTATGACCAAAGGACACCGCTACGAGATATGGCACCACCACCTGCCCTCCAGTTGCACCATGACGACAAGCCTCGATCAATGATCATGCTCTGCAAAAATAAAGGAAACAAACCATGAGTCCACTTGGGACTCAATGAGTGGTTCTTTCGAACCTCCACATAATCCGCAGTTAGTCATACATAACATATAAATAACATAGAATATAATCAGGGAGGTAAGCTACTTCGTTTTGTGACTATCGACCCCGTGGGTCATTCTGTATAAACCATATAGGAGAAACTTGCCATAACGGCCTAACCTTGCCACCTGACATCCGACCCTTAAGGCCTACTTATGGTGTAAGAATCCCAGCTACAACCGGCCCTACCATACAAGGTAGAATCATACTGGTCGTTCGGCCACACCATATCAATATATAAACATGGAATCCCGGGCCATCGACTAGGATGGTCTACTAGTCTCCAGCACCGTCTGGGTTAGGGATAGCTAGTCCCACCAAACTGGGGTCTGACACCTAGCGGGCTTGCTGGTGCATCTCAAGATCCAATCACTGGCCGAGCTAAGCATTGGTCATTTTTGACCTCCACGCTTCTCAGCGGACCATCTCAAGCACATGACACAGTCAAATATCCTAGGGTTTACTTATATACACTTCAGGCGGTTGCCCGTATCCAGCCCTAATCCGGTCTGCAGGGTTAATAAATTAGTGCTGCCCTTCCAAAAACATGTACGCTTAATAGTTCTAGGTTTCCAAAAATGAATACTAGAAGTCCTAGAAGTTGTGTTATTTCCTAGCTAGGTTTCCATATATACTATGCATCTTGCAACGTCCTACATGTTATCTAACCCATTCTTCCTAGAACGAGCGAACTCGCCGACTACGTAGGCACTCGACCTACCATTTGCACATCACTTACCAAATTAATTACGGATAGTAACATCATGAAGAACCAAAATAAAATGTAAGTAATGTAGAGATTAAACCAATATGGAAAATTTTTCGGGTCTTACAACCTTCCCCCCTTAAGGGAAATTCGTCCTCGAATTTAGTTGGGTTACCAGAACTTACCGGCTCTTCAAACAAGGAAGGGTAGCGCTCTCTCATGTCTTGCTCTACCTCCCAAGTGGCCTCTTGCCCAGAGTGGTGCTCCCACCTAACTTTTACCATGGGGATCTCTTTGGACCTCAGCTTCCTGAGTTGGCGGTCAATGATCTCTACCGACCTTTCCTCGAATGAGATGATCGAATCTACTTCAATAGAAGAAGGTTCGATCACATGCGAGTAATCTTTTACATATCTTCGAAGCATGGATACATGGAAGAACGGGTGTACTTTGCTCAGGCTAGGAGGTAAAGCCAGCTCATAAGCCACATCGCCCCTCCGCTTGAGAATAGGGAAATGCCCAATGAACCTGGGGCTCAGCTTTCCCTTCTTCCCAAATCGGACCACCCCTTTCATAGGGGAGACCTTTAGGAAGACTAAATCACCTTCGTTGAATTCCAATTCTCTGACCTTCTTGTCAGCATACATTTTCTGTCGACTCTGGGCCGCCAGCAATCTTTCCTGTATGGCTTTCACCTTCTCTACTGCCTCCTCATCTAGATTAGGACCCACCCCGAGTGATTCCCCGGCCTCAAACTAGCCCATCGGAGACCTACAACGCCCCGCCCATACAAGGCCTCGAAGGAAGCCATGCCAATGCTACTGTGATAGCTATTGTTGTTGGTGAACTCTATCAGTGATAGGTGTTTCTCCCAGCCGTCGGCCATATCCAGGATGCATGCCCTCAGCATATCCTCCATGGTTTGGATGGTCGTTTCTGACTGACCGTCAGTCTGTGGATGGAAAGCTGTGCTGAAATGCACCTGGGTACCCAAGGCTTTCTGGAAGGACTGCCACAATTGGGCCGTGAACTGGGTACCTCGATCGGATATGACCATCATAGGGGTACCATGGTATGCCACAATCGTGTCCAAGAATAGTCGGGCGTACTTTTCTACAGAGACGGTAGTCTTCACTGGGGTGAAGTGCGCGGTCTTGGTTAACCGGTCCACTACCACCCAAATGGAGTCAAAGCCGCCTTTTGACTTAGGCAACCTAGTCACTAGGTCCATGGTGATTTTCTCCCACTTCCACTCGGCACCTCGAGGTTCTACAGTAGTCCCACGGGCTTGAGGTGTTCGGCCTTCACCTGCTGGCAGACCAGACATTTGGAGACAAACTCTGCTACCTCTCTTTTCATACCTTTCCACCAGTAATGCTGCCTTAAATCTCGGTACATGTTGGTGGTTCCCGGATGCATCGTGTAAGTGGAACGATGACCCAGCTCCAGGACTTCCCTGTGCACCTCTGCCATATCCGGCATCATAATCCGGTCTTTGAACCTCAGCACACCCTCTGACTCCAACCTGAATCTATTCTCTAAATCGCCTCTTTGCACAAAATCCTTTGTCAGCGCACAAAAGGCGTCCTCTCCCTGCGCGGCACGCAATATATCCACCATTGTGGATTGTACACGCAGGTGTGCCACCAAGGTACCTGAGGCTGACATCATCAGGGTTATACCCCCATCTAGGCACATCGCCAATTCTCGTGCTAGAGGCCTCCTCCTAATTTCCAAATGAGCCAAACTGCATATGGATTTTTTGCTTAAAGCATTTGCTACTACATAGGCTTTCCCCTGGGTGATACATAATGGTGCAGTCATAATCCTTCAGGAGCTCCAACCACCTCCTCTGCCCGAGGTTCAGCTCTTTTTGGGTAAGCTCCTCTGCCCGAGGTTCAGCTCTTTTTGGGTAAGAAATTACTGGAGGCTCTTGTAGGCCGTATAGATCTCGCAAGACTCACCATATAGATAATGACGCCAGAGCTTTAGAGCAAGGACCACTGCTGCCAGCTTTAGATCGTGCGTCGGGTAGTTCTTTTCATGAAGTTTCAGCTGACGGGACGCATAGGCTATGACTCTACCAAACTGCATCAGAACGTAGCCTAGGCCAACCTTAGAGGCATCACAGAAGACTACAAATCCTCTAGAGCCGGAAGGTACGACCAACACCGGTGCCGACGTCAAGCATTCCTTGAGCTTCTGAACTTTCGAGTCAAATTTTACCTTTTTTCGAGTCAACCGAGCCAAAAGGGCTGCAATCTTGGAGAAGTTCTCAATGAACTTTCGGTAGTACCCGGCCATACCAAGAAAACTGCGGACCTCAGTCACACTGGTTGGCCGCCTCTAGTTCTGCACCGCCTCCACCTTTCTAGGGTCTACCCTTATCCCTTCATTGGACACCACATGGCCCAGGAACCCTACACTTTCCAACCATAATTCATGCTTGGAAAATTTAACAAACAACCGGTGCTCTCTGAGGGTTTCCAAGACTATCCTCAGGTGCTTCGAGTGCTCTTCCTCACTCTTGGAGTAGACCAGGATGTCGTCAATGAAGACGATCACAGAGCTGTCCAGGTACTCCTTAAATACCTTGTTCATTAGGTCCATGAAGGCAGCAAGTACATTGGTTAGGCCAAAGGACATCACTAGGAACTCGTAGTGACCATAGCGAGTCCTAAAGGCCGTCTTAGGCACATCACAATCCTGGATTCTCAGCTGATGGTATCCGGACCTTAGGTCTATCTTCGAAAACCATTGTGCCCCCTACAGTTGGTCAAACAAATCGTCTATCCTCGGCAGTGGGTAACGATTCTTGACCATCACTTTGTTCAACTGTCTATAGTCGATGCACATGCGCATCGACCCATCATTCTTCTTCACGAAGAGTACCGGGGCACCCCAGGGTGACACGCCCGGCCGGATGAAACCCAGGTCTAGCATTTCTTACAATTGCACCTTCAACTCCCTGAGTTCGATCGGTGCCATCCTATAAGGTGGAATGGGAAATCGGTTTCACCCCGGGCTGCAAATCAATGCAAAAATCAACTTCCCTTCCGGCGGCAATCCCGACAATTCCTCAGGAAACACATCAGGGAATTCACAGACCACCGGGGTTCCACTGACATTCCTTGCCTCACCCTTTTCCTCCTCAGCCACAGATACGAAGGCTAGGAAGGATTGACAGCCGCCCTAAAGCAGTTTACGAGCCTTTAGGGCTGAGATGACCCCTATCGGCTTGCTCCCTCCCTCCCCTTGGAAGGTGATCTGCGGCAGCCTAGGCTTACTAAACATAACTATCTTAGCTCTACAATCCAACATCGCAAAGTTCTCTGCCAACCAATCCATGCCAAGAATGACATCGAGTTCAAGTGTGGGTAGGAGTGTCAAATATGCTCTCAGTACATGGCCGTAGATGAGCACTTCGCAGCCTTGAAAATTTTGATTTGGCTACGATTGCATCGCCCGTAGGCGTTGATACTACAAATGGCCCGTCGAGCAATGAAGGTGCCATTGGTAACCCAGCAGCACATTTGGCAGATACAAACGAGTGCATGGCACCCGGATCAAATAGAACATAAGCAGCAGATGATCATACTAAGATAGTACCTGCTACAACTGCTCTAGATGCCTCTGCCCCCTCACGATTCATAGCGAACACCCTGGCAGAAGGTGTCTTTGACTGGCTAGCTTGCAGCCCCCTGTTCTGCATCTGCCCTCTCTGAGCCACTAACGCTATAGACATAGGTGCCTTTCCTTTTGGTTGCTCGAACTTCTGGCCAATTCTCTCCAGACAGTCCTTCTTGAAGTGCCCGACCCGACTGCATTTATAACAAGCATCTGCGTGGCCAAGACAGCCCCCCAGTGCCTCCGACTGCAACTGCCACACTACGATACCTCATCCTTCTGAGGAGCACCTCCTGACCCTGCCGACCTCATTATTCCTGAACCTGGGCCCCTACGGCCCCAGCTACCACTCTGACCTTTGGTCTGCTGGTGGTTTGCGGTGGTTACCGTCCCCTCCGAG
The DNA here is from genome assembly GCA_034359265.1 of Canna indica. Classification (NCBI taxonomy): domain Eukaryota; kingdom Viridiplantae; phylum Streptophyta; class Magnoliopsida; order Zingiberales; family Cannaceae; genus Canna; species Canna indica. Next base: position 23,221,962 of record CP136895.1, on the reverse strand, counting down.
TGCCATGGTCGACTCCCAGATTCCTGTGGCCAAAATTTCTTCTTGGTCAGTCCGTCATTCCTCTCAACAGCACCCAGGCTTACTTCCGAAGAGCTTCATCCACTACCCGAGCAAGAGTGGAGTCCTTGGTATAGTGGATGAGCCTGCCAATATGAGGCCTCAAGCCTCCAACGAACCTTTTGACCCTAGCGGTCTCAGATGCCACTAGGGTCGGATGACATTTGGAAAGGCGGTTAAACTCCATACTAGCTCCCAGAATTAGGCGCTACTAACTTTTCCCAAACCAATTGGTAAAGGGAATGGGCGTTCGAATGTGATTTGGCCAAACCCGGCCTCCGCCATGGGACAATTACTGACACAACCCGGCCAACAATCTCCCCCCCCCCTCGACGCTCTGCAGAATTACCGCCGCTGCCACTCATTGCAGCATTATGAGTCTCCCTCACACTATCAAAAGAAAAGAACAACTCTCCTATCATATAATAATAATAATTATTATTATTATTTTACAATAGAATCAAATAAATACTATCCGCATGGTGCGCTGAGTGCAGTAGTGGTCGCCCGATCTCGTAGCATAACTATACCGTATGTCGACACGCTAGCATATGTCTCATACGATACCCAACACTTATCCTTAGTCAAGATCTAATCTAGTGCTCTGATACCAACTTTGTCACACCCTAACTGAGGGTAGTGTGATCGGCCAGGGCCTACATCCTGCCCTGTAGCCTACTGTCTACACGGACTGACAATAAAACAGAACATATCGAGAAAGGAAACCACAACACAATCTTTATTTAAAGTTTTTGAAATTCACAAATATATGTTTTTCAACCCAAAGAAGAAAACCAACATCGTCACAAATAGAACGTCTCAAGTATCAAAGTTATTACAAACTTTTCAAAACATAACTGTCAGTGTAGAAACGGAAAATAACTACTACAAGACACTGGACTATGACCAAAGGACACCGCTACGAGATATGGCACCACCACCTGCCCTCCAGTTGCACCATGACGACAAGCCTCGATCACTGATCAGCTCTGCAAAAATAAAGGAAACAAACCATGAGTCCACTTGGGACTCAATGAGCGGTTCTTTCGAACCTCCACATAATCCGCAGTTAGTCATACATAACATATAAACAGCATAGAATATAATCATGGAGGTAAGCTACTTCGTTTTGTGACTATCGACCCCGTGGGTCATTCTGTATAAACCATATAGGAGAAACTTGCCATAACGGCCTAACCTTGCCACCTGGCATCCTCCCCTTAAGGCCTACTTATGGTGTAAGAATCCCAGCTACAACCGGCCCTACCATACAAGGTAGAATCATACTGGCCGTTCAGCCACATCATACCAAGATATAAACATAGAATCCCGGGCCATCGACTAGGATGGTCTACTAGTCTCCGGACACCATCTGGGGTAGGGATCACTAGTCCTACCCAACTGGGGTCTGACACCTAGCGGGCCCGCTAGTGCATCTCAAGATCCAATCACTGGCCGAGCTAAGCATTAGTCATTTCCGACCTCCACGCTTCTTAGCGAACCATCTCAAGCACATCACATAGTCAAATGTCCTAGTGTTTTCTTATATACACTTCGGGCGGTTGCCCGTATTCGGCCCTAATTCGGTCTGCAGGGTCAACAAATTAGTGCTGCCCTTCCAAAAACGTGTACGCCTAATAGTTCTAGGTTTTCAAAAGTGAATACTAGAAGTCCTAGAAGTTATGTCATTTCCTAGCTAGGTTTCCATATATACTATGCATCTTGCAACGTCCTACATGTTATCTAACACATTCTTCCTAGAATGAGCGAACTCGCCGACTATGTAGGCACTCGACCTACCATTTGCACATCACTTACCAAATTAATTACGGATAGCAACATCATGAAGAACCGAAATAATAAGTAAGTAATCTAGAGGTTAAAACAATATGGAACATACACTAAGCATAGCAACAATTAAACATGATATGAGCAATTAAATGAAACCTTTCTTGACTACATATACCATATAAGCATTGTGAAGAACATTTCCAAAATGATAATATAGATCTACCCCAACAAATCACAACATGAATATGGATTAACATTAACATGAATATGAATAAACATTAAGCAGAGGAATATGAACAACTACACAAAATCTTTCGTTTCCTTCCCCTTTCCCTTGATCGGCCGAAGCTCGAGCAAGGTAAACCTTGCTCGGCTGAATCATCCATGTGGGAAGGGGCTGGAATGTATGCATATTAACCAGTAGATCAGTAAACATAAACTTCAAATTTAATCTAACATTTAAACATGAAGGTGCGAGTTAATGCGATAAAATAAGAGATCAAACAATCCAATATAAACAGCCCAACTTTTCCCCCTTCTACTGCTTGACCAACTCGAGCAGGATGATGACCATGCTCGGACAAACCCTCTAGAGGTGGTGGACTTGGCTGCGGCATCCAGTCGAGCATCAATCTAAAAATGAAAACAAAACGAATACAAGTCGATACGCGAGTTGCGAGACGAGCAAGGAAATTGGGGAAAATTTCGGCATAACCTTCCCCCTTTTTCCTCGACTCGACTAGCCCCTTAAAGCGAGAAATCAACACATTTTCAAACATGAAATCATAGTATGTACAACAATTTAAAAATCTAACATGGGGAAACAACCCGATCGGCAAAACTCGCAGAGAAAATCTCGATTTCAAAATCTATGGGGCCGGCCACCCGCCTCCCCTTAACATCTACTCTAACCACTCACCTTGAATTGGATTGCGAAGAAATCTTGATGAAACAAGATTTTGATCTCCTCGAGCGTCGTCGCGAACTTAGCGCCGACAAGATCTCCTCCTCCTCTCTCCATTTCTCCCTCTTGTTAGGCTGCGTGCGGCTCTCTCTTTGAGCCGCACGGGTGGCTTGGTTGAGGGGTTTTATTCCCCCCATACAATGACCCATTTGCCCCTCACTTGACTTCTTCTTCTCAATTCGATCCGAGTCCGATTCGGACTCCGATCCTATCCGCACTCATGAGTCGAACTCGACTTTAATAAGACATCATAAGCAAGAAAGGAAATAACCATTGAACTAATTCAACTTCATATTTCCATGGGTCGGTTATACATTCTACTCAAGGCGATTTCCGTGGCTTGACCCGGCTAACCTCCGATCCGGTGCGCTGCACCAAAAAAAAGAGATTTTTATATTAGGAATTTTTTTCGGGTCTTACATAAGGTGAAGGAAAAAAATTGAAATTTTAATAAGAGTTGGCTAAGGCATGAAACCTATTATCATATTACAAAGTCATCAATTTTAATGGTCATTGAGCACTGAACGGTTAAATATACATTTATATATTTTACTTCAAATGATTGGATATATATTTGTTATAGAGTTAATACTTATTGTATATATTCTTTATAAGTATATAATGTGCTATTTAGTTTTGGATAGATTTATTGTAATCACTATTGTAATATGCTATTTAGTTTCGCATTAAGAGTTCGTTAGCATTAACTCGAATAGTTAAATAAGACTCGATTAGTGTGTAATGTGTGCAATTTCAAAGCATACACAAAGCTTGCATATTTACATCATTAGGTTATAATATATTGCAATTTTTTATTTGCAATTTTCTAGTTGGAGCTAATGAGACGATGTTCTTACTTCCCTTCCTTTGTAGGATAAAAAGAAGAAGAAATGAGGCGGACCTAGAAGATGTACTATATCTTCTTTTTATTAAGACAGTGTTGTCTGAGTTTTTTTGGCGTATAGACTATTTTGCGTACCTATTGTAACTTCTTTTTAATGGATATTAGATACTTTAGACTATTTCGTGTTGGTAGACAATGTTGTTTTTGGTGTATTTAGATTAATGTTGAACTTATTTTGGATTTGTTGATGGTTGGATATGTAGGTGCTTGGTTGTATACCTACTAAGCTCTAGGTTTTGTAATTAGCAAGTGGATTATTATATTAATGAATGATTAATTGTTAAATTTTGTGTGTTTGTTAAATTTATTCATCATAGATTCTCAAAGTTGTGGAAAAATTATCACTAATATTGTGACAATAATCCAAATTTGAAATCGTGTTAGTGAAAAATTTATTTTAACGATTAATGACAAAGGATCAAACATACAGTGGCAAAATTTTTTATAACAAATTTAATATTTAATGGCAAAATATAACATAATATTAGTGACAAATTTCATATATTTTTGCCACAGAAAGGGTTCTAGAAATGGTAGAATAATGACAAACATTTATTAATAAGTGACAATTTTTTTTGCCATAAATGATATGTGGTGTCAGCAAGCCTCGTTTGTCACAATAGGGTAGAGGTAGTTTGACTTTTTCATTTGCCACTAAAGAAATTGCAATTCGTGGCAGTCTACTAAAGTTCGTCACAAAAGCCAAAAATGACCTTTAGCAGTGGACCTAATGTGGGAAACAATTGACGAGCATGTTTTTACCACTGAATCATCATTTTGCCACTATAGGTCACTACTGTGGCAAAAATAGTTTGCCACTAATTTCAATTTTTTTTGTAGTGCACTCATGAATATCCAGGTGCGCGCGTGGCCTATTAGCGCACAAACGCGTTGAACAATAGAACTGTGAGGTATAGTATGATTGATAAGAAGTTTAGATTGCAATACGAATTCTTGGCTCATAGAAGCTTTATGTTTCACCAATTATTCTGTAACTTATATCTCATTCTTTCTAGTTCTGGTTCATAGTCTAAAAGACACCAAAACCGATGCATTTTACTAAATTGAGAAAACCCACCTATTACCTTCTCTTTGTCCTTTTGAAATATGTGGGGGATTGTTGTAAATTATGAGGTATTTCAAAAGGCTTTAGTCCCACATCACATAATATTATTTTTTAGTTATTGTTTATCTTGAGATATTTTTCTTTTACCACGTTTTATACATGATAAATCCCCTTGCCTTTTCTCCACATCCTCATCCTCCACGTTTTATTCGTGATCACGAATCCTCCATGTTTCATTTGTGACCACAATTTTGTTATCTCTATCACATCCTCTTGGCCCCATAAATACATGTTGTTCCAGATAATGTGGAGACAACATCTACTACATCTTCTTCCTCCGCCGCATCTTTTCTCCCAATCTGCTCTAAAGCTGGGTTTTACTTTCTACTGCTTCCTGCTCCTATTGATCAAAAGGGCTCGTTGAATCCTGGGGGATACGCCGTCAGGCTAATAAATCCTTAATTAAGGACAATGTCTAGAACATGCCTCGAGTATCACATATACGTCCATATTTCCCAACACATTAAACTTAGGAGGTGTTTGGTATGAGGTAATCTAAATGGATGACTGGTAATCTTAATTAAAATTATTTGGGCCCCATTAGATTATCGCGTTTAGTTAAAATAAATTACTGATAATCTGGATGCCCATGGTAATCTACATTACCACTCAAGTGGTAATCCACATTACCAAGGGAGGGGATGACTATATGGATTACCAGTAAGGTGGTAATGTTACTTTTTTATTTTTGTCAAAAATATCCCCAACTAAAATACCCTCTATTGACATAGAAAAAAATCCTCGCCTTATCTCAATTGCCTCATTTCATAGTAAATTAGTAATCCCTATTTTATTTTTATTTTATTTTTATTTTTATGTTTTTATGTTTTTATTTTATTTTATTTTATTTTATATTTTATTTTATTTTATATTTTATATTTTATTTTTTATTTGAGGATATTTTTGTTAAAGATATAAGTTTTCTAGTAATCTTTTTTTATACCAAACAAGGTAATGTGGATTACTAGCGAGATTACCAAACATGATAATGTAACATTACCGATAATTTTTAAAGTGGTAATCTATCTAGGTGGTAATCTAAATTTCCAATAATCTTAAATGGTAATGTACCAAACGTCTCCTTACCGTCTCTGGAAATTCGTAGGCAGGTTATAAGGTATCTGAGCGGCGTTTCCAAGATTATTGTTGCTCAAGTCACTGCATGCATATATCCATATCAGGAAATCAAATTTCCAAGGAAAATTTCAACATGAAGAATATTCATAACGCAAAAAATTAATCCAACTTACAGCTCAGTTAATGAAGACATTATGTTCAAGTTGTACCCAAGCGTTCCAGTAAGACTCAAACCAGACAATTTGCTACAAACCCCCAAATAATAGCATGCATCAGTTAGAATAGCAAGAAAGCATTTAAGAAACAAGTTAATTGTAATATAGTTTCACATTGTTGTGACTGCTGAATCGAAGCACGTAACTCCTCGCCATGATTCCACGCATGGGTCACCACCGCTTTGTTTCCAACCTGTTAGCTTTGCATCCGAGTTCAAGGCGCTAAAGAGGACATTAAGAGCAGAAATTGTACAGGAAGCATGAAATTTGAGAAGAATATCTATCAAACATGAGTTGAATAAAGCATAAATTAAGTAAATCATTTCCCTAGACTAGCTTAGTCAATTACAAGTTGATAAAATCCAGGAGTCCGTCCATATTTCTGAGAAGGTTTGAGGATGAAATTGGTACGTGAAATAAACAGAAACCAGCTAACATAAAGTATTTAGAAATAAAAAATCGTGGTAGCTGGAATACATTCTCCTCTTTTTTTCAACTAATATAGTTACCGAGCCATTGAAAACCGACATTCCGAATCATAATCCTCGAAGCTAAAAAGTGCAACCTTCTCTCATCGAAAACAATAAACCACAAAAATAAAATGTCAACTTGAGATTATTCTGACATTTTATCAACCAAACACCAAAACAGGAAAACAGATTAGGAAGATGACTTCCCGACTTCAATAGCAAAAACCAAGGAACAAACATCCAAAAAGAAGAAAGATTCAACAAGCGGACACCCGTGAGGAGAGCATTTCCTACTTTCCCCTCGCATCGATTGTCAAAAATGGAGTTTACCTGACAGGCAATGGATCAGGTCGGGAGATTAGGACTGGACTCTGGGCGGATCGTCGACCAGGCGCGTACGGATCGGAGATTGGATGCTCGGAAGGTCGAAGAGCGAGAGAAACCAAGAAGAAGAATGGAGAAGGGAACAGAGGAAATTAAGAAGGGAATTGTAGTTTGTTAAGGCATAACTGTTCCTGATGTGACTACGCCTATTTATACTTATTACATGTAATAATCCCTGTAGCGTGTAGGCACTCGTCGATCTCGCATGACGCGTGTCCCTCCTTCTTCATTGTTCAGCTCCCTTCTTCCAACGTGAGAGCCAGCGTGTGTTTCCTCTATTTCGTGGCTCCCATGATTCACGTCATTAGCCCTTGCTATGGGACCCAGCCCTGTCTCTGAGTTCGTGACAGTATTCCTTGCTTCCAAAGGAACCTCGTCCGCGAGGTTCATTGGAGAAGATAGGTGTTCCGATGCTGCAACTGGAATGCCATCTACGCCCACCTGTGCTGACTCCTGCAGTAACGACATGGGCGTTATTTGCATGTTAGGACGACCCCTGCAGCGCTTAAGCACCGAAACGTGGAACACAGGATGCAGATGAGACGATGCTGGAAGATCTAGCTTATACGCGACCTTGCCGACGCGCTTGATAATCTTGTAAGGCCCAAAGAAGTGAGGACCCAACTTCTGGTGCTTCCTGAGTCGTAAGGAGAGCTGCCTGTAAGGTTGCAATTTGACGAAGACCCAATCTTGCTCGACGAATTCGATTTCTCGTCTTTTTCGATCTGCCTGAAGTTTCATGCGGCTCTGCGCCTTCGCCAAATTAATTTTGAGTTGTCTGAGAACCTCATCTCTTGCCAGCAGCTCTTTATCGATCTCGGCACGCTTTGAGGAACCTCCGATATATCGGATTAGTGTAGGTGGATCCCGTCCGTAGAGGGCTTTAAACGGGGTCATACCTGCCGACGATTGCAGTGATGTGTTGTACCAATATTCCGCCCAGGCTAAGTATTTTTCCCACCGTTCTGGCTCCTCGGAAGAAAAGCTCCGTAAATACATTTCTAGGCACCGATTGAGGGCCTCCGTTTGGCCATCCGTCTGGGGATGGTAAGATGAACTGAATGCCAAGGTGGTTCCATGGAGTTTCGCCAGCTCCCTCCAAACCTCACTGATGAAGTGAGCATCGCGGTCACTGACGATTGACTTAGGCAATCCATGCAGTTTCACCACCCCTCGCAGAAATACTTCCGCCACCTTAGCCGTCGAATATTTCCTCGGCAAGGCAAAAAAGTGCCCATACTTTGTGAGCCGGTCGACGACGACAAGGATGGTTGTATACCCACTTGACGACGGTAAGCCCGTAATAAAGTCCATGGCTACTTCCTCAAACACTTCCTCAGGTATGGGAAGTGGTTGTAGCAGCCCCGCCGGAGACAATTGCTCTGCTTTCATCCGTTGGCAGATTTGGCATTCTTCAACGAATTTACGAATGTCTTTGCGCATGGTGGGCCAGTAAAAGTTCGCTGCCACTCGATGATGCGTCCGGCTCACCCCTGCATGACCGCCGATGAGGGACGCGTGAAACTCCCGCAGTAGAACTGCCTTGAGTGTGCGATCATCTGGAATTACTATGCGTCCTTTAAACACTAGTATCCCATCTCTAATCTCATATCCTTCTTCCCTTGATTCTGCTGCCGCCCGATGGAGTGCTTGCAACTCCTCACTTTCACGATTTACTCGACGTATATCGTCGAGAATTCCAAATATGGGTTGTGATATGGCAAGCAGAGTGCTCATTGGCTCCCGGGAGAGCGCGTCAGCGGCTAGATTCAATTGGCCGGCTCTATACTGAATTTGGAAATCGTAGCCCATGAGTTTACCTAGCCACTTCTGTTGGTCAGGCGTTTGAATCACCTGGGTCGACAGTTCCTTGAGTGCACGCTGATCGGTCAAGATTAAAAATTTTCTCCCCAACAAGTACTGCCTCCATTTCTTGACGGCCTATGTCACAGCATACATCTCGCGTTGGTATACAGAGGAAGCTTGCATCTGCTTAGAAAACTTTTGACTGAAGTAAGCGATGGGTCGCTTTTGTTGAGAAAGCACAGCTCCGATGCCAACTCCGGATGCATCTGTCTCTACTACAAATGGCTGTTCGAAATCAGGTAGTGCCAACGTGGGTGTCTGACTCAGAGCCTCCTTGAGGGTGTCGAAGGCCTTCTGAGCTCCTTCGGTCCACTCAAATGCCTCTTTCTTTAAAAGGTTAGTGAGGGGTGCTGCCTTCTGTGCAAAGGCTCTGATGAACCGCCGGAAGTACCCAGCTAAACCCAGGAATCCTCTTAGTGCCTTAATATTCCGAGGTGTCGGCCACATTTGCACAGCTTCTATCTTCTTTGGATCGACCTTCAGTCCATCTACTGAAATGATGTGACCTAGGTATTCAATGGTGGTGCAGCCAAAAAGACATTTTGATGCTTTGGCTACGAACTGGTGCTCCTTCAGAATCTGAAGCACATGTCTAACATGCTCCAAATGGTCATCCAACGATCTGCTATAGACGAGTATGTCGTCAAAGAACACCAATACAAACTTGCGCAAGCATGGTTTGAACACCTCGTTCATGGCGGCTTGAAAGGTAGAAGGCGTGTTCGTCAGGCCAAACGGCATGACGAGGAATTCGTAGTGGCCCTCGTGAGTGCGGAACGCCGTCTTCATCACATCCTCCTTGTGAACTCGGATTTGATGGTATTCTGCCAACAAATCGAGCTTAGAGAAGTACTTTGCGCCCCCCAACTCATCAAAGAGTTCGTCCGCCGTGGGGATAGGGAAACGGTCCTTCACCGTTACCGAATTCAATGCCCTGTAGTCAATACAAAAATGCCAAGTGCCATCTTTTTTTTTAACTAATAAAACTGGCGAAGAATAGGGGCTGGTGCTACCTTGGATGATCCCTTCTTGCAGCATGGTGCGAACCTGTCGCTCTATCTCAGTTTTCTGGAAATGGGGATAGCGATAGGGTCGCACATTGATAGGTTGATGCGGGTTCACCAAATGAATGCGGTGATCAATCCCCCTCGTTGGTGGCAGCCCTTGTGGTGGACGGAAGACGTTTGGGAACTGGTGGAGGACTGACCGGAGTTCTTTGATGTCGCACACAACAGTGTCATTGCATGCATCGACTGCCTCGAGCTGGAACATTTCAGCCACAGCATTAGTGTCACACATTCGCCTCAATGTATTACACTGCACAGGCTCAATCCTGGGTGCCTCTTCACCTCTCCATGAGTGTCGTTTGCCGAGCAATTGGAATTCAAAATACCGCTCGGCAAAATTCATGATCACCGGCCCCAAAGTTGTCAACCAAGCAACTCCTAATACTGCATCTGAACCTTTAAGGGGTAATACAAAGAAATCAGTGACTATAACAGTTCCTTGTATTAGGATCTTTAAATTTCGAACATTCCTTCACTCCGGATCCTTTCACCACTTCCGACCATCACTCCAAAAGGAGTGGTTAATTCCACCCTTAGTTCCAAGTGTTTTGCCACCCTCGATTGAATAAAGTTGTGGGTACTTCCTCCATCAAGTAAGATTTGTACATTTCGATCGCCCACAGGCCCTTTAAACCGCAATGTTGTGGGTGAGAAGCACCCCGACATTGCATTGAAAGAGATCAACGAGGGTTCCACTTTATCAACCTCTGGTATTTTGGGTTGTGGTTCCAATGCAACCTCTCTTTCTTCTTCATCCGGCTCCTCATCCATCATGAACAATTGAGGAGTTCGACACTTGTGACCCCACGAGAATTTCTCGTCACAATAGTAACACAAGCCTTGCTCTCGGCGTTTCTGCATTTCTGCCGATGTTATCTTACGGGCTGCAGTCATCTGGTTTGGAGCACCAGGTGTAACTAGTGATTTTGTCATAACTGGGCTATGTCCGGCAACTCGCCCACTAGAATTCATAGCAGAAGGAAGTACAATATTCCGCGGAGGTGTTGGCAATAGCGGAGCTCCCCTTTCGGCAGGAAATTGCCTCGCTCCCCGTCTACTGGCACAGATCTTGGCTTCATAACGTTTCGCTAATGTTATTGCCGCATGCATTGTGGCTGGTTGAACTGTTAATACCTCCGTTTTGATATCTGCTCGAAGGCCCGAAACGAAACAGTTCACTAAGAATGTCTCTGGTAGATCTGTTATTCGAAGAGCCAAGTCCTCAAATCGTCCCTCATATTCCTCCACCGAAGACGTTTGGGTCAATTTAGTGAGCTGTCCTTCCGGTGGTTCTAAGTCGGTGGGTTCAAATCTTCGTCGGATCGCCTCCACCAGATGATTCCAACCGGCGAGTTGTTTCCGGCGCTGCATCCACCAGAACCACTTCCTGGCCACCCCGTCCATTCGGAATGACGCCATCGTGACACGATGTTGGTCGTCCGTGGAGTAGAAGTCGAAGAAATCTTCTGCGGCTGCGATCCAATCTTCGGCATCAACACCAGTAAAAATCGGCAACTCCACCTGAGGTGGTTTCGGAGGGAATGGAAATTCGTCGTCACCTCCGTCTTCATTCTTTACTCTCGACCGCCATTTTGACATCTGCGGTGATTTATTATCGACCGCCATTGCAGCAGTTTTTGTTGAGCCTCTAAGGATTGCTGCTGGCTCCCAAAACTGGCTTGCAGCGATCCCAGTATCTGTTCATGCCGGACATTTGCTTCTTGCAGCAACTTCACTGATTCTGCCAGTGAATGAGATCGAGTCTCCATCGATCTCACCGATGATTGTAGTGCCCAGAAGAAATCGACGCAATGAAAGCACCAGATTGTCAAAAACGGAGTTTACCTGACAGGCAATGGATCAGGTCGGGAGATTAGGACTGGACCCTCTGGGCGGATCGTCGACCAGGTGCGTACGGATCGGAGATTGGATGCTCGGAAGGTCGAAGAGCGAGAGAAACCAAGAAGAAGAATGGAGAAGGGAACAGAGGAAATTAAGAAGGAAATTGTAGTTTGTTAAGGCATAACTGTTCCTGATGTGACTACGCCTATTTATACTTATTACATGTAATAATCCCTGTAGCGTGTAGGCACTCGTCGATCTCGCATGACGCGTGTCCCTCCTTCTTCATTGTTCAGCTCCCTTCTTCCAACGTGAGAGCCCGCGTGTGTTTCCTCTGTTTCGTGGCTCCCATGATCCACGTCATCAGCCCTTGCTATGGGACCCAGCCCTGTCTTTGAGTTCGTGACATCGACCTGTAAAGGACCAAATCCAGAGGTTGAACGAGAATCCGAACCCCTCACCGTCATTGGATCGGGGAAGATCCGCAGGTGAAGCTATTTGGATCGGCGAAGATCTGCAGGTGAAGCTCTTTGGATTAACGATTTCCGAAGGAGAACAACAAGGGTTAGGGTTTTTGGTGGAGATGAGGAAAACAATTTAGGATTTCCGGAGGAGAAGGAGATGGCGTGATGGCGTGTGTGGGTTTTTGGATGAGAAAGAGATGAGAAGGAGATGGCGCACGTGCAAGTGCGGGAAAACTTGGAAAACGAAGAAGCGGGGAAAAATGAAAAGAAATTAATAACGGGCGCCTTGCATATGCACCTGTTATTAATCTAATTACACAGATTAATAATTGGCTCATATGCGGGCGCCCGTTATAAACAGCCGTTAATGCATGGCACCTTTTCTTGTAGTGAATGAGAGCAGCAGAGAAAGAAAAGGGAGAGGATTTCGCGTGGTGAAGTACGGGGGCAAGTGAGTGAAGCAGGTGAAGTATGGAAACGGGATGAGATAAGCGGGAACGAGAAGAAAATAAACGGGCGCATCCAAGGGGCGCCGGTTACATTCACCCTTAATTGCTTAATTAAGGATTAAAACGACGCTTTTGATGAGCGCCGGTTTTAATCCGCTAGCTCTTACTTGCGTAATTTTTTGTAGTGGCCACACGCCCACATATACATGAGTATGCTGCGTTCAGTTAGTCTTTTAAAGCCTGCGATAGAATTAAAGTAATTAATAATGTGGGGGAATTAACAGGAAAGAAGAGGAGCATTAAACCAATCTGAGCTCGAGTTCATGAAGACAGTCTGCTCATCTCAGAAGTACGTACTTGTTGCATGCATGCATGCATGCATGCTAACAGAAGTAATCTAACAGGGAAAATATTAGGCTATGCACACACAGGTAATTTAATTAATTAGATCCAATAATTAAAATCTGTCCGAGAGAGTATAAAGCTGTGATATATATATATAGCATCTGGTGAGGTGATCAGGAAAGAGAGCCAACAGGGGATGCCTCAACGGTATCAGGGGTGCAGAAATCAGATGTATGGGGTTTCCCACCATATATATATATATGAGCATATTTATCTTCTTAATGTAAAGGACTTTATAAGAGCAAATGATCGATCAATATTGACCATGCAGCTATTTAGCCTCTTGTGCAAATAGTAGCAGTTAGCAATTAGTCTATTATATTAGTTGATTTGACTTGTTAATTATTTAAATGTGTGAACTAATAAATAAGGACATGAATATATATATATAAATTTTTTTAGATATTTATTATATGAAAATAAATAAATAAAATATTTAATATTTATATTGAAGTTAGTTTATTCATTAACAAAAATAATGAATTTAAATCACGTATATCAATGATCTCAGCCAGTAATTCCTCTACAATAAATCTTCCATATATCAGTGAAAATATTCCGACGCAAGTCATGGTGTTGGAACATAAAGACAAGAAAGAAAAAAAAAATCCGGTATCAAGGGCGTGGCGACTGAAAATAGTGGGCGCTACGTCTCGGAGCATCGCTACCACCGAAAATTACTAACGCCATCGTACATGTGTCGGTAATTACCGATGCCAAAGGTGTCAGTATGTTGTTGTCGCGGGTACACGAGCGTGGAAGCGCACGCTCACTATCCGAAGCGTTCGCCTCCTGCATCTTTTTTAAAATATTTTTAATTTTAATTTTTTTTTATATCCATCTTTTTTCTTTCTCTAACCCTTCTCATTTTCATTTCTCCCTTGTTCTCCTTTTTTCCTCTATTCTTTCTTCTTCTCTATTCCTTTATTATTTCTTTTTTTTCTTTTCTCTCATTTCTCATCTCTTCTCTTTTTGTCTTCCTCTATTCTTTCATCTTCACTATTTTTTTCTTCCTCTACTTGTTCTTCTTTTTTCTTTTTTTATTCCCCTCTTAAATATTTTCATTTTTTAGCAGTAAGGAGAGACGCTCCGACACCAACCCAACTCCCCCCAAAATCATCCCGGATAAACAACTTAGAGGCGGAGAACCAGCGGTTAGCAGCCTAGGTCGAGATGCTGACATAGTCATCGAAACAACTCCAGATCGATCACAAGCGACGTCGCTCAAAATATAAAGAAAGCAACTGCACGAAAAGGAGGAGACCAGTTTCCGTCCTATGAGACGAGATCTCTAACACACCACGTCAAGGAAGAGAGAAAGAATCCAAGGGCATGGAGGTCGCGACTGCCCTCCCTATCGACACGGGATCCTTTGCTGAGCACATCATGACAATAAGCCTTCCACCTAAGTGCAAGTTGTCGACCACTCTAACGCCCTACGACGGTATGGACGACCCCCTGACCATGTTCAGGACTATGATGCTCTACAACGGAGCTACCCACCCTGCACTTTGCAGAGCTTTTCCAACTTTCGTAGAGAAAACCGCTTTACTGTGGTTTGCTTCCCTCCCACCAAAGTCTATACACTCTTTCGCGGATCTCTCCCGTGCCTTCCCCAACTAGTTTTCCTCATATTGGGTCTACTACAAAACAGAGGACACCATCCACTACGTCAAACAAGGGCAACATGAACCCTTAAGGGAATACAGGAGATATGGTTGAGTTTCAAGAGAAAGCCGTAAGCTTTATAGAGATGAAAGAGCTCTGGTAGGCCAGAAAGGCTGATAAGGAGAACATCAAAGACACTGCCGAAGACAGAAAATCCAAAAGGGTGGAGACCCGACTGCTACAAACAAAATAACAACAGAGGGCCGAGGTCACCACCTCGCCCGAACGCCCGATATGAAAGGTACACTCCTCTCAACACCAGGCGAGAGACCATACTACAAGAGGTCTACTACATGCAGTTGCTAAGACCCCATGACAATCCTGAGATGGTAAAACCTTCATTCAAAGGTGACAAAAGCAAGAGGCGTGAATTCCACCAAACCTACGGACACACCACTGAAGAATGCGTGGTCCTCCATGATCAAATTGAGCGCTTAATCAAAGAAGGTCGCCTCGACCATTACATCCGACGCATCCGAAGTCGCAGCCGAGGCCGGTGTTGGCCTAAGGTTTAGTCTCAGTTTTGATGATAACAAACATGGAACTAATATTTTCATGGAGAAATATTTTCAGGAACTAATCTTTTTTGAGTCGTTGTGTAGTGTTTCACCCGAGCCTATTTCTTAGCCTCTCTATATAAACATATACCCAGCCTTCCTTACACCTCCAAACATTCCTTGAACCATTATATGTGATACTAAAGCCTTGATTGAGCCATTTTCATCTCTATACCATAGTTTCTGGTTGAAATCTTGATTTAGCCTTCATTCTTCATTGATTCATCATCTTGAGGCATCAAGAGGACTAGGGAGTTTCTTTTGGAGCTAAGTATACTTTGGTTTGTTTATTGCTCCAATTGTTATTGTATTTTGTTGTTTATTTTCATTGTATATCAAGTGTGTAAAACTAGGTTGCTATGTTTGATTGAGTTGGGTGGTAGCCTTTGTGTTTGAGGCTTAAATCGATTTGTGTACTTAGTTTGCTAGGATTAGTGATTGTTGTCCCTTAAGGTTGATATGGAAGAATGCTTTCGATAAGAAGGCATAGACTTTCGGGTGTGGAAGTGCCTTAGGTAGAGAGAAAAGACTCTTCTGGTAAAAGGTCACCATTGTAAGGGAAATTATATAATCTATTAAAGCTAAGTTTGAAAATCCTAAGCGGGGTGCTTAGGTAGTGGAGTAGGCATTGAGGCCGAACCACTATCAATCTCTTTGTTTGCATTGCCATTGTGCTTGTATGGTTACTTGTGTTTAGTTGATTCATTTATCGATTCCACATACTTATTGATCTAGTTGAATTATGAATTGCCTAAAGTAATCAAGAAAAGGATTAAAACTGGAAGTAGGCTAAAGTTTAATAAACACACTATTCACCCCCTGTAGTGCATTCCATTCTACCAATAGCCAGTGGAACCATTGCCGATGGCACCGAAGCCCCAAAGACACCAGTGAGCGATTCTACCAACCCTCATAAAAACAAACATCACAGATAAGATGCATAAGGTAAAACTCCTGACTCAAGCAGGAAATGGTCACAAGGGAGTGACCAACTATTAATTAGGCCATCCGGCCACCACCTACCCGAAGGCAACCTTCACCCCGAACGGTGAAGATCAATAGGTGTAAGCCTACCATGCCCTAAGGCAACAACACATACTAGGATAATCGGGAAGGCCCTCCGAACTTATCCTAGTATAAAGAAACTCGGGAGCAATCGGGAAGGCCCTCCGAACTTGCTCCACGAGACGCGTAGAGACAATCAGGATTCACCCATCCGAACTTGCCCCTTTAAGATATCACAGGAGTAATCAGGTAGGCCTCCGAACTTACTCCTCTAAGATATCTCAGGAATAATCGGGTAGGTCCTTCGAACTTATTCCTTAAAAACCACCTCGGAGATAATCGGGTAGGCCCTCTGAACTTATCCCACGAGACCAAACCAGATCAATCGGGAAAGACCCTCCGAACTTGTTATGCACGTTGGGAATTAGTCATCGAACCTCACGGGCCTAGCCCGCAATCCGGCTCCTCAACGAGCCCTTCCGCTATTCATAAATATATGACGCACCATGACCTAAGTCAAATATTTCCTACGGTGTCTTAGGGGTGTTCCTATTGGAAAGTGTCTCAACACTCCAATACCCGACACCAACTCCTAGACGCGTAATGTCATAAACCCGTGTGGTTTTATTTCATGCATAAACTTCTCATGTTGGTTCATAACAGATTATGCTGACCCTTTTATCCAATTTTAAGCAATTAAAATTTAGTTCACCACAATTAGGGTTTTATTTTAGCTTATTGTTTTGCCCGAAGCTGATGTATCTAATCTGAATCTGGTTTCCTAAGTGTGTCCTATGTTTCCAAACTATGTTTTATGGTCGAAATGACATGTTACATGATTATGTTCAGATAAAAACACACATCACAACAAGCAATAAAAAAATAGCACAGATTCATCATTTCCGCAATATCAAATTTTCAGCACAGCATAAAAATAAATTCGAAATTCCCAGAAATTAAGCCCGTAATTATCTTTTAAACAGAATATAAATCGTGAGATAAATTTCTCAATTTCCATGTTTAACAATAAGGCTAACAAGCACTAACAACATCATGAACAAGAACAAGCATCATGATCAAGAACCTCTCTTTCAAGAACCCTCATGGCATCAACATCAAGATTCATTTTTTTTTTAAAACATGATTTTATCTAAAATCACAGATTAAATACAAGGCATGCTTGAACATATAGGAACTCGATTTCATAAGCAATACAAAACACGGATCTCAAGAACATCGAAAACTTCCACTTAAGCATTTCACTGAACACCTTGAGGGCACTTTTGATTCACCCTCGGCCGAGCACCCCTAGGGTAAACCTAGGGCTGCCGAGCCACAAAGGGAGGGTCTTGGCCCTCCTCCCATGATTCGGCACAAGAAATCAGCACTCAAAATCCACAGTTCGTCGATAAAGCACAAGAATCAAGAATAAGCCCAAATCGGCTCAAACTAAGAAGGAACCCGGAAAAGGAGAGGTAAAACCACTCACGTAAATAGGAAGGATGAACAAAGGAGAAATCCCGGATGACGGCCCTCGAATCCGGCTTCAAAAGATGGAGGCTCGACTCAAAGGAGTGGACAAGAGGGGCGGCGGCTCACCTCAAGCCGCCAGCTTGAAGAGAGGGAAAGGGGAAGAGAGAGGTTCTGGCTTGGTTCCTCTCGGCTCGGCTCCAAAGGAAAGGAAGAAGGAGAAGGGGAAGAAGCCTTAAGCGGCTCGGCTCTAGGGGTTGGCGGCGGCTCCAAGGGGAAGAGGAGAGGGGCTGGCGGCTTGGCGGTTGGCTCCTCTTCTCAAAAGTCTTGTGTGGCTCCAATAGGGAGCCACAAGCCAAGGGGAGGGGGTTTTATACTCCCTCCTCAACCCTAACTCCTCCAAACCCTTTATCCAATCTGCATCTGCCTCAAGTCGAACCCGGATCCGCTAACTTAATTAACTCAATTAATTCTATTCCCACATAACCATATGCACACCCACATGCGACATAATTTAAACAATCATGCAAACACAACAAAAATTAAATAAATTAATCTACACAAGCAAAAACTACATAACTAATAATTTTACTTACCCGAGCTTGCAAGCTCGCACCAGACCATGAGTCGACTCAGCTCGATCTTAAACTAGTCCGCTAGACTAGCAAAAACAACCATAAAGGAAAAGAATATAATTAAATATCTAGGATATTACAATCCTCCCTCCTTAAAGAAAATTCGTTCTCGAATTTCAGAAAAAGATTAAGGACTCACCGGATCATCAAACAATGAAGGATAACACTCCCTCATATCCTGCTCCACCTCCCAGGTGGCCTCCTACCCAAAATGGTGCTCCCACATGACCTTAACCAAGGGAATCTCTTTGGACCTCAGTTTTTTGATCTGCCAGTCTAGCACCTCAGCTGGCCGCTCCTCATAGGAAACTACTGAATCCACCTCCACTACTGTAGGCTCAATCACATGAGACTCATCTCGAATGTACTTCTTCAGCATAGATACATGGAATATTGGATGTACTCGGTCCATACTAGGAGGTAAGGCCAACCATAGGCCACAGCTCCCCTGTGCCTGAGAATACGAAACTGCCCAATGAACCTAGGGCTTAGCTTTCCTTTCTTACCAAATCTCACCACTCCTTTCATAGGGGACACCTTGAGGAACACCATGTCCCCCTCAGCAAACTCTACCTCCCTGGCCTTTTCATTTGCATACATCTTCTGACGTTTCTGAGCTGCCAACAGCCTCTCTCTGATTAGCTTCACCTTTCTAACTGCCTCGTCCACCAGGTCAGGTCCCATCATAAGGGAATCCCCTGACTCAAACCAAACTACAGGCGACCTGCATCTCCGCCCATATAATGCCTTAAATGGGGCCATCCCGATGCTGTCGTGATAGCTGTTATTGTAGGCAAACTCAATCAGAGGTAAGTGCCTCTCCCAACTGCCCTCCAAATCTAGGACACATGCTCTCATCATATCCTCCAGCGTCTGAATAGTCCTCTTCGACTGACCATCTGTCTGAGGGTGAAATGTAGTACTGAACCTAACCCGAGCGCCCAACGCCTCCTGAAAAGATTGCAAAATTGAGCTATGAACTGAGCACTCTGATCTGAGATGATCATAACCGAGACACCATGATAAGCAACGATCCGATCCAAGAACAACCTCGCATACTGCTCAGCTGAAAAGGTCGTCCTGACAGGTATAAAATGTGATGTCTTGGTTAGGCGATCCAGCACTACCCAAATAGAATCATTGCCCTTCCTAGACTTTGGCAACCCCGTCACAAAATCCATGGTTATCTTCTCCCATTTCCACTCTAGTACCTCGAGGTTCTGGAGCAACCCTACCGGCTTCAAATCTTCAGCCTTCACCTGCTGCCACACCAGACACTTAGACACAAACTCGGTCACTTCTCTTTTCATGCCTTTCAATAATTCTATCTTAGGTCTCGGTACATCTTCGTGGCTCCCGGGTGGATAGTGTATGTGGACCGATAAGCCATCTCTAGCACCTGCCTGCGGACCTCGGCCATATCTGGCACCACTATCATGTTCTTAAACCTCAAAACGCCCTCTGAGTGTGGACACTGAACCCATTATCCGCATCGCCTCTTCTGGCCAGATCCTTAGTGAGAGCACAAAAAGCGTCCTCCTCATGCGCTGCCCACAACATGTCAACCAACGTGGACTGCACCCTCAGGTGAGTCACCAACGCACCAGAAGCTAAAACTGACAGGACTACCCTGCCATTCAAACACATGGCCAAATCCCGAGCCAACGGCCTCCTCCTGACTGCCAATTGCGCCAGGCTGCCCATAGACTTCCTGCTCAAAGCATCAACCACTACATTGGCCTTCCCTGGATGGTACATGATAGTGCAATCATAATCCTTCAAAAGCTCAGGCCATCTTCTCTACCTCAAGTTCAACTCCTTCTGGGTGAGCAAATACTGGAGGCTCTTATGATCAGTGTATATCTCACAAGCCTCGCCATAAAGGTAATGATGCCATGGCTTCAATGCAAACACCACCGCTGCTAGCTCAAGATCATGGGTTGGGTAATTCTTCTCATGAACCTTCAACTGCCTGGAGGCATAAGCTATCACCCTGCCATTCTGCATCAACATGCAACCCAAGTTGTCCCGGGAGGCATCACAATAAACAACAAATCCTCCCGAGCCCGAGGGTACTGCTAGAACTGGTGCCGATGTAAAGCGATATTTGAGCTTCAGAAAGCTCTCCTCACACTTACTGTCCCGTTCAAACTTGACCTTCTTTTGAGTCAGGCGGGTCAATGGCGCTGCAATCCTGGAGATATTCTCCACAAATTTTTTGTAATAACCTGCCAACCCCAGAAAATTGCAGATCTCAGTGACATTAGTCAGCTGAACTATTTCTATCTTTGCGGGGTCCACCTTTACCTCTTCCCTGGACACCACATGGCCAAGGAACCCCACACTCTCTAGCCAGAACTCACACTTGGAGAACTTAGCATACAAACGGTGCTCCCGGAGAGTCTCTAGAACCATCTGCAAGTGCTCAACATACTCCTCCCTACTCCTGGAATAAATCAAGATATCATCAATGAACACAATTACAAACTTATCTAAGTATTCCCTGAACACTCGGTTCATCAAGTTCATAAATGCTGCAGGTGCATTAGTCATCTTGAAGGACATCACCAGGAACTCAAAGTGCCCATACCTCGACCTGAAAGCAGTCATCACTGTCCCGGATCCTCAACTGATGATACCCTGACCGCAGGTCAATCTTAGAAAACCACTGAGCTCCCTGAAGTTGATCAAACAAATCATCAATCATGGGCAGCAAGTACCGATTCTTCACCCATACCTTATTAAGCTGCCGATAATGAATGCACATCTGCATGGACCCATCTTTCTTTTTCACAAAGAGCACTAGAGCACCCCAAGGAGAAACACTTGGGTGAATGAAACCCAACTCAAGAAGCTCCTGTAATTGGGACTTCAACTCCCTCATCTTAGTTGGTGCCATCCGGTATGGTGGAATGGAGATCGGCTTCACCCTGGCTGCAAATCAATACAGAATTCGATCTCCCTCTCTGGAGGCAACCCTGGCAACTCCTCCGAAAACACATCAGAGAACCCGCACACCACGGGCGTTCCCCCGATGTCCCTAGCCGCACCTCCGCCTTCTTCTGCCACAGAACCAAAAGCCAAGAACGACTGGCAACCACCCAGAAGTAGCTTCCGAGCCCTGAGAGCTGAAATTGCCATCAATGGCTCTCCCCTTCCCTCACCCTGGAAGGTAAACTGGGGCAATCCGGGCTTACTGAAGGTCACAATCTTAGCCCTGCAATCCTCTGAGGTGAAATGATCCGCCAACCAGTCCATGCCTAAAATTACATCAAGCTCTAACATCGATAGGAGTGTCAAGTCGGCTATCAACATATGCCCGCAAATGACAACCTCGCAACCCCGAAAGACTGTCTTTGCAACCACAGAAATGCCCGTAGGCATAGACACCACAAGGGGCATCTCAAGCACAGAAGATATCCCTGACAACTTAGTAGCAAATAACGCAGATACAAAAGAGTACGTAGCACCCGTATCAAACAAGACATATGCAACTGCAGAACCAACAACAAGGTTACCTGATACTACTGCTCTGGACGCCTCAGTGCCCTCCCGGTTCATAGCAAACACCTGTGCAACAGGCCTCTCTGAACCACCAGCTCGCTGGCCTCCTCCCTGAGTATGACCCCTCTGAGCTACGAAACCCACTGAAATCGGTGTCTTTCCTCTTTTCTGATCAGGCTATTGACTGCCAATGCTAGGACAATTCTTTTTGTAATGCCCAGCATGCCCACAACTGAAACTTACCTCTGAATGTCCCCAACAAGCCCCCTAGTGCCTCCTGTGACATCGGTTACACTACTATGGCACAGATCTCTGCTGTGAACCTCCAGATGATGCCCCTAGTCCCGAACCCTTGTGGCCTCTAAACTGTTATGACCTCCGCCCTACGACGGATCTGCTGACCTGAAAGTCCCCTTTGAGTGAGCTGGTCGACCCCCTGAAGACTAGGGCCGAAACTTTTTCTTCTGGGACCATCATGCCTATCTGTGGGTACCAGCACCTCCTTTCGGAGCGCCTCATCTACAATCCGAGCAAAGGAAGTGTCCTCAGTGTAATGGATCAGTCTAGCGATCTGCAACCTCAACCCCTCAACAAACCTCTTGACCTTGGCGGTCTCTGTGGCTATCAAGGTGGGATGGTACTTCGAGAGTCGAGTGAACTCCATCTCATAATCTGTCACCGACATATTGCTCGTTTGACGCAGTAGCTCGAACTCTTTCACCCGCCTGTCCGGGATGCTCATCGGTAGGTACTTCTCCACCATAGCAGCTCTAAACTCCTCCTAGGTAGGGGGTGCTGCATCTGCTGCTCTGCTGTCCCTCCAAGTGTGAAGCCAATCCATGGTTGGACCTCTCAGCTGCAACTCGATTAGTCGAGCGGTCGTCTTGGAAGAACAACCAAGCTCCCGGACCACCTTTGATGCTACGGGTGCTGCCGGTACTGGTTGTGGCTGCTGCCTCGGCTCCTGCTCCTTGCGGAGCGCCTCCGTCAGCTCAGCCACTCAGGCCTTCAACTGAACAACCATGGGATCCTGTCCTACATCCTCTCCGGCATGCGGTAGTCTCCTACGGCCCCGGCCCCGGCGCTCATAGAGTTGCTGTTACTATCGCTCCCTGCGGCATTAAAAGCCTCCATCGATCTGGAATCACCAGAAAGAAAATATCAAAATTTAAACAATTCAATTCACCCTAAGTCATTAAATAATTAAACCACAAGTCGTGCTGAGGTGCAGACTTAGCCAATTGATCTCATAACATACCCCTATCGTATACTGACATGCTAGCAATGCCCTATACGGTGACAACTCTAGGTCGTAGTCAGACCGAACCACATGCTCTGATACCACATTGTGACGCCCCAAATTCAGGGTCACGTGACCGGCTAGGGTATACGTGCCTTTACCCCGCAGCCTAACTCATGCACATGCCAACACCATATGAATAAACAATATCGGAATGAAATCAATAAGTTATTATTTCATCTAGAAATCAAAACAGAGTTCATCATAAACAAGTTTTAGAAAACAAATAAAATGCGGAAATAATATATCAAGTCCAACAGACCAAATACAATAAAATCTGAATAAAATGACATAAATGCCCTCACAGCCTACAACTAAAAAAAACAACAACAAAAGTTCAGGACACACTACCAAAAGACTCGACTACGACCCTAACTAGGAATGCTATGAGATCATGTGGCTCATTTCCCCTCCAGCTATGCCAAGTGCTCCAGCCTACCTCAACGGTGAGGATCTGCAAAACAAAACAACGACAACGGGTGAGTTCAAAGAACTCAGTGAGCGATTCTACCAACCCTCACAAAAACAAACATCACAGATAAGATGCATAAGGTAAGAAGCCTTGGGCGCCGGCTTGAAGAGAGGGACAAGGGAAGAGAGAGGGGCTGGCTTCGCTCCTCTCGGCTCGGCTCCTAAGGAAACGAAGAAGGAGAGGAGGAAGAAGCCTTGGGCGGCTCGGCTCTAGGGGGCGGCGGTGGCTCCAAGGGGAAGAGGAGAGGGGCTAGCGGATGGCTCCTCTTCTCAAAAGTCTTGTGTGGCTCCAATAGGGAGCCACAAGCCAAGGGGAGGGGGTTTTATACTCCCTCCTCAACCCTAACTCCTTCAAATCCTTTATCCAACCCGCATCCGTTTCAAGCCGAACCCGAACCTGCTAACTTAATTAACTCAATTAATTCTATTCTCCACATAACCATATGCACACCCACATGCGACATAATTTAAACAATCATGCAAACACAACAAAAATTAAATAAATTAATCTACACAAGCAAAAATTACATAACTCATAATTTTACTTACCTTAGCTCGCAAGCTCGTACCGGATCATGAGTCGACTCGGCTCGACCTCGAACTAGTCTGCTTGGCTAGCAAACACAACCATAAAGGAAAATAATATAATTAAATATCTAGGATATTACATCGAGCATGCGAACTTCTTTTACAAAGTGATACCCTTCGGGCTTAAAAACACGAGAGCCACGTATCAATTCCTAATGAACGAGGTATTCGAAAAACAAATTGGTTGCAACATGGAAGTGTACATCGACGACATGGTCACCAAAACGCTGGCCACCGGAAACCATTGCAATGAACTCATCGAGATCTTCAGCCAGCTCAAGCACTACAACATGAGATTAAAC
The DNA here is from genome assembly GCA_034359265.1 of Canna indica. Classification (NCBI taxonomy): domain Eukaryota; kingdom Viridiplantae; phylum Streptophyta; class Magnoliopsida; order Zingiberales; family Cannaceae; genus Canna; species Canna indica. The sequence goes on along the minus strand of CP136895.1, from coordinate 23,197,381 downwards.
CCGGAAAAGTGCACCTACAGAGTTCACGGAGGAAATTTCCTCGGTTTCATGTTAACACACCGAGGGATTGAAGCCAACCTGGAGAAGTGTTGAGCTATCCAAGAGATGTGAAGCCCGTGCAACATCAAGGAAGTACAACAGCTCATGGAGAGGATGACCGTTGTGTCTATATTCCTCTCCACGTCGGCCGATCGAGCCGCTCCTTTTTTCAAAATTCCAAGGAAGAAGCATGACTTCTACTCGGATGAAAAATGTGAACAAGCTTTTGAGGAACTCAAACACTTACTTACCAGCCCACCGATCCTGGACAAGCCACAACAGGGAGAGACCCTCACCTCACGGTCATAGAAAGCGCCCATAGCTTGGTCTTGGTCCAAGAGCAAGGGAAGATCAAAAGCCGATCTACTTTGTCAGCAAACTCCTTCACGGACCAAAAACTAGATACCAAAGGCTAGAAAAGCTCGCCTTCACCTTGGTCATCTCGGCTCGGCGATTAAGGCCATATTTTCAAAGCCACCACATCCAGATACATACTGAGCAACCAATTAGACAAGTGCTAGCTAAACCTGAACTCGCTGGCCGAATGATATCCTAGTCAGTAGAACTCACATAATTTAGTACCGAATACCAGCCCAGGGGTCCCATCAAAGACCAGGCACTGGCCGACTTCGTCGCTGAATTCATCGACCAGGAGGACACCTCCAAATAGGTCGATACTTGGACGCTATTCGCGGATGGTGCCTCCAATGAAAAAGGAAGTAGAGCAGGCATCATTTTGGAGAATGGCCAAGGAATCGCCGTAGAAAAGTCACTCCAATTATCGGGCTAAAACTCTCCTAGGAGGTGAAGGCTTGAAACATAGAGAGTGACTCGCAGCTTGTCGTAAGACAAGTCAACCACACCTGCCAAGCAAGGGACGCCTCCCTTGAAAGGTACTTTTATTGGCAGATTCTTTAATCGTTACCTTTGATAGTTGCGTGATTTAGCACATACCTCGGGAAGAGAATACTCGAGCTGACCTGCTATCCAAATTCACCAGCACCAAAAAGCCTTAAAACAATATGCACCACAAGAAAAATATGCATCAATGACGAAAAAATCCATCACCGATGCTTGAAAATCCATCACTGAAGGGTATCAGTGATGGAAATTTTCGTCACAAATTTCGTCGCTGAAAGTCTCGTGGCTATTGCTTCATTTGCTCTTTTGTGACGAATGTGTCCGTCACAAAAATTTGTGACGGAAAAATTTCCGTCATAAAATTCGTCACTGATGTCGATGACCAAAAATGAATTTTCCATCACTAATTATGATATTAGTTATAATTTTTATTAATAAAAATATATCAATTATATTATATTATAGATTATTATAATATAAAAATATATTATAATATTATATTATAATTTATAAAAGATAGTATGATAGTAAACTTTTTGGTCTCATGAGGTATCAATTTATAAAATTTATGAAAAATAGGAGAGAAAAAAATTGATCCATGTGAGACTAAAAAAATTATATTTATAATGGTTAAGAATAAATAAAAAACCATTTTAACCTATATGGGACTAAACATGATAAAATTTGTTTTACTAATATTTAGTTTAATTTTGTGTCGGAATTCTATCCATCACTAATTTGTCACTGTTATGTGGTGGCTCAGTGACGGATATGAAGAAAAAAATTCAGTGAGAGATTAGTGTCGAAAAATTAATGACGAAAATGAAATCCATCACTATTCTGTCACTGATGCTATTTATTAAAATTTCTATGCCAAATTGATCAAAAATTCCGTGACTGATTTGTGACGGAATCGTCTTGTGTCGAATTTTTTGTCACAAATCTGTCACTGTTTTGAAAAAAAGAAAGTCCATTTCACACCGTCATAAATCTGTCACAAATCTATCACAGTTTGTGACGAATTTTAGCCGTCACAAAATTTTCGTCACTGATTCTTATTTTTCTTGTAGTGAGGTCAGTCATCCAACAAGTCATCGGACATCGGAGTATCCTATCGGCTGACACTTCAACCGAGGTCCAAATAGTCGAACAAAGCATGGACTAGAGAACTAAAAGGAATAGTGCCCTTGAACCAATCACATATCGATGTGTTTAGGGACTATTCAAGGGTAATCAACTTAATGAGGCAACTTTTTCATCATATGTTGCATCTTTATTCATAAAGATTGTGATGAACCCCATGAACCCGAGCAAATGATTCCGAGGCCATGATGAGATCATGCCAGTGAGACTTGGAATCCAAATGCCCATGTTCTAAATGTTCGTAGTCGTAGGATCACCAATTAGGGGATCGGTGATTTCGGATAGACGAGTGCACTTGGTACATTCCCTATACGACAAGGGGTAGCTGATCTCACAATTTCCCATGAGCCGTCATTAATGTACAAGTGCAGGTGCTCGTTAGGGAATGAGTTCACTGAATGCACCTGCACGAGAACACAAAATGGAATCCTTACACGAGTGTCAATAGGATGTTCCTCAGGTGATAGTAGGTGCAAGCAGTCCTTGGACCTGATGTTGTCATGGTTACCTTGTGAGTGACGACTTGTTGCTTTGGTTCTATCCCTACGTGGCCCTCATCATCATGTGCTGGGTATTACTGGGCATGGGGAAGCATTCATGGAGGTAGGTGAGCAACCAACATGCACTACAAGAAAAATGAGCATTAGTGACAGAAATTTTGTGACAGCTAAAATCTGTCACAAACTGTGACAGATTTATGACGGATTTGTCATGGCATGAAATGAACTTTCTTTTTTTCGAACAGTGACAGATTTGTGGCGAAAAATCCGAGACAAGACGATTCCTTCACAAATCTGTGACATAATTTTTAATCAATTTGGCCTAGAATTTTTAATAAATAACATCAGTGACAGAATAGTGACGCATTTCATTTCCGTCACTAATTTTTCGACACTAATCCGTCAATGAATTTTTTTTCTTTATATCCGTTAGAGATCTATCACTGAGCCACCACATAATAGTGATAGATCAGTGACGGAAATAGAATTCCGATACAAAATTAAACTAAATATTAGTAAAACAAATTTTATTATGTTTAGTCCCACATGGGTTAAAAATGGTTTTTTACTTATTCTGAATCATTTTAAATATATTTTTTTTAGTCCCATATGGATCAATTTTTTTCTCTCCTAATTTTCTTAACTTTTATAAATTGACATCTCATGAAACAAAAAAGTTTACTATTATGCTATCTTTTTTAAATTTATCAAAAATATTATAAAAGTATAAATAATAATATAAAGTAATATCATTATAATATATTATAATATATTATTATATTATTATAATATATTATAATATATTATAATATTATTATAATATACTATTATATTATAGAAATCTATAATATAATATAGTTGATATATTTTCATTAATATAAATTATAATTAATATCATATTTAGTGACGAAAAATTTATTTTCGGTCATTGACATTAATGACGGATTTTGTGACGGAAATTTTTCCGTCACAGATTTTTGTGACGGGCACATCCGTCACAGAAGAGTAAATGAAGCATTAGCCACGAGACTTTCAGCGACGTGTGATGAAAATTTCTATCACCGATACCCTTTAGTGACAGATTATTAAGCATCAGTGATGCCTATTTTTCTTGTGGTGATGGAATCAATTACTTCTAGTGAGAGGAGATAATGTCCTATGTGTCTCTGTAAGTGTCGACTCGGGAATCTCTGGCCAGGGTAGACATGAAAGTCAGGAAGTTGTTTTTGACGTTTCATTATTGAGATGACATCTTGGCTGGTGGAATACATATGAATCTGTATAAGGGTTTGACACTTCTTCCATACCCCAGCTGACTTTGGGACATTGTAACCGAGGGATTTAGTTGCACGGTAAATAATCACCGAAGGGCGTCCAATCCCTGTAGATTGAACCTCACACTATCCGGGTAGTCATGACACACTAGACGTCAATCTTGACTTGTGAGTGGAGTCTCTCACGACCTCACTAAAGGGATTTAATGGAGGCTCGTAAGGTTCGAATAGAAGTCGTTCTATCGGATCCGACTCTCCGTTATGCACAACTCACTTCTGGCTTAGTGTGGGGCCCAATGAGTCACACACAACAGACTAACATTGTAATAGACCTTATGAGATAAAGTCCGGATGTGGCGCTATATGTCTACAAGCATGGACATGTTGCAACTCGATCATGGATCTCATTTACGGACATGATAGGAAAGATATTTCCTATAGGAATGAATGCGCGAGGAAGGAGTTCCTCGGTAACCCTAAATTGTAGGGATTGGCACATGATAATATTTTATATAGTTGATTAAATTTAATTATGAATTAAATATTTAATCAACTACTTGACCGGGAATGTATTTGTCACGCCGCAAATACAGGATCACGTGATCGGCCAAGGTAATGTGCCTATACCCCGCAGCCTAACTCATGCACATGCCAACATCGTAAGATAGCGGAATAAACAACAACTTTTAAAGCTAAAAAGAACCAACCAGTTTTTTTTCATTTTAAAACAGCAAAGGTTTAAATAAATATCTCAAGTACGAAAATAAATAGATCGAAGAGCAACAGTTCTTTTAATAAAAACTGAATAAAATATGAATGTCCCCACGGGACTACAACTCCAAATACCAAAACAAAAGTGCACGACAACCTACTACAGACTCGACTACGACCCATAACTAGGACTGCTATGAGATCATGTGGCTCCTTTGCCCTCCAGCTGCGCCAAGTGCTCCAGCCCACCTCATCGGTTAGGTTCTGCAAAATAAAACAACGACAACGGATGAGTTCAAAGAACTCAATGAGCGGTTCTACCAACCCCCACAAATAAACAGCACAGAGATAAGCAAGAATAACATCTATGTGTATAGGAGGTAAAGTTACAAAGGCGTGACTAGGTAACAGGCCAACTGGCCACTACCTGCCCGAAGGCAACCAACACCCATACAGTGAAGAACAACAGGCCTAAGCCTACCATGCCCTAAGGAAACAACACATACTAGGATAACCCCGAAGGCCCTTCGAACTTATCATAGTATACAGAGACTCAGGAGCAATCGGGAAAGGCCCTCCGAACCTGCTCGACGAGACGCGTAGGGACAATCGGAATTCGCCCATCCAAACTTTCCCCTTAAAGATATCATAGGAGTAATCGGGAAAGGCCCTCCGAACTTACTCCTAAAAGATATCGTAGGAATAATCGAAAAAGGCCCTCCGAACTTACTCCTAAAAGATATCACAGGAATAATCAGAAAAAACCCTCCAAACTTATTCCTTAACACCACCTCGGGGATAATCGGGTAGGCCCTCCGAACTTATCCCACAAGGCCAAATCGGAACAATCGAGATTTGCTCACCCGAACTTGTTCCAATAAATAACATTGGAGTAATTGGAATTCGCCCATCCGAACTTACCCCTTTAAAAGCATCTCGAGAATAATCGGGTAGGCCCTCCAAACTTATTCCAAAAGGCCAAACTAGAACAATCGGGAAAGGCCCTCTGAACTTGTTCCACAGGTTGAGAATTAGCCATCCAACCTCCCGGGCCTAGCCCGCAATCTGGCACCTCCACGAGCCTCTCCGCCATTCATAAAATATGGCGCACCATGACCTAAGTCATAACTCTCCTACGGTGTCTTAGGGGTGATCCTATTGAAAAGTATCAACACTCCAACACCTAAGTCGTAGCACAGATTCATCATCTCATCATGAAATTTCAGCAACATTGAATTTTCAGCATATCATGAAAATAAATTCGAAAATTACTGAATTAAATTCTTTAATTGTCATCACAACAAAATTATATCATGGAGACAAAATTCACAAGAATTAAATCATGTTTGTTTAGCCAAGATTAACAAGCATCAAGATATTCTTTAAACAAGATCCCAACTACAAGATCAAGAACCCACATTAAGCATACTCATGGCTTTAAGATCAAAATCATATTTTTATAAACATGATTAAATTCCAAAAATCACAGATTTAAGTCCAAGGCATGCTACAAAAATACAAGAACCTAGATTGGTAAGCAATCTAAAGTATAGACCTCAAAATAAACAAGAACATCTCAGTTAAGCATTTCATTGAACACCTTGAGGGCACCCTTGATTCTTCCTTGGCCGAGTACCCCTAGGATCATCCTAGGGCTGCGGAGCCCCAAAGGGGAGGGTTTAGGGCCTCCTCAAGTACGACACACAAAAGAATGACAAGAATCCGAGATATCATCGAAAAGTAAATCAAGAACATCAAGCCTCCAAGACGGCTTCAAGAAACTCGAAAAAAACTCGAGAAGGAGGGGTAAAACCACTCACCTAAATAGGAAGGATGATTAAGGAAGAAATCCCGGATGATGGCCCTCGAATCCGGCTTCAAGAGATGGCTGCTCGACTCAAGAAAGGGGGAGGGCGGCGGCTCACCTCAAGCTATCGGCTTGAGGTGAGGGAGAGAGGAAGAGAGAGGGGCTGGCTTGGTTTGGCACTTTGGCTCCTCTCGGCTTGGCTCTAAAGGGAAGGAAGAAGGAGAGGAAGGAGAAGGGGAAGGCTCGGCGGCTCGGCTTGGCGGCTGGGGCTTGAGGTCGATGGCTCCAACGAAGGGGAGAGGGGCGACTGGCTCGGCTTGGCTCCTCTCTCCTTTCACAACTTGTGTGGCTCCAATAGGGAGCCACAAGCCAAGGGGAGGGGGTTTTATACTCCCTCATCAACCCTAACTTCACTAGCCCCTTTATCCAACCCGCATCCGACTCAAGCTGAACCCGAACCCGCTAACTTAATTAACCTAATTAATCCTATTCTCCACATAACCATTCAATACATGCACACCCATATGCGACATAATTAATCAATCATGCATACACAACATAAAATTAAATAAATTAATCTACATTAGCAAAAATTACACAACTCCTATTCTTACTTACCTGAGCTCGCAAGCTCGCACCGGACCATGAGTGGACTCGGCTCGACCTCGAATTAGTCCGCTAGGTTGGCAAACACACACACAATAAACGGAAATTAGAATTAATATCTAGGATATTATAGTATTTAATTATGAGTTAAATATAATTTGATTTTGAATCAAATAAACATGGTGGAAAAATTAGTTTCTAACCATGAGCCTAACCAATTAATTGAGAATTAATTTATTTGGATAAATCCTAATTAATAAGAATTTAATTTATGGAGATAAATCATAAAATGAATAGATATATGATTTATGAGGATAAATCATAATTCTATTAATTAATAAGAAATTGAATTATTTAGATAACCCCCTTTCCTATTACTTAGGGGATTGGTTTATTTAGATAATTATCATTCTTGTTTATATGCTCTGAATTTATGGAGTCAAATTAAAGTTTATATTTAATTAGATTTAATTAATTTTGAATTAATTATGAAGTCAATAAAATATAAATTATTTTGGAGGCAAACCCCGAAATTTTGCCGAACACCCCATAGGGAGGGGTTGGATAATTAGTTCTTCATCTTCTTGGAGAAGATTAAGGACTTGATTCTTTAGAGGCTTCTTGAAGAGAAAGGCTCCAAAGAACTCCTCCTCTCCATTGGTGGCCGGCCATCTACATCCTCCTTTCCCGGTTTTTGCAAAGCAAAATTGAAGGTGTTCTCTTCTTGGGTTTGCCGCATGCAATCTTCATCTTCTTGGAGGAGTCCAAGTGGACAGTGAGGTATCTTCACATCTTCTCTTTCGTTCTGGTGTTTTCTCATCCTCTCTCGTTCCCTCTTTGGTGCCCAGTTCTTGGTGGAGGGGCTGGCCTTGCCTTGGTGGATTTCGGGATTGAAAAAGCTTCTCCATTGAGCCACAACGAGCCCCGGTGTTCGCTGCCCCTATTGTTGCGAGGTACTTGGTGTGGACTATTGTTGGAGGATGTACACGTGTGCCTCTCAAGATGGGGAGAGGATTAGCCATACCAACCGTGGTTTGAGGGTATATCTTCTCCTTCTTCTACGATGTTGAATTCCTTAATATTGCTAAAGTAGATCGCTGTTTTTGGGATGATTTGAATTTTTTAAATTGGTATTTCCACTGCGTTTTTCGAATCTCATCCCAACAAGAACACCATACATAAATTACCTCAAATGAGGCAAAATCCTTGAACACACTTCCAATCCAGGTAAATGTAAAAGAATGCACACTATTATACACTCCTTGATAATCAACTCTACAAAAGACTGCTGAACATTCCTCAAGTGCGTCGCCCAACCCTAGGTAGCCACCATAATGGCAAAAGTCCACGATGGCATCTGCGACAACCACATCGGAGGAAGGTCCCTAGCCGCCAAAATCCTCCAGGCCGGCTATTCTAGCCAAGCATGAAAGTAGACTGCAGTCTCTACGTCAAAAAATGTGACAAATGTAAAAAATTCTCCAAGGTTTTATAACTTCACCCCGAGCCGCTCCACAGCTCGGACACTAGCTAGTCAATCAACAAGTGGGGCATTGGCCTCCTCGACCCATTTCCCCAATGCTAGGGCAAATCAAGTTCCTGTTCGTAGCGATTGACTACTTTACTAAGTGGATAGAGGCTGAACCCCTATCAATAATTGTGACTCACAAAGTTCAAAAATTTGTTTGGAAAAACATCAATTGCTGGTATGGAATATCGCGCGAGATCGTTAGTGATAATGGGACACATGCAGTTCACGGATCGACGGTTCGAGAGCTCTGCTAGGACCTAGGCCTCCAACAACTCTTTTCGTCCGTCGAAAACTAGTAGACAAACAACCTGGCAGAAGATGACTAAAGAAAAAACACGACCAGGTCAAGGGACACTAGGTCCAAGAGCTACCCGAGGTACTATAGAGTTACAACAGAACTACCCGGGTCAAGGGACATGAGCTTGCAACCCCCAGCCGTGCCACATCTGTACAAGCGTACCTCTACTTATCAGGATCTGCAATAAACAAGAAAAGAATGTGGTGAGTTCAACAAACTTAGTGAGTGACCCGAACCAAGCCCTCGGTAAGCCAAGTAATAATAATAAACCAGCATGAATATAAACACATCCAAGTGATCATCTCGCATGCGTCTGCACGCACACCGGCCGACATCGGCCAAATCACAATATGCAAATGGTAAGCAACCACACGGGTCGGTCACTAGGATGGCTTCCTAGTGAGTGAGCTTCCCATCCCGAGCTCTCTGAGCTAGGATGACCTACTAGCACTGGTTTCTCCTCTAGTTGGGAATGTCCCTCCAACCATGCCACTCTAGGTCGATCGTCAGTGGGGCTCTCTAACGAGCTCCCCGACCCATAATCACACTCGCCGAGTCGGGCATTAACTTGACACGCTAACGCGCTCCTCGACCCGGCCATCTATCACACACAAGCACAACCACACGAAAAGGAGATATACATGTGTTCACACCAGCAAAGCTACTCGGGCGGTTAAGATGTTTTGCTGACAACATCAGGTGCGCACATGAGCGCCCCTATCATGGCCATATCTCGGGCCCTAAACTCTTGGCCACACACCTTACCACCGCAAACCAAGTGAAATCAACTCTAGGTGTGTTTATCTAGCAAAACAATAACCAACTATCAAGTGTAAAACATTTCAGCAACAAATAGATCCCTAGAAAACTGAAAATTTCAACATACATATATGTGTCTCTAAATCTGAAATTTTAGCGTCAAACCTTGTTCAATAATCCAATATTTTAGTATTTAACTCAACCTCAGAATATATGCATAATAGTGTGAGTTTCCAGTGAGGGAATTTGGCCAACAAGCTGAAAATTCCAGCATTACTAAGCCACCTTCCCAGCTGCAAATTTCAGCATAGAAACATTTTAGTAAACTGAAAATTTAGCATCAACAATGCCTCACAAAGGAAACTCTACAATACCAAACTTTCAACATCAAAATTCCTAAGGTAAGGTATAAATTTACAGCATCAAAACATAATACTAAGATGCAGAATTTTACCAAAGTAAGCTGAAAATTCTGCTCTCATTTCGCCTTCACCAGCCTGAAAAAATTCAGCATTACATACCCTCCTAGATTATTCATTTCAACCACCAAACGTAGTAACTCAACTCTATAATTTCTGTTACAGATAACAGGATCGAGCTTTGTGGAGAATAGGAGAGGACAATGTCGAAGATAATGTCTACAGAGGATGAAAATTCAAAGCTTTATTGAACAAAGCAAAAGTATTCCAAAACGTATTATCTACAGAATTAAAAGAGAACTATTTATACTGACTCAATACAACAGATTCTTCTTCTTTAATCAGTTCTTTCTTCAGGTGAGCTGAATAACTAATTTAACAACTACTTAGTTATGAATTAGCCCAGCTAACACTCCACCTCTAATTCATGACTTATTCTATATCAAGTTTATTTCGAAAGAACAGAAATCTTTCGGAAGGCAAAGCTTTTGTGAAAACATTAGCTAGCTGATTTTTGCCTTCACAAAATATGATTTCAATGGAAGTAGCTCCAACTAATTCTCGAATAAAATGATGTCGGGTATCAATATGCCTTGACTTAGAATGGTAGACAGGATTTCTAGTCCTTGCAATTGTTGATTGATTGTCACTTCATATCACAGTTGGCTGACAGCATTTCCACCCAATATCTTTAAGAATTCGACCCATTCATATAACATGACATGCTGCAGTTGCCGTTGCCATTGCAACATATTTAGCTTCCGTAGTGGACAAAGTAGTCGAATACTGTTTCTTTGTTCCATAGCAAATAGCTCCTGAGCCACACTTGAAGATATAACCTGAAGTACTTCTTCGATCATCAATGGACCCAGCCCAATCACTAATAAGAAAATCCTAATAATTCAAAGCTGCATCTTCTTTTGTATACAATACCATACTTCGCTGTCCCTTTGACATATCTAAGAATTATTTTGGCTGCAATCAAATGATGAGAGCATGGTGAATGCATAAATTGCGATAGAATGCTTACAGAGAACATGATATATGGTTTGGTATTGCTAAGATACATTAAATATCCAATGAGTTTGCAATATTCCAGCACATTAATTTCTGTTGCCTCCATTTGCTTACTCAATTTTAATCTAGTTTCCATAGGAGTAAGCACAGAATTGCAATTTTCCATGCCAAATTTCTTCAATAAATCTTGTGCATATTTATGTTGTGAAATGTTGATACAATCATCAGATTGCTTGACCTCCAGACCAAGAAAATAACTATGTTTAATTACCAAGATTAGTCATTTCAAATTTTTGAAATAATTGAGACTTGAAATTCCTAATAGCAATCTCATCATTACCAGTTTCTATAAGATCATCAACATAGAGGCAGATTACAAGTGAGATCTAGAGTGTATGATCGCTTAAACTGCGATTTAATCATTGCTCACAGAAGTATGTATCTATTTTTGAATACCAGGCACGAGGTGCTTGTTTAAGCCCATAGAGAGTTTTCTTAAGAAGATATACTTTACCTTCTTCTTATTCAAAACCTTCTGGCTGAAGAACATACACTTCTCCCGTCAATTCCCCATTAAGAAATGCTGACTTCACATCAAGTTGGTACACACTCCACCCTTTATACGCAGCATAAGCTAACACAATTTGAATGGTTTCTAACCTTGCAACAGGAGCGAATGTTTCCTGGTAGTCAATACCTTCTTGTTGCAGAAAACCTCTAGCTACTAGTCGAGCTTTGTAGCGGGCAATAGTTCTATCAGAATTGTATTTAATTTTGTATATCCATTTCAAACTTATTGCATTCTTGTCATCAGGTAGGTCAACTAGCTTCTTGGTTCCATGTTTGTTGATAGCATCAATTTCTTCTTGCATTGCATGCCTCCAATTTGAATTATGAGCTGCTTCTTCATAGCTTATTGGTTCACTTACTTGAGCAGAATTGCAAATTTGCGATATTTCATAAACATCTTCTATAGTCCTAAGCTTATATGGAGTTGAGTTCCTAGTATTCATTTCGGAAGGATTAGCATCATCTGTTGCTCCCCTTGAACCTGAAAAATCATCAACATCAAATTGATTATAATCAACATAATTATCATCATTAATTTGAGCTTCTTTATCAGATGTTTCTTTACTATTCCAATCTCATGATGCTTCTTCATTGAAAATTACATCACTCTTCATAGTTTCAGGATCAATCAATCTATATGCTTTAGACTCGGAACTATATCCCATAAAAATGTATTTAGAACAATTTTCATCCAGCTTCTATCTTAATCGACTGGGCTTGTGAACAAAAGCTAGACACCCAAAAACTCTAAAATGAGACATCTTTGTACTAAAACAAGCTTCATAAGGAGTCTTACCTTTTACTGCAGCAATGTAGCACCTATTCATAATATATACAGCTGTTCTTGCTACTTCTGCCCAGAAGTATTTTGGTAAAGACTTTTCTTTCATCATGCATTTGATCATCTCGACTACCCATCTATTTCTTCTTTCCACAACTCGATTTTGTTGTGGTGTATAGGGTGCAGTAAGTTGTCTATTGATGTAGTTGTCTTTACAAAAACCAGAGAAGTTATTAGACATAAACTCTCCTCCTCTTGTCCCGATGCATTTGATTCTGGTGCCACACTCAATTTTAATTTGTTGTTTCAATTATTTGAACTTGAGGAAAATTTCACTTTTCTATTTAAGAAATATAATCCAAGTGTACCTACTGAAATCATCAACAAAAAGAGCAATATACCTGTGACCACTGTAGGAATTTACTTGCATAGGTCCACATATATCAGCATGCAAAAGATCCAAAGGATGTTCAGCTCGGAATATTCATTTTTTTGGAAAAACAACTCGGTGCATTTTGCCATATACACAACTTTCACACATTTGTTCAAGCTGACCTTTGATACAGTCCATACCTTCAATCATTGAATTATCTTTAACACGTTTATGGTACTCAGAATTGAGATGACTATACCTGCAGTGCCAAAGTCGATCGATCTGGATCTGCAATTGTAGCTTTAAGTGCACAATTTACTATTTAAGGATTAAACTCGAACAGATTGTTTATTGCTGTAGGAATCGTCAACACTTCAATCTTCTTATTTCTGTCAGAATATATTGTACAAGTGCCTTCTTCAAATATTAAAACATATCATGCTTTCATCAATTGACTAACACTTAAGAGGTTGGATTCAAGTTCAGGGACATAAAGAACATCTTTGATGATTCTTTCTTGATTTCTCATCTACATATATATCACCTTTGCCTTGAACTTTCTTCAAAGAACCATCACCAAATTTTACTACAGCTGAATGATCTCGATTCAATTTAATGAAACAATCTTCATTAGAAGTCATGTGGTTGCTACAACCACTATCTATAAACCATTGTTTGCATTTATACTGGCCATTAGAACTACTTCAGATTCTTCAGATTCTTCTTCAACTAGCTTGGCATGGTTCATATGTTCTTTCTTTAGTCGACAGAACCTTTCAATATGACCATAGCACTTGCAATAAAAACTTTGATAGCAGCACAGATATGATCATATTTTTCTGGCATGCTACGAAGAATCTTCTCGACGATACAAAGCTTTGTGACTTCTTCACCGTATCGTCGCATTTGATACACAAGGTCTTTAACACGTGCAAAATAACAGTTGACTTCTTCATCCTCTTTCATTAGAAGACTTTCAAATTGACATATTAAAGTTTGGCATTTTACCTTCTGAACTTTCGTGGTACCCTGGAATGCATTCTTCAAAATTGACCAAGCATCATGCACAGTCTCTGCAATCAAAATCCGTTAGAACACCTTGGAGTCTACAGCTTGCTAAATGTGGCTTAATGCCTTTGCATCATGTTTTCGCATTTTCCTTAAAGAACCAGCATCTATCCCTTCTTCAGTGTAACCATTATTCACAAGATCCCAAAGATCCTGAGAGATGAAGAAGGTCTTCATCATAATACTCCAATCCTCAAATTCTACTCCATTGATTTTTGGCACTGTCGGATTAACTTGAGCCGCCGCTACAATCTTCCTGAAGCTCTGATACCAATTGTTACAGATAACAGGAGTTATGTAAATGAACTGTCACATCTATTACAGTAATGATCAGAATGAACCAGTTGAAAATTTTATGCTACTAACACAAATAAAAACAGGATAATTTCAGCAATTCCGTGAGCATACAAAACAAAAATTTCAACATCACTAACGTGTATAAAACCCATAATTTTCAGCACTCTACCATGTATCAGAAACCAGAATTATAGGGCCAATTCAACCCTTTAAACACTCGGCCACAATGGCCCAAATTCGGTCTTGCACATGGCGAAAATTTTTAGCCTTCAAGTAGGACTCATGACGACGAATCGTGCGTGAATGCTACCCAACAAAATCTGAGATTTGCCGCCTACTCTAGGTGTAGGAACCAACCCTTAGTCACCCCTATTATTGCCCCTTTTCATAGCCGAATCCCAAGAGATCTCTTCACCATCCAAACATCAATCTCGGATCTAGATACCATATCGAAAAACTCGGAATGAAAATTTCAGATTTGCATCTCACAACCAAAAACATGGCAGCAGCGTAGGGATTCATCTAAGGGGAAACCTTGGGTCCTAACCACTCACCTGAGATGAAGACAAGGAAGAAGACGACAACAACAATGCCTCGCGATGAAGAACTCCGGCGATGGTGAAGATCCAGCCAACAATGGTGCGCCCCCTCTCCCTCTTCCACCTAGGTAGTTGTGCAACTCCTTCTTGGAGCCGTATGATCACCTAGTTTATACATTTTTTTTAAAAAAATCCGAAATTACCAAATTACCTCCCCCTTCATAAGAACTTAACTTATGTTAGGTTTCTCGGTTCAACCAAACCATGATCCGAAAGGCTCTCGAACCTGACTTGAAAAACAAAGTTCAAATCAACCTAATTTAAGATAAATTCCTTGAGCTTAAGGACCATACCCCCAATTGCGCCAAACGGCGATTCACTCGGCTCGCTCCGATACGCATCCCTGGCATTCCCAATGAAATCAAAAATTAAATAAATTTAGCACGGCTATTACAATTTATTAAGTGGATTCACACCTATATTTGAACCACTTCCTTTGCTTGCCACATCAATGGTATTTTGTCTTCTTTCTTCAAAACTCATATGTGAGTTCATCAAGGAGATTCTCTTTCCCCCTTCCTCTATATTCTTGTGGCTCAAACTCTCTCCAATCTTTTCTATTCAGTTGTCCAAGAGAGAAAACTTACCCCCTTAACTATCGAAAGAACTATCAAGTTGAGTCATCTTATGTTTGAGAACGACATTCTTATTGTTATCCGTGCTAATAAAAAAGTCTTCACACCCTCAAACAAATCTTTAACCATTATGAATTCCTTACTAGGCAAAAATTTAATCCTCTTACCTCTAAAATTTATTTTCCTAAAGATGCCTCTAGGAACACCATTAACAACATTTGCAATGAACTTAATATGAAACATGACAAATTCTCCTTTACCTATCTTGGCACTACTATTTCTCCTTCCAGACCACCTCCTAACACTCATGAGCATATTTTAAATGAAATACAATCTATGCTTGGTAATTGGCAAACTAACACTTATCTCAAGCTGGTCGTATTGTTCTAATTCAGTCTGTTTTAAATGTTATTCCTCTCCATATATAACCTCTTCGTCTCTTGGTTTCCTCATAAATGCATGGATAAAATTACCACTATTATTAGGAAATTTCTTTGGACCAGGAATTTAAGCAAGCATGCTATTTACTCTATTCCTTGGTCTATTGTTACTCTTCCTAAACCCTTAGGAGGTTTAGGTATTCAAGACTTTAATCTCATGAGTAGTTCCTTGTTTAGTAAAAAGATTCTCAACTACCTTAACAACTCTTCTAGTATTTGGGTTAAAGTTGTTCAAGCAAAATACCCTAGGCTTAATCACTTAAATCTTGTAAGCCCTAGGAACACTTCTTGGTCTTGGAAACTTTGCCTTAAAACTTTTGATGATCTCAAGTTTAATTTTTCTAAACTTATTAGATCTGGCCATAATACTTCTCTTCTCTATGAGCATTGGTTATTTGATATACCTCTTCTTTAAAAACCCAGTTATATCACTGTGAATGTGGAATTGAATGCTGTTAGTGTTGGCTTTTTATGAGATTGGCTATATTTGACAAAAATACTCCAGGTTTATTCTCAGTCAACTAGGAGAAGATCTGCTTATACTGAATACTGTTTCAATTGTGTGAGGACAGTTTCAACTGCTCATGCAATCTCTGGATTTCAGGATAAGGATGCAGCAAATGAGGACTTTCTTTGTTTCATGTAGATATGATGACTCTTGCTTTGCAATATTAATGATGATTCTCTTTGTTGTCTTTGATAATTTTTAATCACCATTAATTATTTTACTGCCCGATAAATTTTATGAGTAGAGGTGAAGTCATCTTTAATTATCCCCGGGCATTACTCCTTTCATCTTTATGGTCTTTATGTTTTAACCGCTGACTGTTTGTTTTAAACGAATGACTGTTGGTTGTTGAACTGAAGGTATTATTGAACAAATAGTTATGTCAGCATTGATTCAGATTTATCAATTGTCACATATAAATTTCGGTGAAAAGATCTAATTTATCAACTCCCGTGTGCGTACACTATGTTGCCAATTATTCTGAGGAGTTGAGACTGCTGAGTGCAAACGACAACAATCTATCTTTATTATCTTCTGAGTGAAGATGGTTTTGGGCTATTAACTTGCGACAACACAAGGACTGTGTGGAGGACAAAACTCTGTGGCTGGGATGTCATAGAGAGACAAGTTGGTATCTACCTGTAATTATAAATAGAATTTTATTATTTCTAATTCACTGTAGTACTGGTATTCAGATTTCGAATGTGAAATCCATAGGACTTATATTGTACTTATAGAGAGTGGATTGGGCATCTATTCGGTGAGTGCCCCGTAGATTAGGTGACTGGTTTTGTCAGTGAATTGCGTAAAGTAACATTTGTGTTTGTGTGTGATTTTTGTTTTGGTTCTTAATTTGCTACTAGTAGCAGTTGCAATAGCAATTTCAACTTCTTATTCAACAGTCCTTAATAGAAGTTCCCTTAGAGACCTATATTGTCAATTGGTATCAGAGCTATTGTGTGAACCTTTTTCTGCACAAGATGTGTCTCTTTTTTTTCAGACTCAAGATGGAAGGAATGCCTATGGGAAATTCTATCAATATTCCTCCTTTGCTTATCAGAATGAACTATGCATATTGGAAGGTTAGGATGAGGGCTTTCATTAAGTCCTTGGACGATCGTTGCTGGGACACTATAGAGATTGGCTACACTCCTCCCACAACACATGGTGGGACTGAGCGCAAACCTAAAAGCCAATATATAGAGGCATAAAACGTTGTAGCAAATTATGATAATAAAGCCCTTGATGCTATCTTTAGTGGAGTTGATCATTCTCAATTTAAACTAATCTTGGCTTGTAGTTTGGCAAAGCAGACATGGAAAATTTTAGAAACGAACCATGAAGGATCTCTGATGCTTCGAAAGTCAAAAATTGAAATCCTCAACACCAGATTTGATAATCTAAAAATGGGAGAAGATGAAAGTATACAAGACTTTCATGGGCGTATCAAAGATCACATGAATAATGCTACCAACCTTATAGAGTCATTTTTTGAAGAAAAGGTAGTAAGGAAAGTTCTGAGATCCATGCCTACCAAATTCGATATGAAAACTGCTGCCATAAGTGAAGTTCAAAGCCCATCTATTAATTACTCTTGACATTATGATTGGGAAACTTGAAACTTATGAGTTTGAATTATCTGAAAAATATTCTCACAAAGAAAAGAAGAAGAATCTTGCCTTCAAAGCTACTGAGGATGAGATCAAGTTAGAAGATTGTTCTGAAGAAGAGATGGATGCTATTCTAGCTCTTATGACAAAGAATTTTAAGAGATTTCTGAGAGCTAAGAATAGGGTAAACTAGAACTCTCAGTCAAATATGTAGTTCAAACAACAGTTTCAATTGCCAGAGTTTGCCAATTCAAACTCAAACTTCTATGTTGGAAAAAATAAAAGAAGTCAATTGTCTGGACAAAAAAGATGATCACAAACAGAAGTACAAAGGTGTTCAATGCTTTGAATATGAAGGATTTGGACATGTGAGATCAGAATGTCCAAATCTTCAGAAAAAGATCAAGAAGTCTTTTACTGCTACTTGGAGTGACGATGATGAAGAAACTAACTCAGAAGAGCATGAATGAGGAAACTTTAGAGCTTTCATAGTTGACACAATTAAAACTGCTGACATCTCTGATGCAGATGATGATCACTGCAAAGTTCAGTGTGCAGATAGTGTTGAGAAAGCCTATCAGGAGATGTTCGATAAATGGGTTGAAGTGGCGAAACTCAACAAGTCTCTTAGTGATCAGAACAAGATCTTAATTGAAGAAAAGAAGACTCTTAAGGACAAAGTTCAAACCCTTCAAAGAAAGATTATTGAAAAAGAAGACAAAGAGTCTAAGTTGATTTCCGAACTTGAAAAGGTAAAGAAGAAAGTTAGAGTGATGAATTCTACTCGAAATCTTAACAAAATTTTGAGTGCAAGAAAATATCCTTCTAATCATAAGGGACTAGGATACACTAGTTCATGCCAGTTAAAACCCAAGTCTCAACTGCCTACTCAACCGAGAATCTTTCGTAGAGGCTCTTCAAGTCATCAAAAGCCTACTACAAGGAAAGAAAATAGGGTGCCTATATGCTACTATTGCAGGTGCAGAGGACACATTATTAGAAATTGCTTCAAACTCTCCAACAAATTAAGGAGAAAGAATCATATAAATTGCCCGAGGCTAAAGGTTAAGCAAATCTGGATAAGAAAGACTAATTTTAAGTGCCATGTTGCTTTTATGTCAAAGACTGTTTCTTCTCTTGAATCTTGGTATTTCGATAGTGGATGTTCTCGAGGTGCAACAATCACTTTTGGAGATAGTGGACATGGGAATGTCATAGGAGTTGGAACTCTAAATGTTCCAAGAATTCCTAATCTGGAAAATGTTATGTTTGTAAGAGGTCTCAAGCCTAATCTTGTGAGTATAAGTCAATTGTGTGATCAAAATTTAAATATTCAATTCACTAAAAATAACTGCAAGGTTCTAGTTAAGGATGGTGACTGTATTCTTGAAGGGAATAGATCTAGAGACAACTGCTACAAAATTTCCTACTCTTCTATTTGTCTTTCAGCTATTTCTTCTGACATTAATATATGACATCGATGGTTAGATCATGTTAATTACAGAGATATGAAGAAACTTGTAAATGCTGAAGCAGTCAGAGGCATTCCTAAACTTTTTGGAGAACCTGAAGTTGTCTGCGGTGCTTGTCAAGAAGGAAGCATACTAGGCAGTCTCATCAGCAGTTACAACTAGTAGCTACATCTAAACTTCATAAGCTTCTTCACTTTGATCTTGTCGATACCATACCGGTTGAAAGTACTGGTGGTAGAAAATATGTCCTTGTCTGTGTAGATGATTTCTCACGCTTTACTTGGAAAAAATTCCTAAAAGAAAAGTCCAATGATTTTAGCATTTTTAAATCTCTATGTTTGAGACTTCAAAATGAGCAAGAACTTCCTATTCTGAAAGTGATTAGAATAAGGAGTGATCACGGAAGAGAACTTGAGAACATCTCTTTCTCTGAATTTTGTGATGAAAATGGTATATTGCATGAATTTTCCGCTCCAAAGACTCCTCAACAAAATGGTGTTGTTGAAAGGAAGAACCATACTATTCAGGATATGGCTCGTGTTATGCTTAATTCTCAGCGGATTTCAGAATGATTTTGGGCTGAAGCCATCAACACAGCTTGCTACATCATAAATCGAGCTTATCTCATAGCAAGATCTACTAAAACTCCTTATGAATTATGGAAAAGTAGAAAACCTAACATTATATATTTTCATGTTTTTGGTAGCAAGTGCTATGTTCTAAATGATAGTGAATATCTTGGAAAAATACAAAGCAAGAATGACGAAGTCATATTTCTTGGATATTCCAAAGCTGGAAAGACATACTGAGTCTATAACAAACGCAGTCAAACTGTAATGAAATCACAAAATGTGAAGGTTGATGACTCTGAAATATATCATACCCTGTTGACTAACAAGAAGGCTGTTTCAACTATTGATAATTAAGACTGCCCAGAATTTCTCCAAGGACACTGAATAGTTAGTTGAAATTGCTAATTCAACAGACCATTAGACTGACACTGAATAGGAAGATGAAAGGGATGATTCTAGAGCTGAAAAATCTGCAAGATCTCTTAAGAATCATCCTCTACAAAATGTTATCGGAGATGTACATGATGGAGATAAGACCAGAAATCAATCCAATAAAAATCACCAAGATATGATCAGGTACTCTTGCTTTATTTCCACTATTGAACCTAAAAATGTCAAGGAAGCCTTGAAGGATGAATTTTGGATTTTTTGGTATGCAAGAAGAGTTACATCAGTTCATCCAAAATGATGTTGGGAACTTGTCTCAAGACCAAAAAATGTCAATGTTGTTGGAACTAAATTGGTGTTTAAAAAAAATACTAATGAAGCTGGAAACATTACAAGAAATAAAGCTTGTCTTGTTGCTCAAGGCTTCAACCAAATTGAAGGCCTAGACTATGATGAAACCTTTGCACCTATTGTAAGATTGGAATCCATCAAGTTACTTCTAGCCTTAACATGTTGTATGAAATTCAAACTATTTCAGATGGATCTTAAGACTACTTTTCTCAATGGATTTCTCAATGAAGAAGTCTATGTTGAACAACCTAAAGGCTTTGAGGATCCTGCTCATCCTGACCATGTGTACAGATTAAATAAAGCTTTATATGAGCTTAAATAGGCTCCTAGAGCTTGGTATGAGAGACTCACCCAATTCCTATTCTTGAAAGGTTACAAAAGAGGAAGAGCAGATCAGACATTGTTCATCAAACGAAAGAATCTCAACTGGTAATTGTTCAAATTTATGTTGATGATAGAGTTTTTGGTTCAACATCTGAAATTTATGTTAAACAATTTGTGGATGACATGAAACCTGAGTTTGAGATGAATATGGTTGGGGAAATGAGTTATTTTCTCAGTCTTCAAGTAAAACAATCTAAAGACGACATATTTATCTCTCAGAGTAAGTATACAAGAAATCTTATTCACAAGTTTGGACTAGACAGTTCCAAGGCAGTTAGAACTCCTATATCTACTCATGAAGGTTCACGAGAAGAAATTCCTAACCCATGATCTTGAGCTAGCGGCGGTGGTGTTCACATTGAAGCTGTGGCGTCATTACCTTTATGGCGAGGCTTGTGAGATATACACTGAGCATAAGAGCCTCCAGTATTTGCTCACCTAGAAGGAGTTGAACTTGAGGCAGAGAAGATTGCTTGAGCTTTTGAAGGATTATGACTGCACTATCATGTACCTTCCGGGGAAGGCCAATGTTGTGGCTGATGCTTTGAGCATGAAGTCTATGGGCAGCCTGGCGCATTTGGCAGTCAGGAGGAGGCCGTTGGCTCAGGATTTGTCCATGTGTTTGGATGGCGGAGCAGTCCTGTCAGTTTTAACTTCTGGTGCGTTGGTGGCTCACCTGAGGGTGCAGTCCATGTTGGTTGACATGTTGCGTGCAGCGCAGGAGGAGGACGCTTTTTGTGCTATCACTAAGGATCAGGTCAGGAGAGGCGATACCGATAATGGGTTAAGTGTGGACTCGGAGGGTGTTTTGAGGTTTTAGAATAGGATAGTGGTGCTAGATATGACCGAGGTCCATAGGCAGGTGCTAGAGATGGCTTATCGGTCCACATATACTATGCACTCGGGAGCCACGAAGATGTACCGGGACCTAAGGCAGAATTATTGGTGGAAAAGCATGAAAATAGAAGTGTCCTAGTTTGTGTTTAAGTGCGTGGTGTGTCAGCACGTGAAGGTTGAACATTTGAAGCCAGTAGGGTTGCTCCCGAACCTTGAGGTACTAGAGTGGAAATAAGAGAAGATAACCATGGATTTTGTAATAGGGTTGCCAATGTAATACCCCGGTTT
This sequence comes from Canna indica, assembly GCA_034359265.1. Classification (NCBI taxonomy): domain Eukaryota; kingdom Viridiplantae; phylum Streptophyta; class Magnoliopsida; order Zingiberales; family Cannaceae; genus Canna; species Canna indica. The sequence goes on along the minus strand of CP136895.1, from coordinate 23,175,304 downwards.
AGTCCCACATCGAAAGTATGTTGGATGTGGTGTTGGCTTATAAGGCTTGATGGGTGTGCTACCATCAACTTCAGCTTAAGCATTTTAATTAGGCCAATAGGTTGGTCTATAAAGTTGATGGATCAGCTATCTCATCAAGTGGGTTGTAACAAATGGTATCAGAGCAGGACCTAGTCCTAGGCATGGTGAGGGAGCCTATGTGAGAAAGGGCTGCCCGGGTGAAGTGGTGGAGCCGCTACTAGGCTAGGCCTCACATGCTGCCGACTTGGGTGTGATTCTGGGCTATGTGTTAGACTCGAGTTGGGTCTTGACGAGGACGTCAAGACATAAGTGGGGGAGATTGTAATACCCCGGTTTAGTCCCACATTGGGAGTATGTTGGATGTGGTGTTGGCTTATAAGGCTTGATGGGTGTGCTACTATCAACTCCAGCTTAAGCATTAGGCAAGTGATTAAGGCTTATGAAGTTGATAGGTGTTGGGGCTATGTGTGGATGATTTAGTGTTATGTGGTAACTTGACTTGGGTCTTGATAGTGAGATCAAAACTCAAGTTTGGGAAGAGCAATGATTCCACTTGGGTAGTGGTGGATTGCCTAATCAAGACATCACATTTTATACTTGTCAGGATGACCTTTTCAACTGACCAGTATGCGAGGTTGTTCTTGGATCGGATCATTGTTTATCATGGTGTCCCAGTTATGATCATCTCAGATCGGGGGTACTCAATTCACCCTCAGGTTAAGTTCAGTATTGCATTTCACCCTCGGATAGATGGTCAGTCGAAGAGGACTATTCAGACGCTGGAGGATATGCTGAGAGCATGTGTCCTGGATTTGGAGGGTAGTTGGGAGAGACACTTACCTCTGATTGAGTTTGCCTACACTAACATCTATAACAACAACATTGAGATAGCCCCACTTGAGGCATTATATGGGCGGAGATGCAGGTCGCCTGTAGGTTGGTTTGAGGCAGGAGATTCCCTTATGATGGGACCTGACCTGGTGGAGCTTATCAGAGAGAGGTTGTTGGCAGCTCATAATCGCCAAAAGATGTATGCTGATAGAAAGACCAGGGAGGTAGAGTTTGCTGAGGGGGACATTGTGTTTCTCAAGGTGTGCCGTATGAAAGGGGTGGTGAGGTTTGGTAAGAAAGTAAAGCTAAGCGCTAGGTTCATTGGGCCGTTTCCTATTCTCAGGTCCAGGGGAGCTGTGGCCTCTGAGTTGGCCATACCTCCTAGTATTGACCGAGTACATCCAGTATTCTATGTATCTATGCTGAAGAAGTACATTCGGGATGAGTCTCATGTGATTGAGCCTACCACAGTGAAGGTGGATTCAGCAGTTTCCTATGAGGAGCGGCCAATTAAGGTGCTAGACTGGCAGATCAAAAAATTGAGTTCCAAGGAGATTCCCTTGGTTAAGGTCAGGTGGGAGCACCATTCCGGGTAGGAGGCCACCTGGGAGGTGGAGCAGTATATGATGGAGCATTATCCTTCATTGTTTGATGATCCGGTGAGTCCTTAATCTTTTTCTGAAATTCGAGGATGAATTTTCTTTAAGGAGGGAGGATTGTAATATCCTAGATATTTAATTATATTCTTTTCCTTTATGGTTGTGTTTGTCAGCCTAGCGGACTAGTTCAAGGTCAAGCCGAGTCGACTCATGGTCTGGTGCGAGCTCGGGTAAGTAAAATTATGAGTTATGTAATTTTTGCTTGTGTAGATTAATTTATTTAATTTTTGTTGTGTTTACATGATTGTTTAAATTATGTCGCATGTGGGTGTGCATATGATTATGTGGAGAATAGAATTAATTGAGTTAATTAAGTTAGCGGGTTCGGGTTCGACTTGAGGCGGATGTGGGTTGGATAAAGGGTTTGGAGGAGTTAGGGTTGATGAGCGAGTATAGAACCCCCTCCCCTTGGTTTGTGGCTCCCTATTGGAGCCACACAAGACTTTTGAGAAGAGGAGCCAGTCGCCAGCCCCTCTCCTATTCCCCTTGGAGCTGTTGCCGCCCCCTAGAGCCGAGCTGCCCAAGGCTTCTTCCCCTTCTCCTTCTTCCTTTCCTTTGGAGCCGAGCCGAGAGGAGCCAAGCCAGCCCCTCTCTCTTCCCCTTTCCCTCTCTTCAAGCCGACGGCTTGAGGTGAACCGCTATCTTTTGATGCCGGATTCGAGGGTCGTCATCTGGGATTTCTCCTTTATTCATCCTTCCAATTTAGGTGAGTGGTTTTACCTCTCCTTTTTCGGTTTCTTCCTTGGTTTTGAGCTGATTTGGGCTTATTCTTGATTCTTGTGTTTTCTCGACGAACCGTGGAATTTGACTGCCGATTTCTTGTGCCAAATCGTGGGAGGAGGGCCAAGACCCTCCCTTTGTGGCTCGGCAGCCCTAGGTTTACCCTAGGGGTGCTCGGCCAAGGGTGAATCAAGGGTGCCCTCAAGATGTTCGGTGAAATGCTTAAGTGAATGTTTTCGGTGTTCTTGAGATCCGTGTTTTGTATTGCTTATGAAATCAAGTTCCTATATGTTCAAGCATGGCTTGTATTTAATCTGTGATTTTAGATAAAATCATGTTTTAAAAAAAATTGAATCTTGATGTTGATGCCATGAGGGTTCTTGAAAGAGGGGTTCATGATCATGATGCTTTTTCTTGTTCTTGATGTTGTTAGTGCTTGTTAGTCTTATTGTTAAACATGGAAATTGAGAAATTTATCTCAAGATTTATATTCTGTTTAAATGATATTAAGGGCTAAATTTCTGGGAATTTCGGATTTACTTTTATGCTATGTTGAAAATTTGATGTTGCTGAAATGGCATGCTGAAACGATGAATATGTGCTATTTTTTTTATTGCTTGCTGTGATGTGTGTATTTATCTAAACATAGTCATGTAACCTATCATTTCGACTAGAAAACATAGTTTGGAAATATAGGACACACTATGGAGACCAAATTTGGATTAGATACATCAGTTTTGTGCAGAACAGTAAGCTAAAATAAAACTCTAAAATAAAACCCTAATTGTGGTGAACTAAATTTTATTTGCATAATTAAAATTGGGTAAAAGGGTCAGCAAAATCTGTTATGAACCAACATGAGAAGTTTATGCATGAAATAAAACCACACGGGTCTAGGAGTTGGGGTCGGGTATTGGAGTGTTGAGACACTTTTCAATAGGAACATCCCTAAGACACCGTAGGAAAGATTTGACTTAGGTCATGGTGCGCCGTATCTTTATGAATGACGGAGGGGCTCGTTGAGGAGCTAGATTGCTGGCTAGGCCCGGGAGGTTGGATGGCTAATTCCCAACCTGCAGAACAAGTTCAGAGGGCCTTTCCTGATTATTGTGGTTTGGCCTCGTTGGATAAGTTCGGTGGTTTGGCCTTGTGGAGCAAGTTCGGAGGGCCTACCCGATTACTCATGTGATATCTAAAAGGGGCAAGTTCGGATGGGCGAATCCCGATTGTCCCTATCCGTCTCGCGGAGCAAGTTCGGAGGGCCTTCTCGATTACTCCCGAGTTTCTTTATACTAGGATATGTTCAGAGGACCTTCTCAATTATCCTAGCATGTGTTGTTGCCTTAGGGCATGGTAGGCTTAGGCCGGTTGATCTTCATCGTTTGGGGTGAAGGCTGTCTTTGGGCAAGTGGTGGCCGGATGGCTTGATAGCTAGTCACCCCCTTGTGACCTTTTTCTGCTTGAATTAGTAGTTTTACCTTATGCATCTTATATGTGATGTTTATTTTTGTGAGGGTTGGTAGAACTGCTCGCTGAGTTCTTTGAACTCACCCGTTGTCGTTGTTTTGTTTTTTGCAGAGCCTAACCGGTGAGGTGGGCTAGAGCACTTGGCACAGCTGGACGACAGATGAGCCACATGATCTCATAGTAGTCCTAGTTAGGGTCATAGTCGAGTCTTTTGGTAGTGTGTCATGTACTTTTGTTGGTTTTTTTGAAGTTGTAGCCCTTGAGGGCATTTATGTCATTTTATTCAGATTTTATTGTATTTGGTCTGCAGGACTTGATGTATTATTTTTGTATTTTATTCATTTGCTAAAGCTTGTCTATGATGAACTCTGTTTTGATTTCTAGATGAAATAACAAGTTGTTGATTTCTTTCCGCTATTGTTTATTCTTATGGTGTTGGCATGTGCATGAGTTAGGCTGCGGGGTATAGACAGGTATACCATGGCCAGTCACGTGACCCTGTATTTGGGACGTGACAACGACAATTTCAACTGCTCCTGCAATCTCTAGATTTCAGGATAATGATACAACGAATGAGGATTTTCTTTGTTTCCTGTAGATATGATGAGTCTTGGTTTGCAATATTAACGATGATTCTCTTTGTTGTCTCTGATAATTTGTAATCATCATTAATTATTTTACTGTCCGATAAATTTTATAAGTAGAGGTGAAGTCTTCTTTAATTATCCTCGAGCGTTACTCCTTTCATGGTCTTTATGTTTTAAGTGCTTACTGTTTGTTTTAAACCGGTGACTGTTGGTTGTTGAACTGAAGGTATAATTGAACAAATAGTTATGTCAGCATTGATTCAGATCTATCAATTGACATATATAAATTCCGATGAAAAAATCTAATTTATCAACTCCCGTGTGCGTACTCTGTGTTGCCAATTATTCTGAGGAGTTGACACTGCTGAGTGCAGACGATAACAATCTATCTTTCTTATCTTCCGAGTGAAGATAGTTTTGGGTTGTTAACTCACTACAACACAAGGACTGTGTGGAGGACTGAATTTTGTGGTTGAGATGCCAAAGAGAGGCAAGTTGGCATGTACTTGTAATAATAAATTGGTTTTTGTTATTTCCAATTCACTGTAGTTCTGGTAGTCGTATTTCAAGTGTGAAATCCAGAGGACTTATATTGTACTTATAGAGAGTGGATTAAGTGCCCCGTAGATTAGGTGACTAGTTTTGTCAGTAAATTGCGTAAACAAATATTTGTGTTTGCGTGTGATTTTTGTTTTGGTTCTTAATTTGCTACTAGTAGCAGTTGCAACTTCTTATTCAACTGTCCTTAACAAAAATTCCCTTAGAGACCTATATTGTCAAATGCAAATGTGAAATTTTTACTGACTAATCAAACCTGGAATTCTCATAGCATTTTAAATAAACTTTAATCATTTGCTCAAGGAATCCATTTGCTCTATAGATTTGCCTTGTGAACCTAATGATGATGTTTGGATTTGGGTTGGTGAGCATAGTGGAATTATTACCACTTGAGCTGCATACTACTTTCTAAGAAGTTGTGACCTTTCCTGTTTAGAAAAGTCCAATCTTTGGGTAAGTATTTGGAAAATTATGGTTCCTCCAAAAGTGAAAACTTTTCTTTGAATTTTTTTTCATCAAAAACTACTAACTAAAGCTTTTTTACACTGCATTGGTATTTCTTCTAATGATACTTATATTTTTTGTGAAAATATTTCTGAAACTATTTAGCATCTTTTCTTAAACTACAATTTACTACTTCTAATATTAACCCTATTGGGTCAATTAGATGTACCATCATAGTTGTTTCCCTTTGGTTCATCTGCCAAGCGAAATGATTTGCTTCACTCAGGTGAGCAGCTTTCAATTACTAGTCTCGTGAACCGCATAAATGCTTTTCTTGGGTCTATTAGATGTACCATCATAGTTGTTTCCCTTTGGTTCGTCTGCCAAGCGAAATGAGTTGCTTCACTCGGGTGGGCAGCTTTCAATTACTAGTCTCGTGAACCGCATAAATGCTTTTTATCTCTAACTATTGCCTTATTATACCCAAACTTGAAGGCACCTCTTTTAATCACAACTCAAACTATATGGCTAGAATTTGGATTCCTGCCCCTCAATTTACTTTAAAATTCATTTATTATGGGGCTGCTACTAACTCATATGCTGCTATTGGCATTATTGTAAGGGACTTCTTTGGATATTGCCTTGTTCTTAATGGAATTCCAATTGCTCATCTTCCAAATTTGGAAGCTTAGGGCGCGTTTGTTTACGAAAATTTAGAAGCAATTTTCGTTTCGTGAAAATTGAAATGAGTTTTCGAGTTTCAAGTTTTTGGTTTCGATTTTTGTGTTTGGCGAAAACGTGTTTGTTTGACATATTATGTTATCATGTTTCGCGAAACGAAAACAGCGAAAACTCGTTTGTTGTGTGTTATTTTCGATGACTGTTTTCAAGACGAAAATTGAAACTACCTTTGTTTGTCAAACATAATATCTGTTTTTAATTTTTTACTCAAACTTAAAAAATATTAATTAATTAATTTAATTTGTTAATTTGTAAATATATTATTATTATTATTATTATTATTATATTATTAGTTAATGTATATATAATTATATATAATTATTTTTTATATTAAAAATTCTTATATTAAAAATGGAACAAATATATATGATTATTTTATAGTGTGATTTGATGAAATTATATTTGGCTGTGATGTATGATGAGAAGACTACGTTACTGCTGTTTCGGATAAATGTTGCAAGGATTTCAAAGCTTGGCGATAAGAATTGCGATGTTGCCATGTGCTCTAATTTTTGCCAAGGATGCAATTTTTATGATGGAGCAGGTCAATGCCTACCAGGTAGAGAATGTCATTGCCATTGTGAAGTGTTGCCCATCGTAATCAATCGAATCAAGAAGAGCTTGAACAATTAATAAGTTGGATGGTGTAATTACAAGGTGTTCTTAAAAACCTATGTAAATATTTGTTTTCATTTTTTTTTTTCAATTTACTGTCATTCCCTCGTCAAAATGTTGTATGTTGACTTCCTTCATGGTTAAACATTAATTGAACCTTATTAGATTTGACATGATGAAATTGGACCTCAAATTAGCTTGAATCGACTTGGAGAATATGAGACAGAGTTGATACCACCAAACTTGACTTGACTAGAGTGAATCCAATTGAACTCGATTTAAACCTATCTCAAGCTAATTTATGTTGACTCCGATTTGATCTGATTTGATGAATTGAATCATAAGATGACATAATTTTATCATAAGATCGACTTTGTATATTATGTTCATGTAGTAGCAAATAACTTACATGAAAGTTAATTGAGATTTACAATTAAGAATAAATTTGTTTAATTACATAGGGACACTTGCTTGAACCTGTTGACACACCCCAGTGGAGGAGCCACTAATTGCAGTGATTAGAGTACATGTTTCATATTCTGTTTATGAAAGTTAATTGAGATTTACAATTGACACATGGAATAAAATTGTTTAATTACATAGGACACCCGGAGGCAGTCAACCATTACATGATAAGATATTAAATTGATGGGTGGTACTCATGCACAAGTTTGTCACTTGCTCGAACCTGTTGACACAACCTAGTAGAGGAGCCACTAATTGCAGTTGCAGCACCGAGTTGGAGAAGAAGATGAATGATTGGTATTTGATGTCAGGGACCTTGCTGGAGGCACCAGCCAGTTGCAGCACCGAGTTGGAGAAGAAGATGAATGATTGGTATAAATGCGTATTTGGCACCAGAATTATATAAATGTAGGACTATGAAGGAAAATGCATATCACCATTAGTTGGTGATCGCCTTTAATTGATAGTCCACCAAAAATAGGTTTGCTCATTATTTAATAAATACACAATTATAAAATCAGCACAACCACGCAAGGATAAAATCAGCACAAACACGCAATAACATCAAAACCCTAGATCGAAAAACAAATAATATAATAATGAGCAATATTATTTTACGACTTTAGGTGGAAAGTGTGCATGACCATTAATTGGTTATCACCTCCAATTCCTCGCCAATGATAATAAATTAAAAAATATAAAATAACAGCACAACAGCCTATAATTACGGCATCACATCAGCAATATATCCAAAATATGACATCATCACAGCATATATACACCCAGCAGCAACATATCCAAAAACACCATCAAAATAATATTTTACTTACACAAAAATACAATAGCAATAACAATAAATACTAGTAACCCCTTGAATCTCATATCAAGGAGCTTATCAATTTTGGCCTCTATTTGATGAAACGGTTGATGGAAGCTTTGGTTCACTTCTTCTTCCCCATCGCGTATGGTTGATGCAATGAGAGTAATCCATTGAAAGAATAAACAACCTTTGGGGCTTGAAGAGCGAGCCGCAAATAAACGGCCAGGATTCTTTGAAGTTTCACTTATTCATACTACAACTTTTATACCACAATAACATATTCTGTTCTGGTATCGCAAATATATTGTATTTTCACTTATGCGACTTGAGGAAGCTGTCATACTATTCTATTATGATATCACAAGTATGTTAGTATATTATTGGTACTATGCACTAACAAAACTAATAAAATTCAAAGCATCATGAAAATAACATCATTGTATCTATTAACATAAAAAATAAAAATACATCAGCGGCGATGTGCCCAAAGTTGATTAGCGATACCCTCATGAATACCATGCATTACATTTTGGCTAGAAGAAGGTTCACCTATTGATGATGTAGGTTAATTATCATCATCAATAATAACTTCTTCATTGTTCCAAATTTCTACTAATTCATCAAAAAATTTATATTTAATAATAAAGTTGTGAATTGCACAACAAGTCAATACAATACTTACTTGTCTTGAAACCCTGTAGTTCGGCATCATCTTTAGGATCGGAAAACGTGTTTTCAAGAGTCCAAAGCATCGTTCAATAACATTCTGACAAGATGAATGCCGTTGGTTGAACAATTCTCTTTTAGACGTTGGGCCTCGACTACGATAATCTGACCGATGATATCTTTCACCTCGATAAGGTGCCAAAAATCCGAGTATATTAGGATATCCGACATCGACCAAATAATATTCATCTATCAATACAATGTATAAAATGCATTAGTAATAAAACCAATACAAGAATGTGATTATGGTTCATGAATTTTACCTGCGTTTGGCATCGGAAAATCTGTGTTAGGAGAGTGTATTGTATGTGCAAAAATCCGCGAGTCATTTGCGGTTCCCTCCCAACCCACCTTCACATATGTGAACTACATATTATGGGCGCAGGCCGCCATCACATTTTGTGTTGTTGTTCCCTTACGGCCACGATATAAAGATGATTTGTTGGCAGGAATGAAAGCGGAGACTTGAGTCCCATCAATTGCCCCTATGCAATTATACAACACCATTCTTTGATTAGTAAGACCCCTTAAGGCTAAAATAATGTGCCTAAGTGTTGTACATTACCTTAAAATATGGAAACCACCGTGGGTTTCAATGAATCTCCAGTTGAATTGTTCGTGGTTCACGAGGTTGTATAAGTTTGGTTCCCAACCTTAGAACCGCTTTAAGTACATACTTGAATCATTTGTGGCATGTTTGAGTTGAGTGTTGGTATCGCTCTGCAACTACTCGAACTCGTTCATTGTGACAAATTGTATAGATGAACATAGCGAAAGCTTCTTCCACTTAAATATTTTTGTCCTCTAAGCCTAATCTCCTAAGCTCACCATATAATCTTAGGAAGAGAGATGGTTCCATACGAAGATTTTCGTAGCATCTAATTGGAGATTGTATCAACTCTTGGATGTAGTCAACACCTCTCAACATAGAAGTGCGTACTGCTCTTCGTGAAGGAGCATTTAGTTGGTCGTCTAATGATTCCATTATATCCAACATTATTACTAATATAACATAATCACAGAATTGCTCTTCATCACTATCCGATTCATGATTCATTCTACGACAACATAGAGAAAGACACTACAAGAAAACAGGGTATTACCAACAGACCAAATCCGTCGGTAATACCCAAAAATCCATCGGTAATATTGTTACCGACGGAGTGACTGTCGGTAAAATCCGTCAGTAAAAGGCTCCTCGGTAATACCGACGGATTTTAATTAATCTGTCGGTATTACCAACAGATATTTTATTTTGTTGGTAATACCAACAGATACATATATCCGTTGGTATTATCGGCGGATATTTATCCATTGGTATTACCAACGGATATATATCCGTTGGTATTACCAACAAAATAAAATATCTGTTGGTAATACCAACGAAAACCTATCTGTTGGTAATACCAACGTATATATGTATCTGTCGGTAATACCAACAATAAAAATTATTTGTTGGTAAATACGTTGGAATTAGAATCTACCAATTGCTCATTATTGTGTACCTGATCAATCCTCAAATAATGAAATCACATATAAGATAATTTGATCACACGAAAGCTGAAAAATAATTTTTGAATCACACATTAAAATCCACACACATAAGAAACCATTGTATACCAGTAATTTCGAAATACATTGTGTTATTCAAATATTTACAAAGTTTCAAAGTTTCAAATACATAAGATAAGTTTTTCCAAAAAGCTGATCCTTGCACTTCATCCTTTTACCTGCATGTAGAAACAAAAAAAATAATGAGGCAATGAAATGAGGAATACGATGTTTGTAACTCAATGCAAAATAATAAACTGACACTCTGAAGTTGTAAATAAAGTTTGTAACTCAATGAAATGAGAAATACCTAACAATGCAGCATGCTGAGAATTCACGCATGCTGAGAATTGACTCAGCATGCTGAATTCACAGCTGAGAATTGGAATTCACTCAGCATGCTGAGAATTGAATTCAACATGCTGAGATTCTGAGAATGAATTCCCAACATGTTCATTCTCAGCAAGTTTAATTTACCAAGTTTAATGTGCATAAAAGCAACAAGTTCAAGTTTAATTTTAATGCAGCATGCTGAATTGTAACAATAGCATGATGAGAATTTAACAACATGCTGAGTATTCCATGCTCTCAGCATGCTGAGAATTATTCTCAGCATGCTGAGAGAGCTGAGATAGCATGCTGAGAATTCACTCAGCATGCTGAGAATTCCACAACACACTCAGCATGCTGAGAATTCCACAGCACACTCAGCATGCTAAGAATTATTCTCAGCATGTTGAGAGAGCTAAGATAGCATGCTGAGAATTCACTCAGCATGCTGTGAGAGCATGCTGAGAATTCCACAGCACACTCAACATGCTGAGAATATCATGCTCTCTAATTACTAATCCTAGAATTGTAAGTGAGCGGGGCATATTGATTACTAATCCAAGTTTATTCTAGGTCCCGACAATAGCTCACCTCTTTCTTTATGTTAGACTCTCTTAGATTGGAACTTCACATATGTAATTACTTGTTCCTCATGCAGGCTTGGTAAAGATGGTGAGGGTTAGTGTTTTGAATGATGCTCTCAAGTGCATGTATAATGCCGAGAAGCATGGCAAGTGGTAGGTTATGATTAGACCATCCTCTAAAGTTATAATCAAGTTTCTCATTGTGATATAGAGCATGCTGATAATTCACTCAGCATGCTGAGAATTGCTGAGAATTCTCAGCAAGTTCCTCATTGTGATGCAGAGCATGCTGAGAATTCACTCAGCATGCTGAGAATTGCGATGCAGAGCGTGCTGAGAATTCTATAGCATGCTGATAATTGAATTAAGAATGGAATAGTTTAATTTACTAACCTATTTCTTTACCCAGCTGATGGAGGTGGAGGTGGTGCGGTGGAACTCGATGGAGAATTTGTTGATTCTGAAGGATTGATAGGAATACCAAGCTGTGTCAATAGCAAGCGCACTTGAGCCTCCACTTGTGATTGCATTGATGTCTCCAAGTGGGTAATGTGCTCTCGCATGGATGCCACCTCCATCTGCATATTGTTCCACTCATCATGTGTCCGACGATGCCCATAACTTGAGGATGTACTTCCTTGAGAGCTTGAACTCCCAATAACAGATTTAACACCCTCTCGACATCCAAAACCATAAACCCGATTATGAGATGGGGGTCCAGAGGCATTAATCCATTCTTCGGGATCAAAATTCGGGTGTAATGATGCATCTGTGCCATACTTCTCTATAATTGATGCCTCATAAGTCTCCTGTACAATTTTTTTAAAAATAGTTAATTATTATATTTCAAAAATTAGTTAATTATTAGTTAAATCAAGTACATACCACAACTTTTTGTGATTTGTCGTCGACATAGTCACCCTCACCACTATTTTGCTTATGGGTGCGTTTAAACAACTCAAGATGTGTAGGTGGTCGATTCAACTTTTCTTCCTACAAAAAAGATAAATAATATTTAGTTGACAATATTAACATAAATTTTGTATGACAACAATATTATCAATATCATACCAGTTTTTTTCGATGAGCAACAAATGAAATAGATCCACCTGTATGAAGTGTAATGTCACCATCTACCTCCTTCTTGCGATTGAGACGGCCAACTTCTGATTTTCGTCTCCACTTATCTGTATCCCAATGCTCAATAATAAGTTGATTCCAAATATCTGGAGGTATCCACGGAGGGCCAAAACCGCTAGTTCGGCGAATATCATCGGTGTTAGCCTTTCTTTTTGCATAATTTCTAGCATCACACATATTATCAGAGAAGCGTCGACAAGCTGTCTTGTCCCATATTCCTCGAACCTCATCGGTCTGAGAAGGATCCCAACAATAAACTGCCTTAAAAAACCCAAATACACAATAGTGGAGATAAAAATTTCAATTTTAGGGGTTTATATATCAGTAACATATAATTATCATAATCAAATTTTTAAAATAAAATACCTTAAATTTGTCCCAGAGTAACTCCTTCAGATGTGATGGCACTTCAGACCAATATGGCCATACACCCGTGAAATTTCCCTTAATAATTGATGAAATGTCTCTAACCACTTCTATCTCGGAGAAGCTACAAAAATAATAAAACTAGATCACAAATGAACTTTATGGTCAATTGTGCTAAGTCTGTAATTAACACTACTAAAATGAACTTTGCTGGAAAATTAATGCTGAAGTAACTAAGTAATATTAATGTTGAAGTAAACTAGATCACAAGTACTCAAGTCTTATTATATAGTGTGGTACAGTCAGTCTATAGTTCAAATCTTTTGATTTCCATGATTTTTTTTGTTAATAGTGGACAATGGAACTCGGGAGGGCCTAGAGAAGTTCTTGAAGGCAGCAAGCAGTGATCCAGAAACTTGATAAAATGTAATAAGAAAGAGCTCAAATATTTGTCATTAATATGTAATTGTAAGATACATTTCAAATAGCTTCTGTATAGGATTTAATATAGGTTGTACACGTGTCTTTCCTTTGAAATAGAGTTCAGTACTAACTGAACTATAAATACTGCATTTTGTAAACATTTGAATTCATTCGATCTGAATCTGAGATTTCAACCTTTTCCTTTTATTTGTTCTTCTTCTGTGATGGAGCTGATTATGTGCAAATCTGGGTCTGGAGTGAAATTGGATATGGCTCAGTGAAACTAGCATGAGGACTGGGTCACCTACAACTGAATATTGATCAAGGTTTAATGGTGATCAGGAAGGTACTGTTTGTACCAGACTTGGAGTCTAACTTTTTAAGCATTGGACAACTGTTGAGAGATAGATACAAGGTTGTATTCAATGAGAAATTGTGCAATATATACTCAAGTACTCAACCTGAAAAGATTGTATGCACTATGAGTATGGCTAAGAATAACTTGATTAAGTTAAGTAGTTTTAATTTTGCATTAAGGGTTGAAAGTTGAGTTGAAACTGATTTAAGTCTATGGCATAAACGCATGGGACATGTCAATGAACAATCACTTATTGATATGACCACTAAACATATGATTGAAGGTATTCCAAAGTTGAAACAGATAGGAAACAGGATATGACCACTTATTGATTCTTACTCTGGATGTAAATATGTTGCAGTGTTTGTGGATGATTGGAGCAGGATGGTGTGGGTGTATTTCTTGAAGCATAAATCCGAAACTCTGAATCTGTTCAAGAAGTTCAAATCAGCAGTTGAGAATGAAGTTAACTCAAGGATAAAAGTCTTGAGAATAGATAGAGGTGGAGAATTCACCTCAAAGGCTTTTGATGAATTCTGCACTGAGATAGGAATTAAACATCAGCTAACAGCCAGCTACACACCCCAACAGAATGAGGTAGCTGAGAGGAAGAACAGGTTTCAGTGGAAATGACTAGATGCTTGCTGAGGGGGAGCAGTTTATCTAAGAACTTGTGGGCTGAAGCATTGAATACCTCAGCATATATCATCAACAGATGTACCACTAAAGCTTTGTTGGATAAAACCCATATGAATGTGGTTTAACAGAAAACCTAATGTGAGTCACTTGAGGATTTTTGGCTGCATAGCTTATTGTCATACTCCAAAAACAAATCAGAAGGAAATTGGATGATACAAGCAGAAGAACTATACTTGTTGGGTACAGTTCAGAAACCAAGGGTTACAGGTTGTTTGATCCTGAAAGGCAAGAATTGATAATAAGTAGGGGTGCAGTTCAAATCATGGTGTGCAAGTCCATGATTTAGAAGCTGAAGAAGAGAACTTATTCAGTGATGAGCCGAATGAAAACTGTGTCTGAACACACTATAAATGGAAATGTTCAGAGTGAGAGCAATAATGATTCTTCACCACCACCCAGAGGCTTTAGAAGTGTAGCTGACATCTTACAAGGCAAAGAAGAATGCTGATGGGGTGATTACAAAGTTAAAGGCAAGACTTGCAGCCCAAGGCTATATGCAAACAATATGTTCACCAAAGGCTGATATTTACAAGGCAAGAATGCTGAACTCACTAATAAAAAGAAATAAAAATGAGCTCAATAGTACTCACTAATACAAATCTAGAATCCAGCATGGGTAAAGATTGAATAAAAGGGAGAAAGAGGGAAATGGAAATGAGAATGAATAACTAGGGTTCAAGTTAGGAGAGAGCACCATCTCCTTGAACTCATTGGGGGAAGTGAGCTGAACACCTTGTAGAGAGAATGGAGGAAAGAAAATTGATTTCATTTCTTGATCCCCATCATTCGTTACATTCTCTTTTTGTAGATGTACAAGATAAAAGCAAAAGGCAACACCCTTAAGATGACTCTAGAAGATAACAATGAACAAACCATTAGACCTCATGATCTCAACTAACAATCTAAACATCCCACTAACAACCCATTATAAAACTAATTAAGAACATAAATCCCTTGATGATATAGATATGGATGATGTGGCATGTTAGGTCCATATTAAGTCCCCTACCCTTGAAAAAATATTTGTTCTCAAGCACGAATGCCAGAATTGTTGAAGTAGTCCTAAGTTGCTTGAAGAAATGGAGGTGGAGATCTCTATTTATTGTAGAAGTAGGTGCATACATAAGGGAGGATGTGGTGCATATAAGCTAGGTAGGTAATTGATCAGTAGTGTGTGGTCACTTCTCGTTCCATCATTGCAAAAAACAAATTTTGGCTGATCTTGAGCATGACACTTGATTCCATCACATTATCATGCTTGATCAATGTCTTGCTAATTAGCCTTAAGAGATTCATCTCCATCATAAATAAATAATATATAGTATTAGAAAAAAAGTATTAGGTATTTAATGATTTAATATGTTTAAGCAACCCAAATCATCTACGGGTAACCATGGTTTGTTAGGATTAATTATTTGGCATATATGAAAAAATGTTGTATTTAAAAGAATACATGCACTATTACATTTTGTAGAGGTAAATATTCTATTTCCAAATATATGAAACATATTGCAGAATAAGCTAGTTACCCAAATAGTAACTGAAATAATATAATGCAAAATATAATGATCTACCTTTTCTTATCAATAATTAATAGACGTCTATCATCTGGTGTCTCTGACGGTTGTGAAAGTTGATTTGGTCCTCTTCGACGTGAAGTATCATCACTATGTGTAGCAACAAATGTAGATGGCACAAGAGGAGCTGATGGCATCAAATGCAAATGGACTGAAGGTGGTGAGGGTGCTGATGACGTCGAAGGTGTAGGAGTAGAAGGTGTTTCTAGTGGAATAGTAACAGGTACAACAGGAGTACAAGGTGTAGAGGTCGTGGCTCCAACTATAGCTTCAGATGATGATGAGGTCGCAAAAGGTATTTCAATCAAAGGAGGATTCCCTCGACCTCGTCCTCGCCCTCGTGACACCATTATTTACTAAAAGTGCATTAAAAATAGTTAATAATTCAAGACACATGATTTTTTTTTTAAAAATCAATTACAAACAAATGAAAGTTTGTCATCATGTTCACAATGATTTTATAAGTGATCATTAAAAGTAAACTTATACAAAAAAAGTTTCAATCATCATTCTCCTCATTTGACAAATACTCGTCAACTTCATCATCTTCACTATCTTCCATGTCTATAGTGTCCGCTTCTTCTTCATCCTCCTCAATGGCTTGTCTTCAAGTTCTTAAGAAAAATTATTCATGTTGATCTACTTCATCAACTACACCATCGTTATCAACTAATACATTTAACAAATCCAACTCAGTTGTAGGCATAATAGGTTGTATTGTTTCAACCTCATCCTCTTGAAAAAAATCATCGGTCCGTGGAGGGATATTATCGTCTGTTTCTTCAACCTCTAAAACATCAAATCTATTTCTTGCTTTAATTTTGCATACAGACCACCAATCACTTCTTCCTTTTTTCTTTGAGGGATAACTAGTGTAATAAACTTGTTGAGCTTGCTCTGCCAACACAAAAGGAGCATCATGATAAAGTCTCAACTTGTGATTGATTTGAACAAGTCCATGGCGAGGATGTACTCTAGCTCCTTTTTCGGTATCAAACCACTCACATTTAAATAACACCACATTATTTCCACCAAAGTATTCTACCTCCACAATATCAATCAAAATGCCATAGTGATCAGATTCAAAGTCATTGTAGCAACTACCCTTGACACAAACACCACTGTTAATTATTTTCTTTCCATGTGAAAATTCTTTGGTGTGAAACTTATATCCATTCACAAAATAACCCTTCATGGAACGAACCAATCTTTGTGGGCCTTGTGCAATGGCAAGTATTCGATTATCAACCATGTCAATGTTATGATTAACCTATCAAAAAAAAGAAATATGAAATAATCAGGATTATTCACATTGACATTGACACAAGAATAATTGTTCAACTTACATAATCTCTCAACCATTTTGGAAATTCTCTGTCTCGTAACTTCTTTAGTTCTGCGTCAGTTAAGTGTGGTTCTCTTTGCCTAACGATATCATTAAACTCACTAAAAACAATAAGGTTTACATTAACATAATTTGAATATATGAAATAATTAACGAAAAGTTGATGTTAATACTACTACGTACTTAATAAAAGGAGAGATTTCTTGACAATTTATAAGTACGTAAAGCTCCATTGCTTTATACTCAACTTCGTCGACAACCATCCTATAACGTCCAACGGCCCCACAAGGTCGATCAGGATAGGTAAAGATAGATAGGCGTCCCATGGTAGTTGGAACTCCACCATCATCATTTCGAGGCACTTGATTCAACCTTGTGTTTACCTTTGGTTCAAAGTAGAACGAACAAAAAGTAGAAATTTCTTGTATGATATATTCTTCACAAATTGATCCTTCAACATATGCTCGATTCTTCACTTTTTTCTTCAATTGAAGCATATACCTGAAATATTCTTATAAATTAAGACGTTTAAAAAAATTAAAAATTTGAATGAAGAATCAAAAGACATATGTGTTACCTTTCGAATCTGTACATCCATCTATATTGTACAGGACCGCCAACTTTAGCCTCATAAGGTAAATGAACAGGGAGATGCTCCATAGAGTCGAAAAAACTTGGTGGAAATATTTTCTCAAGCTTGCATAGTATCTCAACAATATTTAACTCAAGTCTTTTGACCTCCTCAATTCGCAACACACTTGAACACAAGTCCCGAAAGAATAAACTCAGCTCAGTTAATGTATCCCATACTAGATCAGGTAACAAATCACGAAATGCAATTGGAATAAGCCTTTGCATGAAAATATGACAATCATGACTTTTCATTCCATAAAATTTGCAATCATCTATATTTACACATCGACTTATGTTTGAAGCATAACCATCAGGAAATTTCAATTCTTTGACCCAATGACATACTGCTTTGATTTGTTCTTTGTTCAACACAAATGAGGCTCTCGGCTTCAACAGTTTTTCATTGACATTTTGTAATTCTAATTCAGGGCGCTTGCAATACTTATGCAAATCAGCTCTAGCCTTGACATTGTCTTTTGTTTTTCCCTTGATGTCCATTACCGTATTGAATATATTTTCAAAAACATTTCGTTCAATATGCATCACATCTAAGTTGTGTCGAATTAAATTTGTATGCCAATACGGTAAAGTCCAAAAGATATTTTTTTAACCCAATTGTGTTGTTGCCCAAATCCTAAAATTCTAGCAACACATTGATTTCCAAATTGAATACTAGGTAATTTATCAACACGTGCCTTCATTTCATCGCCCGATAATCGTGGAGGTGGAACATCTCTTTCAATTCGGCCCTTCATAAATTTATCTCTTTGCCTTCGATATGGATGATCAAGAGGGAGAAACTGACGATGGCAATCGAAAAATGATGTCTTTCTCCCATTTTCAAGAATAAAAGATTTGCTATGCTCTAAACAATATGGACAAGCTAACCTCCCGTGTGTGCTCCATCCTGATAACATAGCATATGCAGGGAAATCGCTGATAGTCCACATAAGTGTTGCTCTCATTTGAAAATTTTGTTTTCTAAATACATCATATGTCATAATCCCATCAGACCATAAGATGTTCAATTCATCAATCAATGGCCTAAAAAATATGTCAAGTTCTTTACGTGGGCTCTTTGGTCCAGGAATTATCAAACTTAAGAATATAAATTGATCTTTCAAACACATAGATGGCGGCAAATTGTATACAGTAATGAGCACAGGCCAAACTGAATATGGAATAGAAGAATGCCCAAATGGATTAAACCCATCGGTGCACAATCCTAATCTAACATTCCTTGGATCAGAAGCAAATGAAGGATGGTGAACATCAAATTGTTTCCATGCTTCACTATCTGCAGGATGTGCAATAACATCTGAACTATGATTCTTTGCATGCCAAATCATATACTGAGTAGTTTTTTCAGACATAAAAAGCCTTTGAAATCTTGGTGTTATCGGAAGATACCATAAGACCTTATACGGTATTTTTTTCTCCTACCATTATTTAATGGTGTTGGCTTATATCTAGGATGTCCACACACTGAGCACTGCATCAAATTTGTTGTTTCTTAATAAAACAACATGCAATTATTCTGACATGCATCTATCTTTTCGTATCCAAGTCCTAGTTTCTTCATCATTTTCTTTGTTTTATAAAAATTTTCTTCCAACTTCGCATCTTCTGGTAACATATCTTTGATTATTGAGATCAGCCGGTCATAGCAAGCTTCACTCATGTTAAACTCAAATTTGCAATTGAGTAATTGTGACATGGCTGATAACCTACTTTGACTCTTACAACCACTCCATAATGGCTCATCTGCGTAATTCAATAATTCAAAAAATTTGGCAGCTTCTTCATTTGGTCTTTCTTCTACATTTGATGAGCCAATACCAATTGCATCCACCACCATAGTTCTATAGGGATTTTGAGTGGTGCTTTCTGATTGAGGAATGGTTGAGGATTCACCAACTTCTTCACTTGTCAACTCCCCATGTGCAATCCAATGTGTGTAGCGAGGCATAAATCCCTTCGAACATAAGTGATATGCCACATCATCTCGATAATGATAATGATGATTAATACATTGTCGACATGGGCACCTAATTTTATCACCAAAAACATATTGAGTTTTGGAGTATGCAAAATTAAGAAATCCCTCGACTCCTTGAATAAATTCATCAGTCAAAACTCCTCTAATTATTCGACATTTCATCCAACTACGATCCATAGACATTTTGATTAACTTTTTCAACCTAGAAACAATATTAAGCACATTAATTAGAACACAATTTTTTTAAAAAAATCAGCTATCATGTTATTTAGATGATATTTTAAAAAATCAGCTATTAAAGTGGTACCTTGGTTTGTTTGGGAGTTGAGTTAAGCAAAAGAAGGGGTGAGAAGAGAAAGGGGGACGAAGGAAAAAGATGGTTAACAAATTCCCAGTTATCTAGGTGACAAGAGTATTTAAATATAGCTTCTACTTGGAATTGTTTTCAATTAAACTTTTAACTACCTTGTTTTTCTTTCGGTACTAGGCAATTTAAAAAAATTGGTAAAAATATCGACCGTACTAGACGGTACAGTATTTGAAATCATGCTTCAAACTATCTCTGAAAACGAATATAATGTAAGCACCATAGTTCAACAACTATCTGTTATGTTAATTGGGTATTTGATAGTGGCACACAACAATATGTGGAATAGCAATGGATGTTGACAGACACAATAATTATCAGTAATTATTACCACATAGATACTCTCTAAACCACTGGTGAAAGTTTGATCATATGACTACAAACCACTTGTGTTAAGATTTGCATGTGTTTATCAGTTTATGTCATACATAAAGAAAACTTGAAGAACTAAAAGATGTATTTCTTAGGATTAAAAGAATGCTAACTTATCCAGGAAATAATTATCCTAATGTGACCTTTAAACCAAGGTGTAGTGTGTGATGAGTCTTTTATACAAGATGAGTTTTTAATTTATCACTAACAATTAAAGGGAATTATGTTTGTGAACTACAATCAAGTGAACCTGATTTCTAAACAAAGAATATGAAAAAGAAAAACTGAAATACACCTTTCTAAATGCCTCAAACTTGAGGTCCCTCTCGAGATCCCATCATATATACAAGTGTTTTTTATCTTCCAGGATGCTCCAACCTTTGCTGCTTCTTGTTGTTTCTGAGAAGGAAGTTCACATGTCAGGTCAAAACTAAAATAATTGCATCATCATTAACAGATAAATGAACTACAAATTGAGAACAAGTTAATAAGTATATGAGACAAAAATGAGCACAAACTGAAAAACAAGCAAATGTAGTGATTTAGTGTATACTCAGACAAAGATGTTCTGATACCTCAAACAGGCTGCATTAATTATGACATGAACGATTAGGTTGAAGACATTGACCATCCTTGTGATTGAATAAGAGTAGGCTCTATAAATCCAGCTTGTATAATCTATTACATAGAATATTTTGGACAGACAATAATAAAATGACAATTTCAGTTGCCTAGCTAATTAAGATCAGCACCTAAGAAGTCAAACTTACCTATGGAATTTATGGTAACAAGAACACTCATAGTACGTAAAAAGAACAATGCACTATTGCAGTAGTCTACAGCTAAGAAGTATTAAGTAAAAATGAGGTTGTACACAATAGTTAAATTCTCTTAAGAAGTTTACATTTTTTTTGAAATACTCATTTATTGCCCTGATTTAATGTTCCTTTTACGTTCTACATTGATTAGTTTACGTAGTAGCCATGAAGCTGATTCCAAAAGTCTAAGAATTGGTCTCTGGTTCCTAATGAGAGAAATTGCATATAAAATTCTGTTGAAGTATATTCAGATATAATTCACTCAGTTATTATTCAATACTTGAATCAGATAACCTTTCATATTGACAATGGACTACTAGCACAAGTTGTATTTGATAATTTGTGCGTCTATCAACTTGAACTTAGCAATTATCAATTTGATACCAGAATTGGCATGTAGCTCCTAAGAGCAATTACTGATAGGAAAACCATGAAAACAGGTTTAGAATATGAGTTTGTATAATGTGTGAAAAGCAGTCATGGAATCCCAGGATTGAAATGATAAAGATACATGCAGCTTGATGAACAGTTAAAGATCCATATTTCTTTGGAATTTTATCAATGCAAATGGAATATGATTACATATCAGTGTAAGCATATAGTTCCAGTATTTGCTATCCAACATGCATGACTGATTTAAAGTCGTCTGAATGATGGATCATGTTCCAGCTAATAAATTAAATGATGTCAAACTTGTAGGCAATCATTGTAAGAGGTGCCAGCAATGGACTGGAAGGCTATTTAATTGCTAAATAAAATTAATCTTCCAGCTTCTAATATTGTAGGCAATTATTAATGAAGTAGTCATTCTCAAGACAATTTATATGTGTGCAATCACTCACCAGTGTGCATGTGGAAACTTTCATGGGAGTACACAGGCATCTCCCCAAAATATGCCAAGATGGGAGCTTGTTTAAGTAGGAGTACTACTAGGAAGAAGGTCCCTCTTGTTAATTGCACTAGCTAGTTGATGAAGCAATTAAAAGCACATGATAAAATAATTGGAGGAAACAAAAAGAGAGACAAGGCCTCATGGGAAAACCTTGTCTTCTTTTACATGTTCCAGTAGCTCTTTATGGGAGTGAGGGAGGGAGCTGATGAGCTTTTACATGCTATCACTAAGGAAAGAAGCCCTAAAAATACCATTTTCATTAGATATGGTTTCTATCTTATAGCCATTTTCATTATTTGTTTGCTGGAAAATGAGAAAAGAAAAGAAAAGAAAAGAAAAGATGGATTGAAGTTTTGGGTTGAGGTAGTAGTAGTGGCAGTGGATGTAATGTACAGTTTAGGTTAAAAATGTGTAGTGGCAGTGGATGTAATGTGCAACTTAGGTAGTAGTAGTAATGGCAGTGGCAGTGGATTGAAGTTTTGCATCCCCAGTCAATGAGACCTGCTAGAGAAGGTGATATACCAGTGAGGGTGAAGAATTCTTACAATCCTCAAGCTCCAAGTACTGTCATCACTAGAGAAAGAGATATGAGTAAGGCATAACCATAAGTCACCAATTTCTATTGTTTCTTCTAGAATTGAGGCCATTTATTCTTATTATTTGGACTCATTATTTTATTGTGTATAGTTCAGGCTATACAAACTAGTATTGTTTTGAAATCAAATTTTACCATGTTGGACATTAGAGGAGCTGCTAAGGAAGAGGCAGTGGAGTATTTGGGTAGCCTAATAAGAATTCATAGATCAGATTTAATATTGTTGCAAGAAACTCATCTGGAAGATGATGATGCAAAGTTGTTTATTAACATAATCCTTTTAAGATTAGAGATGGTTTCTAGGCTCCTAGATGCCTTCCCATTAAATCAACATCATATTTTATTGCTTATAATCCTCTTCAATCATTTATTGGATGCAAATAATTGAGTTAAATAGAAAAAAAAAACATAAAGAATAACAAAATGCTAAAGGAAACAAGCTAGACAAGATGAGATATGAGCTTGGATGTAGGACTGTTTAGTCCTATAGAGGTTGAGTACCATCTGAACTATCTTTGCTAGTTTTGATATCACTTTCACAAAGAAATACACCATTGCTTTTAGTCTCTATCCTATAGTGATTGATATTCCGAAGTCCAAACTGGTGTAAGGGCTTATCTCATCTTTTTAGATATTAAGTTTTAAAATGTATTTTATCTAAAGAAAGATTTAAAATATTCATGTACACTAATCAATTTGTCTTTCCAATTCATTATTGATTTGTGAACTTATCAGTATGGAACAAGAGCCAAGAGATATAGGTTGATCAACATGCTATATGACTGTTATTAGACCAGTAAATCATACTTTTTTTAGTATTAGGTCAATTTAAATATATGCTAAGACGGTCGTCACACTTTTGTCTGTGCAATATATTGTTAAAAAGATCCATAACTTGTAAATTACCACACTAACATTTTCTACCCATGACTGAACTTGTAAAGGTATTACCACACTAACTAGTAAGCACCCGAATGCTTGGACAATTTGGTTTCTTAACAAAGGTGATTTTTGATACACCAATAGCTTATAATGATCCTTAACTTGAGGTCATCCCCCTCCCTCGAAAGGGGCATCCCCCTCACAAGATTCTTAACTCAAATAGGTGTCTACCCTAACTTGAGGTCAGTGGTGAACTTTCACTTCACCAAAATGGAGGGCAAGAACAGAGATAAATATGAAATGCAAAACACACTAATGAGACAACAACAATTTGATTATGCACTGGATTGACATGCTATAGATGATGTTGGTCATGACAAGGCAAGGGGTTGCTTGGGAAGGTTCCCTGGAAGTGAAATGATGGGGGTAATCAAGAAGTTCCTTAAGTTGAAGAATGAATAGTTTAGCGAGAGAGTCTGAACTGTGAGAGCCAAATGATTTATATACTAGAGACTAACATGCAAATGATTGAGAGTTCCTTAAGTTGAAGAATGAATACTTTAGTTGAAGAAGCTCCTTAAGTTTCAGGATTGAGAGTTCATAAGCTAATGTCTCAGCTTAAGAAATTAGAGGAGGAGAAGTTGCAAGCACTTGACAAGGTCAAGTTTGCTGCTTCATATATTGATGAACTGTCTAAGGAGAAGAACAAACTCATTGATGAACTTAAGACCAGCAAAGATGAATTGCAAAAAGTTAAAGAAACAATGGAAGGTTTAGCTTCAGCATTAAATGAAATGTCTACTGAGTCAAGAGAAAATCAATAAAGGCTTTTAGAAAAGCAAGCTAAAATTGAAGATGCTCGATCGCAGATAGAGCAATTGGATTCAACTCTTAAGAACACTGAAGAGAGGTATGAGGTCATGCTTGATGAAGCAAGATATGAGATAGTTTGCCTCAAGAAAATTGTTGAAAAATTGGAAGCTAAAACCGATAATTCAAGCACTGAGTGGGATAGAAAGGAGCTTCACTTAATTAATGCTATCAAAAATTCAGAAGATGAACTAGCTCCTCTCAAAGTCGAAATGGCTAAGGTTGTTGATTCACTCAAATTAGCAGAACAAGAAGCACATGAAGCAAAGGCGAATGGAGCTGAGATGTTAAACAAGTTGAAACAAGCTGAATATGCAGCAACAGCTGCTTATGAAGCGGCTGAAGAAGCAAAGTCTGAGACTCATGGTAGCATCAGAGAATAAGAAAGGAGTTCACAATGACGAAGAGGAAGATCCTATAGGTATTGTGTCCAAGGATTTAGCATCAGAGAAGGACGATGAGGATGAATCTGGAGATGACAATGCATATTCGAAGATTCATGGTGCTATCTTTGAACAGACAAATAGTATGACAGAGAGCACATAAATCTTCCCCACCATGAACCAGCAGCAAAAGAAGAAAAAGCCATTGCTATAAAAGTTACATGGGAGAAATTTACATGCAGTAAAACAAATAAATGCATAAATCAATAACAAGAACATGGCTCTCTAAGAAATCAATAACAATTCTCTAAGAATAATCTATGGAATCTGGAAAAATTTAAAGATTAAAAAAATTTACCTCAAATCAGCACAAATCTAGAGAAATCGGAAGAAAGGGGCCTGCGATAGTGTTGGATGGGGGAAGAATCGTGGGTGGCAGGGGGGAGCTTGGCGATGGGCCTCCGCGAGAGCTTGTTGCGGGTGGAAGGGGAGATCACGGGTGGTAGGGAAGAAGTGTCGGATGAAGTCGCCGCGGTTGGAGAAGAATCCCATGACAAACGGGCCTCTGCGAGAGCAGGTGGCAGTCAGATGAAGAAGGATGAAGAAGCGTCGCGGGAGAAGAATCGCACGACAAAAGGGGGAGAGGGAAACTTTTATCGCGCGCCTGCAAATTTTCGTCGGGTTGAAAAAAAAAAAGTAAGGGCGCGAGTTTTTGTCGGCTGGGGGAGAGGGAAAGGCTGGTCGGCTGAAAAATAAGATGGAATGAAAAGAAATAAGGATTTTCTAAAATTTACCAACAGATATATGTATCTGTTGGTGATTTTGTTGGTAATACCAACAAAAAATATCGGTTGGTAACACATCCGTCGGTGAAACCTTCTTTTCTTGTAGTGAGAAATCATCACACAAATATGCAATTCATCTTAAACTTAAATAAGCAAAAATTATTACTGAAATAATCAAACAATCTAAAACTGAAATAAGCAAACAAATATCACAACAAATAAATAAGTATTTGAAATATAAAGTAACAACACCAAATAAATGCAAAGGTGCACATACAAGGGTGCACAAAGTTTTTTGTTCAAATTAAAAGATAGTTCACTCACTCACTACAAAGTTTCCAAGAAATTCTTCAGTTTATCATCTTACAACGTCATAATAACTATCTGAGATTCCACATTAGCAAGCATGAAATGGCAAGTCTTATTATGAGTTTCTGCAGATAGCCCCTGCAAATTACTAATGCGCTCAACGTAATTTGCTAGGCTATATGGATCTACCGGTGGGGGTGTAGTACATAATGAGGTTGCCTCACTTCGAACACGACGGGCTGCAAAGTGTTCACTAATGAGTCCATGCATCTTTTGCCTCTCTTGTTCTAGAGATGTTCTCACTGATAATTTACTTCGTTTCTTACTGCAACTACGACTTGAAGAAACAGATGGACGTCGAGGGATTTCATGGTCATTATCCCCAGTGTCCTCCTCTTCCCCTTCCACTTCCACAAGAGGCTCCTTACCGCATGCATTCTACCCCAATAATTCCTCATCTAACTGACACTCCTCGGATGAATTCAAAGGCGCTTGTGTAGATGATCGGGTCATCCCACTAGTTGCCAATTGATTTTGGAAAATTAATTCCAACAATGTGTAGTTGGCAGGTGGCCCATTCTTAAATTGTTTGAAACACTCTTTTTTTCCTCCTCTCTGCACACGAAATAAACTCTATTAAAATGCTACACAACATGCAACCTTACTCTATTATGAAAAACCTACCGTGCTATTCCACACCATTTCGTCAGCCTCAATCCTCCCTGTATCGGGATTCCAAGTGACCCTAGTGTGGTTAATCAATTCTTGAAAATCTTTAAACATACGATGAAGGCGAATCTTCTTTCCCTTACACTGATCAACCCCGTACCTAGTGCCACATTTTTCCAGAAGCCTATTGCTAATTTCTTCCCATATAGGCTTGTCAAAATTCAAAGTGTCTAATTCTATTTATTTATTATGCAGTATAAATAAAAAGTCTTCCATAGCATTTTTGGACCAGTTTTCCGACTTCTCCCTCGGAGTACGATGGCATCCCATTTATAATTATATATATTTGAAAAATAAGTAAACAATAATTATAGCTATTTGAAGCATAAATAATAGGAATCTTGCATGAATATTAAACATTACAGAAAATAACAGGAAGCAAACAATAATAGTCTATTTACATTACAGTGCAGACTGAGCCAAACATATATACACCAGCTTGAACATGAATAGTAAACAAATATCAAACAACAAGGATACAATAGTTATATGTATTTGAAGCATAAATAACATGAAGCATGCATGAATATTAAACATTATAAAAAATAATTGGAAGCAAACAATAACAGAGCAGATCGAGCCAGAACATACAAAATTGATATAATCATATGAACATATTGAACATATCAAACTGAGCCAGAACATACAGAATCCTAGATAAGATATAAACTAATAGTATGAACATGTGAACATCAACTGGTTGTATAAACTGATACGAAAAATTGATTGTATCAACATCAAACTAAACATAGAATGAACTACTGAATAGAGACAGAAATAGAGACAAAAAATAGAGACAAAAATCAGCTAATGAACTACTGTAGATTTTCTCAACCGATACCTAACAATTAACAATTGCAATACAAGCAAAAACTAACTAGTAACAAATTAGGAAGAAGAAAAGCTTAACCAAAAAATAGGCTAAAGAAACAGAAACAAAAACAACTCTGTAATTCAACTACCGTTTACAGAAACTACCAAAGCATACAGAGAATCATAACATATGAACATAAAGAACATACATAATATATTTAACATGGATATAGAATATCAAAATTGATATAAACATATGAACATATTGAACATATCAAACTGAGCTAGAACATACAGAACCCTAGATTAGATATAAACTAATAGTATGAATATATGAACATCAACTGGTAGTATAAACTTATATGAAAAATTGATTGTATCAACATCAAACTAAACATAGAATGTGGAAACCCTATATCAGGTAGACAACAAAAAATAGAGATAGAAATTCAAAACCCCAGATCAAACTTCAAAACCCTAGATCAAACATCAAAACCCTGAATCCGAAAATCAAAATCCTAGATCGGGTTATCATTAAAACCGTAGAGCCGAAAACCGAAAACCCTAGATCGGGTAACATCACAACCATAGATCGAGGAAACAATACAACATAAATTGGAAAAATAGTATCAAATATTATAAAAGATCAAAAAAATAGCATCAAAGAGTATCAAAGACCGGCAATGATCAATGTGGAAACCCTATATCGGGTAGACAACAGAAAATAAAGACAGAAATTCAAAACACCAAATCAAACTTCAAAACCCTAGATCAAACATCAAAACCCTAGATTCAAAAATCAAAACCCTAGATCGGGTTATCATTAAAACCGTAGAGACGAAAACTGAAAACCCTAGATCGAGTAATGTCACAACCCTAGATCAGGTAACATGACAACCATAGATCGAAAAAGATTGACTGAATATGGAAACCCTAGATGAAATCACGAACCTAAAGGTAAAGAAAGCAAGAAACTGGCGATGTTGTAGCCGAAGGTGAAGAAAATAAGAGGTCGAGGATCGATTTGGACCAGCAACGATCAATTTCAACAGACGGCGACAAGTTTTAGCCCGTCGCCAGCAGTAGCCAAAGAAGCGTGTCGAGTGGTCGAGGGGTGGAGTGGGTGAGCCCTAACGGGCGAAACATCCAGTTTTGTTCGTGTTTTCGGGTGAAACGGGCCAAACGAGTGGATATTACAAGTATGCCACCGCTCGATTTTGCAAATTTCGTGAAAACAAGGAAAATAGGTCCCAAGTCATTTTCCCGATCCAGTATATTTGCGTGTTTCGCGAAAATGAATTTTCGCGAAACCGAAAAATGAAAACAACCTTATTTCGATCAACAAACAAGATTTCAAACTGTTTTCATTTTCGATCGAAAATGAAAACCCAAACAGACCCTAACAAACAGGCCCTTAGGCGCTCTCTCTCAAAAAGGCTTTGGAATGGGTTGTTTCCAATCACATTATATCCGCAATTTTTTAGATTGACTGCAAGCCATTGGCTGATAGTTTCAGCGTGGCTAATCCTACACCTAGGAGTATTAGATATCAATGTAATTTTTTGTAATCATCCAAATTTTCAGATATGGTTTATCTATAGACAGGCAAAGAAATCTGCCCATTGGGTACACAACAAAAAAAGATGGAAAAATCGATTGAAAATTTATCGGCGCCTGGCACAGGAGCCGGCTCAAAACCAGTGCCTACCAGTGGTAAGCGTCAGTACTTGGGAAATCGGCGCCACTTTTGGCATCAATTTCCCCCTTTGTGGCGCTAGTCCAAGCAGGTGCCGGTTTATATTGGCGCCAATTTCTAGATAATCGGTGCTTGTATGGATGCCGGTTTTCGAAATTTTTGAAAATGGTACAAAAAATTAGTTGATATTTATTAATAAATTAATTTTAATTATTTTATAATATCATATTTATAGTCCCACACTGATAAAAATAAAATTTTAAATTATTCTTAATTAGTATAAATATCATATTTATAGTCTCACATCTTTTAAACTTTTCTATTACTTTTAATTATTATAAATATCTTGTCAAAGTTAAATTTTTTATCAACTTACAAAATACAAATAATAATTTTAAATTTTTATTAATATAATAAAATATAAAATGATATATATGTTATAAATTAATAATATAAATAAAACTAATATATAATATTAATAAAAAATAAAAAATTAATTTGCATATCAGTATTCAAAAAATTAATTTTGAATAGGCGACGGTATTCAAAAAATGGTTGCCCCTATTTTGGGGGTGCCGATTATTTGAATACCCATGTCGAAAAAAGACATGGGTTCTATATTTTTCTTTATCCTATGTTTTTACTCAAAAATTGACCATTTTAAGAGTGCCTAAATTCATATTTAGGCCCCAAAAAAAGATCGATTTCTCTACTAAAAAAGATCTGTATTACATTAATTTGTTGTGGTGGTAGCAACGTGGGCGCGAGCAGTGGCGGATCCAGTAACTTATACTTGTGGAGACAAGCTAATACACAAATTTTCAAATTCAAAATAATTTTGATAGCGATATAGCCGAGTCTTCATGTTTTGAAATACTCTATTCTCAATATATGTAATAAAAATATATTTGACAACTTATGGTTTGAACTTTGAACTCCATTCATCGAGGTATTTAATTATTTGCTTATTCAGATTGCTCTATCTCTATAAGACTGTAATTTTATTGCTTGTTGTGTTGGACTTGATCTGATCAGCATGGTTGTGCATAGAATTTATAGTTCTTCATCTTACTTGAATTGTGTGTCAACCCCAACTAAGGGTAGTGTGACCGGCCAGGGCCTACATCCTGCCCTGTAGCCTACTATCTACACTAACATCAAGAAAACCAAGACATATCGACTGAAAGAAAACTCAACATACTTTATAAAAGTTTGAAAGTCACAATATATAAGTTTTTCAAAAAAAATACAAACATCAACATCAAAACCGAATAGTCAAATATCAAGTTCTATAATTCTTTTCAATTACAACCGTCAGTGCAGAAACAAAACCAACATAATTAGGCACTAGTCTAAGACTCATGGACGCCGCTATGAGATATGGCACCGCCTCCGCCCTCCAGCTGCACCATGTCGACACCAAGCTACTGCTCATGATCTGCATAAATAGAAATAAACTGTGAGTCCACTTGGTACTCAGTGAGTGGCTCAAATAAACCTCCACATAAGCCTCGGTCATTCATATATATCATATAAGGTAATAAAGGAATGTACAAGGAGGTAATATTTATTTCTAATGCGACTACAGACCCTCAACGGATCCATCAACATCAACTGTACATGATATCCTGCTACGTCGGTTTATCAAGCCTTCGGCATCCGGCCCCCGGGCCTTCTCATCGAATCATATTTTGGCTACCACCGTCCCTACCATATCAGGTACTATCATACTGGCCATCAGCCACATCAACTCAAGATGCAAGCAAACAATCCCGGGCCGTCGACTAGGATGGTCCACTAGTCTTCGAACACCGTCTGGGGTAAGAATAGCTAGTCCCACCCAACTGGGGTCTGGCACCTAGTGGGCCCACTGACGCACCTCTAGACCCAACTGGCCGAGCTGGGCATTGATCATCTCCGACCTCCTCGCCCCTCGGTGGACCATCTCATGCACATTACACAATCAATATCCTAGGGTTTCCATATATATACACATCGGGCCTTTGCCCGTATTTGGCCTATGTCTGGCTACCGGGTCAACAGTTTATGCCACCCTTTCAATATATATGCACGTACGAGCTCTAAGTTTCCAAAAGTATACAAGCAGACATAGAAGTGTTATCGTCTCATAACTAAGTTTCCATAAATGTGCTATGATCATCTAGTGACGCCTTACATGTTGCCTATCCTCCTACACTATCTTAGTTGAGAATTTCCATGAATCGACCTTGGAATACCATCCGAGAATATTTAGGGCAGCATGTATAATTGAAAGAAAAATGTGCAAATATTGTAACATTCATCATATATGACCATAATGTTTATACATAACAATTCTTAACTACCTTAGGAATATTAGCACAATAAGGAGCTATCTAGCATGGCAAGGTAGGTAATGAATTTAAATAACATGTATGAAATACAAAACATGGTAACAATGTCAACATCCAAAGTTTAAGGATCTAATGCTAAGTAAGTATGGTTACAAAACTAGTATTTCTACAATTCAAAATCAATTAAGCTATTTGCTATGTTTGGTGTTCTTCCTAAGTATTGTCATATCTTTATGTGTGATCCTTAAAATCATGAAATTTCCATCTAAAGCAAGTCTCTCCTCCTCTCCCTAACCTTGGCCGAACCATGAGCAAGGAGGACCATGCTCGGCCAAGGTCCTTGGGGTAGGAAAAGAGGGAGGTGACTCTAGCTATACCTTTACCTCTTCAATTCTGAATACAATTTAAATACCAATGAACTACTTAATCTTCCCCTCACCCTTGGCCGAACCCTCTTCATGAGTTGTAGGGTTCATTCGGCCACTTCAAGGGACTGTAGAGAGGGCACACTTCATAACACGCGAGATGTTCAAATGAACTACATCAAAATAGTGATATAAGGTCATCTAAGGGCCTTCTTGCCGTCAAGGGAATCGGGGAAAATTTTGGCATGACCTTTCCCCTTTTCCCATGACTCGGCAGCCCCAAGAACATGCAAATCAACGATTAAAACAGTGAGATCCGACAAGAAACTTCATAAAACAGTGAACACATGTCGTTGAAATCATGGATCGTCGGAAAAATCGCGAGAACTCAACCTATCATCTAGGGTTCGGACACCTGCCTCCCCCAAACCTTTTAAACATTAACCACTCACCTAGATCGCCAAGAAACAAGGATCGGGTGATGACGACTTGAGATTTTCCGGAGACGACGCGAGTTTCGGATCGATCCAAGCCCCCAATCCTCCTCCTTGCTCCTTCTCCTCTTCTCCCTTGCGGCCTTGTGCGACTCAATGGGTGAGTCGCATGGCTGCCATAAGGGGGATTTTATCCCCTCAACCATCTTTCCAAAGATGGCCTCAAGGCTCACATAAGTCATACCCGGAACTCGACCTAAACCCAAACTCGACTTGGTTTCGACTCAACCCATAACATGACTCGAGTTAACTTAATTTAAGGTATGATTTCATAAAAGGAAAGTTAATTATCCAAATAGACTTCATGATCCATTAGCCGAGTCATACCTTTTTACTCGAGGGCATCATGAGGCTCGACTCAACTACCCCCGGGTTCGACGCGCTGCACCAAAATAGATTTTTATATTAGGAAACTTTTCCGGGTCTTACATTGGGGTTGGTTGAGTTTTAAGACGTAATTGACTCTATCACTCTGATCCAGGCTTATTGATCTTGAAGTATCAAAGAATTAATATATTGGATGTAGTTTTGAATCTTAAAATACCACTAAGTTGACATTTATAGGGTTTGCACCCCTGATCTGGATACAACAAGACTTGGAGTTGAAGGTGGAAGAAAGAGTTTATTTCATTGAAGTAAAGAAATCATTCAAATTACAAAATGTTAATCTTGTGCTTATATATCTGCGCTAGCTGAAGCTTAACAGAAGCAAAGTAAAAAATACTAAGTTGGCCTTTAATTGTTTCTGTGCTTTATTTAGCTACATGGGCAGAATAGTAAAATGCATTAAAGCAAGTATCAAAGCTATAACTAAACATTAATAGCTAAAGTATTACTCTGTTACTCTACTTAATACTCCCCCCCGCAAGTTGGAGCTGGAGAATCCATTCTCTAGACCCAACTTGCGCAATAGTAGTTCATGTTGTTGAGAAGCTAGGCTCTTTGTCAAAAAGTCTGTAGGTTGATCTTTGCTTGTTATGTACACTGGCTTTATTACTCCTACTTGATATTTCTCTCTAACAAAATAGCAGTCAACTTCCAGGTGTTTGGTGCGCTCGTGGAACACTGGATTTGTTGTTATATGCATCACACTCTGGTTATCACAGTAAAGAGGTATTGGTAGCTGACATTTAATTCCCATATCAGATGAAATATTTGTCACCCATATAATTACAGCAGATGCTCTTGACATTGCCCGCAATTCACTTTCTGTGCTTGACCTACTCATTGTATTTTGCTTCTTGCATTTCCAGGTGATCAATGAAGAGCCAAGTTTGACAAGGTATCCATATACAGATTTTATACTTATACTACAGCTTGCTCAATCAGCATCACAGTATGTTGTTACTGAAACATTGTTTTCTGCAGGGTAAAAAAGTCTCAGACTTGGTGCCTTTCTGAGGTATTTTAGCACCCTTAAAGCTGCTTTCTAGTGTGATTCCTTTGGTTGTTGAGTAAACTGACTGAGATAATGCACAATATAGGCAATATCAGGTCTTGTTACAGATAGATAGAGTAACTTGCCTATTAAGCTCTTGTATTCAGTCATGTCAGTGATGTAAGTATTAGTTTCAGTAGCTGTATTGTCCAGTTTGTTGTTCAATTGCATATGAGTATTCTTTGGCTTGCTATCCTTAAATTTCATCTCTGTCAATAGATCAATAACATATTTCCTTTGGCTCACATGAAGTCCCTTTTCTGTTCTTTGTATCTTTAAGCCTAAGAAATATGTGAGTGCTTCAAGATCCTTGATTTTGAAGTGATCATGCAACTTCCTTTTTAATTCTAAAGTCCTCTCTGAATCAGTCCCAATTAGAATAATATCAACTACATAGATGAGTATTATGGCAATTTTGTTGCACTGTTCTTTAGTGAACATATAGGAATCAAACAAGCTCTGTTTATATCCTGCAGATAACAAACATGAACTCAATTTGGCAAACCATTGTCTTTCGGCCTATTTCAGGCTAACAGTCTGCATACCTGAGTGTCTCCTTCCTTACCATAACCAGGTGGTTTTTGAATATAGACTTCCTCATGAAGCTCTCCATGCAAATAAGCATTGTTCACATCTAATTATGACAATTACCAACCCTGAGCTGCTGTCACTACTTTGAGGGTGCGCACTGTGGCAAATTTTGATACTGGGGCAAAGGTTTCTTGATAATCAACCCCTTCAATTTGGGTAAAGCCCTTTGCTACCAATCTAGATTTCAGCTTTTCTATGTTCCCATCTGGATTAAATTTGGTGAAATATACCCATTTGCACCCTATAGCCTTCTTGCGAGGAGGCAAATTGCACATTTTGTTGGCCTAAGGTTTTCTACCTTCGTCTTAATCTCAGTTTTGATGATAACAAATATAGAACTTATGATTTCATGGAGAGTTATTTTCAAGTTCCATATCGGTTAGTGCACGACGTCCTTGATCGGAAAAATTGAAGAAATTGAAGAAATCAACAAGGACGCTCATCGACGCTCGAGATTCTTCGGGAAGTTAGAGTTTAGATTTAGGGTGTCTAGAATGTAATGTAATCCTTTTTATGATGCAAATAACCCTAAAACCAAACCCGAACCCCAAAACATGAAAACCCGAAAACTGCCCTGAAATTCAGTAAGCTTACGGAGCTCCTTGGAGGGCTATATGACCTAGACACTTTCTTGAAACAAAAAATGGCGATAATTGTTCATTGGGTAGAAACTAGATAACGAGGTATTTTTAAGTATTTTTTGGAAACCTTTATCCTACCCATATTTGAACCGGGAGATTAGGAAGTTTTCGTTTTCCGAAAATTTGTACTAGACCCCAAAAACTAGATTTTGATTCTTAAGGATTTTGATTTTTTAGATATTTTTATTGAATCCAAATGGGGGGTAATCCTTATATAACATTTATGTTTTAATGTTATTTTTATTGAATCCAAATGAGGGGTAATCCAAATGTGGCAAAAACTTAGCAGTAGCCAATTCGATCGACCGGTCGGTCGACCGAAGTATGCTAGAAAGCGGCAGTGTGCTTTCGGTCGATCGACCAATCGACCGACGATCGACCGCCATTGACCGGATGGTGAAAACGGCTAGTTTTCCGCCCGTTGAGCCGCTTGTTTCATCCCATCTCCTCGAGGCTTATAAATAGAAGCCTTGGCAAGCCTTCCACCCGTAATCCAGTAGGAAGGCGGGATACTTCCGGGTGTGGAAATGCCTTTGGTTTGAGAGCGGAGACTTTCCGTTGTAAAGTCCTCGTTGTAAGGGAAACAAGATTAATCTAGTAAATCTTAGTTTGGAAATCCTAAGCGGGGTGCTTAGGTAGTAGATTAGGTATTGGGGCCGAACCACTACAAATCGTTGTGTTTGTATTGATATTTTGTTTGTCTTTATTGTTTCATATTTATTGCTTCCACTTGCTATTAATATCGTGCTTAGCCTAACTAATCAAGAAATGATTAAAATCAAAATTAAGTGATAAGATTAGTTAACATACTATTCACCCCCCCTCTAGTGCGGCCATTTCACCCAACACATTTTTCTTTTCTGCACTGGCAGTTGTATTTATAAAAAGTTTGTAAAACTTTGATACTTGAGACATTTAGTTGTTGTGATATTGGTTTTCTTTTTTGGTTTGAAAACTTAAAATTGTGAACTTTGAAAACTTTTAAATAAAGGTTGTGATGAGATTTCTTTTTGTCGACATGTTTTGGTTTCTTTATGTCAGTGTAGACAGGCTACAGGGTCGGATACAGGCCTTGGCTGGTCACACTACCCTCAATTGGGGTGTGACAAAAATTGAAAAATAAAAGGACAAGTTTGGCAAAATTTCTAAGAATGAGGTATGAATTTGATTTTGTAAAAATCTTAGTATAATACTTGAATATTTATGATAAAATGACATCTCTATACTCATGATTGTTTTTGCATGATAAATATTTAAATTCTCATGAGTAGGAAAAATCTTGATAACTTAGCTCATTTCATGATATCATGATATTTATGAAATCGGAATAGGTTGAATTTTTTCTTTAGAGACATCATTTTAAGTTGAAAATTGGATGAACATGTTTAGGTGTGTTAATGATTAGTTGTCATGTGCTTAAACTTGAAAATTCATGTCTAGATGAACAATGTGATAACTAGATCACTTTAGGAGACTTAAACTTGAAAAGTTTGACCCAAGTCAACAAATCGACTTGGACAATTCATTTTAAGTCTAAACTTCGTAAACATATTTAGGAATAGGTATGACATGTTTCCATGCATTTAGAATGAAAAATTCATATGGATATGGATAAAATGACATAGAGGTCATTTCATGATAACTTCTTTCGAACCAAGTTGACCCAAGTCAACAAATTGACTTAGAGGTCTCATTTTTAATTCATATTTGAGGAACATATTTAGATTTACTCATGTTAGGTGTCCATAAGTTTAAATTTGAAAAATCATGAGTAAATGATAAGATTGACACTTAGCAAGTTTCATGATAACTAGCTTAGTTTTGAATGAAACCATGCTAGGTTGATATCTTGATTTAAGGATATAATTTTCATTTCAAACTTGACATACACTCTTTACATGACCATTATGTGGTGTGATAAAAATTTGAATGAAAACTGAACACTTTTTTAAAATAACTAAAAATTACGGAAATGCCATTGAAAATTGAGCATTTTCAGTTATTTCTAGAAAAATCTAGAAAAATCATTTTTAGGTGATTCTTGAAACTGCACTTTCACTAAAAAATCTAGTTTGTTGTGTAAAAATTTTAAAAAATTTCATCAAGAATCTGATTTATAATGGAATTTTGAAGTTGGATTTCAGAAACACAAAGTATCATTTACTTGAAATACTCATTTTTTCGATACTTTGATTTTTCTTCAAAAACTTCAAATGAAAACTCATGTATACCATTTTGATTCCATTTCTAATATCATTCACACTATTGCTTGAGTAAAATCATTTCTATGAATGATTTTGATAACTTGAACGATAGCTAGAAAATATCCATTTTTTCGTTGAAATCAATATATGAAGAAAAATGAACTTAGACAATTCATTTTGAGCTGAAACTTGATACACGTATCTTAAATGATCATTCAGCGATGTTTGGAAAGTTTGAAGTAAAATTGACAACTTTTGAAAAAGTACTTGAAATTCCACTACAAGAAAACATAGCTTCACCAACAGAATTTTTACCAACGGATATAATTTATTGGTATTACCAACAAAATTACCAACGGATAAATAATCCGTTGGTAAATTAGCAGTTTTTTTTCATTTCAGCCGACCAAATTTTTTTCCCCCTCTCATTTCGGCCGACCACTTTCGTTTCCCCCTCTCCCACTCGTCAAAATAATTTCTCGCGCCTCTTTTTTTTCAGCCGACGCCGACAAAGCATCGTCTTCGTCTTTCTTCCCCCTCTCCCACTCGTCATCCTTCTTCCCAGGCCGCCCTGACAAAGCCATTTTTTCCTTCCCCACAGTTTCCTTCCCCGCCGGTTCCCTCCCCGCAGACTCCTTCCCCACAGTTTCCTTCCCCGTGGCCGACAAAATTATTGGTTCGAGCTAGTCATCACAGATAGCGCAGGTTCCTTCTAATTCCCCCGCAGCTGATTCGAGCTTTTATTTCTTCCCTCCCCTTCTACAGGTTCCTTCCCTTCCTCGTGCCCTAATCCTCTATTACTTTGTGGCGAAACGCAGGAAGCACAAGTAGTCAGAGACAACCGACCGACGAGTGAATTCCTTCCCTTCTACGGGTTTCGAGCGCTTGGTTTCCCATTCAATTGTGGAGGTTCGATTTTAGTTGCGATTTCATGATGTTCAGATGATTTTAGTTGCGATTTTAGTCAAATATTAGAGATGCTTTTAAATTTAGTTAATGAAGGTCAAATTTTTGTTAATGCTCATCTCCACTCTCACCATCTACCCACATTTTTTATTAATCACAAGATCTCATATAAAGATGAGATGCTTACACGATGAGATGCTTGATAATTTTTATTCTGGTATCTTTTGGCTAAGAAACAGATTCTATCCCTTGATCTAATTTAACCTGATAACACTTCATGCGTTAGGTCTTCTCTTTTTAGTAACAGTTGCAAACAAAGGGCATGTATATATCATGATTAATGAAAAATAGATTAAATAGATGTAAGCAAGTAAATGGGATGTCCAAAACAAGTGACAATGTAGAATGGAAATGGTACTGCTACACAAGCAACAATAGCACTGCAAGCTACTGACGGAAAAGTGATGTCAATCCTGATGCATGTATGAACTACTCAGGTATGCATGGAGTTGTTTGATTATTTGTAAACTGGTCTAGCTCATCATATTTGTGAGTTGACTGATCAGCTTTCTCTCCATCTGTAGCCACAAGTTGGGTTACAACAGATATAGAATAAGGTCATTCCTTCCTCCCCATGTGAGGAAGCCTGTAAACATTGCAAAATACACCTCATTAACTATATGGAAATTATAAGGAGAAAGAAAGAATCTAAATGAGGAACTAGTTGTGCCACCAGTTTTAAAATGGCAGCAAAAAAAGGTCATTCTTGGTTTGAACTTGCTTGTACGTATTCAAGCTATCAGAAATAGAATTTATTTTTGAAGTATTTAGTTGATACAACACGGAACACTTGCAAATAGGATTAGGTCAGTCTATCCATCACTAGTCATATGGTGCAAAAGAAACAAATACTACACTACATGTGCTAGAAATTTCAGACATAACAAGGCTCTATAATAAGATAGTAGAATGCATCTTGAAACTTTTTTTAGAGACTTTGAGATAGATGACCCTAGACTTGAATTGAATGGAGAAAGTTAGTAGGATTTATTTTTCACTAGTTGAGTAATAAACTGCAGTTCACA
The DNA here is from genome assembly GCA_034359265.1 of Canna indica. Taxonomy (NCBI): domain Eukaryota; kingdom Viridiplantae; phylum Streptophyta; class Magnoliopsida; order Zingiberales; family Cannaceae; genus Canna; species Canna indica. The sequence continues at coordinate 23,136,077 of CP136895.1, read as the reverse complement.
GACAAAGAATTGCTTAGCTAGTTGCGTAAGTAGTCTCTAGACTGATAAAATCATTTGCTTAGCTAGCTAGTTCACTAGTTGAGTAATTAACTGTTTTGAGTAATTGTTTTGAATTTTGATTGTAGATTAAATTGCTTGTTGTTAAGTGTTAACTGATTGTAGATTAAAATGTTTTCATTTTTGAATGTGGATACATGATATTGGATGTTGGTTCTTGTTAAATTGTTTGTGTGTTCTGAATTGTTCTGATGAAATTATTCTGAAATCGGAAACTTTGGTCGGTTAATCGGACCGAACCAAAAATTTTTAGTTAATTCGGTCGGTTAACTGAAAGTTTCGGTTCGGAAAATGGTTAGGAGGTTGTGTATAAATTCGGTTCAGTTAACCAAACGGTCGGTTCAGTTAATTTACCGAACTGACCGTTGCACACCCCTAGACGACGAAACTATTGGACGAGTCATGAATTGTATCGATGTGTTTTCCTGCTCATTGAACGATAGGTCAAATCGCGTAACACAAGCAAACACTTCTCGCAATCAGAAACCAATAATTGATCCGACAATGAATGCAAATTTTTTGGCTAGTCCTACAAGTGATGATATCACTGTAGTGGACCAACCTGCTCGATAATCCTATAACAAAAACATAACACGTACATATACATATATAAAGAGCTAAGTTTATAGGACTTAATTGGTTCATGGCCAGTGTAATAGTGTTGCACATCACTTTCATTGCCCATGCAGTTGGAAGAGATGAAAGAATAATGAGAAGATCTATTCCTGTAATAGAGACTATGAGAGGTTTAGCTATCAAGAGCCACTCGTGACTCTTATGCTCTTTTTTGTGGTTTATTGAGCACACATGCACTTTAAAAGGCGTTCATCAAGAAATATGAACTGGCCTTAATTACTAAGGAGAAAGAAAATTAATTGATGTCTCAAGACTCAAGCTCCAACCTTTTGATCGAATTCAAACCCACAAAGGTAAAACAAAGAGGGATTTATGATTCTCCCTTAAGACCTAAACTGCCTCATTCATAACATATAAGTTACTGGTGATGGGATTTATGATTAAATGAAGTTATGAAGTACATCAAAATGGAGAACATACAATCATTTGTTCCAACCTATCATCAAGTGTGTGGAAGTTGGATTAGTTTATTTTGCCATCACCAACGCAAAATAAACTGATCCAACTTCCACACACTTGATGCATTGTAAATGATGTAACACTATGAGAAATAATATGTCATGACCTCTTGTTATAGCATTTATTTAAGTCAAGCTCATAATTGTACAGTTGGAGTGTGAATTTACTAAATAATATGGACCATTGTAGGATGAGTATGCACGCATGGTGCCAACTATCTTAGCTTATCGTGAACTAAGGTTAGCATTGATTCTTGAATTTTTGGTTGAAGAACGTAATGAATAGAGTATATTATGGTATTGAAAATTCATTGGTATGACTTTTAATTGGGTGAAGAAGACTGCTTTTATCAGAAAAATGTGAATGTTACAACTTACTCTACTGCTTGTGTTGTTTTAAGCTTTTTTCTTGATTGGTTTTAGAGAATGCAATATGGATATTGTTTCATCTTTAGCTGACTAGAGTTCAACTTACTCTGCCTATATTCAGTTCAGAAGGATTGTGAAACTAAATGCAAAATGCTATTAGAAACTAAACAACATAAACAATGCATGTTAGTACAGTACATTAAATTTAAGAAAGAAATTAAGAAGATTTTTTTGAAAGTACCTTCTTTTAGATAGCGTACTAATGGTACGAAGTAGCCAGCCTCTGCCATAAGTAGCACATTGTGTGCATTGGCTGATAACACACTCAATAACCTCTCTGCGCATTGTGATGCAACAGTGTCATTGCCATTTTGCAGTGTCACTAGCATCACCATACAGCCTCGGATTCTACCAATTCTTTGTCGAACTTTCTCGGACAAAGCCAACAGCAACCCTACTGCTTCTCTACTCTCTGCAGCATCCCTTGACAAAGACCGCACTAAAGTGGAAAGAGCTTCAATGCCTGCCATCTTCTCCTGCAAGCTATATGCATGTAGCTTGCGTCAAATTAATCCCAAAGTCCAATAAAATTCTTCTCATCCAAATTGCTTGATAGCTTGCTGAAGTAGCTGATACATATTCAGCTTCGGCTGAAGATAATGCAGTTGAATTCTGCTTTTTAGAACACCAACACACTGTACTTGCTCCAACTTTGAATAGATATTCAGTAGTACTTTTTCTGTCAACTATTTATCCTCCCCAATCACTATCAGAATACCCCAGCAGTTTTAGATCATTGTCTCTTCCCAAATGTAATCCATAATTACATGTCCCCTTCAAGTATCTCAAGATTCTCTTTGCTGCCTTGAAGTGTACTGCTTTGGGATCATTCATGAAATGAGATAGAACTTCCAAACGTAGGAAGAATTTCATCTCACCCAGATTAGTCATCTTAAAAGTCTTGAACATTTTGTTCTTGATCTCCTCTCTCATTTTTTCATTGTTACTACAATAAAGCAAGTCATCCACATAGAGAAGAACAATTAGAATATCTTCATTTTCATCTTCTTTTGTATATAATGTGTGTTCATTCCTGCTTCTCTAAATTTTTTTTCAGTAACAAAGTAACTATCAATTTTTTCATACCAGCTCATTAGAGCTTGCTTTAGGCCATATAAGGACTTCTTTAGCCTATAGATCATATCTTCCTTTCCTTTAACCCTTTGGTTGAACTGTTGAACTACATAAACCTCTTCTTTGAGTTCTCCATTTAAGAATGCAGATTTTACATTAAGTTGATAAATTTTCAGCCCTGAAATTTAAGAATTCACAATTTCAGCTTCATCCTGATCATATCAACCTTGAACTTGAACTATTAGCTAAATTTTCTTAGATGACTGAGATCTGATTTTCTTCCACACCAAATTTCAGCCCTGAAATATCTAGCCTCTTTCTTCTATGCTTAGGTATGTGACAATAAGCTACATACCCAAATTTTCTTAGATGACCGAGATCTGGTTTTCTTCCACACCAAATTTCATATGATGTTTTCTCAAGCAATGCTTTGGTTGTGCTTCTATTTATAATATATGCTGGAGTATTAAAAGCCTCTGCCCACAAGTTTTTAGGCAGCTTACTTCCATTTAGCAGACATCTAGTCATTTCTACCAAAACTCAATTTTTTCTTTCTGCAACCATATTCTGTTGGGGTGTATAGCTTGTAGTAAGCTGATGTTTTATTCCATGTTCATCATGACCACAAAAGGTTTAGAGGTGAATTCTCCTCTATCAGTTCTTAGTACTTTCACTTTTGCATCAACCTCATTTTCAACTGTTGCTTTAAACCGAAGGTTCCCTTTGTATGTTGTGCATGTTAATAATTAATGTGCTTAATATTGTTGCTAGGTTGAAAAGAGTTAATCAAAATGTATTTTGATCGTAGTTGGATGAAACATCGGATAATTGGAGGAGCATTGACTAATGAATTTATGGAAGGAGTCAAGGGATTTCTTGATTTTGCATACTCCAAAACTCAATATGTTTTTGGTGATAAAATTAGGTGCCCATGTCGACGATGTAATAATCTTCAATTTCATTGTCGAGATGAGGTGGAATATCACTTATGTTCGAAGGGATTTATATCTGGCTACACACAATGGATTGCACATGGGGAGTTGACAAGTGAAGAAGTTGATGAATCCTCAAGCATTCCTTAATCAGAAAGCTTTGATGCTCCTCAAAATCCGTATAGAACTATGGTGGTGGATGCAATCGGTATTGAAGGTATTGGAGAAGAAAGACCAAATGATGAAGCTGCTAAGTTTTTTGAATTACTGAATTATACAGATGAGCCATTGTGGAGTTGTTGTAAGAGTCAAAGTAGGCTATCAGCCATGTCACAGTTGCTTAATTGCAAATCTGAGTTTAACATGAGTGAAGCTTGCTATGATCGGCTGATGTTAATAATTAAATATATGCTACCAGAAGATGCAAAGTTGGAAGAAAATTTTTACAAAACAAAGAAGATGATGAAGAAATTAGGACTTGGGTACGAGAAGATAGATGCATGGCAGAATAATTGCATGTTGTTTTTATAAAGAAACAACAAATTTAACACAGTGCTCAGTGTGTGGACATGCTCGATATAAGCCGAGACTATTAAATAATGGTAGACGAAAAAATATACCGTATAAGGTCTTACGGTATCTCCCTATAGCACCAAGACTTCAAAGGCTTTTTATGTCTGAAAAAACTGCAAAGCATATGATTTGGCATGCTAAGAATCGTACTTCCGACGTTGTTGCACATCCTGCAAATAGTGAGGCATGGAAACAATTTGATGCTCACCATCCTTCATTTGCTTCTGACCCAAGGAATGTCAGATTAGGATTGTGAACTGATGGTTTCAACCCATTCAGGCATTCTTCTATTCCCTATTCAGTTTGGCCCGTTCTCATTATTAGGATTAGTTTATGTTCTTAAGTTTGATAATTCCTGGACCAAAGAGCCCACGTAAAGAACTTGACATATTTTTGAGGCCATTGATAGATGAAATAACATGTTATGGTCTGATGGAATTTTGACATATGATATCTTTAGAAAACAAAATTTTCAAATGAGAGCAGCACTTATGTGGACTATCAGCGACTTCCCTGCATATGCTATGCTATCAGGATGGAGCACACACGGGAGGTTAGCTTGTCCCTATTGTTTAGAGCGTAGCAAAGCTTTTGTTCTTGAAAATGGGAGAAAGATATCATTTTTCGATTGTCATCGTCAATTTCTCCCTCTTGATCATCCATATCGACTACAGAGAGATAAATTTATGAAAGGCCGAATTGAAAGAGATATTCCACCTCTACGATTATCGGGCGATGATATAAAGGCACGTGTCAATAAATTGCCTGATATTCAATTTGGAAATCAATGTATTAATGCTAGAATTTTTGGATTTGGCCAACAACATAATTGGGTTAAAAAAAGTATCTTTTGGAGTTTACCATATTGGCATACAAATTTAATTCGGCATAACTTAGATGTGATGCATATTGAACGTAATGTATTTGAAAATATATTCAATACAGTGATGGACATCAAGGGGAAAACAAAAGACAATGTCAAGGCCAGAGCTGATTTGCCTAAGTATTGCAAGCGCCCCAAATTAGAATTAGGGCATGTTAATGGGAAAATGTTGAAGCCGAGAGCCTCATTTGTGTTGAACAAAGAACAAATCAAAGCAGTATGTCAATGGGTTAAAGAATTAAAATTTCCCGATGGTTATGCTTTAAACATAAGTCGGTGTGTAAATATAGATGACTGCAAATTCTATGGAATGAAAAGTCACGATTGTCATGTTTTCATGCAAAGGCTTATTCCAATTGTATTTCGTGATTTATTACCTGATCCAGTATGGGATGCATTAACTGAGCTGAGTTTATTTTTTCGGGACTTGTGTTCAAGTGTGTTGCGAATTGAGGATGTAGAACGACTTGAGTTAAACATTGTCGAGATACTATGCAAGCTTGAGAAAATATTTCCACCAAGTTTTTTTGACTCTATGGAGCATCTCCCCTTCACTTAGCTTATGAGGCTAAAATTGGTGGTCCGGTGCAATATAGATGGATGTATAGATTTGGAAGGTAACACATCTTCCTTTTTATTCTTGATTGAAATTTTTTGAAAAAAATTACGTCTTAATTTCTAAGAATATTTTCAGGTATATGCTTCAATTGAAGAAAAAAGTGAAAAATCGAGCATATGTCGAAGGATGAATTTGTGAAGCATATATCATTGAGGAAATTTCTAATTTTTGTTTTTTTTACTTCGAACCAAAGGTACACACAAGGTTGAATTGATTTGTGAAAAACACACACACACACACACATATATATATATGTATTATATAAGAAATATTAATTTCTTGTTCATTTTATTCCTGGACCAAAAGGTACACACAAGGTTCAATCAAGTACCTCGAAATGATGATGGTGCAGTTCCAACTACCATGGGACGTCTATCTATCTTTACCTATCCTGGTCGACCTTGTGGGGCTGTTGGGCGTTATAGGAGGGTCGACGAAAATGAGTATAAAGCAATTGAGCTTTACGTACTTATGAATTGTGAAGAGATCTCTCCTTTCATTGAGTACGTATAGTAGTGTTAATTATTTCGTATATTTACTTCATATTAATGTAAACTTTATTGTTTTTTAGTGAGTTTAATAATATCGTTATGCAAAGAGAACTACATTTGACTGACGCAGAGCTTGAGAAGTTACGAGATAGAGAATTTCCAAAATGGTTGAGAGACTATGTAAGTTGAATAATATAATAATTTTTGTCTCAATATGAATAATCATGACTATATTATAAATTGTTCTTTTTCTTCTTTTTGTGATAGGTTAATCATAATATTGACACGATTGATAGTCGAATTCTTGCCATTGCACAAGGCTCGCAAAGATTTGTTCGATCTATGAAGGGTTATTTTGTTAATGGATATAAGTTTCACACCAAGGAATATTCACATGGAAAGAAAATAATAAACAGTGGTGTTTGTGTTAAGGGCAGTTGTTACAATGATTATGATCGTAATTACTATGGCATCCTGATTGATATTGTACAGGTAGAATACTTTGGTGAAGGAAATCAGGTGGTGTTATTTAAATGTGAGTGGTTTGATACCGAAAAAGGAGTTAGGGTACATCCTCGTCATGGACTTGTTGAAATCAATCACAAGTTAAAACTTTATATTGATGCTCCTTTTGTGTTAGCCGAGCAAGCTCAACAAGTTTATTACACGAGTTACCCCTCAAAGAAAAAAAGAAGGAGTGATTGGTGGGTTGCATGCAAAATTAAAGCAAGAAATAGATATGAAGACATTGAAGAAATAGATGATAATATCCCTCCACCGATCGATGATTTTTTTCAAGAGGATGAGGTTGAAGCAGTACAACCTATTATGCCTACAACAGAGTTAGATGCATCCGATGCATTAGTTAATGTTGGAGTAGTTGATGAGGTAGATCAATATGAAGAATTTTTCTTGAGAACTCAAACACATGCCATTGAGGAGGATGAAGAAGAAGCAAATGTTGTTGACATTGAAGATGAAGATACTGAAGATGTTGAAGTTGATGAGTGTTTGCCAAATGAGGAGAATGATGATTGAAATTTTTTAAACTTCTATTATACTTTTCTCAAATTATCTAATATATGTGTTTAGTGGGCTCTGAGGCCTTATAGTTGAGGAGTCACTATTTGTAATTTATTTCTAATGCAGACATGACTGACTATCTAATATGTTTGAATTATTTTTATGCTTGATGCTTGAGTTCCTTCATAATTTCCCCTTTCTCTAAAGGTACATAGTTCAGGTGGTGTTATTGGGTTGTAATTGCTTAAAATTAATCCTTGCAGAGCTACAAGAAGTGGAAGTTGCTGCCAATTGGCCTTGCTGAAGTGGAGGAATTCCAAGTTAATTAAGGTTTGCATCTTGTCCAAAAGCAATCATCAAATTAATATAGTAGTGTTCTATAATTTTCCTAAAGAGAATGTGGCTGGGGGATCATTTCATTCACTTAGAAATATGCCCATGGGATCATTTCATTCACTTTAAACTTCATTGACTGAAAGTAAGGTGATCCACAATATAATTATCTGCTAATTACTGCAACCATTCTTCTATTAAACAGGTTCTTCTGAAGGATTTGCCAACACTTTGAATTAACTGTATCAAGAACTCAGGGAACCAAGGTATCATGCACAATATCATTTTTTTAAGTCATTGACTGAATGAACTATGTCTTTAAGTCAATAGCACCTTGGTAAAACTCACCCAGTAGCAGACACTCGGCTGAGATCAATTTGATGAGTTCATGATAGAGGTTGGGCAGTTCCAGTTCTGTATTTAAGTTACTGTATAATGATCCATGAGATATCTCTCAGTTATCCTCAGTATCACCCTTCTTATAAATGATATTAGCCTATTCTTAAAGCAACTTCAACTCTACCTTGAAAACGATTCTATTAATTCATTTGTTTTGCAAAAGGGAAACTTCCTATTTTTTATGTGAATAACTAACATTAGTCTCTTGAAAATGATATTTGATCTGAGTCTAGAGGAGGTATTTTCTTTTCCTATTTTTTATGTGAATATGTTAGTCATCAAATATTTTTTTTGCTCTTCAACTAAGTAAATTTATTGAATATTACTCTATTTTTTATGTGAATATGTTATTGCATATTGAATATGTTACTCTGTTTTTCAGAAGTTGGAACCTTTTCTATGAAATTTCTGTTGAATAACTAACATTATACAATTTGATGTGTGAACTGAGATTCTACTTCTAGAGAATTTGACTTTTGAGGATGCAATATATGGTGTCAGTAAGCACTTCTGAAGCATCCAGTAATAGTGAATTAGTAACTAGGTTTTGATGATGCCTTTCTCCAATCTACTCTCAAGCTGCTTAAGGTCCCTTAGGCTTATGGAGTCAAGAGACTCACCCATCAAGTTCCTGGTAAACTAGGTTTTTTAATAATAATTAAGGATGTGTAATTATTTCAGGATTATGCTTGCATGCAGTAATTAATTAATAACTGATATATACCTGTTTGTGCTTTGTATGCTGTTGATTTGTAATTATTGGAGTCAAGAGGCTCACCCATCAAGTTCCTGGCAAACTAAGTTTTTTAGAGGCACAGGCTGCTTTATATGCTATTTCATGATTATGCTTGCATGTAGTAATTAATTAATAACTGATATATACCTATTTATGCTTTGTAATTATTGCTGACGCAGTTTTGATACTTCTTGCTGATAGTACTGGAAATAGAGGATGTTGAAGTAGAGTGATGAGATTATTGTTGACTAGAGCATGATATAATCAGTAGGTACATAACTTACACATGAATAATTATTTCACTCTGACCCAATGAAACCAAAGTAGCTCATGTAGTGTTTAGTAATGATAATTAATATTAAACTGGCCCAACCTTAAGATTATTAAGCAGCTATGTAGAAATTTCATTTAACCACTTTGAGTTGCACTTTATTAGGGTTTGATTTTTAAGTTAAGAATTGAGCTTTGTAGATTGAGGAGCACATCAAGCATTTAAGAGAGAATACTGACCCCATTATCCAATTTATGTTGGACTTGGCTTTGAGATCTCATCATGGGTCGCTGCATCTCAAGGAAGATGGCTGAAATGAGATCTCCAGCAATGAGATTGGTGGCACTGGTTGCTGCCGGAGACTTCTTCCTATGATGGCAACCTGGTGTGAGCTCATTAAAATCAAAGAGAGCACACAATCTTCTTGTAAAGAAAACAACAAAACACACTACATGACTCCTTCAAAGCAACAACTCTAGTCAAAACTTGTCAAAGGAAATAATAAAGAAGAGATAAGGATAAATGTAAACACAACTTCTCCTACACTTGCTAGGTAGTTCAGGATAAGGATTTCTAGTGACAGTTAACTCCATTAGTAAGCAATTAAATTAATGGAATTTGTTCAATAGTAGCTTGACAATTAATGATAGTTAACTCCATTAGTAAGCAATTAAATTAATCTAGAGATAAGACACTAAGAATCATAAATGACAGTGAAGGTTGAGAGCATAAAGTGTTGATAGTAATCATAAAATCCAAATTAATGGCTATTAATATATATAGACCCCACTGCCTCAAAATAGATGGCAATGAATAAGGTATTTTATTCAAGTCTATAGTCTCCAATTGATGGCAATAGATGGCCAGACACCCACTGTTCTGACATGAGGTAGCTTGATACATATTCAAGTCTATAGTCTCCAGTTGCATAGGAATTTAACAAGTTATAAGGTATTTTATCATAATTTGGATGGCACTATATGTTTATATATCCTTCTAATCATCTTTAATTATTTATATATGCTTCAATTATTTTATTAAGTAATGGTGAATACACGAAGTCGAGGTCGAGGTCGAGGATGAGGACGAGGGCGTCCTCCTTTGAGTCAATACCCTTCTACCACTTCTATACATTCATCATCTGAAGATACACCTGTACCACCTGTGATCATTTCTTCTGCACCCATGATACTTGAACCTGTACCTGTGATTGATTCTTTAGCACCCACGATACCTATATCTATACCTATAGGTGTTACTGTTCCCATAGAAACACCTAATATTCCTAGTATTCCTACACCGTCGACATCGGCAGCATCGTTACCCTCACAACCTTCAGTGAATTTGCCTTTGACGTCATCAGTTCCTATTATACCATCTACGTCTATACATGACACATCTATTCCTACACAAAGTGATGGTACTTCACATCAAAGTCGAGGAAGAGGACCAAATCAGCCTTCACAGCCGCCAGAGACACCAGATGATAGACACCTACTAATTATTGATAAGAAAAGATATATATGTAGTCAGATATTCAAACACCATCATTTGTAAATACAAGATATTTATTAACATCATTTATAATGTGTTTATTTGTTAACATTCTTTTTTGCAGCTTCCCCGAGACAGAAGTAGTACGAGATATTTCATCAATAATTAAGGCAAATTTCACGGGCGCATGGCCATGTTGGTCTCAAGTACCATCACATGTGAAGGAATTCATTTGGGACAAATTTGAGGTGTTTTCCTATAAAGCAAGTCAAATTTCTTGAATGTAAGTCACAAATTTCATTGATGTCCTCAACCTAAAATTTTAATATACAGTTATTTTAGGAAGAGTTGAATGAATGATGGAATAATTCACTTATAAAGATTTCGATTGAAAATGAATTTCTTTTTAGAAGATAGATGCTCGTTGATGTACATTATTATTGATGAATGTTGTACAATATGTTTTTTGATACTTGGAACAAAAGAGCAAATAGTTATATGTGGATTAGGTACATATTTCTAGTCAAAGAAGCTTACCAGTGGTTCACTAGCTGATGAACACCAGCATCATTTGCAAAGGCATGAGCTTTGGCTAATTTCCATATCCAGATTGTTGTTGCATCATGCCCTTTTTATTACTTTCATACAAATTGTTTACATGAGAATCCACATCTACATGGACAAAACTACTACTATTTATTACATGAGGACTACTGCTTACTACACTATTTATTATAGGTAACACAACCTATTCATTCAAAGAACTACTACTACTTGGTTTGAACAAATGAATAAAACTTTCTACCCTTCCTTTCTTCTGCTCCAGAGCAGACCTTGCTAGGTTGTGCGCATCACTGTTCATTTCCCTCTTTATATGAAACCAACCCTTGACACTGATAGGAATGACTTGATAAGCTCCAGCTTGTGGATATCAGTATAATCCCTCTTTATAATCCCTATTTATTACATCACTGTTTATTTCCCTCTTTATAATCCCTTGTGGATATCAGTATCAGGATACTGAATAGGAAGAAGCTCCAGCTTATCCTGATTCTGATATCAGTATCATGACTGATATAGGAATGACTAGCTGTCTAAATTCTAAGAAAATAAAGTAACTAGGGAATAACAAGTATGTGGCCTGTTCAAATAGCCTGCTCATAACAAGTATGCTGCCCATAAGCTGTTCTAATACCATAGCCTAGCTTATCAAGTTGCATTATAACGATCTAAACTCTAAACTCTAAAGACCACATCTACAACGATCTTAAATAAAGTTGCACTAGCTTATCAAGAAGGAAAGAAGAAGCTCATGTGGATATCAGTATCAGGATACTGAATAGGAAGAAGCTCCAGCTTATCCTGATACTGATATTGACTGATATAGGAATGACTAGCTGTCCAAATTCTAAGAAAATAAAGTAACTAGGGAATAATAAGTATGTGGCATGTTCTAATACCATTAACATCTATTTGGCCTGCTCATAACAAGTATAGTTCAAGACATACTATACTTGACCTGAACACCCCCCTAGAAAAAAGGAGATTTACAAATAACAAACGAGTAGAAACTAGAAAAGTGAATAGTTAGAGGAGGAAAATAGAAAAAAAGGAACAATGTGGCTTTATAGGGGGTGTGTTCAGGTCAAGTATAGTATGTCTTGAACTTTCTGGATAATTGAAAAATAAGGAATGAACATACTAGGGTTTTATAAGATGTATGATGAGAACTCAAAATAAAATGATAGAAGTGGACGTGCAACTTATTTAGCTCATCCCTGTGGTGCTTTTTAGCTTTACTTATCTAGATGTTTTCTCTTTGGCACAAAGTTATTAGACCAAGAAATAATGTTCTTGTACCTGGATAAGAGAGAAATTGAACATGAGCTTCCTTGTTTATCTAAATATTCCCAGCTTTCTCTTTAAAAGTGGGGAATCAGTTTATCAAGCGATGACCACATTTCGTACAGCTAAAAAATGTGGATTTTAGTTGGATTTATAATCTAAACTCTAAAGACCACATCTACAACGATCTTAAATAAAGTTGCACCAACTTATCAAGAAGGAAGGAAGAAGCTCTTGTGGATATCAGTATCAGGATACTGAATAGGAAGAAGCTCCAGCTTATCCAGATACTTATATCAGTATCATGACTGATATAGGAATGACTAGCTGTCCAAATTCTAAGAAAATAAAGTAACTAGGGAATAACAAGTATGTGGCCTGTTCTAATACCATTAACATCTATTTGGCCTGCTCATAACAAGTATGCTGCCCATAAGCTGTTCTAATACCATAGCCTGTTCTAATACCTTTGTTTATTATAAACAATCTATTGTTATCCATTGCTTGCATAAGGAATTAAAAGAGAACCATCACCTCTCATGAGAGAACAACAACAATAGAGAAAAAAAGTATTTGATAGGAATCAAGGGTCATTCCATTTAGTTCATGCTCAAGATATTCCTTAGTTATTGCAGACTCAAAGATAGAAATCATTATGTTGATGATTGGCCTCCTGAAGTCATTTATATCTATAGTTATTACTGCTTATCCACGACATGTGCAACCCAGCACTTGAATTTATAGCCTTATGGGTCACTGCTCCACATGACTTACTGAAGAGAGAAACAAGTACCACAATTAGATATTTTTGCTATCTTCTTTTTTATTTCCAAGAAGAGAGCTACATATGTCTATACGCTCATCAGTTCCACTACCCTCATGAAGAAAAAAAATCCTTTGTGAGATGATACTACATAAATAAGTCTTTTTTGAGACAAAATAAAGAGTATCAGTTTATACTAGTACACAAGAAGTCGTTATGCTTACTTGATATAATTGTTGGAATATCATATTTCAACAGTTTTTTACCCATACTCATCATGTTATTGAGCACCGAAAGCTTTTTAGTAAGTTTATCCTGAAACCTGCATATGCCATGATTGGTTGTGCGATAGACATCTACTCATATTACAACAGTTTTTGACCCATACTCATCATGTTATTGGTACACAAGAAAGCTTCTTAGTAAGTTTTAGCCATAACTGCATATTCATACTAAATATTCATAACTACATAACTGCATACTAATATTCAGTTTTAGCCATAACTGAATATTAGTAAGTTTTAGCCATACTAATATTCATAACTGCATATGCCTTTTCCTCTCTAAAAAGATTTAGCTGAAGTAATAGAAGGTTGGCTGCATGAAACCTGCATATGCCATGATTGATTGTGTGATCATATAATTGCATCAAATTGGTACTTTTTTAGAATGTTGTCAACTATCATTTCATTAACATATTTGTCTTTTTTCAGACAGTCTATCGTTGGGATCCATCTAGGACAAGCGAGGTTCATGAAATATGGGATAGAACAGCTTGTCGACGCTTTTCTGACAATATGTGTGATGCAAGGAATTATGCGAAAAGAAAGGCCAATACTGATGATATTAGTCGAACTAATAGATTTGGCCCTCCATGGATATCTCCAGATGTGTGGAATCAACTTATTAGTGAGCATTGGGTCACGGAGAAGTGGAGGAGAAAATCCGAAGTTGCTCGTCAAAATCGTAAGAAAGAGGTAGATAGTGACGTCACACGACATACAGGTGGATCTATTTCATTTGTGGCTCATCGAAGAAAATTGGTATGATATTAATAGAATTTGTTATCCTATATGTTTTTTAAAATATTATTAATTAAATATTATTTGTCATTTTTTGTAGGAAGAAAAGTTGAACCGACCCCCATCCCATCTTGAGTTGTTTAAGCATACTCATAAGCGTAATAGTGGTGAGGGTGACTATATCGACAACAAATCGCAGAGTGTTGCGGTATGTATTTATTTTATTTGTTGCTTCTTTTTAAAATATTGTAATTAACTATTTTTATAAAACATTGTACAGGAGGCTTATGAGGTATCGATCATAGAAAAGTATGGTACAGATGTAGCATCACAATCCATTTTAGATCCAGAAGAATGGATTAATGCCTCTGGACATCCATCTCATAATCGGGTTTATGGTTTTGGATGTCGAGAGGATGTTAAATCCATTATGAGGAGTTCTAGCTCAGCAGAATCTAGTACATCGGGCCATGGTCGAATGAATGAGTGGAATGCGATGCAGACTGAGATGACATCCATGCGATAGTATATTACTGAATTGGAAGCATCAATGCAATCACAACAATCACAAGTGCAGTCGCAAGTACAAGCACAAGTGGAAGCTCAAGTTCGGTTGATGTTAACACAACTCGGCTTTCCAATCAACTCTTTACAATCAACAGATTCACCTTCAGCTTCCACTGCACCTCCACCTCCATCTGGGTTATGATGTTGGTTAAGATTTGTATTAGGTTGATAATGGATTTGTATTTGGTTATGATTTTGCACTACACAATTCGGTTAATGTTAGGGAAAATTTGACTTAGTAATGTTTGTATTTGTTTGATAATATACTCGATTGTAGATGTTTGGTTTTGGTTATGAAAATGACACTATTATTTGGTTATGAAATATGAATTTTTTTTCTTGACTTGTATATATATTTGTGATTGGGTAAATAAAAAATTTGATGTGTGATTATAGGTTGTATACAGGAAAATGAAAATTCATATGGGTATGAGCATTTTAATTAAAATGTATTAGCAACAAATGTTTTTGTTGCTAATACCAACGGATGTCAGTTGGTAATACCAACGGATACCTTTGTTGAATATGTCAGCGTAAACAAGGATGATATCTGTTGGTATTCCCAACGGGTATTATCTCCGTTGGTAATACCAAAAGAGTATGATCCGTTGGTGACACCAACGAATAGTGATCCGTTGGTATCACCAACAGAGTATATTTCTGTTGGTGTTACCAACGGATAATATTTTTCATTGGTGTTACCAACGAACATTAATTACCGTTGGTGTTACCAACGAATATAATAATATCCGTTGGTAATACCTAGCATGGTCATCACCGACGTATTACCAACCGATAATCCGTTGGTAATATATTACCAACGGATTTTTGAGTATTACCAACGGATTTAGTCCGTTGGTGATACCCTATTTTTTTGTAGTGTTTATGAAAATGCCCTTGGACTTTCAGGAATTTTATGAATTTATATGAAACTGATTTTTGAACCTGTAGATTCCCTGAAAAATCTAGTTTGTCCAGTTAAAGTCTAAATAAAATTTCGTCAATAATATGATTTTATATGGATTTAAAAGTTTGATTTTTATAAATGTGAAATATACTTTGACCTAAGTCAACAAAATGACGTAGAAATTTTATTTTCAGCCCAAACTCTTCTCATATACTTAGATTCACTCATGTTAGATATCTAGCTATCTATTTGAGAATACATGAGTAGATAGCAAAATTTGATACTTAGCCATTTTCTTGCTTCCATGTCTACTTTGAATGAAATCGTGCTAACTTCATATTTTGATCAAATGACATTCTTTTCACTTCAAACTTTATATACATGTTTTACATGACCATATCTTTGTATTTTGAAAGTTTGAATGATTTTTGGAAATGTCGTAAAATTCTCACTTATTTACGAAAATGCCACTAAAGTAGCACTCTTCTCAAGTTGCTCATTTTTCCGATACTTTAAATTTTCATTAGATTTTCAAATGAGACTTGAAGTATGATATTTTAAATTCACTTATGGTATCGTTCTACTCATTTGATGAGAAAAATCATTTCCAAAATGATTTTTCATTCCTTGATCGATACACGAAAATATAAATACTTATGCCTATACATGATTTCTAGACTTGGAATTTATTTATCATCTAATGCTATCATGAGTCTCATATTAGATATTTGATTTTTCATCCCTTTAGTTGAGATTTTCATTTTTCATGGAAAATAGTTTTAGAGTCTCAACTTTGACTATAGGTTGACTTTTCTTGCCCTTTTTGATTGATGTCAAAAGGCGGAGAGAAATATCAGTAAAAGGGAAGAAAATATAGGAAAACCATGCATATAGATAAGGGGAGTTTATTTTCATAGATATGCATGTTGATATGATGAGAAATCCCTTGGTTGATATCCTTTGTTCTTTAATATATATATTTTCTTAAGGATGTTTGTCATCATCAAAAAGGGAGAGATTGTTGGCCTAAGGTTTTTTACCTTGGTCTTAATCTCGGTTTTGATGATAACAAATATGGAACTAATGATTTCATGGAGAGTTATTTTCAGGTTCCATATCGGTTAGCACACGACGTCCCTGATTGGAAAAATCAAAGAAATCAGACAAATCGGCAAGGACGCTCGTCGACGCTTGGGATTCTTCGAGATGTTAGAGTTTAGGTTTAGGGTGTCTAGAATGTAATGTAATCCTCTTTATGATGCAAATAACTCTAAAACCAAACCCGAACCCCAAAACATGAAAACCCGAAAACCGCCCTGAAATTCACTAAGCCTAGGGAGCTCTTTGGAGGGCTATATGACCTAGACACTTTCTTGACACAAAAAATGGCGGTAATTGTTCCTTGGGTAGAAACTAGATAACGAGATATTTTTAAGGATTTTTTGGAAGCCTTTAGCCTACCCATATTTGAACCGGGAGATTAGGAAGTTTTCGTTTTCCGGAAATTTGTACTAGACCCCAAAAACTAGATTTTGATTCTTAAGGATTTTGATTTTTTAGATATTTTTATTGAATCCAAATGGGGGGTAATCCTTATATAACATTTATGTTTTAAAGTTATTTTTATTGAATCCAGATGGGGGGTTATCCAAATGTGGTCGAAAATTGGCAGTAGCCAATTTGGTCGACCGGTCGGTTTACCGAAGTGTGCCAGAAAGCGACAGTTTGTTTTCGGTCGATCGACCGTCCATCGACCGGATGGCGGAAACGGCTAGTGTTTCGCCCGTTGAGCCGTTTGTTTCACCCCATCTCCTCAAGGCTTATAAATAGAAGCCTTGGCAAGCCTTCCACCCTTAATCCAACATACTTTGAGCCATATTTTGATGATTCTTGAGCTTGATTGAGCCACAATTCTTGAAATCCCTAGCTTTGATCTTTCAACTCCTTGAGTAAGCCTTGACTTCATTGATTCACCATCAAAGGCATCAAGATGAAGTAAGGAAACTTTGTTTGGAGCTAAGTATTTTATTGGTTGATTTATTGCTCCATTTGGTGTTGTATTTTCTTATTTATTTCTTTATATTTGAGCTTGTAAGAAGACCTAGTGTTAGGTCTTATGATTGAGTGGTATCCTTGGTGTAGAAGGTGTAAAGCCACCTGTGTAAACTTAGTTTACTAGGATTAGTTGAATTGTCCCTTAGATTGAGGTGGGAGAGTGCTCTCGGTAGGAAGGCGGGATACTTCCGGGTGTGGAAGTGCCTTCGGTTTGAGAGCGAAGACTTTCCGTTGTAAAGTCCTCGTTGTAAGGGAAACAAGATTAATCTAGTAAATCTTAGTTTGGAAATCCTAAGCGGGGTGCTTAGGTAGTGGAGTAGGCATTGGGGCCGAACCAATATAAATCATTGTGTTAGCATTGATATTTTGTTTGTCTTTATTGCATCATATTTATTGCTTCCGCTTGCTATTAATATCGTGCTTAGCCTAATTAATCAAGAAACAATTAAAATCGAAATTAGGCGATAAGATTAGTTAACACACTATTCACCCCCCCTCTAGTGTGGCCATTTCACCCAACACATTTTTCATGTGCCATTGGCTTCAAGTGCCTCTAATTCAATTTTCATGGATTTTATCCACCTTGGATCTTTGACAGTAGCTTGGTATGTTTGTGGATTATGATTGGAGTCTATATATGATAGGAAGGCTTTATGTTTGGGTGGAATGATGGTCAAGCAAATGTAGTTGGACAATGGATAAGGGGTAACCTTGTTATGAACACTTGGTGTTGGTACTGAAGTCAATGAGTTACATTTGTAATGTTTCAGTTTTGAAGGCTTTTGTATCACTCTCTAGCTTTTTTCTGACATGACATACATTTCTCTCAAGTGATATATTTTCACACTCAGGTAGAACTACTTCTAATGGTATCTCACTTGAGGAGTTGTCAACTTCTACACTCTTGAGGAGTTGTCAACTTCTACACTGATGTTTAGAGGACTATTGTTGTTCTCAAATTTATTAACTTCAATGGATGTTTCTTTGGTTGTCTTGTTGGTAGGAGGAATGGAGATATCAAAATGAGGATTAGGTTCATGTGTTGGTAAGGGAAAAATGGTGTGTTGAATTTTCTTGGTGTCAAATGGAAAAATGTGCTCAACAAAGGCAACATCCCTAGAAATGTAAATGGAGTGAGTCTTTAAGTCAAAAACTTTGTAACCCTTCTTTCCATGAGGATAACCTAAAAATACACACTCTTGTGCTCTTGGATCAAATTTTGTCCTACCATGTTTGATGGTGCTCCTAAAACATAGACACCCAAAGGCTCTCAAATGGTTTAGGTTTGGTTCACACTTGTAAAGCAGCTCAAATGGACTGTGATTGGATGTTACTGGGCTTGGCAACCTATTTATTAAATAGGTGGTTGTTAGATTGAAACTTTAGCAAATGCCTATGTTTTCTCTCTACAACAGCATTTTGTTGGGGAGTTTCTATACAAGAACTCTGATGTAGTATGCCACTCTCATCTAGGAAAGAATTAATCCTTTAGTTAAAGAACTCACTCTCATTATCACTTCTAAGTACTTTGATGGTTTTTGAGAATTGCGTTTGGATAAGTTTCATGAATTTAATGAGAAGTTCAGGTACTTGGTTCTTTGTAGAAAAAAGAAAAGTCCAACAAGCTCTTGAATAGTCATCCACCAAAGTTAAAAAATAGGAACAATTATCATAAGTTGGGACCACATGTGGTCCCCAAACATCACAATGAATTAGATCAAATGCTTAAGAAGATTTATTTGCAGCGTGTGGAAAAGGCAACTTACATTGTTTAGCAAGGGGACATACATTGCAGAAAAAATGAGAAACATTATTCAACTCTAGAATTTTATTTGACAACAACTTCATCCTATTACTAGACATGTGCCCTAGTTGTAGATGCCATAGGGCTGATGCATCAAGTGTTACACATAGAACCTGAGGAAAGGTAGATTTGTCTTAAGAACAGGTGAAGCTCCGCTCATGACATATAACCCATTTTCTTCATTACCACTCCCAAGTGTTCTCTTCGAGGCAAGGTCCTGAATAATAAAATTGGTGGGATTAAAAGTGATGGAACAGTTGAGCTCTTTAGTTAGCTTGCTCACAAACATTAGATTAAAATGAAAATTTGGCACTGATAGGGTGTTAGGCAGTTGAATGTTTTTTGTTACATATGTTGTACCAATGCATGAAACTTTGTTGGTTGTTCCATCTAGTAACGAAACTTTGTTATTGAAGCTAGGCTTTATTGGGTTTTAAAGGGCAATTTGTTTGGATAATATGTGGTCTATGGCACCACTGTCAATGATCCATTTGCTAGATAAAAGACATGAATTTGAACTGAGAGCATTACCTGCCATGTTCACATTTGGACTAGCTGAAATTTTGTTGTTGACAATGTTGATAAGAGTGTAGAGTTGCTCTTCTGTGAAACCTCCATGGTTCACTGTTCCTGAGCTGCTTTCTTCACTTCTACCTTCAACCAATGACAAGATGTTGTTTGCTTGCTTCTCTTGGTTCAGTGATTCATTCATTTTCTTTTTTCCTTTGTACAGTTTGTGACCAGGTCGAAAACCATGAATCTTGAAGCAATTTTCTTTTGTGTGACCATGTCTTGCACAGTGATCACAATATTTTTTCATGTACTGCTGAGATTTGTTCCCACTCATTTTTGCATAGCTTCCCCTGTCATTCTATGTACTACGCAAAGCTATGTTTTATGTTCCTTGAATTGGATTAGTACCCACCCTAAATTGTATGTACTGTTCAAAGCTATGTTTTTTGTTCTATAATGCCCAAAATTTTAATAATAATATTTTATCCTTAAGCAAGGGACCGCAGGCTCGAGTTAGCGCGGATTGACGTAGAGCTTTGGGATTGAACCCAGGTAAGCAATTTATGTAGGAAAAAATTAGAAAAAAAATGTTTCTGTGATTTAGCATGCTAGGTTGATAGAGGACCCCGAGACGAATCTAACAGTCTAATCGGAACTCAAATCAGACTTAGAACATGTTAGATATGAGTTTTAGAAGTCGAGTCATTTAGGTGAGGGCATTTTGGTAATTTGGGCCAGCCAGGGCCCATAAAAGACTTTGAGTAGCGCACGGGTACAGCTTTAGCCACACGCCACTCGAGAGATGAGAGAGAAGGAAATGCCGAGTGGGGAGGAACCAATCTGGAGGCTGGAGATTGGAGTTCATCGGCGTTTATTGTAGGAAGGACCCTAGTTTCTATAGGTGGCAATGGACCGGGCCCACCCATGGGCGGCACGGGCTCGGCCCAATTTCGGGCCGTGCCTGACCCAGCCCGAAGAATTTTGGGCCGAGCTAGGCCCAGCCCGACTGTTCCCAAGAGGCGGGCCGGGATCGCCTGCTAAGCACACGGGTCGTGCTCAGCACGACAGTAGGTCGGCACGCACCAACCTAGGACTGGTGCGGGCTAGGTCTGGTCTGGCCCGAGCCAAGTCTGGCTCGAGCCGGATCGATTAAAAAAAAACTTTAAAATTTTAAAATTAAATTTAAATATTTAAATATAATGGGCGGGCTCGGGCTGGGCTTGCCCCTAGCGAATTCGGGCCGTGCTAGGCACGACCCGTTGCCACCTCTACTAGTTTCTTCTTCCTTTCCATTTCCTCAAAAAAGGTGAGTCGATTAAGCTCTCTTTCCTCGATTTCCTCATTACGCCGCCGCCCCTATGAGTGGGGATTTTTCCAAATTTTTGTGCGGATGTCCTCGTGCCAAATTCGATTGTTGAACTGATTGAGTTTCCGTTGTTGTCATGAATCTTTTGATTGGAATTTTTTGTCCTAGCTGCATGCTCCAACCCGAGTTTCTTGAGTTTCCGTTGTTATCACGAATCTTTTGATAATGCTGGATATGGTGGATTGGGAACTGATCTACTCACTAAGTTCTTGTTAGACTTACCCTATTATGTTGTTGTTTTCAGCTCTTGAGCGAGATCATAGAGGTATCGGGATGCAGTAGCACGGATGGTGGCGGCATGGCAGTGGGGCTCGTGACATGTCGTGGTCGAGGGGGATACTGAGTCGAGTCATGTAGACTCGGTTTACTATGTCTTCGCACTTGTGTTATTTTGAGGTGTCTTTGTTTAGTAATTAAAGTTTTGAAATCGATTTGAACATTTAGCTATTTATTGAGTTGGTGGTTTGGGTTTTTGAAAATAAATGTCTTTTTATAAATCGTTGAAATGCTATTAAATGTTCAGGTCTAGTTTGATTGTATACATGGTTTGATTTGGGTTAGGCTTCGGGGTACGTGGCGTACCCTTGCCGGTCATACCGGGTTTGGGGTGTGACAATGTGAATCAGAGCGGGTACGATAATAGGATAGTGGGTATCGTATGACACTACTGGAATAACGAGAATCACCAACGACTGGATCCGTTGCTATGCTGTTGCTGAAGAACATCAGCAACGACCGCATTCGTTGCAACACAGCTTTTGTAGAAGATCGCGTACTTGATAACTTAACAACAGATCTGCAACGGCTGCTCGCGTTGTTGCTAATAATTCTATCAGCAACAGGCGATAATCGTTGTTGGTACATTATCATCAACGGCTCAGCAACGAGGCACTGTTGATGCTGCTATTTTTATCAGCAACGATTCCCAAACGGCGCGTCGATTGTTGCAGATATTGCCATCAGCAACGACCCACGCTGTTGGCCCAAGGGTTCCCCCTAGGCTTCGATCTCTATTTTGATGATAACAAACATGTATTTAATATATGTGTGTGTAGTTTTAATTTCAGGTTAAGGTTGCAATAAGCACGCGAACTTCGCTCGGAGAATCACAAAAATCGTTAAGAAAGGCTCAAATGCAGATTAAGTAGATTCCTTGTAATATATCCCTAAGATTCCATCCCAAGCCTATTTGTAAAGTTATCCAAGTCAAAACTTGGTAACAAAACCCATGATAAAGTGTGTAACAAAGCAAATGTAAAAATCAGCCTCAGCGCAGGTTCGGTCAACCGGTCGGTCGACCGAACATGGCTAAATTCTGGTAGTGGCTACTTCAATCGATCGATCGATTAGTCGGTCAACCGAACAAGGCCAAAATCTGGCAGTGGTTAATTCGGTTGACCGATCGGTCGACCGGTCAACAAAAAGCGACGAAGTCGGTCGACCATCTGGTCAATCGAACATAGAGGCAGAAGGGCAGAACACTAGCGGTCGCTGGGCGGTCGATCGATCAAAACAATTATACAAATAATTATAATTATGTAGAATCGTATAAAAAATATACGAAATCAAAACTATCGTATCAACACGATACGAATCAATATATCCAAGTAACAAGTCATAAAACAAGTATCTCATAGATTTCCAAGTAACAAGTACATAACAAGTCAATATACAAGTCAATCAAGTCATAAAACAATAAAAGCTCACTACAACGGTGGAGGAAGGTCAGGATCATTCAGTTGGAATTGACCCCCAAAACTATCAAGTAGATGAAGAAACATCAGTAGAGGAAGATTCACCATGTGTTTGAACGACAGGATTACTCAACGTCCCGACGTCACGTGACTCCTCGTGACAAGTCCATATAAAATATCTTGGTGCAAATCCTTTGCTATACAAATGCAGAGTGATAGTTTTCCGATCCAGAAATCGTGCATCCAAGCAAATGCGGCACGGACATCGTATTTTATCACCGACGCTAAGGAATTTCTTATTCGAATAGGCAAAATTCAGGAAGTAATTTACACCTAATTGAAACTATTCGTAAAACTCCACGATCAAGACGTTGGTACATCCAACTTCGATCACCCGATATGATTCTATCAATCAATGACAATATCTTCAGTTAATGTCTTTAGGTGAGATGGTTATATTCCATTCGGGATTCATATTATTCATATTGCACTAAGTATTTCTTTTAACCGTTAACTTCATTCTAAATTTTGGTAGCATCTTCTTACAGTTCTCTGAATACGTATATTATTTGGGCGTGTATCAGAGAACAAGAGAGATACAATAGCCAAAATTTAAGAATGAGTTAACGGTTAAAAGAAAAAATAAAGTGCAATACAAATAATATGTTCCAACATTATCCAATTATGGACAACTCAAGGGTTGTACGTCGTATAAAAGATCATCTACTTCTTTTACCCTAATAAATTTTGATTAGGGTTTAATAAAACCCTAGATTTACTATTCCGAAGCACTCCGGCACCGGCGTCTAGTGTCCATTGTCGGGCATTGGACATATGTCCGACGACCAACCGAAACCCTAAGTTTTAGGGTTTCGGCCGGCACTAACTACTAGAGGAGAAGAGGAGGAAGAAAATATATACTTGGAGACTTTGACGTAAAGGGCGTAGCGACGGCGGCGGCGGCCGACGTTGGCGTCGAGGATCCTTCAATAGTCGGCGATGGTAGTTCGGCAGCAGGTGATAGGCAGCGTCGGGTAGCAAGGAAGAAATGGGGGCGTCAGGCACAATCACGAGTTAAATAAACTCATTAGCAACGACTAACTTACCCGTTATAGAGCCGTTACAAATAAATACATATCAGTAGTAATGGCTGCGCATCCTTTGCAAAGCCGTTATTGATAAGTATTTTATTTTTGTGTCGTGAGCGCACCATCGACTAAAGAGCAACGGGTAGAGAACCTGTAATTAAGTCGTTGCTAATGTGATAATATCATTAGCAATGGCCGAGCGGCTCCTGTAAAGTCATTGTTGATAAGTTATAACATTTGTGCACCATGTTCGTGCCATCCACTAGGTAGCAACGGCCCGAGCGGTCGTAAGGAAGCCATTCCAGATATATCACATCTATAACGGACCGAGCGGCCGTAAGAACGTTGTTAGTCATTGCAATGGCTTGAGCCGCCATTGCTGATGGCCATTGCTGATTAACACATTTCTAGTAGTGTGGGGGCATTGCTAGCATGTTCACATATGGTATGTCCTAGTTATGAGATCGACAATCGAACCTGTGCACCAGCGGCGGTACATATTTTTGATTAAGTTGTTTGTTCATATATTAAAATTGTGTAGTACTTGCTTTCTTATTAATAGAAATGGAGGCACATGATGATGTCGTTATGAGTGTAAGCGGAAGTAACTCCGTTGGCAAACGAGGCCGAGGCCAGGGTCGCGATTGAGGCAGAGGTCGTGCTACCAGCCAGGTTGCCTAGGAGGAGGCAGTGCGAGATCCCAGAGTTATACTGCTGGAGACCTAGGTGACGGAGCTGACCGAGGAGCTTTGCAGGGAACAAGACGAATTCCGTAGAGAATGGGAGGAGTTCTGTAGGGAGCAGGAGCTGGCGCAGTAGCAGACTCCACCTGTACCACCAGCGGCACCCACAGCGATCGAGCCAGTTAAGCCGATTCAATCTAGATACGGGGAGAAGGACCAGTGAGAGTCGGTGGTACGCAACTTGTTGTACATGGACTTTGTAAAGCTGAAACAGCTAGTATTCACAGGCATAGATCAGGAAGTGGAGGTGACGGCATTCCTAAATGACTATACAGAGTTATGCTCGGTCTTGGAGTGTTCCTCTGAGGAGATGGCGCACATAGTTGGGTTACAACTTAGGGGCCCAGCGAAAGTGTGGCACCAGGCATGGAGAGCACGTAGGGGGGGGACTCATGCACCAACCCCTACGTGGGGAGAATTTTGAATTGCTATGATCAAAAAGTATCTACGCACGAATGTCCACGAAAGGCGGGCTAGCAAGTTCGAGCAGCTTCGCCAGATAGGCACCATGACAGTGTTAGAGTATGAGATCGAGTTCACACGATTGTCCAGTTACCATCCGTCTCTGGTGGTGACTGAGATGGACTGGGTGAGGCAGTTCGTGGAGGGTCTGAGGGTCCAGATTGGCAAACTGATACACTACACTGAGGAAACTACCTTTGTTCAGGTGGTGGATGAGGCGATGCGGAAGGAAGCCATGGTACCTACCGACCGGCAGGATGGACTAGCCCAAAAGAGGTTCAGGCAGCACCTTCAAGAGGACATGTGCACCAAGTCTAAGGGTGCCGACAATGGGATGACATGCTCGTAGAGCTAGGAATAGGGAAATTTCAGAGGTCGTACGCAGATGGGACCATTAACGGCTACACAAAGTACCACAGTACCAGAAGGGCAGAGAGACGAGATGCTAGAGTGTGGGCTGTGCAGGAGGAGGCACAGAGGAGTTTGCTACGATCCGAGTACCTATTTTGGGTGTGACCAACCAAGTCACATCAAGAGGGACTGCCGTACAAGCGGTCAAGCAGTAGTACCACCCAGAGGGAGAGCTCCCATGTCGACTGCTTCAGTGGCGCAGGAGACTCAGACTCAGGGGATGGGGCAGCAGCGCACCGTCTTTGCATTAACTCTAGAGGGCGCGAAGGCGTCCAATGCAGTGGTGACATGTATCATTTTAGTTTGTACATTACCTGCTTATGCACTATTTGATCCAGGTGCTACACATTCGTTCCTATCTGAGTTTCTGGCATCGAGGTTGGGAAAGGACAAAAGTTGGTTAGTTGAGTCATTAGCAGTGTCTACATCTACGAGCTGTACTATTGTTGCTAGGACGGTCTTCAGGGACTGTGACATTTCCATAGGTGGGCACGATTTGAAAGCAAAGCTGATGCTATTACCAACCTTAGAGTTGGATGTGATTCTAGGCGTGGACTGGCTATCAGCCCATTATGTGCCACTCAATTGCAGGACAAAGGTGGTCACATTTTGAAAGCCAGGAATATCACCCTTTACCTTTCAGGGTGACGGGAGAGGAGACTCTATCAGGATGATCTTTGCTCTCTAGGCCCGTAAGCTGATGGTGGGTGGCTGTCAGTCTTTCCTGGCTTTTGTCTCTACAGATGTTACCGGTGAGGGCTCGGCCAACAACATAGAGAGTACACCAATTGTCATGGACTTCCCAGACGTGTTTCTTAAGGAGTTGACGGGACTACCACCGGTGCGGGAGACCGAGTTCTATATCGATTCCCCCATAACGAATGTCACCCGTCGAGCTGAGGGAGCTTAAAGTGTTGTTGCAGGAGCTGTTAGACATTGGGTTCATTCGCCCAAGTGTCTCACCCTGGGGGGCGCCGGTGTTGTTCGTGAAAAATAAAGATGGATCCATGCGGATGTGCACTGATTACCAGCAGCTCAATAAGGTGACGATCAAGAACCAATACCCGCTTCCCAGGATTGACGATTTATTCGATCAGTTGCAGGGGGCTCAGTGGTTCCCAAAGATTGATCTGAGGTTAGGGTATCGCCAGTTGAGGATCAGGGATTAGGATATTCAGAAGACTGCTTTCAGGATAAGGTATGGACATTATGAGTTCCTAGTCATATCCATTGGGCTTACCAATGCCCCGACAGTCTTCATGGAGCTGATGTATCAAATAAATTCATCATAGTTTTCATTGATGACATTCTAGTAAATTTCAGGACCGAGGTGGAGCACAGGGAGCACTTGATAGTAGTTCTAGAGACCCTTCAGCAGCACCAGCTCTTTGCAAAGTTTTCAAAGTGTGAGTTTTGGTTGACTAGTGTGGGATTCTTGGGGCATATTGTACCCCGGGATGTTGTAAAAGTCAACCTTGCAAAGATTGAGGCAGTTCAGAACTGGAAGAGGCTGACCAGCGTGACCGAGATCCGCAGCTTCTTACGGTTGGCCGGTTACTACAGAAAGATCGTGGAGAATTTTTCCAAGATTGCCGACCCGCTCACATGCCTAACTTCGAAGAAAGTAAAGTTTATCTGGGATGACAAATGCGACGAGAGATTTCAAAAGCTCAAGGACCGCTTGACTATCGCTCCTGTACTGGCACTATTGTCGGGGTCGGGAGGATTTGTAGCTTATTGTGATGCTTCTGGGGTCGGATTGGGGTGCGTTCTGGTGCAACACGGCAGGGTGATCACATATGCATCCAAGCATTTGAAAAACCATGAGAAGAACTACTCGACTCATGATTTGGAGTTGGCGGCTATAGTCTTTGCCTTAAAGCTATAGAGTCACTACTTATATAGGGAGGCATGTGACATATTCACAAATCACAAGAGCCTCCAATACCTACTTTTGCAGAAGGATCTGAACTTGAAGCAGCAGAGATGGCTTGAGCTGTTGAAAGATTATGACTACACTGTTCAATATCACTCGGGAAAGGCAAATGTAGTAGTAGATGCTTTGAGCAGAAAGTCGATGGGTAGCTTAGACCACTTGGCCGTGAGTAGGATATCCTTGGCTAGAGAGCTGGCGGTGAGCCTGGGTCTAGGGGACTTGTTATCCGTGGCTGGTTCAGGTGGATTGGTGGCACACATGCGTGTACAGTCCACTTTGGTTGATATGCTATGAACGGCTCAGTGTGAGGATGGTTTCTATTCCCTGACGAAGGATTTGGCTACGAGAGATGATGTAGAAGGTTTCAGGGTGGATTTCGAGGGGATTCTCAGATACAGAGACAAGATTGTGGTAGCAAACATGGAAGAGGTCCATAGGCGGGTACTAGAGGTGGCCCATAGCTCCACTTACACTATGCATCCGGGGGCCACCAAGATGTACCGAGATCTGAGGCAACACTACTGGTGGAAATGGATGAATAGGGAGGTGGCAGAGTTCATATCTAAATATTTGGTATGCCAGCAGGTAAAGGCTGAACAATTGAGACCCGCAGGGCTGTTGTAGAATTTTAAGGTGCTAGAATGGAAATGGAAGAAAATTACCATGGACTTTGTTACCGGATTATCGAGGTCAGAAAAAGGGAATGACTCTATCTGGGTAGTGGTAGATCGTTTGACCAAATCAGCACACTTTATTCCGGTAAAGACCACTTTCTCTGCTTAGTAGTATGCTTGATTGTTTCTTGATTGTATTATGGCTTGGGATCCCAGTGATGATCATATCGAACCGAGGCACATAGTTCACCGCTCGGTTCTGACAGTTGTTTCAGGAGGCTTTGTGCTAGACCATCACTTTTCATCCTCAGACGAACGGACAATCAGAGAGGACCATCCAAACACTTGAGAACATGTTGAGGGCATGCGTGATGGACTTAGAGGGTAGTTGGGAGAGGCACTTACCTTTGGTAGAGTTTGCCTATAATAACAGCCACCATAGTAGTATTGGCAAGGCCCCATTTGAGGCTTTGTACGGGCGTAGGTGTAGGTTGTTGATAGGCTGGTTTGAGGCCAGTGAGTCCTAGATGCTGGGGCCAGACTTCGTTCATGAAGTCGTTGAGAAAGTGAAGCTGATCAAGGAACGACTTCTAGCAGCTCAGAGTCGTCAGAAGATGTATGCTGATGGTAAAGCCTGCATCGTGGAGTTTCAGGAAGGGGATTCGGTTTTTCCTGAAGGTGTCCCCTATGAAGAGGGTTGTGCTCTTTGGGAGGAAGGAAAAGTTGAGCCCCAGATTCATCGGGCCCTGCCCTATCTTGCGGCGTAGAGGAGCGGTTGCTTATGAGTTGGCTCTACCGCCTAGCATGGACCGAGTGCATCATATTTTTCATGTATCCATGCTTAAGCGGTATGTTTGGGATGAGTCCCATATTCTAGATGTTGCTGCGGCGGAGATTGATCCGGTCATTTCCTATGAGGAGCGACCTATAGAGATCCTAGACAAGCAGGTGAGGAAGCTGAGGTCCAAAGAGGTCCCCTTGGTGAAAGTTCGTTGGGAGCACGATTCAGAGCAGGAGGCCACTTGGGAGGTGGAGCATGATATGAGAGAGAAGTATCAGTACCTTTTTGATGCCGAGGTGAGCTTCTTTTCTTTATCTCAAAATCCGATGACGAATTTTCTTTAAGGGGGAGGAAATTGTAATGCCTAAAATCCTAATAATAATATTTTATCCTTAAGCAGGTGTTACGACCCGCTTGATGGGATAACTAATCCATCAACTTCATTGGGAGTATTGTGCTTGGTGCGGTTAGAGTCATAAACGGGATTGTGGTTCATTGTAGATGCTCGCTACATTTAATACCTTATGTAGGGTTCTTTATTGATAGATATTTCTATAGCTTACATGTTCTAGCACATTGATATACATCTATGTCATTTATTTGTGATTACATGCGTGGTGTGACGTTCTTAAATTATTATGGCATGATTTATATGATGTACCATTATGATGTTATACTTAATTATGACTATGTGCATGTTATTCTCATAAATATGTGGGATGTGATTATGGCATGACGCCACATAGAGGCCGAGGTATGTTCATAGCATACTTTATTTATTATTGTGTTGTTGCATCTTTTCCTTAGTATGTTATTATGTGTGCGTACTGTGCTTGGTGCATATTCATGGAAGCCTCACCGGTAAGGGGAGGGTATTTGATAATTAATAAATGCATCTGAATTATGCTTTATTTCTCTTATGCTTAAATAGATGTTTTATTTGATAATGCTGGATATGGTGGATTGGGGATTGATCTACTCACTAAGTCCTAGTTGGATTTACCCTCTTATGTTATTATTTTTCAGCACCTGAGCGAGATCAGAGGGGTACTGGGGTGCAGTAGCGCCGCTGCTGGTGGCAAGGCAGCGGGTCTCGTGAAATATTGTGGTCGAGGGGGATACCGAGTCGAGTCATCTTACTTTTCGTGTCGTTTGAGTCATGTAGGCTCGGTTTACTATGTTTCCGCACTCATGTTATTTTGAGGTGTCTTTGTTTAGTAATTAAAGTTTTGAAATTGATTTTAACATATAGCTATTTATTGAGTTGGTGGTTTGGGTTTTTGAAAATAAATGTCTTTTTACAAATCTTTGAAATGTTATTAAATATTCAGGTCTAGTTTGATTGTATATGTGATATGATTTGGGTTAGGCTTCGGGGTACATGGTATACCTTGGCCATTCATACTGGGTTTGGGGTGTGACATGTTCCCTCTATGTATGTTATAGCAAGGAGTATGCTTGATTGATGGAAGGAAGTGGTTTCATCAACAGTAGCTACCCTTTTACCCTCATGTAGCTCTCACTCGGTCCCATTAAGAATTGTCTTCACCTCCTTTTATTGTATTTTCCTTGCATTGGGTTTCTTAGCGCATGTATCCATCAATTGTATCCAGCTCATTCCACATTGCTTTCAGCTTAGTGTAGTACTCAACAATTCGCATATTACCCTGTCTAATTGTGCAGATTTGGTTCTCAATCTCAAAAATTCGGAGCTCATTGCTCTTCCTGAATTTGCTCTCCAAATCAAGCTTACAGATAAGTCCCACTTTGTTTTTTGTAGATAGGGCGATCAACATCGTCATTCTGCATGGCAAATAATTTTCGTACCCAGTTAAGCTTTGAGATACTAATGTCATACGTGAATGATCATTTCCTTGAAGAAGGAAGGGATTATCGTCTGTTTCATTGGATTCAATCGTTGATCTATTGTCGATGCTATTCTATGAATCACTGACTGCATATCTGGCCATCGAGTTGTGGCGATTTCTTGCTATTCCGCCTTGATGACACTTTGATCCCCAATTGACAATAGACGGTCATAGCAGCGAGATTAGGGTCTTCAATTGACCCGCTCTCATTCCATGATAGGGTTTGCACCCCTAATTTGGATACAACAAGACTTGGAGCCGAAGGTGGAAGAAAGAATTTATTTCATTGAAGTAAAGAAATCATTCAAATTACAGAATTTTAAACTCACGCTTATATATCTACGGTAGTTGAAGCTTAAGAGAAGCAAAAGTAAAAATACTAATTAGACCTTTAATTGTTTACGTGCTTTATTTAGTTACATTGGTAGAATAGTAAAATGTATTAAAGCAAGTATCAAAGCTATAACTAAACATTAATAGCTAAAGTATTACTCTGTTACTCTACTTACTATCCCAACATAATGAACTTCAATTTGTTTAAGAGTTTAGTCCTAAGAGGAATTATTTCATCTAAATTATAACTTTCTAAGGCCACCAGCTTAGAGCATACTGCACCAGGAAAATAACATGTATGTTGTGTAGACAGCTAGAAACAAGATATGAAGAATCAGAACTATAAGGATCGGAGCAGATGAAACAAAAGCAAGTAAAATAAATAAGTAACCTAATATGCAATAATATAAATGAAATAGAAGCAACTTAAGATTTTTTTGCAGCCTTCTTTTCTTGGTCACATATCAAATATATGTCCTTTTTGTTACATCAAACTTCACCAAGATATCAACTTATGAGTTATGATTGTTAATTAACTTATCAAGTAATACAAACAAAAACAAGAAAATATGTAGATGAATAAAGTAAGCAATTGAAAACAAAAGCAAGCAAATGGAGTTCTGGAAACAAGCAGTGACTAATTACTCATACATCATCCATGATTGTGTTAATTCCCGCTGAAAATCCTGTGGTGTATTCTCGCTAGAAAGCCTACGACCTACACTGGCAAATGAATCCAGCGAGTATGAGTCCGGCTATTAGGATGAACAAATGAAGAATCTTGCGAAGAGGATTGAGATTGAGGATTTGATTTTGAGGGCGGACAAATTACAAAGAGCACATGCTCGAAGATGGCCTAGCACTGGGGTTGTGACTCGACGGCAGCACCGCAGTCTGCAGCAGCTTGACGGTGACATCCCTGGTGAGGTGTGGTAGTGATGGGTCGGCGCCCGACGACTCTGGTCTTTGCAGTGCATAGTCCTGTGGTGTTGTCTACAAAGATAGATGACCAGTGATGAAGACAAAGTGATGAGTGATCTTTCTGCAATGTGGAGGTGCTGCTCATGCTCCTTGAGTGATTGTGATGAATGAGATTCTTCAATGCAGGGAGGTGAGACGGTAAAGGTGAGGGATTGTATTGAGGAGGCAGGAGGCTACACCCCTGTGAGGTTTTATCTCAAAAGAGTGAAGTATGCTAGCCATTTGAGTTGGGTGGTGTTCCTGCTTGAGAGTTGGGGGTCTTTCGGTCCGATTTGCTGGTGCGGGGGAGGGGGGGAGGCGAGAACTCTGTATAAGACACTCCGACGCTCAAGTCGGTGTTTGTATATATTGCAGGTGTTGCAGGTAGAGGGGATGGTGGGAACCTGCAAAAGACACTCCGACGTTCAAGTCAGTGTCTGTTTATATTGCAGGTACAGGTGATAACGTTGCCCGGCAATTTTGCTAGGATTGTTGCCCAGAATGGGTCGAGACTAATCCCAGAGATAGCGGATTTGTTATGGTATATTCCTCGTGATAAGGAAGGATGTGGGTGTCCATGTATTGCCGGGTGGGATTCCTCGCAAAGAGCCGTCTGTTTCGGCTTGAGTTTGGATCAAGGGTGTAGTTGAGCGGAGCCCGTTGGGCAGGGACGCATAGTTTGGTTCGGCATGAATGATGGGGCATTGCTGGGTCTAATCCGACCGAACCCAATAGTTCTAGTCCAACCCACAGCCCCCGAGCTCGGTCGGAGTCTAGAGGACTGTGTGTCGAGCTCTTAGTTTGGTTTATGTCTTTCGACATCTTTGAGGAATTCTCCGAAACATTCCGTCGAGTTGCGTTGTATGGCCAGGGGGCCGAGCTAGATACTGCTTCTAAGCATTTCATTGTGAAGGTTGAGCAGGTGACTGGGGAGGCCACATTAAGGTAGATAACTGCAGGGCTCGAGTTGAAGGAAATGGCCAAAAAAGCTAAGCTTGAAGTAGTCGTGGGGATTGAGTTGGAGCAATAGGCTATAAAGGCTGAACTTGGGGGTAGAGGCCGAGCAGGTGGCTACTGGAGCTTGGGGCGAGTGGATGGTCATGGTGTTCGGACTGAAGGGACTAGTTGTGGAAGCCGAAATAGTCTCTGGTGCTTTGAGATAGTGATTGAGTGCCCCAAGATCAAACCAAACCTCCATGTATTTTTTTGTTTCATTCAAGCGAAGGGTGCCCAAAAAGGATTATGGATATGTTTGAATGTTGTTTCGAGGGGGAAGCTTTTTGCCTTATTTAAGAGTCCATATAAAGGCTTCAAGTCCCGCTTCTTCAAGGTCCGGTCACGAGAGGGGGTTTGGCCCTTCTGGCTGGAGGTCGCAAACTGTGTAGAGAAGTTTCCTTTGTCCGGGAGGCTGGATCCCTGCTCTGTTCAAGATTTTGAGGAGGGGAGTATCCCGCCCGAGGATGAAGTCTTGATTGACTTTTTAGAGAAGAATTGTCCACCTATTCCTCTTGCTCCTCAAGAGATTTTTAAGAGAAGTCACGACGAATCCTTGGTCTTGGAGTACATATGTAGGTTTTGTAGTGTAATGCACTTAGTGTCTTTTATTTGTTTGAAAATTATTCACTCGTTCGCCCCTTTATTTTGTGTAGAGAGAATGTCTTCACTGTGGAAAGCTCTTGGTGCTCGCACTCGGTGGGTGGCGATAAAGGGTGGTGACTCGGAGAGCAATCCCTTGACGAAGACTTTGCTTAAGTCCGTGAACTCTAGGCCCATGAGGTCTTTGGCGCCTCCTATTCCATATACAAGCGAGCTGCTGACATTTTCAGATGCTCCTACTCCTCCCTGCTCCCCCTTGAGGTGTCGTAAAAGAAACAGAAGCATCATTTGAGGATTCAAGTTCCCAGCCAATTGATATCCCAATAGGTGGGTTTACGATTGCGCCGGTGGAGATGGTGGAAAATCCTTCGTTAGTTATTCCTTTTGGTGGTGGCGGTGGTGCTTGTTCTGGTGTCCAAGTGACCTCTTCGGCAGGGGTAAATCCATGTGATATGATATTTTCAGTTTGATCGAGAAGTTATGGGAGTCTTTACGCAAGGAGTTGGCCGCTCGTTCTGGTGAGGTTGGACCGTTAAAGATGGTCCTAGAGTCCAAGACCAGCGAGGTTAATCTATTAACCACCCAAGTAAAGGAGGCATAGAACCAATTTGCGACCGTCCAGGTAAAATTTACTAAGCTTCGTCAAGACCTGGCTATGGTTGTAGCGGAGAATACCTGTTTGCAAGTTGAAACTGAGGTAGTTCGTGCACGATTGCTGTCTGAATTTGAAGTGATAAAAGTGCAGTTACGAATTGAGGGAGATAAATGGTGATCCGATGCCCAGAGGCTCGAGGCCGAGGTACGTGATTTTAACAGTGTTGCTATCAATGTGTATGATGCAGGTTTCATTAAAGCCCTCGAGCAGGCTCGACTTCTAACTCACAGCATTAACTTTTCAAAGGCCAATCCTTCCAAGGAAGCGAAAGATGGTGTGCTTGTGGTTCCAGTACCCGACGGGGCGACTTTTGCCCATCCTGAGGAGGATTTGTTTGAGAGTGATGTTTCGGAGAAGTGGATTCATGTTGTGTCGACCGAGGCCGAGTAGTTTCATTGAATTTGCCCATATATGGGTCATTTTACTTCGGCCTGTAATGAATTATTGCCCATTGGGACCCTTTAACTATTATCCCTTTTGCGGGCTTACTTTTTAATTTGCATGCTGAATTTCTTTGACCTAGCTATCTAGTTTTGTTTGGCTTTCCCCTATTTAGGGGATCTTTTGGTTGGAGTGTCCAAAGTAGCCTCATTTGAATTGGGCTTGTTCCCAAGCCTCGTAGTGGTGGGAGGGTATCGAGCCCTCGAGTGTGTAGGTTGAAAAAGAACTCCGAGGTCGATAGTAGTGGCGTGGTAGCCAAAGACCGCACTCGGGGGTTCATGCCGAGCTCGTCGAGGAGCATAATGCAGAACCGCATACGAGGAGTGCGCTAAGGCCGGAAGTAGTGGTGTGCTAACCAAAGACGACACTCGACGGTTTGGACCGAGCTCGCCGAGGAGCGTAAGCCAGAACCGCGTGCAAGGAGTCATGTAAGGGCAATAAGGCCGAAAGTAGTGGCGTGGAAGCCAATGATCGTACTCGGGTTCAAATCGAGCTCCCTGAGGAGCGTAAGGCGGAACTGCATACGAGGAGTGCGCTAGGGCCGAAAGTAGTGACATGGTAGCCAAACACCGTACTTGGGGGGTTCAGGCCGAGCTCGTCAAGGAGCGTAAAGCGGAACCGCGCGCGATGAGTCGTGTAAGGGCGTTGAGGCCAGAAGTAGTGATGTGGTAGCCAAAGACCGCACTCAGGGGTTTAGGCTGAGCTCACTGAGGAGCGTAAGGCAAAACCGTGCACGAGGAGTCATGTTGCTCATTTTAGAGCTCACCAGGCTGAGTGAGAAGTCGCGTCTAGGGCCGAGGACCAGACCCAGTGAGAACCGAGTTCACAAGAAGAGCGCCTAGGGTCATGGAGGGCGTAAGGAGCCCAAAATATGCGCTAAGGCCAAGCTCGCGCGTGAGGACTCAAGCATGTTTTTTTTAATAGAGTACTTGTTAAAGCAGCGAGATAATCATAGTGATGTCCTGAACATTCACATAGAAAAAATGCTAGGAATGCAACTTTATTGAAAAATAAAAAAAATGTGCATACAGTAGGAGGAGTTCTCGGGTCTGAACTCTATTAGTGCTTTTTGGTCACGACTTGAGTTTTCTCAATGATGAAGCCATGGTTGCTTTCGCGTGCCCCACCTTGGGTTTGGTTTGGAGACTTCGGTTGGTTGTTTGGTTTTGGACACAAAGAGCGTTCATGGGCCACTGTGTTCGATCACCTTTGGTTTGAGGCATTCAATATAGCGCCATTAGGTCTCTTTTTGATCGACGTATAGCACACCTACCTCTGTTTCTGAAATAGGAAACTTCAATGCCAAATGAGGAGTGGAAACAATTGGCTCCCAAATTGATTAAAGATGGTCGCCCTAGGATCATGCGGTACGGGCTGGTACATTGATGACAAGGTATTGCACATGAATTGTTTTTACCCTTGGCTGGGAGTCGAATGTCGTCCTTAACCATATGGCTTCCTGGACGTCAACCTTCTCCTTGGAAAGGCCATGAGATTTCCCTTGCAAGGGGTAAGTGAGACTTCTGTTAATTGCATCCTCTCGAAGGTAGAGTGGAAAAGGATGTCAGCTGAGCTGTCTTGGTTGACTAGGACCCTTTTAATAATGAAATTTCCTGCAATCACAGAGATTATGACTAGATCGTGCAGATTTTGATTAGATCCATGAAAACCAGTTTCATAGAATGATATTACCGGGGTTCTTGAGGGAAGCCAATGTGGTCGGGTGGCATTGTTCGCTGCTGTTACTATCTAAGAAGATTTCTTCTTGGTGGAGCTTGATTCCCCACATCTTGTAAGTCCTCCAGCGATGTAATTGATTACCCCTCGGGGTTCTCCCTCTGAGGGATCGGCTCGCTTGCCATCCTTATGGCCTAAACGAGGGTCGGGGGGTGTCTGACTTCGTCGCCTAGGATCGCAGCTTCTACTTCGACCTCTTTCTTTATGGTGGTGGAGGTACTTATCTAGACATCCTGCTCGGACCAAGTCCTCCAACTGATCACCAAGCACCATGCACTCCTCGGTTGTGTGCCCGTAGGTGTCATGGAATGCCCATCTCTTTGGCATGTTAGCATTCGGCGGTAGCCTTTGTTTTCCTGCGTTGGTAGGGTATCTAATGAGCTTCAGGTGGTAGTTTCCTTCACGGTATTGAACGGAGTATATTTCTCGAATTGAGCACTCAATTGAGGCGGTGACCTTGGCCCTCTTTCGCTATTATGCTCATGGCGACTGCGATCCTCACTTTTTCTGTCTCCATTCCTAGATTTTTTATCTTCATTGATGGCCTTAAGATTTTGCCAATCGATCTTTTTGGCCTCTTGGAGGTCTTCCATCTTTATAAATCTAGCGATCTTCTCTTGAAATTTGGCCATATTTTTATGCTCCATGAGGGCGATTTGATAAGCAAGGAGTCCAGATTTTAACACGAGCTGGATGTAGAAAAGCTCGATCTGTGGGTCGAGGTTGGGGATATCGACCGCTATGGCTTGAAACTTGTTCAGGTATTCTCTTATGGGCTCAAGTTACCCCTGTCTGACATAGTGGAAGGTGGTTCCCGTCTTGTGGTATACCCGCAATGTGGTGAATCAACTAAGGAAAACGCGGGAGAGGTCGTCGAAAGAATAGATATATCCTAGTGGAAGAGAAGCAAATCATAGTAGGGCGGTTTTTCCTACCTAGGTCGGGAAGGCTCTGCAGAGCGCGGAATCGGTTGCCCCGTGATAGAGCATTGTGGTTTGTAACACCGTTAGGTGTAGCGCGGGATCACCTGTTCCATTGTAAGGTGTTAGGATGGTAGGCAACTCACTCCTCGGCGGGAGACGAGTTATCATGATGTGCTCAACAAACAGTCCCGTGTCGAGAGGGGGAGTAGCCCTGGCCTTCCAAATTTTGGGATATTCGCATTTCTCCATATGGGGGGTGCTAGATCGAGTCTCTTTTTTCCCAAGTGAACGTTGTCTTCGGGTTGTGAACAGCAGCGTTCGTGGTCAGTCGGGGGCTGTCCACAGGATCACTTCAACATTTGATTTTTAGCCTCCAAATCATCTATTCATTGATAAGGTTCTTTGGTGGGAGGATTGGTGGTACCAGAGCGTCGCTCCTCGATGTTTCAGCATTACCAGGTTGCGGTCGATCGTCGTCGTCGGGTTGTGGCAATTGGTGTGCGCCAAATGTTCATGCATGAGAGTTGGGGGCCTTCCGATCCGGTTTGGTGTCTCTCCTTGTCTGGTTTGAAGGCGATCGAGGGGGGGGTGTAAAAGACACTCTGACATTCAAGTCAGTGGGAAGGTGGAGGTTAAAGCAAATTAGAATTAGGGTTACCTGAGGCGCGTCGTGTCTGTATATATTGCAGGTGCAGGTGATAACACTGCTCGGGAATCTTGCTAGGATTGCTGCCCAGAATGGGTCGAGGCCAATCCCGAAGATGACAACTTTGTGATGGTACATCTCTCGTGATAAGGAAGGATGTGTGTATCCATGTATGGCTGGGTGGGGTTCCTTGGAATGAGCCGTCTAGTCCGGCTTGAGTCTGGCCCAAGGGTGTAGTTGAGCAGAGCCCCCTAGGCGGGGCCGCATGATTTGGTTCGGAATGAATGATGGGGTGCTGCTGGGTCTAATCCAACCAGGCCCAATAGTTCTAATCCACTCCATGTGGAGATGGGAAGACGAAGAGTTTGGAGTGAGAGGGGGCAAGATTCTTGCATTCATGAGGGTATTTGTAGTTTTGCACCGAAATATAAGGGGTATATATGAATTCTTTTAATTCCAGTGGGGGCCACTGCCCTCACTGCCCCTACAGTGGATACGTCACTGGACGCGAGTGAGACAAGACGTGTTTTCTTGCATATCTCCTCCACCTCCTAATTTATATTGTATCCTTGTAAAGGATCAACACCATTCTATTAGTTAGTTAATAAAATTTTGAGGGCTTAGACCCTTTGTTTGAAAAAAAGAAGAATAAATGAATTACTAAGAATTTATTTTATTTCATCATGACAATCAAATATCATCTTAATATATAAGAGATCACATGTTAGTCATGATTATGGCATTAATTAAAATGTCCTGACACCATTAATTCTCCACCAGGTTGATAGGTATCACTTGGAGGGTTTATTCTATGCTGGGTGGACTGGTATCACTTGGAGGGTTTATTCTATGCTGGATGGACTGGTATCACTTGGAGGATTTATTCTATGCTAGGTACGAGACCACTAGACTCGCACCCTACTCCGTGTCTTTCTCTTTCTATCTCTTCATTAAATGAAGAGAGAGAAAGTTAGAGAGAGCATAGAAACCACCCACTTGGAGACACTCACTTTATATACCATTAATATATGCTATTGTTTCATTAAGTAGGTAGGTAAGACACATAAATATATGTCAAGGAAGAGAGTACATATTGAGTTTGTTGAAAGTTAATAAGTAAATTGTAAATGATGCTGATTTTTTTTGGTTAAGATAGTAAAAATTAAGTACCCTACTATAACATGTTACATGAAGGTACTTTTTTTGTTAAAAGTTTTTGATGCCGGAAATTGTTTATAAATGTTTTCTATAATTATTTGCAAATGGTTTTCTAAAAATGATTAGCCCGGGTACTAATTCATTCATTGTTTTGTTTTGGATTACTAGGTGATGTTTTAAATCCAATTTATGAGTGTTGATTGTGTTGGCTTGAGGTTTTCAACCTTGGTCTTAATTTCGGTTTTGATGATAACAAACATAGAACTAATATTTCATTGAGAAATCTTTCAGGTTTCATATCGGTTAGTGTTCAATGTCATCGATCGAATAAATCAGAAGGACATTGATCGTCGCGCTTGGGTTCGTCGCGAAAATTTCTCGAAGATTGACGTGTGCACCAAAGATGTCTTGGACAAGTCTAAAGAACACATGGAAAGCTCTTCAAGATGACGCACGTTGAAGGCCGAAACCCGGAAATGAAGCGCGCAAGAAAAATGGCTGAAAAATCAATATCAGCCTATGTTCGGTCGATTGATCGGTCGACCAAATAGGGTTAGAAAAATGGCAGTAGCCATCTTGGTCGACCGAAGATGGGTAAAAATAGGTAGTGGGCTACTTCGGTTGACTGGGCGGTTGATCGATCGAAGACAGAAATGGGCAGTAGCCAGACCGGGTGATCGACTGATCGTACTGCGGATCGCTGAGGTCGTAGCTTGCGTCGATCGATCGATCGGTCGACCGATCGGTCGACCGGATTGCGGAACGCAGGAATTGCATCTAGCGGTCGACTCGTCGGTCGACCGCACAGAGACATTGAGGCAGCGGTCGCTTGAGCGGTCGATCGACCAGCCAATCGATCGAGCGACTGTAACGGGTAGTTTTCTACCCGTTTAGCTATTGTTTCTTTGAGAAGGTATAAATATACCTTATCTAACTCATTTAATCCCTCTCCTCTCATTGTTACAGATTTAATTGAGCACTCAAAAGATATTTTTAAGCCTTCCAAAAGATTAATTGCTTGTGTTCGGTTCTTTCGCCGACAACTTCTTCAAGCGCACACTCTGCCTCAACTCGGGAATTGATTCGAGCTCTACGACTCGGCGAGTTGGAGGTTCCAAGGCTTGGAAAAGAGCATTTATTCTTGGTTTTATTCTAAGCTCTTTTCATTGTAATTTTAACTGTTATTTGAATGTGTTCTTTCTTGGAGTTGAGTTTGAGTAAGACCTAGGTTGTTAGGTCTTGTGTGGAAGTGGTTACCTTATTGTGAAGGTGTAAAGCTGAATGCTAAGCGGGGTGCTTAGGTAGTGGAGTAGGCATTGGGGCCGAACCACTATAAATTTTTGTGTTTGCATTGATATCTTGTTTGTTTTAATTGCTTTATCATTTATCGCTTCCGCATTTAGTCGTCGAATTATAATTTGTCTAAAGTAACCAAAGAAACAATTAAAATCGGATTTAGATTAATTGATTAGTAAACACACTATTCACTCCCCCTCTAGTGTGACCATTTCTACAACAGATTGTTCAAATCAAGCTTGTCAACACACTGGAATTAAAACTGAACAAGACAGTTAAACTCCTACATCCAAGATGAGCTAGATGCTCAGGTGGTTTCACTATATCAAATCAATACATAAATTACAACAAGTACACTTCAAAATACACACCATTCACTTTTGAAGTCTAGACTCGTGGATGATCCTTGCTGCCCAGAAAAACCCGACTCAAGACACAAAGATGATCTCACTAATATCTCAGAATGGTGTAGTGCTCTCAACTTGGTAAAGAAAGACTCTCCACGTAAAACTCTCAAATATAAGCTATATAAACCTTGGTAACTGAACCTATGGTCCCACTAAGCCATGTTTAAACCAACAGTAAATATGCGAATCACCATTTACAATCCCTCCTTTAATTCACATCCTTTCATCAATATAACTCTAGATTGATATAACACCTCACCTGACCAGTAGCAATCTAGCTTGTAAGTCACTAATTAATCACTCAGGAATATAACATGACATCTATACGTTTTATCATGTCATGATACATGGGATCTCTACACAGGTGCAAGGCACTTTGGCTATCCATTTTGATCACACCTGGTCCAAGATCAAAACCAACCTCTCCCAACAAGCTATTCAACCACAACCCTTCATTGCTCAGTAGCTACTATAAACTCTGCTTCTGTTGGAGACAAAGCCACCACATGCCGTTGTTGTGTCTTCCAACATACACAACTCCCTGCCAAAGTAAACACAAAGGAAGAGATAGACTTGCGAGTATCGGGATTGCTAGCATAGTCTGAGTTTGTGTAGCCCTCCAGCTTTACTTCTTTGGTGTGATTTGCATAGTGAAGACCCAGATTTGATGTGCCTTTCGAGTAATGCATCAAGTGTTTTAGTGCCCTCCAGTGACTCTAATATGGGTTTGTCATATAGTGGCTCAAGACACAGACAGAATATGCTATGTCAGGTCTTGTGCAGATCATGGCAAACATCACAGAACCAATTCCTATGTCATAAGGAATTCTTGCCATGTCTCTCTTCTCCTCCTCACCATCTGGGCACATCTCTTTTGTAAGCTTGAAACTTGAACTTAATGGAATTGACACTGCTTTTGACTCCAACATATTGAACTGACTCAAAAACTTCTTCACATATCCATTTTGATGAAGCCATAAAGAACCAAACCTTCTATCCCTCACAATGTTCATTCCCAGCACTTTCCTAGCATCTCCAAGGTCCTTCATTTCAAAATTCTCCTCGATGGACTGCTTCACTTGATTTAACTTGTTTCTATTCTTGCATATCACCAAGAGATCATCAACATACACCAATAACACTGCTCCTCTTGGAGCCTAGATCAATCACACATACATTGAATTTCTTATTCCATTGCCTTGGTGATTGCTTCAACCCATACAAGGACCTCTTGAGTAAACACACATCACTAGGTCTCTCCTTACTCTCAAATCCCTCAGGTTGTGCCATGTAAATCCTCTCCTCTTAGTTCCCATAGAGGAATGTAGTTTTGACATCCATCTGCTCAATCTACCAATCAAACACTGCAGCAAGAACCATAATCACTCTAATGGTTTTGAATTTAACAACAGGTGCAAACACCTCATTGTAGTCAACTCCTGCCCACTGCTTATAACCCTTGTCTACAATTCTAGCCTTATATATAGGTGGATCATCAGGTGTGAGGCCCTCCTTTAATTTATAAAGTCATTTGCACTCGATGATTCTACACTTCTTTGGCCTAGGTACTATCTCCCATGTCTCATTTTTTAACAATTGGTCATATTCTATCTTCATTGATGACATCCATTTCTCTCTTTCAGTACTATTCATGGCCTCAGCATAACACTCAGGTGTAGGAGTAATAACATGTTCAGAAATGTAGCAACAAAATTCAATAAGATTAGCATAGTCATATCTTCTATTAGGGATCCTCAACCTTGGCTCCCTATCTCTCACCAAGTTGTAATCAGACAGGTCTTCCTGATTTTCATCTTCTCCTGAGCCACCACCTTCTGTGGCTTTTTGATTGGCCCCTTTGTGACCTAATTCAGTAGCATTCTCACTTGGAGGTCTATCTTCACCACTAAGTTGCTCAACCCAGGATGATGTTGATGCTGAACCATGTGCTATGCTAATCATTCCTCCAACTTGAGACCTCAATTCAGCCCCTCCACACTGACTCTCTTTTCCATCTGCCTTTTCGTTCATGGGAAAAACTTTCTCATCAAACTTTGCATCTCTAGTCACCAATGTTTTGTAGGTTCCCGCTTGCTTCACAACAACCTTATAGCCCTTAGTCCCTTCAGGATATCCCAGAAAAATTACCTTGATAGACCTGGGCTGAAATTTTCCCTACTGTACATGAACATATACCAAACAGCCAAAAGTCTTTAGGTGTTTCAGCTTTGGTTTCTTCTCTGTCCATGCTTCCATGGGAGTCTTCTGGTTATTGGCAGCTGGATGGAACTAAGTTTATGAGGTAGGTTGCTGTCATTATAGCTTCTCTCCAAAATCTTTGATTCAAACCTGAAAAGACTAGAAGACATCTCACTCTCTCCAAGAGAGTCATATTATACCTTTCTGCTAGTCCATTTTGTTGAGGAGTACTTGGAACAATCCTATGTATCTTTATCCCATACTCATTGCAAAACTCATCAAATAGACTGTTGTAGAACTCAAGCCCATTGTCTATTGTGAGACACTTTACCTTCTTGTCACACTCATTCTCTGCTAGAACTTTCCACTCTTTGAATGCACTGAATGCCTCACTCTTCTCCTTCAGCAATCTGATCTACACTCTCCTAGAGAAATCATCAACAAATGATATAAAGTATCTGCAACCTCCAACTGATGGAACCGGAGCAAGCCCCCAAATGTCACTATGCACATACTCTAGCTAAGACTTGGCTCTAAATGATGAAACGTGAGAAGGATCTCAATGATGCTTCTGTAGAATGCAGCTCTCACACATCACTACAGGTTCTACTGTCTTCACACTCAACATGCCTTGTTTGCGTAGCCATTGTAAGCCATGATTCCCAACATGTCCTAGCTTGTTATGCCACTTCATTGTCTCTTCACTGCACTCTACACCTTCATTCACCGTTCACTCATCCATGGCAGTAATCAGAATAATCGCTCCTTGAACATAATAAAGACCTTTCTCTTT
This sequence comes from Canna indica, assembly GCA_034359265.1. Taxonomy (NCBI): domain Eukaryota; kingdom Viridiplantae; phylum Streptophyta; class Magnoliopsida; order Zingiberales; family Cannaceae; genus Canna; species Canna indica. Next base: position 23,092,086 of record CP136895.1, on the reverse strand, counting down.
TACAGCACTCACTACAATCTTCCCATCTTTTAACACCACCTTCTTCCCATGGTGTGTAATGACATCATAGCCTTAATAATCAAACATGCTAGCAAAGAGCCGGTTCCTTCTCAGTCCAAGAACATATTTTACTCCTTGAGTCAACCTCACTAGTCCATCATGCATTTTGATGGCAACACTACCAATTCCCTCTACTTTTTGAATTCTGTAATCACCCATTATAGTCATTCCTTTATAGTCTTCAAGAGTCACAAACCACTCTCTATGGGGTGTAGAGTGTTTGGTGCAACCTGAGTTAAGAATCTAGCACTCCTTCTTGTCTACATTGTCACTTACAACAAGAACATCAGAAATCTTACACTGCAAGTCTTCTAACAAAACTGCCTCTCCCTGTTGGCCTCTTTTAGACTGCTCATCACTCATCTTTTTAAAGCAATTCTTTGCTATATGTCCTTCTTTTTGACAATAATAAAATTTCCTTGCTTTATAGTCGTATTTAATTACTCTTAAATCTTTTCTCTCTTTTCTTTTTCTCTTATGTTTTTCTTTTGCTTGTCACTCTTCTTTTTCTTACCAACAGATTTTTGAGGGGTAAATAAGGCTTCAGTCTCCTTGTTGTTCCTAGAGCTAATCTCGCTTATAATTTCTCTCATTAACTCTGCCACCTTAGAGGGTGTCAATGATTCACTACTATTCCCATACTTCACAACAATTCGAAAGAAGTTGAACTCCTCAGGTAGTGACCTCAGCAACAGGATTACTAACTGCTTTTCAGGAATTTGGTTCCACATGCTTCAAGATCTTGAACTAACTTGTTAAACCTATCTAGATTCTCTTGCAAGTTCAATGACAGAGACATCTTGAAAGAGAATAGGCTATTCAACAGAGCCAACTCATTAGCCTTAGAAGTCACCTGAAATATTGTAGTCAAACCATCCCACAAGGTTTTTGTAGTCTTGTGCTCCCACATCTGCCTTACAACACCAGGAGTCAAGTGCAGAATGATTTGTCAATAGGCTATATTGTCTTCCTTTGCTATCTCCTTCTGAGTTGCACTAGGTTTTGGATCTTCCTTTAACTTCGTTACTCATTTTTTTGAATGTTTCTGCTGCTACTGAAAATACTTGTATTTAAATTCTTATGCATAGATTACTTTGGCCTTGTTTTATCGGAATCCATTTGTATGAATGATTTACCAACACACCTTAATGAGAACAAGTATATTTGGATGAATGTTATTAATGATGGTATTATCATCAAATATGCATACTTGTTAAGTCATGAATTTGAATATGTTGACAACTTGATTCCTTGGAAACATATTTGGTCTATTCCTATATACTGTTCCCAAAGTGAAAGTTTTCCTTTGAAAATATTTTCATCATAAATTTCAAACTAAAACCAAGTTACACAGATTTCATATCATTAGTTAATATTTTCATCATAAATTTCGAACTAAAACCAAGTTACACAGATTTCGTATCATTAGTTTCAACATGTGCCCTTTCTACTCTATTGTTCCCAAAACAATTGAACATTTGTTCTTCCACCATGAATACCCCACTCACATTTGGTGTACCCTCACTTCCAAAACTGGATTCAATTTTTCCTCAAGGTACAACTGAACTATATGTAATTGACTTCAACCTAGTCCTATATAACTTAGCTAATTGTCATCAAGCTTTGGTTGCCAACACAAGTTGGTTCATTTGGCACGCTAGGATCACAATGTAATGTAAGGTTAGACAGCCCACTCCGTAATGCATGATGAATAAAATTATCTCATTTACGGTAAATTAATTATTCTTATTATAATAGGTCTGGAGAACAAATTAATTATCTAACAAATATTATTATCAATTGGATTCCTCCGGAACAAGATTGAGTTAAATTGAATTGTGATGGCTCTCAGTCTAGGTTTGCAGTAGTGCTGGTTTTATTGCAAGAGATCCCGAAGGACACACACTTCTTAGCTTTTCACTTTGAGGCCATCTTAGTCAAAGTTGCATTAACCATTGCAATCCAACAAGACTTGCAACAAATGTATCATTTCTCTTTGATATCCTAATAGTATGCAGAAGGATTTCATGGTGATTCAATAATATCATCGCAGAAAGAAATTAAAATCCTTGAATCAAAATGTAATAACATTAAACTTTTGTTTTCCTTAGATGATAATAACATAAAACTTTTGCCCATTAAACATCAAATAATGATAGGATCTCTCGTGACTCTTGTATTTGGTAGTTGATTTGACCTCTGGACCTTGACACCATTTTATACGTACTTAAATCTTTCTACCCCGACATTAGCGTTTTAATAAGATGGTGCTTTTTATGTTTGGTTTTAAAAAAAAAGTTAACATGTAAATTTAGTTAATGTATAATTTCTTTAATGACCTATTTGTAAGAAACTAATAAATAGAAATAGAAATAAAACTAATAAGAAATAGTATTTTACTTAGTTAGTATTAGAAGTAGACCATAAATGGTTATTTTTTTGTTTGATTGAGAGGAACAAAATAGAGAATAATAAGAAAAATGATCAAAATATGTTTGTTAACAATATCCAACATTTATAAAAAACTATGTAGTATATAATTAATTTTAATTAATAATAACATAACAAAAATATGAATTATTGTAAAATATTTTTTGATTATATATTAATAAAAAATATAGATAAATTTTGACATAATTAAAAGTTATTTATTAACTTTAGAATAATTAAAATTATCATCGGTGCCATCTTAATTACTTCAAAATATTAAATTAAATATGATATACTTAATATTTTTATTTGATTGATATAATTATCATGGATCTAGAAGCTTAGCATTCAAAAAAGTTACATGGAACATAGGGAAATACTATTTAGTCGGATTGAGGTAGGAAGTAACATTCTATGTACCTTAATAATAGTATGTAATGTATATTTTTTGTGGTCCATTTATTTTTTTGTGTAAAACTTGTAACCAAATAAGGAAATAGATTATTTGACCAGGAATATTATTTCAATCCTTATTTATTCTAATCATCAAATACCTTCAAATTAAAGGATTATTTACATTACACATCATGAATTATACACATATTTTTATAAATATATATATTTTTAAAAAAACTAAATTACATCAAATTGAGGAGGCCAATCTTTAAGCAAACAAAATTTTGCTTCATTTTCTAATTTGCTAACCAGTCAATAGCTTTATCGGCTTCATGATTGATAAAGATAAATTTAATCGCTTCAAAGGATCCTACAAGAAAACATATATCAGTGATAATAGTACAAATTTATCAAAAACATTGCAATTGGTAGGGCTGTCCATTCGGTTCGAACCGAACCGAACCGAACCGAACAAGCCCAAACCGAAATTTTTTCTTTACCCAAATCGGAACCCGAACCCGAACCGAACATTTCCTAACCCGATTTAACCCGAACCGAAATAATTCGGTTCGGTTCGGTTTTCAACCCGAAAACCAAATTTTTAATTAATTTGATTAAAAATTAAAAATTAAAAATAATTATTTAATACTTATTTACTTAATTCAGTTAAAAATTAAAAAAAAATATTTTTTTAATTAATTCGGTTTTCGGTTCGGGTCGGTTCCCGAATTCCGGGAACCGAATCCGAACCGAAATACAAATTTCGGTTCGGTTCGGGTCAAAGAACCAAACCTACAATGGTTGAAACCGAACCGAACCGAAATTTTCGGTTCGGTTTTTCGGTTCGGTTCGGTTTGAACCGAACAGTGGACAACCCTAGCAATTGGTCATTACATATATCAATAACCACACTTGAATCAGATTCAGTGAGAACATTTTTAAACTTATTTTTACTAGCATGAATTAAAGCTTATTTGATTGCCAAGGTTTCATTGACAATAATAGAGTCATTTTTATAAAAATATATAAATATTTTCAAAAATCAAATTAATAGCAAAGACATATGTCAACTATATTTTTTAAAAACAAATGATGTGATGCACATGTCATTTTAGAAAATAACATATCGTATCGATAAATAAAGTTTTCACCAACTATCTTCTATGTTTGATTTCAATAAATTTGGATCAAAAATTAATAATTGGCTGGTATGAGATGTATGTGTTAGAAAGTAGTTTTGGACCTAACTTCATCTTAAAAGCTAACTCAAAAGAGGAGGATTGCTCAAAGACTATCTAAATTATAATCTCAATCAATGTAAAATTTTAACCGTATGTGTTATCATTAGTTTAATTCAGACCTTAACCATTAATTCAATAATTGAATATATTTTTAAAATATAATTGATAGTTATAAATATAATACCAATTGAGAGATGCTACATTCTTTTTCTTTTTTTGATTTAGAGCGTCAATATTTTGCCCATTATAACACAATAAATGTCACATTGTAATTAGTTATTTCGGATGAAAATTCATATGAATTTATTGAAACAAACAATAAATGTCACATTGTAATTAGCACAAAAGAGTGGAGGGACCATTTCCTCAGCATAATTGAATGATTTTTTCCATGGATCAATTAATTAGCACGTGGAACCTTGTACAAGAAGAACAAAATGTCGTAGAGTCCACATCACATATAGGTTAAAATTAAGTTGCAATCCAACTAGTTTGATGGTGAAAGCTCAGACTGCCCTATATATAGCTTGGCATACTTGCTGGTCCAACCTCTATATATTTTTGTATTGGCATCATAACCATGCATTAATTATATGTATGTTTATGGTGTGTTCTTGGGACACATATATAGAGGACATATCCTATATATATATAAACATATAACACTACAATCAATGATATGCAGTTGTACACTTGTACCATTTGCTCCATGCATCTTCCTTTGTCAAATTCCCAAAAGGGTCCCCTCCATTGGTTGAGGTGCTCTTTGTATATAAGGAGTACGACTTTATTCCTACTTGGGCCATGGCTCAAATTATTGTTATTTTTTTATTTTTCAAAAAATACTGCAACATATTTAATTCTTAACTCTGATTTTAATTTCTTCATAATTGCAGTACATGAAGATATACATTGCTAAGGACCAATAATACCACATAAAAATTCTCTATTTAGCATGACACTTTGAAAACATACATGAATTATTGTTTCACTACAATAATATTTATTAAAATAAAAGATTATCATATCATCCAAATATTATGAATAATCATCAAGATATAGAGGCATCACATGAAAATAAAAGGGGATGAGTTTATAATTTTGATATTTTTGGAGGGTAGACATCCAATTTACCTAATTTTAGATCATTGGTCCCACAACCAAATTAAATATATGAATATTTTTGATAAAACTTAATTAAGTAAAGATGACGTACAATTCAATGTTTGGGGCGCTTAATTAAAAGATGCAAAGTACTGCTTTGATCGATTTATCTCATCTTTCAAAGAGGGAGAGATATATATATATATATATTAATTAGCTCAGCCACTAATCCATATTCATGGCTTGATGGCTAAGCCTTGGTGATTAAATAATTAATTATTTTGTTATCATAATGGGCATGGGTGATCAGGCAATAGTGAGCTCATATCTAATAGGTAAGTATTACTACTAGAATTGTGACTTTCACCAATAGTCGACTGAGACGTCAGAAGAGGTCAATGCTTTCTTATGGTCGCATGGGCCATTGCAAATGTACTAACATCTACAACGGCTTGCTTACAGTCGCCACCACCGTCGCTTATAAGTCGATGACGCGCACGCGGCATGAAAATGAAAAAACTGCTAGTTACAAAGTAGTTGGAATTCAAGAAAAATTGATTGAAGCATTGACTAAGAAAGTAGATATCACTACTAAAAAGCTGCTCATCTGTGACGGACATTGCCGTCGCAAAACGGTCGCTAAAGATCTTCGGCGACGGCGGGATCGATCGCAAAAATCGATAGCAAAAGAACTTGTCACGGAAAGTTTGCGACCGCCACAGCAGCGGTTGCAAATAAAAATATTATGCGATCGTTCTGCGATGGTATTGGGCTGTCGCAGAATGTGGTCGCGTGATATTTGTGACCTTCATTTGCCGTCGCGACTATTATCTTCGCGACGGCTCTGCCACCGCGACTCGCCATCGCAAAATTTATATCGACCCCGTGGGTCATTCTATATAAACCATACAGGAGAAACTTGCCATAACGACCTAACCTTGCCACTTGGCATCCGACCCTTAAGGCCTACTTATGGTGTAAGAATCCCGGCTACAATCGGCCCAACCATACAAGGTAGAATCACACTGGTCGTTCGGTCACATCATATCAACATATAAACATGGAATCCCGGGCCATCGACTAGGATGGTCTACTAGTCTCCGGATACCGTCTGGGGTAGGGATAGCTAGTCCCACCAAACTGGGGTCTAACACCTAGCGGGCCCGTTGGTGCATCTCAAGACCCAATCACTGGCCGAGCTAAGCATTGGTCATTTCTGACCTCCACGCTTCTCGGCGGACCATCTCAAGCACATCACACAGTCAAATGTTCTAGGATTTTCTTATATACACTTCAGGCGGTTGCCAATATCCGGCCCTAATCCGGTCTGCAGGGTCAACAAATTAGTGCTGCCATTCCAAAAACGTGTACACCTAATAGTTCTAGGTTTTCAAAAATGAATACTAGAAGTCCTAGAAGTTGTGTCATTTCCTAGCTAGGTTTCCATATATACTATGCATCTTGCAACGTCCTACATGTTATCTAACGCATTCTTCCTAGAACGAGCGAACTTGCCGACTATGTAGACACTCGACCTACCATTTCCACATCACTTACCAAATTAATTACGGATAGTAACATCATGAAGAACCGAAATAAAAAGTGAGTAATGTAGAGGTTAAACCCATATGGAACATACACTAAGCATAGCAACAATTAAACATGATATGAGCAATTAAATGAATCATTTCTTGACTACATATACCATATAAGCATTGGCAAGAACATTTCCAAAATGATAATATAGATCTACCCCAACAAATCACAACATGAATATGGATTAACATTAACATGAATATGAATAAACATTAAGCCGAGGGATATGAACAACTACACAAAATCGTTCGTTTCCTTCCCCTTTCCCTTGATCGGCCGAAGCACGAGCAAGGTAAACCTTGCTCGGCCAAACCATCCATGTGGGAATGGGCTGGAATTTATGCATATTAACCAGTAGAACAGTAAACATATACTTCAAATTTAATCTAACATTTAAACATGAAGGTGCGAGTTAATGCGATAAAATAAGAGATCCAACAATCCAATATTAATAGCCCAACTTTTCCCCCTTCTACTGCTCGGCCAACTCGAGCAGGATGATGACCATGCTCAGCTGAACCCTCTAGAGGTGGTGGACATGGCTGCGGCGTCCACTCGTGCATCAATCCAAAATCGAAAACAAAACGAATGCAAGTCGATACGCGAGTTACGAGACGAGCGAGGGAATTGGGGAAAATTTCGGCATGACCTTTTCCCTTTTTCCTCGACTTGACCAGCGTGCCCCTTAAAGTGAGAAATCAACACGTTTTCAAACATGAAATCACAGTATGTACAACGATTTAAAAATCTAACTTGGGGAAACAACCCGATCGGCAAAACTCACAGAGAAAATCTCGATTTCAAAATATATGGGGCCGGCCACCCGCCTCCCCTTAACATCTACTCTAACTACTCACCTTGAATTGGATCGCGAAGAAATCTTGATGAAACGAGATTCCGATCTCCTCGAGCGTCGTCGCGAACTTGGCGCCAACAAGATCTCCTCCTCCTCTCTCCCTTTCTCCCTCTTGATGGGCTGCGTGCGGCTCTCTCTTTGAGCCGCACGGGTGGCTTGGGTGAGGGGTTTTATTCCCCTCATCCAATGACCTATTTGCCCCTCACTTGACTTGACTTCTTCTCGGTTCGATCCGAGTCTGATTCGGACTCCGATCCTATCCGCACTCAAGAGTCGAACTAGACTTTAATAAGACATCATAAGCAAGAAAGAAAATAACCATTGAACTAATTCAACTTCATATTTTCATGGGTCGGGTTATACCTTCTACTCGAGGCGATTTCCGTGGCTCAACCCGGTTAACCTCCGATCCAGTGCGCTGCACCAAAAAAAAGAGAAAATTTTTTTTCGGGTCTTACAAGACTCACAGATCCATATCAAAAGACTTGAAGAGAGAGCAAAAAAAGTTTAAAATTAAGCATACTACTAGAATTTTGTAATAGCAAGAAAAAGGCCCAAAAGCTCTCATAGTATATTAAACCAGATGATATATTAATTGGTTAGTGAATTAGTGATGAAACTAACAGTGATGAAACTAACAGGACTTAGTTTCATTAAAACAACTCCAAAATCCTTAGTTTCATTAAAACAACTCTAAAATTCTGCGAATGCAAACACAAGGGACATAGACAGCGTCAAATTCTCATCAACAACTAAGAGGACTTAGACAACCAAGTTTATCAACTTTCATGGGCAATGCATGAGAAAAGAATTTTAAGTCATGAACTGAGTTGGACAATTACGTATCAACCTCGAGTAATATTATTAATGATAGGTTTAATATGGAAGATAAAAAAGAATACTTCAGAATTGGGCTCCATAGCTTTTGCCCTGCACTGTACATAATATAGTAAAGATATGTTCTCAGAACTCTTGGAAAATGTTCAACAAGAGTTGGACCATTCTGTATATAACAATAAATGCCACTCACTTTAAAATGTAGTGGGGACATTTAAGAATTAAATGTAAGCATACATGTGTTCTTCACCTACATTTTTTTCTCTTCTTCACCTGCTTTTGCTGCACTGACTACTACCAATTCTAATCTCACAAAAAGTTCCCAAATGAGGATAGCTACACGATGTAAGACAGAAAAGTTCTCAAAAATTTTGCTGATTTTCAATAGTCCTACAATGACAAGTTCAACCAACACAAGAAACCTTTCACAGTGTAATTTAGAAGAACTAATTAAATATTAACTAATAACCTTCTCTTAAGAATCAAAGTGAAGCAATATAATAAGCATACTTAAATATTAACCAATTCAACATACAGAATCAACAGGATGGTACTAAATCAAATTCAGCTGATCAACTTCATTGAACCTAAGTCAAGAACAAATGAAAATTGACCACTTACACTAACTCATATTTCTTTGTACGTAACTGCCCAAAGAATGAATGCAAGACCAATAAGCTATATAATAAGCAGCAAGAATCACTTAAACATGTCAACGGCAATGCCAAGTATTTTCTTAAATATTTCAGCCTCTTTATAGTTATTAATTAATGAAGTACTTATGTTTAAGAAAACTAAGATGGGGAAATGGAACTAAAAGACTAAAGCTAAATGTACAGCAGTAGAGGCATTAGCCACACTAGAACTTGTTATAGTGAGCAGCAAAGCATTGTACCTAGGCATTGGACATTCAGGTACTTAGATTCTGGCATGAATTTAGGGTTTAGCATTTCCAGGATAAAATACTAAACCCTAAACCATGCACGAGTCGCCGGCAAGCACCGTCGGCAAGCACCGCCTGCCGCAGCCCTCCCCTTTAATCCCAATCGAAACCATAGCTAGCGGCTAGGGCTTCGGGCGGGGAGAGAGAGAGAGAGAGAGACCGGTGAGATAGAGAGAGAGAGCGCGAGACACCATTGGCGTTGGCATTGGCGTTGTCGTTGGTGTCGACACGAGAGAACGAGATCGAGAGCCAGCGAGAGATAGAGCGCAAGACTGAAATTTGGGTGCGAACAGGTGTTAAGTACATATTGCAAAACTCTAATGGCTCTGCGACCGCACCAGCGGTCGCAAAAATGCGGTCGCCACACCGTTGCTTTGTTGCGATGGCACTTGAGGGCGGTCGCCAACCGTCGCTATGTTGCGATGACACTTGAGGGTGGTCGCCAACAGTCGCTATGTTGCGACGACATTTTGAGGTGGTCGCAGTGCCATCGCCAGACTGGCCACTCTGCGACCCCAATGGACGATGGTTGCAGATCTGTCGCATCTACAACAACATACAATGTCGTCGCAAATAAGGCATCACAAAAAGTCATTTTTTTAGTAGTGTATACTTTAATATAATGTTACGAAGAAAAAGCAAGAGAAAATTATCTTAAATTAGCTACTAGATCGAGCTTAGGGCAAAACGGTTGGTCTATGAGAAATTTTTTTTGTTTGATTATTTTTTTTGGTTCTCATTGTTTCCATTTTCTATGATTTGTAATTGAACTACTTAATTATTAGTGCATTGGTGTTATATACTATTTTGGTGTTATGTACTATTATGGTTCAACAAAAGAAAGTTCATGATCTTAGGGATCACATAAGGATATGACAATACTTAGGAAGAACACCAAACTTAGCAAGTAGCTTAATTGATTTGAATTGTAGAAATGCTAGATTGTATCCATACTTAGCATTTGATCCTTAAACTTGGATGTTGACAATGTTATCATGTTTTATAATTCATACATGTTATTCAAATTATTACTACCTTGCCATGCTAGATAGTTGCTCCTTATTGTGCTACTATTCCTAAGGTAGTATAAGAATTGTTAGGTATGTGCATTATGATTAAAAATGGTGAATGATGTAATATTTGAGCATTTTTCTTTGCATTATACATGCTGCCCTAAATATCTTTGGATGGTATTCCAAGGATGACTCATGAAAATTCTCACCTAAGACAGTGTAAAAAAAAGCTAGGTAACATGTAAGGTGTCACTAGATGTTCATAGCACATTTATGGAAACCTAGATATGAGATTATCACACTTCTATGACTGCTTGTACATCTTGGAAACTTAGAGATTGTAGGTGCACATATACTAACAGGGGCAGCATGAATTGTTGACCCGGTAGCCGGACATGGCTAGATACGGGCAAAGGCCCGAAGTGTATATATATATATGGAAACCCTAGGATTTTGATTGTGTAATGTGCTTGTGATGGTCGGTCGAGGAGCGAGGAGGTTGGAAATAACCAATGCTCAGCTCGGCCAGTTGGGTCTAACGGTGCACCAGCGGGCCCGCTAGGTGCCAGACCCCAGTTGGGTGGGACTAGCTATCCTTACCCCAGACGGTGTCCGGAGACTAGTGGCCATCCTAGTCGACGGCCCGGGATTGTTTGCCTACATCTTGAGATGATACTACCTGATATCGTAGGGACGGCTGTAGCCGGGATATATTGCTATGAGTAGGCCCAAGGGCCGGATGCTAGAGGCTTGATAAGCCAAGGTGGCAGGTTATCATGTACAGTTGGTACTGATGGATCCGTTGAGGGTCTGTAATTGTATTAGAAACACACTCTACCTCGTTGTACATTACTTTATTTCGTTGTATGATATATATGCAGGTCTGAGGATTATGTGGAGGTTCATTTGAGCCACTCACTGAGTCCCAAGTGGACTCACAGTTTATATTTTATTTTGTAGAGCATGAGCAGTAGCTTGGTGTCGACATGGTGCAGCTGGAGGGCGAAGGCGGTGCCATATCTCGTAGCGGCGTCCATGAGTCTTAGACTAGTCCTAGTTATGTTGGTTTTATTTCTGCACTGACGGTTATCTTTGAAAAGTATTGTAAAACTTGATATTTAACCATTTGGATTTGATGTTGATGTTTCTTCTTGTTTTGAAAAACTTATATATATTGTGACTTGCAAACTTTTTATCAAGTATGTTAAGTTTCTTTCAGTCGATATGTTTTGGTTTCTTGATGTCAGTGTAGACAGTAGGGTACAGGGCAGGACGTGGGCCCTGGCCGATCACACTACCCTCAGTCGGGGTGTGACATATGGAACCTATAATTTGGTCCCTGTAAGACCCGAATTTTTTTTTTTTCCTAATATTAAAGTCTATTTTTGGTGCAGCGCACCGGATCGGAGGTTAGCCGGGTCGAGCCGTGGAATTCACCTCAAGTAGAAGGTATAACCCGACCCATGGAAATATGAAATTGAATTAGTTCAATGGTAATTTCCTTTCTTGCTTATGATGTCTTATTAAAGTCGAGTTCGACTCATGAGTGCGGATTGGATCGCAGCCCATCAAGAGGGAGAAGGGGAGAGCGGAGGAGGAGATCTTGTCGGCAATGAGTTCGCGACAACCCTCGAGGAGATCGGAATCTCATTTCATCAAGATTTCTTCGCGATCCAATTCAAGGTGAGTGGTTAGAGTAGATGTTAAGGGAGGCGGGTCGCCGGCCCCATCGGTTTTGAAATCGAGATTTTCTCCGCGAGTTGTGCCGATCGAGTTGTTTTCCCATGTTAGATTTTTAAATCGTTGTACATACTATGATTTCATGTTTGAAAACGTGTCGATTTCTCGCCTTAAGGGGCTGGTCAAGTCGAGGAAAAAGGGGGAAGGTCATGTCGAAATTTTCCCCAATTTCCTCGCTCATCTTGCTAACTCGAGTCGAGGAAAAAGGAAAAAGGGCCGAACCCTCTAGAGTGGTGGACTTGGCTGCGGCGTCCAATCGAGCATCAATCCAAAACCGAATGGTCATCATCCTGCTCGAGTTAGCCGAGCAGTAGAAGGGAGAAAAGTTGGGATGTTTATATTGGATTGTTGGATCTCTCATTTTATCGCATTAATTCGCACCTTCATGTTTAAATGTTAGATTAAATTTGAAGTTTATGTTTATTGTTCTACTGGTTAATATGCATAAATTCCATCCCATTCCCACATGGATGGTTCGGCCGAGCAAGGTTTACCTTGCTCGAGCTTCGGCCAATCAAGGGAAAGGGGAGGAAACGAACGATTTTGTATAGTTGTTCATATCCCTCTGCTTAATGTTTATTTATATTCATGTTAATCTTAATCCATATCCATGTTGTCATTTGTTGGGGTAGATCTATATTATCATTTTGGAAATGCTTTTTGCCAATGCTTATATGGTATATGTAGTCAAGAAAGGATTCATTTAATTGCTCATATCATGTTTAATTGTTGTTATGCTTAGTGTATGTTCCATATTGGTTTAACCTCTACATTACATACTTTTTATTTCGGTTCTTCATGATGTTACTATCCGTAATTAATTTGGTAAGTGATGTGGAAATGGTAGGTCGAGTGCCTACATAGTCGGCGAGTTCGCTATTTCTAGGAAGAATGGGTTAGATAACATGTAGGATGTTTGCAAGATGCATAGTATATATGGAAACCTAGCTAGGAAATGACACAACTTCTAGGACTTCTAGTATTCATTTCTGGAAACCTAGTACTATTAGGTGTACATATTTTTAGAAGGGCAGCACTAATTTGTTGACCCTGCAGACCGGGTTAGGGCTGGATACAGGCAATCGCTCGAAGTGTATATAAGGAAACCCTTGGACATTTGACTGTGTGATGTGTTTGAGATGGTCCGCCGAGAAGCGTGGCGGTCGGAAATGACCAATGCTTAGATCGGCCAGTGATTGGGTCTTGAGATGCACCATCGGGCCCACTAGGTGTCAGACCCCAATTTGGTGGGACTAGCTATCCCTATCCCAGATGGTGTCCGGAGAGTAGTAGACCATCCTAGTTGATGGCCCGGGATTTCATATTTATATCTTGATATGATGTGGCCGAACGGCCAGTGTGATTCTACCTTGTATGGTAGGGCCGGTTGTAGCCGGGATTCTTATACCATAAGTAGGCCTTAAGGGCCGGATGCCAGGTGGCATGGTTAGGTCATTATGGCAAGTTTCTCCTATATGGTTTATACAGAATGCCCCACGGGGTCGATAGTCACTTCAAAAAGTAGATTACCTCATTGATTATATTCTATGATGTTTATATGTTATGCATGACTAACTACGAATATTGTGGAGGTTCAAAAGAACCAATCACTGAGTCCCAAGTGGACTCACGATTTGTATCCTTTGTTTTTGCAGAGCATGATCAGTGATCGAGGCTTGTCGTCATGGTGTAGCTAGAGGGTAGGTGGTGGTGCCATGTCTCGTAGGGGCGTCCTTTGGTCATAGTCCAGTGTCTTGTAGTAGTTATTTATCTTTTCTACACTGACAGTTGTGTTTCGAAAAGTTTGTAATAACTTTGATACTTGAGATGTTGTATTTGTGACGATGTTGGTTCTCTTCTTTGGGTTGAAAAATATATATTTGTGAATTTCGATAACTTTAAATAAAGATTGTGTTGTAGTTTTCTTTCTCGATATGTTCTGTTTTATTGTCAATCAGTATAGACAGTAGACTACAGGGCATGATATAGGCCCTGGCCGATCACACTACCCTTAGTTGGGGTGTGACAGTCTCATTGTTTGGTCCTTATTATCCTAAACTATCTCACAACATTTAAACTAACTTGTAAGGGCCTTAGTAAGAGAACCTCGCTGCAACACCTTCAAGGCACAATCTTTTAAAGTTGTAATATAATAAGACAACCTTTTGAAGTTGTAAAATAATAAGGCATAACTTTATAATATAATAAAAAGATACATATGTCTATGAACAATAGAATGATACAAACCTAGCTATCAACATTAATTAGTTACTTAACATAAGCACTCCTGAATGAGATTAAATTGTAGTATTGCACAAGAATTATCAAGTTTTAAACATCATACATCAATGCTAAATGAATTGTTATTGGCTTTCCAATGTTATTGTTAAGTTGAAATAGGAAGCTCTGATTCTAACACTTCTACTAGCTGACATATCTAGTTATTTATTCTTCATAGTTAGGGGCTATGGATGATGCCTTCGAGGGCACTTTTGCTAGTGCTTTTGGGATGGGTGCTCTTGGTGGTCCTTTTGATAATGTTACAATAACTCTGTGTGCCATAAATGTTATCATAGGTAGTGTATAGTATTATACGAAACGCTGTTAAATCACACGTTATCTTATGTATGGAGGTTACAATAATGTTTCAGAAATACAATTGCGAATGCTATATGAATGTTATTTTATAATATTTTTTTATCAGTTATGATTAGTTTATTATCACATTCATAACCTGCTATTACTTCTCTCTACAATAGCATAATTAGTTTGTTATTATATATATTTATATAGCATTTACAAACCGTTATTATATACTATTGTTATAGCATGCTTGACTTGCTATTACTTGTTTTTACAATAGCAGTATTATTTAGTTATCATATATACTTATATAGCTTTTTAAAATCGTGATCTATCACTAAAGAGAATATTTTAAAGTTGTCATACAAAAATAGGTTTAATCTCAGCTTGTCACAGAAGTAAGTTCTCAACTTATCAACAAACTACTAAAATCAAGAACATTATACATAGATCAATGTATAAAGAATATTTTTATATTAAATAAAGAGTACATTACAAAAATTCAAACTACTAAAACATAACATTATCCGAACTTAGTCAATATCAACAAAAGTAGATTAAATATTAAGTGTACATAGTAGCTAGCTTGTTATAGTCAACAAAAGTAGATTGAAGACATATTTATTTTCCATCTTTTGTTGTTTATTTTCATGCTAAATTCGAATTAAATACTTCCTAAAATATATATGTTTGTTGTTTTGTTTAACTTTTAGACAACAAATGATGGAAAAAAATAAATAAGAATCCCTTTGCACATTTTTTGGAACCTAATAATTGGAAAGACAGCTGGACCTGGTCGCAATACCTTGGACATGCCCACGCCTTAACGAAGATACATGTGACAGATCTAGAATTTACCATGTTTATAGCTAAAATTTTGCTTCCATGTTTCCATGCGAACTTGGACAGTCCTTTTATGTCTAAAATATTAAACCAAGATATTTGGTTGTTAGTTTATTGCCATGTAAGGTTGATTTGATTTTTATTCTAGATAGGTTTGGAATTCTCCTATAAGACGAGAAAAGTTGTAATGAACTGGGGGGCTGGCAATTCTTAGCTTTAGCCTTCTCTTTTGTTTTGCTCTTTAAGTTTGAATTCAGCAGTAGTTTTTGGATAATGAAATTGTTTGAGTTTGCGATGTGTGACTGATCCACTTCTTTCTAGCTAAAGGATGATTTGACATTTTGGTTCTATGGATTGTGAGATTCTTCTGTGCTTAATATCTTTGTTTTCTAGTATTTCATTTATTTCCCGTAGAAATTATTCTATTATTTCTTTTTAATTGTCAGTCTATTACCAGATTATTACAACAATAGCTAGTCTTCCGGTATGGCGGTTCCATGCCGAATTTAGAGATAAATTAGTCGAGGTTGTTGTTCAATCCGAACTAATGCAATACTTGAATTAATATAATATGTGAGATTACTATTCAATTCACATAAATCTATTAAATCGCTAGATATAAAGAAACTCATCATTGGCGTTTATGAACAATCCTACGAACCGAAATCGAGAACGTATCTTTAGCTAGATTTTCCTCTCATTGATTTCTCCTTAATTTTAATTATTATTTTTAATTACTGTCTTTATTTACGTCTTTTTGCATCTAATCAAAACCCCCCTTTTTATTTTTATTTTTTAATTTTTGGTTTTGAAAGAATTTGAAACTAACCAGTCTCTGTGGATTCGACCCTACTTGTCACGACTACAAAATCTCAAGAAGTAGGTATTTATTTTTGGTGGATTCGACACTCATCAAATTTTGTCACCGTTGCCGGGGACTGGTAATAATTAGTTTTAATTCTTTTGTTAACCAGTTTTGACTGTGCAGGAAAATTCCAGACAGTTTAGACGTGGACGCTTCTTAACATTGACTGTTAGAAGTGGGCGCTTCTTAGATTGAGAAGACTGTTAGAAGTCTTAGAAAGGCTACCCAACAGCGAGGCAAACATGTTAGAAGGGAAATTCTTGGACAAATTCTTAGATTTGCTAAGGCGATTTTTGGACAAATTCTTTCCAGCCTCTCGAGCCATTGGAATTAGAAGGGAAATCTGCGGAGTTAACAAAAAGACACGGAGACTCTACATGAATATTGGGAAAGATTCGAACGGTTATGTGCAAGCTGCCCTCAACATGGTATTTCTGAATAATTACTAATCCAATACTTTTATGAAGGTTTGCTAACCATGGAAAGGAGGATGATGGATGCAGCAAGTGGTGGGGCTATAGTGAACAAAACTCCTCAAGCCGCTAGGGAATTAATCTCCATCACGACTGCTAATTCACAACAATTTGGGTTTCAGCAAGATCCTTCAAGAGGGGTAAATGAGGTAAATGTATCCTCCCTTGAATCTAAAATTTCAAATTTCAGCTATGGAGCGCAACCATCAAATTTCCAACAACAAATTTTTTAGCAATTTCAGCACAAACCACCTATCCCGCCACAACAAATCCCTTCAAATTCAGGTATATCTCTTGAAGAAATTATTAAATCACTTGTAATTAGTACCCAACAATTTCAACAGGAAACAGAGGCAAGCATTCAAATTTTGGAGAATCAAATCGGCCAATTGATGTCATCTCTAAGCAAGTTGGAATCACAAGGCAAACTGCCCTCAACCCAAAATAGAATACTAGCACAATAACTCTAAGAAGTGGGAAGGAGTTAGCAGAACCCAGTTTACCAAGACGTGGGCACGTCTTAGAAACAGAACCCAGTCTGCCAAGACGTGGGCACGCCTTGGAGACAAAAATTGAAACTAAAATTACTGCCAACCAGAAACAAGATGAACCAGAACAGCCGAGAATATTAACGATCAAGCCCCCCTTTTCAGAAAGATTGACCAAGTCTAAGAACGAAAATGAAGAAAAAGAGATTCTTTAAACTTTCCGCAAGGTTGAAATAATTATTCCCTTACTTGACGCCATTAAACAAATACCTCGATATGCTAAATTTCTCAAGGAATTGTGCACCAACAAGAAAAAGCTGTCTGGTAATGAAAAGGTAAGTGTGGGAGGAAATGATTCCACTGTACTTCAAAGAAAATTACCTCCCAAATGCAAAGATCAAGGTATATTTGCTATTTCTTGCAAGATAGGCAATGTTGGTATAAAACGAGCTATGTGTGATTTAGGAGCATCTATAAATGTCATGCCATTGTCTATTTATTCATCTTTAAATATTGGTCAATTAAAAAAGACAGATGTTGTCATTCAATTAGCCGACATGTCAGTTGTTTACCCCGAAGGGGTGTTGGAAGATGTTTTTGTTCAAGTAAATAATTTAGTCTTTTATGTAGATTTTTGTGTGCTAAATATGGAGGAAGAGACATCTTCCAACTCATCAAAAATTTTGCTTGGAAGACCCTTTCTTCGCACAACTAGGACAAAAATAGATGTGTATGAAGGCACACTCACTATGGAATTTGATGGGGAAGTCATCAAATTCAATGTTTATGATGCTATGAAATTTTTCAGCCAAAAACTTAGTGTTAACAGTATTGATTTTATTGGCATTTCAGCTCACGAAACATTTAATCTGAGTGTTATAGACATGAATATCAATCTGGACAGTATTGAAATTGATTATTAAAATAATTTGCAGGTTGAAATAAAGGCGCTCAAAATCACAAAAACTAATGCTTCATGCCTAGAACCATCTATTTCTCGCACTAAGCTTCTACAGACACCGCAATTGGAATTGAGGCCGCTGCCTAGGCATCTAAAATACGCAACTGTCTAGCCTAGGACAATAAACACTGGCGCTTTTGGGAGGCAACCCAAGTATTAGGCGTACCCACACCTTATTTCTTAGTCTTCACTTTTGCATAATTTTCTTTTCAATTTCTTTAGATCTATTTTTATTTTTATTGTACTTCTGATTTTAATTCTTCCAATTATTTTTTGGCAAAGGGTGAATTCGATACCAATGGTAGAGCTTTGAAAATTCTAAAAGAAAAAGGAGACAAAATTTAAAAGGCAGACTTGAAATTTTAGGCATGACCATGCCTAAAACCCAAGGCAGTAGCAAGCAGCTGACACCCTCCTCCAATGTTCAGGGAAGTTCTTGTTTTCCCAATCTGCTCTTATTTTGCTTTGAAATTATTTTGAATGACATTAGGGACAATGTGGATTTTAAGAGTCGGGAGGGGTTTATTTTGCATGATACCTATTTTTGCTCAAATATGACTTCTATGGAAAACACTTTTATGTAACTAGCTGAAATTTTATGGAAAACACTTTTATGTTGCTAGCTGAAATTTTCATTATGTGGTTACTGTGTTGCACACTTTTGATAAGTTTTTTTTTTGAAATCTTGTCCTAGAATTCGATTTTTCAACTCATACATTTCAATTGCTATCTTGAAAGATTCATTTACATCCTTGAACATCCCAATTCATTGTGTCTAAATACCTTGAACTGAATTACAATGGGGAGCTAACATGAACAATGCTGTAATACCCAAAATCTTAATGAGCGGGGGATTGTGGACCCTAGTTAGCGTGGATTGGCGGGAAGCTTCGGGATTAGACCCGAGTAAGCATTTAATGTATTAAAAGTAAGGGAAATTTTATTTTTCTTATCTCTGTGATTTAGCATACTAGGGTGATAGAGGGTCTCGAGGCGAATTTGGCGGTGCAATCGGATCTCGAATCGGAGTTAGATCGGATGAGTTTTGGGCTATTAAGTCAGATCTCTTAAGTATGGGTATTTTGGTCATTTGGACCCAATCGGTATCTATAAATTAGACCCTAGAGTGTGCAGCTAGGGGTTTTTGAGCCATGCGCCACCCGAGGCAGGAGAGAGGAGAGAGAGGGTGTCGTCGAGGAGGAGGAGCCACCGGAGCCGGATTTTCGCGAGTTCGTCGGTGTCGATCGGGGGAAGATCCTGCGCATCTTCTTCTTTCGTTTTCTCTCCGTCCGGTGAGTGATTTAGGCCTTATTTTCCCCAATTCTTGATTCATGTCGCTGTTTTTCTATTTCGGGGTTTTTCATCGATTTTTGACGCATTTTCTTGTATCGAATCGGAAGTCAGATCGATCGTTTCTTAAGTGAATCATGTGGTTTACTCCTTTTGAAATAAAATATTATTTTCTTTTCCTGCTTCTTCTTTCTTCCCCCCTTCCTGTGCATCTTCTCGGCAAGCGCTGGCCGCGCAAGGAGGCGGCGCCCGGTGAGGCGCTGTGGCGGCAGCAGACGCCGGCGGCGGCAGAGGGCGCTGACGAGGCGTGCGGAGGCAACGGCGCTAGGCGTGGCGTTGCTGCCACGCACGGGCAATCGCTGCCATGTACGGGCAGCCGCTCGTGGCGCTGCCACCGCCGTGTGGTGGCGGCGGGGCGTCGGTGCCGGCATCGACGCCAGTGACTTGAGCAGCCCGGCGGCGGCCGAAGAGGGGGCGGAGGTGGCTGGTTGGGGAGGAGATGCGGAGAAGATGACCTAAGTGGGATGAGTTAAATGGAGGGTTGAGATTGATTTGGGTAAGATGAAGGGTTGGATTTAGTTGGTTGAGATGAAGGGCTGAGATTTGATCTTGTGTAGATGGAGAGCTGTGATTGCATCTGGTTAGATGGAGGGCTGTGATTGCATCTGATGAAATGTAAGGTTATGATTTCATCATGTAGATGGAGGGTGGAGATTGCATCAGGTTAGATGGAGAGCTATGATTGCATCGGGTTAAATGGAGAGCTATGATTGTATCTGGTTAAATGTAAGGCTATAATTGCATCATGTAGATGGAGAGCTGTGATTGCATCTGGTTAGATGGAGGGCTATGATTGCATCTGATTTGAGGTAAGGTTATGATTTCATCATGTAGATGGAGGGTGGTGATTCCATCTGGTTAGATGTAAGGCTGAGATTGCATCATGTTAAATAGAGGGCTGTGATTGCATCAGATTAGATGGAAGGCTATGATGTGATCATGTTTAGATGAAGGGCTGAGATTTCATTACTGATTATTGATTGTAACACGGTTATATTTATTTATAGCAGTGATTTATTAAATAAATTAAGGCATTTCTTTCATTATTCTAAATAATTATTTGGAGGCCTTAAAGTTAGTAAAATTATTCATGTTATATATGAATTTTCACCTAATCGACGTTCCGAATTCATTGGTGAGGTCTGTTTCGCTATCAGACCTTCGGATTTTTGAAAATAGTAGGCGAATGTTGTCTCGTTTTGCATGCCAAGCTGAAAAATCATGTTTTATATATTTTTATGATTCAATCTGAGGTGATTCATGGATATAGTAGTTAATGAGGTGAACTTTATCCTAGATAAGCGATTTCTATGACGAGTTATTTTATCATGTTTTAGTCCATTGATTTATAGTTGGAGTTTCTTTTTGCACTGCTTTCATGATACACGTGCATCTTTCCTTACAGTGCTATAATGCTATTTTATGGTTGTGTATTTGTGTCGAGCATTCATGATTTATGAGCACTGTTTCTATATATATATATATATCTGTATGGCAGGAGGAGGTGGAGGATGAGGTATGCACTTGACATAACCTTTTATTACTTGTAGATAGCACATCTTGTTTATACTTATATACTTGTGTGTGTGGTGTTGTGATGTGCTTGTTGCATTTCCCGGAAGCCTCGTTGGTGAGGGGAGGGTATGCCCCAAAGAGACATCGTTGGCCTTATTCCGGAAATCCGACTGGTGAGGAGAGATCATACCCTAAAGAGATAGTCCGGAGACCCGAGCATGTGAGGGGAACGTATGCCCCAACAGGCTAGCTCGGAAGAGCCAGTGCTGGTGAGGGGAGAGCATGACCCAAAGAGACGACATTGAGCTGGGTGGTAGTTTGGCGGCCACCCGTCTACCTACCCTATGTGACTATGTGGGACCGACGGGTCCGGAGAGCATGCATATGATTGGGGTGATGCATTGCATGCATATGATTGAGGTGTTGCATTCATCCTATTTTGTTGTTGTCGATATGTTTATACTTATTGATGGATGCTTATACTTTTTGTTGTGGATGTGAGTAGAGTGGTGGAGGTGTTATTGATGCTTGTCCGTCATTTTTTTTTAAAAAAAAGATCTTTTATACTTATTGATGGATGTTGATTTCATGCATAAAGCTATGGATATATTATTGCTGATTTCTTCTGATGTTGATTTATATCGGCTATTTGTGTTTTTATGCATGATGATTGAGTTGGTGAATTGAGGACTGATCTACTCACTAAGTCCTAGTTGGACTTACCCCTCATTACTATTGTTTTGCAGCACCTGAGTTAGATCAGAGAGGAACCGAGGTGCAGTAGTGCGGCTGGTGGTGGCAGGGCAGCGGGTCTCGTGACATGTCGTGATCGAGGAGGATACCTGAGTCATTTTAGTGTCTCTTTGAGTTGTGGAGTCATGTTGACTCGGGTCGTGGTTTTCGTATTTTATTTTTATTTGGGGAGTCTTGTTTATTTATTTGAACTCCTTTTTAATAAACTTATTCCGTGTGTTCATATTGAGTTTTGGGTTTGGTTTGGTTCGTGGTGTCATGTCTATTCTTTTCAAAAAAAAAAAAAATCTCCCACTGTTCAAGTTATTATTGTTTTGATGAGTTGGGTTAGGCTTCGGGATACGTGGCGTATCCTAGCCGGTCATACCGGGTTTGGGGTGTGACAAATGCATTTCCTATCTCTCCACACGATATATGACCATCTCTTGATGAACTCTCAGAATTTCAAGATACAATAGACTTTAAAACAATCATGCCTTCTTAGTTTTATCTTGCACAATAGGAACTTTACCTTGTTATGCCTCAAGTCTGGAAAAAAAAAAGAAAAAAAAAGAAGTGAAAAAGAAAAAGAGAGAGTAAGAAAGAGCATCACTACTCCGCTGATCACCAAAGATCATGAGTAGAGCTAGTAGCCACCTAGAATTGTGATCAACCGAGTAACCGGGTGCATGCATCACCAATGTGTGCCCTCGCGTCAAAAGGTTGCATGACATTCTAGGCAAGGAACTTAGATTCGGGGCCAACAGAGTAACCGGGTGCATGCATCACCAATGTATGTCCTCGCGTCAAAAGGTTGAGCAACGATCTAGTAAAATAAAAGGTGTTTTGTCAATAAGTTAAGTCTCTTAGTTATTTCAACTTGTGGCATTGCTTGGTAGATGTTCTTCTATGCGATGATTATTTTTGAAATTTGCGTATGTGCTTAAAACTTTTCATCCTTTGCATCTTGTACTCTGAGTTTGCATCTAAATAATCATAAATCTGTGTGGATGGATGAGATTTCATTGTGAAAGGTTTGCTTGCTATTGTCTTTTTGCTTAGTTGTTAAAACTTTATGATGCGGGCTGCAATAGGGTGCGATGAATTTTAAAGAAAGTGATTGTTCGGTTTGAGTTATGCTTGAGGGCAAGCATGGTTTAAGTGTGGGGAGATTTGATGACATATTTATTTTCCATTTTTTGTTGCTTATTTTCATGCTAATTTCGATTTAAATACTTCCTAAAATATATTTATTATTTTATTTAACTTTTAGGCAACAAATGATAGAAAAAAATAAAAAAGAACCCTTTGCAATTTTTTGGAAGCTGGAAATTGGAAAGACAGCTGGACCTGGTCGCACTGTCTTGGACGTGCCTACTCCTTAACGAAGATACATGTGACAAATCCAGAATTTACCATGTTTAAAGCTGAAATTTTGCTTCCATGTTTCCATGCAAATTCGGACAATCCTTTTGTGTCTAAAACATTAAACCATGATATTTGATTGTTAGTTTATTGTCATGTAAGGTTGATTTGATTTTTATTCTAGTTAGGTTTGGAATTCTCCTATAAGATGAGAAAAGTTGTAATGAACTGGGGGGCTAGCAATTCTTAGCTTTAGCCTTCTCTTTTGTTTTGCTCTTTACGTTTGAATTCAACAGTAGTTTTTGGACAATGAAATTGTTTGAGTTTGCGATGTGTGGTTGATCCACTTCTTTCTAGCTAAAGGATGATTCAATGTTTCGGTTCTACGGATTGTGAGATTCTTCTGTGCTTAATATCTTTGTTTTCTAGTATTTCATTTATTTCCCGCAGAAATTATTCTATTGTTTCTTTTTAATTGTCGGTCTGTTACTAGATTATTAGAAGAATAGCTAGTCTTTTGCTATGGCTGTTCCATGCCGAATTTAGAGACTTATTAGTCGAGGTTGCTGTTCAATCCAACTTAATGGTATACTTGAATTAATATAATATGTGAGATTGTTGTTCAATTCACATAAATCTATTAAATCGCTAGATATAAAAAAACTCATCCTTGGCGTCTATGATCAATCATGCGAACCGAAATCGAGAACGTACCTTTAGCGAGATTATCCTCTCATTGATTTCTCCTTAATTTTAATTTCTGTTTTTAATTACTCACTACAACAAAAGTGATAATTAGAGACAACCAAATTTATCTCTAAAAGTTAAATATTTGTCTCTATAATTTTTAGAGACAAATAAAATTGTTCATCTCTAGAGCCCCCATCCCTAAAAGTATTAGGGATCTATAATGTATTTGTCTCTACAAATATAATAGAGACATATATATTTGTCTCGAATATATAAATACTATTAGAAACACATAATATAGTTGTCTCTAAAAATATTAATAGAGACATATATATTTGCCTCTAAAAATATTAATGGAGGCATATATGTTTGCCTCTAAAAATATTAATAGAGACATATATATTTGTGTCTAAAAATATTAGTGGAGGCATTTATATTTGCCTCTAAAAATATTAAAAGAGGTGTACCATATTTGCCTCTAAAATATCATTAGAGGCATATATATTTGTTTTTAATATATATAAATATCATTAGGGGAATATACAATTGCCTCTAAAAATATTAATAGATACATATATATTTGTCTTTAATAAAAGTAAATTTTATTGGCTCTAAATTAAAAATTAGGCTATTTTTTTTTTCGAATTATATTTAATTAATAGATAATTTAAATATTTAATTGCCTATAAAAATTATATAGAGTCAATTAATTTTACTAAGAAAATTAATTTGGATTAGAGACAATATATTTTTAACTAAAAATATTATAATTAATAAGAAAAATATAATTACAACTTAAATAACTACATTTCACATATGTATAAGTTTGTACTCAACTATAAACTTTGTAAAGATAAAAGCAAATATTAACAAATAAGTATGTTAAATCTCAAACTTTTAAAGTTCACTTAAATCTCGAACATCTAAAGTTCACTTAAAGTTCAAACTTCTAAAGTTCACTTAAATCTCAAACTTCTAAAGTTCACTAAAAATATAAAAATGCATGATTGTTCAATCAACCGTCGTCCGAGGCACGTTCAACCTACAAAAAAATAAAGAAAACAATAATTAGAAATTTTGTACAATAATATTTTAAATAAATTATATATAAATATTTCAACACATACCAAATTATGTGGCCATGCAACAGCTTGTCGAATGGTCTTGGTAGATCCAAAAGGCCATAATAGTGGTTCGTTCTTAATCAATGCTTCTTCAATATGTACCTCATACCATTCTTCTCCCAATTCATGCCCTCCAACTCTTGTAGATTGATGTGTACTCTTCGAAATACTTTTAGCTACTAGTATCTCATGAGGAGGCTTAGAACTCTTCAATACAACTTCACTTCCAATCTATTATTTAAATATAATTAAAAAAAATAAAAACTAATATTAGTAATAATGTAGTTTAAGATAAGAAAAAATTGTATCTAATATCATATTTACCTCAATAGAAGGACGTACTCGTGTCTTTGCTCTCTTGGAATTAGAATTCTAAAGAAAATAAAAAACATATCATTTTACCAAAATGTAAAATAGAATTACCTACTTAATAAATAAATTATTAGAAATAAAATTTGTTTAATAGCATAATCATGCAACAAAAATATTTTAACTTATATACCTTAATAACATTATTTCCATCCTTATTAAATGTTGCCTCTGCAATATAGATTGAAAAACAATATCATTAAAAAACTTCCAATATATATTGATATACACTTTCATAACTTGAATCACAATAACCTTATGAGCTTGAATTGCACGAACATGATGATGAGAAGTCGATGATAAAACATTCCTTCGTGGTGATATTTCAGTAGTATTATGATCATGTATATCCTTATGTCATTAAAATAAAAAAAATTAAATTAGTTGAAAAGGAAAAACTATGGAATATAATTAACACATACAGTACCTCATTAAAATCCAATGGTACATTTGATTCTCCTATATGCTCAAGTGGTTGCTCCATGCTTGTTTGTCGCGTAGATTTAAGTAACTATAGAAGTTCATTAACTTGACTTTGTAACTCATTTTGCTTTGCTTCCATAGATTTTTGTAATTCAATTTGTTTTTGCTCCATAGATTCCGTCAAATTCTTTTGTTTTTGCTCCATTTCTTGCATGCACTTTAAACTTAATGCACGATCCTCTTCTAGTTCTTTCCTGGCTGCTATAACTTCTCGCATGCATTGAGTTTTGATAGGAAGTGGACCACATAAATTAGATGGCCTTGGGCCAAGGCCATATGTGCACACCCATCCATGTTTTTCTTGTCTCATAACCCGAGAAAAAATATCATCATCAAATGCAGCTCTTGTAAAATTCTCTAGTTGTTCTTCCATAAGTTTTTCTATTTGTGCCTATTTAAAAAATTATCAACAATAACTTTTATAACAAAATGAATTAATAAAAAATGAATATTAAATTAAAACTAACTAATAAATAATATCATTTTATAATGATTAATTTTCTTACTCACAATTGCATTTCTTGAGAAATCATCCACAGACTTTTCATTTCTTTTATGCGTTGCACTAAACATTTCAGCTCGAGTTGGCTCTTTACTATTTTTTGCTTGTTGTCAAAACAAAATTATAAATATTACATGAAATTAAAGAAATATATAAATAAGACTAGAATGTGAATATAAATTACCATTTCTTCACGAATTCTTGCAAAACTTTTTGTACCAGAACATTGCACTATTTTTAGCATAGCTCGATTTGCCTTATTTGTAGCACTACATGCCTATTATAAAGTTAGCAATTATAAAATTTCATTAAATAATTTTAAAATTAATAAATCTATATTGCATCTATTCAAATTAAAATTTCTCAAATATATGTACCCATCCTTTTGATGATCTCCAATAGTCAATTAAAGCCTTTCAATCTTCACTATTAAACCTTTCATCATGTGTAGCCATAAGTTGATCATTTGTCAAGTTAGCATTAAAGCAATTCTTCTTTAAATTGTTCCTAAAATCCTTCCATTTCTTTGCAAGCGATTCCATTATCCAAGCATAAGAAGTTTCATCTACATCAAACTTTTTCTGCATTAAAATATAATCATGTATAATTAAATAACTAATTCAAACTTTGAAACTTTATTACTTGTACAAGTGCCCAAACATCTAGCTTTTTTGATTTTGGCACATTTCTCCAATCAATGTACTTTAGTGGAATGAATCCACTTCTGGCTACAGTTCCAAGAAAGCTTGTAAAGTATGATGCATTAGGACCAGGACCAATAGGTCGACCATATTCATTAAAATCAACATGAATGAGCTCCCCTGGTGGCTTATTCCATACATTACGCATTATTGTGTAACCTCATCCTTTTTTCTTAGCCATATTTTCTTTTTCAAAATGAACGAAATAATTTTTTTTAAAAAGTAAAAAATGTAAGTATAATCATGTTAAACTCCAAAAGCATATCTATTATAAACACACACATATAGTAAACTAAGAAAAGATATATGGTAAACATAAAACATGTTATGTACTTATGTTAATCTCATATTTATTACTTGTAGAAATGTACACATTAAGATGCATAATAATATACTCTAAATATAAAATAAGACATGGAAAAAAATGATATGTAATCATACAATGAATAAGTCTACTATGAATGCATTATAAATTTGCATTTTAAAAACTAATGAACTTACCTGTATCTTCTTCCTCTACATCTTGTAGCTCAACATTGTCTGACTCGTCTGAACTTGCACTATTTGACTTGTCTGAACTTGGTTCCAAACCAATTTCTGTTGTAAATGTTGGTGGTTGCAATAGTTGTCTATAGCCTGATCGAGATCGTCGTGCAACATTTGGCCAAATTCCTTCAATATTCAATCGATTTTCTTTCCCAAGCATGTCTGTTCTAATATAATAAAATATATTTATTATACATATATAATCATACAATTCAAACGAGCAATTAGAACAAAGAGTCTGAAATATGAATAAATGCAAAAAATATAAATATACAAACAATAATATAAATAATCAATGTCATAATGAGGAACTTCAATAATCAATTTCTATGAAAAAGATATGAACATTAAATAAAATGAACAATATAAGAGATACTTTCTAACTAAGTTCCAACAAATGTAAACTTTGCAAAGTTTAATAAGTAAACAAAAAGAACACCGTCCTTCAATCATCACTAGAATCAAAATCATCTTCATTTCCATTTGGCTTTGCTTGACTAAATAGTAAAGGTGACTCAATAGTGGTTCCTTGAATATCCTCCCTTCTCCAATCTACAACATCTTCATTATTGCTTCCTACCATTTCGACCAAGTTCCTCTCTATATATATTTCAGCATCATCCATAGAAGTCTCTCCTTGCATAAAAAAAAAAATCTCTAGGTTTTGTTATTACAATTGAATGTCAATCTCTTTGTTGTGGATCTTCAACATAAAAAACTTGTTGCACTTGAGATGCTAGGACAAAAGGCTCGTCAGAAATTTGTTGTCCACAACCTAGAAGATATTTAAAGTTTACAAGGGTGAAACCGATTTCATCTTGTTTAATTCCTCTACCTTTAGCTCGAACATCTACCCAATCACATTTGAATAATACGAATGTCAATTGATCATAGTAGTTGACTTCAATGATATCTGTCAACTTTCCATAATATGTAATATCTCCATCAATAGGATTTTTATCTTTTGCACTTGAAAAACTTGATGTCCTCGCAGTCACCATAACACCACTATTTTGAGTTTTTTTTTGTTCATCGCGAGATTTAGTATGAAATCTAAATCCATTTATAAGAAAACCATTATATCGTTTTGCCATTTTACTAGGGCCATTAGCTAGCCATCTAATTTCCTCTTGTACAATGTCCTGATTGACTTCATGTTGTTGCTCTACCTGTGTTAAAATAAATTTTGTAATTAGTAATCTAAAATTTTAATTTCAACAATAAAAATGACTATGCTACAATAACTATCATTACATACATAAAGCTGAAATCATTTGTCAAATGTTTGACTGTGTGTACGTTTTATTACCATCGGTCTTGCATGAGGATTACTAGCCTTTATAACACTTTTATGTTTTCTGAAAAAAATAAAAATAAAAATAAAAACAAAAATATATAAATTAATAATTCATATTAAATTTTTTTATAAAAGATTATATTTCTTACTCAAGATATGGAATAATTTGCTCATTGTTGAATAGAATATATCGATGTGCTTGTGTCCAAGTAATGTTATATAGCACGACCTACTTTCATTGATGTGAGTGATTGATCTTGTGAATCATGATGAATAATGTCATCATTCCTCGCAGGTCTATTATATCTTGTTTCAATATCTTTTAAGTATCTAGAACAAAAAGTCAAGCATTCTTCTACAACGTATCCCTCAGCTATTGATCCTTTAGGATGACTCCTATTAGGTACATTTGACTTCAATCTAAACAAATACCTAAAATAGATTAAAAAGATTAGTTTTAATGAAATTACTTTGTAAATAAAGTCATAAAAATTCTAACATATTATTACCTCTTAATTGGATACATCCAACGATATTGCACTGGACCACCTATTCTAGCCTCATTTGCCAAGTGAATAGGCAAATGCATCATAATATCAAAAAATGAAGGTGGAAATATCCTTTCCAATTTGCAAAGTGTTAAAATAACTTGGCGTTCTAATCGTTGAAGATCTTATGATTTAAGAGATTTGCAACATAGTTCTCTAAAAAAGCTACTGAACTCAATAAGTACTAAACTAACTTTCTTACGCAAAACTTTCCTGACAGCCAAATGAAGTAATTGTTGTAAAATGACATGACAATCATGACTTTTTAAACCTGAAGTTTTACGCTCCTTCATTGAGACACATCGAGAAACATTTGTAGCATATCCATCTGAACACTTGACATGATTTAA
The DNA here is from genome assembly GCA_034359265.1 of Canna indica. NCBI lineage: Eukaryota > Viridiplantae > Streptophyta > Magnoliopsida > Zingiberales > Cannaceae > Canna > Canna indica. The sequence continues at coordinate 23,062,085 of CP136895.1, read as the reverse complement.
CACCTTACATAAAGTACTCTTCTCATCTGTAGTCATTGTAAAGCACACAGGAGGCATGTACATTTTGTTACCTCCAACATTAATCGGATGAAGTACATTTCTTATACCCATATCTTGTAGATCATTACGTGACTTTATATTATCTTTAGATTTTCTATCAAGATCTAACAATATACCAAGCAAGCTATCGCAAATATTTTTCTCTATGTGCATGACATCTAAGTTATGTCGTAGTAAAAGACCTTTCCAATAAGATAGCTGAAAGAAAATACTTCTTTTTCTCCAATTATATGGCAAAGAGTTATCAACACGTTTTCTCTTACCACCTTTTTGGTTATGCTTTCCAAAAATGACATTTATATGCTCTATTTGATTGAATATTTCATAACCAGATAATGCCAAAGGTGGATTTCGAAATTCCGAAGTACCATCAAACGATGTTTTATCAAAATAAAATTTATGACCCTGCTCCAAAAATCGTCGATGACCCATGTAGCATATCTTTCTAGTTTTTGTCAAATAGTAAGAACAAGTGTCTTTGTTACATAAAGGACAAGCCAAATGACCCTTAGTGCTCCAACCTGACAAATTTGCATATCCGGGAAAATCACTTATAGTCCAAAGTAATGCTGCACGCATGCAAAAATTATGTGTCAATGCCTATCCATAGCTCTTTCAACTCTTTTGTCAATGATTTCAAGTATACATCTATATCATTTCCAGGTGTAGTTGGTCCAGGAATAAGTAGAGACATTAGAAAATATGATTTTTTTCATTCACATCCAAAGAGGTAAATTATATGGCATTAAAATAACAGGCCAAGTGCTATGAGAAACATTCATAGTTCAATACGGGTTAAACCCATCACTTGCTAATCCTAATCTTATATTTCTAGGCTCTGTAGAAAAAATAGGATGATTAGAATCAAAAGTAGACCAAGCAAGAGAGTCTGCAGGATGTCTTATAATACCATCTTTGGTTCTACTATCAGAATGTCATGTCATTGTTTTGAGTAGGCCAAGTGCTTTGTGGAGTTTTGAGTTCAGGTTGATGATACGATACGCGTGCGAACTTCGTTCGAAAAAATGCCAAGTAACATCAAAACCGGCTCCGACGACGATCGCGTAGAACCCAAGGATTAGAAATAGAAATCAATGTAATATGCCTCTAGGATTTTATCCTAAACTTGATTGTTATAATTTCCAAGTCAAAACTCAGAGACGAAACCTGAAAACAAACATCGCGTGAAAAATCAGGAAGAAATAGCAACCTGCAGGTTCGACCGATGAGCGGTCGACGGCCGGTTGATGGCCGATCAGCTGGCCATCGACCATAGAAGCCCCAAAACTCACAGAGGGCTCCGATCGGTGGCCGGTCACTCGGCCGATCGACCAGACTTCAGTCGGCCACCGACCAGGCGACGCCAATGGCCAGAAAAATACCCGTTGGGTGACCTGTCCGAGTGAGGCATTATAAATACTCCTCATAAACACTCACCTACTTGGTTCTATAGTTCTTTAAGCCTTCAAGAGATATTTCTAAGCCCTCCAAAGTTGATTTGAACGCCCGAGCTTCAATGATTCATCTTCTACTCAGAGTGCTCTTGTGTCTCGTCTCTGGCTTCAAATCGCACCATTTGAGTTGAGGAGTAGGAGGCTTTGGAGGCTAAGAAAGGAGCACACAAGCTTGGTTCATTTCCTTGCTCCTTTATATCTTGTTTTCCATTGTTATTCTAGTGTTTTTTTCATTGTTAGCTTGTAAGGTGTGCTATGCAAATATCTTAGGGTTTCTTTGTAGATTTGTCTTTTGCCTAAGTGAATAGGTGTTGAGGCATTCTTAAAGGGTTGAGAAGTGAGTCCTCATTGTATTCAATGGGAAACACTTAGTCTATAAAGAGGTTTGGTTAGAAATCCTTGGTGTGGAGCCAAGGTAGTGGAGTAGGCGGTTGGTTGCTTTGTCATTTGTGTTTGCATTACCTTGAATAGTAGCTTTGTCACACCCCAACTGAGGGTCGTGCGACCGACCAGGATCTACATACTACCTTGTAGCCTACTACCTACACTGACCATCAAGAAAACCAGAACACATTGGATAAAAGAAACCACAGTGAAATTCTATTTAACTTTTCAAAGTTCACAAATATGATTTTTCAAATAAAAGAAGAAAAGCTAACATCGTCACAAACTGGAACATCTCAAGTTCAAAGTTTATTACAAGTTTCAAAAACAACAACTGTCAGTGTAGGAAAACAACAACACAAATAACTAGACTATGACTAAAGGGCACCGCTACGAGATTTGGCTCCACCACCTGCCCTCCAGTTGCACCATGACGACAAGCCCCAATCACTGACCATGCTCTGCAAAACAAAAGAAACAAATCGTGAGTCCACTTTGGACTCAGTGAGCGGTTCTTTTGAACCTACACATAAATCCTCAATTAGGCATGAATAACATATAAGGCAACATAATATATAGACAGGGAGATAAGCTACTTTTTATTTTGACTACCGACCCCATGGGTCATTCTGTATAGACCACACATGAGAAAAACCTGTCATAACAGCCTAAATAAGCAACCTAGCATCTGGCCCTTAGGGCCTACTTCTGGTATAAGAATTCAGGCTATACCCGACCCTAGCATACAAGGTAGAATCACACTAGCCACTCGGCCACATCATATCAATATGAAGTCAAGAAATCCCTGGCCATCGACTAGGATGGTCTAGTAGTCTTCGGACATCGTCTGGGGTAGGGATAGCTAGTCCCACAAACTGGGGTCTGACACCTAGCGGGCCCGCTGGTACATCTCAAGACCCAATCACTGGTCGAGTCAAGCATTGGTCATTTCTGACCACCCATGCTTCTCGGCAGACCATCTCAAGCACATCACACAATCAAGTTGTCCTAGGGTTTCCTTATATACACTTTGGGCATCAACCCGCATCCGGCCCTAATCCTGCCTGCAGGGTCATCAATTTAATGTTACACTTCCGAAAACGTGTAGGCCTAATAATACTAGGTTTCCAAAAATGAATACAAGGAGTCCTAGAAGTTGTGTCATTTCCTAGTTAAGTTTCCATATCAAATATGCACATTGCCATGTTCTAGATGTTATCTAGTGTCATACGCTACCTTGGGTGAAGAATCTTGTGAACCGAACTTGGAATTCCACCCAAGAACATTTCCGGACAGCATATATAAAATATAGAAAGGTACATATAATTCACACAACTACTATGTATAACTACGATATTCAACGATAAACATTTATATACTGCATTTAGAATTAAATTCAATACGAAACAGCTTAGCTAGCATGGTAAGATAACAATGAATTCAACAATGCATGTAATATTAAGCATGGTAAAAATATCACATCATTTCAAAAATTTAAGAGGAATGATCTAAGGATGCTCACTATGCTATCATTCCTATAATTAAATGTATCAATAAATTTGCTTGCTATAGTTAGAGTTTTTCCTAAGTGTCATCATGTCTCTATTGGTTGAACACTCTAACTATGAAATTTACCATCTAAAGCTCACTCTCTCCTTCCCTCTACGCTTGGCCGAGTCTTGAGCAAGGTGAACCTTGCTCGGCCAAGCCTCTTAGGGTTGAAAGGGAAGAGGCGGATTAACCCCAACCCTAATTCAATGTCTCCGCTATATTCTAGTTACATATTGACCAATTTTCCCCTCCCCCTATACTCGGTCGAGCCTTGATCATGGAACTTAATTTGGGGTTGCTCGGTCGAACCTATGGGCTTTAGGGAATATGAGTTCCATCAACACTTGAAATCAACTACTATGGACACACTATTCACGAAATTGAGACCATCCGAGGGCTCTACTTCCGTCAAGGGAATTGGGGAAAATTTTGGCATGACCTTTCCCCTTTTCCCTTGATTCGGCAGCCCTAATACTCGAGAAATCGATGAGAAATCATGATGATCCGACAAGAATCAATGGAAAACAGTGAATGGACAATCCCGGAACCAAGAATCGTGGGAAATTCATGAGAAAACATAACCTAGCAACTCCTAGGGGTTCGGCTACCCGCCTCCCCCAATCCATCAAATCTAACCACTCACCTTTGCTTGAGGAAGATGAAGGATCAGATGTTGACAACCTCGAATCTTCCGGCGACGACGCGAAACCCGGATCGATCAAGATCTCTCCTCCTCGTACCCTCTCCCTCTCTCCCTATACGCTGCCTTGTGCGACTCCTAGATGAGTCGCACGGCAGCTTGGATGAGGGATTTTAATCCCTCATCTAACATTCCATACTTGCACTTGACACTTACTACTAACTCGACTAAGCCCGAGTTTGACTTGGGGTTCCGACTCTATCCGTAACACGAGTCGATCTAACTCGATTAAGGTATAAATGCATAAAAGGATAGAGTCATTTACCCAATTTAATTGCATACATCATTAGTCGAGTCATACCTTCTACTCGAGGGGATTCCGAGGCTCAACTCGACTAACCTCCAATCCGGCGCATTGCACCAAAACAGATTTTTTATATTAGGAAATTTTTTCGGGTCCTACAAACTTCCCCCCTTAAGAGAAATTCATCCTCGAATTTAATTGAATAACAAGGACTTACCGGCTCTTCAAATAAGAAAGGGTAGCGCTCTCTTATGTGGCCTCTTGCCTGGAATGGTGCTCCCATCTAACTTTCACCAAGGGAATCTCTTTGGATCTTAGCTTCCTAACTTGGCGGTCAAGGATCTCTACCGGCCTTTCCTCGAATGAGACAGCTGAATCTACCTCAATTGAAGAAGGTTCGATCACATGCGAATCATGGATATATGGAAAATCGGGTGCACTCTGCTCAGGCTAGGAGGCAAAGCCAACTCATAAGCCACTTCGCCCCTCCACTTGAGAATAGGGAAAGGCCCAATGAACCTAGGGCTCAACTTTCCCTTCTTCCCAAACTGAACCACCCCTTTCATAGGGGAGACCTTCAGGACCACTAAATCACCCTCAGCGAATTCCAATTATTTGGCCTTCTTGTTGGCATACATTTTTTGTCGACTCTGGGCCACCAACAATCTTTCCTTTATGGTTTTCAGCTTCTCTACCGCCTCCTCAACCAGATCAGGACCCACCATGAGTGATTCCCCAGCCTCAAACCAGCCCACCAGAGACCTAGACTGCCGCCCATACAAGGCCTCGAAGGGAGCCATGCCAATGCTACTGTGATAGCTATTGTTATAGGTGAACTCTATCAGTGGTAGGTGTTTTTCCCAGCCGTCGACCATATCCAGGACGCATGCTCTCAGCATATCCTCCAAGGTTTGAATGGTCCTCTCTGACTGCCCATTAGCCTGCAGATGGAAAGCTATGCTGAAATGCACCTAGGTACCCAAGGCTTCCTGGATGGACTACCAAAATTGGGCTATGAACTAGGTACCGCGATCGGATATAATCATCACAGGTGTACCATGGTATGCCACAATCCTGTCCAAGAATAGTCGGGCGTACTGTTCCGCCGAGAAGGTAGTCTTCACTGGAATGAAGTGCGCGGTCTTGGTTAACCGGTCCACTACCACCGAAATGGAGTCAAAGCCGCCTTTTGACTTAGGCAACCCAGTCACTAGGTCCATGGTGATTTTCTGACACTTCCACTCGGGCACCTCGAGGTTCTGCAGTAGTCCTGTGGGCTTGAGGTATTTGGCCTTCACCTGTTGGTAGACCAGACATTTGGATACAAACTCTACTATCTCTCTCTTCATACCCTTCCACCAGTAATGCTTCCTTAAATCTCAGTACATTTTGGTGGCCCCCGGATGCATCGTATAAGTGGAACGATGACCTAGTTCCAGGACTTGCCTACTCACCTCTGCCATATCTGGTACCATGATTCGGTCTTTGAACCTCAGTACACCCTCTGAGTCCAACCTGAATTCGTTCTCTGCATCGCCTCTTTGCACTAGATCCTTGGTTAGCGCACAAAAGGCATCCTCTCCCTGCGCGGCACGTAGCATGTCCACTAGTGTGGATTGTACCCGCAGGTGTGACACCAAGGCACATGAAGCTGACACTGATAAGGTTGTACCCCCATCTAGGTACAACGCCAACTCTCAAGCTAGAGGCCTTCGCTTAATTTCCAAATGAGCCAAACTGCCCATGGATTTCCTGCTCAGAACATCTGCCACCACATTTGCTTTCCCCGGATGGCACATATTAGTGCAGTCATAATCCTTTAGGAGCTCCAGCCATCTCCTCTACCTGAGGTTCAGCTCCTTTTGGGTAAGCAAGTACTGGAGGTTCAGCTCAAGCAAGGAATGTGCCATCGATAACTCAACAGCAAATTTGGCAGATACAAATGAGTGTGTGACACCCGGATCAAACAAAACATATGCAGCAGACGAACATACTAAAATAGTACCTGCTACCACTGCCTTGGACACCTCTACCCTATCACGATTCATAGCATAATACCCGAGCAGACGGTCTCTCTGAATGGCTTGTCTACTGCCCGCTGTTCTACATCTGCCCTCTCTGAGCCACTAACCCCACTGACATAGGTGCCTTTTCTTTTGACTGCTCGGACTTCTGGCCAACTCTCTTTGGACAGTCCTTCTTTAAGTGCCCAACTGGACCGCATTTATAGCAAGCATCCGTCTGGACAAGACAGGCCCCCCAGTGCTTTCGACTGCTGCTGCCACATTGCAGCACCTCAACCTTCTGAGAGGCACCTCCTAGCACTGACATGCCACTAGACTTGAGCAACATGTCAAAGTGTCGTGCCCGCTTATCGTGAACAGACATTTACACATCTCATGCTCATGAATGCAAAAAGCACTCGGCCCATGCCGGCCCAACAGAAAACAATACATTCACTACTAGAAAAATGGTCATCAGCAACGGCTGATGCCGTTGCTGAGCCGTTGCTGAAGGGAATCAGCAACGGCTGAGCCGTTGCAATAAAGCCGTGACAGAAAGTCGCGTTGCTGATGACTTAGCAACGGATCAGCAACGGTCGCTCGGGCCGTCGCTCTAAACATTATCAGCAACGGTCGCTGGGCCGTCGCTAAAAATATTTTCAGCAACGGTTTTACCACGAAACCGGAGCCGTTGCTGATAACATTAATAGCAACGGCCTCGAGTCCGTAGCAAAGCCGTTAGTAAAAACCCGTCGCTAAGCCGTTGCTGTAGGTCATCAGCAACGGTTGTCGATACACTTTTAGCAACGGCTTTCCCACGGACGGCCGTGGGAAAGCCGTTGCTGATGACCCATACCTGCAAACAGAAATATTTCAAATTTCTAATTTCCGTTGATACATTGATACATTTATCTGATACATAACTCACACACCCATACCCTCATACACACATCACAAACATCTCATACACATTCATTCACACATCACAAACACACCAAGATATACATCAAAACAATTATATTTATATTCATAATTATCCACGATAGTATAAACACAATTCAAATGTAAAATTGAAGTATCAACATCTGAGTAACATAGTCAATATAAATTAAACAAGTTCAATATCTGAGTAACAAAGTCAATATAAACAAAATCTCACGATGACGATGGAGGATGGCCTGGATCATATGGCGGGGTCTGGAGTGCTTGAGTGTACACCGGCGTGGACTGACTCGAGGACGACGGATTAGATGATGCCGAAGAGATGCCTGCTTCGGGATGACCTGACATGTTGCGTAGCATAGATTGTATATCTGTCATCATCTGACTCTGGCGCTCCATCATCTCAGTCTGACGCGCGACCGTCTCCTCTAGAGTCCTTATTCTGTTACTATGATCATAACTGGATCTAGAGGTGGACGGCCGCTCACCAGCGACCGGAGGGGTCGGTGCCCCAAGTGGCCCTAGTACGGCTCGCGCATGACCACTATCTGCGAAGCCATATACGCGGCCATGGTCCCAGCCACCTGCGGCCTCGACCCACGATGCTGCGTCAAAGTCCTCGGGGGTACCCCCGCGCTGCACCACCGTCTGGCTGTAGGTCTCCTACTCGAGTTTGATTTTTTGTTTAATATTTATCATAAAACTTAAATTATAAATATATAATGAATAATTTAAACAAATATATAATTACCATAATGTATGCAGCGCGGTTGTGGATGTACTCCCCAGTCCCATGTGCTCGACGGTGAGTCCGCTCAAACACTGCCATCGGGGAGGGTCGCTGGACAGTCCCGTCATCCGACACCGTCGTCTACATTTACAAAACAAATACATTAATTAGTACACATAATAACAAATAAAATATATAATTAAAAGATATACTTACCATACGGTTTGCGTGCACTGCAAATGCAACAGAGCCGCCGGTGTGACGCGCTGCTCCTCCCGACATGCGATTTCTAGCCGCATTCCGAGAAACCTCCTGCCATCGATCCGTCGACCATATCCCCACGAGCTGGTCCCATATATCCGGAGTAATCCAACCGGGGCCGTATCCCCGAGTCTCCGCGATGTTAGTGGTCCCAGCTCGGGCCATCGCCTGGGACCGAGCTTGCCCCAGCTGCCCGTTGTACCTTGCCCGAGAAATAGCCTCCCAGGCAGCGTAAATGAAGGGCCTCTGGTCCTCGGCCCATGTATAGCGAGCCTGCAAAATAATAATATCAGTACCAATATTAATATATCATCATGCATGTAAAAAAAATAATAATACGTGCCTCAAACTCGCGCCATAACATGTCGACGTGCTCGCTAGGCACGTGAGACCACGTAGGCCATGCCCCGTGCATGTATCGTCGAATAGTAGAAGAAATGCTCCTCGGCACTTCTTCTTGCTGGAACCTGCACAACAAAAATAAATTTTAATATTATATTATGATATAATGAATTTGTAATGATTCATAATTCATGATATATTACGTACCGCTCCCCAATCACGCTAATCAATCTACGTGACTCTGTGGCTGGTGGAGGCTGCCACCTGTTCGGCCCGCGTGGCCGCCTACGTCTGGATGTACTAGCCTCGGCAGTATCATCGGAATGAGGATCAGCAACAGGAGGATCAGCAGCATGAGTAAGTGCTGGAGTCTCACCGATCGGAGACTCCGAAACTCTCCTGCGTCGATAACCACGACCAGACATATCTGTCGAACAGACATATAATCAGATTATTGTATAAATAGTAGAGATATATTTAATAAAATATATACTTTACAATTATTCTTCATCATCTGAATAATAGTCTTCGAATTCTTCTTCTTCTTCCTCTTCTTCCTCTTCTTCATCTTCTTCATCTTCAGCTTCCTCAATTTCATGATCGTCATCATCAGCATATTCAACTTCTAATTGAATTGACGTTGTGTCTGCATCCTCGAGTATTGGAATAATACGATCCACAGCAGGAATATCTTCTTCTTGATAGAAACCAGGAGGATCATTTTCTCCTACTATCGGATCAATTTTTCCTCTACCTTTTGTCTTACAGACTACACGCCAATCTGCTCTATCTTTATTTCGAGCCGGATACTTCGCGTAATATACTTGTTCGGCTTGTGATGCCAATATAAAAGGCTCATTTGCTGCCAATTTCGATTTATAATTAACCTCAACAAGTTTGTATTTTGGATGAACTTTCATGCCCCTTTCTGTTGTATCGAACCAATGACATCTAAATAGGATCACTGATTTCAAGCCGAAGTAGTGCAACTCTATCACTTCTTCAATCAGTCCATAAAAATCCATATCACATTCAACATAGGTTGTCCCTTTCACGCAGACCCCAGCATTCATCGTCTTCTTTGCAAATGAATATTCAACCGTGTGAAATTTATACCCGTTAACAAAATATCCGCTATAGCACGACACAAGTCGCGACGGTCCACTAACAAACTCAAATATTTTTTCATCTATTTCAGCTCTGTGATCTTTGCTGTAAGTCTGAATCCAAGTAGGGAAATCACGATTCCGTAATCTCTCCAATTCTTGATCGTTGTGAATAGAGTATTTTTGCACCATCTCAATGTCAAATATTTCAATGAATTGTTCAATCTCTGGACAATTGAGTAATACATACAAGTGTGCCAAATGATACTCTTCATCGCTTAAGTGTCGAGATGGACGAGAACCAAAAGCACGACCAGAGTGACAAAATATATTTAAACGTCCATCTGAATGTCGAACACCCCCATCGTCGTTACGTGGAAGACGATCAAATCTTGTCTGTACTGTCGATTCAAAGTAAAATGAGCAGAATGTTGAAATTTCTTGGATGATATACGATTCAGATATTGATCCTTCAACAGCTGCGGTGTTCTTTACTTTTTTCTTCAGACGATTCATGTATCTTTCAAATAAGTACATCCAACGATATTGAACGGGGCCACCAACTCGTGCCTCGTATGCCAAGTGTATCGGTAGATGCTCCATCGAGTCAAAAAATGCAGGAGGGAAAAACTGCTCCAGCTTGCATATGATTTCAACAATATTATTTTCAAGTGTTGACATATCTTCGACTCGAAGGACATTTGCACAGATGCTTCTAAAAAACATACTTAATTCAGTCAACGGACCCCAAATATTATCAGGTAGAAGATCTCGAAATGCGATCAGAAGTAATCTCTGCATGAATACATGACAATCATGGCTCTTCATCCCTGATATTTTGCAATCATCGACGTTCACACATCGAGATAAGTTTGAAGCATATCCATCGGGTAATCTGAGTTCTTTTACCCATTGACAAACATCTTTGATCTGTTGTTTATTTAACACATATAGGGCCTTCGGTTTCAGATATCGTCCGTTGACCTCTTGTAACTCCAACTCTGGTCTTTTACAAAGTATTTTCAGATCATGTCGGGCTTTGACATTATCTTTAGTTTTTCCAGAAATATCCATCACAGTGTTGAAAATATTATCAAACACATTTTTTTCAATGTGCATGACATCTAAATTATGTCGAATCAATAATGAACTCCAATAGGGCAATTCCCAAAAGATACTTTTTTTCACCCAGTTGTGTGTTTGGCCAAAACCTGACACTCTTTCATTGCGACCAAATACTATATCTGGAAGTGCTGAAACACGTGCTAACATTTGTTCACCAGACAACATCGGTGGTGGCCCATCTCTTTCGACTCTGCCCTTAGTAAATTTATTACGATTCCTTCGATACTGGTGATGAACCGGTAGGAATCGACGATGACAATCAAAGAATGAGATTTTTCGTCCGTTCTGAAGACTGATTGATTTAGAGTGTTCCATACAATACGGGCAAGAGAGTCGGCCGTGAGTGCTCCAACCCGACAACATGCCGTACGCGGGGAAATCATTGATTGTCCACAAGACCGCGGCCTTTAAATTGAAGTTTTGCTTCCGATGACAATCATAAGTGACAGCTCCCTCAGTCCACAATGTTTTCAATTCATCTATCAAGGGTCTGAGAAATATGTCAATTTCTTTTCGCGGGCCCTTAGGACCCGGAATAATCATCGAAAGATAAATAAATTCATCTTTCATGCACATTGACGGTGGCAAATTATAAACTGTCAACAGCACTGGCCAAACTGAATAAGGAGTTGCAGAATGCCCAAACGGATTAAAACCATCTGTGCACAATCCCAATCTGATATTTCTAGTATCCATAGCAAATGAAGGATAACATGTATCCAAATGTTTCCATGCTTCACTGTCAGATGGATGAGTCATTACTGTATCATCACGACTTCTTGCATGCCAACTCATGTAGGGGGCTGTCTTTTCCGACATGAATAATCTTTGAAGCCTCGGTGTTAGTGGAAAATACCGAAGCACCTTAAACGGGATATTTTTCTGTCGGACCGATTTCTTCTCCTTGTAACGAGGGTGTTGACATACAGGGCATTTATCCAACTGCACATTTTCTTTATAATATAAAATGCAGTTATTTTGGCACGCGTGTATTTTTTCGTACCCAAGCCCCAATTTTCTCATTAGCTTTTTAGTCTTATAAAAAGTAGGCTCAAACTTGTTATCAGTAGGCAGCATTCCATTAATCAATCCAGCAATCCGATCATACGCAACTCCGCTGATATTACAATCGGCCTTGATGTTTAAGAGCTGTGTCATTGCTGAAAACCTAGTGTATTTAGGACAATTCTCATACAAAGGTTCATCGGCAGCTTTCAACATCTCGTAAAATTCTGCAGCTTCTTTATTCGGTAATTCAATCTCTACCGCAGCCCCTACTTCTGTGATATCAACCGCTGTAGTATCTGGTGGGACTGATGTCTGAAGAACTGGCCGATCAACATTATCATTCAGGTGGAATTGACCCCCAAGACTATCAAGTATCATAGTTCTATAAGGATTACATTGACCGGATGAAGAAGCACCAGCAGAGGAAGATTCACCATATGTCTGAACGACAGGATTGCTCGACGTCCCGACTTCGCGTGACTCCCCGTGACAAGTCCATAGAAAATATCTTGGTGTAAATCCTTTGGTATATAGATGCAGAGTGACAGTCTCCCGATCCAAAAATCGGCCATTCGAACAAATGCGGCACGGACATCGGATTTGATCACCCATGCTAACGAAATTCCGATTCGAATAGGCGAAATTTAGGAAGTACGTTACGCCTAATCGAAACTCATTCGTTAAAGCTCCATGATCAAAACGTCGGTACATCCAACTTCGATCAGCCGACATGATTCTGTCAATCAATGACAATTTCTTTGGTTAATGTCTTTAGGTGAGATGGTCCTATTCCATTCGGGATTTATGTTATTCGTACTGCACTTACGTTTTTATTTTAACTGTTAACTAATTATTCTAAATTTCGACAGCATCTCCCTACAGTTCTCCGAATACGCATATCATCTGGGCGCGTATCGGAGAACAAGAGAGATGTTGCCGAAATTTAGAATAATTAGTTAACAGTTAAAATAAAAACGTAAGTGCAGTACAAATAACTATATTCCCAAATTATCCAATCAGGGACAATTCAAGAATTGTACGTCGTATAAAAGATCATCTACTTCTTTTACACGAACATACAATCCCCGAACGGATCTAAGGTTTTGCTAAATCATATCCGACTGATCGATGCGTACGTGAAACATATCAACTCGTCGGATGGATGATTATTTTCTAAATGTTTTGAGACAGTTCGAGTCCATATTGGACGATTTCGGCGCGCGTCCGAAGTGGACGATTCCGGCGCGAGTCCGAATTGGACGATTCCGGCGCGCGTCCGAAGTGGACGATTCCGGCGCGCGTCCGAATTGGACGATTCCGGCGCGCGTCCGAAGTGGACGATTCCGGCGCGAGTCCGAATTGGACGATTCCGGCGCGAGTCCGAATTGGACGATTCCGGCGCGAGTCTGAATTGGACGATTCCGGCGCGTGTCCGAAATTAATCTAAACCCTAATAATTAATCTAACAAATTAAACAATTAATCTAAACAATTAATTAACATTTATAAAATAATTAATTAACAATTTCAAAAACAATATATATATATATATATTCCGGCGCCGGAGTCCACCCTCCGGCGCCGGCGTACAGTGGCCGGACACACTGTCCGGCCACTGTAGAAGGTCCGGCGGCGGCCATAGGCCGACCGCCGCCGGCCGAAACCCTAGAAATAGGGTTTCGGTCGGATTTTAACATCTCCGGCCGAAACCGTATAGGCCGGCCGATCAACATACCGGCAGCAGCGGCAGCGGCGCGTCGGCGAGAGGCGTCGGCGAGAGGCGTCGGCGTCGGCAGCAACGGCAGCAGCGGCGAAGTTCTCGGCAGGAGGCGGCGGCGGCAGCAGCGGGAGGAAGAAGGGTCGGGCGCGAGAGCGTGCCCTATATAAACTTATCAGCAACGGCTCACTCTCCCGTTAGAAAGCCGTTGCTGATAAGTTATCATCAGCAACGGCTCACTTATCCGTTAGAAAGCCGTTGCTGAAAATTAAAAAATCAGCAACGGCTAGCCTTTCCGTCCGAAAGCCGTTGCTGATAATTAAAATAATCAGCAACGGCTCGGTTTTTCGTTAGAACGCCGTTGCAGATACAGATATCTGCAACGGCTCGGGCGGCCGTAAGAATGCCGTTGCAAATAGCAACGGCTTGAGCGGCCGTTGCTGATAGCCGTTGCTGAAGTCCAAGTTTCTAGTAGTGATTCACACGACCCAAACCGGCCCAAACCTAGCAATCATACTAGTTAGTCGCTTGAATCTATCTAGCGAGCCTTCTACCTAGGCCCTCTCTGGTTGGGAATAGCCCACCCAACCAAATCCACTCAAGTCTAATGTCAGCGTGGCCCGCCCCGGGTCTAATGTCAGTGTGGCTCACTGACGCAGTATCAAGACCCAAAATCCACTCGTCGAGTCGGGACCAACGTGTCATGTTGGCACGCTTCTCGGCCCGGCCATCGCTCATCCACAAGCACAAACACAATCAACATCCATGCACAGTACACACAAGTACATAAAGAATATTTTTTGCCGACAACCGGGGTACGCATCTACGCACCCCCACTCGACCCTCTCTTGGGTCCAACCTCTTGGCTCTATGTTTTATCACCCAAATTATTGTCACTGCCGCTTAGTGCAGCATTGTGAGTCTCCATCACACTATCATAGAGAGAAAAAGGAAACAATTATCTCGCTAACATAAATAATTCATTCAACTATAATTTAAATTACTAACCGCATGGTGCGCTGAGTGCTGTCATGGTTGCCAGATCTCATAGTATAACTATACCGTATGTCGACATGCTAGCATATGTCTCATACGGTACCTGTAAGACCCAAAAGAATTACTAATATAAAAATTCTATTTTTGGTGCAACGCACCGGATCGGAGGTTAGCCAGGTCGAGCCGTGGAAACCATCTCGAGTAGAAGGTATAACCCAACCCATGGAAATATGAAGTTAAATTGGTTCAATGGTTATTTCCTTTCTTGCTTATGATGTCTTATTAAGTCGAGCTCGACTCATGAGTGCGGATAGGATCGGAGTCCGAATTGGACCCGGATCGAACCGAGTAGAAGTCAAGTCAAGTGAGGGGCAAATGGGTCATTGGATGAGGGGAATAAAACCCCTCACCCAAGCCACCTGTGTGGTTCAAAGAGAGAGCCGCACACACCCCATCAAGAGGGAGAAAGGGAGAGAGAAGGAGGAGATCTTGTCGGCACCAAGTTCGCGGCGACGCTCGAGGAGATCGGAATCTCATTTCATCAAGATTTCTTCACGATCTAATTCAAGGTGAGTGGTTAGAGTAGATGTTAAGGGGAGGCCGGTGGACGGCCCCATGGATTTTGAAATCCAAGTTTTTCTTCGCGAGTTTTGTCGATCTAGTTGTTTTTCCATGTTAGATTTTTAAATTGTTGTGCATACTGTGATCTCATGTTTGAAAATATGTCGATTTATTGTTTTAAGGGGCTGGTCGAGTCGAGGAAAAAGGGGAAAGGTCATGCCAAAATTTTCCCCAATTTTAAGGGGCAACTCGCGTATCGACTTGTATTAATTTTGTTTTCGGTTTTGGATTGATGCTCGAGTGGACGCCGCAGCCATGTCCACCACCCCTAGAGGTTTGACCGAGCATGGTCATCATCCTGCTCGAGTTGGCCGAGCAGTAGAAGGGGGAAAAGTAGGGCTGTTTGTATTGGATTGTTGGATCTCTTATTTTATCGCCTTAACTCGCACCTTCATGTTTAAATGTTAGATTAAATTTGAAGTTTATGTTTACTATTCTATTGGTTAAAATGCATAGATTCCAGCCCCTTCCGACATGGATTGTTCGGCCGAGCAAGGGTTACCTTGCTCGAGCTTCGGCCGATCAAGGGAAAGGGGGAGGAAACGAACGATTTTGTGTAGTTGTTCATATCCCCCTGTTTAATGTTTACTCATATTCACGTTAATGTTAATCCATATTCATGTTATGAATTGTTGGGATAGATCAACATTTTCATTTTGGAAATGTTCTTGCTAATGCTTATATGGTATATGTAGACAAGAAAGGTTTCATTTAATTGCTCATATCATGTTTAAATTGTTGCTATGCTTAGTGTATGTTCCATATGGGTTAACCTTTACATTACTTACTTTTTATTTCAGTTCTTCATGATGTTACTATCTGTAATTAATTTGGTAAGTGATGTGGAAATGGTAGGTCAAGTGCCTACATAATCGGCGAGTTCGCTCATTCTAGGAAGAATGGGTTAGATGACTTGTGGTATCATTTAACTTAGATACAAGACACATACACTAGATGCTTCATTTAAGGAAACATTGATACCCTAGGGTAAGGGGTCGGGTATGGGCAATTGCCCAGTAAGCAAAACACAACATAGTTGCACACCTAATTTTGGGTTGCGGTTGATGGTCTACTGGGAAGTGTCACTAGCCGGATGGCAAGCACTCGACTCAGCGGTTTATAGGGTCTTGAGATTGCACCAGCGGGCCTGCTAGGTGTTAGACCCGGGTGGCGGAGGGTCTTGAGATTTCGTTAGTAGGCCACGCTGATGGTAGACCCGAGTAGGTTGGGACTAGCTATCCCTAACCCGGAGGATCACTGAAACTAGTGGCCATCCTAGTTGACGGATCCGAAATCTAAAAGTTTCTAAATGAGGAGCCTGTAGGGGCTGGTTTGAGTAGGCCGACTTCCGAAATCAGGTTAAGGAAGGACTGTACCTTCCATATATATACTTAGGTCATTATTGGCCGAGCTTGCATCATGGATATGTGCCCGAGAGGCCGGTTCATCCACTCATCCGTCTGGCACAGTGATTGTTTATGGAATATGATTTGATAACTTCCTTATATATGTGATTACCGAGGTTTTAAATGGAGGTTCGGAAGAATCGCTCACTGAGTTCCTCGTGTACTCACGGTTTTCCTTTCTTGTTATTTTAGCAAAGCCTGACCAGTGAGGTACGGCTTGGTGGCATGGCGCGCAGCAGAGCAAGCGTGGGTGCAGATCTCATAGCTGGCAGTGTCTAGTCGTAGTCGTGTCTATTAGAGTCTGATGTATGCATTGAGTTTATTCTGTAAAAACTTTGAAATGTTTCTTCAAAAAAACTTTTGGTTGTTTATTTGAAACTTGTGGTATTTTAGAGCTTGGCGTGATCAACTTGTTTTGAACTTTTAATAATAGTTGTTATCGTTTGTCTTTGGTCATTGCTTGATGTATTCTGTTATGTTTTTGTGAGTTGTTAGTCAGTGCATAGGGTAGGCTTCGGGGTACTGACTCGTACCCTGGCCGGTCACGCGTACGCTGAGTTGGGGCATGACAGTACCCCACTCCTAGTCATAGTCAAGACCTAATCAAAAGCTCTGATACCAACTTTGTCACACCCCAACTGAGGTTCATGTGACCGGCCAGGGTCTACATACTACCCTGTAGCCTACTACCTACACCGACCATCAAGAAAACCAGAACACATTGGATAAAAGAAGCCACAATAAAATTCTATTTAACTTTTCAAAGTTCACAAATATGATTTTTCAAATAAAAGAAGAAAACCTAACATCGTCACAAACTGGAACATCTCATGTTCAAAGTTTATTACAAGTTTTAAAAACAACAACTGTCAGTGTAGGAAAACGACAACACAAACAACTAGACTATGACTAAAGGACGCCACTACGAGATTTGGCTCCACCGCCTGCCCTCCAGCTACACCATGACAACAAGCCCCAATCACTGATCATGCTCTGCAAAACAAAAGAAACAAATCGTGAGTCCACTTGGGACTCAGTGAGCGGTTCTTTTGAACCTCCACATAAATCCTCAATTAGGCGTGCATAACATATAAGGCAGCATAATATATAGACAGGGAGATAAGCTACTTTTTATTATGACTACCGACCCCATGGGTCATTCTGTAAAGACCATACATGAGAAAAACCTGCCATAACAACCTAAATATGCCACCTGGCATCCGGCCATTAGGGCCTACTTATGGTATAAGAATCCCGGATATACCCGTCCATACTATACAAAGTAGAATCACACTGGCCGCTCGGCCACATCATATCAATATGAAGTCAAGAAATCCCAGGCCATCGACTAGGATGGTCTTCTATTCTTCGGACACCGTCTGGGGTAGGGATAGCTAGTCCCACCCAACTAGGGTCTGACACCTAGCGGGCCAGCTAGTGCATCTCAAGACCCAATCACTGGCCAAGTCAAGCATTGGTCATTTTCGACCACCCATGCTTCTCGGCAGACCATCTCAAGCACATCACACAATCAAGATGTCATAGGGTTTCCTTATATATACTTCGGGCAGCTGCCCGCATCCGGCCCTAATTCGGCCTGCAGGGTCAACAATTTAATGTTACCCTTCCGAAAACGTGTATGCCTAATAATTCTAGGTTTCCAAAAATGAATACAAGGAGTCCTAGAAGTTGTGTCATTTCCTAGTTAAGTTTCCATAACTAATTTGCACATTGTCATGTTCTACATGTTATCTAGTGTCATACGCTACCTTGGGTGAAGAATTTTGTGAACCGAACTTGGAATTCCACCCAAGAACATTTTCGGACAGCATATATAAAATATAGAAAGGTACATATAATTCACACAACTACTTTGTATAACTACGATATTCAATGATAAACATTTATATACTGCATTTAGAATTAAATTCAATATGAAACAGCTTAGCTAGCATGGTAAGATAACAATGAATTCAACAATGCATGTAATATTAAGCATGGTAAAAATATCACATCATTTCAAAAATTTAAGAGGAATGATCTAAGGATGGTCACTATGCTATCATTCCTACAATTACATGTATCAATAAATTTGCTTGCCATAGTTAGAGTTTTTCCTAAGTGTCAGCATGTCTCTATTGGTTGAACACTCTAACTATGAAAGTTACCATCTAAAGCTCACCCTCTCCCTCCCTCTAGGCTTGGCCGAGCCTTGAGCAAGGTGAACCTTGCTCGGCTATGCCTCTTACGGTAGAAAGGGAAGAGGAGGATTAACCCCAACCCTAATTCAATGACTCTGTTATATTCTTGTTACATATTAACCAATTTGCCCTTCCCCCTATACTCGGCCGAGCCTTGATCATGGAACTTTGGGGTTGCTCGGCCGAACCTATGGGCTTTAGGGAAGATGAGTTCATCAACACTTGAAATCAACGACTATGGACACACTATTCATGAAATTGAGACCATCCGAGGGTTCTACTTCCGTCAAGGGAATTGGGGAAAATTTTGGCATGACCTTTCCCATTTTCCCTTGATTCGGCAGCCCTAATACTCAAGAAATCGGCGAGAAATCATGACGATCCGACAAGAATCAATGCAAAACAGCGAATAGACAATCCCGGAACCAAGAATCATCGGAAATTCGCGAGAAAACATAACCTAGAAACTCCTAGGGGTTCGACTACCCACCTGATCCAATCCATCAAATCTAACCACTCATCTTTGCTTGAGAAAGATGAAGGATCGGATGTTGACAACCTCGAATCTTTCGGCGACGGTGCGAAACTCGGATCGATCAAGACCTCTCCTCCTTGCTCCCTCTCCCTCTCTCCCTATGCGTTGCCTTGTGCGACTCCTAGATGAGTCGCACGACAGCTTGGATGAGGGATTTTAATCCCTCATCTAACATTCCATACTTGAACTTGACACTTACTACTGACTCGACTCAGCCCGAGTTCGACTTGGGTTCCGACTCTATCCATAACACGAGTCGATCTAACTCGATTAAGGTATAAATGCATAATAGGAAAGAGTCATTTACCCAATTTAATTGCATACATCATTAGTCAGGTCATACCTTCTACTAGAGGCGATTTCGAGGCTCGACTCGACTAACCCCGGATCCGGCGCACTGCACCAAAATAGATTTTTTATATTAGGAAATTTTTTCGGATCTTACATGCTTTCATTTGATATATTTACTCGTCAAAACATCTTACTTAAAAGAACATCAATTTGGTTGTGAACGATTTTAAATCGAAAAGATTGTAGTTGAACTTAGTTTTAGCTACACACTATTCACCCCCACCCCCCCCCCGCCACACCCCCTTCTAGTGTGGATATTTGAACAACAAATTCCCCACTACTGGCTCAGCGACTGGCCATGGTTCCATATACGGGTGTTTCTTTTTGTCTGAGGAAACTAGCGTTTTCGCCAATGGAATTAGAGATGTGGACCTAGTTTTTGGCTTTGGGCAGAAGGCTGAGGCAGCTTGGGTTTGATAAATCTGAGGCTTATATGCATGAAGTGAAGCTGTTGAAGCTTGAATTGGCCCATGTCAGGAGAGTGAAGAGTCGTAAGATTAGGCGTTTGAATCTTACTGTTGTGAAATTGAGGATGAGTCCACGAGGAACCTTGAGGCATCCATAGTGGAGAATTCTCGTCTGCGAGACGAAGTGGCAGAATGCAGACGAATGGCAAAGAACTTTGAGGATGAGATGAACCGTTTGCGGGATGCCAATTTAATTTTGTATAATGAGGGTTTCAGCAAGGTGATTGAATAGGTTCAATTTTTTGCTCCTGAAGCTGACTTTTCTGGAGTTGACAGTTCCAAAGAGATACAGAATGGGGCTTCAATGGATCCCGAACCTGAGGAGGAGGTTCCTATTTCCGTGGAGGAAGAGTTGCCATATGCTATTTCTGAGCCTCCTGTTGTGACCTTCGAGAGCGTTCTGGAGAAAGAAACTGTTGTGGAGTTGTTCAATCCCGAGGTGCTTCCTCCTTTATGAATGTTGGCATTTTTAAATCGCCCTTGCGTGGGCCATACATTGTCTGTAATGGATTGTCGCCTGTTGTGGTTTGTCTGAAGTGCTTGACTATTGCCCCTTTGTGGGTCTATTTATGCATACAATGGTTTTGTTTTGCTTCATGTTTTTACTGTTTGTGATGCTTGGCTTCTTATGAAGGGAGAATCTTTGTTTGAAACTTCTGAAATCTTTGTTTGTGGTTGAACCTTCTCAAATCTTTGTTTAAGGTTTAACCTTCTATAATGACTCTGAATTTGTTCTAGAGGTTAAGCAGTAATGGCAGGCTCTAGTGTTCGAGCTGGGATGGTTGTGTATTTATGATAAATTCAAGAATAGTGGCTCCAAGGCCGAGCACTGCATCGGGGGTCCCGGGTGAGCTTGCCGAGGAGTGTAAGGCATGACCGTGCGTGAGGAGTCGAGTAAGGGATATGAGGTCGGAAGTAGTGGCGTGATAACCAACGAGCCAGGGTGGTGAAAACCGAGTGCTGGTCATGTGAGGGCACTAAGGCCGGGATTAGCAACTCTGGGGGCCGAGGACTACACTTGTGGGTTCACGCCGAGCTCATCCAGGACCATCAGGCAGGACCGCGTGCAAGGAGTTGAGTAAGTGCTCTTAGGCTGGAAGTAGTGGCGTGATAGTCGACGAGCCACACTGGTGAAAATTGAGTCATGGTCATGTAAGGCCGTTGAGACCGGGAGTAGCAGATCTGGGGCTGAGGACTGCACTCGGGGGGGGGTTCAGGCCAAGCTCGCCAAGGAGCGTAAGGCAAGACCGCAAGCAAGGAGTTGAGTAAGGGCTATGAGGTCAAAAGTAGTGGCGTGATAGCCAATGAGCCAGGCTGGTGAAAATTGAGTCCTGGTCATGTAAGGGCGCTGAGGTCGGGAGTAGCGGCTCTAGGGGTTGAGGACTGCACTCGGGAGTTCAGGCTGAGATCGCCAAGGAGCGTAACATAGGACCGCACGCGAGGAGTTAGGTATGGGCTTTAAGGCCGCATGTAGTGGTATGATAGCCAACGAGCCAGGCTGGTGAAAACTAAGTCCTGGCCGTCTAAGGGCGCTGAGGCCGGGAGTAGTGGCTCTGGGAGCCGAGGACTGCACTCGGGGTTCAAACCGAGCTAGCCGAAGAGCGTAAGACAGGACTGCGCACGAGGAGTTGGGTAAGGGCTTTGAGGCCGGAAGTAGTGGTATGATAGCCAACGAGCCAAGCTGGTGAAAACCAAATCCTATTCATGTAAGGGTGTTGAACCCTAAAGTAGCCGGCTCTGGAGGGCCGAGGACAAGACTCGGTGGAAATTGAGCTCGCGAGAAGTGCGCTTGGGATCGTGTTGCTCATTTAGAGCAGGAAGGCCACATTTAGGGCCGAGGGCCAGACTTGGCGAAAACTAAGCTCGCGAGAAGTGCGCTTGGGGTCGTTGGGGGCGCAGGAGCCCGTAATAGGCACTAAGACCGGCATGCCAGACTGTGTTGGTAAAATGGCCACACTAGAGGGGGGATGAATAGTGTGTTAACTAAATCAATTAGTCTAACTTCGTTTTTAATCATTTCTTAGTTTGATTAGACAATTCACAATTGAATGATTAAATGCGGAAGCGATTAATGATAAAATAATTAACACAAACAAAATATCAATGTTAAGACAATGATTTATAGTGGTTCGGCCCCAATGCCTACTCCACTACCTAAGCACTGCGCTTAGGATTTCACACCCAAATCCACTAAATTACAAGTAGCTTACAATCAAGGACTTTACACCGGAAAGACACTACACTCACCTCGAAGGCACTTCCACACCCAAAAGTATACCGCCTCCCTACCGAGTGATCTTTCCCACCTCAATTCCTAAGACCTACCTTCTTTCCTAAGGATACCACTCAATCACAAGACCCAACACTAGGTATTCTTACAAGCTCAAGTAAATTAAAGTGAAAACCAATCAAAACAAATCTATTACAAGAATAAGGTGAAGAAAACTTATCACAATGAGAACACCTCTTCTTCTTGAGCCTAGCACCCTTGATGAGCCCTCCAATGAAGAACACTTGAGATTGAGAAATCAAGATCTAGGTTAAGTGGATTTGATCAAAAAGGAGCCTAGAAGATGCTAAGAATCACTCTTTGAGGCTTAGAAGCATGATTAACATCTTGGGAGAGAGGTTGGGGTGAGTATTTATAACCCCCCAAACAAAGGGCTCATCAACGAGCATATTTCTGCCCGTTCCCGATGCCCGATCGCTTGTCGATCGATCGTTGGTCGACTGACTAAGCGATCGCCGAGCGACCGAAGGCCTACTGCCAATTTTTGGCAATATTCAGTCGACCGACTAGTCAATTGAATTAGCTACTGCCAATTTTTGACCTTATTCGGTCGATCGACCAGTCGATCGAACCTAGGCTGACTTTGTTTTTTCCAGTTTTCTTCTTGCACACTTCGTTTTCGGGTTCCGGCCTTCAACATGCATAAACTTGGAGAGCTTTCCATATGTTCTCTAGACTCATCCATGGTGTCTTCGGTGCACACGTCAAACTTCTATAAGTCATCATAAATGTACGTCATATCGAGACCGATGCCGCGAACCACGAAACCTTCATGCTTCAAGAACTTAGTTAAAAAGACTCGGTTTGTTATCATCAAAATAATCCTGGAGAGAGTAGGGCACAAGGGAGAAATCCTCAGCCAACAGACTGGTGCAAACTGAATTATGGCCATAGAGTGGAGCGCCGTGCTCTGAGGCTAGGACTAACAACTCTGAAGGCCGAGCTAGCCGAGCTAGGAGCAAAAAGTGGAATCGTGCGCGAACATTCAAGTGGGTTTTGAATAATGAAATATTCGTTAAAGCGGCAAGATGGTCGTAGAGTTCCCTAGGAATAAACAGAGAAAAGATGCACGAAATGCAATTTTATTGAGTAATAAAGAGATTGTGCGTACTGAAAAATGCTCGGTCTAGGCTTCATTTGTGCTCGATGTGGCGATTTGATCACAGCGTGAGTTCTTTCAAGAATTAAGTCAGGGTTATTTTCTCATGTCCTGTCCAGGGTATGGCTCGAAAATTTTTATCGACTATTTGGCATCAACTATGGAAAGTGCTTGTGGGTCATTAGGCTCTTTCTTTGATTCAGCCATCTTTGGCTTGAGGCATTGATTATAGCACCACCGGGCTTCTTTTTGGTTGGCGTGTAGCACGCCTACTTCCATTTTTGAACCAGGAAATTTTAATGCTAGGTGGGGAGTGGATATGATAGCTCCCAGATTATTCAGGAACGGTCGTCCTATAATCATATATATGATATGGGCTGGAGATGTTGATGACAAGGTTACTGTACATCAGTTGTTTTTGCCCTTGGTTGAAATTTGAACATCGTCCTTAGCCATATGGCTCCTCAAACATCCACCTTTTCTCCTTAGAAGCCTACTAGGTCTCCTTTGCATGGGGTGAGTGAGGCTTGTGTTAATTGCATTTTCTCGAAGGTGGAGTATAAAAGGATGTCGGCAGAGGTGCCTTGGTCAACAAGGACCTTTTCAATGATAAAATTTCCTACAATTATAGAGATTACGACTGGGTCGTGTAGGTTTTGATCAGTTTTGCAAAAATTGGATTCATAGAACGATATTATCGGGGTTTTGGATATGGGCCAGTGTGGGCGAGCAACCCTATCGACTGCCATTACTGCTCCAACCTCGCTCTCTCTAGCAGTGGATGTATTTGTCTAGATGTCCTGCATGGACTAAATCTTCAAGTTGGTCACCGGGTACCACACAATCCTCGGTGGTGTGTCCGTAGGTGTCGTGGAATGCACACTTTTTTGCTCATATCTGCTCCACTTTTTTGGCTTTCCCGTGTTGGTGGGGTATCTGATGACCTTCAAGTGGTAGATGTCACGATTGATGGTTTCCTTCCTACTATTGAAAGGAGTGTACCTTTTGAATCGGGCACTCGAGCGAGTTGGTGACCTCGGCCATCTGCCATTGTTCTGCTCGTGGCAGTTGCGGTCTTCACTTTTTTTCTGTCCGCATTCTTGGATTTTTTTATCTTCGACAGCTACCTTGAAGCTCTGCCTGTTGGTCTTTTTAGCTTCTCAGAGTTCTTCCATCTTTATGTGTTGATCAAATACTCACACTAGAAGGGCGGTTTGAATAGAGTTGGGTGAGTTTTAACTTATATTTGATTTCTTTCGAGTTTGATTTTTAATGCAACCAAAATTAACGTGCTTCTAGCTAGAGATGCTCAATGAATAATAAATAGCAAATAAGCACAATCAAACAAGCAATGCAAAGATGAGCAGTTATAGTGGTTCGGCCAACAACCTACTCCACTACCTTGGCTCCACACCAAGGATTTCTAACCAACACTTTATAGATTATGTGTTTCCCTTTGAATACAACCGAGGCCTTCCTTCTCAACTCTTTGAGAATGTCTTAAACCTATTCACCTAGGCAAAACATAAATCTACAAAGCAAACCCTAAGTGTTACATTAGCACACCTAGTATGCTAACAATGAAGAAACAAGTTCAAATAACAAGTAAAATTACAATGAAAAGAGCTAAAGAGTAAACCACAACTACAAGCTCTTTTCCAAGCCTTCAACGCCTCCAACTCCACAAGATGTTGAGGTCAAATCAAAGCCGGAGTCAAGGGAAGATGAGCGCTTGAGAGAAATTGTCGATCAGAGAAGCAAGCGTGGGCAAATCAAGCTTTTAAGGCATAAATCTCACTTAGGAAGCTTTGATGACTGGTTAAGAAGGGTTAATGAAGGTTGGTGAGGGTATTTATAACCCCTCACTCGATAGTTCATTCCAACGGGTGTTTTTCTGCTCGTTAGATGTCGTTCGATCGCTTGTCGGTCGGTGGTCGGTCGATCGACCGATCGACCGCCCAGCGATCGCTAGGCTACTGCCCTTTCCCGGCCAAATTTGGTCGACCAACTAGTCGACCGAATCGGCTAGTGCCAATTTTTTGCTTTGTCCGGTCGATCGAATTGGCCACTACCAATTTTTGGCTTCGTTCGGTCGACCAACTGATCGACCGAATTGGCTACTGCTAATTTTTTGCCTCGTTCAGTCGATCGATCGAACCTGGGCTAAGGCTATTTTTTACACTTATTTTGTTGCGCACTTTGTTCTCAGGTTTCGTTACCAAGTTTTGACTTAGATAACATTACAAGTAGGCTTGGGATATGTTCCTAGGGATATTTTACATAGAATTTACTTGGTGATCTATGAACTCTACACAATTTACATCGGAGCCTTTTTGCCGATTTTTGCATTTCTCCGAGCGAAGTTCGCGCGCGTACCGTAACCCCAACATGAACTCAAAACATCACAAATATATTAAATACATATTTGTTATCATCGAAATACAGATCGAAGCCTAGGGAGAACCCTTGGGCCAACAATCTCCCCCTTTTTGATGATGACAAACAAAAGATGAAATTCTATAAAACTCTAAATACCATTTGTGAGTTTGAGTTCAGGCATACAAAACCTATTTTGCAACTTGACATATGCTCCCCCTATCAATATGCATATCATGCTTATAACTCCCCTTATCTATATACATCATAAAACACATGTGACCTTGCTTTTTCTCCCCCTTTTGACATCAATCAAAAAGGTCAAGAACTAAGGTACTATTAATGAGTTTCATCAATAAAACAGAGAAAAATATAAAACCAAGTATCATCTATCACTATAGTCCTTCCTATCAACGTAAGCCTATAGAAGGCAAACATCGATAAGTCACAAAGCCCCATTAGAAGGCAATACATAAGTGTGATGATACTACATGAAATGCAATTTTTTTTTTCAAAAAGCATGTAAATTTTGAAAGTTTAAACACTTGGAAAAGCACAAATCCATAATTGCATTCTTAAATTTGTAAAGCTCTTCTTCATTTAAGGGTTTTGTGAATATATTCGCAAGTTGCTTGTCGGTGGATACAAATTCCACGTATATATTTCCCTTAGCAACATTATCCCTAAGAAAGTGGTGCCTTAGATCAATGTGCTTGGTCCTAGAGTGTAAAATTGGATTTTTGTTAAATTAATTGTACTAGTATTATCACAATATTGGGTATACTTAAGTCCATAATCTAAAAGAGTTTGTTTCATCCACAGGACTTGTGCACAACTACTAGCTGCAGCGATGCATTCCGTTTCAGTAGTTGAAAGTGAAATCGAGTTTTGTTAATTTGAAAACCAAGAAACAAGACTCATCCCTAGGAATTGACAACACCCACTTGTGCTTTTTCTATCTACTTTACACCCAACAAAATCGGCATCCGAAAAACCAATTAATTCGAAAGATGCATTACATGGATACCATAATCCTAAGTCAATCGTGCCTTTCAAATATCTCAATATGTGTTTGACCTCACTTAAGTTAAATATTTTAGGACAAGATTGAAACCTAGCACATGCACAAACACTAAACATGATATCAGGTCTACTTGCGGTTAAATAGAGAAGGCTACCGATCATACCTCGATATTGTTTTTCATTTACCTTTGCACCATCTTCATCTTTATCAAGCTTAATGGATGTGCTCATTGGTGTAGAAGTTATCTTTGGCTTCATTCATCCCAAACCTTTTGATGAGCTCTTTTGTGTACTTGGCTTGATTTATGAAGATTCATTTGTTGGTTTGCTTGATTTGGAGACCAAGCATGAAGGAGAGTTCTCCCATCATGCTCATCTCAAACTCCTCTTGCATGCACTTTGCAAACCACTCACAAAGCAATTCATTAGTAGCACCAAATATTATATCATCAACATAAATTTGCATGAGTAAAATATCATTTTCATTATTTTTTATAAAAAGAGAAACATCGGCTTTTCCAATGTTAAAGCCTAGATCAATCAAAAATGTGGAAAGCCTTTCATACCAAGACCTAGGGGCTTGTTCTAAACCATACAAAGCCTTTTTAACTTGCATAAGCCAAAAGCATGCTAATTGCCTCTAATTTAGCTACGGGAGCATAAGTTTCACTATAATATATTCCTTCTTCTTGATTATACCCTTGGGCCACTAACCTAGTTTTGTTTCTAATGACTAAACCTCCTTCATCTAACTTGTTTCTAAATAACCATTTAGTCCTAATTACGGTTTGTCCGCTAAGTCTAGGTACTAAGTCCCAAACTTCATTCCTAATAAATTGATTAAGTTCATCTTGCATAGCAATTACCCAAAATTCATCTTCTATTGCTTCCTTAATCTTTTTTGGCTCTACTTGAGATATGAATGCTACATATTGATAAATATTCTTAAGTTTAGAACGCGTTACCATTCCTGTTGATGGTTCTCCAATGACTTGATTCATTGGATGATCTCTTATCAACCGGTACCCTTTGGGGAGAGGTGGTAGAGCTTCCTCTTCTTCTTCTTCATCTTGAGGTAGAGTTGAGGATGAAGGTTCTTCATGGTGAGTTTCCTCATTGTTTTCATCTTCAACCTCTTTGTCATGAAATGTTAGTTCCTCTAGTTTCTCACCTACATCACAATCTTAACATTTCTAGTAGAATCATTAGTTTCATCAAAAGTAACATGCATAGTTTCTTCAACAATCATAGTTCTACGATTATAAACTCTATAGGCCTTAGAACTATTAGAGTAACCTTGGAAAATGCCTTCATCGGATTTAGAATCAAATTTTTCTAGATGCTCCTTAGTGTTTAAAATAAAACATTTACATCTGAAGACACGAAAATATCCCACACTTGGGATTTTATCATTTTAAAGCTCAAAAGGTATTTTCTTGATTGTATGTCTTGATAAAACACGATTAAGTACATAACATGCAAGAGGTGTTTATGGCTTCGGCCCAAAAATACTTGGGCAAATTATTTTCACAAAGCATGGTCCTAGCCATCTCTTGTAAGGTTCTATTCTTCCTCTCAACCACTTCATTTTGTTGAGGGGTTCTAGGGGAAGAAAAGGTATGCTCAATACCCAATTCATCACAAAATTCGGAAAACTTTTCATTTTTAAATTCTCCTCCATTATCACTTCTAATTTTCAAAATTGAAATTCCTTTCTCATATGTAACTCTCCTAGCAAATATATTAAAGAAATCAAAAGTTTCATTTTTCTTAGCTAGGAAGAAAACCCATGTAAATCTCGAGAAATCATCAACCAAAACATAGCAATATAATTTTTCACCTAGACTAGCCACATCACAAGGACCAAAAAGATTCATGTGCACAAGTTCAAGTGTTCTAGATGTACTCACTTGATTAATGCTATGATATGAAGACTTAACTTGTTTTCCATGTTGACATGCATCACAAAGTTTGTCTTTTTCAAATTTTATCTTAGGTATTCCTTTAACTAAGTCCTTTTTAGATATTTCATGGATGAGGCTCATGCTAGCATGTCCCAGCCTTCTATGCCCCAACCAAGAATCATTTTCCATGGCAACTAAGCATCTAACATGAGGATCAGACAAAATATTTAAAACTTGTGTGTAAACATTTTCTTGCCTATTTCCAATAAACACAATATCATTAGATGGTGCACTTCTAATGATGCATTTAGATGCTTCAAAAATGACTACATATCCATTATCACAAAATTGAGATAAGCTAATAAAGTTATGCTTTAACCCATCAACTAGTAAAGCATTTTTAATGCATAGGTACGGGAGTATACCTATATCACCAATGCCAACAATTTTACCTTTGGAATTGTCTTCAAATGTCACATGTCCACCATCCTTGCTTGATAGGGCTGCGAAGAGATTGATATCAACCATCATGTGTTTTGAGCAACCACTATCCAAGATCCATGTGCTTCTACTTCCTTGAGGATGCTTCTCCATTTGCAAAAGTGAATCTAGCATGAGGGTATTGGTGAAATGGCCACACTAGAGGGGGGGTGAATAGTGTGTTAACTAAACTTGTCGCCTAAATTCGGTTTTACACATTTTCATAAACTACTTAGGCAATTCACAATTTAACGACTAAATGCAGAATCGACTAATGATAAAGCAATTAACACAAAATAATATATCAATGCTAACACAATTATTTATAGTGGTTCGGCCCCAATACCTACTCCACTACCTAAGCACCCCGCTTAGGATTTCCAAACTAGTTTAACTAGATTAATTAGTTTCCTTACAATGAGGACTTTACACCGGAAAGTCTCCGCTCTTAAACCGAAGGCACTTCCACACCCGGAAGTATCCCTCCTTCCTACCAATAGCACTCTCCCACCTCCACCTAAGGACAACTCAACTAATCCTAGCAAACTAAAGTTTACAATGGTGGATTTAAGCCTTAACACCAAGGCAACCACCAACTCAATCAAACCGAGCAACCTAGGTTTATACAAGTGATATACAATGAAAATAAACTACAAAATATACAAACAATGGAGAAAATAAATAATACAACAAATACTTAGCTCCAAATAAATCTCCCTAGTCTTCTTGATGCCTTAAGATGATGAATCAGTGACGCTTGAAGGCTAAATCAAGGAGTGGAGAACAAAACTAGGGTTCTTGCAAGGATGGCTCAAAGAAATCTTGTAGAGATGCAAGCAAAATAAATCTCTTAGGCTTAGAAGCATCATGGAAGGCTTGGAAGAGAGTTTGGGGTGTTGATCGTCAACGAGCGTTTTTCTACCTATTGCCGATACTCGGTCGCTTGCCTGATGATCGTCGGTTGATCGACCGAGCGATTGTCGAGCGACCGAAGATATTATGCCCATTATGGGCATCATTCGGTCGACCAAAATGGCTTCACCTTCTGCCGGTCGACCAAACCTAGGCATGGCTTATTTTTTTGTTGTTCGTTTCTGGGTTCCGTTTACGCTAAGTCTACTTATATAATAGTTAAATAACTTTAAAACATAAATGTTATATAAGGTTACTCCCTATTTGGATTCAATAAAAATATCTAAAAAATCAAAATCCTTAAGAATCAAAATCTAACTTTTGGGGTCTAGTACAAATTTTCAAAAAATAGAAATTTTATAATCTTCCGGGTCAAATATGGGTAAGCTAAACGCTCCCAAAAAATCCTTTAAAATATCTCATTATCTAGTTTTTACCTAAGGAACAATTACCAACACTTTTGGTGCCAAAAAAATGTCTAGGTCATATAGCCCTCCAAGGAGCTCCCTAGGCTTAGTGAATTTTTGGGCTATTTTCTGATTTTCCGGTTTTTCATGTTTTGGGGTTCGGAATTGGTTTTTGGATTTCTTTGCATCATAATGAGGATTTACAATTTATCTAGACACCATAAACCTAGACTATATCTTCCCAACGAATCCGAGCGCGTAAACCAACGTCCTTCCTATTTTCCAATTTCTTCAATATTTCCGATTGTGGACGTCGTGCGCTAACCATATAGAACTTGAAAATAATTATCCATGAAATCATGAGTTCCATGTTTGTTATCATCAAAATCGAGATTAAGACCAAGGTTGAAAACCTTAGGCCAACAATCTCCCCCTTTTTGATGATGACAAACATCCTTAAGAAAATATATCTTTCAAGCACAAAAGATATCAAACATGGGATTTCTCCCCCTATCAACATGCATATCTATATAATGGAACTCCCCCTATCTATATGCATGGTTTTCCTATATTTTATTCCTTTTTACTTATCTTTTTCTCCCCCTTTTGACATCAATCAAACAGGATGAGAAAAGTCAACTATGGTCAAAGTTGGGACTTGAAAACTAGTTTTCATAAATATGAAGTCAACCAACTCAAGGGGCGAAAACAACATATCCATTATGAGACAAATCAATACATTATGTCAAAGAATTCTAAGTCTAGTATTCATGTATCAAGCTCAAGTAATGATATTTTTATGTATCGGTCAACATATCAAAAACTATTTTAGAAATAATTTTTCTCATCAAATGAGTAGAATGATACCATAAGTGAATTTAAAATATCATACTTCAAGTATCATTTGAAAATCTAATGAAAATTTAAAGTATCGGAAAAATGAGGAACTTGAGAAGAGTATTACTTTAGTGACATTTTCATAAATAAATGAGATTTTTATGACATTTCTAGAGATCATTCAAACTTTCAAAGGACCAAGATATGAGCATGTAAAGTATGTATATCAAGTTTGAAGTGAAATTAATGTCATTTGATCAAAATATGAACTTAGCAGAATTTCATTCAAAGAAGGCTTGAAAACATGAAAATGCTAAGTATCAAATTTTGCTATCTACTCATATTTTCTCTAACTTAGCCATCTGACATCTAACATGAGTGTATCTAAGTATATGAGTCATGTTTGGGCTGAAAATGAGGTTTCTAAGTCACTTTGTTGACTTATGTCAAAGTATACTTCAAGTTTTCAAAAGTCAAACTTTTAAATCCATATAAAATCATATTTTTGATAAAAAAATTTGAAACGGCAAGATGGCCGTAGAGTTCCCTAGGCATAAACAGAGAAAAGATGCACGAAATACAATTTTATTGAGTAATAAAGAGATTGTGCGTACAGGAAAATGCTCGGTCTGGGCTTTATTTGTGCTCGTTGTGGCAATTTGATCACAACGTGAGTTCTTTCAAGGATTAAGTCGGGGTTATTTTCTCATGTCCCGTCTTGGGTTTGGCTCAAACATTTTTGCCGACTGTTTGCCATCAACTATGGAAAGTGTTTGTGGGTCATTAGGCTCTTTCTTTGATTCAGCCATCTTTGGCTTGAGGGATTGATTATAGCACCATCAGGCTTCTTTTTGGTCGGTGTGCAGCACGCCTACTTCCATTTTTGAAATAGGAAACTTTAATGTTAGGTAGGGAGTGGATACGACAGCTCCCAGATTATTCAAGGACGATCGTCCTAGAATCATATGATATGGGCTGGAGATGTTGATGACTAGGTACTGTACATCAGTTGTTTTTGCCCTTGGTTGAGATTTGAACATCGTCCTTAGCCATATGGCTCCTCGGACGTCCACCCTTTCTCCTTAGAAGCCTACTAGGTCTCCTTTGCATGGGGTGAGTGAGGCTTGTGTTAATAGCATTTTCTCGAAGGTGGAGTAGAAAAGGATGTTGGCATAGTTGCCTTGGTCGACTAGGACCTTTTTAATGACAAAATTTTCTATAATTATAGAGATTACGATTGGGTCATGTAGGTTTTGATCAGTTTCACGAAAATCGAATTCATATAACGATATTACCGGGGTTTTGGAGATGGGCCAGTGTGGGCGAGCAGCCCTATCGACCGGCATTACTGCTCGAAGAGATCTCTTTCTGGCTGAGGTGGATTCAACACCTCCTGCAAATCCATTGACGATGTAGTTGATGACTCCTCGAGGCTTTTTTCCCGAGCGATCGATTCGACTATCCTCCCTATGACCTGATTGGGGATTTGGAGGTGTCCGACTTCGTCGTCTAGGGTCGTGGCTTCTGCTCCAACCTCCCTCTCTCTGGCAGTGGATGTATTTGTCTAGGTGTCCTGCATGGACTAAATCTACAAGTTGGTCGCCGGGTACCACACAATCCTCGGTGGTGTGTCCGTAGGTGTCATGGAATGCGCATTTTTTTTCTCACATCAGCTCGTGGCGATTGCGGTCTTCACTTTTTTTGTCTGCATTCTTGGATTTTTTTATCTTCGACAGCTTCCTTGAGACTCTGACTGTCGGTCTTTTGAGCTTCTCAGAGTTCTTACATCTTTATGTGTTGATCAAATACCCACACTAGAAGCGGGGGTTGAATAGTGTTGGGTGAGTTTTAACTTCTATTCGATTTCTTTCGAGTTCGATTTCTAATGCAACCAAAATTAACATGCTACTAGATAGAGATGCTCGATGAATAATAAATAGCAAATAAGCAAAATGAAACAAACAATGCAAAGACAAGTAGTTATAGTGGTTCGGCCAATAGTCTACTCCATTACCTTGGCTCCACACCAAGGATTTCTAACCAACACTATATAGACTGTGTTTCCCTTTGAATACAACCGAGGCCTTCCTTCTCAACCCTTTGAGAATGCCTCGAACCTATTCACCTAGGGAAAACACAATTCTACAAAGCAAACCCTAAGTGTTTACACTAGCACACCTAGCAAGCTAACAATGAAGAAACAAGATCAAATATCAAGTAAAATTACAATGAAAAGAGCTAAAGAGTAAACCACAACTAAAAGCTCTTTTCCAAGCCTTCAGCGCCTCCAACTCCACAAGATGTTGAGGTCGAATCGAAGCCGGAGTCGAGGGAAGATGAGCGCTTGAGAGAAATCGTTGATCAGAGAAGCAAGCGCGAGCAAATCAAGCTTAGTAGGCACAAATCTCACTTAGGAAGCTTTGATGACTCGTTAAGAAGGGTTAATGAAGGTTGGTGAGGGGTATTTATAACCCCTCACTCGACAGTTCATTCCAACGGGCATTTTTCTACCCATTGGACGCCGTCCGATCGACCGATTGACCGCCAAGCGACCGCAAGGCTACTGTTCCTTCCTAGCCGTATTCGGTCGACCGACTGGTTAACCAAATGGGCTACTGCCAATTTTCCACTTTGCCGATCGACCGAATTGGCCACTGCCAATTTTTGGCTTCGTTCGGTCGATCAACGGTCGATCGAATTGGCTACTACCATTTTTTGCCTCGTTCGTTCGATTGACCGGTCGAACGAACCTGGGCTGAGGCTATTTTTTACACTTATTTTGTTGCGCGCTTTGTTCCCGAGTTTCGTTACCAAGTTTTGACTTGGATAACATTACAAATTGGCTTGGTATATGTTTTTAGGGACATATTACATAGAATCTACTTAGTGATCTATAAACTCTACTCAATTTACATTGGAGCCTTTTGCCAATTTTTGCATTTCTCCAAGTGAAGTTCGTTCGTGTATCGTAACCTCAACTTGAACTCAAAACATCACAAATATATTAAATACATATTTGTTATCATCAAAATAGAGATCGAAGCCTAGGATGAACCCTTGGGCCAACATTATGATGCTAGCATCTTTCTCCCGGAACTTGGCCATGTCCTTGGGCTTTGTTAGGGCGATCTGGTCGATAAAGAGTCTGGGCTTTAGCCCAAGTTTCATGGAGTAGAATTCGACTCGTGGGTCGAGGTTGGGGATTTCGATCGGTATGGCTTGGAACCTGCTCATGTAATCGCTTAGGGGTTCATGCTGCTCCTGCCTGACATAATGAAGGGTGTCCTCGTTTTTGTGGTAGACCCGCGATGTGGTGAGCGGGGTGAGGAAGACGTGGGAGAGGTCCTCGTAGGAATGGATAGTTCTTGGTGGGAGGGAGGCAAACCACAACAAAGCGGTTTTTTCCCAGGAAATTGGAATAGCTCTGCAGAGTGCAGGGTCGATTGCTCCGTAAAAGAGCATCATGGTTTTAAATACCGTCAGGAGTAGTGTAGGGTCGCCTGTACTGTCATAGGGCGCGAAGGTAGTAGGCAACTTACTTTTTGACGAGAGGCGGGTTGCCTTTATGTGTACCGTCATAGGGCCATCCCGGCCTTTCTAGCCTTGGACCCTTCCTCTTTTTTTGGACGGCGGGTGTTGGGACCTCATCGCGAAGGACGGGAACTGGTCTCCTCCTCGCGAAGTGATTGCTTTCTTCATGCTCTATGTGGCAGCACTCATGGTTAGTCGGGAGTTGTCCACAAGATCGTGTTAGCATCTCGATTTGGACTATTAACCGTTGGTTTTTTGCCTCCAAATCGTGTATCCGACGTTGGGGCTCTTCAGGGAGAGGATGGGCTAGTGTCGAAACGTCACTCCTCTCTGTTTCAACGTCACTAGGCTGCGGTAGATCATCGCCATCGGGTTGTTGCAGTTGGCATGCAGTGGTCACTTGGCTCCGGGTTCCAACCATTGTAGGAGAGGTAAGATTTACTCAACCCCATGGTGGGCGCCAAATGTTCCTGAATATGGAACTTTGGTTACTTGAGGCGCGCCATGTCTATATTTATTGCAGGTGGAGGTGATGGCGCCTCCTAGTAATTTCGCAGGGATATTGATTAGAATGGGTCAAGGCTAATCCTAGAGGACTTGTAATGGAGTATCCCTCATGATAAGGAAGGATGTGAATGTCCATGTATGGCCACGTTAGGAGTGTGGCCAGGAAGGATGTGGATGTCCATGTATGGCCCGAGTGGAACCGTCTGATCTGGCTCAAGCCCAGTTTAGGAGTGTGGCCAGGTGGAGCCCCCGACGGATCTATTTGGCTCGACTCGAGGTGAGTTGTGGGGCGCTTCTATATCTAATCCGACTGGGCCCAACAGTTCTAGTCAAGTCCAAAAGGCAATCTTGAAAAGTGTTAGGCCATCAAAGAGGTGTAGCATCTTATAGGAAGAATGACCGTCCTATCTAGATTCCTCTCCAGGTCGGAAGACTGGGCCGCACCCTTCTTCAAAATCTTGAGAAAGAAACAAGACTCCCACTGGGACAAGAAGTGCAAACAAGCATTCAAAGGGCTCAAGAATTTCCTCGCCACTCCACCAGTTCTGACAAGCCACAACAGGGAGAGACACTCTTCCTCTACCTCAAGGTAACAGAGAACACCCTTAGCTCGGCGCTAGTCTTGGAATTGAGAAAAGTCAGAAATCAATCTACTTTGTCAGCAAGGTCCTCTAGGGGCATAAAATCAAACACTAGAGGCTTGAGAAGGTTGCCTTCGCCCTGGTCATCTCGATCAGGAGACTAAGGTCATACTTCCAGAGTCAACACATCCAGGTACGCACAGAGCAGTCGATCAGGCAGGTCCTGGACAAGCCCGAACTCGCCGGACGAATGATATCCTGGTTAGTCAAGCTCTTTGAATTCAGCATTGAATACTAGCCTATAGGTCTCATCAAAGCCCAAGAACTGGCCGACTTCGTCGCCGAATTCACAAACTAGGAAAGTACCCCCAACCAAGTTGAAACTTGGTCGTCATTCGTGGACAACGCCTCGAATGAGAAATAAAGTGGAGCTGGCATCATTCTAGATAATGCTTAGGAAATCGCCCTAAAGCGGTCCCTTCAATTCCCATTCAAAGCTAGCAACAACTAGGCGGAATACGAAGCCTTGATCGCCAGACTGAAGCTCGCCCAGGATGTAAAATCTTGGAATGTGATCGTGAAAAGTGAATCACAACTTGTCGTAGGACAAGTCAACGACAACTACCAAGCAAGCGACCCCTCCCTCGAAAGGTACCTCTCATTAGTACATTCTTTAATAACTAACTTTGATAATTGTGTGGTATATTCAACACATACCTCGGGAAGAAAATACCAGAGCTGACCTGTTATCCAAGCTCGCCAGCACCAAGAACCTCAAAACAACAGGTCATTCATACAACAAGTCATTAGCTAGTCGAGAATTCAACAGGCTGACACCTCGATTGAAGTCCAAACAGCCGAGCAAGTTACCTACTAGAGGGGCCCATACATAATCTACTTTAGACAAGGAGAGATGCCGGAGCTACTACTCAACTCCAACTCAAAGAAGTTTAGAAGAACGGTGAGCTACTACACCCTTCTTGATGGTCAACTCTACAAAAGATGATATTCTTGGCCGCTGCTCAAATGCATCAGCCGAGCGCAAGCAGAAACAATGATGACAGAAGTACACAATGACATCTACGGCAATCACATTGATGGAAGATCCTTAGCAGCTAAGATGCTCCGTTAGGGATACTTTTTGCCAACCAT
Source organism: Canna indica (assembly GCA_034359265.1). NCBI lineage: Eukaryota > Viridiplantae > Streptophyta > Magnoliopsida > Zingiberales > Cannaceae > Canna > Canna indica. The sequence continues at coordinate 23,024,783 of CP136895.1, read as the reverse complement.
GAAGACCGACTGTGATTTATACGTAAAAAGGTACGATAAGTGCCAAAGATTCTTCGAGTTCTCACAAAAACATCCTGAGCAGCTGCATAGCTCGAAAGTCAGTTGGTCATTCTACAAGTGGGGCATTGACCTCCTTGGCCCGTTCCCCCAAGCGTCAGGACAGATCAAATATATGGTAGTAGAAATCGACTACTTAACCAAATGGATAAAGGCCAAACCGCTAGCCTCGATTGCGATCGAGAAGGTTAGAAAATTTGTGTGGAAAAATATCATTTGCAAGTATGGCATACCTCGCGAACTTATCAGTGACAACGGTACAAAGATCACAGACTGACATTACCAAAATTCTACTCAGACCTCAGTATCTGACAGCTCTTCTCCTCAGTAGAGCATCCCTAGACCAATGGTCTGGCTAAAGCAGCCAACAAGGTCATCCTAGCAAGATACAGAAAGAAACTTGACCAAGTCAAGGGGCACTGGGCCAAAGAACTGCCCGAGGTGTCGTGGAGCTACAACACAACCACCCAATCCTCCACTTGGGAAACTCCCTACGGGCTTGTCTATGGAGCTAGCGGAGGCCATGTTCCCGGTCGAGATCGCAACCTCCCCCGGACAACCTTCGAGGAGCAAAACAATTCAGAAACCCATCAGGCCGAGGTCAACCTCATTGATGAAGAACGAGAGCTAACTAGAATCAGGGAAGAAGCTGTGAAACTTAGAATAGCTTGAAAATATGACAAACATGTCAAACTAGGAAACTTCAAAGAGGGAGATCTAGTTCCACGGAATATCGAACTCTAGAGAAAGCCAACTAGGGAAGGGAAGCTCGCCCCAAACTAGGAAGGCCCGTACAGAATCACCAAAGGTCATCCAGAAAAGGTGCTTACAAAAGCACTGTCTCCGGACAAGAACTCCCACGGTTGAACTCTCCGGACAAGTACTCTGCAGGCCTACTACAGCTAATCATTCTCCATTAAACTATAAATGGTCGGTGTACTCTTTTTCCTTCAATGACGATAGCTCCTACTCTACGCAGCGAATCAATCCTCCCTAGCCTCAGCGCCGCCTTCGGGCTCCCATGCCCTCAACAGCCCAAACTCGATTTTCACCGATTGGGTCCTCAGCCTCAGTTCCACCCTCAGGCTCCCACGCCCTAAAATGCCCGAACTCGGTTTTCACCAGTCGGGCCCTTGGCCTCAGCGCTGCCCTCGGTCTCCCATACCCTCAATAGCCCGATGTCAGATTTCACTAGTCGGGTCCTTGACCTCGACGCCGCTCTCGATCTCCAACACCCTCATCAACCACAGGCGCGGTCCTGCATTACGCTCTCCGCGAGCTCGGATTAACCCCATGCGTGGTCCTCGACCCTAAATGTGGCCATCGGCTCAGCCTAATTCGTTCTAAACGAGAATGACCCCATGTATGGTCCTGCCTTACGCTCCCCGCGAGCTCGTCTTGACCCTAGGCGCGGTTCTCATCCCTAAATGTGGCCTCCGGCTCAGCCCTCCTCATCCCGACTCACTCTAAATGAGCAAACCCTCAACGACCTGGAGCACCCTTCTCGCAAGCTCGGTTTTCACTGAGTCTAATCCTCATCCTCAGCACCATCAAAGACTTGGGCCCCGCGCCTGCAATGACCCGAAGCGTGCTCCTCGTGAGCTCAGTTTTCACTGAGTTTAGTCATTGGCCTCAGCTCCATTTGTTGGGATGGGAATAAGAAATTAAGTGAAAATAATGATTTAAAAATTCAAAACATCCCAAAACAGCGATATACTTTAGCAATAATTAAGGAATTCAATCTATAAGTAGAAGGGAGAAGGTGTACCTTATACCACGGTTGGATAGGGTGCTCCTATTCTCGTATCGAGACGTACACATGCACGTCCTCCAATGATAGTCCACACCAGGCGCCTCGCAACAAAGGGGCATCGAACATCCGGACTCGTCGTGGCTCAACGGAGACGCTTCCTCAAACCCCGAAACCTCAAGAGCTAGGCCAGCCCTTCCACTAAGAACTAAGCTCCAAAGCGAGAGAAAGAGAAGATGAGAAAACGATGGAACAAGGAGGTAGATCAAAGAATAACTCGCTATCCTTCTTTGGAATCCTCCAAGTGGATGAAGTAGGCAGCACACCCAAGTACAAGACACCTCCAATTTGGCTTCGTAAAAGACCGGGAAGGAGAAAGTAGATGACCGACCACCAATGGAGAGGGGGAGGAAGAACTAATTCACTTACCCCTCCCATGGGGTGTACAACCACAATTTACAGAGAGGGGGCAGCTACAAAGGTAAACCTGCCCCCCTAAAAACTCTCTCCCCGGAATTCAAAATTCCAAAATTTGCCTCCAAAATTAATTAAATCCAATAAAATATAAACTTTAATTTATCTCCATAAATTAAGAGCCTATAAATAAGAATGATAATTATCTAAATAAACCAATTCCCTAAACAATAGGAAAGAGGTTTATCTAAATAATTCAATTTCTTATTATTTAATAGAATTATGATTTATTCTCATAAATCATATATCTATTAATTTTATGATTTATCTCCATAAATCAAATTCTTATTAATTAGGATTTATCCAAATAAATTAATTCCCAATTAATCGGTTTGGCTCATGGTTTAAAATTAATTTTCCCACAATGTATATTTGATTCAAAATCAAATTATATTTAATTCAGAATTAAATATATTTCCGATCAAGTAGTTAATTAAATATTTAAATCATAATTAAATTTAATCAACTACATGAAATATTATCATGTGTCAATCCCTACAAGTTAGGCATGCCTTACAAATTAGGGTTACCGAGGAACTCCTTCCTCGCGCTCTCGTTCTTATAGAAAACAACTTTCCTATCATATCCGCAAACGAGATTCGTGATCGAGTTGCAGCATGTCCATGCTAGTAGACATATAGGGCCGCATTTGGACTTTATCTCATAAGGTCCGTTACGAGGTTAGCCTGTTGTGTGTGACTCATTGGGCTCCACACTAAGCCAGTAGTGAGTTCTGCATAACAGAGAGTCGGATCTGATAGAATGACTTCTATTCGAATCTTACGAGCCGCTGCTAAACCCGTTTAGTGTGGTCGTGAGAGACTACACTCACAAGTCATGATTGACATCTAGCAACATGTCATGACTACCTAGATAGTGTGAAGTTCTATCTATAGGGATCGAACGCCCTTCGGTGATTAGTTAACGTTCAACTAAGTCCCCCAGTTACAATATCCTGAATATATCTAGGGTACAAAAAAAGTGTCAAACCCTAATACCGATTCATATGTATTCTGCTTGCCAAGTCGTCGTCTCAATAATGACATGTCAGAAAACCTTTTTTCGAGATTCATATCTACTCTGGTCAGAGATTCCTGAGCCGACACTTGTAGAGACACATAGGACATTATCTCCTCTTAATAGGAGTAACTGATTCCATATTGGTTGCTCACATACCTCCATGGGTGCTTTCCCATGCCCAGAGATATCTGGCACATGACACTGAAGGCCACGTAAGGATAAATCCAAAGCAATGGGTCGACACTCACAAGGTAACCATGACAATCTCAGGTCCATCATGAGCCCATCATGGCCTTGGAATCAATTGCCTCGGTCCATGGGGTTCATCATAATCTAATATATACAAAATATAGATACAACATATGATGAAAAGTTGCCTCATATTATTCATTAACCAAAAATAGTTCTCTACACATCAACATGTGATTGGCTCAAGGGCACTATTTCTTTCACCATCGAATACTTAGGCCTCGCGCCCTCAACAACCTAGGCTCGGTTTTCACCAATCAGGTCCCCGGCCTCATCGCTGCTCTCTGGCTCTAATGCCCTCAACTACCAAACAAGTAATCGTAGCCCTAACTCTATTTTGAGCAGGAACGCACGATCGACTCCAATAATCTCAATCAACAACGTCGGCACTGCTCAATATACATGCTAAAGGAAGGCTGATCAACTTGATAAAGACAAAAACACAACCATAGCAGAAGCATAAAAGTGTTTTTAATCATAGCCCCAGAGAGTCGAAAAATACATTTATAGGCCCACAAAAGGGACAACTTACAAAGAGAGAAACAAATTACCGAAATATACAATTACTGGAGAAAAAAGATTCCGATGGTGCAACTATGGAGAACCATCATCGGTAGGAGGAAACTTGACGATGAGAGAAAAAAGCATGCACTCCTCCAAGCACGAGCTATAGAACTAGAGGCCTCCACCACTAGATCTATTAACTGAATTGCCCACATAATGCAAGAAGTGTTGATGGTGGAGGAACAAAAAGAGCCGACGTTGAGTTGGAAGAAGAAGATTCGCATACCCTCGGGCAGAAGGCAACATAAGCCCAGCGGTGCTGTCACACCCCAAATCCGGTATAACTGGCCAGGGTACGCCACGTACCCCGAAGCCTAACCCAACTCAAACCACATACACAATAAATAACCTGAACAGTTTATGACATTTCAAAAGAGATAAAATAGACATTAAATTCCTAACCAAACCAACGACTCAATGAAAAATCAAATGTCCATGTTACTTTAAGGAAACTTTAATTAAATAACCTTGACTCCTATAAATAAGAAAAGTGCGAAAACAAATAACTCGAGTTTACATGACTCAACAACTCAAGAGAAAATACAAATGACTCAGGTATCCCCCTTGACCATGACATGTCACGAGATCCACTGCCCTGCCGTCATCAGCCGCGCTACTGCACCCCGATACCTCTTTGATCTAGCTCAAGTGCTGAAAAACAACAAAGATGAGGGGTATGTCCAACTAGGACTTAGTGAGTAGATCAGTCCTCATTTCACCATATCAACATCACGCATAATCAATAAAAGCGGGCATATAATATAAGCAGTAAATGATAAAATAATATCATATGTTTATCCACTACCCTACGCATGATAAAAGCAACCACCAACAGATAAATCTCAAATGCAATAGCATAATCATATGAATGCTTACCGGACCCGTCGGTCTCTCATAGCCACGTAGAGTAGGTAGATGGTGTGGCCGCTGAACTACAACCCAGCTCAGTGCCGTCTCTTTGGGGCATGCACTCCCCTCACCGACACTGACTCTTCTGATCTGTCTCTTTGAGGCATACGTTTCCCTCACCGGTCGGGTCTCCGAACTGTCTCTTTGGGGTATGATCAGTTGGACTTTAGGAATAAGGCCAACACTATCTCTTTGGGGCATACCCTCCCTCACCAGCAAGGCTACCAGGAAATGCAATAATCACATCACACACACAGATATACATATAAAACGAAAGATGTGCTATACAACAGATAAATAAGGGTAGGTTAAGGACATACCTCAACCTCAATATCCTCATGCCATACATTACAACCACATATATGCATATATCATAATGATGTGCACAAATCACAACAACGACGAGAAACCCCTCAATCTGAATATCCAATTCGATACGAGAAAAAAAGCACCAAAAATCGACGAAAACCCCATGACATAGGGGCGGCGGCATGGATGAAGAAAAGGAAAAAAAAGGGGCTAAATCCACTCACCTCCTTCGAGAAAACGGAAAGGAAGAAGACGCTAAGGATCTTCCTCCAATCGACGCCAACGAACTCACAGAATTCTAGCTCTGACTGCTCCTTCTCTCCCCTTGGTGTCACCCTCTCCCTCTCTCTCTAGGCCTCGGGTCGCATGCGGCTAAACCCCTGGACGCACGTCCTAGATTTATTTTTATGGGGCCTGGTTGGGCCCCAAATGACCATTTTACCCCTCCTTAAGTAATTCAACTTAAAAAGTTCATATCTAATCCGTTCTAACTTCGATTAAACCGCTAGACTCGACTCGAGACCCTCTATCATCCTAGCATGCTAAATCACAGAAATATGGCAATTAATTTTTTTCTAATTTTTTTCTACATTAAATGCTTACTCGAATTTAATTATGAAGCTTTTCGCCAGTCCGCGCTAACTGGAGCCTACAGTCCCCTATTTGAGGATAAAATATTATTATTAAAATTTTGGGCATTACAAGGGTTTCCTTATCAGCACATCATCCGAAGATCGGACCAACGTCTATCTATCAGATCGAGATTAGAGGTCAGCATACTACTCGAGCTTGGGACGAAGCCCTCGGACTCCGACCAAGCTCGGGACTGTGGACTGGACCAGCACTTTGGGCCCTACCGAATTAGGTTTAGAAGCGCTCACACTCATGAACCAGACTCAAGACAGGACAAACATATCTTTGCCCGAGGGCTCCACCCAGCCATACAAGGACACCTGCATTCTCATTAATTATGAGGGATTCGTCAATTACGAGCATGTCATCTCTGAAATCAACCTCGGCCTATTTTGAACACATCCTTACGAGATTATCGAGAGGCATTATCGCCAAACATCCCTCATCCCTGCACTATATACAAATACGATGCTCTCCAGGTATAAAAAAATATTAAATTTCTATTACTCTCACATGGAATTCCTTCTTACTTGAGTGTTGGTGTGTACAATGCAGGTCTCCCTGCCGGAGCCGCACCTAACATGGAGATGCGCCAGACCGCATATATCACCCGACATTCAGGCAAGAACAATGCAAATGCTTTTTGCGGCATTTGCATTTGGGGGAATGAGTTTGTTTTTTATCTTGGGCAACTAAGTTTATTAAGTTAGTTAGAGTTTGTGTCACAAGTATATGAGGAAAGGGATGAGAAATCCCCTTGTCTTTCTCCTTGTTTTGAGGGAAAGTGGGGGGAGAATGTGCCATTAATAAGATAAGTGAAGGATGTTGAAGAGATGCATGAGTATATCTAATCTATAAATTTAGTAGGAAATTTGGATGCTATTAGGATGTGAAGAATAGCATTAGAGAATAGCCGATCGTATGCCTTCTCATTATCAAATTTGATTAAGATGTAATGGTATATTTGCATCATTGGATATAATATGATTGGATTAGATAATAAATGATGGATGATTAGATATGATTTTTTTAAATTCGGTGTACATCGTATAAATAATATCAATTTTATATTATTCTATTCTCATTTTCTTCTAACCCATGCACTAATCAAACGTACAATGATTATTAATTCATCTCTTATCTTATCCTCCCTTATCTTATGAAATAAATATGCCCTAAGAGTAGTTATCCTTAGAAGATAACATAGAATGAGATATATAGTTTTGTGCAAGTTCGATATTATAATGAATGTTACATCCTCTTACAAAAGCTTACTATTTTTGGGATATTAATAACGGCAGGTATTATTTAAGTTGATTGACAGGTAATTAGTCGAAAATCTTTAACTATTTGAGGTTTTTAATTTTGAAGATAAAAATTAAAATTGTTTGGTTCCAATAAAAAGTAAGAATGTTGTCCAATGAAAGTAAAATCAAATTGACAATTATCTTTACGTATATTTTTCAAATTTAATTTCACTCAATTTTCTCATATAAAAACAGTAGAATAAACATAAAGTATGTATTTAATTAAGTACTCGATGTGCAATACGAATTCAGTGGAAAGAGAATAAATGTTTTTCTGAGAGGAATAATGCAGATAAATTAATTAATAATTAATAACAATTAAAAAAATCAAAACCAAAATTTTCACCATTGAAAAAAATATAAAATTTCACATATTGTGGTCCTGACAGGGCCCCTTGTCCCGCTTATTCGTGCACGCATCTGCCAATCATCGAGTGACAAGTGGAACTAGGGAAGGACCACAAGTAGCGGTAATGCGGAAATGTTGAGGCCTAACCAAGCTGCTCACCCAACTTTTGGAGGCTTTATTAAATTCTTTTGCTATTATATTCACCCCACTAAAAATTTTAAAATGATCGTTGTCCTTTTCCCCATTAAGAATTTATTTCAAATGATATTAAAAAATAAAATTAAAAAACATTATACTTTGCACGAATTATAGTCCGAACACTAAATTGCTTCACTACAATGTATTGGCATCGGCAATATAAATTACACGGAATCTCCTTTGACTATAGTTTGATGTGCGTAAAGATTATCTAAACTACCACGTGTGCACAGAATCCCCTACGACTGCACTTTTTTTTCAAATAATCCCCCTCTGTTACCTCGTCCATTAGTAACTTAACGGTAAATCTCTCACGTGCACAGAACCCTCATCTCCGGTGCCACGTGGCAGCAATCTTCACCCTCCATCTCATCCGACAGTCATCACTTCTTCTACCCAACCCTCACCTACTTACACTCCTCTCCTTGCCCAAGACTCCACTGCCGCTGTCGTCGGCGACTTCCTCCTCCTCCTCCTCAAGAATCCTCCCCCTCTAGAAGAAGAACAGGAGGATCTGGCGATCTCCTCTGACGACGGTGGAGTCTAGGGCAAGGGGAGAAGTGTAGATAGGTACGTGAGGGATGGATAGAAGAAGAAGTGATAACCGTCGGATGAGATGGAGGGTGGAGATTGCTGCTACCACTACTAGAAACTTGGTCTTCAGCAACGGCCGCTCAAGCCGTTGCTATTTGCAACGGCATTTTTACGGCCGCTCGAGCCGTTGCAGATATGTTGTATCTACAACGGCTTTCTAACGGACATGCGAGCCATTGCTGATGATGTTAATTATCAGCAACGGCTTTCTAACGGACAAGTGAGCCGTTGCAGATGATAACATATTAGCAACGGCTTGCTAACGGACAAGTGAGCCGTTGCTGATGATAACTTATCAGCAACGGCTTTCTAACGGGCGAGTGAGCCGTTGCTGATAAGTTTATATAGGTCGCAGATCGCGCCCGCCCCCCTTCTTCCTCCCGCTGCTGCCGCCGCCGCTCCTCTCCTGCCTCTCGCCGCCGCTGCCGCTGCTGCCGACGCCGACGACGCCGACGACTCCTCCCGCTGCTGCCGACACTGTCAGGTATGTGCCCTCTGGCTACCGTCTCTTCCCGTTGCGGCCGGTAGAAAATCCGACCGAAACCCTAAAAATAGGGTTTCGGCCGGCGGCGGTCGGCCGATGGCTGCCGCCGGACCTTGTACATTGGCCGGATAGTGTGTCCGGCCAGTGTACGCCGGCGCCGGAATTTGTAGTTTAATAATATTTTATTATTGTTTTTTAATTGTTAATTAATTATTAATTAATTATTTAGATTAATTATTTAGATTAGTTATTTAATTTGTTAGAATAATTTTTAGGGTTTAGATTAATTTCGGAATTATCCACTTCGGACGCGCGCCGGAATCGTCCACTTCGAACGCGCGCCGGAATCGTCCAATTCGGACGCGCGCCGGAATCATCCAATTCGGACGCATGCCGGTATCGTCCACTTCGGACGCGCACCGAAATCGTCCACTTCGGACGTGCGCCGGTATCGTCCACTTCGGACGCGCGCCGGAATCGTCCACTTCGGACGCGCGCCGGAATCGTCCAATATGGACTCGAACGGTCTCGAAACATTTAGAAAATAATCATGCATCTGACGAGTTCATATGTTTCACGTATGCATCGATGAGTCGGATATGATTTAGCAAAACCTTAGATCCGTTCGGGGATTGTATGTTCATGTAAAAGAAGTAGATGATCTTTTATACGATGTACAATTCTTGAATTGTCCCTGATTGGACAATTTGGGAATATAGTTATTTATACTGCACTTGCGTTTTTATTTTAACTGTTATCTAATTATTCTAAATTTCGGCAACATCTCTCTTGTTCTCCGATACGCGCCCAGATGATATGCGTATTCGGAGAACTATAGGGAGATGCTGCCGAAATTTAGAATAATTAGTTAACAGTTAAAATAAAAACGTAAGTGCAGTTCAAATAACATAAATCCCGAATGGAATAGGACAATCTCACCTAAAGACATTAACCAAAGAAATTGTCATTGATTGACATAATCATGTCGGCTGATCGAAGTTGGATGTACCGACGTCTTGATCGTGGAGCTTTAACGAATGAGTTTCGATTAGGCGTAACGTACTTCCTAAATTTCGCCTATTCGAATCGGAATTTCGTTAGCATGGGTGATCAAATCCGATGTCCGTGCCGCATTTGTTCAAATGGACGATTTTTGGATCGGGAGACTGTCACTCTGCATCTATATAGCAAAGGATTTGCACCAAGATATTTTCTATGGACTTGTCACGGGGAGTCACGCGAAGTCGGGACGTCGAGCAATCCTGTCGTTCAGACATATGGTGAATCTTCCTCTGCTGGTGCTTCTTCATCCAGTCAATGTAATCCCTATAGAACTATGATACTTGATAGTCTTGGGGGTCAATTCCACCTGAATGATAATGTTGATCGGCCAGTTCTTCAGACATCAGTCCCACCAGATACTACAGCGGTTGATATCACAGAAGTAGGGGCTGCGGTAGAGATTGAATTACCGAATAAAGAAGCCGCAGAATTTTACGAGATGTTGAAAGCTGCCGATGAACCTTTGTATGAGAATTGTCCTAAATACACTAGGTTTTCAGCAATGACACAGCTCTTAAACATCAAGGCCGATTGTAATATCAGCGGAGTTGCGTATGATCAGATTGCTGGATTGATTAATGGAATGCTGCCTACTGATAACAAGTTTGAGCCTACTTTTTATAAGACTAAAAAGCTAATGAGAAAATTGGGGCTTGGGTACGAAAAAATACACGCGTGCCAAAATAACTGCATTTTATATTATAAAGAAAATGTGCAGTTGGATAAATGCCCTGTATGTCAACACCCTCGTTACAAGGAGAAGAAATCGGTCCGACAGAAAAATATCCCGTTTAAGGTGCTTCGGTATTTTCCACTAACACCGAGGCTTCAAAGATTATTCATGTCGGAAAAGACAGCCCCCTACATGAGTTGGCTTGCAAGAAGTCGTGATGATACAATAATGACTCATCCATCTGACAGTGAAGCATGCAAACATTTGGATACATGTTATCCTTCATTTGCTAGGGATACTAGAAATATCAGATTGGGATTGTGCACAGATGGTTTTAATCAGTTTGGACATTCTGCAACTCCTTATTCAGTTTGGCCAGTGTTGCTGACAGTTTATAATTTGCCACCGTCAATGTGCATGAAAGATGAATTTATTTATCTTTCGATGATTATTCCGGGTCCTAAGGGTCCGCGAAATGAAATTGACATATTTCTCAGACCATTGATAGATGAATTGAAAACATTGTGGACTGAGGGAGCTGTCACTTATGATTGTCATCGGAAGCAAAACTTCAATTTAAAGGCCGCGGTCTTGTGGACAATCAATGATTTCCCCGCGTACGGCATGTTGTCGGGTTGGAGCACTCACGGCCGACTCTCTTGTCCGTATTGTATGGAACACTCTAAATCAATCAGTCTTCAGAACGGACGAAAAATCTCATTCTTTGATTGTCATCGTCGATTCCTACCGGTTAATCATCAGTATCGAAGGAATCGTAATAAATTTACTAAGGGCAGAGTCGAAAGAGATGGGCCACCACCGATGTTGTCTGGTGAACAAATGTTAGCACGTGTTTCAGCACTTCCAGATATAATATTCGGTCACAATGAAAGAGTGTCAGGTTTTGGCCAAACACACAACTGGGTGAAAAAAAGTATCTTTTGGGAATTGCCCTATTGGAGTTCATTATTGATTCGACATAATTTAGATGTCATGCACATTGAAAAAAATGTGTTTGATAATATTTTCAACACTTTGATGGATATTTCTGGAAAAACTAAAGATAATGTCAAAGCCCGACATGATCTGAAAATACTTTGTAAAAGACCAGAGTTGGAGTTACAAGAGGTCAACGGACGATATCTGAAACCGAAGGCCCTATATGTGTTAAATAAACAACAGATCAAAGATGTTTGTCAATGGGTAAAAGAACTCAGATTACCCGATGGATATGCTTCAAACTTATCTCGATGTGTGAACGTCGATGATTGCAAAATATCAGGGATGAAGAGCCATGATTGTCATGTATTCATGCAGAGATTACTTCCGATCGCATTTCGAGATCTTCTACCTGATAATATTTGGGGTCTGTTGACTGAATTAAGTATGTTTTTTAGAAGCATCTGTGCAAATGTCCTTCGAGTCGAAGATATGTCAACACTTGAAAATAATATTGTTGAAATCATATGCAAGCTGGAGCAGTTTTTCCCTCCTGCATTTTTTGACTCGATGGAGCATCTACCGATACACTTGGCATACGAGGCACGAGTTGGTGGCCCCGTTCAATATCGTTGGATGTACTTATTTGAAAGATACATGAATCGTCTGAAGAAAAAAGTAAAGAACACCGCAGCTGTTGAAGGATCAATATCTGAATCGTATATCATCCAAGAAATTTCAACATTCTGCTCATTTTACTTTGAATCGACAGTACAGACAAGATTTGATCGTTTTCCACGTAACGACGACAGGGGTGTTCGACATTCAGATGGACGTTTAAATATATTTTGTCACTCTGGTTGTGCTTTTAGTTCTCATCCATCTCGACACTTAAGCGATGAAGAGTATCATTTGGCACACTTGTATGTATTACTCAATTGTCCAGAGATTGAACAATTCATTGAAATATTTGACATTGAGATGGTGCAAAAATACTCTATTCACAACGATCAAGAATTGGAGAGATTACGAAATCGTGATTTCCCTACTTGGATTCAGACTTACAGCAAAGATCACAGAGCTGAAATAGATTAAAGAATATTTGAGTTTGTTAGTGGACCGTCGCTACTTGTGTCGTGCTATAGCGGATATTTTGTTAACGGGTATAAATTTCACACGGTTGAATATTCATTTACAAAGAAGACGATGAATGCTGGGGTCTGCGTGAAAGGGACAACCTATGTTGAATGTGATATGGATTTTTATGGACTAGTGGAAGAAGTGATAGAGTTGCACTACTTCGGCTTGAAATCAGTGATCCTATTTAGATGTCATTGGTTCGATACAACAGAAAGGGGCATGAAAGTTCATCCAAAATACAAACTTGTTGAGGTTAATTACAAATCGAAATTGGCAGCAAATGAGCCTTTTATATTGGCATCACAAGCCGAACAAGTATATTACGCGAAGTATCCGGCTCGAAATAAAGATAGAGCAGATTGGCGTGTAGTCTGAAAGACAAAAGGTAGAGGAAAAATTGATCCGATAGTAGGAGAAAATGATCCTCCTGGTTTCTATCAAGAAGATGATCTTCCTGCTGTGGATAGTATTATTCCAATACTCGAGGATGCAGACACAACGTCAATTCAATTAGAAGTTGAATATGCTGATGATGACGATCATGAAATTGAGGAAGCTGGAGATGAAGAAGATGAAGAAGAGGAAGAAGAAGAAGAATTCGAAGACTATTATTCAGATGATGAGGAATAATTGTAAAGTATATATTTTATTAAATATATCTCTACTATTTATACAATAATCTGATTATATGTCTGTTCGACAGATATGTCTGGTCGTGGTTATCGACGCAAGAGAGCTTCGGAGTCTCCGATCGGTGAGACTCCAGCACTTACTCATGCTGCTGATCCTCCTGTTGCTGATCCTCATGAGGATGATACTGCCGAGGCTAGTACATCCAGACGCAGGCGGCCACGCGGGCCGAACAGGTGGCAGCCTCCACCAGCCACAGAGTCACGTAGATTGATTAGCGTGATTGGGGAGAGGTAATATATCATGAATTATGAATCATGAATCATTACAAATTCATTATATCATAATATAATATTAAAATTTATTTTTGTTGTGCAGGTTCGAGCAAGAAGAAGTGCCGAGGAGCATTTCTTCTACTATTCAACGATACATGCACGGGGCATGGCCTACGTGGTCTCACGTGCCTAGCGAGCACGTCGACATGTTATGGCGCGAGTTTGAGGCACGTATTATTATTATTTTTTACATGCATGATGATATATTAATATTGGTACTAATATTATTATTTTGCAGGCTCGCTATACATGGGCCGAGGACCAGAGGCCCTTCATTTACGCTGCCTGGGAGGCTATTTCCCGGGCAAGGTACAACGGGTAGCTGGGGCAGGCTCGGTCCCAAGCGATGGCCCGAGCTGGGACCACTAACATCGCGGAGACTCGGGGATACGGCCCCGGTTGGATTACTCCGGATATATGGGACCAGCTCGTGGGGATATGGTCGACGGATCGATGGCAGGAGGTTTCTCAGAATGCGTCTAGAAATCGCATGTCGGGGGGAGCAGCGCGTCACACCGGCGGCTCTGTTGCATTTGCAGTGCACGCGAACCGTATGGTAAGTATATCTTTTAATTATATATTTTATTTGTTACTATGTGTACTAATTAATGTATTTGTTTTGTAAATGTAGACGACGGTGTCGGATGACGGGACTGTCCAGTGACCCTCCCCGATGGCGGTGTTTGAGCGGACTCACCGTCGAGCACATGGGACGGGGGAGTACATCGACAACCGCGCTGCATACATTGTGGTAATTATATATTTGTTTAAATTATTCATTATATATTTATAATTTAAGTTTTATGATAAATATTAAACAAAAAATCAAACTCGAGTAGGAGACCTACAGCCAGACGGTGGTGCAGCGCGGGGGTACCCCCGAGGACTTTGACGCAACATCGTGGGTCGAGGCCGCAGGTGGCTGGGACCTTGGCCGCGTATATGGCTTCGCAGATAGTGGTCATGCGCGAGCCGTGCTAGGGCCACTTGGGGCACCGACCCCTCCGGTCGCTGGTGAGCGGCCGTCCACCTCTAGATCCAGTTATGATCATAGTAGCAGAATAAGGACTCTAGAGGAGACGGTCGCGCGTCAGACTCAGATGATGGAGGAGATGCATGCTATGCTACGCAACATGTTAGGTCATCCCGAAGCAGGCATCTCTTCGGCATCATCTAATCCATCGTCCTCGTGTCAGTCCACGCCGGTGTACACTCAAGCACTCCAGACCCCGCCATATGATCCAGACCATCCTCCATCGTGATCGTGAGATTTTTTGTTTGGATATTGAACTTGTTACTGAGATATTGAACTTGTTTAACTTATTTTGTTTGGATATTGATACTTCAATTTTGCATTTGAATTGTCTTTATACTATCGTGGATAATTATCAATATAAATATAATTGTTTTGATGTATATCTTGGTGTGTTTGTGATGTGTGAATGAATGTGTGTATGAGGGTATGGGTGTGTGAGTTATGTATCAGATAATGTATCAATGTATCAATGGAAATTTGAAATTTGAAATTTTTCTGTTCCTAGGTATACGTCATCAGCAACGTCTTTCCCACGGCCGTCCGTGGGAAAGCCGTTGCTAAAAGTGTATCGAAAGCCGTTGCTGATGACCTACAACAACGGCTTAGCGACGGGGTTGTACTAACGGCGTTGCTACGGACTCAGTGGCCGTTGCTATTAATGTTATCAGCAACGGCTCCGGGTCTGTGGCAAAACCGTTGCTGATAATGTTTATAGCGACGGCCCGAGCGGCCGTTGCTGATCCGTTATCAGCAACGCGACTTTCTGTCACGGCTCTATTGCAACGGCCCGGTCGTTGCTAATGCTCTTCAGCAACGGCTCAGCAACGGTATCAGCCGTTGCTGATGCCCATTTTTCTAGTAGTGTACGTGTGGAGGAGGATTCTGCGCACATGAAAGTTTTTCCGTTAAGTTACTAACAGACGGGCTAACGAAAAGAAATTATTTAAACAAAAAGTATAGTCGCGAGGGATTTTATGCACACTTGGTAGTTTAGATAGTCTTTGCGCATATCGACTATAGTCAAGGGAAATTTCGTGTAATTTACCCTAAAATTTATTATATATTATACTACATATATTATAGTAAGTATGATCATGAATTTTTATTTTTTATTTTTTATTATTTTTATACAACGGCATTTTCAAGAGAATGGAGAACTCTCCATTTTTCAATTTTTTATTATTTTATTTATTTATTTTTTTACAAAATTTATATATTTTATTATTTAATATTTTTTAAAAAACTTTTAATTTTTCGTTTATTCTTTTTTTAATTCCTACTTTTTCTTACTTTACAAAAGTTATATATTATATTTTATTTATTACAAATTTTATTTTATATCTATTTTAATAGCAAATTATTATTATTATTATTATTATTATTATTATATTTATTTTTGTTTAAGTTTTAAGTTTTTTTTAATTTATTTCAGCATTTTATATTTTTCAAAAAAAATCAGAACTTTGAAATAATTTCATTACGTATAAATTTTATATTTTATATTTTTTGTTTTGATAAGGTTCATTTTCATAATGGATGGACTAGGCCATCATGGAGCTGTTAGTTTCGTCAGGTTGAGTCGAGTTGAGTCTTCCACATACAAAAGTACTCCCTCGGGGTTGTGCCCTCGGGAGCACCCTTTGATGGTCAAGTTAATATGTGTATAAGGGAGAGAAATAGGACCATCTCAGGGTGGAATTGAAAAAAAAAAGAAAAAGGAGAGGGACCATAGGTTCCCCACTAGTGAATTGTGGATTAATCAGTATCTATGTGATGAAAGGTGAGATATAGGCTTATCAAGCCTAAACAAAGCACTCAAAGTAAGGAAATGGTGAGGTAGTGGAGGTCCCCCACCATTGGACGAGGGATAGTGTTAGAGAGGGGCACAAAGGGTATTATTGTCATTTCACTTAGCTATCTCACTAGTGATTAACTAGGCTATCAAAACACTGATTCTGATTTTTGCTGATTTTTTATTCGAAATTCGTTTTCGTTTTAGATTTTGGCTCAGATAGGTTTGTTTAAGGTCCTAGGGGCATATTACATTCATTTCTAAGCCTAGACCTAAGTTTTGACTCGATCACCTCTGGAGCAGTCTCGACTCGATTTTACGTGATTTTCCGGACGAACTTCGTAGGCGTATCGTTCTATCAAATATGAACTCAAAATTTAGCAAATGAGTTGGTTTCATATTTGTAATCATAAAAATAGAGAATGATGCCTAGGTTGAACCCTTGGACCAACAATCTCTCGCTTTTTTGATGGTGACAAACATTTCAAGAAAATAAGCAATTCAATTCAAGATCAAGTGCTCATTTGCAAGTTATCATGAAAACTAACCTAAACTCATCTATCAACATCCATAGCTAAAACTTAACTCTCCCTATCTATATGCATCATAAAACAAATGTGATCAAGTCTTTTCTCCCTTTTTAGCATCAATCAAAAAGGGTAAGAATGCAATGTTCAATTAATGATATACATCATGAAAACCAAAAACTCCATAAGACCAAGTATCACCAAACACTATAGTCCTCTATAGTCCTTCCTACCGATGTGAGCATACGGAAGACAAACATTGATAAATCGCAAAGCCCCATCACAAGGAATTTTCTTAAGTGTGATGATACCACAAAAAAAAAGTTTTTTCAAGAAAGCTTAAGTAGACATGCAATTTTTTTAAAACTCAAACATCTCAAGGCTTATGGAAGATTTATCGTAGACTCTAACATTAGTAATATTTTGAAATCTAGCATACATCTCATCAATGGTTTTTTGTAAATGCATTCTAAACATTTTAAAGTCATGCATGAGAAGATTTATCTTAGACTCCTTAACTTGTGAGGAACCTTCATGTGTAGGTTCTAAGACATTCCAAATCTTGAAGGCCGACTTACAATTTGAAATCCTATTAAACTCATTTATGGAAAGACCACAATGCAAAGCATTCATGATCTTGACATTAGCATTAAAGAGTTTAACCTCATCTAGGCTTCATTCATCTGTATTCTTGGTAGGTTATTTATATCCTACTTGTATCATCCTCCACACATCAATTCCTTGTGATTGAAGGAAGATATTTATTCTAATATTTCAATAGGCATAGTTGTTGTCTTCAATGAATGGAGGGGCATGTGTAGAGGTCCCTTGAGGTAGTGTGTTTTCGGTAGTCATTCTAATGTGTAGGGAGATGGTGAGATCTAAAATTCTACGACCTTGTTCTGATACCAATTATTGTTGAAATGTCCACACTATAAAAGGGATTGAATAGTGTGTAAGTTAATTCTAACTTCAATTCTACTCTTTCCAATTTTATGCAATTTAACACCCAAACTTGATTTCTCTTGAAGTGAACGCTATTGATAGAAAATTAAGCACAATTAAATAGCTAGCAATCAAGTATAAAACAATGCAAACAAATACACTATATAGTGGTTCGGCCAACCTGCCTACTCCACTACCTTGGCTTCTCACCAAGGATTTCTAACCTTAACACCTTGTAGATGTAATGTTTTCCTAATAATACAATAAGGACTTATCTCTCAACTCTTTGAGAATGCCTCAACACTTATTCTCTAGCAAAACAAAACTCTACAACAAACACCAAGATGTTTACACGCACACCTTGCAAGCTACTTCAAGAATTCGAAATAATCAACAGGGAAAAAACTAGTTTAAAGGAACTTAAATATCAACCAAACTTGGAGAGCTTCTTTCACTAGCCTTCAATCCCTCCAACACCTCAAAATGAAGGGAGGAGTTGCCTTGTGAGGGTAGAAATGAGGTGTGAAATCTGACACTAGAAGGGGGGTTGAATAGTATCTGTCCCCTTTTTCAATTCTTTTCTTTTTGCTCAATTTTATCTTCACTTAGGTGGAAGTGTTTCTTAGCAAGAGATGTGATCAAATATTAATGGAAATGACAAAAGCAAGTAAGCAATACAAACGAGGGTAATTATAGTGGTTCGGCCAACTGCCTACTCCACTACCTTGGCTCCTCACCAAGGATTTCTAACCACTACTTTATAGAGTTTGTGTTTCCCTTTGAATACAATGAGGACACTCTTCTCACCACTCTGAGAACCCCTCAATCCTATTCACCTAGGCAAAACACAATCCTATAAAGTTTTCCCTAATGGTATGTTTGCTTCATTGGATAGTATAGGATTGGATTGAATAACATATGAGGGAGGATTGGATATGAATTTGTTAAATCCGGTGTACATAGGATATAATATCAAATTTATATTCTTGTATTATCAAATTCTTCTAATCCATGCACTAACCAAATAATGGATATTAATTCATGTCCTATCTTATCCTCCTTTATCCTATGAAGCAAACATGCACTAAGTGTTTCCTAGCACACCTAGCAGTTATCTCAAATGGAAAACAAGTTTACAATAAACTTCAAATACAGAGGAAAGAGCTTAAGAATGTAAAAATGAACCAATGCTCCTTTCCCAAGCCTTCAAGCTCCGACTTGCGAGAGGATGACTCTTCGAGTTGCAACAAGGTTGAAGAAAGCAGGGAAGCAGCGCTCGAAATGAGTTGTCGACGAAAGCAGAGGGCGTGCAGCAGTTCAATCTTTTTGAAGGCTTAAAACACTTCTTTAATTGCTCAATCAATTCTGTAAGAAGGATTAAATAAGTTAGCTGAGGGGTATTTATAACCCCTCACTTGAACGGATCGTTCAATGGGTAAAAAAATAGTCGTTGAAGCCGTTCGGTCGCTTGCCGGTCGATCGGTCGGTCGACTGACTGATCGACCACTAATGCGGCTGCGGGCTTTATGAGAGAGCTCGGTCGACCGACTGATGGACAACTATCGATCCTACATTCGGTCGACCAGTCGGTCGACCGAATCAGTGGAGCCAGGGTCGCGCGACTTGTGATCCTCAATCCGATCGATCGGTGAGAATTCTGCCAATTTTTTGCTTCGGTCGGTCGACCGACGCATCCTTGCGCAGATTCCTTCACCAACTTTGGTCGACCGAATGGCTACTGCCAATTTTTACCGTCATTCGGTCGACCGAATAGGCTGCTTAGCAGAATATCTCCTTGAAATTTTTACATGCTTTTTTTATGGATTTAGTTACCAAGTTCTAAACTTGGATAACTATACAATTAGATTTGGGATAAGATCATCCTAGGGGTATATTACAAGATATCTATTTGACTTATGCCCGAGCCTTTCTTTCACGTTTTCTTCTTCGATTTCTTTGACGAACTTTTCTTTTGTCTCGTTTGAACGGACTTGACATGCTTATCGCAACCTCAACCTGAACTCAAAACTTTACACTTGGATTAAATACATGTTTGTTATCATCAAAATAAAGATCGAGGCTTAAGAGAGACCCTTAAGCCAACAAAGACCACCGCTTGAGAGATTGAAATTAAGAACTAGGGCTTTTGAATCACTCTTGAAAGCTCAATCACTTGGTAATTAATTCAATGGGATAGTAGAAGATGTAGGTATAAGAGTTAAAGCTTGTATTTATAAGCCTTGAAGAAGTAGGGTTTGATAATCCGTTGCAACAAATAGTTTTCTATCTGTTGCATTTGGCGATTGATCCTCTTGTTAGATGTTCAATTGATCGAAAGCATTCTGTGGATTTTAGGGTGATGACATGGATTTTATCAATTAATATTTTTTTAAAAAAAATAATAATAAATTCGAGGGTGATGAGCTATGGCTTCGGGTAAAAAATAGAATAATATATATTTTTAACACGTAAGCACGCCACGTATTGTTTTAACGGGGCTGCTGATGGAAATTAAATGATAAAATTTAATTGAAACAAATTTGAAAGTAAATAATTCAATTGAGATAAATAAAAATATATGCCACAGATACTAAAAATCTCAAATTACATTCATGTAATTTAATTTCCCATTACAAAATGACAATGGATATGTTATTTAATTAGTTTTTATAATCAAAAGTCAAAGAATGAGCAAGATATGAAAAAGACACTACTGAAGAGAGAAACAAGTACCATGATTAGATTATTTTTGCTCTCTTCTTTTCTATTTCCAAGAAGAGAGCTACATATGTCTATACGCTCATCAGTTCCACTACCCTCTTGAAGAAAAAAAAATCCTCTGTGGGATGACAGTACATTAATAAGTCTTTTTTGAGACAAAATAAAGAGTATCAGTTTATACTAGTACATAAGAAGTCGTTATGCTTAGTTGATATAATCGTTGGCATATCATATTTCAACAATTTTTGACCCATACTCATCATGTTATTGAGCACCGAAAGCTTCTTAGTAAGTTTATCCTGAAACCTGCATATGCCATGATTGATTGTGTGATAGACACCTACTCATATTGCAACAGTTTTTGACCCGTACTTATCATGTTATTGGTACACAAGAAAGCTTCTTAGTAAGTTTTAGCCATAACTGCATATGGCTAATATTCATAACTGCATATTCTTGTATGCTTTTTCATAACTGCATAATTGCATAGTAAATATTCATAACTGCATAGCTGCATACTAATATTCAGTTTCAGCCATAACTGAATATTAGTAAGTTTTAGCCATACTAATATTCATAACTGCATATGCCTTTTCCTCTCTAAAAAGATTTAGCTGAAGTAATAGAAGGTTGGTTGCATGAAACCTGCATATGCCATGATTGATTGTGTGATCATATAATTTAATCAAATTGGTACTTCTTTAGAATGTTGTCAACTATCATTTCATTAACATATTTATCTTTTTTCAGACAGTCTATCGTTGGGATCCATCTAGGACAAGCGAGGTTCATGAAATATGGGATAGAACAGCTTGTCGACGCTTTTCTGATAATATGTGTGATGCAAGGAATTATGCGAAAAGAAAGACCAATACTGATGATATTAGTCGAACTAATGGATTTGGCCCTCCATGGATATCTCCAGATGTGTGGAATCAACTTATTAGTGAGCATTGGGTCACGGAGAAGTGGAGGAGAAAATCTTTGCTCGTCAAAATCATAAGAAAGAGGTAGATAGTGACGTCACACGACATACAGGTGGATCTATTTCATTTGTGGCTCATTGAAAAAAATTGGTATGATATTAATAGAATTTGTTATCCTATATGTTTTTAAAAATATTATTTGTCATTTTTTGTAGGAAGAAAAGTTGAACCGACCCCCAACCTATCTTGAGTTGTTTAAGCATACTCATAAGTGTAATAGTGGTGAGGGTGACTATATCGACAACAAATACGCAGAGTGTTGCGGTATGTATTTATTTTATATGTTGCTTCTTTTAAAAATATCATAATTAACTATTTTTATAAAACATTGTACATGAGGCTTATGAGGTATTGATCATAGAAAAGTTTGGTACAGATGTAGCATCACAACCCATTTTAGATCCAGAAGAATGGATTAATGCCTCTGGACATCCATCTCATAATATGGTTTACGGTTTTGGATGTCGAGAGGATGTTAAATCCATTATGGGGAGTTCTAGCTCAGCAGAATCTAGTACATCGGGCCATGGTCGAACAAATGATGAGTGGAATGCGATGCAGACTGAGATGACATCCATGCGACAATATATTACTGAATTAGAAGCATCAATGCAATCACAACAATCACAAGTGCAGTCACAAGTACAAGCACAAGTGGAAGCTCAAGTTCGATTGATGTTAACACAACTCGGCTTTCCAGTCAACTCTTTGCAATCAACAGATTCACCTCCACCTCCACCTCCACCTCCATCTGGGTTATGATTTTCATGTTGGTTGTTAATTTTTGTTGATAATGGATTTGTATTTGGTTAAGATTTGTATGTTGGTTATGATTTTGCACTACACAATTTGGTTGATGTTAGGGAAAATTTGACTTAGTAATGTTTGTATTTGTTTGATAATATACTCGACTGTAGATGCTTGGTTTTGGTTATGAAAATGACACTGTTATTTGGTTATGAAATATGAATTTTTTTTCTTGACTTATATATATATTTGTGATTGGGTAATAAGAAATTTGATGTGTGATTATAGGTTGTATACAGGAAAATGAAAATTCATATGGGTATGAGCATTTTAATTATAAAATGTATTAGCAACGGATGTTTCTGTTGGTAATACCAACGGATGTCAGTTGGTAATACCAACGGATACCTTTGTTGAATATGTCAGCGTAAACAGGGATGATATCCGTTGGTGACACCAACGGATACTTGTTCCGTTGGCATCACCAACGGAGTATATTTCCGTTGGTGTTACCAACGGATAATATTTTCCGTTGGTGTTACCAACGGACATTAATTACCGTTGGTGTTACCAACAGATATAATAATATCCGTTGGTAATACCTAGCATGGTCATCACCGACGTATTTACCAACAGATAATCCGTTGGTAATATATTACCAACGGATTTTTGAGTATTACCAACGGATTTAGTCCATTGGTGATACCCTATTTTTTTGTAGTGCCTTGGTGGTGAACCAAGGTAGTGGAGTAGGGAAGGTTCTCGAACCACTCTAAATATCTTGTTAGTATTGTTTTATTAATATTTGAATTGCTTAGCTCATCACTTGTTCTCATTCTCATTATCAAGCATAATTATATCAAACATTAATCATAACTTAGAAACCTAGAGTGAAACTTGAATTAGTTGTGATCAAACTAGAATTGAAGTCAATCGCCTTAGACTCACACTATTCACCCCCCCTCTAGTGTGCATTAACACCTTTCAGTAGCCTTTGTGTTTGAGGCATAAGTCCACCGGTACGGGTGTTCACGGGTGGGGTGGGGTCGGGTTTAGGAAAAAAATTGATCTGGCCCGACTAAGTGTAATCGAGTCGGGTTAAAAAAATTTCACCTCTCAAACCCGACCCAACACAACCCGACCTAGTTCGGGTCGGGTCGGGTAGTCGGGTTTACCCGTTTTGGTAAAAAAAATGGTTTTTAACAATATTATTTAAAAAATTTAAAAATAAATATTTTTTAACATAAATAATTTTAAAAATGATTAAAAAATGTAAATAATCGGGTCATCGGGTCGGGTCTTAGATCATCGGGTTCTAAATTCTAAAACCTGAGACCCGACCCAATTATGGTCGAGTTTGGTCAAATTGTACCTGACCCGACCCGACCCAAATAGGTCGGGTTGGGTTCTTGGGTTCATTGGGTCGGGTCAACCCAATGAATAACCCTATCCACTGGTGTAGCTTGATTTACTAGGATTAGTGATTGTTGTCCTTTAGGGTTTGAAGACTGCTCTCGGTAAGAAGGCAGAGACTTCCGTGTGTGGAAGTGCCTTAGGTTGAGAGCGGAGACTCTTTGGGTAAAAGGTTCTCATTATAAGGAAACATTCATGATCTAGTAAACTAAAGTTTAAAAATCCTAAGTGGGGGTGCTTAGGTAGTGGAGTAGGCATTGGGGCTGAACCACTATAAATCAAATTGTTAGCATTGATATTTGTTTGTCGTTAATTGTTTCATTATCGCTTCCTCATCTTGCTATTGATATTGTGTTTAGCCTAACTAATCAAGAATCATTTGAAACCGGAATAATTAGGCTTAAGTTTCAGCATACACACTATTCACCCCCCTCTAGTGTAGGATATTTCGCCAAAGTGGCTTTAGGTACCCAAACCATTTTGGGTCCTTGGGTGGTAGCATAAGAGTTCATTTTGAAAGTACAATCCTTTGTCTTATGCCCATAAATACCACAACGATAGTAACTACCATTAAATTTAGTAGGGAAAATCATAATTTTAGTCCTCACAGTTTGTTCGAATTTTGATTTTAGTCCCCATAATTTCAAAATTTTGGTTTTAGTCCCCACACTTTATTTTCATTTAGGATTTGGTCCCTATCATCACATGAGGCCTAAATGGAGTTGACGTGGATAACAGATGCTGATTAGACATATATTGCTGATGTCGACCAACTTTGTAAATTATGGGGACTAAAACCAAAATTTAAGTAAACTATAGGGACCAGAATTATTATTTTTTTCATAAAAAAATATAAAAAATCATAAGATATTTTTAAATTTATTTATAAATAATTATAATATTTAAAAATATTAAAATTGAGGACACTACAGTAATTAACGTTAATTTGGGTGGATTTAAACCGATGCCGTCATTAGGCGTCGGTTTTTATCCGTTAATTATCCCGATTTAGCGTGAATTTCGTAGTGGTTGCAGAATTCGAAAACATGCTCTCATCATCTGCTAATCTCTTTACTGATCACCTACGCACCTCCATTTTGATCATAAATTTAACGCATTCAAAGTGGTTTAAATTAGATTTCGAACGTCAAAAAAGTATTGATTTTCACTCTAATAAATGTCGGTTTCCCCATGCATTTGTTGTAGTGACAACACCATAATACAAGGTTATTGTTATGATTTCGTGGGCATTGTTAGGGGATATTTAGAGATATAGAACATACTGCAAAATATTAATATCTTCACTGTTAAATTAATGTGTTCAATACAAGAATATAAAATTAGATTTTTGTATCTTAAATAGAAAATAAATTAATCTTGCAAATATTAAACTAATCTTCTAAATATATAAACATGCCATCACACTTTTCAAAATAACATCCAAAATAAATCAGCTTAATCTATAAAAAGTTTGCTCAACTTTAATATTTTTAAATATTATAACTATTTATAAATAAATTAAAAAAATATCCTGTGATTTTTTATATTTATTATGAAAAATAATTACTTAAATTTTAATTTTAGTCCCTATAATTTACAAAATTTTGGTTTTAGTTCCCACAGTTTACAAAATTTTGGTTTTAGTCCTCATAGTTTACAAAGTTAGTCCCTGCAGGATCCACGTCAGCAATGTCCAGTTAGCATCTGTTATCCATGTCAGCTCCATTTAGGCCTCATGTGACAGTAGGGACCAAATCCTAAATGAAAATAAAATGTGGGGACTAAAACCAAAATTGGAGCAAACTATAGGGACCAAAAATATGATTTTCCCAATTTAGTATAACTATGAGTATAAGCATGAGACTGAGTATGTGAGGAGATTCTCGAAATTTTTTCATGTGATACATGATAATTCCTAGGCAAATATTTTTGCAAGATTTTCATTTTGTCATTCAAGGTACATAATGAAAGAAATAGTGTCCTTGAGCCAACTACATGTTGATGTGTAGAGAACTGTTTTTGGTTAATGAATAATATGAGACAACTTTTCATCATATGATGCATCTATATTATGTATATATTAGATTGTGATGAACCCCATGGACCTAGGCAATTGATTCCAAGGTCATGATGAGATCATGCCAGTGAGACTTGGAATCCAGATGCCCCTGTTCGAAATATTATTAGTCGTAGGATCACCAATCAAGGGATTGGTGATTCTAGAGAGATTGGTGCACTTGGTACACATCTTATACTATAAGGGAAAGTTGATCTCACAGTTACTTATGAGCTGTCATTTAGTGTACAAGTGCAGGTGCTCATTAGGGAATGATTTCACTGAACGGACCTACATGAGGAACACAGAATGGAATCCTTACATGAGTATCGCTAGGATGTTCCTCGGGTGATAGTATGTGCAAATAGTCCTTGGACCTGAGGTTGTCATGGTTACCTTGTGAGTGTCGACCCATTGCTTTGCATTTATCCTTACGTGGTCTTCAGTGTTATGTGCCGGATAGCTCTGGGCATGGGAAAGCACCCATGGAGGTATGTGAGCAATCAATATGGAATTAGTTACTCCTAGTAAGAGAAGATAATGTCCTATGAGTCTCTGCAAGTGTTGGCTCAGGAATTTCTGGCCAGAGTAGATATGAATCGATATTCTAACATGTCATTATTGAGACGACGACTTGACAAGCAGAATACATATGAATCGGTATTAGGGTTTGAAACTTTTTTGTACCCTAGTCGTATTTGGGACATTGTAACTGAGGGACTTAGTTGCACGGTAACTAATCACGGAAGGGCTTTCGATCCTTGTAGATTGAACATCACACTATCCGGATATTCACGACACATTGCAAGACATCAATCTTGACTCATTCTTGACTTGAGAGTGGAGTCTCACGACCGCACTAAAGGGGTTTAGTCGTGGCTCGAAAGATTCTAATAGAAGTCATTCTATCGGATCCAACTCTTTCTTATGCACAACTCACTGCTGGATTAGTATGGGCCCAATGGATCACAAACAACAGACTAATCTCGTAATGGACCTTATGAGATAAAGTCCGAATGTGGCCCTATTGTTGTGTGAAACCCGACACTAGAAGGGGGGGGGGGTGAATAGTATCCATCCCCTTTTTTAATTTTCTTCTTAATCAATTTTATCTTTACTTAATGCAATTGATACTTACTGATTAATTTGATCAAAATTCAATAACAACGATAAAAGCAAGTAAGAAAGCAATGCAAACAAGAATGCTTATAGTGGTTCGGCCAACTGCCTCCTATTCCACTACCTTGGCTCATCACCAAGGATTTCTAACCACTACTTTATAGAATTTATGTTTCCCTTTGAATACAATGAGGACACCCTTCTCACTGCTCGGAGAACACCTCAATCCTATTCACCTAGGGAAAACACAATTCTATAAAGCTATCCCTAAGTGTTTCCTAGAACACCTAGCAGCTATCTCAACTTGAAAACAAGTTTACAATAAAAGTCAAATACAAAGGAAAGAGCTTGAGAATATAAAATGAACCAACGCTTCTTTCCACCGCCTTCAGGTCTCCAACTAGCAAGAAGATGGCTCTTGAGTTGCAGCACAGTTGAAGAAGCAGGGAATTAGCGCCTGAAATGAGTCATAGATGGAAGCAGAGAGCGCGCGCAGATTTCGCTCTTTTGAAGGCTTAAGAAAACTTCTTTAATGCTCAATAAAATTTCTAAGAAGTGTTAAACAAGTTAGGTGAGGGGTATTTATAGCCCCTCACTCAAACGGCTCGCTCAACGGGTAAAAAAATAGTCGTTGAAGCCGTTCGGTCGTTGGCCGGTCGATCTGTCGGTCGACCAACGGATCGACTGCCAATGCGACCGCTGGCAATCTGTGAGAGCTCGGTCGACCGATGGGTCAACCGGCTGACGAAAAACAATTTCTTCCGACATTCGATCGACCCGTCGATCGACCGAATGACTAGAGCCAGAGTCGCGCGAGTGGGCTATCTCCAGTCCGGTCGACCGCTACCATTCTGCCCAATTTTGCCTTATGTCGGTCAATCGATGCAGCCTTATATTTTTTTCTTTGCCAACTTCGGTCGACCGACTGGTCGACCGAATGACTACTGTCCATTTTGTCCTTCACTCGATCGACCGAATAGGCTGCTTCGGCAGAGACTGCCATATTTGGTCGACCGACCGATCGACCGAACTCAGGCTGAGGCTGACTTCTCCTTGTATTTTTACATGCCTTTTTTATGGGTTTTTGTTACCAAGTTTCAACTTAGATAACTTTACAATTTTGGCTTGGGATAAACTATCCTAGGAATATATTACATTAATTCGACTTGATCTAAGCCCGAGCCTTTCTTCAATGATTTCTTCTTCCGTTTATTTGATGATCTTTTACATCATCTCGTTTGGACAGATTTGGCATGCTTATCGCAACCTCAACCTCAACCTCAACCCGAAAAAAAAATTCCTTATATAAAAATATTTTTTGGTGCAGCATGCCAGATCCGGGGGTACTCGAGTCGAGCCTTGGGATCGCCTCGAGTGAAAAGGTATGACTCGATTAATGATTCATGGAATCTATTTGGGTGATTAACTTCCCTTTTATGAAATCATACCTTAAATTAAGTTAACTCGAGTCATATTATGGTTTGAGTCAGAACCCAAGTTGAGTTCAGGTTTAGTCGAGGTTTGAGTGCGAGTTAAATGAGTCAAGAGGCCTCATTTGGAAAGCTAGATGAGGGATTAAAACCCTCATCTTGCAGCCGTGCGGCTCATCCATTGAGCCGCACAAGGCTGCCTAAGGGGAGAGAGGAAGAGGAGCAAGGTGAAGCTTGGGGCTTGGATCGATCCGGGATTCGCGTCGTCGCCGGAAAAGTTTCAAGTCGTCATCACCCGATCCTTGTTTCTCCACAACCTAGGTGAGTGGTTAAGTTTTGAAGCTTGGGGGAGGCGGGTGGTTGAACCCTAGATGAGATAGGTTGAGTTTTCACGACCGTTCGGACAAATCTTGATTTCTATGATGTGCGTTCATTGTTTTATGAAATTTCTTGTCGGAACTCGTTGTTTCTTCATCGATTTGCAAGTTTTTAGGGCTGCTGAGTCATGGGGAAAGGGGAAAGGTCATGCCAAAATTTTCTCCAATTCCCTTGACGGCAAGGAAGCCCTTAGATGACCTTAGATCAATGTTCGATGTAGTTCTACTTGTATATCTTTCATATATTGAAGCATGTCTTCCCTAGGAGTCCCTTGAATGGCCGAATGAACCTTACCACTCATGAAGAGGGTTCGACCAAGGGTGAGGGAACTATAAATTAGTTAATTGGCATTTAAGTTACATTTGGAATTGAAAAGGTAGAGGTTTAGCTAGAGTCTCCTCCCTGTTTTCCTACCATTAGGACCATGGCCGAGCAAGGTCTTCCTTGCTCATGGTTCGGCCAAGGCTAGGGAGGGGAGAAGAGATTAGCTATAGATGGAAATTACATGACTATAAGGATCATACATAGAGATATGACAATACTTAGGAAGAACATCAAACATAGCAAGTAGCTTGATTGATTTGAAACTTTAGGAATGCTAGTCTTGTAACCATCCTTAGCATTAGATCTTTAAACTTAAATGTTGAAATTGTTGCTATGTTTTGTATTTCCTACATGTCCTTTGAATTCGTTACCACTTTGCGATGCTAGATAGTTGTTTCTTATTGTGCTAAAATTCCTAAGGTAGTGTATACTTGCTATATATATATTGTGGTTATATATGATGAATGATGCAATATTTGAATATTCTCCTTTGGATTATACATGCTGCCCTAAATGTTCTTGGGCGGGATTCCATGGTTGACTCACGAAATTCCCCACCCGAGGTAGTGTAGAAGGTTGGGTAACATGTACTGCGTCACTAAACGTTCATAGCACTTATATGAAAACTTAGTTAGGAGACGATAACACTTCTATGACCTTTGGTACACTTTTGGAAACTTAGAACTCGTAGTTGTTCATATCTTGAAAGGGTGGCACAAATTGTTGACCCTGAAGCCGCATTTAGGCCAGATACGGGCAAAGGCCCGAAGTGTATATATGGAAACCCTAGGATATTGATTGTGTTATGTGTTTGAGATGGTCCGCCGAGGAGCGAGGAGGTCGGAAATGACCAATGCTCAGCTCGGCCAATATTGGGTGTACAGGTGCGCCAGCGGGCCCGCTAGGTTCCAGACCCCAGTTGGGTGGGACTAGCTATCCTTACCCCAGACGGTGTCTGAAGACTAGTCGATCATCCTAGTCGACGACCCGGGATTGTTTGTTTACATCTTGAGATGTTGTGGCCTAGAGCTAGTGTGATACTACTGGATATGGTAGGGACGGCTGTAGCCGGGATATGATTCTATGAGTAGGCCCAAGGGCTGAATGTCGAAGGCTAGATAAGCCGAGATGGCAGGTTATCATGTTCAGTTGATGCGGACGAACCTGTGGGGGGTCGGTAATCGCATTAGAAATAAATTTTACCTCCTAGTACATTTCCTTTATTGCCCTGTATGATATATATATATGACTGAGGCTTATGTGGAGGTTCAATTGAGCCACTCACTGAGTCCCAAGTGGACTCACAGTTTATTTCTATTTTTGCAGAGCATGAGCAGTAGCTTGGTGTCGACACGGTCCAGCTGGAGGGTAGAGGCGGTGCCAAATCTCGTAGCGGCGTCCATGAGTCTTAGACTAGTCCTAATTATGTTGGTTTATTTCTGCACTGACGGTTGTAATTGAAAAGAATTGCAAAACCGTGATGTTTGACCATTTGGATTTGAGGTTGATGTTTCTTCTTGTTTTGAAAAACTTATACATTGTGACCTGCAAACTTTGTTTTATAAAGTATGTTTAGTTTCTTTCAGTCGATGTGTTTTGGTTTCTTGATGTCAGTGTAGACAGTAGGCTACAGGGCAGGATGTGGACCCTTGCTGGTCACACTACCCTCAGTCGGGGTGTGACAAAGTTGGTATCAGAGCACTAGGTTAGGTCTTGTCTTTGACTCAGTGTTGGGTACTGTATGAGGCATATGCTAGCGTGCCGACTTACGGTAGTTTAAATAGATTAGGCGACCACTCCTACACTCAGCGCACCATGCGACGAGATTAGGCGACCACTCCTACACTCAGCGCACCATGCGGTTAGTAGTTTAAAGAGCTTGTGTGAATAATTTCTTATATGTCATGCAATTTTCTTTCTTCCTTTTGATAGTGAAATGGATGCTCGAAATGCTGCTATGAGTGGTAGTGGCAGTAACTCGACGGAACGTCGAGGCCGGGGGCGAGGCCAAGGTCGAGGCCAAGGCCGGACCCGGGGCAGAGAAAGAGAACTATCTGAGGGATAGGGGCAAGAGTCAGCGGTTGATCTACTGCAGGCTCAGGTGAACCAATTGACTGAGGCACTCCATAAGAAGCAACAACTGAGACAGCAGTTGCAGCAGCAGATGCAGTAGCAGTCCCAGCAGCCACTGCCACAGCCAGTGCCTGTGGTTTCAGTGGTACCAGAAGTGGCGAAGGTGGTAGCACCAGTGGTCAGAACCCCAACTTATGCAAATTTTGTCACCCTGAAGCCACCAGTGTTCACTGGGACATATCGTTAGGTGGAAGTGACAGAATTTCTGGGGGATTGCTTTGAGCTATGCATGGAACTGGGATGTTCATCAGAGGCAGCTGCTCATATGGTCGGTCTTCAAATGAGGGGACCGGCAAAGATTTGGCTGCAAACTTGGAAGGCCCGCAGGGCAGTTGGCGCACTACCTCCCACATGGGAGGAATTTCGGGCGGCTGTGGAAGAGCAGTACTTACCCATGAGTGTCTGTGGCCCGTAATTTTGAGATGCTGTGCCATGCTGGAGGAATGACAGTGTCGGAGTATGAGATGGAGTTTAATCATCTCTCCAAGTACCATCCCACCCTAGAGGCGACTGAGACCGCTAGGGTCAAGAGGTTCGTGGCAGGATTGAGGCTACAAATTGGCAGGCTTATTAATTTCACCGAGGAATCTACACTGGCTCGGGTAGTGGATGAAGCCCCATGAAAAGAAGCTTTGGTGCCGTTCGAGAGAAATGACGGGCCAGCTAAGAACAAGTTCCGGTCACAGGGTTCTGGTACTCGACCTTGGCACTCTGAAGGGGCAATGCCCATAGCAGATCAGCAGCTAAGCTGGGGGCAGAATGACAATCGGGGCCGTGGGGGCCAAGGGACCAGGTCAGTGAGGCTAGCAGTGTCAGGAGGTGGTTCTCAGAGATCTGAGGTGCCACAGTGTGGCAGCTACAGTCGTAGGCACTGGGGGTGCTGCCTTAACTGCACTAATGCTTGCTTCAAGTGAGGTCGGGTCGGACATTTCAAGGACTGCCCTGAGGGAACTGGTCAGAAGCCTAAGCTGTCAAGGGGTAATGCACCTATGTTAGTAGGGTCAGTAGCACCGAGAGGGTAGACTCATAATAAGGGGCCGCAGACCAGTCATTTAGAGAGGCCGCCTGCGCGGGTCTATGCTATGAACCGTGATGGGGCAGAGGCTTCCAAAGCAGTGGTGACAGGTACTATTTTAGTATGTTCATCTACTACATATGTATTATTTGATCCGAGTGTCACGCACTCATTTGTGTCTGCCATATTTGTTGCAAAGCTACCAATGGCACCCTCTATGCTTGATGGGCTATTGATGATATCAATGCCTACGGGCGATGCAATCTTAACAACCTCAATTTATCAAGGGTGTGAAGTGCTCATATGCGGCCATGTGCTGAGTGCGGACTTGACACTCCTACCCACTCTTGAGCTTGATATCATCCTTGGCATGGACTGGCTGGCAGAGCATTTTGCAATGTTGGAGTATAGAGCCAAAGCAGGGATGTTTAATAAGCCTGGGCTACCGCAGTTCATTTCCAAGGGGAGGGAAGTAGCGAGCCGATAGGGGTAATCTCATTCCTAAAGGCTCGCAAATTACTTAGGGGTGGCTGGCATTCTTTCCTGGCCTTTGTAGTTGTGGTCGAGGAGGAAAGGGGTGAAGCAAAGCATGTCAGCGGAACCCCTGTGGTCTATGAATTCCCTAATGTGTTTCCCGAGGAATTGCCAGGGTTGCCGCCTAGAAGGGAGGTCGATTTTTGCATTGATCTGTAGCCCGGGGTGAAACCAATTTCCATTCCCCCATACAAGATGGCACCGTCGAACTCAGAGAGCTAAAGATGCAATTGCAGGAAATGCTAGACCTGGGGTTCATCCGGCCGAGTGTGTCACCCTGGGGTGCCCCGGTTCTCTTTGTGAAGAAGAAGGATGGGTCGATGCGCATGTGCATTGATTATAGGCAGCTGAACAATGTGTTTGTTAAGAACCGCTACCCACTGCCGAGGATAGACGATCTGTTTGACTAGCTGCAAGGGGCTCAATGGTTCTCAAAGATAGATCTAAGGTCCGGATACCATCAATTGAGAATCCGGGACTGCGATGTGCCAAAGACGGCCTTTAGGACTCGCTATGGTCACTATGAATTACTAGTGATGTCCTTTGGCCTAACCAATGCACCTGCTGCCTTTATGGACCTAATGAATAGGGTATTTAAGGAGTACCTAGACAGCTTTGTGATCATCTTCATTGACGACATTTTGGTTTACTCCAAGAGTGAGGAAGACTACTCTAAGCATCTAAGAATGGTCCTAGAAACCCTCAGAGAGCTTGCCAAATTTTCCAAGGGTGAATTTTGGTTGGAAAGTGTAGGGTTCTTGGGCCATGTAGTGTCCAAGGAAGGAATAAGGGTAGATCCCGCCAAGATTGAAGTGGTTCAGAATTGGAAGCGGCCGACTGGTGTGACCGAGGTCCGCAGTTTTCTAGGGTTGGCCGGCTATTACCGGAAGTTTGTGGAGAATTTCTCCAGAATTGCAGCCCCTCTATCTCGGTTGACCCAGAAGAAGGTCAGATTCGTTTGGGATGACAAATGTGATGCGAGCTTTCAAAAGCTCAAGGCATGTTTGACATCTACACTCGTGTTGGCTGTACCTTCCGGCTTAGGAGAGTTTGTGGTTTTCTGTGATGTCTCTCGGGTTGGTCTGGGCTGCGTCTTGATGTAGTATGGCAGAGTGATTGCTTATGCGTCACGCCAGTTGAAAGTTCATAAGAAGAACTATCCGACGCATGACCTAGAATTAGCGGTAGTGGTCTTTGCACTGAAGCTTTGGATGCACTACTTGTACGGGGAGACTTGCGAAATCTACACAGATCACAAGAGTCTCCAGTACTTGCTTACCCAAAAGGAGCTGAACCTCAGGCAAAGGAGGTGGCTGGAGCTCCTAAAGGAGTATGATTGCACCATTATGTATCATCCGGGAAAGCAAATGTGGTAGCAGATGCGCTGAGCAGAAAATCCATGGGCAGTTTGGCCCATTTGGAAGCTAAGCGGAGGCCTCTAGCTCGAGAGTTGGCTTTATGCCTAGATGGGGGTGCAACCTTATCAGTGTCAGCTTCAGGTGCCTTGATGGCCCATCTGTGGGTACAGTCCACGCTGGTGGACATGCTGTGTGCCGCGCAGGGGGAAGATGCCTTTTGTGCATTGACCAAGGACCTAGTACAAAGAGGTGATGCAGAGAACGGTTTCAGATTGGACTCAGAAGGTGTGCTGAGGTTCAGAGACCGGATAGTAGTACCAGACATGGCTGAGTTGCGCAGGCAAGTACTAGAACTGGGTTTAGTCGAGGTTTGAGTGCGAGTTAAGTGAGTCAAGAGGCCTCATTTGGAAAGCTAGATGAGGGATTAAAACCCTCATCTTGCAGCCGTGCGGCACATCCATTGAGCCGCACAAGGCTGCCTAAGGGGAGAGAGGAAGAGGAGCAAGGTGAAGCTTGGGGCTTCGCATATCTGATGCCATTCTTTTGTCGAGCCCCTCAGCTGAAGTACGACCATGCGTGCCATAGCCTCCGAAGAACAATCCAATACCTCACATAGCCCCATGCAATCATTCAGGAACGCTGTCACCTCCACCTGGGGGTCAGCAGCTGTGTATATTGGAGGCATCAGCTTTACGAAGTTCATGTACAAGGTACTACTCGCCATTGGTTCCCAACGATCCTCTACTCTGCTCCTAAACTGAGCTAGTTCACCGGTGTTTGGCACTACAAGTACCACTGGTGGCACAGGTGGGGCTTGTGGCTGCCCCATCTCTCGCTCCCTCTGAAACACCTCCCGCTCATTGCGACACTCGTCTCGCTCTTTACGAAGCTCTCGAGTCAGCTCCGTCACTTGAGCCAACAACAGTTCGATTCTGGGGTCTTGAATTGCCTCCTCCTGAGCCGCCCGACTAGTGCCCCGAGCCGGTCCCCGGCCACGGCCTCGACCTCTACCACGGCCTCGCCCACCAGCGGAGTTGCTCCTGCTACCGCTCCACGTGATATCATCATGCGCCTCCATATAGATCGATCTATCAGCAATAGAACAATGCCCCCACAATTCAATACACAATTAACCAATATTTAATCATGAATACGTACCACCGCTGGTGCGCAGGTTCAGCCATCAATCTCATGACTAGGACATACCATATGTAGACATGCTAGCAATGCCCCATACGATACCTAAAGTCCTATTGTCGTACCCGCTCTGATACCACATTGTTACACCCCAAAACCAAGGCGTAATCGACCAGAGTACTACTGGTACCCCGAAGCCTAAAGCAACAATATAATCACAGAATACCACATTGGACAACATAGAAATCTAAATGCTTATCATATTATAAAAGATTAAAATGTTCAACTCAAAGTTCATAAGAAATGTAATAACTGCTAAAGACCGTACTCAGTTAACATTGAACCAACAATCGTTTAGTTTCAAAAGAAAATATAGTTTTAAATGTCCATATACAACGCATAATGGAAATCAAATGACTCAATCCCCCCCCCCCCCCCCCCCCCCCCGTGAAACCCAATTCCCGATCACGACATGCCACGAGATCGACTACTCCTGACGCACCAACTACGCTACGGCACTCCAGTACCTGTCTGACTACGCGCAGGTGCTGCAAGATAGAAACAAAAAAGGTAAGTCCAACTAGCACTTAGTGAGTGACAAATCTCCTACAACCATGTTCATTCAGTACAAGCCAACAGAAATGCACGAGTAAGCAATAACGTAATGTTCCGTAACCAAAGTGAAGCTCCAAGGAAAGAACAATATGCATATTTGTTCTATACAACTATGCATTTATCTGGCAACCATTCAGTAGAAGCTTATCAACAGTGCTCAACATGTAATAAACAATAATAAAATCATTCCACTATCACACAAACCACCCGAGTCGGTCGTCAGCGTGGCAGTACTGACGAGCTTCCCGGTCCAAAGACCCGTCGGTCAGGGACCCATCGGTCTGATCATATAGAAACCCGTCGGTCTATGAGTCGGGCGCTGATCACCTTTGTCTCAGCATTTTTCCCCGCTCTGCCACTCGGGTCGATCGTCAGTGTGGCAGCTAACGAACTTCTCGGTCCGCATCCACATAGACACTCAAGCATTTACAAAACAAGCTACAACATATACGTCTAACCATAAAATGAGATGAGTGTGCATATCTACATGTTTGAAGTCAATAATAATATTTCAGTCTCACTAAATATTAGCACTGAACACTGCTCATGCAAATCCAACATACTATTTATACTTCCACCCTTATGTTTACTCACTACATCTACTCTATCCCTATGTTTTGAACATAGCAGATATAAAGCCACCTTTAAAATCAAACACCGGATGTAACCGGTCTCGGTCTGCAGCAACCGAGTACACACCCGACTTCCCGATTTCACCCATTTCATCAATCTAATACCCGATGACTACTCTATTCATGATTCATTGCTCGATAGAGGCATCAAGGAAACAACCGATCACTGGCCGACATCCCATTTACCGAACTCACCCCTCCTTCCGATTCACCAACTCATAGATACAATACAGAGCATCTACTGGTAAGCAATCGACAGATAGCAAGCGAATTCATGCAATCGACCACAGTTCAAACATTTCTTAATAAACATCATTCGATTCAACAGAAGCATCAAACCTTATATAACATTAGATCTAAGACTGGCGAAATCAACAACATGAACTGGGTATTGAAGCTGTAACTGGCGAAAGCAATAACAGGAATAGGGTATTAAAGCGGAACAACGTTAAATCTTTAATTGCGAAATCACACACCGGTAAGCAAAGAAATAGGTCTGTAATCGTGAGATCACACACCAGGAAGCATAGAAATAGGTTTGTAATCGCGATATCACACACCAGTAAACAGGGTATTCAATCAGTAATTGGCAAAATCAACCAACCGAGGCATCCTGGGAGTAGTTTGCTCCATCGCAACAATTCCAGCCACTGATCACCACCCCGAAATCCAATACATCATTGCACAAGAACTACAGAGAAGCAGCATCAAAAACTTCCGTCCGAACCACCCCCGATTACTAGAAAACCACACGGCGAGAAACAAATCTGGCACCCACAACTCTAGAAGCAAAAAGGGCTGGCAGCTCGTACTTAGGAAACAGCGCGGAAGGAAAGTTAGCCACTCACCATGAATGAAGGGCCGCCCGAGCTCCGATCGCCGCCGCCACTGAGATAACTGCTGCCGCGATCTCCCTCCTTTTCCCCTTTCGCGCTGCTCTCTCTGGGTCGTGATCGCGCGATGTGGTTGCCCCCCTCCTTTTTTTAACTTGGGGTTAAAAATTAACCCCAAGTTACCCCTTTTAATTGATTTGGGGTTAAAATTAACCCCAAATTACTATTTTTACCCCTCCCTTTAATTTATTTATAAAAACCTTATTATATCTAATTTGCGTCTGATTTGAATTTCGATCGAACCACCGAGTTCGACTAAATTTTATGATCGCAGAACAACAATAGTAACAATAACATTTTTTTTTACATGAATATCTCATTATCATATTTTTTTTCTTAATTTAAACTCTTACCAAAAATTTCTCGAGACTCGAGACCCCGCTAAATTGCCCGCCTTGAGTTTTCTTTTCCTGCATGAAGCCAACAAAAATAAAAATAATTTTTTTGGTTATAACAGTTTACAATTGTGGATTTAAGCCTTAACACCAAGGCAACTACCAACTCAATCCACCTAGCACTCTAGGTTTACAAAAGTTTAATTACAATGAAATAAACAACAAAATACAACAATAATGAGAGCAAATAATAAACAATACGCACTTAGCTCTCAAACAAGATGTCCTAGCTCCTCTTGATGACTTGAAGGTTAATCAAGGCAAGCTCAAAGTTAATCTCAAGGTTCTGTAGGCTCAAAGCTAGGGTTCTTTGCAAAGATGGGTCAAGAAATGCT
Source organism: Canna indica (assembly GCA_034359265.1). NCBI lineage: Eukaryota > Viridiplantae > Streptophyta > Magnoliopsida > Zingiberales > Cannaceae > Canna > Canna indica. Next base: position 22,986,586 of record CP136895.1, on the reverse strand, counting down.
TGTAGAGATGCAAGGAGTGGCTCTTTAAGGCTTAGAAGCATCAATTGTAGTCTAGAAAGGAGTTTGGGAAGGGTATTTATAACCCCCCAAACAGCAAGGCTCATCAACGGGCATTTATCTGCTCGTTGGCGACGCTCGGTCGCTTGCCGTTCGATCATCGATCGACCGATGGATCGACCGCCCAAGGGACCGCGACATTCTTTCACTTATGGGTGAACTTCGGTCGACCGAATTGGCTACTACCAATTTTCTACCACATTCGGTTGACCGATCGGTCGACCGAATTGCCTTCTGCCCGATTTCCTCTTCTCCCAGTCGATCGACCGAATCTGGGCAGAGCAATTTCCTTGTGAATTTTTCTTGCGCGCTTCATCTCTGGGTTCCGGCCTTCAGCGTTCGTCAACTTGGCAAGCTTTCCATGTGTTCTTTAGACTCGTCCAAGACATCATTGGCGCACACGTTGAACTTCTAGATATTTCGGCGACGAACCCAAATGCGTCGGTCAATGTCCTTCCGATTTTCTGATTTCTTCAATAGTTCCGATCGAGGACATCGAGAGCTAATTGCTATGGAACTTGAAAGTAATTCTCAATAAAACATTAGTTCCATATTTGTTATCATCAAAACCAAGATTAGACCAAGGTAGAAAACCTTAGGCTAACATATACTTGTCTTTCTTTTTGCTTGTTGCATTTAATCATCACCATGTCATCTACACTCTTATTACGTAGCATTCTTAATGCTAATAAATTCACTGGAACAAACTACATCGATTGTTTGCAAAATTTGAGGATTGTCCTCACCCGGGAGAGGCTCTCCTATGTCCTTGATGATCCGCCATCGGATGCGCTTACCCAAAGGGCTACCGAGGAAGTAAGGGCCACTGACAAGAAGTGGCATGATGACAGCACTACTGTTCAGTGCACTATGATCTCCTCTATGTCTGATGTGTTGCAACGACAACATGAAAAGATGGACGCGAGGGCCACCCTCTCTCACCTCAAGGAGTTGTATGGTGAAGAGAGCCGGACTGCTAGGTTTGAGCTGTCAAAGCAACTTTTCCAGGCCAAGATGACGACAAGGACCCCTTTTGAAACCCATGTCCTCAAACTAATCGATTTGATTGAGAGGTTAGAGAAATTGGGCCTAAGCATTGATAAGGAGCTAAGTTAGGACCTAATACTCCAATCCCTCCCAGGGTCATTTTCATAGTTTATAATCAAATACCACATGGACAAGCTGGATGCCTCGCTTCTCGAGCTCCTTAATATTCTGAAGACTGCTGAGTCCCACCTTCCAAAGGAAAAGGGCAAAATCTTGTTAGTGGGTAGTGCCCTAAAAAAGGCGAAGAAGTGCTCTATTAAGAACAAAGCGAAAAATAAAGCTGTGAAACCTAAGAAGGAAATCAAGAAAAAGGAAAAGACTGCTTCTAAAGGCACCTATTTCCATTGTGATAAATATGACCACTGGAAGCGCAAGTGCAAGGAGTACATTGCAGAAGTAAGGCAAAAGAGGACTTTTGAAGCCCCCTCCGCAGGTGCGTTTGTCATTGAAAAAAAATTATTGTTACATAATTCTACTATATGGGTATTGGATACCGGTTGTGGTTCTCACATTTGCAACTCGTTGCAGGGGTTGAGAATAAGTAGAATGTTGAATAAGGGCGACTACGGACCTCCGGGTAGGCAATGGCGCAAGAGTTGCAGCTTTAGCCGTAGGAACCTATTGTTTATGTTTGCCTTCTAGAAAGACCATTGAATAAAATAATTGTTATTACATTCCATTTTTAATAATGAATATTATTTATGTTCCCTTGTTACTTGAACAAGGTTATGAAATGTCTTTAAAGGACAATTTTTGCCACACATATCATTTTGATGAGTTATATGGAACTGGACGCATTTCGAATGGTTTAATGGTCTTAGATGGAACTGGACGATGCATCGAGGTTTGGATATGTCTACTTGTTGAGACATAAGTCTGATGCTTTTGAAAGGTTGAAAGGGTATAGGGTTGAGGTTGAGAAACAAGTAGGGAAAAGTATTAAAACTATTCGATCAGATCGAGGTGGTGAATACTTATCCACTGAGTTCCTAAGTTATCTCAAGGACAATGGGATTGTCTCCGAATGGACCCCTGCTGGCACACCACAGCATAATGGAGTGTTTGAAAGGAGGAATCACACATTGCAAGATATGATGCGGTCCATGCTTTACTTTACTTATTTCTCGATTTCTTTTTGGGGATATGGACTAGAAACCACTATCTACCTTCTTAATAAGGTTCCCACAAAATCTATCTCTAGTACACAATATGAGATATGGAGTGGCAAGAAACCAAGTTTGAGGCATCTCAAGATTTGGGGTTGTCCTGCGTACGTAAAAAAGTTGGAGTTAGATAAACTTTATTCTAAATCAACCAGGTGCAGGCTTGTAGGATACCCTAAAGAGAGTTTAGGGCATTACTTCTACTCACCAACTGAACAAAAGGTGTTTGTCAGTAGGCATGCCACTTTCTTAGAGAAAGAGTTTTTTGAGGAAAGTGAGAGTGGAAGAAATGTTGAACTTGATGAAGATCAACAACCATAGACCGAATCACAACAACTGGTGGATAGTCCACAGGTTGAACTAGTCACAGAATCATTACCTCCCAACACTCTTCATAGATCAGGGAGATTGTCTCGACAACTGAGAGATTCTTCCTAACCATTGAAAATGACCAAGAAGATGTTGATCCGCAATCCTATGATCAAGCAATCAAGGATGTTGATTGCAAACAATGGCAGGAAGCAATAAAATCCGAAATGGACTCGATGCTAACCCACCAAGTTTGGACTTTGGTTGACTTACCTCAAGGAGTCACGCCTATAGGGTGTAAGTGGATCTATAAAAGAAAGATCAGAGCAGATGGCAAGGTAGAGACCTATAAGGCCAAGCTGGTTGTAAAAGGTTTCACTCAAAGGCAAGGTGTTGACTATGATGAAACTTTTTATCCTGTAGCCATGCACAAGTCCATTAGGATAATGCTAGCCATTGATGCATATCATGACTTCGAGATTTGCTAGATGGATATCAAGATTGCATTCCTCAATGGTGAACTTGAGGAAGAGGTCTATATGACCCAACTAGAAGCATTCGTGTCTCCGGTAAGACCGAAGAAGGTATGCAAATTGCAAAGGTCCATTTATGGACTCAAGCAAGCCTCGAGGAGTTGGAACATCCATTTTGATGAGACAGTCAAAGAGTTTTGCTTTATAAAAAATGTAGACGAACCTTATGTCTACAAAAAGGTTAGTGGGAGCGCTATTGTGTTTATTGTGTCGTATGTAGATGACATACTACTCATGGGGAATGATGTTCCTCAGCTCTAGTCAGTGAAAGCATGGTTATCCAAAAACTTCTCCCTGAAGGACTTGGGTGAAGCATCCGATGTGCTCGACATTAAGATCTATATGGGTAGGTCTAGAAGGATGCTTGGTTTGTCCCAGTCTCGGTATATTGATATCGTGCTAAAATGGTTTAGCATGGAAGGCACTAAAAGAGGTTACTTGCCTATGAGTCATGGCATCACTCTTTCCAAGAAGATGTCTCCTAAGACACCTGAGGAGAGAAAAAGGATAAGCGAGATCCCTTATGCTTTGGCAGTAGGATCCATCATGTATGCAATACTCTATACTTGGCTAGATGTCAATTATGCCCTAGGTACCTAGCAGATTTTAGACTAATCCTGGAGAGGAACATTGGAAATCCGTAAAGAGCATTCTTAAGTACTTAAGAAGGACTAAAGATGTTCTCCTGATTTATGATGGGTCAGATTTTAAACGAGAGGGCTACACATATTCTAGCTTCTAATCGGACCCGAATGATGGTAAATCCATTCCTGGGTACGTTTTTACTTTGGAAAAGTTCCAAGCAAGGTATTGTGGCCAACTCGATGAGAGAAGATGAGTGCATCACTGCAAGCGAATCCGCCAAGGAAAGAGTGTGGATAAAGAAGTTCATCTTTGAGCTAGCTATTGTTCCTGAGGTTGCCGATCTAGTCCCTATTTATTGTTATAACACTGGGGCTGTTGCTCAAATCAAAACACATCAGAGAGATCATTGGACGTGGTGATATAAATGTCAAATGTGTCGACACGTGGTGATATAGTAGATCCATTCACAAAGCCATTACCACAGCAGTAGTTCGATCGCCACTTTAGTTATATTAGTATTAAATACTGCAATGATTGGCCATAAGTGTAAGTGAATATTGATAGAAATAGTGTCCTTGAGCCAATCACATGTTGATGTGTAGGGAAATATTTTTGGGTAATGAACAATACGAGGTAACTTTTCATCCTATGCTGCATCTATATTTTGTATATATTAGATTGTGATTAACCCTATGGACCCGGGCAATTGATTCCAAGGCCATGATGAGATCATGCTAGTGAGACTTGAAATCCAGATGCCCATGTTCTAAATGTTCATAATCATAGGATCACTAATTAGGGGATTGGTGATTCTGGATAGACTAGTGCACTTGGTACATGCCTTATACGATAAGGGGTAGCAGATCTCACTATTACCTATGAGCCATCATTTAATGTACAAGTGCAGATGCTCATCAGGGAATGAGTTCACTGAATGGACCCACACGATAAACACATAATGGAATCCTTACATGAGTATCGGTAGGATGTTCCTTGGGTGATAGTAGGTGCAAGCAGTCCTTTGACCTGAGGTTGTCATGGTTACCTTGTGAGTGTCGACCCATTGATTTGGGCTTATCCTTATGTGGCCTTCAGTATCATGTGTCGGATACCTCTAGGCATGGGAAAGCACCTATAGAGGTATGTGAGCAACCAATATGGAATCAGTTACTCCTAGTAAGAAGAGATAATGTCCTATGTGTCTCTACAAGTGTCGGCTTAGGAATCTCTGGCCATAGTAGATATGAATGTCGGAAAAAGGTTTTCTGACTTGTCATTATTGAGAGGATGACTTGGCAGGCAAAATACATATGAATCGGCATTAGGATTTGATACTTTTTCATACCAAAGCCGTATTAGGGACATTGTAACTGAGGGACTTAGTTGCACGATAACTAATCACCGAAGAGCGTTCGATCCCTTTAGATTGAACCTCACACTATCCAGGTAGTCATGACACGTTGCTAGACGTAAATCTTGACTCACACTTGACTTGTGAGTGGAGTACTGGAGTCTCTCACGACCACACTAAAGGGGTTTAGTGGTGGCTCGTAATATTCAAATAGAAGTCAATCTATCGGATCCGACTCTCCGTTATGCATAACTCACTGCTGGCTTAGTGTGGGGCCCAATAGGTCACACACAACAGGCTAACCTCGTAACATACCTTAAGAAATAAAGTCCGAATGCGGCCTTATATGTCTACTAGCATGGACATGCTGCAACTCGATCAAGGATCTCGTTTACGGACATGATGGGAAAGTTGTTTCCTATAGGAACAAATGCGCGAGGAAGGAGTTCCTCGGTAACCCTAATTTGTAGGGTATCCCTAAATTATAGGGATTGGCACATAATAATATTTCATGTAGTTGATTAAATTTAATTATGATTTATATATTTAATTAACTACTTGACCAGGAATATATTTATTATGAATTAAATATAATTTGATTTTGAATCAAATATACATTGTGGAAAAATTAGTTTCTAACCATGAGCCTAACTGATTAATTGGAAATTAATTTTTTTGGATAAATCCTAATTAATAAGAATTTGATTTATGCAGATAAATCATAAAATTAATAGATATATGATTTATGAGGATAAATCATAATTCTATTAATTAATAAGAAATTGAATTATATAGATAAACATCTTTCCTATTGTTTAGGGAATTAGTTTACTTAGATAATTATCATTTTTGTTTATAGGCTCTTAATTATGGAGATAAATTAAACTTTATGTTTTATTAGATTTAATTAATTTCTAATTAATTATGATGTCATTAAAATATAAATTATTTTTGGAGACAAGCCCCAGAATTTTGAATTTTGGGGAGAGAGTTTTTAAGGGGCCAGGTCTACATTTGTAGCCCTCTTTATAAATTGTGGCTGAACACCCATGGGAGGGGTGGGTGAATTAGTTCTTCCTCCTCTCCATTGGTGGTCGGCCATCTACTTCCTCCTTCTCGGTCTTTTACGAAGCCAAATTGGAGGTGTCTTATACTTAGGTGTGCCGCATATTTCATCCACTTGGAGGATTCCAAAAAAGGACGGCGAGGTATTCTTTGATCTACCTCCTCGTTCCGTTGTTTTCTCATCTACTCTTTCTCTCATTTTGGAGCCTGGTTTTTGGTGGAAGGGCCGGCCTAGCTCTTGAGATTTCGGAGTTGGAGAAAGCATCTCCGTTGAGTCACGACGAGTCTAGTTGTTCGCTGCCCCTTTGTTGCGAGGCGCCTGGAGTGAACTATCATTGGAGGACGTGCGTGTGTGCATTTTGATATGGGAATAGGAGCACCCTATCCAACCGCGGTATAAGGTATACCTTCCCCCTTCCACTCGTAGGTAGAATTCCGTAATTGTTGCTAAAGTAGATCGTTGTTTTTGGATGTTTCGAATTTTTTAAATTGTTATTTCTGATGCGTTTCTTATTCCCATCCCAACACATAAATCTTTTTTCAAGGTAAGCATGCTATCTTTTAAATTTTCAACTTGTGAGTACAAATAGGCATTTTTATTTTCTAATAAGTCATTTGAATTTTGCAAACAAATATTTTTCTTTTCTTATGATGCTTTTTCATTTTTCAATGATACATTTTCATCTTTCAAGGCATTGTTTTCATTTTTCAAATTATCAAAATACTTTTTAAGAGTATCATATGATAAATGCAATATATCGTTTACATTCTCTAATTTTGTTTTTTTTTTCTAAGTTCTCTAATGCTTTTTCTAATAGCTCTAAATTCATCATGCATCATACTAAATTCATGCTCAAGTTGTTCTTGTGTATAAACTTCATCACCAAAAGTAATGGTAGGTTTTACCTCATCATTCAATGCCATGACATAAACATTTGCCGTTTCATTTTCTGGTTCTTCTTTAGTTGATGATGGTTCACTCTCATCCTAAGTTGCCACATAAGCCTTCTTCTTCTTCTTGTGATGTTGGTTGAGAGGTAACTCTCAAGCCTTCAAATCTTGTTGTAGACATCATTTTAAGGCTTTTTCTAATAGCTCTAAGCCCTCATCCTCGTCCCCGAAAGCCCTCATCCCTCATCAGTCGTCCCCGAAGCCCTCATCCCTCGTCCCCGTACTTCTAGCCTTCAAATAATGGTGTAGACATCATTCTAAGGCTTTTTCTAATAGCTCTAAGCCCTCACCCATTGTCCCCGAAAGCACTCATCCCTTGTTAGTCGTCCCCGAAGCCCTCATCCCTCGTCTTGAGGGCAATCCTTCTTTAAATGCCCCGGCATCTTGCAATGCACCGGCTTCTTACATTGGAAACATGTCAACTCCCTCTTGTTATTCTTCTTGTAGAAAGGCTTCCTTGTTATTCTCATAAGCCTCCTTGCTAGCATAGCAACTTCTTCTTGATCTTCCACTTCTCCTTCTTCGGAAGTGGAGTATTCTTCATGGTGTGAAGTCGTCAAGGCATTGTTCTTTCCCTTAGGAGCTTCTTCTTCTTTGTGACCTCTCATGTGAAATTCATAGGTCATTAAGGACCCAAGTAGCTATATTAGCTTTAAGGTTGAGAGATCCTTTGCTTCCATTATTGCGACCACCTTTGATTCTCATAATTTTGGCAAAGATCAAAGTAGCTTCTTCACCTTTTCTTCCTCCTTGATTTCCTTGCCAAGACTAGATAAGACATTAGTGATATTTTCAAATCTAGCATACATTGCACTAATAGTGTCATGACTATGCATTTTAAAGAATTCATAGTCATGTATGAGTAAGTTTATCTTAAATTCCGTAACTTGAGTGGTTTCAAGAACATTCCATATTTCATATGTTGATTTACATGTGCAAATTCTATTATATTCGTTAATGGACATAGCACAATGTAATGCATTCATGGCCTTAGCATTCAAGTTTAAAAAATCTATTTTCCTCATTAGACCATTCATCTGTAGGCTTAGTAGGTTCTTCATAATCGATCTTGAGCATATTCCAAACAACAAACCCTTGAGACTTAAGAAAATTATTCATGCGATTTTTCCAATAACTATAGTTGTTACCATAAACAAGGGTGGAAAAGTGGTGGGGATCCCTTGTGCCAAAACAATATCAGATGTCATTGAGTCTAGTTCCGATTTGTTAGATCACAAATTACAACCTAGCCCTAATATATTAGGAAACTTCTATAAAGGATAGTTGCTTAGGAAGTTGCAACTGCTCTAATACTAGCCTATTGTAGCAAAGTAAAAATCAAAACAAAAAGACAATGCAAACACAGGAGATTTGTTTACGTAGATCAGTGACAAACCAGTCACCTAATCTGTGGGGCACTCACCGGACAGATGCCCAATTCACTCTCCTCGAAGATGGTTGTTGCCTCTTTTGCACTCAATAGTTTGCAGTTTCAACTCCTCTATAGATGGCAATAGCATTTCCGCGCAATGGAGTTGTCAACAATAGATCTCTTCTCTAGTATTTATAGGTCTTCCTGGAAGATTAATGGACGATCTAAATAAATACTGACTTCAATCATATTTAATCACTGTCGTCTTCAATAGAAACCGTCAGCATAACTTAGGCGTTTTTACAAAAGTTCATTTATATAAAAAAGAAACGCCTAAGAAATAAGTGAAGAGAAACTCTTCGAAACTAAACTATTTAGGACAAAAATAATGATGATTTAAATGTCCATAATCAGTTAATAAAATCATCATTTAACCTAGAAGTCCATCAGTCATCAAGATCGTATCAGGCAGTCCAACCAGAATTCCTTTAAGACTATAAGCAGTTAAGACTGCGTCTTCACAGTTTAAACCTTCATCATTCACAGAGTATATTTCGATAACAACTACTTCATCATCCAGGATGAATTCTAGTTGAGCAAACACTATAAGTTCCAGCATAAGCTGCTCATTAACAAGAGTAGTTTGTGAAATGACTTTTTACCTGAGAATAATTTTTGAAAAAATGTTTTTGCGAAATATAGCCAATATTCACAGAATCAATACTAACAATCTTCTCCTTTGGCTTATTTGGAAAAAACCAACCTGTCATAAATAATGTTATAAAGAGAGCATAATAATAGAAGAGTTTTTTCACATATGTAAACAAACATTCAGTCAAGATTAAATAGTTTTGCAAACTTGAGCCATCACAGAGTTTAAGACTATTCATAATAGAAAAAGAACCATTACCATCAAAGAGTTCATATTTAGGCATCACAGAGCAGTTATAGAAGAGTACCAAAAATCACCACATACCACAACCAACAGACAAACATCACAAACTGGTTCAGACTTTACCTCAGACCACTTTACCTCAGACCAGACCATAAGAAAACTAGAACCCATTTATTCAAAACACCACACATATCTCCCCCTTTTTGGCCGAATAAGCCAAAGGAGAAAAAGTAGTTAATTTGAGCTGTCTGGATCAGATGAACCAAAGTCTTCTCCAACAGGCCAAGCTGTAGTGCCAGCAGTGGAATATGCGAAAAACTTCTGCTCAAGAGTTAATACCTGCCGATGAAGCTAAGCTAAAGACACTTGCAATTTATACATATCATCATGTATTGCTCTTGTGTCAGCGGTTAAAACTGCATCAGGTGTCATTTTAATCCACTCATCCCGAGATTTTGGTTGTACTAGAATTAAGTCAAGATGTTTATAAAACGGATCAAGGAGAAATTTGTTTTCTCCTTTATTCTCCCCCTCAAAAAAAATCCTCCCCCTTAGACGATAACTTCTGCATAATTAAAAAAAATGATGTGAGGAATATGGATACAATGCCTCGACCAGAACGTTATGTAGCTTTTTCTTTGGATTTCTTTCTCTGCTTTTGACCATGAGAGGTAGATGGAGATGATCTTTTTTCAGGGGATGGTGTTGGATTTTGTGTGTCGACAATTTCAACAGGACTTGAAACACCATCTCTTTTGTCAACGAAGCTTCCATCTTTTTCCCTAAGCTCATTGTTTTTTCTTTATACTGCTGTATAATGGAAATCCGGCTTTAAATAGATTATAGAAAGAAGGAAGATTGAGATTGTCGATTAAGTTCTCAAGAATTTGAACCAAGTTGCAATGCATAAAGGACATAAATGATGACATATCTGTTCACATTCGCATTAAAGTACAACCTCCGTCGAAAAACTCAATGGTGAAGTTACGGTTACAAGTGAAACGCCAGCTGGAAAAATTGATTATGTGAGAGAATAAATTTTTGAAAACCAATTTATTCATCATGTAACACACTGTCCAAGGAAGATTTAGAGATTCTTCATATATCCCATTTAAAAGAAGAATTTGTGACATGACACACGGTCCTTGGGCAAAAAAAGATTTTGACTGCGCTGTACTAATGATCTCTGAGAAGAAAGCTGCATCCTTATCCAATCTTATCTCTCCCAAAGGAAAGCACACGTGTGAACATTAAAAAAGTTTCTCACTTACTTTATCAATTATCATTTAGAATCCCTTGTTGAAGAACTGAAGATGTTACCCACTATTCTCAGTTGCAGTCAATACCAATTTCAACTGCTTCCTTTCAACTGGAACCTTGATCTTAAATCAAAGAGTTTATCATGTGAATGCACAATAGAATCTTTGAAGTTTTGATAGAAGTTGTTGTATCACAATAATGTACATTTTATTCTTGACAGAGATCATATTCAAGTAACATAATCTTCATCCAAATCAAATGTGTTCTGCAACTGCGTGCTTCCAAATATTCTATCTCTGCTGAAGATTTGTTTCTTGCTTAACCAAGCCACAAGATTGCCATAAGATTTGATCCAACATAAAAACAACCGCCTGATGTATTATTTTTGCCATCAGTATTTCCAGTCCAATCTGTATCTGAAAATCCAGCTAGATAAGGATTACAATCAACAGAATACCAAAGACCAAAATCCAAAGTACCTTTCACATATTTGATAATTCTCTTAACAGTTTGAAGGTGAGACTCCTTTAGATTTTCCTAATATCTGGCACACAAATTGCTATCTGTCAAATATAATAAGCTGTCAATTATGCTCCGTAGCGGGTGGGATCAACACTCTTCCCTTCATCATCCTTGCATAGTTTCTCATGGGTAAAGATAGGAGTTCTAACTGCCTTAGAACTGCCTAGTCCAAACTTGTGAACTTGATTCTTAGCATATTTACTCTGTGAAATGAATATTCCATCTTCAGATTACTTGACCTGTAGACTTGGAAAATAGCTCATCTCTCTAACCATGCTAATCTCAAATTCAGATTTCATGTCATCCACAAATTATTTAGCAAGGAATAATTAGAAGTTGAACTAAAGACAATATCATCAACATAAATATGAACAATTACCAGTTGAGACTCCCTTTTGTTGATGAATAAAGTCTGATAAGTTATTCCTCATTTATAACCTTTCATGAGCAAAAATTGAGTCAGCCTTTCATACCAAGCTCCAGGTGCCTGCTTGAGACCATATAAAGCTTTCTTCAGCCTATACACATGGTTAGGACACTACAAGAAATAAGGGTATCTGCAACGGTTTTTTTGCGATCGCAACACAGTCATCACAGATTGTGACGGTTCTACGACTGCTAGTGTCGGGGGTCGCATAAACGACGACATTGCGATGGTGTTGCGACTATGAACGTGTATGTCGCAAAGTTAAAACATTGGTGATGGTACGACGACCGTTCAGCGATCGCAGTTTGTGATTGCTTCAGGCGGTCGCAAAACCGTCAGAGGAAAATTTTTATAGCCTGCCATCTCTTTTTCTTTGCTCTCTCTCTCTCTCTCTCTCTCTGGTCGCCGAAACCCTATCCAAGCATACCCAAAGTCGGTTCTTTTCCCGCATGGCATCGACCCACTCGGTCGCCGCTTGGTCCCTCTCTCCTTCTGCTGCAGCGGCTATTCCGGCGATCCCTCTTTCCACACCTCTGGTTGTTCCTTCTGCTGCTTCCGTACCGGCCCACTACCGTTGCTAGAGCCATCAGTTTTATTGTTGCCAGCTGAGAAGCATATGCCCATTGTGCTCTGTGACAAAGGGGTTTGGCTGGAGGAGACAACCATCAATTGGATCTGGGAAGAAAAATAATTGTCTCTTTCTCCTCCCTCCTCCCCTGTAATTGGATCTGGGAAGAAAAATAACGAGAGCGACGAAGATTTATCTTCCTTAATCTAGTAGATGAAATGAATATGTAGATAATATAGCTATAGTTAAGATTTATCTTCTTTAATCTAGTAGATGAAATGAATCTTGTTTTCTCCCCAATTCCTATCAATGTGCCATGTTGGTGAGGATTTGTTGAGGATATTTTTGCAGGTGTGCTTGCGAGTGATAAATTCCTAAGCATTGAGGGTTTTCTTTTGTATGTTAGATCTTCCATGGTTAGTTGTGTTTTCAATAGTTTTAGGCATGTATGATGTAGGAAATGAACCCACTAACTTTAGTGGATGTATCATCAGATTTAGCTTGGACTTTGGAGAATAACATACTGATTGAGATTGTTGTGTTTTCAATAGTTTTGTTGTTCTTATGCATGTGATTTAGTTTTCTTTGGACACCTACTATTTTTGGTAAATTGTTATTGGTGAGTTGGTGACTTGTTTAGATTAATTGTGATTGAGATTAATGTGTTTTCAATATAAATCTATAGCTTGCTCTACTCGAGACGAATGGAACTGTTATTGGTGAATTGTTTCTCGTTGTAAATATGATTTCCTCGTTATATTGAATTCTGCGTAGAACTGTTATGCAATATCAGCAATATCTGGACATTGGGCAGATGTGCTCTGAAATATGCTCTAAAATATCAGAGCATATTTGAAATATGCTCTGAAATATCTCCACGGAACTGTGATTGAAATATGCTCTGAAATGGAGCAACAAACCTTTAGTAGCTCTGAAATATCTGCAATTGACCAAATAATTTAGGTCTCAGAACTTCCAATTGATCGTGTAGTTCATAATTCCTGTGTTGAAAATAAACTTTGGGAAAACAAAAAAACGTACAAAAAGCATTTGAAAGAACAAAGACATGCAAGAATGCTGCTATGATATGTGTAAAACAACATTGAATATGTGAACAATATAAATGTATAAAAAGCATCAGATGACAGAATTTACTATTAGTTAGATACGCTCCATCAATCTGTATGGTTCAGTTCTTTAAAACAAGCAATCCTATGTTTGGTTTTGGATCCATTATCTATTCTTCAATGTTTGAACTATCTACTTATTTTCATGTGTAAATATGTTGTCTTCTTTAACTAGGTACAAATCAAACCATAGATAGTTAATGTTGAAAAGAAGAGATAAGTAGTGACATCCAATGAGTCCTTATTCTTTTTTTTCTCTCCTTATTCTTCACAGCCTGTCCTCTTTCTTTTTCATCTTCTTTTTTTTTTCATCTTCTTCTTTAATCATGTTAGTTTTAATTAATTTTGTTAAATTTATGCAGGGTTGGAAGAGAAACACTTGCAAGCTTCGAATCTGCAAGGTATACATTTTCCTATCTGAATGCTTAATTACTTGGTTCAGAATTCATGTTGGCAACTTAATTTGCCTAGTATCTCACCATTCTTCTAACGTATTTTATTTACTGTTAGTTATTCATTATTTATCTAACTCAGAACTGCATGTTCTGATGTGGACAGTAATCTCAAGAGTAACCCTCCATAGCATTTACCATGTAAATGTGAAAAATTCTATTAGCATCACAATAGATTTTTCTAGTGTAACCCCTAAATAAGATGGAAAGTTACGTGAAACCAATCGGGAGGCTTAGCTTACTGCACCAAATAACTTAAAGAGTGTTTTCACTCTTGTAATGCATTAACTAAGGGCTATAGTGGCTTATTCTAAATCCTTCAATGACTTATTTGAGGTTAGTACTACACATCTGTAGATGTCGTGAGCACCTCCAGCAGTAGCACCAGCAGTTGTGGCATCGGGACCTTCGACGTCTGCCACAGTGTCGTCACCACCACTATCGGCCCCGCAGGTGCGAGGTCGTCGTAGGCCTCGCGGGCCTAATCAGGGGGCTCAGCTGATATCGCTGCACGGTCTAAAGTAAGTATAAAAGTTTATTTATTATGATTGTTAATTAATTAATTGCTACTTATGTTGTTATATTTGAGTTGTAGATTCGAGCAGGACGATGTTGCTCGCAGCATCACTACTATTGTCAAGAGTCTCTTTTAGGAGCCATGGCGTTCATGGATCCACGTGCCGGAGAATTCTCAAGCTTTACTATGGTCTGAGTTTGAGGTACATAGTTTATTATTATTTTAGTTAATTGTATTGATATTTAAAATGATTGTCTTACATAACTTGTTTTCTTTTTGTAGGCCCGCTATACTTGGGATCCCTCCATTCAGGCCCAGGTGAAGGATGCTTGGGAAGGTTACTGTAAGAGACTTTTTAAGGATATCCTCCATCGGGCACGGGATGAGGCATGAACGAGTGTAGGCGGTAACAGAGATACGCCTATGGATGCGCTCAAGGGACAAGGGCCAACCTGGATGCACATTGACATATGGGATCGACTATGCAACATCTGAGCGTCAGAGGGATGGCAAGGCGCTTCCCGAACGGCGCACCAAAATAGGATGACGTTGGTCGATGGATCCATCTCATTCATCAGCCACGAGCGTCGATTGGTAAGTAATTTAATGATTATTTATTATAACTATTATAGGAAAACTAATTATATTTATTTTATTGCTGGGGATGCGCGACTAGCATGGGACTCTCATCCCGGCTGACCCTCTGAGGGTCTTCGAGGAGACGCATAGATATCAACGTGGCCCTCGCCGGGGTGAGTTTATTACCGGGAGGCCGGAGACGATATTGGTAAGTTAATATTTAATTTTCTTTTATCTAGTTCTATTATGTATAATTAATTTAATTAATCCACTTAATTTTCTTTAAAGGTTACGTATAGTGAGTTGGTGACCCAGCGGGGAGGTGATCCTGCACAGCATTAGCTTGATGCTGACGCATGGATGCAGGTGAGAGGCGTAGACCACGGTCGTATATATAGCATTGGCAAAACGGCCCACGCACGGGCGTTGTTGCAGCCACATGGTGCGGGGTCATCGGCCTTCACCTCCTCCTCCGTTGGTCCATTAACATCACGTGCGGATCATGGCCGATTAGCGACCATCGAGACTGCTCAGGCACGTCTCAGCACCGACATGGCTGCTATGAGGGATACTATAAGACATGTGACCAAGTACTTGGCGTATATAGCTTCTATCAAACATGGTGCTCGTGCCCCTCCGCCTCCCCCGTCATTCAGCGTGACGACATCAGCATCAGATCCATCATCATCGTCGACCACGACTGATGCCCTCCCCACACAGCCCCTGTCCTCACCGCGTCCCCCGCCCCCGTCTGATGCGCCTCATGAGTGATGTATTTATTTGATGTTTTAATTTGATATGATGTAAATATTATTGTTTTGATACGGTGTATATAATATTTTGATACGATGTATATAAATTACAAATTGATTTCTCTTATTTGATTGATATGCATTTTAATTAAATATTGTAAACAAGAATTTATATTTTTCTATTTGCTTTAAAAAATATATATACTTTTGCGATGGTACTGCGACCGCAACTGCCGTCGTAGAAGATGACCTGGTCGCACAACACAGCGGTCGCAGTTGCTGTGCAACGGAAATCTTGTGATGGTGATTTGTCATCGCAATTATTTTTTATTGCGACCGCCCTGTCTGCGGTCGCACACAATGTGCGACCAGGGCATCAACAATGGATTTGTGCGACCACTTTTCGCCGTCGCCAAAGAGCTTCTATGACCGCAACAACCGTCGCAGAAGACTATTTCTTTTGTAGTGGGATGAGTAGAATCTTCAAACCCTTTTGGTGATCAACATAGACTTCCTCATTTAGAATCCCATTCAAAAAGGTTGTCTTAACATTGATTTGATAAAGTTTTAATTTAAAACAACAAGATAGGGCAAGAAGTAACATAATAGACTACAATCTTGCAACAGGTGCAAAAGTTTCACCATAATCCAGAACTTCAACTTTTTTGTAGCCTTGAGCAACAAGTCTGGCCTTGTTTCTTCTGATGTTTCCTGCTTCATCAGTCTTGTTTTTGAAAACCCACTTGGTTCCAATTATATTGACACTTTCAGGTCTTGGAACCATTTCCCAAACATCATTTCTGACAAAGTGTTGCAGCTCTTCTTGCATAGCCATGATCCATAATTCATCTTTTAGAGCTTCCTTTATGTTCTTGGGTTCAACAGTTGAGGTATAGCAAAAGTATTTGATCATGTCTTGATCATTCTTCTTGGACTGATTTCTAGTCTTGACTCCTTCATGAACATCACCAATAACATTCTTCAAAGTATGATTCTTGAGAGTTCTTGTAGACTTCTCAGTAGTACTTTTCTTTTCTTGATCAGTGTTAGTCTCAGAGTCTGTTGTATTGGCATTTTCAGCAATCTGTTATGTTGTCTTAGAAGGACTCTGGTAGAATTGTGAATCATCAACTTTTACATTTGGTGACTCTATAACAGTTTGAGTGCGCTTGTTGTAGACTTTATAGGTTTTGCTATTTGTTGAATATTCAAGGAATATTGCTTCATCACTTTTGATTTGCATCTTTCCGAGGTATTCCCTATCATTTAGTACATAACACCTGCTACCAAAGACATGAAAATATGTAAGGTTAGGCCTTCTTTCCTTCCATAATTCATAAGGAGTTTTTCTAGTCTTTGGTTGGAGATATGCTCTATTTATAATGTAGCAAGCAGTATTGATAGCTTCAACCCAAAATCTTTTAGAGATCTTCTAGGAATTTAGCATGACCAGAGTCCAAGTGAATTGATAGCATGAAGGCATTGGACTTTTCCTTTATAAACTTTGTCCAAGTGAATCGTAAATAATCATCTACACAAACAAGGACATATTTTTTACCTCCAATGCTTTCAACTTGCATGGGATCAACCAAATCCATGTGAAGGAGTTATAGAGGTTTTGAAGTTGACACCAATTGCAACTGCTTATGAGACTGCCTTATCTGCTTATGAGGTTTTGAATTTGGGAATTCCTCTCACAGCTCTAGCATTAACAAGTTTCTTTAGGTCCGGTAATTTACATGACCTAACTTTTTGTGTCACAAGTTTATATGAGAGGAAACAACATAACAGATAGATGAGAAAGCAATCTTATAGCAGTTATCTCTAGATCTACTTCCTTCAAGAATACAATCACCATTTTTATCAAAGTCTTTGCAACTATTTTTGTTGAACTTGACATCTAGATTCTGGTCACATAATTGACTTATACTCACAAGATTCGCTTTTAGACCATCCACTAGCAGAACATCTTTTAACTTGGGAATTCTTGGAACATTTAGAATTCCAACTCCTAAGACATTTCCATGTCTTCCATTTCCAAAGGTTACAGTTGCACCTTCATGTTCCTGAATATTTTTCAGATCTTCTGAATTCCTGTCATATGCTAATAACAACCACTATCGAAATACTATGATCCAAGAGAAGAAATAGTCTTTGACACAAAAGTAACTTTACAATTAAGTTTAGCTTTTCTTACCCAAACTTGTTTGAACTTTTGTTCAGAAGTGTCTCCATGCTTATTTCTCTTTAGCTTGTGGGCAAGCTTGAAACAATTTGCAATTATATATCCTCTACACTTGCAGTAGAAACATTTGGGCACTTTTCTTCTTTCCAGTAGTGAACCTTTGATGTTTTGAGAAGCCTTTAAAAAAATTCATCACGGGCAGTTGAGACTAGAGTTTTGACTATCCCAAACTTATGTATCCAAGCCCAGCATGGTTAGACTTGGATTTTCCTGCACTCAAAATTTTATTTAGAGTACTAGTGGAATTTATCATTTTAGCTTCTTTCTTTACCTTTTCAAGTTCAGAAATCAACTTGGATTCTTTGTCAGATTTAACAGCAATCTGACTTTTGCGGGTTTTGACTTCCTCCTTGAGTTTTTTCTTTTGTTCAATCAAAAATTTATTTTGATTTTGGAGGGTCTTGTTGAATGTTGTCACTTCAACCCATTTATCAAACATCTCCTAATAGGTGTAAGACCCGAAGTTTCATAATATAAAAATCTATTTTTCGTGCAGTGCACCGGATCAGGGGTTAGTCGGGTCGATCCGTGGAATCGCCTTGAGTAGAAGGTATAACTCGACTTATGAGGCTTAATTGGTTAAATGAGAATTCTTTTTTTTAGCATTAGATGTCTTATTAGAATCGAATTCGAATAATGTATGCGGATCGAATCGAAGCCCGAATTAGACTCGAATTGAGTCGAGTAGGGGCTAAGTTATGAGGAAGGGCATTTAGGTAAATGGAAGATGAGGGAATAAAACCCCTCATCTATAGCCGTGCGGCTCATCCTCGAACCGCACGTAGCCCGAGCAAGAGAGGGAGGAGGGGAGATCTTGGGTCGGCGCCAAAAATCGTGTCGTCATCGGAAGGATTGAGATCACCATCGTCCATCCCTTCTTCTTCCTTAATCAAGGTGAGTGGTTAGGTTTTGAATTGCATGGTGAGGCGGGTGGCCGAACCAACTAGGTGCTAGATCGAAGGATTTTCTCGTTGTTCATGTCGATTCGTGGTATTTCTTCGATCTCTTCGCTGTTTTATTCATGGATGTATTAGGTTTGATTTAAATATTCGGATTTTGGTGTTCTAGGGGCCGGCCGAGTAGAAGGAAAAGGGGAAAGGTCATGCCGAAATTTTCCCCAATTCCTTCGCTTGGTTTAAACCCCCTTTAGATCATTTAAATTTAATTCATGTAGATTCGGGATTCAATCGATGTAGTAGTTGATCAAGATTCCTTCTCCCTAATGCCTTAAGTGCTCGGCCGTACAAGGGGAACCTTGTTCAAGGTTCGGCCGAGCAAGATGGGGGAGAGAACTTGATCTAGAGTTTATCTATGGCATGTCACAAGCTTAAATGCTAGGGTTCGTGGTCAAAAAAAAAAACCCTCTTCTCCTACCCTTGTAGGCTTGGCCGAGCAAGGCATGCCTTGCTCAAGGTTCGGCCGAGCCAAGTAGGGGGAAAGCTGGTCGGAGGGGACTAACCTTCACACTTGGAAACATTGGAAACATTAGGGAACGAGGGTCACCTCGATCGACAAGTATAATTAAGATGAGAAATAGGAAAGACACCAATTAAGGAAACCACCACCCTAGAGCATATATGTATACATACACTTAGCGACATTAAGAGGTAGCAAATATTTCCAATATTTTTCCTTATCAATTACTAATGCTAGTAATGAATTGCCATGATGGATTTAATGTTACCTTGCTGGAATTTTATGATTAAATGCAGAATTTAATTATCTCGATAAGAGTCGTCAGAAAATGTATGCCGAAAAGAAGGCCAGAGAGTTGGAGTTCGTTGAGGGCAACTTGATGTTCCTGAAGGTTTCCCCCATGAAAGGGGTAGTTCGGTTTGGGAAGAAGGGGAAGTTGAGCCCTAGGTTTCCCTAATTTACTTGTGTGTTATGAAGGTCGTACGGCCAGTATGTTACTATCTTTGTGTGGTAGGGCTGGTTAGGGACGAACCCCTAGATCATGACCAGGCTCTAAGGGTCGTGTGCCATGTGGTTTAGTTGGGTTGTTATAGTTGGTTGTTTGTATGTATGGTCTATACAGGACGACCCTTGAGGTCGATTGTCATATCAGAAGCAAATTATATCCCTAACTTTATATTTTGCTGCCTTATATATATATGTCATTATTGGGGATTTACGTGGAGGTTCGGAAGAACCGCTCATTGAGTCCCATGTGGAATCACGGTTTATTGTCCTTGTTTTGCAGAGCCCGATCAGTGAGTTGAGGATTGGAATCATGGTGTAGTTGGAGGGCAGGCAGTGGCGTAGATCTCGTAGTAGTGTCTAGTAGTCATAGTCTAGAGGTCTAGTACTGTTGTTTTTCATACACTGAGAGTGTCTATTTGAAAACATGTATTCGACTTTAAATTTGAGTTGTTTCATATTGGGGTTGTCGTTTCGCAACTTTTCCTTTTATTAAAAAATGTGAACCTTCTTTAAAAATTTGAATAAAGCTGCATCGTTGATTTTATTCACGTGTTTCCAGTTTCTTGTTAGTCAATGTATGTAGTAGGCTTTGGGGTAGGACATAGACCCTGGCCGATCACACGACCTTAAGTTGGGTGTGACAATAGGCTTTTCACGACTGTCAACACATTGAATCTTGCTATCCTCATTCTCAGTGTCTAGAATACAAATGGCCTGAACGATGTCAATTATGTAGGCAGCAAAAGCTCTATTGGCTAACCAATGCACCTGCTGCTTTCATGGATCTGATGAACAAGGTGTTTAAGGTGTACCTCGACAATTTTGTGATCGTCTTCATTGATGACATCTTGGTATACTCCGAGAGTGAGGAGCAGCACTCCGAACACTTGAGAAAGGTCTTGGAAACCCTCAGAGAGCACCGGTTGTTCGCTAAATTCTCCAAGTGTGAATTCTGGTTAGAGAGTATAGGGTTCCTGGGCCATGTAGTGTCCAAGGAAGGGATAAGGGTGGATCCCTCAAAGTTGGAGGTTGTGCAGAACTGGAGACGGCCAACTGGCGTGACTGAGATCCGCAGTTTTCTTGGGTTGGCCGGGTACTACCGGAAGTTTGTAGAAAACTTCTCCAAGATTACAGCCCCTTTGACTCGATTGACTCAAAAAAAGATCAAGTTTGTTTGAGACGGCAAGTGCTAGGCGAGCTTTCAGAAGCTCAAGGAATGTTTGACGTCGGCACCCGTGTTGGCCGTACCTTCTGGCTCAGGAGGGTTTGTAGTATACTGTGATGCCTCTCCGGTTGGCCTAGGTTGCATTCTGATGCAGTTTGGCAGAGTCATAGCCTATGCGTCCCACTAGTTGAAAGTTCAAGAGAATAACTACCCGACACACGACCTAGAGCTAGCGGTGGTGGTTTTCGCACTAAAGCTCTGGCGACATTATCTGTATAGAGAGGCTTGCGAGATCTATACGGATCACAAGAGCGTTACAGTACTTGCTTACCAAAAAAGAGCTGGACCTCAAGCAGAGGAGGTGGCTGGAGCTCCTAAAGGATTATGATTGCACTATTATGTATCATCCGGGGAAAGCCAATGTGGTAGCAGATGCTTTAAGCACAAAATCCATGAGTAGTTTGGCTCATTTGGAAATCAGGCGAAGGCCCCTAGCTCGAGAGCTAGCGCTGTGCCTGGATGAGGGTGCAACCCTGACTGTGTCAACTTCAGGTACCTTGGTGGCACACTTGCGGGTACAGTCCACCTTGGTGGACATGTTGCATGCCGCGCAGGAGGATGACGCATTTTGTTCTCTGATAAGGGATCTGGTTCGGAGAGGTGATGCATATGATGGATTCAGGGCCAACTTAGAGGGTGTTCTATGGTTCAGAGACCGGGTCGTGGTGCCTGACATGGCAAAGGAACGCCGACAGGTTTTGGAAATGGGTCACCGTTCCAGTTACACGATGCACCCGGGAGCCACCAAAATGTACCGAGACTTAAGGCAACACTACTGGTGGAAGGACATGAAGAGAGAGGTAGCAGAGTTTGTATCCAAATGTCTGGTCTGCTAGCAGGTGAAGGCCGAACACCTGAAGCCCGCGGGGCTGCTGCAGAATCTCGAGGTCCCCGAGTGGAAGTGGGAGAAAATCACCATGGCCTTGGTGACTGGGTTGCCTAAGTCAAGAGGAGGTTTTGATTCCATTTAGGTGGTAGTGGATCGGTTAACCAAGACCGCACACTTCATTCCGGTGAAAACAACTTTTTCTGTGGAGCAGTATGCCAGACTATTTTTAGGTAGGATTGTGGCTTATCATGGTACCCCAGTGATGATCATCTCAGATCGAGGTACCCAGTTCACAGCCCGGTTTTGGTAGTCCTTCCAAGAAGCTTTGGGAACTCAAGTACATTTCAGCACGGCTTTTCATCCGCAGACAAACGAACAGTCTGAGAGAACCATCGTAACCATGGAAGATATGCTGAGGGCGTGTGTCCTAGATATGGCCGGCGGTTGTGAGAAATACCTACCATTGATCGAGTTCGCCTACAACAATAGCTATCACAGTAGCATTCGCATGGCTCCTTTCGAGGCGTTGTATGGGCGACGGTGTAGGTCTCCTATAGGCTGGTTTGAGGCTGGAGAATCACTCATGGTGGGTCCTGATCTGGTTGAGGAAGCGTTAGAGAAGGTGAAAATTACAAAGGAAAGATTTCTGGTAGCCCAGAGTTGTCAGAAAATGTATGTCGATAAGAAGGCCAGAGAGTTGGAGTTCGCTGAGGGCGACTTGGTGTTCCTGAAGGTTTCCCCCATGAAAGGGGTAGTCCGGTTTGGAAAGAGGGGGAAGTTGAGCCTTAGGTTTCCCTGAATTACTTGTGTGTTATGAAGGTCGTACGGCCAATATGTTACTATCTTTGTGTGGTAGGGCTGGTTAGGGCTGAACCACTAGATCATGAGCAGGCCCTAAGGGCCGTGTGCCATGTGGCTTAGTTGGACTGTTATAGATGGTTGTTTGTATGTATGGTCTATACAGGACGACCCTTGAAGTCGGTTGTCATATCAGAAGCAAATTATATCCCTAACTTTATATTTTGCTGCCTTATATATATATGTGATTATTGGGGATTTACGTGGAGGTTCGGAAGAACCGCTCATCGAGTCCCATGTGGACTCACAATTTATTTTCCTTGTTTTGAAGAGCCCAATTAGTGAGTTGAGGATTGGAGTCATGGTGCAGCTAGAGGATAGGCAGTGGCATAGATCTCGTAGTAGTGTCCAGTAGCCATAGTCTAGAGGTCTAGGACTGTTGTTTTTCATACACTGGGAGTGTCTATTTGAAAACATGTCTTCGACTTTAAATTTGAGTTGTTTCATATTAGGATTGTTGTTTCGCAACTTTTCCTTTTATTAAAAATTGTGAACCTTCTTTAAAAATTTGAATAAAGCTGCATCGTTGTTTTTATTCACGTGTTTCTGATTTCTTGTTAGTCAGTGTATGTAGTAGGCTTCGGGGTAGGACATAGACCCTGGCCGATCACACGACCCTAAGTTGGGGTGTGACTATAGGCTTTTCACGACTGTCAACACATTGAATTTTGCTATCCTCATTCACAGTGTCTGGAATACAAATGGCTTGAACGGTGTCGATTATGCAGGCATCAAAAGCTGTGAAAGACTTCTTGAGATTTCTCTGTATATGCTCAGATTCTTCTGCTTCTTCTTCTTCTTCATCATCACTCTAGGTGGCTGTGAAAGACTTTTTGAGATTTCTCTGTATATTAGAATATTCAGATTTGACAAGTTCATATCCTTCATATTCAAAGCACTGAACACGTTTAAACTTCTACTTAAGATCAGATCTATCAACAAAGGATTGACTTCGACTATTTTCCCCAAAAGACGAGCTTGTTTTGGATCTGGTATAACTGGACGGTTGAAACTGTTGTCTGAACTGCACATTCTAATTATGCTTGTTCTTGGCTCTTAGAAATCTTATGAAATATTTTGTCATAAAAGGATATGATGCATCCCTCTCTTCTTCCGAACAATCTTCAGACTTGTTCTTATCTTCAGTAGCATTGAAAGCAAAATTTCTCCTTTTCTCTTTGAGAGAGTACTTCTCAGACAAATTCAACTCATAAGTTTCCAGTTTTCCCATCAATGTGTCAAGAGTAGTAGAAAAAGGAACATGAACTTCTCCTATAGCAGCGGCTTTCATATCAAATTTTGTAGGCATGGATCTTAAAATTTTTCTTACAATATTTTCTTCAGAGAATGGTTCTCCAAGGTTGGAAGCATTGTTCATCAAGTCTTTGATACGCCCATGAAAGTCTTGGATGCTTTCATCTTCGCCCATTTTCGGATTCTCAAATCTGGTATTGAGATTTTTAACTTTTGACTTATGAAGAGTCAAGGATCCTTCACGATTTATTTCCAGAATCTCTCATGCTTATTTTGCAAGAATGGAAGCAGAGATGAGTTTTAATTGAGAGGGATCCACACCACTGAAAATGGCATTAAGAGCTTTGTTATCGTAGTTGGCAGCAACAATTTCTATTTCCGTATATAGATTCTTTGGCTTCTTCTCAGTCCCAAGTGAAGGAGGAGTATAACCATCTTCTATAGTATCTCAACAACAACCATCTAGGGACTTGATGAATGCTCTCATTCGAGCCTTCCAATAGGCATAGTTCATTCTAATAAGAAGTGGAGGAACATTGACAGAATTTTCCATTGGCATTCCTTCCATTTGGAGCCTGGAAGACAAGAGACACACTAAGGATCTTGTTTAGGTAAAGGTTAGCATAACCGCTCTAATACCAAATGACAATATATATAGGTCTCTTAGAAAACTTCTGTAAAGGACAGTTGCTTACAAAGTTGCAACTGCTCTAATACTAGCCTATTGTAGCAAACTAAGAATCAAAATAAAAAGGCAATACAAACACAAGAGATTTGTTTACGCAGTTTAGTGACAAACCTGTCACCTAATCTGTGGGGCAGTCATCGGACAGATGCCTAATTCACTCTCTATAAGTACAATATAAGTCCTTTAGATTTCTCACCCTAAATCCGATTACTAGTACTACAATAAATCGAAAATAACAAAATTCTATTTGCTATTACAAGTAAATACCAACTTGCCTCTCTATAACATCACAGCCATAGAGTTCTGTCCTCCACACAACCTCGTGCTGTAATGAGTTATCCGTCCAATATCCAATCTTCTCCTCAAAGATAAAAGATTATTGCCTCTTCTGCACTCGGTAGTCTGCAGTCAACAGTTTTAACTCTGGTATAGATAGCAACAGTGTTTTCGCGCAATGGAATTATCGATAATAGATCTCTTCTCCAGTATTTATAGGTGTCCCGGGAAGATTACTGGAAGATCTAAATAAAAGCTCAATTCAATCATATTTAATCATCATCGTCTTCAATAGAAACCGTCAGCATAACTTAGACGTTTTTACAAAAGATCATTTATGTACATAAGAAATGCCTAAGAAATAAGTGAAAAGAAACTCCTGAATCAAGTGGAGTAGACCCAGCAGCGCCCCAGCATTCATTCCGGGCCAAACCAAGCAGCTCCACCCAAGGGGCTTCACTCAACCACACCCCTGAACCAGATCCGAGCCAGACCAAGCGACTCTACCCAAGGACCCCACTTGGCTATACAATGATACTTGCATCCTACCTTATCAGGAGAGATACGCCATTACGAGCCCGCCATCTCCTGGATCGACCTCGACCCATCCTAGGCAATGTCACCACGAGATTTCTAGGGGGCGTCATCACCTCCACTTGCAATAAATATAGACACGGTGCTAGGGATGGCAATAATACTCGTTTAAGCGAGTACTCGCAGGTATTTACCTGTTTATGACGGGTATGGAGGTTAATATCCTATCCGCGAGGATTTCATGGGTAATTTTTCTTACCCATTTATTATGTGGAGTGGGTACGAATATTATAGTAATTGTATCCGCGGGTACGCATTAGCCGTGAAAATAAATAAATTATAAAAATATCCCTTATACATATACTGAAAAACTCTAACCTAATCCAATTCTACCAACCCCACTACATTGTGTTTATATTTGAAGACCTTAATAAACTGTTGTAATTTATTAAAGGGTTAATTATAAAATATATCCCCACTTTTGATGATTTTCTCAAATCTATCCCAACTTTTAATTTTTTCCAATAATATACTCCACATTTCAACTTCTTTTAATTATATCCCACCGTCAATGATGTGTTAAATTTATCGTTTGGATGCTGATGTGGAACTACTGACGTGGATCAATTTGCCACGTCAGCATCCCTAAATTAATTTTAAAAATTCAAAAAATATCATGTCATCAATTTTGTTTAATAAGGTTTAAATTATTATATCTAATATATCCCAACTTTTAAGGATTTTCCCAAATATATTCTAACTTTTTATTTCCAACCAAAATTAATCTCTTACTTTCAGTTTGTTTCAATTATATCCTATCATCAAACTATCTGAGTTGGGATAGATTTATTTCAATTTGGTCATTAGGATTTTGAGTTGCATTGTCATCTGGATCAGAATTTTAGTTAGTATCTCTAAATACATATAAAAATAATAATATGTCATGACACGAAATCTTTGAAGTTTTTGAATGATGCAACCGAGATCTAAGAAATGATGTGATTAAAAATAATGTAGTCAATTGTTCGTGAGAGTGATCACGCTCCTACCTCGAGGCCACAATGACGCAAATAGGTGGGGTAAGTATTGAGAATGAAAGGGGACACAATTTTTCATAATTTTTTTAAAAACAAGAAGATAATTTTTTTTAAAAAGGTTCAGCGAAATGATTTTATTATTTTTAAATATAGTTAGGAATATTGTATGGACTTTTGATGGTAAATTGATAATAGTTTGATAGTAGTATATAATTACAAGAAATTGAAAATGTGAGACCACTTTTGTTTGAAAATAAAAAGTTGGGATAGATTTGAGAAAATCCTTAAAGATTGTGATATATTAGTATAATTAAATCTTATTTAAAAATTGATGACATGGCATTTTTTAAATTTTTTTAATTGTATAGGGATGCTGATGTGATAGTCTTGATCCAAAGTCAGCATCCAAACGACAAATTTAACATATCATTGATGGTGGGATATAATTGAAAGAAATTGAAAGGTGGAGTATATTATTAGGAAAAAATAAAAGTTGGGATAGATTTGGAAAAACTATCAAAAGTGGGAATATATTTTGTAATTTATTGTTTATTAAATGGATACCCATCAATATCCGTGGGGATCCGTCCCCTGCGGGGAATTAAATGGGTACCCATTTTTATACCCGTGGGAAATTAAACGAGTAGTGGGTACCCATATGTTTCTCGGGGTGGGTAGTGGGTAGGCACCCCCCGCCCTCCATACCTGCCCCGCCCTATTGACATCTCTACATGGCGCGCCTCGGATAACCCTAATTCCAATTTCCATTACCTCCACCTTGAAGTTCCACTGACTTGAGCGTCAGAGTACCTTTTGCACGCCCCCCCACAGGGCGTCGAACCAAACAAGGAGAGACACCGAACCGGACCAGAAGGCTCTAACCCTCAAGCAAGAACAAAACCTAACTTGTAAGACCCAGGAAAATTTCCTAATATAAAAATCTATTCTGGATCGCCTTGAGTGAAAAGGTATGACTCGACTAATATTGTATGCAATGAAATTGGGCAATTGACTCTTTCCTTTTATGCATTTATATTCTTAATCGAGTTAAGTCGACTCGTGTTGCGAATAGAGTCGGAAACCAAGTTAAGCCCGGGTTTAGTCAAGTCATGAGTTAGAGTCTTGGACCTTTAAGGAAGGTTTGATGATGGATTAAAATCCCTCATCCATGTGCCGTGCGACTCATCATTGAGTTGCACAAGGCAGCGCCTAGGAGAGGAGAAGAAGAAGCAAGGAAAAGGGGGGATTTGGTCGATTCGGGATTTCGCACCGTCGTCGTAAGATTCGAAGTTATCGTCATCCGATCTTTCATTCTCCACAATCAAGGTGAGTGGTTGGATTTGAAAAAAATGGGGGAGACGGGTAGCCGAACCCTTAGTGGTGATACGATCGTATTTTCTCTCGATTTTTCGATGAATCGGGTTTCCGTAGTTGTACGTGCATGATTCTTGTATCAATCGTTGCCGGATCATTTTGTTTTCTCGACGTTTTCATAGATCTAGGGCTGCCGAATCATGGGGAAAGGGGAAAGGTCATGCCAAAATTTTCTCCAATCTCCTTGATGGAAGTAGAGCCCTTAGATGATCATAAATCTATTGATAGAGCATTCTACGTCGTTGATTTCCTGTGTTAAAAAGTTTGTCTTCCCTAGGACTCCTAGGTATGGCCGAGTGAACCCTAAGCCTCATGAGAAGGGTTCGGCGAAGGGTAGGGTAAGGGGTGAATTAGTCCTTACGAAAATAAGATATATCGGAGACGAAGAGTTAAGGTCGGAGCTAAAATCCTCTTTCCTTTCCTACCCTAAGGGCCATGGCCGAGCAAGGTTTCCCTTGCTCAAGGCTCGGCCAAGCCTAGGGAGGGGGAAAAGGTTGAGCTTTAGATGGAAACTTCCATAGAAAATGTTCAAACTATAGAGGCATGATGATACTTACAAAGAACACTAACCATAGTAAGTAAATTGATTGATTTATGAGATTGTAGGAATGCTAGCTTAATGACCATCCTTAGCTCATTAAATCTTTTAATTTGAAATGATGTAATAGTTTACTATGCTTAGTATTTCATGCATTTTTGAATTCATTGCTACCTTGCCATGCTAGATAAATTGTTTCTTATTGAGCTTAATTCTCAAGGTAGTGTATAATTGTTATGCATGAATATTGTGGCTATATATAGTAGATACCATAAAGTTTGCTTACTTTTCTTTAATTTACACTTGCTGTCCTAAAATGTTCAGGGTGGAATTCCAAGGTCGGTACATGGAATTCCTCACTCAAGGTAGTGTATAATGTTAGATAACATGTAGGACGTTGCGAGACGCTCAGCATATATGGAAACTTAGCTAGGAGATGATATAACTTCTAGGACTTCTAGTAAATATTTTGGAAACTTAGAACTCTTAGGTGTACACATTTTGAAAGGGCAGCATTAACTTGTTGACCCTGTAGCTCGGATTAGGACCAGATACGGGCAATGGCCCGGAAGGTATATAAGGAAACCCTAGGATATTGATTGTGTGATGTGCTTGAGATGGTCCGCCGAGAAGTGTGGAGGTTAGAAATGACCAATGCTTAACTCGGCCAGTGTTTGGGTCTTGAGGTGCGCCAGCGGGCCCGCTAGGTGCCAAACCCCAGTTGGGTGGGACTAGCTATCCTTACCCGAAACGGTGTCCGGAGACTAGTGGACCATCCTAGTCGAAGGCTCGGGATTGTTTGTTTACATCTTGATATGATGTGACCGACGGCCAGTATGATTCTACCTTGTATGGTAGGGCCGGCTGTAGCCGGGACTTTTATTCCACAAGTAGGCCCAAGGGCCGGATGCCAGAGGCTTGATTGGCCGAGATGGCAGGTTTTCACATATTCGGTTCATACAGAATGACCCATTGGGTCAGTAGTCACATTAGAAGTAGCTTACCTCCCTGTATATTCATTATGTTGCCTTATATGATATGCATGACTAACTGAGGATTATGTGGAGGTTCGCTAGAACCACTCACTGAGTCCAAAGTGGACTCACAGTTTGTTCTTTGTTTTTGCAGAGCATGAGCAGTGACTTTGACCTGTCGACATGGTGCAGCTGGTGGGCGGGAGATGGTGCCATATCTCGTAGCGGCATCCATGAGTCATAGAGCAGTGTTTAGTTATTGTTTTTATTTTCTGCACTGACAGTTGTATTTGGAAAAGAGTTTGTAAAACTTGAAACTTGAGACGTTCAGTTGTTCTGACGTTGGCTTTCTTATTTTGTTTGAAAATTCAAGATTGTGAATTTTGAAAACTTTTAATAATGTTTGTGTTGAGATTTCTTTTATCGATACGTTCTGGTTTTTTTTATGTCAGTGTAGACAGTAGGCTACAGGGCAGGATGTAGGCCCTGGACGGTCACACTACCCTCAGTTGGGGTGTGACATAACTAGTCCAATTTCAACCTAGTTCAATATACTATGATGAATGTATATTTCAAATAAGCTTAGTGAATGATAATACGAACAATTTAGATGGCTAAGCAATTGAAACACCACAAGAACAATGCTAACAATAAGATTTGGAGTGGTTCGGAAACCTTCCCTACACCACTACCTTTGTTCACCACCAAGGATTTCACAATTACAGTACTTGTATTAAATTTGTTTTTCTTATAATGAGGGTCAATCAAGGACTTACCTCTCAACACTTGGAGTGCATTTACCTCAACCCTAAGGAAACAACAAACAACTACCTAAGGTGTGCCACCCATACCTTTTTACAAACACAAATAATCGAATGAATGTGTTAATAAGAGAACAACAACAAACTACTGCATGGGAACGTGTTGCCCATGCTCGCTATAGGGGGCTGCTTCAGAAGCCCCGTCAGACCGTGATGAGACGGCTAGTGGCCACATAGATAGGGCAGACTCGGGGACACGCCCCTGAGTGGATTCCTGGCCCTGTGTGGGACCAGCTCGTTGAGCGATGGGCCACGCCTGAGTGGTAGGAGGTTTACCGGACTGCGTCGAGAAATTGCATGTCCGGGGGGGACGGCACGGGGGCACGCCACACTAGTGGCTCCGTGTCTTTTGCGATTCATGAGCGTTGTATGGTATGTATAATTTAATTATTTTTAATTAAATTATAAATTGTGTATAATGATACTAATATATTTTTTTTCTAATGTAAGACGCGCGTGGCGGACGACGGCACCGTCCAACGCCCCTCGATGATGGAGGTGTTTGAGCTCACTCACCGTCGTCGACGAGGAGCAGGTGACTACGTTGATAGCAGAGCCTCGATCATAATGGTAAGTATTTATGTCTATTTGATTTACATAATTTTTATTTATAGTTTATATATATATAAAATATAAACACGTGTAGGAAACATACAAAAGGACTATGATCGAGCGTGGGGGCACATCGGAGGAGTTCTGTAAGACCCGGAAAAATTTCCTTATATAAAAATATGTTTTGGTGCAGCATGCTGGATCCAGGGGTAGTCGAGTCGAGCCTTGGGATCGCCTTGAGTGAAAAGGTATGACTCAATTAATGATTCATGGAATCTATTTGAGTGATTAACTTTCCTTTTATGAAATCATACCTTAAATTAAGTTAACTCGAGTCATATTATGGTTTGAGTCAGAACCCAAGTTGAGTTCGGGTTTAGTCAACGTTTGAGTGCGAGTTAAGTGAGTCAAGAGGCCTCATGTGGAAAGCTAGATGAGGGATTAAAACCCTCATCTTGCAGCCGTGCGGCTGCCTAAGGGGAGAGAGGAAGAGGAGCAAGGTGAAGCTTGGGGCTTGGATCGATCCGGGATTCGCGTCGTCACTGGAAAAATTTCAAGTCGTCGTCACCCGATCCTTGTTTCTCCGTGACCTAGGTGAGTGGTTAAGTTTTGAAGCTTGGGGGAGGCGGGTGGCCGAACCCTAGATGGGATAGGTTGAGTTTTCACGATCTTTTTGACAAATCTTGACTTCTATGATGTGCGTTAACTATTTTATGAAATTTCTTGTCGGAACTCACTGTTTCTTTGTCGATTTGCAAGTTTTTAGGGCTGCCGAGTCATGGGGAAAGGGGAAAGGTCATGCCAAAAATTTCCCCAATTCCCTTGACGACAAGGAAGCCCTTAGATGACCTTAGATCAATGTTCGATGTAGTTCTACTTGTATATCTTTCGTATATTGAAGCATGTCTTCCCTAGGAGTCCCTTGAATGGCCGAATGAACCTTACCACTCATGAAGAGGGTTCGGCCAAGGGTGAGGGAAGGGTAAATTAGTTAATTGGCATTTAAGTTACATTTGGAATTGAAGAGGTAGAGGTATAGCTAGAGTCTCCTCCCTCTTTTCCTAGCATTAGGACCATGGCCGAGCAAGGTCTTCTATGCTCATGGTTCGGCCAAGGCTAGGGAGGGGAGAAGAGATTAGCTATAGATGGAAATTACATGACTATAAGGATCATACATAGAGATATGACAATACTTAGGAAGAACATCAAACATAGCAAATAGCTTGATTAATTTGAAACTTTAGGAATGCTAGTCTTGTAACCATCCTTAGCATTAGATCTTTAAACTTAAATATTGAAATTGTTGCTATGTTTTGTATTTTCTACATGTCATTTGAATTCATTACCACCTTGTCATGCTAGATAGTTGTTTCTTATTGTGCTAAAATTCCCAAGGTAGTGTAAAGTTGCTATATATATACATTGTGGTTATATATGATGAATGATGCAATATTTGAATATTCTCCTTTGGATTATACATGCTGCCCAAAATGTTCTTGGGCGGGATTCCAATGTTGACTCATGAAATTCCCCACCCGAGGTAGTATAGAAGGTTGGGTAACATGTACGGCGTCACTAAACGTTCATATCACTTATATGGAAACTTAGTTAGGAGACGATAACACTTCTATGACCTTTGGTACACTTTTGGAAACCTAGAACTCGTAGTTGTTCATATCTTGAAAGGGTGGCATAAATTGTTGACCCTGTAGCCGCATTTAGGCCAAATATGGGCAAAGGCCCGAAGTGTATAGATGGAAACCCTAGGATATTGATTGTGTGATGTGTTTGAGATGGTCCGCCGAGGAGCGAGGAGGTCACGAAATGACCAATGCTTAGCTCGGCCAGTATTGGATCTAGAGGTGTGCCAGCGGGCCGCTAGGTGCCAGACCCCAGTTGGGTGGGACTAGCTATCCTTACCCCAGACGGTGTCCGAAGACTAGTGGACCATCCTAGTCGACGGCCCGAGATTGTTTGTTACATCTTGAGATGTTGTGGCCTAGAGCCATTGTGATACTACCGGATATGGTAGGGACGGCTGTAGCCGGGATATGATTCTATGAGTAGGCCCAAGGGCCGAATGCCGAAGGCTAGATAAGCCGAGATGGTAGGTTATCATGTTCAGTTGATGCGGACGAACCCGTTGGGGGTCGGTAATCGCATTAGAAATAAATTTTACCTCCTAGTACGTTTCCTTTATTGCCCTGTATGATATATATATATATGAGTGAGGCTTGTGTGGAGGTTCATTTGAGCCACTCATGGAGTCCCAAGTGGACTCACGGTCTCTTTTTATTTTGCAGAGCATGAGCAGTAGCTTGGTATGTCGACATGGTGCACCTGGTGGGCAGGAGGCGGTGCCGTATCTCGTAGCGGCGTCCTTGAGTCTTAGACTAGTGCTTAGTTGTGTTGGTTTTGTTTTTGCACTAACAGTCGTAATTGAAAAGAATTGTAAAACTTGTTACTTGAACATTCGGTTATTTGATGTTGATGTTTCTACTTTGTTTGGAAAACTTATAGATTGTGACTTGAAATTTTTTTATAAAGTATGTTGAGATTTCTTTCATTTGATATGTCTTGGTTTTCTTAATGTCAGTGTAGATAGTAGGCTATGGGGCAGGATGTAGGCCCTGGCCAGTCACACTACCCTCAGTTGGGGTGTGACAAAGTTGGTATCAGAGCCCTAGGTTAGGTCTTGTCTATGACTCAGTGTTGGGTATCGTATGATGCATATGCTAGCGTGCCGACATAAGGTATAATTATGCTACGAGATTGGGCGACCAGTCCTGCACTCAGCGCACCATGCGGTTAGTAACTTTTAAAAGCTTATGTTAAAAATTTATGATGTGACAGGAAAAAGACTGTGATAGTGTAATGGAGGCTCCCAATGCTGCACTGAGCGATAGTGGCAATAAATTGGGTGATGAAACATAGAGCCAAGAGATTAGACCCAAGAGAGGGTCAAGTTGGGTCGTGTAGACTCGTACCCCGGTTGTCGGTAGAAAATATTCTTTATTTCCATGTGCCTACTGTGCATGGATATTGATTGTGGTTGTGCTTGTGGATGAGCGATGGCCTAGCCGAGAAGCGTACCGACTTGGCAAGTTGGTCCCGACTCGGCGAGTGGATTTTGGTTCTTGATACTGCGTGAGTGAGCCATGCTGACGTTAGACCCAAGGGGAGCCACACTAACTTTAGACCCGAGTGGATTTGGTTGGGTGGGCCATACCCAACCAGAGAGGGCCCGGGTAGAAGGCTCGCTAGATAGATTCTAGCGATCGACTTGTATGATTGCTAGGTTTGGGTCGTATGAATGTATTGTTTTCTGTGGGGCCGGCATGGGCCAAGTGATTTTGGCATTCATGAGCATATCATGTACTAATGAGTGTTTGTGATAAGCGGGCACGTGACCTTAAGATGCTGCGCAGGTCTGGTAGCATGTTAGTGTCAGAGCATGAGATCGAATTTCACCGGCTTTCCAAATATCATCAGACCTCAATGGCATCTAAGATTGCTAGGGTTAAGAGCTCTGTTGGGGGATTTAGGCCTTAGATAGGCAGGCTCATCCACTACACCGAGGATTCCATTCTTGCACGGGTGGTGGATGAGGCCCTTCGAAAGGAAGCCTTGGTGCCGTTCGAGAGGAATGACGGGTCGACCAAGAGGAAATTTTGGTCGTAGGGATTTGGGGGTCGACCGTGGCATTCGAAGGGGGCCGCAAGCGACCCTTTCAGAGAGACCGTCTGCCAGGGTGTTTGCTAAGAACCGTGATGGGGCAGAGACATCTAAGGCAGTGGTAACATATACTATTCTAGTATGTTCATCGGCTGCTTATGTTCTATTTGATCTTGGTGCCACACACTCGTTTGTATCTGCCAAATTTGCTGTGGAGTTGCCAGTGGCACCCTCTATGCTCGATGGGCCATTGATGGTATCTACGCCTACGGGTGATGCAATCTTAGCAAATTCAATATATCAAGGCTGTGAAGTGCTCATCTATGACCATGTGTTGAGTGCGGATTTGACACTCCTACCCACTCTTGAGCTTGATGTCATCCTTGGCATGGACTAGCTAGCAGAGCACTTTGCAATGTTAGACTGCAGGGCCAAAGCAGTGATGTTTAATAACCCTAGGTTGCCGCAGTTCCCTTCCAAAGGGAGGGAGGTTGCAAGCCGATAGGGGTTATCTCAGACCTAACGGCTCGTAAGTTTCTTCGGAGCGGCTGCCAATCTTTCCTGACCTTTGTATCTACGGCCGAGGAGGAAAGGGGTGAAGCAAGGGATGTCAGCGGAACCCCAGTGGTCTGTGAATTCCTTGATGTGTTTCCCGAGGAATTGTCGGGGTTGCCGCCCAGAAGGGAAGTCGATTTTTGCATTGACCTGTAGCCCGGGGTAAAACCAATTTCTTAGAACTCGTTACATGAACATTCAGTTATTTAATGTTGATGTTTCTACTTTTTATGGAAAACTTATAGATTATGACATGAAATTTTTTTATAAAGTATGTTGAGATTTCTTTCATTCGATACGTCTTGGTTTTCTTAATGTCAGTGTAGATAGTAAGCTATGGGGTAGGATGTAGGCACTGGCCGGTCACACTACCCTCAGTTGGGGTGTGACAAGTTCGATGCAGGAGCTTGGGTGGACGCCGCAGGTGGCTGGCAGCACGATCGTGTTTATCACTTTGCAGACAGTGGCCATGCACGCGTCGTGCTCAGGCCACTTGGGGCACCGACCCCTCCGGCTGCAGGTGAGCGGCCCTCGACATCCCAGGCGCAGGACTAGAGCCGGATAGCAGCCTTGGAGTCGGAGCTCACCCAGCAGAGACAAGTGATGGAGGAGCAGAGACGGACGAATGAAGAGTTGAGATAGACGATGCAGAACATGCAAGCACTCCTCACTCAGATTGCGTCTCACTTTGGCCTTCTACCGATGATGTCGCAACCGTCGTCCTCCTCAACCCTGTCGATGCTCCCGACCCAGTCATTGTCGACTCCAACGCCTCCACCGCAGTCGTGAGATTTTGGTTTATTGTATTTTGTTTATATTTTGATATATGTTTGTATACTAATAGTTGTTTATATACTTATGGTTGTATATATATGATATTTTGATAATTGTTTGCCTCCGGTTTGAGGCTTAGAATGATGATTTTTATGTAAAACTTGTATGTTTGGTTTCAAATGCATGTGCATGATGTTTTTTGGTTGTAAACTGTGATTGAAAATAGATTGTAATATATAAATATCATTGTATATAGGAATTTACAAATTTTTCATTTTTTTCAATTACATGATATACCTTCAGCCACGGCTTACCCACGGTCGACCGTCACTACACCGTGGCTAAAAGCTTATCGTCAATGGCTGATGGCCTAGGCAGCACCGAATATCACGATTGCTAATAGTATCATCGACGGCCCGAGGCCGTGGCTGATGTGTTTGTATCAGTGACAACCGCCTATAGCCATGACTGATGTGTTTAAATCAGCAACTGCGCCCGCGGCTATCGCTGATGATTACTTGTGACAGCTGAGATATGTCATCACAACTTATCTGAGACTCTCACATCAGTGACGGCGTTTTGCCACAGCTAAAGTCGTCCGTGATAGTTGTCTCCGATGGTTCATCCACTGCTTGAGTCGTCGGTGATGACAAAAATTCTAGTAGTGAGATTACATTTAAGGTGTCTAGAATAGGGATGTCAACGGTATGGGGCGGGTATGGGGTGTCTACCCGCTACTTGCCTCGCGAATTAAATCTGGTACCTGCTACCCGTTTAATCCCCGCAGGTATCAAACATGGGTACCCTTTTAATTACCTGCGGGGGGATGGATACCCACGGGTATTAGCGGGTACCCATGACACTTTAAAAAAAATATAAATTACAATATTTTAATAACACTTCAACTTTTCAAGTAATTTGATAAAAACTTCATTTTAATAAACACAACATTTTGATAACAACATCATTATAAGGTATTGAATTAGATTATGGTTTTTTTAGTGTATGTACCGAGGGCAATATTGTAATTTATTAATTTTATCCCGGTGAACTCCGGTGGCTTTAGTCTGACAAAATTTGCATAGGTTGGGGCCCCTGGGGTTCTGACCACCGGTGCTGTCACCTCTGCCACTTCTGGTACCACCGGTGGCTGCTGAGACTGCTACTGCTCCATTTGCTGTCTCAGTTCCTACTCCTTAAGGAGCGCCTTAGTCAGCTGATTCACCTGAGCCAACAGTAGAACAACCGTTGACTCTTGCCCCTGACCCTCAAACGGGTCTCTATCCTTGCCCCGGGCCCGGCCTTGGCCTCGACCCCAGCCTCGACGTTCTGTCGAGTTACTGCCACTGTCGCTCAAAGCAGCATTTTGAGCTTCCATTTCACTAACACAGTAAAGAAAAGAAATTGCCTATTACATAATAAATTCTTAACACAAAGCTATTTAAACTTACTAACTGCATGGTGCACTGAGTGCAGGAGTGGTCACCCAATCTCGTAGCATAACTACATCATAAGTCGGCACGCTAGCATATGCCTCATACGGTACCCAACACTAAGTCATAGACAAGACCAAACCTAGTGCTCTGATACCAACTTTGTCACACCCCAACTGAGGGTAGCGTGACCTGCCAGGTCCTACATACTACCCTGTAGCCTACTGTCTACACTGACATAAAGAAAACCAGAATGTATCAATAACGGAAATCTCAACACAACTTTATTAAAAGTTTTCAAAATCCACAGTTTTCAAAGCAAGTAAGAAAACCAACATCCGAATAACTGAACGTCTCAAGTATCAAGTTTTACAAACTCTTTCCAAATACAACTTGTCAGTGTAGAAAATAAAAAAAACAACTACTAGACACTAGTCTATGACTCATGGACGCCGCTACGAGATATGGCACCACCTCCCGCCCACCAGCTGCACCATGTCGACATACCAAGCTACTGCTCATGCTCTACAAAATAGGAATTAACTATGAGTCCACTTGGGACTCAGTGAGTGGCTCAAATGAACCTCCACATAAGCCTCAACCATGCATATATCATATAAGGCATTAAAGAAAATGTACAAGGAGGTAAGGTTTATTTCTAATGCGATTACCGACCCCACGAGTCCATTTGAACCAACTGAATATGATAACCTGCCATCTTGGCTTATCAAGCCTTCAGCATTCGGCCCTTAGGCCTACCCATAGAATAATATCCTGGCTACAGTCGTCCCTACCATATCTGGTAGTATCATATTGGCAATCGGCCACCTCATCTCAAGATGTAAGCAAACAATCTCGGGCCGTCGACTAGGATGGTCCACTAGTCTTCAGACATCGTCTGGGGTAAGGATATCTAGTCCCACCCAACTGGGGTCTGGCACCTAGCGGGCCCGCTGGTGCACCTCTAGACCCAATACTGGCCGAGCTGAGCATTGGTCATTTACGATCTCCTCGCTCCTCGGTGGACCATGTCAAACACATTACACAATCAATATCCTAGGGTTTCCATATATAAACACATTGGGCCTTTGCCCGTATCTGGCCTAAGTCCGGCTACGAGTTCTAAGTTTCCAAAAGTATATAAGGAGTCATAGAAGTGTTATCGTCTGCTAACTAAGTTTCCATATATGTGCTATTAACGTCTAGTGACGCCTTACATGTTACCTATCCTTCTACACTGCCTTGAGTGAGAATTTCCATGTGTCGACCTTGGAATACCACCCAAGAACACTTAGGACAGCATGAATAATCCAAAGGAAAATATTCAAATATGGCAACCTTCATCATATATGACCACAATATATATACATAACAATTTTCATACTACCTTAGGAATATTAGCACAATAAGGAACAACTATCTAGCATGGCAAGGTAGTAATGAATTTAAATAACATGTATGAAATACAAAACATGGTAACAATGTCAACATCCAAAGTTTAAGGATCTAATGCTATGAATGGTTATAAAACTAACATTCTACTATTCAAAATTTATCAAGCTACTTGCTAAGTTTGGTGTTCTTCCTAAGTATTGTTATATCTACATGTATGATCCTTATAATCATGCAATTTCCATCTAAAGCTAATCTCTCCTCCTCTCCCTAACCTTGGCCGAACCATGAGCAAGGAAGACCTTGCTCGACCATGGCCCTTGTGGTAGGAAAGAGGGAGGAGACTCTAGCTATACCTTTACCTCTTCAATTCTGCATACAACTTAAATACCAATGAACTAATTTACTTTCCCCTCACCCTTGGCCGAACCCTCTTCATGAGTTGTAGGGTTGTTCGGCCACTTCAAGGGACTTCTAAGGAGGGCATACTTCATAATACACGAGATGTACAAAGGGAACTACATCAACAGTGATATAAGGTCATCTAAGGGTGTTCTTGCCGTCAAGGGAATCGGGGAAATTTTAGGCATGACCTTTCCCCTTTTCCCATGACTCGGCAGCCCCAAGAACTTGCAAAACGACGAAGAAAACAGTGAGATCCAACAAGAAACTTCATAAAACAATGAACACACGTCGTTGGAAATCAAGATTCGTCGGAAGAATCGCGAGAACTCAACTTATTTAATCTAGAGTTCTGCCACCCGCCTCCCCCAAGCTTCAAAATCATAACCACTCACCTAGATTGCGGAGAAACACGGGTGACGACGACTTGAAATTTTTCCGATGGCGACGCGAATCTCGGATCGATCCAAGCCCCAAGCCTCCTCCTTGCTTCTTCTCCTCTTCTCCCTAGGCGGCCTTGTGCGACTCAAAGGGTGAGTCGCACGGCTGCAATAAGAGGGTTTTATTCCCTCATCCATCTTTCCACTAAACCCGGAATTCAAGACTAAACCCGAAATCGACTTGGGTTCCGACTCAA
Source organism: Canna indica (assembly GCA_034359265.1). Lineage (NCBI taxonomy): Eukaryota > Viridiplantae > Streptophyta > Magnoliopsida > Zingiberales > Cannaceae > Canna > Canna indica. The sequence continues at coordinate 22,947,058 of CP136895.1, read as the reverse complement.
AGTTGGCCTCAAGACTCACTTAACTCATACCCGGAATTCAACTAAACCCGAAATCGACTTGGGTTCCGACTCAACCCAAAACATGACTCGAGTTAACTTAATTTAAGGTATGATTTCATAAAAGGAAAGTTAATCATCCAAATAGATTTCATGAATCATTAGCTGAGTCATACCTTTTCACTCGAGACAATCCTGAGGCTCGACTCGACTGCCCCCGGGTCCAACGCGCTGCACCAAAATAGATTTTTATATTAGGAAACTTTTCCGGGTCTTACAATTTTATGGGCCTTGGTTGGCCCAAATTACCAAAATGCCCCCACTTATGCGACTTGACTTCTAAAACCTATATCTAATTCATTCTAACTCTGATTCGAGTTCTGATTGAACCACTAGACTCGTCTCGAGACCTTCTATCATCCTAGCATGCTATATCACAAAAATAAGGCAAATAATTTTTTTCTAATTTTTTTCTATATTTAATGCTTACTCGGATTCAATCCCGTAGCTCTACGCCAAACCACACTAACTAGATCCCACGGTCCCCTGCTTAAGGATAAAATATTATTATTAGTATTTTGGGCATTACATAAGTCCACTAGTGTACTTAGTTTACTAGAATTAGTTCATATTGTCCTTTAGGGTTTCAGGTGAGAGAGTGCTCCCGGTGCGAAGGCGGAGACTTCCAAGTGTGGAAGTACCTTGGTTTGAGAGCGGAGATTTTTTGGGAAAAAGTCCTCAAGTGAAGGAAACAATTATAATCTAGTAAATCTAAGTTGAAAATCCTAAGCGGGAGTGCTTAGGTAGTGGAGTAGGCATTGGGACCAAACCACTATAAATCTATCTTGTTTGCATTGTTTATATTGTGTTTTGAATACTTGTGTTATTTACTCGCTTCCATATTCATCTAGTTAAATTGTGCACTTGCCTAAGTAATCAAGAAAATGATTAAAACTAAATTTAGGCAAAAGTTTAGCGAGCACACTATTCACCCCCCCTCCAGTGTCGGCCATTTCACTTACACGTGTGTCGTCGACCTGCGAGGACATCCAAGATTGCTTTATCTAGGTCACCTGCTGCTAGATTGATGAAATTTCCCAATTCTTAGAGATCCATGCAGGTAGACTGGCTTTTGTGGTTGGAATCGACATTGGTTGGAGCCAAAGAACAACGCCTCCTCCAAATGGACCGAGGGATGATGTTGAGGCCTTGAACCGCAACCCACCACCAGTTGGAGTAGACCAGGGCGGCGCTCCAAGAAATGAACCTCCACTGCAGAACGACACAATGAATGGTAGTTCATCGAGTTTGGAATCTACTTTATCGGGTGAGGGAAGCTCAGGATTTAGTTGGAACTCGGTGTCGGCATATGGGAACGTCGCGGAATCGGGTGTCACCGACCTATTTCTTGGACCGCCGGGGATGACCTAGGAAGACTGCATGGTCATCGGGTGGCTGGGTATGGGGGGATTGGAGTCGTACGTGGATGGTGCATGAAACCCATCTCGTCTCCAACCTCGAGCCATGCAATCTCAATGGATCTTTGGCGCGTGCTGAATCACCAGTTGGCCTCTCACTAAATCTTGTGCTACAACATGGAGGAATCTGCACCTCTGATCTTTCTCTCTTGGGAGCTAGTCTTGGGGCCTAATCCCTTCGGCTACGAGATACACCATTTTGTTCTTTGTTTGTGGGAGTAGGGCCCACTTTTGGGGGCCATGTTTATGTTCAAGACGCGTGTCCTAGCTGGTTACTCTTGGTGAAATGGTCACACTAGAGGGGGGGTGAATAGTGTGTTATCTAAATCTTTTTGTCCAATTTCGCTTTTAATCTTTTACTTGATTACTTAGGCAATTAACAAATCGAGTAGTAAGCAGAAGCAAGACATAAATGATAACCAATAAGAAACGCAAGGTAAACAATGCTAACACAATTATTTATAGTGGTTCGGCCCCAATGCCTACTCCACTACCTAAGCACCCCGCTAAGGATTTCCAAACTAGGTTTACAAGATTATATCGTTTCCCTTACAAAGAGGACTTTACACCGGAAAGTCTCCGCTCTCAAATCGAAGGCACTTCCATACCCGGAAGTATCCCGCCTTCCTACCGAGAGCACTCTCTCACCTCAACCTAAGGGACAAATAAACTAATCATAGTAAACTAAGTTTACAATGGTGGATTTAAGCCTTAACACCAAGGCAACCACCAAGTCAATCAAACCTAGTAACCTAGGTTCATACAAATGATTTACAATGAAAATAAACCACAAAAAAAAACAAACAATGGAGCAAAAAAATAATACAATAAATACTTAGCTCCAAAGAAAACTCCATAGTCCTCTTGATGCCTCAAGATGATGAATCGGTGAAGCTTGAAGGCTAAATCAAGAAGTGGAGATCAAAACTAGGGTTCTTGCAAGGATGGCTCAATGAAAGCTTGTAGAGATGCTTAGGATCACACTTTAAGGCTTGGAAGCATCAATGACAAGATTGGAATGAGTTTGGGATGGGTATTTATAAGCCCCCAACACTCAAGGCTCCTTAAAGAGCATTTTTTTGCCCATTGCTGACGCCCGGTCGCTTGCCGATCGATCGTCGGTCGACCGACCGAGCGATCAAAGGCATTCTACCCATTTTGGGCATCGGGTGCCGACCGAAATGCCTTCACCTTTTGTCGGTCGACCAATCGGTCGATCGAAGCCGGGCAGACTACTTGGTTTGGCTCGTTTTTCTGCTTATTTGTTCGTTTTTGGGTTCCGTCTTCACTAAGTCTACTAATATAACATTTATGTTAGTAAATGTTATATAAGGATTACCTCCCATTTGGATTCAATAAAAATATCGAAAAAATCAAAATCCTTAGGAATCAAAATCTAACTTTTGGGGTCTTATACAAATTTCCGAAATATGGAAATTTTATAATCTTCCGGGTCAAATTTGGGTAGGCTAAAGGCTTCCAAAAAATCCTTTAAAATATCTCGTTATCTAGTTTTTACCTAAGGAACAATTACCGGCATTTTTGAAGCCAAGAAAATGTCTAGGTTATATAGCCCTCCAAGGAGCTCTCTAAGCTTAGTGAATTTCAAGGTCTTATCTAATTTTTCGGGTTTTCGGGTTTTGGGGTTCAGGTTTGGTTTTTGGGTTGCATATGCATCATCATGAGGATTTACAACACATGCTAGACACCCTACACCTAAACTCTAACTTCCCGAAGAATCCCGAGTGTTGACGAGCATCCTTGCCGATTTCTTCGATTTCTTCAATTTTTTCGATCGAGGATGTCGTGCGCTAATCGATATGGAACCTGAAAATAACTCTCCATGAAATCATTAGTTCATGTTTGTTATCATCAAAACCAAGATTAAGACCAAGGTTAAAAACCTCGCCAATAATCTCTCCCTTTTTGATGATGACAAACATCCTTAAGAAAATATATCATTTAAGCACAGAGGATATCAAACATGGGGTTTCTCCCCCTGTCAACATGCATATCTATGGAAATAAACTCTCAATATCTATATGCATGGTTTTCCTATATTTTATTCCCTTTTACCTACATTTTTCTCCCCATTTTGACATCAATCAAAAAGGGCTAAAAAAGTCAACTACGGTCAAAGTTGGGACTTGAAAACTAGTTTTCATGAAAATAAAGTCAACCAACTTAAGGGACGAAAATAATATATCGAATGAGAGACTAAGTAATTCATGATATCATGAAACAATAGTCAAAATCCAAAATTATGAATCATGTACTAACTCAAGTATCTATATTTGCAAATATCCGCCAAGGAGTCAAAAATCATATTAGAAATTACTTTTCTCTCTAAAATATTGGAACAATACCAAAAGTGAATTCAAAATATCATACTTCAAGTCTCATTCGAAGATTGGACCAAAAATTAAAGTATCGGAAAAATGAACATTTGAGAAGAACGATACTTTAATGTTTTGAAATCCAATTTCAAAAACCCATATTAAATCATATTCTTACTAAATTTTTTTGAAAGTTTTACTAAAGAAACTAAATTTTCCAAAGAACATGCAGTTTCAAGAATCACCCAAAAATAAATTTTCTGCATTTTTCTAAAAATAACTGAAATCTAGTGGCATTTTCGTAAATATTAGCTATTTTTCAAAAAAATTCGGTTTTCATTCAAACTTTTCATATATCAAGATATAATCATTTAAAGCATGTTTATTAAGTTTGAAATGAAAATAATGTCATTTGGTCAAAATTTTACCTAAGCATGATTTCATTCAAAAACAAACATGGTATCAAGAAATTTCAAAGTATCAAATTTTAACATTTACTCATTATTTTTCAAATTTAAACACATGGACACCTAACATGAGTAAATCTAAACATGTTTATGAAGTTTGGACCTAAAATGAAATTTCTAAGTCAATTTGTTGACTTAGGTTATCTATACTCAACTTAAGGTCTCCTAAAGTGAACTTGTTATTAATTTATTCATTTTCACATGATTTTTTAATTTTAATCACATGAAAGTAAATCATGAGTGAACTCAAACATGTTTATCAAGTTTCAACTTAAAATGAAGTCTCTAAGATGAAATTCTACATAGGGCACATTTCATTCAAACAAGATGACATGAAATAGCCTAAGTATCAAAATTTTATCTACTCATGAGATTTCAATCAATTATCATGCAAAGTCATTCATGAGCATAGAGAAATAATTTAATCAAGAAAATTGAGGTGTTATGCAAGAATTTTACCAAAATAAAACTCATACCTCATTTATTGAGAAATTCTAGAATTTTCATTTTCTTTCCATTTTCCTTTAGCCTTCCAATTTTACCATTTTCTCATCTTGCAAGTAGGCTTCATTACACTACAAGAAAATAGACTTTCACCAATAAATAATTACCAACAAACTAATTTTATTGATATTACCAACAAATATATCATTTGTTGGTATTACCAACAAAATTACCAACTCATTTGTTGGTAATTATCAACAAATATATCTTTATCCGTTGGTAATACCAACGGACAATTATAATATCCGTTGGTAATACCTAGCAGAGTATCACCAATGGATTTCACCAATGAAAATCCGTTGGTATTAGTATTACCAACGGATTCTTGACTATTACCAACAGATTTTTGACTATTACCAACGGATTTAATCCGTTGGTGATACCCTATTTTTTTGTAGTGTTAGCATCATAATGAAATCATATACCAACTAGCAAGCTAACATACTAAGCATAAGGTTCAATGCAAAGTTTCATTTAAAAATCTCAACATATGCTAGATAGTAAAGATTCATTTTAAAAAAGTTAACATAATATCAAAATGAATCAAAGGGATCTTAAAATATGGAATATCTGAAAAATAAGATCTCTAAACATGTTTAACTAGTTTGGACTTAAAAAAGGTCTCTAATATTGAATATCAATCTAGAGCAAGTTTCATTCAATGAAATTTGCCTAAGTACCAAAATTCTACTTACTCATGAGAATCCAAGGATTTAACATGTAATTACCATCATGAGTAAAGAGACACTGATAAAACATTAATATTGAGGTATTATACTAGGATTTTACGAAAATTGGTAACCGTCCTCATACTTGCAAATTTAGCCAAACTAATCTTTTACATTCTAATTAGCCTTCTATTTAACCTTAGATTTAACTTGCATGAGGAAATCATTGGTAACATAATGACATAATTATTTCTAGCAAGTTAATCATTCTAGACAGCAAAGTAAGCACCAAAGTTTTCATTCAAAATCCAACTTTGCTAAATAGTTTAAAATCCGTTTTAAATGAAATCAAGTCATATCAAAAACAAATTTTAAGAGATCACAAGTGTAATGAAGATGAAAACTTGATCTCCAACCCTTCCTATTGGTTGAAAACCGAAATCCCACAATTAGACTACAATTTAGAACCGCAAGGTCGCATGCTCCCGTTATAGGCTAACTAAGGTCTCCGAAGAGACTGGGAAATCAAAATCAAAAATCATTTCATAAAACAAATCGAGAGCACGGAAATCAACTAGGATTAAACATAGTATCAAAATCTTCAACTAAGGTAAAACAATGCAAGATAGAAGATGACGCTGGAATAGTTTTGATGCCAACTTTACCTAAGGCATCAAGGTAGCTTGAAGTTGGAACCTGTAATATCCTAGATATTTTCATTTATTTTTCCCTTTTATTGTTTGTGTTTGCCAGCCTAGCGGGCTAGTTCGACATCGAGCCAAGTCGACTCGTGGTCCAGTGCGAGCCTACGAGCTCGGGTAAGTTGAATTATGAGTTATAATTATATAGCTAATTTATTTGATTATATTACATATGGATGTGCATGTGTTTGTTGCTTGTAATTTATCATGGGGTTAGTTTGGGTTAGCGGGTTGCGGATCCGGGTTAAGAGTGCAGGTTAGGGTGTGGTTAGGTGGAAGTGGGAGGGGATTATAACAATCCCCCCCTAGGGCTGGCGGCTCCCTATTGGAGCCGCACCAGCCATGAGAGAGAGGAGAGTAGCCGCCGAGCCAAGCCAGCAGCCGCCCTCCCCATCTCCCTTCTTGGAGCAGCCGAGCCAAGCTACACTAGAGCACCTTCCTTCCACTTTCCTTTCCCTATGGAGCTGAGTAGAGAGGAGCCACCTGAGTCGAGCCCCCCCCCCCCTCTCTCTCTCCCTTTCCCTCTTCTTTCTCTTCTTGGAGCTGGAGGTTTGAGGAGGAGCCACTGCCCCCTTTTCCCCCTTGGTGGAGCCGAGCCGCTTTCTTTGAGGCTGGATTCGGAGAACGCCACTTGGAAGATCTTCTCCAATTCTTTTTCCTAAATCTACATGAGTGGTTTTACCCCTCCTCGGGTTTTCTTCGAGTTATTGAAGGCTAGGTGATTTGGATTTGTTTTGTGTGCCGGGTTTTCTTCGAATTATCATTGATCTTTTGTGTGCCGTGTTTGAGGAGGCCCTAAACCTTTCCCTATGGGGCTCGGCAGCCCTAGGATGACCCTAGGGGTGCCCGGCCAAGGTGGAGAAAGGGGGTGCCCTCCAAGTGTTCAATGAATTGCCTAAGAGAAGGGCGTAGATTTTTCTTGCCTTCTATGATTTCAATTTGTTCATCAATCTTGACGCTTATAATTTAAATGCATGCTTGATATTAAATCTGTGATTATTTTGAAAATATATAATGTGTTTCAAAGATGGGTTTGATCTTGAAGGCATGAGGGTTCTTGAATTGAATTCTTGAGTATAAAGGTTGGTTCTTGGGTAAAGAGGGTTGTGATGCTTGTTGTTCTTGCATATTAAATATGGTTTTTGTAAGATTTATTTTAATGATTATGAATCTGATGTGATGGAAATTGTGGGAGTTAATTTCTGTGAATTTTTGGATTTATTTTCAAGATATGTAGAAAATCTAATGTTGCTGGAATTTCATGCTGTGATGATGAATCTGTGTTATTTTTGAAATACTTGTTGTGGTGTATATAGTTTACTGAACATAGTCATGTAACCTATCGTTTTAACTAAAAAATATAGTTTGGAAATATGGGACACACTCTGGAGACCAAATTCGGGTTTTACATATTAGTTCTGGGGATAACAGTAAGCTAAAACAAAACCCTAAAACAAAACCCTAATCCTGGTGATTTAAATTTTAATTGCATAATTAAAATTAAGCAGGGGATCAGCATTATCGGTTATGAACCAACAAATAAAGTAATGCATGAAATAAAACCTCACGTGTTATGACATTACAGGTCTAGGAGTTGGGGTCGGGTATTAGAATGTTGAGACGCTTCCCAATAAGGACACTCCTAAGACACCGTAGGAGAGACTTGACTTAGGTCATGTTGCGTCTTATCTTTATGAATGGCAGAGAGGCTCGTTGACGAGTCGAATTGGGGGCTAGGTCCGGGAGGTTGGATGGCTAAATCCCAAACTATGGAACAAGTTTGGATGGTCAAATCTCGATTGTTCCGATTTGGCCTCGTGGAATAAGTTCGGAGGGTCTACCCAATTATTCCCGAGGTGCTTTTAAGGAATAAGTTCGGATGGGCAAATCCTGATTATTCCTGTGATATCTTAAAGGGGCAAGTTCAGATGGGCGATTCCTGATTGTTCCTTCGCGTCTTGTGGAGCAAGTTCGGATGGGCCAATCCCAATTGCTCTCGAGTTTCTTTATATTAGGATAAGTTTGGAGGGCCTTCTCGATTATCCTATTATATTTTGTTGCCCCAGGGCATGGTAGGCTTAGGCCCATTGATCTTCACCATTTGGGTGTTGGGTGCCTTCGGGCAAGTAGTGGCCAGATGGCCTATTAGCTTGTCACTCCCTTGTGACCTTTCCTGCTCGAGTCATGAGTTTTTGGCTTTATGCTTCATACTTGTGTTTGGTTTTTCGTGGGGGTTGGTAGAACCGCTCACTGAGTTCTTTGAACTCACCCATTGTCATTTGTCTTTATTTTGCAGAGCCTGACCGATGAGGTGGGCGGGAGTACTTGGCGTGGCTGAAGAGCAGGAGCTACATTAATCTCGTAGCAGTCCTAGTTAGGGGTCGTAGTCGAGTCTGTAGTAGTTTGTCATGCAAGTATGATTTAGTGTTTTCGAGTTGTAGTCCCGTGGGGACATTCATGTTTTATTTCAGATTTTATTATTAATAAAACAGTTGCTCTTTGCTTCTTTCCGCATTTGAACTTTTGATAAAAACTTTTCTGCTTTTAGGAAAATTGGTTTGGCTTTTCTTTTGAAATAAAACTCATTTACTTCTTTCCGCTATATTTTGTTGTTGAGATGTCATTTGTATGTGTTAGGCTGCGGGGTATAGACACGTATACTCTGGCCGATCACGTGACCCTGACTAGAGCATCTTCATATGCAGATTTTGTTGCATTCAGGCCACCGGAGTGAGTATACAGGGACATATCAGTAGGTGGAGGTCACCAATTTCTTGGGAGATTGCTCTGAGCTGGGCAAGGATCTTGGTTGTTCTTTTGAGATGACCGCTGGACTGATCGAGTTACAGCTGAGAGGTCCAGCTAAGGATTGGCTTCACACTTGGAGGGACCACAGAGCAGCAGATGCACCAGCCCCTACCTGGGAGGAGTTCAGAGAGGCTTTGGTGGAGAAGTACCTGCCACTGAGCGTCCGGGACAAGCGGGCAAAGGAATTCGAGCTACTACGTCAGACCGGCAATATGTCAATGACAGACTATGAGATGGAGTTCACACAACTCTTGAAGTACCATCCCACCTTGATTGCCACAGAGACTACCAAGGACAAAAGATTTGTCGATGGGATGAGGTCACAGATCGCCAGACTGATCCATTACATATAGGAGACTTCCTTTGTTCGTCTTGTAGATAAGGCACTCTGTAAGGAGGCACTGGTACCGACAGATAGGCATAATGGAGCCCAGAAGAAAAATTTTCAGCCCTAGCACCCGGGGGGTCGATCAGCTCACTCTGAGGGCACTCTCAGGACAACTGATCCACAACAGGGCAGAGGTCATAACAGTTCCAGAGACCACAGGGGTTCAGGACGAGGGGCATCATCTGGAGGTTCACAGCGGAGGCCTGGGCTGCAATAGTGTAATCGATGTCACAAGAAGCACTAGGGAGCTTGCTGGGGACGTTCAGAGGTATGTTTCAACTGTGGGCAAATTGGGCACTACAAAAAGGATTGTCCTAGCAAGGGCAGACAGCAGTCTGATCAGACCAGAGGAAAGACACCGATGTTAGTGGGTTTTGTGGCTCAAAGGGGTCAAACTTAGGGCGGAAGCCAGCGAGCTGGTGGCTCAGAGAGGCTCATTGCACGAATGTTTGCTATGAACCAAGAGGGCGCTGAGGCGTCCAGGGCAGTAGTGTCAGGTAACCTTGTTGTTGGTTTTTGCAGTTGCATATGTCTTGTTTGATCCGGGTGCTACACACTCTTTTATATCTGCTTTGTTTGCTGCTAAGTTGACAGGGAAACCCTTTGTTCTTGATTTGCCTCTTGTGGTATCTACGCCTACGAGCATTTTAGTGCTGGCAAAGACAGTCCTTCGGGGCTGCGAGGTGGTCATATGTGGGCACGTACTGATGGCCGAATTGACACTCCTACCGATGCTGGAGCTTGATATAATTCTAGGCATGGATTGGTTGGCAGATCATTTCGCTTCAGTGGATTGCAAGGCTAAGACTGTGACCTTTAGTAAGCCCGGATTGCCCCAATTTTCCTTCCAGGGTGAGGGAAGGGGGGACTCATTGGTAGCCATCTCGGCTCTCAAGGCCCAGAAGCTACTTTTGGGTGGATGCCAGTCTTTCTTGGCTTTTGTATCAGTGGCAGAGGGAGGCGGAGATGCGACTAGAGATATCGAGGGGACGCCCGTGGTATGCGGCTTCTCTGATGTGTTTTCGGAGGAGTTGCTAGGGTTGCCTCTAAAGAGGGAGATTGAGTTCTACATTGATTTACAACCTGGTGTGAAGCCGATCTCCATTCCGCCGTACTGGATGGCACCAACTGAGTTGAGGGAGTTGAAATCCCAATTACAGGAGTTGCTTGAGTTGGGCTTCATTCGGCCAAGTGTTTCTCCTTGGAGTGCTCCAGTGCTCTATGTGAAAAAGAATGATGGATCTATGAGGAAGTGAATTGATTACCGACAGCTTAATAAGGTTACGGTGAAGAACCGATACCTGCTGCCCAGGATTGATGATTTATTTGATCAACTTCAGGGGGCTCAGTGCTTCTCCAAGCTAGATTGACCTGCGGTCAGGGTATCATCAGTTGAGGATCTGGGATAGTGACGTCCCTAAGACTACTTTCGGGTCAAGGTATGGGCATTTTGAGTTCCTGGTGATGTCCTTCAGGCTGACTAATGCACCTGCAGCATTTATGGACCTGATGAACCGAGTGTTCAGGGCATAATTGGATAAATTTGTGATAGTATTCATTGATGATATCTTGATATATTCCAAGAGCAGGGAGGAGCATGCTGAGCACTTGCAGATGGTACTAGAGACTCTTCGGGAGCACCGCTTATATGCCAAATTCTCCAAGTGCGAGTTCTGGTTGGAGAGTGTGGGGTTCCTTGGCCATGTGGTGTCCATAGAAGGGGTAAAGGTGGACCTCGCAAAGATAGAAGCAGTTCAGAATTGGAAGAGGCCGACTAATGTCGCAGAGATTCGCAGGGGTTGGCAGGTTATTACAAAAAATTTGTGGAGAATTTCTCCCGGATTACAGCACCATTGACCCGCCTGACTCAGAAGAAGCTCAAGTTCGAATGGGACAAAAAATGCGAAAAGAGCTTTTTGAAGCTCAAGGACCGCTTGATGTTGGCACCAGTTCTAGCAGTACCCTCGGGCTCGGGAGGGTTTGTTGTTTATAGTGATGGTTCCCGGGTCGGCTTGGGTTGTGTGTTGATGTAGAATGGTAGGTTGATAGCATATGCCTCCATGCAGTTGAAGGTCCACGAGAAAAATTACCCAACTCATGATCTTGAGCTAGCAACAGTAGTCTTCGCATTGAAGTAGTGGCGTCACTATCTTTATGGCGAGGCTTGCGATATATACACTGATCATAAGAGCCTCCAGTATTTGCTCACCCACAAGGAGTTGAACCTGAGGTAGAGAAGATGACTTGATCTCTTGAAGGACTATGACTGCACGATCATGTATCATCTGGGGAATGCTAACGTGGTAGCTGATGCTTTGAGCAGGAAGTCTATGGGCAGTCTGGCGCATTTGGCAGTCAAGAGGAGGCCGTTGGCTCAGGATTTGGCCATGTGTTTGGATTGTGGGGCAGTCTTGTTAGTATCAGCTTCTGGTGCACTGATGGCTCACCAGAGGCTGCAGTCCACGTTGGTAGACATGTTGCGGACAGCGCAGGAGGAGGATGCTTTATGTGCTCTCACTAAGGATCTGGCCAGGAGGGGCGATGCCGATAATGGGTTCGGTGTTGACTCGGAGGGCGTTCTGAGGTATAAGAATCGGCTAGTGGTACCAGATATGGCAGAGGTTCGTAGGCAGGTGCTAGAGATGGCTCATTGGTCCACATACACTATGCATCCGAGAGCCACAAAGATGTACCGAGATCTAAGGCAGAATTATTGGTGGAAAGGCATGAAAAGAGAGGTGGCCGAGTTCGTGTCTAAGTGCCTGGTATGTCAGCAGGTTAAGGTTGAGCATTTGAAGCCGGTAGGGTTGCTCCATAACCTAGAAGTACCATAGTGGAAATGAGAGAAGATAACCATTAATTTTGTGACGGGGTTGCCAAAGTTTAGGAAGGGCAATGATTCTATCTGGGTAGTGGTGGATCGCCTAACCAAGACTTCGTATTCTATCTGAGCAGTATGCAAGGTTATTTTTGGATCGGATCGTCGCTCATCATGGTGTTCCGGTTATGATCATCTCAGATCGGGGTACTCAGTTCACAGCTCAATTCTGGCAGTCTTTTCAGGAGGCGTTGGGCACTCAGGTTCGGTTTAGTACGTATTTCACCCTCGGACAAATGGTCAGTCAGAGTGGACTATTTAGATGCGGGAGGATATGCTGAGAGCATGTGTCCTAGATTTGGAGGGAAGTTGGGAGAGGCACTTTTCTCTGATTGAGTTTGCCTACAATAACAGCTACCACAGCAGCATCGGGATGGCCCCATTTGAGGCATTGTATGAGCGGAGATGCAGGTCATATGTAGGCTGGTTTGAGGCAGGGGATTCCCTTATGATGGGACTTGACCTGGTGGAGGAGGTAGTAGAAAAGATGAAGCTAATCAGAGAGAGGCTGTTGGCAACTCAGAGTCTCCAAAAGATGTATGCTGATGGAAAGGCCAGGGAGGTAGAGTTTGCTGAGGGAGACATGGTGTTCCTCAAGGTGTCCCCTATGAAAGGAGTGGTTAGATTTGGTAAGAAAGGAAAGCTAAGCCTTAGGTTCATTGGGTTGTTTCCTATTCTTAGGCGCAGGGGAGCTTTGGCCTATGAGTTGGCCTTACCTCCTAGTATAGACCGAGTACATCCAGTGTTCCATGTATCTATGCTGACGAAGTATATTCGAGATGAGTCCCATGTGATTGAGCCTACTACAGTGGAGGTCGATTCAATAGTTTCCTATGAGGAGTGGCCAGTTGAGGTGCTAGATCGGCAGGTCAGAAAATTGAGGTCCAAGGAGATCCACTTGGTTAAGGTCAGGTGGGAACACCATTCCGGGCAGAAGGCCATCTAGGAGGTGGAGCAGGAAATGAGGGAGCGATATCCTTTATTGTTTGATGATCTGGTGAGTCCTTTGAGTTTTCTTTTTTCCAAAATTCGAGGTTGAATTTTCTTTAAGGAAGGAGGATTGTAATATCCTAGATATTTCTTTTTCCCTTTTATTTGTTTGTATTTGCCAGCCTAGCAGGCTAGTTCAAGGTCGAGCCAAGTCGACTCGTGGTTCGGTGCGAGCTTGCGAGCTCGGGTAAGTTGAATTATGAGTTATAATTATATAGCTAATTTTTTTGATTACGTTACATATGAATGTGCATGTGTTTGTTGCTGGTATTTTATCATGGGGTGAGTTTGGGTTAGCGGGTTGCGGATCCGGGTTGAGAAGAGTGCGGGTTAAGGTGTGGTTAGGTTGAAGTGGGAGGGGATTATAAAAATCCCCCCCCTAGGGCTGGCGGCTCCCTATTAGAGCCGCACCAGCCAAGAGAGAGAGGAGAGCAGCCGCCGAGCCAAGCCAGCAGCCGCCCTCCCCATATCCCTTCTTGGAGCCGCCGAGCCAAGCTACAGCCAAGCCAAGCCTTCCTTCCCCTTTCCTTTTCTTGTGGAGCCGAGTAGAGATGAGCCACCTGAGCTGAGCCACCCCCCCTCTCTCTCTCTCTCCCTTTCCCTCTTCTTTCTCTTCTTGGAGCCGGCAGCTTGAGGAGGAGCCGCCGCCCCCTTTTCCCCCTTGGTGGAGCCGAGCTGCTTTCTTTCAGGCCAGATTCGAAGAACGCCACTTGGAAGATCTTCTCCAATTCTTTTTCCTAAATCTAAGTGAGTGGTTTTACCCCTCCTTCTCAGGTTTTCTTCGAGTTCTTCAAGCCCTTCTTGAAGGCTAGGTGATTTTGATTTGTTCCCAATGATCTCTCGAATTATCGTTGATCTTTTGTGTGCCATGTTTGAGGAGGCCCTAAACCTTCCCCTATGGGGCTCGACAGCCCTAGGTGTTGGCTTTAGGTTTTCAACCTTACCCTTAATTTCGATCTTGATGGTTTTGATGCTAACAAACATGGAACTAATGGTTCCATTGAGAATATCTTTCAGGTTCCATATCTTTCAGCCCTCGATCGGATAAATTGGAGAAATCACAAAATCGGAAGGACATTGATCGTCACACTCGGGTTCGTCGGGGAAGTTTCTCGAAGATCGACGAGTGCACCAAAGTCGCTTGGCCGAGTCCAAAGATCAAGTCAAAATCTCTCCAAGATGATGCTCGTTGAAAGCCGAAACTTGGAAACGAAGCGCGGAAGAAATAGGCTAAAGAAATATCATTCAGCCAAGGTTCGGTCGATTAACCGAAGGTAAAAAGGTAGCAGAGCTACTTCGGTCAACCGATGGAAGCCCAAAATGGGAAGTAGCTCAGGCGGTCGACCCGTCGGTCGACCGACCTACTGATTCCCGCGACGCAAGATCGTGTCGGTCGACCGACGAGTTGACCGAATGGTGAAAGAATCGGGCCGAGGCTGGCGGTCAACCGACTTGCATATGAGCCGCGATGCAATACCGCATCTGTCAACCGACAGGTCGATCGAAGATCGTGGATCACGCGATCTACTTCTGGCGGTCAACCAGTCGGTCGACCGACCACAGGGTAAATAGAAGCGGTCCAATGACCAGTCGACCGATTCTTCGACCGGCACTTCGACCGGCGGCCTGTAACGAATAGTTTTGTATCCTTTGAACACCGTTTCTTCACTTGGGTATAAATACACTCAAGTATGATTCATTTGCTGCTTCTTCCTTAATTCCCACAGTGATTATTGAGCATCTAAAAGGAAGATTCGAGCCTTCCAAGTGATTGATTGAAGCGTGCCTATTCCTCTGCTGAGTTTATTCTTCAAGCGCCAACTGCGGGCTCAACTCGAGTTCTGATCAAGCTCATCTCATCCTTGACGAGTTGAAGGCCAAAGGCATGCAAAGGAGCTTTTATTATTGGTTTATCCTTAAGCTCTTTTGATTGTAAATCTTTTCTATTATTTAAATTGTTTTATCTGTGCGTGTGAAGACCAGGTGGTTGGTCTTGTGTGTGAAGTGGTATCCTTGGTATAGAAGGAGTAAAACCACTTGTGTAATTAAATGTAGTTGTTACTAGGATTAGTTTAGTTATCCCTTAGGGTTGAGGTGGGATAAGTGCTCTCGACAAGCGGAGACTCCCGGGTGTGGAAGTACCTTAGGTCGAGAGTGAGATTTTCCGGTGAAAAGTCCTCGTGTATAAGGGAAACTCAAATTAATCTAGTAAAATTAGTTTGGAAATCCTAAGCGGGGTGCTTAGGTAGGGGAGTAAGCATTGGGGCCGAACCACTATAAATATTGTGTTTGCATTGCTTGATTGTTTTTATTGCTTTATCTTCTTATCGCTTCCGCATTTAGTAATTGAATCACAAATTGCCTAAACTAATCTAAAAATCAATCAAAAGTGGATTTAGGCAAATCGAACTAGTAAACACACTATTCACCCCCCCCCTCTAGTGTAGGTCATTTCGTCCATAATTGGTATCAGAGCAGGTTCGTAGATTGTGATTTCACCATCCCATCTACAATTCGTCTCGATCTTGAAATGGCTCTAGAGTCAGTAGTGTCTTCACCCCCTAGGTTCGATGACTCAAACTTTGGTCTTTGGAAATATAGAATGTACACCTATTTAAAGACTAAAGGGTTTGGAGTCCTTAACATGTTACATTGGGAATTCATTGAACCTAAGGATGATATGCATGCTTGGAGTGAAATGGATAAGAAAATGTTTAAGTATAATGAAATGTCATGAATTGTATTCTTTGCACATTACCAAAAGGCATCTTAGAAACAGTCATGCATTATAAAATCGGCTTTTGATTTATGGGCCTCGTTAAATGTTTTATATGATTATGCCAAAACTGAAGAAATTGGCACTTTTGATGAAGGTGGTGATGACAATGGTCCCACACCTATTACTAATCTTGGTTTTGATGCCCAGAGCTCTTCTAGTCAAAGAAGTAGCACCAAGAGCCGAAAGAGAAAAGTAATCTATCATGCTTGCAAAGAAAATGGGCATGTGAAGAAAAATTGCCCAAGCATGAAGATCAAAGCAAGGAAGAGGTCAAGTGCTTCCACCTCCACCTCTCACACATTTGAAGTACCCTCTAGCAATGACTACGAAGCTACTTCAAAAGTTTGCCTCATAAGTACCAAAGATGAGGTGCACTCTTCTCCTTCTAGTCATAATAATAATAATGTTAGTACTAGCTCATCTAGTTCATTCAATATGCCATATGAAGAACTAGTTGAGGAATGTCAAAAAATGCATGCCTTGCTTGTTAGAAAAGATAAAGAAAATAAACAGTTGAAAAAATAAAATGAAATGCTTAATTCTCATTTGCATGAATCCAAACTATAAAATGAAAAATTAAAATCTAGGTCATTTGATTCGTGCCATGAAAATGTAGAACTTGAGCTTAAGGACTTGAAGCTCAAGAATAGCAATTTAGAAAAAGAGAATTGCATGTTAAAATCTCAATTACATGCATTAAATAAATCAAAGAATGATTTGAAAAATGAGGTTGTTTTTCTAAACAAGAAGGTTGGTAATGTATCTAGTAATTCTTCATTTAAGAATTATAGTAAAAAGAATGCTCATGCTAATGTTAAATCATATGCTAAGCATTCTACCATTAAACCTCATACTCAAAAGAAAAATATTTTATCTAAGAATGCCCACGCTCATCATGCCTCTCATGCCATGCATTCCACTCTTAAATCTCATGATCATAAAAAGAGGAATGATATCTCTAAGAATGCTCATACTCATCATGTTTCACATGATAAGCATTCTAAAATTAAAATTCATGTCCATGCTAAAAATGAAAAGAAAAAGTTTCATGGACATTGCTTTTGTTGTGGTATATATAGGCATGCTATATTTGATTGTGCTTTTAAAATGAACCCTAGTGTTGCTAAGACACTTTGGGTACCTAAGCCCACTAATCCCCAACGACCCAAAGCCATTTGGGTGCCAAAAATTTCATGCTCTTTTGTAGGGGGAGGTACCACACAAGGGTGAGATGAAGGTGGTTGATTGAAGTTGTTTGAGGATTCAAAGATTGAACCATTTCAAAGTTGCAACTTCAAGTCATCTAGATGCCTATGGTAAAGTTGGCATCAAACACATTGGTATCATCTCCTATATCCCATTGCTTAAAATTATAGTAGGAGTTTGATATGTACCTAATATTAGTTGATTTCCCCGCTCTTAACATCTTTCAAAAATATTTTTGATTTTTTGATTTCCCGGTCTCTTCGGAGACCCAGGTGGCCTGTAATGGGCCAAAGAGACCTTGCGGTTCTAAATCGTAGGCACATTGTGGCTTTCGGTTTTCAACCAATAGGAAGGGTTGGAGATAATATTTTTCATTCATTATTTTTGTGATCTCTAAAAATTCGTTTTGGTTTCATGATGATTTTATTTGAAACGAATTTGAAACCATTTAGCAATGTAATCTTTGATAATGAAACTTGATGCCTATCTTTGCTTTTTGGTTGAGTTAGCTTGCTAAGTAGCTAGATTTTCTCTAGAATATTAGTGTAGCTTATTTGCAAGTTATAAACATGTTAGGAAGGCTAATTAGGAAGAAAAATATTAGTTTGGCTAAATCATCATGAATAGGGTATAACATTGATAAATTCAAAATCTAAGTGTTATACCTCATTGTTTAAGCTAAAATCATGTCTCTATACTCATGACTAGAAGTGCATGTAAAATCCTTATTTTCTCATGAGTAGGTAGAATTATGGCACTTAGGCAAACTTCATTAAATGAAACTTGCCCTAAGTTAGAACTTGTCATTAGAGACATTCCTTTTAAGTCCAAACTAGTTTAACATAGGTAGAGATCTTATTCTTTAAATGTTTCACATCTTAGGATCTCTTATATTCATTTAGATATCATGGTAAAATCCTTTTTAAATGAATCTTAACTATCTAGCTTAGGTTAAGCTTTTAAATGAAACTTTGTATTAAACCCTTTGCTAGTTAGTAGGTTAACTTGCTAGTTGACATAGTATTTCATTATGATGCTAATGATGTCCACTTGCAAGTTAAGAAAAAGGTAAACATTGAAAGCTATGCTATCTAGAAGAAAATGAAAAAGGAAATGAAAAAGTTGGGCAAATTTCTAAAAATAAAGTATGATTTTATTTTGCAAAAATCTTTTAAAAATAATTGAATTTTCATGCTTCATGATGTCTCTATATACTCATGATTGATTTAGCATGATAAATGTTTGAAATTTCATGAGTAGACAAAATCTTGATAACTTAGCTCATTTCATGATATCTTGATATTTATGAAATTGAACTAGGTTAAAATTCTTCTTTAGAGACTTCATGTTAAGGTAAAAATGAAATAAATATGTTTAGATACACACATGATATGATTCTAGGTGTTCAATCTTGAAAATTCATGTGTAGATGAATATGTGATATCTATATCACTTTAGGGGACTTAAGCTTGAAAAGCTTGGTCCAAGTCATCAAACCACAATTGGTATCAATTGACTTACACATTTGATTTTAAGTCCAAATCTTCATAAACATGTTTAGAAATAAGTATGACATGTTTCCATGCTCTTAAGATGACAAAATTCATATGGATATAGATAAAATGACAATAGAGGTTAAGTCTTGCTTACCTCTCTTGAACTATGTTGACCCAAGTCAACAAGTTGACTTAAAGGTCTCATTTTCAATCCATATTTGAGAAACATGTTTAGATTTACTCATGTTATGTATTCATAGGTTTAAACTTGAAAAATCATGAGTAAATCTTAAGATTGAAACTTAGCAAGTTTCATTAAAACTAGTCTAGTTTTGAATGAAACCATGCTAGGTTGATATCTTGACTTAAGGACAAAAGTTTTAAGAAAATCTAAAATTTACAAAAATACCATTTCAATATACATTTAGTATAAATTTCAGTTATTTTTAAAAATATATAGAAAAATCTTTTTTAGGTGATTCTTGAAACTACACCTTCAATGAAAAATTTAGTTTCTTAAGTAAAAATTTCAAAACATTTCATCAAGAATCTAATTTATAATGAAATTTTAAAGTTGGATTTCAAAACTCAAAGTATCATCCTAAACTGAAATATCAATCTTTCTATACTTTGATTTTTCTTCAAAAACTTCAATAAAAACTCATGTACACCATTTGGATTCTAATTCTAATATCATTCACATATTTTCATGAGTAAAATCATTTCTAAAAATGATTTTGATATTTTGGATGATAGCTAGGATCCATTTGTTTATATGAAAACAATATAGGATGAAAAAAGGACTTTGATTTTTAAATTCATTTTGAGTGCAAATTTGATACATGCATATCAAATGACTATTCAATAATTGGTATCAAAATTTTCATCCCACAATTGGTATCAAAATGAGCATTCTATATTTGGTATCAAAAATCTTCATCCAAAAATTGGTACCAAATTTTTCATTGAAAATATGGTTTATGTATAAACTTAAAAGTTTGATTTTTGAAAATTTGAAGTACAGGTTGACCTAAGTCAACAAAATACCTTAAAAAATTTCATCTTAAGCCCTAACTTGATTCATAGACTTACATTCTCTCATGTTTAATGTCTACATGCCTAAGTTAAGAAAAAAACATGAGTAAATAGCAAATCTTGATACTTAGCCATTTTCATGTTTTCATGCTTATCTCAAATGAAAACGTGCTAAGTTCATTTTTGGATCAAATGATATTAGTTTCACTTCAAACTTGACATGCATGATTTAAATGTCTATATCTTTGGTATTTTGAAAGTTTGAATGAAATCTAAAATGTCATGAAAATGATGTTCTTGAGTGCATACATGATTTACTTTTGAATTGTATCTATCTTTTCTTCTATCATGTATGAATTTTGTTTTCATATCAAATATTGTTTTCCATCCATTTGTTTGAAACTTTCATGTTTCATGAAAAATACTCATTAGAGTTTCAACCTCATGTATTAATTGTATTTCATCGCTTTGAGTAGATAGCCTCTCTTGCCCTTTTTGATTGATGTCAAAAGGGGGAGAAATGTATAGGTCAAAAGGGGGATAAGTATATAAGAAAAAGGGGGAGGAAAATATAGGAAATCCATGCATAAAGATAGGTGGAGTTTATCTTATAGATATGCATGTTGATAAGGGGAGAAATCCCTTAGTTGATATCCTTATGCTTGAATGATATATTTTCTTAAGGATGTTTGTCATCATCAAAAAGGGGGAGATTGTTGGCTTCAGGTTTTCAACCTTAGCCGTAATCTCGACCTTGATGGTTTTGATGATAACAAACATGGAACTAATGATTTCATTGAGAATATGTTTCAGGTTCCATATCGACTAGCGTTCGATGTCCTCGATCGGATAAATTGGAGAAATCACGAAATTGGAAGTACATTGATCGTCGCGCTCGGGTTCATCGCGGAAGTTTCTCGAAGATCGACGAGTGCAACAAAGTCGCTTGGATGAGTCCAAAGATCAAGTCAAAATCTCTCCAAGACGATGCTCGTTGAAAGCCGGAACCCGAAAACGAAGCGTAGAAGAAATAGGCTGAAGAAATAACATTCAGCCTAGGTTCGGTCGACCGGTCGGTCGACCGACTTAAGGTAAAAAGGTAGTAGAGCTACTTCGGTCGACCGAGCGGTCGACCAATGGAAGCCCAAAATGGGCAATAGCTCGGGCGGTCGACTCGTCGGTCGACCGACCTGTTGATTCCCGCGATGCAAGATCGCGTCGATCGACTGAAAGGTGAAAGAATCGGGCCGAGGCTGGTGGTCGACCAACCTGCATATGAGTCGTGATGCAATACCGCGTCGGTCGACCGATGGGTCAACTGAAGATCGCGGATCGCGCGATCTGCGTTTGGCAGTCAACCAGTCGGTCGACCGACCACAAGGTAAACAGAAGCGGTCAAATGACCGGTCAACTGATGCTTTGACCGACGCTTCGACCGGTGGTCTGTACCGGATAGTTTTCTATCCATTGAACGTCATTTCTTCACCTGGGTATAAATACACCCAGGTATGATTCATTTGCTGCTTCTTTCTTGATTCCCACAGTGATTATTGAGCATCTAAAAGAAAGATTCGAGCCTTCCAAGTGATTGATTGAAGCGCGCCTATTCCTCTGTCGAGTTCATTCTTCAAGCGCCAACTGCGGGCTCAACTCGAGTTCTGATCAAGCTCATCCTTGACGAGTTGAAGGAGCCAAAGGCTTGCAAAGGAGCTTTTATTATTGGTTTATCCTTAAGCTCTTTTGATTGTAAATCTTTTTTGTTATTTAAACTATTTTATCTGTGCGTGTGAAGACCAGGTGGTTGGTCTTGTGTGTGAAGTGGTATCCTTGGTATAGAAGGAGTAAAGCCACTTGTGTAATTAAACGTAGTTGTTACTAGGATTAGTTTAGTTGTCCCTTAGGGTTGAGGTGGGATAAGTGCTCTCGACAAGAAGGCAGAGACTTCCGGGTGTGGAAGTACCTTAGGTCAAGAGTGAGACTTTCCAGTGAAAAGTCCTCGTGTATAAGGGAAACTCAAATTAATCTAGTAAAACTAGTTTGGAAATCCTAAGCGGGGTGCTTAGATAGTGGAGTAGGCATTGGGGTTGAACCACTATAAATATCGTGTATGCATTGCTTGATTGTTTTTATTGATTTATCTTCTTATCGCTTCCGCATTTAATAATTGAATCACAAATTGCCTAAACTAATCTAAAAATCGATCAAAAGTGGATTTAGCCTAATCGAATTAGTAAACACACTATTCACCCCCCTCGCCCCCTAGTGTAGGCCATTTCGTCCGCACTAGGATGACCCTAGGGGTGCCCGACCAAGGTGGAGAATGGGGGTGCCCTCCAAGTGTTCGATGAATTGTCTAAGAGAAGGGTGTAGATTTTTCTTGCCTTCTATGATTTCAATTTGTTCATCAATCTTGATGCTTATAATTTAAATGCATGCTTGATATTAAATCTGTGATTATTTTGAAAATATATCATGTGTTTCAAATATGGGTTTGATCTTGAAGGCATGAGGGTTCTTGAATTGAATTCTTGAGTATAAATGTTGGTTCTTGGGTAAAGAGGGTTGTGATGCTTGTTGTTCTTGCATATTAAATATGGTTTGTGATGCATGTTGGTTCTTGAATTTATTTTAATGATTATGAATCTGATGTGATTGAAATTGTGGGAGTTAATTTCTGTGAATTTTCGAATTTATTTTCAAGATATGCTGAAAATTTAATGTTGTTGGAATTTCATGCTGTGATGATGAATCTGTGTTGTTTTTGAAATACTTGTTGTGGTGTATATAGTTAGCTGAACATAGTCATGTAACCTGTCGTTTTGACTAGAAAATATAGTTTGGAAACATATGACACATTCTGGAGACCAGATTCAGGTTATACACATCAGTTTCGGGCTTATTAGTAAGCTAAAAAAAACCCTAATCCTGGTGATTTAAATTTTAATTGCATAATTAAAATTGAGCAAGGGGTCAGCATAATCGGTTATGAACCAACAAATAAAATTATGCATAAAATAAAACCTCACGGGTTATGACATTACGGGTCTAGGAGTTGGGGTCGGGTATTAGAGTGTTGAGACGCTTCCCAATAAAGACGCCTCTAAGACACCGTAGGAGAGACTTGACTTAGGTCATGTTGCGCCATATCTTTATGAATGGTGGAGAGGCTCGTTGAGGAGCCGGATTGTGGGCTAGGCCCGGGAGGTTGGATGGCTAAATCCCAACTTGTGGAACAAGTTCGGATGGACAAATCCCTATTGTTCCAGTTTGGCCTCGTGGAATAAGTTCGGAGGGCCTACCCGATTATTCCCGAGGTGCTTTTAAGAAATAAGTTTAGACGGGCAAATCTCGAATATTCCTGTGATATCTTAAAGGGGCAAGTTTGGATGGGCGATTCCCGATTGTTCCTTCGTGTCTCGTGGAGAAAGTTCGGATAGGCCAATCCCGATTGCTCCCGAGTTTTTTTATATTAGGATAAGTTCGGAGGGCCTTCCCGATTATCCTAGTATGTTTTGTTGCCTTAGGGCATGGTAGGCTTAGGCTTGTTGATCTTCACCGTTTGGGTGTTAGCTGCCTTCGGGTAGGTGGTGGCCTGATGGCCTATTAGCTTGTCACTCCCATGTGAGCTTTCCTACTCGAGTCAGGAGTTTTTGGCTTTATGCTTCGTAGTTGTGTTTGGTTTTTCGTGGGGGTTGGTAGAACCGCTCACTGAGTTCTTTGAATTCACCCATTGTCGTTAGTCTTTGTTTTGCAGAGCCTGACCGATGAGGTGGGCTGGAGCACTTGTCGCGGCTGAAGGGCAGAGGAGCTACATTGATCTCATAGCAGTCCTAGTTAAGGGTCGTAGTCTAGTCTGTAGTAGTTTGTCATGCACTTGTGATTTGGTGTTTTAGAGTTATAGTCCCGTGGGGACATTCATGTCTTATTTCAGATTTTATTATTAAGAGAACGATTGCTCTTTTCTTCTTTCCGCATTTGAACCTTTGATAAAAACTTTACTGCTTTTATGAAAACTGGTTTGGTTTTTCTTTTGAAATAAAACTCGTTTACTTCTTTCCGCTATATTTTGTTGTTGAGATGTCATGTGCATGGGTTAGGCTGCGGGGTATAGGCACGTATACCCTGGCCGGTCACGTGACTCTGAGTTGGGGCGTGACACAACTAAGGGAGGATTCATCATTGAAGTCCATGGTCAACTTCAACACATCACTTTCCTTCAACCATTTGTGGTAGCTCCCCCTACAAGAGAACAAGAAACCTTCGGTACCCAAATGGCTTTGGGTCCTTGGGGGTGAGTTGGCCTAAGAATCCAAAGTGTCTTAGTAACACTTGGATTTCTTTTAAATGCACAATCGTGAATAGCATGGCCATATATACCACAACAAAAATAATTTTCATGAAACTTGTTGTTTTGGACATGAGGTTTAAAGGAAGAATGCTTGACATGAGAATGATGATGAACATTAGCATTCTTTACATAAGCATTTTTATTTCTAGAATTCTTAAAGGAAGATACATTTGATAAATCATTCATTGTCCTATTTAAGAATACAACCTCATTTTTCAAATCACTCAAGGATTTGTGAATAGCATGTAATTGAGATTTCAATATGTTATTTTCAATTTTTCATTCTCAATTTTGAAATCATTTTTCAAATCATTTTTCATAAACTTCAATCTAGCTTTCAAATCCTATTCAATGTATCATGTAAAGAATCAAAAGACGTAGGGCGCGTTTGTTTGCGAAAATATTTTTTGACTTTTCGTTTCGTGAAAACCGAAATGGATTTTCAAATTTCAGAATTTTGGTTTCAATTTTCTTCTTTGGCGAAAACGCGTTTGTTTGGCATGTCCAAATTTCATGTTTCATGAAATGAAACCAGCGAAAACTTGTTTGTTTTGTGTTGATTTTGTTGATAGTTTTCGGGACAAAACCGTGTTTGTTTATCAAACATAGTTTTAGTTTCAGTTTATTAAGTTATACTATTTTATTATAATTTATTTAATTTGATATCATTAACTTAAATTTAAAAAATATATAAAAATATTAATTAGCTAATAAAAATATTGTGAATATTATTTAATTAGGGTATAAAAATAAACAAAATATATTTTAATATATTTTTAATTTATAAATAATTCAAAATAAAAAAATATTTGTAAATAATATTAATTAGTTGATTAAAATATAAGCTAAGTATTAACATCATCATGAATTAATTATTAATTAAATATCAACTAAGTATGTGCTATGTATCAACTAAGTATGTTCTATGTATCAACTAAGTATGAACTTGTATTATTTTACTTCTTTAACTCACCCAACTTAATAATGGTTGAAATTATTAACTCACCCAACTTCTTTAACTCACCCAACTAGAAAAATGTGTATCACCATTAGTTGTGATCGCCTCCAATTCATAGTCCACCAAAATAAAGTTTGCCCATTATCTTAAAACAACCAAAGTATAAAATCAACCACGCATTTATATAAGCACAACCAAACAATGAAAAATATAAGCACAATCACGCATTTATATAAGCACAATCAAACAATGAAATATAAGCACAACCACACATTTATATAAGCACAACCAAACAATGAAATATAAGCACAACCACACATTTATATAAAACCATAACTGATAATGGACAACATTACTTTATGACCTTGGGAGGAAAGTGCGCATAACCATTGATTCGTTATCGCCTCCAATTCCCCGCCGATATAAAACTAAAGTTAATCAAATAATAAGATAAAATTGTCAAATTTCATTAGTAGTCCAATAAAGTATTTAGGTTTACATCATTATTGTTATCTAACCTATTTAAACAAAAAAACAATTCCAATGAAAACAAGTACTATCAACCCCTTGAAACCCATGTCAAGGAGCTTGTCCATTTTTGCCTCAAGTGAAAAGAGGTCCCTACTTCTTTGGTTCACTTCTTCCTTACCCATGTCTGAAGAATTGACAATTGGGGATGTCAATTTTGTCTCTATTTATGCAAGTCGCATATAAGCAGTCGGGATTTTTCTCACTTTCACTTATCCTTACCGCGGCTCAAAAATCACAAAAACATTCTCTGTTTTGATATCTCAAATATGTTTTGCTTATTCAGGATGAAAAAGATGCCATACTATTTAATGAAACTAAAATTAGTATATTATTGGTAACACACACTATCAAAAACAAATCTAAGTAGCAATTAAGTCTATTACAAGTCCAAGACATATAATTCTATTTACATGTTTAAACCTAATTAAAATATGGAAGGGCAATCAGCGTCAATGTGCCCAAAGCTGATTTGCAATCCCTTCCCGAATGTCAGGCATAACATTTTGAGTTGAAGAAGATTCACCTACTGATGATTCAATAGGGGGTGAAGATTGTTCTTCATCATCAATAATAACTTCTTCATTGTTCCAAATATCGATTAATTCATCCGAATTACGATATTTAATAATGAAGTTATGAATTGTACAATACGCCAATACGATATTGTTTCGTCTTGCTAGCGAGTAATTCGGCATCATCTTTAATATTGAAAAACGAACTTTCAATAGTCCAAAGCATCGTTCGATTACATTCCGAACGGAGGAATGTCGTTGATTGAACAATTCTCTTTTTGTTGAGGGGCCTCGACTACGATAATCTGATCTATGGTACCTTACACCACGATAAGGTGCCAAAAATCCAGATACGTTCGGATATCCCGCATCAACCACGTAGAATTCATCTAACAAAAGGTAAGAAAAATTTCTATTGAAACCAAATCAACACTAAGGAAGTGATTACGTTGAGTTAAATTTACCTCCTATGGCCATAGGAAAATCTGAGTTAGGAGAATAAATAGTGTGGCTGAAAATACGCGCGTCATTCTCACTTCCCTCCCAACCACTCTTTACATAGGTGAATAGCATGTTGTGAGCGCAAGCTGCCATTACATTTTGTGTAATGATTCCCTTACGGCCCCGATATAAAGATGTCTTATTTGCGTGAACGAATGCCGAGATATGTGTCCCATCTATCTCCCTTATGCAATTCTATAAAAGGATTGTTCAAATGTTAGACAATCCCTATGCAATTATATATAAGGACTAGGAAAGGATTTTACCTTAAAATAAGGGAACCACCTAGGATGCCCTTCAATTTCAAGTTAAACAGTTCGAGGTTCTCGGGGTTTGATAATTTCTGTCCCCAACCTAAGAACCGCTGCAAGTGTCAACTTGAACCACTTGTGACACGTTTGAGTGGAGTGTTGATAGCGCTCTGCAACCACTCTCACTCGTTCATTATGACAAAGTGTATATAAGAACATTGCAACTGCTTCATCCACAAATATATTTTAGTCTTCTAAGCCAAGTCTCCTAAGATCGGTGCATAATCTAAGGAATAGACTTGGCTCCATACGCAAGGTCTCGTAGCATCATACAGGACTATGTATTAACTCCTGCACATAGTTCGCACCTCTCAAAATTGAAGTGCGCACTGCTCTTCTTGGGGTTGGATTTTCTAATTCATCCAACTTATCCAATATATCCAACATGAGTAATAATACCAAGTCATCGAAAATTTCTTCATCGTTATAAAATGTATGTGGAGGTTGATGACTCATTCTACGATAATTAAAAAATAAGTAAAACATAATGCATGAAAACATAACGCATTAAAGTAAACAAACTATAAATAAATTATTCAGTTCAATTCATAATCAAAGCATGAAAAAAAAAAAAAAAAAGTATTCTTACACACATTGTTCAATCCGACATCATAAAAATTAAAATAAAGTGTCACCCATGCAAACTTTGCATCCATTTCTTGAGCTATTCATCATTCAATGACATAATAAGTGGTCGAACATCTAGGTGCTCAACCAAGTAAGTCATTGTCTTAAACAAGTGAGCTTCAGGTAGCCCTTCCACACTAATAATGCGTCCAACACAATTTGGTACATATATGGATCCGAGGGTGATGTGCACACTGAAGTTGCATCACTTAGACAGGCTGCATAGTGATTTGAAATAAGTTCATACAGTTTTTTCTTCTCTTGTTCTACAGTTGATCTCACCGATGATTTACCTCTTTTATTGCCGCGTGAGGAAATAAATGGACGTCTATCTATCTCATCAACACTATCATCATCTTCCTCCACTAAGGGCTCCTTCCCACGTACATCTGGATTCAAATATTCCTTCTCTAACATACGCTCTTCATCCGAATTCATTGGGGGTTGTGTTGACGATCGGGCCATCCCACCAGTTGCGGATTGATTTTTAAATATCAATTCCATCAAATTATAGTGTGGTGGTGGCCCGTTCTTAAAGGGTTTGAAATAACTTTTTGTCGTTCCTTTCTGCACACGAAAAAAAAAATTCTAAAACCAACTAACTTAACCCCATTGATTAAATACAAAACAATATACCGATGAGTTCCACACTATTTCATCGACATCAATCTTCCCCGTGTCAGGATTCCATGTGACCCCAGTGTAGTTAATCAACTCTTGGAAATGCTTATATAAACGAAGAAGCTGTGTTTTTTTGGACTTACATTTCTCCACGTACCCCGTAATTAGTCCCATACATCTCTTCCAATTTTGTACTAATATCTTCCCATACAGTCTTATCAAAATTGAGATTGCCTAATTCAGCTTGTCTATTATGCAAGAGGTACAAAAATTCTTCTGTGGCATTCTTTGGCCATAACTCCGACTTTTCCCTCAGATTCCGATGGCCACCCATATGTTCAACTTATTATATCTACTTGAAAATATATTTGTAAGCTAACCATAAGCAACATATAAACCATTACATAACTATACTAACCATAAGCAACATCATATACTAAAAATAAAGTATACTAACATCATATACTAAAAATGAAGCAATCCATTAGAAGATCAAGCAACAAAAGTATACTAACAGCATATACTAAACAGTCAAGCAATACATATAAAGCATGATTAATAGTGAAGCAACAATAAACAGTCAAGCAATCCATAACAACATACTGAATAATATGTAAATGAATGAAGTGCATACTATTCCATAAAAGCATACTAACAGTAGATGACATTGTATTCCCACATGTATCACAAATAGTCCATGAATTGTCAAACTTAATCATTCAGGTTAACAAAGAAACCAACATTGTTGGTGTTAATAAACCCAAGTAAATCAGATATATAGCAATTAATCAATCACCAAAAAAAGAGTCAGATTAAGGCAATGGAGTTACCATTAACCATTAAATCTAACATTGTGTTCTTGAGAAAATGAAGGGACGATATGCACCAAGACATTTGCATTTTGTTTGAATCCCATTATGTTTAAATCATTATAGTTCTACTGACTAGCCACAATATGTTTAGTCCCAATCCAAAAACTTTAAGTTCCATCATCATCCTATGATCAATCTCAAATTGATATATTAATATTGCATTAAACATGCACAAATGCCATCTAGTTTGGCAATAGTCACCACCAAGTATGTGGACTAGTTAGCAATTTAGCATGCCATTGTCTTATTGTATTTCTACCTAAACGAAAATACTGGACATTGTTTTTTTTTAACTGCATCTCTACATAAATTCTTTCAGTACTATCTCATGCTTTAATTAGTACAACATTGCACAGAAGGCATTTAAAAGAAATATAGCAAGTAAATTCTATCTGAATATAGCAAGTAAATTTTAGGACTTGATGTCAAATTAACAAACTATGAATTATTAATCATGTAATTCAATAGATTGCAACTTTCAGAAATCTTGGAAGAACTACATTAGGAAGAAACTTCCATGAAAAAAGATCGCAAAGAGATATCAGAACACACTAATTGAAGTGCATCACCACATATTACAGTGAACAATATGTAAATGAATGAAGTGCATACTATTCCATAAAAGCATACTAACAGTAGATGAATGAAGCAACACAATGCGAAATGGAGAAGCCAAGGGAACAACCGGGAGACAAACCATCAAAGTAACCCATTAACTAGTAGTGAAATCTAGAACCAGCAACACAATGCGAACAAAATCATGACCCCAAATGTAGCATATATGATTTTTTTTTAGAATACTAATATCATGAAAAAAAGATTAGTAGCAGATATTAACAAATACTATTTGGGGGAATGAATGAAGTGCATAATATTCCATAACAGCATTATGGACTAAATGAAGTGCATCACCACATATTAACAGTAGATGAACTCATAAAATGAATAACAAACAAACCATCAAAGTAACCCATTAACAGTGAACAAACAGATGAAAAGATACTGATTAATAAATGAATTCATAAATAAAATAGATGATCTCATTAACAAACAAATAGATGAACTCATATTTATTGGCTTTAGGTTTTCAACCTTAGCCTTAATCTCGGTTTTGATGGTTTTGATGATAACAAACATGGGACTAATGATTTCATTGAGAATATCTTTCATGTTCCATATCAATTAGCGTTCGATGTCCGCGATCAAAAAAGTCAGAGAAATCAGAAATCGGAAGGACATTGATTGTCGTGCACGGGTTCATCCCGAAAGTTTCCCGAAGATCGACGAGTGCACCAAAGTCGCTTGGACGAGTCCAAAGTTCGAAGATGATGCTCATTGAAAGCCGAAACCCGGAAACCAAGCGCAGAAGAAATCGGCTGAAAAAACAATTTCAGCCTAAATTCGGTAGACTGGGAGGTCGATCAAATATAGGTAAAAAGGGGCAGTAGCCATTCGGTCGACCCGTCAGTCGACCGAACAAAGAGAAGAAAAATCGCAGAGCTACTTTGGGCAGTAGCTCGGGTGGTCGACCTACCGATCGATCGACCTGCATTTGTTGCAGATGCAAGATCGTGTCGGTTGACCGATGGGTTAACCGAAAGTCACGGATTGAAGAATTGTGTCAAGCGGTTGACCTGTCGGTCGACCGCCCATAGGGAGAAAAGAAGCGGTCGAATGACCAGTCGACCAGACGATCGATCGACAAATCGACCGGCAGTCTGCAACGGATAGTTTTCTATCCGTTGAGCAGCCATTTCTTCACGAGGGTATAAATACACCCTCATATACTTCATTTAACCCTCTTCCTTGATTCTAACAGAGTTCATTGAGTATTCAAAAGGAAGATTTAGAGCCTTCCAAAAGATTTAAAGCTTGCGCTCTGTTCTCCGTCGAGTTCATTCTTCAAGCGCCAACTGCTGCTTCAACTCGGGTTTTGATCAAGCTCATCCCTTGAAGAGTTGAAGGCACCAAAGGCTTGCAAAAGAGCTCTTTCCATTGTTTCTATTATTTAGCTATTCTGATTGTTTTCTATCTGTTATTCAAACTGTGTGTTTATTTGTGCATGTGAAGACCAATTGTTTGGTCTTGTGTGTGGAAAGTGGTATCCTTGGTGTAGAAGGAGTAAAGACACCTGTGTAATTAAACATAGTGTTTACTAGGATTAGTTTAGTTGTCCCTTAGGGTTGAGGTGGAAGAGGACTCTCGATAAGAAGGCGGTGACTTCCGGATGTGGAAGTACCTTAGGTCGAGAGTGCGTCTCTTCGGTGAAAAGTCCTCGTGTGTAAGGGAAACGTAAATTAATCTAGTAAAACTAGTTTCAAAATCCTAAGCGGGGTGCTTAGGTAGTGGAGTAGGCATTGGGGCCGAACCACTATAAATTGCGTGTTTGCATTGCTTTATTGTTTATTTTAATTGCCTTATCATTTATCGCTTCTGCATATAAATCACCGAATTGCAAATTGCCTAACTATTCTAAGAAAATAATTAAAAGTGGATTTAGGCTAATCAATTTAGTAAACACACTATTCACCCCCCCCCTCTAGTGTCGCCATTTCGCCCACAGTTGGTATCAGAGCGGGTTCATAGCTTGAGATTTCACCATCTCGTCTACACCTAGTCTCGATCTAGAAATGGCTCTAGAGAGTGTAGCGTCTTCTCCTCCTAGGTTCGATAACTTGAACTTTGGTCTTTGGAAGTATAGGATGTACAATTATTTAAAGACTAAAGGTTTTGGAGTTTTTAACATGCTACATTGGGAATTCATTGAACCTAAGGTTGACATGCATGCTTGGAGTGAATCAGATAAAAAAATGTTTAAGTATAATGGAGATGCCATGAATTATATTCTTTGCACATTACCAAATGGCATCTTAAAAAAAGTCATGCATTGTTCTTCGGCTTTTGACTTATGGGCCTCGTTAAATGTTTTATATGATTATGCCAAAACCGAAGAAATTAGCACGCTTGATGAAGGTGGTGATGACAATGGTCACACACCTACTACTAATCTTGGTTTTGATGCCCATAGCTCTTCTAGTCAAAGAAGTAGCACCAAGAGCTGAAAAAGAAGAGTAATCTGTCATGCTTGCAAAGAGAAGGGGCATGTGAAGAAAAATTGCCCAAGCAAGGAAGAGGTCAAGTGCTTCCACCTCCACCTCTCACACATTTGAAGCACCCTCTAGTAATGACTATGAAGCTACTTCAAAAGTTTTCCTCATAAGTACCAAAGATGAGGTACACTCTTCTCCTTCTAGTCATAATAATAATAATGATAGTACTAGCTCATCTAGTTCATTCAATATGCCATATGAAGAACTAGTTGATGAATGTCAAAAAATGTATGCCTTGCTAGTTAGAAAAGATAAGGAAAACAAAATGCTAAAGATAGAAAATGTAATGCTTAATTCTCATTTGCATGAATCCAAACTAGAAAATGAAAAATTGAAATCTAGTTCATTTGATTCATGCCATGATAATGAAGAACTTGAAGCTCAAGAATAATAATTTAGAAAAAGAGAATTGCATGTTAAAATCTCTATTACATGCATTACATAAATCCTTGAATGAAATGAAAAGTGAGATTACTTTCTTGAATAAGAAAGTAAATGAATTAAAAAATGCTTCATTTCCTAAGAACACTAGAATGAAAAATGCTCATGTAAAGAATGCCAATGTTCATCATCACTTCCCATGTTAAGCATTCTACCATTAAATCTCATAGTCAAAAGAAAAATGGTTTTTCTAAGAATGCTCATACTCATCATGTTTCACATGACAAGCATTCAAAAATTAAATCTCATGTCCATGTTAAAAATGAAAAGAAAAAATTTCATGGACATTGCTTTTGTTGTGGTGTATTTGGGCATGCCATCCATGATTGCGCATTAAAGAGAAATCCAAGTGTTGCTAGGACACTTTGGATTCCTAAGCCCTCTAACCCCCAACGACCCAAAGTTATTTGGGTACTTAAGGTATCTTTCTCTTTTGTAGGGGGAGGAACCACACAAGGGTAAAGAAATTGAAGGATTGAAGTTGACCTTGGATCTTAATAAGAAATCTCCAAGAGGTTGCAACTTCAAATCACCTTGATGCCTTAGGTAAAGTTGGCATCAAAACTATTCCGGTATCATCTCCTATATCCCTTTGCTTTATCTAAGTTGGAGTTATGATACATGCTTAAAATTGATTGATTTTCCCCGCTCTTAATATATTTCAAAAATGTTATTGATTTTTGATTTCACGGTCTCTTCGGAGACCCAGGTGGCCTGTAATGGGCCTAAGCGACCTTGCGGTTCTAAATCGTAGGTACATTGTGGCCTTTCAGTTTTCAACCAATAGGAAGGGTTGCAGATCTATTTTTCAAACATTTTATATTTTGAGATCTCTTAATTCATTTCGGATTCACGATAACTTACTTTGAAACGAATTTCAAACTATTTAGCCAAGTGGACTTTGAAAATGATATTTGAATCTCTTTGCTTTTTGGTTTGGTTAAGCTTGCTAAGTAGCTATATTTTCACTAAAACATTAGTGTAGCTTACTTGCAAGTTATAAGCAATTTAGGAAGGCTAACTTGGAAGAAAAAGATTAGTTTGGCTAAATTCTCATGAATAAGGTATAATCTTGATAGATTCAAAATCTTAAGTGTTATACCTTAATGTTTAAGTTTAAACTATATCTCTATACTCATGATTAGATTTGCATGTTAACACACTTGAATTCTCATGAGTAGGTAGAATATTAGCACTTAGGCAAATTTCATTAAATGAAACTTGCTCTAGGTTGATACTTGCTATTAGAGACATTTCTTGTAAGTCCAAACTAGTTTAACATGATTAGAGATCTTATTCCTCAAATGTTTCACATCTTAGGATCTCTTAGATTCATTTCGATATCATGGTAAAACTTTCTTTAAAATGAATCTTAATTATCTAGCATAGGTTAAATTATTTTTAATGAAAACCTTGCGTCGAACCTTGCTATTTAGTATGTTAGCTTGCTAGTAGTCATATTATTTCATTATGATACTAATGAAGTCTACTTGCAAGTTAAAAATTTGAAAGGCTATGCTATCTAAAAGAAAATGAAAAAGGAAATGAAAAGTTGGGCAAATTTTCAAGAAATAAGGTATTAATTTAACTTTACAAAAATCTTAGTATGATGATTGAATATTAATGCTTTAATGATGTCTCTATATACTCATGATTGATTTTGCATGATAAATATTTGAATTTTCATGAGGAAGAAAAATTTGGATAACTTAGGCAATTTCATGATATCTTGATCGAATGAAACTTGCTCTAGGTTAAAACTCATATTAGAGACCTCATTTTGAGTAAACATCAAACAAACATGTTTAGACACACATGATATGACTCTAGGTGTTCAATCTTGAAAATTCATGTGTAGATGAAAATGTGATAACTAGATCACATTAGTGGACTTAAGCTTAAAAGGTTTGACCCAAGTCAACAAATTGACTTGGACACTTGATTTTAAGTCCAAACTTCATAAACATGTTTAGAAATAGGTATGACATGTTTCCATGCATTCAGAGTGAAGAATTCATATGAATATGGATAAAATAACAATAGAGGTTAACTCATGATTACCTCTTTTTGAACCTAGTTGACCCAAGTCAACAAATTGACTTAAAGGTCTCATTTATGATCCAAATTAAGTATCCATAGGTTTAAATTTGAAAAATCATGAGTAAATGTTAAGATTGAAACTTAGCAAGTTTCATAAAAACTAGTGTAGTTTTGAATGAAACCATGCTAGGTTGATATCTTGACTTAAGGATATAATTTTCATCTCAAACTTGACATACACTCTTTACATGACCATTATGTGGTGTCATAAAAGTTTGAATGAAAACTAAGCATTCTTTGAAAATAACTGAAAAATTGTGGAATTGCCATTTGTTCAACAATTGGTATCACCAATTTCAGTTATTTCTAGGAAAATATAGAAAAATCCTTTTTAGAAGAATCTTGAAACTACACATTCACTGAAAAATCTAGTTTTATCAATAAAAATTTCAAAGAGTTTCATCAAGAATCTGATTTAAAGTGAATATTTGATGTTGGATTTCAAAACACAAAGTATCATCAATCTTGAAATGTCAATCTTTTCGATACTTTGATTTTTCCTCGAAAACTTCATATAAAAACTCATGTACACCATTTAGATTCCATTTCTAATATCATTCACTCCATTTCATGAGTAAAATCATTTCTAGGAATGATTTTGATATTTTGGATGATAGCTAGGATCCATTTGTTTATTTGAAAACAATATAGGATGAAAAATGAACTTAGAAAATTCATTTTGAGTTCAAACTTGATACATTCATTTCAAATGATCATTCAATAATTGGTATCAAAAAATTTCATCCATACAAATTGGTTTCAAAAATATTTGTCAAAAATATGACTTTGTATAAACTTAAAAGCTTGATTTTTGAAAACTTTAAGTATAGGTTGACCTAAGTCAACAAAGTGAATTCAAAATTTCATCTTAAGCCCAATCTTGATTCATAGACTTACATTATCTCATGTTTGATGTCTAAATGCCTAAGTTTGAGAAAACATGAGTAGATAGCAAAACTTGAGACTTAGCATTTGTATGTCCTTCATACTTATTTCAAATGAAAATGTGCTAAGTTCATATTTAGATCAAATGACATTAGTTTCACTTCAAACTTAATACATGAGTTAAATGACTATATCTTTGTATTTTGAAAGTTTAAATGAAATTTAAAAATGTCATGAAAAAGAAACAATATTCATTTTGAGAACATACATGACTTATCTTGAATTCAAAAATTTAGCTTTAAACATATCATGTATGATTTTGTTTCATATTCATCATTTGTTCTCCATCCCTTGGTTGAGATTTTCATATTTCATGAAAAATCTTTAGAATATCAACTTCATGAAAAAATACTTGTCTTTCATCCCGTTGAATAGATAGACCCTTCTTGCCCTTTTTGATTGATGTCAAAAGGGGGAGAAATGCATAGTTAAAATGGGGAGAAACATATAGGTAAAGGGGAGGAAAATATAGAAGATACATGCATATAGATAGGGGGAGTTTACTCTCATAGTTATGCATGTTGATAGGGGGAGAAATCCCTTAGTTGATATCCTCCTATGCTTTAATGTATATATTTTCTTAAGGATGTTTGTCATCATCAAAAAGGGGGAGATTGTTGGCTTTAGGTTTTCAACCTTAGCCTTAATCTCGGTTTTGATGGTTTTGATGATAACAAACATGGGACTAATGATTTCATTGAGAATATCTTTCAGGTTCCATATCAATTAGCGTTCGATGTCCTCGATCAAAAAAGTCTGAGAAATCGGAAATCGGAAGGACATTGATCGTCGCGTTCGGGTATGTCGCGTAAGTTTCCCGAAGATCAACGAGTGCACCAAAGTCGCTTGGACGAGTCCAAAGATCACGTCAAAAGCTCTCCAAGATGATGCTCGTTCAAAACCGAAACCCGGAAACCAAGCGCGAAAGAAATCGGCTAAAAAAACAATTTCAGCCTAAATTTGGTCGACCGGGCGGTCGATCGAATGTAGGTAAAAAGGGGCAGTAGCCATTCGGTCGACCTGTCGATCGACCGAACAAAGGGAAGAAAAATAGTAGAGCTACTTCGGTCGACCAGGTGGTCAACCGATCAAAGCCCAAATTGGGCAATAGCTCAGGCGGTCGACCAACCGGTCGACCGACCGATGTTTGCTGAAAACTCAAGATCGCGTCGGTCGACGGATGGGTCGACCGGAAGTCACGGATCGAAGAATTGCGTCAAGCGGTCGACCCGTCAGTCAACCTCCCACAGGGAGAAAAGAAGCGGTCGAATGACCGGTCGACCAGATGATCGACCGACAAATCGACCGGCAGTCTGCAATGAATAGTTTTCTATCCTTTGAGCAGTCGTTTCTTCACGAGGGTATAAATACACCCTCATATACTTCATTTAACCCTCTTCCTTGATTCTAACAGAGTTCATTGAGTATTCAAAAGGAAGATTTAGACCCTTCCAAAAGATTTAAAGCTTGAGCTCTGTTCTCCGTCGAGTTCATTCTTCAAGCGCCAGCTGCTGCTTCAACTCTGGTTTTGATCAAGCTCATCCCTTGAAGAGTTGAAGGCACCAAAGGCTTGCAAAAGAGCTCTTTCCATTATTTCTATTATTTAGCTCTTTTAATTGTTTTTTATCTGTTATTCAAACTGTGTGTTTATTTCTGCGTGTGAAGACCAAGTGTTTGGTCTTGTGTGTGGAGAGTGGTATCCTTGGTGTAGAAGGAGTAAAGCCACCTGTGTAATTAAACGTAGTGTTTACTAGGATTAGTTTAGTTATCCCTTAGGGTTGAGGTGTAAGAGGACTCTCGATAAGAAGGCGGTGACTTCCGGGTGTGGAAGTGCCTTAGGTCGAGAGTGCTTCTCTTCGGTGAAAAGTCCTCGTGTGTAAGGGAAACGTAAATTAATCTAGTAAAACTAGTTTGGAAATCCTAAGCGGGGTGCTTAGTTAGTGGAGTAGGCATTGGGGCCGAACCACTATAAATTGCGTGTTTGCATTGCTTTATTGTTTGTTTTAATTGCCTTATGATTTATTGCTTCCGCATATAAATTATCGAATTGCAAATTGCCTAACTAATCTAAGAAAACGATTAAATGTGGATTTAGGCTAATCAATTTAGTAAACATACTATTCACCCCCCCTCTAGTATCGTCATTTCGCCCACAATATTAACAGTAGATGAACTCATTAACCATCAAAGTAACCCATTAACAAACAAATATAAAACTAAAATGCTTTAAACAAATACATTAAGAACATCAAACAAACCCTAGATCCATATCTAAAATAAACAGCATAAACAGATGCATAAACAACAACATATACATCATAAACAACATAAACAAATGCATAAACAGCAACATATACATCATAAACAACAACATATAAAGCATAAACAGATGCATAAACAACATTATAAAACTAAAATGCATGCATTAAATGAACATCAAACAAACCCTAGATCCAGATCTAAAATAAACAACATAAACATATATGTTTTTTGTAATCTAGCAGACAACATTGAAAAACCCTAGATCCATGAAAAATAGCAGGCAATATTCATGATCCATGGCCTCTATTGATGAAACAAGAAACAAGAAACATAAACCCTAGATCCAGATCGGGGAAAACAACGAAAAACCCTAGATTGGTAAGAAAATCAATAGTCTCTATTGATATGCTTTCTGTAATCTAGGTCATAAATAGCAACTTACGGACGAATAGTGAAAAATACCAGGCAACATTCATGATCAATCGTCAGTTACTAGGTCATAAACCCTAGATCCGACGAAAATAAGAAACATAACATGAAACATAAACCCTAGATATAGATGGGGGAAAATAACGAAAAACCCTAGATTGGTAAGAAGATCAATGGCCGATAACTTGGTCATAAACCCTAGATCCGACGAAAATAAAAAATAGAACAAAAAACCCAAGATCCACTCAAGAAGAAGAAGGAAGAAGATGAAAAGGGGGTAATCGGGCCAGATCTGACCAAGAAGAAGACGAAGAAGGGAAGAAAGTTACCTTGCAACGGAGAAATGAGAGGTTTTTGGACCAGATCCGACGGAGAAAAGGCAGCAAGTGGAGTTGTCACCTTCGGTGATTGTTTTCGCCGCAGAGCTCCAAGGAGGCATCGGGTGGAGAGATGACCCAAATCGCGAAACGGGCGGGTTTTGTTCGATTTTGCGAAATGGGCGGATAACTTTGTTTTAATTACAAGTATGCCACAGCCCATTTCGCAAAAACCCGAATTCTACCCGGAGTAGAATTCGGCTTCGTGTAGAAAAGAGTGTTTCGCAAAAACTGGGTTTTGCGAAATTGGTTTGAATTTTTTACCCATTTTCATCAACAAACGTGAATTCGGGAACGAGTTTCGGTTTCAAACGAAACCAAAACCCGAAACGGATGGTAACAAACGTGCCCTTAGACTTTAAGTTCTCATTTACTAGCTCTAAAGCATGCACGTGGGAACTAAGCTTAGAGTTTTCTTTCTTTATTTTCCTATTTTCTTTATTCTTTTTCATAAGCAATACATATATTTTTCTACATTCTTCAATCAACTCATCATCAAATCCCATGAGGCAGAGTTGAGAGGTGGCTTCATTGTCATGACAAGAGGATGCTACTTGTGAATCAGAGGTGGATGTTGAAGCGCTTGTCCTCTTCTTGGCATTCTTCTTTGATGAAGGGAAATTCCTCTTAACGTGCCCCTTTTCCTTGCACAAGTAGCATATAACCTTTCTTTTTCGTTTTTTAATTTGCTTCTTTGACTAGAAGCACTAAGATCATCAAAACCGAGGTTAGTACTAGGGGGGTGACCATTGTCATCACCACCGTCAACAAATGTATTAAGCTCTTCGATTTTAGCATAATCATATAACATGTTTAATGTGGACCAAATATGAAATGCGGAAGAACAATGCATAACCTTTTCAAGTATGTCATTTGAAAATGAGCAATATAGGAGATGCGTTGTTTTAGCATTCAATTCAAATAATTTAACTTGTTCTTGAGTCCAATCATTTATGTCAATGACGGGCTCAACATATTCATTTTTTAGCATGCACCATAGATCTAAACTTTGTGTTTTAAGAAAGGTATACATCCTACTCTTCTAAACACCAAAATTTACCTCATCAAACCTAGGTGGTGCAAACGTTATACTCTCTAGTGCCATTTTTTGGATCAAGACTAGTTGTAGAGGAGATGGTGAAATCTCAATCTACCACCCACTCTAATACCAAATGTTGGTGAAATGGTCACACTAAAGGGGGGGTGAATAGTGTATTATCTAAATCTTTTTGCCCAATTTTGATTTTAATTGTTTACTTGATTACTTAGACAATTTACAAATCGAGTAGTAAGCGGAAGCAAGACATAAATGATAAGCAATAAGAAACAAAAGGTAAACAATGCTAACACAATTATTTATAGTGGTTCGGCCCCAATGCCTACTCCACTACCTAAGTACCCCGCTTAGGATTTACAAACTAGGTTTACTAGATTATATCGTTTTCTTACAAAGAGGACTTTACACTGGAAAGTCTCCGCTCTCAAACCGAAGGCACTTCCACACCCGGAAGTTTACAATGATGGATTTAAGCCTTAACACCAAGACAACCACCAACTCAATCAAACCTAGCAACCTAGGTTTATACAAATGATATACAATGAAAATAAACCACAAAATACACAAACAATGGAGCAAATAAATAATACAACAAATACTTAGTTCCAAAGAAAACTCCCTAGTCCTCTTGATGCCTTAAG
Organism: Canna indica; assembly: GCA_034359265.1. Taxonomy (NCBI): domain Eukaryota; kingdom Viridiplantae; phylum Streptophyta; class Magnoliopsida; order Zingiberales; family Cannaceae; genus Canna; species Canna indica. The sequence goes on along the minus strand of CP136895.1, from coordinate 22,906,684 downwards.
ATGATGAATCGATGAAGCAAGAAGGCTAAATCAAGGAGTGGAGATCAAAACTAGAGTTCTTGCAAGGATGGCTCAATGAAAGCTTATAGAGATGCTTAGGATCACACTTTAAGGCTTGGAAGCATCAATGGTAGGCTTGGAATGAGTTTGGGATGGGTATTTATAACCCCCAACATTCAAGGCTCCTCAACGGGCATTTTTCTGCCCGTTACCGACGCCCGATCGCTTGCCGGTCGATCGTCGGTCGACCGACTGAGTGACCTTCGAGCGACCGAAGGCATTCGGCCCATTCTGGGCATCGGTTGGTCAACCGAAATTCCTTCACCTTTTGCCAATTGACCAGTCGGTTGATCGAAGCCAGGCAGACTGCTTGGTTTGGCTGTTTTTTTTGCTTGTTTGTTCGTTTCTGGGTTCCGTCTTCACTAAGTCTACTTATATAACATTTATTAACTTTAAAACATAAATGTGGGTTATCCCCCATTTGGATTCAATAAAAATCCTTAAGAATCAAAATCTAACTTTTGGGCTCTAGTATAAATTTTCGAAAAACAAAATTTTTATAATTTTTCGGGTCAAATATGGGTAGGCTAAAGGCTTCCAAAAAATCGTTAAAAATATATCGTTATCTAGTTTTTACCTAAGGAACAATTACCAGTATTTTTGGTGCCAATAATATGTCTAGGTTATATAGCCCTCTAATGAGCTCTCTAAGCTTAGTTAATCTTAGAGCCTTTTCTAATTTTTTGGGTTTTCATGTTTTGGGGTTTGGGTTTGGTTTTTGGGTTTCTTATGCATCATCATAAGGATTTACAACACATGCTAGACACCCAACACCTAAACTCTAACTTCCCAAAGAATCCTGAGCGTCGACGAGCGTCCTTGCCGATTTCTCCGATTTCTCTGATTTTTTCGATCGAGAACGTCGTGCGCTAATCGATATGGAACCTGAAACTCTCCATGAAATCATTAGTTCCATGTTTGTTATCATCAAAATTGAGATTAAGACCAAGATTGAAAACCTTAGGCCAAGAGTTACAATTGGGGCTTGGTGATGGTGCTCAATTCAAACTCGAACGATCGAACCAAGTGGTCGGGGCTGAACCAAATCAACATTTGGATCATGGGCGGGCCGAGTGGGCTGGCCATGTCACCACTGGCAAGCTGTTCGTGAGATGCGCCCAGAGGAGGGAGCGACCAATAGGCCAAGCAGGCCCACTGGAAGGAGATCTGCTCACCTCCACGGTAAAGAATTGTATAAATCGAATGGCCTACACTAGAAAGGGGTGAATAGTGTATTATCTAAAACTTTAGCCTAAATGCCAATTATTGGTTTTAATTCTTTCCTTACAACTTAGGCAATTCACAAATCAATAACAATAGCGAAAGAAGTAAATATGGAAATAGAACAAACACAAGAGTCGCAATGCAAACACTTTGATTTATAGAGGTTCGGCCCAAATGCCTACTCCACTACCTAAGCACCCCGCTTAATTTTTTCAACTTAGCTTTACTAGATTAATTTGTTTCCTTACAATGAGAAATTTACTCCGGAGAATATCCGCTCTCTACCCGAAGGCACTTTCACACTCGGAAGTCTCCGTCTTCCTACCAAAAGCACTCTCCCACCTCAAAACCTAAAGGAATCCTAGTAAACTAAGCAAACCGGTGGACTTGAGCCTTACAACCAAGGCGACCACCTAATTAAACAACCTAGCATCCTAGGTTTACAAACTTGAAATACAATGAAATAAACCACAAAATACAACACTCAATGAAGCAATAAATCAAACAATAAAGTACCTCCTAGCTTCCTCTTGATGCCTTTGATGGTGAAACAATGAAGTCAAAGCTTTCTCAAAGAGATGAGGGATCAAAACTCAGGTTTCCACAAGAATTGACTCAATGAGGCTTAAGGATTATCAAAGGATGTCACAATAGATTCCAGAACATCATAGGAAGGCTTAGAAGGGTGTTATATAGGCAGATAACACCATAAAGGTCGGGCTCAACGAAAAGAAACATCTATTTAACTTTAAACCATAAATGTTAAATAAGGATTACCCCCCATTTGGAATCAATGAAAATATCTAGAAAATAGAAATCCTTAAGAATCAAAATCTAACTTTTGGGGTCTAGTACAAATTTACGAAAACTAGAAATTTTATAATCTCCCAAGTCAAAAATTCCTTAAAGTTAGGTCTTTAACTTGTTTCTACCTAAGGAACAATTGTCGGGACTTTTGGTGCCAAGAAAAAGTCCAAATCATGTAGCCCTCCAAGGAGCTCCCCAGGCATAGAAAATTTTGGGGCCGTTTTTCTAATATTTCTAGTTTTCAAGTTTACGTGGTTCGGGTTTTGATTATTGGATTCTTATGCATCAAATAGATGATATACATAAAATCTAGACACTCTAGACCTAAACTTCCTAATGAATCCCGAGCGTCGACGAGCGTCCTTGCCGATTTCTCTGATTTCTCCTATCGCGGACGTCGTGCGATACTCGACTTGGAACCTGAAAATATTTCTACATGAATAAATTAGTTTATGTTGGCCTAAGGTTTACCTTGGTCTTAATCTCGATTTTGATGATAACAAACATGGACCTAATGATTTCATGGAGAGTTATTTTCAGGTTCCAAGTCGGTTGGCGCTCGACGTCCTCGATTAGAAAATTCAGAGAAATCGTCAAGGACACTCGTTGACGCTCGGGATTCTTTGAGAAGTTAAAGTTTAGGTCTAGGGTATCTAGCTTGTTGTGTAAATCTTCATGACGATGCATAAGAACCCAAAAACCAGTCCCAAACCCCTAAACATAAAAATCTAGAAAATTAGAAAAGGCCATGAAATTCACTAAGCCTAGGGAGCTCCTTGGAGGGCTATATAACCTAAATATTTTCTTGGCACCAAAAGTACCAGTAATTGTTCCTTAGGTAAAAACTAGATAACGAGATATTTTTAAGGATTTTTCGGAAGCCTTTAGCCTACCCATATTTGACCCGGGAGATTATAAAATTTCTATTTTTGGGAAATTTGTACTAAACCCCAAAAGTTAGATTTTGATTCTTAAGGATTTTGATTTTTTAGATATTTTTATTGAATCCAAATAGGGGGTAATCCTTATATAACATTTATGTTTTAACATTATAACCTTAAACTTTGGGCCGGGATATGAACTAACCGCTATAGGTGGCAATGGGCTGGGCCCGCCCAAAAGCGACACGGGCCCGGCTCGACTTTAGGCCGTGCTTGGCCCAGCCCGTATGTGCCCAAGGGGCGGGCTGTGCTCACCCCTTGGGCACGTGGGTCGTGCCGAGCCCGGCACGTGGGCCAAGCCCGACACAGGCCCGGCCAAACCTGCCCTACACCAGCAAGCTAGGCCTAGCGCCACCCAGGCCTAGCCTGGTCTGTGCTAGCATGGCTAGGCCAGACTATGTAGTAACCTTACTATTCTATTGAAAAAATATATAAACAAGTATTGAGCCTTTGTATAGTGGTTAGTTCATCTCATATAGTGGTAGAGGTTGGTGGTTCAAATCCCACCACTTGTTAAAAAATTTACTTTTTAATTATTCGGGCCGGCCCAAGCCCAGCCCGAGCCCGAAGGCTCAGGCTCGGCACGACCCAGAGGTGGCCGGGCCTACCCGAGCTCGGGCCTGGGCCGGCCCAGGCACGGCCCATTGCCACCTCTACCTTAAAGTTAAGAAATTTTATATAAGTAGACTTTGCGAAGATGGAACCCAAAAATGAACAAACGAGTAGAAAAGTAAACAAGCTAAAAATTAGCCCTGCCTAGATTCGATCAACCGACTGGTTGACCGGCTGAAGAAGAAATCGGGTAGAAGGCATTTCGGTTGACCAACTGGTCAATCGACCGATGCCAAGAATGGGAAGAATGCCTTCGATCGCTCAGTCAGTCGACCGACGATCGACCAGCAAGCGATTGACGATCGATAACGAGCAAAAATTTGCCCATTGAGAAGAGAAGTGTTGCTCTTCTCTTCATGGCCTATACATACAAGGCCATGAGAGCCTTCCTCCCTGATTTTGATCACTTCTACTACTTTTGATACATCCTTTTGATCAATCACAAGCCTCATTGAGCCACTCTTTGCAAAAACCCTAGCTTGAGCCAAAAACCTTGATCTTACCTTCGTTCCTTCTTTTTGCTTAACCATCAAAGGCATCAAGAGGAAGCCAGGAATCTTGTTGTGGAGCTAAGTACTTTATTGTTTGATTTATTGCTCCATTTATTATTGTATTGTGTTGTTCATTTCATTGTATTTGAGTTTGTATAAACCTAGAGTGCTAGGTTGATTGAGTTGGTGGTTGCCTTGTGTTAAGGCTTAAATCCATCATTGTAAACTTGGTTTACTAGGATTAGTTGAGTTGCCCCTTAGGTTGAGGTGGGAGAGTACTCTCGGTAGGAAGGCGGGATACTTCTAGGTGTGGAAGTGCCTTCGGTTTGAGAGCGGAGACTTTCCGGTGTAGAGTCCTCTTTGTAAGGGAAACGATATAATCTAGTAAAGCTAGTTTGGAAATCCTAAGCGGGTTATTGCTTCCATATTTAGTCGATCAATTGCAATTTGCCTAAGTAATCTAAGAAATGATTAAAATCGAAATTAAGCGAAAAGTTTAGTTAACACACTATTCACCCCCCCCCTCTAGTGTGGCCATTTCTCCAACAGTTTCATGTTTGTCATCCTCAAAACTGAGATTAAGACCTAGGTTGAAAATCTTAGGCCAACAAATTGGTTGCGGATACATGTGTGTGGAGTCGGGTGCTCTGGATTCGATTTTTGGCCTCAAAAATTATGTGGTGGAGGACCTGGAACAAAGGCAGATTGGGACCACGGGCATGCTTTGGAGAGCACGCCTAAAGAACCATTGGGCAAATTGCAGAGGGGCTCTGAAGCACGCAAAGACAAGGAAGGCTAAAATTATGTTATCCATGCCTCAAAGCTGGGCCTGCATTCAAGGAGATAGCCCAAACAACCCAATTGAAGCAAATCTTAGTCAGTTGGGCTTAATAGCGGAGGCGGTTAATAGTTTGGGAGCTACAGTGAGTCTCGATAACGGTGCCATCAATGAGAGGCTTGTGTGATTAGGGTTAGGCAGCGCCAGCCCCTCTGTCTACAATATTCTAAGGATCGGGGTGGCAAAGCCGGTCAACGCGACTTAGGGTACAACAACTAGTTTGGTGAATCTTTTGGACTGATTTTATGTTTAGTGCAACATTTTGGAACGTTAGGGGTGCTTGTCGTTCGAGCAAGCATATGATGATCAAATCTAATATTAGATCTTGTATTAGTAACATTTTGTGTTTACAGGAAACAAAGATAGACAACTTTAATGATCTTTGGCTCGGGAAAATTACGGGTTGTTCTAAGTACGATTGTTCTTTTCGTAATGCCGATGGGCTCTCTGGGGGCCACCTAATCGCATGGAACATGGACTTTTGGGACGTTATTATGTCTACGGCGGGAAATTTTTTCATTAGTTGCACCCTAATCCGTAGGCCTACCAACAAACAAATTTGCTTTGTCAATGTCTACGGACCACCGCGACATCAAGGGAGGGAAGCATTTTGGGCAGAGCTTTCTAAGATTTTGAAGGACACGGATATCACCATTTGGGGGGGATTTAAATGTCACAATGGACCCAAGCGAAAGGCTTAATTGTCGTGGAATCCCAATGGATCACACATGATTTTCTGGATAATCGGTGACTCACCATTTGTGGATCTACCGATTAGTGGAAGATGTTTCACTTGGAGTAACAACCATCGGCACCCGATGATGTCACGTGTTGACAGAATTCTCATAAATGAACATATGGAGGCTCAATTCTCAAATTGGGTGGTTAAAGTGGGCCGTTCGAGACTCTCTCATCAAACCCTCTATATCTGGTGGCGAGGAAACAAGGAAATTCGCATATTTTCCACGTTGAGCACTATCGGTTAGGAGTCTGATCTTTCTCCAATACAGTTAAAGAATGTTGGATGACTAAGGAGCCACGGGTGGAAACATCCATCATTAACCACTGGATTGAGAAAACTAGAAGGTTGCAGGTTTGCCTATCGAAGTGGAGCAGGAATTTAAGGCTATATTCGGACACACATATCAAGTTATTAGAAAAACAATTGGAGGAGAAAATTTGAGCTACAAAAGATGGCGGCTGTGAGGGGCAGGCAAATCTAGAGACACAACAAATCAGGGAGCATTTGGATGACTGCTACCAGGCTCGACATGTGATTTGGCGACAACGAGAGAAGGAACGTTGGTTAAAAGACGGGGACAATAATACTAAATTCTTTCACTCGGTGGCGACTTCTATGAATAAGAGAAATTGGATTACTGAGCTACGACATAACGGGATAATAGTTGACTCAGAGGATCTGATGGTGACAGTGTGCCACAACTTCTTACGTGGATCACTCAGGTCGACTCATACACAATTGATTTTTCCGACTTGGGAAGTCCTCTTTCTACAGCAATTGTAATACTCCAGTTTAATACCACAACAGGAGTATATTGGATGTGGTGTTGGCTTATAAGGCTTGATGGGTGTGCTACCATCAACTCCAGCTTAAGCATTTTGATTAGACCAATAGATTAGTCTATGAAGTTGATGGGTCAGTTATCCCACCAAACGGGTTGTAACAAATGGTATTAGAGCAGGACCTTGTCCTAGGCATGATGAGGGAGCCTATATGAGAAAAGGCTGCCCAAGTGACAGGATGGAACCGCTACTAGGCTAGGCCTCACATACCATCGACTTGGGTGTGATTTTGGTCTATGTGTTAGACTCGAGTTCGGTCTTGACAAGGACGTCAAGACATAAGTGGGGGAGATTATAATACCCCAGTTTAGTCCCCACATCGAGTGTATATTGGATGTGGTGTTGGCTTATAAGGCTTGATGGGTGTGCTACCATCAACTTCAGCTTAAGCATTTTAATTAGACCAATAGGTTGGTCTATAAAGTTGATGGGTTAGTAATCTCATCAAGAGAGTTGTAACAAATGGTATCAGAGCAGGTCCTTATCCTAGGCATGGTGAGGAAGCCTATGTGAGAAAGGGTTGCCCAAGTGATGGGGTGGAGTCGCTACTAGTCTAGGCCTCACATGTTGTCGACTTGGGTGTGATCAAAATGAAGATCGAAGCTTGAGAGAAACCCTTAAGCCAATAGGAAGAGCCGTTAACGGCCATTTTAGCTCTTAAGTCCCGGAAGCTACTTTTGGGCGGATGCCAGTCCTTTTTGGCTTTTGTGTCAGTGGCAGAGGAATGCGGAGGTGAGGCCAGGGACATCGGGGGGACGCCCGTGGTGTGCGGGTTCTCTGATGTGTTTCCAGAGGAGTTGTAAGGGTTACCTCCAGAGAGAGAGATCGAACTCTGTATTGATTGCAGCTAGGGGTGAAGCCGATCTCCATTCCTATGTATCGGATGACACCAGCTGAGTTGAGGGAGTTGAAGTCCCAGTTGCAGGAGCTGCTTGATCTGGGTTTCATTCACCTAAGTGTTTCGCCTTGGGGTGCTCTAGTGCTCTTTGTGAAAAAGAAGGATGGATCCATGCGGATGTGCATTGATTACCGACAGCTTAATAAGGTAACAATGAAGAATCGGTACTCGTTTCCCAAGATTGATGACCTATTTGATCAGCTTCAGGGAGCTCAGTGGTTTTCTAAGATTGACCTGTGATCAGGGTATCATCAGTTGAGGATCCGGGATAGTGACGTCCCTAAGACTGCTTTCAGGTTGAGGTATAGGCACTTTGAGTTCCTGGTGATGTCCTTCGGGCAGACTAATGCACCTGCAGCATTTATGGACTTGATGAACCGAGTGTACAAGGAATAGCTGGATAAATTTGTAATTGTGTTCATTGATGATATTTGATTTACTCCAGAATCAGGGAGAAGCATGCTGAGCACTTGAGGGTAGTTCTGGAAACTCTCAGAGAGCACAGATTGTATGACAAATTCTCCAAGTGAGAGTTCTCGCTGGAGAGTGTGGGGTTTCTTATTCATGTGGTGTCCAAGGAAGGAATAAAAGTGGACCCTGCAAAGATTGAAGCAGTTCAGAATTGGAAGAGGCCGACTAATATCTCGGAGATTCGCAGTTTTTTGGGGTTGGCAGGTTACTACAGGAAGTTTGTGGAGAATTTCTCCAAGATTGCAGCGCCATTGACCCACCTAACCCAGAAGAAGGTCAAGTTTGAATCTCCTAAAGCTTCCTGAAGCTCAAGGACCGCTTGACGTCGGCGCCAGTTCTGGTAGTACCCTCAGGTTCAGGAGGTTTTGTTGTGTATTATGATGCCTCTTGAGTCAGTTTGGGTTGCGTGCTGATGCAGAACGGCAGGGTGATAGCCTATGTCTCCAGGCAGTTAAAGGTTCACAAGAAGAATTACCCAACCCATGACTTTGAGCTGGCAGCGGTGGTGTTCGCATTAAAGCTGTGGCGTCAGTACCTTTATGGAGAGGCTTGTGAGATATACACTGATCATAAGAGCCTCCAGTATTTGCTCACCCAAAAGGAGTTGAATCTGAAGCAGATAAAATGGCTTGAGCTGTTGAAGGACTACGACTGTACGATCATATACCATCCAAGGAAGGCTAATGTGGTAGTTGATGCTCTGAACAGGAAGTCTATGGGCAGTCTGGCGCATTTGGTAGTCAGGATGAGGTTGTTGGCTCGGGATTTGGCCCTATGTTTGGATGGTGGAGCAGTCTTGTCTCATATTCTGGTGCGCTGGTGTCCCACTTGAGAGTGCAGTCCACGTTGGTTGACATGCTGCGGGCAAGAGGAGGATGCTTTTTGTGCACTCACTAAGGATCTAGCCAGAAGATGAGATGCAGATAATGGGTTCAGTGTGGACTCAAAGGGCGTCCTGAGGTTTAAGAACCGGATTGTGGTACCAGATATGGTCGAGGTTCGCAGGTAGGTGCTGGAGATGGCTCATCGATCCACATACACTATACATCCGGGAGCCACGAATATGTACCGAGATCTCAGGCAGAACTATTGGTGGAAAGGCATGAAAAGAAAAGGGGTCGAGTTCGTGTCTAAGTGCTTAGTGTGTCAGCAGGTGAAGGCTGAGCATTTGAAGCCGATAGGGTTGTTCCAGAACTTAGGGGTACCAGAGTGGAAATGGGAGAAGATAACCATGGATTTCGTGACTGGGTTGCCAAAGTCCGAGAATGAAAATGATTCTATCTGGGTAGTGGTGGATCGCCTAACCAAGTCATTGCACTTCATACCAGTCAGGGTGACCTTTTCAACCGAGCAGTATGCGAGGTTGTTTTTGGATCAGATCGTCGCTTATCATGGAGTTCCAGTTATGTTTATCTCATATTGGGGCACTCAGTTCATGGCTCAATTTTGGTAGTCCTTCAAGGAGGCGTTGGGCACTCAAGTTCGGTTCAGTACCGCATTTCACCCTCAGATAGATGGTCAGTCAGAGCGGACTATTCAGACGCTGGAGGATATGCTGAGGGCATGTGTTTTAGACCTGGAGGGCAGTTGGGAGAGGCACTTACCTCTGATTGAGTTTGCTTATAATAACAGTTACCACAGCAGCAATGGGATGGCCCCATTTGAGGCGTTGTATGGGCGGAGATGCAGGTCGCTTGTAGGATGGTTTGAGTTAGGGGATTTCCTTATGATGGGACCTGTGTGGAGGAGGCTGTGGAAAAAGTGAAGCAAATTAGGGAGAGGTTGTTAGCAGCTCAGAGTCGCCAAAAGATGTATACTGATGGAAAGGCCAGGGAGGTAGAGTTTGCTGAGGGGGACATGGTATTCCTCAAGGTGTCCCCTATGAAATGGGTGGTGAGGTTTGGTAAGAAAGAAAAGCTAAGCCCTAGGTTCATTGGGTCATTTCCTATTATCGGGCGTAGGGGAGCCATGGCCTATGAGTTGGCCCTACCTCCTAGTATGGACTGAGTACATCCAGTGTTCCATGTGTCTTTGCTGAAGAGGTATATTCAGGATGAGTCCCATGTGATCGAGCCTACCGCAGTGGAGGTGGATTCAATAGTCTCTTATGAGGAGTGGCCATTTGAGGTGCTAGACCAGCAGATCAGGAAGTTGGGGTCAAGGAGATCCCCTTGGTTAAAGCCAGATGGGAGCATCATTCCGGTCAGGAGGCCACCTGGGAGGTGGATCAAGATATGAGGGAGTGTTATCCTTCATTGTTTGATGATGCGGTGAGTCCTTACTTTTCTTTTCTGAAATACGAGGACGAATTTTCTTTAAGGATGGAGGATTGTAATATCCTAGGTATTTAATTTTCTTTTGCATGTGTTTGCCAGCCTAGCGGACCAATTCATGGTCGAGCTGAGTCGACTCGTGGTCCGAAGCGAGCTTGAGAGCTCGGATAAGTAGGATATAAATTTATAAATTTATGAATTTATGAATTTTAGGCTTGGGTAGTTAAAATTATTTAATTTGATGTTGTGTATGCATAATTGTTAATTATGTTCATGTGGGTGTAATTAATTAATTACTTGTGATTTATTAGAATAAGTTTAATTAAATTATTTAAGTCTATCGGGTTAGCAGGTTTTTGTTTTCGCTTAAGGTGGATGCGGGTTGTGTATTAAGGGTTTAAGGGGTTAGGGTTGATAAGGGAGTATAAAACCCCCCCTCATGGCTTGTGGCTCTTATTTTTTAGCCACCCAAAGATTTGAGAAACAGAGCCAGCCGCCAAACAAAGCCAAGCCGCCAGCCCCCTTTCCCTTTACTCCTTGGGCCGCCGCCACCCAGAGTCGAGCCGAGCCGCTTGCTTCCTCTTACTCTTCCTCTCTTCCTTCCTTCTCTTTGGAGCCGAGCCAAGAGGAGCCAAGCCGAGCCGCTTGCTTTTTCTTCTCCTCCCCTCTCTCTCTTTCTTCCCTTTGGAGGGGAGCCGAGCCGAGAGAAGCCAGCCGAGCCAGCCCTTCTCCTTCTCCTCTCTCTCCCTCTCTCCAAGCCGGCGGCTTGGAGTGAGCCGCCGCCCCTTGGAGCCTTTTCTTGGGTTGAGCCGCCAGCCTTTTGAAGCCGGATTTGAGGGCCGTCATCCGGGATTTCTTCCTTAGTTCTTTTTCCAATTAAGGTGAGTGGTTTACCCTCTCTCTTCAGGATTTTGATCAAATTTTTGAAGTTGTTCTTGACAGCTCTGTATTTATGCCTTGTTCTTGGATTTTCTTCGAGCTGTTGCCATATTTTCTTGATGTGCAAATCATGATTTAATCTCCCAATTTAGTTTCTTGATTTGTGGATAGCATGCTTAGGATTAAATCTATGATTTTGGGTAGAAATCATGTGGTATGATTAAGATCTTGATAATGACTAATTAAGGGTTCTTGATCTAAATGCTTGATTCTTTGTTTAAGTGTGTGGTTTCCTATGGATCTTGACGAAAAGCATGATTTCTATGGTAATTTAGGGATTAATTTTTGTTAATTTTCGAATATAATTCTATAAGTATGCTGAAATTACATGATTGTTGGAATTGTATGCTGAGATGATGAATCTGTGGTGATTTTAATTTGTTTGCTGTGATGTGTGTGTATGTGTGAATATAGTTATGTCATACTTTGGAGACTAGATTCGGGTTAGACACAGCAGTTCTGGGCAGAACAATACCTAAAACAAAACCCTAATTGAGATGATCTAAATTTTAATTATATAATTAAAATTAGGTTAAAGGGTGAGCATAATCTGTTATGAACCAAGTTATAAGGTATTCATGACATAAAACCACACGGGTTCATGACAATACGGGTCTAAGGGATACGGTTCGGGTTGGAGTGTTGAGATGCTTCATAATGAGGACACCCCTAGGACACCGTAGGAGAATCTTGACTTAAGTCTTGATGCGTCATAACCTTGAGCATGGCGGAGCGGTTCAATTAGGAGCCGGTTATGGGTTACAGGCTACGCCCGGGTGGTTGGACGCCAAATTCCCAACATGCAAAACAAGTTTGAAGGGACTTTCTTGATTGTTCTGGTTCAACTTCGTGGGATAAGTTCGGATGACCTTCCCGATTATCCTAGTTTGTGCGGTTGCCTTCGGCATGGTAGGGCTTCAGCCTGATGCACTTCCCTAGTATGTGCGGTTGCCCTCGGCATGGTAGGGCTTCGGCCTGATGCACTTCCCTAGTATGTGCGGTTGCCTTCGGCATGGTAGGGCTTCGGCCTGATGCACTTCTTTACTATGTGCGGTTGCCTTCGGGCATGGTAGGGCTTCGGCCTGATGCACTTCTTGGAGAGATAGATGCCATGGGCATGGGTGGCCTGTTGGCCTGGTAGCTAGTCACACCTTTGTGATATTGCCTCTTTAGAGATAGACTTTATTCTTTTTATGTTTGTGTTTTTATTTGTGAGGGTTGGTAAAACCGGTCGCTGAGTTTTTTGAACTCATCCGTTGTCGTTTGATTTCTATTTTGCAGAGCCTGACCGATGAGGTGGGTCGGAGCACTTGGCGCAACTGGAGGGCAGTGGAGCCACGTGATCTCATAGCAGTCCTAGTTAGGGTCGTAGTCGAGTCCTTTGGTAGTAGTCATGCACTTGTATTAGCTTGATTTGAAGTTGTAGCCCTAAGGGCATTTATGGCATTTATTTTAGGTTTTATTGTATCTGAACTTTTGAATTGTTGAACTTAACTGTTATTTCCACACTTTACGTATCATTGAGCTTCTTGAAATAAAATTATGTTTTAGTTCACTTTTCATTTGAAATAAAACTTGTTATTTCTTTCGCTATATTTACTTGTTGAGTTGGCATGTGCATTAGGCTGCGGGGTATAGGCACGTATACCCTGATCAGTCACGTGACCCTAAGTTGGGGTGTGACAAGTTTGGATCAGGAAGTTCATTACTGAACTAGGCATGGTTCCCAACATTGTTGATCCAATACCTCTGTGTTGTGATAATAATAGAGCCATTGCACAAGCAAAGGAACCAAGGTCTCATCAACTATCCAAGCATTTTCTGAGACGCTACCATCTGATTAGAGATCATTGGCAGAAATGATGTAAAGATTGAAAGGGTCCCCATCGATCAAAATGTAGCTGATCCTCTCACTAAAGCACTTACCCAAAGCAAGTTTGACTTTCATGTAAACAATATGCGTATAAAGTTTTAGGGCGATTGGCTCTAGTGCAAGTGGGAAATTGTTAGTGATATGCCCTAGAGTCCTTATGTAATTGGGAACTCTTCATGTACATTTTACTTATTTATGAAAGGCTATCCTTATTACTTAGTGCTCATGTTAATTCATTTTCTTGCATAAAGACTTAAACTATGTAATAAAGTCCTTGGTACATGACACAGTGCAAAGGAAATCATGAAGAGTTCATGATGTGAGATTCTTATTGCATGTTTATAACTAAATTATCCCTAGTCATAGTATTAACAGGATAGGACATTGTTAATACGGATAGACTAGCACATGTTATACAAGTTGTGAGCATTGCGATGCTTAGAGTTAACATGTGGATGCTTGTTTTAGAAACAAGTTCATTAGAGACTTAATCATGAGATCTTTACAAGAATATTCAATCTATGTTTGTGAAATCATCTCATCATATCAGTGGTGCAAGTATCCTTGGACTCGAGATCACCAAAGTATCTTAAGTGCCTACTGTTATACTTTGACTTCATTACTTATGGTTCGCCTTTGGGTGTTCATAGCTTGAAGATTGGGTATATCACAAATCACTTAACTAAAGATAGTTGAGTGATCAACATAGGATTCACCACCCCATATTTATGTGGGGAGTTTATCTCACTCTTCTTGTACAATCTTTTTATCCATGAGTCTCTAGTCAGAGCAATATGCATTTATGAATGTGATTCATAAAGGGCATTATTGGAATAAAGATTTAAGATACAAGAATCTACACATTCAGGACTTGATTAACCTGGATGAAATAAAGAGTGGTGAAAGGAGTTGATTGCACGGTAACTGCATATGGAAGGGTGAAATGGTCGACCTTCTAACATTTGGGTAGTCATGATGCTTGGCTAGAAGCCTCTCTTGACTTGTATTAGTGAATTTATTCATTGAGAATGAATAATAATTTAAAGAGTTTAAATCATATAATTCCACTTTAGTGAGAATTATAATTTATTATATACTGCCAATATATTTCAGAAGCCCATAAGGTCACACACATATAAGAATGATACAAGGGTAAAATATGCTGGCCCAAGGGTTCAACCTTGGAAACACTCTTAGTTTTGATGATAATAAACATGGTTCTAATAGTTTATTCAAGGTCCGGTCACAGGTTGGACATACGATATGCATCCGGAGTTTGTCGAAAAAAACATGAAAAATCAAGAATCGAAGGCTTCAGAGTCGAACATGTCAAAATTAGTTTAGGACTTAATTTCTTTTATTGTAAATGTTCCTAAGCCTTAGTTTGATGTCTTATTGAGTTCACAATCCAAAAAAACCAAAAACTAAATTCTGAAAACTTAAAAACTAGATAAATCAGAAAATGGTCTTGAAAATTTCTAAGTATAGGGGGCTCCTTGGAGGACTACATAATTTAGATATTTTCTTGCCATCAAAAGTCCCAATAGTTGTTCCTTAGGTAAAAACAAATTAAAGACATATTTTAAAGAAATTTTTCGAAATTGTTAACCAAAAAAATTAAGGCTTGAAATGCTAGAAACCTCCAAACTATCCAGAATTCCCAAAATGCCCCCAATAAGTTTTTTTAAAAAAACTGCCTAGAATTCCCAGAATGCCTCGAAACGGCTCTTTTTCAAATTAGACAAGGCTTGAACGGCTCTTTTCCTCCATACCCTATTACCAACTCTGTAAATACATCCTAAACTCCCATTGTGGTAGAGGCACTCTCATTGTGGAGAGATAAGCCCTTGGTTAACCGTCATTTGTAGGAAAAGAAAAGTTAATACAAGTAGTTGTGAAATCCTTGGTGGTGAACCAAGGTAGTGGAGTAGGAAAGTTTCCCGAACCACTCTAAATATCTTGTTAGCTTTGCATCATTGATATTTTGAATTACTTAGTGCATCACTTGTTCTCATTCTCATTATCAAGCATAATCACATCAAATATTCATCATAACTTAGAAACCTAGAGTGGAATTTGAATTAGTTGTGATCAAACTAGAATTGAAGTCAATCACCTTAGACTCACACTATTCACCCCCTTCTAGTGTGCCTTAACACCTTTCATTTGATATCAGAGAAAGGTTGTAGTTTGTGGTCTAACAAATCTCAACTACACAAAATGAATTCCGATATCGTTTTGGCACAAGGGAGTTCCACCACTTGCCCACCTTTGTTTGATGGTAACAACTATAGCTATTGGAAAAATCGCATGGAAATCTTTCTTAGCTCTCAAGGGAATGAGATTTGGAGAATGATTAATATTGAATATGAAAGACCTAGCAAACCAATAGATGAATGGTCCATTGAGGAATATAGACTATTTACTTTAACTGCTAAAGCTATGAATGCCTTGCATTGTGCCATGTCCATAAATGAGTACAATAGAATTGCTACATGTAAATCGGCATATGAAATTTGGCATGTTCTTGAAACTACTCATGAAGGTACATCTCAAGTCAAAAAATCGAAGATAAATTTACTTATGCATGACTATGAGTTAATTAGAATGTCTATCCATGAATCTATCAATGTGATATGTACTCTAGATGATTTCAAAATATCACTAATGGTCTATTTAGTCTTGGCAAAGAAATCAAGGAAGAAGAAAGGGTAAAGAAGCTACTTCGGTCTTTGCCACAAATGTGGGTGTTGGCTTAAGGTTTTCTACCTTGGTCTTAATCTCGGTTTTGATGATAACAAACATGGAACTAATATTTCATTAAGAAATCTTTCACGTTCCAAGTCGGTTAGCGCACGACGTCCCTGATCGAAAAAATCAGAGAAATCGGCATGGACGCTCGTCGACGCTCGGGATTCTTCGGGAAGTTAGAGTTTAGGTTTATGGTGTCTAGAATGTAATGTAATCCTATTTATGATGCAAAGAACCCAAAAATCAAACCCAAACCCCAAAACATGGAAACCCAAAAACCGCCCTGAAATTCACTAAGCATAGGGAGCTCCTTGGAGGGCTATATAACCTAGACTAGACATTTTTTTGACACAAAAATGGCGGTAATTGTTCCTTGGGTAAAAACTAGATAACGAGATATTTTAAAAGAATTTTTGGAAGCCTTTAGCATACTCATATTTGACCTGGGAGATTTAGAAAATTTTCGTTTTTCGGAAACATGTACTAGACCCCAAAAAGTAGATTTTGATTTTTTAGATATTTTTATTAAATCCAAATGGGGGGTAATCCTTATATAACATTTATGTTTTAAAGTTATTTAACTTTAAGTAGACTTAGCGAAAACGGAACCCAGAATCGAGCAAACAAGCAAAAAAAACCAAGTAGTGCAGTCTGCCAAAAATTGGCAATAGGCAAGTCGATCGACCGTTCGGTCAACTGTGCGATCGATCGAAGTATGCCAGAAAGCATCAATAATGCCTTCGGTCACTCGGCGGTCGCTTGGTCGGTCGACGGATGATTGACCGGCAATCGATCGGAAGGCAGAAAACGGCTAGTTTTCGAGCCGTTGAACGGTGCTTCACCCAAGCCTTCTTCATGGCTCTATAAATACCTATGCCACAGCCTTTCTTTAATATTTTTTATCACTCTTACACTTCATTGAACCATCCTTGATCATTTCCAAGCTTTCATTGAGCCATTACTTCGAGAAATCCTAGTTTGATCTCTCATTCCTTGAGTTTGCCTTAAAGCTTAATTTGATTCATCATCAAGGCATCAAGAGGAGGTAGGATTCATTCTGTTGGAGCTAAGTATTTATGTTGTTGTATTTTTGCTCCATTACTTGTATATTTTTCTTATTTATTTCATTATATTTGAGCTTGTGAAGACCTAGGTTGTTAGGTCTTGAAATTGGGTGGTTGCCTTTGTGTTTGAGGCTTAATTCCACCGATGTAAACTTAGTTTACTAGGATTAGTTGATTTGTCCCTTAGGTTGAGGTGGAAGAGTGCTCTCGGTAAGAAGGCAGAGACTTTCGGGTGTGGAAGTGCCTTTGGTTGAGAGCGAGACTCTTCGGGTCAAAGTCCTCGTTGTAAGGGAAACAAGATTAATCTAGTAAAGTTTAGTTTAGAAATCCTAAGCCGGGTGCTTAGGTAGTGGAGTAGCCATTGGGGCCGAACCACTATAAATCTCATTGTGTTAGCATTGCTATCTTTGTTTATGTTTAACTGTTTTATTATCGCTTCCGCATTTAGTCGATAAATTACAATTTGCCTAAGTAGTTCAAGAAATAATTAAAATGAAATTAGGCAAAAAAAATTAGATAACACACTATTCACCCCCTCTCTAGTGTGACCATTTCACCAACAGTGAGAACCAAAAGTGATCGCAATACAAGAAGCAAAGGATCTCTCAACCTTGAAACATACGGAGCTACTTGGGTCCTTAATAACTCATGAAATCCACATGAGAAGCCACAAGGAGGAAGAAGCAAAAGAAGATTCAAAAGGGAAGAACATAGCAATGAAGAACTCCCATCGTGAAGATTAATCCTCCTCCTCCTCCGAAGATGTGGGAGTTTCCAATGAAATGAGCATGTTAGCCAAAAGAATATGGAGACTAACAAGAAAGTCATGTCACAAAAAGAAGAACAAGGGAGAGTGGACATGCTTCCAATGCAAGAATCCAGGGCATCTAATGAAGGATTGCCCTCTACTCAAAAGGACAAGAGGAAGAAAAAGAAGAAAGTCTATGTCGCCACTTGGGATGAAAGTGAGCCTTCATCAAGTGAAGACTCCGAAAGTGAAGAGGCAAATCTTTGCCTCATGGCCTTGAATGATGAGGTACCTCTTACTTTTACTATTAATGATGAAGTTTATACACAAGAACAACTTGAGCATGAATTTGACATGATGCATGAGGAATTTATGGTTGTTAGAAAAACTATAAAAGAATTAAAAAAGGAGAAAGTTAGACTAGAAAATGAAAATGCATCTTTGCTTTTATCATATGATTCTATTGAAAAAGAACTTGATAGTTTAAAGAAAGAAAGCAAACCCCTAGATGATAAATTGCTTACTTCTTATAATGCCATGAAAATTGAAGTTGAAAATCTTAAGATAGAGAAACACATGTTAGAAAAGAAGAATGTTGATTTGCAAAATGAAAATGATTTGTGTGAACAACAAAATAAACTCTTAAGCATGCAAGTTGAGCACTTAAATAATGACATGCTTTCACTAAAGGAGTTAGCTACTTTGTATGATAAAGTGAAAAAACTAGAAAGTTCTCCATCTAGGAATTATCATGTTTCTCATGCTAAGAATCCAGAAATCAATTTCACTTTGCTAGAACATCACATGCTCATGTACACACTAGATTTCATGGACATTATTTTTGTTGTGGTACTTATGGGCATATGATAAGAGATTGTGTTTTTAAGAGAAACTCTTATACTACCAAACTATCATGAGTTCCTAAGGCTACTAACACCCAAGGACCCAAAATGGTTTGGGTACCTAAAGTATCTTTGTCTCCTATTGTAGGTGGAGACACCTCCTCAAGCTACTAGATCCACATGGGTGTTAAATAGTGGTTGCTCCAAGCATATGACGGGCAATATCAATCTCTTTGCAACCCTATCAAGTAAGGAAGGAGGATTTGTGACATTTGGGGATAATGCCAAAGGTAAAATAGTTGGCATTGGAAACATTGGTATACATCCCTATCCTTTAATTGAGAATGTGTTATTAGTGGATGGTTTAAAGCATAACTTACTTAGTATTTCACAACTTTGTGATAAGGGGTATCTTGTAGTATTTAGTACCTCAAAATGCTTGATTAAAGATGCTTCTACTAATGATGTTATTTTCATGGAAAGTAGAAGGGAAAATGTCTATACTTTGACTCTAAATGTTTTGCCTAATCCTAGTGTTAGATGTCTTGTTGTGATAGATGACATTCCTTGGCTTTGGCATCATAGATTAGGTCATATTAGCATGAGTGATCTTATCCAAGAAATATCTAGGGAAGACCTTGTAAAAGGGATTCCTAAAATTAAAATTGAAAAAGATAAGTTATGTGATGCATGTCAAAAGGGAAAACAAGTTAAGTCTTCATTTCATAGTATCAACCAAGTAATTACATATAGACCTCTAGAATTAATTCACATGGATTTAATTGGACCTAGTGAAGCTACTAGTCTAGGTGGAAAATTATATGTATTTGTTTTGGTTGATGATTTCTCTAGATTTACTTGGGTTTACTTTCTTGCTAAGAAAAATGAAACTTTCGATTCTTTTAAAAAATTTGCAAAGAAAGTACAAATTGAAAAATGAATGCCTATTTCAAAAATTAGAAGTGACAATGGAGGAAAATTTAAAAATGAAAAGTTTTTCGAATTTTGTAATTCTCTTGGTATTGATCATACATTCTCTTTTCCTAGAACCCCGGCTCCAACAAAATGGGGTGGTTGAAAGAAATTAAAAATAGAACCTTGCAAGAGATGACAAGAACTATGTTAAATGAAAATGATTTGCCAAAATATTTTTAGGCCGAGGCCATTAATACTTCATGTTATATCTTAAATCGTGTCTTAATACGCCCTAAATTAAAGAAAACTCCTTATGAATTATGGCATGATAGAACTCCTAATATAGGATACTTTAGAGTGCTATTTGGTTGTAAATGCTATATCTTGAACACTAAGAATTACTTGAGAAAATTTGATTCAAAATCCGATGAAGGAATTTTTCTTGGATATTCCAATAGTTCTAAATCATATCGTGTTTATAATAGAAGAACTCTAATTATAGAAGAATCCATGCATGTTGATTTTGATGAATCTAACAAATTGGGTAGAAAAGTTGAAGTTGTGAATGTAGAGGAAGAACTTGATGGGCTAAATCTTGGAGAGGATGAGGCTGTGCAAGAGGAAAATAAAGAAACTCAACATGAAGAGCACTCCCCTTCTACCTCACAAGTTCAAGAAGATGAACTACCACCACTACCCAAAGCTCATCGCAGTTCAAGATATCATCCAACGGAGCAAATCATTGGTGACATGTCAAGGGGTGTGGTAACAAGATCTACTCTTATAAATACTTGTCAATTTGTTGCTTTTATTTCTCAAGTAGAACCTAAGAACATAAATGAAGCCTTAAATGATGAATTTTGGACTTTTGCCATGCAAGAAGAATTGAACCAATTTGTTAGAAATGATGTATGGGACCTAATACCTAGACCTAATGATCAAGCGGTAATTGATACAAAATGGGTCTTTCGAAACAAACTAGATGAATCCGGGCAAGTCATTAGAAACAAAGCTAGATTAGTTGCCCAATGGTTCAATCAAGAGGAAGGAATAGCTTATAATGAAACATTTGCACCGGTAGCTAGATTAGAAGCAATTAGAAGCAAGTTTTAAAAGATCCAAACTTTTTCAAATGGATGTCAAAAGTGCATTTTTAAATAGTTTCATTATGGAGGATGTTTATGTAGAACAACCTTCCGTCTTTGAAAGTTTTGATTTTCCGGATTATGTGTTTAAATTAAAGAAGGTTTTATATGGTTTGAAGCAAGCTCCTAGAGCTTGGTATGAGAGGTTATCAAAAATTTTGGTTGATCAAGGTTTTTGTATGGGTAAAGCTGATGTTTCATTATTTATAAAGCATGATAAAAATAAGATCTTATTTGTGCAAATCTATGTTGATGACATCATTTTTGGATCTATCAATGAATCTCTTTGCAAGTGGTTTGCTACATGCATGCAAGATGAGTTCGAGAGGAGTATGATAGGAGAGTTAACCTTCATCCTTGGACTCCAAATAAAGCAAACCAAGGAAGGGACCTTCATAAGTCAAGCAAAGTACGCCAAGGAGTTGATCAAAAAGTTGGGGATGCAAGATTGCAAGATTGCTCCAACTCCAATGAGCACGTCAACAAAGCTTGACAAAGATGAAGATGGAGAAAAGGTTGATGAGAAATGGTATCGAGGTATGATAGGTAGTTAACTTTACTTAACTGCAAGTAGACCGAATATAATATTTAGCATTTGTCGATGTGCACGTTTTGAATCCTGTGCAAAAAATTCATATTTTAGTGCCGTAAAATGTATTTTGAGATACTTGAAAGGCACTATTGATTTGGGTTTGTGGTATCTGGCTTCTTCTGATTTTGACTTGTTTGCTTTTTCGGATGCGGATTTTGCGGGTTGTAGGGTTGATAGAAAAAGTACTAGTGGGTGTTGTCAATTCCTTGGTATGAGTCTTGTCTCTTGGTACTCGAAGAAGCAAAACTCGATTGTACTCTCAACTACCGAAGCCGAATACATGGCCGCGGCTAGTTGTTGTGCTCAAATACTTTGGATGAAGCAAACACTATTAGACTATGATTTGAGCTATTTTTGTGTTTCTATCTTTTGTGATAACACTAGTGCTATCAATTTATCCAAAAATCCTATTTTACATTCAAGAACCAAGCATATAGATCTTAGGCATCACTTCCTTAGAGATAATGTCTTAAAGAAAAATATTTCTATTGAATTTGTGCCTACCGATAAGCAACTTGCGGATATTTTCACAAAACCCCTTAGTGATGAAATATTTTTAAACTTAAAAATGCAACTAGGTATTTGTACTTTTCCCGAAATTTGAAAAATGCATGTCTTTCAAAAATGAATTCTCGATGTATCATCCTCACTTATGTACATGCCTTGTAATGGGGCTTTGCAACTTATTGGTGTTCGCCTACTATAGGCATCCATCGATAGGAAGGACTATAGTGTTTGATGATACCCGGTTTTATTGATATTTTGGTTTTCATGATGATATCATTAATAGAACTTTGCTTTCTTGCATTTTTGATTGATGTCAAAAGGGGGAGAAAAGCATTGGTCACACTTGGTTTTAACGATGCATATAGATAGGGAGAGTATGTTTCATGTTTAAATAATATGCATATTGATAGGGGGAGCTTAAGCTAGCTTTCAATACCAAGTTCATTAAAATCAAAAAATTGGATGCTTAAAATGAACCTTTTCTCCCCGTTGGAAATGATTGGGGGTGTATTGTTTTTAATGAAATATTTGTCATCATCAAAAAGGGGGAGAATGTTGGCCCAAGGGTTCAACCTTAAAAACACTCTTAGTTTTGATGATAACAAACATGGTTCTAATAGTTTCTTCAAGGTCTGGTCTCGAGTTGGACATACGATATGCATCCGAAGTTCGTCGGAAAAATCATGAAAATCAAGAATCGGAGGCTTCGGAGTCGAACATGTTAAAATTAGTTTAGGACTTAATTTCTTTTATTGTAAATGTTCCTAAGCCTTAGTTTGATGTCCTTATTGAATTCACAATACAAAAAAATCGAAACCTGAACTCTGAAAACTTAAAAACTAGAAAAATCAAAAAACGGTCTTGAAAATTTTTAAATATAGAGGAGCTTCTTGGAGGACTACATAACTTAGATATTTTCTTGCCATCAAAAGTCCCAATAATTGTTCCTTAGGTAAAAACAAATTAAAGACATATTTTTAAGGAATTTTTCAAAACCGTTAACCTGAAAAATTAACGCTTGAAAGGCTAGAAACTTCCAAACTATCCAAAATTTTCAAAATGCCCCCAACCAATTTTTTTTAAAAAAACTGCTCAAAAATTCCCAAAATGCCCCTAAACGACTCTTTTTCAAATTAGACAAGGCTTGAATGGCTTTTTTCTTCTATACCCTATTACCAACTCTATAAATACACTCAAAACTCCATTCTTAAGGTTCAAAACTATTCCATTGAGTCATCTAACATTCTCTTGATCCTTAAAGAGTGATTCTAAAGTGCAAATTCTAGTTTTCATCTCTCATTGTCTTTCTTCACTCTCAAGCCCTCAAACTTGGTGTAGACATCATCTTAAGGCTTGGAGTTCTAGGAGACATCAAGAAGAAGCTTCAACTAGTGTTTGTGATTTACTTAAGCTTTCGTCCTTGCATTTTCTACTTATTATTTTGTTGTTTTCATTTCAACTTAAAATCGGTTTGTAACAAGGTGTGGGTGACACACCTTGGGTTTGACTTGTGTGTAACTTTTAGAGTTCCTTAGGTTTGAGGTAGAGGCACTCTCATTGTGGAGAGATAAGCCCTTGGTTAACCGTCATTTGTAGGAAAAGAAAAGTTAATACAAGTAGTTGTGAAATTCTTTTTGGTGAACTAAGGTAATGGAGTAAGGAAGGTTCCCGGACCACTCTAAATATCTTGTTAGCTTTGCATCATTGATATTTTGAATTACTTAGTTCATCACATGTTCTCATTCTCATTATCAAGCATAATCATATCAAATATTCATTATAACTTAGAAACCTAGAGTGGAATTTGAATTAGTTGTGATCAAACTAGAATTGAAGTCAATCACATTAGACTCATACTATTCACCATCCTCTAGTGTGACTTAACACCTTTCTAAATAACAATGACAAATATGGCATGATATGTCATTAGGTTCACGAGAAAGAAGAGAGAGGATGGCTTGCAACGCACATGAGATGGATTTGATCCATCTTGTTTTAAACCCACGGGCCCATGATATGGATTTGATCCATCTAGAGCTCACTTATTGGTTTAAAACTCTAACCCTAGGAGTATTTATTTGCACTCTTAGGGTGCAACCGTAGACAACAAGAAGAGGACGAGCAAAAATCAATTTTGTCTCTCTTCTCTCATTGTGTCTATTCCTCTCCACTCCACCTTTCTCCTTGTGTCAAATTCCCTTGCTAGCATATAGGAAATTTTGGCTATTGTTGCTGCGCTTAAAGCGTTCTTGGGTCCATCATAGTGTGGATACTTTGGAGGTGATCCGATTTGGATCACCGTGGTTTACGACGTCCTGGTGAGGAGAAGGTTCTTCCTTCATCCATTTGGGTAACAAATCTAATCTTCTAATTGTTTTTCTTTACTATTGTGTTAATGATAGAATTGGATCTTGGTTTTGGTGATCAAAGGCACACAAATTTTTTGTTTTTCGCTGCCTCGTGTGCCAATGATTACCAACACAATAGACTAAAAATTAAGCATTCCAACCTCCATTCTTTTGTATGGAATTTTTCTTTCCCACCGTGTGATAATTAGATGAGATTTCTAAAGATTTAGGTTTGGTTGCTATTATAACATGACTTGTAATTCCATATATGATCAATGAGATTTAAGGTACACTACAACATAATCGGCCTATAGAGACACATAATTAAAGACAAATTAGAATTTTGTTTCTAGATTTTCATATTTTGAAACTAATAGATACAAAATTTGTTCTAAATTAGTCTCTAAAGATATATAGAAACAATAACAATAAAGTCACTTAATTGATTTGAATCTAAGACTTTAGAAACGGAAGCAATAAAGTCACTTAATTGATCTATTTTTATAGATCTTTAGATGCTATTTTGTAATAAATTTTATGTCTATTAATTTTTAAATTTGAAGATTTAAAAATAAAAATCTAATTTGTCTCTAATGATGTGTCTCTAGGCCAATTATATTATAATAGTGGATTAATAATTTCACCTTAGAGACTGAGCTTTTAATTAACTATCCCATGACATTATAATTTAAAACTTTTTGTATGCCCTAAAAAACTTTGATATCTTACAAACTTTATGGAAAAAAAGAATTCTCACCTAAACCATTTTTTATCAAACCAGGTTCAATGTTTTCTTTGGGAGGGTTTGAAACCACATATATATCCTATTAATTAGGGTACCTTATTAATTATCCTATCAATTAAGGTACCTTATTATTTGGGTGGGTTTGGTACCTTATTTATTATACCAAACTTTGAATGAACTGGCTATTTTGGTGACATCTGGAGCTTCAAATTGCAAGCATCTTTAGCTACAAATGCAAAACACATGTTTATTTCTTCTCAAACAAAATTTCTCCTCACTCTTTTACTCCAATATCTCTTTCAGGAGGTCTGATAAAAAATAATTAATTAAGGGAGAATGAATGATATATCATATAATTTACAAGACATATTACAAAATTTTTATGTGGGATTAATAAAGTTAACATCCTACCTTTTCCACTATTCAAATGTATGATAAAACAAAAATTCACAGATGGATGAATAATTGTGAGAATATCATATATTAGCAAATGGGTATAATTAATGTAAATTTTAGCAAGTGCCAATTTTGAAAGGCACATATGGGAAAAAATAATTAATTAATATCACAAGTAGGCAAATTAGAATTTAGATTAATGACTAGATAAAGAATATACTACTCTCATTTGCACAACTATAACTTGCTTGCTCTAATTCTTTTTTCCTCTCTAACCAATACTGCAAGTACCAATATAAATGTCCTCCAAAAGTCAAGCCAAGCCTCTCTTGCTTCCTCCTTCACACCATTGTCAAGTAATAATAATAATAATATACAAATTAATAGACAGATGATCTTATCTAACACATGTGCATCATAGACATGATCGTAGAATTCATATGTCGGAAGAATATTTTTGGCATATTTGCAACCCAACTCTCTCCCTCCCCCTCTCTAGCTCTCTCTCTCTCTCTCTCTCTCTCTCTCTGATGAAAGGGACAACCCCACATGAAAGCCAGCCATTAGTAGATAACTCAGTCATTATAACAGTATACTGTTACTATTTTATGTAATAATTTACTGCTTTACTCTCTCTCTCTCTCTCTCTCTCTCTCTCTCATATACTTGAAATACTTCAATCCTCCTTCAGTGGACCTTCCGCTGCTGTCGACAAAGAGATAGGTCAGAATGGTGGTCAATGCCCATCCGCCTAATTTATCTACACCCCTCTCTCTCTCTTCTCTCCCTTCTCAAAACTAAATCCACCGACGCTTTGGTTCCAATTAATTTCTTCAGATCTTCCGGATGATATAAGAAGAAAGATTAAGGAGCGTGGCAAAAGTGTAGCAGATTAATTGATGGAGTTTGGCCATGGAAGAGATAGGTTTTACATCAGTCGTCGAGTTGAGGAAGAAGGAACCTGGAAACATGTTCCTTTTTTGCCTTCCTCTTCGTCTTCCTCCTCTTGGGCGCCTTTTAGGTGGAACGATGGTTCATTAGGCGGCGGCAGCAGCGGTAGCGGTGGTGCCGGCTCTAATTTTGTTGAGAAGGAACATATGTTCGACAAGGTCGTAACCCCGAGCGATGTCGGAAAGCTGAACCGGCTGGTGATCCCGAAGCAGCACGCCGAGAGGTACTTCCCGCTTCACGCGGCGGCCGACGACAGGAAGGGGCTCCTGCTAAGCTTCGAGGACCGCACCGGGAAGTCGTGGCGCTTCCGCTACTCCTACTGGAACAGCAGCCAGAGCTACGTGATGACAAAGGGATGGAGCCGCTTCGTCAAGGACAAGCGGCTAGACGCCGGGGACACAGTCTCCTTCGGCCGCGGCGTCGGCGAGTCCGGCTGCAACCGGCTTTTCATCGACTGGAACCGACGGCCGCCTGAGATTAGACATGTCGATCCAACTCGGAGAATATTAATGCAGCCATCGTTCACTCTCCCCGGTGTGTCCTTTGCATCTGCTTCAGCCGACGGACAGTGGGGTGGCCGCTACCACTACATGCCAACGGAGACCCCGATGATGACCGACTACTATCAGCCAGGATTCCGGTACAGTGAAGCGAACACAAATGGTGTAGGGGGACAGATGTTTTTCTTTCAATCCCCGGTGATCCATCCGCCACCGCCGATTGAGGTAAGGATGCCGAGGGTTCTTGATTCCATGCCAGTCGTCCACAACCAGGACACGGCCAACCGCGCTGTCAGGCTCTTCGGAGTTAACCTCCTGTGTCCTGAAAGAGAAGGCAATGCAAGCGATGGCGGAGGAGGAGGTACAACGTTGATGAGCTTCTTCCCTTCTCAAGAAACTTCTGCTTTCCCTCTCCAGTTGCAGCATAGCAGCGGGGAGTCTTCGGTAGCATCATCATCGTCCAGCAAGGAGCAGCATACAGCATTCTTCTAATAATCTGATTATTAGATCTTGACCAATGATGAGGATGAGAAAGACTATATCAATTGCGGTCAAGAGCAGTAGAGAAATGGAAGAGCACAAGGGATAGATATGCATCTGAATTATAGTTTCTTTACTTTCTTCTTCTTCGAACCTTCTCTGCAAATTGTATATATGGTGAAGATATAAAGGCTTTCGATCATAAGCCTAGTCGCCTAGACAGGATTCTAATAACTAAATGGACTCATTCTTTGTCGACTTAATTAATGCTTTTGCTTTAATTTGCTCTAAATAGATGTACTTTTTTGCCTTAATTGTCTTGATTTATTTTATAATTAATGTTAATCTAATTAGCTCTCGCAGATAGCTCCAAAGTGTCTACATCTCTCAAGAATGGGCAAAGTTATGGGTGTACCAGGCAATAGAGGTCACATCTAAATTCTTCCTCTCTATATCTTGCATTTATCGGTATGACTTTTTGCTTGCTACATATGTCAGTGCTTGTACTATATATTATATAGATATATTATCATCCATGCATTATGGGAACCTATGAAAAAGGATAAATATATAGACGCAAATGCTTTATTCTTACCTAAATGCTTTGAACTTTTTTCGTACTAAGAAGCTAGATATTAAATTCTAGCTTAATTAATTAATGTCCTCTAGCTAGAGCTTGCTTTATTTAATTGGTGACAGAATGAGGAAAATAAACAACCATATCTTAATTAAGCCGCGCTTTATCGTTATTCATAGTCACTCGTTTGTGTGTATTACAGTCTGTATGCAAGTGTTTGTCACAGTAACTCTTTTAGGTATTTATTCCAGCTGATAAATACATAGAACTATACTGTTGTACATATATATAAATCAAGTATATATATTGAGTTTAGTCCTTCATGCAAATACAACATCTATTTGATTAACTCATATAGTCAACTTTACAAAATCCTGCCCATATATATATATTATCTAGTATATTTTATTCAATATCCCCTTGCACTTAATTGTATTCAATTTTCACATTTCTGAGTGATATCAGTATATATCTATAACTGGCATTACTACAAGTGTACTCATAATCAAATTTCTTACTTTAATATATATGACATTTCTCTAACTTGAATTCTATCATGATCAAGTTTAATTCTTTCTTTTAGTAGGTGTTGCCAGTGGAAACATAGTTTTCTTCAAACTTGTAATTTCATTTCATTACCCTAAATGAATGCTATTGAGTACATTATGCAATTGATACAACTCACACACACTTAGAATTAAAATCATGCATGCTTAATTAATTTTGCCATAAAAAAGCTTGGCCTATTAGCAGTTATTTCTGTTGTTTGAATCAAACAATATATATTTTACTCTTGCACTGTATATGGGTTAGAAAATCAATTTTCTTCTTAATTATAATCAATTACATATATGTTTGGATATATCTACTTCTAGCAGTGATTGATATATAGTCCATGCTTATGCGTGCAGTATAAACAATCAAAGATCACTTATAGAAGTATATATGTCATGCATAAATAGAAGATCATTTCATTGCTTTGGAAAATAATATATCTCCAATGCTTAGGTATTATGTAAATAGTCATGTATATATGGTTATGATAAAAGTTGATTAGCTAGATATATATGATTATACATATTTAACATACCTGTTCTTCAAACGTGAGCACTATTAGTCGTGAATTATATACATATATTTAAATTTATGTTTCCTTGCAGTATATGCATTATGGAAATTAGGGTATACATTATGAACTAGATTTATCATCTACACATGCTTACAAGAAAATCATGTACCGATAACATAATACTTAATAGGGTAAATAATTAAGTATATATCATTTGGCGTATGTGGTTAGGCTCATTTTTGCTTTGCATATCCATGACCTTTTGGTATCACTTTGTCCTCCCATATTCTATTTCCTTTAGTAATAGTATATCTTATGAATTTCTACTATCAACTCATTCTATGAATTGCAAATGATCATTTTTTTCCTTGTCTTCTTTCTTGTGCTAACATTTGGTCACGTGCATTTTAACTTTGTGTACCTGTGGTTATGAAGAATGAGGAGTAAGAAAAAAGAATAGTTGGTCAGAAGTATTTAACAGTGAATATACATACAATTTGCTAAAGTGACAAAAAAACTAAATTTTGTGACAATTTTATCAGTACAATTCTATATATAATTTTATGACATAATGTTTTTGGTTATCAACCAGAGTTTTTTGAGGGGTGTGATCAACTAGAGTTTCTCACAAACATTCTTCTGTCGCTTATTTCTGTTGATACTGATTTCTTTTCTGTGTGTGCATCATTGTTATGCTCAATTTTTAGTAGTTAAGAATTGTTACAATGGATGAATGCTTAATTCATTAAATTATGCAATATGCATTATAATGCAACAATTTAATTTTTATTGGCTATCAGATTAATTAATCCCATTGCAACTGCTCAATATTAATTGATGGATGCACGTATATATATATATAGCCTCTCTTTAATTAAATGCCACATATATGTCAATAATTTGTAACCATTAAATATAGACAAACTATATAATTAAACGATTTGTTTAAAACTGAGATGAACAAATCATGAATGAGTTCATTTTTCTATTGAATTAAGTAGAAAATTCATGGTACCCAATCCATTATTTGATCACATATATATAGCTGGTCTAGAGAAATAGAATGATGTAAACTTAGGCAAATTACATCTCACATTAGACTTTTGATGTCTGGTATATATAAATGGATGCATGGATGACATTATTTCTAGATAGGTTCAGATAAGTGTATCCTGTTCAAAGTATCATATATATGCCATGCTGAGGATATGGAAATCTAGTATATAGTTTTTCCTACTTTGTTTAATTAATGTCTCAACAACAAAAACCAGGGATGCCATCAAATGATTAATTCATTTTGTTTTAAAAAGTATTGTATTATTGATTATTAATTTATTTAGACATATATACTTCCTGACTCTGGGACATGTATGTATATATGTATTGATGATATCTAATAGGTGTCACTGACAGTTTGAAATTGAGATAAAAATACCAAATGTGAACTGATTTCCTTTTCAATTGTATTTCATTTGATGGCCCAGTTGACTATTTGACATTATTAGTTTTAATATTTTAGCCACTTTAGTTATATATATATATATATATATGGTTTATTGATCCATATATGATGGTTTCCTGAGATTAATGGCAAAATTATGTTGTGTCAGTTCACTTAATGATTCTATAATGATCACATATATAAGGAATCTGGATTATCTTCATTTTTCTTTTGCCATTTGATGTTGAAACAAATTACAATTTGTCATGTCTATTTGCAGATTCCGCGGGAGGTATATATCATAGTTGGGTGGAAGCTATCTTGGAATGAAAATCTCTATAACACTAGGACAATGTTCTAAACTTGGCACTTCCTTTCCTCAACGTTTGATTTGCTAATCCCAACTGGTTTTTTACTTATTGTTTTGATGATCATTTGTGGGAGATGCAGTTTCTGTTGGAATTGATATTGGTAAATGGAATTAATTACGGAGTTAATATAATACCAATAACCTCTTATATATATATATAATATTTTTGATGGCTTCACTTGTTAATCATCCCAAATTAATTAGAAAGATTAACTATCTATATATTATATGCTAGGCATGTTGCCTAATGGTCATGAGTTCAATCCTTAGTTGCGGCACTTCATGCACATATTCTTGCTTTGTATACATCTTGTAATATATATGTTATAAAAGCCTAAATATATATAATATGTTCATGTTTCATGAATAAATGTGTTGCTCAATTTATATATGGTAAATTTTGGGTGGGGCTAAACATCACAATAATTTGTTTAGCTATGGGTTATATATAATATTAAAGTGCTCTTTTCTTCTGTCAATGCAGTCTTATTTAATGTAATGTTAATGCAAAAGCAAGGCAATCAGAAAAAAAACCACTACAAGGAAAATGAGCATCAGTGACGAAAATTTTATGACGGTTAAAATTCGTCACAAACTATGACAGATTTGTGACGAATTTGTGACGGTTTGAAATGAACATTCTTTTTTCCAAAATAGTGACGGATTTGTGACGAAAATCCGACATAAGACGGTTCCGTCACAAATCAATCACAGAAACTTTGATCAATTTGGCCTAATTTTTTTAACAAATAGCATCAGTGACAGAATAGTGACTGATTTTATTTTCATCATCAATATTCCAACACTAATCTATCACTGAATTTTTTTCTTCATATCTATCACAGATCTATCACTGAGCCACCGCATGAGAGTGACGATCTGTGACGGAAATAGAAATCCGTCACAAAATTAAAATAAATATTATTAAAACAAAGTTCATCATGTTTAGTCCCACATAGGTTAAAAATATTTTTTACCTATTCTTAACCATTATAAATATAATTTTTTAGTCCTATATAGATTACTTTTTTTTTCTCCTAACTTTCTTGAATGTTAAAATTGATACCTCATGAAATTAAAATTTTTGCTATCATGATATCTTTTATAATTTTATTTAAAATATTATAAAAGTATAAATAATAATATAATATTATATCATTATAGATTATTATATTATAATATTACATTATATTATAATATTATAATATTAATATAATTGATATTTTTTATTAATAAGATATTATAATTAATATTACAATTAGTGACAGAAAATTTATTTTCGATCATCGGCATTAGTGATGGATTTTGTGACGAAAATTTTTTCGTCACTAATTTTTGTGACGGACACATCCGTCACAGAAGAGCAAATGGAGCATTAGCTACGAGACTTTCAGCGACGGATTTTGTGACGGAACTTTTCGTCACTGATAACCTTCAGTGACGAATTTTCAAGCATCAGTGATGGATTTTTCCGTCACTGATGCCTGTTTTTCTTGTGGTGAACTTTCTATTGTTAATGTGTGATTTTGGATCGGAAACTTAATTACTTTTTTTTTTTTTGAAAAAAAAGTGAGGCTAGAATGCCACACGCTTCATTTCAAAAGTATTGAAACATAGCCCGGATTACAAACCATGGAAAGGAGTCGTAGTCATAATTAATCCAAGGGCCGAAAACAAATAGGGAATAAAACAAAAAGAGAAAAAAAAGACCAAGAACCAAATATATACCGCTCATGCCATCTGAATTTCCTACTCTTTAAGTCTGATCTAGAAACTAAGTCCCAGACGTACCGCCTTTTCCCAGTCTGCTGGTTGATCCTTGAAGATCACGTTGTTTCAAACGGTCAAAAAACTTAATTACTTAACTTGAGAATGCAACATGAATTTTTCTGGCTACGTACCATTCATAAAAATATGTTTCTTTTTTCTAACAAAAACGCTACTATATATATATATATATATATATATATATATATATATATATATATATATATATATATATATATATATTGGATAAAATTGAAACCTGCAAGGTTAGCAATTATTACAAAACCTGAAATAAGCTCGATTCAACGTAAATACTCTATATATATATAGTGGATAAAACTGAAACCTGCAAGGTTAGCAATTATTACATAACCTGAAATAAGCTCGATTCAACGTAAGTACTTTTTAATTATTTCATATATATATCCATACCCAACTAATTAATTAATTTAGTTTATTGCAGTAAAAGCACAAAATGTCTTCTGTTTCTTATATCTGAAATGTAAAGTATTACTTCAGGAGTCATGTCAAATGTTGGCATTAATATTTTGTTGCTTTGGATTAGATTCGGAAAAATTATATTATTAAAATAATAGTAAATAGAAAAAAAAAATCGAACTTTAACTATTTTTTTATTTTTAACACAAAATATTTTTGTTAGCAAGACAATATACGAACTTAGGTTCTCTTATTCCGTTTAGCATGACCCGTCAATTTTAACAGAAAAGGCAAGAGGCTGATGTGTCACGTTAACGATGATGACGTAACAAATATTTGTCTTATATAGCTGGCACATTGCTAAGAGATAAAATAATTTGGGCAAGATTTGACTTGTTAAACTCTGTATGTATGCATACGTATACCCTCAATATATAATACTGTACAAAACAAAGTTGTTAGTAATCTTTATTATCAAATATACTAATATATATATGCTGCATAGGAATCTACTGGCAACTTGAAATTGTAAACTGCGCAGAGATGTAGACTGTAGACCGACAACTTGCCCTGATTCACGCTAAGTTATATAAAGCAGATATGGTACACAATGTAAACTGTAAGCATTGCAAACTCCAGCTCGATCCTCATCACCAAGGTGGTCCAGGTGCTGCTTCTACTTTATGCTATGCATGCATGCACCTGTCCTTGTCATCCCCTTTCCCACACCACTTCGATCTCATTCTCTCTCTCCATATATAGTCCTATTTGTCTGATTTGGATAATTAATATATTATGTTATATTATTCCACATGTGAGATAGAGGAGTTGATTTGTTAATTAATATATTATGATATATATATAGTCCACGAGCATGCAACTTGAAACTGCTTATCGCTGTACTCCTTTGGTCCATTTAATTTGCTCTTCATCAATGCACCCTTCTTGCTGGTACACATCACACTGCGATGAGAGAGAGGGAGGAGTGCTGCAGTGGGTAGCTAGCATCTGCCAACGATATTAATTTATAAATGGAATATTATAGGGCAATGTGAGCTCACAAGGGACCACGTTTATTCTTCCTATATTATACATAAAAGCACTTGTTCCTTACAGTGACCTAATGGACTTGTTATTGGTCAATGCTGTGCACTAGCTACAGCTTTAATTAGTACTCCAATATGGAGTTAATTAGTCAGCTACAGTGAATAGACTATTAATATATGTATCCCTTTTTCGAAGAAGTTAAATGAATAGAGGATTAAAGGAAATATGAGAAAACGCATAAGGTGGAAAAGATGGAAGCTGCGAGGGCAGTGGCCGGAGCTGTTTCTAGTTGCAGGGATCAGAAGTGTGCTTTGGTGTGTGTGATCGAGGAAGGGAGGAGGCAGAGGGATATCTTGGTATTGGAGGCAAGGCCGATGTCGCTCTTACCGAGGCACCACGTACGTATGTGGGTGAGCTGGGAGAGTTGTCTTTTTGTATATGAATGGTATATGAAGAAGCTGCAATATGTGCTGCATTGAGGAAGAAGCTTGAAATATTGGTCAAGTCATGAGAGGGCGACTGCAAGGTTTGCAGCAGTTGTCGATCGGGAGAGGAGCGCATTGCCTGCATGCATGCTTATGCCTTCTGTTGTCTCGATCTATGAATAGGTTGCTAACGAACCTGGGCTTTTCCGGACACTAGTTCTAAATTTGGAAAAAATAACCTACTTTTAATGCATTACTAGAAACGTAGTTATTGAAGGATCTGATGACCTGAGTAATCTCTGGAAGAAGAACTCAAGAACACAAATGAAAAGAGGGGAAAATAATGATTTGAATTTTATTCATGATCAATTAACAGAATACAGAAGCTCGACTATTTATTATGCTGCACACAACAAAGTTAAAATGACCACAAGGCCCGTGTGATCTTTATTTATTCTAACTATAATGTTAATAGTATATATATATATATATATATCAGCTACAATGCTATTTAATAGTTATTAAAGACGGCTTTCGGCGATCACTGAACTATCGCTGAAAAATATTTGCAATGTCTAGCAATCATCGCAAAAGTTTGTTGTAAAAGATTCAATTGCGGAATATATTATCCGTGTCAACGTACCACGCTAAAGATAAATTTGTTTGAGATCGCTGCAAAGATATCTACGACAATTGATGCATGTACATAGTATATAGGTGATCAATCGCCTAAGAAGATAGATACAATACACTTTCTGCAATGGCGTACGTCACAAACATTTTTTTTAGAGTTCTTTTTTGAAAAAGGAAAATTATTTTACAATTTTAAAAATTATAAAAAACAAACAAAATCAAACATACACTACCATTCACTACTAGAATATTGGCTTTCAGCCACGGGGCTCACCGACGGTCGCCTCAGCCGTCAGAAGAATTCACAGCTTTCCTACTGTCGTGGCAGCCGTGGCTAATGTAACAAACTCACCTACGGCTTGCATACGGCCGCCTAAGACCATCGCTCATAGCTAATGACGCGCATGGGGTGCGAAATGAAATAAGTTATTAGCCACGGCTTACACTACTAGAATAGTGGATTTCACTGACGGGGCTCACCCACGATCGTCCAGGCCGTCGGAAACATCCACAGTTTCCCAATGGCCGCACATGTCGCGGCTGATGTGACCCCATCAACCACGGCTCTCATACGGTCGCCTCAGACCGTCGCTCATAGTCGATGGCGCGCACAGCGCGTGAAATGAAAATAGTCACTAGCCACGGCTTAGAGTGGGCGAGGTGGGCCGTCGGTGATATTAATTAGTCATTAGCCACAGCTAGGAGTGGCCGTCGGTAATAAAATGATGGCGCGCACTCGGCGCGAAAATAAAAAACAAATCACCGACAGCCTAGAGAGGGCCGCGTGGGCCGTCGGTGAGGTAGTAAATAATGATCTACGATTTATTGATGGCTTGGAAGTCGTCGGTGATAAACCTTTTATTTGCGTTCGCCAGCACCGACAGCACAGTGTGGTAAATAATCACCGACAGCACAGCGCTTTTATTTATTGATGGCCACCATCCCCCCACTTACAGCCACCATTCCTTCAGTTGATCTAGGCCCATCGACATTGAGACGTAGGCCACGTGGGCCTAACAAAATTCTCCCTCAGCCAGTAGAGGGAGAGTCGCGCAGATTTGTTAGTGTGAGTGGTAGAAGGAAAGTAGATGTATTAAATATTCCTTATAATTTATTTATAATTCCTCACAAGTATAATATAGAATTGTACTATATTTTGTGTAGGTTTGAGCAGGAGGATGTCCCACGCACGATAGCGGGGACGATCCGAAAATTTATGCACGCGGCACGCAATGAGATAATAAATAATGATCTATGATTTACCGACGGCTTGGAAGCCGTCGGTGATAAACCTTTTATTTGCGTTCGTGCCCGACCCTTCCTCTTCTGCTTCTCTTCTTCTCTCCTGGTGTCGCCGCTACCGTTGCCCGCTGCCGTGCCTCGCCGCCCCCTGTTGCCACACGTGTTTGATCTGACCCTCCGTCGAACCCTTCTTCTCAGTGAGTCCTCCATCCCCGCCGCCATAGCGCCCTAGCCTGCCCCCTTTGGATCAATTTCCTCCTGCCACCGCTAGGGTCGCCACCAGTGTCGGCGTCCGGCGTGGACGCCGACACTAAATCCCTCGGCACCAACAGCATGAACACTAGTCAGTAGCTACATTGCCGGCTACTGTTTGATTAGGGGGTTAACCGCTAATCTAACTAGGTTTAATTTTTGTAGATTTTATATGTTAATTGTATATTACTGTAGATTTATTGTAGGTTTTATATGTTAATTTTAGATTAATTGTAGATTTTATATGTTAATTGTACATTTTAAAATCGTCCACTTTAGACTCACACGCGCCAGAATCATTCACTTTGGACTCACGCGGAATCGTCTACTGTGGACTCGCACCAGCATGCCAATAGATGACTTCTATCAAGAAGAGGATCATGCAGAAGTAGAGCGAGTTAGTCCAATACTCGAGGATGATGATACAGAGTTAGTTCAATTGGAAGTAGAATATGTTGATGACGACGATAATCGTCTTGAGAAAGAAGGACACAATGATGATGAGGGAGAAGAAGAAGAATTTGAAGATTCTGATTCAGAAGGACAAGAAGAAGAGTATTACACGGATGATGATACTGACGATGACGAATAATTGTAAATGTGAAGTATAAATATTCAATTATTAAAAGTATTTATTAATCTATTATATATATACTAATTATATTCATATTTGACAGCTATGGTTTGAGAAGTGCGTGCTCGAGGAGGCATTCTTCGTAGGACTACCCCTCGACGATTACCACCTGCCACCCTTGTACCCAGCATCCCCCCATCTTCGGCCATCATAGCCCCACCTGATCTGGCCACCATTCCCCCACCTAATCCAACCACCATTACCCTCTAATCCGTCCACCATTCCCCCACCTGATCCGTCCACTATCTCCCCAACAGATCTAGCCACCATCCCCCCACTTACAGCCACCATTCCTTCAGTTGATCTAGGCCCATCGACATTGAGACGTAGGCCACGAGGGCCTAACAGAATTCTCCCTCCGCTAGTAGAGGGAGAGTCGCGCAGATTTGTTAGTGTGAGTGGTAGAAGGAAAGTAGATGTATTAATTATTCCTTATAATTTATTTATAATTCCTCACAAGTATAATATAGAATTGTACTATATTTTTTGTAGGTTTCAGCAGGAGGATGTCCCACGCACAATAGCGGGGACGATCTGAAAGTTTATGCACGCGGCACGCGATGAGATAGTAAATAATGATCTATGATTTACCGACGGCTTGGAAGCCGTCGGTGATAAACCTTTTATTTGCATTCGTGCCCGACCCTTCCTCTTCTGCTTCTCTTCTTCTCTCCTGGCGTCGCCGCTACCGTTGCCCGCTGCCGTGCCTCGCCGCCCCCCGTTGCCGCACGTGTTTGATCTGACCCTCCGCCGAACCCTTCTTCTCAGTGAGTCTTCCATCCCCGCCGCCGTAGCGCCCTAGCCTGCCCCCTTTTTATCGATTTCCTCCTGCCACCGCTAGGGTCGCCACCAGTGTCGGCGTCCGGCGTGGACGCCGACTCTAAATCCGTTGGCCCCAACAGCATGAACAATAGTCAGCAGCTACATTGCCGGCTACTGTTTGATTAGGGGTTTAACGCCTAATCTAACTAGGTTTAATTTTTGTAGATTTTATATGTTAATTGTACATTACTATACATTTATTGTAGGTTTTATATGCTAATTTTAGATTAATTGTAGATTTTATATGTTAATTGTAGATTTTAAAATCGTCCACTTTAGACTCACGCGCGCCAGAATCATCCACTTTGGACTCACGCGGTATCGTCTACTGTGGACTCGCACCGGCATGCCGACAGATGACTTCTATCAAGAAGAGGGTCATGCGGAAGTAGAGCGAGTTAGTCCAATACTCGAGGATGATGATACAAAGTTAGATTAATTGGAAGTAGAATATGTTGATGATGACGATAACCGTCTTGAGGAAGAAGGACACAATGATGATGAGAGAGAAGAAGAAGAATTTGAAGATTCTGATACAGAAGAACAAGAAGAAGAGTACACAGATGATGATACTGACGATGACGAATAATTGTAAATGTTAAGTATATTCAATTATTAAATGTATCTATTAATCTATTATATATATACTAATTATATTCATATTTGACAACTATGGTTCGAGAAGTGCGTGCTCGAGGAGGCATTCTTCGTAGGACTACCCCTCGACGATTACCACCTGCCTCCCTTGTACCCAACATCCCCCAATCTTCAGCCATCATCCCCCCACCTGATCTGACCACCATTCCCCCACCTGATCCAGCCACCATTCCCCCCTGATCCGTCCACCATTCCCCGACTTGATCCGTCCACTATCTCCCCAACTAATCTAGCCACCATCCCCTCACTTGCAGCCACCATCCCTTCAGTTGATCCAGGCCCGTCGACATTGAGACGTAGGCTATGAGGGTCTAACAGAATTCTCCCTCCGCCAGTCGAGGGAGTGTCGTGCAGATTTGTTAGTGTGCATGGTAGAAGGAAAGTAGATGTATTAATTATTACTTATAATTTATTTATAATTCCTCACAAGTATAATATAGAATTGTACTATATTTGGTGCAGGTTTGAGCAGGAGGATGTCCCACGCACGATAGCTGAGACGATTCGAAAGTTTATGCACGGGGCGTGGCGCGTGGGCCGTCGGTGAGATAGTAAATAATGATCTACGATTTACCGACGGTTTGGAAGCCATCGGTGATAAACCTTTTATTTGCGTTCATGCCCAACCCTTCCTCTTCTGCTTCTCTTCTTCTCTCCCGGTGTCGGCGCTGCTGTCGCCCGCTACCGTGCCTCGCCACCCCCCGCTACCACACGTGTTTGATCTGACGCTCCGCCGAACCCTTCTTCTCAGGGAGTCCTCCATCCCCGCCACCCTAGCGCCTTAGCCTGCCCCCTTTTGATCGATTTTCTCCTGCCACTGCTAGGGTCGCCACCAGTGTCGGCGTCCAACGTGGACGCCGACACTAAATCCCTCGGCCCCAACAGCATGAACAATAGCCAGCAGCTACATTGCCGGCTACTATTTGATTAGGGGTTTAACCCCTATTTTAACTAGGTTTAATTTTTGTAAATTTTATATGTTAATTGTACATTACTGTAGATTTATTGTAGGTTTTATATGTTAATTTTAGATTAATTGTAGATTTTATATGTTAATTGTACATTTTAAAATCGTCCACTTTAGACTCACGCGCGCCAGAATCGTCCACTTTGGACTCACGCGGAATCGTCTACTGTGGACTCGCACCGGCATGCCGACAGATGACTTCTATCAAGAAGAGGATCATGTGGAAGTAGAGCGAGTTAGTCCAATACTCGAGGATGATGATACAGAGTTAGTTCAATTGAATGTAGAATATGTTGATGACGACGATAACTGTCTTAAGGAAGAAGGACACAGTGATGATGAGGGAGAAGAAGAAGAATTTGAAGATTCTGATACAGAAGAACAAGAAGAAGAGTATTACACGGATAATGATACTGACGATGACGAATAATTATAAATATGAAGTATATATATTCAATTATTAAAAGTATCTATTAATCTATTATATATATACTAATTATATTCATATTTGACAGCTATGGTTCGAGAAGTGCGTGCTCGAGGAGTCATTCTTCGTAGGACTACCCCTCGACGATTACCACCTGCCACCCTTGTACCCAGCATCCCCCTATCTTCGGCCATCATCCCCCCACCTGATCTGGCCACCATTCCCCCACCTGATCCAGCCACCATTCCCCCACCTGATCCGTCCACTCACTAACAAGCATCCAACCATACCCATGATGGATGCATAGTTCATCAAATAAGAGGCCCAAAAACTAACTCCAAGAATCATAGTTCTCTCCCTCTACCACAGCCCACGCAATTGGGAACATCTGATCATTCCCATTTCTGCCAACTGCTAAAAGCAACAGTTCCCCGAGAAAAGTCTTCAAAAAACACCCATCAAATCCGATGATTGGCCTACATCCATGAAGAAATCCCTTTCTTAAAGCATCGAAACCAATATACAGTCGTCTGAATATAGGAGGTGCACCTGTATGTGCCCGATCACACACAATGTTGAACAAGCTTGTTTGGTTCATAATTCGGAGTTGTGCCAAATATGCACCAAGCATTGCATAATGCTCTTCAAGTGATCCTCGAATGATTTTTAAAGACTTTCATTTCGCTCTGTAGCTTTTCATTATAGGAATAGTAATGTAAAGTTTGCTAAGCAAATCTTTTTCCATTTCCTCCACAGTCCAATTAGGATTGCTCCTAAATATATGCAGATAGTTCTTTGCTTTCCAGCCCACAGTGGCTTGTCTATTCCTCAAATTTCTTGTACATTTGTGTTGACTTTCATATGTCTTCACAATCAATGTCACTTCACTCTTCATCCAACTAACGTATATTCTCCAAGGGCAACCAACCTCGCACTTTGCTTCCATTTTCTTTGTGCTTGTTCTACACCATTTGATATTATAATCATTCGCAATAGCATAGTTTTGAACAGCTTCTTTAAAGTAGGCAGTCGACTCAAATTTCATTCCAAGTTCAAGTTTAACATCACTTACACGACCATCTAGATTATGGACTTTGCGGCGAACCTTTTTCCTCACAAAATCATTGTCTAAAGCAGCTTCGTCATCAATAGTGACAGGTGTAATGATCTCATCATTTCTATTTTCATATTCTAATCGGTTCATTGTCTTCAATTGTAACATTTTCATCTTCATCTACATTTTCATCCTCATCTACATTTTCATTCAGTGTTGTTGTTGCATGCACTATAATGGGCACCTCTTCAGAGAAACTAATATCATCACTTCTGTATTCAACAGTGACTGGTCTAAGGTCAGTCTCTCTTCTTCCCTTCTTTATACATCTAGAAATCAAGTATTCATCATCACTTTGGCTTTCAAATTCAGTTGACACTATATCATCGTCAGTTTCTCCAACTGGATCATAGTCTTCATCCTCAGATGACTGTGGCCCTTCTTGTTCATCAGCCTGTACATTTGGGCCAACTGAACTAATTAGTTGTTCGTCAGCCTATACATGTGGGCCAACCTGAGCTAAATTTTCATCTTCAACGTCAACATCAACTTCAGCCTGTATTTGTGCATCATCTACCGTTCTTGTATTTTTGAGGAAATCATCTACCTCGGATAGTTGCACTCGATGTTGATGAGAAAAAAAGTCATCTTCATTGGAATCACTGCTAATATGTAACTGCAGAATAAACATGAATAGTTAACATGCAATCATAATATGTAACTAATAATATTCATGCACGTACATTGATCGACTACATATCTATATTCATGCACGTACAAAAATATTGCATCTAAACCCTATATATTTAAACCCTAATGCCCTAAATATGATTGCATTAGTTTAAATAAAGCATTATATATAGACAATCTGTACTGAATAAAACTTCAAATTAACGTTGAGTTGAGGGCATTTACCGGCGCTGAGGGAGATGACCGGTTTGCTGGAGGTAAGACGATCCTTTGAATCCTATTTGATCGCCGAACCATTGATAGCCCGAGGTGACGAGGTAGCAAGAGATGGTCGACTTCACTATTGATAGCCCAAGGCGACGACGACGAGATGGTCGACTTCACTATTGATAGACCGAGGTGATGAGGCATAGCAGCGAAGACGACTTCAGTGGAGGCAATATGGGATGCTTAGATGGGCGACTTCACTGGAGGCGACGAGGCAGTAGACCGGCGACCAGCGATTGGCGACTGGCGAACGAGGGCGATTTCACGGGGCGACAGACAAGAATCGAGTGGGGACAAATTTTAGTCGGGTATCAGGGATTAGGGCCGGATTTGATTAGGGTTTTTTCAAAAAAATATATATATTAATAGTTAACGTGGCATAGGCTGTAAGTTAAAAATTGATATTTAAAAAAAATATTTTTAATTAAATGCTGACATGGCAACGCGATTATTAAAAAAATAATTTTTAATATGCTGAGTCAGATGTCATGTCAGCACCTAACGATGAAATTGACGGGCATCTAACGTCGGGCTAGAATTAATATCAATTTAATAGTTTGGGATGTAATTGATACAAATAAAAGTTTGGGCTAGATTTGTGAAAAGTGCCATAGTTTGGACTATATTCGTCAATTAATCCTATTTTAAATTAACTTGCAAATTTAAATTAATCCTATTTTAATTTAACTTGCAAAAGTTTGGACTATATTCGCGCCGACGCTCAATCACTGCCCGATCAACTCCAGGTATGATGCAACCCCCCACTCTTCCTTGTCGCCGACGTCAAGCTTGGTTGGGCCGAAGCCCTAAGGTTTTGGCCTCCGATCTCTGACGACCGGCAAAACATCCCGCTGGTGTATGTGCCATTGCACATACACCGCTCCAATACTATGATTAGGGTTTAACCCTAATCACACTGATCAGTGTGATTAGGGGTTAAAATTAACCCCTAATCAAACTGTGAGTAGGGTTTTTACCCTAATCATAGTTTGATAGGGATGAGCAGTAATTTTCTCAAACCAAAACAATCAACTACACAGTTGATAAATCAACAAATAACAGGAATAAAATGGAAGAAAAACAACACCAAATTTACGTGGAAAACCCTCTAGTTTAGAGGAAAAAACCACGGGGCAAACCGCGCGGTAGCAAATCCACTATCAAGAATAAATAGTATAATGTTCTGCCCAAATCTGAGGCCTACAATAATTTGGAATAACAAGTAGATTTCCTTTTGAGGAAAATATAAAAAATATCTCACCAAGAAAAGAATGAGATCATTGACCACCAAAAGCACCTCCAAACTATTGGTTGCTACCCATCAAAATTGCTCTCTCTGTGAAGCACCAAAGCCTCTTCAAATCTTTCTCCTCCTTAGGTGTTTTTCTTCAACAGGAACAAAAAAAAACCCAACCGTAACCACCAGGAGAAGAAAACAAATAAACCCTTGTTTTGATTGATCTTAGCCCTAGGATTAAATTAGATGAAACTTAATCCTAGCCATCCAAAGTAAAGTAAGTGGCGCTGGACCAAAGGCACATAACGTGCCTAACAATCTCCCCCTCCAACCCCATTAAGAGGAGATATTCATTAGACATAATCTAACAAAGAGTTTGCCTTGACCAAGATGTCCATCCCGGCCAAGTCATTACACAGCTCAAGCTTTTCTCTTGGAACAACTTTAGTCAACATATTCGAAGCATTCTCATCAGTGTGAATTTTCTTTAGTTGCAACTGTTATTCTTCAACTACTGCACGCAACCAATGGTACCTGATATCAATGTATTTTGTCCTAGCATGGTACATGGAGTTCTTACT
Organism: Canna indica; assembly: GCA_034359265.1. Taxonomy (NCBI): domain Eukaryota; kingdom Viridiplantae; phylum Streptophyta; class Magnoliopsida; order Zingiberales; family Cannaceae; genus Canna; species Canna indica. The sequence continues at coordinate 22,863,092 of CP136895.1, read as the reverse complement.
CAAATCCAAAGCACTCTAGCTATCACAAAACACTACATACTCCCTTTGATTCAACCCCATTTCAAGACGAAATCTTTTCAACCAAAGCATTTCTTTACATGCTTCCGTTGCTGCAATGTACTCAAACTCTGTGGTTGATAAGGCTATACACTTTTGCAACTTAGACTGCCAAGATACAGCTCCCCCTAGAAAGTGAATATGTATCCTGAAGTAGACTTTTTGCCATCAAGATCACCTGCCATGTCTGCATCGGTGAATCCCTTAAGAATTACTTGTGAAGCTCCAAAAATCAAGCACATCTTCAAAGTACCATTCAAATATCTAAAAATCCACTTAACTACTTCCCAGTGAACCTTTCCCGGGTTTGAAAGAAACCTACTCACTACTGTTGTGTGACATCTGACACTAGAAGGGGGGGTTGAATAATGTCAGTCCCCTTTTACAAATTTCTTTTGCTCAATTTTATCTTAGCTCAATGCAATTGTTCATTGATGGTTGATATGATCTCAATTCAATGTCAATGATAAAAGCAAGTTAAATAAACAATGCAAACAATAATATTTATAGTGGTTCGGCCAATCGCCTACTCCACTACCTTGGCTCCTTACCAAGGATTTCTAAACACTACTTTATAGAATTTATGTTTCCCTTTGAATACACTTGAGGACACCCTTCTCCCTCACTTGGAGAACACCTCAATCCTATTCATCTAGGCAAAACACAATTCTACAAAGTTTACCTTAAGTGTTTCCTAGCACACCTAGCAAGCTATCTCAAACTAGAAAACAAGATATAATAAGGATCAAATACAAGGAAAGAGCTAAGGAATCAAAGATTAAACCAAGCTTCTTTCCATTGCCTTCTTGTCTTCAACTCGCAAGATGATGACTCCAAGGATTGCAGCCAAGTTGAAGCAGAAAGAAGCAGCGCCTGGATTTGCTGTTGAGAATGTAAGCAGAGGGCGTGCGCAGGTGAAGGTCTTTGAAGGCTTTAAAGAACTCTTTTAATGCTCAAGTAAGATTACAAAAAGTGTTTAATGAAGTTTGGTGAGGGGTATTTATAACCCCTCACCCGAACGGACCGTTCAACGGGTGAAAAGTCGACCGTTGAGCCCGTTCAGTCGCGGTCGGTCGATCTGTCGGTCGATCGACGGATCGACCGCTCGCAGTTGAGAGAGGTTGGTCGACCGTCGGGTCGACCGCCAACAAATCTTCCGACATTCGGTCGACCCATCGGTTGACCGAATTGCTGCAGCGAGTCACGAGAATAAGGCTATCTTTAGGTCGATCGACCGATTGGTCGACCGCTACCTTTCTGCCAAATTTTCGCCTCTGTCGGTCGACCAACCGGTCGACCGGTGCAGCCCAGCTGTTTGCCCTTCGCTACATTCGGTCGACCGGCTGGTTGGTCGACCGAATGGCTTCTGCCAAATTTTTGCGATCTTCTGTCGACCAGTCGGTCGACCGAATGGGCTGCATCGCCATTCTATTGCCTTGTTCGGTCGATCGACTTGTCGACCGATCCTAGGCTGAGGATGATTAATTTCTTGTATTTTTACATGCCATTTCTAAGGGTTTGGTTACCAAGTTTCAACTTGGATAACCTTACAATTTTGGCTTGGGATAAACTATCCTAGGGACATATTACATTAAATCTACTTGATTCAATACCGAGCCATTCTTCAACGATTTCTTCTTTCATTTCTTTGACGATCTTTTCCGTCGTCCCTTTTGAATGGATTTGGCATGCGTATCGCAACCTCAACCTGAAGTCAAAACTACACAATTGGATTAAATACATTTTTGTTATCATCAAAATAAAGATCGAGGCTTAAGAGAGACCCTTAAGCCAACAACTACACCAACTACATAAGCAATATCAGGATGTGTGCAAACCATTAGATACATTAATGAACCAACTCTAGAAGAATAGGGAATAGAAGCCATAATATCCTTTTCTTCTGTAGTTACTGAACAAGATTTCTTACTGAGATTAAAATGGTTTGCAAGAGCTGTGCTAACAGGTTTAGCTTGTTGCATGTTGAATCTCTTAAGCACCCGTTCAACATACTTTTCCTGTAATAACCATAGTTTTCCAGCTTTCCTATTCCGGATAATATCCATGCCCAAAATCTGCTTTGCCGGACCTAAATCCATCATATCAAAGGACTTAGACAAATCCTCTTTTACCCTACGAATCATTTCAGCATCTTGTCCCACAATCAACATGTCATCAACATATAACAAAAGAATAATAAAATTACCGTTTAAAAAATTCTTAATATACACACAAGGGTCTGTTTCAGTTCTTTTGAACATATGTCTCACTATAAATGAGTCAAACTTCTTGTACCATTGTCTCAGAGCTTGTTTCAGGCCATATAAGCTCTTCTTCAACTTGCAAACCATGTGTTCCTTTCCTTTCAATTCAAAACCCTTTGGTTGATCCATATAGATCTCTTCTTGCAAGTCACCATGCAAGAATGCATTCTTGACATCAAGCTGCTCAAGCTCTAGATTCAAACTAGTTACCAGACCCAACACTACTCGAATGGAACTCATCTTCACAACTAGAGAGAAGATCTCATCAAAATCAATGTCTGGCTTCTGACTGAAGTCTTTCACCACCAATCGAGCTTTGTATTTCACTAGCTTGTCTCCATCCTTTTTCAGCTTAAACACCCATTTGTTTTTCAGAGGCCTTCTCCCTTTTGGAAGTTCAACAAGTTCATATGTGACATTTTTGAGCAACGAATCCATTTCCTCTTTCATTGCTCTTATCCAACACTCTCTATCTAGAGTAAACTGCACTTCCTTGAAGCTCTCTGGCTCCCCTTCGCTAGTCATCAATATGTTGTCTGAACTAGGATATCTAGTGGATGGCTGATGCTCCCTAGTAGATCTCCTAAGTGAAGGTTTTGCATTTTCTGGTGCTGGAGTCTGCTCCCCCTACTCAACACTCTCTGCATCTGATCCATCATCAACTGTGGCTGGCTCACTTGTACCCTATAGTTCTGTACCCTGTGTATTTCCATCATCTGTGACTCTCTCCAGTGAAACTGATGTCGCTGTCAAGTCATCATCATACTCAACAATAACATGTGTAGTCTTTCCCTTTTCCACTAAGTCTGCTATCATCTCATTTTCATCGAAAATCACATCTCTGCTTTTGACTATCTTTTTCTTCTTTGGATCCCATAACCTGTAACCATATTCCTCATCACCATACCCAACAAAAACACACGGAGTGGCTTTATTGTCAAGCTTTAACCTCTGCTCTTTTCGAACATACACAAATGATTTACACCTGAAAGCCTTCAAATGAAAATATGAAGGACTTTTCCTGTCCATATTCTCTCTGGAATGTCAAAGCTCAAAGGAACTGATGGTGATCTATTAAGTAGATAACAGGCCTTGTTAACTGCTTCTCCCCAAAATGACTTTGGCAACTTAGCCATCCTCAACATACATCTAACTCTTTCCATAATTATATGATTCATTCTTTCAGTTACACCATTATGCTATGGTGTTGCGGGTTCTATCAACTCATGCCGAATACCATGCTTTGAACAGTACTCCTCAAAGGCACTAGATGTGTACTCTCCACCATTATCTGTACAAATACACTTCAAGGACAACCCTGTCGTCCTTTCCACCATGGCATGAAACTTTTGAAAATACTTCAGTACCTGACTTTTTTTTCTCAACAAGAACACCCAAGTTTTTCGTGAAGCATCGTCAATAAAAGTAACAAAGTATCTATTACCACCATGAGACTCAACCTCAATGGGATCACAAACATCAGAATGTATCAATTCCAACTTATTTTCTTTTAGTTTACGATGCTTACTAAAAGAAACTCTATGATGCTTACCAAGCAAACAATGATCACAAGAGTTAAGGGACATGCCTTTCGATGAAGAAATGAGGGACTACCTCGCCAAAACCTTCAACCCTTTCTCGCTCATGTGTGCTAGCCTATTATGCCACATGCTTGCTGAAGCATCATCCTCAGCGGCATTTATCTGGCTGCTGCACAATCGCATCCAAGTCTTGTACATAGTGCAACACAACTTTCCCTTTGCAACTATTAAATATCCTTTGAGAAGCTTCCACTGCCCACTTTTATGTTGACTCTCATACCCTTCCTTGTCCAAAGCATTCACTGCAAGTAAGTTCATCCTCAGATCTGGAATGTGTCTCACATCCTTCAAAGTCAATGTGCAACCAGTACGAGTCTGAACAACAATATCACCAATCCCGACAATTTGCGACACACTATTATTTCCCATCTTGATAAACCCAAAGTCTCTTGCTTTGTAAGTTGTAAACAACTCCCTGTTGGAAACACAATGGTATGACGCCCCAGTGTCAACAATCCACTCAATACCTGGATCACCAACATGGTTACACTCACCATGTGAACAAATCAAAGAAACTGGGTGATCATGAGAACTTGCAGATGCAACACTATTATCATATGAGTTCTTCTTGTTTTTCCCATCTTTTCATTCTTTCTTCAAGATCCAACAATTTCGCTTAATGTGGCCAGGTTTGCCACAATGATAGCACTCCACCTTATTGAACTTAAACTTGTTTTTGGACTTGCTACGGCCTCTAAAATCCTTGCCCCTATTCTTGCTTATGCCTTTGTTCTCTATGACAAGAGCTTGACTCCTAGTGTTTGATTCCTTTCATCTTGCTTCTTCATTTAAAATATTGTCTTTAACCATCTCCAAGTTTACCTTGCCATTTGGAGCTGAATTAACAGTAGTGACAACTAGTGTTTCCCAACTATCTGATAGTGAGCCAAGAAGAAACAATGCCTTCATTTCATCATTCATACTAAGCCCCATAGTATTCATTCGATTAAGCAAATCTTGAAAATCACTCAAGTGTTCAGTAATAGTTCGTCCCTCCTTATATTGTAGGATAGCCAGCTTTTTAACAAGCAAAACTTTGTTCATGCCATTTTTTCTCTCATACAAAGGTGCCAACTTTGTCCATACACTGTGAGCACTGATCTCCAGCGATACATGATGAAAAACACTGATATCAACCCATTTTCTAATGGTGCCCAACGCCTTTCTATCCAATTTCTTCCACTTCTCATCCTCAATATCCTTTGGCTTACCAAAATCACCCAATACCGACTCATACAAATCCTTGCAGTATAAATGATCCTCTATCATTGGCTTCCAAATTGAATATTTTGAAGCTGTCAATTTTATCATGAAATTTCCATCACCATCCATGAACCTAGCTCTGATACCACTTCATAGGAATGAGCAATAATTTTCTCAAACTAAAACAATCAACTACACAGTTGATAAATCAACAAATAACAGGAATAACATGGAAGAAAAACAACAACAAATTTACGTGGAAAACCCTCTAGATTAGAGGGAAAAAACCACGGGGCAAACCGTGCGGTAGCAAATCCACTATCAACAACAAATAGTACAATGTTCTGCCCAAATCTGAGGCCTACAATAATTTGGAATAACAAGTAGATTTTCTTTTGAAGAAAATATAAGAAAGATCTCACCAAGAAAAGAATGAGATCATTGACCACCAAAAGCACCTCCAAACTATTGCTTGCTACCCATCAAAATTGCTCTCTCGGTGGAGCACCAAAGCCTCTTCAAATCTTTCTCCTCCTTAGGTGTTTTTTCTTCAACAAGAACAAAAACACCCCATCCGTAACCACCAAGAGAAGAAAACAAATAAACCCTTGTTTTGATTGATCTTAGCCCTTGGATTAAATTAGATGAAACTTAATCCTAGTCATCCAAAACAAAGTAAGTGGGGATGGACCAAAGGCACATCACGTGCCTAACATCACCAATATAACCCCTTCTATTCGCAATAATTGTACATGGAGTTGTATGAGGTGGAAATAGCATGTACGGTTTTGTGGTCCGATAGTTAAGGATGAATTATTGGTCAACTTTTCCAATATCATCCCTAAGAAACCAAACTCTATCTTACCATTTTTTTTTAACAAAAAAAACTTGTATTCAGTTCAAGAGAGGTAAAAGGAATATAAGTGAAGCGGGAGAAGAGAGGAGAAACCAAACAAGAAGAAAACAACAACAACAACAACAATAGACTAGGTGGTATACAACCCCACTAGACCGCCAAGACGTGCAAACAACATTAAGTAGGGGTATCAAGGCGGCAACCTCAGAGGCAAGTTCAGAGTGAGATTTACTGTTGTCTTCGAACACCCTCAAATTTCTCTCGTGCCAAATCTTGGATCTCCATATTATTACCAATCAAAAAAGCAGGTGTAATCTTCGATAACTCCCCGAGGTATTTTCCTCCCAAGGCTTATGCGCAAGGGAGCAAAAGGAAGTACAAGCGAGCCTCAGAATCATCAACCATCCATCACGGGTGTAAGAGCAATCACTGATGATATGGTCATGTGATTCAACCTAGGCGTTACAGAGAGGACACGATGGTGTGACTTGTACATTACGGATGATCAATCTGTCCATAGTTAATATGCACCGCTTCTCGACGAGCCAATTATGAATAGAAATAGCTTGCAGGCATCCCTTCTGCCAAAGGAACTTAAATCTGGGATCCACAAGCCCCTTAAAAGTCAAGAGCATGTAGAGGAATTTTGTTGAGAAGACGCCATCGGTGTTCCATTTCCAAAGATTTTTATCATTTCTACACGATTAAAGGAAAGGAGCTAAGTCATCAGCCATATTGTGAAGTGACTCGGAGGGGACGAGGTACCTTGTGAAGATTCCTGAGGGCCCTCTAGACTTTGCTTCAACGATTGATACATCTGGGTTGCAAGCAGCAAGGAAAAGAAGCGAATATATGTCTCGCAGATGTTCCCCAAAGAACCACGGGTCGTGCCACAGCTGGAAGGAAGATCCTTCTCCCGCAATATAGGTGAGGGAAATGCCAAAAATATCAATCAAATTGTTGATACTCTTCCAAATTGGTAAAAAACTCCGACAATCACCAATATTCACTACTAGAATAGTTGCTTTCACCAACGGGGCTCACCAACGGTCGTCCAAGCCGTTAGAACTATCCACGGTTTTCCACGGCGGCCTCAGCTCGTTGCTCAAAGCCGATGGCGCGCACGGGATGCGAAATAAAATAAGTTATCAGCCACGACTTAGAGAAGGCGTAGTAGGCCCTCGGTGATATGAATTAGTCATTAGTCACAGCTAACAGTGACTGTCAGTGATATAATGATGGCATGCACTCGGTGCGAAAATAAAAAACTAATCAACGACGGCTTAGAGAGGGCCACGTCGATCGTTGGTGCTATAGTAAATAATAATCCACAATTTACCAACGGCTGATGAGCCGTCCATGAAAAAAGCTTTTTATTTGCATTCTCACCCAACCCCTCTTCTTTCTCCTTGTCTCTCCTCTCTCTTTTGCTCTTCGCCGATTTGTCGCCATCAACGTCATTCGCCGCCCGTCGCCCGAGTTCCATGCCGCTGCCTCACCACCCATCGCCGCTGCTGCCTTCTCCTATCCGACGTCGCTACTGCCTTCTTCGCCCAGCCCCGCTACCTCGCTGATGTCCATCGCCGCCTCTTCCTTGTCACCGATCAGGTAACCCCTCCCTCCCCCTCTCCGGCTGGTTGTGGCCGAAATCCTAGGTTTTGGCCTCTGTCGACCGGCAGTAGCATTAGGTATTTTTTTAGATTAATTGTTAGATTAAATTTGTAGATTAATTTATATAGATTAGTTTTTAGATTAATTTATATAGATTAAATTTTAGATTAATTAGGGTTTAATTAGTTTATTATTTGCTAATTAATATTTAGATTAGTTAGAGTTTAGATTAATTTTTAGATTAATTTGTTGAGAATAATGCTATGTTAATTAGTTAAAATTAATGCTATGTTTTAGATTAATGTTAATTAGTTAAAATGTTAATTAGTCTGGAATATATCATTCTCAATGGACTCGCATCGGAATCGACCACTGTAGACTCGTGCCGAAATCGTCCATTGTGAACTCGCGCCGGAATCATCCACAATGGACTCGCGCCGAAATCGTCCACTGTGGACTCTCACCGGAATTGTCCACTGTGGACTCACGCCAGAATCGTCCACTGTGGACTCACGTCGTAAACGGCCATTATACGTGGACTCGCGTTGGAATCGTCTACTATGGGCTCGCACTGGCATCCACAAATTTAGAAAATAATCATGACGAGTTGATACGTTTCACGTATGCATCAACGAGTCAGATTTTAATTTTGCAAAACCTTAGATCCATTTGGGGGTTGTATATTCGTGTAAACAAAGTAAATGATCTTTTATACGATGTATAACCCTTGAATTGTCCCTAATTGGACAATTTGGGAACATAGTTATTTGCATTGCACTTAGTTTTTTCTTTTAGTCATTATTCATTTTTAAATTTTTGCTATTGTATCTTTTATATGATACGTGTATTCGGTGAACTGTAAGGAGAAGTTGTTGGCCTCAGGTCTTCAACCTTGATCTTAATCTCGATTTTGATGATAACAAACATGAAATAATATTTTCATGGGAAAATATTTTCAAGTTCCAAGTCGGTTAGTGCTCGATGTCCGCGATGGAAAATATCAAAAAACTAGAAGGACATTGGTCGACGTGCTCGGATTCGTTGGAAAGAATATAGTTTAGGTTTAGGGTGTCTAGATCATTTGTATTAATCCTCATCATGATGAAGAGACCTCTGAAGAATGAAACCCGAACCGAAGAAAGAATCGAAAAGTACCAGTACTTTCTAGCATCGACCGATGAGTGACCGGCAAGAGGTTGAAAGCCACAATGGGCTTTCAGTCAACGCCTAGTCGCTTGCCGGTCGATCGAGTACTGGTACTTTCTAGCATCGACCGACGAGTGACCGACGAGAGGTTGAAACCCACAATGGACTTTCGGTCGATGCTCGGTTGATGGTCCGGTTGATCGACGATCGACCGGCAAGCGACCGGCGGTCGATAACGGCTTTTTTTTGAGTCGTTGTGCTGCTTCATCCGAGCCTCACTCTTTGGCTCCCTATAATTAAGCCTCCCCAGCCTTCCTTACACCTTCCAACTATTATTGAGCCATTATATGTGATCCTAAAGCTTTGATTGAGCCACTTTCATCTCAAAAGCCTAGTTTCTTCATCTACCCTGGATTGAGCTTTCATTCTTCATCGATTTATCATTTTGAGGCATCAAGAGGACTAGGGATTCATGTTTGGAGCCAAGTATACTTTGTTTAGTATTTTTGCTCCATTTACTTGTGTATTTTCTTGTTTATTTCATGTATCTCAAGTTGTGTAAAGATATAGTGTGTAGATCTTCAGTTGGGTGGCTTCCTTGGTTGTAAGGCTTAAATCCATCGGTGTAAACTTAATTTGCGAGTATTAGTGATTGTTGTCCCTTAAGGTTGAGGTGGAAGAGTGCTCTCGGTAAGAAGGCGGAGACTTCCGGGTGTGGAAGTGCCTTAGGTTGAGAGCGGAGACTCTTCGGGTAAAAGGTTCACATTGTAAGGGAAATGATATAATCAAGTAAAGTTAAGTTTGGAAATCCAAAGCGGGGTGGTTAGGTAGTGCAGTAGGCATTGGGGCCAAACCACTATAAATCTCGGTGTTTGCATTACATATTGTGTTTGTGTTTAAATTGCCTTATTCATTGCTTCCACTTGTTATTTGAATTAGTGAATTGCTAAGTAATCAAGAGTCGATTAAAATCGTATTTAGGGTAAAGATTAGCGAACACACTATTTAGCCCACCTCTAGTCTTGGCCATTTCACCAACATATGCTAAAATTTAGAATGAAGTTAATGACTAAAACAAATATTTAGTGCAATATGAATACCATGAATCTCGAATGGAGTATGATCATCCCAACTAAAGACATTAACTAAAGATATTACCAACTTTTTGACAGAACATGTCGGGCGATCGAAGTTGGATGCATCGACGAATTCATCGTGAAGCTACAATAGATGAATTTCGAGTAGGCTTAAATTACTTCTTAAATTTCACCTATTCGAATCGAAAATTTGTTAGAGGTGATAAAATCAAATGTCCGTGCCGGAAATGCTCGAACGTAAGATTTTTGGATTTGGAAACTGTCCCAATGCATCTATATACAAGAGGATTCACACCAAGATATTTTGTATAGAATTGTCATGGAGAGTCATGTGAAGTTGGGACGTCGAACAATCCTATTATTTATATTCATGGTGAATCTTCTAGTGTCGTTGTTTCTTTCTCCAATCCACCTAATCCTTATATAACAATGATACTGGATAGTCTTGGCGGTCAATTCCATTTAAATGATAATGTCGAGTCAGTTACTGAGACGCTAGTGCCACCAGATACTACGATAGTTGAAGTCATAGAAGAACAACCTGTGATACAGATTTAATTTGCTGAATAAGGAGGCTGCAAAATTTTATATGCCAACTTTTATAAGACGAAAAAGTTGATGAAGAAATTAGGGCTTGGGTACGAAAAGATACACTCCCCGAGTGGATTCCTACACATGTGTGGGATCAACTTGTTGAGCGGTGGTCCACGCCTGAGTGGCAGGAGGTCTCCAGCACTACGGCGTGACCGGGGGGGGGGGGACGGACAACGAGGGCGCGCCACACTAGTGGCTCCGTGTCTTTTGCGGTGCATGAGCGTCGTATGGTATGTACTATTTACTTACTTTTAATTCAATTATATATTGTGTACAATTATATATACTAATGTATTTGTTTTCTAATGTTAGACGTGGGTGGAGGAGGATGGCACCGTCCACAGACCCTCGCTGACGGAGGTGTTTGAGCGCACTCACCATCCGCGACATGGGGCGGGGGACTATGTCGATAGGAGGGCCGCAGTCACCACGGTAAGTATATATATTTGATTTACGCAATTTTTATTTATAGTTTATATATATGTAGTATTTAAAAAATAAACTTGTGTAGGAGACATACACGAGGATCGTCACCCAGTGAGGAGGAACGCCATAGGACTTTGATCCTGTAGCGTAGGTCGAGGGTGCAGGTGGCTGGGAGCACTCACGTGTTTATGGTTTTGCCAACAGTGGCCATGCACGAGCCGTGTTAGGGCCACTTGGGGCATCGACCCCTCCCATTGTGGGTGAGCGACCCTGCACATCCTGGGCATAGGACCAGAGACGGATAGAGGCCTTGGAGTCTGAGCTTACACAACAGCTACAATTGATGGAGGAGCAGCACAAACGATGGAGGAGCAGAGACGGATGAATGAAGAATTGAGATGGGAAGTGGAGGAGCAGAGACGGACGATGGATGCACAGAGATAGATGATGGAGAACATGCAGGCGCTCCCGACTCAGATTGTAATTCACTCCGGCATTCATATACCGATGATGTCCAAGCCATCCCCCTCGATCCAATTGACGCACCCCCACCCAATCGACGCTCATGACCTAGTCGTTGTCGGCTCCACCGCCTTCACCGGCTCCACCACAACCGTGACATTTTGGTTTATTGTATTTTGATTATATTTTGATACTTGATAGCCTCCGTTTGAGGCTTAGATTGATGATATTTAAGTAAAAATTGTATGGTTGGTTGTATTTGTATGTGTAAGATGTGTTTGTGGTTGTAAATTGGTTGTAAATAGATTGTATCGTGTGAATATTATTGTATACAGGAATTTCCAAAATTTTAATTTTTTTCAATTACAAGATATAACATCAGCGACAGCTTACCAACGGATGACCGTCACTAGGCTGTCACCGAAAGCGTATCGTAACTGACTGATGGCTTGGGTAGCATCAAATATCACGGTTGCTAATAATATCAACGATGGCTCGTATCCATTGTTGATAATTAAATCTCAGCGACTGCTGTCTTGGTCATCACTGATGTAAGTAAAGCAACGACAGCTCTTGTAGCTATCGCTGATAATTACTTGGGACGATCGTCCCGCACCGTCACAAATTATCTGAGACACACACATAAGGGACAGTGCGCGCTGTCTGTGATAGTCATCATCGACGGCTCAACAACGGTATTAGCCGTCGGTGAAGCTTATATTTCTAGTAGTGATTAAGGTGCAACATATGAGGATAGAGAGTTGAAATAATGTCACACTAAGGCATTCTGCCTAGCTGCAGTAGCTTCCATATCCACTTGCCTACCTGGCAGGGTTGTGAAAGGCTAAATCAAGGATGCCAAGACCACCATCAGAAAGACCATAGGTAAGGGAGTCCCAACTGACTAAGCATTTTCCTTAAGAAGATGAGTCTCGCCTCCCGATCCAACAGAAGGTCCGCCTTCTACTATCAACCTACTTAATGGCCCAACGCGGTGCTTGGAAAATGGCAAAGATATAAGAAACTTAACTCGTGAGTATGCTGTTGATGAGAGTTAGACGGCTGGCTCTGAAGAGAGAGGATCCCTGCTAGGAGGCCAGACGACTATCCAATCTTGTGATGACTTAAGACCAATCTGACTTGGTGAGTCTCCCCGCCCGCAATGGTAACCCCTGGTAGTTGATGGGAAAGGATCTGATAGAGCAACCAAGGATATTTGCCACAAGAGAAGCCTTGGTTGTATCACCACCCAAATGGATGACCTTGTTTTTTTTCAACATCTAGCCTCAGGCCTGTACATAAGTCAAAACATCTGAGCATAAAACCGATGGAAGAGATGGAGTCAACATTGGCTTTGCTGAACTGGAGAAGATCGTCTGCAACTAGGATATGAGTAACGCCTCCGATAATGTGATTGTCGAGAGCCCCCGTGAGTAGACCCTGAGTGACCGCCCTAGTGATGAGGTCGGGAGAGAGCATCAGTAACCATGTTGAAGAGCATGGGGGAAGATCCCGTGACTAGACCCTGAGTAACCAGTGATGAGGGCTCCCCTGCCTTAGACCTCTTTTGTTTTTGAAGGGCCTGCCCTCCGAACCATTGATGATAAAAGAAGATTCCATCGTATGAAGGAGATTATAAATCCATGATTGCCATCTAGGAAGGAAGCCTCTTGCATCGTGTAGTTGAAGAATAAAGCTCCTATTTACCGAGACGAATGCCTTCTCAAAGTCAACCTTAATGAGGCAAACGTCATGATCCAAGTTTCTACAACCCCAAACAATTTTCGACGCGGTCATAAAACAATCAAGCGTGTTGCGTCCCCTAATAATAGCACCCTGCTTGTCGTCCACTAAGTCTGGAAGAAATGGTGTTAGCTGATTAGCTAAAAGCTTTGAAAAAATCTTAACGGTCCTATTCTATAGGTTGATCGGTCTGAAATTTTTCATCGTGTTAGCCTCTAGTACTTTGGGTATAAGGACAATACAAGCTTTGTTGATGCGAGAAAAAGCCACCGACGAATTCTGTAGCTCAAGGAGGATGTTGAGTACTAAGTTCCCAATAGTAGGCCAGAACTTCAAGTAGAATTCCATCGTAATCCCATCGGGGCCCGGAGCCTTGAGAGACTTGGCATGCTTCACCACATCATACACCTCCTCCAAAGTGAAAGGGTCATCCAAGTGTTGCACGTCCAGAGAAGGAGGCTCAAAGAAGGCATATCATTTTAATTGGAGCGGAGGCTTGGTCTCTCGCCCAAGGAGACCAACGTAGAAATCCCTGAAGATAGAAGCAATGCTCTTGCAATCCTTGACAAGTTTGTCAAGTGTTTGAATAGAGGAAATCCAGTTGATTCTTCTCTTGTTTGAAGCACAAAGTTGGAAATATCTGGTGTTTCTGTCACCCTCTCTGAGCCATCGCTTCCTCCCAATTGAGCTAGACCAAAAAGTCGCCATAATGATATTATTGAACTGGTCTGAAAGAAGCCAACCATTCTCAATTTTGAAAGGCTACCGAGGCTTCAAAGTTCTTGGCATCGTCTTGAGGAACAAAGGGTTATGATCAGACAGTTTCCTATAACCAATTAGTGCAAGAAGATCCGGAAATAATACCGTGAAACCATTGTTGATGAGAATTCGATCAAGCTTTGCCAGGGTCGGAGGAGTCTGGTTGTTAGTCCAAGTGAACGAGTTCCCATATAATGAAATGTCCAAAATCAACAATGAATTCCTAGAAACGCCATGAGTCGACAAGATTGTCGATGTAGTTACTATGTTCCCCGTTATGTGTGAAAATATTAAAATCCCCACAATGATGGATGGCACAGAAAAGATGAAGGGAATCTGACGAAGTTCCTGGATAAAAAGAGCTCTGTGACAACAACTAGGAAGCCCATAAACCTCGACTGCAAGGAAACTAAAGTCATATAAAATCAGACTATGTGTGCACTCCCAAACAGAAGAGTCTCAAATTGCGAGGAGACCTCCTGATATACCCGAAGCATTAATGACTCTAAAATTATCATCAAAGAAGAAGCCTGACAATTGTCTGACAATTCTTCTTGAAGATGCATTCAACTTAGTTTCAAATAAAAATAAAAGACTACATTTGGAGCCCCTGACAACCTGCTTCACCATATAATGTTTAGAGAGTCTAAAGAAAATTCTGACGTTCCAAAAGAGGGTACAAAAGTTTTGAATCATGATAGGAAAATGACAACAACGACAGGAGAAACAAATATTGCGCCAATCAGGCAATCAAGGTACCCAGGGCCTTGAGAACCTTCTCCTGACTAGAAGCACACTCGAAACCCAAAGCATCAACCTTTTGGAGAATTGCAGAGTTCAAATTTGTCCCCATATCCACAATAATAGATCCAAAGTTGGTTGCTAGATTAGCCGACATGGGCAGAGGAGTGTCGACAAGTCCTTCATTTTTGGCAGCCTTGCGTTGAGCAATGCACTGGAGAGGTGAAAACTGGTTCTTTACCGAAAGTCAAGAGCTCCAACGCACTCAAACAGAGGGCCATGCTTTGAGGGACCAGTTCGGTTTCCTACCCCGGCCCCGGCCCAGAAACAATGCTGGGAACCAAAATTCCTAAGCAGATGAAATAATAGTGGGTGGCCTGCTGTTCAAAGGGGGGCTTAGAGCCGAAAGCTCAAGCGAGGAATCAACCCATGCTTTCGAAAGGTGGTCAAAACAAGTGGCCGAAGCAGGGTCAACATTCAGAAATCGACCAGGCTCTGAAGAGACCCGCGGCCCCAAACCAAGAAGCGGATGCGCTTCAAGTGAATCCATAGTTGATAGCACGCCCGGATCCGACCCGCAAGTGAAAGCCGAAGCAAGGGGCCCATTGTGCTCTACCCACCTGACGCATGAAAGCGAGAGGGGTGACAACTTTTGACTCCTCGCGAACCCTAACACTCGAATGGTAGACCCAATTGAGGAATCACCAAACCAGGAAAGATAACAGGGATCTTTAAACGCAAAGGTAGTAGAGTTACATGACGAGGAAAAGAAGTGCAGAGGCCATGAGGCGCTGTGACAGTTGACATGCAGACCCTACGAGGTGAGACAACCGCTGGAGAAGAAGACGCCGCCGAGGAAAAAATGGCAACCGCCGGAGAGGGAGCCTCTAGAGCTGCCGAACGAAGAGATGCAGATCCGCCTTCCAGGTGCAAATCATCAAATGTCGAAGAACGCTTGCAACAACCTGGTGGAGATGAGGCTGGCGAACTGGGGCTAGCGAAAATGTAGCCAGAACTACTGCCATTCCCGGGGACATCCTCCTCAAAAGGATCATATTCATGACTTGCGTTCGAACCCGTATCAGCACCATCGGTGTCGTCGTCATCTCTCTCAACCTACTAAGAGTCGTTGAAGGAGTCGTCTCCAGCGGCCCATTGCTGCCAAGCAATACCCATCTCAACCGAGAAGTGGCAAGAATCTGCATTATCCTGGATGAAACGAGGAATAAGATGCAAGGCCCAAACACGAACCTGAACCTTGCAAGAAGTCAAATTAGTCCATTGCAGGGAAGATTCTGCCATGGCCGCAAAGCTAGAGAAGGAGCTATTCAATCCAATAATGGTGTCTATGTTCCAAAACATAATAGGGAAGTCCCCCAGCTCCAGGCCAACCTGAAGCTCCGGTGCCACAATAGTTGCGTACAGCTCATCCTGCTTCCAATCAGAAATGAGGAGGACAGGAATTCCATTGAAGCTTCCTGGTGCGGATGAGCCTCCTCTTATAATAAGAATCCTCTGTCTCCATCATCGTAATGAGGAAGCACCCATCAGCGAGCCAGTGCTGCTTCCATTGCTGTAGGTGAGTCTGGTAGTGGCCCAACTACCTGGCCAGAAAGCCAGCCAAGTCAGCACACTGATGTAGTTGACCTCTCACAGTGACGAGGAGACACTTGCCACTAAGATACCGAGCATGCTCCGCAGTTGAGGTGGGCACCAAAACCCGAACAGACCCCGGACGGTTGGCCATGGAGCAACGGAGAGGAAGGGAGGGGATGGACAAAGGAGGAGATCCGGAAGCAGCAGCAGGTGAGGGAGAGGAGGGACTAGCGAGTGGGGAAATTGCAAGAGGGGGCGCAGGAGCATTTAAAACAACAGGATGAGAGGGAATAGGCGCCAAAAGCTGGGAAGCTGACCTGGCGTCACCAATAGTGGAAGGGGCTTGACTCGTGATCCTACGATAATGATGACACCGATGGCTCAGGTGTCCATCGTGCTAGCAGAGGAGAAGATACCATGGGTGGGTGCAATTAAAGCAACAACCCCTCCGACGAAGAGAAGATACCATCTCACAAATAGAAGGATGAGACAAAGGGGAAGGTGCAACAGGTGTGGAGGACGAAGATGCCGATGAGGATGAAGGAGGGGGGGGGGACAATCTAGTTTGATAACTTCAGCAAAAGAACGACCATAGCCGACATAGGAAGGGGAGGAGGGCTTGGGAGCGCAAGCAAAAGAAACTCGTCGACCAGAAGAGGTGTTTCTTCGACGAGAGACCACGGTCCAAGCTCGCTCTAAGGCTCCCCTGAAGATTCCATCCCCTCTCCTTCCGCTAATCCGATTAAAAATCCAAACTCTCTAAAGTTACTTTGGATTTCATACCCGGTATTGACCAAAATTTACAAGAACATTACGTAGTATTAGTAAGAAGAGGAATCACTGCATGAAATAAATAAAATACGAATGTTGAATTCATTGAAAAAAATTGATGTCGGTATCACGCCTAAATTTAAATTTTACTGGTAATTACTTTGTTGGTTTAGGAGAAAGAATTAGGAGGGAAAGAAAAAAAAATTGGCTGTTGGATAAGAGTCGATTAGGAAATAAAATCATTTCTAGTATCTTTGATACCGGCGTCACGTGGTGTGCACCGATATTTTTGATACTAGAGACACGAGGTGTGTGCCATATTTTTTATAACTGCACTTGAATGAGCGGGCGCCAGTATATACTAGCGCCAGGTAGTGACAGTCGTATCATTTAAACTATATTATTATATATATTTAATATATAAATATTATTTATATTTATATTATGTTTTTTTATTATATTTATATTTATAAAATATTGAATCCAACGATATTACATGGAGCATTGAGAAACTAAAGTAACGAAGACGAAAAGCCTAAAAGAGGCAATAATTTATTAATAACTAAATTTCTTACGAGCATAATTCAATAATTACATATAAGAAAGATATTTCAAGTTGCCATGAAATATTTGGTAGCTACGTAAAGTACCAACTGTTGGCCTAAAGTTTTCATCATTGGTCTTAATCTCAGTTTTGATGATAACAAATTCAGAACTAACATTTCATTGAGAAAAAAATTCAGTTTCCAAGTCGAGTGGTGCGCGACGTCCACGATCGAAAGATTGGCATAAAATTGGAAAAATTGAAAGCACGTTGGTTGATGTGCTCGGAAGTCTGAAAACATTAAGCTTTAGATCTTAGGGTGTCTAGAACAAATATATGATCCTTTAAATGTATGTTGATGATGAAGACAACAAAACTCGAAACCTAAAATATGGAGCGGAGATTGAAGTAGTTCTGAAACTGCACATTGTGCAGTTATCGGTCGATGCTTCGGTCAATCGTTGGTCAACTGACTATTGACCGACGATCGACCAAACATCTCTGTTGGCCTAAGATTTTCTACCTTGGTCTTAATCTCGATTTTGATGATAACAAACATGGAACTAATGTTTCAAGGAGAGTTATTTTTAGGTTCCATATTGGTTAGCAGTCGATGTCCTCGATCAAAAATATCAGAGAAATAAAAAAATAGGAAGGACATTGGTCGACGCATTCGGGTTCATCGCGGAAATTCTATAAGTTCGATGTGTGCACCAAAGACGTCTTGGATGAGTCTAGAGAAGACCTCCAAGTTGACGCACGCTGAAGGCTGGAACCCAAAAACAAAGCGCACAACAAGAAGATCCAAAGATGCAGTTTCCAGCCCAGGTTCGGTCAACTGAGTGTTGCCAAAAATTGGCAGTAGGCAAAATGATCGATCGAACGGTCGACTGAAGTGTGCCCAAAAGCGGCAGATTGCTGCGGTCGCTTGGACGGTCGTTTAGTCGATCGACCGATGATTGACCGACAAGCGATCGACCGTCACCAATGGGTAGAAAAGTGCCCGTTGACGACACCTTGAGTTTGGGGAGGTTATAAATACCCGCCCAAAACACTCTCCGATGGGGTTGTTAATTGATGCTTTCAAGCCTTAAAGAGTGGTCCTTAGCATCTCCTAAGCTCTCTCTTGATCAAATCTTCAAAACCTAGCCCTTGATCCCTTAATCTCAAGTGTTCATCGTTGGAGTGTCACGCCCCAACTCAGGGTTACGTGACCGGCCAGGGTATATGTGCCTATACCCCACAGCCTAAACCATGCACATGTCAACTCAACAATAAAACATAGCGGAAAGAAATAACTAAATTTTATTTCAAATGGAAAACTATACAAAATTTATTATAACTTTAGCAAAAGTACAAAGTCCGGAATAATAAATCAAGTCCAACAGACCACCAATAATGAAATCCGAAATAAATGACATAAACGTCCCAAAGGGACTACAACTCCGAAATGCCAAAACACAATGCATGACAAACTACTACAGACTCAACTACGACCCCAAAGTAGGACTGCTATGAGTTCATTGTAGCTCTTTTGCCCTCCAGCCGCGCCAAGTGCTCCAGCCCACCTCACCGGTCAGGCTCTGCAAAACAAAACAACGACAACGGGTGAGTTCAAAGAACTCAGTGAGTGGTTCTACCAACCCCCATAAAAAATCAAACATAGCTATGATGCATAAAGCAAAACTCCTGACTCAAGCAAGAAAAAGGTCACAAGGAAGTGACCAGCTAACAGGCCATCTGGCCACCACTTGCCCGAAGGCATCCAACACCCAAACGGTGAAGTTCAACAAGCCTAAGCCTACTATGCCCTAAGGCAACAACACGATAATCGGGAAGGCCCTCTGAACTTATCATAGTATAAAGAATTAAACTCAGGAGCAATCGGGAAGGCCCTCCGAACTTGCTCCATGAGATGTGAAGGGACAATCGGGATTCACCCATCCGAATTTGCCCCTTTTTGATATCATAGGAGTAATATCCCACGAGGAGTAATATCATAGGAGGGTAGGCCCTCCGAACTTATTCCATAAAACCACCTCGGGGATAATCAGGTAGGCCCTCCAAACTTATCCCACGAGGCCAAATCAGAACAATCGGGTTTAGCTCATCCGAACTTGTTCCACAGGTTGGGAATTAGCCATCCAACCTCCCGGGCCTAGCCCGCAATCCGGCTCCTCAACAAGCCTCTCCGCCATTCATAAAGATATGACGCAACATGACCTAAGTCAAGTCTCTCCTACGGTGTCTTAGGGGTGTCCTTATTGGAAAGCGTCTCAACACTCCAATACCCGACCCCAACTCCTAGACCCGTAATGTCATACACATGTGTGGTTTTATTTCATGCATAAACTTTACTTGTTGGTTCATAACAGATTATGCTACCCCTTTTCCCAATTTTAATGATGCAATTAAAATTTAAATCACCAAGATTAGTGTTTTATTTTAAGGTTTTATTTTAGCTTACTATTATGCCCGAAACTAATGTACGTATCTAACCCGAATCTAGTCTCCAGAGTGTATCCTATGTTTCCAAACTATATTTTCTGGTCGAAACGATAGGTTACACGACTATGTTCAGAGAAACACATACACCACAACAAGTATTTTAAAAACAACACAGATTCATCATCTCAGCATGAAATTTCAGCAACATTAAGTTTTCAGCATAGCATGAAAATAAATCCGAAAATTCACAGATATTAAATCCTTAATTCACCAACATATCAGAATTATAGCATTGGGATAAATATCACAAAAACCATT
Source organism: Canna indica (assembly GCA_034359265.1). Classification (NCBI taxonomy): domain Eukaryota; kingdom Viridiplantae; phylum Streptophyta; class Magnoliopsida; order Zingiberales; family Cannaceae; genus Canna; species Canna indica. The sequence goes on along the minus strand of CP136895.1, from coordinate 22,842,855 downwards.
TTTGTTAAACAAAGTTATCAAGTACTACAATCATCTATAATCAAGAATCAACTTTCAAGATCAGGCACTCATATCATGAATTTAAATTCAAGAACCTCTTGCCTTCAAAAACAAACCCATCTTAGAAACACATGATATAATTTTCAAAAAAATCACAGATTTAATAACTAGCATGCATTTACATTTACATGCATCAAGATTGATGAATAAATTGATTTATAGAAAGGCAAGAATACCTACAACCTTCACATAGGCATTTCATCGAACACTTGGAGGGCACCTCTTCTCTCCACCTTGGCCGAGCACCCCATAGGGGAGGATTTAGGGCCTCCTCAAACACGGTACACAAAAAGGACGACGAGAATTCAAGAGATCGTCGAAAATAAATCAAAATCAACATAGCCTTCAAGAGCGGCTTCAAGAACTCGAAGAACCCCGAGAAATAGGGGTAAAACCACTCACCTAAATAGGAAGGAAATTTAGAGGAGAAATCCCGATCGACGGCCTCCGAATCCGGTTCCAAGGGGTGGAGGCTCGGCTCCACCAAGAGAAAGAGGGGGCGGCGGCTCCTCCTCAAGTTGTCGGCTCCACGAAGAGAAAGAAGAGGTGCCGACATCAAGAAGACTTGGCTTCCAAGAGAGGGGAAAGAAAAGGGGAAGGAGAGGGAAAGGGGCTCGGCTCAGGCGGCGGCTGGGCTTGGCAGCTCTGAGAGGGGAAGGGGAGGGCGGCTGGCAGCTGGCGGCTGGCTCCTCTCTTCAAGAATTCTGTACGGCTCCAATGGGGAGCCGCACACCAAAGGGTTTTTTTTATACCCTCCTCCTTAAACCTAAATCCGCTAACCCTCTTAGCAAACCTGCATGCACCTCGAGCGAAATCCAAACCCGCTAACCCGACTAAGCTTAATTAATCCAATCTAAACCCAAAAATAAATATAAGTAACAAACACATGCACATCCACATGCAACATAATTAAATCAATTAGCTATATAATTATAAATCATAGTTCAACTCACCCGAGGTCACAAGCTCACACCGGACCATGAGTCGACTCGGCTTGACCTCGGACTAGCCCGCTAGGCTGACAAATACAAACATAGATGGAAAACTAAAATTAATATCTAGGATATTACATGGAGGGTCCTTCAAGTTTGCTAGGCTCAACAAGAAGAGGTGATCCTATTGTGATAAGTCCTCATTTCTCTCTTCTTGTGATTAAAGTGTTTTTAGTTTGTTTTTCATTGTATTAACTAGATTGCATAATAGACCTTGTGTAGGGTCTAGCGAGTTTGTGGAACCTTGTTGTTTAAGGTGTAAAGCCAGTTGTGTAAAACTAGATTAGAAGTTGTTCTTAGGAATTGAGGTGGGAAACCTTACTCGGTGTGAAGGTGGATACTTCCGGGTGTGGAAGTGCATTCGAAGGGAGTGTAGGGTATTTCCGGTGTAAAGTCCTTAATTGTAAGCCACTCTTAATTTAGTGCATTTGTGTGTGAAATCCTAAGCACAGGTCTTAGGTAGTGGAGTAGGCGGTTAGCCGAACCACTATAAATTCCTTTGTGTTAGCATTGTTCTTCTTGTGTTTGCTTAACTGCTTTATTTTATCACTTTCGTATTTAATCATCTAATTGTGAATTGCCTAAGTTGTAAAAAAATGATTAAAATCGAAAAACTGGAATTAGGCAAAAAGTTTTAGATAACACACTATGTGGTCATTTCTCCAACAATCTCAACTGCTCTTTTTCTAGCCATTTAATGTTGTTGAGCTTGAGCCTTGAGTGTCATCTGCCTGTATATGACACCCTTTTAAGCCTTCCTATATATTTATTATGACCTTTGAGACATCCTTTGTTGGTCTACAAGTCTTCTTAAGTCATTCTTTTGTAGAAACCCTAATTCAAGCCCTACTCCATTTGATTGAGCCTTATTCTTGCATGATTCATCATCAAAGGCATAAAGAGGAGCTAGGATCTCTTGATTGGAGCTATGTATTTTATTGTTTGAATTATTGCTCCATTTACTTGTATTTTTGTGCTTTATTTCATTTTAGTTAGAGCTCGTACTTTTTGACCTTGGTTATTTAAGTCAAGTTTGGGTGGTTACCTTGGTGTAGTGGCATAAGTCCACCTTTGTAATCTAGGATTAGGGTGTCCTTATGATAGTGAGGTAGATCACATGCTTAACATGGTATTAGAGCAACGATTGATCTCAAAAAGGGAACGCTTCGAAAGTTGAAATCATCAGATCAGGCATCAATCAAAATGACGAGGAACAGGAGATTGCAAGTAGCCAGATGTCAAACCGGAGAGTCAAGGAGCACACCAAACAACGGATCAATGAGGGAATTCATCGAATAGAAGACAATCCCTATCTACTTCAAGGAAATGATAATCTGAGCGTAGCCCTGGTTGCAATTCAGCTAACAGGGCACGAGAATTACCTATCACGGAAGGAGTTGTTGTTGATCACCCTCTCCGTCAAAAGCAAAATAGGGTTTGTGAATGGCTTAATCGAACCACCAGAAGAAACATTTCCAAGGTATGGATTATGGAAGGAGATGTAATGACATTGTGAGATCTTGGATCCTCTAGTTGATTTCATCCAATCTGAGTCTTAGTATCATCTATGCGGAGACGGCGGCCAAAATATGGTCGGACCTTGAAAGCATATTTGGGAAGACCAACGAGCCGCGAATTTTTGAGCTTCAGCTACAAATCACCACTACAAAATAAGGTAATATGTCAATCTCAACATATTACACAAAATTAAAGTCTTTATGGGATGAGTTTGAAGCCATAAATATTGGTACTCAGTGTGATTGTATGGAAAAAGGGAATTTACGACAATTCTTAATGGGTTTAAACGAAAGCTATGTAGAGATAAGAGGTCCAATCCTATTGATGAAACATCCACTTGATATAGCTCAGGTTTACTCATTATTAGAACAAGAAGAAATGCAAAGAATATGATTGAATATGAGCTCAAATATTGAAAGTATAGCACTAAATATCGATGAGGTTGAGGCCTACCATATCAAAAAAGTTCTGCAACCATTGTTCTAAACCACGACATACTAAGGAAGCATGCTAAAGACTGCATGGGTTTCCAATTGGACATAAATGATATAAGGGAGAGCAAAAGGTAGAAGAGCAATCAAACAAGAATTACAACTCTAAGGCAATGGTAGTTGGAAGCATTGACGAAGGCAGCTCACAAAACACATATGCAAATGAGAGTAGTTCAAAAACAGAAGAAGTGTTAGCAGAATTTAGTGAAGAGCAACTGCACAACTAATCAACATGCTGAAGAACAAGTTATGTAGTCATCAACAAGTCAACATGACAGGTAACAAGGCATACTCGAGCATGTACCTCACCTAAAGCATGGGTCACTGATAGTGGTACTACAAATCATATAGCATCTAAATACATTAGCATTGATAATTCCACAAAACCTCGTTCTGATCATAAAGTTTCATTATCTAATGGTATCGCAACTCAAGGGACGCACATAGGAAATGCATATGTAAATAGAAATGTTCAGCTCAACAATGTATTGTCAGTACCTTCATTCAATGTCAACTTGATATCTGTCAGCAAATTAACTAATTAAATTATTCAGTTATATTTGATTCTAATGGTTTTGTGATCCAGGATCTTATTTCGAGGAAAATCCCGACGAATGGTAGAGAGCAGGATCGTTTGTACCTAATAGATGGAATATCTCTAGTTATTAGCAGTAACAGGCAAGACTCAAAAGTAACGTCAGGAACTCTTAATCCTTCTTCACTTTGGCATTTTAGGTTATCTGTTAGTCATATGAGATTGTTATCAAAGGATATACCTGAAATAAAAAGTATGTTTGATTTCTTTTGTAATGTATGCCCATTGGCAAAACATTGTAGGCTTCCCTTTCCGCATAGTTTGAATAAAACATTCAATGTTTTTGAATTGATACATTGTGATGTATGGGCCCTCATAGAGTTAAAACATATGATGGAAATTTATATTTCCTAACAATAGTGAATGATTTATACGCGAAGTTGTTAGACTTACTTGTTTTCATTCAAAGGTCAAGTGACTTACATTATGACTACTTTCATCAAAATGGTACAAACTCAATACTTAGAAACCATCAAAGTTGTTAGAACAGACAATGGCATAGGATTCTTGAACACACTCATGAATTCATTACTAAGAAAACATGACATTGTGCATCATAGTACCTGTGTCGAAATCCCTTAACAAAATGCTATAGTTGAGAGGATACATAGACACCTTCTTGAGGCGGCAAGAGGTTTAAGGTTTCAGTCACAACTTCCCCTAGTAATGTCAGTACTTAATCCATCTTCACTTTGGCATTTGAGGTTATATGTTAGTCGTATGAGATTGTAATCAAAGGATATACCTGTTGAATGAAATCCGACACTAGAAGGGGGGGTTGAATAGTGCCTGTCCCCTTTTTTGTTTTAATCAATTTTTCTTTTTTGCTTAATTTAACTTCAATCAAATGCAAGTGTATCTTAATAGTGGATGTGATGATGTGATCAAATATCAACGAACAATAATAAGCAAATATTGAAAGCAATGCAAACACGATCAATTATAGTGGTTCGGCCAATCGCCTACTCCACTACCTTGGCTCCTCACCAAAGATTTCTAACCAACTACTTTATAGAACGTGTGTTTCCCTTTGAATACAACTGAGGACACTCTTCTTACCTCTTTGAGAACTCCTCAAACCTATTCACCGAGGCAAAACACAAATCTACAAAGTTTACCCTAAGTGTTTCTCTAGCACACCTAGCAGGCTATTACAGATGAAAAACAAGTTTGAAATAAATCTTCAAATACAATGAAAAAGAGCTTAAGAATCGTAAGAAGGAATCACAGCTCTTTTCCCAAGCCTTCAAGCCTCCAACTTGCTAGAAGATGAACTTGAGTTGTAGCAGAGTTGAGGGAAGTGGGCGCTTTAAGAAGGATGTTGACGGACGAGTAGGGCGCAGCAAATCAATCTCTTTGAAGGCTTAAATCACTTCTTGAATGCTCAATTAAATTTCTAAGAAGGTTTTAAAAAGTTAGGTGAGGGGTATTTATAACCCCTCAGCTGAACGGGCGATTCAACGGGTAGAAAACTAGCCGTTACAGCCGTTCGATTGCTTGTCGGTCGATCATCGGTCGACCGACCGATCGACCGCTACCCTTTCTGTACTTTACTCGCGCCGTCCGGTCGACCCGTCGGTCGACTGAATGTATCGCGACTTCATCGATCCCAAATCCAGTTGACCGATCGGTCGATCGATGCAGTGAAGCCAGAGGCGCAATCTATGATCTACAATTCGGTCGACGGATCGGTCGACCGATGCATCTTCTTCCAAATTTTGGCTTCGGTCGGTCGACCGACGTAGCCTTCTGCCAATTTTTCACCAACTTTGGTCGACCGACAGGTCGACCAACTGGCTACTGCCATTTTGTGGCACCATCCGATCGATCGATCGGTCGACTGAATAGCCTATTGCCAGTATTCTGCCTTGTTCGATCGATCGACCGGTCGATCAAACTCAGGCTGAGGCTGATTTTTACTTTGAATTTGTTACATGCCTTTTTATGGATCTAGTTACCAAGTTTTAACTTGGATAACTTTACAATTTGGCTTGGGATAAAACCATCCTAGGGGTATATTACATGATTTCTACTTGATCTATACCCGAGCCTTTCTTTGACATTTTCTTCTACTGTTTGTTTGATGGTCTTTTCTTTCGTATCGTTTTAACGAACTTCGCATGCTTATCGCAACTTTAACCTGAACTCCAAACTTCACACATAGATTAAATACATGTTTGTTATCATCAAAATGAAGATCGAAGCTTGAGAGAAACCCTTAAGCCAACAATCTCCCCCTTTTTGATGATGACAAACATAATGTGGAATTTTAAGAAACATTATGCATATTTTTTTGTGAGTTTGAGTTAAGGCAAACCTTAGTTAAGGCATACAAGATATATAACTCAATATATGCATACCAATACTTATAACTCAACCTATGCTCCCCCTATCAATGTGCATATCATTTTTGTAACTCCCCATAACTATATGCATCGTAAAAACCAAGTGTGACATTACTTTTTCTCCCCCTTTTGACATCAATCAAAAAGGGTAAGAATTAAGGTACAATTAATGAGTTTCATCATTAAAAAAAAAAAAGCCATAAAACCAAGTATCATCTACCACTATAGTCCTTCCTTTTAATGTAAGCCTATAGAAGGTAAACATCAATAAGTCGCAAAGCCCCACTACAGAGCATTACATAAGTGTGATGATACATTATAAAATGCAAGTTTTAAAAACCATATAAATTTTTGAGAAGAACATCTTAACTATTAGGAAAAACACAAATTCCTAACTGCATCCTTAAATTTGTGAAGCTTTCCTCAACCAAGGGTTTTGTAAATATATCGGCAAGTTGTTTGTCGGTGGATACAAATTCTACCGATATATTTCCCTTACTCACATTATCTCTAAGGAAATGGTGCCTTAAGTCAATATGCTTAGTCCTAGAGTGTAAAATAGGATTCTTTGTTAAATTTATTGCACTAGTATTATCACAATGAATAGGTATGCAAGAATACTTAAGTCCATAGTCTAAAAGGGTTTGTTTCATCCAAAGGACTTATGCACAGCAACTAGCCACAACGATGTATTCTGCTTCGGTAGTTGAAAGTGCAACTGAGTTTTGTTTCTTTGAGAACCAAGAAATAAGACTCGCTCCTAAGAATTGACAACACCCACTAGTGCTTTTTCTATCTACTTTACACCCGGCAAAATCCACGTCCGAAAAACTGATTAAATCAAATTATGTATGACATGGATACCATAGTCCTAAGTCAACCGCGCCCTTTAAATATCTCAATATGCGTTTGACTGCACTTAAATGAGACATCATAGGGCAAGCTTGAAACCTAGCACATGCATAAACGCTAAACATGATATCAAGTCTACTTGCAGTTAAGTAAAGAAGACTACCAATCATACCTTGATATCATTTTTCATCAACTTTGACACCCTCTTCATCTATGTCAAGCTTGATGGATGTGCTCATTGGTGTAGAAGCTATCTTGGCTTCATTCATTCCAAACCTTTTGATGAGCTCCTTTGTGTACTTGGCTTGATTGATGAAGATTCATTTGTTGGTTTGCTTGATTTGGAGACCAAGCATGAAGGAGAGCTCTCCCATCATGCTCATCTCAAACTCATCTTGCATACACTTAGCAAATCACTTACAAAGAATTTCATTAGTAGCACCAAAAATTATGTCATCAACAGAAATTTGTACTAATAACATATCATTTTCATGATGCTTAATAAAAAGTGAGACATCGGCTTTTCCAATATTAAAACCTTGTTCAATTAAAAAATGAGAAAGCCTTCCATACCAAGCCCTGGGGGCTTGTTTTAAACCATATAATGCCTTTTTAAGTTTGAAAACATGATTTGGAAACTCAAAACTTTCAAATCCGGGGGGTTGTTCAACATAAACTTCTTCACTAATGAAACCATTTAAAAATGCACTTTTAACATCCATTTGGAAAAGTTTAAAACCCTTAAAGCTAGTATATGCCAAAAGCATTCTAATTGTTTCTAATCTAGCTACTGGAGCATAAGTTTCATTATAATCTATCCCTTCTTGTTGATTGTACCCTTGTGCCACTAACTAATCCTTAGCCTAGCTTTGTTTCTAATAACTAATCCTTCTTCATCTAGGTTATTTCTAAATACCCATATAGTCCCAATTATAGTTTATTCACTAGGTCTAGACACTAAGTCCCATACATCATTTCTAGCAAATTGGTTGAGTTCTTCTTGCATAGCTAGTACCTAAAACTCATCTTCTATTGCTTCCTTACTGTTCTTAGGCTCTACTTGAGATATAAAAGCTACATATTGACAAATATTCTTGAGTTTACAGCGCATTACCACTCCCGTTGAAGATTCTCCAATGACTTGATCCATTGGATGATCCCTTACCAACCGATATCCTTTAGGGAGAGGCGGTAGAGCTTCTTCTTCTTCTTCTTCTTCTTCTTCTTCTTCAACTTGAGGTAGATTCGAGGATGGTCGATCTTCATGTTGAGTTTCCTCATTATCTTCATCCTCCACCTCTTTGTCATGAAGTGTGAGATCTTCAAGTTCTTCACCTACATTTACAATCTTCACATTTCTAGAAGAATCATTAGTTTCATTAAACGTGACATGCATAGATTCTTCAACAATCATGGTTCTACGATTGTAAACTCTATATGCCTTAGAATTAATGGAGTAACCTAGGAAAATCCCTTCATCAGATTTAGAATCAAATTTTCCTAAATTCTCCTTAGTATTTAATATGAAACATTTGCATCCAAAAACATGAAAATATCCCACATTTGGGATTTTACCATTTCAAAGCTCAAAAGGTATTTTCTTAATTTTAGGTCTTAATAAAACTCGATTAAGAACATAGCAAGAGGTATTTATGGCTTCGGCCCAAAAATACTTAGGTAAATTGTTTTCACATAGCATGGTCCTAGCCATCTCTTGTAAGGTTCTATTCTTTCTCTCCACCACCCCATTTTATTGAGGTGTCCTAGGGGAAGAAAAGGTATGTTCAATATCCAAATCATCACAAAACTCGGAAATTTTTTCATTTTTAAACTCTCCTCCATTATCACTTCTAATTTTTAAAATTGAAACTTCTTTCTCATTTGTAACTTTGTTTGTAAACTTTTTGAAAAACTCAAAAGTTTCATTTTTCTTAGCTAAAAAGAAAACCCATGTAAATCTAGAATAATCATCAACTAATACATAACAATATAGTTTTCCACCTAGACTAGCTTCATCACATGGACCAAAGAGATCCATGTGCACAAGCTCAAGAATTCTAGATGTACTCACTTGATTAATGCTATGAAATGAGGATTTGACTTTGATGGGTGTCGAATCCACCAAAAATAAATACCTACTTCTTGTGATTTTGTAGTCGTGACAAGTAGGGTCGAATCCACAGAGACTGGTTAGTTTTAAATTCTTTCAAAACTAGAAATTAAAAATAGGGGTTATTTTTATTAGATACAAACTGAATTAAAAGCAGTAATTAAAAATAGTGATTAAAATTTTGGAAAAATCAATGAGAGGAAAGTCTAGCTAAAGGTATGTTCTCGATTTCGGTTCATAGGATTGATCATAGACACTAAGGATAGTTTTCTTTTTTTCTAGTGTTTTAATAGCATTTTGTGAATTGAACAGCAATCTCACAAATAATATTAATTCAAATATTTCATTAGTTCGGATTGAACAACAACCACGACTAATTTGTCTCTAAATCCGGCATGGAACAACCAATACCGGTAGACTAACTATTGTTCTAATAATCTGGTAACAGACCAACAATTAAAAAGAAACAATCGAATAGATTCCGCAGGAAATAAATGAAATACTAGAAAACAAATACTTTAAGCATAGAAGAATCTCACAATCCATAGTACCGAAACGTCGAATCACCCTTTAGCTAGAAAAAAGTGGATCGGCCACACATTTCAAACTCACATAATTTCTTTCTCAAAAATAAACTACTGCTGAAAACTTAAAGAACAAAATACAAAAGAAGGCTAAAACTAAGAATTGTCTGCCTTTGTTCATTACAATTATTCTCCTTTTATAGGAGAATTCCAAACCTGAGAGTTCATCAAGAGATTGTTTCAAAGTTTATTGCATCTTGAAATCTGAGAGTTCATCAAGAGATTGTCATATATCATGTGGAGAGATAAATGCCATGTTCAAGTCAGCTCCCTATTGTAATTCAGTTCAGACATCAAGACATAATGATTTGGGCTTTTCAAGGATATAAATGAACCTTTCAAGATAGTAATTGAAATGTATGAGCTGAAAATCTAGGACAAGATTTCAGAAGGACTGTGCAACACGAAAAATACCAAAGAAAAATGGCAGCTAGCAACATAATAGTGATTTCCATTAAAAAAAATTCATCTAGCTATAAAATTTCAGCATTAAAAGTTTAATTTTTTATGCAAGTTATTTCAAAAGAGTCATGTTTGAATAAAAACAGGTATCATGCAAAATAGACCCCTCCCCACACTTAAAATCCACATTGTCCCTAATGTGGTTCAAAATAATTTCAAAACAAAATAATAGCAAATTGCGAAAACGAGAACTTCACTGAACATTGGAGGAGGGTGTTGGCTGCTCGCTACTGCCTTGGGCTTTAGGTGTGGTCATGCCTAAACTTCAAGTCTGCCTTTTAAATTTTATCTCTTTTTTCTTTTAGAATTTCCAAAACTCTACCATTGATATCGAATTCACCCTTTTGCCAAAAGATATTTGGAAGAAAATTAAAATCAGAAGTAAAAGAAAAATAAAAACATATCTAAAGAAATTGAAAAGAAAATTATGCAAAAGTAAAGACTAATAAATTAGGCATGGGCACGCCTAATGCCTGGGTTGCCTCCCAGAAGCGCCCTGTTTTCTATTTTGGGCTAGACTCTGCTGCAGTTTTTATGAGTTTAAGGCGCGGGCACGCCTAATGCCTGGGTTGCCTCCCAGAAGCGCCCTATTTTCTGTCCTAGGCTAGACTCTACTGTCATATTTCACGTAACTCCAGTTGCATATTTTAGATGTCTAGGCAGCGACCTCAATTCCAATTGTGGTATCTGCACAATAGAATGTAGAAGCTTTGTGCGAGAAGTAAATGGTTCTAGGCATGAAGCATTAGTTTTGTGGTTTTGAGCGCCTTTATTTCAACCTGCAAATTATTTTCATAATCAATTTCAATACTATCCCGATTGATATTCATGTCCATAACACTCAAATTAAATATTTCGTGATTTGAAAGCCAATAAAATCAATACTGTTAACATAAAGTTTTTGGCTAGGAAATTTTATGGTATCACAAAAATTGAATTTGATGACTTCCCCATCAAATTCCATAGTGAGTGTGCCATCATACACATCTATTTTTGTCCTAGTTATGCTAAGAAAGGGTCTCCTAAGTAGAATTTCAGACGAGTTGGAAGAAGTATCTTCCTCCATGTTAAGCACAAAGAAATCTGCAGGAAAAATTAGATTATTTACTTGAACTAGGACATCTTCCAACACTCCTTCGGGGTAAACGACCGATCGATCAGCCAATTGAATTACCACACCTATCTTTTTCAATGAACCAATATTTAAAGATGAATAAATTGACAATGGCATGACATTTATAGATGCTCCTAAATCACACATAGCTCTTTTTATACCAACATTGCCTATCTTGCAAGAAATAGCAAACATATCTTGATCTTTGCATTTGGGAGGAAATTTTCTTTGAAGTACAGCAGAAACATTTCCTCCCACACTTACCTTTTCATTACCGGTCAGCTTTTTCTTGTTGGAGCATAATTCCCTGAGAAATTTCGCATATCAAGGTATTTCCTTAATGGCGTCAAGTAAGGGAATATTTATTTCAACCTTGCGAAAAGTTTTAAAAATCTCTTTTTCTTCATTTTTCTTCTTAGTCTTGGCCAATCTTTCCAGAAAGGGAGGCTTGATCATAAATGTTCTCGGCTGTTCTGTTTCATTTTGTTTCTGGTTAGCAGTGATTTCAGTTTCAGTTTCTAACTCTAAGGCGTGCCCACGTCTTGGCAGACTGGGTTCTGCTAACTCCGTTCCACTTCTCAGAGTCATTGCACTAGCATTCTGTTTTGGGTTGATGATAGTTTATGAGGGCAGCTTTCCTTGTGATTCCAGCTTGCTTAGAGATGACACCAATTGGCCTATTTGATTCTCCAAAACTTGAATGCTTGCTTTTGTTTCCTGTTGAAATTGTTGTGTACTATTTGCAAGTGATTTAACAATGTCTTCAAGAGATGTACCTGAGATTGAGGGGAATTGCTGTGATTTATGCAAGTGATTTATGCTGAAATTGTTGAAAGTTTTGTTGCTGAAAATTTTGATGCTGAAAATTTGGTTGCCTTGTCCCATAACTTAAGTTTGGATGATCCCTCCATCCTGGGTTGTAAGTGTTTGAATAAGGATCATATCTCCTTTGTGGAAGACTAGGAAATCCTCCAATAGCATTGACATATTTTCAGTATCATCTTGGAGTGTAGGACACATATCGGTAGGATGACCAACGTGAGCACAAATCCCACATACTTTGACCTGTGAGGTGTTTCCTACAACCAAATTCCGAATCATAGTAGTTAGATGAGTAATTTTTTATTCAAGAGAAGACACATTTACCTCATTTACTCCTCTTGAAGGTTCTTGTCACAGCACAAATTATTGTGAATTGGCTGCCATGATGGAGATTAATTCCCTGGCGGCTTGAGGAGTTTTGTTCACTATGGCACCACCACTTGCTGCATCCATCATCCTTCTTTCCATGGACAGCAAACCTTCATAAAAATATTGGATTAGCAATTGTTCAGAAATACCATGTTGAGGGCAACTTGCACATAACCGTGTGAATCTTTCTCAATATTCATGTAGTGTCTCCGTGTTTTTTTGTTTAACTCCGCAAATTTCTCTTCTAATTCCAGCGGCTCGTGAAGCTGGAAAGAACTTGTCCAAGAATAGTCTCAGCAGATCTGTCCATGTATTGACCGGTCCAGGAGGAAGATAGAACATCCACTCTTTGGCTGCATCGGCTAAGGAGAAGCGAAAGGCTCGTAGCTTGATTTGCTCATCGGATATGCCGTGTGGTTTCATTGTTGAGCATACAACGTGGAATTCCTTCAAGTTCTTGTGAGGGTCTTCATTTTCACGTCCTCTAAAAATAGGCAAGAGATGAATTAGTCCAGATTTTAATTCAAAGTTTACCTCTAGTTCTGGGTAAGTGATGCATAATGATGGTTGGTTGAAAGGTGCAGCAGCCAGTTCGCGTAAAGTCAGGTTATTTTCATCCATTTTTGTTTATGGTTCTGCTTCTGGTTCTGTTTCTGTCTCAGTGTTAAGGCGTGCCCACGTCTCGTTTGCTGTTGAAGATGAGGATGCCGAAACGTGTTTACCTCGCTGTTGGGTCGCCTTTCTAAGACTTCTAGTAGTCTTCTCAATCTCAGGGTCGTAGGTGAGTTCTCTTGTGCGATCAGATCTGACCATCAACGTCAAGACGTGCCCACGTCTAACCTGCCTGGAATCTTCCTGCACAGTCAAAACTGGTTAACAAAAGAATTAAAATTGATTAATACCAATCCCCGATAATGGCGCCAAAATTTGATGGGTGTCGAATCCATCAAAAATAAATACCTACTTCTTGTGATTTTGTAGTCGTGACAAGTAGGGTCGAATCCACAAAGACTGGTTAGTTTTAAATTCTTTCGAAACAAGAAATTAAAAAGGGGAAATTAAAAAGAGGGGGGTTTTGATTAGATGCAAACTGAACTAAAAGCAGTAATTAAAAACAATGATTAAAATTTAGGAGAAATCAATGAGATGAAAGTCTAGCTAAAGGTATGTTTTCGATTTCGGTTCATATGATTGATCATAGACGCTAAGGACAGTTTTCTTTATTTCTAGCATTTTAATAGACTTTTGTGAATTGAACAGCAATCTCACCAGTCATATTAATTCAAATATTCCATTAGTTCGGATTGAACAGCAATCACGACTAATTTGTCTCTAAATCCGGCATGGAACAACCAGACTAACTATTGTTCTAATAATCTGGTAACAGACCAACAATTAAAAAGAAATGATAGAATAGACTCCGCAGGAAATAAATAAAATACTAGAAAACAAAGACTCTAAGCATAGAAGAATCTCACAATCCATAGTACCGAAACGTCGAATCACCCTTTAGCTAGAAAAAAGTGGATCAGCCACACATTTCAAACTCACATAATTTCTTTCCCAAAAATAAACTACTGCTTAAAACTTAAAGAGCAAAATACAAAATGAGGCTAAAGCTAAGAATTGTCTGCCCTTGTTCATTACAATTATTCTCCTTTTATAGGAGAATTCCAAACCTAACTAGAATAGTAAATAAGAATCAAATCATCCTTACATGGCAATAAACTAACATTCAAATATCCTGATTTAATGTTTTTGACACAAATAGACTGTTCAAATTCGCATGGAATCATGGGCCCAAAATTTCAGCTTTAAATATGGTAAATTCTTGGTCTGTCACATGTATTCTCGCTAAAGCGTGGGCACGTCCAAGACAGTGCGACCAAATCCAGCTTGAATTCCAATTTCAGCTTCCAAAAACGTGTAGGGAGGTTTCTTTTCAAATTCTTTCCATCATTTGTTGCCTACAAGTTAAACAAAACAATAAACATATTTTAGGAAGCATTTAATTCGAATTTAGCATGAAAATAGGCATCAAAAGATGGAAAATAAACACGTCTACAGAGTTGCTTACCTAGTTGACATGCATCACAAAGTTTATCTTTTTCAAATTTCTTCTTGGGTAAATCCTTTAACTAATTCTTTCTTAGATATTTCTTGAATAAGGTTCATGCTAGCATGTCCTAGCCTTCTATGCCACAACCAAGAGTCATTCTCCATGACAACTAAGCATCTAACATGGGGATTTGGCAAGACATTTGAATCTAAGGTGTAGACATTTTCTTGCCTATTTCCAATAGACATGATATCATTTGATGGTGCACTCCTAATGATACATTTAGATGCTTCAAAAATAATTATGTATCCATTGTCACATAATTGTGATATGTTAATCAAGTTATGTTTTAACCCATCAACTAATAAAATATTCTTAATGCATGGGTAAGGGAGTATACCTATATCTTCAATGCCAACAATCTTACCTTTGGCATTGTCTCCAAATGTGACATGTCCACCATCTTTGCTTGATAGGGTTGCAAATAAGTTGATGTCACCCGTCATGTGCTTTGAGCAACCGCTATCCAATTTTCAAGTGCTTCTATTTGCTTGAGGATGCTTCTCTATCTACAAAAGGAGATGAAACTATTTTAGGTACCCAAATTTTCTTGTGTCCTTGAGTGTTAGCCATTTTGGGAACCCATGTAAATCTTGTATGTGGGTTCCTCCTCAAAGCACAATCTTTAGCCATATGGCCAAATATATCACAAGAAAAACAAGTTCCATTAAATTTTCTTCTATTGTGTGTGTGAGCATGGAAGCATGATCATTTCTTTTTATGGACAACCTTAAGCATGACATTTTGTATGGTTGTCATATTTTCATTGAGCATGCAAAGTTCCTTTTTTAATGTTAGCATGCTATTATTCAAGTGCTCTACTTGATCACTTTAATACTTGTTTTCATCTTCTAATTTTTTGTTGTCATTTTCTAAGTCCTTCTTAGCTTTCTCTAGGGTGTGTGTCTCCTCCTTAAGGGTGTCTACTTCTTTTCTTAACGCATTGCATGTGAGTAATAAACTATCATTCTGAAGCTTTAAAGATGTATTCTCCTTTTTAAGGTCTCTAAATTTTCTCCTAATAGCATTAAATTCATCATGCATTTGTTCAAATTCACTTTCTAGCTCTTCTTGAGTAAAAGAAACTCCACCAAAAGTAAATCTTACCTCATCATCATTTGTCATCAAGCAAAGATTTGCCTTTTCACTCTTTGTGTCTTCTTCACTTGATGAAGCCTCGCTTTCATCCTACGAAGCCATCATTGCCTTCTTCTTTTTCTTGTATTTGTCCTTCTTGTGAGGGTTGGAGGTGGAAGCCATCTTGAGGAGTGGGCAATCCTTCCTTAGATGCCCGGCCTTGTTGCAATGATAGCATGTATAGCTTCCTCTTCCCTTCCTCATGCCTCCCCTCATGAAACTCATGAATCTTCTTTCTAGTATCGCCATTTCTTCAAGGTCATCTGTCTCTTCTTCGGATGATGATGACTCTTCTGCTCGATGTGATGCTTTTAAGGCAATGGTCTTGCCTTTGGGGGCATCTTCCTACTGGTATTGCTTCATGTGGGTCTCATGTGTCATGAGAGACCCAATGAGCTCGGTGATCTTCAGGGTACTCATGTCCTTTGCTTCCATGATTGCTATGACCTTTGGCTCCCATGATTTTGGAAGGGAACGGAGGAGCTTCCTTACCTTCTCCTCTTCCTTTATTTCTCTGCCAAGGTTAGCTAAGCCATTTGTAATATTTTAAAATCTAGCATACATGGCATCAATGGATTCATGTGATAACATTTTCAACATTTCATAATCATGCATAAGTAGATTTATTTTGGATTCCTTTACTTGTGAAGTCCCTTCATGTGTGGTCTCTAGGACCTTCCATAATTCATAAGCGGACTTACAGGTAGAAATCCTATTAAACTCATTAATTGATAGGCCGCAATATAAAGTATTGACGGCCTTTGCATTTGCATTGAAAAGTTTAATCTCTTCTTGGTCCCAATCATCCATGTTCTTGTTGGGTTGCTTATACTCTACTAAAATCATCCTTCATACATCCATGCCTAGAGACTGTAGGAAGCCACTCATACGAATCTTCCTGTAGGCATAGTTGTTTCCATCAAATAGTGGTGGAGTATGAGTAGAGAACCCTTGAGCTAGTTGGATTTCACTAAACATCTTAAATTGTAGGGAAGATGGTTAAATCTTGACCTACGATCTTGCTCTGATACCAATTGTTGAATGAAATCTGACAATAGAAGGGGGGGTTGAATAGTGTCTGTCCCCTTTTTTGTTTTAATCAAATTTTCTTTTTTGATCAATTTAACTTCAATCAAATGCAAGTGTATCTTAACAGTGGATGTGATCAAATATCAATGAACAATAATAAGCAAATATTGAAAGCAATGCAAACACGATCAATTATAGTGGTTCGGCCAACCACCTACTCCACTACCTTGGCTCCTCACCAAGGATTTCTAACCAACTACTTTATAGAACTTGTGTTTCCCTTTGAATACAACTAAGGACACTCTTCTCACCTCTTTGAGAACTCCTCAAATCTATTCACCTAGGCAAAACACAAATCTACAAAGTCTACCCTAAGTGTTTCTCTAGCACACCTAGCAGGCTATTACAGATGAGAAACAAGTTTGAAATAAATCTTCAAATACAATGAAAAATAGCTTAAGAATCGTAAGAAGGAACCACAACTCTTTTCCAAGCCTTCAAGCCTCCAACTTGCCAGAAGATGAACTTGAGTTGTAGCAAAGTTGAGGGAAGCGGGCGCTTTTAGAAGGATGTTGATGGACGAGTAGGACGCAGCAAATCAATCTCTTTGAAGACTTAAATCACTTCTTGAATGCTCAATTAAATTTCTAAGAAGGTTTAAAGAAGTTAGGTGAGGGGTATTTATAACCCCTCAGCTGAATGGGTGATTCAACGGGTAGAAAACTAGCCGTTACCGTCGTTCGGTCGCTTGTCAGTCGATCATCAGTCGACCGACCGATCGACCGACCGATCGACCACTACCCTTTCTGTGCTTTACTCGCGCCGTCCGGTCGACTGACGGGTCGACCGATGCAGTGAAGCTAGAGGCGCGATCTACGATCTGCGATCTGCGATATGCGATCTGTAATCCGATCGACCGATGCACCTTCTGCCAATTTTTCACCAACTTCGGTCGATCGAATGGCTACTGCCATTTTGTGGCATCATCTGGTTGACCGATCGATCGACCGAATAGGCTACTGCCAGTATTCTGCCTTGTTCGGTCGATCGACCGGTCGACCGAACTCAAGCTGAGGATGATTTTTACTTTGAATTTGTTACATGTTTTTTTATGGATTTAGTTACCAAGTTTTAACTTGGATAACTTTACAATTTGTGTTGGGATAAAATCATCCTAGGGGTATATTACATGATTTCTACTTGACCTATACCTGAGCCTTTCTTTGACGTTTTCTTCTTCCATTTCTTTGACGGTCTTTTCTTTCGTTTTACTTGAACAAACTTCGCATGCTTATCGCAACCTCAACCTGAACTCCAAACTTCACACTTAGATTAAATACATGTTTGTTATCATCAAAATGAAGATCAAAGTTTGAGAGAAACCCTTAAGCCAACAATACCTGAAATAAAAAGTATGTTTGAAATAAAAAGTATGTTTGATTTCTTTTGTAATGTATGCCCATTGGCAAAACATTGTAGGCTTCCCTTTCCGCATAGTTTGAATAAAACATTCAATGCTTTTGAATTGATACATTGTGATGTATGGGCCCTCATAGAGTTAAAACATATGATTGAAATTTTTATTTCCTAACAATAGTGGATGACTTATACTCGAAGTTGTTAGACTTACTTGTTTTCATTCAAAGGTCAAGTGACTGACATTATGACTACTTTCATCAAAATGGTACAAACTCAATACTCACAAACCATGAAAGTTGTTAGAATAGACAAAAGCACAGTATTCTTGAACACACTCATGAATTCATTACTAAGAAAACATGGCATTGTGCATCATAGTACCTATGTCGAAATCCCTTAACAGAATGCTATAGTTGAGAGGATACATAGACACCTTCTTGAGGTGGCAAGAGGTTTAAGGTTTCAGTCACAACTTCCCCTAGTAATGTTAGTAACTCTTAGTCCATCTTCACTTTGGCATTTGAGGTTATCTGTTAGTCGTATGAGATTGTTATCAAAGGATATACCTGAAATAAAAAGTATGTTTGATTTCTTTTGTAATATATGCCCATTGGCAAAACATTGTAGCTAGGCTTCCCTTTCCGCATAGTTTGAATAAAACATCCAATGCTTTTGAATTGATACATTGTGATGTATGGAGCCCTCATAGAGTTACAACATATGATGGAAATTTATATTTCCTAACAATAGTGGATGATGTATACTCGAAGTTGTTAGACTTAATTGTTTTCATTCAAAAGTCAAGTGACTGACATTATGACTAGTTCCATCAAAATGGTACAAACTCAATACTCACAACCATCGAAGTTCTTAGAACAGACAATGACACAGAATTCTTGAACACACTCATGAATTCATTACTAAGAAAATATGGCATTGTGCATCATAGTACCTGTGTCGGAACCCCTCAACAGAATGCTATAGTTGAGAGGATACATAGACACCTTCTTGAGGTGGCAAGAGGTTTTAAGGTTTCAGTCACAACTTTTTCTAGAATTTTGTGGTGAATGTATCCTAACAGCCACTTACTTAATCAATAGGATACCAAGCTCAGTCATTGACAAAATGTGTCCATATGAAATGAAGTTTCAGTGCAAGCCATCACGTGTGCATTTGAGAGTATTTGGTTGCTTATGCTATGCAAGCACCCTAAAGCAAGGAAGAAAAGATTGCAAATGAATGCATATTCATTGGTTATCGATCCCTATGGAAAAAAGGGGCATAAAGTCTATGATTTAACCGGAAGTCTAGGGATGTTCAATTTGTAGAACATGTGCTACCATTTAATATCCAAGGTGTTCAAAGGAATGTGTTTCCAGAATGTGCAAAAGGAAGAAAAGAAACAAACAAATAGTGATAATTACCCAGTAAGTGATGACTTGATGTAGTCTGAGAGACAGTGAGAGATAGTGAACCCAAATGAATTGATAGTAGATCTCGGACAATACACTGAGACAGAATCAAATACTTCGAGACAATCATCCACAAAATAAAGCACACAAGCAACCATAGAAAAGAATGAGGATGAAACACAGAACACTCAATTATCAAAAACAAACCAAGAAACTCCTATTAGGAAAAGTCAAATTTTTTTTGAAAAACCTATCAAACTACAGGACTATCATTGCAACTCAATCTTCGCAGCTACAGAAAAGAAAACAATATTATACCCAATATTAGAATACTCCAACTCAACTGGATTACCTAATTCATATAGAAGTTTCTTAGCTTTCATTAATGCACATCATGATCCTGATAGTTATGAAAGTGCAGCTCAAAATCTAGTGTGGATAAAATCAATGCAAACTGAAATAGCAGCATTGGAAGAAAACAATACATGAGAGTTATGTGAATTGCCACATGAGAAGAAAGCAATAGGCTGTAAATGGGTTTTTAGTTCCAAGTTTAAACCAAATGGTCAAGTGGATAAACACAAATCTTGGCTAATCGCAAAGGGCTTTACCCAAGTTGAAGGGATAGGCTATGTTGAAACATATGCACCTGTGTCAAAAATGACTACAGTGCAAAATTACTAGTTGTTGCTACAGTTGAAGGATGGCCAATATTACAATTGGATGTAAGTAATGCATACTTACATGGTGAATTAAATGAGGAAGTCTATATGCTTAAGCTACCCGATTATGGAAATGAAAATGATAGAACAGTGTGTAGATTATTAAAGTCTATCTACGGACTTAAACAATTATGAAGACAATGGTTTGCCAAATTATCCTTGAGCATAATCTCATTTGGATGTAAACAATGTTAACTATACAAATATATGTATGTTCATCAAGAAAACCAATAACAAGTCAATAATAATTCTAGTATATGTCGATGACATTATACTAACAGGAGATGATGAAGAAGGCATAATTGATATGAAGAATCACCTCGAAAATCAGTTTAAAATCAGGGATTTAGGATGTTTGACTTACTTTCAAGGTTCAGAGATTCAAAGGAATGGATTTGGCACACATATATGTCAAAGGAAATATGTCATAGACTTGTTAGATGAAATGAATTTGAGAGACGGTAAACCTAAAGAGACAGCAATGCAATTGAAAAGCAAGCTCAACAATGATATCATTGAGTCAGACTTACCACTTGAGGACAGATGCACATTTCAGAAACTGATAGGGAAGCTCTTATATATAACTATCACTTGACCATACATTACCTACATTGTGCATTCACTAAGTCAACACACAAAATAACCAAATCAGTCATATATAAGAGCGGCAATAAGGATGTTGAAATGTCTCAAAAATGCACTTAGACTTGGGTTGTTTTATCCAGCAAAACCAATTACATCAGGATATTATGATGTTGATTGGGGTAGTTGTAACATGACTCGGGGGTCAATTATAGGTTATTGTGTCAAGATAAGCTCTTCCCTAATTAAATGGAAATGTAAGAAACAATTAAGAGTCAGCAAATCAAATGCTGAGAGTGATATTCGAGCACTATCAAGTGCAACAACATAATTAGTTTGGATAATAAATTTGATGAATAAGATGGGGGTAAATTGTAAGCTACATGTTATCCTTTATTGTGATAATCAAAATCCATTACATATTACAATAAACCCAGTGTTTCATGAAAGAACTAAGCATCTGGAGGTGGATTGCTACTCCGTACGTCAGAAATTTCAGCAAGGCCTCATTGCTCCAACTTACATTTCCAGCAAGTATCAAACAACTGACATATTAACCAAGGTGATACCAGCTCAACAACATCAAATGTTCCTAACCAAGTTGGGTCTGGAGAACCTGTTCTCCAGAACCAACTTGAGGGGGGAGTGTTGAGATGTATTGAGATTTATATGTTCATATGTAGAAATTACCTTATTGTACAAATATTAAGTAGTGTGTAATAACTGGTACAAGGGTGCCATAGTCTTTTTACATTCTCTATTATCACAACTATATTAAGTGTGATAACTCAAACTATAATCAGATTTCATCCTTCTTGATAATGAGAGTTGAGACTCTATTTCTTCCTTCTTCCTCGTGTATCCTTTCTCTACTATTCAATTGAGATCAGATGCTTAATAGTCCCACACTAGAAACCTGTGATGATAAAGCATTGGGGGCCTTATTCCAATAGTCGGCAATGGAGGACGAGACACAAGGAGACCTTGCTAAGATAATCCTAAACCAGAAAAACAATATTTTGCTCGAAGATAACATAATCTGAAAACTAAGAAAAGATGCCAAGACATATCAGTACTTGAGTGTCAAGTTGGAACACCATAAGCAGTTGAAGGCATGCCATATATATATATATATATCCCTCCTTGTGAACACTTAGGGGGCATTTGGTATGAGGTAATCCATCTAGATTATTGGTAATCTCAATTAAAATTACCTAGGCCCATCAGATTACTGTGTTTGGTTGAAACATATTACCAGTAATCTGGATGCCCATGGTAATCTATATTTTATTTTATTTTATTTTCTTATTTTTCTTATTTGAGGGTATTTTAGTTAAAGTATAAGTTTCCTAGTAATCATTTTTATACCAAACATGATAATGTGGATTACTGGCGAGATTACCAGTCCATGCCAAACATGTAATCTAACATTACTAGTAATTTTAAAAGTGATAATCTATGTGGATGGTAATCTAGATTCCAAGTAATCTTAAGCGGTAATGTACTAAACGCCCCCTTAGAGTTGTTACTAGAAGAAGGCAAGAACTGTTACCGATGATTCAAGCAGAGAACCAGATTGATAGAGGAGGAAGATGATCAAGAAAAGAACTAAAGTTGTATTGAATACTTGCAAAATTATTACATGCACTAAATGAACAAGAACATAAAGAATATATGCGCTACAGTACCATGCAAAATGAAACCTTATATAGAGGAATCAATTTGCTATTAGTTTTCTAGTTGACGGGTAAACTGATAAGCAACTTCAAGTGTAATTAGCTAATATATCAACACTCCCCCTCTAATTATACTTGTTCAATACCAAATTTACTTCGAAACATTAGAAACTTATCAACAGGTAAAGCTTTTGTGAATAAATTTGCCTATTCATCTTTACTTCCGCAAAACCTCAATTATATTGTACCTGCTCCAACCAGCTCTCAAATGAAGTGGTGCATGGTATCAATGTGTTGAGATTTGGAGTGAAACATAGAGTTCTTCGTCATGGCAATGGCAGATTGATTATCACTTAAGATGGATGCAGGAGGACACATCTCCAACCCAGATCATTGAGCACCCAACTCAGCCACACGGCTTGACAAGCAGTAGTAGTTATAGCTACATATTCTACTTCCCTGGTAGAGAGAGAAGTCGAACACTACTTCATTGATCCCCAGCTAATGGCGACTGATTCGCATTGAAAGGTGTATGCAAACGTACCTTCAGCGATTGTCAAGGCATCCAACCCAATCGGAGTCTGAGAAACAACTTAATTCCAAAACACAAACTCTCTTGTACACAATTCCATGGTTAATTGTACTTCTAACATATCTCAAAATACACTTGGCTGCCAGCAAATGATTTAAATTTGGCTGATGCATAAATCTCAAGAGCAAGCTCACTGAATGAGCTAAATCGGGTCGTGTATTGCACATATACATTAAACAACCGACCAATCTTCAGTATTCATGCACATCTAGTTGATTTCCTTCCATTTGCTTGCTAAGCTTCAATCCGGTTTCCATTGGAGTGAAGATCGGAATGAAACTTAACATTCCAAAGCAAGTGAGCAGATCCAAAGCATATTTGTGTTGAGATATGCTAATTCCAACTTTTGAATGTTTAATCTCAAGCCCAAGGAAGAAGCTTAACCTCCCGAGATCAAACATCTCGAATTCATGAAACAATTACTTCTTGAATAGATTGATTAGCTCATTGTTATTCCCCGCAACAATGATATCATCAACATATAAGCATATGATCAAACTGTTACCATTCGAATGCTTAAAGTAAAGAGTATGATCATGAACACTTTTGATCATACCTTGTTTAATGAAGTATGAGTCAATCTTTGAATATCATGTAAGTCGAATGGCCTACACTAGAGTGGGTGGGGAGGGGGGGGCTGAATATTGTGTTTACTAAAATCTTTACCTAAATCCAGTTTTAATCAATTTTCAATTACTTAGGCAAATGACAATTCAATAACAATAGCGGAAGCAATAGATATGGAAATTGAACAAGCACAAGTGTAGCAATGCAAACACAACGATTTATAGTGGTTCGGCCTCATTGCCTACTCCACTACCTAAGCACCCCACTTAAGATTTCCAAACTTAGCTTTACTAGATTATAATCGTTTCTTTACATTGAGGATTTTACCCGAAGAGTATCCGCTCTTACACTGAAGGCATTTCCACACCCGAAAGTCTTCGCCTTCACAATGAGAGCACTCTTCCACCTCAAACCCAAAGGACAACAATCACTAATCCTAGTAAACTAAGCTACACCGATGGACTTACGCCTTAAACAACAAGGCTACCACCCAATCAAACAAACCTAACAACCTAGATTTATACTACTTGAAATACAAAGAATAAACCTAAAAAATACACAAGTAATTGAGCAATAAACCAAACAAAGTATACTTAGCTCTAATACCGAATCCCTAGTCCTCTTGGTGCCTTGAGAAGATGAATCTTGAAGTTTGAAAGGCAAAATCAAGGTGTAAGCATAGAAACTAGGGTTTGTAAAGAAATAGCTCAAGAAAGCATGGAGATAACCTTAGAATGGCTCAATGAAGTGTTTTGGATGTAAGGAAGGCTGTCTTGGAAGTATATATAGAGATCCGAAGGCTAGTGGCTCAAAAAGAGTCGTTGGCACTTTCAGTCGACCATGGGGTGACTCTCAGTCGACCGAGGTTCGACCGGAAAGCTTACTGAAGATTTCTGTCAGATTCGGTCGATCCTGGGTTGACCCAGGGCTACTGTCGAGATTCGACCGAGGGTCCATCGAAATTGCAAATTTTAGCTTTTTTTGACCTTTCGAAATTTGGTGTTTTGGGTGTCGATTTCGGAATTTGGTGGTTTCTTTTGCATCGTAAAGAGGATTTTACAAGTATTCTTAGACTTGCTAAACCCGAACTCTATCTTCCCATGAATTCCCTAGCATCGACGAGTGTCCTTCCAATTTCTCTAATTTTTTCGATAGCGAACGTCGCACGCAAACCGACATAGAACCTGAAAATATTTCTTGCTCAAACATTAGTTTTATATATGTTTGTTATCATGAAAACAGAGATTAAAACTAAGGTTGAAAACCTTAGGCCAGCATACCATGCGCGAGGCGCTTGCTTAAGACCATACAGAGCTTTCTCCAACATATATACTTTGTCTGCATCAATCTCGAAGCCTTCATGTTGAAGAACAAAAACCTCTTAAAGTTAATTCACAATTCAAAAAGGCTGATTTCACATCTAACTAGTTTATGTCCCAGCCTTGATAAGATGCATAAGCAAGTACCAAACGAATTGTCTCCAATCGTGCCACTGAAAGTAAACGTGTCTTGGTAATCGACACCTTCTTGTTGCATAAAACCTTTGGCAACCAGCCTGGCTTTATACCTAGAGGTCGAGCCATCTGCATTATATTTGATCTTATAGATCCATTTCAGACCCACAGCTTTCTTGTCAGCTGGTAATTCAATCAATTCCTAGCACTACTAGAAATTGAGTCTTCAGCAACGACCGCTCAAGCCGTTGCTATTTGCAACGACATTCTTACGGCCGCTCAAGCCGTTGCAGATATGTTGTATCTGCAACGGCTTTCTAACGGACATGCGAGCCGTTGCTGATGATTTTAATTATCAGCAACGGCTTTCTAACGGATAAGTGAGCCGTTGTTGATGATAACTTATTAGCAACAACTTTCTAACGGGCGAGTGAGCCGTTGCTGATAAATTTATATAGGTCGTAGATCGCGCCCGACCCTTCTTCCTCCCGCTGCTGCCCGCCGCCTCCTCCTCCCGCCTCTCGCCGCCACTGCCGACGTTGACGACGCCGAGCTGCCGCTGCCGACGCTGCCATCCGTCCTCGATCGTCGATTTCAGGTATTCATCGCCGCCCGGCCGTCTCTTCCCGTTGCGACCGGTGGGAAATCCGACCGAAACCCTATTTTTAGGGTTTCGGCCAGCAGCGGTCGGCCGATGGCCGCCGCCGGATCTTGTACAGTGTCCGGACACACTGTTCGAACACTGTACACCGGTGCCGGAGTCCACCGGACTCCGGCGCCGGAAAGAGAACATTTATGATTTTTTATTTTTTTATTTATATGTTAATTAATTATTTAGATTAATTGTTTAATTTGTTAGATTAATTATTAGGGTTTAGATTAATTTCGGAATTATCCACTTCGGCATTGTGCCGGAATCATCCACTTCGGATGCGCGCCGGAATCGTCTAATTTGGACTCGTGTCGGAATTGTCCAATATGGACTCGAACTATCTCGAAACATTTAAAAAATAATCATCCATACAACGAGTTGATATGTTTCACGTACGCATCGACGAGTTGGATATGATTTAGCAAAACCTTAGATCCGTTCGAGGATTGTATGTTCGTGTAAAAGAAGTAGATGATCTTTTATACGACGTACAATTCTTGAATTGTCCCTGATTGGACAATTTGGGAATATAGTTATTTGTACTGCACTTACATTTTTATTTTAACTATTAACTAATTATTCTAAATTTTGGCAACATCTCTCTTGTTCTCCGATACGCGCCCAGATGATATGCGTATTCGGAGAACTGTAGGGAGATGCTGCCGAAATTTAGAATGAAGTTAGCGATTAAAATAAGTACTTAGTGCAATATAAATAACATAAATCCCGAATGGAATAGGACAATCTCACCTAAAGACATTAACCAAAGAAATTGTCATTGATTGACAGAATCATGTCGGCTAATCGAAGTTGGATGTACCGACGTCTTGATCGTGGAGCTTTAACGAATGAGTTTCGATTAAGCGTAACGTACTTCCTAAATTTCGCCTATTCGAATCGGAATTTCGTTAGCATCGGTGATCAAATCCGATGTTCGTGCCGCATTTGTTTGAATGGACGATTTTTGGTGAATCTTCCTGTTGTTCAGACATATGGTGAATCTTCCTCTACTGGTGCTTCTTCATCCAGTCAATCTAATCCCTATAGAACTATGATACTTGATAGTCTTGGGGGTCAATTCCACCTAAATGATAATGTTGATCGGTCAGTTCTTCAGACATCAGTCCCACCAGATACTACAATGGTTGATTTCACAGAAGTACAAACTGCGGTAGAGATTGAATTACCGAATAAAGAAGCTGCAGAATTTTACGAGATGTTGAAAGCTGCCGATGAACCTTTGTATGAGAATTGTCCTAAATACACTAGGTTTTCAGCAATGACACAACTCTTAAATATCAAGGCCGATTGTAATATCAGCGGAGTTGCGTATGATTGGATTGTTGGATTGATTAATGGAATGCTGCCTACTGATAACAAGTTTGAGCCCACTTTTTATAAGACTAAAAAGCTAATGAGAAAATTGGGGCTTGGGTACGAAAAAATACACGCGTGCCAAAATAACTGCATTTTATATTATAAAGAAAATGTGCAGTTGGATAAATTCCCTGTATGTCAACATCCTCGTTACAAGGAGAAGAAATCGGTCCGACAGAAAAATATCCCGTTTAAGGTGCTTCGGTATTTTCCACTAACACCGAGGCTTCAAAGATTATTCATGTCGGAAAAGATAGCCCCCTACATGAGTTGGCATGCAAGAAGTCGTGATGATACAGTAATGACTCATCCATCTGACAGTGAAGCATGGAAACATTTGGATACATGTTATCCTTCATTTGCTAGGGATACTAGAAATATTAGATTGGGATTGTGCACAGATGGTTTTAATCTGTTTGGACATTCTGCAACTCCTTATTCAGTTTGGCCAGTGCTGCTGACAGTTTATAATTTGCCACCGTCAATGTGTATGAAAGATGAATTTATTTATCTTTCGATGATTATTTCGGGTCCTAAGGGTCCGCGAAAAGAAATTGAAATATTTCTTAGACCCTTGATAGATGAATTGAAGACATTGTGGACTGAGGGAGCTGTCACTTATGATTGTCATCGGAAGCAAAACTTCAATTTAAAGACTGTGGTCTTGTGGACAATCAATGATTTCCCGGCGTACGGCATGTTGTCTGGTTGGAGCACTCACGGCCGACTCTCTTGTCCGTATCGTATGGAACACTCTAAATCAATCAGTCTTCACAACGGACGAAAAATCTCATTCTTTGATTGTCATCTTCGATTCCTACCGGTTAATCATCAGTATCGAAGGAATCGTAATAAATTTACTAAGGGCAGAGTCGAAAGAGATGGGCCACCACCGATGTTGTTTGGTGAACAAATGTTAGCACGTGTTTCAGCACTTCCAGATATAGTATTTGGTCGCAATGAAAGAGTGTCAGGTTTTGGCCAAACACATAACTGGGTGAAAAAAAGTATCTTTTGGGAATTGCCCTATTGGAGTTCATTATTGATTCGACATAATTTAGATGTCATGCACATTGAAAAAAATATGTTTGATAATATTTTCAACACTTTGATGGATATTTCCGGAAAAACTAAAGATAATGTCAAAGCCCGACATGATATGAAAATACTTTGTAAAAGACCAGAGTTGGAGTTACAAGAGGTCAACGGATGATATCTGAAACCGAAGGCCCTATATGTGTTAAATAAATAACAGATCAAAGATGTTTGTCAATGGGTAAAAGAACTCAGATTACCCGATAGATATGCTTCAAACTTATCTCGATGTGTGAACGTCGATGATTGCAAAATATTAGGGATGAAGAGCCATGATTGTCATGTATTCATGCAGAGATTACTTCTGATCGCATTTCGAGATCTTCTACCTGATAATATTTGGGGTCCGTTGACTGAATTAAGTATGTTTTTTAGAAACATCTGTGTATATATCCTTCGAGTCGAAGATATGTCAACACTTGAAAATAATATTGTTGAAATCATATGCAAGCTGGAGTAATTTTTCCCTCCTGCATTTTTTGACTCAATGGAGCATCTACCGATTCACTTGGCATACAAGGCACGAGTTGGTGGCCCCGTTCAATATCGGTGGATGTACTTATTTGAAAGATACATGAATCAATTGAAGAAAAAAGTAAAGAACACCGCAGCTGTTGAAGGATCAATATCTGAATCGTATATCATCCAAGAAATTTCAACATTCTGCTCATTTTAATTTGAATCGACAGTACAGACAAGATTTGATCGTCTTCCACGTAAAGATGACGGGGGTGTTCGACATTCAGATGGATGTTTAAATATATTTTGTCACTCTGGTCGTGCTTTTGGTTCTCGTCCATCTCGACACTTAAGCGAGGAAGAGTATCATTTGACACACTTGTATGTATTACTCAATTGACTAGAGATTGAACAATTCATTGAAATATTTGACATTGAGATGGTGCAAAAATACTCTATTCACAACGATGAAGAATTGGAGAGATTACGGAATCGTGATTTCCCTACTTGGATTCAGACTTACAGCAAAGATCACAGAGCTGAAATAGATGAAAGAATATTTGAGTTTGTTAGTGGACCGTCGCGACTTGTGTCGTGCTATAGCGGATATTTTGTTAATGGGTATAAATTTCACACGGTTGAATATGCATTTACAAAGAAGACGATGAATGCTGGGGTCTGTGTGAAAGGGACAACCTATGTTGAATGTGATATGGATTTTTATGGACTGGTGGAAGAAGTGATAGAGTTGCACTACTTCGGCTTGAAATCAGTTATTCTATTTAGATGTCATTGGTTCGATACAACAGAAAGGGACATGAAAGTTCATCCAAAATACAAACTTGTTGAGGTTAATTACAAATCTAAATTGGCAGCAAATGAGCCTTTTATATTGGCATCACAAGCCGAACAAGTATATTACGCGAAATATCCGGCTCGAAATAAAGATAGAGCAGATTGGCGTGTAGTCTGTAAGACAAAAGGTAGAGGAAAAATTGATTCGATAGTAGGAGAAAATGAGCTGATACCTGATATGACACATGGTTTCTATCAAGAAGATGATCCTCCTACTGTAGATCGTATTATTCCAATACTCGAGGATGCAGACACAACGTCAATTCAATTAGAAGTTGAATATGCTGATGATGGCGATCATGAAATTGAGGAAGCTGGAGATGAAGAAGATGAAGAAGAGGAAGAAGAGGAAGAAGAGGAAGAATTCGAAGACTATTATTCAGATGATGAAGAATAATTGTAAAGTGTATATTTTATTAAATATATCTCTACTATTTATACAATAATCTGATTATATGTCTATTCGACAGATATGTCTGGTCGTGGTTATCGTCGCAGGAGAGCTTCGGAGTCTCCGATCGGTGAGACTCCTACACTTACTCATGCTGTTGATCCTCCTGTTGCTGATCGTTATGCCGATGATACTGCCGAGGCTAGTACATCCAAACGCAGGCGGCCACGCAGGCCGAACAGGTGGCAGCCTCCACCAGCCACAGAGTCACGTAGATTTACTAGCGTGATTGGGGAGCGGTAATATATCATGAATTATGAATCATTACAAATTCATTATATCATAATATAATATTAAAATTTATTTTTGTTGTGCAGGTTCGAGCAAGAAGAAGTGTCGAGGAGCATTTCTTCTACTATTCGACGATACATGCACGAGGCATGGCCTACGTGGTCTCACGTGCCTAGCGAGCACGTCGACATGTTATGGCGCGAGTTTGAGGCACATATTTTTTTTTTTATATGCATGATGATTAATATTGGTACTGATATTATTATTTTGCAGGCTCGCTTTACATGGGCCGAGGACCAGAGCCATTCATTTACGCTGCCTAGGAGGCTATTTCCCGTGCGAGGTACAACGGGCAGCTGGGGCAGGCTCGGTCCCAGGCGATGGCCCGAGCTGGGACCACTAACATCGCGGAGACTCGGGGATACGGCCCCGATTGGATTACTCCGGATATATGGGACCAGCTCGTGGGAATATGGTTGACGGATCGATGGCAGGAGGTTTCTCGGAATGCGGCTAGAAATCGCATGTCGGGGGGAGCAGCGCGTCACACCGGCAGCTCTGTTGCATTTGCAGTGCACGCGAACCGTATGGTAAGTATACCTTTTAATTATATATTTTATTTGTTATTATGTGTACTAATTAATGTATTTGTTTTGTAAATGTAGACGACGGTGTCGGATGACGGGACTGTCCAGCGACCCTCCCCGATGGCGGTGTTTGAGCGGACTCACCGTCGAGCACATGGGACGGGGGAGTACATCGACAACCGCGCTGCATACATTATGGTAACTATATATTTGTTTAAATTATTCATTATATATTTATAATTTAAGTTTTATGATAAATATTAAACAAAAAATCAAACTCGAGTAGGAGACCTACAGCCAGACGGTGGTGCAGCGCGGGGGCACCCCGAGGACTTTGACGCAGCAATGTAGGTGGAGGCCGCAGGTGGCTGGGACCATGGCCGCGTATATGGCTTTGCAGATAGTGGTCATGCGCGAGCCGTACTAGGGCCACTTGGGGCACCGACCCCTCCGGTCGCTGGTGAACGGCCGTCCACCTCTAGATCCAGTTATGATCATAGTAGCAAAATAAGGACTCTAGAGGAGACGGTCGCGCGTCAGAGTCAGATGATGGTGGAGATGCATGCTATGCTACGCAACATGTCAGGTCATCCCGAAGCAGGCATCTCTTCGGCATCATCTAATCCATTGTCCTCGAGTCAGTCCATGCCGGTGTACACTCAAGCACTCCAAACCCCGCCATATGATCCAGACCATCCTCCATCGTCATCGTGAGATTTTTTTTATATTGACTTTGTTACTGAGATATTGGACTTGTTTAATTTATTTTGTTTGGATATTGATACTTCAATTTTGCATTTGAATAGTTTTTATACTATTGTGGATAATTATCAATATAAATATAATTATTTTGATGTATATCTTGGTGTATTTGTGATGTGTGAATGAATGTGTGTATGAGTGTATGGGTGTGTGAGTTATGTATCAGATAATGTATCAATGTATCAATGGAAATTTTAAATTTTAAATTTTTTCGTTACTAGGTTCACATCATCAGCAACGGCTTTCCCACGGCCATCCGTGGGAAAGCCGTTGCTAAAAGTTTATCGAAAGTCGTTGCTGATGACCTACAACAACGGCTTAGCAACGGACTTTTACTAACGGCGTTGCTACGGGCTCACCGGTCGTTGCTATTAATATTATCAGCAACGGCTCCGCGTCCGTGGCAAAACCATTGCTGATAATATTTTTAGCAACGGCCCGAGCGGCCGTTACTGATCCGTTGCTAAGTTATCAGCAACGCGATTTTCTGCCACGGCTCCATTGCAACGGTGCCAGCCGTTGCTGATGATCTTCAGCAACGGCTCAGCAACGGTATCAGCCGTTGCTGATGCCCATTTTTCTAGTAGTGTAGGTCATGCATGTGTTTATTAATAGAGGTAATTTCTTCCTTCATATATAGTTTGTCTCCCCCTAGGATCTCTTGAAGCTTCTTCAAAATTTAAGGGCTCAGTAACTTGTGCATAATTGCACACTTGCAAATGCTCATATATGTCTTGTAAGAACCTGAATTTGCATGGAGCTGAATTATCAGTTTCACTTGCTTGTGGATTACTTGCATCTAAGCTATTGATTAGTACATCTGAACCCCCTTGACCTGTAATCTCTTGTACAGGAATATTAGTATCAACGATACAATCCTCTTTCGAAATCTAAGCTTTGGCTTCCCAGTTCTAGATGTTCTTCATCAAACTGAATGTCTCTACTAATAACAATTTTCTTTGTCAATGGATCCATAAGCGTAAAGGCTTTGGATTCTTGACTATAACCCACAAAAATGAGCTAAACACAGTTCTCATCCAATTTTTGTCTCAGTTGACTGGGTTTTAGTGCATAAGCTATGCACCCGAACACTTTGAAATGTGGAATAGAGGGTTTGATACCATAGAGATCTTCATAAGGGGTCTTGCCGCTAACTGTAGAAGTGTAGCACCTGTTCATAATATGAACTTATGTTCTTGCTACTTCAGCCCAGAGATACTTAGGTAATTATTGCATTTTGAACTCAACACATGAGTTCCCAAAAATCAGATTGAGCTACTTGCGAATGAAGGAAAAGAAGGAAAAAATATTATTCAAAAGTTACTCCCAAAATTTTACAGAGGCAGCTTTTATATCAGTTGAAACGAAACAAGTAAAATGTCTAAAACACCCTTGTGACTCAGCAGCTACACACACATACACGTGTAGTCTATTACATGACACTTATTTAACAGGAAACATACTATGTACAAGTTTATTCAAATGGTAGATGAAGTTAATTGAAAACTAATCTAATTACATCACTCTTCAAACAATTCGATCAACAGTAATTCTATCTCTTTGAGCATACATTTTACCATTTCATCACACATCTATTTCTACCCTCCACTAGCTACTCCATTCTGCTGTGGAGTATAAGGAGCAATAAGTTGACGAGAGATTTCACTTTCCTTGCAGAAGGTGCTGAAGTCGGCTTTGGTGAACTCTCCACCTCGATCAGTCCACAAACACTTAATCTTTGTATCGAGCTCAGTCTCAATTTGCAATTTGAACTCCTTGAACCTCTGTAGTACTTCGCTCTTCTACTTAAGGAATATAATCCAACAATAGTGGCTATGATCATCAATGAACAATGCAAGATACCTGTGACCACTGTATGATTTGACTTGCATTGGGCCACAAATGTCTGCATGCAAAAGTTCTAATGGTTGCTGTGCTCGAAACACCGACTTCTTAGGAAAGATAGCTCGGTGCATTTTGCCATAGACACAGCTCTCACACACATGGTCAAGGCATCCTTTTATTCCACTGATTCCATCTACTAGAGATTTATCTACGACAATATTAAGGTACTCAAAATTCAGGTGTCCATACCTGCAATGCCATAAGCGATCTGGGTCACTAAGAGATGCCTTGAGAGCACAGTCAACATCTTGCGGATTCAATGCAAACTGGTTATTGTGCACAGCCGACACCCTCATCAATTCATTTTGCTTTGACTTATCAGAATACATTGTACAAGCTCCTTCCAAGATCAATGTATAACCTGCGCGCCTTCATTAGTTGACCCCCACTCAGCATGTATGAATCAAGCTCCAGCACCAGCAGGACTACATCCTTAATGATCTTGCTTCTGTCACCATCTACGATCACAACAAGAAAACATTATGAAATTGGCGCCTGTGGCAGGCGCTGGTATGAAATCGGCGCCACAGACGCCGGTTTTAGTGTACGGGCGCCCAGGCGCCGGTAAAAACCGGCGCCAGCCTGTGAGGCGCTGGTATTTACCGGCGCTTTACAGGCTGGGCGCCCGAACAAACCGGCGCCAACCTATAAGGCGCCGGTAAATACCGGCGCCATATGTTCTGGCGCCGGTTTTTTCCGGCGCCTGGTCGCCCATTGGTGGAAACCGGCTCCAAGCAGGAGCCGGGTGCAAGATTTATAATATTTTTAAATTTAAATTTTAAAAAATAATATAAAAAAATAAATTAAAATTTTAGTCCCACATTTGAAAATAATAGTTTTTAAATTTTTTTTGATTAGTATAAATACAAACTTTTTTAGTCCCATATCATCTAATTTTTTTTATATTATTTCTTGAACATTATAAATATAATAGTGAACTTAAATTTTTTTATCAACTAATAAATTTTCAATCATAATTTTAAACATTATATTAAAATTCAAACATTTATTTTATTTAAATATAATATGTTATATATTTTATAAATTAATAATTTTAATAAAATTAATAATATATTATTTTTTTAAAAAAAAAGAAAATTAAAAAATTAAAAAAATAGAAATATTTGCATACCGGCGCCTAGTGTAGGCGCCGATATGCAAATAGTGTGTGAAAACCGACGCAGTACATCAGGCGCCGGTTTTCAAAAATTGACATCTTTGGACGCCCATTTGGTAATTTATTCGCCCTTATTTTTCGACTCTCAAACCGACTCTTTTTAGTGCGCCTGAATTTATGTTTAGGCTTCAAAAAAGAGTCGGTTTCTCGATTAAAAATATTCGGTATTCTAATATTTTGTTGTAGTGCATCTATAGAAATGCCACACTTGCCTTGCACCTTCTTGATCATTCCGTCACCAAATTTGACAGTAGTTGAATGAGATTGATATATCTTGATGAAACTCTTGTCATCATGCATCATGTGGTTACTACAACCGCTATCCAGGTACCAATTACCCTTGTCGATCAAATTGAGACCAGCCATTAGAACAACCTCATCATCCGATCCTTCTCCAGCAAACTTTGCATGGTTCGAATGCTTGTCTTGAGCCAAATTTCTTATAGTAGAAGCATTCGATTTTCCGCTTATTGAAATATTCTGTACCTGAATTCCTAGAATAAGAAGGGGTGTTCTTGTTGCTTTAGAACTTATCTACACCAACAGCAACCTCCTTCCCTTTGTTCTTTGTCGAAGAGTCACCTTCTTCGAATATTGATGGCTTCCAAGAACTTCTCTTGGGATTCTTAACAGCAGTCTTCAAGGCTTGTTCCGCCGCTTTCTTTTCCTCATGCCGCTTCATTCGATCAATGGGGGATGGAAGTGAGCCGAGGAGTTCATCGAATGTCATCTCCTCGATGTCATTGCCTTCCTCTATAGCGGCAGAGATATGATCATATTTTTCAGGTAGGCTACGAATGATCTTTTCAAAAATTCTCAGTTCAGGAACATCTTCACCATACCTACACATTTGGTTCAGCATGTCCATGACCCGAGCAAAGTAGTTGTTGATATCCTCGTCATCTTTCATTAGCATGCTCTCGAATTGTCTCCTGAGCGTCTATCGCTTGACCTTCTGGACTTTGGTTGTGCCTTGGAACACATTCTTCAGGATAAGCCAAGCATCGTCAGCAGTTTTTACCGACGAGATTCGCTTGAAGACTTTCGAGTCTACTGCTTGCTGGATGTAGCTTAAAGCCTTTGCATCTCGCTTCCTGATTTCGCTTCCTGGACGAGATTCCTTTGCATCTTTGCAAACACTACAAGAAAAATGAGCATCAGTGATGGAAATTTTGTGACGGCTAAAATTCGTCACAAACTGTGACAGATTTGTGACAGATTTGTCATGGCATGAAATAAACTTTCTTTTTTTCAAAACAATGACGGATTTGTGATGGAAAATCCGACATAAGACGATTCCGTCACAAATCAGTCACAGAATTTTTGATTAATTTGGCTTAGAATTTTTAATAAATAGCATCAATGACAGAATAGTGACGGATTTCATTTTCGTCACTAATTTTCCAACATTAATCCGTCACTGAATTTTTTTCTTCATATCCGTCATTGAGCCACCACATAATAGTGATAGGTCAGTGACGGAAATAGAATTCTGACATAAAATTAAACTAAATATTAGTAAAATAAATTTTATTATGTTTAGTCCCACATGGGTTAAAAATGGTTTTTTACTTATTCTTAACCATTATAAATATAATTTTTTTAGTCTCATATGGATCATTTTTTTTTCTCCTAATTTTCTTAAATTTTATAAATTGACACCTCATGAGACCAAGAAGTTTACTATCATGCTATCATTTATAAATTTAATAAAAATATTATAAAAGTATAAATAATAATATAATGTAATATCATTATTGATTATTATAATATATTATAATATACTATTATATTATAAAAATCTATGATATAATATAGTTGATATATTTTATTAATAAAAATTATAATTAATATCAAAATTAGTGACGGAAAATTTATTTTCGGTCATTGACATCAGTGACGGATTTTGTGGCGGAAATTTTTCCGTCACAGATTTTTGTGACGGACACATCCGTCACATAATAGCAAATGAAGCATTACCCACGAGACTTTCAGCGACGGAATTTGTGACGAAAATTTCCGTCACTGATACCCTTCAGTGATGGATTTTCAAGCATCAGTGATGATTTTTTTCGTCACTGATAACTGTTTCTCTTGTGATGAAAATGAAACCTTATATAGAGGAATCAATCTGCTATTAGTTTTCTAGTAGAGTTTATCTTACATAGAGGAATCAGTTTGCTATTAGTTTTCTAGTGGACTGGTAAACTGATTACCATCTTCAAGTGTAATTAGCTAATATCAACAAGAACTAAGAACCATCACAAGTCAACAATACGTACACAACTTAATTAAGGACTCATTGTACAACGCCACTGTTTGAATAAAGACACAAATGCCAGCTTGTCTGATATCATTTTTTATGACCTATGTTGAAATTTCACCTGAGAAGAATGGCGCCAAGAACAGGACTCGAACAGAGGTGGAAGAAAGGGAGCACTTAAAATCGCATATTATTCCAAAAAACAAAAACACAAGCTTTATTACATGGTTCCTATTTATATCAGGACTCACACTTAGACCCGTTACCATTAAGACGGGATTCAATACCAATTAACTAATGAATGTAAAAGACACTTTTACTCACAAGCTACATAACAGATATTTATTACAAGAAAGTCTATTGTTGTCTTTTCATGTTTTCCCTCGACCTTTGTTCTCCATTTCCCGCAACCAGTAGCAAGACTACTGTTCATGTTTATCTTCTTCTTCATGCTGCTTGTTGCTTCCTTTTTCTCCTATACTCCAACACTACCCCCTCAAGTTGAGATGTGAGAAAAGATTTTTGAGCTTCAACTTGCTTACAAGGAGATGATGTTGTGCAGGAGGTAAGACTTTAGTTAAAAAATCTGCTGGTTGTTGATTTTCACTTATGTATACTGACTGTATTACTTTCTGCAAGTATTTTTCCCTGACAAAATAATAGTCAACCTCGAGATATTTTGTTCTCTCATAGAACACTAGGTGGACTGTGATGTGCATAACACTTTGGTTATCACAACATAAGGGTATTGGTTCTTTAACTTTCACATCTAGATCATTGATCGTAAGCTGATTAACCAAATTACCTCTGCTGTAGCTAGTGCTAGACATGGCTCTAAGTTCACTTTCTGCACATGACCTACTCACACATGCTTGTTTCTTATATTTCCAGGTGATTAAGGAATCCCCCAATTTCACCATGTATCATGTCACACTTTCTACTTAGATTACAGCTACCCTAGTCAGCATCACTATAGCTGACTAAGGAAATATTTGAATTTGCTGCATAGAATAATCCCATACCTGGAGCACCTTTTAGGTATCTTAGAATTTTCATTGCTACCATAAGATGAACATGTGTAAGACTCTGTACAAATTGACTTAAAGTATGCACTACAAATGCTACATTTGGCCTGGGAATGGTCACATACAGGAGCTTACCAATTAGTCTCCTATACCTGTTCATATCTTCAACTAAGAACTTTTCTTCATTCTCTTTACTGTGAAGGTTGGTTTTGTATGACATAGGTGTCTTTGAATGTTTGCAGTCCTCTAAATTCATCTCTTTTAACATATCAACAACATATTTTCTTTGACAAATACAAATTCCAGCTGCAGACCTTTGTATTTCGAGTCCTAGGAAATAAGTTAAATTCCCTAAGTCTCTAATTTTGAACTCAGCATTAAGAAATCTCTTCAATTCATCAATTCCTCCTTTACTTGTACCAGTCAACACTATGTCATCAACATAGACTAATTAATACTACTACTGATTGTCCATTTTCTCGTTTAACAAACAAGCAAAGATCTGATTGACATTGCTTGAAACCCTGTGAGAGGATACTGGAAGATAACCTAGCATACCATTGCCTACCTGCCTGTTTTAGGCCATATATTAATTTCAACAGTCTACACACCCTGATATCTCTAGGATCCCCATAACCTTGAGGCTTCATCATGTATACTTTCTCATCCAAACTCCCATGTAAGTATGCATTACTTACATCCAATTGGTATAAAGGCCAATTTTTAACAACTGCTAGGGCAATCACAGTCCTAATTGTCCCATTTTAGAGACAGGTGCAAAGGTCTCTCGATAGTCCACCCCCTCTATTTAAGTGAACCATTTTGCCACTACAAGAAATATGGGTTTTAGTGAGGGTTGCAACCCTCACTAAAATCCCATATGATCCTCACTAAAGACTTAATTTTAGTGAGGGTCACTCGGGCCTCACACGTCTTCAGAAAAAGTCTCGTCACTAAAAATATAGGTGAGGGTTATGTCCCGACCCTCACTAAAAGGTGGCTTTCGTGAGGCAAAATTGACCCTCACTAATTCTTATATTTAGTGAGGCTCACAACATGACCCTCACCTATACTTTTAGTGACGAGACTTTCCCGACGACGTCTGAGGGTCAGATGACCCTCAGTAAAGGCTTTTATGAGGATCATATGGGGTTTTAGTGAGGGTCACGACCCTCACTAATTCCTACTTTTTGTGAGGGGTCGATGACCCTCACTAATTCTTATATTTTTAGAGGGTCATTAACCCCCACTAAAACTTTTTTTATAGATTTATTTTTTTTTCGTGACCCCCACTAAAAGTTATTATAATATGCATATAAAATCTAATATTTTTTATAATTTAATTATATTTACATAAATATTAAGAAGCATATAAAGATAAAAAATACATGTCATCATTTATTTTATAATATATCTATTACAAAATCCATAAAGTATCAATACATGATCTATTACAAAAAACACATCTAATAAAGTTTCAATCCCATTACATAAAAATTTCAACTTCAAAATAAAATTCGGACATGTTCTACTAATTCATACATAAATTCGAACATGATCCAAATATAAATGATACTGTAGGACCAAATCCATAACCACGAGTACGTCCATGTCTTTCAGGTCCGATGACTTAAAGATAGATCTCATCTTCATCAATAGGTGTAGAAGACTCTGATGCTTGAGCTGATAGAGCCTCAAAATTTTCATGTTACAAGAGTATCATTTTTTTAAAAGAATATACATTATAAGTAGAAAAAAAATTATGCATATTGATAATTACCAAAATATCTTGTGCAACATTGAAACTCACACTTCCATCAGGACTTGTGACCAAGTCTGGACTTAACTCACACTTGTGCATGCAACAAGTCGAGACTTGTGTTTTTCAATACTTCCATCAGACCTAAAC
Organism: Canna indica; assembly: GCA_034359265.1. Lineage (NCBI taxonomy): Eukaryota > Viridiplantae > Streptophyta > Magnoliopsida > Zingiberales > Cannaceae > Canna > Canna indica. The sequence goes on along the minus strand of CP136895.1, from coordinate 22,803,084 downwards.
TTTATTTTGTATACCCATCTATAGCCTATAGTTGTTTCCTTGGTGGCAGATCAACTAATGACCAAGTGTTGTTAGCTTCTAAAGCTGATAGTTCAAGTTGCATGGAATTTACCCATGTTGGATCCTTACTAGCTGAAGAATAAGAACAAGGTTCTGGATGAGAGTCTAAGAGTGTTAACAAGCATTGGATAATGGATAAGGAGAGGTTCTATGGACCTGTTTATTCTGAGAGTTAGTAGTAGTAGTAGTAAGGAGGTTACACTGATATCATTAAGCTTCACAGGTCTTTTGATGACTCTCTGACTTTTTCTAGTAACAGGAACAATTGAGGTAGGTGAGCTCTCTCTTGATGTTTTAATTTCAGTGGAGTTTGTATGAGATGATTTCTCAGGAATCTCAATGGCAATGTCAAAATGTGGAGTTGATGAAGAATTTGATGGTTGTTTATTTTCTAAACCCTGAATTGGTGATTGCACATGGTCATAGGACATTTTAGTAGGATGTGAATTGAAGCTATGAATGGATGTCTTTGTATCACTAGATAAATTGTTTTTTTATTGCTACCTTGCCATGCTAGATAAATTGTTTTTTTATTGAGCTTAATTCTAAAGGTAGTGTATAATTGTTATGTATGAATATCGTGGCTATATATAGTAGGTGTGTAAAGTATGCTTACTTTTCTTTAGATTATACATGCTGTCCTAAAATGTTCATGGGCGGAATTCCGAGGTCGGTACATGGAATTCCTCACCCAAGGTAGTGTAGAATGTTAGATAACATGTAGGAAGTTGCAAGATGCTCAGCATATATAGAAACTTAGCTAGGAGATGATATAACTTCTAGGACTTCTAGTAAACATTTTGGAAACCTAGAACTCTTAGGTGTTCACATTTTAAAAGGGCAGCATTAATTTGTTGACCCTGTAGTCCGAATTAGGGCCAGATACGGGCAATGGCCAGAAGTATATACAAGGAAACCCTAGGACAATTAATTGTGTGATGGTCTGCCGAGAAGCGTGGAGGTCGAAAATGACCAATGCTTAGCTCGGTCAGTGTTTGGGTCTTGAGGTGCACCAGCGGGCCCGCCAGGTGCCAGACCCCAATTGGGTGGGACTAGCTATTCTTACCCCAGACGGTGTTCAGAGACTAGTGGACCATCCTAGTCGATGACCCGGGATTGCTTGTTTACATCTTGATAGGATGTGGCCGAATGGCCAGTATGATTCTACGTTGTAAGGTAGGGCCGACTGTAGCCAGGGTTTTTATACCACAAGTAGGCCCAAGGGCCGGATGCCAGAGGCTTGATAGGCCGAGATGGCAGGTTTTCACCTATTCAGTTTATACAGAATGACCCATGGGGTTAGTTTATCTCCCTGAATATACATTATGTTGCCTTATATGTCATGCACGAATAATTGAGGATTATGTGGAGGTTCGCTAGAACCGCTCACTAAGTCCCAAGTGGACTCACAGTTTATTTCTTTATTTTTGCAGAGCATGAGCAGTGATTGTAACCTGTCGACATGGTGCAGCTGGTGGGCGGGAGGTGGTGTCATATCTCGTAGAGGCGTCCATGAGTTATAGTCCAGTGTTTTAGTAGTTATTTTCTTTTATGCACTGACAGTTATATTTTGGAAAAAAGTTTGTAAAACATTGATACTTGAGACTTTCAGTTGTTCTGATGTTGGTTTTCTTCTTTAATTTGAAAACATAAAATTGTGAACTTGAAAACTTTTAATAAAGTTTGTGTTGAGATTTCTTTTTTTGTCGACATGTTCTGAATTTCTTTATGTCAATGTAGACAGTAGGCTACAGGGTAGGATGTAGACCCTGGCCAGTCACACTACCCTTAGTTGGGGTGTGATATTTTTGAATTCTCAAATTTTAAATTTTCATTTTCATGTTTTAATTCCTTAAGCTCAGGTTTCAACCTATCATGGGAAGAATCAAATGAACTAGATTTCAATCTCTCATTTTCTAGTTTTAATTCATCCATATGAGAATTAAGCCTTATATTTTCTTTCTTCAATCTTTTATTTTCATCCCTCATTATTCTTTTCAGCAGGCGTTTGTACCTTCAATTCTCCTCTTATTGCTCATTGAAGATTTTTGAGTCCCTCATTTTGGTGAGAGGCTGTTATTTATGAGGATCCGGACATATGGGATTTATGTCCTCAATTATGTCCTCTTGGCGTTGCAACTCGATTCACTATCCAGAAAATTAACTAATTTTTTTTGCCCTTCAAGCGTTCTCTGGTCTACCTCTCATCTATTTAATCAGAAGATTCAATGATGGGCAGTAAAATTAGCAATATGAGTTTCGTGAAAGAGATGAATGCTTTCATGGCAAAGGAAATGGTGTATTCAAGTCCTCTTGAGAAGATAGAAACACCTGTTCCAATTTTGTCTCCTGATAAATTATCTCCATCTTCTACCTCTCGAGGTCAAAATCTGAGAAAGAAATCAAGGAGAAGAGCTTCTGACCATCATCTAAAAAGAAATGGTAGAGGTATGACATCTAAAACCCTCAAATCCCTATCTCAATTTCTTGGTCTTGAGGGGGAGTGTAAAGATGAAGTCAATATTTCTTCTGGCTCTATTTTTCATGGTGATTCTTCTAAAATAGTAGATATTGGTACTAATTTTGTTGTTGCTGATGAAGAGTTTGACTCAATTCTAGAAAAGACAGGACCTCCTTTGTTTTCTCCAGTTTTTACGACTAAGATAGTCACAATTGAAACTGTATCTGAAGTAGTTAAAATTGCTAATGCAAGACTTGAAACGGTCACTGTTCCAAAGCCTTGGACCTCTATCCGGCTCCTTCATCCACAGCCGAAAGAGCTATTCGTGATGACCTATTTAAAACACAGGTGTCCTTGGCTTAGCTCCATTGAGAAGAAAATTATTGAATATTTCACAGTTGGTTCTGCAAGTTCTACATCTCTATCTTTTGGAAGGGTCTCTAGTTCGTCCAGTCCTAACTGCTCTAAGTAACTGCTTTCTCTCCTTTGACTTATTAGGCCAAAAAGGGGGAGATAAATGAGGTGTCTAATAAATGAAACTGGCTATAGTGGATGATACCTTAAAACTTTTATTTTGTATGGCTGAGTTTGGTCTGTTGACTGATTGACTGGTTGTATTTTCTTGTCTGTGACTGTCATGGTTATGACTGTGACTCTATAATGGCTGGATATTTTCTATGAACTATTAATTATATTTTGACAATTAGTTTGCTTGTTTGTGAATCTACTCTCTTGTTATCTGTCTTTATGAAATTGACTATGACAAGTTGGGTTTTTGTCAAATAAGTCAAAGGGGGAGATGTTAGTGTTGGCCTTTGTATATTGGCTATATTTGGCAAAAGTATTTCAGTATGATCTCTGTCTTAACTATAAGGAACTCTGAACATATTGAGGACAGTCTCAACTGCTCCAGCAACCTATGGATTTCATGTCAAGGATACAACACAAAGGAGGACTTTTTGTTTCCTACAGAGATGATGACTCTTGGTCTATAGTATTAATGATGATTCTCCTTGTTGTCTCTGAGATATTTTAATCATCGTTAACCTTTTATTTGCTTGAATAACTTTTATAGGTGAGGTCCTCTTTAAATATTTCTAGGCATTACTCTTTGGATCTGTATGGTTTTTCGGAGTTTAGCGATGACTATTTATTTTGGACTGATGACTGTTGGTTGTTAAACTGATGGGTTTATTAAACAAAATAGTTTTGAACAGCATTGATTCAGATCCTTTAGTTGTCTCTTATAAATTCTGATGAAAAGATCTGATCTGCAACTCTCTCCATGTGCGAACACTGTGTTGCTAGTTATTGAGAGGAGTTGAGACTGCTGAGTGCAGAACGACAACAATCTACTATTTTTATCTTTAAGGAGAAGATGGCTTCGGGCTGATAACTCACTACAACACAAGGTTGTGTGGAGGACAGAACACTATTGCTGGAATGTCATAGAGAGGCAAGTTGGTATGTACTGGTAATAGCAAATAGTACTAGTAGTCCGATTTCGGGTGTGAAATCTTGATGATTAAAATCGTACTTATAGAGAGTGGATTGGGCATCTATCCGATGAGTGCCCCGCAGATTAGGTGACTAGTTCTATCACTGAATTAACTATGTAAATAAACCTTTTATGTTTGCTTGTGTTTCTATTTTGGTTCTTACTTTGCTACTAATAGCAGTTGCAATAGTAATTGCAACTTCCTATTCAACTGCCCTTAACAAAAGTTCCCTTAGAGACATACACTGTCATACTCCATTTCAACCATGTCTTTGATTTTAAACTGGTCATCCAGGAAGGCCTTCAAACATTTGATCTCAACTTGATTTGTTCCAGTGACTATAATGTCATATGCATTTACCAAAACTATGGTAATCAAATCATCCTTTCTTTTCACAAACATGCATGTATTAGCTGAGCATTGTATGAACCCTTGTGACATTATACTGTTTGACAATTTTGTATACCACTGTCAGCCAGCTTTTTTCAGTCCATAAATGGACTTTAACAATCTACAAACTTTGTTGTCTTGTGGATCACCATAACCTGGAGGTTTTTGCATGTACACCTCCTCTTCAAGCTCACCACGAAGGTAAGCATTGTTCACATCCAACTAATGTAGAGGCCACTTGAAACTTGCTGCAATAGCTAGCAGAATTCTAACTATGGCCAATTTCGAGACTGGTGCAAAAGTTTCTTCTATTTATGTGAAATCTTTTGCCACCAGCCTTGACTTGTGCTTCTCCACATTCCCATCGGGTCTAAATTTAGTTCGAAATACCCATTTGCAGCCAATTGCCTTTTTCCCAGCAGGCAAATTACATAGTCTCCATGTTTGGTTGCTTCTAGTGCCTTTAATTCAATATGCATTTAACTTACACATACTGGATCCTTGACAGCACTCTCATAGGTTTTTGGGTCTTAGTGAGTTTCAATAGTTGTGATAAAGTCTTTATGGCTCTTTGGGATTCCGAATAGGTTGCAATAATTCTCTAAAGGATATAGAATGCTTTTGAGAGAACCTTTGAAAGTGTTTTTTTCAGAAGCTAGGTTGCACTTGTAATCTTGAAGCTTCATGGGTTTTCTCACCACTCTCTGACTTTTTCTTATCTTTGGTGGACTTGGAATGGATGCACTTTGTATGGGTGAAGTATGAGCTATTTCTAATGAAGTACTTTCACTAGACTCTTGACTATTAATTTGAGACATGTGGGAACTCAACATCTAATTGGTCTTCTTCTCCCAACTCAATAACTTCTTCTTCATGGTCACAAAACTCACTTGGGTTTTAATTTTGATTCCTGACTTTGGTGGAGCATGGACTGATATCAATGAATTGGTTTGAAAAATTAGAGCTTGAGATACAATTTTCATTTGCATCATTTACCACATTTGGAAGAGGAAATATGGTATTGGTAGCATCTTGTGGTTGGAAGGGAAAAATGTATTCAACAAAGGTGATGTTTCTGAAAACAATGATGGAGTGAGTTTTATATCACAAACCTTGTAACCCTTTTTCCCATAAGGATACCCTATAAAGATACATTCGTTTGCCCTTGGATCAAATTTGGTTCTTCCTTGTTTAAGGGTCTTTACATAATATAGGCATCCAAATGTTTTGAGGTGACTAAGATTGGGTTTGGTGTTGTATGGCAGTTCATAAGGGCTACAATTGCTTATGATAGGACTTGGTAACCTAGTGCAAATTTTATTCAATCAAAATATCATGAAATTGCCTAAGTTATCAAAATTTTCTTACTCATGAAATTCTAAGCATTTATCATGAACAATCGATCATGAGTCAGAGAGAAATCATTGAAGCATAATTATTAAGTGTTACACTAAGATTTTTGCAATAACCGAACTCATACATCATTTTTTGAATTTCCCAAACTTTTCATTTTCTTTTCCATTTTCTTTATGATAGAATAGCCTTCCATTAACATTCTCAACTTGCAAGTAGACTTCATTAGTAGATTTAATAATAATAAAGCTAATAACAAGCAACCCAGACCAAATAGCAAAGAGAAGAATCAAGTATCATTTTCAAAGTCCACTTTGCTAAATAGTTTGAAATCCGTTTCAAAATAACTTATCATAAATCCGAAACGAATCGAGAGATATCAAAATATGAAATATTTGAAAATTAGATCTTCAACCCTTCCTATTGGTTGAAAACCGAAAGGTCACAATGACCTTATGATTTAGAACCGCAAGCTCGTTATAGGCTACATAGGTCTCCGAAGAGACTGGAAAAATAATAAAAATCATTTTCCAAAGACTTTTATCAAGACCGGAGAAAATCAACTCAAATCAAGCATGTATCATAATTCCAACTTAGATGAATCCAATCAAAATAAGGAGATGACACAAAGCATACCTAGATGCCAATTTTCATACTTATGGCATCATAATGACTTTGAAGTTGCAACCAATGATGAGTTTTTCATTCACTTCCATGGTCAACTTCAATTCTTCAATTTCCTATACCCTTGTGTGGTAGCTCCCCCTACAATAGAGCATGAAACTTTTGTTGGCCCAAGGGTTCCTCCTAGGCCTTGATCTCTATTTTGATTATAACAAACATGTATTTAATATATTTGTGAAGTTTTGAGTTCAGGTTGAGGTTACGATACGCGCGCAAACTTCGCTCGGAGAAATGCAAAAATCGACAAAAAGGCTCCGACGTAAATTGAGTATAATTCATAGATTACCAAGTAGATTCTATGTAATATATCTCTAGGAATATATCCCAACCCTATTTGTAATGTTATCCAAGTCAAAACTTGGTAATGAAACTCGGAAATAAAGCGCGTAACAAAATAAGTGTAAAAAATAGCCTCAGCCCAGATTCGATCGATCGACAGAAGCAAAATAAAAAAGAGGCAGAAAGAAAGGAGCTCAGAATTCGGTCGACCGCCCAAAGTCTGAAAAGTACAGAGAGAACTCGGTTGACAGAATGTGGCCAAGGAATGGGTAGTAGCCTCGCGACCGCTGGGCGATCGATCGATCGGTCAATCGACGATCTATCGACAAGCAATCGAACGGCATCCAACGAGTAGAAAAACACCTATTAGAGTGAACTGCCGAGTGAGGGGTTATAAATACCCCTCACCAACCTCCATTAACTCCTCTTAACCTGACATTAAAGCATCCTAAGTGAGATTTGTGCCTTCTAAGCTTGATTTGCTCGCGCTTGCTTCTCCGATCGACGATTTCTCTCAAGCGCTCATCTTCCCTCGACTTCGGTTTCGATTCGACCTGAACATCTTGTGGAGTTGGAGGCATTGAAGGCTTGGAAAAGAGCTTTTAGTTGTGGTTTACTCTTTAGCTCTTTTCATTGTAATTTTACTTGTTTCTTCATTGTTAGCTTGCTAGGTGTGGTAGTGTAAACACTTAGGGTTTGCTTTGTAGAATTATATTTTGCCTAGGTGAATAGGTTCGAGGCATTGTCAAAGGGTTGAGAAGGAAGGCATCGATTATAAAGTGTTGGTTAGAAATCCTTGATGTGGAGCCAAGGTAGTGGAGTAGGCAATTGGCCGAACCACTATAATTACTCATCTTTGCATTGCTTGTTTGATTGTGCTTATTTGCTATTTATTATTCATCAAGCATCTCTATCTAGTAGCACGTTAATTTGGTTCATTAGAAATCGAACTCGAAAGAAATCGAATAGAAGTTAAAACTCACCCAATACTATTCAAACCCCTTTTAGTGTGGGTATTTGATCAACAACTTTTGGTACCCAAATGACTTTGGGTCCTTGGGGGTTAGATGGCCTAGGAGTACAAAGTGTCCTAGCTACATTTGGATATTTCTTGAATGCACAATCAAAGATAGTATGATCAAAAATGCCACAACAAAAGCAATGTCCATTAAAAATTTTCTTTTCATGAGGTTTAGTGTTAGAATGCTTGACATGAAGACGATGATGAGTGTTAGCATTCTTACTTGAGACATTTAAATTTCTAGAATTCTTCGAGGATGAATTAATTACTAGATAAATTGCTAACTTTCTTGTTTAGAAAAACAACCTCATTTTTCAAGTCATCCATGGATTTATGAATAGCATGAATTTGGGTTTTCTACATACTAATTTCATTTTTTAATCATTTGTGTTTCAAATCATTTGTGTCACTACTTAATTTCTCATGGCATGTATTAGAGACACTATTTTTTAGTTTCTCATTTTCTAGTTTTACCTCATGCAAATGAGAACTAAGAGTCAAGTTTTCTTTCTTTAATTTTTTATTTCTTTATTCTTTTTAACAATCAAGGCATACATGATTTTACATTCATCCATTAATTCATCATAAAGAATATCATGAGAACTAGATGAATCAAAACTGCGACCATGATTATCATGACTAGAACAAGAGTATACCTCCTCATTGGAATTCATGATGCTAGCTTCGTAGTCATGGCGAGAGAATGCTTCACTTGATGTAGATGAGTTAGTGGAAGCATTTGATCTCCTTTTTGCCTTGTTCTTCATGGTAGGGCAATTCTTCTTTACATGCCCTTTTTCATTGCATAGGTGACAAATCATTTTTCTCTTCTGACTCTTTGTACTTCTTTGGCTAGATACACTATAAGCTTCAATAACTTCATTAGAATTAGGAGTATGACAATTGTCATCGAGTCCTTCATTTAAGGTAATAAGTTCTTCGGTTTTAGCATAATCATAGAGCATGTTTAAGCATGACCAAATATCAAATGTGGAAGTGCAACACATAACTTTTTCAAAAACAGCATTCACCAAAGAACAAAAAATACAATTCATGGCTTTTGCATTTGACTCAAATTTATCTATTTGTTCTTGGGTCCATGCATTCATATTTTCCTTAGGTTCAAGGTATTTGGTCTTTACCATATTGAACACGCATATACCTTGTGTCTTTAACAATGTTTACATTCTCCCTTTCAAAAGACCAAAGTTTGACTCGTCGAACCTAGGTAGTATAGATGCAACCAACTCTAGTGTCATTTTTCAGATCGAGACTGGATGTAGAGGAGATGGTAAAATCTCAATCTACGACCTCCTCTGATACAAATGTTGGTGAAATGGCCACACTAGAGGGGGGTGAATAGTGTGTTATCTAATCAATTAGCATAAATTCGGTTTTAATCGTTTCTTCAATTACTTAGGAAATTTATGACTTTAAAGCAATAAGATGAAGCAAATGATATAGCAATTTAAATACAAACACAATATGCAATGCTAACATAAGAATTTATAGTAGTTCGGCAACACCGCCTACTCCACTACCTAAGCATTGTGCTTAGGATTTCACACACAAATCCACTAAATTACTAGTAGCTTACAATCGAGGACTTTTCACCGGAAAGACCCTACACTCATTTCGAAGGCACTTCCACAACTGGAAGTATCCACCTTCACACCGAGTGAGCTTTCCCACCTCAATTCCTAAGAACTACTTCCAACTTAGTTTACACAAATGGCTTTACACCTTCTACACCAAGGTAACCACTAACTCACAAGACCACACACTAGGTCTTCTTACACACACAAGTGAATCAATGTAAAATAAACCAAAAACAAATCTATCACAAGAAGAGAGTGATGATGACTTATTACAATGAGAACACCTCTACTTCTTGAGCCTAGCACATTTGAAGAGCCATCCAATGAAGATGCACTTTAGAATGAGGGATCAAGAGCTAGGCAGGGCCGACCCATCCATTAGGTCAATAAGGCAATAGCCTTAGGCCCCGATTGATGGGCCGCCCCTATTAAATGTATGGTCAGTCAGCCCAATAGGAAAAATTCTACAACTAGTAGACAAAATGAAAAGGACAATGTAGATAACGTTGAATTAATTAAAGAAACATTAATGGTGTCAATTGCGCAAGTAACCAGATTCGGTAGTACATTAAATTAATTTGAATGATTCATTAGGTGGCTGAATCAAGTAATTAATGAGAATGGTGATGTGAGCCATGTTTACATCGTCACTTATCTAATTTTTTTTAAAAAATAAAGGTAGAAAGTCAAAATAGGTGACCATACTAAGGTTTGAACCTTGACCTCTTGACAACATACAAGATGTTGCCACCAACTGTGCTCGTCACTTATCTGTAGGGGTGAGCGGGTCCGAGTACCCTGTATTTTTCATGATACCCGGACCCTGTCCTGTATAGGACCTGTTCCTAGGTTTTGGAACCGGACCCTACCCAGAACCACAGGTTTCTATTCTAGTTCTGGGTATCATGTTGGAACCTGTTCATATACAAGTTCCAAGGTACAGGTTTCGGGTACCCTATTGGAACCTGTTTTGGAACCTATAAATGAACATGTTGTTGGAACCTATTCTGGAACTTGTAAATGTACATGTTCCAATAGGGCACCTTGTTGGAATCTTTACCATGGAACCTATAAATGAACAGGTTCCAGAGTATAGGTTCCAGGTACCCGATGTGTTGGACCCGGAACCGAAACCAATTTTAATCGGTTCCTAAATTTTTATCCCGGACTCTACTCAAATTTAATTCGGGTCTACCCAGAACCTACCAAATCGGGTCGGTTTCGACTGGTTACGGGTCTACCAGGTACCCATGCATACCCTTACTTATCTGATTTGCAAGTGAAAGTGCAAGTGCCTATATATCTATATTTATGTTGAGTATGTTACACGAGACTCAAAAAAGAAACATTTGTATGTTATTGGCCTAAGGTTTTCAACTTTTGTCTTAATCTTGGTTTTGATGATAACAAACATGGAAGTAATGATTTCATGGAGAGTTACTTTCAGGTTCCATATCGGTTAGCGCACGACGTCCTCGATCGAAAAAATTAGAGAAATTGGAGAAATCGGCAAGGACGCTCGTCGACGCTCGGGATTCTTTAGGAAGTTGAAGTTTAGGTCTAGGGTGTCTAGCATGTGTTGTAATTCCTCATGATGATGCATAAGAACCCAAAAACCAAACCCGAACCCTAAAACACGAAAACCGGGAAAAGTAGAAAAGGCCATGAAATTCACTACACCTAGGGAGCTCCTTAGAGAGCTATATGACCTAGACATTTTCTTGTAACGAAAAGTACCGATAATTGTTCCTTAGGTAAAACTAGATAACGAGATATTTTTAAGGATTTTTTGGAAGCCTTTAGCCTACTCATATTTGACCCGGAATATTAAAAAAAAAAAAAATTTCAGAAATTTGTACTAGACCCCAAAAGTTATATTTTGATTCTTAAAGATTTTGATTTTTTAGATATTTTTATTGAATCCAAAAAGGGGGTAATCCTTATATAACATTTTTGTTATATAAGTAGACTTAGTGAAAATGGAACCTAGAAAATGAACAAACAAGCAAAGAAATCTGCCCTGCCCGGGTTCGGTCAACCGACCGAAGGAGAAGGCATTTTGGTCGACCGAACGATGCTTGAATTTGGCAGAATGCCTTCGGTCACTCGACGGTCGCTGAGTCGATCGACCGACGATCAACTAGCAAGCGACCGAGCGTCGCCAACTGGCAGAAATCAGCCAATTGACGAGCCATTTTGTTTGGGGGGTTACAAATACCCACCCCAAACTATCTCCCAAGTGATATATGATGCTTCAAAGCCTCAAAGAGCCACTCCTTGCATCTCTACAAGAATTCTTGAGCCATTTTTGCAAAGAGCCCTAGTTTTGATCTCCATTTGTTGATTTAGCCTTCAAGCTTCATAGATTCATCTTCTTAAGGCATCGAGAGGACTAGGGAGTTTCTTTTGGAGTTAAGTACTTGTTGTTTGATTTATTGCTCCAATTGTTATTGTATTTTGTTGTTTATTTTCATTGTATTTGAATTTGTGTAAACCTAGAGAGCTAGGTTGATTGAGTTGGTGGTTGCCTTGGTGTTGAGGCTTAAACCCACCATTGTAAACTTAGTTTACTAGGATTAGTTGAGTTATCCCTTAGGTTGAGGTGGAAGAGTGCTCTCGGTAAAAAGGTGGAGACTTCCGGGTGTGGAAGTGCCTTAGGTTGAGAGCGAGACTCTTCGGGTCAAAGTCCTCGTTGTAAGGGAAACAAGATTAATCTAGTGAAGTTTAGTTTGGAAATCTTAAGCAGGTTGCTTAGGTAGTGGAGTAGGCATTGGGGCCGAACCACTATAAATAATTGTATTTGCATTGATTCTACTTGTGTTTATTTCATTATCGTATTTAGTTTGCTTTCGCTTGCTACTCAACTTGTAATTTGCCTATGTAACCAAAGAAACGATTAAAATCAGATTTAGTCAAAAAGATTAGTAAACACACTATTCACCTCCCCCCCCCCTCTAATGTGGCCATTTCACCAACATTTGGTATTAGAGCTAGGTTGTAGCTTGAGATTTCACCATCTCTTCTACACTTTTGTTTCGACCCGGAAATGGCACTAGAGTCGGTTGTTTCCACAACTCCTAGGTTTGATGAGTCAAACTTTGGTCTTTGGAAGTCTAGGATGTACACCTTCTTAAAGACTCAAGGTTTAGGTGTTTTTAACAAGGTAAAAATTAAATATATTGAACCTAAGGAAGACATGAATGCATGGACCCAAGAACAAATTGATATGTTTGAATTAAATGCTAAAGCTACAAATTGCATATTTTGTTCTTTGAAAAATAATATCTTTGAAAAGATCATGCATTGTACTTCCGCATTCAATATTTATTCAAAAACTGAAGAGCTCAATATGTTTGATGAGGGGGGTGATGACAATTGTTATCCACCCAATACTAATATGGTTTTTGAAGCCCATAGTGCCTCTAGTCATAGGAGCACTAAAAATCGGAAAAGAAAGGTGATTTGCCATGTGTGCAAAGAAAAAGGGCATGGATACAAACTCTGCTACCTCTCTTTTCATACCCTTCCACCATTAATGCTGCCTTAAATCTCGGTACATCTTGGTGGCTCCTGGATGCATCGTATAAGTGGAATGATGACCCATCTTCAGGACTTGCCTGCGCACCTCTGCCATATCCGGCACCACGATTCGATCTTTGAACCTCAGTACACCCTCTGAGTCCAACCTGAATCTGATCTCTACATCGCCTTTTTGCACTAAGTCCTTGGTCAGCGCACAAAATGTGTCCTCTCCCTGCGCGGCATGCAACATGTCCACTAGTGTGGATTGTACCCGCAGGTGTGCCACCAAGGCACCTAAAGCTGACACTGTTAAGGTTGTACCCCCATCTAAGCACAGCGCCAACTCTCGAGCTAGAGGCCTCCGCTCGACTTCCAAATGAGTCAAACTGCCAATGGACTTTCTGCTTAGAGCATCTGCTACCACATTTGCTTTCCCGAATGATATATAATGGTGCAGTCATAATCCTTTAGGAGGTCCAGCCACCTCCTCTGCCTGAGGTTTAGCTCTGTATAGATCTCGCAGGTCTCCCCATACAGATAGTGCTGCCAGAGCTTCAATGCAAAAACCACCGCTGCTAGCTCTAGGTCGTGCGTCAGATAGTTCTTTTTATGAACTTTCAGCTGGCGGGATGCATAGGCTATGACTCTGCCAAACTGTATTAGAATGCAGCCTAGGCCAACCCGAGAGGCATCACAGTAGACTACAAATCCTCCTGAGTCGAAAGGTACAGCTAGCACGGATGGAGATGACAAACATTCCTTGAGCTTCTAAAAGCTTGCCTCACACTTGTCGTCCCAAATGAATTTGACCTTTTTTTGAGTCAACCGAGTCAAAGAGGCTGCAATCCTGGAGAAGTTCTCTACGAACTTCCGGAAGTACCCGGCCAAACCAAGAAAACTGTGGATCTCAGTCACACTGGTTGGCCGCTTCCAGTTCTGCACCACCTCCACCTTTGCCGGATCTACCCTTATCCCTTCCTTGGACACTAAATGGCCCATGAACCCTCCACTTTCCAACCAGAATTGACACTTGAAAAATTTAGCAAATAGCCGGGCTCTCTGAGGGTTTCCAGAACCATTCTCAAGTGCTTGGAGTGCTCCTCTTCGCTCTTAGAGTATTCCAAGATGTCATCAATGAATACGATCACAAAGCTATTCAGGTACTCCTTAAATACCCTGTTCATCAGGTCCATGAAGGCAGTAGGTGCATTGGTTAGACCAAAGGACATCTCTGGGAACTCGTAGTGACCATAGCGAGTCCTTAAGGTCGTCTTAGGCACATCGCAGTCCCGGATTCTCAGCTGATAGTATTCGTACCTTAAGTCTATCTTCGAAAACCATTATGCCCCCGCGCTGGTCAAACAAATCATCTATCCTCGGCAGTGGGTAATGATTCTTGACTATCACTTTGTTCAGCTGCCTATAGTCGATGCATATACGCATAGACCCATCCTTCTTTTTCACGAAGAGCACCAGAGTACCTCATGGTGACACACTCGGCCGGATGAAACCCAGGTCCAGCATTTCTTGCAACTGCACTTTTAATTCCCTGAGTTCGGTTGGCGCCATCCTATAGGGTGGGATGGAAATAGTTTCACCTCGGGTTGCAAATCAATGAAGAAATCAACATCTCTCTTGGGCGGCAATCCTGACAACTCCTCGAGAAACACATCAGGAACTCGCAAACTACTTGAGTCCCATCGACATCCCCTGTCGCATCCCCCTTTTCCTCAGCCATGGATATGAAGGCTAGGAAGGACTGACAGTCCCCCTGAAGTAGTTTACGAGCTTTAAGGGTTGAGATGACCCTAATTGGCTCGCCCCTTCCTTCTCTTTGGACGAAGAACTGTGGCAAACCGGGCTTGCTGAACACGACTACCTTAGCCTTACAATCCAGCAATGCAAAGTGCTTTGCCAACCAATCCATGCCAAGAATGACATCGAACTCAAGCATGGGTAGGAGTGTCAAATCTGCCTTTAGTGCAAGGCCGTAGATGAGCACTTCGCAGCCTTGAAAAATTGATTTGGCTAAGATTGCATCGCCCATTGGCGTTGATACTACAAATGGCCCGTCGATCAATGAAGGTGCCATCGGTAATTTAGCAGCAAAATTGGCAGATACACATGAGTGCGTGGCACCCAAATCATATAGAACATAAGCAGCAGATGAACATACTAAGACAATACCTGTTACAACTGCTCTAGATGCCTCTGCCCCCTCACGGTTCATGGTGAACACCCTAGCAGACGGCCTCTCTGAATGGCTAGCCTACGACCCCCTATTCTACATCTGCCCTCTCTGAGCCACTGACCCTACAAACATAGGTTCCTTTCCTTTTGGTTGCTCAGACTTCTGGCCAATTCTCTCCAGACAATCCCTCTTGAAGTGCTTGACCCGACCGCATTTATAACAAGCATCTGTGCAGCCAAGATAGCCCCCCCCGAAGTTCAGTGACTTCCACCTATCGGTCTATTCCGGTGAATTTCGGCGGCTTTAGAGTGACAAAGTTTGCATAGGATGGGGCTCCAGGAGCCTTGATCATCGGTGTTACTACCTCGACTATCTCCGATACCACCGAGACTACATGTACAGGTTGCGGCGGTGGCTGCTGCTGCTGCCTAAGATCCTGCTCCCTATAGAGCGCCTCTGCTAACTGGGTTACTTGAGCCAGCAATCGACCAACCGCAGACTCTTGCCATAGTCCTCAGACTGATCCCTGTCCCTGCCCCGGGCTCGGCCTCGGCCTCGACCCCAGCCTCGACCTCGACGTTCTGTCGAATTACTGCTGCTGCCACTCAGTGCAACATTACGAGTCTCTATCACACTCTCACAAGAAAAGAGCAATTATCCTATCATATACTTAATTTTTACAACAAAATCAAATAAATACTAACTGCATAGTGCGCTGGGAGTAGTCGTGGTTGCCAGATCTCGTAGCATAACTATATCGTATGTCGACACGCTAGCATATGTCTCATACGGTACCCAACTCTTAGTCATTGTCAAGACCTAACCAGAAGCTCTGATACCAACTTTGTCACACCCCAACTCAGGGTCGTGTGACCGGCCAAGGTCTACATACTACCCCGAAGCCTACTACCTATACTGACCAACGAGAAACCAGAACACATCGAATAAAAGAAACCACAATGCGGTTTTATTTAGATTTTCAAAAGTTCACAATTGTTTTGAAAAAAAAAGAGGAACAACTAACATCACCACGAACTGAAACATTCCAAATTCAAAGTCGAGTACAAGCTTTAAAAGACATCAACTATCAATGTAGGAAAATAAAAAAAACATCTAGACGACTAGACTATGACTAGAAGACGCCGCTACGAGATAGACACCACCACCTGCCCTCCATCTACACCATGACGCCAAGTCTCAACTCACTGCTCATGCTCTACAAAACAAAAGATATAAACCGTGAGGCCACTTGGGACTTAGTGAGCGATTCTTCTGAACTTCCACATAATCCCCAATAGGCATGCATAAATAAGTAAGGTAGCATAATATAAAGTCAGGGAGGTAAGTTACTTCTGATGTGACAACCAACCCCCAAGGGGTCGTCCTGCATAGACCATATACTCGAGGAACCCGCCATAATGGCCTAACTAAGCCATGTGGAATCCTGCCCTTAGGGCCCACTCGTGGTCTAGAAACTTCGGCTAACCAGCCCTACCATACAAGGTAGTAACATACCGACCACTCAGGCCACACAGTACCAAGGTGTTGTTTTCTTTTAACAATTCCCATGTTTGTTGGTTACTTGGTTGCATGACCAACATGTAGTGCTTCCTACTATAAATTTCAAGTTTTATGGTAGCTTCATGTCTTAACTCTTAAGTTAACTTGTATAGGACATAAGCACCAACTAAAGTGGACTTCCTCTAGATGAGGATGCTCATCAAGTTTCATTGAACATTAAATAAAATCCTCTAGTTTTGTTTGTCTATGAACTGAGTCAAGCTTTATAATGATTGAGACTATTTCCTGCATGTTAACACTCTAAGAATCAACTTTTAGATTCTTTTTTTTTAATGAGTTAATTGCCTCTCTCTTTTTCTTTGGTGGGAAGGGTTAATTGTCTCTCTTTAATATGTTAATGCACCCTTTGTGGATAAGTGTGAAGTTTCGCCTTCTACCTAGTATATGTTATGTTTCCCCTCTTTGCATTCTTTGATTTTTCACCCTCTCCTTCCCTTAAAAATATATGATAGTCTCAGTTCTCAAGAATGAGGTTCAAAATTCTAAAGTAGCATCTCTCATCATTAACAAAAAATGCTAACAATTTCTCTTTAGAAGCCTTAATTCTCTCCATCTCTATTATTTCTTCCTCCATTAATTTGTTCTGTTGTTCTTGCAAGCCGAACATCGCATCCTCACATGACTTGAGAGCTGCTGCCATTAAAGCACGGGCTTCATCCTCCTCACATGACATGACTTCTCGATCTCCCAAATGTGTCTAAATATATGGATTGCAGCAGCTATACCAGAAGGCTCTAAATATGGTATTAAATAGTTCAATTTAAACTAGCTGACTACCCAAACTAATGCATGAACTATTGTTGGTTATTTAGACGCTTCTGATTCTACATTTTCTACTTCAGGTACCAGATATGGTGGAAGTTTGCAGAAGCAAATCAAACAAATGGAAATTTTCCAACATAAGAATGTGTAGGGAGTTCTGTACTACACATGGAAAATTTTACTTCACTTAATTTGATAAAGTTTTTACTTAACTCTTGCATTTTATTGTCATTAGTAAGAGACTAAACCAATATAATTTGAAGTGTCTCAATTTTAATTTGTCATATTAAATTTTTGATCATTTTTAATTATTAATTGATTTGAATTGTGTAGGAAAATGATGATTTGAGAGATGAAGATGAACTTCATGGAGGAGATGATTATCAAGAGGACTTAGCTAATTTGGAATGAGAAGATGAAGTCTTTGAAGGAGCAACATGCAATAATGGTAAAGAGGCAGAACCAGATGCAACACCAAATGCAAGTAATGTAATCTCTTTTGAGAACCTTTATTACAAATCCAAATTTGGACATGTAGGCTATAGCAGTTTTGTTGGCACCATCAACTACTCCAAGGGATGCCAATAGCATCTTTGGTTCTTCCACTTCCACACATCATCCATAAAATCAGGTAATTTTAGTTTAATATATAATTTATTGAGTCTTTTGATCATTTTTAATTATTAATTGATTTGTGTAGGAAAATGGTGATTCCAGAGATGAAAGATGAATTTCACGAAGGAGATGATCATCAAGAGGACTTGGCTAATTTGGAAGGGGAAGACTACGCTTGATAGATTAATTCCACATGTAATAGTGAACTTTGTTTTTTTTAGTCAACAATTATATTTTATATTTACAAATGAAATTTATGTTTTGGAATTTACGTTTATGAAATTGTTTATGAATGAAATTTATATTTTAAAATTTACGTTTACAAAATTGTTTATGAATGGAATTTACGTTTATGAAATTTTATGGTTCTAGAATATTTCTAACATGAACACGACCTATAGGAACGGTTTTACATATTGTTCCCATAAGCGCCAACTATAGAAACGGTTTTCAAATCGTTCCTATAACTTTGGCCTATAGGAACGGTTCCCAAACTGTTCCTATAGGCCAAACTTATAGGAACGATTTGGGAACTATTTCTGTAGGCCAAACCTATAGGAACTGTTTCAAATCGTTCCTGTAGGCCAAACCTATAGGAACGGTTTGAAATCGTTCCTATAGGTTTGGCCTATAGGAACAGTTTGGGAACCGTTCCTATACGCCTATAGGAATAGTTCGAAAATCATTCCTATAAGCTTGTCCTATAGGAACACTTTTTGGAATCGTTCCTGTAGGTTTGGTCTATGGGAACGGTTTTTCTGACAGCGTGGCCATAGGTAGAAAAACCGTTCCTATAGCCTAGCGGAACGGTAGATTTTAGTACACATGAGGAAACCGTTCTCATAGGTCTATGGCCACGGTTTTGTATATTTTAGGAACACTTTTTGATCGTTCCTGTAGGTCAAAAATGTTGTAGTGATGAGTAGACAAAATCTTGATACTTAGGCAATTTCATGAAATCTTGTTTGAATGAAATGTGCCATAGGTAGAATTTCATTTTAGAGACTTCATTTTAAGTTGAAACTTAATAAACATGTTTGAGTTCACTCATGATTTGCTTCCATATGATTAAAATTAAAAAATAATGAGAAAATGGATAAATTGATAACAAGTTCACTTTAGGAGACCTAAAGTTGAGTAGACCTAAGTCAACAAATTGACTTAGAGACTTCATGTTAGATCCAAACTTCACAAACATGTTTAGATTTACTCATGTTAACTGTCTATGTGTCTAAGTTTAAAAAACCATGAGTATAGGTTAAAAATTTATACTTTGCAATTTCATGATATCATGTTTGTTTTTGAATGAAATCATGCTAAGGTAAAATTTTAACCAAATGACATCATTTTCATTTCAAACTTGATAAACATGTCTTAAATGATTATATCTTGATATCTAGAAAGTTTGAATGAAAACTGAAAACTCATGAAAAATTCCAGTTATTTACGAAAATGCCACTAGAACTCAATGAATTTTAGAAAAATGCATAAAAATAATTTTTCATTGATTCTTGAATCCGTATCTTCCTTGAAAAATCTAGTTTATGGCATAAAAATTTCAAAAAATCTTGATTATAAATGTGATTTGATTTGGATTTTTGAAGTTAAATTTTGAAACTTTAAAGTATCGTTCTTCCCAAATGGTCATTTTTTTTATACTTTGAATTTTCATCGGATTTTCAAATGAGATTTCAAGTATGATATTTTGAATTCACATTTGGTATCATTCTACTCATGTGATGAGAAAAATCATTTCTAAAATGATTTTTGACTTTTTGATCGATACACGAAAATATCAATACTTAAGCCTATACATGATTTCTAGAGTTGGAATGTATTTATCATCTAATGCTATCATGTATGATTTAGTCTCATATTAGATATTTGATTTTTCATCCCTTTAGTTGAGATTTTCATGTTTCATGAAAAATAGTTTTAGAGTCTCAACTTTGACTATAGGTTGACTTTTCTTGCCCTTTTTTATTGATGTCAAAAGGGGGAGAAAAATATAGGTAAGAATGGAAGAAAATATAGGAAAACCATGCATATAGATAGGGGGAGTTCCATTATGTAGATATGCATGTTGATAGGGGGAGAAATCCCATGTTTGATATCATTTGTGCTTGAATGATATATTTTCTTAAGAATGTTTATCATCATCAAAAAGGGGGAGATTGTTGGCCTAAGGTTTTTCAAACTTGATCTTAATCTCGGTTTTGATGATAACAAACATAGAACTAATGATTTCATGGAGAGTTACTTTCAGGTTCCATATCGGTTAGTGCACGACGTCCCCGATCGGAAAAATCGGAGAAATTAGAGAAATCAGCAAGGATTCTCGTTGACGCTCAGGATTCTTCAGGAAGTTGAAGTTTAGGTCTAGGGTGTCTAGCATGTGTTGTAGATCCTCATGATGATGCATAAGAACCCAAAAACCAAACCCAAACCCCAAAACACGAAAATCGGGAAAAGTAGAAAAGACCCTGAAATTCATTAAGCCTAGAGAGCTCCTTGGAGAGCTATATGACCTAGACATTTTTTTGGCACAAAAAGTGCCGGTAATTATTCCTTAGGTAAAAACTACATAACGATATATTTTTTAAAAAAAAATTGATCTGAAAGATTAGAAAATTTTTGTTTTTTAAAAATTTGTACTAGATTCCAAAAGTTAGATTTTGATTCTTAAGGAATTTGATTTTTTAAATATTTTTATTGAATCCAAATTGGGGATAATCCTTATATAACATTTTTGTTTTAATGTTTTTAACTTAAAGTTTGTAAATGTTATATAAGTAGACTTAGTGAAAATGGAACCCAAAAAATGAACAAACAAGCAAAGAAATCTTCTCTGCCCAGGTTCGGTCGACCGACCGAAGGAGAAGGCATTTCGGTCAACCGAATGATGCCATAATTTGGCAGAATGCCTTCGGTCGCTCGGCAGTCGCTTGGTCGGTCGACCGACGATCGATCGGCAAGCGACCGAGCGTTGCCAACGGGCAGAAATCAACGCATTAACAAGCCATTTTGTTTGGGGGGTTATAAATACCCACCCCAAACTATCTTCCAAGTGATATATGATGCTTCTAAGCCTCAAAGAGCCACTCCTTACATCTCTACAAGAATTCTTGAGCCGTCTTTGTAAAGAGCCCTAGTTTTGATCTCCATTTATTGATTTAGCCTTCAAGCTTCATAGATTCATCTTCTCAAGGCATCAAGAGGACTAGGGAGTTTCTTTTAGAGCTAAGTACTTGTTGTTTGATTTATTGCTCCAATTGTTATTGTATTTTGTTGTTTATTTTCAAAATTTTGAGATTAAAATTGTGGAGTTATATTGTAATTATATATGTTGGGATTTCAGATTTTCAGAATAGAATTTCAGTTTTAATTGTATTATCGCATACGTTGAAAATACTAATTTTTAGGATTGAAATTTTAGATTTTATTTGGCGATTATGTATGTTGGAAATATCAGATTTATAGGACTAAAATTTTAGATTTAGTTAAATATTTGTGTATGTTAGAATTCCAAATTATAGAAGTTGAAGTTTTAGAAGTTTGGTACAAGTTGAGTTAGAATTTAGATTTTTATTGAGCTATAATCCTGATTTAAAAGACTGAAAATTCTGACATTAATTGTGTATCTATGTATGTGTGAGAGCTCGGATTATTGACACTATAAATTTCGGATTTGACATGCACACATAAATATGTTGGAGATTGAAGTTTGACAGGCATCTGATTCCCTTGTTATTTTAATTAGTGACTAATCTTGTACGATTTTAATCGCTCAATAAGTTATTGTTAACCTATTCTAGACATTGTTCATGAATGAAACTAATACAATATAGCAATATTCTGCTAAAATTAAAAGATTGACATGAGTGAATGATCTGATGAGTATACTAATTGTATTTATCAATCAAGGAGTGATTACTTTGCATTAGATGGTTGAATGAAAGAGGATTTATGAAAGACTAAATTAACTAGTTATTAGAGTGAGGTGAATTTTGTCACCCTGCATATATTTCACTAGGAGGACTTCCATGTTGTTAGGCAATCCTCCTAACCTAAAATATTTCAGAGTGTGGGGGTGTTTAGCTAAAGTTGTGCTCCCTGAACCTAAGAAAAGAAAAATAAGTTCGTAAACATCTGATTGTTTATTTATTGGTTATGTTGAACATAGTGTTCCCTATAGGTTTCTTGTTTTGAAAAGTGATGTGCTTGATTGCAATACTATACTTGAAACAAAAAAATGTTGAATTCTTTGAGCATGTTTTTCCTTTAAATGTTGATAGTATTTCTCATGCCCATGTTATTCAAAATATTAGTGAAAATGAGGATTTGAGAAGGTCTAAAAGACCAAGAAAAGAAATTTCGTTTGGAAATGATTTTTATACTTATCTTGTTGAAAATGATCTGTTAACATTTTCAAATGCAATTTCTTCATCTGATGCTCCTTTTCGAAAAGTAGCCATTAAAGTAGAACTTGATTTCATTTTGTAAAATAATACTTGGAAATTAGTTGATTTACCTCCTGGAGCTAAAACTATTGGTTGTAAATGGATTTTCAAAAAGAAATATAATCCTGATGCAAAAGCTAGACTTGTAGCAAAAGGTTTTACTCTAAAACAAAATATAGATTATTTTGACACTTTTGCTCATGTGATTAGAATTTCTTCTATTCGGGTTTTGATTGCTTTGGCTTCGATTTACAAATGTTTTATTCATAAAATGGATGTTAAAATAGTTTTTCTAAATAGATTTGTGTGGTTTCTGGACAAGAAAATAAAATTTGTAAACTTCTCAAATCTTTATATGGCTTGAAACAAGCACCTAAGCAGTCGCATGAAAAATTTGATCATTTTTTATAAACACTAGTTTCTCTTCTGTTGAAGTAGATAAATGTGTTTATACTATACTTGTTGAAAGTGATTGAGTGATTATATGCTTGTATGTACATGGCATGCTTATTTTTAGCTCTAGTCTTGAATTGATACATGAAACAAAATGCTTACTTGCTTCTAAATTTGATATGAAAGATATGGGGGAAGCAAGTGTGATATTGGGTGTTAAAATCATAAGGAAATGTGATAGTATAATACTATCACAAGAACATTATGTTGAGAAACTCCTAAAGAAGTTTGGACATTTTGATGCCAAATCGATGAGTACTCCTTATGATGCTAACTCTTAATTAAATAAAAATAGAGGTGATCCTATTGCTAAATCTGAGTATGCACAATTTATTGGTAGTCTGATGCATTTAATGAATTTCTCTTGACCTGACATAGCATTTAGTAGATATACACACAACCCAAATCACGAGCATTGGGCTGCATTAGTTAGACTAATGAAATATTTGAGAGGTACCATGAATTATGGTATTCTATATAGTGGATTTCCCATTGTACTAGAAGGGTAGAATGATGCTAATTGGATTTTAGATTCAGATGAGATAAAATCCACTAGTGGTTTTGTATTCACCCTTTGTGGTGGTGCAATTACTTGGAAATCAGCCAAACAAACTATTATTGCTAAATCTGTCATGGAGTTAGAATTTATTGCCTTAGAGTTGGTTAGTAATGAGGCTTAGTGGTTGAAAAACTTCTTAGCAAATATTCCGCTGGCATAAAACCAACACCTTATATGTCCATGCATTGTGATTGCCAAGAGGCAATAGCCATTGTAAAGAATAAGACTTTCAATGGTACAAATAGATATGTACGATTGAGACATGAAGTGATAAAGCAGTTGCAAAAAGATGAAATTATATCCATTGATGTGAAGTCAAAAGTGAATTTGGCTGATCCTCTAACAAAATCGTTAGGAAGAAAACTAATCATTGAAACATCGAGGGGAATATGACTACAACTAATTTGAGATATCAACAATGATGGTAACCCGACCTATGAGATTGGTGATCCCATGAATTAGGTTTATATGGGTAATAGCAAAATCATTAGTTGATTTGTAGAGCATTATAAAATTTGATCCCTCCTATGGTGCAAATAGTGCTAGACTGCATTGATAGTGAGGATGAGTTAAACTCTTAATCATTCCATATCGTTTGGTCCCTCCTCTAAGGCTCTGTTAAGAGCTAAGTCGAATGCATGTAATAAGAGTGAAGCTGAAGGGTATTGAGGTCTTTACCTAGTCTGTTAATAGCTTAGGTATAAATATACTTTTACTTGCTGTAATATGAATTGAGTGAAATAATATTCATTTTCATATTTTCCCTTTTCCTCCTCTCGAATACCTAAGATCCACAAATACTTCAGCTCATCTGTTCTCGATTGAGTGAATTGAGAATCTCTCAGGATTCGTTGAGAAGCAATCTCGGTGGCGATTGAGCGATCAACGTCCGATGATTGAGCGATCAGTGTCTATCGATAGAGTGTCCTGCATCAGGCAATCGAGTGATATGCACCTAGATTCATCAACCCATGGCCAGGAATCGTAGATCTGGGATGACAAGATCAGCTATAGTGGATTCACATAATGTCCAGGATAGCAGATCATCATCGGAGATAGCTGAAATCGACGACAACCTGTATGTTATTCAAGGGAACGACAATCCATGTATGAGTTTAGTAAATGTGCAGCTTACAGGGCATGGCAACTATTTGCCCTGGAAGCAATCAATGTTAATCTCCTTGTATGCGAAAAATAAAGTAGGCTTTATCAATGGAACATTGCCTGCTCCCGATGAATCATCTCACAAGTTTAGGCTCTGGAAGCATTGTGACGACATGGTTGTTGGCCTAAGGTTTTCAACATTGGTCTTAATCTCAGTTTTGACGATAATAAACATGGAACTAATCATTTCATGGAGAGTTATTTTCAAGTTCCATATCGTTAGCGCTCGACGTCCCCGATCGGAAAAATAGGAGAAATCGAAGAAATCAGCAAGGACACTCATCGACGCTCGGGATTCTTCGGGAAGATAAAGTTTAGGTTTAGAGTGTCTAGAATGAGTGTGTAATCCTCTTTTATGATGCAAAACCCAAAACCCAAACCCAAACTCTAAAATATGAAAAAAACGGAAAATTAAAAAATAGCCCTGGAACTCACTAAGCCTAGGGAGCTCCTTGGAGGGCTATATGACCTAGATATTTTCTTTAACCTATTCATATTTGACCCGGGAGATTATAAAATTTTCGATTTTTGGAAATTTGTACTAGACCCCAAAAGTTAGATTTTGATTCTTAAGGATTTTGATATTTTAGATATTTTTATTGAATCCAAATGAGGGGTAATCCTTATATAATATTTATGTTTTAAATCTGGTTGATGGCCGATCGCTCGGGCGATCGATCGGCCACCGACCGGGTAGCGCCAATAGGTAAAAATCAGCCCGTTGGGTTAGCTATTTTGACTCTCTCCTCTTGTGGCTTATAAATACCAGCCCTTGAGTGTCTTCCATAGGTATCACACATTGCATTGAGCCATTCTTGATCATTCTTAAAGCTTTTCTTGAGCTATTTCTTTGCAAACCCTACTTTTCATGATACAACCTTGATCTTGCCTTCAAAGCTTTGATCTATTCATCATTGAGGCATCAAGAGGAACTATGACTCGTGTTTGGAGCTAAATATTTGTTGTACTATTTGTTTGCTCCATTGTTTGAGTATTTTATCATTTATTTCGTTGTATTCTCAAGTGTGTAAACCTAGAGTGCTAGTTTGATTGAGTTGGTGGTTGCCTTAGTGTTAAGACTTAACGTAGTTTACTAGGATTAGTGATTGTTGTCCCTTAGGGTTGAGGTGGAAGAGTGCTCTCAGTAAGAAGATGGAGACTTCCGGCTGTGGAAGTGCCTTAGGTTGAGGGCGGAGACTCTTCGGATAAAAATTCTTCTTTGTAAGGGAAACGATATAATCTAGTAAAACTAGTTTGAAAATCCTAAGCGAGGTGCTTAGGTAGTGGAGTAGGCATAGGGGCCGAACCACTATAAATCTCATTGTGTTAGCATTGCTTTTCTTGCTTGTATTTAATTGTCTTATTTATTGCTTCTGCTTGCTATTCGAATTAGTGTATTGCCTAAGTTGTAAGAAATGATTGAATTCGATAAAATTGGAATTAGGCTAAAGTTTTTAGTTAATGCACTATTCACCCCCTCCCCCCCTCTAGTGTAGGTCATTTCACCAACAAGGTCGGATCTTGGTTGTTGTAATCAGTAACTCCAAAGTTATCCATGAGCATAATGTATGCTCAATCCGCAGCTCAAATGTGGAAAGACTTGGAAGGGAGGTTTGGAAGGAGAAGTGAACCAAGAATATTCGAAACTAGAATGTTGATTGGCTCAACTAGGCAGGGAAACCTATTAGTGGCAAATTACTACACTAAACTTAAATTTTTGTGGGATGAATTAGATGCATATATTGGAGGTAGGGATGAACTGCAACTGTGAGTTGGGAAGAATCAACATAGATAGAAATAGACTCACTCAATTCATGATGGGATTAAATGAGTCGTACATTGGCATAAGAGGGCAAATGTTGTTGATGCGACCATTGCCGTATTTGAATCAGGTTTACTCCACCTTGGAGCAGGAGGAAACCCAAAGGCAAGTAGGTGTGGAAAATGTGGCCCTAAACAGTGTGTATCAAAATTTGAACATAGGAAGCAAGCCAAACAAAAACAAGAATCAGCAATACCTGAGAAAGTTTTGTGACTATTGCCAAAAACCTAGTCACACTTGAGATGTTTGCTATAGGATACATGGGTATCCTCCTGGGCATAGACTATACAAAGGAAAACAGAAACTAAATGAGTAAAGTTCAGGTGATAAACAAGTGTACAATGCAAAGAGTGAAGCATGATGAAAAGGAGGGTGATGTTATTGAAACATCTTCTCAAGAGAGATCAGCATCAGCCTCAGCACTCAATCTCACAGAGGAACAGATAAGTTGTTGCTATTTGGCTTTTGATGTGTTGGTTGTATTTGGCTTATAACCTTTGATTTCCAGTATTAATGATGATTCTATTTTATATCTCAGATATTTTTAAATCATGATTAATTACTTGTTTATTTCCTATGGAAGAAATGAAGTTGTATTCATTGATGGGTTGAGGGTTATCTTGAAGCCTTTATGACCAAAGTCAAGTGGTCTTCATTAGTGGGCTGACAATTTTTAAAAGCAGAGTTGGCGGCAATTTTTCATGAAGCCTTTATGACCATTATGGAAGAAATGAAGTGGTCTTCATTAATAGGCTGGTAGTTTCTAAAAGCTTTTTTGGCAGCAATTTTTTATGAAGCCTTTATGACCATTATGGAAGAAATGAAGTGGTCTTCATTAATGGACTAGCAGTTTTTCTTAAAACTTTTATGGCGGCAGTTTTTCTTGAAGCTTTTATGGCCGAAGTGTTATGATGTGTTATGGCTGTCTTTTGAGTTTAAAATTGCTGAAGTTGAGATCCTTTATTAAGTGACATTTATGGAAGATGGTTGGTCTTCTCTATTTATGAGGAAAAAGAAAATATGAATCTACAAGTCTCCTATGTCAACACAGACAGTTTTAACTGCTCATTGGCCAGTCTCAATTGCTCTTGCTATAGTGAAGTTTATGCTGCTGCAATGTTGCTTGAATGTTGCTGAGACTATTTAACTTTATACATATATATAATATGTCCTGATGATATATATATAATATGTATTTATGGTGGAGTTAATATTGATTGATCACTGATGGTGTCTTTTGGACTTGAGCATTTATGGTGACTTTTGGACTTGGTCTTTTATGATGCTTACTGGTGTTTTGGCCATCATGGAACTCTTACTTCATAGCCTTGGTCGTTCAATTTGAGGGAGTTACAATCATCATGAAACTTTATTGTGGAGTTAATCTTGATTGATCATTTATGGTGACCTTTGGTCTTTGATCATTTATGGTGACTTTTGGACTTGATCTTTTATGATGCTTAATGGAATTTTGGCCATCATGGAGCTACTGTTTTATGGCCTTGGTCATTCACTTTGGTGGAGTTATAGTCATCATGAAGCTTTATGGTGGAGTTAATGGTCATCATGGAATTAGGAGTTTCTCTTGTGGAGTTATGACTGTCTTTTGGGTTGCCTACTCTACTTATAAAAGGTGTGAGAGAATGTTTGAGAAGATTTGACCATCTCTGATGGATCCACTCCTATCCACACAACTGCAGATCCTATCCTATTGATCTACTCTTATGGATCCACTTCTATCAACTCCTATGTGTGTAAACTATGTTGTCAGTCTTATAGGAGTTGAGACTGCTGAGTGCAGAAAGACAACAATCTATCTT
The DNA here is from genome assembly GCA_034359265.1 of Canna indica. Lineage (NCBI taxonomy): Eukaryota > Viridiplantae > Streptophyta > Magnoliopsida > Zingiberales > Cannaceae > Canna > Canna indica. Next base: position 22,774,790 of record CP136895.1, on the reverse strand, counting down.
TCTTATCTTATCTGTGAAGTTTGGTTTTGGGTTGATAACTCGCTACAACACAATGCTCTCTAGAGGACGGAACTCTGTGGCTGGGATGTCACAAAGAGGCAAGTTGGTATGTACTTGTAATAGCAAATAGGTTTTTTGTTATTTCCAATTCATTGTAGTACTGTAATTGGATTTTGGGTGTGAGATCCAGAGAACTTGTAAGTGTACTTAAAGAGAGTGGATTGAGCATCTGTGCGGTGAGTGCCCCACAGATTAGGTGACTGTTTGTCACTGAACTGCGGAAATAATTCTCTTGTGTTTGTGTATGTTCTTTTATTTTGGTTCTTACTTTGCTTCTAGTAGCAGTTGCAACTTCCTTTCAACTACCCTCAACAGAAGTTCCCTAAGAGACCTATATTTTCATAAGTGTTCTCAGAGTTTCCTTAACGGTAAGTGCGCAGGACAACATCAGGTCAACATAGCTGGTATGACTACTTGCTTATACAATTGCTCAATGTCTAATTGTTCATATGTTTGTTCAATGCTCAAACATTGGATTCTTGATAGTGGTGCAACAGGCCACATAGCCTCTAGTCATGTCGTACTTGAAAATATCCATAAACCCTTACATAGTGATAAGGTAGCCTTACCAAATGGCACCTCAATCTTGGTTTTACACTTAGGGATAGCCTACATAACAAGAACATCAAACTTGCCAACACTTTATCAGTACCATCTTTTAAATTCAATTTGATGTCAGTGAGCAAGCTAACCAAGGAACTTAACTGTTCAATCACTTTTAATCCATCCCATTTTGTAATCGAGGACCTATCTACGAAGAAAAATTCTTGGGAGTGGTAAGGAGGAAAATGGGTTGTACTTGATGACTGGATCTTGTAGCCAGAGGCCACTGTGTATTCTCCGTTAGAATAGTAGTGCCAGTGAGGTTGATCGCCACCCAACAGGATTTCCACCAATAGGATTAAGTTGGCTACATATCGGGAAAAAAAACTTCGGACCAACTGGGTATTACACATGAAGGTCTCTCTGTCAAAGAAATATGAAATTAATGTTGGCTAACGAGGGTTTGGCTGAGGACCACTTATGTTGAAAAGGGGTTCACAAGGAAACCATGGTTGCTCGTGCATGTTACGTGTGGTTCGTGCACCAATATTCCATCGTAAACCAGTCTGAATGAGATCTCTTCCTTTAATAATGCTCTGCCATCCCCAAGAGGGGTTGTTGTATGTTTCTACCTCCATGACGTCACTGTAAGGGAAATAACGACCCTTTAAGGTTCGGTTGAGTAGGGAATCAGGATTTTTCAAAATGAGCCAACATTGTTTAGCAAGTAATGCGTGATTTTGTGCTCTACAATCGCTGAATCCCAGTCCACCCGATTTAAAGCTTTTGCAAAGCTGCTTCCACTTTAACCAATGTATACTTCATTTTCCTTGTCTAGATGACCACCAGAACTGAGAGCATAGATGACTTATGTGATCACAAATGGCATCGGAGATGTGAAAACATGACATAGTGTAGGAGGGAATGGAGTTGAGAACTGCTTTGATTAGCACCGATCGGCCTGCTCTGGAAAGATATTTAGAGGACCACTATTGTATTCTGGAAGTGATCTTTGAAATGATGTATTCAAAAGAACTTTGCTTAGATCGATTTATAGTAGCCGGTAACCGAAGGTATTTCTCATCAAAAGTCATCTTTGTGATGGAAAGAATGGAGCTGATAGCAGTCTTGGTATGTGCTGGAGTGTGTTTTGATAGCATTAGAGCCAACTTTGCACTGTTCACCTATTGGCCACTCAATGCTTCATACTTTGCAATAAGACATTGAAGAGTTTGGGCATGTTGTTTGTCTGCTTTACTAAAGAGGATCACATCGTCTGTGAAAAATAAAGATGAGATGGAAGGACTATGTCTACTGATACGAACTCCAGGAATCGAGCCTTGACTCCTTGCATGCTCTAATATTTGGTGAAAACTCTCCATGGCAATTACGAAGAGAAATGGGGAGAGGGGATCTCCCAGTCAGATTCCTCGAGAGGGCTTGAGATAACCATGATTTTGATCGCCAACAATGACTGAGTATGAGACTGTTTCGATGCATCGTTCGATCAACCCGATGAAGTGGGGATGAAATCCCATGGCTTTGAGAGTTACAATAATAAAAGGTCATTCAAGTCGATCAAATGCTTTGCTCATGTCGAATTTAATTGCCATCTCATGTGTCTTTGTGTTTTGCTTTGTCTTTAGGTAAAGAGTAATTTCATAGGCCAGCACGATATTGTCAGATATCAATTTGTTCTTGATGAATGCACACTGGTTTTTAGAAATGATGGTTCCTATGATAGGTTGCAGTTTGTTAACGATGATCTTGGAGAAAATTTTGTAAATGAAATTGCTTAGACTTATGGGCCGAACCTGGTTCATCTCTTAGACAACCTTCTGTTTAGATATTAATGAAAGGAATAGTGCCCTTGAGCCAATAACATGTTGATGTGTTTAGGGACTATTCAAGGGTAATCAACTTAATGAGGCAATCACCCGGACAAATGATTCTGAGGCCATGATGAGATCATGCCTGTGAGACTTGGAATCCAGATGCTCATGCTATAAATGTTCCAAGTCGTATCACCAATTAAGGGATCGGTGATTCCGGATAGATTAGTGCACTTGGTAAATGCCCTATATGATAAGGGAAGCTAAACTCACAATTACCTAGGAGTCGTCATTAATGTATAAGTGTAGATGCTCATTAGGGAATAAGTTCACTAAAAGGACCTGCACGAGGAACACAAAATGGAACTCTTACATGAGTGTCAATAGGATGTTCCTCGGGTGATAGTAGATGCAAGCAGTCCTTGGACCTGAGGTTGTCATAGTTACCTTGTGAATGACAAATCCATTGCTTTGGTTCTATCCCTACGTGGCCCTCAACGTCATGTGCAGGGTATTACTGGGCACGGGGAAGCATTCATGGAGGTAGGTGAGCAACCAACATGGAATCGGTTACTCCTAGTGAGAGTTGATAATGTCCTATGTGTCCCTGCAAGTGTCGACTCGGGAATCTCTTGCCGGAGTAGACATGAAAGTCAGGAAAATGTTTCTAACGTTTCATTATTGAGACGACATCTTGGCGGGTGGAATACATATGATTCGGTATTAGGGTTTGACACTTCTTCCGTACCCTAGCCGACTTTGGGACATTATAACCGAGGGTTATAGTTGCACGATAGCTAATCACCGAAGGGTGTTCAATCCTTCTAGATTGAACCTCACACTATTCGGGTAGTCATGAGACGTTGCTAGACGTCAATCTTGACTTGTGAGTGGGGTCTCTCACGACCACACTAAAGGGGTTTAGTGGAGGCTCGTAAGATTCAAATAGATGTCATTCTATCGGATCCGACTCTCCGTTATGCACAACTCACCGCTGGCTTAGTGTGAGGCCCAATGGGTCACACACAACAGGCTAATCTCGTAACGGACTTTATGAGATAAAGTCTGAATGCGGCACTATATGTCTACTAGCATGGATATGCTACAACTTGATCACGGATCTCGTTTACGGACATGGTAGGAAAGATGTTTCCTATAGGAACGAATGCACGAGGAAGGAGTTCCTCGGTAACCCAAAATTGTAGGCCATCCCTAAATTGTAGGAATTGGCACATGATAATATTTCATGTAGTTGATTAAATTTAATTATGGATTAAATATTTAATCAACTACTTGACTGGGAATGTATTTATTTATGAATTAAATATAATTTGATTTTGAATCAAATATATATGGTGGGAAAATTAGTTTCTAACCATGAGCCTAACCAATTAATTGGGAATTAATTTATTTAGATAATTAATTAATTTAGATAAATCCTAACTAATAAGAATTTGATTTATGGAGATAAATTATAAAATTAATAGATATATGATTTATGTGGATAAATCATAATTCTATTAATTAATAGGAAATCAAATTATTTAGATAAACCTCTTTTTTATTGTTTAGGGGATTGGTTTATTTAGATAATTATCATTCTTGTTTATAGACTCTTAATTTATGGAGATAAATTAAAGTTTATATTTAATTGAATTTAATTAATTTTGAATTAATTATGAATCCAATAAAATATAAATTATTTTTTGGAGGCAAACCCCGAAATTTTAAATTCCGGAGACAGAGTTTTTAGGGGGCCAGGTCTACTCTTGTAGCCCCCTCCCCCCCTCTCTCTATATAGTGGTCGAACACCCCATAAGGAGGAGTTAGTTAATTAGTTCATCATCTTCTTGGAGAAGATTAAGAATTTGATTCTTTAGAGACTTCTTAAAGAGAAAGGCTCCAAAGAACTCCTCCTCTCCATTGGTTGTGGGCCATCTACATCCTCCTTCCCCGATTTTCGCGAAGCCAAATTGAAGGTGTTCTCTTCTTGGGTGTGCTGCAATCTTTCTCTTTTTGGAGGAGTCGAAGAGGACAGCGAGGTATTTTCACCTCTTCTCTTTCGTTCTGATGTTTTCTCATCCTCTCTCCTTCCCTCTTTGGTGCCTGGTTCTTGGTGGAAGGGCCATTGCCTTGGTGGATTTCGGGATTGAGAAAACTTCTCTGTTGAGCCACAACGAGCCCCGGTGTTCGCTGCCCCTATTGTTGCGAGGTGCTTGGTGTGGACTATCGTTGGAGGATGTGCACGTGTGCTTCTCAAAGCGAGCATAGGATCAGCCTTGAGACATATCTTCTCCTTCTTCTCCGAGTTGAATTCCTAAATATTGCTAAAGTAGATCGCTATTTTAGGGATGGTTTGAATTTTTTTAAATTGCTATTTCTGCTGCATTTTTTATTCCCATCCTAACAGTGTTATCAGAGCCACCTTTAGCAATTTTTTAGAATTTTTATTTTGCATTTTAGTCACGTATACAAACCATTCTGTCACGTTTACAAACCGTCCTGTCACGAGCCAATTATTTTATGCAGAAGAACCCGTGCGGCACCCTTGCATCCCGTGCAAGGGATAAGCCTATCATCCTGAATTCGTCCCGAATTGGGCTTCCCGACTTAACATCGCAGGACATGCGTTGTTCCACATGCCAACCTCGCACTCCATATCTGCGCCCCCAAAAGACCATGTTGGCCGAATGGTATTGAAGGCTTAAAGTAAAATAACAATTGTAGGACTATGGATGCCAGAAAACATAAAATCGGGTGTAGGACGAGATCCGCAATTGTCTTTGGCGAAGATCGACTGGTCGCACGCCCATTTGGGCCGCTCGTTCGTCTCTTCCCATGGCAACCGCTTTATTTGCCAACGCTCTCCTACATTATACATGAGACCTCTAACCCCCAAGGTTCCCAAAAGCACGAGGAGCATGACAAAATAGTGGTCATGCGAGATGGTTATTTTTCATGGCCACGACCATGACGAATGCAGGAAAACTTCTCTGCTTAGTCGTAGCACACGCACCAAGCGTCGAATGACCTCGAAGTGCATCAAACTTGTACCGTGGGATCTCAGGATCGCACAAAGGATTTTACAAGTACGAACTACAATAAAAGCCAAAATTACATGGATGTGAAAACATATTTACAAACATGTAGGGAATATTCCGCCATGATTCGTCGTTGCTCGGGCAAATCGAAAAGTCCCTAACAGTTCGCTCCCTAAACGTCATGCTATCTGATTTTAGTTTTTCAGGGTCTTTGAGTTTTTTTCTCGGCTCCATGGTTCCTTTGATGAATCAAGGTGGTAGCCTACTGTCCATATTGGTTTTAGACAGAATTCTAACTCAAAAAACCCCATGGGTTCATGGTTGAACAACCTTGAGAACCGAAAAATTCAGCATATGTTGTTTGAACCATTTTGGGTGGAAACGTGATCGGATTTGTGTGATTTCAGATTCCATTTTTTCCTTTCTTTTTCATATATGATGTGTTGAATGAAAGGATGATTATGGATGAACTCTATGCTTGTGACTGTGTGTAAAACATGGTTGTGATGATTGCTTGTAAATTTATGAAATTTCAGCATTGTAATATTTAAATAGGGCCTTTGTATCCCTGCCTTCCTCATGAGAATTCTGATTGTGATTCACTTCTTTCTCTCTTTAAACCTTTCCCGATGGGTTTTTTTGGGTCTTCTTCTTTTAGTTTGTAAAATTAGAAGTTTAGGGGCAGATTCGCGACGAGCACGCTTGCTGCCCCGTTTTGGTGCGCGCGCGGAGAGGAGGTGTTCGGCGCCATGTTGAAGATGGCTTGAACCCCGGGAAGGCACTGATGGAATTGGCAACCTACAAGGTGGTTTTGGGCAGCCCCTTGGGGAGACAGAGCTCCCTAAAAACCCTAGGATGATGGCCTTGGTTCGCCCGGTGGCTCAGGTGGAACCCTTAAAACATTCATAATCATCCTTATTTACTTTATGCTTTTATTTATTGCTCTTGCTTCAATTGTTGATTGCTTAGATAAATTATAATTGCGTGAATAAACCCTCCAATAATATAGAATCCGAATGGCTAAGATATTAAGAATATCGGTCACGTCTTCCATCGTAACGAGGGACAAGTGTGTCTATTGTCACAACGGGTTTGTTGTGCACACACAAGGCCTTTTGTGCTAATAGACACGTTGCACCTCATATGGCACATATCCCTTTTGTGTCTCTGCTACCGGCTTAAACATGACTTACCTTGTTGAGCTACACTCAAGAGTGGTTGTTTTCTCACTAGGGCATACGAACGATGGGTCTGACTCAACTAGGGCTCATTGGTTTGTTGTTCACACACAAGGCATTGGTTGCCCTAGAGGCAAAAACTTATGGAAGTCACATAGTGATGTGATCGGTAAAGTACCTACCCATGGACCTATTAGGATTTATCTTATTACACGCGAGAACCAAGTAGGAGAACTGGGATTCCATTTTTCCCCTAAGGAAGTCTAATAACGAGGGCTTCCCGCTTCCAAATCGGAGGGTATTATAGAACCGCAAAAATTAGTGGGAGACATGATTAATTAAAAAACCTCAATAAACATGCATGTAGAATATCTACTCATTCATGTCTTTATTTCTTTGTAGCATATCATATCACCTTTACTGTTGTTAGATTGCTTCATCAATGAAAATAAATTAATTGGACCAAATTACGTCGATTGGATGCGAAATTTGAGGATCGTCCTCATTTATGAGAATCTGTCTCACATTCTTGATTCTCCGGGACTGATGCGACCCCTTGGGGAAGGGGATTACACCGAGGAAGATAGGATAGCTTATGAGAAGCTGCAAGAAATTTGGAGTGAAGATATCACCACTGTTCAATGCATAATGTTGGCATCCATGTTCGATAAGTTGCAACAGCAGCATGAACATTTGGACACTGAAGCTATCCTCGATCACCTCAAGTTGTTGTATGGTGAGCATATGAGGACAACTAGGTACAAGCTATCTAAACAACTCTTTCATGTCAAAATGGAGGATAACACCTTATTAAGACCCATGTCCTCAAACTAATCAATTTGATTGAGGAGTTAGAGAGGTTGGCGTTCTCCATGGATAGGGAACTAAGTCAGGACTTAGTACTTCAATCCATCCCCAATTCATTTTCACAGTTTGTTGATAACTTCCACATAAATAAGCATGACGTCTCACTTCTCGAGCTCCTTAATATGCTGAAGACCGCTGAGTCCCACCTTATGAAGGATAAGGACACAGTCTTGTTAGTGGGAGATGCCTCTAAGGCATAGTTATACTCTCTTAAGAACAAAGTGAAAAATAGAATTATGAAACCCATGAGAAATATCAAGAAGAAAGGGAAAGTTGTTCCCAATGGCACCTGCAACCATTGTGGTAAAGATGACTACTGGAAGCGCAACTGCAAGGAGTATTTTGCAGAGTTAAAACTGAAGATGGTTTTTAAAACCGCCGCTTCAGGTGCGTACGTTATAGAAAATACTTCGTCATTAACTCTAGTTTATGGTATTTGATACCGAATATTTGATATCAATCATCATCTACAAGATGTTACAGGAGAAGAAGAAAAGTAGAAGGCATATCAAAGGCAACTACGACCTTCGGGAAGGCGATAGGCGCAAGAGTTGCAGCCTTAGCTGTAGGAACCTATCATATAAGTCTTCTATTCAACAAAACTGTTGATATTGATTTGTTCCAATGTTAATAAAACAACATCATTTTCCTTTGCTATATGAACAAGGTTGTGAAAAGATTTTTAAAAGGCAATAGTTGCCGAATGAACCATTTTGATGAGTTGTATGCGACTAGACACATCTCAATTAGTTTAATGGTTTTGAAAGTAAATGATAAATATTTTTGTACGAGCGCACAAAGAGATAAAATTACCCTCATCTACTTTTGGCTTTTATGACATTGGGCGATTATGAATCTCAATAAGAACTTGAGAAGTGTGTCTCAAGAAGATTCTGGTCGAGTCTTTGTTCACCAGACTTGGCGAAAGGCTCGCTGAGTTGACTGAAGTTGGCCAACATAGGTGTGTGCAGGTCGATAACAACTCAAGCCAGAAAAGGATACTCCTACGATATGATTAGGCACGGGTACATCCACCTATTTGGGCACAAATATGATACCTTTGAATCGTTTAAGGAGTATGAAGGTAAAGTTAAAGAAACATATTGGAAAAGGTATATAGGCCTTCAATTGGATAGAGGTAGAGAATACTTATCCACTATGTCTGTGAATTATCTCGAAGACAATAAGATTGTCTTTGTATGGACCCCTCCTAACACAATGGTGTGTCTGAAAGGAGGAATCACACCTTATTGGATATGATGTAATCCATACTTAGCTTCTAATCTCTTTTCAGTGGATAAATTATTATAGCAACCATAATTTTGTCTGTCTCTGATACACCATATACGATATGGAATGACAAGAAATCGAGTCTGAGACCTCTCATGATTTGGGGTTGCCTAGGTATGACAAACTTGACCAGGTGCAAATGTTGAGGCATACCCTTAAAAGTATTTTGGGTATCAAGTTCTCCAAATTGAACAAAAGGAGTTTTGTCACCACTTTCTGATAAAAGGAGTTTGTTGAGGAAAGTGGGAGTGGAAGATATGTTAAACTTGGTGAAGTTCAGCAACCACGAATAAAATCGCAACAGCTAGTGGAAAGTTCACATGTTGAACCAATTCATGTAATTATTACTTCCCATCACTCTTCTAGGAGACTGCATAGACTGCCTAAGTGATGATATCTAGTCATAGCGTATGACCTAGATTCAGACAATCCCTGATCTCTTAATGGTCAAATGTGTTGACAACATGGGATGGCATTAAGTAAATCCAAACTGGACTCAGACCAAGCACAGACTTTGGTTGACCGACTCAAAAAGGATAATCCTATAGGGTGCAAGTGGATCTTTAGGAAAGATCTGAGCAGTTGGCAAGGTGTGGACCTATAAGATCAGACTAGCTGTGAATGAGATCTAACCCAAACAATAGGTTGTCAGCAATAAGACATTTTCACCAATTCCAACGCTTAAGTCCATTAAGATATTTCAAGCCATCAGGGCGTACTATGAATATGAGATCTGGCTAGTGGGTGTCTAGACTATGTTCTTCCATTCTGATTCTCTATGGTACATCTGGGAAAGGTCTCCTATATGCTAGACATTAGGATCTATGTGGATAAGTATGTCCGAAAGGATGCCTGGTTTACCCCAGCCCATGTATGTTGATACAGTGATAAAAGAGTTTTAGCATCGAAGGCGGTAAAAGAGGTTACTTGCCTAAGAGTCATTGCTCAGTCTTTCTAAGATGATGTCTGCTAAGACACCTGAGGATAGACAAAAGATGAGTGAGATCTATTATGCTTCGGCAGTGGGATCCATCATAAGATGCTTTGCGCTTGGCTTGATATTGCTTATACCTTAGAGGTATCTAGTAGATTTTGGGAAAAACCCAGGAGAATAACATTGAAGAGCAAATGGAGAACTCTCTTAGGCACTTGAGAAGGATGAGAGGCGTTCTATACGACAATGAAACCATATGATGGTATGAGGATACCTTTAATGGTGGTACGGTAAGCAGGAAAGTGTTTGTTGGCTTAAGGTTTTCAACCTTGGTCTTAATCTCAGTTTTGATGATAACAAACATGGAACTAATGATTTAATTGAGAAATACTTTCAGGCTCCATATCGGTTAGCGCACGACGTCCTCGATTGGAACTATCAAAGAAATCGAGAAATCGGAAGGACGTTGGTCGAAGCGCTCGGATTCGTCGAGAAGATAGAGTCTAGGTTTAGGGTGTCTAGTTTACATTGTAAAATCCTCATGATGATGCATAAGAACCCAAAAACTATCCCCGAATCCCAAACCATGAAAACCCAAAAACCGTCCTGAAATATCCTAGGGAGCTCCTTGGAGGGCTATATGACCTAGATAGTTTCTTGACATAAAAAATGGCGGTAATTGTTCCTTGGGTTAAAATTAGATAACGAGGTATTTTTTAGGAATTTTTAGAAGCCTTTAGCCTACCCATTCTTGACTCGAAAGATTAAATAATTTCCATTTTCTGAAAATTTGTACTAGACCCCAAAAACTAGATTTTGATTCTTAAGGATTTTAATTTTTTAGATATTTTTATTGAATCCAAATAGGGGGTAATCCTTATATAACATTTATGTTTTAAAGTTATTTGACTTTAAATATTATATAAGTAGACTTAGCGAAGACGGAACCCAAACAAGCAAAGAAAACTAAGCAAACTAGCTATCTGCCCAGTCTGTCCAGTTTTTGATCGACCGACCGAGGCCAAAAATTGGCAGTAGCTTCGTCGGTCGACCGATCGATCGACCGAATTGCGGATCGCTGAAGTGCGACTCATTCGGTCGACCCGCGGTCGACCGAACGGTGTGATTAACTCACAGAGAGCTAGCGATCGTTGGGCGGTCGATTGGTCGGTCGATCGACGATCGATTAGCAAGCGATTGAACGATGGAAACAGCTAGTTTTCTACCCATTGAGCTGTGATTCGGTTAAGGGGTTATAAATACTCCTCTCCATCCTTCATTAACCTCTCTCAACAACTTATCCAAGCTTCCATTGAGCCATTCTTGATCATTTTCAAAGCATTCCTTGAGTCATCCCTTTGACAACCCTAGTTTCCATGATACATCCTTGATCTTGCCTTCAACATTTGAATGATTCATCATTGAGGCATCAAGAGAAACTAGGACTCGTGTTTGGAGCTAAGTATTCGTTGTATCATTTATTTGCTCTATTACTTGTGTATTTTTGTAATTTATTTCATTGTATTTGAGCGTATAAGAAGACCTAGCGTTAGGTCTTGTGTGTAAGTGGTTACCTTGGTGTAGAAGGTGTAAAGCCACTTGTGTAAACATAGTTTACTAGGATTAGTTGAGGTGTCCCTTACGGTTGAGGTGGAAGAGTGCTCTCGGTAAGAATGCGGAGACTTCCGGGTGTGGAAGTGGCTTAGATTAAGAGTGAGACTCTTCGGGTCAAAGTCCTCTTTGTAAGGGAACTAATTTAATCTAGTAAACTTAGTTTGAAAATCCTAAGCGAGGTGTTTAGGTAGTGGAGTAGGCATTGGGGCCGAACCACTATAAATCCCATGAAGATCATTGCTTTTCTTAAAAGGCGGTATCACCTCGTCGTTGGAAAGAGGTAATGACTGAAATACATTTATGTAGATTAAACTAATTACCACAGCAGCAGATTCAATTACCACTGAAATTTGGTATACAGGTACTAGGATGATTGGCTAACGTGCAAGTGAGAGATTGAAAGGATTAGTGCCCTTGAGCCAATCACATGTCGATGTGTTTAGGGATTATTCAAGAGTAATCAACTTAATGAGACAACTTTTTCATCATATGCTGCATCATTATGATGAACCTCATGAACCCGGACAAATGATTCCGAGGCCATGATGAGATCATGTCTGTCAGACTTGGAATCTAGATGCCCATGTTCTAAATGTTCATAGTTGTAGGATCACCAATTAGGGGATCGGTGATTCCGGATAGACTAGTGCACTTAGTACATGCCCTATACGGTAAGGGATAGTTGATCTCACAGTTACCTATGGGCCGTCATTAATGTACAAGTGCAGGTGCTCATTAGGAAATGAGTTCATTGAATGAACTTGTACGAGGAACACAAAATGGAATCCTTACATAAGTGTCAATAGGATGTTCCTCGGGTGATAGTAGGTGTAAGCAGTCTTTGGACCTGAGGTTGTCATGGTTACCTTATGAGGTGACCCATTGCTTTGGTTCTATCCCTACGTGGCCCTCAACGTCATGTGTCAAGTATAACTGGGCATAGGGAAGCATTCATGGAGGTAGGTGAGCAACCAATAATGAATTAGTTACTCATAGTGAGAGAAAATAATGTCCTATGTGTCCCTACAAGTGTCGACTCAGGAATCTCTGGCCAGAGTAGACATGAAAGTCAAGAAGATGTTTCTAAAATTTTACTATTGAGATGACATCTTGGCGGATGAAATACATATGAATCAGTATTGGGGTTTGACACTTCTTCCATACGCTAGCCGACTTTGGGACATTATAACTGAGGGACTTAGTTGCACGGTAACTAATCACCGAAGGACGTTCGATCCCTGTAGATTGAACCTCACACTATTCGAGTAATCATGACACGTTGCTAGACGTCAATCTTGACTTGTGAGTGGAGTCTCTCATGACCACACTAAAAGGGTTTAGTGGTGTCACGTAAGATTCGAATAGAAGTCATTTTATCGAATCCGACCGGCTTAGTGTCACTACTAAAAATGAAGCTTTTTGTGATAGTTCTTTTGCGACGGCGGCGGTAATGATCGCACATTTGACAGTTCTGCGACCGCTGGCCACAGGGGGTCGCACCAAGGCCGCATCGGTGACGGTTCTGCGATTGCCTTGTGTTGCCGTCGTAGTATTGATAACCCCGCGACTGTTTCGTGACCACTTGCAACCGTGACTTGCGACCCATTTTTTACGACTGCTTTCGCCATCGCATAATGTACAATGGACTGGCCGAATTAGGAAATTAAGATCGGAAGGCGGAAGTTGCAAACTGGACCGGGTTAAATTTGTGCGTTTTCCTCATTTGGGGAAGCGGGGGAAAAATTAGGACTCCTTCTCCCTTGAAAAAAGTAGCGTTCGGTACCACTCTGATTTGTTCCAGCGGCGTCTATAGCTTCTCCACCCCCTCTACTCATCTTATCCAGGTAAATCTCTCCCCTCGTCTTTATGTGGATATTCTCATAGGGTTTCTCCAATCACCAATTTTGCTCAGTGATGGATTTGGCAAAATATGATGCTCAAATGTTTGTCTTAACGCCATCATCGTGATCCGCATGCTTGTGCAGATTCGATTCTCTTATCACATTTTTCCTTTGTTGTCATTGTCCATGATCTATCAACCAAACCTGTGGTACCTTTTGCAACAAGTGAAAACTAAATAAGGTCACATGCCTCGAACTGATATAAGACATATTGTTCTTGATAGTTTCTTGGTGTTTGATATTGTGGTATGCGTTTAGCACTGATTCTTGCTTAGCTCAACTGCTAATCTAGATTTTTTTAAAGAAATTATAGATATCTTGGCTGATTGTCATCAATTGATGGAGATCATGGCTCACTAGGTTCATAATTATTCACATTTTGAGAATGATCATTGTTCTCTTTTGCTCAACCAGCTTTCTTAGAATGTTGTTCCAAACTCAACCTGCTTCAATTAGATATCTTTTTCTTCATCGTTCTTTTAACATCTTTGAAGACTGAAGTGTTTTTTTCCCCTCAATCTAGTTGTGCGATTGAGTATTTCTGATATAAGTCGTGTGTCTCTAAAATAGGATGCCTTTAGAGTAGCTCATTATTAGTGATTTCAAGCACTATAGTGAGATGATACAATTTAATGCATATCAAAGGTACTGATGCTACAGTTTTGTGCCAACATGCCTAATGGACAAACCCAGTGAAAACAATATTGTTTCCATTGTTAGAACTATAAGCATTTTTAATCCTTTTTGTCAAATATAATTATTAGCATTATCATTTGTTATTAAAGTACCTACATATTTTTCTGCCTGTCAAGTCAAATGGAAGCTCATTGATGTCCTTGTACTTAATTATGTCACTGTTGTTTTTGTTTCTTCTTCTTTGCAAGCTTTTTATACTTGAATGTGCAGTGTAAACCTACACTTGGAACTTTCAATGAAGGTAGTGACAAGCTACCACTAGAAAGTTGTGTTGCTTTAGGTATCTCACACCTCTGCAAAAGACAAAAAGTGCAAGGATAAAAAAAAGATACAAGTAAGAAAAGTAGTTCAACTCAACTCAGGAAATACATAGTTAAAATTGGAAAAACTTCTGCATCTGGTAGGGTAGCAGTTTCCCCTAAAAACTCACATCTAATAGTAAATAGGTAGACCTATGGATCTAGGTTCAGACTCCTAATGTATTCAGCATTATATCAATAGATGTCGCGAGCCCCAGGCTATCTTTCTAGGGCTCGTCGAGTAGGATTGGCTCCGCCGCCGCCCCCGACAACTGCGCACCCCACCACCACTACCACTGTCACAGAGGCTATACCACAACCACAACCACCACCACCACCACCCATGGCATCGGGACCTTCGACGCCGGCAGCAATGCCACCACCACCACGGAGGCTTGAGGTCGTCGTAGGCCTCATGGGCTTAATCAGGAGGCTCATGTACCTTCATCACCTGACCAGCATCAGCTAATATCGCTACACGGTCTAAAGTAAGTATTAAAGTTTATTAATTATATTGTTAATTAATTAATTTCTACTTATGTTGTTATACTTGAGTTGTAGATTTCAGCATGATGATGTTGCTCAAAGCATCACCTCTATTATCAAGGGGTCCTTTAAAGAGCCGTGGCGTTCATGGATACACGTGCCACAGCAATCCTGAGATTTATTATGGTCTGAGTTCGAGGTTACTGTAAGAGACTTTTTAAGGATATCCTCCATCGGGCATGAGATGAGGCGTGGGCGAGTGTAGGCGGTAACAGATATACGCCTATGGATGCACTCAAGGGATACGAGCCAATCTGGACACAGGTCGACGTATGGGATCGACTATGAGACATTTGGGCATCGGAGGGATGACAGGGTGCCTCCCGAACAGCGCACCAAAATAGGATGATGCTGGTCGAGGGATCCGTCGCTCGGTATACCAGTGGGTCCATATCATTTATCAGTCACGAGCGTCGATTGGTAAGTAATTTAATTATTATTATTATTATTATTATTATTATTATTATTATTATAGGAAAACTAATTATATTTACTTCATTGCAAGTGACGCGCGACGAGCATGGGACGCTCATCCCGGCTGACCCTCTAAGGGTCTTCGAGGAGACGCATAGATATCAGCGTGGCCCTCGCCGGGTTGAGTTTATCAGCGGGAGGCCGGAGACGATACTGGTAAGTTAATATTTAAATTTTTTTTATAGGAAAAGGTACAAAAATGCCCCTAACGTTCTCTCACGGGTACTAAAATGCCCGTAAGATTTTTTGGGATCAAAAATTCCTCTTACATTATGGAATTGGCTACAAAAATACCCCTATAGGTAAACAACGTTAATTGAGAGATAACGGAGCTGACGTGTCTGATGACGTGGACATATGGTGCACATGCAGGCCAAGATATTTTCTCACGGGTACTAAAATATCCCTAACATTTTTTCACGAGTACAAAAATGCCCCTAACGTTTTCTCACAGGTAATAAAATACCCCTAATGTTTATTTTGGAGCTAAAATACCACTGAGATTATTGAAAATGGTATAAAAATGACACCATGCTAACTTTTCTTATGTGAGACTTAACGAAGATGTCGTGGATGCTGACAAAGATATTGACTTTACACGTGGCGTATATGCAGAGAGCAACTTGCCACGTAAGCGACACATAAGAAATCGAAAACTAAAAATTTAGAAAATAAAAACAGAAACAGAAACCATCAAATCGGTTAATCGAAAATTTTGGTTCGGTTTCAAACCGATTTTTTAATTTTTTGCTCACCCCTACGATTGCGTGGCAAGTTGCTCTCTACATGTGCACCACGTCTAAAGTCAACATCTCTATCAGTATCCACGATATCTCCGTTAAGTCTCACTTAACAAAAGTTAGTCTGGTGTCATTTTTGTACCATTTTCAATAATCTCAAGGTTATTTTAGTTCCAAAATAAACGTTAAGGGTATTTTAGTATTCATGAGAAAATGTGAGGGGCATTTTTGTACCCGCGAGAAAATGTCAGGGGCATTTTAGTACCCGTGAGAAAACATCAGGGGTATTTTAGTACCCGTGAGAAAATATCTTAGCCTACATGCGCGCCACATGTCCACGTCATCAGTCCAATCATCAGCCACGTCAGCTATGTTATCTCTCAATTAACGTTGTTTACCTATAGGGGTATTTTTGTACCCAATTCCATAACGTAAGGGGTATTTTTTATCCCAAAAAAACCTTAGGGGCATTTTTGTACCTTTTCCCATTTTTATCTAGTTCTATTATGTATAGTTAATTTAATTAATAAGTTTAATTTTCTTTAAAGGCTACGTATAGTGAGTTGGTGACCCAGAGGAGAGGTGATCCTACGCAGCATCAGCTTGATGCTGACGCATGGATGCAGGTGACAGGCATAGACCACGACCGTGTGTATGGCATTGGCACAATGAACCATGCACGGGCGTTGTTGTAGCCACATGGTGCGCGATCGTTTGCCTTCACCTCCTCCACCGTTGGTCCATCAACATCATGCGCGGATCAGGACCGATTAGCGGCCGTCGAGACTGCTCAGGCATGCCTTAGTACCGACATGGCTGATATGAGGGATACCGTGGCCCAATAATTGGCACATATGACCGAGTACTTGGCGCATATAACTTCTGTCATACCTGGTGCTCGTGCCCCTCCGCCTCCCCCATCATTTGGCGCGACGACATCAGCATCAGATCCATCATCATCATCGATGCAGACTGATGCCCTCCCCACGCAACCCCTCTCCTCGCCACCTCCCCCGCCGTCGTTTGATGCACCTAACCATTGATGTATTTATTTGATATTTTATTTTGATATGATGTAAATATTATTGTTTTGATACGGTGTATATAATATTTTGATACGATGTATATAATATTTTGATATCCTTTTGATGTACATAATATTTAGAAGTTGATGTCTCTTGTTTGATTGATATGCATTTTAATTAAATAGTGTAATCATGAATTTATATTTTTCTTTTTAAAAAAAAAACAAAATACAAAATTGCGACCGCTATTGCCGTCGCAGAAGGTCTATGACCTGGTCGTGTAGATGGTCGCAGTTACTGTGCAACAGGCTCTATGGCGGCGGTTAGCGATCGCAATACGGTCGCAAATAAGTTTTTATTGCGACCGTTGCGTTGAGGTCGCATAGTTTTTGCGATCATGGCTTCAGCGACGAACATATGCGACCGCCATGAACTATCGCAAAAGTGCTTCTGTGATGGATCTGCGATCGCAGGGGCCGTCGCAGATGAAGTTTTTTTTTATAGTGTGTGGGGCCCAATAGGTCACACACAACAAGCTAACCTCATAATGGACCTTATGAGATAAAGTCTGAATGCGGCCCTATATTTCTACTAGCATGGACATGCTGCAACTCCATCATGGATCTCGTTTACGGACATGATAGGGAAGATATTTCCTATTGGAACGAATGCGCGAGGAAGGGGTTCCTCGGTAACCCTAAATTGTAGGGATTGACATATGATAATATTTCATGTAGTTGATTAAATTTAATTATGAATTAAATATTTAATCATCTATATACTTAATTGGGAATGTATTTAATTATGAATTAAATATAATTTGATTTTGAATCAAATATATATGATGGGAAAATTAGTTTCTAACCATGAGCCTAACCAATTAATTGGGAATTAATTTATTTAGATAATTAATTTATTTAGATAAATCCTAATTAATAATAATTTGATTTATGAAGATAAATCATAAAGTTAATAGATATATGATTTATGTGGATAAATCATAATTCTATTAATTAATAGGAAATCAAATTATGTAGATAAACCTCTTTTCTATTATTTAGTGGATTGATTTATTTAGATAATTATTATTCTTGTTTATAGGCTCTTAATTTATGGAGATAAATTAAAGTTTATACTTCATTGAATTTAATTAATTTTGAATTAATTATGAATTCAAAAAAATATAAATTATTTTTTGGAGGCAAACCCCGGAATTTTGAATTCCGGAGAGAGAGTTTTTAAGGGGCCAAGTCTACTCTTGTAGCCGCCCCCCTCTCTATATATAGTGGTCGAACACCCCATAGTTGGAGAAGATTAAGGACTTGATTCTTTAGATGCTTCTTGAAGAGAAAGGCTCCAAAGATCTTACTACCAATGAAGAGTTAAGACAGACGATGCAGAACATGCAGGCACTCCTCACTCAGATTGTGTCTCACTCTGGCCTTCTACCGATGATAGCACAGTTGTCGTCCTCCTCAACCCAGTCGACGCTCCTAACCCAGCCGTTGTCGACTCCACCGCAGTCGTGAGATTTTGGTTTATTGTTTTTTGTTTATGTTTTGATACTTGTTTGTATATTGATAGTTGTTTATATACTTCTAGTTGTATATATATATGATATTTTCATCATTGTTTGCCTTCGGTTTGAGGCTTTAATTGATGATATTTAAATAAAACTTGTATGTTTGGTTTCAAATGCATGTGTATGATGTTTTCTGGTTGTAATCTATGATTGAAAATATATTATAATATATAAATATCATTATATACAGGAATTTACAAAAAAAATATTTTATTCAATTACAGGATATACCTTCAGCCACAGTTTACCCACGGTCGACCGTCACTAAGCCGTGGCTGAAAGCTTATCGTAAATGGCTGATGGCCTAGCCAGCACCAAATATCACGGTTGTTAATAGTATCACCGACGGCCCGAAGCCGTGGCTGATGTGTTTGTATCAGTGACAGTCGCCTACTGCTGTCACTAATGTGTTTAAATCAGCGACAGCGCCCGTGGCTGTCGCTGATGATTACTTGTGATGGCTGGGAGAGGTCGTCATAACTTATCTGAGATGCGCACATCAGTGACGGCGTTTTGCCACGGCTAACGTCATCCGTGATAGTTGTCACCGACGATTCATCCACGGCTTGAGCCGTTGGTCATGATGACAATTCTAGTAGTGAGAGCTCCTCCTCCTCTCCATTAGTGGCCGACCATCTACATCCTCCTTCCTCGATTTTCGCAAAGCCAAATTGAAGGTGTTCTCTTCTTGGGTGTGCCACAATCTTTATCTTCTTGGAGGAGTCCAAGAGGACAATGAGGTATCTTCACCTCTTCTCTTTCGTTTCGGTGTTTTCTCATCCTCTCTCCTTCCCTCTTTGGTGCCTGGTTCTTCGTGGAAGGGCTGGCCTTGCCTTGGTGGATTTCGGGATTGAGAAAGCTTCTACGTTAAGCCACAACGAGCCCCGGTGTTCGCTGCCCCTATTGTTGCGAGGTGCTTGGTATGGACTATCGTTGGAGGACGTGTACGTGTGCGTCTCAAGACGGGGATAGGATCAACCATACTAACCGTGGTTTGAGATATATCTTCTCCTTCTTCTCCGAGTTGAATTCCTTAATATTGCTAAAGTAGATTGTTGTTTTTGGGATGGTTTGAATTTTTTTAAATTGCTATTTCTGCTGCGTTTTCGATTCCCATCCCAACAATTAAGGTTGTGAGAGTATAGTTGAAACTTTTGAGAAGCTTTCGAATGTTGAAGAAAGTTATTGCTGCCTTGGTGATCTCGGGTCCTATTTCAGGCTAGTACTGTCTAAAAAAATGACCTGTGAAGCCATCTAAACCTGGTGCACTATCTGGGTTCTAAGAAAAGGCTGCCATCTTTGTTTCAGATTTTGAGATTGGCCGAAGGAACCAATTATTTCCCCAATGAGTGAATTGTTTATACGAATATTGCAGGTCGGTTGAGAGCTAGGATCAGTGGACTGGTAGAGATGGAAAGTGATTGAAAATAATATTGTGCTACATCAGCTATTGCATCCATACCTTCACCCCATTCTCCATGTTGATTTTTAATATGTTAGATGGAGTTTTTGAAAGGAATAGTGCCCTTGAGCCAATCAAATATTGATGTGTTTATGGAATATTCAAGGGTAATCAACTTAATGAGACAACGTTTTTCATCATATGTTGCATCTTTATTCATTAAGATTGTGATGAACCCCATGAACCCAGGCAAATGATTCTGAGGTCATGATGAGATTATACTAGTGAGACTCAGAATCCAGATGTCCATGTTCTAAATGTTCCTAGTCGTAGGATCACCAATTAGGGGATTGGTGATTTCAGGTTGACTAGTGCACTTGGTACATGCCTTGTTCGATAGGGGGTAGTTGATCTCACAGTTACCTATGAGTCGTCATTAATGTATAAGTGCAGGTGCTCTTTAGGGAATGAGTTCACTGAACAGACTTGCACGAGGAACACAAAATGGAATGCTTACATGAGTGTCAATAGGATGTTCCTCGGGTGATAGTAGGTGCAAGCAGTTCTTGAACCTGAGGTTGTCATGGTTACCTTGTGAGTGATGACCCATTGCTTTGGTTCTATCCCTACGTGACCTTCAGTGTAATGTGCCGGGTATTACTGGGCGTGGAGAAGCATTCATGGAGGTAGGTGAGCAACCAACATGGAATCGGTTACTCCTAGTGAGAGGAGAAGATGTCCTATGTGTCCCTATAAGTATCAACTCGGGAATCTCTGGCCAGAGTAGACATAAAAGTCAAGAAAATATTTCTGACGTTTCATTATTGAGACGACATCTTGGCGGGTGAAATACATATGATTCGGTATTAGGGTTTGACACTTATTCTATACCCTAGCCGACTTCGGGACATTGTAATCGAGGGTTGTAGTTGCACGATAACTAATCACCGAAGGGCATTCGATCCTTGTAGATTGAACCTCACACTACCCAGGTAGTCATGACAAGTTGCTAGACGTCAATCTTGACTTGTGAGTGGAGTCTCTCATGATCACACTAAATGGGTTTAGTGAAGGCTCGTAAGATTCGAATAGAAGTCGTTCTATCGGATCCGACTCTCCGTTATTCATAACTCACCGTTGGCTTAGTGGGGGGCCCAATGGGTCACACACAACAGGGTAATCTCGTAACAGACTTTATGCGATAGAGTCTGAATGTGGCACTATATGTCTGCTAGCATGGACATGTTGCAACTCGATCACAGATATCGTTTACGAACATAATAGGAAAGGTATTTCCTATAGGAAAGAATGCGCGAGGAAGGAGTTCCTCGGTAACCCTAAATTGTAGGGCTTCCGTAAATTATAGGAATTGACACATGATAATATTTTATTTAGTTGATTAAATTTAATTATGAATTAAATATTTAATCAACTACTTAATCGGGAATGTATTTAATTATGAATTAAATATAATTTGATTTGGAATCAAATATACATTGTGGGGAAATTAGTTTCTAACCATGAGCCTAACCAATTAATTGGGAATTAATTTATTTGGATAAATCCTAATTAATAAGAATTTGATTTATCGAGATAAATCATAAAATTAATAGATATAATCTTTTATGAGGATAAATTATAATTCTGTTAATTAATAGGAAATCGAATTTATTTAGATAAACATTTTTTCTATTGTTTAGGGGGATTGGTTTATTTAGATAATTATCTTTATTATTTATAGGCTTTTAATTTATGGAGATAAATTAAAGTTTATATTTAATTAGATTTAATTAATTTCGAATGAATTATGAAGCCAATAAAATATAAATTATTTTTGGAGACAAACTTTAGAATTTTGAATTCCAGTGAGAGAGCTTTTAAGGGGCATGGTCTACTCTTGTAACCCCCCCACCCCCTCTATATATAGTGGCCGAACACCCCATAGGTAAGAGTTAGTTAATTTGTTCTTCATATTCTTGGAGAAGATTAAAGACTTGATTCTTTAGAGGCATCTTGAAGAGAAAGACTCCAAAGAACTCCTCATCTCCATTGGTGGCCGGCCATCTACATCCTCCTTTCCCGATTTCCGCGAAGTCAAATTGAAGGTGTTCTCTTCTTGGGTGTGCCGCAATCTTCATCTTCTTGGAGGAGTCCAAGAGGATAGCGAGGTATCTTCACCTCTTCTCTTTCGTTCAAGTGTTTTTTCATCCTCTCTTCTTCCCTCTTTGGTGCCTGGTTCTTGGTGGAAGGGTCCGCATTGCCTTGGTGGATTTCGGGATTGAGAAAGCTTCTCCGTTGAGCCACAACGAGCCCTGGTGTTCACTGCCCCTATTGTTCGCGAGGTGCTTGGTGTAGACTATCGTTGGAGGACGTGCACGTGTGCGTCTCAAGCCTGGGATAGGATCAACCATACCAACCGCGATTTGAGGTATATATATCTTCTCCTTCTTCTTCGATGTTGAATGACTTAATAATGCTAAAGTAGATCGTTATGTTCGGGATGGTTTGAATTTTTTAAATTGCTATTTCCGATGCATTTTTGAATCCCATCCCAATAGTTTTTACTTCTTATACACGTACTAGCATGAAAGAATGAGGTATTCTGATCTCCTTCTTGAGGCCATTTGATTCGTTCATGGATTGCTTGGCGTAATTCATCTTTCAGATGATTGTGTATATTGATAGCTTTCTGATTGTGTTGATTTGAAATAATATGAAGCTTTTGTTGGAGCATAGATACTCTATTTGCCGAGTTCATATTATTGTTCTTCAGCCAGGAGATTCTTCCTTTTCGAATAGCTTTGAGTTTTGAATGTATCCTGAATTGCGGCGAACCATTGATTTCATTATTCAGAGCTGCTAGAGTGAGAGATTCAATCTGAGAGTTTGTGAGCCATCTCTTATCATATTTCAAGGTGACTTTTTTCGGAATGAAATCAATCTTTTGAAGAAGGATAGGCCGATGATCACTCCCAAGAACATCCAAATGAATTGCATGTCTATCCTTCCATTTATCATGTCAATCGGTGGTAGCTAGATATCGATCTAATACTTTCTCAATATGGTTTGGATGTGCTTGTTTGTTTGACCATTTGTAAACTGGTCTTGAAGTTGGGAACTCAAGTAAATTTCATGCGTTGATTATTCGGTGTAATTCTTCGATCATTTGTGAATGGAATGCTGAGCCACCATGTTTATATTCAGGTCTAAGGATTACATTGAAATCTCCAACTATAAGCATTCGTGTAGTCCACTGAAGGATAATATCTTGAAGGTGTTGA
The DNA here is from genome assembly GCA_034359265.1 of Canna indica. Classification (NCBI taxonomy): domain Eukaryota; kingdom Viridiplantae; phylum Streptophyta; class Magnoliopsida; order Zingiberales; family Cannaceae; genus Canna; species Canna indica. The sequence goes on along the minus strand of CP136895.1, from coordinate 22,751,485 downwards.
AAATGAATGCGTCTGGTCGATATGTTGTAGTGAAGATGTAAACCTATGAGTTGCCATGCAAAAGAATCATCAGGATGATTTATGTGAGCGTGGGTGTAAAAGGAACCTGAAGAGAGGATAGTGATAGGGAGATGTTGCTTCCAGGCCAGTAGTAAACCCCCTGCAGTTCCGACTGGTGGCACAAAGAAAAATTCTTCAAATCCATACTTAGTGAGAAGATTTTTGTATCGGTTTCCTTCATGCTTAACTTCAGAAATAAAAAGGCAGTCGGGGGAATGTGAAGAACATATGTTCTTTAAGTGGCGAATTGTCAAAGGATTCCCCATTCCTTGACAATTCCATATAATAGTATTCATTTGGGAAGGGGGGGCCTATTTGGGTTGGCCACCTCCACTACTGTTTGAGTCCTTTCAGTCTGGCCTTTTCGCATAGTAATAGTCTCTTCACTGGCTGGCCTTTTCTTAGATGCATTGTGGGGGGATGTATCTGGTTTCTTTGGTGGTAAAGGCCTTAATTTGCTGAGTAGTTTCAGGATCGACCAAAGTGCAGATATGGTTTCGTGAGAAACTTGCTTCTTCCTTTTGTTTGTTCAGATCTACACCAATTTGGTTGTTATCAGCTTTATTTTGTTGTCCATTGCCAAAGAGGAGAGAAGATTTGTGACCTCTACTTGTTGACGACAATCTTTGATTTTAGCATTGACAGTTCATTGTCGTAGTTCAGAAGCATTGCTAGAGATGATTGTTCCAACTTGAGTTGCTTTAAGCCATGGGCCAATTTTGAACGCAGGTAGTAGTAGATAGGAAGTAGTAGTAGTAGATAGTAGTTGTTCATCTCCCACCTCGTCAAGCTTGTCACAATTTTTTTCGGAGTGCCCAATGAGTCCGCAGTAGTAGTAGTAGATAGGAAGTTTCTCATATCTGAAATCCACCCAGTTTTTTCCATAGTCTTTGGAGTTCAAAAACATACCTCTACTAAAGGATTGAGGATGTTTATGGTGACACGTCCTTTTATTATGAAGCCTTGCTGATTTTGGACTGAGTAAAGAGCTACTTGTTTCGGTTATCCTATGATTGAGTAGATTTGCAATCCAGTTTGGATATTTCTGAGTTGGCCTGGAATGCTCCATAGCTGAATCCATAATGGAACCAAGTGAAAATTATATTCTTCAAGATCTTTCCCTCGTTCCCATCTCCGAATGACTAACATTTGATTTTTGTAAAGCCATGGTTGATTGCGGATTATTTTCTTCATTTGATTCTGGTTCCCGAGGTAGAATTTGTAGGTATGAGTTGCTACTTCTTCGCATTGGAATTCCAAAGGCTTGTTCCATATCGCAACTAATACCAATTGCAGTGTTGTCAAAGGTTGGTTCTTATCTGACCATAATCTTCCTATGGCACAGTATGAAGAAGCTTTGTCATTTTGAGTTGGGTTGCTGGAATCTAGATCGAGTGTAAACTTTTCATCTTCCAGTTGCTGCATTCTGATCGCCAATGAAAAGATCGAGTGAGACCTAGATCATTCATGGTGTAATAGGAGGTGTGAAGCGAAAGCCCACCGAGGGAAGATAGAAGGAGTTAAGCCGGAAGGTCTGATCGCAAGGAGCGACGTAAACGCTGCACTCAAGAGTCACGCAAGGGCTCAAGAGACAGAAACCGCCGGTGTTATTTTAATCTAAATGTTTGAATCAAATTAGTAATTATGTATATATGTGTGTGTCTACAGGGAGTTGGAGACCTTAAGTTTGATATCACTCCCTTTAGAGCATTAGTTAAGGTACATATTGTTCTTTTCTATTAATATAATCATTTGTAATATTAGAAAAAAAACATTTTAATATTAAGCAAATACTATTTTTGTGTTATTTTATATTTTGTAGTGGAGCATAAAAATATAATGATATATTAATTTTACTAAATTGGATATGATAGTATACGATATCATATTAAATAAGGGAGTATTGAATAAGATTTTTTTAAATTCGATATATATTAAATATAATATTAATTTTATATTATTTTAATATATATTTTTTTAATCCATGAACTTAATAAATAATAAAATAAATTCATTCCTTATCCTATCTCTTTTATCTTATATACGAAACAAATATGCTATATATATATATATATATATATATATATATATATATATATATATATATCAAATTGTTGACGAAACCATGATTGAAATTAAAAAAATAAAACAAAATTGAATCGCCGTATTTCTATCCAAAACTAATTTTTACAGTTTTTATAATTAATTATTTATCACTGAACGGAATGTTCATCTCTAACTAAATGAACTTTTGAGCTAAATTGGCAAATCAAAATGTTAGTGATGGAAATAATGAAGTGTCCGACAAAGGTGGAAGTCTCGTAATGAGAGTTTTTAATTAGAGTTGGCTTGTAACTTACCTCACTTTCCATATTTAATTCGATTAAGTAACAATTAATTATTTTATTACATTATATATTTAAAAAAATTCTTAATTTAATTTGATTTTGGATTTCTTTGTTAATTTTTTTTTTCTATTTCTCATTTCATATTTTTTGATTATTTTTAAATTTTATCTTAATTTGGTTTAATTTTTAAAATTTTTATTTGGATAGATTTTTTGCATTTTAAAGAAAAGTAAAGAATTTATTTTTTATATTATTATATACTGTATTTTTAAAATTATCCTTTAATTTAATTTTTTATTTTACAGTTGTACAATATTCAGGTGAGTACCAAATCGGGTACATTGATAAAAGTACCACTCGAATAAAATTGAGATGCCACATCCGCTGTCCGAGAGGACGAAGGGGTTTCTTCCCGGGAGCGGGTAATTATAAAGGCATCAAAAGCTCGCCGATTGCAGTCGATCTTTCGCCATGGAGTCTTCCTCCGCCAACGCTTCTGCGGTCTTCTCTTTCTCCTCGACTGCCGCGGAGAATCCTCGCACTCCTCCCTCCTCCAAGCCCCGCGCCTCTTCCTCCCTCCCCCGCCCCTCCTACCGCATCGAGACGCCCTCGCGCCCCCTCGCGCCCTCTTCCTCCTCCCGCACCATCTACAGCGATCGATTCATCCCCAGCCGCACCGGATCCAACTTCGCGCTCTTTGGCCTCCCTTCCACGCCGTCCGCCGCCTCGCCAGACGCCGGGAGGGAAGACGGATCCGGCGCCTATGCCGCCCTCTTGAGGGGTGCCCTCTTTGGACCAGATCACGGTGTCGCACCCCTGTCCACTCCCGACCTCTCTCCGGAGGTGACAGGTAGAGCCGCCTCCTCCTCCTCAACGTCATCGTCGTCGGCCCTTTCGACTCCCAGTAGAAATATTTTCCGGTACAAGGTCGACGTGCCCCGGCGCTCACTTGCGGCGCAGTTCGAGGATGGGCTCTCTGGGTTCTCGCATATTCAGCCAAGAGCTCCGAGGAAGGTTCCGCGGTCGCCTTACAAAGTAAGTTCTTTTCTTTGATTTAGCTGTTCTCTTCTTTTTACTTAAGAAAGATTGGATCTTGATAAATGTGATCGGCGAAAAAAGTTGTGCTCGGTGCTAAAATTGTTTTGTTTTGTTTTTTTGGTTATAGGTGCTAGATGCTCCAGCATTGCAAGACGATTTCTACCTAAACCTTGTCGACTGGTCTTCACACAATGTTTTGGCTGTTGGTTTGGGAAACTGTGTATACCTTTGGAATGCCTGCAGTAGCAAGGTAACTTTTGCTGTTTTTTATCGTATCAGTCTTCTTACATCACTACAAGTCAATGTGATTCGTGCCTCCTTTGTTCTTCTTGATGCCATTATAGGTTACCAAGCTTTGTGACTTGGGTGTGGATGACAGTGTGTGTTCTGTTGGATGGGCACAACGTGGAAATTATTTGGCTGTTGGTACTAACCTGGGGAAAGTTCAGGTAATATTTCACTGTTATTCTTCAATCTTATGTTGCAAGTGTTGGCAAAAGAGAATATTCACAATTTTCATTATGAGGATTGATTAGTGTGATCACAATAAAATTCACCAATCATGGCTGCACTATCTTATGTTTAATTAAGATATTGCTAATTCCTTTTTCATACAATTTTTTTTGAGAGAATCATTGTTCATACATTCTATGTTCTATCTCTGTGGTGATTAAAGGGCTGCTCCTACTACCATATCTTTTCATAATTATACCATTTCTGCATTTTGTTGATTTTGAAACATCTAATATTATCTGTTCTTCAAGAAATTTAAGCTTTACATGATTAATTTATTAGCACAACTACATATTAGAGGAACATCTAGTTATAGCAAATTGTCAGCTGCTTTCTTAACCTATACTCTTATGGAGATGGATAAACCTAAATCTGTTTCTTTTTTCTTTAAGCTTACAAATTTCACATGGCATAGATGACATGGTTCTGATCCAAATGGTTCATAGTTGATTAAGTAACTATCGACATAAATAAATAATAAATGGTAATAAGGAGACCATGTAACCACTACATTACATATCCCTCATTTATTCCAAACATGTGTGTAACTGTCGCTTTATACATGTCCTAGTGTACTTGCTCTCTTGTTTCCTTTAGTTTTCTACTTAGCAAAATTCTCATATGGGTGCACTTAATAATTTTCCAGATGTCACCCAGTCATTTGCTCATATGTGATTTTTAACTTATGTTCATATTCTAAGATTCTACTCATTTTTCTTTATCCCTCCTAAGGGAAACATAATCTTTCAACTTGTTGTCTTGCATTTTTACATTCATTTGTTTAATATGCATGGTCATTTGTTTGATATAGATATGGGATGCATCTCGCTGTCGAAGGATAAGGATAATGGAGAGCCATCGTTTGCGTGTTGGAGCTCTCGCATGGAGTTCCTCTCTGTTATCATCGGGTAGCAGGGACAAGATAATTCTTCAACGCGATATTCGTGCCCAAGAAGATTTTGTTAGCAAGCTGACGGGACATAAATCTGAGGTGATGTACTGAATCAATTAGTTGTCAGATATTCTTTATTTTGGATGTCCTTTGTTGATTATCAATTCTAAGATCTCTAGGTTGTGGATAATCATTGGTCATTTTACATAATTTTTGAAACAATATGATAAAATTAAGCATATGTATTGTCGATAGTATTGAAACAATAGTATTGACCAAGTCCACAATTGCCTGGCAAACGAATTATCGGTCAATGCTGCAAAATTTGTCAAGAGAAGAAGTCACAACTTGTGTATGGAAGGCCAGAGTAAAAACATGCTTTATTCTTTGAAATAATTCCTTTATTTTAGGCACTTGTTTAGGAATTGTTGGATTGGTCAAATAAGCTCTAGAATCATTCAATTATAAGCATGGTACATCTGAACATCTCCTAGATGAGGATTATTATAAAGGATAAGCAATTACATCTAATTTTCTCTCTTCCCATCTCTCTCTCTCTCTCTCTCTCTCTCTCTCTCTCTCCTATCATCTTCTTCCCACGAGAATACAGTTGTCATAACTCATAACACATTAGCATGAGAGCCAACACTATTTTTAGTATCAGAGCCGATGATGGGTGACAAACTCCAATTAATCCTTACACTTCTCTCTCTTGCTGTTTCCTATCATCTTCTTCCCACGAGAATACAATTGCCAATTTGCCATAACACATTAGCATGACAGCCGACACTATTAATTAGTATCAGAGCCAACGATGGGCGACAAACTCCAATGAATCCTCACGCTTGTGAAGCAAATCTATGAAGAAAGGATTTAGGACCACAAAGAATGAACTCAAGACCGAGAAGATCATGAAATTCTCTTGGCTCAAGTTGCAACCATATCCAGGAGAATGAAGTTTTACTCGCAACCATGAGGAACAAGCAAAGCAGTGATGAAGCTCATCACTGCTCATGCCTCTCATAAGCATCAACTGACCATGCCCAAGTAGATGTTGTTCTGACCAAACTCAGTGGAGATGAATCTATACTTGGTGCACCCCTAAATACCGGTGAAGGTTCAAGAGCCAAGGGATGGAGAGGTTTCAACCTGCTCACGTTGATTTGTCTCATTATGATGCAGCTACTGAACATCTCTCATGGCTACTACAATGTGCGTATTATTTACAATACTAAAGAATGCCAATAGATGAAAATTGGAAATGATTGCATGCTACTTAGAAGTTGATGCTTAAATTTCGTTGGGATAGGTCAAAGTTGAGTACCCAAACTTGTCTTGGGAAAAAGTTAAAGAATGCATAGTGTGAAGGATATGCTTGGTGAATTGGCACAATTGAAAAAAAAATCCGTGACAGACTATTAACGAGAGATTGACAAATTGTTGCCTTGATAAGTTTTGCTTGGTTGTTCCAAGAAACGACATGGCCACCTTAACCAACCTCGGCCACGATCTTTGCAAAGACTTAACCATGATGGCTAATCCGTTGATTGCCTAAAACATAGATGGAAAATCATAGAGCCAAAGGGCTCTATTTCAACAGTGACAAAAAGTTTTCCACCGGCCATAAGTGCAAGCAGTTATTCCTTATGGATAACATGGAAGATGAGGAAAATTTCCAGTACCACAGAATTGAAGATATAGAAGTTGAACTCAATGTTTCCTTGATGGCTATGTATGGGGTACACCAGCCACGAACTATACAACTTGCAGGCACAATCATAGAAGTTCCTCTTCAAGTAGTCATAGATTCCATAAGCATTCCCAAATATGGGTGGGATAGTTGGCTGCCCAACTCCATTACATCCCAAAGCCGATGACACCATATCAATCATCGTCTAATGGCAAGCCATTGCAGAGCTTAAGGACTTGTTCAATGCAGATGCTCAGGTTACATATCAAAACTAAGATGATTGAGCCAGAATTATACATCATTCCACTCAGATTTTGATGTCATTCTTGGAGTATAATCGCCATGCACTCCAGGACTGATTCTTTGCGATTTTGATACTATGTGCATGGAGTTCAACAAGCATGGACAATGGGTTCAATTGCAAGGAAGTTGTGCCACGGCACCACAACTGCATGCAGTCATGCCAAGCCCTGCAATGACAGAAAATCTGGAAGAAATGCTGCATATGTTCAACATCTTATTTCAAGAACCCAAGAACCTTCCACCCTTGCACAACCATGAGCTCTATATCACTTTGCAAGCTAATTCAAGTCCAGTGGCCTCCTTATCACTATCTCTTCGTCAAAAAGGATGAGATCAAGAAGTAGTATGAGACTATGAAGAAATATTGCGATAAGGCATCATCTGCTAGCACATCGCCATTTCAGCACCGGTCTTACTTGTTAAGAAACATGATTGAACTTGGTGATTCTGTCTAGTGTGTGGACTACGACACTCTTAATACTTGGCAGTCTTACTTGGCAATTCACCATGAAAGACAAATCCCCCTTCCGGTGGTAGATGAGTTGAATGATGCCAAATTTTTTACCAAATTGGATTTAAGGTCAAAATATCATCAAATACAAATGTGTCCTGAGAACATTGGAAAGACAACATTGCACACACACCATTGCCATTTCAAATTCCTTATCATGCCATTTGGACTTTGCAATTCTCCACCCACTTTCCACACTCTTATGAATGACTTATTCCGTGAAACTTGTGCAAGTTTGTGTTGGTCTTCCTTGATGAGATACTTATATACAATTCATGGCAAGCACACCTCATCCATGTTCGACGAATATTCACCATTCCAAAACAACATAAATTAGTTGCTAAGAAACCCAAGTGCATGTTTGCAGCCTCTCGGTACCTTGGCCACATTATCTCAACCAATAATGTCCAGATGGACTCAGAAAAAAATGGCATACTTATTAGTTTTTTGCGAGGATTTCTTAGCTTGGTGGGATACTAGCGAAAATTCATATGCAACTATGGAACCATTGTGGCTCCTCATACATCTCTTTTGCGCAAGAATGCAATCAAGTGGAATGAGGCAGCTACAACCACCTTCAATGAACTCAAATTTTCCCTCACACATAACGCGATAGTAGCCTTACCTGATTTTTCTCAAAAATTGTCATAGAATGTGATGTACTAGAGAAAGTCATCGTGCCTTCCTCCATCAACAAAGCCATCCTGTAGTATATTACAGTTGTTAAGAATTTAGTCGGCCTAACTCCATCCCAAAAGCTAGCTTAAGGGGGAGGACTGTCCAAACTATTTAAAGACTATCTTGACCATATCCTTAAGCAATGTGGGACTTTAACTCACCCCCCTCACGCCTATGATTGGACATTTGGAGTGTGGAGTTTGCAGAGAACTCAATAACAATCACAAGATAAGCTCTGATACCATGTTAAGAAATTAGTGGGCCTACTCCACCCTAAAAGCTAGCTTAAGGAGGGAGGACTACCCATACTATTTAAAGGCTATCTTGACGATATCTTAAGCAATGTGAGATTTTAACAGTAGTCATTGTCTTGCCTCTTGATATCACAAGCTTTTTAGCAATGACAGACAATAAGACATTGACAATTATATTGATGGGGACAAAACTTCATTGTTCATACTAAAACCTTAAATTCATGCCCGAACAAGGCTTGGTCATGCCTCCTCAGCATCACTAAATTAGTAGGCTCCTCAGCTATGGTTTCACTATTGAATATCATTTGGACCATCAACATGTTGTCACATATGCATTCTCTCGCCAGCAAACTTCTGAAGCCTAGCTAATTAGCATCACCTTACAACATGTATACTTATTTGAAACTACAAGGACAGAAGTGCAGAAGGACACTATCATGCAATAAGGTTCAGGAGATACCTGCAGTACCATTTCCATCTCTTTGTTCCTATCAAGATGGCCTGGTATTTTACCATTAGCAGGTTTTCTTGCTACATCACTCCCCACTCAAGCAGACAGAAACAATGATAGAGGCCATCCACAATTCCACACAAGAGGCGCACCAATGCACCTTGCAGTACACTGGGTGCTAGCATATTTTTTCTTCTGGTAGGCAATAAAGCAAGAGGTTCAAAAATTCATTCAATCATGTGCAACTTGTCAATGGGTCTCTGCAACCACTTCCTATACTTTAGCAAATTTGGGCTGATATTTGATGGATGCCATTGAGGGCTTACCCAACTCTCATGGCCTACACTTCAGCAAATTTGGGCTGATATTTGATGGATTCCATCAAAGGGCTTACCCAACTCTCATGGCGAAACAATCATCAATCACTTATCGAAATCCGTTGTAAGCGATTGTGATGCCACCTTTACAAGCTCGTTTTGGCAAGAACTATCCGCAAATGTTTAAATTTCCGTTCAACGTACTATCCGCAATGTGATGGACAAACGGAGGTCATTAATCAATGCATTGAAATATACCTTTGTTGCTTCATCCAAAATCATGGGTGCATTGGCTTCCATTTGCAAAATGTGTTTTCAATAGTGGCTTCTTTTCCAACTTAAGACATTGTGGGGTCCCTCCAGAGCATCTCTTATATACAACGTAGATTGTCCACCTTGCCATAGTTGACCAAGACTTTGTTTAGCTCAATCAAGTTCTCTCAACGTTGCATGAAACGTTAGAAAAGACCCAGTTTGTCATGAAGCACCAGTATGATTCACAGCACTGTGATGTGGAATTTAATAAAGGAGACGATTTTCTCAAGTTACAACCTTGCTGCCAAATATCTCTTGCTTGATGATGCTCCCATAAGTTATATTGTGATTTTATAGACCTTACCATATCCTTCCCTGAGTCAGGAAGGTCTATGAATTACAGCTCCCCTGATGAGTAGGTAACACTTGTAAGTTGGTAACACATGAACATCTCCTTAAGATGAGGATTGTAATAGAATATAGGTAATTTCAACCAGTTTTAGCTCTTCTCACCTCTCTTTATCTCTTTCTATCTCCTTCCCATCCTCTTCTTCCCATGAGAAGACAGCTGTTGTCATCCTTGCCAGAGAGTTAAGCGCAGTGCTCTCATTATACAGTGCAAGAACCATTCCTCTGGATCCCCTGTTTTGCGCCCTCAATCACAGTCACCATTCCTCCCAATCGCCCTTGTACTTGAGCTTGGGTTAACAAAATCTTCTATAAAATGTCTTCTATGATTACTCTGATCTTATAGTAAGTTTTTATCTTCGCAGGTTTGTGGCTTGAAGTGGTCTCATGATAATCGTGAACTTGCTTCTGGTGGAAATGATAATCGAGTAAGTTGGTTTTCATTGTAATTCTTTTTATATGTGGTTCATGATTTATGTTTCATCTTCTGATAAACTTGCATATTTTTCCAAATATAACTTTTCAATTTTCCTATGCCAGCTTTTTGTGTGGAATCAACATTCAGCACAGCCAGTATTAAAGTACTCTGAGCATACTGCAGCAGTAAAAGCAATTGCTTGGTCGCCTCATGTACATGGGCTCCTAGCATCTGGTGGAGGAACTGCAGATCGATGTATTCGTTTCTGGAATACTACAACAGACTCTCACTTGAGTTGCATTGACACTGGAAGTCAGGTAGCATCTTGCAGTTTAATATCCAGAATTGGTTAAATGTGACTTTGACCATTTCTGCTGCTTACACCTGACACAAAATGTTTGGTCATATATTTTAATTTTTAATCATGTCAAGTGCATCTATCATTTGGCCCGTAGCATGTTAGTCTGCAGTCATTATTTGAGAACCAGCTTCACAAGAATATCTGCAATTAACATCCAACCTAAGGCACTTATCAATTTATCGTGATTTAAAAGTTAGATCAATCTTCTCTTCATTTCAGAAATCATGCAAGAAATCCTAGTTTTATTAATTGGTTTAGTAGTTTAAGATATGTTAGTTTCTTCTTTTTAGTTGTATAATATATTTAGTGTTTACAATTTCCCTGTGTTTTTTGTTTCATTTAAGACATTAAGGTTGTAGACTAGGAATGCCTTGGGCTGGAGTAAAATTTTCTTGTAGGGTTTGGGAATGCCCAGAAAACCGTTTATGAAATGCATCCTTAATACAAGGTGCTAGGAAAATGACAAGAATGACAGGAAGAAAAGAAAACTAATGAAATGCATGTGTCCAATAGTACAAACTTAGGCATGGCTTATATAGTATGGGGTTTGGGAATCTATGTTCACATAGTGGTATATAGTAATTAAATTACTAAATGCAAGCAAAAAGTCCTTTAAGTTACTTGTAAAATTTCAAAAGAATGTCAGTAAACTTCAGTTGCACAAACCAAATTTGCTGCTTAAGTTGGTCATAATACGTAAGGCCATGTTTGCTTTGGAAGATTCGACTTTGATGGGATAAGATTTGAAGTGGATAAGGATAGGATAGAAATCCAAGGAGATCTTTTGATTTGAAGTGGATAAGGATAGGATAGAAATCCAAGGAGATCTTTTGAAATCCTATCCTATGTTTGTTTTGACACCGGATAAAAATCTGGGATAAAATATAAAATCCAAGCCCTGTGTTTGTTTTGGGGCCAGGATAATGAAATAGACATTATTATCAATAAATTGCAAAATAATAATTGGAAAAAATATAAATTAAATTGTTGTTTACGTAGTAAATATGAAAAATAAATGAAGGCTAGTAGGTTAGGTCATATACTTTTGAACTAATAAATAGATTAGTTAAAATTATTTGAAAGAAGCTTTGGTAGAGAAGATTGGAACAACTCCCTTTCTGGTCCTAGAATATCTAAAACCACCTCCCCTTCTGGATTAGGCTGGAACCAGATTTGGGCCAAAATATATCCAGCCCATTTTCCATCGGGTGCAGCAACAAATGGTAGATTCGATTTCAAAAATCCAATCCACTTGTGTAATCCAGCAAAGCAAACATGCTATAACATCTTTTGATATCTAGTCATATATAAAATCTTGAACATGATCAACTAACCTGGTATTCTAGGTAGTTGGTGATCCCTTTGTAATCCACTATTCTTTTATTATGGATAGAATGGATTAGGTAAACCCTAGTCTCTATCTCCACTATAGCTAGCTTTATCAGCATGACCGTTGCCACTTTGGCTATCATCCAAGCTAGATCACTAATCCATGGCTTGTTATAACTAGAATCTGAAACTAACTTTCCTTCTGCTTAGAGGGACTTCCATGAGAATAGTGATTGTTTCCCAGTAGCATAATAATTACCCAGTTTCCCACCTGAAGATTTTGACTCAACACTAACTTTTTTGCAGGTTTGCAATCTTGTATGGTCAAAGAATGTTAATGAACTAGTTAGCACCCATGGTTATTCCCAAAACCAGATCATTGTTTGGCGATACCCAACCATGTCCAAGGTCTGTCCCACTCCTAAAACAAGACCGTTGTTTGGCAATATCCAACCATAATTGTTCAATTTACTAATATAATATGCTGTCTTTGTAGCTTGCAACACTTACAGGCCACACCTACAGGGTTTTGTATCTTGCAATCTCACCTGATGGACAGGTAATGGCTGCTTGTTATAAAATTTTACTACTACTGGAAGTAGTTAGCTGTAGCTCATCAACTGAACCTTCCTCTCATTCTACAGACTATTGTCACTGGTGCTGGTGATGAAACCCTGAGATTCTGGAATGTGTTTCCTTCCCCTAAATCTCAGGTATGTGAATCTGTATGTGTTGTAGCAACAGTGTCTTAGCACACCCATTTTTTAACTCTGTGCTAACTTCAATCTTCTTGATAGAACACTGGGAATGACATCGGAGCAAGATCCTTCGGTCGAAGCTACATCAGATGACCATGACTTTTACTCTTTTTTTCCTTGTCTCCTCTTTTATTGGAGAAATGTTAGTTGTTAATGTATCAATTATATATATAGTAAAATGCACCCCTATTTCCAAGTTCGCTATCTGTGTTCCCTACCCTTATCCATAACTCTACTATATGGGAGATGAAAAAAACCAGAACGCAACTAAGTTCTTAATTACGGCATGCCAGAATGACTTGGAATTTGGTTAGAAAAAAAGCCATCGAAGAAGAATCTGAGAATTCCAACGGAAATATCATGCAATATGATGCTACAAAGTTCTTAGAATTTTAATAAAATTCGTACATAATTAGATTTCAATCCACAGTGATATATTCATAATTTACACAAAATATTCCTTTAATAGTCCAAATAAATAAGCAACTTTTGCACTATGGGTCCAACAATAATCAATATCAAACATTCTTCAAAATACTTATTCCAAATTCTAAGTATTTGCAAACAACTTTTTGCAATGGATAATCAATGTCAACCATTTTACATGGCCGGTCCCACTAGTTCTGTTGTATCTATCTCAACAGTCTGGCTACTACATCGATGTTTTATTTCCATATAGATATCTAAAGCAAAAACAAAAAGGATCAGCATAGATGACTCAGTAGGAGGTTATTTATAATATGTCAATAAATTATGATTTTATTTATATTTAGAAATATGTCGCAACATTAAAAATGCAACAATCCAACTACACATGCTTAGCGTGCATGTAAGAATGCGCCAATATTAGTTTTTTTAATATAAATATATTATTTCAAATTTCACTTTGAGCCTATTGTATTAGGGCATATTTGCTTTTTGGGAGATAATTGATGAATTTTAATATCTTACTTTTTAGCAATTGGATTAGAAAAAATTAAGATCAGAATAATATAAATTTAGTGTTATATATGATGTATACCATATATTGAAAGATAACCTCAATCCAAACCATGTTCACTATTTATCAACGCTCATTTTAGTTCAATGAGGCAAGTAAGATGTTTCTCAATCGGTGCTTAGATATCATATGGAGCAGCCAATAAGTTTTGTTGCCTCACATCATGCTCATTTCACCAAACAAGCTTAATGATTCATGTAGTGAAGAAATTTAATTTGCACTAGTTCAACAATTGTACGCGTGTCATTGGTAGTTGATCTCGTTGGAATAGTTCTCTACACTTCAATTGACTAGTTTAATTGTAATACTGATATCGAATAAAAATTTAGTTCTCCTTCCTCGTTCTCAATTTTATTTTATTAGTTTCTCCTACTAAGTGTTTGAGAGTCAAAGAGACCGTCATCATTTCCGAGCTTGTCATGGTTGATGCAACAAGTCAGAAATCCACGGTCCCTCTATTCGATAGAGTCGAATACAAGGATTGGGCCATTATGATGTAGACGTTCTTTATTTCACAAGACATGTGGGACCTTGTGACCAATGAGTATGTTAAGAAAAGGCTGCATGGGGAATACTTCGAGGAGTGTTTCAAGGCAACACTAAAGTGCAAAAGGTGAAGTTCTAGGGTTTATTTTATGCTGGACTCGAGTTCACTGGACTCACACCCCAACATGTGTCTATCTCTTTATTAAATAAAGAGAAAGAAAGTTAGAAAGAGATAGACACATTATGCGGACTCACACCTATTATAGAATTATTGATGTGCTCGAAGGTTTGTTTATGAAAGATGGTGAAAATTCAAGTACATACTACTTTATTGATGTGCTCGATTTAGCAAATCAAATAAGAAGATATGATGAAGAGGCTCAAGAATATAAGATTGTAGAAAATATTTTATTTAGTTTACTAGAAAAACACGATCATATTGTTTCAACCATAGAGGAAGGGAGAGTTAGATGGAAAATTCCAAGGCTCTACTTTTGAAAAATGTAGTGTTTGCCATTTCCAAAGAAGTCAAAAACAAGACCAAACCACCCTCTTCAACTCATTCATGCATATGTCTGCGGACCCATGCAAACAGAACCAATTAGTGGCTATAAGTATTTTATCATTTTTATAGATGATTCAAGCTATTATATTTGGGTTAAGTTTCATAAGAGAAACAGTTAAGTCTTCAAATACTTTTGATACTTCAAGATAAAAGTGTTAAAATATTATTATTATTATTATATTTTTTTATTTTCAAATATCTTATAAATGGGCTACAATTGCATTTTTTTTTTATTTGATAAATTCGAGGTAATCTTGTGGTCCAATTTTGAGATGCCTACATGCTCAACTAATTTTTTTTATCCATGTGGCTTGAGCTCGTGACACTTCAACCATATTGGTGTGGTTAATTTGATGTGAGGTAAAGTGTAGGCCCTATTAAAGGTGACCCGTAATGGAGGGACCATTGGGTCGATTATATATATTGAGGCTATGTCTCCTCTACACACGTAAAATAGAAATTACTTTTTTTTGCTTTTCCCATCAAAAGTAGAGTTTTGAGTAAGTGTTGTAGAGGAAGATCCAATCTTTCCAAAGGATTAAGAACGCTTGTTTTTGCCACAATCATGTCTTCGTCAAATAAGATCTTTTATTTCTTCTTTATTTCATAGTGTTCTTAAATTCATGTAACTCATCTTTTACTTTTGCTTACAAAAAGTAGAGGCTGAATTTGATCTTAAAATCAAAGTTCTCCGCACAAATTGAGGGGGAGAATGTTATCCTCTAAGTTCAATTATTTCTGCAATATTCATGGTATAAGTAGGCAATTTACAGTTGGTAACTCTCCACAACAAAATGGAGTTGTGAGAGAAAGAATTGGTCAATTGTTGAAATGTTAAAGAGAATGATGAGGGCCAAGAAATTGCCCAAATATTTATGGGCAGAGACATCCCAGACAGTGGTCGATATGTTGAGTCGCAGTTACGCTACATTAAAGAACCTTATGAAACATTGTATGGTACCATCTATATTGCATCTTAGAATCTTTGGCAGTCTTGTATATATGCAGGTCTCGAGCCAACTGAGATGGATGACAACCTTGTCAAGTGCATTTTTCTAGGTTATAGCGATGAATCGAAAGCCTACATATTGTTTAGCCCAAACACAAAGACTTTAGTTAACAATTGTGATTGTGACGTCCTGATTGATAAGCAACAATTCTGGGATTAGGAAAACATTAAAGAGGTAGAGGATATATAAGAGGCTGTTGATAAAATGAAAATAGAAGTCGTGAATGATGAAAGTGCAACTCTAGATTTAGATAGGCAGGTTGATGAGGTCGAAGAATTGTTTGACAATAATGTTGATAATGACTAAAGTTCCAATGAAGAAAAAACTCCACGTACCTAGAAGATATGGTAGCCTGAAAGAGATATATCAACCAACTCAAGTTTGTAATGTTGTGCAGATTAGAGAGCTGATTAGCTACCATGAGGCCTTAGCCGACACAAATTGGATTAAGGCCATAAAATATGAGCTAGAGTCGACCCAAAAGAACGAAACTTGGAATTGTTGGAGTTACCAGTTGGAAAGAAGGCTGTAGGGTTGAGAGGGGTCTTGAAAGCCGAATACAACGTAGACAAATCACTACAAAAATATAGAGCATGCATTGTAGCTAAAGGCTACATGCAAATAGAAGGAGTTGACTTTCAAGAAACATTCGCCTCGGTCGGCAAATTAGAAACCGTGAGTTTGGTTTTGGCAGTCATAGCTTATAAATGGTGGAAGATCTATCAGCTTGGTGTTAAGTATGCTTTCATTATGGAGACTTGAAAGAAGCTTATGTTGGACATCTAGAGGAATTAATTCAAAAGGGAAAAAGAAGGGAAAGTCTACCTACTTAAAAAACCCTTAAATGGTTTACAACAAGCGCCGATAGCCTGGTACTATAAAATTGATAAGTATTTCATTGATCAAGGCTTTTACCGGAGTTTAAATTATCATACTCCATATATATTGAAAAAGGAAAACGAAAGCATTTAGTTTGCCTGCCTCTATATATGTTGATGATCTTCTCACTAGAGGAAATGAGGAAATAAAGAGCTAATATTTGAGTTCAAAAATAACAAGTTCAACATGTTCAAAATGACTTATTTGTGACTGATTAACTACTTCCTTGGACTGGAAATAGTTCATGTTTCAGAAGGCATTAGCATATTGCAGACGAAGTATGCTAAGTATTTCATGAATAGATTCGGCGTGCAAGATTATAACCCAATAACAACTCTCATGGCTACTAAACTTAGTGCGAAGACTGGAGGTGTTCTTATTGATGTTAAAGCATATCAAACTTTGGTAGGATGTCTTAAGTATATCTTACCAATTCAAGGCCTAATTTGATGTATTCTATTGACCTATTATCTAGGTATATATATGCAAAGTCCCAATTTTTATTTTCTTTCAGCAACAACATATCATGTTGTTTGGATTAGAATAGTCCTTGATGAGCTGAGGAGCAAACAACCAATCCAACTATCTTGTGGTGTGACAATTCATCAGCTATAACAATGTTAAGGAATCTCATTAAGCATTCCAGGTCTCATATTGTGACAAGCCACCATTATATTCGAGAACTAATTATAGTCAAAATTTTCGAGATGAAACACTACAGCATGACAGATTATATAGACGATATTTTCACTAAGGCCCCACCTAGTGATAAGTTCACATATTTCAGAAGTGAACTTAGAATTTAGCCCATATGAATCGAGATGGATTATTACTGAGAAATGGTTCATAACTTCATATGCTTATGTTAGTGTACACATGTCATCGGTACATAGTTGATCTCGATGAAACGAGAAGTAGTTCTCAACACTTGAATTAATTGCTAATGTACTCCCTAATTCTCTCGCACTCTGCTCACATGCTAGCTCCTTATTCTTTCTCTTCTTGATATAAATACCTAGTGTAATTGTAATATTGATATCGAATAAAAGTTTAGTTCTTCTTCAATTCCTCGTTCTCAATTTTGTTTTCTCAATTTCTCCTGCTAAGTGTTTGTGAGTTGAAGAGACTATAATCATTTATCAACACTCAAGGCGCAACTCCGGCGACGGGGGGAGGGGGGACATGCAAAAGACACTATGACGCTCAAGTTAGTGGGACTCCAATGTGAAGATAATGAAATTAGAACTTAGGTTACCTGATGTGTGTCGTGTTTGTATTTATTGCAAGTAGAGGTGATGATGCTGCCTAGCAATTTCGAGGGGATATTGCTTGGAATGAGTCGAGGTTGATCCCGAAGATAGCGGGGCTCGTAATGGCACATCCCTCGTGATAAAGGAGGATGTAGATGTCCATATGTGGCCGGGTGGAACCCCCGGGCGGAGCCAATCGATCTTGGCTCGAGCTAGGTTTAGGAATGTAGGGCACTACTGGACCTGATCATGTTGGACCTAATAGTACTAGTCCAGTCCACAGCGCGCCCCCGAGCTCGATCGAAGTCTGGAGGACTGCGTGCCGAGCTCTAAGTGATGTTGGCTTACTACCTCGGCTGGGTCATTGTCACATGCAGGGTGCGGGACCTCTTACGCAACTCTTCGTTATCCGGGCTGGATGTGATAATTATGCGGAAGAGGAGGGTGCTCTTCTGAATGCTTGCCACCTGTATGGTAGATTTAGCTTGACATGAAAGTAATTATGAGTAAAGATCCGATAAACGGTTTTCAAGGCGTTTGAGCACCAATTGTGAACTGACGGGACGTGATTCCGTCCGTGAATAAATGGAACTGCCCGTTGGAGCGACGGTTTTTGTTTTGGGTCTATAAATAGCCCCCTGCATGTCACATATATTGGAAATCATGGAGTGGGAGGTTTCGAAGATCACCATCCCTCCGGGGGTTGTTCTTGTCTTGGTGGCGAATGGTTCGCAGGTCGTCGTGGATTCGTATCGTCGGGCTTAAAAATGAAGATCACCATCCCTCCATGTGTCCGTACCGTCGGGCTTATGGTGAAGCGATCCCCGTGGTACATGCGCCAAGGGAAGCATTATGCTCTTGGCTGGCTGGAATCTTGTCCATGATTATAGGTTTGCAAAGCCGGGACTTTCACTCCTCTCCTCCTTGACCTTCAAATCCTGGGTTGCAAGGTGGTTCCATTAGCAGGGCTATGCGTGGTGTTAAATCCTGGTAACAAAGCTGTTGGTTGGAATTTTTGCTTGCATGGTAACAAAGCTGGTAACAATCCTGGTACCTCCTTATTTTATTTGTTATGCTCCTTCGAAGCTGTACCTTTATGGCTTGTTTTTTCATTTGTAAGATGCCCTTCATGGGTTTGTAAGTGTAATTATTCCTTTTGTCTTTATGAATAAAAGGATGTCTTTTTGTATTTATCCTTGCTGCGCTTTTGTCGAGTTCAATCGGTTTTTCGATTGTTATAGTTATGTTGATATGCATATCTAGGTTTAGAAAGATAAAATTTAAAATTGGTATTACATGTTTGGTAATTGTAAGTAGGGCGTTGGGGCTGACGAGTCGGATTGGTGAAAGAACCGAGCCTTGATCGTTGGGGGCTCTGAGGCCGGAAGTAGTGGCCGATGACCAGACTCTGTGGAATTCGAGCTTGCTAGAAGAGCACTTGGGGTCGTGTTGCTCATTTAGAGGATGTCGGGCTAGGCCAGAGGCCGCATTTAAGACCAAGGACCAGACTCGATGGAAACCAAGCTCGCGAGAAGCACACTTGGGGTCATGGTGCTCATTTAGAGCGTGCCGGAGTGAGCCGAATGCCACATTTAGGGTCGAAGGCCAAACTCGATCAAAACCGAGCTCGCGAGAAGTGTGCTTGGGGCGTGTTGCTCATTTAGAGCATGTCGGGCTAAGCCGGAGGCCACATTTAGGGCCGATGACCAAACTCGATGGAACCAAGCTCGCGAGAAGCGCACTTGGGGTCGTTGGGGGCGTAGGGCTCCGTCATAGGCACTGAGGCCGGCGAGCTAGATTGGTGAAACCGAGCTCTTGTCGTTGTTTGGAATTCGAGTGTAGCGCTGAGGCCGGCGAGTTAGGCTAGTGAAAATCGAGTCCCATTTGCTATGGAGGCTTGTAATGCAAAGAATAGTGACGCTGGGCCGAGGAGGGATGGTGTGTCACATGGATCGAGGGCCGCTGTGAGGTCATGCGAGTTCCTCCTACACGATATGCAATGACTGCAAGTAATTTTACACACAAGGTAATTTCATTGTTAAATGTCATAGTGATACATTGCTTCCCACCGAGAATTAAGCTCAGCTTTCACATGGTGGAGCCTCGTTAAAACCTTTCATGGGAAAAACCTAGTGGGAAAAAACCGCCATGCAAGGAAAAGAGTACTCCATCCACGTTATAATTTAAGGGTCAAAGCTTAGATCTAGTAGGCCCGTAGAGAGGCCGCATTCCACGATTGTGGGAGTTCTCGTCCAGAGAGCTCAACAATTCTATAGGTGCCTTTTTTGAGGACTTCTGTGTTTCGGTAGGGGTCTCCCCAGTTCGAAGCGAGCTTACCTTCTTCGATTGGTTTTCTTTGTAGTTCGATCTTTCAGAGGACGAGGTCCCCTTTCGGAAAACTCCTGGGCCTGACACGTTTGCCATATTTATGGGTATCTTGAGTTTCATTGATTCTTCTTTGATTTTGGTGAGCTCTCACTCTTCTTCGATGAGATCGAGCTCGCATGTCGGGTTTCTGAGTTGCTTTATTCCTCGAAGGCAATCCTGCGGAGGCTGGGCTTTGCGATCTCGATAGGGATCATGGCCTCTGCTCAATAGACAAGCCGGTAAGGGGTCACCGAAATGGAGGATTGGATAGTTTTATTGTAACTCCAGAGTACCTCGGGTAGTTCTTTGACCCAGTGTCCTTTGATCCAATCGAGTTTCTTTTTCAGTCCTATCAGAATGAACTTGTTGGATGCTTCAGCTAGCCCATTTGTCTATGGGTGTTCTACAAATGAAAAGAGTTGTCGGATGCCGTGGTCCGAGCAAAACTCTCAGAATTATCGATCCGTGAATTGTGTTCCATTCTCGCTGACGCGCTCGTGTGGTATTCCATACCTGCAGATGATATTTTTCCAAATAAATTTCTGGACTTTGTCAATCATAATTGAGGATAGGGGTTCAACCTCTATCCAGTTGGTAAAGTAGTCGATTTCTACGACTAGAAACTTGATTTGTCCTAGTGCTGGCGAAATGGGCCAAGGAGGTCAATGTCTCACTTGTGGAATGACCAATTAGTGTCCGAGCTGTGAAGCAGCTCGGGATGCAGTTGTGAGATCTCAGAAAATCTTTGGCATTTGTCACATTTTTTGACGTAGAGACTACAATATATTTTCATGTTTGGCCAAAAGTAATCGGCCTGGAGGATTTTGGCGGCCAGGGACCTTTCTCCAATGTGATTGTCGCAGATTCCATCATGGACTTTCACCATTATGGTGTCTATCAGAGGTTGGGCTACGCACTTGAAAAGTGGTCGAGAGTATCATCTCTTGTAGAGTTGCTCGTCAAGGAGCGTATAATAGCTTGTCATTCTTTTTGAATTTACTTGGGTTGGAGGTGTGCTCAGGTATTTCGCCTTATTTGAGGTAGTTTATGTAGGGGGTTCTCCAATCTGCACTTTGTTCGACTATTTAGGCCAGCTGGATGCTCAGTTGCCCAAGGACTTGTTGGATGACCGACCTATTATTTTGGGACTTTTTGGTGCTGGCGAGCTTGGATAACAGGTCGACTCGGGTGTTTTCTTCCCAAGATATGTGCTGGATCACGCAACTGTCAAAGTTAGCGATTAGGGAATGCACTAGTGAAAGATACCTTTCAATGGAAGGGTCCCTTGCTTGGCAAGTGCAATTGACTTGTCCTACGACAAGTTGCAAGTCGCTCTTTACGACTATATTTCGGGCCTTCACCTCCCGAGCTTTAGCCCGACGATTAGGGCTTTATGCTTTGCCTGGTTGTTGCTGTCTTTGAACTGGAATTAGAGGGATTGCTCCAAAGCGATTCCTTGGTCATTCTCCATAATGATGCCTACTCCGCTTCCCTTTTTATTGGAGGCACCATCCACGAATAGCATCCAAGTTTCAACCTATTGGGGAGTGTCTTCTTGGTCGATGAATTCGACAATGAAGTCGACTAGAGCCTGGGCTTTGATGAGTCCCTTGGGCTGGTATTCGATGTTGATCTCTGAGAGTTCTACTGACTATGATATCATTCGGCCAGCAAGTTCGGGTTTCGCCAGTACTTGTCTAATTGGTTGCTCGGTGTGTACCTAGATGTGGTGGCTTTAAAAATACAGCCTCAATCTTTGGGCTGAGATGACCAAAGCAAAGGCAAGCTTTTTTAGCCTCTAGTATCTAGTTTTTGATTCCTGGAGGACCTTGTTGATAAAATATATTGTTCCTACCAGAGAGTCGGGGTCTTTCGATCTGGTCTGGTGTATCTCTGTGTCTAGTTCAACGCGGCCGCGGGGGTGGGGGGGACCTGCAAAAGACACTCCGACGCCCAAGTTCGGGTAACTCTAATGGTTGGCCTAAGGTTTTCAACCTTGGTCTTAATCTAGGTTTTAATGATAACAAACATGGAACTAATATTTTCATGGAGAAATATTTTTAGGTTCCATATCAGTTTGCGTATGACGTCCGCGATCGGAAATATCAAAAAATTGGAGAATTGGAAGGATGTTGGTCGACACACTCGGATTCGTCGGGAAGAATAGAGTTTAGGTTTAGGGTGTCTAGAATGATTGTATTAATCATCATTATGATGCAAATACCCCTAAAGAACCAAACCCGAAACTCGAACCAAAAGAAAGAACCTTGCTTGTTCGGTTGACTAGATTTCAACCGGAATGTACTTGTACTCTACAGTATTACCAAGAGTTTATAAGTCATAAACAATATTCCGGATGGGATGTTGTAACAACCCGAAACATCCTGAATGGACAATTTGGAATAACTTGGATGGACAACCTGGAACAACCTGGATAGACAACCCGGAACAACATAGATAGACAACTCGGAACAAGCCGGTTTGACATTTCGGAATAGCCTGGCAAGTACCGGTGCATTGTAGTATTTCCAGTAGAATTCCCAAAATGCCCCCAATGATTCTATTTTAAATTTCTACCAATTGAGTTGTTTGAAAACCGAGCACCTACCTTTGGGATCTCTATATAAGACCTTAAACTTGCCTTCCAAGCCATCCAATACTTTTTGAGACATATTTTGATCACCATTGAACTTGATTGAGCCATCATTTGTGCAAACCCTAGCTTGGAGACAAAAATCCTTGATCTTGCCTTCAACCTTCAATTGTTTCATCATCAAGGCATCATGAGGAGCTAGGACTTCTTGGTTGAGAGCTAAGTTTGTATTGTTTATTATTGCTCTCATTTGCTTGTATTTTCTTGTTGTTTTTGATCACTTGTATTTGTAAGAAGGTGTGGGTGACACACCTTGGGTTCACTTGTTTGTAACTTTAGGGTTCCTTAGGTTTGAGGTAGAGGCACTCTCTAGTGTGAGAGATAAAGCCTTGATAGACCCTCATTAGAAGGAAAGAAAAGTTAATACAAGTGGTGGTGAGCCAAGGTAGTGGAGTAGGCACTGGGACCGAATCACTATAAATTTAACTTGTTAGCATTGTTTGATTTTGTGTGATTCTCATTCTCTCATATTTCTTCCACATTTAGTGTAAAATTTAAAATGGGAATATAATCTAGACTCACACTATTCACCCCCCCTCTAGTGTGCCTTAACACCTTACATCCAAGGGTGGAGATTACGGAAATTAGAACTTAGGGTTACTTGGATGCACCGTGTCTATATATATTGCAGGTAGAGGTGGTCATGCTGCCTGATAATCTCGCTAGCATTGTTGCCCAGAATAAGTCGAGGCCAATCCCGGAGATGATGGGTTTATGATGGTATGTCCCTTGTGATAAGGGAGGACATAGGAGTCCATATTTGCGGGTCCCCCGGACGGAGCCGCCTGACTTAGCTTGAGTATGGCTCAAAGGCGTTGCTCGGGTTTTCTTGATGTCTAGATGTCTTTTGGGGAGATTTCAGATGAGCTTGGTCAAGTTGCACTATTGACCGCTGAAGCTAAAAGAATGACCAGGGAGGCCGAGGTTGATGCTGCTTGGGAGCGCTTGATTGTGAAGTTTGAGTCAGGTGGCTGAACTGGAGGAGAACATTTCAGGAATACCGAACTCGGTCGGCTTCGTGGGAGGGCGTACAATCGTTTCTGTATTCTTCTTGAGCGGGCCTTGTTGTCGTATCTTTTATTTGCGTGAGTCGTGGTGTGGTACAATATTTATTTTATTCTACAACATAATATTTTTTGATTAAATGGTGAATTAATTCGGTCGGTTAACCAAAAATTTTATTAGGTTAATTTATCAAACTGACCGATGCTCAATATATCATAAAAATAAGTTATTTTACATGTGCAAGTCACGTGTATTCATCAAGAAAATTAATGATGTAGACTGAATTAATTAAAATTGACTACAATAAAATTTAGACGATTACTGATATGTTGACTTGGTCAACATTGGGAGAGAGGCAAAATCGAGCAACGAGCGAAGGAAGTGCTAAGATTTCTGATCACCGACGAGATTGAAGAATCATTGGGATTCCAGCGACAAGAGGTGCAGGCGATCTCCAGCGACAAGAGGCGCAAGCGCAGGCGAATATGGAGATCTCGGATTTGATGAACCCTAGCAGAGATGGTCCTCGGCGTTCGATGGCGGAGGTCGGCGTTCGATGGCGGAAGGGCGTTGCTGGGGCAAATGAGAAGCAGTCATCTTCTCCAAATGCTAAAACTTCGATTCCTACAGCGAGAGGTACGAAAAATTCGAACCCCATTTCAAGCAGAGGAAATTTTATTTCTATAAGCAATCCATTGTTTGTGTTGAATGCTGTGAATGAAATGAATACTGTGAATGATGTGAATGATGGTATTCTTGTGGGTAACATGAGCTGTGTAGTAGCATAGTTGGTGGCAATATCTTATATGTTTTTTAGAGGTTTATGGTTCAAATCCGATCATCTATTGTGACTTTCTATCTTTGTTAAAATAATAATAATAATAATAATAATAATAATAATAATAATAATAATAATAATAATAATAATAATAATAATAATAATAATAATAATAAGGGCTGTGGAGAGATAAGTGAAGTGGGGAATATATAAGGAGGATACTTTAAGAAGTGCTAAATCTATTTTGAAACCACCGGGTTCCTGAGCGGATTTGTCCAGAGCAACATACATGTCACAAAGGGAGGAAAGCTCGGACATAATCAAGTGTATGCAAGAAAATTCAGCAAATGAAGTAGTCATTGAGGAGGAGCTAATCATTGGTGCATGGGCTGAATGGAGGAACAGCTTGTTTGGAAAATTCTATGGGAGAACGCCTGCTTTGGGTCTGGTTCAATATACAATGCCGAAGCTATGGAAAATCAAGGGTAATGTTCAAATGATGGGCATGGCTGCTAGTTTTTTCTGCTTTAGGTTCTCGAGCAGGGAAGATATGGACATGGTTTTAGCAGGTGGCCCCTGGTTTATGAGAGGGCATGCGTTGCTATTAAAACCTTGGACACCAAACTTTCAGCCTATGTTTGAAAAAAATTATTCAATCCCTGTATGGATTCAGTTCCCGAGTTTACCAATAGAGTATTTTCAAAAAGATATTTTGATGAAGACTGCTGGAGTACTTGGTCAACAAGTAAAAATTGAAGAGTTCACTTTGAGGGGTCAAAGAGTAAGGTTTGCTCGTGTGTGTTGTGGGATTTAAATAAAACTGTTTCAAATTGTTTGTGGATAAAGAGTTCAGGAGGAAGGTTTTGGCAAGTTGTGGCAATGGAGAATATTCTAAAATTGTGCTTCCAATGTGGGAAGATAGGGCATGTGAAGGATCAGTGTAATGAGAAGATTTTGGTGAAATCTAAAGATGAAAATAAAACCAGTGAAGAGAAGAGTTCTAGTAATGCAGAAGGGACCTCAAAAAGCAAAGATAGTGGAATAGATGTATACAAGCCTTAGCAAGTTATTAATAGGTAAAGGAGACCAGGTTTTTAAAAAGAAGGGAGAATAGAGAATGAAATAAATAATAAATTTGACAGCCTAAAAGAAAATGAAGCCCTGGATATAGAGACTGATCAAGCAAATAGTAGGGAAGAGAGTATTCCTTTGAAGATTTCAGAAGAGAGGAAGGAAGTAAAAGAAAAGAATGTTGGGATCGAGAAGTGAGAATGTAACAAAGAATCCCTTTGAGGTAAAGGAGGGCAAAAATAAGATTGTTGGGAAAGAAAAGGCAAAAAGTGTACTCAGTTTCAATGCTACCAAAGAGAAATCAGTCTATGTTCATATCAATATGGATAAAGAGGGAAAAGAGCTGCATAGGAAGCTGACAGATACCTTGGCCATCACTGTTAATAAAATCAAAGAGAAGGGATGTTTGTCTCAGGAGGGTCAAGAGTTTGAGCAGGTGAGTGATTCACAGGGGAGGGAGATGAGAATAAGAAACCAGTGCATCAAATAATTTATGAAGACATCTATCCTCTTAATATAAAACAAAACCGAGCAAAGAAGAGAAAATACTCAGGTGATGATAAATTGAAAAAACCTGATGGAGGTTCTTGGAATGGACTTGGGGGTGAACTATGAGATTGAAAAAGCATTATGAAGATATTAACTTGGAATATTAGAGGAGGCCTCAAGGAAGCAGGATGGGATTACTTAAGGTTTTTGTTGAAAAACAATTAATCAGACATAGTGTTACTTGTGGAGACACATCTGGATGAGGAGAACTTCAAAATATTTGATCAGGATTGGGAAGGAAAACTGGTCGCTAGCAATGGAAGAGCAGGTGGAATTATTCTAGTGTGGAGGAAGGCTTTTTGTGAAATTGAGGTGTTGTTATCTTTCAAACAAGCAGTCTATGTAATGGTTCACATGAAAGGGAAACCATCTTGGATGTTTACTGGAGTATATGCAAGTACTCAAAGAGATGAAAGAGATGAGAGGAGGCTGGAGAAGCTAGGGAAAGACTTGACAAAAATTAGCAGGGAAGTGATTGGCTCAATGATAGAAACCTGAAAAAGACTATGGAAGAATTGAAAATTCTAGAAAAGAAGGAGGACTCATGTAATGAACAAGAATACCAAAGACTGAGAATGCTTACTAACAAGACCATGGCTTTGAACAGACAGGTTCATTTGAAATGGTTGACAAAGGTCGAAACAAACTGGGTAGAAATGAATGATAGAAATACAAGATTTTTTCACAGTATGATTAAAGCAAAGAGCAGGTAAAACACTGTAGTGGAGCTGAAAACAGAAGGTAACATAATCAGAGGTTCAATGGAGATAGTTGAGGAATTTACAGACTGGTATAGAAACTTTGGGAGAAAGAAAATAATAAAGAAATAGACTGGAGCAATTTAGAAAATCTAGAATGGAAAAGAATGACAAATGAGGAACATGGTGTCATGACTGAAATGTTCACATAGAGGGACATAACTGTGGCAATGAACAATATGGGCAGAGGAAAGGCCCCTAGACGAGATGGTTTCAGTTTGGAGTTCTATTCCTTTTTTTGGGATGATATAAAGCATGCTCTAATAAGTGTAATGGAGGAGTTTCATGAGAGGGAAGTAATACCAGAGACATGGGGAAAGAAAAATCTGGTATTCATTCCTAAAAAATAAAATCCTGAGCAAGTAAAAGTCTATAGGCCAATTGCACTATGCAATGTGGCCTATAAGATATTGGCAAAATGCTTAGTCAACCTTTTGTTGAGAAAAGGAATTTACAGGATAATGTGATTGTGCTTTCTGAGATTGTGAATGTGGTTAGAAAATCTAAAAGGAAGGTGCCTTACATAATTATATAGATGGATTTAGAGAAGGCATATGACAGGATTTCTTGGAAAGCTTTGGATAAGATTTGGGAAAAGATGAATGTGCTTAGAAAAATAAGAAACTGGCTAAATTCTTGAATGAAAATAGCAAGATATAGATGCTTGGTTAATGGACATCAGTCAGATGAGTTCACAAGCCATAAAGGGATAAGACAAGGGGATCCATTATCACCCTATATGTTTATAATGCTACAGGAGTTGTTAACCTTACTGATTAAGAATGATGTTGGAAAGGGAAACATAAAGGCATATAAATACAAGGAGATCAATATCAGTCATTTGCTCTTTGTTGATCACATCATATTCACCATAAAAGGTAGTAGAAGGTCATGCTTACATTTGAAAGAAATCCTAGAGGTGTATAGTAAAGTGATAAACCATAAGGTGAATCTAGACAAATCAGAAATATATTATCCAGATGATTGTGAGGAGAGAACAAAAAATTGAAGTCAAAATGGCAACACTAGAAGGAGGGTGAATAGTGTGTTTACTAATTCAATTAGTCTAAATTCGATTTTAATCGTTTACTTAGATTGTTTAGGCTAAGCATGATTGAATGATTAGATGCGGAAGCTATAAATGATAAAACAATTAAACACAACCAAATATAACAATTCAAACACAAGGTTTATAGTGGTTCAGCCCCAATGCCTACTCCACTACCTAAGCACTCTGCTTAGGATTTCCAAACTACTTTTACTAGATTATGTCACACCCCAAACCCGTTATGACCGGCCAGGATACGCCACATACCCCGAAGCCTAACCCAACTCATCAAAACAACAATAACTCAAAACATCAATCATCATGCATAAAAACACAAAAGCCGATATCAATAACGTAACAATAATGTCAAAAGAAATCAGCAATAATATATCTGTATGCATGAAATCAACATCCGTCAACAAGTATAAAATATCTTTAAAAATGACGGAACAAACATCAATAACACATCCGCTACCCTACTCATATCCACAATAATAAGTATAAGCATCCATCAATAAATATAAACATAACCAAGGATGAATGCAACACCTCAATCATATACATTCTCTCTGGACCCGTCGGCCCCACATAGCCACATAGGGTAGTCGCCGAACTACCACCCAGCTCAGTGCCGTCTCTTTGGGGCATGCCCTCCCCTCACCGGCACTGGCTCTTCCGAGCTAGCCTATTGGGGCATACATTCCCCTCACCTGCTCGGGTCTCCGGACTGTCTCTTTGGGGTATGATCTCCCCTCACCAGCCGGACTTCCAGAATAAGGCCAACGTTGTCTCTTTGGGGCATACCCTCCCCTCACCAACGAGGCTTCCGGAAAATGCAACAAACACATCACAACACCACACACACAAGTATATAAGTATAAACAAAGATGTGATATCAACAAGTAACAAAAAGGGTATGTCAAGTGCATACCTCATCCTCCACCTCCTCCTGACATACATCACAATCACATATAGATATATATATAGAAACATCGCTCATAAATCATGAATGCTCAGTACAAATAAACAACCATAAAATAGCGTTATAGCACTGTAAGAAAGGATGCACGTGTATCATAAAAGCAGTGCACCAAAAGAAACCCCAATAAATCAATAAATTGGAACATGATAAAATGACTCATCATAGAAATCACTGATCTACGGTAAAATGCACCTCATTAACTACTATGTCCATGAATCATCTCAGATCGAATCATAAAAATATATAAAATATGATTTTTCAGCCTGGCACGCAAAATGAGGCAACATCCACCCACTGTTTTCAAAATCCGAAGGTCTGATGGTAAAACAAACCTCACCAATGAATCCGGAACGTTGATTAGGTGAAAATTCATATATAACATGAATAGTTTTGCTAACTCTAAGGCCTCCAAATAATTATTTAGAATAATGACAGAAATACCTTAATTTATTTAATAAATCACTACTATGAATCAATATAATGGTGTTACAATCAATAAACCAGTAATGAAATATCAGCCCTTCATCTAAATATGATCACATCACAGCCTTCCATCTAATATGATGCAATCACAACCCTTTATTTAACATGATGCAAATCTCAGCCTTACATCTAACCAGATGCAATTACCACCCTCTATCTACATGATGAAGTCATAGCCTGACATCTAATCAGATGCAGTCACAGCCCTCCATCTAACCAGATGCAATCACAGCTCTCCATCTACATGATTCAATCACAGCCTTACATCTAACCAGATGCAATCACAACCCTCCATCTAACCAGATGCAATCACAGCTCTACATCTAATCTGATGCAATCTTGGCCTTCCATCTAACATGATGCATCCACAGCCTTACATCTATCCTGATGCAATCCCATCCCTTCATCTACATGATGAAATATAAGCCTTACATCTACACAAGATCAAATCTCAGCCCTTCATCTCAACCAACTCAATCCAACCCTTCATCTCACCCAAATCAATCTCAACCCTCCATTTCACTCAACCACCTTAGGTCATCTTCTCCCCCTCTCCTCACCCACTTGCCGCCACCGCCCTTCCCCGGCCGCCGTCGGGCCGCCAGAGGCGCTAGCACCGACGTCGGCACTGACGTCGACGCGTGTCAGCGCACCGCCGCCACCACGCGGCGGTGGCGGCGCCTCGCGTGGTCGCCCTGCCGCATGGCGTGGCTGCCCATGTGTGGCTGCCCATGCGTGGCTGCCCTCACCTGCGCAGCTGTCGCCGCGGTGCCTCGCCGGGCGCCGATCGGCCGGCTGCAATAGGAGAAGGAAAAAAACCAAGAAAAGGAAAAAAAAAACAATATTTTATTCCAAAATGAGGTAACCCACATGATTCAATTAAGAGACGACAGATCCGACTTCCGATCTGATATGAGAAAATGCATCAAAAATCGACGAAAACCCCGAGACATAAAAACAGCGACATGAATCAAGAATTGGAGAAAAGAAGGCTTAAATCCACTCACTAGATGGAGAGAAAACGGAAGAAGAAGACGCGCAGGAACTTTGCCCGATCGACACCGACGAACTCGCAAAAATCCGGCTCCGACGGCTCCTCCTCCTCGACGGTGCCCTCTCTCTCCTCTCCTTTGCCTCGGGTGGTGTGCGGCTCAAAACCCCTGGCTGCACACCCCAGGGTCTAATTTATAGACATCGGTTGGGTCCAAATGACCAAAATACCCCTACCTAAGAGATCTGACTTAAACAACCAATAACTCATCCGATCTAACTCCGATTCGAGATCCGACTGCACCGCCAAATTTGTCTCGAGACCCTCTATCATCCTAGCATGATAAATCACAGCGATAAGACAAATAAAATTTCCCTTAATTTTTTCTACATTAAATGCTTGCTCGGGTCTAATCCCGAAGCTTTCCGCTAATCTGCGCTAACTAGGGTCCATAATCCCCCGCTCAAGAATAAAATATTACTATTAAGATTTTGGGTATTACAGATTAATTCTCGTTTCCCTTACACAGAGGACTTTTCACCGTAAAGTGTCCTCTCTCCAACCGAAGGCACTTCCACACCCGAAAGTATCCTGCCTTCCTACCGAGAGCACTTTCCCACCTCAACCTGAAGGACAACTCGACTAATCCTAGTAAAACTAAGTTTACACAAGTGGCTTTACACCTTCACAACAAGGTAACCACTTATACTCACAAAACCTAACAACCTAGGTCTTACAAACTCAACATCAAGAAAATACGTTCAAATAAACAATAAAGGTTACAATGAAAAGAGCTAAGGAATGTAACCAAAAATCAATGCTCTTTTCACGCCTTCAACTCGTCAAGGGGATGAGCTCGAATTAAATCCTGAGTTGAGGAAGAAGACTGAGTGCTTGCGTGAATGTTCGCGAAAGAACAGAGCGTCATTGATCAATCTCTAGAAGGCTCAAATCTCCCTTTAGAATGCTCAATAATATCTATAATTGACAAGGAAGAATCTCAAAAATGGTCAGATGAGGTATATTTATACCTCACCAAGAAACGGTAGCTCAACGTATAGAAAACTATCCGTTGTAGACGCTCGTTTGATTGGTCGGTCGACCGACCGATCGACCACCTGGAGCGACCGCTGCTTGTTCTCTCTGGTCGGTCGATCGACGGGTCGATCGCCAAACGCAAATCTGCGTTCCCTTAATTCGATCGACCCATTGGTCGACCGACGCGGGGAAGCAGAGATGCGCGATCCTCCATTCGGTCGACCGCTAGGGCTACTGCCCATTTCTGGCCTCTATCGGTCGACCGACCGGTCGACCGAAGTAGCCACTGCCAGTTTTTGGCAGTGTTCGGTCGTCCGATCGGTCGACCAAATTGGTTACTGCCAATTTCTTTACCCTATTCGGTCGACCGTCCGGTCGACCGAACTTAGGCTGAATTTGGTTTCTTCAGCCTTTTTCTTCCGCGCTTCGTTTCCGGGTTCCGGCTTTCAATGAGCATCAACTTGGAGAGCTTTCCATGTGAACACGTCGATCTTCGAGCTTCTTTGAGCTCGTCCAATGCGTCTTTGGTGAACACGTCGATCTTCGAGAAATTTTCGCGACGAACCCGAGCGCGACGATCAATGTCCTTCCGATTTATCCGATCGAGGACATCCAACGCTAATTGATATGGAACCTGAAAGATTTCTCAATGAAATATTAGTTCCATGTTTGTTATCATCAAAACCGAGATTAAGAGATTAAGACCAAGGTTGAAAACCTAAAGCCAACAAAAATGAGATAAGGAGTATACTGGGGATTAAAGAAGGCACATATCCCATTAAATATCTGGGGACTTATATTGACAAAGGAAGAATCCCAATGAAATACCAAAGAATGGTGATTAAAAAGGCTGAGAAAAGAATTGAAAGCTGGGCTAGTAAAACAATTTCACAAGCTGGGAAAGTTGTATTAATAAATTTTGTTATCAATTCAATGCCAGTGTACTCATTGTCAACAACTTGGCTAAATGAAAAAGTAGCCGAAGAACACAAGAAAATGGTAAGAAAGTATATGTGGAAATCTAGTGAGAAGAAACATGGATTTCATCGGGTGAGTTAGAACAAGGTTACATGTAGCAAAGCTTATTGGAAGAATTGGTATCAAAGATATTGGTATAATGAGGTATGCCATTCATGCAAAGAGAGTTTTGGCTCTTCTTAATAGGAAAAACCAAATTTGGGTGAACTTGATAAGGAGAAAATACGATGATTTCCATCTATGGCAGATCAGTGGTAGAAAGAATGCTACTTGGTCTTTTAGAAGTCTATGGCAAGCTGCTGTAAAGCTAAGAGAAGCTCTGAAACTGAAGATGGGAAATGGAGAAAAAATAAATGTGATAAATGACACATGGAATGAATGTTTACCTATTAACAAGTGGCCTACATTTGTGAAGGTTGATAACAGTATCGATATGATGAAGGTCGGTTCTTTCATAAGTAATGGAGAGTGGGATAGAAGGAAGCTGAAAAAAATCTTTGGTGACGAATTGGTGAAAAAGATATTGCAGATATATATTTCCAAGAGGAATGTAGAAGACAGGTGGATTTGGGCCTTAAATGAGAAAGGGAAATTAAGTTGTAAGATAGCTTACAACTACATTAAAAGTCAGGATAGTTTGGAAAGGGATTAGGGCTTCAACTAGAGTAGGGTGTGGATCGAGTTCGAATGTAATTCCTAGGATAAAGATATTTTTGTGGAAATTGTGTTTTGGGAGGCTATTGGTCTAAGGTTTTCTACCTTGGTCTTAATCTCAGATTTGATGATAACAAACATGGAACTAATATTCCATTGAGAAATATTTTCATGTTACATATTGATTAGCACTCGATGTCCATGATCGGAAAATCGGAAGGACATTGGTCGACGCGTTTGGGTTCATCGCGGAAAATCTAGAAGTTCGACATGTGCACCAAAGACGTCTTAGACGAGTCTAGAGAAGGCCTCCAAGATGATGCACGGTGAAGGCTAGAACTCGAAAATGAAGCACGCAAGAAAAACTCGCAAAAAATCAGCCCTACCCAGATTCGATCAACTGGTCGATCGGCTGAAGAAGAAATCAGGCAAAAGGTATTTCGATCGATCGAAAGATGCCCAGAATGGGCAAAATGCCTTCGGTCGCTCGGTTGGTCGATCGACGATCGACCGGCAAGCGACCGAGTGTCGCCAACGGGCAGAAATCAACCCGTTGGGAGAGTTATTTTGGCTCTCTCTTCTTGGGGCTTATATATACTAGCCCTTGAGTGCCTTCCTTACTGATCTAAGCCACCATTGAGCCATCTTTGATCATCTCTAAAGCTTCTCTTTGAGACATCTTTGTAAGAACCCTAGTTTTGATCTCTACTCCTTCATTTAGCCTTCAAGCTTCACCGATTCATCATCTTGATGCATCAAGAGGACTAGGGAGTTTTCTTTGGAGCTATGTATTTGTTGTATTATTTATTTGCTCTATTGTTTGTGTATTTTATGGCTTATTTTCATTGTATACCATTTGTAAAAACCTAGGTTGCTAGTGTTGATCAAATATCCACAGTAGAAGGGGGGTTGAATAGTGTTGGGTTAATTTTAACTTCAATTCAATTTCTTTTAGAACAATTTCAACTTCAACCGAAACTAAGTGCGACTAAATGATATTCATTAGCAAGTATGAAAAGCAATTATAAGCAATCAAACAAGACAATACAAACACAAGAGATTATAGTGGTTCGGCCAACACCACATACTCCACTACCTTGGCTCCCCACCAAGGATTTCTAACCAACTCCTTTATAGATAATGTGTTTCCTTTTGAATACAACCGAGGACTCGCTTCTCAACCCTTTGAGAATGCCTCACACCTATTCACCTAGGCACAACACAATTCTACAAAGGATACCCTGAGGTGTTTAACCTAGCACACCTAGCAAGCTAACAATGGAAACCTAGTTTAGTAACAAGAGAAAATAACAACAAATGAGCTAAGAATTAAACCACACAAGAGACCTCCCTTGGAAAGCCTCCAAAGCCTCCAACTCGTCAAGATGTAGAGCTCGAAGTGAAGCCGGAGATGAGGCAGAAAGAATGCTTCGAGTAGATGAACGATCGTCGAAGCTTGCGCGATAAAATCCACTTGGGAAGGCTCAAGAACACTCTAGGAGATCTTCAATTAATGGTTAAGATGCTCTTAGAAGGTTGGTGAGGGATATTTATAACCCCTCACTTGGCAGCTCCACCCAACGGGCATTTTTCTGCCCGTTGGGGACACCCGGTCGCTTGCTGGTCGATCATCGGTCGACCGACTGATCGACCGCCCAAGTGACCACGACAATATGCCGCTTTTGGGCACACGTACTTCGGTCGACCGAATTGGCTACTGCCAATTTTTCACCATATTTGGTCGATCAAATTGGCTACTGCCAATTTTTGGCATCATTCGGTTGACCGACCGGTCGATCGAACCTGGGCGAAGACTGTTTCTTTGAGTTTTCTTCTTGCGCGCTTCACTTGCAGGTTTTGTTACCTAGTCTTGACTTGGATAATATTACAATTAGGCTTGGGATATATACCTAGAGACATATTTCATGAATTCTATTTCTAACTCTAGATTTTCTACTCGATCTATAACGGAGCCATTTTTGTCGATTCTTGTTTTTCTCTGAATGAACTTCGCACGCATATCGTAACTTCAGCCTGAGATCAAACACTTGATAAACTCATTAGAATAAGTTTGTTATCATCAAAATTAAGATGATGACCGAGGTTGAAAATCTTAGGCCAATAATCTCCCCCTTTTTGATGATGACAAACTTCTCAATAAGTAAATTAAGAAATGTATCAACAAGCATAACATTTCATCAAGTGAGGGTCCGTTTGGTACCCTGTATAAGCCTCCTGTATAGTATTAGGATAATACTATACAGTATTTGGGAAGGATATTAACTAATACCTGCACTAAAAATAGTACCTCATAAGTTACCATAAGGTGTATTAGTAATACACTCTCAAAACTCTTCATTAGTCTGTACTAGAATTTTTAATATTTTGGATACTTATTTTACCTCCGACCAAAATTAAAAAATATATAAAATATATAAAAATAATAATTTTAATATTATATTATGTTATATTACATTACATAATATAATATAATATAATATAATATATTATATGTTATATATATTACATTATATTATATTATATTATATTATATTATATATATTATATTATATTATATTATATATATTATATTACATTATATTATATTATATTATATTATATATATTAAATTATATTATATTATATATATTAAATTATATTATATTATATTATAATAATATATTACATATAATATAATATTATAGTATATATTATATTATACATGTTAGTCAATATAGACTAGTACTATACAGGCTAGTACATGTGTGCACCAAACACTGTATAATAATAGTACAATACAGGCTAGTACTATACAAGCTAGTCAATACAGACTAGTACTATACATGCTAGTACTATACGATTTACCAAACGAGCCCTGAATGTATAATGCTCCCCTTATCAACATGCATATCTAGAATAAACTCTCCCTAACTATATGCATGTCTATGTCTAGATGGTTCTCTCCCTTTTAACATCAATCAAAACGGGCCTAAGTTAAGCACTTCTAGACTTCCCTTAAATTCCATAATGATAAGATTTAAGCATACATGTTATCAAGGATGTTTTGAAATAATAAACACAAGTTTCAAGATATGTCAAGAGGGTTATACATAATCGATTATGGGATATCCAAAATGCATTTACTCAATAAAGACTAAGTTTCTGATTTTTGATAAAGATGTATTCAAAATCATGTAAAATCGAATTCTCAATGAAACTTTTTGCAACTTTTTCAGCGAAAACTAGATTTTTCAAGCAAAGTTCACAAACAAAAATGTTCAAAAGTTAATTTTCTACATTTTTTGATAAATCACTGAGATTTCAGATTTCACATTTTATTGAAAAATACTCATTTTTCATAATCATTTTTAATTTTGATCAAACTTGTATATGACTAAGATATGATCATTCTAATCATGTATACAAAGTTTGAGTTATTAGAAACAATCCCAAAGATTACTCAAATGACTTGGCACAATTTTAATCAAGAATTAACATGGTATATCAAGAAATTATCTACAAGTCATTTTCTTAAATGCTCATGAATTTTCATATAGACACAATCAAGTACTCTATCATGAGCAAGGTGCAAGAGTTTCTACATGCTTTATGAGGTATCATACTACATGGTGAAAATGTGAAACTACTACCTCATAGAATTTTCAAGTATTTAGCATGCGTTCTCTAAAAACATTTGCATCATAATCAATGCTTAACTTGCAAGTAATTGAAACATAAAAGACACAATAGACATTTTCTTACTTAGCAAGTTCATAAACTAGATATACAAAGGAAAATCAAGTTTATTTCTCAAAAGTCAAGTTTTGCTAACTAGTGGGGATTTATTTTTTAAAATACAACCAAAATTAAAATCAAAATAAATCAAGGAGACCTCAAGAAGTGAAAAGCATTTTACAATCAAGATCTCAAACCCTTCCTAAGGTTGAAAACCAATACGGCCACAATTAGCCAAGGTTTTAAAACCAAAGGTTGCAAAGATCTATTATAGGTCACAAATGGCCTCCGAGGAGACCGAAAATAAAATGAAAAATTGAAATCCAAAAAACTTGATATCACAAGGATGTTAATCAAGGGTGAACACATGGACAATTAAGTATCAAGTGAGTACTAAATAAAGCATATACACTAATTATCAAACTCCAATAGTGATGCAAGCAAGAGTAGAGTTAGGAGTTGATACCGATCACATTTGTCAAGAAGTTGCAACAACATTAATTCCTCTTTCTTTACTTTCCAGGCAACTTTAAGCCATCAATGTGTCTTCATTTAAGTGTAGTGTATCCCCCTATAAGTAAGCATGAAGACTTTGGTACCTAAATTTCTTTGGGTCCTTGGGAGTTAGAAGATTTTGGAACCCAAAGTGATTTAGCATTGGGGTTCCTTTTCAAGACACAATCTCTAATCATATGTCCATACATGCCATAACATAGACAATGACCCTTAAATCTAGTAGATGCATGAGGATGGACACGAAGGTGTGGATGAGCATGGAAAGATACTTTAGAAGATTTTGCATGAGACAAATGGGCATACATATTTTTCATTTTGTCGTTTAATGAAAGCAACTCATTCTTTAATGATAACATGCCAACATTCAAAATTTCAATTTGTAAGCATAATGAGGCATTTTCTATTTTCAATGAGTCATTCAAATTTTGTAGATCTATATTTTTCTTTTCTAAGAAACTTTTATCATTTTCCAAGCATTCAACTTTTCTTTTTAAGTCATTACAAGAGAGCAAGAGATCATCATTTTCTTGTTCTAATAATTTATTTTCCTTTCTAAGTTCCTTAAATCTTTTTCTAACAAGATTAAATTCTTCATACATATGCTCAATTTCATTTTCTAATTGTATATGCGTAAAAACATTTTTGCCTATAGTAATAGTGGGTACCTCATTGTCCTTTGTCATAAAACAAAGGTTAGCATTTTCCTTTGAGCTTCCTCCCCCTCTCGAAGGAGATGATGACTCGCTTTCATCCCAAGTAGCCATTAGTGCTTTCTTCTTCATCCTTCTTCTTTTGTCTTTCTTTGAGGATGATGAGGAAGTGAGCTTGGTCTTAGGACAATTGCTTTCCAAGTGTCTGGGCTTGTCGCATTGGAAACACATGATTTCATTTTTGCCCTTCTTCTTCTTGAGAGGCTTTCCCATTAGTTCCATTAACATCCATCCAAGGTGAATCATATCTTCGTGGTACTTGGATTCTTCATTCTCCGATGATGATGATGAAGATGAGGTCCTATCACCAAATGATGCTTTTAAGGCAATATTCTTGCCTTTAGGGGCATCTTCCTCCTTTTTTGCCTTCGTATGGATCCATGGGTCATGAGGGATCCGATGAGTTCGGTGAGCTTCATGGTGCCAAGATTCTTGGCCTCTATGATAGCAACCACCTTTGGCTCCCATGCTTTGGGAAGTGATCGAAGAAGTTTCCTCACTTTTTCTTCCTCTTGTATGTCCCTTCCAAGGTTAGTTAAAGCATTGACAATATTTTGAAAATGAGCATACATTTGATCTATGTTCTCGTGAGTATGCATTTTAAAGAGTTCATAGTTATGCATAAGCAAATTTATTTTAGACTCTTTAACTTGGAAAGTTTCCTCATGAGTAGTTTCTAAAACATGTCAAATATCAAAAGCGGATTTACAACATGATATTCTATTGAACTCATTTATGGATAAACCACAATGTAATGCATTCACTGCTTTGGCATTTGAATTAAACAATTTGATCTCTTCTCGAGACCAATCATCCATGCTCTTGGAGGGTAGCTCATAATAAACATAAATAGTTCTCCAAGCATCTAATCCTAGGGATTGCAAGAAAATACTCATCCTAGTTTTCCAATAGAGATAATTGTTCCCATCAAAAAGAGGTGGTGCATGAGTTGAAAACCCTTGACCTAGTGTGATACTAGAATCCATAAGTGTAGGTTAGATAGATAAACCTAAGCCTACAACCTCACTCTGATACCAAATGTTGATCAAATTATATCCATACTAGAAGGGGGGTTGAATAGTATTGGGTTAATTTTAACTTCAATTCAATTTCTTTTAGAACAATTCCAACTTCAACCGAAACTAAGTGTGACTAAATGATATTCGTTAGCAAGTATGAAAAATAATTATAAGCAATCAAATAATGCAATGCAAACACAAGAGATTATAGTGGTTCGGCCAGCACCGCCTACTCCACTACCTTGGTTCCCCACCAAGGATTTCTAACCAACTCCTTTATAGATAATGTGTTTTCCTTTGAATACAACCGAAGACTCGCTTCTCAATCCTTTGAAAATACCTCACACCTATTCACCTAGGCAAAACACAAATTTACAAAGAAAACCCTAAGGTGATTAACCTAGCACACATAGCAAGCTAACAATGGAAACCTAGTTTAATAACAAGAGAAAATAATAACAAAGGAGCTAAGAATTAAACCACACAAGACAGCTCCCTTGCATATCCTCCAAAGCCTCCAACTCGTCAAGATGTAGAGCTTGAAGTGAAGCCGGGGATGAGGCAGAAAGAATGCTTCGGGTAGATGAACAATTGTCGAAGCTTGCGCGATGAAATCCACTTGGGAAGGCTCAAGAACACTCTAGGAGATCTTCAATGAATGGTTAAGAGGCTCTTAGAAGGCTGGTGAGGGGTATTTGTAACCCCTCACTCGGCAGCTCCACCCAACGGGCATTTTTTTGCCTGTTGGGGATGCTCGGTCGCTTGCTGGTCGATCGTCGGTCGACCGACTGATCGACCACCCAAGCGACCGTGGTAATCTGTCATTTTTGGGCACACTTCGGTCGACCAAATTAGCTACTGCTAAATTTTCACCACATTCGGTCGATCGATATGTCGATCAAATTGGCTACTGCTAATTTTTGACTTCATTCGGTGAATCGACCGACTGAGACTATTTCTTCGAGTTTTCTTCTTGCGCGCTTCACTTCTGGGTTCTTTTACCTAGTCTTGACTTGGATAATATTACAATTAGGCTTGGGATATATACCTAGAGACATATTACATGAATTCTATTTCTAACTCTAGATTTTCTACTCGATCTATGACAGAGCCATTTTTGTCGATTCTTGTTTTTCTTCGAACGAACTTTGTGCGTATATCGTAACTTCAGCCTGAGATCAAACACTTGATAAACTCATTAGAATAAGTTTGTTATCATCAAAATCAAGATGATGACCAAGGTTGAAAACCTTAGGCCAACAACTAGGTTT
This sequence comes from Canna indica, assembly GCA_034359265.1. Taxonomy (NCBI): domain Eukaryota; kingdom Viridiplantae; phylum Streptophyta; class Magnoliopsida; order Zingiberales; family Cannaceae; genus Canna; species Canna indica. Next base: position 22,711,105 of record CP136895.1, on the reverse strand, counting down.
GATTAAGTTGGTGGTTGCCTTGGTGTTAAGGCTTAAATCCACCATTGTAAACTTAGTTTACTAGGATTAGTTGAGGTGTCCTTTAGGTTGAGATGGGAAAGTACTCTCGGTAGGAAGGCGGGATACTTCCGGGTGTGGAAGTGCCTTCGGTTTGAGAGCGGAGACTTTCCGGTGTAAAGTCCTCTTTGTAAGGGAAACAATATAATCTAGTAAAACAAGTTTGGAAATCCTAAGCGGGGTGCTTAGGTAGTGGAGTAGGTATTGGGGCCGAATCATTATAAATAATTGTGTTAGCATTGTTTATCTTGTGTTTCTTATTGCTTATCATTTATATCTTGCTTCCGCTTACGACTCGATTTGTGAATTGCCTAAGTAATCAAATAAACGATTAAAATCAGAATTAGACGAAAAGATTTAGATAACATACTATTCACAACCCCCCCCCCCCCCCTCTAGTGTGACCATTTCACCAACATTTGGTATTAGAGCATGTCGTAGATTGAGATTTCACCATCTCCTCTACATCGTCTCTCAATTCAGAAAATGGCACTAGATATTTCACCTCTTAGGTTCGATGTCTCAAACTTTGGTCTTTGGAAATATAGGATGTACACATACTTAAAGACTAAAGGTTTTGGTGTCCTTAACATGTTAATATTAGAATTCATTGAACCTAAGGTTGACATGCATGTTTGGAGTGAATTAGATAAGAAAACGTTTAAGTATAATAGAGATGCAATGAATTGTATATTTTGCACATTACCAAAAGGCATCCTAGAAAATGTCATGCATTGCTCTTCGACTTATGATTTATGGGTCACTTTTAATATTTTATATGATCATGCCAAAACCGAAGAGATTGACACTTTTAATGAAGGTGGTGTTGGCTTAAGCGTCTCTCTTAAGCCTCGATCTTTATTTTGATGATAACAAACATGTATTTAATCCTAGTATGAAGTTTTGAGTTCAGGTTGAGGTTGCGATACTCATGCCAATTCCGTTCAATCAAGACGACAGAAAAAATCGTCGAATAAACGGAAGAAGAAGACGATGAAGAAAGGCTCGGGGATTAAGTCAAGTAGATTCAATGTAATATATCCTTATGATAGTTTATCCCAAGCCTAAAATGTAAGGTTATCCAAGTTGAAACTTGGTAACCAAACCCTTAGAAATGGCATGTAAAAATGTAAGGAACTAATCATCCTCGGCCTGGGTTCGGTCGACCGAACGAGGCATTAGAATGGCGCAACAGCCTATTCGGTTGACCGATTAGTCGACCGAAGATCGCTAGAAATTGACCGAAGCATTCGATCGACCGAAGGTTGCAACGGCAGAATAGATAGGCTGCGTCGGTCGACCGACAGAGGAAATAAAATGCCCGAGAGTAGCGGTTGACCAATCGATCGATCGATCATGTGTTAATGCGACTCGCTGCAGCCAATCGGTCGACTGACGGGTCGACCGGGTGATGGAAGAATTGTTGGTGGTCGACCCGTCGGTCGACCGGCCTCTCTTAGCTGCGAGCGGTCGCACTGGCGGTCGATCCGTCGGTCGACCGACTGATCGACCGACCTTGCGATTGAACGGCTTCAACGGTCAATTTTTTATCCGTTGAACGACCGTTCGTCGGAGGGGTTATAAATACCCCTTACCTACCTTCTTTAAAGCTTCTTAGAAATTTTATTAAGCATTTTTAAAGAAGTTCTCCAAGCCTTCATACGATCAAAGCTATCGTGCGCTCTCTGCTCCCAATCTCAACATCTTCCAGGCGCTTCTCTCTGCTTCAACTGTGTTGCATTCATTGAAGTCATCATCCATTTGCAAGTTGAAGAAAAGAAGGCGGTGTAAAGAAGCTTGGTTTAATTTTTCTTTCGTTAGCTCTTTCCTTGTATTTAATCTTTATTGAAACTTGTTTTCTCGTTAAGATAGCTTGCTAGGTGTGCTAGGAAACACTTAGGGTCAACTTTGTAGATTCGTGTTTTGCCTAGGTGAATAGGATTGAGGTGTTCTCCAAGTGAGGGAGAAGGGTGTCCTCAAGTGTATTCAAAGGGAAACATAAAATCTATAAAATAGTGTTTAGAAATCCTTGGTAAGGAGCCAAGGTAAGATTGGTGGCATTGGTGATATAGGTATACTCCCTTACCCATGTATCAAGGATGTTTTATTAGTTGATGGTTTAAAGCATAACTTGATTAGCATATCTCAACTCTGTGATAATGGGTACATAATAATCTTTGAAGCATCTAAATGCATTATTAAAAGCACACCCTCAAATGATATCATGTTCATAGGAAATAGGCAAAAAAATGTATACACCCTAGAATTAAATATCTTGCATGCCCAATCCTCATGTTAGATGCTTAGTTGTCATGGAAAATGACTTCTAGTTGTGGCATAGAAGGTTAGGACATGATAGCATGAGCCTCATCCAAGAGATATCACAAAAAGACTTAGTAAAAGGCTTACCAAAGATAAAGTTTGAAAAAGATAAACCTTGTGATGCATGTTAACTAGGTAAGCAAGTAAAATCTTCTTTCCATAGTATTAATCAAGTTAGTACATTTAGAATTCTTGAGCTTGTACACATGGATCTCTTTGGTTCATGTGATGTAGCTAGTCTAGGTGGAAAGCTTTATTGCTATGTTTTGGTTGATGATTTTTCTAGATTTACATGGGTTTTCTTTGTTACTAAGAAAAATGAAACATTTGAGTTTTTCAAAAAATTTACAAAAAAGGTTTCAAATGAAAAGAGAGTTTCTATTTTGAAAATTATGAGTGACAATGGATGGGAGTTTAAGAATGAAATTTTTTTCGAGTTTTGTGATGATTTAGGTATTCAACATATCTTTTCTTCCCCTAGGACCCCTCAACAAAATGGGGTGGTTGAGAGGAAGAATAGAACCCTCCAAGAAATGGCTAGGACCATGTTGTGTGAGAATAATTTGCCTAAATATTTTTGGGCCGAAGCCATAAATACTTCTTGTTATGTTCTTAATCGTGTTTTATTAAGACCAAAAATCAAGAAAACCTCTTTTGAGCTTTGGAATGGTAAAATCCCAAATGTGGAATATTTTTATGTTTTTGGATGTAAATGCTTTATTTTAAATACTAAGGAGAATTTAGGAAAATTTGATGCTAAATCTGATGAAGGAATTTTCCTAGGCTACTCCACTAGTTCTAAGGCTTATAGAGTTTATAACCGTAGAACTATGATAGTGGAAGAATCCATGCATGTTACTTTCAATGAAACCAATGATTTTTCAAGAAATGTCAAGATTGTGAATGTAGGTGAGGAGCTTGAGGATCTCACACTTCATGATAAGGAAGTGGAGAATGAAGATAATGAGGAGACCCAACATAAAGAACCTCCATCCTCAAGTCAACCTCAAGTTGAAGATGATGAAGAAGAAGCTCTACCACCTCTCCCTAAAGAATACCGATTGGTAAGAGATCATCCAATAGATCAAGTCATTGGAGAGCCTTCAACGGGAGTGGTAACACGTTCTAAGCTTAAAAATTTATGCCAATAAGTGCGGTAAAACGTATATTGAGATATCTAAAGGGTACGGTTGACTTAGGATTATGGTATCCATGTCATGCATCATTTGATTTAATCGGTTTTTTGGATGCTAATTTTGCCGGATGTAAGATAGATAGGAAAAGCACTAGTGGGTGTTGTCAATTCCTAGGAGCAAGTCTTATTTCTTGGTTCTCAAAGAAACAAAACTCGGTTGTGCTTTTAACTACCGAAGCAGAATACATCGCCACGGCTAGTTATTGTGCGCAAGTCCTTTGGATGAAACAAACTCTTTTAGACTATGGACTTAGATATTCTTGCATACCTATACATTGTGATACTAGTGCAATTAATTTAACCAAAAATCCTATCTTACACTCTAGAACTAAGCATATTGATTTGAGACATCATTTTCTTAGGGATAATGTAGCTAAGGGAAATATATCGGTAGAATTTGTATCCACCGATAAACAACTTGTCGATATATTTACAAAACCCTTAGTTGAAGAAAGTTTCACAACCTTAAGGATGCAACTAGGAATTTGTGCTTTACCTTGTGTTTAAAGAGAATTTTCTTCAAAATTTACATGATTTCAAGACTTGCATTTTATAAAGGTGTCATCACACTTATGTATTGCTCTGTAGTGGGGCTTTGCGACCTATTGATGTTTGCTTTCTATAGGCTCACATTGATGGGAAGGACTATAGTGGTAGATGATACTTGGTTTTTGTGGCTTTCTCGATTTTTTGGTTTTATAATGAAATATCATTAATTGTACCTTGACTCTTAACCTTTTTAATTGATGTCAAAAGGGGGAGAAAAAGAAAGGTCACACTTGGTTTTCACGATACATATAGGTAGTGTGAGTTTATAGTTAAGGGGAAGAAATATAGGTAGGGGGAGCATAAGTTAAGTGATAGAAAAGTTAATATGCACCTTGATAAGGGGAGGATAGGTTAAGTTATAAGTAATAGAATGCAAATGTTATATTTTCTTGCATACCCTAACTCTTGAATGTCGTAACTCAAACTCACAAATGCTTATATTTTCTTAAATTCTAATGTTATGTTTGTCATCATCAAAGAGAGGGAGATTGTTGGCTTAAGGGTCTCTCTTAAGCCTCGATCTTTATTTTGATGATAACAAACATATATTTAATCCTAGTATGAAGTTTTGAGTTCAGGTTGAGGTTGCAATACTCATGTCAATTCTGTTCAATCAAGACGACGGAAAAAGATTGTCGAAGAAATGGAAGAAGAAGACGATGAATAAAGGCTCGAGGATTAAGTCAAGTAGATTCAATGTAATATATCCTTAGGATAGTTTATCCCAAGCCTAAAATGTAAGGTTATCCAAGTTGAAACTTGATAACCAAACCCTTAGAAATGGCATGTAAAAATATAAGGAACTAATCATCCTCAGCCTGGGTTCGGTCGACCGGTCGATCGACCGAACGAGGCATTAGAATGGCGCAGCAGCCTATTCGGTCGACCGAAGATCACTAGAAATTGTCAAGGTCCACCCAACAGGTGGTGATGACAATAGTCACTCACCTACTACTAATATCGGTTTTGATGTCATAGTGCTTCTAGTCAAAGGAGCAACTCTAAGAGTCGAGAACGAAAGGTGATTTGTCATGCTTGCAAGGAAAAGGGGTATGTGAAGAAAAATTGTCCTTCTATGAAAAACAAAGCAAGGAGGATGTCAAGTACTTCCACCTCCACCTCTCATTCACTTGAAGCATCCTCTAGCCATGACTATGAAGCCTCTTCCAAAGTTAGCCTCATGGATGCAAATAGTGAGGTACACTCTCATTCATCTAGTCAAGATAATGATAACGATAGTATTAACTCATATAGTTCTTATGATATGCCTTATGATGAATTATTAGATGAGCGTAGGAAAATGCATGCATTGCTTGTTAAGAGAGATAAGGAGAATAAAATGTTGAAGAAAGAAAATATAAGGCTTAATTCTCATTTGCATGAATTCAAACTAGAAAATGAAAAGTTGAAATCTAGGTCATTTGATTCATGCCATGAAAATTTAGAACTTGAGTTTAAAGCTTTGAAACTTGAAAATGATGATTTGAAATCTAAAATTAAATCTAGAGATAATGATTTGAAAAATGATTTCAAATTTGAGAAAGAGACTTTGAAAAATGAGAATTATATGATGAAATCTCAAATGCAAGCCTTAAACAAATCCATTAATGTTTGAAACATGATGTTGTTTTCTTAAGTAGGAAAACTAGTAATTTATCTCATGTTTCATCTTTTAGAAATCCTAGAAAGAAAGATGTATCTTCTAAGAATGCTCATACACATCATCCTCCTCATGTCAAGCATTCTAACTTTAGACCTCATGTTCACAAAAATGATAAAAAGAAAGAATTTCAAGGTCATTGTTTTTGTTGTGGTGTTTATGGGCATGATATATATGATTGCGCATTTAAGATGAACCTAAGTGATGTTATGATACTTTGGGTAGCTAAGCCCTCTAAACCACAAGGACCCAAAGTCATTTGGGTACCAAAGGTCTCATGCTCTTTTGTAGGGGGAGCTACCACACAAAGATAAATGACAAATGAAATATTAAAGTTGACCTTGGATTCAAATGAAAAATCTCCATGAGGTTGCAACTTCAAGTCATCTTGATGCCTTAGTAAGGTTGGCATCAAAAGTACTTTGGTATCATTCCTATCACTCTAATGTTTATATTAAAGTTGGAATTTTTTATACATGAATGATTTTGGTTGATTTCCTCGCTCTCGATATATTCCTTGAAAAATGATTTTTGTTTTTGATTTCTGGTCTTTTCGAATACCTATGTGGCCTATAACGGGCCTAAGCGACCTTGTGGTTCTAAATTGTAGGCTCATTGTGACATTTCGGTTTTCAACCAATAGGAAGGGTTGGGGATCAATTTTTCATTAATATTACATTTAGGATCTCTTAAAATTTGTTTTGGATTCATGATAATATATTTTGAAACGGATTTCAAACTATTTAGCAAAGTGAATTTTGAAAATGATACTTGATTTTTCTCTTTGCTATTTGGTTTGGGTTGGTTGCTAGTAGCTTTAGTTTTATTAAATCTATTAATGAAGTCTACTTGCAAGTTGAAAATATTAATGGAAGGCTATGCTACCATGAAGAAAATTGAAAAGTAAAAAAGACAAGTTTGGCAAAATTCGAATGAGGTATGAGCTCGATTTTGCAAAATATCTTAGTATAATAGTTAAATACTTGTGGTATAATGACATCTCTATACTCATGATTAGTTTTGCATGATAAATATATGAAATTCATGAGTAGGTAAAATTTTGATAACTTAGGTAATTTCATGATATTTTAATTGAATGAAACTTGCTATAGGTTGAAATTCACATTAGAGACCTTATTTTGAGTTAGTGGTTGACAAACAAGTTTAAATACACATATCACATGAGTCTAGGTATTTAAACTTGAAAATTCTTGTGTAGATGACCAAGATGATAACTAGATCAGTTTAGGAGACTTAAACTTGGAAAAGTTTGACCAAAGTCAACAAATCGACTTGGACACTTCATTTTAAGTCCAAACTTCATAAACATATTTAGGAATAAGTATGACATGTTTTCATGCTTTTAGAATGAAAAATTTATATGGATATGGATAAAATGATATAGAGGTCATTTCATGATAACCTCATTTGAACAAGTTTGACCCAAGTCAATAAATTGACTTAGATGTCTCATTTTCAATGCATATTTGAGGAACATGTTTAGATTTACTCATATTAGGTATTTATAGGTTTAAGTTTGAAAAAATAAAACATGAGTAAATGACAAGATATATTGTCACTTAGCTAGTTTCATGTAATCATAGGTTAGTTTGAATGAAACCATGCTAGGTTAATAACTTGGTCTAAGGACATTATTTTCATCTCAAACTTGACATACACACTTTACATGACCATTATGTGGTGTCATAAAAGTTTGAATGAAAATTGAACATATTTGCGAAAATGCCATTGGAATTTTAGCATTTTCAGTAAATTCTAGTAAAATGTAGAACAGTCCTTTTTAAATGATTCTTGAAATTGCATCTTCATTGACAAATCTAGTTTCTTCAATACAAATTTCAAAAAATTTCATCAAGAATCTAATTTATAGTGGATTTAAAAGAGCCCAAACTTGATTGATATACGTACACTTAGATTCACTCATGTTAGATGTCCAAGTGTCTAAGCTAGAGAAAACATGAGTAGATAGCAAAATTTGATATTTAGTTATTTTCATGTTTTCATGCCTACTTTGAATGAAATCGTGCTAAGTTCATATTTTGATCAAACGATACCGTTTTCACTTCAAACTTGATACACAGGCTTTAGAGGACCATATCTTGGTATCTGAAAAGTTTGAATAAAAATTGGAAAACATTTATTTACGAAATGCCACTAATGTATTACTCTTCTCAAGTTGCTCATTTTTCTGATACTTTAAATCTTCATTAGATTTTCAAATGAGACTTGAAGTATGATATTTTAAATTCACTTATGGTATCGTTCTACTCATTTGATGAGAAAAATCATTTCTAAAGTGATTTTTGATTATTTGACCGATACTTGAAAATATCGATACTTTAAGTTACTACATGATTCTTGATTTTGGATTTCATTTATCATTTCATGATATCATGTATGACTTAGTCTTTTATTCGATGTTTGGTTTTCATCCCTTGAGTTGAGACTTTCGCAGTTTTGAAAAACCTTTTAGAGTTTTAACTTTGACTTTTGATTGACTTTTCTTGCCCTTTTTTAGTGATGTCAAAAGGGGGAGAAAACTACAGGTAAAATAGAAGAAAATATAAGAAAACTATGCATATAGATAGGGGGAGTTTATTTTCATAGATATGCGGGTTGATAGGGGGAGAAATCCCATGTTTGATATTCTTTGTGCTTAAATGATATATTTTCTTAAGGATATTTATCATCATCAAAAAGGGGGAGATTGTTGGCCTAAGGTTTTCTACCTTGGTCTTAATCTCGGTTTTGATAATAACAAACATGGAACTAATGTTTCATTGAGAAATATTTTCCAGGTTCCATATTGATTAGCACTCGATGTCCACGATCGGAAAATCGAAAGGCATTGGTCGACGCGTTCGAGTTCGTCACAAAAATTTTAGAAGTTCGATGTGTGCACCAAAGACTTCTTGGACGAGTCTAGAAAAGGCCTCCAAGTTGACGCATGCTGAAGGCTGGAACTCGAAAACGAAGCACGCAAGAAAAACTCACAAAAAATCAGCCCTGCCCAGATTTGGTCGACCGACTGGTCGATCAGCTGAAGAAGAAATCAGGGCAGAAGACATTTTGGTTGACCGAACGATGCCCAAAATTGGCAGAATGCCTTCGGTCGCTCGGTCGATCGATCGGCAAGCGATCGGGCGTCGCCAACGAGCAGAAATCAACCCGTTGGGAGAGCTATTTTGGCTCTCTCTTGTTGGGGCTTATATATACTAGCCCTTGAGTGTCTTTCTCACTGATCTAAGCCTCCATTGAGCCATCTTTGATCATCTCTAAAGCTTCTCTTTACGCCATCTTTGCAAGAACCCTAGTTTTGATCTCCACTCCTTGATTTAGCCTTCAAGCTTCACTGATTCATCATCGTGAGGCATCAAGAGGACTAGGGAGTTTTCTTTGGAGCTAAGTATTTGTTATATTATTTATTTGCTCCATTGTTTGTGTATTTTATGGCTTATTTTCATTGTATATCATTTGTATAAACCTAGGTTGCTAGGTTTGATTGAGTTGGTGGTTGTCTTGGTGTTAAGGCTTAAATCCACCATTGTAAATTTAGTTTACTAGGATTAATTGAGTTGTCTCTTAGGTTGAGATGGGAAAGTGCTCTCAATAGGAAGGCGGGATACTTCCGGGTGTGGAAGTGCCTTCAGTTTGAGAGCAGAGACTTTCCGATGTAAAGTCCTTTTTGTAAGAGAAAATAATATAATATAGTAAAACTAGTTTGGAAATCCTAAGCAGGGTGCTTAGGTAGTGGAGTAGGCATTGGGGCCAAACCACTATAAATAATTGTGTTAGCATTGTTTATCTTGCGTTTCTTATTGCTTATCATTTATATCTTGCTTTTGCTTACTACTCGATTTTTGACTTATCTAAGTTATCAAATAAACGATTAAAATTAGAATTAGGCGAAAAGATTTAGATAACACACTATTCACCCCCTTCTAGTGTGATCATTTCACCAACATTTGATATCAGAGCATGTCGTAGATTGAGATTTCACCATCTCATCTACATTGTCTCTCGATCCGAAAAATAGCACTAGAGAGTTTAGCGTCTTCACCTCCTATGTTCGATGCCTCAAACTTTGAGCACTAGAGATAGGATTGAGTACAGATTTGAGCACTAGGATAACCGGAGGAATGGGGCATGGTTAGAGGAAGGAGGTTCAACTGACAACAAGAAAAAAAAAGAGATTGTGGGGTTAATTACAGCTGGACTTTGGTTTCTCTGGAAGAATAGAAATAAATAATGCTTTAAAAAGAAAGGTTTCAGGATAAACATGCTGATAAATAAGGTATTTATGGAGTGCAACAAACTGAAGATAGAGGAGGAAAGTAAGGAAAAGGTGAATTATGATAAGTTAATTCTGTCAAAAGTAGGGGAAAGAAATATTTCCATGAGTGAGCAGAGTCAGGACAGTAATTCAAAAGAAGTAGGAATGTATTTTTGTATAAGAAATAGTGAAGGGGCAAAAGTGTTGGAAGGCTATGAGTATGGGACTGCTCAAAATCCTGTAGCTGTTGAAACATGGACAATATGAATAGGATTGATGAAAGCAAAAGAGGTAAAATTAAAGTCTCTTGATGCTGCTACTGATTGTCAAAGGGTGACTAACATGTTAAAAGATGTAAACAAGCCACCATGGTTTCTAAAGGAACTGATAAATGATATCAAACTGATGGAGGGAGAGCTGAATGTTAAGAGCTGAAATTTCATAAAAAGTGAAGTTAATGTGAAGGCACACGATTTGACAAAGAAAGGGATAAGAAGGAAGGAGAGTTGGTATGTACAGAACTTGCAAAACAATGTGAGTACTGCGGGTGATGATGGAACTGTGTAGAATCAAATACATTTTGGATGTTGTTAGTAGCTTCATAGAAATGGATGTAAATGCAAATTTAAGGAATGTTCTGTTTTGTAAGGATAAAATCGGAGATGACCGTGTAAATTTGAGGGAGTTTAATGTAACGTGTTTTGATGACAAGATTAATAAAATAATAAGAACTCAAGGGGAATATGATCCGTCTATTCTACTAGAAGGCGAGTGGTGTATGACTTTTAGTCCTCTACCCGACTGATGAGTAGATTCTGACTTTTTTATTGGGTTCTTTTTGAAGAAAAAAAATAGACGATTATATCGTAGTTTTTAAATTTTAAGAAATAAATTGACAGTCAGATTGAACCCAATTTCAAAAGTTGAGTATCAAATCTAATCGGATTTGTGCAATATTACTGTCCATTTATTTTGGTTACAATAAGTCCTATTTTCATCTAATTTAATTAATTTTTAACTAATATCATTTTGAGCTCTTACAATTGGATAATATCTGATTTAATTTTGAAAATAAATGCACATGACACATAAATTTTGCAATATTTCAAACATTTATTACCTTTTTACAAAGTAATTACAATGATCAAATTAAGACAGTAAAAACTGAACCCTCACTTGTACACACCTAATCCAATACAGTCATTACCTGTTTTAGTATTATATAATACTCGTAAGCATGAAGTTTTTTCCTCACTTATTATGTAGACCTCATCTTATATATACACATTATGTATGCATACAAAAATACAAAAAGCAGTATAATTGCATATAACACCATATATATATATATTATATCTCATCTTGCAGCGCTATCAGGGCTATCCATGAAGAGACTACTATCGCCGGAGTAATCCGAGAAGAGCTCATCAGCTGTCTTGGACAATTTGTACGTCACCTCCACCATGGTCGGCCTCTTCGTCGGATCCCTATTCAAGCACTCCCTTGCCAAGATCGTCACCGCCATCACGCTCTCCAGGGGGCACGCTGGTTGCTCCACCAGCACCGGGTCCATCCACTCCCTCAATCTTCGCTCCACCTCTCCTCCTTCGCCGCCGCCTGACAACGCTTCCTCCGCCTCCGTCCACAACGCCCGCCCCAACGCATCGATCGCCGGCCGTCCTGACACCAGCTCGAGCAAAACCACCCCGTAGGCGAAGACGTCGACCTTGGCGGTGACGACACCGTCGGCCAGGTACTCAGGTGCGATGTAGCCTTGCGTGCCGACGATGTGGGTGGTGACGGCGTTGCAGCCGGTGCGTGCGAGGCCGAAGTTGGCGACTTTGGCGCGGAAGCGGTAGTCCAAGAGGACGTTGCTGGACTTGACGTCCTTGTGGACGACGCGGGGCGAGGTGTGCTCGTGGATGTACTGTAGGCCATTGGCGAGGTCGAGGGCGACGCGGACGCGGGTTCCCCAGTCGAGCACCTGGCGGCCGCCTGCGGGGGGCGCATCGTGAAGCCAGGAGTCGAGGGAGCCGTTCGCCAAGTACTCGTAGACGAGGTAGCAGGTGCCGGAGTCGTTGTCGATGCAGAAGCCTTCCAGCTTCACCAGGTTTGTGTGGTTCACCTTCGTCACAATTATAATTAATTATTTTATATTAATCTAATACAAATTTAATAATTTATTTTTTCTAATATATATATATATATAATATAGTAAAGCTTCTAGACCAGACGATAGTGGAACAGACAATGGAGTGTCAATAAAGGGCACTGCGTAAGGGTGTTTATGAAAGCTAATCAAAGCCGTCCATCTTGGACTCCTTACGATCTGAACCTTTCATTCTATGGATAAGTACGTCAAAGCCATACATGTCGTTAATGTGGACAAGTCAAGTTTCTTCGCACTAAATATATATCTAACATGACCTTTCTCAAATCAAACACCTTTAATTCTCGGAATTTGGTCATAGATACTAAGTACTATATTATATAGATGGACTACTAGAACTACTTTCATCATGACGACTACTTTACTTAATAAGACATAAATGCATGATGATATTTTAAGAAGCTTACACCATTTTTTTTATTCCAAATAGCTAGATCATGTGCTTCATAACCAGTAATTTCCAGTAAGCAATAAAGATATAAATTGTGCAGAATTAAAAAATAATCTAATATGATGATTTACTACTAACCTTTTGAAGAATTTTGAGCTCATCGCGGGCATTCCACTTCATCTTCTTGATGGCGAACACCTCCCCGTCGATGACCCCCTTGTAAACCGATCCCTTTATGAGGCTGCTCTTCCCGAAATCACAAGTGGCTTCCCTCAGCTCCTCGATCCTGTACACCTTATACTTATCCAACAACTCCGATAAATCATTCATTAGCAACTTCTCATCCTCGGCCGACGCCGCTGATTTCTCATTAACCTCTTCTGCCTTTCTCAATCCGCCGTTGCCACTCTCCTCGCCGACTCTCCATCTCCCTCTCGACAAAAACCTCCTCCACACCCACGCCAGCAGCAGCAGCTGCAGCACCCACAGCGCCGCCACGACGCCCAAACCAATAGCTAATCCGGTGATCACTCCACCTCTCTTCTTCACCACCACCGGCGAAGACGCAGCCACTGGCGCTGGCGCTGGCGCAGACGGAAGTGCGCTCGACGTGTTCGACAAAAGGATCGGCGGCGGAGTCTCATACAGCGGCACGAAGATGGTCGAGTAGGTGCCGTTGCTGCCCCTCTCGGGCCCGTTCAGGGTCGCCAGTGTCGCGGCATCGGTGCTGAAGCTCGCCGCCACCGATGCGTAAGTATCGGACGGCTGCAGAGCGTACGTGACGAGGGCGTGCGGCTGCTGGCCGCCTTTGGTGACGGCGGCGGCGGCGGTTCTGTTCAGGCACTGGCAGAAGATGGGGAAGGTGGCGATGACGCCGATGGAGAGGTTGGTTGCGACGAGCGTCGGGTTCGCCTTTACGACGGCGGTCCACGTCGTGAGGTTGCCGAACGGGCCGATGGAGACGAGATAGAAGGTGTTCCCGGATTTGATCTGGTAAGGGACGGGGTGAAAGGCGCGGCGGCTGCCGTTGACGGCGGAGCAGGAGCAGGAGAAGGGGATGAGGAGCGGCTGGCTCTGACGGAGGGTGGAGGAGGTGGTGAGGTTACTGGCTCGGGCGATGGAGAGGCGGCTGACGTCGAAGAGGTCGCCGACGGAGGCGAGATCAAGGGAGGGGATCAGGTCGAGCGGGCCGGTGGCAGGGCGGTAGAGGGCGTAGGCCTGGCAGGGGTAGATGCTGCGGTTGGCCGCGCAGTGGATGCCGTCTGGGGGATCTTGGCCGTGGATGGGACGGAGGAGAAGGGGGAGGAGGGAGAAGAAGAGGAAGTAGGCCATTAGTCTCGCCATGTTGATGCTGGCAACGGTGGCGTTGTGAGGGCTGTTAAATACATGGCAGTGGAATACAAGTTGATTGGATGAGTCCGGTTAAGTCATTTCCAACCCGGCACACACACAGGGGTTATTTTTTATTGTTTTAACGGATTGCACATTTTAGTATTTCCTAGGTAAATATTTTTTATTTAATCACATAAAATGTTAATTTTTTTAATTCTAATTTTGGTTGTTTAAAATTACTTCAAGAAGGCGATTTTGAAAATAATTTATTAGATGTTTAATTAATTTTTCCTTCTACAAAAAATCAGCTGGGGCACTTTTCCTCGCCCCTACAGGTGGTCCCACTGTTGACTTGACGTAGAAAATGGCGGTGTGGAATCAAGAGTCGAGAAAAATTAGCATTGATGTAGGTCATGAAATTGACTAAAGTGGGAAAACATGTTGGTGCGTGCTTTATGGTTTGAGATCGGAGACCGACTTCGGTGCACCGAGCCAAAGTTTTCAACAACGAGCCGGGCAAGCGATGACGACAGCGATGCGACTACGAAATGAACAAACGGGTGTCCCCATAATTAAGTTAGTTTTAACTAGGTTTTGTTCATTTTGACCAAAATCTTGACCAAGTCGATCCACATCGGATCCTTGTCAATAGATAATCAACCAAACAAAATTTTAAACCCGAGATTGCTGATTTTGAAACATGCATTAAACACGTGAAATGCTACAATCCATATCGATGCTTTAATTATAACTATTACTTTTCATTGGATCTGTTTGATTCGTAAATTATTCGTCACATAACACCAGACAAGGACAAGAATAAAACTCCATGTGTCATAGGATAACAGCTATATCATATTTATTTTGCCAAGAATATGGCACGATATTCAATCCCGTTCTGCGTTTGTTTCACTATAATACAGTCCTGTACATGACAAAATAATCAAAATATTCTTGCATATTTTTTCATGATCAAATTGAATATTTTATGTTTTGAATAATTTATATAATTTCTAAATATTAAAATTAACGAAGATGAATAAAACAAATTAGAGCAAGAAGCATGAAAATATAAACAACACGTATTGGTAAAGACAATTAACCACCAACCATAATGAAATTTATAACAAATTATTTTCATTGAACTTATTCCAAAGAAACAACTATAAACATCGTGAAACAAAAAAAAAACATCAATAAAGAAATATCACAGCATTATTAGATTATAATTCACAACAAATTATAAATCAAACCAAAGCTAACTAAAATTTAAATTACAACAAAATGATTCACAACTACTCTTTTTTAAAGTGTTTCTATTACCATATAACTTGCATTATTACAAGGAGTCAGACTATACTATAATATTAACATTGGACTTCATGCCTCATTATTGATTCTTACAAGGTTTCACTGTTCCTATTTTGATATTTTTACATCCTCAATTGAAACAAAAATGACTCGACTATCGCTCTTCCTCCTGTTTTTTTTCTTCAAAGAATCATCCCACTAGAGAACTGCAGACCTCAAATCCTGCTCTCTCAACGGGGGAAGACGTTCTTTTTCTTCAAAGAATCATCCCACTGGAGGACTGCAGACCCCAAATCCTGCCCTGTCAATGGGGACTCCTTGCTTTGATATCACTCTCAACATATTCAATGATGATATCTGTACACAGACAAAGGATCAACTGTGAATCAAACTACAGCCTCATATCTTGTGAATTACAAACTCTATTTCAAAAAAATGGTGTATCTTTAATAAGGAAAAGGCATGACCGATCAATCAACTACGTCTACACAAAGGTAAAAACTTCCATACTGTTAACTAAGAAATGAGAAATCAATTATACCAACATTTAAGAATCACTTACACTAGAGAATATTTGGAAAGAAATGTCAAATAAAACCTTCAAAATATAATAAGGTGATTATGTGCATCTACCCAATGTACAAACAAGCATTGGCTTAGAACAAACTTTATTTTTTTGAAAAAAGCAGAGTTAATTGATATGTTAGAATAGTGATGAGAAATTTCTTAATGAGTTCAACATTAATTGATTTCAAAAAAAAAAAATTGATTGATACATTAATAGAGTTCAACATTCATTTATTTGGTGAAAGTATCAAATTCATACTAATATCGAAGAGATAATTGATTGATAAAGTTTACACAATATACTCAATTTTATACGAATGTTCTAATCCCTCTAGGTCAAGGAAAGTAAATATAGATGAAGATCCCGAAAAGGGATAAGCTAGAATAATCATAATTTTCATATACAATTGCACAAAAAAGACTTGAGTGTATAAAAGTGAAATATTTGCAACTGCATTGTCTTATATATTCATAATTGTTTAAGCAAAACAAGATCCTGGATCTATCTGCCAGTGTTGGCTCTCAAAAAGAGGAACAATGATGAAAAATGGCTTAAAAGAGGTTGCTTAAACGCCAAAATTCTGAGAGAACCAACATGAAGTTAATAATAACATGATTATTGACAACGTCTCATAAATCACACCATTTTTGTTGCAATATTGATATCCATCAGAGGATAAAATATAGAGATCTTTAAAACCAAAAACTGATCCACTACAATGCCTCCTTGCACAGCAAATCCCCACAGCCTCAAGCATGCATCAGAGTCGAGGAGCTCAACCTAGGGATAAGCCTCATTGAAGTACACATTGATCCGCTCGAGCTGGAGGTCTGAATCGTCGGAGTACTTTCCAGTGCCGTCGATGCCGTGCTCATCGCATATCACCTCCCAGAACTTAGCCCCGATCTGGTTCCCGCACTGCCCGCGCTGTGTGTGAAGCATCTCCCTCATCTTCGCCTCCTTCGCCGCCGTTGGCGGGATGTCTTCCAAAGATTAGGGTTCGCCTCCTCCTGCGTCGTCATCATTGCCGTCGCTTCGTGGCGTTGAGGTGTCGAATCTAAAGAGGTAGGAGTTTAGAAGAGATGAGGAGATCGTTTACCAGCAAACGAGAGAGGAGATGCGAGAGGAGACACCACAATCACCTCTGTGAAGAGAGGATGATATGCGAGAGGATACAGCCGCAAGCGCGAGAGACCCCCTTCGGGATGGGGGTATTTTGGTCTTTTGCAGCTCATGTCCTCTGCCTAATTTCGGTGTACCAAGAAATTTCTCGGTACACCAAAATGAGTAGTTATCCTGTCCCGAACACAAGTATTATCCTATCCCGGGGTCAATTTTGCAAAACAAACGGGGGACACGGGCCAATGTCCTATCCAGTCCCTCGTTTCTTTGCAAAACAAACGAGCTAATTAAGTTATTTAATATATTATAAAATCGCCACCCCCGATCGAACGTCCGATATGAAAAGCACACTCCGCTCAACAAGAAGAAGGAGATCATTCTCAGAGACGACTTGAAGCTTCTCAAACACCCCATCAATGCCGAAAAAACCTACCACCCAACGTTGATAAAAGCAAAAGCACTACTAAAAACATGCTCATCCGTGACGGACCTTCCTGTCGCAACGCGGTCGCTGAAGGTCTTCTACGACGGCCACGAGCGATCGCAAAGGTCCGTAGCAAAAAACACAAACAACTGCAACGAAAAATGTTGTCGCAATACCGTAGCATTGTTAATTGCGACCGCCTTTGGCGACCAATTCGATAAACCTTTCGCGACGTCCACGCGGTCATAAAGCCGTTGTACAAGTGTATTTTATTTTTTTAAAAAAATAATAATAAAATATAAATTTCTATTTATAATATTTAATTAAAATTCATATTACACAAAAAATCTACCAATTGTAGGGGCAAAACTGTGACTAAGAATATAAGTTTAGTTTATTGCTGTAAGAAGGGTAAGTCATCCTCAAAACCTAGACTTAGTAATCCAAATAAGGGAGGGCCGGCCCTCCCCTTTAATCCCGGCTGAAACTCCAAATTGATAATAATGTCTAAGTTTAACTACAAATTGATCATATATGCATGGAAATTTTACACTATTGGGAAGTTATTCAAGAGCACATCAATAAACCATTTTAGATCATGTTAGGAAGCCAAAATAATGCTTAGTAATCCTGAAGTGAACACAATACCCAAGCGCACATTTAACCAGTTGGATCAAACTAAACAATAGCAAAACCAAATAGCATTCCAGCAAGTTCATCTATATCAACAAATATAATTTGCCAAGTAATCTCCACCACATGCCAACTGTGAGTAGCACAGTTGGTGGCAACATTTTGGATATTTCATAGAGATCTGGAGTTCAAACCCCAATATACACTATCTTTGCTAAAAAAAATCTCCACCACATTCAAGTATACCTATCCAGCCTTCGAGTAATGGAGGGCTGCGGCCTCTCCTTTAATCTCGGCTAAAACCCTAGCCGATGGCTAGGGTTTCGGCTAGAGAGAGAGAGGGTTACTGACAATTGGGAAGCGGTGGTAGTGATCTAGGCGCGAGAGAGAGCGCGAAAAGGAGATTTGGGCGCGATAAGGGATAAAATCAATACATTCTGACAGTTTTGCGAAGGTACATTGCAACGGCAATTTATGGCGGTCGCTGAGCCGTCGCATCTGCAATCGCTGTAAAAGCTGTCGCAAATCATTATATTTCTAGTAGTGAAGGTGTGTGTTCCACAACACCCATGAAACACCACAAAAGACTGTAGTACTATGAGATCAACTCGAAGACCTGGTCTGAGTTGGATGACTCAATCATGGAAGAGAACGTGCTCGAGACAAGAATGAACACGACCACCGATGCCGAAGTCGATACCGAACACCCCCCAGGCCACGTTAAAGGTCAGAGAGACAACGATTGAGCCAACCGCCCAAGTAATGAGGTTCGAGGGGCCATCGACTACATAGTCGTCGGATCCGCAGGAGGAGACGAAACAAGTTCGGCCAAAAAGATATCCCTCCAAACAATCATGGCAATCGACGGCACCGCTCACCCGTAGAGGCCCACTTCTAGAACCCCGGTAATATCATTCTATGAATCTGATTTCTAGGGGACTGATAAAAATCGACACGACCCTGTTGTAATTTTTGTAATCGTCAAAAATTTCATTGTTAGGAAAGTTCTGGTGGGTCAAGGCAATTCAGCTGACATCCTTCCTCACTCTACATTTGAGAAAACACAATTGATCGAGGCCTCGCTCTCGCCCTGTAACGAAGATCTCGTGGGTTTCTCGAGAGAGCGAGTCAACAACCAAGGCTCCATATGGCTGAGGACGACGTTTGATTCTCAACCGAAGGCAAAGACGATCGACGTACATTACCTGGTGATCTACGTCCCCAATTCCTGCCACATGATATTGGGACGATCTTCATTGAACAACCTAGGGGCTGTCGTATGGAACCCCCACCTAGTTCTGAAATTTCCTGTCTCCTAGATAGAAGTAGGCGTACTCCACGCCGATAAAAAAGTGGTAGCCTAAGGTTTTAAACCTTAGTCTCAATCTTGGTTTTGATAATAATAAACATGGTTTGATGAGTTTATCAGGTGTTTTGCTTTTAGGTTGATGAATAGATACGCTCATGAAGTTCATTCAGAAAATCACAAAAAATCGAGTAGAAACAACTCCAGAGGCGATCGAGTCAAAACATAGGTCTAAGCTTAAAAATGATTGTAATTGTAAGGTGTTAAGGAACACTATAGGGGGGGGTTGAATAGTGTGAGTTTAGATTTATCCAACTTTAAATTTTACTCTTAATGCAGAAGCAAGATAAGTGAAAGGTAACACACAAAATCAAACAACGATAACAAGTTGATTTATAGTGGTTTGGCCCCAATGCCTACTCCACTACCTTGGCTCACCACCAAGGATTTCACAACCACTTGTATTAACTTTCCTTTTCTTCTAATAAGGGTCTACCAAGGTCTTATCTCTCACACTAGAGAGTGCATCTACCTCAAACCTAAGGAACCCTAAAGATACAAATAAGTGAACCCAAGGTGTGTGACCTACACCTTCTTACAAATACAAGTAATCTAGAAACAACAAGAAATACAACAATAATGGAGCAATAATCAAAATAATAAACTACTTAGCTCCAACACAAGATCCTAGCTTCCTCTTGGATGAAGGCTCAATCAAGAAGGTAGAAGCTCAAAGCTAGGATTTTGTACAAAGATTGACTCAATAAAGGCTCTTGGATGTCAAAAGATGTCTCGTGAAGTGTTAGATGGTTTGAAAGGCAAGTTTGGGGTCTTATATAGAGATCCCAAGGGTAGGAGCTTAGGTTCCAACAAGCTCAACTTGTAGAAATTAGATAATAGAGCCATTGGGGGTATTCTGGAAATATTCTGGACAATTTTCGGGCTACTCGAAATGTCTATCCAGGTTATTCCGGGCTATTCTGGGATGTCCATCCGGGGTGTTCCGGGCTATTCCAGGATATTACAACATCCCATCCGAAATGTTGTTTATAATTTGGAAACTCTTGGTAATATTGGAAAGTACCGGTACATTCCGATTGAAGTTCGGTCGACCGAACCAGCAATGTTCTTTCTTCTAGTTTGGGTTTCGGATTTGGTTCTTTAGGGACGTTTGCATCATAATGAGGATTAATACAATTATTCTAGACACCCTAAACTTAAACTATATCTTCCTGAAGTATCCCGAGCGATGACGAGCATCCTTGTCGATTTCTCTGATTTCTCTGATCGGAGACAACGTGCGCTAACCGTCTTGGAAGCTAAAAATATTTCTCCATGAAAATATTAGTTCTAAGTTTGTTATCATCAAAACTGAGATTAAGACCAAGGTTGGAAACCTTAGTCCAATAGTAATATGCCCCTTAGGACCTTAAACAAACCCTTATCACTTGCTTCCTCAGCCAAAATCCAAAATGAAACCCGAAACGAAAAACCAACAAGAAATCAAAAATGAGTTTCTGATAGGGTTATTGGTCGAACCTCGGTCGATCCTTGGCCGATCGAGGGTCGACCGACGGTCGAGCGAAATCGCCAAAAAATCTTTTTAGATTCATTGAATGGCTATTTTTCCTCCCTTACATCCACCACTCATATAAATAGGCCCAGTTTCAGCTGTTGGAGGTCTTGGACTGTTCATTAAGATTATTTCCAAGTATTTGAGCTTCAAAGAGTTGTTTCAAAGCCCTATTTCTCAAATCCACAATCTCAAGCATTCTTCACTTCATCAAGCCTTGGTTTCATCCACGAATTTAATATTTGAGGCCATGAAGTGCTAGGAGGAGTCTTGTTAGAGATTCATCAAGTTTGTTTTATATTTAAGCTTCATTACTTGTGTTTTTACTTATTGTTTCTTGTTTCTTGTATGTGTGTATGTGAATGTGTGGTGTGCACCTAGGGTTCCTTAGTAATTGAGTGTTTTTGCTTTAGAATAGTAGTTGAGGTCTCCTCTAGGGGTGATAGGATAAGTTCTCTTTGTATTATTTAGAAAAATATTCAAGTTATAAAGAGTAGTGGTTAGAAATCCTTGGTGATGAACCAAGGTAGTGGAGTAGGCGGGATTGGCCGAACCACTATATATTTTCTTATTTGCATTGCTATTTTGATTGCTTAATTGATCCTTACTTGTTCTCAATCTAATTGTAATTACATCTAATCACACTTAGCTTCAAGAAACATGAATTAGCTAGTTAAGTTGCTTAAAACAGAAAAAGAATAGAATTGGATTACACATTAGCCTACACACTATTCAACCCCCCTTCTAAAGTGAACATTTGACTTACATTTAGTATTAGAGATTGGTAGTAGGATTAAATTTCACCATCTACCATACACTTAGAATGACAACCGAAAATACACTAGCTCAAGGGACCTCTACCCATGCACCACCTTTGTTTGATGGAAATAACTATGCTTATTGGAAAATTAGGATGAACATTTTCCTTCAATAACAAGGTCTCACTACTGGAATAATGAGCATTACCAACGGCTAGATCCGTTGCTGAAGACCAACCATCAGCAACGG
Source organism: Canna indica (assembly GCA_034359265.1). Taxonomy (NCBI): domain Eukaryota; kingdom Viridiplantae; phylum Streptophyta; class Magnoliopsida; order Zingiberales; family Cannaceae; genus Canna; species Canna indica. Next base: position 22,689,190 of record CP136895.1, on the reverse strand, counting down.
CTTGCAACGGCCACGTCCGTTGCAACGCGACCGTTGTAGAAGATCACGTCGCTGATAACTTAGCAATGGATCAGCAACGATTGGAGCGATTGTTGCTAATAACATTATCAACAATGGTTCCGCAACGGGACACATCCGTTGTTGATATCCTTATCAATAATGACGCAGCAATGCCGCACTCTTATTGCTGATATTTTTATTAGCAACGACTCCTCAACGACCACTCAGCTGTTGCAGTTATTAACATCGGCAACGACTCAAATGCTGTTGTAGAGCCTTTGCTGAAAGGCTGTTGCTAAGTCGTCGTTGTAGTTCATCAGCAACCGCTTTGAGTTTGCGGCCCAGGAATTACGATACACTTTCAGCAACGGCTTTGACACAGATGACCGTGGGAAAGCCGTTGCTGATGATGTTAACCTGTAACTGAGAAATTTCAAAATTAGAAATTTCCTTTGATACATTTATAACCTGATACATAACTCACACACCCATAAACATATCCATTCATATACACATACATTCACATACACATCACATATACACCTAGTTATACATCAAAATAATTATACTTACAACTATATTTATCCATAATCATATAAAAAATATACGAATTCAAAACTATCGTATCAACATGATACGAATCAATATATCCAAGTAACACGTCACAAAACAAGTATATCTAACATATCCAAGTAACAAGTATATAACAAGTCAATATCTAATTAAGTCAATCAAGTCATAAAACAATAAAAGCTCACTACGATAGTGGAGGAAGGTCGGGACCATACAGTGGGGTCTGAAGTGCTTGAGTGTACACCGGCGTGGACTGAGTCGATGATGATGGATCTGAGTGTACACCGCTGGACTGACCTGTCATCTATCTCAGCATGACATGCATCTCAGCTATCATCTGACTCTAATGAGCCATCATCTCACTCTGCCGTGCGACCGTCTCCTCGAGTGTCGATATCCTCCTATTCTGATCATTAGTCCTGAAGGTGGAGGGTCGCTCACCGATTGCCAGAGGGGTCGGTGCCCCAAGTGGCCCGAGCAGGGCTCGCGTATGGCCACTATCAGCAAAGCCATAGACGCGGTTGTGGTCCCAGCCACCTGCAGCCTCGACCCATGCTCCCACGTCAAAGTCCTCGGGGGTGCCCCCGCGCTGCGTCACCGTCTGAGTGTAGGTCTCCTACACGAGTTTTGTTTTTATTTCATATTTTTTCTAAAACTTAAATTATAAATAAATAATGCATAATTAAAACAAATATACTTACCATGATGACTGCAGTGCGGATGTCGATGTACTCCCCTGCCCCATGTCATCGACGGTGAGTCCACTCGAACACCTTCATCTGGGAGGGTCGCTGGACAGACCCGTCAAGCAACATCGTCATCTACATTTACAAAACAAATACATTAATTAGTACACAGAGTAACAAATAAAATATATCATTCAAAATAAGGTATAATACTTACCATACGACTCGCGGGCACTGCAAAATGAAATAGAGCCGCCAGTGTGAAGCGCTCCTCCCTTTGACATTCAATTTCTAGCCGCAGTCCGTGATACCTCCTACCACGGCTCAGTCAACCATATCGACACGAGCTAATCCCAAATATCTGAAGTAATCCAATCGGGGTCGTATCCTCGTGTCTGCGCTATGGTTGTGGCCCCAGTTCAGGCCATCGCCTGACCGAGCTAGTAGTTGTACTTCTGCCGAGAAATGGCCTCCCACACATTGTAAATGAATGACCTTTGCTCCTCTGGCCAAGTATAGCGAGTCTGCAAAATAATAATATCAGTACTAATAATCATCACCATGTATATAAAAAATTTAAATACGTACCTCAAAATTGCGCAAGAGCATATCCACATGCTCACAGGGCACGTGAGACCAAGTGGGCCAAGCCCCATGCATATATCGTCGGATTGTCTCCGATATAGTCCTGGGGACATCCTCCTGCTCGAACCTGCACAACAAAAATAAAGTACAATATTATATTATGATATAATGAATTATATATAATTCATAATTCATAATACATTATTGCTCGCCAATCACAGAAATAAGTCGGCATTGTTCCGTGGCTAGTGGAGGCTGAATCCTGTTCGGCCCGTGTGGCCGCCTGCGTCTCGATGAACTAGCCTTGGCGCTAGGAGGATCAACGGCTGGAGCAAGTGCGGCTAAATCTGGAGTCTGACCGATCAAAGACTCTATAGCTCTCATCCGACGATAACCTCAACCCACCATAGCTGTCGAATAAGATTATACTTTAGAATATATATATATATATATATATATATATACATATATATAGTAGAGATAAACTTAATAGAAGATATACTTTATAATTATTCATCATCATTTGAGTAATAGTCTTCGAATTCTTCTTCTTCATCTTCTTCAAATTCTACTTCTTCATCTCCACCTTCCTAAACTTCATGATCGTCATCATCAACATACTCAACTTCTAATTGAACTAACGCATTGTCCGCATCCTCGAGTATTGGAGTAATATGGTATATTGCGGGAGGATCCTCTTCTTGATAGAAATCATATGTTACATCAAGTATCAGCTCATTTTCTCCCGCTATCAGATCATTTCTTCCTCTAGCGTTAGTCTTATAAACTACACGCCAATATGCTCTATCTTTATTTTGAGCTGAATACTTCGCATAATATACTTGTTCGGCTTGTGATGCCAATATAAAAGACTCATTTGCTGCCAATTTCGAGTTATAATTATCCTCAACAAGTTTGCAATGCCAATTTCGGCTTGTGATGCCAAGGGGTGGGTGCGATCGGGGTCGAGTTAAATAAACTTATCAACAACGGCTCACTCATCCGTTAGAACACCGTTGCTGATAAGTAATATCATCAGCAATGGCTATGCGGCCTATGCAATGCCTTTGATGATAAGTATTTTATTTTCGCGCCGCGAGTGTGCCATCGGTTAAAGTGTGACGGATGTAGTAGCCGTGAATAAGTCATTGCTAATGTGATAATATCATTAGCAACGGCCGACGCGGCCTTTAGTAAGCCATTGCAAATAAGTTATTTTCTTTGTGTGCCGCATTCGCGCCATCCACTTGTCAGCAACGGCTCGAGCGGCCGTAAAGAAGCCATTACAGATATATCACATCTACAATTGCCCGATCGGCCGTAAGAAAGCCGTTAGCCATTGCAATAGCTTGAGCGTCCGTCGCTGATCGCCGTTGCTGAATAACATATTTCTAGTAGTGTTTAAAGGTTTGGAAGATGATTCAAAAAGAGTATAAACAACCAACTAAGAACATGGATGAATGGACTCAAGATGAAGTCAAATTCTTTAATGTCAATGTTAAAGCTATGAACGCATTACATTGTGGTTTATCAATTAATGAGTTCAATAAAATTTCTACTCTTGCAAATCTGTATTTGAAATATGACATGTACATGAAACCACACATGAAGGGACTTCTCAAGTTAAGGATTCCAAAATTAATTTACTCATGCATGATTATGAAATGTTTAGAATGCAATTACAAGAGACCATTGATAAGATGTATGCACGTTTTCAAAATATCACTAATGGCGGTAAATACATTAGAGAAGAGGAAAAAGTAAGGAAGCACATCTGATCTCTTCCCAAGCTTGGAGCCAAAGGTGATTGCTATCATGGGAGCCAAGGATTTGGCAACCATATAGCTCACCGAATTCATCGGATCTATAGTGACTCATGAGATCCATATGAGGGCACACAAATAGGAAGATGTTCCCAAAGGAAAGAGTATTGCCCTAAAAGCATCACATAGGGATGATGACACTTCTTCATCCGAAGAGGAAGACTATCAGGAGATGGCCTTGCTTGCAAGGCATTTCATGAGGTTCATAAGGGTGGCAAAAGGAACATATGCTTCAATTGCAACAAGCTGGAGCACTTGAGGAAGGATTGTCCACGAAGGAGGTGGTGGTGATGGCATGTTGGGATGAAAGCATATCTTCATCAAGTGAGGAAGACTAAAAGAAAGAAAGAGTCAATCTTTAACTCATGGCAAAGGATGATGAGGTAACCTTCAAATTTGGTGAATTTACCTTTACTCAAAAGAATTAGAATATGAGTTTGAACAAATGCAAGATGAGTTTAATGCTATTAGAAAGAGGTTTAAAGAACTTAGAAAGGAAAATAAATATTTAGAAGTAGAAAATGATGAACTACTTCTTTCATGCAATGCTTTGAAAAAGGAAGTTGAAAATCATAAGGATGAAAAACTCACCTTAGAAAAGGGAAAAAATTGACAAGATGCAAATGATGTTTTAGAAAAAGAAAACAAATCTTTGAGTATGCAAGTTGAACATTTGAATGATGGCATGTTACTTTGAAAAAAGAATTGTGTACATTGAATGAGAAAATGCAAGTTCTTCAAAGAACCATACCTAGAAATGAACATGTATCTCATGGTAGAAATATCAGAACCTCACATGTCCGTTCTCATATTCATGCTCACTTCTATAGTTCCACAAAGTTTAATGACTATTATTTTTGTTGTGGAATTCATGGACACATGATTAAGGATTGTGCATTGAAAAGGAAACCCAATGCTAGACTTTTATGGGTTCTAAAAGATTCTAACCCCAAGGACCCAAAGCAAGTTGGGTACCAAAACTTTCATGCTCAAATGTAGGGCGACCCACTTCCTTTAATTGATCAAATGATGATGCTTGAAGTTGCTTGGGAAATAAAGGAAGAGAAATTATTTTGGTTGCAACTTCATGACAAGTGTAAAAGTCTTGAGACTCATGGTTTCGCTATCAACTCCAAACCTTACCCTTCCTTTCATCATTATTAGAATTTGATGATACTTGATAAAACTCGTGTCCTCTTATCTAGTATTCGAATGATACTCTATTTTTATAATACATGATTAACACTTGTTTACTTTTGATTGACATATTTATGGCATCAATTTTGGATTTCTATTTTTATTTTATTTTTGGTCTCCTTGGAGGTCATTTGTGACCTATAACAAGTCTAAGCGATCTTGCAGTTCAAAATCCTAAGCTACTCATTGGTCTTTCAGTTTTCAATCAATAGGAAGGGTTTGAGATCTTGATTTTAAAGATTTTATTTTTGTGATCTCATTTCGTTTTGATATCATTGTAAATTTTGGCTTTAAAACGAATTCTCTACTATTTAGCACAGTTGCATTTTGGAAGTGATCCTCAATTTTCTTTGTGCAATTTAGTATTCTAACTTGCTAGTAATGAGAATTTCATTGTGCTACTAATGATTTGTTTACTTGCAAGTTAAGTTTAGTCTAATTGGAGGCCAACAATATGAAAATCTCTAGAGGAAAATGCTAAAATATGAAAATCTTGTCAAATAAGGTTTGTTTCATTCTTGCTATACTTGGTGCATTACCTCATTAGCATGTAGACATACTTATTCCTTGCTCATGATAGGTTTATAGATATTTTTAAATGACAACTTATGAGTTCGTAGGAAAATGATACTTAGACAATTTCTTGGCAATATGTTGATTTCTATTGAAATTGTGCTAAGACATTTAAATAATATTGGGAGAATTTATTTTGAAAAATATTGTGAAATATGTCAAGTATTTATGAAAATGTCACTGTAAATTCAGTGATTTTTATAAAAATACAAAAAAATGATTTTTTGAGTAAAACTTAAATATGCACACTTCTTGACAAATATAGTTCCCATGATAAAATTTTAAAAATTTTCATGAGATATTTGATTTTATGAGATTTTAAGTCTATCATTTCATAAATCGAAAATTTAGCTTTATCAACCATTGACTTGACCTAGCTAAAGTTTGATGACTTTAGGGTTAATACACACATTAGTTTCATTAAAATAATCCTCTTGTAATATCTTGGCACTTATGGTTTCACTATGTTTAATCTTTAAAAGTGTTCCTGATATTTTTATGAAATTCAGAATTAGGAATTGATGCATGTCATTTGAAAATTCTTCAAGACAAAATTGATTTCAAAATATTCATGATTTTATGTATTCATCTTGCGACTGGATGGATGAGATCATGTTTGATTTCGTTTCAAAGAGAAGTATTTAAAGTTTTTTATGATAATTTATTGATACCCTGGCGTGGCCCTTTTCGATTGATGCCAAAAGGGGGAGAATAGGTCATAGTCATCTCTTTTGTTTTTCATGCATATAGTTAGGAGGAGTTTATTCTAGATATGCATGATGATAGGGGAAGCATTACATACGCACTTGATAAAATGAATCGCATACTGATATTATTCTTTAGTGCTTTTAGTGAGATGTTTGTCATCATCAAAAAAGGGGAGATTGTTGGCCTAAGGTTTTCAACCTTGGTCTCAATCTTGGTTTTGATGATAACAAACATGTTTTGATGAGTTTATCAAGTGTTTTGCTTTCAGGTTGATAGGTCGATACGCCTACAAAGTTCATCTAGAAAATCGTGAAAAATCGAGTCGAAACAACTACGAACTCCGGAGGTGATCGAGTCAAAACTTAGGTCTAGGCTTAGAAATTATTGTAATATGACCCTAGGACCTTAAACAAACCCATTTCACTAGCTTCCTCAACCAAAATCTAAAACGAAACCTGAAAATGATCTCGAAATGAAAAATCAACAAGAAATCAGAAATGGGTTTCTGATAGGGTTATCGATTGAACCTCGATCGATCCTCAGCCGACCGAGGGTTGGCCAAAGGTTGACAAAAATTGTCACGCCCTGATTTACAAGGTCGCGTGATCGGCCAGAGTACAAGGTCGTACTCTGAAGCCTATCAATAAACACACATACCATGCAGATATAACTGACACAATAGAAATAATAATATAGAAGATCCATAATGCCTAAATATATATAATCAAATGTATGCCAACAACTCCGTAGTGTTCGCAATTTATGAAAACTACAACACCAAATGCATGAACCGGAATGACTCTACTACTCGACTACGACTCGACTCGCCACGAGATTTGCAGTGTAAGCTTGCTCTCCCAGTCGCACCACACCGACACAGTGGTACCTCACTAGTCATCTGCAAAACAACATAAATAAAGTGGTGAGTTCTAAAGGAACTCAGTGAGTGGCTCTACCCGAGCCCTCTCCAAGCTACCTCGAGCATAATTTAAGTAGACATAAATTATAATTATAGAAGTGCTAAATATAACAACATGAAAAGAAAACACATTCATCCATTAACTCGTGCGTAGAAGCACAATAATCACACGGCCCATGCCGGGCCAAATATCCAAGCACACGAGTCGATCGCTCGAATATCTATCTAGCGAGCTCCCCCCCTCCCCCGGGCCCTTTGAACTAGGATGGCCTACTAGTTCCGATGCCCACTCCGGTTGGGAATAGCCTTCCAACCAAGGCCACTCGGGTCTCTCGTCAGCGTGGCTCACTGATGGAATCTCTCGACTAGTATCCATACTCGCCGAGTCGGGACGAACTTACCATGTTGGTGCGCTTCTCGGCCCGGCCATTGTTCATCCACAATCACAAACACAATCAATACTGCTACACCGTACACACAGGTAATATCTCTTGGGTGATTTTAAAATTCTTGCCGACAACCCGGGTACACGCCTACGTGCCCCAACCCGACCCTCTCTTGGGCCCAACATCTCGGCTTCATATTTTATCACCCAAATATAAATTTCAGCATGCATTCGATCAATTTCAGCTTGTACCAAATAATTTCAGCGGGTATAAACTAATTCTAGCATGTACGAACAATTTCAGCATGTATAAAATAATTCCAGCAAATAATTTCAGCGGGTATAAACTAATTCTAGCATGTACGAACAATTTCAGCATGTATAAAATAATTCCAGCATATACCAGTAATTTCAGCATATGCACTCTAATAAAATTCTGCATATATACTTATAACTCTGCATGCATTATCATACCACAACATCAAATTTCAGCCTGCCTATCAAGCTACAAAAATTCAGATTTCAGAATACTTATAATGCTATAAAAATTCAGATTTCAGCATGCTTAACAATACTATAAAATTTTCAGAATTTAAACATCTACAAATCTATAATTTCAGTTTAGATGTCTCTACTATAACAATAGTTTTCAGCGAGCATTGTACGACTACACAGAAACCTAATCATCGGAAAATTTATAAGTTCTACGGAGAGCCGACCCTAGCAACCCTTCTCCCTGATAAAGGACAACCGCATGGCCTTACGCTTACATTTTCCGATTCCAAAAATCTTACTCGAACCTCGTCCACTATTTCCTTTCCCAACCCGATATAAGCCATAGAACAACCCTATTTACCTAGTCGGCCTAGGGTTGCCCTAGTCCGATTGCACCTAGGGGTGTTGTATACTTCACAAAATTTCTGATAAGAGGAGATAAAATCCTACGGCTATGGGAAAAGAATAACCAATATAAAATTTAACCTTTTTCCTTTTTCCCTAACACCTCTACCCGGTCGGTCCCTTAGATTATAGGGCTGCATGCCCTAACAAAAATCCCCTTAACCGAGCATCACATCCCATATGTCCAACACTAATCGATGGAGATTCACAATCTAAGTCAAGGAGAGGATAAAATTTTTGGCATGACCTCTCCTCTTGAATACCCTAACCGGCCAGCCCCAAATCCAAAAGAAAACCCTACAAAACCTTCATCATCAAATGAAGTACCTAGAATAAAACAATCCATAAATCGAAAACATCAATGATTCGTAAAAACAACGCGAGAAAAATCTGAATTCACCCTTTATTAAGGATCGGCCACAACAAGGTATATCCTAAACCTAGGAAGCAAAAACCACTCACCAAGATGAAGAAGAAGGAATGAAGATGATGGATTTGAGGCCTTGCGACTCCGATCTCCGGCGATGATGAGGAGAACTCCGACCACAAGGAAGCAAGAGTTGCCCCCTTCAAACACCTCGGCATCTGTGCAACTCTATAGGAGTCGTACGGTCGGCTGGGGTAAATTTTATTTTATTTTTTTCCAAAAGACCAAACTACCCCTTTAACTTAAGTTGGACTCAAATGCATCAATACTCGTCCAAGTTGGATTAGCCCTCCAAGGAGCTCCCTAGATAGAAAATTTTTGGGCCATTTTTTGACTTTTTTGATTTTCAAGTTTTCGGGGCCTGGGTTTCTATTTTTGAGTTCTTATACATCAAATAGATGATATGCATATAATCTAGACACTCTAGACCTAGACTCAAACTTCCCGATAAATCCTGAGCGTTGATAACCATCCTTGTCGATTTCTCTAATTTTTTTGATCGAGGACATCATGCACAAACTGATATGGAACCTGAAACTATTTCTCGCTCAAACATTAGTTCCATGATTGTTATCATTAAAACCTAGATTAAGATCAAAGATGAAAATCTTAGGCCAACATATTTATCATATGAGAGTGTAAAAACCCCGAAAGAAAGCTACAATTGGAGGAGAAGGAAAATGGAGAGGCTCTTATTCTAATAAAGAGGTTGAAACTGAAGTATTGCTAGCTTTCGTAGCACAACATCAAGATGAGTGGATTCTTATTCAGAGTTTGTTAGAAGTTTTAGCACACTAGAAATCAAATCCTAAACTAATTTCATACTGAATTATTGGGTGCAAACTACCAATATAAGTTTCAGTCCATGATCGGTCAATTATTTGGTTGATTGATTGGCGATTGGTTTGCGATCGGCAAGCTGAACGACTCTTTTTTCAGTTGTAATTAGTTGCACTCTACCTCATATGTGCATTGGCTACCTTTATAAATAGGCTTAATTTTGTGTTCCTAAGCCTCCTAGCACTTCATTGATTTCATCCTTATGAGATTGAGCAAGAACAACTGAGTTAGAATCCTAATTCTCAATCTCTCTACTACCTGAGCCTTCTTTCTGCCCTTCAAGTCATTCAAGCTATCAAGAATAATCATTTTGAGACTTTAAAGGAATAGGAGGCAACAAGCAAGAGCTATATTAGAATTTGCAATACTTAGAGATCTTTTACTCTTGTTTTTATAATTGTTTTGTTCTCATTTAATTGATTTAGTTGTATGGTGTGCTGGTGTGCAAGACACACGTAGGTTGAATTTATAATTGTGGTTTTTTCGGTATAGAGGTAGAGGCATCCTCAAGGATTGCGAGATAGTCTTTGGTGTATCCTCTTAGGAGGAAAATATTTACAATAATGGATTTATTGAAATAATTAAGTTAATTGAAAAAATTTAAGGATACACTTCAACCTCTCCCCTATAGTCCCTCTAGTGTGATTATTTCTCTTACAAAAGTTGAGCCTCAACTCGGAGAATCCTCTTAGGCTCTTATTCAATGGCTCTCAACTGATCTCGTTGTCATCCTTGTTCAAATTTGAAGTACATGAATGTCAGACAGAAACTATGCACTTTCCACTGCAACAGGAACACAAAGAACAGAACAGCTTGCATCCTATGAAGAACCAATCATAAATCATGATTTAGAAAAGTGACTCAAAGCAATGAAAGAGGAGTTCAAGTCATTGAAGAAGAATGGTGTGCATGAGTACTTGTGAAGTTGCCACCTAAGAAAAAGCTAGCTCACTGCAAATGGATCTTCATGCTTAAAAAATGGAAGAAACTGAGTTTAAGTGCAATTATGCATTTATGCTTTCAGTTGTTCCTGCAAAACTTCTTTTGTACCTAATATAGTTAATACCTAATACTATTAGTATAGTTAAGCACCTAATAGTTGTTAATAATAGTTGTAACATCAAATACTATTAATATGATGAGTTGTAATGTCAACACTCTTCTACTGTTGGCGTAAACTGGTTACCAATATAATAATAGTGTTATTCTTCTTTTGTTCTCCTCTTGTAATTCCTTTCTTAGATTAATAGAAAACCTTTCTTTCTTTCTGTTAGTCAATACATAGTATTGTGAGTCTTGTTTAGCTTCTACCTGCTGAAGACATCTGCTGAAGAGTTCCAACATAGTGGTATTGGTATTAGAGGAACAAGAATCAGTAGGATGGCTAACACCAGTAATATATGCCTCATGTGTGCGAGGAATACCTATCTTTTCTGGATCTGGTTATGAACTGTGGTACTCCTAATGCAGAACTACTTCATCTCCCAGGAACTATAAGAGATAGTAGAACCGTATGACCTTGGTAAACAAAAAAAAGAACATGGGTATGATCCCGAAAGGTTGCGTTCAAATCATCATTTCAAAGAACTGAAGAAAAAAGACACGAAGGCTATATTCACTACAGTAAATGTAACAAAAACCGGCGCTTATTATATGAGAATTTGGACGTTATTTTTAAGCCTAAAATATAATTTAGACGCTTCTACTAGCATCGGGTGAGGGGTAAAGATATGGAAGTTAATGAATAAAAAATAAAGGTACCCTTAAAGAGGCGCCAATCAATTTCTAACTGGCGCTTCCTTTAAGGGAGCGCCAGTTATTAATCCCCCTAATGGGCCCATTAGGGGGATTAATCCCCCACTAATGGGGGGATTAATAACTGGCACTCCGTTAAAGGGAGCGCCAGTTACCAAGAAATGGGCGCCCCTTGAGAGCGCCCATTTCTATATATTATATAAAATTAATAAATATATATTATATATATTTATTAATTTTATAGGGAAAACGTCTAAAATGGTCCCTCAACTATGACGGATTATTCACTTTGATCCCACAAATATTTTTCGACTCAAGTAGGACCCTAAAGATTTGTAATCGTCATTTTGGTCTCTGGTCGTGACCCTGCCGTTAAAAAAAAAACCTACGTGGCTAACATTCGTACAACGTGGCATCGGGTTTAGTTGACTTTGCTTACGTGTATTAACCGGTGCCCACATGTCATGGATCGCCACTATTAAGAGGGCTTATACATGAACAAACCCTAAATCGCTATGACTCAGCTTGGTTTCTCTGCAACAATGGCGATCGTTCCCAATGCAGCTAGCAACAGCACCCAACGAAGCAGTAGTGCGATGCATAATGGAGCTCGGCACCAATATTATTGTGATTGTGGTGGCCAAATTGTGACCTACACATCAATGAGGGGTGTTAATAGGGGTCGGCGGTTCTATTGATGTCTCAATTTTCAGGTAAGTAGCTTCTTTCTATTTTTCGGTGCTGTAAATTTGGAGCTTGAAACTAATGTCGTGTGCCTCATTGGCTCAAAATCATTTCCAGGAGCGTTGGTTGTGTCAGTTCTTCGAATGGTTTGATGAGCCGGTGCCACAATGGCTCAAAACCATTTCTAGGAGCTTGAAAGGGCGACAGCTTCATGAGGTTTTAAAAATTGATGATGATGATTTCGTGGGGAGTGACAACTTTTTTAATGCTTATTATAGTGATAGTTGTAGCCAGGAATTGAAGTGGTGTTGGTTGTGTGAGTTTAGGTTAATGGTATGAACACTGTAATGAAGATTACTCTAAACTATTTTACTGCAATGAAGTTATCCTTTTTGAACTATTTTAACTTTAGTGCAATGAAGTGTGGTTTTGCAATTTGTTTGTTTGAGGGACCAAAGTGAATGTCCTCAGATAGTTGCGGGACCAAAGTGACAATCATCAGAAAGCAACAAAACACTATCAAGTTTATGAAACAAGTAACATAACACTGTCAAGTTTATGAAATAAGTAAATAACATTGTCAAGTTCATAAAATAAGTAACATAACACTGCCAAGTTCATAAAACAAGTAACATAACACTGTCAAGTACAATACAAAACACATGCACTGTCAAGTGCAACAGAAAGTATGGTCCACCACTTCATTGGGAATTGTACAAAATAGAATCTGTCCACCACAAAATATTAAAAATAGCACTTAAAGTATTCATTACAACACTTAAAGATTCTGTCCACCACATGAGTTTGTCACTTCTTTTTTTTGGGGACTATACTTATGAAATAGAACCTTGACCTTAGCTACGCAACCCTTCTTCCTGGGTGTGACCTGTTGAGGCTGTGGAGGCTGTGAGAAGTAAAGTCTTATTGGTGTTGGATCGCATGTTCTCTCTGTAAAAACAGGTTGTGAAGCTGCAACAATAGGATCAGCAGCTTGTGAAGCTTGAGTTGAAGGTTGTGAAGCTGTAGCTTGTGAAGCTTGAGTTGAAGACTCACTAGTTTTTTTTCTGCTTTGAAGCTTTGGGCCCAGGTTTACACCCTTGATTCTTACAGGTTCTTTTATTCTGCCCATAGTTTTCATAATTTGCACAAATTGTTGAGCTTCGATTGTAACTCTTCTTCCATTTGTTCTTCATAGTTGGCTCATCCTTATCTCTTCTTCTAAGCTTTTTTGGTCTTCCAATTGGTACCCTATAAATGGGAGGAATTATGGTGGGCATGTCAAGGACAGGAACCCACATGTTCTCCCCATTTATAGGGTTAATTGAAGCTACATAACACTGTTCATATGTGTCAATTGAAAAGCAATTTTCCATAAATTCTTCAGGCTCTCCATTGTGTGTATAGATAACACACATAGTATGTGGACATGACAATCCACACAAACCCCACAACCTACATGAACATTCTCTAGTTTCCAGATCAACTATGAATTGTACCATATCAAAATTCCTCACCTCATATTTTAATTCCCTTGCCCATAATGCTCTCCATTTGGCAGATTCCACCATATGCTTTTTAAGTCTTTCCCTTGGCCTTGGGCAAATCTTGATACTCCTTTTGTACCTCTCACACAAAATTCTGTTCTTTGCAAACCTTCTCACCAGGTACTCCCTTATCCAGTTTATTAAGCAAATGATAGGCATCTCCCTGGCCTCCAAAAGTCGGCCATTGAATGATTCTGAAATGTTGTTCATCAAGATGTCACACTTTCTCCACAGATTGAAATGAGATTTTGCCCATCTTTTTGGTTCATGTTTCATTAACTAGTTATGGGCATCCATATTAATCAGTTGCAGCTCCATTTTTCTCTACCATTCAGCCACATAGGTATCCTTAGCTGCTGCCATAACTGTGTCTCTTAGTACTGTAGCCCCTCCATAATATTTCTTCAGGTTTGAATAGATATGTCTCAATCAATATCTGTGTTCAATACAAGGATAGACTTCTAATGTTGGTACCAGACCCTGCAGTGATAACAAGTAAGTTAGTTGATACCCAAATTGACAATAAAAAATAGTTGCAACTCGTTCTAATGTTGTACTTCCAGGATTAGTCCTTCTTATCTCACCACAAAACTCATATAACTTCTCATATTGGTTGGTTACATCACCCTCAATCCTCTGCTTAGCAATTTTCCTAGCCCTTACAGCCTTAGAAAGAGTGATATCAATAAAATAGTTCTGCCTTACTTCCTTAACTACTCCCCTCAATTTCAAATAATCGTTTATGGTCATTGCCTTGTGTATCTTCTAAGAAATCCACTTCCTATTCAAAATCTTACTGTTTTGGACTCTTGAACAAGTGTGCTTGTCATTTAAGGTGTTAATTTGGTAAACATCATTCCTATCAATCCTACTACACAAACACTGCCAACTACATCCTTCTCTACAAACAACTCTACACCTCATTTTGTTATTCTTTTTGTATCTTAGTCCATAACCATGCAACCCTGAATACTCATTGATTGCATCCTTAAACTCCTCAATTGTTTAAAATTGCATACCAAGCTTGAACCTGAACTTGGGTCCCATATCTGTTGGGTTGTATTTGCAACCCTGCCTTCTCCCATCATTATCACTATCATCAGAATACAACTACTCAGATTCAGGCTTTGAATCCAGATATTCATCATCAGCAATATTTGGTGCCTCAGTTCTTATAGCACCTGTGCTTGTGCTTGGTTGGGTATTTGGTGCCTCACTTCTTTTAGCACCTTATGGAGCTTCATTGATAGTAGCATCAATGTAGTCACCAAATTGATCATTATCACTTTCATCCTCAGAATCATCAAAATGTATATCCTCTAAACCATCATCCTGAGCCTCATCAGCCACATCAGTCTCATTCTCACCCACATCAGCCACATTCTTACCCTCATTCACACCCACATCAGGAGCATCTCACCTTCATTGTCACCCTCATTCTGACGGACCCACTTCAGGAGCATTCTCACCTTCATTCTCACCCTCATTCTGACCCACTTCAAGAGCATTCTCAGCCTCATTCACAGCAGCATTCTCAGCCTCATCTTCAACCTCTGTCAACTTCACCCCATCACAGTTACCACTTATTACATACAACTTAATTTTCTTTGAAGCCAAACTAAGAGCAGTCCTCCCTAGAAGTGCAACATGTGCATCATTCTTCACTTCCTCTAACCCTAGCTCCAAAGGGTATGCATGTCTACAGAAGTATAAGTTCACAAAACCCTTGTATCCTAATTCCCTCAAAACAATAGTTATTTCTTGTAGGGACCATCTATCCAACTCACAGTTGCATAAACTATGCATTGTCCCCCGACATATTCCATAAACTCTCCATCAACAAAGTGGCCACCATGATGTATTTCAATAGCAAAAAGCAAATCCAAATCACATAAAAATCATAATGTGCATGTATAATTATAATACACAACTAATCAAAAAGCGGATATATCATTCACAGTCTAGGGTTTACCAAAACACAACTAATCAAAAAGTAGATTTATCATTCACAGTCTAGGGTTTACCTTCTTTGACTATAGGATTGAAATGTGGTAGTGGTGAAAGAGTTGGAACAACGGGTTGCAAATTGGTCCTTTTTCTTTTACGATAACCTTGCGAATTTCTTGAGGTCATCGGCATCCTTTTGGTGCGCTCGTTCTCGATCTTTCGATTGTCCTCGTCGATAGTGAGGGATTTAGAAGGATGAGTGTGAGGGATTAGGGGTGAGTTGCATCGAGAGTGAGGGATTTGGGGGAGAGTTGCGTCCGTCGAGTGTTATTTAGGTTAGGGATTATTAAAATTAATTAGTTTAAATGGTCTAATCAGACACGTAGGCACCTGTTAATACACGTAAGCAAATTCAACTAAACCTGATACCACGTCATCCGAACGTTAGCCACGTAGGTTTTTTTTTAACGGTAGGGTCACGACCATGGACCAAAGTGACGATTACAAATCTTTAGGGACTCACTTGAGTCGAAAAATAATTGTGGGACCAAAGTGAAAGGTCGGCCATAGTTGATGGACCATTTTAGATGTTTTCCCAATTTTATATAAATATATATTTATATTTATATCAATAAATATTAGTATATGTTTATAAATATTTATTTACTCTACTCTAAGACACCTAAATAATTAATTTTATCTATTTATCATTAACTTTGCCACGTTATCGGTATTCATTATTAAGTTGTTTCAGAGCTAAAAATTACTCAGGCAATGATTCCAATTTCATGCATAAAAATATTGCACTTTCTAAGTAAATAGCACACTTTTAAATAATCTTCTCCAAGGATTTACATGATAAAACATAAAAAAATGCTCATTTTGAAGCTCAAGTGGAATATAAGAACACTGGCCATGACTAATGAAAGTTATCCAAGTTTTTACTCAAGTCATCCAATCTCAAATTCAAAATTGAAAGTTATAATAACTAAGCAAGACATAGATTACAAATACCATTTCACCGATACAAATTACAAACTATTTAGATAATTAAATCAAATTTAAAAAGAACAATATTTGATTATTTGCTAACATATCATTGAACTGATGCATATATTTAGAAAAAATCCTCTCTAAGCATTTTGTATCCTAGTAGCAGTTATTGCTTCCTACTGAAGACTTTCCCATTCTGTATAGATGGACTCGCTTTGCTGTAAGATAATACGATATCAAATAATATACTGTATATGTGAATATAAAGATAAAAAATAGTTTGCATTTGCACTAGATGGTTGAGAAGGGTGAATAGAAGTCAAAGCACAATATGCTCCTTTGTTCCCTTGTAATAAAAAATAACTACATGGAAACTTAGTAATGAGCCAACAATGGATTACCAATAACATTACAAATTATCTCTAGTCTATTTACTAATGTCATTTGGATCATAGCAATTTTCAAACACATCTCTAACTACAACACTGCTCAACTTAATATATCATGATATAGAAACCACAATAGATCATTTAACAGCTCAACTTAATATATCATGATATAGAAACCACGATAGATCATTTAACAGCTCAAACACCGCTCAACTTAATATATGATGATATAGAAATCACGATAGCTCATTTAACAATTCAAACACTTATAGAACAAGATATTGGATAAAAAAATGCAATGAATATAAGAAACTCAATTTGTAATGAATAAAAAGAGATCAACTATTTACCTGATGCCAACTTAACATTTTCCTCAGCTATAGGATCACTACTTCTAGCACTCATATCAAAGAGCTCAACTATAGGAATAAGGGTTTGAACCTGGGAATGAATTGATCATTTATATACTTTCTTTCTTTCTAACTTCTAATTTATTGAATTGAAGGTTCTAATTCTTGATTTTTTTTTTCTTTCATACGAGACCTTGGATATATAATGGAACCTTGGATATATAATGCATTCATAAAATAATGCACTACCAAAATTAATAACAACCTTGCCTACTGAACCAATTTATAGTGAATTTATATAAATTATATCTTGGATATTGAACCAATTTATATGTTTATAGTGAATTTAAGAGAAAAGGAATTTGACATTAAAGTTACAGACATGCACCTGGAGTTGTAATTGTTTAAAGTATTCAATGGTCTCATCAAGCATGGAAGCCTTACCAATATGCTCAAGAGCACAACATTTGGTAAGAATTTTTTATTGAAAAAATCATATGAGCCTAATGAAAATCTTGTCTCAATTGAAGAAAACATCCGCAAAAATTGCACCTTATTTGAATTGGGGAAAAGATTTTGCAATGCTCTCATCTTCTCATTAATTCTCATCCTTCTCAGCATCCAAAGAATCATAAATCATAAAACTCACACATAGGCATTTGTTTGAGTAAATCAATATAAGAATTTGATACAAATGAAGTTTGGAAAACAAATATAAAGTAAATTAGTTCATTGTTACAACTGGATTATCTATACTAGACACACTCCAAAGTTCTACACATCTACTTGTTAATCAGGCTTGCATTAGACTTGTGTTCATTGCATGCAAGGAAACATCCTCCAAAGTTCAAGCTTGCATCAGACTTTGTTTTTAAGGTTTTGGAAAGAAACTAAAAAACAAGGTTGGAAGTTAAAAAGGATTTTTACGAGGAAATCTATAAAGGAAAAACACAAGGTTGGTGGTTTAAAAGGTTTTAAAAGAACCATCGGTTAATTGAGTGTCACACCCCAACTCAGGGTCGTGTGACCGGCCAGGGTCTATGTCCAACCCTGAAGCCTAATACATACACTAAGTAATGAAAAACCGAAACACATAAATAGAAAACAACGATGTCGCTTTATTTGAATTTCAAGAAAGTTCACAATTTTTAATAAAAGGGAAAGTTGCTAACATCAAGCACAAAATGAAACAACTCGAGTTCAAAGTCGAATACATGCTTAAAAACAAACAACTCTCAGTGTATGAAAATAACAAATCTAGACATCTAGACTATGACTATTGGACGCCGCTACGAGATCGACGCCACTGCCTGCCCTCAAGTTGCACCATGACTCCAAGCCTCAACTCACTGATCGGGCTCTGCAAAATAAAGGAAATAAACCATGAGTCCACATGAGACTCAATGAGCGGTTCTTCCGAACCTCCACATAATCCCCAATAAGCATATATGTAAGTCAACAAAATATAGAGTTAGGGATCTAGTTTATTTTTGATATGACAACTGACGCCTAGGGTCGTCCTGTATAGACCATACATACATACCACTGACTATAACAACCCAACTATGCCACATGGCACCCGGCCCCTAGGGCCTGCTTATGATCTAGTGGTTCGGCTCTAACCAGCCCTACCACACAAAGATAGTAACATACTGACCTTAAGGCCTACATAACACACAAGTACATCAAGAAAGTCTCCGGGCCGTCGACTAGGATGGTCTGCTAGTCTCCGGACACCTATCGGGTTAGGGATAGCTAGTCCCGCACAACTGGGGTCTAGCACCTAGCGAGCCCACTGGTGCAACCTCAAGACCCAAATCACTGGCCGAGTCAAGCATTGGTCATTTCGACTATCCATGCTTCTCGGCAGACCATCACAATCACATCACAAAATCAAGTGTCCTAGGGTTTTCTTATTTAGAATCCCGAGCGTCCGCCCGTGTCCAGCCTTTTGCTTCGGTCGTATCATGCGCACACTATTGTTCGTAGAATGGTTCTTTGGTGTGAGACCTAACTCGTCTACTTTTGAGTTTCCATATCTAACACACACTTTTTAATTTTATGCAAATCATCTAGCGTCATATGCTACCTTTCACTAATGTAAACTACATGTCATAAACTTGGAAATACACCCAACAACAGTACCGGACAACATATAAGCTATAAATGAATTACTCATGTCACCTACTAAGTATTGCCACTCGATTCAATGATAATGAATTTAAATTCTGCATTTACAATAAATTCAACAAGGAAAGAGATTATCTAACATGGTAAAAGCATAACCAAATTTTAGAATTTAAAGAGGGAAGAATCAAGAATGGTTACTATACTACCATACTACAAACTTTATGCACCAACGTAGTAGCCTTCCTTAGTTATAGTCTTGCCTAAATGTCATCTTGATTCTAATTGTCAATCTAGGCAACTTTTCATTTCCTATTGCTTGAGTATTCCTAAACATGAAGTTTAGCTTCTAGAGGTCACCACCCCCTCCTTCCTGCTCGGCCGAGATTTGAGCGAGGCTTGCCTTGCTCGGCCGAGTCCTCATGGGTAAGAACAAGGAAGAAGAACCAACCCCAATCTTGGTATCTTGATTCCAATCTAGCCTAACCAAGACCTTGATCATTGTGCACATCCTTTTGCTCGGCCGAACCATGGACATGGGCGGTCCTTTTGGTTGGCCGAACCCTACAAGGCCTAGAGAAGGGGTTTCAATCTTCATTTACAGTAAATAAACTATACATCTACTTGGTATAAATTCAAGAATCGATTGAAAAGGGGTTTATACTCGTCGAGGGAAATGGGGAAAATTTCGGCATGACCTTTCCCCTTTTCCCTCTACTCGGCAGCCCCTATAACATCAAAATCTGAGAAAAACCAAGGCAGATCTGATGTAATAACACTTAAACAACGATCCAAAAATCAAAGTACCTTAAATCGATGAAATCTCGTGACAAAATCTCTACCTTGCAGTCCTAGGGGTTCGGCCACTCGCCTCCCCCAAATCAACCATGGAAAAACAACCACTCACCTTGCTTAAGGAGGAAGAAGGGTTGGATGTTGGCGATCTCGAACTTTAAGACGACGACACGATCTCAAACGCCGACCAAGCTCTCCCCTCCCACTCTCTTGCTCGGGCTGTGTGCGGCTCCAAGATGAGCCGCACGGCTCATGATGAGGGATTTTATTCCCTCATCACCCAATGACCCATATGCCCCTCTAAACGACTTAGCCTCTATCGACTCGATCCGAGTCCAATTCAGGCCCCGATTCGATCCACATACACGATTTGAACTCGACTCAAATAGGACATCTATGCTTAATAAGAAAATATCCATCTAACCAATTTAAACTTCATAAGCCGAGTTATACCTTTTACTCGAGGCGATTTCCGCAGCTCGACTTGACTAATACCTGATTCCGACGCGCTGCACCAAAAATAGATTTCTATATTAGGAATATTTTGGGTCTTACATTGAGAACATATAAATCTAATTCAGATAGTTTTGATAGACAAGACAGAAACTGATGGCCCGATCACATAGAAAACAAGGGGTAGCAATGTGCAAGATTAGAAGAAAAATCATAGGAATTTCCAAGAAGACTTCAAAACAGAATGCCCACAAAATAAAAGTAATAATAATAACACAATGGCATAGTAACTTCATACACTATACTGTTTATTGTACATGAAAAAATTTTAAAGCGGAATAAAGATGAATATCACTAGGCCACTTTTGCATTTTTCAGCATGCCATTGCAGCAACTCCTCTTGGGCATTGCTGACATAAATTTCAAGGAGTGTTAGGAATATAATTTAATAGATTATGTTCATCATGTTTAACCAGTGCTCATCATTATCGCCGATTGTTGTTCTAATTAATCATGTTTAACTAAATTAAAAAAAGGCGCATATGAAGGACGCCCATTTTTTCTGCCATTAAATATCACTTTTCTTGTAGTGATTCTGCCTACAACAAGGATTGTCTGAGCAAATTGCAACAAGGCTCAGTCGAAATACTTCAGCTAAATCCGCATTGTAAGCTCATACACTATGTTTGGATAAATTTGAGTAAGGAATTTGGAGGGGGAGGGGTTTGAAAGTTTTTGAAAGGATTTAAAAAACTTTGTTTGGTTAGACTTCATAAGGGTTTTAGAGGGTTTTGGTAATAAACCAATTTTATAATTGGACCATTGTGTCATCATTAATAATAATAATAATAATAATTCAAACTTTTTTTGTTTCATGGATATTCTTGTAATTTAAATTTTTTATCATGTTTATATTTATTAACCTTCACAAACACTCCAAAACCTCCCCCAAAAAATATCCAAACACGGTGTTTTGAACCCCTCTGATAGGAATTAGAGATCGAAATAGAAAGATGAACTAATATTCAATTAAAGAGACAAAATGCAAGAATCTCAACACTAAGTTCTTCAACTAAGTTGTCCATTGAGAATGGACAATGCTCCAAATACAAATAGATAGCAAAACAAAGACAATGCAAATACTAAAACAAACACATATTTATAACAAAGAAAATGTTGAATTGTAAGTAACTGATAGTAGTTGAGGGAATAATGGGAATAGTATTTGATGGGTATGAAATGTGGGATTGAGGGAATGTGGAGTTGAGGGAATAGTGCTTGACGGTTATGGAATGTGAGATCGAGGGAATGTAGAGTTGAGGGAATAATGCTTGACTGTTATGAAATGTGGGGATTGAGGGAATGTGGAGTTGAGGGAATAGAGGGGTATCTTTTCCTCCTAGAATAGGCGTGGAGAGGTGGTGTCATATCAGTGCACTCCCCTTGGAAGTTCGCCTTGTCCTCAAGGTAGAAAGAAGGAAATTAGCTAGCTAGTAAATCATAATTTTTCCAAGATGCCTCTTCAATGGGACAGTTTAACCATTGTACAAGAAGCTCGATAGTAGGGAACCCTGATTCTCGCATCCATCGATGAGCAAGGATTTCAGCAGGAGTTAAGTCTAGCTCCCAATCCTTTGTAATAGGTAAATCCGCTGGAGGTGTCGACGGAACTTGGCCATGACCAGGTCGCAGCAAAGACACATGGAAGATTGGATGGATTTTACAAGATTCCAGCAAGGCTAATTCATAAGCAATAGGTCCCACTTGACGAATAACAAAATAAGGGCCAAAGTAGCGTGGGGAAAGCTTTTCATATCGTCGCTTTACCAAGGAACGTTGTCGAAAAGGTTGTATGTGAAGGTAGACAACATCACCAACATTGAAGGAAAGTTCTGTGCGTTTAGAATCAGCTTGTGCTTTCATGCGAGATTGAGCTTTTAAAAGGTTCTCATGGAGAATTTTTAGCATCTCATCGCGTGCTAATAGTTGTTCTTCCAATTCAACAAGGTGTGTCTCATCTGGAACAAAGGGATGAAGAGCAGGAGGGTCTCTTCCATAGAGTATTTTGAAATGAGTAGTTCTAGTGGAGGTGTGAAAACCTGTGTTGAATGAGTACTCCACCTAGGCTAGGAATTTACTCCAAGAAGAAGGCTGCTCATGTGTAAAACATCTGAGATAAGCTTCTAAACAATGGTTTACCACCTTCGTTTGGCCATCAGATTGTGGGTGGTAGGAAGTTCCCATGCGAAGACGAGTTTGGCTAAGGCGAAATAGTTCTTGCCAAAAAGTACTTAGAAAAATAACATCACGATATGATAAAATAGAGCGAGGCATGCCATGCAACCTGATAATTTCTTTGCAAAACAAACCAGCCACTGATTTTGCAGTGGAAGGGTGCGTTATTGGAATAAAATGACTGTACTTGCTGAATCTATCCACTATCACCAAGATAGTGTGAAAACCACCAGATTTAGGAAGACCAACAACAAAATCTAGGGAAATATCTTCCCAAACACGTTATGGTATTGGCAGAGGTTGGAGAAGACAAGCTGGAGCAAGAGTTTGGTATTTGTTTTGCTGACAGACCATACAATTTTGAACATACAACTTCATATCATGCTTCATTCAAGGCCAGAAAAAATAAGAAGTGAGCCGCTTGAGAGTCTTAAGATAACCACCATGTTCTCCTGTCAAAGAATCATGGGATTCGGCTAAAATTTTTTGACGTAAAATGGAGTCTTCTGGAATAACTAGGCAGTTATAGAAGAAAAGTTTCTTGTCTGCTAAATGAAAGTTGGGATGAGATTTGAGATCTTTTTGGAGGGAGGTGATAATTTCTTTGGTGTAGGGATCTCGAGCCAGTGCATCTTGCAGATTCATAAAGTCCATGGTAATTGGTAGGGGTAGCGCCAAAAAATCAGCATGTTCTGGTCACCTGGATAAAGCATCAGCCCCTTGATTTTCTTTTCCTGCTTTATAAATTATGGTAAAATCAAAAGGTAGAAGCTTCATGAACGTTGTTGTTTGTTGGATAAATGGTCACACTAAATGGGGGATTAATAGTGTGTCAACTAAAACTTGTTGCCTAAATTCGGTTTATCGATTTTAATTATTTTCTTATAACTTAGGCAATTCACAATCAGATGATTAAATACGGAAGTGATAAAAAAAGTAGTTAAGCAAGCGAAAGCAGAACAATGCTAACATAAAGGAATTTATATTGGTTCGGCCAACCGCCTACTCCACTACCTAAGACTCGTGCTTAGGATTTCACACACGAATGCACTAAATTAAGAGTGGCTTACAATCGAGGAGTTTACATCGAAAAGACCCTACACTCCCTAAAGGCACTTCCACACCCGGAAGCACCCACCTTCACACCGAGTGAACTTTTCCACCTCAATTCCTAAAAACAACTCCTAATCTAGTCTTACACAAGTGACTTTACACCTTACACACCAAGGTTACCACAAATTCACTAGACCTTACACAAGGTCTATTACACAATCAATTTAATACAAACTAAAAATACTTTAATCACAAGAAGAGAGAAAAGATGACTTATGACAATAGAATCACCTCTTATTGTTGAGCCTAGCAAATTTGAAGGACCCTCAAATAATGAACACTTGAGATTGAGGGATCAAGGCTAGATTTTGAGGATTTGATCAAGAGAGAGCTTAGAAGATGCTTAGGATCTCTTTGAGGCTTAGAGGCATCAACAATAACTAGGGAGAGAGTTTGGGGTGAGTATTTATAACCCCCCAAACAAATGGCTCGTCAACAAGCATATTTTTGCCCGTTGCCGACACCTAGTCGCTTGCCAGTCGATCATCGGTTGACCGACCAAGCGACTGCGAGCATACTGCCGCTTTTTGGCAACAGTCGATCAGCCAAATTGGCTACTTCTAGTTTTTGACCACATTCGATCGATCGATCGGTCGACCGAATTGGCTACTACCAATTTTTGACCACATTCGGTCAATCGACCGGTCGACCAAACTTGGGTTGAGCTTGTATTTTCCAGCTTTCTTCTTGCGCACTTCATTTCCAGGTTCCGGCCTTCAGCATGGGTCAATTTGAAGAGCTTGCCATGTGTTCACTAAACTCGGCCATGACCTCTTTGGTGCACACGTCAAACTTCTATAGGTCATCGTAAATGTACAACGTATCGAGATAAATGTCACAAACTACGAAACCGACTTTCGCCTTTTATCGAACATGCGACCTTCATGCTTCAAGAACTTAGTTAGGTAGACTTGGTTTGTTATCATCAAAATAATCATGAAGAGAGAAGAGCACAAAGAAGAAACCCTTGACCAACACTGTTAATTAGTGTTGACCCTCTGATTTAGGAGATATTTGAGGCTGTAATGGTCAGCTTTAACAAAAAAATGTTGTCCCAATAGATAATGCTTCCATTTTTGTAATGTCAAAACCAAAGCTAGCAATTCACGATCATATGCAAATTTATAACGATTAGAAACTAAGAAACCCTTATTGAAATAAGCAATGCGATGATCAAATTGCATGAGGAAAACACCAGGCCGGGTCGGGCACGGCCCGAACAATTGACAGCCAAGCCAAGCCTGAGCCCGAGCCCGCCCAACTGGGCTCGGGCCGGCCCGAAAATTAATTATTTAATTTAATTTTTAAAATTTTTAAATTTAAATTTTTAAAGGTTTAAAATTTAATTTTAAAAATTAATGATTACGGGTTAATTTTGAACTTGGATCTCTAATTTTATTAATCATTGTACTAAATTTTATTATATATTTTTTAACACATTTTTTATATGTAACGCAGTACAAATTAATAAAAATATTTTTTAAAAATAAAATTATAATTAAATTTTTATTTATCTTTAATACAAAAATATTCATCCAATGATAAAATAACTTTTTTTAATATTATAATAGACCGCACCTTAGAAGGTTGCCTACGTACCTTCTATAGCTAAACTTGTACTCCCCAATGATTAACTATAGAATGATCAGGTCTACTTAGTTCTTTTTACATTTTTAATCACCCGTAGTCCCGGTGATTTAACTTGTACTTGGACCAGCAGCACCAGCTTTGCTTGTTTGAGCTTCCTCCTCTCCCGATGATAAAGTGTCGTGTCCTCCCTTATCTTGTAATCTATCTTCAGCATCCAACCCGTCTTTAAGCAAATGCACATTTCAACCGATTCTTCTCTCATTCGGCTCCTTTTTTCGTCGAGAATTCTATTTCCTACACTAAAATAAGACTCGGAAGCTATTGTAGATACAGGAATAGTTAGTATATCACGTGCCATGATGAAAATAATAGGATACGTATTTTCTTGTTTTTTTCACCATGCTAAAATTTCATTATCATCTATTTCTTCAGAATGATTATGATCTAGAAAAAAAAGTAATTCATTAAAATTAGTAGATTTAGTTTTTTTATTCTACGACCAACTTGAGAATTAATACTTTTTTCACCATCTTCTCTTAATCTAGAAGAAGATGTTGTCTTATTTGTAATTGTATCACCAAATTTTGAAACGTAAAATACAAACATAGAATTCAATAAATTCGAAACATTAATTTTTTTTCTTCAACATTATCTAATTCCATATTGTTATAATAATCATCTAACAACATATTTAAACCATCAATTTTCATTCTAGGATCTAAACATATTGCTAAACAAAATAAAGTAGGTATATCTGACCAATACTTTTTAAATTTAGATTCCATTAAAGAAATAATTTGTCCAAATAAAGGATGATGTCTATATGAAGAAAATACTTCACTAATACGAACTATATGTGAAAGAGTTAAATTACATGTAGGATAATAAACACCGAAAAGTTGTTCGGTAGCTTTATTAAAAAGTTCTAAAATTTAAGTAATATGTCCAGCAACTAACCAATCATTATTATTAATTGGATCATCAAGCATATTTTGATTGTAAAATATTCTAAGGATATCTTGATATCTTATAGTAGACATAAGCATATGATATGTTGAATTCCATCTAGTAATAATATCACCATTAAATTTTTTAAATGATTTATTAAAAGATTGACATAATTTTTTAAATTATTGTGTTCTTGCTTTTGAAGAACGCATATATCTAATAACATCTCTTATTTTTTCTACATGTATATTTACTTATTTTAAACCATCTTGTACACATAAATTAAGAACATGACAAACACAACGAACATGAAATAATTCACCATCTACTACTGGTTTAAATAACTGTATAAGGGGAGGAATAACAGCATCATTATTACTAGCATTATCAAAACTAATCGAATTTTTTTTATCATTTATATTATAGAAAGATGTTACAAATCTAATAGCAAAAAAAATGGCAACAGAAGTGTGTGGATCAAAAACTTTAAAACTAATTATTCTTTTTTGCAAAATAAAATTTTCATCATTCCAATGTGCTGTAACACAAATATAAGAATTAGTAGTACATTGACTAGACCAAACATCAGATGTTAAAGAAATTTTTGATTTATTATTTTGAAAACTAGTCATTATATTTTCTCTATATATATAAAATAATTTTAAAGAATCACTTTTCATTGTATTTCGAGTAATTTTTTTATATTTTGGTTGTAAAGTATTTTGAATCCAACTAGAAAATCTTATATATAAAATAATTTTAAAACATCACTTTTCATTATATTTCGAGTAATTTTTTTATATTTTGGTTGTAAAGTATTTTGAATCCAACTAGAAAATCTTGGTTGATCAACAAAACTAAAAGGAGATTCACTTTGAACAATTAATTTTGTAAGTTCTCGACGTTGAAAATCATGATCATACGAAAAAACTATTAAACCAGAAGAAGATAAATTAAGAATTTGTTGAGCTTGTGCAACCTTATTGTCATGACCCTTTGCATGACGTAATAAATGACCAGATCCTCCGGTTGTTGAAGCCGAAAGAATTTTTTGATATTTTTTGCACCGGGCTGTTGTTATGGTGCCATCAGGTTCAATAATTTTCTCAAAATATTCCCAAACCATACTTTTTTTTCTACCTGATGGACATAAATTAATAGATGGACTTATCTCTATGTTTTGATTTTGTTGAGTGATAGGAGTGGTAGGAGTAGCATGAGACATTTCTTCTAACATATTTGATCCAGTTTGTGGAATATAACCTGAAAAATCTCCATCCGCCATTAGTAAAAATTAAAAATATAAAAAATATAAATATTATACTAATCAATGAAATAAATTGAAGAGATTAAAAAAAATTAACAACAATCTTGAATCCTTGTCTTCTCGATGAGCTTAAAATGTTGTTGAGAATGATTGTAAATGAACTTAGATTGTTGAGAGTAAGAGTGTAAGAGAGTTGAGAGTTAAGGATAGAGAGAAAGAGTTGAAGATGAAGATAAAAGAAATGAAGAAGGAGAGGGGGTATTTATAGGATTATATATATATATATATATATATAATAAAGGATTCGTCGGCCCGAGCTAGACCTGGCTCGGGCCGACCTATGTCTGGCGCTGCCAAACCTAGGCCTAGCGCACGCCAGGCCTCCCGTGCTCGCCCAGAGCACGGGCACGCGGGCCGTGGTCGGGCCGCATCCCGTGCTCGGGCCAACACGATGCCCAGGCCGTGGTCGGCCCGCGTGCCCAGAAGGCGAGCCCGACCCGTCTTCTGGGCACAGTCGTGTCAGGCCCGTGCCACCCATGGGCTAGCCCAGCCCGTTGCCACCTCTAGACAACACTCACCCTTTCTGATGAAGCATCACATTCAATTGTAAAGGGTTGGCTGAAATCTGGTAATCTAAGAATCGGGACTGAAGACAATGCAATTTTGATTTTCAGAAAAGCCATTTCTGCCTTGGAAGACCACCGAAAAGCATTCTATTCAGTTAAATCAGTCAAGGCTCTTGCAATCACTCCATAATGTTGAACGAAGTGACGGTAGTAACCCATCAACCCCAAGAAATCCTGTAACTCTTTGAGATTTTTTGGCACAGGCCAATCCAACTTAGCTTGAACTTTGTCAGGATCAACACCAACTCCATTTTTGCCAACCTCATGTCCCAAGAAATGTATTTGAGGCTGACCAAAAAGACATTTTTTTGCATTGGCATAATAATAGTTAACTGATAGGAGTTGAAGGGTTGCCTGTAGATGGGTAAGATATTGCTCTATGTAAATCAAAATATCGTCAAAAAGTACAAGAATAAATTTACGAAGATATGGGCGAAAAAGGTCACTCATAGCAGATTGGAAAGTAGATGGCGTGTTGGTGAGGCCAAAGGGCATTACAACAAACTCATAGTGACCAGAGTGAGTACGAAAGTTATTTTATGTAGGTCTGGTGGATGGACTCTGATCTGGTGGTAACCCGAATGGAGGTCTATTTTTGAGAAGATGGTGGCCCCATGTAATTCATCAATGAGTTAATCTATGTTTGAGATAGGATATTTATCAGGAACAGTGAGTTGATTTAGAGCTTTGTAATCAACACAAAATCTCCAAGTTTGATCTTTCTTTTTGACTAATAGCACTGGGCTTGCAAATGGGCTGGAGCTAGGTCGAATGAAACCCGAATTCATGAGTTCAGCAACTTGTTTTTCAATTTCATATTTCTGATGAGCTGGGTAATGGTATGGGCGAATATTTGGTGGTTTGGAGTTGGGTAACAAAGGGATGACATGTGAATGTGATATAAATGGTGGTAAAGAAGTGGGTATGGAAAACACAGCTTCATATTCGAGTAGAAGAGACATTAAAATTGTCGGTAGAGTAGAGTTACTTGTAGGGACAACAAGCTTAGAGAAGGAGTGTAAGGAAGCATTAGCTTGTGCTGCATGAGGAACTCCCGGTAAGTTATAGCGTTTCTCATCTAAGTAAAAAATCATGAACATCTTGTTCCAATTTGCTTGGATTGTATTGAGGGAGGCAAGTCATTTAATGCCCAGGACCAAGTTAGCACCCCCAATTAAAAAAGGGTAATAATCTTGAGTAATTTTCAGACCAAGCAATTGTACAGGAACCCCACGATAGATCTGGTTGCATTGAATAATCTCTCTGTTGCCGATTTGAACGCCAAATGATGGTACCTTTTGAACTGGTATGTGTAATTCAGACACAAGAGAAGTAGCAATGAAGTTGTGTGTGGATCCACTATCCAGTAAGATGAGAACCTGATGGCTGCCAAGGGAATCTTGAAGCTTCATGTAATACCTGTGGTCTTACCCAATATTGCGTGGAAAGAGATTTCAGCCAATTCAGTGGGTTCACCCTCTCTGTCAAGGTCGACAAAATCAATTGAATTATCCTCTTCAACTGGATCATTCCTATTAGTTGTTTTCAAGAGAGAAAAGGTTGTGGACTTACAACGATGGCCCGGAGAAAATTTTTTGTTGCACCGAAAGCATGGTCCCTTATCTTGATGTGCTTGGAGCTCGGCATCCCAGGGGTGCAGCTGTGGGGGTTGGGTGGTTTAATGTGTCGTGGACAGTGGGAATCGTGAGTTGATGGTGGCCGGTTGAGGGCGGGAAGGTTCTTTGGTTAGAGATTTAGATGAAAGTTGGACCAATTTGAAGAAGACCCAATAAGCCCTCTTGAATGATGAGTTGGGTTTGCCTTGACTTCAAATTCTAAAGTTTCTCACTAATAAAAGTTTCTCAAGAAGAATATTCTTCGAGCACTTCTCAAGATGAATGAGGCAGACTGGTCATTTTTTGAATGAAGATTAAGAGATCAATACTTTCATAAAAATTCTTTCTCAATATTCTGAGTCCAGAATTTGGCATGAGAGATTCGATCATCTCAACATGCATCATTTGTGTGTCATGTCTGATAAACAGTTAGTAACCGGATTACCCAAACTCAAAAGTAATACGGGTGAATCTGAAACCTTCTGAAGTATGTGCAGCAGGTAAACAAACAGGACTCCCTTTTCCAAAAGGAGTGACAGAATGAGTAGAAAAACCTTTGGAGCTGATGCACGGAGATCTCTGTGGTCCAATGGAGGTAATATTTAACTTAGAATACGAGTATTTTGCTGTTTTCATGGATGATTTTAGTCTTTACATATGTGTTTATTTTCTGAAAAATAAATATGAGACTTTTAGCATATTCAAAAATTCAAAGTGGCAGCTGAAAAATGAATAAAAACATAAGCTCAAGGTTCTTCCGAACCGACAAAGGAGGAGAGTTCTCTAGTTTTTGTGAATCTTATTGGATTAAAGGCTAGCTAACTGCTACTTATACCCACAATAGCATGTTATTATACAGAAAGAAAAACTAATTAAGAGTTTAGTTGAAATGACTCAATTCTTGTTGAAGTGTGGCCAACTTCCTAAAAGTCTATGGGCTGAAGGTATTAATACTTTGGCTTACATACTTAACAAAAGTATGACTAAAGCGGTAACCGGAAAAACTCCCTATAAAGCTTGGTTTGGTAAAAAAACAAAATGTAACTCACTTGGTCATATTGTTTGTTGCCATGTTCACGAACAAAGGCATAGTAAACTTGATGATAAAAGTCCAATTACAATTTTGTTGGATATAGTGCTCAGACAAAAAGAAATAGACTATATGATCCTATAACCGAACAACTTCTGATCAGTAGAGATATTGTCTTTGATGAAACAAAAACTTGGAATTCAAATGAGTCTAGAATAGAAGAGCTAAGTATTCCATCAATTAAGAGAACTTAACACTCGAAGACACTAAAGAAGTAACTAGTGAGGAAATTAGCTTGGTTAATAATATTGTAGTCGACATTTCAGAATCAAGATCAACTGAATCTAATGAAGTATTTGATGGGAGTTCAGAACTCTACACATCCTCCCCGAAGTTATATAAGTTTAAGTGATATATGCAAAAAGTGAAAGATGTCAGTTTATCCAAATTATTATTGAACCAAAAAAGTTTGAAGAAGCTTTTATTTCCCTTAATAGGTAAAAGCCATGAAAGATGAAATCAATGCAATCAAAGCACATGGGAGTTGGATGTTGACCGATCTCCCTGAAGGCAAATAACCTATTGGTTTAAAATGGGTTTACAAAATCAAGTTAAATGCTGATGGTAGCTTAAATAAACGCAAAGCTAGACAAGTTCTTTTGGGTTACATGCAAAAGGTCGAAGGAAGTGACTACTACGAGACCTTTGCTCCAATCGCTAGAATGGATACAGTTCGATGATGGAAATTCTAGAACAAGAATTAAACTCAAAAGCCATGATCATTCATGTTAAATCATCAAGAACAACAAAGAACGAAAGCGTACCTGATTCCATCGCACAAATTCTGAAGACGGGATGGATTTCTAAGTCAACACGCTAGCCTGTACAAACACTCAATGAGAGATGAGGATTTTAGAGGCGAGGAACTGAACATGTGACTCGGGGACCATAACCCCTCTTTATATAGAAAATTGGATGTTGGTAAATTATAGTTTTGCCCATCATGATACTATAATATTACTACTATGGTATCTGTGCATAGATAATTATTCCTATAATCATGAAATGGTACAAAGCCTAATAATAAACTTTATTAGATCACCTCTAATCGGCCGATCATTTTGATAGCGTAACCACATGCTGATAGATAAATGTTGGCCCATAACAATTATTCAATAAATAATTTAACAATCTCTCACTTGGGCCAACACAAGTATCACCTTAGGGCTATGTGTACCAGAATTACTTTATGAGCTCATTTTCGCTATCATTAACAGCCACCTCAATAATCTGGTCCATCGATCATACCAACATAGAACCAAAATGACTTTCGCCACATATATCATAACTAAATCCATCAATGATCACAATGTTAATACTTTCGACGACATAGATTAAATACAGGTGCACAATATGGAAATTACATGTAATGTGATCCAAACATGTCTATTTCCAACTGGTCCTACTTTATTCTTTAGTGAGATCAAAAACCAAATATTCAGAGTGAACATAATAAAAGAACTTTATTCTGCAGAAAAGTTTATAAAGCATAGTTCAAATTATAGCCTCCCACTAAACCATCATATCATTACATGACGAAATACCTATATGAGCAACATGCTCATGAAAGACCATGGGTGGTAATCCTTTAGTACGCGAATCCGCCCTCATGGAAGTTGTACCAATATGCTCTATACATAATTGACCACTCTAATTTCTTTCTTTAACAATCATGAATTTAATGTCAATATGCTTGGACTTAGACGAACTCCTATTGTTATTAGAATATAGCACTGCTGATTTGTTGTCATATATAGAATAACTTTAGTGGTCTTTCAATACCATCAACAATATGCAGCTCAGTGACAAAATTGCACAGCCATATTCCATGATTGGATGCCTCAAAACAAGCTATATATGAACTCCACTTCCATAGTTGAAGCTGCAATGAGTGTCAGCTTAGCACTCCTCCAAGAAACAGCTCCTTCGGCAAGCAAGTAAACATAGCTAGAAGTGGATTTGCGACTGTCTTGGCATTCGGCAAAATTAGAATCAGAATACTCAATGATCTCCAACTGATCTGACTTTCTATATATGAGCATGTAATGCTTTTTTCTCTGTAGATACCGCATGACCCGTTTGGCTACTTTCCAACGATCCATTCCGTGATTGCTTATATATTTACCCAACATCCCAACAATGTACACAATATTCGGACGCGTACCCAATTGAGCATACATCAAACTCCCTACAGCAGATGCATAGGGAATTTTCTGCATTTCCTCCTGCTCAAATTTATTCTTGGGATACTAATCGAGACTAAATTTGTCTCTTTTAACAATAGGGGTACTAGTGGGTTTACAATCTTTCATGTCGAATCTAGCAAGTACCTTATCGATATAGCTCTTCCGTGATAATCCAAGGATACCTTGAGAGCGATCTCGATGTATCTGGATTCCTAATACAAATTAAAAGAGGCATCCCCAAGATCTTTCATTTCGAATTCCTCTGATAGATATCTCTTGGTTTCGTGCATCAAGCCTATATCGTTATAAGCTAGCAAGATATCATCGACATATAAGACCAGGAAGATATACTTGCTCCCACTGAACTTATGATATATACATTCATCAACCGGATTTAATTATCTCAAAACCAAATGAGATAACAACTTGATGAAATTTATGATACCACTAACGGGAAGCCTGCTTTAGCCCGTAGATGAATTTCTTTAGTTTACAAACCATTTTCTTTGGATCTCCGTAGATAAAGTTTTCTAGTTGCAACATATAAATCGTTTCCTCAATGTCAGCATTGAGAAACGTAGTCTTAACATCCAACTGATGTAGCTCTAGATCGAAATGAGCCACAAGTGTCATTATAATCCTAAAAGACTATTTCGAAGAAACCGGAGAGAAAGTCTCTTTATAATCAATTCCTTCCTTTTGGGTAAAGCCTTTTGTAACAAGACGAGCCTTATATCTTTCCACATTTCCCTATGAATCCCTTTTAGTCTTAAATATCCATTTGCAGCCAATGGATTTTGCACCTTCAGGTAATGGTACAAGATCCGAAACATCGTTGTGTTGTATAGACCTTATTTCCTCATTCATGCCATCAATCCACTATTGAGAGTTAGACCTGTGCATAACTTGACAAAAGTTGGTTGCGTCATCTTCCATCATACCAATGTCAGCCTCATGCTCTTCAAGAAATATATTGTACATTCGGAATTGCACTTCTTCTCATCCTAGTGGACCTTCTAAATGGCATTAGTTCTTGAGGTTGTTGAGTTTACTCTACAGGGGTAGGCTCCTCAGGAGTAAACTCTTGAGGGTGAATGGGGAGTACCTCAATGTTGTCTTATAATTTCGAATATATTGTCTGATCAATTTCAAGAACAATAACTATAGGAAGTGAGATGAACTCCTCTTTAAAGACAACTTGCTTAACCTTATCTCCTCCCAAATTCTACATCCTTAAAAAATCAAGCATTTCTTGTCTCAAAGAATGTCCTATTTGTCGAATTATAAAATTTATACCCCCTAGACCTATCAGGATAACCAACAAAATAGCAGCTAACTGTTATGAAGTCCATTTTCTTTTCATTTGGCCTATATGGTCTACCCTCATCTAGACAACCCCAAATGTGTAGATGCCTTAAACTAGGCTTGTTGCCCGTCCATAGTTCATAAGGGGTTTTCAGTGCTGTCTTAGTTGGTACCCTATTAAGGATGTAAGTTGCAGTCTTAAGTGTCTCTCCCCAAAGGGTCTTTGGTAAGGTTGAGTGACTAATCATACTCCTTACCATATCCTTAAGAGTCCGATTTCGCCTTTCAGCAACATCATTCATGCTAGGACTACCTGGCATGGTATACTATGAGATGATACTGCATTCTTCTAGGAACTTAGCAAAAGGTCCTAGACGTTATTCACCTGATCCATCATATCTGCCATAGTATTCACCAACATGGTCAAACCTGACAGCCTTAATCCTTTCACCTAGTTGATTTTCAACTTCGGCCTTATAGGACTTGAACACATCCAGTGCTTGGGACTTCACTTTAATCAGGTATATGTAACCATATCTAAAGTAGTCGTCTATGAACGTAATAAAATACTGTTGACAATTACAAGAAGCCATAGGGAATAGTCCACATACATTAGTATGTATTAGTTCTAAGACATCTTTACTCCTATTAATACCTGATCCTTTGTATCATTTGTTTGGATATATGACCTAAGCGCTTGTGCCATAAGATGACAGAATTCTCATCAATTAACTTTCTCTTTGTACCCCGTGAACTAGTGTGCAAGGTTTCATTAAATGAAGCTAATACATCAAGCATATAAAGGTTATTAGCAGAAGATAAAGAACTAGTACCAATAATATTTGAACCAAGAGATAAATTGAAACATCCATTTCCAAAAGAACAAGTATATCCGAATTTGTCCAATACAGAAACATAAACTAAATTCTGTCGAAAAGGCGAGACTACAAAAGTCTCTATTAAGTCCAAATAACATCAACTTGAACTGACTTGCCATCGCTTACGTAGATGAATCTTTCAGCATCAGTTGGCTTTCGGCAACTCAGGCAACCTTGCATAGACACACTGATGTGAGTAGTAGCACCAGAATCTACCCACCAAGTGTCTTGAGGTACAAAAGTTAAGCTAACTTCAGAACAAACCAAAGTGAGAAATGTATATTTCTTAGCACGCCATGTGTGATATTTGGCACAATCTTTCTTTATGTGTCCATCAGCCTTTTTGCAAAGGAAATAAGTGATGCCCCTATCTTGTTCCTTTTGCTTCTTTTTCTGTGCAGCACTTGCAACTTCCTTAGTTTTAAGTCTTTTCTTGCATTTGCCTTTAGAAGCAATAGCCAGATGAGCACTCTCAGTTCTGTCAAGCTTCAATCTCTCCTCCTCTTGCACACAGTGAGAAATGAGTTCATTCAGAGACCATTTCTCCTTTTGACAATTATAACTGCAGGGAGAGAGATGAGACCCACATGCACCAATAGATCATCTGAGAGGTCCAACTTCAATGCCTTAAATTTTGAAGCAATGTTTGACATTTCCATAATGTTTCCCAGATGTTCCCCTTGCCCTTATACTTCATTGAGTCAGGCTTGCTAAAAGCATGCTTCTCTCAGACTTATCAGTTCTTTCAAAGCGCTTTTCAAGGACAGTAAGGAATGACTTGACATTAGTCTCGTCAGACATGACACCCACAAAGCATTCAGGAATTGCACGCCTCATGATCATCAAACTTAAGCGATTGGATTTATCCCACTAATCATATGCCCTCTTTTCCTCATGGGAACTTTGAGTTGTGAGAGCAGCCCGCTGATACGCACATATTAAGTCTAGATCCATGCATCCGAGAATGACCATAACGTTCTCTTTCCATGCTTTAAATTTTATGTCAGTCAGCACGGGGATGGAGTTAACACTATTAGCAATTGAAGTAGCAGAAGTATTCACTAAAGGAGAACAAAACAAAACATGACATTATAAACAGCTCATGATAAAATACAATTAATCATGTAACAGAAATAAATAAATAATGGCAATCCCCATTACAAGATACCCAGCACAACATTGATATTTCATCTTTGGAAAAAAATTATCAAGTTGTAAGCGGTACTCTCAATGCAGTAATCAAATACTAACAATCAGGCCTGTCGAACAACGAGCCTTTCTTTGGATCGACTCGTGTTCACATGGTAAACATTATGATAGTCATGTATATATTACCACAGGCATGTAAGAAATTTGGTCAAATAGGAACCTTCATTTGGGCCGATTACTACCCACATGAATTTCAAACATGCATACATCTTATATATTCCAAAAAAATATCAATTTAACATAAGATAGGTCACTTTGGGGACATGTTGTGCCAAACTAACATATTTTAGAATATTGGACATATAAATAAATGTGCCACTATTTTATTTCATGCTAAATTGGTCAAACTACAATAAACCGATCAAAATTGTGTTGAACCAATCAAATTTTGATTAATTTAAACATAAACCAAAATTATTTGAGCTGAACTAAAGCTAAATAAATGAGAATTAAGCTGAACCTAATGTTAATTCTTCTAAATTGGTTGAAATTATGCTAAACCAAATGCTAATTTCAGTGAACCAGTCAAGAAACCTAATGAACCGCTAATAATTTGCACTGAATCGATCTGAATTTACCTGAACTGGTACTGAACCGAAGAAATTAGACTAAATCAATGCTGAACCGGGGAAATTTGACCTAAACCAGTGTTGAACTAGATCTCAATTTCACTGAACCGGACCCAATTAACCTGACCTAAACCTAATTCAACTTGATTGGGCCAGACCAATCGAATTAAATTGAACCGGATCAATTTCTCAATTGAACGGATCAATTCACACTTTAATAGAATGGGCTAGTTTAGGTTCAATAGAGTGGGCAGGCCCAGTATAAAACAATGAAGCGGATCGGGTTCAAATGGTAGAATAGTGGGTCGGGTTTAACTTAATGGATCCGGCTCTTAGGTGAAGGATCTGAATCCAACCCGTTTGAATTAATGAAGCTATTCGGGTTTAACTATCAATGGATCCAGATTTCTCAAAACTGAACCCGGATCTGACCCGATTTAAACCCCACTTCATCTTCCCCACGTAACCAACAGTTTCAAGCCCTAACTCCTTACAAACAGCCGCCGCATGCAGCCAATCTCCAACCTCAGTAGTTCTTCAACCATTGCAGCCCATGATCTCTCCCCACTTTGACACCGACGTCGCCCTTTCTGAGACGCCAGCAATGACTGCGCCAGTGTCGGGCGAAGATCCGTAGGTCGGAGACAATGGGGAAGATGCGAATCCGAAGATGAATGCGTAGGTGTCAGGGCTAGTTACTTGACAGTCTCGGATCAGTTCATTGTCGGCGATGCGTCCGCTATCTTCAGCATCTGTTGTCGCTTTTTTGAATGGCTGAGCTTCGCATTCCAGATCGCAGGAAAGAAGATGGCTCGAGGAGAAGAGAGAGAGGTAGTGCGAAGAGAGAGAGAAGGGGATCGAATGATTAATGAACTCAAAGACTGCTTTATTAATATCTAGCTACCTATTTATATTCCTATTACATTCCTCTTACTACACTTCATAATCATCTAAATGTCTCGGCTTCCTGCACACGCACCTCGCACGCCCCATTAATGTCTCTACCACCTCATCATTGATTGATGCCATGCTACGTTCACGAGCCGTCGATTCTGCATTCGTAACATTACACCCTAGCTCGCAAAGAACCTCGTCCGCGAGGTTTTGTTCAGCGGTATCATCTTCTTCGGTTGCCTGAGGAAGTGGTTCGGCGGCTGGCTCTGCAATTGAATCCACTTCTTCCGGCGATGCCTCCGATGGACTTCCGACTGTCGCCCCCTCCAACAATGGAAGCGGCGTTATCTGCAAGTTGGGATTTCCTTTACAAAGCTTAAGCACTGAAACATGAAACACTAGGTGTAGTTTAGCGGCCGCGGGCAACTCCAACTTATATGCTACCTTCCCTACTCTTCTGATAACTCTGAAGGGATCAAAGAAGTGCAACCCCAGCTTCTATTGCTTTTGCAATCATATCGACAGCTGACGGTAGGGCTGGAGTTTCACGAACACCCAGTCTCCTTCGTGAAACTGAACGTCCCTTCGCTTCTTGTCTGCCTGTGACTTCATGCATTGCTAAGCCCTTGCTAAGTTGTCTTTGAGTCGCTTGAGTATCTCGTCTCTCTTCATCAATACTCGGTCGGCCACTGAATTGCTGCTTGCCCCCCTGCATAATGAATCAACTGCGGGGGTTCCCGACCATATAAGGCCTGAAATGGAGTCATACCTGCAGATGATTGGTAGGAGGTATTGTACCAATACTCTGCCCAAGCAAGGTAGTTCTCCCATTGAGAGGGCTCTTCATACACAAAACTGCGGAGGTACATTTACAAGCATCGGTTTAAAGACTCCGTTTGCCCGTCGATTTGCGGGTGGTATGACGAACAAAAGCTAAGCTCTGTTCCCTGCATTTGTGATAACTCTCGCCATAAATCGCTGATGAAATGACTATCCTGATCACTAACAATTGATCGAGGTAGTCCATGAAGTTTCACAATTCCTTTGACAAAGGTCTCGGCCACCTTCTCAGTTGAGTAGTGTCGCGGCAATGGAAGGAAGTGGCCATACTTCGTAAGCCGGTCGACCACCACCATGATCGTCGTCTTCCCATTAGAGATGGGGAGATTAGTGAGAAAGTCCATTGATACATCCTTGAACAATTCTGCGCGTATCGACAGTGGCTGTAGTAGCCCTGCCGAAGAC
Organism: Canna indica; assembly: GCA_034359265.1. Classification (NCBI taxonomy): domain Eukaryota; kingdom Viridiplantae; phylum Streptophyta; class Magnoliopsida; order Zingiberales; family Cannaceae; genus Canna; species Canna indica. Next base: position 22,649,766 of record CP136895.1, on the reverse strand, counting down.
ATCTGTTCAACCTTAAGCCACTGGCAAACCTGGCAAATGTTCACAAACTCCCTCACCTCTCGCCACATAGACTTCCAATAGAAATTGGAGGCCAATCGGTGATGTGTTCTGCTAACTCCGGCATGGCCTCCGATGGTGGAACTATGGAACTCTCGCACCAAGATGGACCTGAGAGTCCGATTGTCAAGAATGACGATCCTATTTCTGAACAAAAGTATTCTATCCCGGATTTCATACCCCTCCTCTGGTGACTCCTTGGCAAGCTTCTATAAGATCAGCAACCCGTTACATTCCCTGTTTAGCCTTCTGATTTCCTCTAGTATGCCAAAGATAGGTTGCAATACAGCAAGTAACGAGCAAGTAGGTTCCCTTGACAGGGCATCAGCGGCTCCATTTAATTTACATGACCGGTATTAAATGTCGAAGTCATATCCCATGAGCTTGACTAGCCATTTCTGCTGCTCAGGCGTCTGTATAACTTGCGTAGTGAGCTCCCTTAGAGAACAATGATCTGTAATGATCAAGAACCTTATTCCCAATAAGTACTGTCGCCATTTCTTCACTACTTGGATGATGGCGAACATTTCCCGTTGGTATGTAGGTGCCGCCTGCATGCGTAATGAAAGTTTTCGACTAAAGTATGATATCAACTTCTTCTCCTGGCTCAAGACCTCCCCAATTCTACCGCCTGAAGCATCTGTTTCTAAGATGAAGGTTTTGTTGAAGTCGGGCAACACCAGGACAGGTGCGCTGCTCAAGACAACCTTGAGTTGCTCGAAAGCTTCTTGAGTTCTGTTGTACCAGGTGAAGGCTTCTTTACTCAGTAGGTTAGTGAGGGGTGCTGCTTGCTGAGCAAAGTATTTGATGAAGCATCGATAGTACCCCGCAAGGCTGAGAAATCCCCTTAATTCCTTAGTATTGCGAGGTGGCGGCCAGACTTTCATTGCTTCTATTTTACCAGGATCGACTCGTAGGCCTCCTGCTGAGATTAGGTGTCCTAGATATTCGATAGAAGCGCTGCCGAAATAGCACTTGGACCACTTAGCAACCAGCTGGTGTTCCTTAAGAATCTGCAACACCTTCCACGGATGCTCCTTGTGTTCCTCCATAGTCCTGCTATAGATTAAAATATCATCAAAGAAAACCAACATAAATTTTTGCAAATAAGGCTTGAAGATTCCGTTCATAGTGGCTTGAAAAGTCGACGGAGCATTGGTAAGGCCGAAAGGCATCACCAAGAATTCATAGTGGCCTTGGTGCGTTCGAAACGCAGTTTTGTGAATGTCTTCTCTATTCACCCTTATCTAATGGTAGCCTGCCAACAAATCGAGCTTGGAAAAGATCGTAGCTCCACCCAATTCATCGAACAATTCATCCGCTATTGGGATTGGAAAGCGGTCTTTGATTGTGACCGCGTTGAGTGCGCGATAATCTACACAGAAGCGCCAAGTGCCATCCTTCTTTTTCACCAGGAGGAGGGGTGACGAAAATGAACTGCTACTAGCTCGGATCAAGCCCTCCGCAAGCATCTGTTGGACCTATGGTTCCAGTTCCTCCTTCTAGAAATGCGGATAGCGATACGATTTCATATTTATGGGTGCCTGATTTGCCGAAAGGGGAATGAAATGATCTGTGCTTCAACTTGGCGGCAATCCCCTCATGGACTGAAATACTTCTGGAAATTGATTCAAAACATGTTGGAGATCATTGCTTGGATCCTGCGTTAGTGCATTTACGGTGTCTACCAGCTCGAGTTGGTACATTTCCATCACCGTCTGATTGCCGCACATTTTTCTTAGTGACTGGTAATTCACTTGTTCCGGTTGTTGGCTGCTCAACCCTTTCCAAGAGTGAGCCTGGCCTCTCAACTTGAATTCAAACAGTTGACTTGTGAAGTCCATTACAATTGGTCCCAAGGTGGCCATCCATGCCACCCCAAGCACCACCTCTAAGCCTTTGATCAGCAAAATGTAAAAATCAGTGGTTATTGAGCTCCCTTGGATGCTGATCTCTAGATTGCGAAGGATTCCTTCATTCGGAATTCGAGCATCGCTGCCGACCATCACTCCAAAAGTTGGTGTAGATTCGATCGCAATCCCAGATGTTTTGCCACTCGAGACTGGATGAAATTGTGCGTGCTTCCCCCATCGAGCAGCACCTGCACCTTTCTTCCTCGAATTGTGCCTTGAAAGCGCAGGGTCATTGGAGAAAAGCACCCTGACATGGCATTATAGGATATCAAGGTGGTCTATGTCGTCTCAACTTCTGGCACCTTTGCTAGGTCACCTTCACCCTCATCCCCAGCTTCCTCTGTCATCAACCCATCATCGAGTATAAAAAGTTAGGGCGATCGACACTTGTGCACCCACGTATACTTATCGTCGTAGTAGAAGCAGAGGACTTGCTCCTTGCACTTTTGTGCTTCTGTCGACGATATCCTTCTTGGTCCCGGTTTCTAAAAGGAGGAAGCAAAATTGGCTGAGGGTGGTGACGGCGCCACCCAGGCCGGCAAACCATTAGTACCCACAGATGCTGCAGGATTGATTGCCTGCACAGGCGTCGGCAATATGGCAGACCCTCTGGCCCCCATATACGGTGTAAAATTCCTCCGAGAGGCATTGATCTTGGCCTCATATTGCTTGGCCAGGGTTATCGCTTCATGCATAGTGGAAGGTGATTGAGTCAACACCTCTGCCTTCACATCTGCTCGCAAGCCGGATACGAAGCAGTTGATTAAAAAGGACTCTGACATATTGCTCATTCAAAGGGCCAATTCTTCAAACCTGCCCTCGTATTCTGCCACCATTGTCACCTGCATCAACTTGGTCAGCTGTCCCTCTGGCGGCTCCAAGTCTGTGGGTTCGAACCGCCATCGAATGGCGTCAACTAGGTGACTCCATCCCGACAGTTGTTTCTGACGTTGCATCCACCTGAACCACCTCTTCGCCAAGCCCTCCATCCGAAACGACGCCATTGTCCCCCTATGTTGATCTTCAGTAGAATAAAAATCAAAGAAATCTTCCGCTGAAGCTATCCACTCCTCGGCATCCGATCCGTTGAAGATGGGTAACTCCACTTGAGGCGGCTTTGGTGGGAAGGGAAACTCGTCATCTTCAGCGGTATTCCCCCTTGGCTTCCATCGGTACGGTGCCGAATTCACATTTCCTCCAGATCTAGACGATTCTGCCTTGATCTTGGCTATTTGGACCATTTGATTGTTCAGGAGGGCGATTTGCGAGGAGACGATTTGGAGCAACTTCTGTTGGGCATCCATCGCTTGCTGCTGGCTCTCCAGATTGCCTTGAATCACTTCCAACACCTGTTCATGCCTCAGATTCGTCTCTTGCAAGGACTTTATCGATTCAGCAATAGTTTGAGATCGGGTTTCCATGGATGCTTTCAATGGTCACACGATCCGAGAAACCCGAACAGAAGAACACGATGCAATCTCAATGAAAGCACCAATGTCAAGGCTAGTTACCTGACAGTCTCGGATCAGTTCATCGTCGGCGATGCGCCGCTATCTTCAGCAGCTATCGTCGCTTTTTCGAATGGCTGAGCTTCGCATTCCAGATCGCGGGAAAGAAGATGGCTCAAGGAGATGAGAGAGAGAGAAGGGGATCAAATGATTAATGAACTCAAAGATTGCTTTATTAATATATCGCTACCTATTTATATTCCTATTACATTCCTCTTACTACACTTCGTAATCATCTAAATGTCTCGGCTTCCTGCGCACGCGCATTGCACGCCCCATTAACGTCTCTGCAACCTCATCATTGATTGATGCCATGCTACGTCCATGAGCCGTCGATTCTGCATTCATAACAATCGGTGCCGAGCTATCGAACCCGATTCGATGGCCGGCGACCGCAACTCCCGAGTCTGGTAGCAAGATTGAATGTGGACGACGATGGCCAGCCAGAGAGGGGTGCGCGAGAAGACTGAAGTTGCACCCCTTCTCCTACCGAAGCAACCCACTCGCAACCCACGACGCTGCACCTGTAGGCCCTGAATTGACGCAATCAACCCCTTTTCTACAGCCATGTTGCAGACGACCACCAACATGATAGGTAGCAAGCGATAGCGCATCACCGGATGTGCCACATGCCTCCCAAAGCATTAGTCAACGATGCACGCATGAAGGAGAGAAGAAGAAGAGGGATGCATCCTTCGGCGGCATTCATGGCTGCCACATTCCTTACAAGTATTTTTTTTTAAAAAAATGTAATCTTAGTGTCTACTGTTCGCAAACAGTGAATAAAAACCTGAATCATTCATGAACTGTGGATATTTTTCTTCAAACAGTGTGTAAACACGTAAGCTATCATGTAAACACGAATTGTATGTTCAGGAACAGTGCTAAAGCATCATGCATAGGAATCATAAACACTGGATGAATTCTGAAGCAAATTCAAAAAATCAAAAAAATCTCAATGATTCAACCTTTGTGGCTCTGGTATCAATTAATGGAAATTCTAGAACATGAATTAAACCGAAAAGCTATGATCATTCATGTTAAATCATCAAGAACAATAAAAAACGGAAGCATACCTGATCGACTCCATCACTCAAATTCTTGAGACGAGATGGACTTCCAAGTCAACACGCTAGCACGTACAAACGCTCAATGAGATATGGAGATTTCAGAGGCGAGGAACTGAACGTGACTTGGGAACCATAACCCCTCTTTATATAGAAAATTGGAGGTTGGTAAATTACAATTTCGCTCATCATGAAACTATAATATTACCACTACAGTATCTGTGCATAGATAATTATTCCCATAATCATGAAATGGTACAAGACCTAATAATGAACTTTATTAGATCACCTCTAATTGGCCGATCATTTTGATAGAGTAACCACGTACCGATAGATAAATATTGGCCCATAACAATTATTAAATAAATAATTTAACATCCGAATCTTGTTAGTTGTAGCCGCAGTAAGCAAGTGAAAAATTCATCAAATGGATGTGAAATCAAATTTTCTTAACAGAGATATTAAGGAAGAGGTGTTTGTCTGACAACTAAAGGGTTACGAGACATTTCACCACTTTTGGATTTTAAACGAAGTAAAGATGAGCATACGCTTTATATTAAGAGGTTTAATTAACATCAAATGATCTGTGTCTTCGTGTATGTAGGTAATTTCTTATATTGCAATAGTGAAGAGGATTTAAGTGCTAAATTCAAGAATCAAATGAGTCAATTATTTGAGATGGGATCTTGAAGCAATGGATTTCTTCCTCGGATCAGAAGTAGTTCGAAATGATGAAAGGATTTATGTTTCACAACATATATATACAATTGAGCTCTTAGAGAAATATGGGATGAAGCATTGTAACCCCATCGGTACTCCCATGCAGACCAATATGAGACTTATGTTAAAAGATGGAGAACCTAAGACTAATTCTGCTAAATACAAAAGTCGTATTGGTAGTCTATTATATTTGTCAAAACCTGATATTAGAGCTTCTATCTCGATTTCAATGCAGCAAAGAGAATACTTAGGTATTTAAAGGGACAGACGATTTGAGACCTTTTTTAATTCAAAATCCAATTGTTTAGAATTGAATGGGTTTTTAGACTGCGACTAGGCTAATCTATTAAAGACCGAAAAGGCACATCTGGATATTTGTCCAAGATTGAAAATAGTTCTGTAAGTCGGAGGTCTAAAAAATAAGCTACTAGAGCATTGTCTTCGGTTGACCACTTGCCAAGCCATTTGGATTGGAAGACTTCTTTGTTTCATGACAACATTTCAGCAATACTTATGTCCCAGAACCCTATTCATCACTCTCGAACATGACATATAGATGTTAAACATCATTTTATCCAAGATCTTTATTGTGATGATCAAATCAGTTTAAAGTTCTGTCGCATAGGAGATCAAATAGCTGATATCTTTACCAATTAAGGCTCTCCCTCAAGTTAAATTTGTCTACTTGACGGGTGTCTTCGTTGAGGAGGAGTAATGGAATAATGAAGACTATGAGTTTAATTAAGGAGTATTTGGTTGCCCGCAACTACAAATGCTGCAACTTTAGTCATAGTATTTAGATAAAAAAATTATTTGGTTGATTGTAAAAATCTTTTGCAGTATTTAGTAGTTACAATTTGTGTTTCTAATGTCATTTGCAAGTTGCAAATGGAAGTGCAGCCTAAAAAAGCATGCAATACAAGATTATGAACTGCAAATGCAACAACTTAAGTATTATAAAATAATTAATTTGGATGGCTTAGAGTCGTCGGATGGAGACGTGATAATTATCAAAGTTGTAGTTTTTCGCGCACTGAACGTAATGGTAGTGTCATATTTTAGATATGATGTCGTTTGGTAGATTTTTTATATTTTCCAGTATTATATAATAATTAAAAATTATTAATTTATTTTGATAAATAATTAAATAATATAAAATATATTTTACTAAACTAAATGGTGATTTAGTGTATAAAATAATATTATCTTGGGTCGAATTAATTTTTTTTTAGCCGATCAATTATTGTTGGAGGGTAAAATGACATATTTGCCATTTTTATCTCTATTTGACTTACAACTTCGTACCTCCAATGGGTTTTGCTCGAGTTGGCCTAGTCTCGAGCTCGGTCAGGCCTATTGCCAATTAGGGCATGTCTGGCATTACCCGAAATATTCCTAGAGGGGTGCCCCAGCCCGGCATGGGAGTCGCCGCTTCGAGCTCGGGCCAGCCTAGTGTCAGGCCTAGCCTGGCGCAGTAGTACTAGGCTTTGCATAGCAGTGGCCATGCTAGCTAAGCCTGGGCGCAGTCTAGCCGAGGCGTAGACCAGCCGTGTCTGCGTTAGTAATGTACTGGTTATCAACTATAAGGCCGAGTTGGACCTACATCCCTTGGCCCAGCATGATAATGGGTGGCTCGAGCATGATTTTATCGTGTCGAGCTATCAGATTGTAATTGTAACTTTCATTTGCAGCCAACCAAACAGTAGGTAAGTGTAATCATACTTTTAGTTGTACCTGTGAAACTTCTTTTGTACTAGCTAGATACTGTTAATATTGTTAGTACTTAATACTGTTAATACAATTAAACAACTAATAGTCATGTTTGCATTGCTATTGGTGTTCTTGAATTGCTTATCTTACTTATACCACACTAAATCCCTACTTGTTTCATTCTTGCAAGCATTTTAGCACTTTAGCAATCCATCGATACAATTAGGTTCTTTAAAAGAGCCAAGAAATATAAAATTGATCTTTAGTCATTAGAAACATAAATATTCGCTCACTCCTCTAATGTGATATTTTACTCAACATTCAACAATACCAACAAACATAACAGAAGTAACACAAACGATATTACTATAACTACATACTAAATTAAAAGTGAATTAAAAATATTGAAGATCGTGATCATCGTGATAAACTTAGTCAACGACAACCCCGACCTCAATCCCCTCAAATGGCATTTAAGACATATAAGTCACTTTAAGAAAATATGATATCAAAGACAAAAAAAAAAAATTGTGACAAAATAGTTAAAACATGACTATAATTTTCTCATAATTCTAACACTAGATGATTTTGTTACAAGAATTTTAGCAACAAAATCATTAGTGATAAACTTGAATTATTTACTTATGCTCAACTTTATTGTAATGAGTAAAATTCTCAAGCTACAACATATAAAGAATAGTTTTCAAATATTATCTTATTAAATCAGCATTATACTTTTACATAATTTGTGTAGAGGAAAATCATGCGCACAAAATTACTAAAATGGATGGAATCAATGACCTTAATATACTTGAACATTTTAATCATCTAAACTAATAGAAGTTGAAAACTAGGAAATAGGTAATTCAAAATAAAATGTAAAAGACTAAAAAATCATTTCCTCGGTTAAGTCACGCACTAAATATCCAGCTTCCTATAGATTTACACTTCTCACCAAGATTTCATGGTTTTCCTGTTGCAAAGATTAAATGAGTTCTTGAATGCATTCTTTGAACTACTAACTGCTTGTTGTTGTCAGGGTTTCTTGGCAAAATTTCTTTTTCCACATAGCATGCACCATGGTTTCTTAATGCGGAATTTCACGCTAATGGATACATTTATAGATAAGAGCATTAAATTCCAATATCATGCAAGCCTTTAATTACTAGAATTGCATGCATTTCTTTAATTTCAAAAATTGGTTGCATACTTTTTGAGAGGAAAAGTGAGTTTTATGATTGAAGAACAAATTCCTCAATGTGGAAAAAGAAGGGGGAGAGGTTCTTTGTCCAATGTTTAGGAAAATTTTGCTACTTTTGCCGCTTCGCCAAAGATTAAAAGTTTATCATGTCATATGCATATTGTGATTCTTTATTGTCTCACTTGTATTATATAATCAATGTTAACTAATTAATTAATATATAATAATGTTATTAAACCTTGGTTGGATCAATCAAATTAACTTCAAACCATTACCGAATCCATTTTTTGGTTTATTATGGAAAAATAAAATGATAAGAATAAGTCATCAAACGTAGTCAAAAACTAATTGAAGAAGGTATCAATCAATTTATTCATAATCAAATTATGATTCAATTAAATAATTTTTTCATTTGTAATTGACAACCCCAATTGCTCTACAATCAAAACTCAATAAATATGGGAGAAGTGCAGATTTGGTCCTATAGTTTTATTTTGATATTTTCGATCTTATAAATATGGGAGAAGTGCGTTGATTTGGTCCTATCCGTGACGGTCTGTTATCTCACCGTCAATGTGGACTAACGTCATTCATACACATTGACATATTTGGTCATATAAGTTTCATTTCAGAATTTTTAGTCCTATATGTTTGCACTGTAGCACATATTTGGTCATATATGTTTGCCCTGTAGCACATATTTAGTCATATCCGCAACGGTCCATTAACTCTTCGTCCACGAAAAAATAAACGACGTTATATCCATGTTGACGGGGTTAATAGACCGTCGTGGATAGGACCAAATCTATATGACGGGCCGACATATAGACAAGTTGGTATGTTAACTTTGTAACATAGATTTATTCCGTAACATATATAAGTTTGTTTTGTAACATAGATTTGGTCATATTCATGACGGCCCGTTAACTCTGTCAATATGGACATAACGTCGTTTATTTTTTTGTGGACGGAGAGTTAACGTGCTATCACGGATATGATCAAATTTGTGTTATAAGACAAATATATTGGACCAAATTTGTGCTACTGGGCAAATATATATGAACGACATTAGCCCACATTGACGGAGAGTTAACGGACCGTCACGGATTGGACAAAATATGTACTACAGAGCAAACTTATAGGATTGAAAATATCAAAATGAATCTTATAGGACTAAAGTCCAAAAAATTGAAAACTTATAGGATCAAATCTGCACTTCTCCCCCAATAAATATTATGGTAATATTATATATATCAAGCATTGGATGCTTCAATTGGATCTTTCAAACACTTTGTTTGACATTTGAGTACACATGATATCGGTCCAATTTTTAAGTTTTAAGAGCATGCATCATTTTTCAATTTTCTTCGAAGTTTGAGGAGCAATTCTAAATATTTTAGAAATAAGTGCTGGAGTGGACTATAACTATTGAGCCCGGTCTGACCATACCCAACAACGACCCATCCATCATTCTGGACCAAACCGCACGACCTCATCTAGGGGGTTCCGCCAAACTACATCCCTGAGCCAAACTCAAGACAGACTAAACGACTCTGTCCAGGGACCCCACCTGGCCACAAAAGAATATCTGCATCCTATCTTATAAGAAAATATACACCTGCCATCTTCGGGATCAACCTCGACCTATTCTAGGCAATCTCACAATGAGATCTTCGGACGACAACATTGTCCTTCCCTGCAATACAAATAGACACGACCGCACCCAAGTAATCCTAAGTTCCAATTCCATAACCTCTACCTTGGAGTCCCCGTAACTTGAGCGTCAGAGTATATTTTGCAAGTCCCCCCCTCCCCCCCCCACAAGCGTCGAACCAGACAATGAGAGACACCGAACCGGATCGGAAGGCCCCAACTCCCAACTCTCAGGCAGGAACATTTGGCGCCCACCATGGGGCTGGGACCGAGTAAAGCTTATCTCCCTCACAATGGCTGGAACCTAAAGCAAAGAAACCACCCCCGCACATCAACGACCACGACCCGATGGTGAAGATCAATCACAACCTGATAACGCTGAAATAACAAGGAGCGACGCTCTGATACTAGCCAATCCTACTCCCGAAGATCCTTATCGTCGAATAGATGATTTGGACACTAAAACTCAACATCTAAAGGCCCAAATCAGGATGCTAACGTGATCCCACGAACAACCCCCGGCTAACCACAATCGGTACGGGCGACCTAGCACTACACCTGACGGTGTTTCAGACTGCAATGCTTTATCATAAAGCAATCGACTCCGCATTCTGCCAAGCTTTTTCGGTGTTTCTAGGGAACACCGCCTTATTGTGGTTTGCCTCCCTCCCGCCTTATTGGGATCACTGAGCTCTATTCACTCTTCTTAGGACCTCTCATGAGTTTTCCTCAACCGCTTTACCACGTCACGAGTATATCACAAGACGACAGCTACCCTACGCTACGTCAGACAAGGGCAACATGAGCCCCTAAGGGAATACTTGAACATGTTCCAGGCCATAGCGACTGATGTCCCTAACCTTGACCCATAGGTTGACCTTTTCTGCATTCAACTCGGGTTAAAACCCGAGCCTTACACCAATCAGACTACCTTAACCAAGCCTAAAGACATGGCCGAATTTCAGGAAAAGCGGCGGGTTTTATAAAAATGGAAGATCAACGAGAAGCGAAGAAGATCGACTGGTAAAACCTTAAATCCAACGTCAAAGACAAAAAAATCTAGGAAGCATGACGAGAAAAATGAGGATCACATTCACCGCGAGTAGAGCTATAACCATTTCCAAGGTCCTCACCTCGTCCGAGCACCCGATCTGAAGGTACACACCTCTTAATACCTCAAGAGAAATAATCCTACAAGAAGTAGATTGTCTACAACAGCTCAAAGTCTTCATACATAGGTGACAAGAGCAAAAGGTGTGAATTCCACCGGACCTTTGGGCACACCATTAGAGAAGGTTGTCTCGACCACTATATCCGGTGTGATGGGAGTCGTAGTTAAAGCCGACAAAGTTACCAGCCACGCCCGAGCTCCAGTAAGACCCCACCGCTTGGGGACACAAATAACAACCATGACCCAAAAATCGAGCAGTCCTACCCTAGCGTCCAGAGAGTACTTGACTACATAACAAGAGGATTTGCCGAAGAAGGCAGTTCCGAAGCACAGTCGCCCCAGACAATTATGATCGTCAACAAAATAGCTTGGTCACAAAGGCCACGCATAGCCACCCCGGTAATATCTTTCTACAACTCTAATTGTCAAGGGATTGACAAGAACTTGCATGATCCTGTCGTTATTTCTGTGTTCGTTGTTGGTTTCCTTGTAGGGAAAGTCTTGGTGGACCAGGGTAGCTCCGCCAACGTCCTCTTCTACCCAACACTCAAGAGAATGGGCATCAATGAATCCTCGCTATGTCCATACCATGGAGAACTTGTCAGCTTCTCAAGAAATCATGTAAACGTCAAAGGCTATTTACAGATAAGCCACAATTTTTGGCTCTACACCAAGAGCAAAAATGATAAACATGCAGTTTGTTGGCCTAAGGTTTTCAACCTTGGTCTAAATCTCAGTTTGATGACAACAAACATAGAACTAATGTTTTCATGGAGAAATATTTTCAGGTTCCAAGTCGGTGAGCGCACGACGTCCCCGATCAAAAAAAATTGGAAAATCGGAGAAATCGGCAAGGACGCTCGTCGACGCTCGAGATTCTTCAGGAAGATAGAGTTTAAGTTTAGGGTGTCTAGCATGTATTGTAAATCCTCTTTTATGATGCAAAACCCGAACCGCAAAACTTGAAAACCCGGAAATAAAAAATGGCTCAGAAATTCACTATGAATAGGGAGTTACTTGGAGGGCTATATGACCTAGATATTTTCTTGGCACCAAGAGTCCCGATAATTGTTCCTTAGGTAGAAACAAGTCAACGACCTATTTTTAAGGAATTTTTTGAAGCCTTTAACTGATTCATATTTGACCTGAGAGATTATAAAAAATTTTATTTTCGAAAATTTGTACTAGACCCCAAAAGTTAGATTTTGATTCTTAAATATTTTGATTTTCTAGATATTTTTATTAAATCTAAATGGAGGGTAATCCTTATATAAAAATCATTTTTCAAAATACTATCAATTTCTTTTACCCTTGTGTGGTAGCTCCTCCTACAAAAGAAGATGAGACTTTTGGTACCCAAATGGTTTTGGGTCCATGGGGGTGAGTTGGCCTTGGAATCCAAAGTGTCCTACCAACACTGGGATTTCTCTTGAATGCACAATCATATATATATGACATGATCAAAACTACCACAACAAAAATAGTGTCTATTGAATTTCTTTTCATTTTTTCTATGGACATGAGATCTATCATTAGAATGTTTGACATGTGAATTATGATGAGTATGAGCATTCTTAAAGGAAATATTTCTCTTTTGAGATTTTCTAAACGAGACATTTTGATTTGTAGAGTTCTTAAAAGAAGGAAAAAATAACTTTCCTACTCAAGATCAAAACCTCATTTTTCAAATCATTCATAGACTTATGTAACACATGAAATTATCATGGAATGAATCAAATAAACTAGATTTTAATCTCTCATTTTCTAGTTTTAATTCATCCACATGAGAATTAAGCCTTACATTTTAATTCTTCAATCTTTTATTTTTATTATCTTTTTTAAAAAGCAAGGCATATATTTTCGTGTATTCATCTACTAACTCACTATATGACATGTCAAGAGAATTAGTATAGCTAATATTATCATTATCATTAGCATGACTAAGTGAATGAGAGTATACTTCATCATTAGCATCCATGAGGCAAGCTTTTGAAGTGGCTTCATAGTCATGGAAAGTGGGTGCTTCACTTGAATGGGATGATGATGAGAAAGCATTTGACCTCTGTTTTTGCCTTGTTCTTCATGGTAGGGCAATTCTTCTTCACATGCCCTTTTTCTTTGCACAAGTGGCAAATTACCTTTCTCTTTCGACTTTTGGTGCTCTGACTAGAGACACTATGGGCTTCAAAAACCTCATTAGAACTAGGAGTATGACAACTATCATCAACACCCTCATTTAAAGTAATAAACTCCTCGATTTTTGCATAATCATATGGTATGTTTAGACAAGCACAAATATCGAATGCGGAAGTATAATGCGCACATAACCTTTTCAAAGATATCATTTTCCAAAGAACAAAAATGCAATTCGTAGCTTTAGCATTTAACTCAAACATATCAATTTATTCTGGGGTCCATACATTCATGTTTTCCTTAGGTTCAATATATTGAATCTTTACCATGTTAAAAACACCTAAACTTTGTGTATTTAGGAATATGTACATTCTATTCTTCCAAAGACCAAAGTTAGACACATCGAACCTAGGAGGTGTAGACGCTACCAACTCTAGTGCCATTTTTGGATCGAAGCAAAGTGTAGATGAGATGGTGAAATCTCAATCCACGACCCGCTATGATACCAAATTTTAGTGAAATGGCCTACGTTAGAGGTGGGGGTGAATAGTGTGTTAAGTCAGTTTCTTGTCGTCCAGTGTGCGAGCCCATACCGTATGATCTTGGGTCGACCCTCCTTGAACAACTAAGGGGTCGTAGTATCGACCCCCCACCTCGCCACTATATTTCCCATCTCAGAGACAGAGGTAGGAGTCATTCATGCAGACCAAATGAAAGCTCGCATTGTTGGCCCAAGGGTTCCCCCTAGGCTTCGATCTCTATTTTGATGATAACAAACATGTATCTAATATATGTGTGAAGTTTTGAGTTCAGGTTGAGGTTATGATACGCACGCGAACTTCGCTCAAAAAAACACAAAAAATCATCAAAAAGGCTTGGATATAGATTGAGTAAAGTTCATAGATCATCAAGTAGAATCTATGTAATATAATCCCTAGGAACTCAACCCAAGCCTACTTGTAATGTTATCCAAGTCAAAACTTGGTAACGGAACCCGGAAACAAAGCGCGCAACAAAAAAAAAGTAAAAAACAGCCTCAGCCCAGGTTCGATCGACCGGTCTGTCGACCGAACGAGGTAAAATATTGGCAGTAGCCATTTCGGTTGACCGGTTGGTCGACCGAACAAAGCCAAAAATTAGTCGTCCGGACAAAAGCAAAAATTGGCAGTAGCCAATTCGGTCAACCAGTCGATCGACCGAATGTGGCTGAGAAAGGGCAGAAGCCCAGTGGTCGCTGGGTGATCGATCGATCGGTCGATCAATGATCGATCGATCGGTCGATCAATGATCGATCGACAAGCGATTGGTCGGCGTCCAACGGGCAGAAAAATGCCCGTTGGAGTGATGTGCCGAGTGAGGGGTTATAAATACCCCTCACCAACCTCTCTAAGACCTTCTTAATGATCATTAGTGCACTCCAAATAGAGATTTAAGCTTTCAAAGATTGATCATTGTGCTCGCTTGCTTCACGGATAGCTTCATCCTCCTCAAGCGATCTTCTCGTCTCAACTCCGGCAACGATTCGAGCTCACCATCTTGAACAGTTGGAGACTTGGAAGGCTTTGGAAGGAGCTCACACTTGTGGTTTCATTTTTAGCTTCTTCTTGTCATTCTTCATTGTTTTTTAAATTGTAATTGTCATTATTAGCTTGCTAGGTGTGCTAGTGCAAACACTTAGGGTTTCCTTCATAGAATTGTGTTTTGCCTAGGTGAATAGGTTTGAGGAGTTCTCAAAGGGTTGAGACTTAACCGAGTCATCGGTTGTATTCAAAAGCAAACACAAAGTCTATAAAAGATTTGATTAGAAATCCTTGGTGTAGAGCCAAGGTAGTGGAGTAGGCAGTTGGCCGAACCATTATAATTACTTGTCTTTGCATTGCTTGTTTGATTGTGCTTATTGTCTAATTATTACTTGTCAAGCATCGTAATTTAGTTAAATGATCAATTTGGTTGCATTAGAAATTGAACACGAAAGAAATCGAATAGAAGAAAAAATTCACCCAACACTATTCAACCCCCCCCCCCCCTTCCCCTTCTAGTGTGGGTATTCACTCAACACGCACATACTACAACGAGTGCCTAAAGCTCAAGCTAGCAGAGCCCCAGCCAAGGATATCGGATTTGGATTCCAAAGGAGACATCCAGGAGCTGCCCCAGCTCGCTAACGAGCTGAACTCGGTACAGATCTGGGACTCCCCGAATTAGTAACCTATATTGGAGCACACCTCCCGTTGAGCTCAAGGCCCGACTTAGCACCCTGCTCAAAAGCAATACCGACCTCTTCGCATGGACACCTGTGTCTGACATGCCAGGAATAGACCCCCAGGTCTACCACCGGTTGGCCATCAACCCCTCGTGTCAAGCCTGTCGCTTAGAAAAAGAGAAAGCTCAAAGTCGAGCGCCAGCAGGCATCCCTTGAGGAAACCACGAAGCTGCAAAAAGCGAAGTTCATCAGATATATTCGTTCCATAACATGGCTTGTGAACATTGTGATGGTCAAATAGCATTCAGGAAAATGATGAATGTGCATCAACTTCACCGACCTCAACAAAACCTGCACAAAAGATTCCTACCTGTTGCCAAGTATCAACAAACTTGTTGATCGCTCCTCAGGATATCAGTACTTGAGTTTCATGGATGCCTATTCAGGCTACAATCAGATCCGAATGCACCCCAACGATGAAGAAAAAATGACTTTCATCACCGAGCATGCAAACTTCTGCTATAATGTGATGCCTTTTGGACTAAAAAATGCAGGAGCCACGTATCAACGATTGATGAACAAGGTTTTTGAGAAGCAGATAGGCCGTAACATGGAAGTATACGTCGATGACATGGTAACCAAAACACCTGTCACTAGCAATCTTTGCAATAATCTCGTCGAGATCTTTAGTCAGCTCAGACACTACAACATGAGATTAAATCCAGAAAAGTGCGCCTTTGGGGTGAAGGGTGGCAAGTTCCTCGGTTTCATGTTGACACACCGAGTGATCACTACAAGAAAAATGGGCTTTAGTGAGGGTCGCGACCCTCACTAAAACCCTATATGACCCTCACTAAAGGCTTTTAGTGAGGGTCACCCGGCCCTCACACATCATCAGGAAAAGTCTTGTCACTAAAAGTATAGGTGAGGGTTATGTCCCGACCCTCACTTAAAGGTGACTTTCGTGAGGCAAAATTGACCCTCACTAATTCTTATATTTAGTGAGGGTCGCTGGTGACCCTCACTAAAAGTTAGTTTTCATGAGCCAGAACCGACCCTCACTAATTCTCATATT
This sequence comes from Canna indica, assembly GCA_034359265.1. Lineage (NCBI taxonomy): Eukaryota > Viridiplantae > Streptophyta > Magnoliopsida > Zingiberales > Cannaceae > Canna > Canna indica. The sequence goes on along the minus strand of CP136895.1, from coordinate 22,633,355 downwards.
TTGTGAGGGTCGCCTACGACCCTCACTAAATATAAGAATTAGTGAGGGTCAATTTTGCCTCACGAAAGCCACCTTTTAGTGAGGGTTGGAACATAATCATCACCTATATTTTTAGTGACGAGACTTTTCCTGACAACGTGTGAGGGTCATATGAGATTTTAGTGAGGGTCACGATCCTCACTGATTCATACATTTTGTGAGGGTCGATGACCCTCACTGATTCTTACATATTGTGAGGGTCGCGACCCTCACTGATTCCTACATTTTGTGAGGGTCGATGACCCCTACTAAAACTTTTTTATAGATTTATTTTTTTTCGTAACCCCCATTAAAAGTTATTATAATATGCATATAAAATCTAATATTTTTTATAATTTAATTATATTTACATACATATTAAGAAGCATATAAAGACAAAAAATACATGTCATCATTATATATCTATTACAAAATTCATAAAGTATCACTACATGGTCCATTACAAAAAACACATCTAATAAAGTATCAATCTCATTACATAAAAATTTCAACTTCAAAATAAAATTCGAACATGTTCTACTAATTTATACATAAATCAAGATCTATCTTTGCAAAAATTTTCCTTTCATCTGGTTCATGAAAGTAACTATCATATCCATCTTTCTTCTATTATGTTGAAATTGTTCTTCCATCTTCTTTCTCTCCTCTTCCATCTTCCTTTTTTCTTCTTGTATTTTTTCTTCCATCTTCTTTTGAATATCGTCTTCCATTTTCTTTCTTTCCTCTTCCATTGCCTCCATCATTTGTTCCTTCATCTCCCTCTTATCATCTTCCATTTTCTTCTCCAACTTTTCAATCTTGGAAATCAACTTCTCATTACGAACGTTAGCCGCTTGAAGTTGGGAGGTAAGCTCAATACGCCCAGGGGTAGCACCAAATACAGATGATGGTGTAGGATCTAATCCAAAACCACGAGTACGTCCATGTCTTTCAGGTCCTTTGACTTGACAATAGATCTCATCTTCATCAATAGGTGTAGAAGACTCTGATGCTTGAGCTGATAGAGCCTCGAACTTTTCTTGTTATAAGAGTATCATTTTTTTAAAACAAAATATACATTATAAATAGAAAAAAAACAATGTATATTGATAATTACCATAATATCTTGTGCAACATTGGAACTCACACTTCCCTCACTTTTTGTGTGAGCAATACAAAACATTTTCCATGCAGCCTAAAACACTAAATGAGAAAATCAATAACAATAATAGAATTAAAAATACAAAAGAAGAGCAAGTACATAGCAAAAGTAGAATCAAACCCTCGAATGACAGCATAACTTTTTGAGCCTATATAATGAGGAAGAATTTGTTTTGTTCGATTGGACTTATTTTGCTTACACATATCCTACAACATAAAATTATAAGAAGAAATGCAATAGATTTATGTCATACAAAAAACTAAATTAATACCCAAACAATCAATTGAACAGTATTAATACTCAAACAATTAATGTAACACTATAAGACATGAGCAATCAGCAATTAATGAGAAGAAATCAATTAAAATATAGATGTAAGACCACTGATACAATAATCAGCTACAGAAATCAAATAAAGAGAAGAAAGCAATTGGCTACAGTAATTATATTTAAATTAAAATTAAATTAGACCACTCCAATTAAATTTTGATTAGACCAAAGCATATGTAGAAGATCACTACAATCAAATTTAGCTACAACAATCAAAATATAGATCATTGCAATAAAATTTAAATGAAGAAGAAAAAAGATCAGTAGACCACTGCAATCAAAAAAGACCTATGCGCATAGTTTAAAAGGAAGAAAAACTGGCATCTTTTCAGGTTTTGTATTATTGAATCACAATTGTTCATTTCCTATTAGACCAATTATGAATTTGATTATGTTTGACTTTTATATCTTGTGAGTGGATACGTGAGTGTGCTGAAGAACTCACACAAGGCACACATTGTGGCTCATAATATGAAATGAACTAAAATCTATACTATATTTACTCCAGAAGTTCCTCTCATAGAAGTCAATAAAAGTCCACTATTCTTCAGGTCAAAATTGTGATGGTCTTGTAAGCAAGAAATCAATAGATGTGGCTGCATACTAGAGCAAAATTGTGATGTAGTCTTCAGGTTAAAATTATGATGTCCTAGAACTAGAGCACCAAGTTATTGAGTCATCTAATGCGCTAGCTAGAATCTAGGTAATCATCATCACTACCTATTAATTCGGTGCTCTATTTCTTTGTTCTTATGTGTTCTTTCATACTACTAATGACTTTCTCTGAATAAGACACTAGATGTAAATGGGCAATTAGATGAATTAGTTGTACCAATGTCTTAAAATGTTGTAAACTGAGTAATTTTCTAGCCACCAGATTGTAATTATTTAGCTGTAAAAGAACCAGTTGTTTCCTAATCTCATGGTACTACCAATATCATGTTTTGAGTTAGTTTAGTCTTAATTAATTATACTCAGAGAGCAGCTGATGAAAGCACATCAAAAGCAGTAGAGCTAAATTGGCTTTGCTTGAGGTAATATAGGCTTTTGTTTTTCGCAATTGGTTGCTACTAGGATATATATACATAGATATCTATCAACATTATATATTTAACATGCATACTATGTGACAGGTGGAAAATGCATCTTTGACCCAAGTGCTACAAGATCTAGAAGCTTGTAATCGACGTGGGCAAAAGAAGTCGTCTGAAGAAGCTAATCAGATCCTTCAAGTAAAAAATATAAACTAGTATTCTTTACTCTTTTAGTATCGCCTAGGAACACCTAGAGTAATCTCATGCTTGAAACAAAATACAGTTAGTGATATACTAAAGCCATCCGAAACAAGGAAAAAAATAACCTTGCATTAAACATGATCTTAATGCTGATTTAAATCATTAATAATTGATCAAACTAAGTCAAGAGTCAGTACCTGTCCATAAGCCTTTGATGATCTAATGTGGCTTCATCAACAGAAGGAATTTCTCCATTAATTCTAGGAACATGATGCAAAAGCAATAGTTATCCCAAGGATTTTAAATGCCAATATAATGTATTTAGATTGCATCCAAACATCATCTTTAGCTTATTAATGGAGGAATTACTCATTAATTTTGTCTGATCAATATGCTAGAAATTAGTAATTGCATACTAGTAATGTTTACTTGAAGATACCCTTGAGTACCATTAATAAATGAGAGAAAATCACAGAACATATATCAACAGTTGGGAAATTGATAAGGTGATATATTTTTCGCAGCATATTTAGTTTTTTAATCGGAGGATAAAATATATGGATTTAAGAGAAAAGCTGCAGACTTACAGGAATAGAGACCATCTGGTTCAACCTTTTACCAACTTCACCATCAATCTCTGAAAAATCATCAATTAATTCTAGTGGTCATTCCTCCTCTTCATATGAGTTCTCTCCCGGACTAGAACATGAACTTGAGGGTTCCATATCATCTGGCTCATCCTAGTCATCGTCATTCTCTACATAAAGATGAAAAATCATCATAAAAATGCTTGATAATAATATCAGTAACATCAACTAATGCTCTAGTCATCCTAGTACCTGAATGATAACTTATTGTATATGGACTAAACCAGTCTTGTGTTAGAACAGATACTTGTAAGCATTCTTCCTCTCCACCTACAGTTCTTGAAGCTTCAGCAACTGCAAGTTGAGAAAGTTCCTCCTGAAGAGCATGTGCAATAATCTCATCTGTAAGACCCGAAAATTTCCTAATATAAAAATCTATTTTGGTGCAGCGCACCGGATCGGGGGTTAGTCGGGTCGAACAATAGAATCGTCTCGAGTAGAAGATATAACTCGACTCATGAGAATATGAAGTTTAAATTAGCTCAATGATTATTTCCTTTTATGCATAAGATGTTTATTAAAGTCGAGTTCGACTCTTGAGTGCGGATTGAATCGGAGCCCGAATCGGACTTGGGTCGAATCGAGTAGAGGTTAAGTCATATGAGGGGCATTTAAGTCATTTGTGGATGAGGTAATATAATCCCTCATCATGAGCCGTGCGGCTCATCTTGGAGCTACACACAGCCCGAGCAAGGGGGGAAAGGGAGAGAGGGAAGATCTTGTCGGCACTGAGTCCACGTTGACTCTCGAGGAGATCGAAGCTCGTCTTCATCGAGGCTTCCTCGGGATCCAATCAAGGTGAGTGGTTAGAATAGTTTTTGAAGGGAGGCAGGTGGCCGGCCCTATAAGATTTGAAATTAGGTTTTCTCTCGTGAGTTCTTGCCGATCGATGCATTTCTTCGAATTAGAACTTTAATCGTTGTTTATTCCTATGATCTTGTGTTTTATACGTGTTTATTTCGCGTTCTTGAGGGCTGGCCGAGTAGAGTAAAAAGGGGAAAGGTCATGCCAAAATTTTCCCCAATTTTCTCGCTCGTCTCGAAACTCGTAGATCGCTTTATGTTCGTATATTTTAGATCTATGGATTTATCACTTGTGTCATTATCGCAACCATGCTAGTTCACCCTTGAGGACTCGACCGAACAGGGGGTCACCCTGCTTGAGTCGGCCAAGCAAGGGCAAGGATGAGAAAAAGTGGACTGCTCGGATTTAACATGCTTGGTTTCAGGTTGTGTTGTTTTGATTCGTGATCACATGCTTATAGATAAGTTGAACTTGTATCATATGATTGATGTTCATCTTAGAGGTTGTCACAACTATAGATCTATATTTATCTCAATTATGGTAATGTTCTTGCTAAAACTATAGAGACATGATAATACTTAGGAAGAACTCTAACCATGGCAAGTAAATTTATTGATTTATGTAATTATAGGAATGATTGCTTAGTGACCATCCTTAGCTCATTCATCTTTAATTTTTGAAATGATGAAATATGTTACCATTCTTAGTATTTCATGCGTTGTGAATTTATGGTTATCTTACCATGCTTTATAAGTTGCTTCTTATTGAAATAAATTCTAAATGCAGTGTATAAATGATTATTGATGAATCTCGTAGGTATATATATAGTAGCTACTGTAAGTTATTCTTGTAGGTGAAATGGCGACACTAGAGGGGGGTGAATAGTATGTTTACTAAATTGATTAGCCTAAATCTGATTTTAATTGTTTCTTGATTAGTTTAGGCAATTTGCAATTTGATGATTGGATGCGGAAGCGATAAATAATTAAGCAATTAAAATAAACAATAAAGTAATGAAAACACATTAATTTATAGTGGTTCGGCCCCAATGCCTACTCCACTATCTAAGCACCCCGCTTAGGATTTTCAAACTAGTTTTACTAGATTAATTCGGTTTCCCTTACACAAAGGACTTTTCACTCGAAGAGCCTCACTCTCGACCTAAGGTACTTCCACACCCGAAAGTCTCCGCCTTCTTATCGAGAGCACTCTTCCACCTCAACTCTAAGGGACAACTTGACTAATCCTAGTAACAACTAATTTTACAAAAGTGGTTTTACACCTAACACCAGGTAACCACTTATACCCACAAGACCTAACAGCCTTGGTCTTACAAACTCAACTTCAAAGAAACGATAAATTAACAGTTAAAAATACAAGTGAAAAGAGCTTAAGATAAAACCACGATTATCTACTCTTTTCCAAGCCTTGTAGCCTCCAACTCGCCAGTGAATGTGCTTTGAGTCGAAGCCGAGTTGAGGAGCAGTTGGCGCTTGAAGACGAACTTGACAAAAGAACAGAGCGCACTGCAATCGATCTTTGGAAGGCTTAAATCTCTTCTTAAATGCTCAATAAAATCTGTAAGATTAAGGGAAGAAGGTTAAAAGAAGTTATATGAGGTATATTTATACCCTCATCAAGAAACGGTAGCTCAATGGATAGTTTCCTATTCGTTGCAGACCGCCGGTCAATTGGTTGGTCGACCGACCGATTGATCGATCATTCAACCGCCGCTCTTCTCTCTGTGGTCGGTCGACCGACGGGTCGATCGCCCATACGCAAATCCTTCAATCCCGCATTCAGTCGACCAATCGGTCGACCGACGTGATCTTGTGTCTTCAGCAAACCTAGTCCGGTCGACCGCTAGGGCTACTGCCCTTTTTAGGTCTCTGTCGGTCGACCGACTGGTCGACCTAAGTAGCCACTGTCTATTTTTGGCAGTGTTCGGTCGATCGAAAAGGCTACTGGCCTTTTTCTTACCTGTTCGGTCAACCGCCCGGTCGACCAAATTTAGGCTGAATTTTATTTTTCAGCCTGGTTTTCTTCCGCACTTTGTTTTCGGCTTCCGGCTTTCAACGACCATCAACTTGGAGAGCTTTCATGTGATCTTTGAGCCCGTCCAATACGTCTTTGGTGCACGCGTCGCTCTTCAAGAAATTCCACGACGAACCCGAGCGCGACGATCAATGTCCTTCCGATTTCTTTAGATATTTTCGATCGAGGACATCCAACGCTAATTAATATGGAACCTGAAATATATTTTCAATGAAATCATTAGTCTCATGTTTGTTATCATCAAAACCGAGATTAAGACTAAGGTTGAAAATCTAAAGCCAACAATCTACCCCTTTTTGATGATGACAAACATCCTTAAAAAAATATATACATTAAAGCGTGGAGGATATCAACTAAGGGATTTCTCCCCCTATCAACATACATATTTATGGAAATAAACTCGCCCTATCTATATGTATGGATTCCCTATATTTTTCTCTCCTTTACCTATAATTTTCTCCTCAATTTTCCTATACTTTTCTCCCCCTTTTTCCTATACATTTCTCCCCCTTTTGACATCAATCAAAAATGGCAAGAAAGGTCAATCTAGTCGAAGGGATGAAGAACACATATATTTTTCATGAAGTTGAAACTCTAAAGCTAATTTTTCATGAAACATGATAATCTCAACCAAAGGGATGGAAAACACATATTTAATGAGAAACAAAATCATACATGATATGTTCAAAAACTAAATAGTTGAATTCAAAATTAAATCATGTATGTTCTCATATGACATTTTTGATTTCATTCAACCTTTAAAAAAAAACCCAAGATCTAATCATTTAAAGCATATTTTGAGAAGTTTGAAATGAAAATAATATAATTTGATCCAAGTATGAACTTAGCACATTTTCATTTGAAATAAGCATGAAAACTATGAAAATGCTAAGTATCAGATTTTGTTATCTACTCATGTTTTCTCAAACTTAGGCATCTAGACATCAAACATAATATAATGTAAGTCTATGAATCAAGTTTGGGCTTAAGATGAAATTTTTATGTTGCTTTGTTGACTTAGGTCAACCTATACTTCAAGATTTAAAAAAATCAAACTTTCAAATCTATACAACATCATATTTTTGATGAAAAACTTTGGTACCAATTTTTGGATGAAAATTTTTTATACCAAATATTGAATGGTCATTTGAAATGCATGAATACAGTTTGAACTCAAAAGAATTTTCAAAGACCATTTTTCATCCTATATTGATTTTAATAAACAAATGGATATTTCTAGCTATTATCCAATATATCAAAATCATTTCTATGAATGATTTTACTCAAGAAATTGTGTGAATGATATTAGAAATGGAATCCAAATGGCATGCACAAAGTTTCATTTGAAGTTTTTGAAGAAAGATCAAAGTATCGGAAAGATTGATATTTCAAATAAGTGATACTTTGTGTTTTCGAAATCTGACTTCAAAATTCCATTTTAAATCAGATTCTTGATGAAACTTTTTGAAATTTTTACACAACATACTAGATTTTTCAATGAATGTGTAGTTTCAAGAATCATTTAAAAATGATTTTTCTATATTTTCCTAGAAATAACTGAAATTATACAAATTGTAGGTTGAAATTGTATTTTTGTAATTTTCTGTTATTCTTAAAACTTCTTCAATTTTCATTCAAACTTTCATGACACCACATGATGGTCATGTAAAGAGTATATGTCAAGTTTGAAATGAAAATTATGTCCTTAAGTCAAGATATCAACCTAGCATGGTTTCATTCAAAACTAAACTAGTTTTTATGAAACTTGCTATATTTCAATCTTAACATTTACTCATGATTTTTCAAACTTAAACCTATGGATACCTATCATGAGTAAATCTAAATATGTTCCTCAAATATGAATTGAAAATGAAACCTTTAGGTCAACTTGTTGACTTGAGTCAACTTGGTTCAAGAGAGGTAAGCATGAATTGACCTCTATGTCATTTTATCCATATCCATATGAATTTTTCACTCTAAGTGCATGCAAACATGTCATATCTATTCCTAAACATGTTTATGAAGTTTGGACTTAAATTCAAGTGTCCAAGTCAATTTATTGACTTGGGTCAAACTTCTCAAGCTTAAGTCCTCTAATAGTGAGATACCTATTGTATTTGATCATCTAGACATGAATCTTCAAGTTTTAAATATCTAAACTCATGTGATATGTGTATCTAAACATGTTTGACAACCACTAACTCAAAATGAGGTCTCAAATATGAATTTTAACCTAGAGCAAATTTCATTCAATCAAGATGTCATGAAATTGCCTAAGTTATCAAACTTTTACCTACTCATGAAATTTCATATATTCATCATGCAACATCAATCATGAGTATAGAGACATCATTAAACATGAAAATTCAAGAATTATACTAAAATTTTTGCAAAACTAAATCATACCTTATTTCTGAAAATTTTCCCAAACTTTTTAATTTCCTTTTTCATTTGCTTTTAGATAGCATAGATTTCATTAGCATTTACAACTTGCAAGTAGACTTCATTAGTAGCATAATGAAATAATATGCCTACTAGCAAGCTAACATACTAAATAGCAAAGGGTCAATGCAATGTTTCATTTAAAAACTTTAACCTATGCTAGATAGTAGAGGTTCATTTTAAATGAGTATACCATGATATCAAAATGAATCTAAGGGATCTTAAGATGTGAACTATTTGAGGAATAAGATCTCTAAACATGTTTAACTAGTTTGGACTTAAAGGAGTGTCTCTAATAGTAAGTATCAACCTAGAGCAAGTTTCATCCAATGAAATTTGCCTAAGTACTAAAGTTCTACCTACTCATGAGAAATCAAGGATTTTATCATGCAAATCTAATCATGAGTATAGAGACATAGTTTAAGCTTAAACATTGAGGTATAACACTGAGATTTTGAATTTATCAAAGTTATACTCTATTCATGATAATTTAGCCAAACTATTTATTTTTTTTAATTAGCCTTCCCAAAATATTTATAACTTGTAAGTATATTTAAGTAGAAAATGAAACCAAATCTATATGCAAGCTATCACACTAAATAGTGAAGAGAAAAACCAAGTATCATTTATCAAATTCAACTTCACTAAATAGCATGGATTCATTTTCAAATAAATCATTCATAATAACAAAATGAATCAAGAGATCTTAAAATATGAAATTTTCAAAAATAAGATATCCAACCCTTCCTATTGGTTGAAAACCGAAAGCCACAATTAGCCTATGATTTAAAACTGTAAGGTCGCTTAGCCCCATTACAGGCCACCTAGGTCTCCGAAGAGATCGGAAAATCAAAATCAAAAATTATTTTATACAATAAATCGATAGAATGGAGATTAACTATCATTAAGCATAGTATCATGATCTTCAACTAGAGTAAACAATGCAAGTTAGAAGATGATACCGGAATAATTTTGATGCCAACTTTACCTAAGGCATCAAGATAGCTTGTGGTTGCAACCAAGGGATGATTCACCATTTAAGTCCATGGTCAACTTCAACACATCACTTTCCTTCAACCATGTGTGGTAGCTCCCCTACAATAGAAGATAAGATCTTTGGTACCCAAATGGCTTTGGGTCCTTGGGGGTGAGTTGGCCTAGGAATCCAAAGTGTCTTAACTACACTTGGATTTTTCTTGAATGCACAATCATAAATAGCATGGCCAAAAATACCGCAACAAAAATAATGTTCATTAAATTTCTTCTTTTCATTTTTATTATGGATATGAGATTTATTTTTAGAATGTTTGTCATGTGAAACATGATGAGTATGAGCATTCTTAAAAACCTCATTCATCTTCTTATAATTATGAGGTCTAATGGTAGAATGCATGGCATGAGAGGCATGATGAGCATGGGCATTCTTAGATAAATTATGTTTCTTTTGAGGTTTCCTAAATGAGATATTTTGATTTTTAGATTTAAAAGAGGAAGTATTAACTTTCCTACTCAAAATCAACATCTCATTTTTCAAATTATCTATGGATTTATGCAATGCATGCAATTGAGATTTCAACATGTTATTTTTAACTTTCAATTTTGAAATCATCATTCTTAAACTTCAATTTATCTTTTAAATCCACATTTTCATGTTTCAAAGCTTTTAGCTCAAGGTTCAAAGTATCATGGCAAGACTCAATAGAATTATTCTTTAATTTGTCATTTTCTAATTCTAATGCATGCACATGTGAGCTAAGCTCTAAATTTTCTTTCTTCAATTTTTTGTTTTCTTTATCTTTTCTAACAAGCAAGGCATATAATTTTTGACATTCATCAACTAGTTCTTCATATGGCATATTGAATGAACTAGAAGAGCTAGTACTAACATTATTATTATTATGACTAGAAGGAAAAGAGTGTACCTCAACTTTGGTACTTATGAGGCAAACTTTTGAAGTAGCTTCATAGTCATTGCTAGAGGGTGCTTCAAATGTGTGAGAGGTGGAGGTGGAAGCACTTGACCTCTTCCTTGCTTTGTTCTTCATACTTGGGCATTTTTCCTTCACATGCCTCTTTTCTTTGCAAGCATGACAAATTACTTTTCTTTTTCGACTCTTGGTGCTACTTCTTTAACTAGAAGAGCTATGGGCATCAAAACCAAGATTAGTAGTAGGTGTGTGACCATTGTCATCACCGCCTTCATCAAAAGTGTCAATCTCTTCGGTTTTCATAATCATATAAAACATTTAAAGTGGCCCATAAGTCATAAGCTGAAGAGCAATGCATGACTTTATCTAGGATGTCATTTGGTAATGTGCAAAGTATGTAATTCATGGCATCTCCATTATACTTAGACATTTTCTTATCCATTCCACTCCATGCATGCATGTCAACCTTAGGTTCAATGAATTCCCAATGTAACATGTTAAAGACTCCAAAACCTTTAGTCTTTAAATAATTGTACATCCTATACTTCCAAAGACCAAAGTTCGAGTCATCGAACCTAGGAGGTGAAGACGCTACACTCTCTAGAGCCATTTGTAGATCGAGACTAGATGTAGACGAGATGGTGAAATCTCAATCCACGACCCGTTCTGATACCAAATATAGGCGAAATGGCGACACTGGAGGGGGGGTGAATAGTATGTTTACTAAATTGATTAGCCTAAATCTGATTTTAATCATTTCTTGATTAGTTTAGGCAATTTGCGATTTGATGATTGGATGCGGAAGCGATAAATAATTAAGCAATTAAAATAAACAATAAAGCAATGCAAACACGTTAATTTATAGTGGTTCGGCCCCAATGCCTACTCCACTACCTAAGCACCCTGCTTAGGATTTCCAAACTAGTTTTACTAGATTAATTCGGTTTCCCTTACACAGAGGACTTTTCACTCGAAGAGTCTCACACTCGACCTAAGGTACTTCCACACCCAGAAGTCTCCGCCTTCTTATCGAGAGCACTCTTCCATCTCAACCCTAAGGGACAACTTGACTAATCCTAGTAACAACTAATTTTACAAAAGTGGCTTTACACCTAACACCAGGTAACCACTTATACCCACAAGACCTAACAACCTAGGTCTTACAAACTCAACTTCAAAGAAATGATAAATTAACAGTTAAAAATACAAGTGAAAAGAGCTTAAGATAAAACCAAGATTTTCTACTCTTTACCAAGACTTGTAGCCTCCAACTCGCCAGTAAATGTGCTTTGAGTCGAAGCCGAGTTGAGGAGCAGTTGGCGCTTGAAGACGAACTCGACAAAAGAACAAAGCGCACTGCAATCGATCTTTGGAAGGCTTAAATCCCTTCTTAGATGCTCAATAAAATCTGTAAGATTAAGGGGAGAAGGTTAAAAGAAGTTATATGAGGTATATTTATACCCTCATCAAGAAACGACAACTCAACAGATAGTTTTCTATCCGTTGCAGACCGTCGGTCGATTGACAAGGCTACTGGCCTTTTTCTTACCCTATTCGGTCGACCGCTCGATCGACCAAATTTAGGCTAAATTTTATTTTTCAGTCTGGTTTTCTTCCGCACTTTGTTTTCGGATTCCAACTTTCAACGACCATCAACTTGGAGAGCTTTCATGTGATCTTTGAGCCCGTCCAATACGTCTTTGGTGCACGCGTCGCTCTTCGAGAAATTCCATGACGAACCTGAGCACGACGATCAATGTCCTTCCGATTCCCTATTTCTTTCGATATTTTCGATCGAGGACATTGAACGCTAATTGATATGGAACCTGAAATATATTCTCAATGAAATCATTAGTCCCATGTTTGTTATCATCAAAACCGAGATTAAGACTAAGGTTGAAAACCTAAAGCCAACAATTCTTGTTTTCTTTAAATTGTATAAGTTGTCCTAAAATATTCATGGGTGGAATTCCAATGTCGGTACATACAATTCCTCACCCAAGGTAGCGTATAACGCTAGATAACATGTAGGACGTTGCGAGATGCTTAGCATATATGGAAACTTAGCTGGGAGATGACAAAACTTTCTAGGACTCCTAGTAAACATTTTGGAAACCTAGAACTATTAGGCGTGCACAATTTTGGAAGGGCAGCATTAATTTGTTGACCCTGTAGCCCGAATTAGAGCCAGATATAGGCAAGGGCCCGAAGTGTATATAAGGAAACCCTAGGACATTTGATTGTGTGATATGCTCGAGATGGTCCGTCGAGAAGCGTGGAGGTCAGAAATGACCAATGCTTAACTCGGCCAGTGTTTGGGTCTTGAGATGCACCAGCGGGCCCGCTAGGTGTCAGACCCTAGTTGGGTGGGACTAGCTATCCCTACCCCAGACGGTGCCCGGAAACTAGTGGATCATCCTAGTCGATGGGCCGGGATTTCTTGTTTACATCTTGCTATGATGAGGCCGGTTGGCCAGTGTGATTCTACCTTGTATGGTAGGGCTGGTTGTAGTCGGGATTCTAATACCATAAGTAGGCCCAAGGGCCGGATGCCGAAGACTTGATAGGCCAAGATGGCATGTTTTCACATATATGGTTTATACAGAATGACCCATAGGGTCAATAGTCACACTAGAAAGTAACTTACCTCCCTGAATATATATTATGTTGCCTTATATGTTATGCCTGAATAACTGAGGATTATGTGGAGGTTCGCAAGAACCGCTCACTGAGTCCCAAGTGGACTCACAGTTTGTTTCCTTGTTTTTTTTTGTAGAGCATGAGCAATGATTGTGACCTGTCGGCATGGTGCAACTGGAGGGTAGGTGGTGGTGCCATATCTCGTAGCGGCGTCCTTGGGTCATAGTCCAGTGTCTTAGTAGTTGTTTCCTTTTCTGCACTGACAGTTGTGTTTTGAAAAAGTTTGTAAAACTTTGATATTTGAGATGTTCAGTTTGTTCCGATGATGGTTTTCTATTTGGTTTGAAAACATATAATGTGAACCTTGAAAAACTTTAAATAAAGCTTGTATTGAGGTTTCTTTTTATCGGTATCTTCTGGTTTCTTATATGTCAATGTAGACAGTAGGCTTCAGGGTAGGATGTAGGCCCTGGCCGGTCACACTACGCTCAATTGGGGTGTGACATCATCATTCTCAATGGTTGCACATTGTGTAACAATATCAACTTCTCCAACATAACTAGTATCATAAAAGCTGGAATCTGCACTATAGATAGAAACATCCTGCAAATAATGTCTTACTATGATCAGGATTTATAGTCAAAGTCAACTAGAATCACTTTGGTGACATAAGGACTCCTTCAAATAATGAATCAGTATACTGACAGAACCCAGTGCAAGCAAGCTGAATCCCCTTAAATCATCAAATACAATTCAAAATCCACCGCCAAACAAGAATTCAGGCAAGTTTCAAAGGTGGCATACCTCCGGGAGAAGATACAGCGGTGACCTCCTTCACCGCCAGGGAAGCGGGGGTGGAAGAGCCAGCGCGGCTGACGACTGAGAAGGTCAGAGGGCGGCGGGAGGGGCAGCGAGGCACGGCCGAGCGAGGGAGAAGGGGCGGCGGGTAGGGAGGGAGGCGGTTGAGTGGGCCGCCACCGAACGAAGAATGATCAATCAAGTGAGTGCGATCGAAGTAAATCGGAGAGATGAAAAAGAATGGTGGTAGAAAAATCTAACCTTGTCGACGGAGATCCTGCGGATTCCACACTCCTTCGCCGAAATCAGAGGGGAGGCGTAGACGAGCACTGTGTCGTGGAAGCCAGCACCATAACGAGAACTGCCGAGTTCAATTCATCGGGGAAGCCAACATTGCAGCGAGGGTTTCTCATGCGAAGGAAACCGGGGAGAGGGCAGATCGCGAGTCGAAGAGGCGGAGGGGAGAGGGGAGATCGCTGAGGGGAGGGAGAGATCAAGGTGTAGGGTTTTAGTTTTAGGTTTTAAAATATAATTAAATGTATATATTTTATTAAGTAAATATATATTTTTTATTAAGAAAACGTAATTAACATTATTATATTTTAACCATCTAGATAAATATATATAATATCATATCTATATGTATCTATGTATATCTATATATTTAGATGTATCTATATATTTATATTATATATAATATATATTTATTATTTACTAAACATGGTGAGAGGTGAGGGTTGAGGGTTGAGAATTGAGAATTTAAATAATTTTATTATTTCAATTATTTTATTTTTTATTTTTTTATTTTTGAATTAATTTTTATTTAGTTTTAGATTTAGAAATGAGAGAGAGGAAATGAGAGACCGCTGGAAGGGCTAAAAAAATCTCCGGGGGCTCCGCTCGCTAACCGGCTAGTGGGACCGTCGAAGACTCTGCGTAGCGCAACATAAAAGGAGTTAGGGCAAATCAGTCGTCACACATCCTAACAACAATGTCCTCACAAAATATACTTTTTAGTGAGGGTCATGATGTTGTCCTCACAAAATATACTTTTTAGTGAGGGTCATATTAGACCCTCACTAAATGTAGGATTTCGTGAGGGTCACGATGTCCTCACAATATATACTATTTAGTGAGAGTCATATTCGACCCTCACAAAATGCAGGATTTCTTGAGGGTCACAATGTCCTCACATTATATACTTTTTAGTGAGGGTCATATTCGACCGTTATAAAATGCAGGATTTCGTGAGGGCCAAGATGTTGTCCTCACAATATATACTTTTTAGTGAGGGTCATATCTGACCCTCACAAAATATTTTATTTTTACTGACGAGTTCTCGTGAGGGTCATGGTATTTTTCTCATTATATATACTTTTTAGTGAGGGTCATACCCGACCCTCACAAAAGTATTCTTTTACTGACGGGCTTTCATGAGGGTCGACTAGTGACCCCCATAAATAGGTGGATTTAGTGAGGGTCGATGTACGACCCCCACCAAATCTCGTCACTAAAAACCAAATTTCTTGTAGTGGATAGAGGCCAATCCAGAAAAGTATCGGGCTATTCAAGAAATGTGAAGCCCATGCAACATAAAGGAGGTACAATAGCTCACTAGAAGGATGGCGGCTCTCTCCATATTCCCCTCCAGGACGACCGATCGAGCCGCTCCCTTCTTCAAAATCTTACAGAAAAAGAAGGACTTCCACTGGGCTGAAAAATGCAAACAGGACTTCGAAAATTTAAAATGGCTTCTCGCCAATTTGTCGGTTGTGGATAAACCGCGACAAGGAGAAACCTTGTTTCTTTATCTCAGTGTCACGGAGAACGCCCACAGCTTGGTCCTGATTCAAGGTAGGAAAAGGACCAAAAATTGATCTACTTCGTTAACAAAGTTCTCCAGGGACCTTAAATCAGGTACCAAAAGCTTGCCTTTGCCATAGTCATTTCGGCTCAAAGGCTGAGACTGTATATCCAGAGCCACCATATCCAAGTGCTCACTGAACAGCCTATGAGGCAAGTGCTGACTAAACCTGAACTCGCGGGGTGAATGATATCTTGGCCCGTGGAGCTTTCAGAATTCAACATCGAATACCAGCCCAAGGGTTCCATTAAGGCCCAGGCGTTAGCCGACTTTGTTGCCGAGTTCACCAACCAAGGAGATACCCCCAAGAAGGAGGAAACATGGATGTTATTTATGGATGGTGCTTCCAATGAAAAAGGGAGTCCCTTCAATTTTAGTTTAAAGCCATCAACAATCGGGCGGAGTACGAAGCCCTGATTGTCGGACAAAAGCTCGCTCAGGAAGTGAAAGCTCTAAACATTGTCATAAAAAATGACTCATGACTTATCGTAGGGCAAGTCAACAACACCTGCCAAGCAAGGGATCCCTCCCTCGAAAAGTACCTTGCATTAGTACTATCTCTAATCACTAACTTCGATAGTTACGTGATTCAGCACATACCTCAAGAGGAAAACACTCGGGCCGACTTGCTATCCAAGCTTACTAGCACTAAAAAACCCTAGAACAATAGGCCGATCATTTAGCAAGTCCTTGGACACCCATGCATCCAACCAGCTGACACCTCGGCTGAAATCCAGACAATTGAACAATGCACAGATTGGAGAATTCCCTACATCAATTACCTCAAGCAGGGCGAAATCCCGAAAGGCATCCCCAATCCGGGTTGATTCAAAAGAATGGAAAGCTACTACACACTTCTTGATAACTAGCTCTACAAAAGAGGACTCTCTCGACCGCTCCTCAAGTGTGTCACCCAACCTCGAACAGCCACCATAATGGCAGAAGTTCACAACGGCATCTACGGCAACCATATTGGAGGAAGGTCACTAGCGTCCAAAATCCTCCGAGCCGGCTACTTCTAGCCAATCATGAACATAGATTGTAGCCTCTGCGACAAATGTCAAAGGTTTTTGGAAGTCTCCCAATTGCACCCCGAACCATTGCACAGCTCGGACGTTAGATGGCCATTCCACAAATGGGGAATAGACCTCCTCGATCCATTTCCCCAGCATCGGGGCAATTCAAGTACTTGGCTGTAGCAATCGACTACTTCACCAAGTGGATAGAGGTCGAAGTCCTATCAACCATTGTAACTGATAAAGTTCAAAAGTTTGTCTGGAAAAATAACATTTGCAGATTCGGAGTACCACATGAGCTCATTAGAGACAACGGGTCGCAATTCACGGATCGTCGATTCTGAAGATTTTGCTCAAATCTTGGCATCAAACAACTATTCTCATTTGGCGAGCACCCACAAACGAATGGGATGGCCGAAGTGGCCAATAAAAGTAATCCTAACATGATTGAAGAAAAATCTCGATCGGGTCAAAACATACTGGGTCGACGAACTACCTGAGGTGCTATGGAATTACAACTTACACAACCACTCAATCTTCTACATCGGTAACCCCTTATCGCCTCGTCTATGGAGTAGAGGCTATGACCCTTGTTGAAATCACAAAGCCAAGCCTCCGCAGGATTGCCTTCGAAGAACAGGGCAATACAGAAGCCCGAGTCGCTAAGCTCAATCTTATCGAAGAAGAGCGAGAACTCGTCAAAATCAAAGAAGAGGTAATAAAGCTTAAGATTGCCCAAACGTAAGATAAGCGTGTTAGGCCCAGGAACTATGCAGAAGAAGACAAAACTGTGTTACAAGCGGCCCTTGACCCACATTACGCACCGTCCCTCCGCAACTAAAATCCTCCATCGGCACTATCAAACGCACGAGCAAACAAAACTCGATCTCCACCATTTCAAATTCGAACTCAGCACTCCACACGGAGACCAGCATTCGGTTTTCACCTGTTTGGCTCGCTGGCCTCAATGCCTATCCAAGGCTACCATGCCCCTAATGACCCCAAGCGTGCCTCTCGCGAGCTCGGTTTCCACCGAGTTTAGTCCTTGCAACAATTTTTGCTTCAGTATACTGGCTTTTAGGCTTCTGCTCAATTCCATCTATCATTGGAGGAGTGTAGCCAATATCAATGGTGTCCCAGCAACGATCATCCAACAATTTAATGAAAGCTCTCATTCGAGCCCTCCAATAAGCATAGTTTGTCCCGATGATAAATGGGAGAACATTGACAGAATTTTCCATAGGCATTTCTTCCATCTTAAGCTTGAAAGGTAAGATACACTCCAAGGATCTGTGCAGGTAAAGATTAGCACAACCGCTCTGATACCAATTGACAATATAGGTCTCTAAGGGAACTTCTATTAAGGACAATTGCATAGGGAGTTGCAACTTCTATTGCAACTACTACTAGTAGCAAAGTAAAAAACCAAAACATAAATCATACGCAAATACAAAGGTTTGTTTACGCAGTTCAGTGACAAAGCTTGTCACCTAATCTGTGGGACACTCACCGGACAGATGCCCAATCCACTCTCAATAAGTACAATATAAGTCTTCAGAATTTCACACTCCGAAATCCAACTACTAGTACTACAGTGAATTGGAAATAACAAAAATCTATTTGCTATTATAAGTACATACCAACTTGCCTCTCTATGACATCTCAGGCACAGAGTTTCATCCTCGACACAGTCCTTGTGTTGTAGTGAGTTAATAGCCCAAATCCATCTTCACTTGAAGATAAGAAAGGTAGATTGTTGCCTTTTTTCCACTCAGCGGTCTATAACTAGCAACTCTATTTCAACGCATTGAAGTGGATAGGAGTGGATCCATCGGAGAGGATCAATCAACTCAATTATTCTCTCACCTCTTTTGTAAGCAAAGTAGGCAACCCAAAAGACATAGCCATTACTCCACAAGAGAAACTAAAGGAAACTCCTAACTCCATGATGACCATTAACTCCATAAAGCACAATGATGACCATAACTTTCACCAAATGAATGACCAAGGCCATAAAGCTCCATGATGACCATAACTCCACCAATGTGAATGACCAAGGTCATAAAGTAGTAGGTACATGATGACCAAAAACTCCATTAATCATCATAAATGACCAAGTCCAAAAGTCATCATAAATGACCAAGTCCAAATGTCACCCATAAATGATCAAGTCCAAAAGTCACCATAAATGATAAATCAAGATTAACTCATCCATAAATACATATATAATATATATCATCAGGAATATTATATATATATATATATATACATATATATATATATGTAATCTCAGCAGCATTCAAGTAACATCGCAACAGGATAAACATCGCATCAGCATAAACTTCACTACATCAATAGCAATTGTAACTGACCAACAAGCAGTTATAACTGATTGTGTTGACATAGGAGACTTGCATATTCATATCTTCTCTTTCCTCATAAATAGAGAAGGCCAACCAACTTACATAAATGTCACTTAACAAAAGATCTTAACTTTAGCAGTTTCAAACTCAAAAGATAACCATAACACATCATAATACTTCGGCCATAAATGCTTCAAAAAAAACCATCGTCATAAAAGCTTCAAGAAAAATCGTCAGCCCATTAATGAAGACCACTTCATTTCTTCCATAATTGACTTCGGTCATAAAGGCTTCAAGATAACCACCCAACCTGAATAAATGCTGACTTAAACATTGATCATTAACATCAGTTCAAAATAGTCAGCTCTAAATCACCATAAATCAAAGACCATTAAAGATCACAGGAGTAACGCCTAAAGATCACAGGAGTAACGCCTACAAATAATTAAAGAGGACCTCTGCATACTCAAGAGATTAAATAGGCAATAAAAAAGTAATTAACAATGATTAAAAATATCAGAGATATAAAAGAGAATCATCATTAATATTGGAAACCAAATGTCAGCATTTGCGCAGCATCCTTATCCTGAGATCCATAGATTGCATGAGCAATTGTAACTATCTTCAACATAAGAATAACTCCTCATAGATGTGACTGTACATTTAAACTAAGAATAAATTAGAATATTGTTGCCAAATATAGCCAACATAAAAAAAGCCAACACTAACAGGCAAGAAGGAAGATATCTCTTTTATTTCATAAAATCCCACAAAGGAAATAGTTACACTTAGAAACCCATATAGGGCTACTCTAATTAAGAAAGAAACACTTTCGAACATAGACCCACTTGGAGAGCGTATTGGAAGCATAGTCATCGACCAAGCTGCGAAAGCAAGAAGTTCCGGCTCAGAGTCCTGCTACCAGGATTCAGCGGTGTGCACAAATTGGGTCATGGAAGCTCCTGCAACCCAGGAGTTGGAAGAATAGGCACAGAAGGAATTCAAAGTGGCGGCGGGCAAAACTAAGAACCACTTACAAGAGTTCTAAGCCAACATGGTGTTTCTAGAAAACTATGGAAACAGGCTCCGCCTTCACTGTAAGCCCGATTGTACAGACCTACACTTAGAACTTCTTCTCCTGCTCAAATCCTCAAGCCCGATGGTACAAACCCATGATCAAATGAAAGCAACATTTAATAGAACGATAGACACCTCCTAATCCATGATTTCTATAACACACAACAAGTAGGGGGCTATTTATAGGCCCAGAACACAAACCGTCACTGTGACTGACGGATCCACGAGGCATATCCTCTGTCAAAATATAACTAATGCTTAACTCACCAACCATCCTACCTTATCAGAAAAATATACACCCGCCATCTCCGGGATCGACCTCGACCTATTCTAGGAAATCTCACTGCGAGATTTTCGAACAACAACGTCGTCCTTCCCTGTAATACAAATAGACACAGCGCACCCAAGTAACCCTAAGTTCCAATTCTATAACCTCCACCTTGGAGTCCCCCTAACTTTAGCGTCGAAGTATCTCTTGCAGGTCCCTCCCACCAGCGTCACAAGGAGAGACACCGAACCAGACCGAAAGGCCCCAACTCTCAGGCAGGAACAAGTGCTAATTATACTTTTTGGATTTCATGATAATTTATGAGCAATTTTTCCAAATTTTCTATGAATTGCCCTCATTTCAACGTCGGGAACCCCTTTAACTATCGATGGGTCATGAAATTTGGACATTTATAACTTATCTAACTTTAAAATTTCTAGAAATTTTTTATCGAAGAATTTTCTTTATGTTGTTTTGTTGCGACCTTGCTTTTCCCTTTTCGTAATACATCATACTATTTTTCAATTGATCTAACTATATATGTTTAATCACCACTTGCATCACTTTCAAATTGAAGGCTTTCTTTGAGTTTGAAACACAAAATTAATCGCTTATACAAATGCTCGGTCCAATTTTTTCATTATCTTTAAGAGCATGTTTGTTTCATAGGATAAAAGAGGATAAGATAAAAGATGGATTTATATTCATTATTTATTTAGTGCAAGGATTAGAAGAAAATAAGATTAGAAGAATATATAATTAATGTTATATCCGATGTACACCGGATTTAAAAAATTATTGTCGAATACTTCCTCATTGGGCACTTTAATATCCTATCCTATCTAGTAAAATTAAGCATGTTCTCGCCTGAAGTCGGGTACTGCAAGCCTCCGCGTCTCTTGGTCCAACGCAACTCCAGTAATGACCTGCAAAGACACTCCAACGCTCAAGTGAGAAGGAATCCAAGATGATGGGTATGGAATCGAAACAGGGAGTATACCTGATGTGCATCGTGTATATTTTATGAGGCAGGCCTAGGTGTTTAGGGATGATGTCTCCCAAATCTCACGGGGATATGCCTTGAATGGATCGATTCTTATCCCTTAGATTGCAGGCTCATTACTGCCAAATTCCTAACGATAAATGTAGGATGTTGATATCCTTGTTCAGTCAGATGGAGCCTCGGGGCTAAGTTGTAGCAGGTCCGACCTGAGTCTGGTGTATCAGTAGGGATGCTTCCGGGCCCAATCTGTCCGAGCCCAAAGAGCTGATCTAGTCCACAGCCCCCAAGCTTGGTTAGAGTCCAAGGATTTCATGTCAATCTCTAATAATGTGTCGACCTCTTCTTGTATGTCGAGCTCTTTACATGTGCTGAGCATTTGATCTCGTCCGAGCTTCAGTCTTTGGGTAAGCATGTTCTTAATTCTATCTTCTGTCGACTCGTCGAGGTAGGTGAGATCAGTGTATCTTGGCCTTATCGTTTTGCGACTTTTTAGTTTCTTCACCTAGTATGGTGGCTGTGGAAAGAGGGAGTACCTTTTTCACGTGTCCACCTCTTATTAGTGCTTGATTTTCCAGCATTTAATTCTGGCAGGGAGTAATCATGATGCAGAGATATGGCCGTTCATTTTTGAGGCGTTTGGGTGTCTGTCCATGATGGGGTGATCGTCTAGGATTCACTTTGCTATTTGAGCGTGAGTGGCCGATTGTTCGATTAGGAAGTTATCGCTTCCTGGGCTTTAAAACTCCCTCATTTCCTTCATTTTGAGCTTTCTCGTGTTCTAATTTCTTGCATACTTCTTGTTTCTCCCTCCCGAAGCTTTCGTCGATGACATCGTCACCCCGTTCGCTGTCTTGTTCGCTTTCATCTGTTCTCGATGAGTCCTCATGACCCCACCTTTCATTTCTTCTTTGTCGAGGTCGGCCTTAGGTTTATAGGTTGTACTCACTCATCCTCATTTATTAGGGTTCATGTTTCATTGGGTTGATGGGTAAGAAGGGCATTAGCTTTGAGATGGTAATAGGTAGACTGAGGACTGCGTGGACTCGTACCACTGATTCCATGAAGAAACAAAAAGGGAGAGGTTGGGGATGAGCAACCAAGGGAGCATTGTGGGGTTCCACAACCATGTCATGTTGTTCTGAGAAGGCGACGAGGAGGCTTTCGAGTGCCTACCTTGCTTTGTCGAGGATAGGGTCTTTCACACCCGGGAGGATCCTGAATTTATCTTCACGTACCGGGCTTTTTTCGAGGATCTCGGTGTTAAGTTTTCCTTCACCGACTTTGAGTGTGGCATCCTTGTCCAACTGAACGTTGCCCCAACACATCTCCATCTGAATAGTCGGGTCTTCGTCATTTTGATGGAGTACTTTGTCATTGAGCCCAATATCTTCTTTATTTTTCCAAGCAAAGGAAACACTGAATGGGTAGTGGATCTCTTTGAGCAATACTCTTGGGAAAAGACTGGTCGGGCTCTTCAAGAGCTCTTACAAGGGTTTCAAGAAGAAGTTCTTTAGAGTTCGGCCCTGCAAAAGCGACTGGTCGTTCTTTTTAGAGAGGGTGTTGGTTGGCTAGAGGTTTCTTCTCTACTAGAAACCCGAGCCTGCCAATATTTTGATGTTGGACGATGACTTCTCCTCGCTGACAGAGAAAGTCATGATTCGATTCTTGGACAACTGCAGTCTATCTACTCCCTTCTCCTATAGAGAGTTGCTGAGATGGGATCAAGATGAGACTAGAGCCATTGCACATATTAGTAAGTTGGCTAGCCGGGGAGTTCCATGTTGTTTCTTTGTGTTCTAGTCTTCTGATCGGGATTTTGATGTTCGAGAAGATGTGATGGCCCCCAAGATGAATCCAACCACCATTCAAATGAAGCTGGAACAATTGAAGGGGAAGGCGATGGTGACCGATGACTCTCCTCCTAGGAGTCTTCCCCCTCCAAGGACGATATGGATAGGCGAGCAAAAGACGACCCCTTTGGAGAAGAAAAGCTCTTCAAGGACTAACAGACCTCTGCCATCTTCATCTTCGACTCCTTCCCCAGCTCCTTCGAGGAAGCAGAAGGAAAGGAACAAGGCTCTAGCTGTTGTGGAGGCGGGCTCTCCTCCTAGGAGGACCGTAGAGGAGGGGACCCACTCTCGCACCCCCAAGCACCCAGGGATGGCGGATCCCGTCCAAGCCCAACTTTGACTTCATGGTTTCCACGGCTCAGCCAGGGTGGAGTCTATGTGGTCTAGGAACTTCCCTATCCACCTCTAATGCGGTGAGCACCTTCAGTTGGACGAGGACGTCAGTCTATTGGAGAGGGTCGGACTTGTTGGGATGCTGAGATATCTGGAGGTCCAAACGGTTCGCCTGGACAGGATGGTGCGGGTCGCGAATAAGAGGTTGGCACCAATGTAGGAGGCAATGGCAATGCTAGCTCGCGAGATGGATGGTTGAAGCTCAACCATCAACTATAGCTGAAGGAGAAAGAGGCGAAGATCTCCAACCTCGAAGGAGCCCTTGCAAAGATCGGCAAGGAGGTGTTGTTACTGTGGGAAGAGTTGGTTGGCTCCAAAGTTGAGGCCAAGGCCGCCAGGAAGAAAGCCGAAGCCCGGGGCAAAGAGTTGGAGACGACACAGCTTAAATTTAACGCCATGGTGGAATCAGACGCCGGATTAAGGGCTAAGATTGCCCGGTTGCAACCCGAGGTAAGTTGACTCGAGGGGGAAGTTCTCAGACTCGAGGGCGAGGTTGACGACTATCGGGACGAGGCCGTTCTGTAATATGCTACGGGTTTTGATATGGTGTTGGAGCTAGCCAGATTCCCTCGACTTGAGAGCTGACTTCTATGAGGCCGAATATTTCAAAGAGATCAGAGATGGCACTTTGGTCAACCAACTTGATGTGGTGGAGGGGGAGGCTTTTGTGTTAGTGAGGGAAGTCGAGGGAGAGTCCATGCTGACTATTGTTGAGCCGACTTCCCCTTTGATTCTTGTGATGGTGACAAACGTCTATGGAAGTGATGCCCCTCTTGAGGCCGCTGATGTTCCTCCAAACTCATCTTAGTGAATCTATAATTTCAGACATTCATATTACTTTATGTTCCTGTCTGAGGATTGGAGATGTCGGTCCAACTTGGTGTCTCTCCTAGTTAGGTGCAACTCCGTCGGTGAGGGCACCTGCAAACGACACTACGACGCTAAAGTTAGTGAGACTCCAAGGTGGAGGTAATGGGAAATGGAACTTTTGTTACATGAGACGTGTCATGTATGTATTTATTGCAGGTGGAGGTGATGTCACCGTTCGATAATCTTGCAGAGATATTGCTCAAAATGGATCAAGACTGATCCCAAAGATAGCGGGCATGTAGTGGCATATCCCTCGTGATAAGGAAGGACATGGATGTACTTCCTTGTATGATCGGGGTGGAACCCCCGGGCGGAGCCATTTGGTCTGGCTTGAGTCAGGTTCTAGAGTATGGCCGGGTGGAGCCCTGGGTTGAGTCGTCTGGTTTCGGCTTTATTTGGATTGTGGGGCACTGCTATGTCTAATCCGATCGGGCCCAATAGTACTGTCACACCCCGACTGAGGGTAGTGTGACTGATCAGGGCCCATATCCTGCCCTGTAGCCTACTGTCTACACTGACATCAAGAAACCAAAATATATCAACTGAAAGAAACTTAACATACTTTATAAAAAGTTTGCAAGTCACAATATACAAGTTTTTCAAAACAAGAAGAAACATCAACATCAAATCCAAATGGTCAAATATCAAGTTTTACAATTCTTTTCAATTACAACTGTCAGTGCAGAAATAAAACCAACATAACTAGGACTAGTCTAAGACTCATGGTCGCCGCTACGAGATATGGCACCGCCTCCGCCCTCCAGCTACGCCATGTCGACACTAAGCTATTGCTCATGCTCTGCAAAAATAAAAATAAACTGTGAGTCCACTTGGGACTCAGTGAGTGGCTCAAATGAACCTCCACATAAGCCTCAGACATGCATATATATCATACAAGGCAATAAAGAAATGTACAAGGAGGTAAAGTGTGTTTCTAATTCAACTACAGACCCATCAGTACCAACTGTACATGATAACCTGCCACCTTGGCTTATCAAGCCTCTAGCATCCGGCCCTTGGGCCTACTCATAGCAATATATTCTAGCTACAGCCGTCCCTACCATATCAGGTAATATCATACTGGCCATCGGCCACATCATCTCAAGATGCAAGCAAACAATCCCGAGCCGTTGACTAGGATGGCCACTAGTCTCCGGACACCGTCTGGGGTAAGGATAGCTAGTCCCACCCAACTGGGGTCTGGCACCTAGCGAGCCCGCTAGCGCACCTCTAGACCCAACTGGCCGAGCTGAGCATTGGTCATTCCTGACCTCCTCGCTCCTCGACGGACCATCTCAACAACATTACACAATCAATATCCTAGGGTTTCCATATATATATATATATATATACTTCGGGCCTTTGCCCATATCTAGCTATGTCCGGCTACCAGGTCAACAATTCATGCCGCCCCTTTTAGTATATGTGCACCTACAATCTCTAAGTTTCCAAAAATATACAAGCAGTCATAGAAGTATTATCGTCTCATATCTAAGTTTCCATAAATGTGCTATGAACATCTAGTGACACCTTACATGTTACCTAGCCTTCTACACTGTCTTAGGTGAGAATTTCCATGAGTCAACCTTGGAATACCATCCAAGGACATTTAGGGTAGCATGCATAATCTAAAGAAAAATGCTCAAATATTACATCATTCATCATAATGCACATACCTAACAATTCTTATGCTACCTTAGGAATATTAGCTCAATAAGGAGCAACTATCTAGCATGGCAAGGTAGTAATAAATTTAAATAACATGTATGAATTATAAAACATGGTAACATTGTCAACATCCAAGTTTAAGGATCAAATGTTAAGTATGGTTACAATCTAGCATTTCTACAATTCAAATCAGTTAAGCTACTTGCTAAGTTTGGTGTTCTTCCTAAGTATTGTCATATCCATATGTGTGATCCCTAAGATCATGAAATTTCCATCTAAGGCAAGTCTCTCCTCCTCTCCCCAACCTTGGCCAAACCATGAGCAAGGGAAACCTTGCTCGGCCAAGGTCCTTGGGGTAGGGGAAAAATGGAAGAGACTTTAGCTATACTTTGTCTCTTCAATTCCACATACTTCTTAAATACCAATGATCAACTTACCCTTCCCCTCACCCTTGGCCGAACCCTCTTCATGAATTTTAGGGTTCATTTGGCCACTTCAAGGGGCTTTAGAGGGGACTTGCTTCATATTATGTAAGGAGTTCAAATGACTGCATCAAAACAGTGGTATAAGGGCATCTAAGGGCCTTCTCGCCGTCAAGGGAATCGAGGAAAATTTTGGCATGACCTTTCCTCTTTTCCCATGACTCAACAGCCCCAAAAATACACAAATCGGAGATTAAAACAGCGAGATCCGACAAGAAACATCATAAAACAGTGAGTACATATCGTTGAAATCATGGATTGTCGAAAAAAATCGCGACAACTCGACCTATCATCTAGGATTCGGCCACCCGCCTCCCCCAAACTGTTAAAGCCTTAACCACTCACCTAGATCGCCAAGAAATAAGAATCGGGTGACGACGACTTGAGAATTTCCGGCGACGATGTGAATTCCGGATCGATCCAAGCCCCAAGCCCCCTCCTTGCTCCTTCTCCTCTTTCTCCCATGCGGCCTTGTGCGACTCAATGGTTGAGTCGCACGGCTGCCATATGGGGGGGTTTTATCCCCTCAACCATCTTTCCAAAGATGGTTTCAAGGCTCACTTAAGTCATACTCGGAACTCGACTAAACCCGAACTCGAGTCGGGTTCCGACCCAACCCATAAAATGACTCGAGTTAACTTAATTTAAGGTATGATTTTATAAAAGGAAAGTTAATTATCCAATAAACTTCATGATTCATTAGCCGAGTCATACCTTTTCATTTGAGGCGATCCTGAGGCTCGACTCGACTACCCCCGGGTCCGACGCGCTGCACCAAAATAGATTTTTATATTATGAAACTTTTTTCGGGTCTTACAAGTACTTATCCAGTCCACTTGACTTTGGATTGCTACCCTTCGGGGCCTCTAATACTCACCCCCTTTTCGGGGTTTTGAACTATTGACCTTCGTGGTCTTGTAAATACATTCTTGGATGCATTGTTTTCCTGCCATGTCTTTCTTGCATTATTTTTTATGTCTCTTCATGCCTTTTTATTGTTTGTGGTGTTTTGCTTGCGGGTACTGATGTCGTCTGGCCGACAAGCACTCCTAGAGCCAAGCATGGCACTTAGGGCTGCTTTGCCTTAGCCGATAGCTATTCGGGATGAAGGGCGTTTTGGTGCCTCTTTGGCCAAAGTCAGCTAGTCGATAGCTGCTTCTTAGGGATACGAGACACCCTTAGATATTTAGGTTGAGGCCAAAGTCCTGTCAAGGTAGGTTTAGGACCGAGGTTACCTCTTTAGTAGTTTTTCATAGGGCTGATGGCCCTTCGGATTCGATCTTTATCGAAGTTGTTCGCGTCTAGATTTAGAAGTCATCCCTGAGGCTAGGAGCCACATTTGGGGTTTTAGAAGGCGTTGAGAACACCGCAGTTGATCTCGCTTGGAGTTGGAGACCGCGTTTTGGGCCGAGGAAGACATTGAGGATGCCTAGGTCTTCAAGGGTGCTAAGGTCGTATGTGGTGGCGCTAAGGCCGAGGATCGTATTTTTTATCAAGCTGAACTCGTTGGGAGCATAAGCCAAGACCATGCCTCAGGTCATGCTCATTTAGAGCAAGGCCGCATTCCGAGCTCAGGTCTTTAAGGGTGTTGAGGCCATAAGTAGTGTCGTTTAGGCCGAGGACCATGATTGCGATCAAGCTGAGCTTGCGGTGAGCATAAGGCAAGACTACGCTTGGGGTCATGCTCATTTAGGTAGGGGCCACATTTCGGGCCCTAGTCTTCAAGGGTGCTGAGGTCGAGGACCGCGCTTGGGGTCAAGCTGAGCTCATGAGTAGCATAAGGCAAGACCACGCCCGGGGTCATGCTCATTTAGAGTGAGGGCGGCATTTTGGGCACAAGCCTTTAAGAGCGCTGAGACTGTAAGTAGTGGCGCTGAGGTCGGGGACCACACTTGGGGTCAAGTCGAGCTTGCGGGGAGCATAAGGCAAGATCACGCCTAGGGTCACACTCATTTAGAGAGGGGTCGCATTCCGAGTGTGGGCCTTCAAGGGCGTTGAGGCCGAGGATCGAGCTTGAGGTCAAGTCGATCTCGTGGGGAGTGTAAGGTAAGACCACGCCTAAGGCTGAGAAGGATATATTTGCCGTATAGGAGAGATATTGCTCCCATATTGGGGTGTCGTTCTTGTCATGAGTTCATGGGATTTCCTTCGTTGTGTGTTATGAGATAGTTGTGAATTACCTAGATGCACACACATAGATATGGAGAAAGAAAATAATCTTTATTAAATTAAAGGAGATTGATAGTACATCGAGTCCATGACTTCGGCTCTGCTGGGACCATGACTTCGGCTACGAAGGCGGGCCTATATGGAGTTTACGAAGTAGACGATTGCACTATTGCATTATAGCCACATAACTCCTCGGGCCAGTGTCCTTGAACTTGGTTAAGCTTCTTTCTAAGCCATGTGAGGATGCCTTTGTTAGCTGCCTCGGTCAAGCTATTGGTTGGGTAGAGGGTCCTACGGTTAGTTTCCTGCTTGGCTGTTCGGACTGTGACCGAGATGTTGTTCGACTGGATGCTTGGTCGGCCATGGACTAGTTGAATGACCGGCATGTTGTTTTGAAGCTTCTTGATGCCGGCAAATTTGGATGGTAGGTTGGCTCGGGTGCTTTCCCCTCAAGGTATGTGTTGAATTAGACATTTATCAGCATTAGTTATCAACAAATGGGCTAATATAGGTACCTTTCAATTGAGGGGTCCCTTGCTTGGAAGTCATCGTTAACTTGTCCGATGACAAGCTGTGAGTTTTCGTCTCCCTTGCCTTTGATTTCGATGACATGTTAGGAACCCTTTAGGTCAACTCAGTTTAGGTTGGTGAAGCTCACACACAGCTGGCACCTGCTTGATTTTGTTTTGACCATCGCGGTGTTCATGAGCCGTGGGGTGAATCTAATTCCTTTGATAAACTTTGCATTCGATGGTTCTCTGGTCTCTTCTGGCGACGCTTGCTTGTTCTCGGCTCTAAGCTTTCTTTCCTTCTGTGCCACGGGCTTGACTCAAGGTTCGATGGCGTGCTCATGATAGATGACTTTGGGGTCTATCCTTAGCATGTCGATGGGAGTCCATGCGAGCTGGTCGGCATTATTTTTGGGCGGAGTACCGAGCAGAGTGTTGAGCATCACTTGCTTCGGCGATGCTTCCACCTGTGCGGGCTCCAGGCCATTGGCGAGTTGGGGCCGCTTTTGGACGTCCCCTCTTGGGTCTAGCTCGATTATTCTCAGTTGTTGCTCTGTGTGTGGAACACCAAGTGCAATTGCAGGGGGTAGAGTGCTTAACACTTCTCCAGTTTTAACTGACTTATGCTTTAAGTACTCATTGTAGCACATGCGGGCTTCCTTTTAGTCGGTATGGACCACTCCAACCTCTATTTCCAAAATTGAGAATTTGAGTGCGAGGTGGGGGGTTAAGACGACAACTTGTAGGTTGTTCAGTGAAGGTCTCGTCATAATCATGTGATAAGGTTGGGGATACCAATGACCAAATACTGTACGTCGGTCGTCTTAGCTTTCGGCTATGAATCAAACGTCATCCTTAGCCACACTTAGTCTCAGATGTTGACTCGCTCTCCGAGAACCCAACAAAGTCTCTGTCGTAGGGGTGGAGTGAGGCTTCAGTCAATTACATCTTCCTAAATATTGAGTGGAACAGGGTGTCGGGCGAGATCCCCTAGTCCACCAAAACTTTTCTGACAATAAAGTGTTGGCCTAAAGTTTTCAACCAAGGTTTTGATGATAACAAACATGGAACTAATGATTTCATGGAGAAATATTTTCAGGTTCCAAGTTGGGTTGTGCGCGACGTTCGCGATCGAAAAAATCGTAGAGATCACAAAATCGGAAACACATGTCAAGCTCGATTTTCATCGAGAAGTTAGATTATAGGTTTATGGTGTCTAGAATTCATGTGTAATCCTCTTTAAGATGGAAAAGAACCCAAAAACCCGAAGACCTATTAGCTGAAAAATTGGCCTGGAACCAAGTTATCGATCGATGTTCGTCCGATCCTCGTTCAACTGACGGTCAATCAGAGATCGACCAAAATGTTACTGGAATATCCAATAACTGATCGGTTTAAGATCGTCCAATCCTCAATTGATCGAGATTTGGCTGAAGTTCGATTGAAATGTCCAACAGCTCTTCTTATAGTTGTTTCAATCTGTTGGACCCAGAACTTGAGTGGTGTTTTGCCTTTTTAAAAGGCCTTAACAGTCTTCCTATGTACCATTGGAACTTATTGAGCCATCATTTGATCTTGTGTGAGCCCCTTGAAAGAGCTATTATTTGATTCTTGACCTAATTAAGCTTGAAAGTTATCTTTGCCTTTGCTCTTCAAATATTCTATCTTCAGAAGGCATCAAGATTACTAGGTTGCATCATTTGGAGCTAAGTATTTGTTTGATGTATTTATAGCTCCTTTTGTGTTGTATTTTGTGATATATTTGTTGTATTTCAAGTTGTAAAAACCTAGATTGCTAGGTTTGTGAGTTTGGTGGTTGCCTTGGTGTAGAGGCATAAGTCCACTGGTGTGAACTTGGTTTGCTAGGGTTAGTCATATAATCCCTCAAAGAAGAGGTGTCCTAGGTACTCTCAGGGTGAGAGTAACCCCCGAGTGTGAGGGTTGGAGCCCTAGCTTGCAAATCCTCTTGTATGATACACTTTAAACTAGTAAGGTAGAGTTTAAAATCCTAAGTAGGGTGCTTAGGTAGTGGAGTAGACAGGGTTACCGAACCACTATAAATATTTGTGTTAGCATTGGCACTTAATTGTGTGTTTACTTGTTTATTCGCTTCTGTAATTTAGTAAGTTGAATCGTGCTTAACCTAAGAATTAGATAACATACTATTCATCTCCACCTAGTGTTGGCCATTCGCCAAAAAGTTGGTATCAGAGCGGGTCATAGATTGAGATTTCACCATCTCTTATACATCGAACTCAATTCCTAGAATGATATTATAGTCTATTTTGTCTACACCACCTAGGTTCGATAGCTTAAACTTTGGTCTTTGAAAACATAGGATGTATACCGTTTTAAAGACTCGAGGTTTAGGAGTATTTAATATGTTGAAAATTGAATTCGTTGAACCTAGTAATGAAATGCATGCATGGACTAAAAATGAAATTGATTTATTTAATTGAAATGCTAGAGCAATGAATTGTTTATATTGTTCATTTCCGAATGGAATATTTGAAAAAGTCAACTTTTGGGCTACTTTGAACATGTTTTATAACTATACTAAAACCGAAGAGATAACTACTTTCATTGAAGGTGGTGATGACAATGGTCATCCCCCTACTACTAATGTCTCGTTTGATGCCCATAGTATCTCTAGTCAAAGGAGTGATACTAGGTGCCGAAAAAGAAAAGTGGTTTTAATTCTACTCTTGCAAGGAAAAGGGGCACACTAAGAAGCATTGCCCTACTTTGAAGAAAAAGGCATTGTCCTATATTATTTAGATCTCATTGTTCGGCTGATTTGCTCTGCTGCTGTCTCGACTGCCCCAATGTTGCTCGAGGGTATTCTGCTCCAACTTTGGCATCGATGATTGTGGTCATTTCAATAGCGGCTAAGCTCCTTCTGTGATTGATGTAGCAGCCGAGTTGTCCTTTCCATATCAAATTCTCGATCTAGTCTTTAAGCACCACACAATCCTTGGTGGTGTACCCATAGGTGCGATGAAATCTGCACTTCTTACTTCTATTGGCGTTGGGCGGTACCTTCTGCTTCCTAGTATTACTGGGATGTTTGAGAAGTTATAGGTCATAGATCTCTCAGAGAATTATCTCCATTTTGGTATTCAGTGGGGGTGTATTCGTCATATCTGGCGCTAGGTTGGGGCAGCGACCTCTTTCTTTTGTCATCATCTTATTATCGACGATCTCTCCCTTCTCCATTCTTATCGAACTTCTTCACTTTCTTGTGCTCAGTGCTATCTTTGTGGGTTTATTTGTCAACCTTTCAGGCCTCTCTGAGCTCTTCCATCTCCATGTCGCATACTGCTCGTTCTTAGAACTCGATTATATTTTTCGGCTTGGACAAAGCTATTTGGTTCGAAACTGTTTGGGCTTCAGGCCATGCTTTTTAGTATACAACTCGATGTGAGGGTCGAGGTTAAGGATCTCCATAGCCACGGCGTGGAATCTCTTCAGGTACTCCCTCAGTGGTTTATTCTGCCCTTATTTGATATAGTAGAGGGAGTCCTCGATCTTGGAATAGATTCGAGACGAGATGAACTGGTTGACGAATGTCTTGGAGAGCTCCTGGAAGGTATGTACAGAGCTAGACATGAGGGTGGAGAACCATAACAGTGCGGTTTTTTCTAGAAAGGTTGGAAAAACTCGACACAAGATAAAGTCGGTAGCGCCATTGAGAAGCATCATTGATTTGAACATTGTCATATGGGTGGTTGGATCACCCATGCCGTCATAAGGTTGGATAGTTATTGGCAATTTGAAGTTGTAGGGGAGACGGACCGTGATGATGTGTTCCACGAACGGTCCTGAGTCAGCGGCAGGGGGAGGAACGACCTCTATAGCCCTGGTTCCTTCTCTCTGGTATTGCGTGTGGGAGATATCGTCTCTAAAGACTGTGGTTGATCTCCTAGTTCTTCGTGGTGGCTATCTTCTTATTGGACTTCTTCACTTTTTTATCCTCGACGCTATATTTATTAGTCTTTCTATCAGCCTTTGTAGCCTCTTTGAGCTCTTCCATCTCTATGTAGCATATTGCTCGTTCCCAAAACATAGCCATAGTTCTTAGTTTGGACAAAGTTATCTTGTCCACGAACTATCCGGGCTTCAGGCTGATCTTGATAGAATACAACTCGATGTGAGGGTCGAGGTTAGGGATCTCCAAGGCCATGGTGTTGAATCTCTTCATATATTCCCTCAGTGGTTCATTATCCCTGCTTGATGTAGTGGATGGAGTCCTCGATCTTGGAATAGATCCGAGATGAGGAGAATTGGTTGATGAACGCCCGGTAGAGCTCCTAGAAGGTGTGTACGGATCCTGACGGGAGGGTGGAGAACCATAGCAGCGTGACCTTTTCCAGGAAGGTGAGGAAGACTCAACATAAAATGGAGCTACTGT
The DNA here is from genome assembly GCA_034359265.1 of Canna indica. Taxonomy (NCBI): domain Eukaryota; kingdom Viridiplantae; phylum Streptophyta; class Magnoliopsida; order Zingiberales; family Cannaceae; genus Canna; species Canna indica. The sequence goes on along the minus strand of CP136895.1, from coordinate 22,599,353 downwards.
GGGGAAGGCTTGGCATAAAATAGAGTCGGTAGCACCGTTGAGAAGTATCATCGATTTGAACATCATCAGATGGGTGGTCGAATCACCCGTGTCATCATAAGGTTGGAGAGTAGCCAACAATTTGAAGTTGTTGGGGAGAGGAACTGCCATGATGCACTCCTTAAACAGTCCTGAGTTCACGGTGGGGGGAGGAACAACCTTTGTGGCTCTGGTTCCTTCTTTATGGTGTTACGTGTGAGAGATCTCGTCTCTAAAGACTAAGGTTGGTCCTAGTTCTCTCATGGTGCCTATCTTCTTCGTGCTTTGAGCGGCAAGGCTCGTGCTCAGTTGGATCATATTCTTTGGACTGCTTTAGCGCGTCGACTTAGGCTATCAGTCTTTGATTTTGTGTTTGGAGATAAACGATCAGGCATCATAGCTCTTCCAGCGTTGAGTCAGTGGGCACCGGAGCATCACTCCTTGCCGTGTTAGCGTATCTAGGTAGCAGGGAACGTTGCTGCTAGGTTGTTGCATGTTGGCGGCAACGTTCACCTGACTCTGGGAATACCATGGTGTGACAGGTAAGGTTTACTCGACCCTACGACGAGCGCCAAATGTTCTCACCTAAAGTCAGGGTGCTGCAAGCCTCCGCATCTCCTCGCCCAATGTGACTCTTGTGGCGACCTGCAAAGATACTCTGACGTTCAAGTGATAAGGAACCCCAGATGATGGGTATAGGATTGAAACATAGAGTATACCTGATGTGCGTCGTGTATATTTTATGAGGCTGGTATGGGTGTTTGAGGATGATGTCTCCCGAAATCTCGTAGCCATTAATTCGTAGCCATCAGACCACTTGATAATTTTTCCATTAAAACGGTTTTAATAATCTGAATCCAAATTTTAAAAAAAATATGACTCGCTGCTGAACTAGTATATTCGTGTTATTATTTAGTTTTTAAAAATATTTTAATATATAATATGTAGTATAAGAGTTAATTAAGAAGGGACTGAGGAGGAGTAGGGTTGACATCCTCTGAAAAATGATCTCTCTTCTTTCTTGATTTATTATATTTTATTTGCATGCTACTGAATAAAAAAATTAATAAATTTATAAATATATATAAACAAGAAATGATTTCTTCTCGTCTAAACTTCTCTCATTTTTTCAAATTTTTATCTTTATTTTTATTTCACTTATATTTTTATTTTTACCCCTATTCTCAAACTTTTTTTCATTTTTCTCATCTAAATTTTCCTTTTCAAATTTTTACCTCATTTATTTTCTCTATATGCACATATTTTGATATTTTTTATTTTTTATTTATTATTTTTTGAATAATAATTATAAATATTTTTTATTTATTGAATTTTTTTATATTAGTTGTAGGGTTTTGAAATATTATTTTTTTAGTTTGTTATTTAAAAATAGTATTTTAAAATATAAAAAAAAATATGTAATTTAGAATAATTTAAATATATTATTTTCTATATTTTTTTCAACTTATTATCGTATATTTATATTATATTTGATTTTTATCCATAAAAATCTTATTATTTTTACATTTTTAAATTTTTTGATCATTGAAATTCATATAAATTAATGTTTTTAAAATTATATAGAAATATTTAATATTTAATTTTATTTATTATGAATATTAAATTATTGTTACAAAATTAATTTAAAAAATAAAATTAAAATTAATTTATAATTGAAGTTTAAAAAAAATTTAAAAAAAATATAAAAAATAGTTTTAAATTTATATTTATATAACTTCAAACTAAAAGTACGTTAAAAAATGTGAAAATATTAAAAAAAAAATTAATAGACTATTCTATTCATATATAATAATATATTAAAAATACAAAATTTAATTTTAAATTTTTTTGTAAAATGTTAATAATATAGTAATTTATTCTTGAAAAGTATAGGTATATAATTATTTAATTCTAAATTTTTTATTTAAATTATTAAGAATATTATTGTTTGGCGGGTGTTAGTCATTTTTTTTTGGCCTTTGTGTCGGTGGTAGAGGAAGGTGGAGATGCGGCCAGAGACATCGGGAGGAAGCCTGTAGTATGCGGGTTCTCTGATGTATTTTTGGAGGAGTGCCAGGGTTACCTCTAGAGAGAGATCGAATTCTGTATCAATTTATAGTCGGGGGTGAAGCCGAACTCCATTCCTTCGTATCGGATGACACCAGCTGAGTTGAGGGAGTTGAAGTCCCAGTTGTAGAAGCTGCTTGATCTGGGTTTCATTTGCCTCAGTGTTTCGTCTTGGGGTGCTCCAGTGCTCTTTGTAAAGAAGAAAGATGGGTTCATGTGAATATGCATTGATTACCGACAGCTTAACAAGGTAACAGTGAAGAATCGGTAGCCGTTGCCCAGGATTGATGATTTGTTTGATCAGCTTCAAGGAGCGCAGTAGTTATCTAAGATTGACCTACGGTCAGGGTATCATTAGTTGAGGATTCGGGATAGTAACGTCCCTAAGACTACTTTCAGGTCATGGTTTGGGCATTTTGAGTTTCTGGTGATGTCATTTGGGCTGACTAATGTACCTGCAGCATTTATGTACCTGATGAACCAAGTGTTCAAGGAATACTTGGATAAGTTTGTGATTGTATTCATTGATGACATTTTGATTTATTCCAGGAGCAGGGAGGAGCATGCTGAGCACTTGAGGGTAGTTCTGAAAACTCTTATGGAGCACAGGTTGTATGCCAAATTCTCCAAGTGCGAGTTCTGGCTAGAGAGCGTAGGGTTTCTTGGTCATGTGGTGTCCAAGGAAGGAATAAAGGTGAATCCTGCAAAGATAGAGACAGTTCAGAACTAGAAGAGGCCGACCAATGTCTCGGAGATTCGCAATTTTCTAGGGTTGGCAGGTTACTACAGAAAGTTTGTGGAGAATTTATCCAGGATTACAGCGCCATTGACCCGCCTGATCCAGAAGAAGGTCAAGTTCGAATGTGACAGTAGGTGCGAGGAGAGCTTTCTGAAGCTCAAAGACTGCTTGACGTCGACGCCAGTTCTAGAAGTACCCTCGGGTTCAGGAGGTTTTGTTGTTTATTGTGATGCCTCCCGAGTTGGCTTGGGTTGTGTGCTGATGCAGAATGGCAGAGAAGATGGCTTGAGTTGTTGAAGGACTATGACTGCATGATCATGTACCATCCAGGAAAGGCTAATGTGGTAGCTGATGCTCTGAGCAGGAAGTCTATAGGCAGTCCGACGCATTTGGCAGTCAGGAGGAGGCAGTTGGCTCAGGATTTGGCCTTATATTTGGATGGCGGAGCAGTCTTGTCAGTATCAAATTCTGGTACGCTGGTGGCTCACTTGATAGTGCAGTCCACATTGGTTGACATGCTGCGGGCAGCGCGGGAGGAGGATGCCTTTTGTGCACTCACTAAGGATCTGGCCAAAAGAGGAGATGCAGATAATGGGTTCAATGTGGACTCGGAGGGCGTCCTGAGGTTTAAGAACCAGGTTGTGGTACCAGATATGGCCGAGGATCGCAGGCAGGTGCTGGAGATGGCTTATGGATCCTCCTATACTATGCATTCGGGAGCCACGAAGATGTACCATGACCTAAGGCAGAACTATTGGTGGAAGGACATAAAAAGAGAAGTGGCTGAGTTTGTGTCTAGGTGCTTAGTGTGTCAGCAGGTGAAAGCTGAACATTTGAAGCCGGCAGGGTTACTCCAGAACTTAGGGGTACCGGAGTGGAAATGAGAGAAGATAACCATGGATTTCATGATTGGGTTGCCAAAGTCCGGGAAAGGCAATGACTCTACTTGGGTAGTGGTGGATCGCCTAACCAAGTCATCGCACTTCATACCAATCAAGACGACCTTTTCAGCCGAGCAGTATGCGAGGTTGTTTTTGGATCGGATCGTTGCTTATCATGGAGTTCCAGTTATGATTATCTCATATCGGGGCACTTAGTTCACGGCTTGATTTTGGCAGTCCTTTTAGGAGGCGTTGGGCACTCAGGTTCGGTTCAGTACCACATTTCACCCTCGGACGGATGGTAAGTCAGAGCGGACTATTCAGACACTAGAGGATATGTTGAGGGCATGTGTCTTAGACCTGGAGGGGAGTTGGGAGAGACACCTACCTTTGATTGAGTTTACTTATAATAATAGCTACCACACTAGCATTGGGATGGCTCCCTTTGAGGCGTTGTACGGACGGAGGTACAGGTCGCTTGTAGGCTGGTTTGAGGCAGGAGATTCCCTTATGATGGGACCTGATCTGGTGGAGGAGGCTATGGAAAAAGTGAAGCAAATCAGATAGAGGCTGTTAGCAGCTCAGAGTCGCCAAAAGATGTATGCGGATGGAAAGGCCAAGGAGGTAGAGTTTGCTGAGGGGGATATGGTGTTCCTCAAGGTGTCCCCTATGAAAGGGGTAGTGAGGTTTGGTAAGAAAGAAAAGCTAAGCCCTAGGTTCATTGGGTCATTTCCTATTTTCAGGCGCAAGGGAGCCGTGGCCTATGAGTTGGCCCTACCTCCTAGTATGGACCGAGTACATCTAGTATTCCATGTGTCTATGCTGAAGAGGTATATTCGGGATGAGTCCCATGTGATCGAGCCTACGACAGTAGAGGTGGATTCAACAGTCTCATATGAGGGAGAGTTATCCTTCATTGTTTGATGTTGTGGTGAGTCCTTATTTTCTTTTCTGAAATTCGAGGACGAATTTTCTTTAAGAAAGGAGGATTGTAATATCCCAGATATTTAAATTTATTATTTTTTCTTTTATGTATATTTGCCAGCCCAGCGGACTAGTTCGTGGTCGAGTCGAGTCGACTCATGGTCCGGAGCGAGCTTGTGAGCTCGGCTAAGTAGAATATAAATTTATAAATTTATAAATTTTTAGGCTTGGGTAGTTGAGAGTATTTAATTTGGTGTTGTGTGCGCATAATTGCTAATTATGTTCATATGAGTGTTTAATTAATTATTCGTGATTTATTAGAATGAGATTAATTAAATTATTTAAGTCTATCGGGTTAGCGGGTTTTGGTTTTGGCTTAAGGTGGATGCGAGTTGTGAATTAAGGGTGTAAGGGCTTAGGGTTGAGGAAGGTTTATAAAAAACCCCGCTCATGACTTGTGGCTCCTATTTTGGAGCCACCTAAAAAGTTGAGAAAGGGAGCTTGCCGCCAAGCCAAGCCAAGCCGCCAGCCCCCTTTCCCTTTTCTCTTTGGAGCCGCAGCCACCTACAGCCGAGCAGAGCCGCCAGATTCTTCTTCCTCTTCCTCTCTTCCGTCTTTCTCTTTGGAGCATAGCCGAGAGGAGCCGAGCCGAACCGTCTGCTTCCTCTCCCTCTCTTCTTTCCCCTTGGAGCTATTTTTTTGGGTTGAGCCGTCGGCCTTTTGAAGTCGGATTCGAGGCCGTCGTCCGGGATTTCTTTCCTAATATTTTTCTAAATTAAGGTGAGTGGTTTATCCTCTCTCTTCGGGATTTTAATCGAATTTTTTGAAGCCGTTCGTGACGGCTCGGCATTTATGCCTTGTTCTTAGATTTTCTTCGAGTTCTTGCCATGTTTTCTTGATGTGCAAATCATGATTTATTCTCTCAATTTGGTTTCTTTATTTGTGGATTCCATGCTTAGGATTAAATATGTGATTTTGGTAGAAATCATGTGGTAGGATTAAGATCTTGATAATGACTAATTAAGGGTTCTTGAGAAGGGGTTCTTGATCATAATGCTTGATTCTTGATTAGGAATTCTTGTTATATGTGCTAGTTTTTATTTAGTGAAAATTATGAGATTGTATGCATGACTGGCATGATGATTTGAATCTGTGATGTTAAAAATTTAGGAATTTAATTCTGTAAAATTCGAATTTTATTTCATGTTGTGCTGGAAATTTCAGCTTTCTGAAATTTATGTGATGTTTATTGAATCTGGGCTGATTTTTTATTTCTCCGTTATTATGTGATTTGATCTCTGATTATAGTCGCGTAACCTATCGTTTTGACCAAAAAATATAGTTTGGAAACATAGGACACACTTTGAAGAGTAGATTCATGGTATACACAACACTTCTGGGCAGAACAAAACCTTAAAACAAAACTCTAAAACAAAACCCTAATTGAGATGATCTAAATTTTAATTCTATAATTAAAATTGGGTCTAAGGGTGAGAATAATCTATTATGAACCAACTTACAAGGTATTCATGAAATAAAACCACACAGGTTCATGACATTGCGGGTCTAAGGGGTAAGGGTCAGGTTTGAAGTGTTGAGACGCTTCATAGTGAGGACACCCTTAGGACACCGTAGGAGAATCTTGACTTAGGTCTTGATGCGCCATATCCTTGGGAATGGCGGAGCGGCTCATTTAGGAGCCGGGTTACGGGCTACGCCCATGTGGTTGGATGTAAATTTTCAACCTGCAAGATAAGTTCGGAGGGCCCCCGATTATCCTCATATGTGCGCGGTTACCTTTAGGCATGGTAGGGATTCGACCCGATACACCTCTTGATGGTGATGTTGCCTTTAGACATGGTTGGAATTCGACCCGATGCACCTCTTGACGGTGATGTTGCCTTTGGGCATGGTAGGGATTCGACCCGATGCACCTCTTGACTGTGATGTTGCCTCTAGGTATGGTAGAGATTCAACCCTATGCACCTCATTGATGGTGATGTTGCCTTTGGGCATGGTAGGGCTTTGACCTGATGCACCTCTGTGTAGGGCTGTCCATTGTTCGGTTCAAACCGAACCGAACCGAAAAACCGAACCGAAATTTTCGGTTCGGTTCGGTTTCAACCATTGTAGGTTCGGTTCTTTGACCCGAACCGAACCGAAATTTGTATTTCGGTTCGGATTCGGTTCCCGGAATTCGGGAACCGACCCGAACCGAAAACCGAATTAATTAAAAAAATATTTTTTTTTTAATTTTTAACTGAATTAAGTAAATAAGTATTAAATAATTATTTTTAATTTTTAATTTTTAATCAAATTAATTAAAAATTCGGTTTTCGGGTTGAAAACCGAACCGAACCGAATTATTTCGGTTCGGGTTAAATCGGGTTATGAAATGTTCGGTTCGGGTTCGGGTTCGGGTGTGGGTAAAGAAAAAATTTCGATTTGGCCAAATTCGGTTCGGTTCGGTTCGGTTCGAACCGAATGGACAGCCCTACCTCTGTGATGGTGATGTTGCCTTTGGGCATGGTAGGGCTCGACCTGATGCACATTATTAGGTGACGTTGCCCTCGGGCATGGTAGGTCTTCGGCCTGATGCACCTCTTTGAAGAACTAGATGTCGTGGGCATGAGTGGCCTGTTGGCCTGGTAGCTAGTCACACATTTGTGACATTGGCTCTGTAGAGATAGACATATTCTTATTATCTCTGTGATGTTGATTTATGAGGGTTGGTAAAATTGCTCATCGAGTTAGTTGAACTCATCCGTTGTTGTTGTTTTGTTTTGTTTTACAGAGCCTGATCGATGAGGTGGGCTGGAGCACTTGGCGCAGTTGGAGGGCAGAGGAGCCACATGATCTCACAGCAGTCATAGTTAGGGGTCGTAGTCGAGTCTGTAGTAGGTTGTCATGCACTTTTATTTTGGTATTTGGAGTTGTAGTCCCGTGGGGACATTAATGTTTTATTCAGTTTTATTCATTAAAAGAACTGTTGTTCTTCGATTTATTTCCGCACTTGAGATATGTATTTAAAACATTGTTTTTTTGAAATGAAAATCTATTTTGGTTCTTTTATTATTAAAAGTTGTTATTTACTTTTTGTTTATGATGTTGGCATGTGCATGAGTTAGGCTTCGGGGTATAGGCACGTATACTTTGGCCGGTCACGTGATCCTGAGTTGGGGCGTGATAGGTATTTACCCGTTTATGACGGGTATAGGGGTAGTTTCCTACCCGCGGGGATTTCACGGATAATTTTTCTTACTCGTTTATTATATGGGGCGGGTACGGATGTTATAGTACCCATACCCGCGGGTACTCGTTACCCGTGAGAATTAGTAAATTATAATATTATCATCGGTACATATACTAAAAAAAGTCCTAACCTAATTCAATACTCATATATTTTATATTTTGAAACCTTATGATGTTATTATTAACAAAATATTGTGTGTTTATTAAAATAAAGTTGATATACTTGAAGAGTTGAAATGTTATTAAAATATTATAATTTACATTTTTTAAAAGTGTCATGGGTACGCGCCAATACCCATGGGTATCCGTCCCCCCGCGGGTAATTAAATGAGAATCTATTTTTTATACCCGTGGGAAATAAACGAGTTGCGAGTACCCGTTTATTTCGCGGGGTGAGTAGCGGGTAGGCACCCCTCATATCCGCTCTGCTTCGTTGGCATCCCTAATTCCAAACGCACTATGTAATTTTATGCATTAATCTCTCAAATAAAAAAATTACTATATACAAATAAACTTATTCATCTGAGTCTAGTATTGCTGATTAGACACTGAAATAATTTTAAAACTGAAGAGGATGAATGTGTAAATTGAACTTAAAAGGGGAATGTTTGTGTAATTTAACCTAACAAAGAAATTAAAAATAACGGGAGGGGAGAGAGATAAGAAGAGCAGAAAAAAAAGGCACTCCCATCACATCTCTATCTCTCTTTCTCTCTCTCTCTCTCACACATCGGCCAAACGTTTTCTCGCGTAAGCAGCTTTTTCCTTCCCCTTCTCAGATGAAATCTCCTCCTTTTAAGTCCTAAACAAATCCACTTTAAATACACCCCTTTGACCTCCTCTATATATCCGTCCCACCTCTATTTCTTCTCTTCTTCGCTTTTCTTCCTTCTTCTTCTTCTTCTTCTTCTTCTTCTTCTTCTTCTTTGCTGCATTCCACCACAAAGCTGGGCCGACGACGAGAGGATGGTGGTGGGGGAGCGAGAATAGGAGGTGGACGTTGCGCGACTCAGCCATGAGGGAAGGCGGAGGTGGCGGAGCTGGAAACCGCAAGGCAACGTCCCCCGACGTCAAACCCCTCTCTCCGTGGGGCGTCGTCCACAATGCCAAGCACTCGCCATATTCCTGGTCCTCTTCTAGGGATTGTAAGTCCTTATTTGTCTTTCACCCTCTCTTCATATTCCTCTTCCTCTCCACGTTGCTCCTCTACTTCCTCTACACCTACAACCTCCTCCTCTCCCCCTTGTCTACCTGCGACACCTCCGCAGCCGCCGATGGCGTCCTCCACCTCTCCTCCGCCAATCTCACGGCCCGCATTCACAACGGCACCGACGCCGGCGTACGTAGATCATCGCCTTCCCCGCCGCGGCCGCCGGCTGTGGTGTCTCGCCCTCAATCCCCTGCTCCCGTCGCTGCCTCTGCGACGACGGGCCTGCAGCACATTGTGTTCGGCATCGCGGCCTCTTCCAAGCTGTGGGAGAAGCGAAAGGAGTACATCAAGGTCTGGTGGCGGCCCCGACAGATGCGCGGCTTCGTCTGGCTCGACAAGCCCGTTAAGGAGCTCAAAGCCACCGATCCCGCCCTCCCTGTTCTCAAAATCTCCGGCGACACCTCCAAGTTCCCCTACACCCACCGGAAGGGCGATCGCTCCGCCATCCGCATCTCCCGCATCGTCTCCGAGACGTACCACCTCGGCCTCTCCAACGTGCGGTGGTTCGTCATGGGGGATGACGACACCGTCTTCCTCCCCGACAACCTCGCCGGCGTCCTCTCCCGCCTCGACCACCGCCAGCCCTACTACATCGGCTCCATCTCCGAGTCCCACCTCCAGAACATTTTCTTCTCCTACAACATGGCCTTCGGCGGCGGCGGGTTCGCCATCAGCGCCCCCCTCGCGGCCGCTCTCTCCAAAATCCAGGACCGCTGCCTGAACCGCTACCCGGCACTCTACGGCAGTGACGACCGAATCCAAGCCTGCATGGCGGAGCTCGGCGTTCCTCTCACCCGCCACCCCGGTTTCCACCAATTCGATGTCTACGGCGACCTCCGCGGCATTCTTTCCGCTCACCCCGTCGCACCCCTCGTCTCCCTCCACCACCTCGACGTCGTCCAGCCGCTCTTCCCTGAGGCCGCCTCTCGTGCCGGTGCCATCCGCCGCCTGTTCGAGGGTCCGGTTCGCCTCGACTCCGCCGGGGTGATGCAGCAGTCCATCTGCTACCAGTCGCGGCGGCTCTGGACGGTGTCCGTAGCCTGGGGATTCGCCGTGATGGTCGTCCGCGGGGTGATGTCGCCGCGGGAAATGGAGACACCGGCGCGGACGTTCCTCAACTGGTACCCCCGCGCAGACTACATAGCCTATTCGTTCAACACCCGTCCGGTGGCGCGCAACCCGTGCCAGAAGCCCTACGTCTACTACCTCGCCTCCGCCCGCTATGACGCCGCCCGCCGCACCACCGTGACCGAGTACAAGCTCCATCCAGAGACCCGCTCGCTGTGTCGGTGGCGGATTGCCGAACCTTCGGCGTACGTCGAACGCATCGTCGTCCACAAGACTCCCGACCCAGGCCTCTGGGACAGAGTAATTAAACCACTAACCCTCAGTAATCAAAGCCAATGCAGAATGTTTCACTAATTAATATTCTAATCCTTGGATTTGCAATACCAAAACTGGCAGGCCCCGAGGAGGAACTGCTGCAAGGTGGTGTCGTCGCCGAAGGAGGCGAAGGGGCGAGACAAAACAATGGTGATCGACGTGGGGACGTGCAGAGAAGGCGAGATCAGCGGGATAAATAAGCGGTGAAGGTAGCTTTTCCCTCTCTGTCGCCCACCAATTGTTCGTAGTTATGGCAATATGGGATATGTACGCTAAAAAACACAATAGAATGTTGAGGCTGTTGTAAGAATTCTTTGTTCGTCGATGGATCACCGTCTCTTTTGGGCATCAGATTCACACGCGGCGCGTGGGGTAAATGGCCGGCGAAGTAGCCGGTGTTGGTGGTGTGCGCGGTGCGAAGGTGGGGATGGATTTTGTAAGGTAGTGTGTGGGAGTAGGGAGCAGAGCACTTGGACAAAGTGGGAAAGAAAGGATGTTGTTGTCTCATCATTATTTTAGTGACAATGACTTGAGGTTAAATAGCATGGGCTATAATGACTTAAAGACAATATAAAGGAGATTCTTACTTTGTAGTGTGTGCTTCGTTTGCTTCTCTTTTTCTGTTCTTCACCAGCTGCGAGTTTCTCGAGAGGCACAGGTGGCACAGTTTGTAATTATTTACTATTTTTTGGGTTAAATTTTAACTTTAGTTATGATTTTATCAATTTGGTCCTCCAACTTTAGAATATATCGATTTAATCCAACATTTTCACCATGAGTCGCTCCAAGTACTCCGGGTGGTGACGGAGGGCACAGACTCTCTTTTGATTTGAATAACAGAACATGGAAGATCTCGTGTACGTGGTTGAAAGAATCATATATACTTCTCCGAAGTTGCACCACGAGTCACGTGATGCACGTGACTTAATTTTGATATAAATTTAGATTATATCATTGATTTGGGACGAAAATAATTAAATTAACAGAAAATACAAAAATACAAAAAATAAAGTTGATATTTTCTAAAATTTGAGCGGACTAAATTGATAAAGTTGCAAGGGCCAAATTAGAACTAACCTTTATGTTTCACAATTATTATCAATCGTCTGGGAGAAGAGTTGAACAAAGAAACGCACATTGAGAGAGAGAGAGAGAGAGTCATGACTCATGACTTCATGAGGTGGTGAGCGAGCGACGTGGGGAAGGTCGCTTGAGGCATCGTCGCCACCTGGCATCACAAGGTCAGGCAGGCTGAGCTGTACTCCGCTGCTCCATGCATGCGGCGGAGACAGCTGCCCTCCCATTCCCAGCCCACTGCAGTCTGAACAGCTTAATATTGTGTGCGAGTGAGAGTTTTAATTGCATGCAAGAGGGAAGATTGAAGAAGACAGTGTTACTTTTGTCTCTATGAAACGTACAGGGACAACATCTGGATATTTGATAGAGTTTTGATCTGTGCTTGTCTGTCTTTACTGCATGGACTTCCTTTTGCGTTTAAATTTACAGCCAAATGTTATTATTGGGATGGAAAGGGCCGGAACTAAAAAGTTACCTGAATTTTACCTCACTCACTTTGCTTATATAATTTTCTTCCCCTCTTGTGTCCTCTTAATTTTACTCACCTGCTCGGAGACACGTAAGAGGATCGAGTACTTCAATTGCATTGACCTACCTGACTAGGTATGGTCCCACCTGTATTCGTTTCTACGCCTATGTCTAGAGTAGAGTTGTCCAGTCTACTCTCATCAACCTAACCTCACTTGATGAGAAAAGCAATAAATTTTGGATAAATTATAGTTTGGCTCTTGAACTTTAAATGCTAGGGCTGTTCATGGGTACGGGTCGACCCAATGAACCCGATTACCCGACCCAACCCAATTAGTTTCGGTCGGGTTGGGTCGGGTAATCGGGTCAGTTCGGGTCAAACCCGACCAAACACGATTTCAATTGGGTCTGGTATCGGGTTTTATACTTTGAAACCCGATTACCCGATACCCGACCCGATTACCCGATTAAAAATAATATAAAATTATTTCCTTCCCCATTTTACCCGATACCCGATTCGGCGATTCCCCAGCCCTAACTTTTTTTCTCTCGAGTCTCGACCTTCTCCCCTCGCTTCCTTCCCCAATCGCGAATCGCAGTGGACAGCCGGCGGTGTGTGAGTCGGGACTCGCGGTGGAATCGGCAGGGGTTGCAACCATCGGCGGCCGTCGATTCCTTCTGGCCTACCGGCGAGCGGCGGCCTTCCCTTCGCGTGAACAACCCTAGCGGCGGCCTTCCAGTCTACGGCGAGTCCACGCCTCCATTCTTCTCGCCGAGCCTGTATCAGTGTGCAACCTTCTCCATTGTCCTCACCTAGTCGCCCAGCAGCCTTCTCCGTTGTCCTCACCTAGTCGCCGAGCAACCTGTCGCCGATTCCTCTGTCCGCACTTCGTAGGTAATGTTCGCACTTCACGGGTAATTTTAAAGCTTCACAATAGGATAAAACTAATGCAATCTTAATATCTTACTGCTCGTGTGCAGCCTTCTCCATTGTCCTCAGTCCTCACCTAGTCGCCGAGCAGCCCTCTCTATTGTTCTCACCTAGTCGCTCGAGTTGTAGGTTCCTTGTTCACAGAATCACAGGTATACACTATTACAGTATTACTACTGAATCCTTTGAGTTTTAATTCATTAGGGTTTTAGTTCAGTTTCAATTCATAATTTTTTTTCTATAAATTGGGTTGGTGAAACTGCTACTATAGAGCAATGTGAATTGAAGTGTTAGCTGCATGGTTAAATTTATTTGTTTCAATTTACAATTTTTCAGTTTCAATTCACAATTCACAGTTGCATATATCATATAGATTCCTTGTTTAGCTTTATGGTTAAATTTGTTTGATTTTTCACCATGTTAATATATATTAGGTTATATATATATATTAGGTTAGCACAATTCACAATTCACAGTGTTAGCTGAATTGAACAATGTTAATATATATCAGGTTATATATATGTCTGGTTAAACTCCTTGCTAAAATAGTAAAACATGTATTTATATATATTACTTATGTTGTTTGAGTCCCATGCTTCTTTTTTTTACTTAAGTAAAGTGTCTGGTAAATTTATTTATATGTCTGGTAATATGATAATATCCCTGAGTCCCTTGCTAAAACATAAGTAAAGTCTTAGCTGCCTGGTTACATGTATTTATGTTGTTTGAGTACCATCCTTCTTTTTTTTTAAAAAGGCTAAATGGCAAAGGAAAACGAACTTGAAACTAGTGGTACTCAAAATACTAGTAGTGGAACTGTAGTTGAAAGTTCTCCCACTCCAACGGCAACAAGTAGAGATATGCAACTAGAGACTCAATCGCAAGCTCCATCAGGACCACCAGAAGATCCAACACAAGTTGGAATTTTAGAAAGTGCATCACAAGAAAAAGATTCTCAATCATTATCAAAAGATGTATTGAAAAGAAAACCAACTAGAGCTCCTTCTAATGCTTGGAATCATTTTACTAGAGAAAAAGATAGGGTTGTATGCAATTATTGTAAGAAAACATATGCTTGCAATGCTGCTTGTCATGGTACCACAAATTTATTAAAACATTTGAGGACATGTGAGAAAAATCCAAATAGAGAAATTGATAAGAAGCAGAAAACAATTGTTCTTGGCAAGCAATGCGAGGGTGATCCTGATACCACTGTTAGTATGAAACTTGCTGAATTTAATCAAGAAAAGACACGGGCTGCACTTGTCAAGATGATAATTGTTGATGAAATTCCTTTTAGATTTGTTCAGAATCAAGGATTTAAAGATTTCATATCAGAGGTTCAACCAAGATTTAAAATTCCTTCTCGTATCACTATTGGTAGAGACTGCATGGAATTGTTTAAAGAGGAGAGAAAGAAATTGAAAAGCATATTGTCCAAGAATCATCAAATGATTTCACTTACTACTGATACTTGGACTTCAATTCAGAATATGAATTATATGTGTGTGACTGCTCATTATGTTGATGACGAATGAGAATTAAATAAGAAAATATTGAGTTTTGGTTTGATTGCTGATCACAAAGGTGAAACCATAGGGAAAGCTTTAGAAAAATGCTTGAAAGATTGGGAAGTTTTGAAAGTTTGTTGTATTACCGTTGATAATGCAAGTGCGAATAATCTGGCTATTGCATATTTAGTTAGAGGCATGACTTATTGGAATGGTGTTACTTTGTTAAACGGAGAGTACATGCATTTGAGATGTTGTGCACATATTCTGAACTTAATTGTTAGTGATGGGTTGAAGGAATTTGATAATTCTATTAGCAAGATAAGAGCTTCTTGTAAGTTTGTTAAGTCATCTCCAGCTAGATTGGCTACTTTCAAGAGGTGTGCAGAAGAGGCAAACATAACTAGTAAGGCAATGGTTACACTTGATGTGCCAACTAGGTGGAATTCAACTTATATGATGTTAGATGTGGCTGAAAAATTTGAAAAAGCATTCATGCGGCTTGAATTTGAGGATCCTTCTTATATAATAGCTCTTGAGAATGAAGGAGGACCTCCTACTTTTGGTGATTGGAATCGTGCACGTGTCTTTTTGAAGTTTTTGAAAGTTTTTTATGATGCAAGTCTTTCTTTTTCTGGATCATTGCATGTCACATCTAACGTGTTCTTCCATAAATTGTGTGACATTCAAAAGTTGTTAACAAAGTGGAGGCAAAGCGATGATGTGGTGCTATAAAGTATGGCAAATAGTATGAAGATCAAATTTGATAAATATTGGAAAAATGATGGAAATCTAAATTATCTATTATTTGTATCTGTTTTTCTTGATCCGCGTTACAAGTTGGAGTATATTGAGTTTTGTTTTCAATGGATGTATGGTACTGAAAAGTACAACCAGACAATGACAAAATTGAAGGATCTCATTCATAAATTGTTTGAGCATTATACCATGTTTCATCCCCCTATTGATAGTGCTGATTCTAGTAGTTTACCATCAAGTGCTACCTCGCAGTCTCATATCAATAATGAGGATGATGATCCCAAAGATGATTGGCAAGATGAATTTAGATTGAAAGTGAAGAAAAAACAAGGTGAGGTGAAAAGAAATGAGTTGGAAAGATACTTGGAGGATGATGTTGAAGACAACTTTGATGAATTTGATATATTAAAATGGTGGAAAATGAAAAAAATAATGTATCATGTTCTCTCTTGTATGGCTAGGGACATATTGGTTGTTCCAGTTTCTACTGTATCATCGGAGTCTGCATTTAGCACGGGAGGTCGAGTTCTTGATCCATTTCGTAGTTCCTTACATCCTTCTACTGTTGAGGCTTTGGTTTGCACTCAGAATTGGTTAAGAAAACGAGTTGCATTAGATGAAATTGAGAATATAGAATCAGGTATAAACACTAAAAGTTCAAATCTATAATTTTTTTTTACTTATTGTTATAATTTTTATTATTCTTCTCACTTTTATTATTTTATTGTTAGAGTTGTTGGAAATTCAGAATTAAGCTTTTTCTATGATTCGAGCGATGTTTTGAATTTGAAGCCTTGAAGGTAACATATTAACATTATTCGTTTAATAATGTAATATAAAAATATTCTAACACTTTGCTTGGATTATTGCAGGTTCAGATGAAGCTTTTGGTTTATCAATATTCTAACATTTTGTTTCTTAAGTTCTATGTGTGTATAGGATAATTTAGTTGGTTGTACTTATCATTATGATAAGTTTATTTTGTTGGCTGGTGCCACTTTATGATTAGCATGGCTAAGTGTTGGAATCAGGTATTGCAACATTCTATTTTTTTCATTATCTAGCTGTTATATTTTTCCTGCTTATTTTTTTTCAGTTCAAACTCTCTTTTACTTTGGTTATTTAATACCAGAGAATCTCAAATGCATTAGAATCTAACTTACAAAGTTACAATAGAATGTATTGAATACATATGCTATTAGATAAACGAATGAACTTAGATTTTTCTTAGGTCGCAAGCAACTAAGGATAAATCTCGCAACTATCTAACACCCATATGCTAACTAAGGATTTAATTCATTTCAATTGAACAATTGATGCATGGTTGATTAGATAATTGTCTAGTTATGCTAAAATTAATGAAATTTGTTTGAATTTATTTATTTTGTCAAATTCTTCAAAAAAAATAACTTTTAAAAAAGTAAATTTGATTGCTCACATTTTAATTATGATGATTCTTTTTGTGATAGATAAAATCTAACCAAAGTAAGGTGGTCTTTTATTATAATTAGTGTAAGTAAGTGTATAGACTAATCACATAGTACTTTTTGTACCATTTTTTTTCAAGAAAAAACTCACCTATTGGTCAGGTTACATTCCAAAGCTGGGTAGAGAAGGAAGAGGATCAATGATCGTGAACTTCTCGCCAGGTTATAGCATGTCTCCATATTCTTTTAGGATGAGATTATTATTATTAAGCTCAGAAGCATTTATACACTTATTACAGTCAAGGCTTGAGATATTTACATAATTACAACTCATAGCCTATCAATCAAATAAGGGAACAAAACTATTAAAGAAATATCTATTCCTACAATGTTCAGAAATAGAAAAATCAAAACATAGTCCTTTCTTGAAACAACACACTTTAGCTCCTCTCCAGATAAATTGAGACCTGCTAAAAGGTGAGCCATCTTGTTGTCTTCTATGTTCAAACGAAATCATCCCTTAACAAGTAGCTTTTCAGCAATATGAAGAATGTCCTTCACCAGGTGTTTGCAAAACCAAAGAGCTTTTGTTTTATTGTTCAGTATATCCACAGTCATCTTGCAGTTAGTGAAATTTTTTAAATATTTGATGTTTAACTGTTTAGCTTTTAAAAGGTATAACCATATTATGTTGAGCTCAGCAATGAATACATTTGGCATTACAGCACTACTAATTCCCATCAAAACATCCTCTTTCTTCTCATTCAATATGCAGAAACTCATGCATGCCTTGTTACTTAGCTTAACCCAGGCTGCATCATAGAATATCCAAAATTTTGTGTCAAGGCCTTCAAGCAATTGATTTGTGACAGCAACATCATTTGGACCATTTCTGTTATCAGTGTTAGCCAGTTCCATTTATTAGTGTTTCTGTTTTAGGCTGATACCTCACATTTATATCAGCATCCCCCATGTTCAATATGTTTAATTGAGAAAGTTCAGCAAGCACCCTATAGATCAAGGAGTTTACGCCACCCCTTTTCCTTTGAAACATTTATCATTCTTGTTTTTCCACGGGTACCATAGTCCGGTTATAATGCAACTGATTAAATGCATTTTCATTTCCTTATCTAGGTTCCTTCCTTCTTCAATCCACTTCGCATTTTTCCATTGATCTATGAAACTAAATTTGTACTTTAGAGTATTTTCTAGAGTATTCCAGAAATTGACAGTATGCTTGCAATCATAGAGTATGTGATTTATACAACCCATTCCATTCTCACAAATAGAGCATTTTTGTTCAAGAATCTTGCTAATCTTTGCTAGCATAACTGATGTTGGCAATCTACTATAAGCCAATTTCCAAGTGAAAATCTTAATTTTAGACAACACTTTTAAGCTCCAAAGGGTCCTCCAGTCAAAAGAGACTCTGATACCTCTATTTCCTCAATTTTAAGGAAATTGTAAGAAATTTTGTAGCTTAATTTTTCTTTATTGTTCAATGCCCAGATCCATTTGTCAGGTATATTGCTGAATGGAATGTGTATTTGTTGAATCAGTTTCCCCAAATCTGCTCCAAACAAATCCTTTACGAGGGTGGAATTCCATTCCTTTTCATATATAAGGTCACATGCTAAATTAACCTCTTTGATTTCTATCAAGTTAATAAATGTTGGCCATTTATTAATGAGAATACAATTGATCCAAGGGTCTTGCCAAATGTTGGTACTCAAAGCATTCCCAAGCTTTATCATCAGCCATTCTCTTAATTTGAGCATGGCTGAAAAAATATCCTTGACTGCCCAACCCCTGTTCTTTCCTTCTTCATAGAACCAAGGATGAATCTGCTTGTATCTTTCCATTAGAATCCTTATCAATTTCTTATTTTTATTGTTCAACCGTGGTAGAATTCTTTTTGCATGAATGATAGTTTTGATTAAGCTTAGGTCCTTGACCCCAAGACCATCATTTAACTTAATGTAACTTTCTTCCAGCTGATTAGATAGAAGTCATGACCTTTGTTTCTAATTTTTCAAAAATAGTCTCGGGATAATTTTTCATATTCCTTTACTATTTTGTCACTTATCTAAGTGGTTGCCAAAGTATGTATGGAATAGAGTTTATGAATGAGTTCAATAGGATTGTTTAGTTAGGTTGTGAAATATTCTTATTTGCCTAACAATCAAGCCTATTTTCAACCTTGCTTATAATTTGCCTTTGTACATTTACCGGGGCTTTTCCCTTATCAATGCTTGCACTTAGGTATTTGAGAGGAAATGAGCATTCTTTTATACCCAACAGATGACATAGCTCTTCTCTTATCTTTTTGGATAAGCACGGGGAAAAAGAATTTCTGATTTTTTGAAGTTCACTCTCTGGTTGGGAATACTTGCGTAGAATCTCTTTTACATAGGTGCATTACTTCTTACAACATTTTATCATCCTTTTTGTACCATTTTAGATGATGCCCACAAATTAAAAGAATTAGATTAAATGAAAAAAAACTCGTTAAATTGAGTGGCAAATACTACAAAAAGAAAAAATTCATGGGTCAAAAACTTAAAGGAATCAAACTAAAATTTGCTCCAATTTTAAGGTGAAAATTACTATGACCTCCCCATTATTCAAGGTTAATTGCATGGATCTAATTCCCTAGTTGTTCCAAAATATTTAAAATCCTTGTTAAAACATAGTAATCAACCCCTTAAATATTTAAATAATTAAATTCAAATAAAATAATATATTTGAAATTTAAAATGTTATACTTCATTTATCACCTTAGCTTTTAATCTTGTTCGCAGGGTGTTTAATTGGACGAAATAAATGAGTAATGTAATATTATTTTATATTATTGTTAGCACAAAGTTTTCAACATTGGTCTTAATCTTAGTTTCGATGATAACAAATATATTTATAATATTTTATCAAGTGTTCGTTTCAGGTGAGATTATGATCAATATACGTGCAAAGTTCAATTTTGAATTCAAAGTGCAAAATTTCAAGAACTCAAAGCCAAGGCGTATAAAAAAATTGGTTTAGGTTCTAGTGTATATATAATCCTTTAAGGCCTCATTTGTGATTAAGGCTTCATTTGTGATGAATCTTTAATTGTGTTCCCACCTTTTTAAACCCAAATCTAATCCAAAGATTATGCTGATAGTAAGTAAGAATAATTTAAATTTGACTTGTTCTTAATTCCTCCAATATTGTTGAAATTGGAATGATTTAATTTCACTACAATAAATTAAATATATAAATCAAACTAAACGGGTTTAGATTAAATTAAAGCTGGCGCAACTAGGTAGTCGGTGAAGTGAAATCGGCACTCTCGACTTTGCCGATTTAGATTAAATTAAAGCTAGTGCAACTAGGTAGCCGGTGAAGTGAATTCGGCATGAATCATGATGAGTGGGTGTCAACCAGAGCACCATCCCCGATCTCTTTGAAATACCCAACATCGAGAAGTCAATTTTCGGGCCGAGGCATTTGGCCTCCTCCAAAGCCTCATAGCTAGCAGCATACTACAAAACAACCTCATCCCGATAGCCACTGACCTCATCCTCAAGTCTCTGCACTTCTCCCTTGAGTGTCTCAGCCTCAACTCGGACGGAGGCGATCTTGGTCCTCAAATCAGCCTCCACCTTTGTCGCAGTATCAATCTCATGCTCCAACTCCACAACTTTGCCTCTAGGATATCGATCGCGTCTGAGGCCTCCTTCGCCATAGAGGCGGCCTCAACGGTAGCACCGTTGAGACTAGAAATCTTATCATCCTTCTCCTTGAGAGTTTTCTCCATCTCCTCGAGTCCGGTCTTTTGGAATTCGTTCTCCTGAGCCCGGGCCTTGGACGTCTCCAACGTAGACAAATTGTCTTTCTCCATTTTTTTTCAACAGATTGGTCAATCGGAGGCACTGAACTTCAATGTACTTGGCTACCCTAGCCGAGATCGCATCCTCGAGCAGGTAAGCACATCATCCAACAAAAGGCAATGATCGTCGCAAGAAGCCATACTAGGATACTGCTCCAATTGGGAGCCCCCCACTGTCGACGTCGTAGCCACAGTTTCCTCGGGGGAAATAACTTCCCTAGGAAGGTCCTCATCGTGCATAACCGTGACGCGTGGAGCCCTCATCCCCTTCCTTGGCTTTGAGGGAGGAGGGGAAGGAGAAGGACATATGGAATACGAAGGAACCTGCACTCTTCCCGACCCCTGAGCCGGGGTTGCCAAAATCTTTATCGACCTCAATGAAGGTGTGCAGAGTGAGACATCGACTACTGGCCCCTTCCCCTTACCAACCGCAGGGGCCTTTCCTTTCAACTCATCCAATCTAGAGCGGAGGAATGGCAGGTCCAACCTCGAGACCACCTAGCCTACAAAAAAGAATTCAAAATTAGTGCATTCAAAATGACTAAGGTAACAATACCCTATGACCTCGAACATACTTATATATCTTACGTCTAAGGAATTTTCCTGGTACCATTTCAATAACTCTCTACATGAAAAGGGAATGGAAGGACCGTACCATTTCAAATACTCAATCACCAACCTATCCTCAGGCAAAATACTCCTTTAAGGCCCAGATGGTGATCAGATTCTACCTCCAAAGCAGCGAAAACTTCTCTGTGGTCGACACCCTATCTAGAAAAAATTGCCAGTCACCCGATTGCAAGCTCACTTTAAAGAAATGTCTCTTGAAGTTCTTGTAAGAACTCTGGAGCACGCAAAAAAGTTTCCTCCCCCAGGTGCTACTGAAGGACACACACAAGCCCTTTCTACATCTCCTTGGCTTGAAAGAAGGATAAAAACACTTTGAGGCTTGACTCGACTCCAAGGAACTCCATCGGAATCTCGAAACAACAGACAAATGCCCAACTTTTCGGGTGAAGCTGTGTCAAGGCGACATTTGGTTGAATCAGCACCCTGCACTCAAAAGCAGTAAAAGGCAACCGAACACCAAGATCCTCAAACATAGTCTGGTACATAAAGAAGAATTCGGGATCCCTCCCAGAATGATAGACCCTATCCTCCGAAGAATAGTAAAAGCAATTGAAAGCATCCTAGTCGCCGAAATGAGAAAGTGATACACCTTTGCAGAAGGCCTCAACACCCCTAGACCTGGTCATCGCCAAGCTCTATTGTCTTATCTCGTTGTGAACCCACGAGTAAGGGTCCCCAGCCTCGCCCCACCTACCTACTACCAACCCAAGGCTAACACCCTTCTTCCCTATCAACCCGACGAAGATTTACCGAAAGTGAATGACAACAGTCAAGGCGATAAGCGGAGCGACAACAGTCAAGGCCTCGAAAGCACGAACAAGGAACATACAAGAAAGTGAGATACAAGAAAACTCCAAGTGACAACCTCCTCGTCGAATGACTAATAGTCATGTTCTGATAGTAGAATGAATCCCAGTTGATTGTCCCAACAGTAGCGAATACTCAAATGCCTCAAAGCACGAATGAATAGATATGTTGGCCTAAGATTTTCTACCTTGGTCTTAATCTCGATTTTGATGATAACAAACATGGAACTAAGGTTTCATTGAGAAATACTTTTAGGTTCTAAGTCGGTTAGTGCTCGATGTCCGCGATCGAAAAAATCGAAGAAATCGGCAAGGATGCTCATCAACGCTCGGGATTCTTCGGAAAGTTAGAGTTTAGGTTTAGGGTGTCTAGCTTTTATTGTAAATCCTTAAATTGATGCTTAAGAACCCAAAACTCCAAAACCCAAAATCCGTAAATGAAGAACGCGATAAGAAATCAACAAAGGTTGATTTCCCATATTCGGCCGCAAGGGTGGTCGATCGAACCGAACCCAGTCGAGGAACCTTCCGATTGCTTGGTCGGTCGATTGGCCTTCAATCGGACAAGCGATCGGGCGGTATAAAGGCTCGAAAAATAGTCATTTATACTCGTTGTGTCTGACCACCACTTGGTGTTTTGCCTATTTAAAGGCCTTCTAAGCCTTCCTATGATCTTTTAATGCTTCATGAGACATCATTTGACACCTACAATTTTTGATTGAGTCATCTTTGTTGAAACCCTAGCTTTTCACTTTGTCTTTCTTGAAGAATAATGCAAAGAAGAGGTCAAATGCTTTCACATCATCATCTTATTCAAGTGAAGCACCCTCTTACCATGATTATGAAGTCATTTCAAAAGTTTACCTCATGGATGCTAATAATGAGGTAAAACCTTCTACTTCTAGTCATGATAAAAATCTTAATAATGATGATAGTAGCTCTAATTCTTTAGGTATGACTTATGATGAACTATTAGAAGAATCTAAAAAGATGTATGCCATGCTTATGAAATCAAATAAGGAAAATAGAAAGATCAAGAAAGAAAGTTGAAAGCTCGTTAGTCATTTGCATGAGTTGAAGAGTAAAAATGAGAAATTGAAATCTTGCTCTTTTGATTCATGCCATGATAATTTAGAAATTGAGCTTAGAGCCTTGAAACTTGAAAATGAGAATTTGAAATAAAAAATGAAACTTAGAAGTAATGAATTGAAAAAAAATTCAAAATTGAGAATGAAAAATTGAAAATTGAAAATGGTATGTTGAAATCTCAATTGCATGCAATGCATAAATCTATGAGTGATTTAAAAAATGAGATGTTGATTTTGAGTAGGAAAGTTAATACTTTTTCTTTTAATTTTAAAAATCAAAATATCTCATTTAGGAAACCTCAAAAGAAAAATATTTCATCTAAGAATGCTCATGCTCATCATGCCTCTCATATCAAGCAGTCTAATATTAGACCTCATGTTCATAAGAATGATAAAAAGAAATGATTTAATGGACATTGATTTTGTTGTGGTGCTTATAGGCATGCCATTTATGATTGTGCTTTTAAAATGAATCCAAGTGTGGCAAAGACACTTTGGGTTCCTAAGCCCTTTAATCCCCAAGGATCCAGAGTTATTTGGGTACTAAAGATTTCATGGTCTTTTGTAGGGGGAGCTACCACACAAGGGTAAAAGAGATTGAAGAGTTGAAGTTGACCAATGAGTTGAAGGAAGGATCACTACATGGTTGCAACTTCAAAATC
Organism: Canna indica; assembly: GCA_034359265.1. Lineage (NCBI taxonomy): Eukaryota > Viridiplantae > Streptophyta > Magnoliopsida > Zingiberales > Cannaceae > Canna > Canna indica. The sequence continues at coordinate 22,575,652 of CP136895.1, read as the reverse complement.
TTCACCTAGACTAGATGCCTATGATAAAGTTGGCATCAAATACTATGGTATCATCTTCTAACCAACATTGATCTACTTAAGTTAAAGTTTATGATACTATGCATGATTCGTGTTAAGTTTTGTTCGCTCTTGATATGATTTTATAAATGTTTATGTTTTTTTATTTTCGATCTCTGCGGAGACCTATGTAGTCTATAACGGGCTTATGCAACCTTGCTGTCACCGGCCAATTGTTTTGTGTGGAAGAACCCGTGTGACACCCTTGCATCCCGTGCAAGGGATAAGCCTATCATATCGAATCCATCCCAAATTGGGCTTCCCGACTTAACATTGCGGGGCATATGTTGGTCCACGTGCCAACCTCTCATTCCATATCCGCGCCCCCAAAAGACCATGTTGGCCGAATGGTATTGAAGGCGTAAAGTAAAACAACATTACAAGACTATGGAACAGGGTGTAGGATGAGCTCCACAATTGTCTTGGGCGAAGATCGACATGTCGCATACCCATATAGGCCACTCATTCGTCTCCGCCCAAGGCAATCGCTTTGTTTTCCAACGCTCTCCTACATTATACATGAGATCCCTAACCCCCAAGTGCCACCCCCAAGGTTTCCAAAAGCATGAGGAGCATAACAAAATTGTGGCCATGCGAAATGGGGATTTTCCGTGGCCACGGCCATGACGAATGTAGGAAAACTGCTTCGCTTAGCCGTGATGCACGCACCAAGCGTCGAATGGCATCGAAATGCATCCAACTCGTACCGTGGGCCCCTCGGGGATCGCACAAAGGATTCTACAAGTACGAACTAGAATAAAAGGCAAAATTACATGGACACAAAAATATATTTACAAATATGTATGGCACATTCCGTCATGATTCGTCGTCGTTCGGGCGCATCGAAAAGTCCCTAACATCCTCCCCCACTTCAAGCTTCGACGTCCTCATCGAACTCGCCTCGATCGGCCGCACCGCTTTTCTGGCATAGGCTGCAATTGCTAAAGTAAATTCTTCATAAGTAGTCGAAGGGAACACCGCCTGAGTAATGACACGCCGTAGTGGGCTGCAATATGTCGAGTTTCATCGTGAAGTCCGCCACTAGGAAATGACTACTTGGAACATCATTGAGTTTTATCATCTCTTGTTGTTGCGAGAAAGGGCTTTGAGATTCCTAAACTAATTGCTGGGCAATGAAAGTCCCAGACTTGTGGAGCAAACGAGTGACGTTGAACAACATTCGCTTGAAGGGGCACCAGCGTCATTGAGCAACGCTCGCTTGAATGGACATCGAGAAATAGCTACTGGGTTCACCAAGTCTTGATGTTGCTGGGCTATGAGAGTCTTAGACTTTGTGGGGCACACGAGCACCATTGAGCAACGCTCGCGTGAAGGAACCCGAGAAATGGTTACTCAATTCACCAAGTCCCATTTTCGCTGGGCAATGAAAAGTCCCAGACTTAAGGAGCATACGAGCAATGCTCGTCTCAGATAACATTTGGGTGTCGTTGTGTAACACCCAATTGATGAGTAGTTCTGTGGCCGCACCACACTAGAGCATTGCCTCCACTGCCGCCTTGAGCCAATCACTGATTGCTTACTAGCCCCCCAAGGAGTCATGGCGCCCTCCTCCAAGCCCATCTCAGCGAGCTTCAAGTCTTACGGATCACTGCTTGCTCACTTGTCCCCCGCATAGGTCGTGGCGCCCTCCTCTGAGCCCATCTCAACGAGCTTCAAGTCTTATGCTGCTCCTCGAATCACGACTTGAGGAATTTTCTCCAACTGAGTCAGAACGTTCGTGAGCTCTCCGCACTAAGAGCATTGCTGCCACACTACAGCTATTCTTCACTCGTGCTTGGTTCGGACGTGTCAATCTTGCATCGTAAGAGCCATATGCTCTTCCCACAAATCTTGCATCTTAGAGGCCATCTTGTCATGCGCACCAACCTTGCGACTTAGGGGACATCAGCCCTGCGCACCAACTTGGCGTCTCACGAGCAATTTGCTCTACGCTGCGTCTTAGGGGTTATCAGCCCTGCGCACAAACTTGGTGACTCACGAGCCATCGGCTCCGCACCACGTCTTAGGGGACAACGCCCTATGCACTATCCTCGCGTCTTATGAGAGAGTCTGCTTTGCGCACCATGTGCGTCTTACTAGAGATCTGCTATGCGCAAGAATTTATGTCTTATGAGATAGTCTGCTCTGCGCACCACCATGCGTCTTGTGAGAGATCTGCTATGCACACACGACTTAAGAGACATCTTCTCTACGTGCAAAACGACTTTGCGTCTTAGGGGCCCATCCGGCCTATGCAAAAGTCACAATCTTCACATCAATCAATGCATGCTTGCCTCCCCGAATACAATAGTCAGAAGGTTCCTCGACTGGGTTCACTGCATCAGCAACTCGAGCGCCATAGATGGGAATGTACGCTGGCTATGTCTGCATCGAGGGCATTCTCAGTTGGAGGTTTGCAATTCTCGCTCTGATACCAACTGTCACGGGCCAATTGTTTTGTGCGAAAGAACCCGTGCTGCACCCTTGCATCTCGTGCCTATCATATCAAATCCATCCCGAATTGGGCTTCCCAATTTAACATTGCGGGGCATATGTTGGTCCACGTGCCAACCTCGTATTCCATATCTGCGCCCCCTAAAGACCATGTTGGCCGTATGGTATTGAAGACGCAAAGTAAATCAACATTACAGGACTATGGACACAAGAAAACATGAAACCGGGTGTAGGATGATCTCCGCAATTGTCTTGGGCGAAGATCGACAAGTTGCATGCCCATATGGGCCACTCGTTCGTCTCCGTCCAAGGCAACTGCTTTGTTTGCCAACGCTCTCCTACATTATACATGAGACCCCTAACCCTCAAGTGCAACTCCCAATGTTCCCAAAAGCACGAGGAGCATGACAAAATCGTGCCCATGCGAAATGCTAATTTTCCATGGCCACACCCATGACGAATGCAGGAAAACTGCTCCGCTTAGCCATAATGCACGCACCAAGCGTCGAATGGCATCGAAATGCATCCTCGTACCGTGGGCCCCTCGGGGATCGCACAAAGGATTTTACAAGTACGAACTAGAATAAAAGACAAAATTACATGGACGTGAAAACATATTTACAAATATGTAGGGAACATTCCGTCATGATTCGTCATCGCTCGGGCGCATCGAAAAGTCCTTAACATTGCGGTTCTAAATCGTAGGCTCATTGTAGCCTTTCAATTTTCAACCAATAGGAAGGGTTTCGATCATGTTTTCATTTATACTTCACTTGTGATCTCTTAAAATTTGTTTTGGTTTCACTTGATTTCATTTAAAATGGATTTTAAACTATTTAGCAAAGTGAACTTTGATAATGATACTTGATGCTTCTCTTTGCTTTTTGGTTTGGTTAGCTTGCTAAGTAGCTATAGCTTTATTGCAAGTTATGAGAAAGTGGAAAATTTGGATGTCTAAAGAAAATTGGAAAATAAAATGAAAATTGTGGAGTTTCTCAAGAAATGAGGTATGATTTTCATTCTAGCAAAATTCTTACATAACACCCCAATTTAAAAAAATGTAGAAAATTAATTTTTGGATGATTCTTGAAACTGTATGTTCTCTAAAAAATCTAGTTTCTTCAGCAAAAAATTCAAAATTTTCAGTATGAATATGATTTGATATGGATTTTTGAAATTAGATTTGAAAATTTTAAAGTATCGTTCTTCCCAAATGTTCATTTTTTCTATACTTTGATTTTTGGTCCAATCTTCGAATGAGAATTCAAGTATGATATTTTGAATTTGTTTTTGGTATCGTTCTCATTTTGACTCGTGAAAAATCATTTCTAAAATGATTTTTGATATTTTGACCGATACTTGGAAATATCGATACTTAGTTTGTACATGATTCCTAGTTTTGAATTTTTGTATTACTTAGTCTCTCATTCGATATGTTGTTTTCGTCCCTTGGGTTGGCTGACTTCGTTTTCATGATAACTAGTTTTCAAGTCCCAACTTTGACTATAGGTTGACTTTTCTCGTCCTTTTTTATTGATGTCAAAAAGGGGAGAAAAGTATAGGTAAAAAGTGAAGAAAATATAGAAAAACCATGCATATATATAATGGGAGTTTATTTTCATAGATATGCATGTTGATAGGGGGAGAAATCCCATGTTTGATATCCTTTGCACTTAAATTATATATTTTCTTACGGATGTTTGTCATCATCAAAAAGGGAAAGATTGTTGGCCTAAGGTTTTCTACCATGGTATTAATCTCGGTTTTGATGATAACAAACATGGAACTAATGTTTCATTGAGAAATATTTTCAGATTTCAAGTCGGTTAGCGCTCGACGTCCACAATTGAAAAAATCAGAGAAATTGGAAAAATTGGCAAGGACACTCGTCGACGCTCGGGATTCTTCGGGAAGTTAGAGTTTAGGTTCAGGGTGTCTAACTTTTATTGTAAAGCCTCAAATTGATGCTTAAGAACCCAAAACTCGGAAACTCGAAATCCGTAAATGAAGAACCCGACAAGAAATCAACAAAGACCGATTTCCCAGATTCGGTCGTAGGCTGAGCCCAGAGTCCACAGAGGGCTCCGGTCGCTCGAGCGGTCGTTTGGTTGGTCGATCGGCCTTCGATCGGCCTTCGACCGGACCAACGAACGGACAGTGTAACGGCTCAAAAAATAGCCGTTTATACTCATTGTGCCTGACCACCACTTGGTTTTTTGCCTATTTAAAGGCCTTCTAAGCCTTCCTATGAACTTTTAATTCTTCATGAGACATCCTTTGACACCTACAAGCTTTGATTGAGCCATCTTTGTTGAAACCCTAGCTTTCCATCTTGTCTTTCTTGAGTTTGCCTTCGAGCTTGATTTGATTCATCATCAAGGCATCAAGAGGAGCTAAGATTCATTGTTTGGAGCTAAGTACGTATAAATTGTATTGTTTATTTGCTCCATTACTTGTGTATTTTATTGTTTATTTCATTGTATTTCAAAGGTTGAAGACCTAGGTTGTTAGGTCTTGTATGGTTGGTGGTTGCCTTGGTGTTAAGACTTAAATCCACCGGTGTAAACTTAGTTTGCTAGGATTAGTTCTTGTTGTCCTTAAGTTTGAGGTGGGAGAGTGCTCTCGGTAGGAAGGCAGAGACTTCCGGGTGTGGAAGTGCCTTCAGTGTGAGAGCGGAGACTCTCCGGTGAAAATGTCATCGTTGTAAAGAAAATAAGATAATCTAGTAAAATTAGTTTGTAAATCCTAAGTACGTGGGGTACTTAGGTAGTGGAGTAGGCATTGGGGCCGAACCACTATAAATCACCGTGTTTGCACTATTTATATTTGTGCTTGCCTAATTGCTTATCATTTGATTCCGTCCGTAATTAACTCATATTGTGTTTTGCATAAGTAATTAAGAATCGTTTCAAATCAGAATTAGGCGAAAAGATTAGATAACACACTATTCATCCCCCTCTAGTGTAGGCCATTTCACCAACAAGATTTATATGCAATGATTACTCCCATTGCCGAAATTAAATGCTAGAAAAGTCAAGCGACAATGAAAGGCCGACATGTGGAAAAGGGCACTCCCTCTCCACGTAGCCATCGTATTGGGCACATGAATCGAGAAGTCACAAAATGACAAAACTAAGATACACTGATCTCACCTAGCTACCTCGACGATTCAAGAGAAAAACTCAATGCATGCTCGCTTACCAAAGCCCAACTGAGCACTACTGGAATTTTCGCTGTCACCGACGGCTCATGCTGTGTCCCCAAGTCTCCCCAATGTGTGTGGCCCACAGTTGTCTCATCACGATTTTACGAGCCTACTGAAGGAGCCCGTTGTAGCGAGCAGAGGCAACACGCTCCTCCTATGCACTCTCCACAAAAGTGGTTTGGTCCTCCAGCCATGTATAATGAGACTGCAAAAAAAATTAAATTTATTATTACCGATCGATATTTAACATTAACATTAATTTAATAAATATACGTACCGAGAACTCTCGCCACGATAAATCCATATGCTCACGGGGCATGTGAGACCATGTAGGCCACGCCCCATGCATAAATCATCTAATCATCCTAGCTATCGTGCGTGGGACGTCCTCTTGCTCAAACCTGCACCAAATATATATAGTACAATTCTATATTACGATATATTGAATCATAAATAAATCACAATGAATAATTAATGCATCTACTTACCTTCTTCCGCGCACACTGACTAGTTTGCGTGGCTCTCCCTTAAGAATGTTTCCTTTAGGAATGCTCATGTTCATCATAGTTCACATATCAAGAATTTTAGTGATAAATCTCATGTCTATATCAAAAATAAAAAGTTTCATGGACATTATTTTTGTTGTGGTACATATGGCCATGCTACAATCTATGATTGCACTTGTAAAAGAAATCCAAGTGTAGTTAGAACACTTGAATACCTAGGCCAACTAACCCCCATGGACCCAAAGCCATTTGGGTACCAAAGGTCTCATGCTCTTTTGTAGGGGGAGCAATCACACAAGGGTAAAGGAAATTGAAGAATTGAAGTTGACCATGGACTTGAATGAAGAATCCATCTTTGATTATAACTTCGAGTCATCACGATGCCATAGGTATGAAAATTGACATCTAGGTATGTTTGGTATCACCTCCTTTACGTTACTTGTCATCTTAAAGTTGGAGTTATGATAATAGTTAAATTTGAGATTGTTTTGCCCGCTCATGATATGATTTAAAAAATGATTTTTATTTTGATTTCCGGTCTCTTCAGAGACCTATGTAGCCTATAACGTGCTCATGCGACCTTGCAGTTCTAAATCATAGGCTCATTGTGGCTTTTCGGTTTTCAACCAATAGAAAGGGTTGGAGATCATGTTTTCATTTATATTACACTTGTGATCTCTTAAATTTCGTTTTGATATTACTTGATTTTATTTAAAACAAATTTCAAACTATTTAGCAAAGTAAACTTTGATAATGATACTTGATGCTTCTCTTTGCTTTTTGGTTTGGTTAGCTTGCTAAGTAGCTATATTTTTTCTAAAATATTAGTGTTCCTTACTTGCAAGTTATGAGTATTTTAGGAAGACTAATAATTAGGAGGAAAAGGATAAGTTTGGCAAATTATCATGGATAAGGTATAACTTCGATTCTTTCAAAATCTTTGTGCTATACCTCAATGTTTAAGCTTCAATTATGTCTCTATACTCATGATTAGAATTGCATGTTAAACACTTGAATTCTCATGAGTAGGTAAAATTTTAGTACTTAGGGAAATTTCATCGAATGAAATTTGCTCTAAGTTGATATTTATTATTAGAGACATTCTTTTTAAGTCCAAACTAGTTAAACATGTTTTGAGATCTTACTTTTAAATTTTCATATTTTGACATCATGTTTACTTCTTTAAAATGAATCTTTACTACTTAGCAAAGTAGATATTTGAAATGATACGTGAATTTTTTCCTCTTTGCTATCTAGTCTAGTTATCTTGCTTATAGCCATAAGTTCATTATGATACTAATGATGGTTGCTTGTAAGATAAACTTATTTTTAATGGAAGGCTAAAGAAAAATTGGGAAAGAAAATGAAAATTATGGAATTTCATAAGAAATGAGGTATGAGTTTCATTTTGACAAAATTCTTGCATAACAACTCTATTTTCTTGATCAAATGATTTCTCTATGCTCATGAATGATTTTGCATAATAATTGATTGAAATCTAATGAGTAGATAAAATTTTGATGCTTAGACAATTTCATGTCACCTGTTTGAATGAAATGTGCTCTAGGTAGAATTTCATCTCAGAGACTTCATTTTAAGTTGAAACTTGATAAACATGTTTGAGCTTACTTATGATTTACTTCCATGTGATTAAAATTGAAAAATAATATGAAAAATGGATAAATTGATAACAAGTTCACTTTAGGAGACCTAAAGTTGAGCAGAGATGACCTAAGTCAATAATTTGACTTAGACTCTTTATTTTAGGTCCAAACTTCACAAACATGTTTAGATTTACTCATTTTAAGTGTATATGTGTCTAAGTTTGAAAAATCACAAGTATATGTTAAAATAATTGATACTTAGCAATTTTATGTTAACATGCTTATTTTTTTTAATAAAATCATGCTAAGGTAAAATTTTGACCAAATTACATTATTTTCATTTCAAACTTGATAAACATGATGCTTTAAATGATTAGAATCAAATATCATGAATATAAGTACAAAAATGAAAATGAAAAATGATAATCATGAATGTGATCGGCCAAAGTACACATTCGTACTCCGAAGCCTACCAACACATACGTACCAATACAGACAGAAAATGAAAATAACCATGCAATATACTCATGAATAAAATAAAATATCAAATATGAGTACAAAAACCAAGTGCAACGACTAAAACAATATGACTCAAATGCAAGTACACAAGACATCCTACTACATGACTGTGACCCAACGCGTCACGAGATTCGCTGCCTTTGCTTGCAACCCCTAGCCGCGCCATACCGGTACAATCACACTTCTACAGGTCAGGATATGCAAAAGAACATAAAAGAAAGTGGTGAGTCCCTAAGTATGTTAGGGCCTGTTTGGTTTGCGAAACTAAGTATGTTTTCATGGTTTTTGTAAGACCAGAAGTTTCATAATATAAAAATCTATTTTTGGTGCAGCACACTGGATAAGGGGTTAGTCGGGTCGAGCCATGGAATCGCCTCGAGTAGAAGGTATAACTCGACTTATAAAGCTTAATTGGTTAAATGAGCATTCTTTTTTTTGTGTGTGCATTAGATGTCTTATTAGAATCGAATTCGAATTGTGTATGCGTATCGAATCGGAGTCCGAATCGGACTCGGATTGAGTCGAGTAGGGGCTAAGTTATGAGGAAGGGCATTTAGGTAAATGGAAGATGACGGAATAAAACCTATCATTTATAGCCGCGCGGCTCATATATAGGGGTGTCCAGTGTCCGGTTCAAATCGAACCGAACCGAAAAATCGAACCGAATTTTTTGATTCGGTTCAGTTTCTGCGGTTGCAGGTTCGGTTCTTGACCCGAGCCGAATCGAATTTTGGGTTTCGGTTCGGATTCGATTCTTGAAATTCGGGAATCGACCCGAACTGAAAACTGAACAATTAAAAAATAATTTTTTTTTAATTTTTAACCTAGGTAATTAAATGAGTATTAGGAAATAAATTTTAATTTTAATTTTTTAACCAAATTAATTAAAATTTTAGTTTTCGGGTTGAAAATCGAACCGAACTGAATAATTTCGGTTCGGGTTAGATCGATTTAGGCATAATTCGGTTCGGGTTCGGGTTGGAATTCGGGTATGAAAAAAACTTCGGTTTGGTTAATTTTGGTTCGGGTTGAACCGAATGGACAACCCTAGCGGCTCATCCTTGAGCCGCACGCAGCCCGAGCAAAAGAGGGAGGAGGGGAGATCTTGGGTCGGCGTCGGAAATCGTGTTGTCGTCAGAAGGATTGAGATCACCATCGTCCAACCCTTCTTCTTCCTTAATTAAGGTGAGTGGTTAGATTTCGAATCGCATGGTGAGGCGGGTGGCCGAACCAACTAGGTGCTAGATCGAAGGATTTTCTCATTGTTCATGTCGATTCATGGTATTTCTTCGATCTCTTCGCTGTTTTATTCATGGATGTATTAGATTTGATTTAAATGTTTGGATTTTGGTGTTCTAGGGGCCGGTCGAGTAGAGGGAAAAGGGGAAAGATCATGCCGAAATTTTCCCCAATTCCCTCGTTTGGTTTAAACCCCCTTTAGATCATTTAAATTTAAATTCATGTAGATTCAGGATTCAATCGATGTAGTAGTTGATCAAGATTCCTTCTCCCTAATGCCTTGAGTGCTCGGCCGAACAAGGGAAACCTTGTTCAAGGTTCGGCTGAGCAAGATGGGGGGGGAGAACTTGATCTAGAATTTATCTATGGCAAGTCACAAGCTTAAATGCTAGGGTTTGTGGTATAAAAAAAACCTCTCTTCTCCTACCCTTGTAGGCTTGGCCGAGCAAGGCATGCCTTGCTCAAGGTTCGACTGAGCCAAGTAGGGGGAAAGGTGATCGGAGGGGACTAACCTTCACACTTGGAAATTGGAAACATTAGGGAATGAGGGTCACCTCGATCGACAAGTAGAATTAAGATGAGAAATAGGAAAGACACCAATTAAGGAAACCACCACCCTAGTGCATATATGTATACATACACTTAGCGACATTAAGATGTAACAAATATTTCCAAGATTTTTTCTTATCAATTACTAATGCTAGTAATGAATTGCCATGATAGATTTAACGTTACCTTGTTGGAATTTTATGATTAAATGCAGAATTTAATTATTTCATGTCGTAATCATGTGGTTATTCATGGTAATAGTGGTAGATTAACTTCCTTATAACCTAAGGGTTGTGACATGTATATACTTGGACATTCTACACTTATGACATGTAGCTCACACTAGCAAAAGTAGCAATTGACGCTAGATGACTAGTAGTGTGCAGATGGTAAGGCCCGAAATAAAGGGCTGAACACGGGTGGACGCTCGGGATGTTAAATAAAGAAACTCTATGACACTTTTATTGTGTGATGTGATTGTGATGGTCTGCCGAGAAGCATGGATAGTCGGAATGACTAATGCTTGACTCAGCCAGTGATTTGGGTCTTGAGGTTGCACCAGCGGGCTCGCTAGGTGTCACACCCCAGTTGGGTGGGACTAGCTATCCCTAACCCGGTAGGTGTCCGGAGACTAGTAGAACATCCTAGTCGACGGCCCGGAGATTTCCCTGATTTTCTCGTGTGTTATGAAGGCCATACGGCCAGTATGTTACTTGTTGTGTGAAATCTGACACTAGAAGGGGGGGGTTGAATAGTGTCTGTCCCCTCTGCTATTTAATCAAATTTTCTTTTTACTCAAATTTAACTTCAATTGAGTGTAAGTGTTTCTTAACAATAGATGATCAAATATTAAGAACAATAATAGGCAAATAAAAAAACAATGCAGACAAGAGTAAGTATAGTGGTTCGGCCAACTGCCTACTCCACTACCTTGGCTCCTCACCAAGGATTTCTTACCACTACTTTATAGAGTTTGTGTTTCCCTTTGAATACAATGAGGACACTCTTCTCACCACTCTGAGAACCCCTCAAACCTATTCACCTAGGCAAAACACAATCGTACAAAGTTTTCCCTAAGTGTTTCCCTAGCACACCTAGCATCTATTACAGATGGAAAACAAGTGTAAAATAAAACTTCAAATACAATGTAAAAGAGCTTAAGAATAGAAAGAAAAAATCAAAGCTCTTTTCCCAAGCCTTCACGTCTTCAACTCGCCAGAAGATGCACTGGAGTTGCAGTAGAGTTGAAGAAAACAGGCGCTTGAAGAAGAATTTGACGAAAGATTAGGGCGCAGCAGACCGATCACTTTGAAGGCTTTTAATCACTTTTTGAATGCTCAATAAATTCACTAAGAAGCTTTTAAGAAGGTGGGTGAGGGGTATTTATAACCCCTCAGCTGAACGACGACTCAACGGGTAGAAAAATAGCCGTTACTGTCGTTCGGTCGCATGTCGGTCGACCGATCGATCGACCACTGGCTTTTGGTCTATTTTTTGCACTGTTCGGTCGACCAAAGGAGTCGCAACTTCATCATCCTGAATCTGGTCGACTGATGCAGTGAAGCCGGGGACACGACATTATGATTTTTGATCCGGTCGATCGATGCAGTGAAGGCTAGTCGCGCGATTGGTGATTTGCAATCCGGTCGACCGACGAGCCTTCTGCCAAATTTTGGCTTCGGTCGATCGATCGACCGGTTTACCGACGCAGCCTTCTGCATTTTCTTCACCAACTTCGGTCGATCGACAGGTCGACCGAATGACTACTGCCATTTTTTCGCAACATTCGATCGATCGACCGGTCGACCGAATTGGCTGCTGCCAAAGATCTGCCTTGTTCGATCGACCGACCGGTCGACCGAACTTAGGCTGAGGCTGACTTTTACTTGATTTTTGTTACATGCCTTTTTATGGGTTTAGTTACCAAGTTTCAACTTGGATAACTTTATAATTTGGCTTGGGATAAAATCATCCTAGGGGTATATTACATGATTTCTACTTGATCTAAGCCCGAGCCTTTCTTTGACGTTTTATACTTTCGTTTCTTTGAGAATCTCTTTTTTCGTTTCGTTTGAACGAACTTGACATGCTTATCGCAACCTCAGCCTGATCTCAAAACTTCACATATAAATTAAATACTTATTTGTTATCATCAAAATAAAGATCGAGGCTTAAGAGAGACCCTTAAGCTAACAATCTTCCTCTTTTTGATGATGACAAACATAATATGGAATTTTAAGAAACATATGCATATTTTTTGTGAGCTGGAGTTAAGGCATTCATGAGTTAGAGCATGCAAGATATGTAACTTAGCATATGTATTCAACTAACTTATAACTCAACCTATGCTCCCCCTATCAATATGCATATCATTCATTTTTATAGCTTTTATAACTCCCCCTGACTATATGCATCATAAAAATCAAGTGTGACCTTACTTTTTCTCCCCCTTTTGACATTTCCGGATAAGGGAATGCTAAATTCCCAAAACCGGAATAGTCATTTTGAAAACCCCAAAATACCCCCAACTAAACCGGTGCCACCGAGTTATCCAGTTGCACCTTCCCACCCGGTGACCAGTTTTCCCCCGCCCCCCCTGCCCCCCCCCCGCCCGATCAAAATATCCCCCACCCCCATCTTACCTTTTTACAACGAGCCCTATATTTTACCACGAGGCAATTTTATTCGCCACCAGTGGAAATCGCAGTTCCTCTCCGACACTCTCCTCCCCTCAGCCAACTTCCTCATCTCGACGACATGTTCAAAGCTCTTTCCTTTATTATGCGACCCTATATACTCGAGCCCTAGAAGTTACTGCTTTCCATTATACTCACCACTGGTGGACCCGCGACACTCTTGTCGGCCAACTTCCTCCTCTTGACGATAGTTTCGGATGCTCTCTCCTTTAATGTCCCTAGCATTAGGAACCCTAGTAATGATGTTTCCTTGAGTAGACTGTAGTTGTTCATTGAGTTCAATACTTTCTAAAATTTTTATGTAGTTGTTCATTGAATAGACTATTTGTGTAGTGTTTGACAGTAGATTAATATATGTTGGAGAGTTATTGCCAAAGTCTCTAATGAGTTAGAGACTTTGGCCAAAACTGTCTATTAGTAGTCTAATTTTCAAAACATGTATCATTGGCACTATATAGTATTGTGCACTAAAAATAATTATTTAGTAGTATAATTTTAATAGTTTTACAGCGTATTATGGAAACTCTCTAACTCATTAGAGACTTTTCCCAACACTATTTAAAGTGAGTTTTTCTATCTAATTAGTGTTGTAAACATAATGTGCATAGTATTTTCACCATAGTAGCAAGTAAATTATGTGCTGAAGACTATTTGGAAAAGTCTATAATGAGTTAGCGACTTTATCAAAACTCTCTAGTTCTTTATTTAATACATAATCAGTGTGTTTCTTTATCATTATTGTAGTTATCATATATTATATCTTGTTGATTGAAAATTAAAATTGATTTAGTAGTGTGAAAGCTTGAGATATATTCGTCATGGGTAGAAAAAAAAAACAATCATGTTTGATGTTTATATTTTATGCATTTGCTTTAATTCCATTTTTTGGATGTTAAATTTAATAAGTCCCCTTATTTATATATATTACAGCTAAGCCAGAAAAAAAGAAAAAAAAATCATGTAAAGATGACAACTCCCAGTTGGTTCAATGGACATGTTTTGTCCATCGCTTCCGCAAGTTTATTAAGATTGGAGTAGATAAAATTGGGGTGACTTCTTACAATCGGTTCACATCCAACATAGCCAAAGAGAGATAATTGAGAAAACTCCATTTGGAGTATTCCTGGGAATTCAAGACTTCCCTGCCCTAAGAAATGTGATTTGCTTGATCATGAATCACTAGGTTAGGGAAACCACTTTCAGATTTAAAGGTGTTAGAATAATTTTTTTGCCAAACAATGTTTCACTGCTGCTTGGCATTCTAAATAATGGAATTATTATCCCAATGCCCTCATCTTCTGTTGAACCAAGTGGAGAAAGCTACATGAAGTCAAAAAAAATTTATGATGGTTTTCCATGCAACCGAGCAGCAATTGAAGACCATATGTTGCGGTTACACACATCAACTAATCCGGAGGACATTATGGACTTCTGTAGATTATACATATTGTATATTTTTTGTTGTATTTTGTTTTGTAGCTCAGCTTACACTGCTCCATTGTTTTTGTTGCCGTACGTGGACAACTTAGAAAATATATGTAATTATAGTTGGACACGATGTATATATTCTTACTTCTCTGTGTAACTCCCCTTAATTGGGGAGAAAATGAGAGCTGTTAGGAAGAATCCATGACAAATTCAGTCAGCAACCTACATGAGAGGTTGCATCATTCTACTAATTGTAAGTATTATCCTATTAAATTTATTTTATGTTTTAAATTTAAAATAAAATGATATTTTATTGTATTTTATACTTCATAATTTGTAGGGGTGGTTCTTTGAACATGTTCATATTATGGAACCTAAGAAGTCAGAAACTCTCCCTCAAATCCTTAGGTGGGAGTTAAAAAATTGGCAGAACAAGACCCTCTAAGCCCTATGGAAATCGTTGGACCAAAATGTTGGATGGACCTTGACACTAGAAGGGAGGGTTGAATAGTATCAATCCTCTTTTTTCAATTTCTTTTAACTTAATTTTGTCTTAGCTTAATGAGATTGTTTTTTAATGAATGATATGATCACAATTCAATCACAATGATGAAAGCAAGTAAAGAGCAATGCAAACAAAGCAATTTATAGTGGTTCGGCCAACCGCCTACTCCACTACCTTGGCTCCTTACTAAGGATTTCTAAACACTACTTTATAAAAATTATGTTTCCCTTTGAATACACTTGAGGACACCCTTCTCCCACACTTGGAGAACACTTCAATCCTATTCACCTAGGCAAAACACAACTCTACAAAGTATACCCTAAGTGTTTCCTATCACACATAGCAAGCTATCTCAATAAGAAAATAAGTTTCAACAAATTACAAACTTTAGGAAAGAGCTAATGAAAGAGAAATTGACCCAAGCTTCTTTCCACCGCCTTCTCGCCTTCAACTTCCAACTGGAAGAAGATTTCAATGAGAGCAGTAAGGTTGAAGAGAAAGAAAACAACATCTCTTCATTCTGGAAAGGTCTCTGGTTCGTCCTGTCATGACTGTAGTAGTTACTCTCCTTTGGGTTATTAGGCCAAAAAGGGGGAGATAAATGGGGGTGCCTGTGTTTAAATAAATAAATGTTTGATAAATGTTGTTTGACCGAGTCTGGTCTAATGGCTGGTTATGTGGTCGTATTTCTCTTGTTTGTGTCTGTGATGGTTATGTTCGTGATGTTTGTGACTCTTGTGATGGATGTGACTTTGTGATGGCTGAACTTGAATAGGACAATTTTGTGATGTCTGACATACTTTCTCTGAACTGTTAAATCTTGAGCAGTGTGATTGTCTATGAATCTTCTCTCGTGTTATTATTTTTTGAAATTTACTTTGACAGGTTGGTTTTTGCCAAATAAGCCAAAGGAGGAGAATGTTAGTGTTGGCCTTTGCATCTTGGTTGTATTTGACAAAAGTAATGACCTCGGCTATATCTATGAGGAACTCTACATATATTGAAGATAGTCTCAATTGTGTGAAGATAATTTCAACTGCTTCAATAATCTATGGTTCTCTTGTCAATCATGTAGAGCAAAAAGATAATTTTTTTGTCTCCTACAGAGATAATAACTCTTGGTCTACTTTATTAATGATGATTCTCTTTGTTGTCTCTGAGACCTTTTAATTATCATTAATTCTTTAATTGCCGGAATATCCACTTTAAATAATTTCGGACCGTAACTCTTTGATCTTTATGATCTTTAGGAGTTATGCGTTGTCTATTTATTTTTTAACCAATGACTGTTGATTATTAAATTGATGGGTTCCTTAAACAAATAGTTTTGAACAACATTGATTCAGGTCTTTCGGTTGTCTCATATAAAATCCGATGGAAAGATCTAATTTGTAACTCTCTCTATGTGCGTACACTAATTGTCAATTATCGAGAGGAGTTGAGACTGCTGAGTGCATACATTTCTTATCTTTAGGAGAAGATTGGTTTCGAGTGGATAAACTCACTACAACACAATGCTATGTGGAGGACAGAACTCTATGGTTGGGATGTCATAGAGAGGCAAATTGGTATTTTACTTGTAATAGCAAATAGTGTTTTTTGTTATTTCCAATTCACTGTAGTATTGTAGTCAGATTTCGAGTGTGAAATCCAGAGGACTTATTTTGTACTTATATAGAGTGGATTGGACATCTATACAGTCAGTGCCCCGCAGATTAGGTGACTGGTTTGTCACTGAACTGCGTAAACAAATCTCTTGTGTTTGCGTATATTCTTTTGATTCTTCTTTGCTTCAAGTAGCGTTGCAATAGCAGTTGCAACTTCCCAATCAACTGTGCTTAATAGAAATTCCCTAAGAGACCTACTGTCGTCCTCAACCTCTTTTATTCTACTAACAGCTACTGCAAAGGTGTTAGTGAGCCTTTTATGAAGCTGCTCCACATTTTTTTCAATGTCCACTTGTAGATGAACTAGTATAGCATTTCCATAATTAAAAACTATATCCTTATCAGCAACTGGTTTGTTTCCTTTACCTCTATTATGCAATTCCCCCACAAAAGGATTATAAATACTATGGGAATTTCTCCTTTCATCACTTGCCTCCTTATTTACTTCACTTGAAGTCTCTGTTTGCATTACATTTACATTAGTGTCATTCTCATTGTCATAATTCTGCTTGCTAGTATCCTGAACTTTCCCTGGTCTTCTTGCACCATTCCTTGTTTTGTTGACAACTTGCCAAGGACCATAAATGTCTTTATCAGTGGTAGCTATATTTTTACTAGCTGAAATTTTAGGTAAGATATTTTCAGGAACTGAGCTGTCATCATTTCTTTTTTCTAAGTGTGCCTGATTTGTTGTGCAATGCTCAGCTACGTGACCAATCTTGCCGCATTCAAAGCATGGGCTTTTTCTTCCAAATCTAATGCCTGCCAGAATCTCCTCCCAGAACAATTGATTCATTAGATATTAGGAACAATTTTTTTCAAGTTCGAAAGGATGCAAACTGTGGCAAATTTGGCCCTGTTTCCTTTCAATGTTATCTCATCCACCTTAAGTGGTTTTTCTATTGCTGAAGCGAGTTGGAACAGTATTGTTCTTGTAAGAATTCAATAGGTAAGCCCAGAAACTGAATCTTAATTGGAATGATGTCTATGTGCTCAATCATTTGAGAATAAGGATAAGTACCTGCCCTCACAACAATCAATTAAGGACCATTTGACAGCACTTTCTGCGTATCATCTGCATTAGCAAATTTGAAACAAAAGAAACCAGAAGTCAGATCTACAATTTGGATTGCACAACTGACTTTCAATATTTTGGGCAATATGTTCTGCATAAGGTTTAAGGAAGGGGTTCTTCCATAAATTTTGCTATAGAGGTTGTTAATCCAATGTGATCTGGATACCTTTACTAGGTTCTCATCAATGAAAACTTCATCACACAAATTCCTCTTTATTGAATCTATTTTTTCAGTAAAATCTTCCCTAGCGGGTAAATTGTCGAACACATTTGATACCTTGAATAAGGAGGCCCATGAACTGGGTTGCTTGGGAGCTGATTGAGTATAATCAAAGAGAGGATTTCTCATCGATTGCATCATGTTATACTTCATATTTGCATTCATCATATTCCCAGAGCAAAGATTTGGAGTATTGCTAGACATACCTAAGAGATTTCCCAGATTGTTCAGAATCGTCTTGCTACCAAGAAGCTTGCCTACATCTTCCATGAGGTATGAAGCTTTTTCGGTCATCCGAGAGGGATTTTTGATCTTTCGAGAAGGATGGCCGATCTTCCGAGGAGGATTGCCAGGATCCGGTGGCTTTTTTGGTCGAGGGGTACTTGCCGATAAAGAGGCGATGTTTTTGTCGCTAGTATCGCCGCACCCCTTTGAATCGTTTATACCTGCCATTGATAAAACTACAATTTAAGAAGACACTATTATGTGATATTGTAGCTCAAGTAGTCATAAGACCAAATTCTCTCCACCAATAACTACGGTTTACGAAGAAACAAATATTGTACGTACAAAGACAATTATTAAAAAATGGAGAAAACATAGAAACCAAGACTAGTACTTTCCCAGTCCTTCAATTTTTGGAGCAAATATGATATAGGAAGCATGACAAAGAAGTTTTTGTATACTAGAGGGAATGTTATTGTTTGCAAGACGTAAATCGGACTTAGCAGCTATAATTACCTACTAGAAAAAATATTATTCTTGCCTGAAGTCGGGGTGATGCGGGTCTACACATCTCCTAGTTCGGCGCTGCTCCGATGGGGGACCTACAAAGACACTCCGATGCTCAAGTAGGAAGGAATCCAAGAATCCAAGAAGATGAGTATGGAATTGGAATTGAAAGTATACCTGATGTGCATTGTATCTGTTTATAGTGCATGTCAAAGATGTCTTTGAGTGGTAATGTCTCCCTGAATCTCACGGGGATATGCCTGAAATAGGTCAAAGTTTATCCCGAAGATATCGGGCTCATTACTGTTGAATCCCTGGTAATTAATGAAGAACGTTGGTGTCCTCATATGGTCGAGTGGAGCCCCTAGGCTATGTTGTAATTGGCTGGACTTGAGTCTGATGCATGAGTGTGGGCATTATCGGGCCTAATTCGGCCGGGTTCATTGGAGTTAGTTCAGACCACAACCCTCGAGCTTGGTCGGAGCTCAAGGACTTTGTGTCGAGCTCTAGTGTGTGCCCACTTCAGTATGTATGTCGAGCTTTCTACATGTTTCGAGCATCTTACCTCCACTACTAGAATATTGGCTTTCACCAACGGGGCTCACCAACGGCCGCCCAAGCCGTCGAAAATATCCACGGTTTTCGGACGGTCGCACAAGTCACAGTTGATGTAACCCCATTAACCATGATTCACATACGGCCGCCTTAGACCGTCGCTCATAGCCGATGGCGCACATGCCGCACGAAATGAAAAAATTTATCAACCACGCCGTAGAGTTGGCGAGGTGGGCCGTCAGTGATAGTAATTAGTCGTTAGCCACTGTTGGGAGCAGTCGTCGGTGATAAAATGATGGTGCGCACTCGACACGAAAATAAAAATCCTTTGTGCGATCCTCGAGAGTCCACGGTACGAGTTGGATATATTTCAAGGTCATT
Organism: Canna indica; assembly: GCA_034359265.1. Classification (NCBI taxonomy): domain Eukaryota; kingdom Viridiplantae; phylum Streptophyta; class Magnoliopsida; order Zingiberales; family Cannaceae; genus Canna; species Canna indica. Next base: position 22,556,260 of record CP136895.1, on the reverse strand, counting down.
CGACGCTTGGTGCGTGTGTTACGGTTAAGCGGAGCAGTTTTCCTACATTCATCATGGTCGTGGCCATGGAAAATCACCATCTCGCTTGGCCACGATTTTGTCATGCTCCTCGTGCTTTTGAGAACCTTGGGGGTGGCACTTAGGGGTTAGGGGTCTCTTGTATAATGTAGGAGAGCGTTGACAAACAAAGCAGTTGCCTTTAGAGGAGACGAACAAGCGGCCCATATGGGTGTGCGACATGTCAATCTTCGCCCAAGACAATTGCAGAGCTTGTCAAACACCTGGTTTTATGTTTTCTTGCGTCCATAGTCCTGTAATTGTTGTTTTACTTTACGCCTTCATGGTCTTTTGAGGGTGCAAATATGAAGCGTGAGGTTGGCACGTGGACCAACGTATGCCCCGCGATGTTAAGTTGGGAAGCACAATTCAGGACAGATTCGAGATGATAGGCTTATCCCTTGCACAAGATACAAGGGTGCCGCACAGGTTCTTTCGCACAAAACTATTGGCCCGTGATAGTTGGTATCAAAGCAAGAATTGCAAGCCTCCAATTGAGAAAGCCCTCGATGCAGACATAGCCGTCGTACATTTCATCTGTGGCGCTCGAGATGCTGATGCAGTGAACCCAGTCGATGAAACTTTCGACTGTTGTATTTGGGGAGGCAAGCATGTATTGATTGATGTGAAGATTGTGACTTTTGCGCAGGGTGGATGGGCCCCAATGACGCAAAGTCGTTTGCATGCAGAGCAGATGGCTCTTAAGTCGTGTGCGCAGAGCAGATGGCTCTTGAGTCGTGTGCGCAGAGCAGATCTCTCATAAGACGCAAAGTGGTGCGCAAAGTAGACTCTCTCATAAGATGCAAAGTCTTGCGTGGAGCAGATTTCTAATAAGACGCACATTATGCGCAAAGCCGATTCTCTAATAAGACGCAAGGATAGTGTGCAGGGCGTTGTCCCCTAAGACGCAGTGCAGAGCCAATGGCTCATGAGTCACCAAGGATGGTGCGCAGGGTGATGTCCCCTAAGACGCAGCGCAGAGCTGATGGCTCGTGAGTCGCCAAGTTTGTGTGCAGGGTTGATGATCCCTAAGATGCAGCGCATAGCAGATTGCTCATGAGACGCCAAGTTGGTGTGCAGGGCTGATGTCTCCTAAGTCGCAAGGTTGGTGCGCATGGCAAGATGGCCTCTAAGACGCAAGATTTGTGCGCATAGCAGATGGTTCTTAAGACGCAATATTGGTAGGTCCGAACCAAGCACTAGTGAAGAGCAACTGTAGTGTGGCAGCAATGCTCTTAGTGCGGAGAGTCCGCGGATGTTGTGACCCGGTTGGACAAAATCCCTTAAGTCGTGTTTCGAGGAGCAGCGTAAGACTTGGAGCTCATTGATATGGGCTTGGAGGAGGATAGCATGACCTCTGCAGAGGGCGAGTGAGCAAGCAGTGATCCATAAGACTTGAAGCTCGTTGAGATGGACTCGGAGAAGGGCGCCATGACTCCTGCGGGGTGCGAGTGAGCAAGCAGTGATATGCTCAATGTGGCGGTGGAGGCAATGCTCTAGTGTGGTGCGGCCACAGATCTACTCATCACTTGGGTGTTGCACAATGACACCTAGATGTTATCCGAGATGAGTGTTGCTCGTATGCTCATTAAGTCTGGGACTTTTCATTGCCCAGCAAAACTGAGACTTGGTGAATTGAGTAACCATTTCTCGGGTTCCTTCACGCGAGCATTGCTCAACGGCACTCGTGTGCCCCACAAAGTCTGGGATCCTCATAGCCCAGCAACACTGAGACTTGGTGAATCCAGTAGCTATTTCTCGTTGTCCATTCAAGCGAGCGTTGCTCAACGGCGCTCGTGCCCCTTCAAGCGAGTGTTGCTCAACGGCACTCTTTTGCTCCACAAGTTTGGGACTTTCATTGCCCAGCAACGAGTTTAGGAATCTCAAAGCCCTTTCTCACAACAACAGGAGATGATGAAATTTAATGATGTTACAAGTAGTCATTTCCTGGTGGTGGTCTTCACACGGCGAAACTCGACATGTTGCGGCCCCACTGCGGCATGTCGTTACTCAGACGATGTTCCCTTCGACTACTTGTGAAGAATTCACTTCAGCAATTGCAGCCTATTCCAGAAAGGCGGTGCGGCCGAGAATAGTTCGATGAGGACGTTGAAGCTTGAAGTGGGGGAGGATGTTAGGGACTTTTTGATGCGCCCGAGCAACGACGAATTATGACGGAATGTTCCCTATATGTTTGTAAATATGTTTTCGCGTCCATGTAATTTTGGCTTTTATTGTAGTCCGTACTTGTAAAATCCTTTGTGCGATCCCTGAGGGCCCACGGTACGAGTTAGATACATTTCGAGATCATTCGATGCTTGGTGCATGCGTTACAGTTAAGTGGAATAGTTTTCCTGCATTCGTCATGGTCGTGGCCATGGAAAATCATCATCTCGCATGGCCATGATTTTGTCATGCTCCTCGTGCTTTTGGGAACCTTGGGGGTGACACTTGAGGGTTAAGGGTCTCTTGTATAATATAGGAGAGCGTTGGCTAACCAAGCGGTTGCCGTGGGCGGAGACGAACGAGCGGCTCATACTAGTGTACGACCTGTCGATCTTTGCCAAAGACAATTGTGGAGCTCGTCCTCACCCGGTTTTATATTTTCTTGCGTCCATAGTTCTATAATTGTTATTTTACTTTACGCCTTCAGTACCATTCGGCCAACATGGTCTTTTGGGAACGCGGATATAGAGCGCGAGGTTGGCACGTGGACCAATGTATGCTCCGTGATGTTAAGTCAGGAAGCCCAATTCAGGACAGATTTGAGATGATAGGCTTATCCTTTGCATGGGATGAAAGGGTGCCGCACGGGTTCTTCCACACAAAACAATTGGCCCGTGACAATAGGGTAACAACGGTTGCTAATAGAGAAATGATGTCGGTAGATCATTGTGTTTACATACTTTCATACGTGTTGTAATTATTTCTATTCTTGCTGAAATTGTTTGTTACAAGTTAATATGGATTGAATACATGCTGAATTAGAGGGTTGATTGTCATGCTTATCATATCCTTTTGTAGATAAATGCTAGAGGCAAAAGTTAGTAGGATGAGCATGATACCTAGTATGGCATCATGTTAGATCATAGCATAACTGCTAGAAAACTTATAATTTATTTCTAGACATATAGACAATATGCGTAGGGTGACACATAGAAATTAAATGACAGTAGAGATATATGTGACATATAGACATGATATCATAATGTAGGCTACTAGTAGATGACGATTAATAGAGGAAATAAAATCCTTAACCTCAAACCTAGAGACATCATAGTAGGAACACGACGTTCTATGCTATGAATATATTAATCTTAATCTACACCCAATAGGGAAGGGTGGCACTTTAAGGTTTGATTGAGAGAGCCCGGAAAGGGGCTAGGAACAAGCACATGTCTAGGTGTGGAATGAGTAAGAAATATGTATTTGTAATGTGCGATGTGTATTGTGATTGTATGGCTGGTCGAAGCCAATTATTGCACATAGAATTGGTCGAGGTCGAATAACTTGCAGGGTTATTCGACTGGTCGAGGTCAAGATTTAATCATAATGATGCGGCTGGTCGAGGTCGCTTATGATTCATGATGATGCAGCTAGTCGAGCTCGCTTGTGAATTATGATATACGATTGGTCGAGGCCGAATTGTATTTATGTGATGTAGCCTGTTTGGGCCAAATGTATTCCTTTTTGCGGATAGGCTAGATATGGCCGAACGTTCTTGCTCTTGCTGGTTGGCTGATTAGCCATGTTTTGTATCAAATCCCTGACATAATATTATACTGCTTATGTTATTTATATTCTGGGATTTAGGTGGAGGTTTGGTAGAACCACTCACTTAGTTCTTTAATGACTCACCACTTTCTTTTATGTTGTTTTGCAAATCCTGACCTATAGAAGTATGATTGTACCTGTGTGGCGTGGCTGGGGGTTGCAAGCTCAGGCAGCGGATCTCATGACATGTTGGGTCGTAGTCGTGTAGTAGGATGTCTTGTGTGTGAGCCAACAGATGTCTTCTATCACGAAGAGGATCATGTCGAAGTGAAGCGACTTAGTCCAATACTCGAGGATGATGACACAGAGTTAGTTCAATTGGAAGTAGAATATGTTGATGACGACGATAACCGTCTTGAGGAAGATGGACAAAATGATGATGAAGGAGAAGAAGAAGAAGAATTTGAAGATTCTGATACAGAAGAACAAGAAGAGGAGTATTACATGGATGATGATACTGACGATGACGAATAATTGTAAATGTGAAGTATACATCTTCAATTATTAAATGTATCTATTAATCTATTATATATATACTAATTATATTCATATTTGACAACTATATATCGTTCGAGAAGTGCGTGCTCGAGGAGGCATTCCTCGTAGGATTACCCCCTGACGATTACCACCTGCCACCCCTGTACCCACCTTCGGCCACCATCCCCTCACCTGATCCGGCTACCATTACCCCACCTGATCCAGCCACCATTCCCCCACCTGATCTGTCCACTATTCCCCCACCTGATCCGTCCACCACCCCACGGCTGATCTAGCCACCATCCCTTTAGTCAATCCAGGCCCGTCGACATTGAGACGTAGGCCATGAGGGCCTAATAGAATTCTCCCTCCACCAGCTGAGGGAGAGTCGCACAAATTTGTTAGTGTGCACGGTAGAAGGTAAGTAGATGCATTAATTATTCATTATAATTTATTTATAATTCAATATATCATAATATAGAATTGTACTAAATTTGGTGCAGGTTTGAGCAGGAGGACGTCCCACACACGATAGCGAGAATTATCCAGAAGTTTATGCACGGAGCGTGGCCTACATGGTCTCACGTGCCTCGTGAGCATATGAATTTACTATGGTGAGAGTTCTCAGTAAGTATGTTTATTAAATTAATGTTAATATTAAATATCGATCGATAATAATAAATTTATTTTTTTTCAGGTTCATTATAAATGGTCGGAAGACCAGACTCCTTTTGTGGAGAGTGCGTGGGAGTGCGTTGCCCGCGCTCGCTACAACGGGCTGCTTCAGTAGGCCCGTAATATCGTACTGAGACAGTTGGGGGCCACACAGATTGGGCAAACTCGGGGACACGCCCCTGAGTGGATTCCTAGACTTGTGTGGGACCAGCTTGTTGAGCGATGTGACACGCCTGAGTGGCAAGAGGTCTCCCGGAAAGCGTCGAGAAACCTCATGTTCGGGGAGGACGGCACGGGGGCGCGCCACACTTGTGGCTCCGTGTCTTTTGTCGTGCATGAGCGTCGTATGGTAGGTATAATTTCCTTAGTTTTAATTAAAATATTATATATTATGTATAATGATATTAATGTATTTGTTTTCTAATGTAAGAGGCGAGTTGCGGAGGATGGCACCGTCCAACGCCCATCGCTGATGCAGGTGTTTGAGCGCACTCACCGTCGATGACGAGGAGCGGGGGACTACGTCGATAGCAGGGCCTCGATCATCATGGTAAGTATATATGTCTATTTGATTTACACAGTTATTATTTATAGTTTATATATATATATATTATTTAAAATATAAACACGTGTAGCAGACCTACACAAGGACCGTGATTGAGCGCGGAGGCACGCCGGAGGAGTTTGACGCGAGTGCATCGATTGAGGCCGCAGGTGGCTAGGAGCACCGCCGTGTTTATGTCTGCAGACAGTGGTCATGCACGCCCGTGTAAGGGCCACTTGGGGCACCGACCCCTCCCGCTGCGGGTGAGAGGCCCTCGACATCGCGAACGCAGGACCAGAGCCGGATAGCGGCCTTGGAGTTCGAGCTAACACAATAGAGAGTGACGATAGAGGAGCAGAGACGCACAAATGACGAGTTGAGAAAGACGATGCAAAACATGCAGGCCCTCCTCACTTAGATTGCATCTCACTCGGGCCTTCTACCGATGATGTCGCAGCCATCGTCCTCCTCGACCTAGTCGACGCTCCCGACCCAGTCGCTGTCGACTCCACCGCAGTCGTGAGATATCGGTTTATTGTATTTTGATTATATTTTGATACTTGTTAGCCTTCATTTGAGGCTTAGATACTTGATATAGATGTTTATACTTTACATTTCTTATTTTGATACTTGTTTGCCTCCGGTTTGAGGCTTATAGTTGTTTATATACTTATAGTTGTATATATATATATATATATGATATTTTGATATTTGTTTGCCTCCGGTTTGATGCTTAGATTGATGATATTTAAGTAAAACTTGTATGGTTGGTTGAAAATGTATGTGTATTAGGTTTTGTGGTTGTAATATGTGATTGAAAATGTATACTTGTAATTTGTGATTGATGATATCATTGTATATACAGGAATTTTCAAAAAATTTATTTTTTTTCAGTTACAGGATATAACTTTAGCCACAGCTTAGCCACGACTGCCCATCATTAAGTTATGGCTGAAAGTGTATCGTAAATAGCTGATGGTCTGGGTAGCACCAAATATCACGGTTGCTAATAATATCACCGACGGTTCACAGCCGCGGCTGATGTGTTTAAATCAGCGACAGTCGCCGAGGGCCGTCACTAATGTGTTTAAATCAACGACAGCGCGCGCGGCTATCGCTGATGATTACTTGTGACGGTAGAGGTCGACCATCACAACTTATCTGAGACGCACACATCAGTGACGGCTTTTTGCCATGGCTCTAGTCGTTCGTGATTGTTTTCACCGACGGTTCAGCCACGACATTAGCCGTCGGTGACAATGATAATTCTAGTAGTGGCATTTGATTCATGTTGTTTCAATCGTTGCACTTGGTTTTTTGTACTCATATTTGATATTTGATTCTATTCATGAATATATTTCATGGTTATTTTCATTTTCTTTCCGCAGTACGGATGTGTACTCTGGCCTGTCACATGACCCTAGGATTTGGGGCGTGACAAAGTGGTATTAGAGCATGGTTAGGTCCTGACTACGACAATAGGACATAGAGTACTATATCGGCATTGCTAGCTTGTCTGCATACAGTGTGTCCTAGTCACGAGATCGGGTGACTGAGCTTGGGCACCAGCGGCGGTATGTATGGATATTTAATAATTGTAAAAATTTAAAATGCTCTAATTGATTATTGTATATTTTTCTTGGTAGTCAAATGACAATGTTGTGTGAGTGGTTTAAACCTTTCCTTTTCTTATTCATGGATTCTAGCCGCCGTCCCCTTCTTGAAATTTTTCTTGTGGTGGAATTCTTGCGTCAAAATCTGATTGATAAATTGAAACTATTGCTGCTCGTAGATGGGATTCTATGGTATTCTGCCTTTTAAATTTAACAAATACCTTACACAGAGAATTGCTATATGCTATAGAATCTTGTCTGCAACTCATTGTCCTTCAAAACTTCTGCCTTTGTTACAATTGTTAAAGAAACAAAATTTATATTTATAACTGTTAGCATAGGTAGGTGGATGATGTAGCAGAAAACTTATTGTTTTTCTTGATAAGACAAAACTATGCTCGAATCATCGATCTAGTATGTTGAAGTTGGTTATGAAATCCATCTTTCAAATAAAGTCCTTGATGTTCGTCCATCAACAGAGCATGAGTAAGTGTGTGTATTGGAGTTCATGTTGTTTTCTTTCAAACCAATGAATATCTGGGTTAACTGATGTATATGCATTTCCCTAAATCATAGAATTAGTTTAACTTGATCAATTGAAGCTTAGTGATCATTACCTTTATTTGTGATTCTTAATGTGAAAGTATCTCTGCAACTTAATAAAAATACTGCTTACTTTAGCTTAATAAAAACTTAATGATTAGTTTTTAATTTATGAACTGAAAACAGAATAGTAATTAAATATTTTATTGGGTATATTTCATTGGTTGGCATGTTGAATTCTGTAAAAGATTGCTCTATGGTTAAACTTCATGGAAGCTACTTAATAGGAATACCTCGTGTAAGATATTTAATGTGAGTTATCTTATCCTGCACAAGTTCTGGTTGTAAGTAAACCTCATGAGAGTGATATAATTTGCAAACCTCATAGAAGTTATCTACAATAAACATCCTATGGAAATTATTTAGTATAAATAGTTCCTGTATAAGTACTGTTGTATTTATTCTCATGGAGGTGCCTTAACATGAGTTGCCCTCCTCTACATGCTGGAAATTACTTATGGTTTCATGGTTGATTCCTGTCATTATACTGTTGTATTTGATATTAAGATGATATCAAGAGAGAAGGTTGAAGATTTTATTCGTAGAGTTGACCCAAGCATTAAGGAAGCGGCATACCATGCCTGGCTTGGATGTTATAACTCTGAAGGGGAGATAAGTAGGGATAAAATCAAGTTGGCTGATCTAGCAAACCAGTTTTGTTACTCGATTGGCCTAGAGAAGCTTCCAGCGTTGTTGTTCAGGAAAATGGCTTTGAAATGGGGATCAAGGACATTCCTGGGATCCGAATTCGGAAGTAAAACCCACATATGGCCTGATCCATTTTCCATCTGGATCCTTGAGCATTCAAGTTGCCTGGAAACATTTAGTGTGAATGCTGATTCAAAACTGCATGCTATTTGCAAAGTGGTTGTTTGGTTCTTAAGCTTCAACCTCTACATTTGTTGATACTATTTCAACTCTTATTTCAATGAAACACCAGCAGTTAGTGGTAGAAAATCTCAAGTTCCTACATTTGACTGATATGGTACGTACTTCATCCCTGAACTGAGATTTTTTTTATGGCTAGTTAAGGCTTATGTATATATGATTGATTATGTGTATTATGTATTATTGATTATGTGTACTGTTAATGCAGTATATCATTTCATGTTATCGTTTTGAGTCTGAAGTACTGTATAAATGGAAGAAATGGGCGAAAACACAAACAAAACCAGTCCAAAATATGTTTGCAAGTGTAAGATACATAGGAAGACCCTTCAAGAAGACCCTTCCCTTTGTTTTGTTTGGAAGAAAAGGGTGGATTTGGGAATGAGTAGATGAAAAGAGAAAAGGTCCTAGTCAATAAAATGAGAAATAGCTTGTCATTTACCATCTGAATTAGATTCTAGGACATTCTTATGGATGATAACTAAAAATACAAAAATTATATGTATTCTTGGCTTCTTACCTCAACACAAAATTTTTAGACGTTGAGATTGTAGACTTATGGAACTTAAGTTGTTGGGTGTAGAAGTGCACAAATTTGGATTTCATTAAGTGTGAATGATGCTAAAAATTACTCTGAGTGGAACCTTCTATTGCTGAAATTTTCAGCGTGGTAGGTCTCTCCCTTCACTGGAGAACGTCGCTGTTTTGTTCACCCTTGGGGCCGTTGGGGGTCAACTCATATGCTGGGTTAATGGTCTAGGGTGTTGAAATGTACGCTGATGACTAGTTTCGTAAAGCAATGCTCTTTATTTTCATTTTACATGTTTGACTGTTGACTAGTTTTTTGTTTGGTTATGAATTAAATAAGGCCAGTTATCAGAAATGTAATTTCGTGTGTTGTGTAGGGCTTTTTGGTCTTTATATCAAATAAGTTGAGCTGAATAAATAGCTCAACGAAGTGTAATAGCGAACTTAATTTTTAGCTTTCTGTTAATTCAAATAAATCCTATTTTTTCCCTCTTCTTTGGTGTGCAAACCTTGCAGTTGAGTTCAACATGGTATCAGAGCAGTTCAATTTGGCGCATTGAAGGAGTCCGCTCGGAAGAAGACCTAAGAGAAGCCAAATTTGATACTATGGCGAGAAATCAGAGAGGATCCGCAGCTAGATCGCAGATCGGCAAATCCACGAACTGCACAGAAGGAGGATCTGCAGTTGAGGTTAGTGAAAATGAAGACAATCCTTTTCTGTTGCAAGGGAATGACAATCCTGGAATGATGTTAGTATCGACGCAACTAAAAGGGCACGAGAATTACTTACCATGGCGGCAGGCGATGATGATCGCATTGTCTGCGAAGAACAAAAAGGGATTCATGAATGGTTCCATTGAAATGCCAGGAGAAGATATACCAAAGTTCAACATATGGAGTAGATGCGATGACATGGTGAAGTCCTGGATCTTGCAGTCGATTTCATCGGAGCTGAGTGCTAGCGTGATGTACTAAAAAACAGCGGCTGTAATGTGGACTGATTTGGAGGATAGGTTTGGAACAAGCAGTGAGCCTCGTATTTTTGAAATCTAAACTCAAATCAGTGCCACTCGACAAGGAAATTTAAAGTTTGCAGAGTATTACACAAAGCTTAAAGGATTGTGGGATGAATTAGATGCTATTGATGTGGATGTTGAGTGTAGTTGCAAGACTTGAAACAGGTTGAGGCAATTTTTGATGGGCCTCAATGAAAATTACATGACTATAAGAGGTCAAATGTTACTGATGAAGCCATTGCCGAATATTAATCAAACCTATTCTATGTTAGAGCAAGAAAAATTCCAGAGAAACATGGGTATGAATACCAATTCTGCTTCTGAAAGCATTGCTTTGAATAGTATGGCACATGACAGCAACTCAATGAGATATGGCAAAAACAAAAATCAACTGCAAGGATTCAGAAAATACTATGATCATTGCCAAAGAGCAGAACATACCAGAGAAAACTGCTTTCGAATTCATGGTTTCCCACCTGGCCACAAATGGTATAAAGGGAAACAAAAGGCAGGAGAGCAACATTCAAGTGAAAGACAAATTAACAATGTGAAATCAGCTGTCGAAGAGGCTAAGGAAGAAGGCAATAATGGAGGAGAAAACATTCACAACATGGGCTTGACTGAGGAGCAATATAATGTCCTGAAGAGCATTTTTGGAGGAAAGCAAAGTGAAACTCATATGGTCAACATGGCAGGTAAATGTTTTTGTTCTACTACATATACTATACCTGCAAGATGGATATTAGATAGCGGAGCTACATATCATGTAGCATCAAAATCCATTACCTTAGATAACCCAACTCAATCACCTTCAATTGAGAACATTTCTTTGCCAAATGGAACCCTTACCTCAGTTTCAGCCATAGGAACGCATATGTGAATAAAAACATATAGCTCACCAATACTTTGCAAGTACCATCTTTTAAATTCAATCTTGTGTCAATTAGTAAGCTCACAAAAGAACTAAATTATTCAGTCATTTTTAACCCAGACAACTTTGTTATCCAGGACCTTGTCACGAAGAAGACTCTTGGGAATGGTAGAGAGGAGAATGGGTTGTACATGTTAAATGGAGCTCAACAAGTTGTTAGTCATAAACCTGTATCTTCACAAGTTTTTTTAGCTACTTTAGATTCATCTACTCTTTGGCATTTGAGTTTAGGGCATATGTCCTTTGGTAGAATGAAGTTGTTAGCTACTAGAATTCCAGAATTAAATAAAGATGCAAATTTTTTTTGCAATGTGTGCGCATTAGCTAAACATTGTAAATTGCCATTTACACAAAGTCAAAACAAAGCTCATAATGCTTTTGATATCATTCATTGTGATGTATGGGGCCCACATAGAGTTCATACAAATGATGGTCAATCATATTTTTTGACACTAGTAGATGACAATACAAGAGAGCTTGTTGGACAATACTTTTTTCTTTGAAAAGCCAAGTACCAAGTTTGCTCATAAACTTCATCAAGCATGTTCAAACCCAATTCTCAAAGACCATAAAAATTATCAGGAGTGATAATGGAGGGGTATTCTTCAATTCAACGCTAGATAACTTTTTAAAAGACCAAGGGATAGTTCATCAAAGTAGTTGTGTAGAGACACCACAACAAAATGCAAGAGTAGAGAGAAAACATAGGCATTTGTTAGAAGTAGCAAGAAGCCTCTAATTTTAGTCCAAATTATCTTTGAAGTTCTGGGGAGACTATTTGTTGACAGCCACCTACTTAATAAACAGATTGCCTAGTCCTTTGTTGAACAATAGAAGTCCATTTGAGTTGTTATACAAGAGTCAACCAAACCTATCTCATCTCAAAGCTTTTGGATGTCTCTGTTACATTAGTACACTCAAACAAGGGAGAACAAAATTCGATCCTAGAGCTTATGAGTGTGTTTTCATAGGTTATCCCTTTGGTAAGAAAGGATATAAAGTGTATGACTTGAAGAATCACTCCATTCACGTTTCCAGAGACATAACTTTTATTGAAAACATATTTCCTTATCTTACAAATGATTGAAAGAAAACCATTTTTTCTATTCCTATTCCTGAAAGAAAACCATTTTTTCTATTCCTATTCCTGAACCTAAAATGGCTCAAATGCATAACAACAAATCTTCCACATCTTCACCTTTATTCAAAACAGATACTTTGTTTCCTACACCACAAAATTCAACTCCAACATCTAGTCAAACCAAAGAGGACACTGTTCTGCCTCATTTGCAAAGTCCTGAGTTTGTATCTACCAGTGTCAATGAAGATGATTTTGAAATACCTATACACATAGATAGCAGTGATTTACAGGGCACCTTGAGTGAGGTAGAGGAAGTTGAATTGAGTGGAAAAAGACAAATAGATGAAGGAGAAAAAGATACCTGTTTGAGAAAAAGTCAAAGAGTGGTTCAAAAGCCTGTTAAATTTCAGGATTATCAGTGTAATTTATTCAACTCAAAACCTAAATCAAGAGCAAGTGACAAGGTCACCCCATACCCACTTTCAAATTATCTAAACTCATCAATGCTTCCAGCCACCCATAAAAATTTCATAGCTTACATTGACACAAATCAAGACTCACAAACCTATGAACAAGCTGTCAAAAATCCTATTTGGGTAAAATCTATGCAGGTTGAATTACAGGCTTTGAAAGACAATGGCACATTGGAGCTATGTGACTTGCCTGCTGGAAAAATAGCCATAGGTTGCAAATGGATGTATCGCACTAAATTCAGACCTGATGGTAAAATTGAAAAACACAAGTCAAGGCTTGTGGCAAAGGGGTTCACTCAAGTTGAGGGAGTGGATTATCAAGAGACTTATGCATCAGTTTCAAAGATGGCTTCAGTAAGGATCTTATTGGCTGTAACTGCTTCAAAAGGGTGGCCTTTGTTTCAATTAGATGTAAATAATGCTTATTTACATGGAGAATTGGAAGAAGAAGTTTATATGATAAGGCCACCAGGACTTGGAAAACCAGAAGATAGAAGAGTTTGCAAACTCTTAAAGTCCATCTATGGACTTAAACAAGCTAGTAGACAATGGTATACCAAGTTGTCTACCAACATTGTTTCTCAAGGATTTAAACAAAGTACCATTGATGCTTGCATGTTTGTGAGAAACGGATTGAATAAAATAGTGATTATGTTGATATATGTTGATGATATCATCAGGGACTGATTTGATTGGCATAGCAGAAATGAAAACTTTTCTGGATGAGCAATTCAAAGTTAAAGATATGGGGAAATTGACGTACTTTCTTGGATTGGAAATACATAGGACTGAGAAAGGAATTTATGTGAATCAGAGGAAATATGTTGTTGATCTGTTAACAGAGATGGGAATAAAAGATTGTAAACCAAAAGAAATACCAATTCAGATATCTCGTAAGAATGGTCATGAGGGAATGAAAAGTGATACTAACATAGAAGACATCACTGCTTATAGAAGGCTGATAGGCAAGTTGTTGTATTTGACCATCACCGGACCTGACATTGCTTTTGGAGTTCACACTCTAAGTCAAGCTGTTTAATAACCTAAAACATCACATTTGGAAGCTGCCTTAAGGATACTAAAGTATCTAAAAAGGGCACCTGGACTTGGACTTTTTTATCCTGCAGGAGAAACTAACTCAGTTACTTGCTACTGTGATGCTGATTGGGGGAGTTGTAGCACCTCAAGAAGATCCATATCAGGGTACTGTGTGAAGATTGGATCAGCTTTGGTGAATTGGAAATGCAAAAAACAAAACACTATGAGTAGGTCAAGTATAGAAAGTGAATTAAGGTTAATGTCAAGTGCCACTGCAGAGATAATCTGGGTGAAGAACATGATGTCTGATATGGGAATTACCTGCAACTTACCAATTTCATTGTACCGTGATAACCAAAGCGCATTACATATAACAGTCAATCCTATGTTTCATGAAAGAACTAAACATTTGGAGATTGATTGTTATTTTGTAAGAGAGAAGTATCAACAAGGGGTGGTAAAACCTATTTATATACCTGGGAAGATGCAGTCTGCTGATATACTTACAAAGCCACTGCCAAATCAGCAACATCAGCACATACTTTCCAAGTTGGGTTTGGAGAATCCTTTCTCCATTCCCAACTTGGAGGGGGACTGTTGAAATGTATGCTGATGAGTAGTTTCGTAAAGCAATGCTCTTTATTTTCATTTTACATGTTTGACTGTTGACTAGTTTTTTGTTCTGTTATGAATTAAATAAGGCTAGTTAGCAAAAATGTAATTTCGTGTGTTGTGTAGGCCTTTTTGGTCTTTATATCAAATAAGTTGAGCTGAATAAATAGCTCAACGAAGTGTAATAGTGAACTTAATTTTTAGCTTTTTGTTAATTCAAATAAATCCTCTTTCTTCCCTCTTCTCTGGTGTGCAAACCTTGCAGCTGAGTTCAACATAGGGAATAGGGTGTTAGTGTTATGGAAAATCAGGTTTTGCTGAAATTTCAAACTTGTTGAGCATTAATGGGTTACTAGATTTCTGTTCTTCGATTGGTATTCTTTGAAAGGGAAATGGTGATGGGTTGATAGGAATTAAGTTTGGGCAGCCCCTATACCCTTAGGAGCCGGCCTTAAGGTTAGACTCCGGGTAGGAAAAAAAATTGGTGTAATTTAAATTTCAGTTCTACATGTGTAGGTGTAATGAAATTTGCTGTCTACATTGCAACTCATGCATGCTTATTTATTGCTGAAATATTTTGTGCATGCTGAAATTATTTTGTTCATGTTGAAACTTTATCTTAAGGTGTTCATGTGTTGCTGAAATTTTCTAAAATTGTGTAGGGGTTCAGGATGTCAAACTGTGAGTGTAAATAAAGTATATAGTCCTGAAGTTGTGGACTAAGAGATTGTGATATTGATCGGAAATCTATGACTAAAGCACCATAGGTTATTGGGATTTCATAGATGAGTCTTTAGCTTACCCCAAAATTCGAGGGCGAATTTTTCTTAAGGGCGGAAGGTTGTAATGCCCGTGAAAAAAAAATATTTTTTTGATTTATTATGATTTCATCAGAGAATTTTGGACGCGCGTCGGAGCGGGCCGAGTGAATCGCCGGAAGGCGCGAATTGAGTTACGACCTTTATCGCGCAAGTAAAATTATTTGGTTTAAGTTGTTTGGATGTTAGATGTAGGTTGGACTCGAGACGAGTCCGGGGGTCTGATCGGAACTCGAATCATATTTATGGCTCACTTAAGGCTTAGGGGCATTATTGTAATTAAAGATAAGTAAACAAAATAAAATGGATGCACTACTAGAATATATCACACTCTTAACCGGCGGCTAACAGAGCCGTCGGTGATAATAAAATCACAGATCCACGGGTTTCTGACGGCCGACGCGCCGTCGGTGAAAATCTTTTTTATTTGCGTTCGCGCCCGACCCTTCCTCTTTCTTCCTCTTTCTTCTCTTCTCACCGCTGTTGCCGCCGTCCGTCGCTACCCAGTTGCCATGGAGTCGCTGCTTATTGCCGCCGTCGTCAATCGCCGCCGGTGAACCTCCCCCTTCCGATATGCTTCCTCTCCTCCTCCGTTCATTCCCTGTTTCCACCCGCACACGCCCTCTATTTCCGCCCACCGCCCTCTCCGCGCCGGCGTCGACCCGGGTGTTCATCTCCGCGCCAGTCTCAACCCGGCTGGCGCCGCATTGGGCCGATTACCATCGGCCCCAATGCTTCGGGTGGCAGTAGCCGGCAGTGATGCCGACTACTACTTGATTAGGGTTTAATTACCCTAATCAAGTAAGATTAGGGTAATCATAGTTTGATTAGGTTTTTTATTATTATTGTTAATTATTAGAAATTAATTGTTAATTAGGTTAATTATTAGTTTAATATTAATTAATTAGTCGCGCTGAATCGTCCACTGAGGGCTCGCGCCGGAATCGTCCACTATGGACTCACAGTCAAATCTTCCACTTTGGACTCATGGTCAAATCGTCCATGGTGGACTCGCGCCGGAATCATCCACAATGAATGGACTCGCGCGTGCCGCAATCGTCCACAATGGATGGACTCGTGCCAGAATTGTCAACTTTGGACTCGCACCGGCATCCATAAAGTTAGAAAAAAATCAAGACGAGTTGATACGTTTCACGTACGATCGACGAGTGAAGTTTTAATTTTACAAAACCTTAGATCTGTTCGGGGGTTGTATGTTCGTGTAAACAAAGTTAATGATCTTTTATACGATGTACAACCCTTGAATTGTCCCTAATTGGACAATTTGGGAACATAGTTATTTATATTGCTATTAGTTTATTTTTTTTAGTCATTAACTTCATTTTTAAATTTTGGCTTGTATCTCCCTTGTTCTCCGATACGCGCCCAGATGATATGCGTATTTGGAGAATTGTAGGGAAATGCTACCGAAATTTAGAATGAAGTTAATGACTAAAAGAAATACTAATTAAGTGCAATATGAATAACATGAATCCCGAATGGAATAGGACCATCCCACCTAAAGACATTACCTAAAGATATTGCCCATTTTTTGATAGAACATGTCGGGTGATCGAAGTTGGATGTACCGAAGAATTCATCGTGGAGCTATAACGAAGGAATTTTGAGTAGGCATAACTTACTTCTTAAATTTCGCCTACTCGAATGAAAAATTCCTTAGTGGTGATAAAATTCGATGTCCGTGCCGGAAATGTTCGAACATAAGATTTTTGGACCGAGAAACTGCCACACTGCATATGTATACAAAAGGATTCACACCAAGATATTTTGTTTGGAATTGTCACGGGGAGTCATGTCAAGTCGGGACGTCAAGCAATCCTGTTGTCCAAACTCATGGTGAATCTTCTTCTGCTGGTGTTTCTTCTTCCAATCCACCTAATCCTTATAGAAAAATGATTATGGATAGTCTTGGAGGACAATTCCATTTAAATGATAATATCGAGTCAATTAGTGAGACGGTAGTGCCACCAGATACTACGATAGTTGAAGTCACTGAAGAACAACATGCGATACAAATTGAATTACCAAATAAGGAGGCTGCTGAATTTTATGAAATGTTGAAAGCTGCCGATGAACCATTGTATGAGAATTTTCCTAATTATACAAGATTTTCGGCAATGACACAACTCCTCAATATCTAGTCCGATTGTAATATCAGCGGGGTTGCGTTTGATCGGATTGCATGCTTTATCAATGGTATGCTACCTCCAAATAACAAGTTTGAGCCAACCTTTTATAAGACAAAAAAGTTGATGGGAAAATTAGGGTTGGGTATGAAAAGATACACGCGTGCCCAAATAACTGTATTTTATATTATAAAGAAAATGCACAGTTAGAGCAATGCCCGGTATGTGAACATCCTCGTTACAAGGAGAAGAAATCGGTCCGATAAAAAAATATTCCCTTTAAGGTGCTTCGGTATTTTCCACCGACACCAAGACTTCAAAGGTTATTCATGTCGAAAAAGACTGCCCCCTATATGAGTTGGCATGAAAGAAGTCGTGATTATACAATAATGACTCATTCATCCGACAGTGAAGCATGGAAACATTTAGATAGGTGTTATCCTTCATTTGCTAGGGAGACTAGAAATATCAGGTTGGGATTGTGCACAGATGGTTTTAATCCGTTTGGTAATTCGGCAACTCCGTATTCAGTATGGCCAGTGCTGTTAACAATTTATAATTTGCTGCCCTCAATGTGTATGAAAGATGAATTTATCTATCTTACGATGATTATTCCTGGTCCTAGGGGTCCTCGCAAAGAAATTGACATATTTCTTCGTCCCCTAATTAATGAACTCAAAACATTGTGGGCTGAGGGAGTTGTCACTTATGATTGTCACCAAAAGCAAAACTTCTCTTTACGAGCTACTATATTGTGGACAATCAATGATTTCCTTGCCTATGGCATGTTGTCTGGTTGGAGCACGCATGGTCGACTCTCTTGCCCGTATTGCATGGAACACTCAAAATCCTTCAGTCTTGATAATGGTCAGAAAATTTTCTTCTTTGATTGTCTTCGCCGATTCCTACCGTCTAACCATCGGTATCGAAGGAATCGTGATAAATTTATCAAAGGTAGAGTCGAAAGAGATGAGCCACCAACGATGTTGTTTGGTGAACAGATGTTAGCACGTGTTCAATTACTTCCAGATATTACTTTTGGTCGGAATGTAAGAATTTCAGGCTTTGGTCAAACACATAACTGGGTGAAGAAAAGTATCTTTTGGGAATTGCCGTATTGGAGTTCATTACTGATTCAGCATAATTTGGACGTCATGCACATTGAAAAAATGTGTTTGATAATATTTTTAACATAGTGATGGATATTTCCGGCAAAACTAAAGATAATGTGAAGGCCCGACATGATATAAAAATATTTTGTAAGAGGCCTGAGTTAGAGTTGCAAGAGGTCAACAGACGATTTCATAAGCCAAAGGCGTCGTATGTGCTAAATAAACAATAGATGAAAGATGTGTATCAATGGATCAAAGAACTCAGATTACCCGATGGATATACCTCAAACTTATCTCGATATGTAAACGTCGATCAATGCAAAATATCGGGGATGAAGAGCCACGATTGTGTTTCGAGATCATCTACATGATAAGATTTGGGGTCCGTTGACAGAATTAAGTATGTTTTTTCAGAAATATTTGTGCAAATGTACTTCGAGTCGAAGATATGCCAGCACTTGAAAATAATATTGTTGAAATCATATGCAAGCTGGAGTAGTTTTTCCCTCCTATATTTTTTGACTTGATGGAGCATCTACAGATACATTTGGCATACGAGGCACGAGTTGGTGGTCCCGTTCAATACCGGTGGATGTACTTATTTGAAAGATACATGAATCGTTTGAAGAAAAAAGTAAAGAACACCGCCGCAGTTGAAGGTTCCATATCAGAAACATATATAATTCAAGAAATTTCAACTTTCTGCTCATTTTATTTTGAATCAACCATCAAGACAAGACTTAATCGTCTTCCACGGAACGACGATGGGGGAGCTCAACCATCAGATGGTTGTTTAAATATCTTCTGTTACCCCGGTCGTGCTTTGGGTTCTCGTCCGTCTCGAATCTTAAATGATGAAGAGTATCATTTGGCCTACTTGTACGTTTTACTAAACTATCCAGAGATTGAGAAGTTCATTGAAATATTTGAC
The DNA here is from genome assembly GCA_034359265.1 of Canna indica. Classification (NCBI taxonomy): domain Eukaryota; kingdom Viridiplantae; phylum Streptophyta; class Magnoliopsida; order Zingiberales; family Cannaceae; genus Canna; species Canna indica. The sequence goes on along the minus strand of CP136895.1, from coordinate 22,536,942 downwards.
ATTGAGATGGTGACAAAATACTCAATTTATAGCGACGAGGAATTAGAAAAATTACAGAATCGTGAGTTCCCTAATTGGTTTCAAGCTTACAGCATAGAACACAGAGGCGAAATAGATAATCAAATCTTTGAGTTTGCGAGCGAATTGGCACAACTTGTTCAATGTTATAATGGTTATTTCGTCAATGGATATAAATTTCACACACTTGAATATTCATCTACAAAAAAGACTATGAATGCAGGGGTCTGCATCAAAGGGACAACGTATGCTGAATGTGATGTTGACTTTTACGGACTATTAGAAGAAGTCATTGAATTATAATTTTTTGGATGTAAATCAGTTGCCCTCTTTAAATGTCATTGGTTCGATACAAGCAATAGGGGTATGAGAATTCATCCAAAGTATAAACAGCTGGTCTAGGTCAATTACAAATCAAAATTGGCTTCAAATGAGTCATTTATATTGGCATCTCAAGCTGAACAAGTATATTATATGCAGTATTCATCTCGAAAGAAAAATAGGGCAGATTGGCGTGTAGTCTGTAAGACTAAAGCCAGAGGAAAAATTAACCCGATAGTTGGAGAGAATGAGCCAGCAGATGACTTCTATCAAGAAGAAGATCCTTCTGAAGTGGAACGAGTTAGTCCAATACTTGAGGATGATGACACAGAGTTAGTTCAATTGAAAATAGAATACGTTGATGACGACGATAATGAAGTTGAGGAAGGACAGAATGATGATGAGGGAGACGAAGAAGAATTTCAAGATTCCGAAATAGAAGAACAAGAAGAAGAGTATTACACGGATGATGATTGTGACAATGACGAATAATTATAAATGTGAAGTATATATTCAATTATTAAATATATCTATTAATCTATTATATATAATCTAATTATATTAATTTTTTACAGCTATAGTTCGAGATATCAGTTCTCGAGGAGACATTCCTCGTAGGACCCCCCGACGATTACCACCCGCCCCACCTGTACCCACTGACCCTTCGCCTTCTACCTCCATCCCCCCACCTGATCCGTCCATCATTGTTCCCTCACCTGATCTAGCCACCATCCCTACACCTTTGGCTACCATCCCTCCGCCACCCTTTTGCAGATCCAGGACTGTCGTCTTCGAGATGTAGGCCACGAGAGCCTAACATAATTCTCCCTCCGCCACCCGAGGGAGCACTGTGCAGAGCAGTTAGTGTGCGCGGAAGACGATAAGTATATGCATCAATTATTTCTTATAATTTTTTTATTTCAAAATATCATATTATGAATTTATATTTTGCGCAGATTTGAGCAGGAGGACGTCCCTTGCACGATAGCGGGGATGATCCGAAAGTTTATGCGCGGGGCGTGGCCTACATGGTCTCACTTGCCCCATGAGCATATGGATTTATTGTGGCGAGAGTTCACAGTAAGTATATTTATTAAATTAATGTTAGTGTTAAATATTCATTGGTAATAATATTTTTTTTTTGCAGGCTCATTATACATGGTCGGAGGACCAGACCACTATTGTGGAGGCTGCATGGGAGCGTGTTGCCTGTGCTCGCTATAACGGGCTGCTTCAGCAGGCCTGTCATACTGTGTTGAGATAGCTAGGGGCCACACAGATAAGGCAGACTCGGAGACACGTACCCGAGTGGATTCCTGGCCCTATGTGGGACCAGCTCGTTGAGCGGTGGGCCACACCTGTGTGGCAGGAGGTCTCTCGGACTACGTCGAGAAACCGCATGTCTGGGGGGGATGGCACGGGAGCGTGCCACACAGTTGGCTCCATCTATTTTGCAGTTCATGAGCGTCGTATGGTATGTATAATTTAATTATTTTTAATTAAATTATATATTGTGTATAATGCTACTAATGTATTTGTTTTCTAATGTAAGACGCGTGTGACGGAGGACGGCACCGTCCATCGCCCGTCGATGATGGAGGTGTTTGAGCGCACCCACCGTCGTCGACGAGGAGCGGGGGACTATGTTGATAGCAGAGCCTCGTATATAATGGTAAGTATTTATATATGTCTATTTGATTTACATCATTTTTATTTATAGTTTTTATATATTTAAAATATAAACAGGTGTAGAAAACTTACACGAGGACTATGATCGAGCGTGGAGGGACACCGGAGGAGTTCGACACAGGAGCTTGGGTGGAGGCCGCAGGTGGCTGGGAGCACGGCCATGTTTATGGCTTTGCAAACAGTGGCCATGCACGCGCCGTGCTCGAGCCACTTGGGGCATCGACCCTTCCGACTGCGGGTGAGCGGCCCTCAACATCCCGAGCACAGGACCAGAGCCGGATAGGGGCCATGGAGTCGGAGCTCACCCAGCAGAGGTTGGAGATGCAGGAGTAGAGGCGGGTGAATGACGAGTTGAGACAGACAACCTAGAACATGCAGACACTCCTCACTCAGATTGCGTCTCATGCTAGGCTTCTACCGATGATGTCGCAGCCATCATCCTCCTCGACCCAGTCGACGCTCCCGACCCAGTCGTTGTCGACTCCACTGCCTTCACCGCAGCCGTGAGATTTTGATTAATTATATTTTGTTTATATTTTGATACTTGGTTGTATATAGATAATATTTTGATAATTGTTTGCCTCCGGTTTGAGGCTGATATTGATGATATTTATGTAAAACTTGTATGTTTGGTTTCAAATACATGTGTTTGATGTTTTCTGGTTGTAATATGTGATTGAAAATAGTTTGTAGTTGATATATCATTGTATACAGGAATTTACAAATTTTTTAGTTTTTTCAGTTACAGGATACACATTTAGCCACGGCTTACCCACGGTTCACTGTCACTAAGCCGTGGCTAAATGCTCATCGTAAATGGCGGATGGTCTGGGCAGCACCAAATATCACGGTTGCTAATAGTATCACTGACGAGTCTGGGCTGTGGCTGATGGTTGGTATCAGTGACAGCTCCTGCAGCCGTCACTGATGTTTTCTAATCAGTGATAGCGCACGCGACTGTCGATAATGATTACGTGTGACGGCCTCGCTCGGCCGTCACAACTTATCTGAGACGCGCTCATCAATGATGTCTTTTTGCCACGGTTTGCGCCGTCCGTGATATCTATTACCGACGGTTTAGCCACGGTTTGATCCGTTGGTGATGACGACAATTCTAGTAGTGGCTTGAGACCGTGCGACTGCCAGAGCCGCACACATCCCAAGTTTGGGCAACGAGGGGAGGAGGAGGCGCGATCGATGGTCGGGCGCCGTCGGAGATTGTCGGTGCTAGAACGCGAAGGAGCACCTTCTTTCTCGATCTTCCTTGTCGGTGAGTAGTTCTTGCACATCTTGCTTTGGATTTTTCTTTTCCTCTTGCAGCTGCCCATGTTTCTTGAAAACCTGGAAAATTTTGGATCAATTTTCTATTTGATTTAGATGAATGGCATGTCTTGTAAGTGGGATCCTCCTTGTTTATGGTAATGACCTGTTTTATTGTAGACTTGGAACCCTAGATTTTGGATTTCCTCCACTTTATTGGCCGAACCTCTCTAGGAAGCAATCTGAAATTTTTATTTGTTATTTGGATTGCTCTATTTGATTTGGTGAGAGGTTGAGTGCATTGTTATTAAATTAATACCCTAAACTTTGGGATTACTCTCCTCTGTGGCCGCCTGCTACAAGCGCATGGAACATGGGAATTAAGGTGTTCAACTGAGATGTTAGTAGAATTAGTTTATGTTGGTAAAGTGGTGAATGAGATCTGTGTTAGAAGAAATGGCAACACTAGAGGGGGTGAATAGTGTGTTTACTAATTCAATTATCCTAAATTCCGGTTTTAATCATTTCTTGATTAGTTAGGCTAAACACGATATTTATAGCACGCGGAAGCAAAATAAATATGAAGCAATTAAGCACAACCAAATATAACAATGCAAACACAAGATTTATAGTGGTTTGGCCCCAATGCCTATTCCACTGCGTAATGTAAGACCCGGGAAAATTTTCTAATATAAAAATCTATTTTGGTGTAGCGCGTTGGACCCAGGGATAGTCGAGTCGAGCCTCAGGATCGCCTCGAGTGAAAAGGTATTACTCGACTATTGATGCATGGAATTTAATTGGGTGATTGACCTTCCTTTTATGCAATCATACCTTAAATCAAGTTTAAATCGACTCATGTTGTGGGTTGAGTCGGAACCCAAGTTGAGTTCGGGTTTAGTCGAGTTTTGAGTAAGAGTCAGGTGAGTCAAGAGCCTATATGGAAGGCTAGATGAGGGATTAAAACCCGTCATCCTTGTGCCGTGCGACTCATCCTTGGAGTCGCACAAGGTAGCCTAGGGAGAGAGGGATAAGAGCAAGGAGAAGGGGGACATGGATCGATCCGGGATTTCGCGCCGTCGCCGGAAGATTCAAAGTCGTCGTCATCCGATCTTTCATTCTCCGCAATCAAGGTGAGTGGTTAGAATTTGAAAGCTTGGGGGAGGTGGGTAGCCGAACCCCTAGATGTGATAGGATGAGTTTTCTCGCGATCTTTCTGACGGATCTTGGTTTCACCGATGTGTATTCACTATTTTGTACGAGTTCTTGTCGGATCACCTTGTTTCTTCGCCGATTTCTTAAGTACTAGGGCTGCCGAGTCATGGGAAAAGGGGAAAGGTCATGCCAAAATTTTCCCCAATTCCCTTGACGGAAAGAAAGCCCATGGACGATCTCATGTTCATGAATGATGTAGTCTTAATCGTCAATTTTAAGTGTTATGAAGCATGTCTTCCCTAGAAACATTTGATGTGGCCGAATGAACCCTACACCTCATGAAGAGGGTTTGGCCAAGTGTAAGGGAAGGGGTAAAACAGTCCACTTGATATTAAGTTATATCAGAATCGAAGAATTAGAGGCATAGTTAGAGTCCCCTTTCCCTTTTCTTCCTTAAGGGCCATGGCCAAGCAAGGTTTTCCTTGCTCATGTCTCGGCCAAGACTAGGGAGGGGGAAAGAGGGTAGCTTTAGATGAAAACTTTCATGGTTATAAGGTTCAACAATAGAGGTATGACGATACTTAGGAAGAACACCAATCATAGCAAGTAAATTGATTGATTGTGAGATTGTAGGAATGCTAGCTTTATGACCATCCTTAGCATTAGATCTTTAATGTTGCAATTGTTTACCATGCTTAGTATTTCCTACATTTTTGAATTCATTGCTACCTTGCCATGCTAGATAATTGTTTCTTATTGAGCTTAATTCCTAAGGTAGTGTAAAGTTCTTATGCATGAATATTGTGGTTATATATAGTAGATGTTGAAATATTTGAATATTTTTCTTTAGATTATACATGCTATCCAAAAATGTTCATGGGTGGAATTCCAAAGTCGATACAAGGAATTCCTCACCCAAGGTAGTGTGGAAGGTTAGATAACATGTAAGGCATCGCGAGACGTTCATCGTACTTATATGGAAACTTAGCTAGGAGATGATATCACTTCTACGACTTCTTGTAAACATTTGGAAACCTAGAACTCTTAGGTGTACACATTTTGAAAGAGCGGCATAAATTGTTGACCATGTAGCCCGGATTATGGCCAGATACGGGCAATGGCCCTAAGTGTATATATGGAAACCCTAGGACATTGATTGTGTGATGTGCTTGAGATGGTCCGCCGAGGAGCGTGGAGGTTAGGAATGACCAATGCTCAGCTCGGCCAGTGTTGGATCTTGAGGTGCGCCAGCAAGCTCGCTAGGTGCCAGACCCCAGTTGGGTGGGACTAGCTATCCTTACCCCAGACAGTGTCCGAAGACTAGTGGACCATCCTAGTCGACGACCCGGGATTATTTGCTTACATCTTGAGATGATGTGGCCGATGGCCAGTATGATACTACCTGATATAGTAGGGACAACTGTAGCCGAGATATTTATTCCATAAGTAGGCCCAAGGGCCGGATGCCGGAGGCTTGATAGGCCGAGATGGTAGGTTATCACATGTTCAGTTTATGCAGATTGACCCATTGGGGTCGGTAGTCGCATTAGAAGTAGTTTACCTCCTTGTACATTCATTTTGTTTCCTTATATAATATGCATGCATAACTGAGGCTTAGGTGGAGGTTCGCTACAGCCACTCACTGAGTCCCAAGTGGACTCACAGTTTATTCTTTATTTTTACAGAGCATGAGCAGTAACCTTGGATTGTCAACATAGTGCAGCTGGTGGGCGGGAGGCGGTGCCATATCTCGTAGCGGCGTCCATGAGTCTTAGACCAGTGTCTAGTAGTTGCTTTTAGTTTATGCACTGACAGTTGTATTTAAAAGAGTTGTAAAACTTGTTACTTGAAAGATTCAGTTATTTTAATGTTGGTGTTCTTACTTGTTTTGGAAAACATAAAAATTGTGACTTTGAAAACTCTTAATAAAGTTTGTGTTGAGATTTCTTTTATCGATACGATTTGGTTTTCCTTATGTCAGTGTAGACAGTAGGCTACAGGGCAGGATGTAGGCCCTGGCCGATCACACTACCCTCAGTTGGGGTGTGACACTTAAGCACCCCGCTTAGGATTTCTAAACTAAGTTTTACTAGATTAATTAGTTTCTCTTACACAGAGGACTTTGACTCGAAGAGTCGCACTCTCAACCTAAGGCACTTCCAAATGCGAAAGTATCTGCCTTCTTATTGAGAGCACTCTTCCACCTCAATCCTAAGGGACAACTCACTTAATCCTAGCAAACTACCTTTACACAAGTGGCTTTACTCCTTCTACACCAAGGATACCACTCATACAACAAGACCTAACACCCTAGGTCTTCACACGCACAAATCCAAATTAAAGATGTTCAAATAACTATAAAAATACAATCAAAAGAGCTAAAAGATTAAACCAAGATTAAAAGCTCTTTTTCAAGCCTTGGAACCTCCAACTCGCCAGAAGGTGAATCTTGAGTCGAAGCAGAGTTGAGGAGCAGACGACGCTTGAAGAAGAACTCGACGGAAGAGCAGAGCGCAGTGCAATCGATCTTTGGAAGGCTCAAAAACTTTCTTTTAATTGCTCAATAATTTCTGTAGAAGTCAAGGAAGAATGTTAAAAGGAGTTAGATGAGGTATAATTATACCCTCATGAAGAAACGACAACTCAACGGATACAAAACTATCCGTTGCAGACGCTCGGTCGATTGGTCGATCGACCGCTGCCTTCCTCTCTGTGTGCGGTCGACCGATGGGTTGACCGCCCAGATGCAAAACAATCGATCCCACATTTGGTTGACCCATCGGTCGACCGACGCAGGTCGCGTCTTTAGTGATCCGCAGGTCGGTCGACCGATTGGTCGATCGACAGATCTATTGCCCATTTTGGGCTTCGATCGGTCGATCGCCCGGTCGACCGAAGTAGCTTCTGCTACTTTTTAGCACTGTTCGGTCGACTAACCGGTCGACCAAAATGGCTGCTGCCATTTTTCTTACACTCTTCGGTCGACCGACCGGTTGACCGAATATATGCCAATATTGATTTTTTAGCCCTTTTTCTTCCGCACTTCATTTTTGGGTTCTAGCTTTCAATGAGCATCAACTTGGAGAGCTTTTCATATGATCTTTGAGCTCGTCCAATACGTCTTTGGTTCATACGTCGATCTTTGAGATGTTTCGCGACGAACCCGAGCGTGACAATCAATGTCCTTCCGATTTCCCGATTTCTCTGATTTTTTCGATCGAGGACATCGAACGCTAATCAATATGGAACCTGAAAGATTTCTCGGCGAAATATTAGTTCCATGTTTGTTATCATCAAAACCGAGATTAAGAGATTAAGACCACGGTTGAAAATCTAAAGCCAACAATCTCCCCCTTTTTTATGATGATAAACATCCTTAAGAAAATATATACATTAAAGCATAGAGGATATCATCTAAGGGATTTCTCCCCCCTATAACATGCATATCTATGAAAATAAACTCCCCCTATCTATATGCATGGATTTTCTATATTTTTCTCCCCTTTACCCATACTTTTCTCCCCCTTTATCCTATACTTTTCTTCCCCTTTATCCTATACTTTTCTCCCCCTTTTGACATCAATCAAAAAGGGCAAGAAAGGTCAATCTAGTCAAAGGGATGAAGAACAAATATTTTTTTCCATTTTTTTTGAAGTTGAGACTCTAAAGATTATTTTTCATGAAACATGAAAATCTCAACCAAAGGGATGAAAAACAAATATTTAATATGAAACTTAAATCATACATGAAACAAATAGATAGAATTCAAAACTAAATCATGTATGTTCTCATATTTTTTATTTTTTTTATGACATTTTTAGATTTCATTCAAACTTTCAAAATATCAAGATATGGTCATTTAAATCATGTATATCAAGTTTGAAGTGAAACTAATGTCATTTGATCCAAATATGAACTTAGCACATTTTTATTTGAAATAATCATGAAAACATGAAAAATGCTAAGTATCAAGTTTTTGCTATCTACTCATGTTTTCTCAAATTTAGGCATCTAGACATCAAACATGAGAGAATGTAAGTCTATGAATCAAGTTTGGACTTAAGATGAAATTTCTAAGTCACTTTGTTGACTTAGGTTAACCTATACTTCTAGATTTGAAATACCACTTGTTGGATGAAAATTTTTGATACCAATTATTGAATGGTCAGTTGAAATGCATGTATCAAATTTGAACTCAACATGAATTTTCTAAGTTCATTTTTCATCCTATATTGATTTTAATAAGCAAATGGATATTTCTAGCTATTATCCAAGATATCAAAATCATTTCTAGGAATGATTTTACTCAAGAAATTTGCGTGAATGATATTAGAAATAGAATCAAAATGTTATACATGAGTTTTCATTTCAAGTTTTTGAAGAAAGATCAAAGTATCAGAAAGATTGATATATCAAATAAGTGATACTTTGTGTTTTCGAAATCCAACTTCAAAATTCCATTTTAAATCAGATTGTTGATGAAACTTTTTGAATTTTTTACTGATAAAACTAGATTTTTCAGTGAATGTGTAGTTTCAAGAATCATCTAAAAATAATTTTTCTATATTTCTCTAGAAATAACCGAAAAAGTTACCAATTGTTGGGTGACATAGCATTTTATTAATTTTCAGTTATTCTTAAAGCATGTTCAATTTTCATTCAAACTTTTATGATACCATAAAGTGATCATGGAAAGAGTGTATGTCAAGTTTGAAATGAAAATTATATCCTTAAGGTTAAAATATCAACCTAGCATGGTTTCATTCAAAACTAACTAGTTTTTATGAAACTTGCTAAGTTTCAATCTTATCATTTACTCTTGATTTTTCAAACTTAAACCTATGGATACCTAACATGAGTAAATCTAAACATGCTCCCCAAATATGGATTGAAAATGTGACCATTAAGTCAACTTGTTGACTTGGGTCAACTTAGTTCAAAAGAGGTTTTCATGAAACCACCTCTATGTCATTTTATCCACACCCATATGAATTTTTCATTCTAAATGCATGGAAACATGTCATCCTTATTCCTAAGATAGCAGAAGAACATCATTTATCAAAAAAAGAACTAAAATAGATTTTTATTTCAAAAAGAAAAAAAAAACTCAAAGTTTTTAGTAAGTAGTTCAAGTGCGGAAATAAATGAACCAAAGAGTAATAGTTCTTTTAACAAATAAAATCTGAAATAAAACATGAATGTCCCCACGGGACTACAACTCTAAAACATCAAAATATAAGTGCATGACCAAACTACTACAGACTCGACTACGACCCCTAACTAGGACTGATATGAGATCATGTGGCTCCTCTGCCCTCTAGCCCGCCAAGTCCTCCAACCTACCTCACCGGTCAGGCTCTGCAAAACAAAATGACAACGGGTGAGTTCAAAGAACTCAGTGAGCGGTTCTACCAACCCCCACGAAAAACCAAACACATATATGAAGCATAAAGCAAAACTCCTGACTCAAGCAGGAAAGGTCACAAGGGATTGACCAGCTAACAAGCCGTCTAGCCACCACCTTCCCGAAGGCTGCGAACACCCAAACGGTGAAGATCAACAGGCCTAAGCCTACCATGCCCTAAGGCAACAAAATATACTAGGATAATCGGGAAGGCCCTCTGAAGTTATCCTAATATAAAGAAACTCAGGAGCAATCAGGATTGGCCCATCCGAACTTGCTCCACGAAACGCGAAGGAACAATCGAGAATCGCCCATCCGAACTTGTCCCTTTAAGATATCACTGGAATAATAGAGAATTACTTGTCCGAACTTATTCCTTAAAAGCACCTCGGGAATAATCGAGTAGGCCCTCTGAACTTATTCCTTGAGGCCAAATCGAAATAATCGGTATTTGCCCTTCCGAACTTGTCCCTTTAAGATATCACTGGAATAATCGAGAATTGCTCGTCTGAACTTATTCCTTAAAAGCACCTCGGGAATAATCGGGTAGGCCCTCCGAACTTATTCCTTGAGGCCAAATCGAAATAATCGGTATTTGCCCATCCGAACTTGTTCCAATAAATAATGTTGGAGTAATCAGGAATCACCCATCCGAACTAACCCCTTTTAAATATAGAATATTGGGAACAATCGGAATTTGCCCATCCGAACTTTTTCCACAAGATACGCAGGAATAATCAGGATTTGCCATCCGAACTTGTTCCATAGGTTGGGAATTAGCCATCCAACCTCCCAGGCCTAGCCCTCAATCCGGCTCCTCAACGAGTCTCTTCTCTATTCATAAAGATATGGTGTAACATGACCTAAGTCAAGTCTCTCCTACGGTGTCTTAGGGGTGTCCTTATTGGGAAGCGTCTCAACACTCTAATACCCGACCCCAATTCCTAGACCTGTAAAGTCATAACTCGTGAGGTTTTATTTCATGCATAACTTTATTTGTTGGTTCATAACAGAATATGCTGACCCCTTGCTCAATTTTAATTATGCAATTAAAATTTAGATCACCAAGATTAGGATTTTATTTTAGGGTTGTGTTTTAGTTTACTATTATGCCTGAAACTGATGCATCAAGCCCGAATCTAGTCTCCAGAGTGTAACCTATGTTTCCAAACTATATTTTCTGATCAAAACGATAGGTTACATGGCTATGTTCAGAAAACTATACACGCCACAATAAGTATTCCAAAATCAACACAGATTCATCATATCAGCATGAAATTCCATCAACATTGAATTTTTAGCATGTCATGAAAATAAATCCAAAATTTACAGAAATTAAATCCCTAATTAACGTCATAACATAATTATATCATTGAGACGAAACTCACAAGAATCAAATCATGATTGTTTAACCAAGATTAGCAAGCATCAAGAAAATATTCAAACAAGAATCAAATTACATGATCAAGAATCTCATATCAAGAACACCCATGGCTTCAAGATCCAATCTTATTTTTACAAAACATGATCATCATCCAAAAATCACATATTTAATTCCAAGACATGCAACAACAATACAAGAACCTAAATTAGTAAGCAACTCAAGGTATAGACCTCAAGATAAACAAGAAGTCTCACTTAGGCATTTCATCGAACACCTTGAGGGCACCCTTGTTTCTCCCTTGGCCGAGCACGCACCCCTAGGATCATCCTAGGGCTGCTGAGCCCCAAAGGGAAGGGTTTAGGGCCTCCTCAAGCACGACACACAAAAAGAACGGCAAGAATTCGAGAGATCATCGAAAAACAAATCAAGAACATCAAGCCTCCGAGAACGGCTTCAAGAATTCGAAGGAAACCCGAGAAGGAGGGGTAAAACCACTCAGAAGAATATGGAGGATGATTAGAGGAGAAATCCTGGACGACGGCCCTCGAATTCGGCTTCAGGAGATGGCGGCTCGGCTCCACCAAGGAGAAGAAGGGGGCGGCGGCTCCTCCTCAAGCCACGGCTCGACTTCCAAGGGAGAGGAAGAGGAAGAAGGAGAGAGAAGAGGGGCGGCTGGCTGGCGGCTCCTCTTCTTCAATTGGCTTGTGCGGCTCCAATAGGGAGCCGCAAGCCAAGGGGAGGGGGTTTTATACTCCCTCCTCAACCCTAACTCTACTAAACCCCTTATAAAACCCGCATCCGCATCCGCCTCAAGTCGAACCCGAACCCGCTAACCCGATTTAACTTAATTAATCATATTCCAATCCCATGCTACCACAAGCACCAATCATATGCCATAACAACATAATGAAAAATAACTCAAGCACACGCAACAGGATAATTAAATAAATTTATCATTGCATAAAAGAAATTGCATATTTCACATTCTTACGTACCCGAGCTTGCAAGCTCGCACCGGTCCATGAGTCGATTCAGCTCGACCTCAAACTAGCCCGCTAGGCTAACAAACACGCACAATAAATGGAAACTAATATTAATATCTAGGATATTACATACATGATAATGAAACGACATTTAAATTATTGAGATGTTCTGTATCTTCTCGTTTTCTCTGAGTATTTTGGGCATTTGGTGCATTCTTGCATGGGTTTAGAGAATATTTAAGGCCCATTATATGTATTGATGCCACACACTTGAGGGGAAAATATCTTGGAGCTCTAATGATAGCGACGACTATTGATGCTGAGAGTAGACTTTTTTCGGTGTCATTTGAAATTTGTGAGATTGAAAAAAGAGACACATGGGAATGTTTTTTGGATGAATGTGCACTTTGTATACCTATCTTCCATGATTTGAGCATTATGAGTGATAGAAATCCTGGTATTTTAGCAACTGTGAGAAAGGTATTCCTAGAAGCAGCGCATGGATATTGTATGGTGCACTTAGCCAAAAACCTAATACACGATGTGAAAATAAATGTTTGTTGACCTCTATTTTGGTCCTCTGCAAGAGCCACTACGGAACATACCTTCTATGAATGTATGCAAAAGTTGCTAGATATTCATGAGCCTAGTTACCAATGGGTAACCCGGTTGGAAAAGGAGAGATGGGCAACGCTATTTTTTCCTGGTCGTAGGTACGATATCATTACTACTAATGTCGTGGAAAGTATGAATTCTTTGTTTAGGGAAGTACGGGAAATGCCTATTACAACATTAATTGAGATGACGAGAGGCAAAGTTGCTGAATGATTCTATAAGCGTCGTAAAGTGTCACTCAAATTGACTGGAATTCTAACAAAAAGAGCTGAAGATATCCTTGTTGAAAGTAGGAGCAAGTGTCGTTGGTATTCAGTCCATTCTCATACGGACCATTGCTACCAAGTACACACATCACATCAAATTGTCATTGTTGATTTACCCACAGATCGTGTTCTTGCAATAAGTTTCAAATATTTGGTATTCCATGCTCGCATGCTATGGAAGTTATTGGTTATTGTAGTCTAAATCCTTAACCTTTTTGTGAGCATTACTTTACTGTCGAAACGTACAAAAAAATATATGAAGACAAAATATTTCCTACGAGAAGCAAGCAATATTGGCATCGAGAATTCTTTGGTCCTTTGGTAAAACCACCACAAGCCGTGGCACAAGCAGGTCGGAAGAGGAAGAATCGAAGAGAATCTCGTCATAATGGTAAAGTGCCAAAAAAGTGTGGTACATGCAAACAGTTTGGTCATAACAAATGGTCATGTAAAGCTCCCCCCCCCCCCTTCCTTACTTCTTGATATGGCAGTTTGGCCATAACAAATAGTTTGATAACATTTGGTATATTTTGCAAAGAACTCTTTTTTGTATATTTTATAGAGAACTGTTTGAACAAACTGTTTAATAGCAGCATCAATTGGTTAGAGGCTTTTCATCCAAAAAAATGGGTTATACCAAAGTCTCTAATCGGTTAGAGACTTTTGTATAACCCGCTATTTTGGTTGAAATAAAATATGTTTTTTGGGTCAAATAGATCCCAGATGATGTTAATTCATGTCCAAAAATATTAAGTTTTTAATTGGAATAATTTATAGAACCTTATGAATTATTTTCTTCAAGAATTACGAAAGTCTCTAACCAGTTAGAGACTTTCGTATAACCCGCTATTTTGGTTGAAATAAAATATTTTTTTCAGTCAAATAGATCCCAGATAATATTAATTCATATCCAAAAATATTAAGTTTTTAATTGGAATAATTTATAGCACCATATGAATTTTTTTCCTCAAGAACGGTGAAAGTCTCTAACCGGTTAGAGACTTTCGTATAACCCGCTATTTTGGTTGAAATAAAATATTTTTTCGGTCAAATAGATTCCATATGATGTTAATTCATGTCCAAAAACATTAAGTTTTTTCAGTCAAATAGATCCCAGATAATGTTAATTCATATCCAAAAATATTAAGTTTTTAATTGGAATAATTTATAGCACCATATGAATTTTTTTCTTCAACAACTGCGAAAGTCTCTAATCGGTTAGAGACTTTCGTATAACCCACTATCTTGGTTGAAATAAAATATTCTTTTGGGTCAAATAGATCCCGGATGATGTTAATTCATGCACAAAAACATTAAGTTTTTAATTGGAATAATTTATAGCATCATATGAATTTGTTTCTTCAAGAACTGCGAAAGTCTCTAACCGGTTAGAGACTTTCGTATAACCCGCTATTTTAGTTGAAATAAAATATTGTTTTCAGTCAAATAGATCCCAGGTGATGTTAATTCATGTACAAAAATATTAAGTTTTTAATTGGAATAATTTATAGCACCATATGAATTTTTTTCTTCAAGAACTACGAAAGTCTCTAATATGTTAGAGACTTTCGTATAACCCGCTATTTTGGTTGAAATAAAATATTTTTTGGGGTCAAATAGATCCCATAATTCATATCCAAAAATATTAAGTTTTTAATTGGAATAATTTATAGCACCATATGAATTTTTTTATTCAAGAACTGCGAAAGTCTCTAATAGGTTAGAGACTTTCGTATAACCTTTTTCATGTCTGCTTGGGACCAGTTCATTTGTCTATCTTCCAGTAGGTATTCCATGTATTTCATTATGAATATTTCATAATCTACAGAAGAACCCTGTTCAAGATAATTTACCACAACTCAACTCCAACTGAGGCTCTTGAAGTTTAACCCTGGGCTGATCATATTCAAATCCTCGGGTTCCATCGTCTCCATTAGCAAGCACTGTATGAAAATCATAAATTTACTCATCAACATTATTAAAGCTCAATATCAATAAATTAAATTTCAAATACTTACAGCCTCCTCAAAGTCTCTTTTGCACTTTACATAGGTAGGGAATGAATTGTAATGGAAGAATATTTTTTGCTTAATGTTAATCACCATCAAATGCCAATGTCCACCCATGTCATTTTCAGGTTTGGTATGTCTCATCCTACTACTAGAAATTGGAACCAAAATATATTTGATCCTTATTGCAACAAGGGATGACTTCCTTATTTACATTAACGCGGATTTCCCCATCGTTCGATAGTGTCTCTACAAATAATTTAAAAACATGTGGATCATAGAAAATATTTTTTTGCATTACGATGTAGATAATTTACCTCAAATATTGTTCTCATGTTGATATAGTTTGGGGCAGACTGGCTTGCTTTTCTCAATAAAATAGACGCATATGCATCAATTGAATCATCATTGTCAAAAATGTTCAACAAATTTTTGACCAGTAAAGATATCAGCCCATCAAACCATAAATACTCCATGGTTAGGCTACAAAATTAAACAAAAACAAGTTAGTATCTTTAGAAACTCCTTAAAGCTTTAGAGGCTTTTAAAAGTCTCTAAAAGTTTAGAGACTGAAAACTCTTTAAATGTTTATAGACTTTTCACCCAAAAGTCTTGAAGGCGTTAGACCCTTTTCCAAGTTGAGGTCAAGTCTTCATTGGTTGAAAGTCTTCAATCCAAATGGTTAAATTCCACAAGTTTTTAAAACTATTGAAAATATTGGCTCAACAACATTGGATGCTATAATCAAACATCAATACAATAAATCCGTTTACACAATATATGACAATATTGTCCACGGTTATTCATAAAATAAGTTAACACACTCACTCAATCTTATTGAGAGACATTATGGTTGCCGCATCAAGCTCAGGTGAAGATTTAACCTACATCAAAATAAATCACATTAATTTTCACGTATTGCAAGTATAAGAAATTATATTTGTTTTAGTAAATAAAAATACATTGTAAATTATTTGATTCATTTTATCCTTGTTTTCTTTCAACAACAATTCATTCATCTTTTGAATTGATATTTTTTCTCGTTCTTCTCTTTGTTTGTCCTCTACAATCAAATCTTCAATTTGCTTTTCTTTCTTTGAAGGTTTGGCACGTCCTGATCTTCGGCCTTGTAAGTTGCTAGAGGCTCATAATCATGAAGTTGTCTCAAATCTTTAAGTACTTCCTTCTCCTTCTCTTTCTTTTTCTTTTTTTCTCTTTTTCATTCTCTTTCTCTTTTGCCTTGTCTTCCTCTATTTCCTTCAAGTATTTGATTTTCTCCTTTTGAACTTGTTTCATGGGCTTTCTGTCGTCCTTTTTCTTATTTTTTTTCTCCATGTTGTAAATCTTCAACGACTATCAGTTGCATTTTCTCTTTCTTTTTCTTGTTCTTCTTATAAACCTTCACCCACAATGGAGTACCTATTCGGTCCCTCAATGCATACATGTGGGTAGATTTCTTAACACAATGCCTTACAGTTGAAATAGAGGATCTGACAATACTTCTCGCAATACTCTTTAGAATAGGAGGTGAAAACTGATTTACAACAGGGGTAGGGGAAGGACAGTACTCCTGATATATAGGAGTAGAGACATTGACAACGGGGGTGTCATCTTCAATTTATCCTGAAGACAAGGAAAATAAATCTTAGTTGGCTAACATTGTCTAATCAATTCATAAAAAAACTCAAATTACAAACCTTTGCAAGATCATTTCTAGGGTCATATTGCTTTAACTCCTCTTCACCCTCCTAGGGCTCTAAATTTATGATAACCTCACAACAAAATCATATGTATTTGGAATCTATATATTTAATAATTAATACAAGTCTACTTACAGAGTTTTGTGTTGGCTTAAGGGTCTCTCTTAAGCCTCGATCTTTATTTGATGATAACAAACATGTATTTAATCCAAGTGTGTAGTTTTGAGTTTAGGTTGAGGTTGTGATACGCATGCCTAATCCATTCAAACGAGACGACGGGAAAGATCGTCAAAGAACGGAAGAAGAAATCATTGAAGAAAGGCTCCGGATTAAGTCAAGAAGATTTAATGTAATATGTCCCTAGAATAGTTTATCCCAAGCCTAAAATGTAAGGTTATCTAAGTTGAAACTTGGTAACCGAACCCTTAGAATTGGCATGTAAAAATACAAGGAATTAATCATCCTCAGCCTGGGATCGATCGACTGATCAAGGCAATAAAATGGCGATGCAGCCCATTCGGTCGACCGACTGGTCGACCGGAGATCGCAAGAAATTGGCAGAAGCCATTCTGTCAACCAGTCGGTCGACCGAATGTAGAGAAGGGCATATAGCTGGGCTGCGTCGGTCGACTGGTTGGTCGACTGCTAGAGGCAAAAATTTGGCAGAAAGGTAGCGGTCGACCAATCGATCGACCGACCTAAAGATGGCCTCTATCGCATGATTCACTGCAGTAATTCAGTCGACCGATGGGTCGACCGAATGTCGGAAGAAATGTTGGCGGCCAACCCGTCGGTCGACCGACCTCTCTTAGCTGCAGCGGTTGGACCTGGCGGTCGATCCGTCGGTCGACCGACTGATCGACCGAACGACTTTAACGATCGATTTTTTATCTGTTGAACAGCCCATTCGGTCGACCGACTTTAACGAAATTGCAAAAAGTGTTTTATAAATACCCCTCACCAAACTTCATAAAACACTTTTTGCAAACTTATTTGAGCATTAAAAGTGAGTCTTAAAGCCTTCATACGAGCTACACCTGTGCGCGCCCCTCTGCTCCCAGTCTCAACTTCATCAGGCGTTGAGCCAATGACACTGCAAGACCAGGTGAAAAATATTCAATAATCTTTTTCTCAATAGATATTACCTAGAGGTGGAGCTGAGCCAATGACACTGAAGTGTTAAATAGATCATCATCAATAGCTCTTTTAGTTGTGGATGAAGGACCCGGATAGAGGTCCAAGGCTTTGGATGCAAGAGTTGAAGTTATGTCCACAACAGTTGGAATAGTGACAGTTTTAAGTTTTGCATCAGTAGTTTTAACTGTTTCATATACAGTTTCAACTGTGATTGTCTTAGTCTTAAGAACTAGAGAAAACAAAATAGGTCCAATCCTTCCTGGAATTTTGTCAAGTTCTTAATGAGAACAACAAAAAAGTAGTACCAAAATTTACTGATTTTAGAAGAATCTCCAAAAGAAGAAACAATGACTTCATCTTTTACCCTCCCCTTTAGAAGATTATTCCTCCCCCTCAGAACAAAGAATTTTAGATAGGGATTTGAGGGTTATAGAGTCATACCTTTACCATTTGTTCTTAGAGCACGACGAGAAGCTCTTTTCTTCCATTTCTTTCTCACAGCTTGACTTTGAGAGGTAGAAGGTGAAGATATCTGATCTGGAGATGCAACTGGAGCAGGTGTTTCTATTTTTTTAGAAGGACTTGAAAATATCATTTCCTTTGTCAAAGAAGCATTCATCTCTTTCTCAAGACTCAACTTGCTAGATTTACAACCCATGATTGAAACTTCAGATTAAATAGATGAGAGATAGACAAGAGGAAAATTGAAGACTGAGAAAGACGGTTATTTTTCAGATATTGAATCGAAATGCAACGCTAAGAGAACATAACTGAGGATATAAATCTCATATGTTTGGATTCTCATAAATTGCTGCCTCTCGCCTAGGGGTGAGCATGGATCGGTTAACCGGTCCATTAACTTCGGTTTTCAAAATCATTAACCGTAAACCGGTCTATTAACTTTGGTTAACCGTCACTTCCATTTTGGTTTTTTTGGTTCGGTTAACCGAGAGTTTTCGGTTAACCAATAAAAATTTTTAACCTACAAACATAGCAACATTATACAAATCACATATGGAGAAAAATCCAAACAAATATCGAATCCTCATTGGGAAAAAAGAAAAATCACTTGAGCCAAGATAATGTGATGAAAAAATTAATAATTTATATAATTTAGTAATATTTTTATAATTTTCTCAATATTTATAATTTTTTATAATTTTTTATATTTTTTATAATTTTCTATAATTTTTCATAATTTTTTATAATTTTTATAATTTTTTATAATTTTTATAATTTTTTTATATAATTTTTTGCAATTTTTTAATAAGTTTTATATCTTTTTTAATATTTTTTATAATTTATGAATCATTATTATTATATATATATATATATATTAAAAATTTATAAATTATATTGAACTGGTCGGTTAACCGAAATCTGTGGACTTTTTAAACCGCGGACCGAACCCGAACCCGAACCCGAACCCTAAAACCGAATTTTTAAAAAATATAACCTGAAACCGAAAAAATCAGTTCGGTTTTGGACTGGTTTTCCAGTTAACCAAAAAAATGGTTTTTTTTTCTCACCCCTACTCTCGACGAATAAAATCAATGAGCATTAAGAGGACAATTGAAAGTTCAAAAAAGCCTACCGAAAACCATAGTGAGGGAGAGAAAACAAAACTTTCAAAGAACAAGGTAAGATAAAGAAATAATTGAAAGATTCTCTCCCATAGAAAATAGCGTCACATGACACACAAGCCTAGAGCAGATCTCAACTGCTTAAACTTTTCTCTACTTAATGACTTTGTGAAGATATCTGCAACCTGCTTATCTGTAGAAATGTATACTAGTTACAACTCCTTCCTTTCAACCAGCTCACTGATGTAATGAAAACGAATATCATAGTGCGAGAATGCATAATAGGGTTTTTTGAGATATTTATAGCACTGGTATTATCACAGTATATTATCATTTCTTCTTGTTTTAAACCATAATCAAGCAACATATTTCTGATCCAGATAAGTTGTGTGCTGCAACTGCCTGCTACTAGGTATTCTGCTTCTACTGAAGAAAGAGAGATAGAGTTTTGCTTTTTTACCCAGGCCACCAAATTTGTTCCAATATAGAAGCAACCACTTGATGTACTTCTTCTATCATCAATATTTTCAGCCCAGTCAGCATCAGTATATCCTACTAGACAGGGATTAGAATCAATAAAATACCAGAGGCCAAAATCGAGAGTACCTTTAACATATTTGAGAATTCGTTTAACTATCTGTAAATGAGACTCCTTTGGATTAGCTTGATATCCGACACATAATCCAACACTGAAACATAAGTCAGGCCTACTAGCAGTCAGATACAATAAACTGCCAATCATACTTCTGTATAGACTAGGGTCAACACTTTTGCCTTCATTATTTTTACTCAGTTTCCCATGAGTAGATATAGGAGTTCTAACTACCTTGGAATTGTATAGACCAAACGTGTGAACAAGATTTCTTGCATACTAACTTTGTGAGATAAATATGCCACCTTTAGATTATTTTACATGAAGACTGAGAAAATAACTCATTTCTCCTACCATGATTATTTCAAATTCAAATTTCATGACCTCCACAAATTCTTTAACATAAATTTCAGAGGTTGAACCAAAGACTTTATCATCAACATAAATTTAAACAATTACTAGTTGAGACCCCTTTCTTTTGATGAACAAGGTCTGATCTGCTCTTCCTCTTTTGTAGTATTTCAGAAGCAGGAACTGGATGAGTCTTTCATACCAAGCTCTAGGAGCATGTTTAAGACCATATAAAGCATTCTTCAATCTGTACACATGGCCTGGATGAGCAGAGTCTTCAAAGCCTTTGGGTTGTTCAACACAGACTTCTTCATTGAGAATTCCATTGAAGAAGGTAGTCTTAACATCCATTTGAAATAGTTTGAATTTCATACAACAGGATAAGGCTAGAAGTAACCTGATGGATTCCAATCTTGCAATTGGATCGAAGGTTTTATCATAATCCAGACCTTCAATTTGATTGTAGCCTTGAGCAACAAGACGTGCTTCATTTCTTACAATGTTTCCAGCTTCATCAGTCTTGTTCTTAAACACCCATTTGGTTCCAATAACATTGATATTTTTAGGTCTTGAGACAAGTTTTCTCATACATCATTTTGGACAAACTGCTGTAGCTCTTCTTGCATAGCAGAAATTCAAAATTCATCCTTCAAGGCTTCCTTGACATTTCTAGGTTCAATAGTTGAAGTATAGTAGGAATACTTGATCATATGCTAGTGATTTTTCTTGGATTGATTTCTGGTCTTAACTCCATCATGCACATCTCCAATTACATTTTGTAGAGGATGATTCTTGAGAGATCTTGAAAAATTTTCAGCTCTGGAGTCATCCTCTTCAGCTTCCACTTCACCAGTTTCAACTGACTGTTCATTAGCCTTGGAAGAGTTCTGGGCAGTCTTATCAGCAATTGAGACTCCCTTCTCATCAGTCAGCAGGGTTTGGTATATTTGAGAGTCATCAACCTTCACGTTTTGTGATTCCATTACAGTTTGAGTTCGTTTGTTGTAGACTCGGTATGCCTTGCTATTTTTGGAATAGCCAAGAAATATAGCTTCGTCACTTTTGCTTTGCATTTTTCCAAGATATTTCCTATTATTTAGAACATGGCATCTGCTGCCGAAAACATGAAAATATGTAAGGTTAGGCTGTCTACCTCTCCATAATTCAAAAGGAGTTTTAGTAGATTTTGGTCTGAGATAAGCTCGATTTATGATGTAGCAAGCTGTGTTGATGTCTTCAACCCAAAACCTTTTAGGAATCTGTTTAGAGTTAAGCATACCTCGAGTCTTTTCTTGAATAGTATGATTCTTCCTTTCAACTACACCATTTTGTTGAGAAGTCTTTGGAGCAAAAAATTCATGTTGAATACCGTTTTCGTCACAAAATTCAAAAAAAGAAATGTTATCAAATTCTCTTACATGATCACTCCTTATTCTGATCACTTTTAGAATAGGGAGTTCTTGCTCATTCTGAAGTCTCAAACATAGAGACTTAAAAGTGTTAAAAGCATTGGACTTTTCTTTCAAGAACATAGTCCAAGTAAAACGAGAGAAATCATCTACACAAATAAGGACATATTTTTTTACCACCAATAGTTCCAAATCTACATGGGACCTACTAGATCCAAGTGAAGAAATAGTCTTTGAGATAAAAGCAACATTGTAATTAAAATACATCTTTTTTACCCATACTTGCTTAATCTTTTATCTTGGGTAGTTTATGTGATTCTTTCTCCTCAATTTGTTGAAGCGTCTGAAGCAATTTGCAATAATATGTCCTCTACACCTGCAATAGTAGCATATGGGTGCCCTATCTCCCTTTCCTATAGCAAGCTTTTGATGACTTGAAGAGCCTCTACGAAAGTTTATCGGTTGAGTGGGTAGTTGAGAACGAGGTTTCAACTGACATGAACTTGTGTATTCAAGTCCCTTGTGATTAGGAAGGACTTTTTCCCGCACTCAATATTTTGTTAAGAGTACATGTAGAATTCATCATTCTAACTTCCTTCTGTACCTTTTCAAGTTCGGAAATCAACTTAGATTCTTTATCTTCTTTTTGAATAATTTGTCTTTGAAGGATTTGAACTTTCTACGAAAGGGTCTTCTTTTCTTCTATCAAAAGCTTGTTCTAATCCCCGAGAGACTTGTTAGGTTTTGCCACTTCAACCCATTTGTTAAACAACTCTTGATTTGCTTCCTTAAGACTATCAGCATAAGAGATGTTGGTGGTCTTAACTGTGTCATCTAAGCAAGTTATAAAGACTCTAAAGTTGCCTTGTTGATGCTCTTTTGAGTCAGTTTCTTCATCATCGTCACTCCAGGTAGCAGTGAATGACTTCTTGATCTTCTTCTTTAGATTTGGGCATTCTGATCTTACATGTCCAAATCCTTCATATTAAAAGCATTGGATACCTTTAAACTTTTGTTTGGAATCATCCTTATGTCCAAACGATTGACTTCTTCTATTTTCTTCAGAAGAGAAGTTTGATCTGGAACTAGTAGTCTCAGACGGTTGAAACTGTTGTTTGAATTGAGAATTAGACCAAGAGTTCTGGTTTTTATTACTCTTCGCTCTCAGAAATCTCTTGAAATTTTTTGTCATAGGTGGAGGTGATAACTCCACCCAGCAATCTCGAAGGGATATTGCTCAGAATGAGTCGAGGCTAATCCCGAAGATAGTGGGCCTGTAAAGGCGTATCCCTCGTGATAAGGAAGGACATGGATGTCCTTGTATGGCCGGGTGGAACCCCCGAGCGAAATAATTTGGTCTATCTCGATATGGGTTTTGGGAGTGTGGCCAGGTGGAGCCCCCGGGCAGAGTCGTCTACTTCAACTCAAGTTGGGTTGTTGGGCGCTGCTAGGTCTAATACGATTGGGCCCAATAGTACTAGTCCAGTCCACAGCCCCCAAGCTCGGTCGAAGTCTGGAGGACTGTGTATCAAGCTCTAAGTAGAGTTAACTTCCTGACTTCGATTTATTCTGCGGCTTTGAGTAATTTCTGGAAATATTTTATCATGTTGTGTTTAGCCATTGTGAAGGCTGAGTTGTGTAAGCAATCGTAGAAGCCGAGCTGGATCAAACGGCCATAGAGTTTAAGTTGGAGTGGACGACCATAGAGGCCGAGTGGGAGCAAGCGGCCATGGAGCCCGAGCTGAAGTAAGCGATCGTAAAGGTCAAAATGTAGCAGACAACTATAAAGGTCAAACTAGAAGCCGACTTGGAGCGAGCGACTGTAGAGGGCGAGCTAGACCAAGCGACCATAAAGGCTGAGCTAGAGCAAGCGACTTGTAGAGGTCAAGCTGGAGCGAACGACTATAAAGATCGAGTTGGAGCAAGCGATCGGAGCAAACAACCGTAAAGGCCGAGCTGGTGTGAGCGACATGTAGATGCTGAACTTTAGGGAGTGGTCGTAAAGGCAGAGCTGGTGTGAGCGACCTATAGAAGTTGAACAATAGCGTGCGACCGTAAAGACCGAGCTGGTGTGAGCGACTTGTAGAGGTTGAACTTTAGCGAGTGGTCGTAAAGGCCAAACTGTAGCAAGAGGCCGTAGAGGCCGAGCTGGTGTAAGCGACCATAGAGGTTGAGCTTGGAGTGAGCGACTATAGAGGTCAAACTATAGCGAGCGAACGTAAATGCTGAGCTAGAGCAGGTGAGCGTGGAGGCCATGCAGGCTCTTTGGTTGGCATGTGGTAACCTTGTGTTGACCTAGAGTGAGTTGAATCGGCATATATTAGTCGTGTTATTTCTGTGTCTTCTCGACATCTGCGCCTAGTATGATGACTTAGTGGGGAGGTTTCTCTTCCTTTGCGGCGCCTCATAATTGGTTCTTCCCATGATCATGACGAAAAAGTGCTCGCACGTGCTTTGCTGTTTCTAGGAGGCTGTCACCCTAGCGTTTGTTTGGATGACCTAGATTTATCTCTGGTGTGATCGTTGGCTGTTCAATGAGGAGTTTATCACCCCTATGATGCCTAAAAGATATTTATTCTCTACTTCCGAACTCTTGCTCATGCTTTTGGCAACTGGTGCTTTGAAGATTTGATTTGGCGACAACTTCATGGGTTATTTGTCTGATTATTGCCGCCTTCGTTTTCTTCTCTGATGAGTTTTTTGATGCTTTGTCTTAGCTATCATAGGTCTTTCCTTAGGTCAATAGGTTTGAACTGACTCGTCCCCATTCGAAGGTTTCCATGCTGGTGAAGAAGAGTACCGTCGTGAAATCAGAGTTCGGGGCTCTTGTGAGGGATCCAGATTCCTTCTCATGGGTTCAAGAAGATGTGAATTTGTAACGCTCGATGATGACCGGCCTTGATAGCATTCTGTCCTTTTTGGACAATGTGCCCATTGCCCGTGAGGGCATCGAGGAGGACTATGAGTGTCTTCCATATCTGTTGTCGGATCAAGTATATCATCTTACCAACTCGGAATTTCTCTTTATGTGCCGGACTTTGTTCAATGAGCTGGGGGTTCATCTTCCTTTTACCAACTTCGAGCACAATGTCTTGAATCTAGTTAATGTTGCTCCCACTCAGTTGAACCTGAACAGTTGGGCGTTTGTTCGGTGCTTTGAGATTGTGATGGAGTGTCTCGAGATTAAGCCAAGCCTTTATGTGTTGTTCTCTCTTTTTCATGCAAAGGGAGCACAAAAGGGACCGTGGGTGTCTTTAAATGTAATCCCCGGCACGAAACTCTTTGTTTTGTCAAGATTTCATATAAGGGCTTCAACACCCGCTATTTTAGGGTTAGATCATGAGAGGGCGTTAGCCCTTCTTTCTGGAGTCACCATACTGCTCAGAGAGGTTTCCTCTGTCTTGGAGGTTAGAGTCTTGTTCCATTTAGGATATTGAGGAAGTGTTCCCCCTAAGGACGAAGTTATGGTCGCCTTTTTGTCACTGAATTGTCCTTTTGATCCTCTCGCTCTGCAGGAGATATTTGATCAGAGTCATACGAGTCCTTGATTCTTGAATACATAGGTGGGTTTGTAGTGCGGAGTGTACAGTATTTTCTTCATTCTAAAAATACTCACTTGCTTTTTCTTGGTTTATACAGGAAGAATGTCTTCGTTGTGGAAGGCTATGGGTGCTCATACTCGATGGGCGAAGATAAAGGGGAACAATTTGAGCAATAAAGAGAAGAATCCCTTGGCAAAGAGCTTGTTGAAGTTTATGAAGTCACGGGCTCCGAGGTCTTCATTGCCTCCTGCCTCGAAAATGATTGGGCGGTTTATTTCTTCATATTCTTTGACTCCTCTCAGATCTCCTTCGAGACAATGAAAAACGGTTAGGAGTGCTCATGAGGGTCCAATCCCTCAAACAGTTGTGCTCCTAGTGGGAGGTGTTACTACCGCGCTTGTAGTGGTGGCGGGAAATTGCCCGCTGGCACCTCTGCAACCAGCTGCACCTTCTAGAGCTTTTTGTCGAGGGTGTTGGAGGCCCATTCTCGTGAGGTTGAGCCACTGAAAAGGGCTCTGGAATCCAAGACTGGTAAGCTTGATCGCTTTGAACGCCCGAGTAAAGGAGGTAGAAGGCAAATCTACGACTGCTAAGGTGGAGCTGGCTAAGCTCTATCAAGACTTGGCTAAGGCCACAATGAAAAGTTCTCATTTACAGGCCGAGGTTGAGTTGGCTAAAGCCGAGGCGGACAGTTGGAGATATGTGGCACAGGGCCTTGAGGGCGAAGTGAGCTGCATTGATGATGCTGCCTTTGAGGTGTAAACTAAAGGCTTTCACAGGGCGATTGAGCAAGCCCGACTTTTCATTCGTGGAGTTGATTTCTCCAGGGTTGATCTGTCCAAGGAGGTGAGAGGCGGTGTTCTTGTGAATCCCGAGGTTGAGGAGGAAACTCCTAGTTTTTCTGGTGTGAGGTCACCTTCACAATTCCCGAGTGGTGTCCGCCAGATAGCGGTATTTTGGACGGGGGAGTTTTTGTTGTGCCGACAGGGGCTGAGGCACCTCAAAACTGTTAAAACTTTTTAAAACACCCATGTGTGGGTTGTCTGATTGCCTGTAGTGAATTACTATCCTTTGGGGTATTTAACTACTACTTCTTTGTGGGTTTACTTTGTGACCTCAGGCTTTGGATATGCTTTCTTATTTGTAGCATGTTTTTGTAATCTAGTTTTTGCTGTCGATATAGGTGGTTTTTCTTTCATACCAGCGGTATTTAGCTCCCTTTGAAGAGGGATTCTCAGTGTTAGGTTGGACCTTTTATTGTGATTTTGAGGTTGTTTCAGAGGCTTGTGAGGGCTTCAAAGGCCAAAAATAGTGGCATGTTGGCCAACGAGCCAGACTAGTGAAAACCGAGTCCTAGTTGTGTAAGGGCTGTGAGGCCGGAAGCAGTGGCTCTAGGGGCCGAGTGTCACGCCCCAACTCAAGGTCGCGTGACCGACTAGGGTATGTGTCGGTACCCCAAATCCTACCACATGCACTAAACCACTACACCAAAGAAAATACTGCACATCCAAGTATCATGAACAAAAGACAACAGCACAAATCTTTATTTTTTTTAAAAAATGACAAAATAGTTTTAGTAATTTCAAATTTGAATGAAACAACTCAAGTTTCAAAGTCTAAAGCAGATACCAGTTTTTCAAAGACAAACTACTCAGTGCATGTCTACAACCTTATCGACACGACTACGACTACATGACTGCCTACTACGAGATCTACGCCAACACCTGCCCTCTTGTCGCACCATGCCACCAAGTTGTACCTCACTGGTCGGGCTCTGCAAATAAAACAAAACAAGAAATCGTGAGTTCACAAGGAACTCAGTGAGCGGTCCTTCCGAACCTCTACTTAAATCCCTGATATGATAACATATAAATATATACACAAGCACAGAGATGAGGAGTCTACGCTAGTCATATCATGGTAACCGGCCAATTGGCCAACCTATGCGAATAAGTAATCTGGCCATATCTGCTCCTTCAGACTGAGTATCTTTCGGTCACTATGGCCTCATCCTGCATGAATGGTTTGGCTCTGTCCGACCTTCACCACAATACAGTACTCGGCCGCACCGGCCTATACAACATACAAGGAATGTCAATAACAATCATCGAGCCCGTCGACTAGGATTGTCAACTAGTCTCAGGATCCCACCGGGTTAGGGATAGCTGGTCCCACCCGATTCGGGTCTACCGTCAGCGTGGCCCACTGACGAAATCTCAAGAACCTCCGCCACTCGAGTCTAACACCTAGCGGGCCCGCTGGTGCAATCTCAAGACCCTAATCATCGCTGAGTCGAGTAGTAACCGTTCCAGCTATCGGTACTCCTCAGTAGACCATCTCAATCACAATACACAAATAGAGTTTCTCAAAGAAAAACTTCCATCTAAATCCCCGGGCATCAACCCGTACCCGACCCCTTCCTTGGGTCGCACTGGTCGAGTACCAATGTTCGCTATCCTTCCCTAGGTGTGAAACCTAGTCTATGCATTATATTCCTTAAGTGTAACCACATTTCATAAGCATGAAAATGTCAACTTTCGAGTTCATCACAGCATATATAACATAGGAAATTCGTTCTACAATTATCCATGTGAATAATCACATGATTTCCAAAAAATAAGGAGATTAAATTCAGCAATAAATTTCTAAATTCTGATAAGGAAACAAGGAATATAACATGGCAAGGATTGGGCATTTACATTAGAAAATAATTGAAACATTTCCATGATTCACGTGCCACATGCCATTCTAAATCCTATCCATATATGTGTGTTCAAGAACATTTCCTTATAGCATGATAAACTCAATCTACCACTACTAACAGATCATACATCAAGTGAGAAATCTATAGCATAAACGAAGAAATAAAACTCTACATGTAAGCATGAACCAAGTCGAGCCCATTTCCCCTCCTCACACCCACTCGATCGAACCTAACCTAGGTTACTCATGCTTGGCCGAGATTGATCAGGGTGGAAGAAGAGTGTTTTTGGCCGTGATCAAGAATAATCGAGCCACAAATCATGAAAAGAACTCGATCTAAGAGGTTATGACCACTCTAGAAAATTGGGGGGAAAATTCTGCATGACCTATCCCCTTTTTCCTTCATGCGGCCGACCCCTAAATCCAAGGAAAACTCCGTGAAACTTCGTCGTTAACCCACATATACACAAGAGGATCAGATCTCGATAAAAATTTCAACGAGACGACGTAAATATAACGAGAAATCAACAAAATCCCCAATGCCTTGGGTCGGCTACCCGCCTACCCTATGGATCTCAATTAGACCACTCACCTTGATCGGATGAAGTAGATAGACTAGATGAGGACGATCCTGATCTCTTCTACAACGGCACGAGACCGGCGCCGTCCACAAGCTCCTCTCCCCTTTCCTCTTCCCTCGGGCTGCGTGCGGCTCCCTCTTGCCTTGAGCCGCACGGCGGCTTGGGGTAAGAGGGTTTCAATCCCCCTATTTTTTTGACAAAGATGCCCTCATGACTTAAGTTCCCTCACTCAACTCAACCCGAGTCTGAATTTAGGCACGACTCGACCCGCGAACCCGATTTCAACCCGACTTGAATCGATCTAGCACATAAATCATATAAACATAACTCATGAGTCAAACAAATTGAATTATACCTTCTATTCTCGTCGATTTTCGCGACTCAACCCTGCTCTTCTTTGATCCCGTGCGCTGCACCAAATAAAATTTTTATATTAGAACCTCGGGTATTACAACCTTCCCCCCTTAAGGAAAATTCGTCCTCAAATTTGGTAGAGTATAGGGACTCACTATATCCTCGCACATGGAGGGGTAGCGCTCCCTCATGGCTTGCTCTACTTTCCAAGTAGCTTCCTACCCGGTGTGATGCTCCCACCTAATCTTTACCAAGGCAATTTTCTTGGACCTCAGCTTCCTGATCTGTCAGTCAAGCACCTCTACCGCCCTCTCCTCATATGAGACTGTCGTGTCCACCTCAACCGCAGTCGGCTCGATCACGTGGGACTCATCCCTCACATATCTCTGGAGCATTGACACATGAAAAACTGTGTAAACTCTACTCAGGCTAGAGGGAAAAGATCGTAAGCCACAGCGCCCCTCCGCTTCAGAATAGGGAAAGACCCAATGAACCTAGGGCTCAACTTCCCCTTCCTCCCAAACCGGACTACCCCTCTCATGGGGAAACCTTCAGGAACACCAAGTCGCCTTCAACGAACTCCAACTCTCTGGCCTTCTTATCAGCATACATTTTCTGGCGGCTCTGAGCCGCCAATAGCTTTTCTTTTATCACCTTCACCTTCTCCACTGCCTCCTCGATCAAGTCAGGACCCACCATGAGAGTCTCTCCTGTCTCAAACCAGCCCACTGGTGATCTGCATCTCCGCCCGTACAAGGCCTCGAATGGGGACATACCAATTCTATTGTGATAGCTATTGTTGTAGACAAATTCAATCAACAACATGTTTTTCTCCCAACCGCCAGCCATGTCGAGGACACACGCCCTCAGTATATCCTCCAGGGTCTGGATGGTTCTCTCTGACTGTCCATCCGTCTATGGATGAAAAACTGTGCTGAATCGTACCTTAGTACCCAAGGCCTCCTAAAAGGAATGCCAAGATCGGGCTGTGAACTGGGTACCTCGATCTGATATGATTATCACTGGGGTACCATGGCATGTCACAATCCTGTCTAAAAATAGTCTAGCATACTGCTCAGTAGAAAAGGTCATTTTGATTGGAATGAAGTGTGACGTATTAGCCAACCGATCCACTACCACCCAAATGGAATCAAACCCTCCTCTTGACTTAGGCAGCCCGGTCACTAGGTCTATGGTGATCTTCTACCACTTCTACTCGGGCACCTCGAGGTTCTGAAGCAGCCCCGCGGGTTTTAGGTATTCGGCCTTCACTTGCTGGCAGATCAAATACTTGGATACAAACTCTGCTACCTCTCTTTTCATACCCTTTCACCAGTAGTGTTGCATTAAGTCTCGGTACATTTTGGTGGCCCCCAGATGCATCGTATAAGTGGAACGGTGGCCCATTTCTAAAACTTGCCAGCGCACCTCTGCCATATCAGGCACCATGATCCGATCTCTAAACCTTAGGACACCCTCTGAGTCGAACCTAAAACCGTCATCTGCGTCACCTCTCCGGACTAGATACCTTGTCAGGGAACAAAATACCTCCTCCTCCTGCACGGCACGCAACATGTCCACCAAGGTGGACTGCACTCGTAGGTGTGCCACTAGGGTACCCAAATCTGATATCTCCTTTTAGGTAAGCAAGTACTAGAGGCTGTTGTGATCAGTATAAATCTCACAGGCCTCCCCGTATAGGTAGTGGCGCTAGAGCTTTAGTGAAAAAAACCACTACAGCCCAGGCCAACCCGAGAGGCATCACAGTAGACTATAAATCCTCCTAAGCCTGAAGGTACGGCCAACACGGGTGCTGACGTCAAACACTCTTTGAGCTTCTGAAAGCTCGCCTCGCACCTGTCATCCCATACATATTTGACCTTTTTCTGAGTCAACCAATTCAAAGGAACTGCAATCCTGAAGAAGTTTTCCACAAACTTCCGGTAATACCCGGCCAACCCAAGGAAGCTGCGGATCTCAGTCACGTTGGTCGACCGCCTCCAGTTCTGCACAGCCTCCACCTTTGCGGAATCCACTCTTATCCCCTCCTTAGACACCACATAACCCAGGAACCCTACACTCTCCAATCAGACTTTACATTTGGAGAATTTGGCGAACAACCGGTGCTCTCTGAGGGTTTCCAAGACCATCCTCAAATGCTCGGAGTGCTCCTCCTTACTCTTGCAGTATACCAAGATGTCGTCAATGAAGACGATCATAAAACTGTCCAGGTACTCATTGAACACCCGGTTCACCAGATCTATAAAAGCCGCAGGTGCATTGGTCAGACCAAGGGAGATCACAAGGAACTCAAAGTAGTCATAACGAGTCCTGAAGGCAGTCTTACGCACATCGCAGTCCCAGATTCTCAACTGATGGTATCCGAACCTCAAATCAATCTTTAAAAACTATTTTGCCCCCCGCAATTGGTCGAACAAGTCATCTATCCTTGGCAGTGGGTAACGATTCTTGATTGTCACCTTGTTAAGCTGCCTATAGTCGATACGCATGCGCATGGACCCGTCCTTCTTCTTCACGAAGAGCACCGGAGCACCCCACGGTAATACACTCGGCCGGATGAAGCCCAAGTCTAGCGACTCTTGCAACTGCACTTTTAACTCCCTGAGTTCGGTTGGCGCCATCCTATAGGGTGGAATGGAGAACAGCTTCACCCCGGACTGCAATTCAATGCAGAACTCTATCTCTCTTCTTGGCGGCAGACCCGGAAACTCCTCGGGAAAGATGTTAGAGAACTCACAAACCATCGGTGTTCCTTTGACGTTCCCCGTCGTGTCTCTATCCTCCTCGGCCACTGATACTAAGGCCAAGAAAGACTGACATCTGCCCACTAGTATCTTACAAGCCTTCAGGGCTGAAATGACTCCCATAGGCTCACCTCTTCTGTCTCATTGGAAGATGAACTGTGGCAATCCGGACTTACTAAAAATAACAGTCTTAGCCCTACAATCCACTGAAGCAAAGTGATCCACCAGCCAATCCATGCAGAGTATGACATCTAGTTTAAGCATTGGTAGAAGTGCCAATTCTGCCCTCAATGCATGCCTGCATATAAGCACCTCGCAGTCGCGGAAAATTGTTTCGGCTATTACTGTATCCCCCGTAGGCGTCGACACCACATACGACACATTAAGCAAAGAAGGTGCTACAAGTAACTTAGCAGCAAACTTAGCAGATACAAATGAGTGCGTGGCACCCGAATCAAACAATACATAGGTTGTAGATGAACTAACTAAAATAGTACTGGTCACCACTGCCTTAGATGCCCTTGCTCCATCATGGTTCATGGTGCAAACTCGGGTAGAGGGTCTCTCAGGGTGACTAGCCTGTGGCCCCCTGCTCTGCATTGGACCCTTCTGAGCTATTAACCCAACTGACATCGGTGCTTTTCCTTTCGACTGCTCAATTCTCTGGCTACCTCTGTCCAAATAATCTTTCCTAAAATGTCCAACCTATCCACATTTGAAACATGCATCCGTGCGGCCATAGCAAGTCCCCCAGTGCTTTCTGTTACAGCGACCACACTGTGGCATTTTTTACTTCTAAGTGGCATCCCCGGACTCTGCCTGTCGCGCTGCCCCTAACCCTGGGCCTCCATGGCCCCGGCTACTTCTAGTGGTCTGCAGCGGCAATAGTCCCCTTAGAGTGCAAAGGCCGGCCCCCTACCCCCTGAGGTTGGAACTTATTCTTTGCCGGTTCGTCAAATTTGTCGAACGACACCAATTTTTCCTTCCTGAGTACCTCATCCACTACCCGACCAAATGTGGTGTCCTCAATATAATGGATGAGCCTGCTGATCTGGGGTCTCAACCCCCCGACGAACCTCTTGACCCTGGTGGTCTCAGTAGCCACTAGGGTTGGGTGGTACTTAGAGAGTCTGGTGAACTCCATCTCGTAGTCTGACACGGTCATACCACCCATCTGATGTACCATCTCAAACTCCCTTACCCGCTTATCGCGAACACTCAGTAGTAAGTACCACTCCACTACGGCCGCCCTGAACTCCTCCCACGTAGGAGGTGATGCATCTGCTATCCTACAATCCCCCCACGTGTGTAGCCAATTCTTTGCCGGTCCCATGAGCTGTAAGCTTACCATGCAAGCCGCTGACTCGGATGAGCACCCAAGCTCCACACACAGTTCGTAGCAGTCACCCAGAAAATCAGTGACCTCTACCTGCCTATCTATCCCAGTGAACACCGGTGGCCTCAGCTTAATGAAGTCTGCATAGGTGGGCGCCCCTAGGACTCTGACTCATTGTACATCAAGTGTGTGAAAACCTAGAGTGCTAGGTTTAACACTACTAGAAATATGTTATTCAGCAACGACGATCAGCAACGGCCGCTCAGGCCGTTGCAATTTCTAACGGCCTTCTTACGATCGCTCGAGCCATTGTAGATGTGATATATCTACAATGGCTTTGTTACGGCCGCTCGAGCCGTTGCTAACAAGTGAATAGCATGAACGTGACGCACAAATGAAATAACTTATTTGCAATGACTTACTAAAGGCCACGACGGTCGTTGTTAATGATATAATCACATTAGCAATGGCTTAGTTACGGCTACTGCATCCGTCACTCTTTAGCCGATCGCGTGCTCATGGCGCAAAAATAAAATACTTATCAGCAAAGGCGTTGCAAATGTCATGTAGCCGTTGCTGATGATGTTACTTATCAGCAACGGTGTTCTAACGGACGAATGGGCTGTTGATGATGATGTTACTTATCAGCAACGGCTTTCTAACGAATGAGTGAGCCGTTGCTGATAAGTTTATTTAACTCAACCTCAATCGCGCCCGCCCCTTTCCTCCTTCTTCCTTGCTTCTGTCGCTGCCGCTGTCGATCTCCGCTCGCCCGCCATCATCGCTCGCCGTCGCCACTCGCCACCACCGCCCGCCGTCGTCGCTCGCTCCAGGTAATTTCAGCGCCCCCTCTCCTATTTATTGTAGAACCAATCAAAACCCTAGGTTTAGGGTTTTTGCCAGCCGCCGGAGCATTGTCCAGTGTCCGACATATGTTGGACATTGGACTCCGGCGCCAAAAAAGTGAGTTAATATTTAGGGTTTTTTTAAACCCTAAATTTTTTTATTACTCTAATTAATTATCTATGTTAATTGTTTACTGTTTAGATAAATTTTTTATATTTTAGATAAATTTTTTATGTTTTAGGTTAATTTTTCATGTTTAGACTAATCTTGGTTAAATGTTTAGATTATAATGTTTAATGTTTTTTTAATGTTAATTAGATTTAGATTTAGGTTTAGGTTATATTTGTTAATTAATTTTAGTTTAGATTAATTTTAATGTTAGTCTTTAGATTTAGATTAATTAGAATCGTCCACTATGGACACACACTATAATCGTCCACTTTGGACACACGCTAGAATCATCCACTTTGGACTCATGCCGGAATCGTCCACTACGGACTCGAATCGACATCAAAATATTTAGAAAATAATCATCCATCCGACGAGTTGATACATTTCACGTACGCATCGACGAGTCGGATATGATTTAGCAAAACCTTAGATCCGTCCGAGGGTTGTATGTTCGTGTAAAAGAATTAGATGATCTTTTATACGACGTACAACCCTTGAATTGTCCCTGATTGGATAATTTGGGAATATAGTTATTTGTATTGCACTTAGTTTTTTTTAACCGTTAACTCATTAATTCTTAAATTTTGGCTATTGTGTCTCTCTTATTCTCCGATACGCGCCCAGATGATATGCGTATTCGGAGAACTGTAGGAAGATGCTGCCGAAATTTAGAATGAAGTTAGCGGTTAAAAGAAATACTTAGTGCAATATGAATAATATGAATCCCGAATAAAATAGGACCATCTCACCTAAAGGCATTAACTGAAGAAAATGTCATTGATTGACAGAATCATGTCGGGCGATTGAAGTTGGATGTACCAACGTCTTGATCGTCGAGCTTTAAGCAATGAGTTTCGATTAGGCGTAACTTACATCCTAAATTTTGCATATTCGAATCAAAAATTCGTTAGTGTTGGTGATAAAATCCGATGTCCGTGCCGCATTTGCTTGAATGCATGATCTTTGGATTGAAAAAATGTCACTCTGCATTTGTATAGCAAAGGATTTGCACCAAGATATTTTCTATGGACTTGTCACGGGGAGTCATGTGAAGTCGGGACGTCGAACAATCCTGACGTTCAGACACATGGTGAATCTTCCTCTGCTGGTGTTTCTTCATCCAGTCCATCTAATCCCTATAGAATTGTGATACTTGATTGTATAACCTGCGGTTAGGGGTGGAAACAGGCCAGGCCTTCACCTTAATAGGCCAGGCTTGTATAGTAAAAAATAGGCCTGAGACTAGCCTGCGGCCTGTTATAAGCTATTTTTTTGGCCTGACCCTGGCCTGTTCATAGGCCTGGCATGGCTTGTGGCCTGTTTATAAAGCCTACTAAAATCTGAAACATATTTATAAAATTTACTTCTAAATTCCAATATAAAAATGATAACAATAAATATAAACATAACAACAATAGTTGTTGTTTTATTAAATTAAAAAATATATTTTATTATATATAATATAAATATATAATAAATTAATAATATTATATATTTATTATATATTATATACGCTACCTTAACAAGCCCAGGCCAGCCTATGAGGCTTAATAGGCCTTATAGTAAGCCTGGGCCTAGCCTGATAAGGAAAACAGGTCTAGAAATAAGCATAGGCCTGATTTTTTTTAAAAGAGGCCAAGCCAAGCCAGGCCAGGCCACAGGCCGCCTGGCCTATTTCCACCCCTACCTACGGTAGAGATTGAATTACTGAATAGAGAAGCCACAGAATTTTACGAGATATTGAAAGCTGCCGATGAACCTTTGTATGAGAATTGTCTTAAATACACTAGGTTTTCGGCAATGACGCAACTCCTGAACATCAAGGTCGATTGTAATATCAGCGAGGTTGCATTTGATCGGAATGTGGGATTGATTAATGAAATGCTACCTACTGATAACAAGTTTGAGCCAACTTTTTATAAGACTAAAAAGTTGATGAGAAAATTAGGGCTTGGATACGAAAAAATACACGCGTGCCGAAATAACTATATTTTATATTATAAAGAAAATGTGCGGCTGGATAAATGCCCTGTATGTAAACATCCTTGTTACAAGGAGAAGAATCAGTCCGACGAGAAAAATATATCGTTTAAGGTGCTTCGGTATTTTTCACTGACACCGAGACTTCAAAGATTATTTATGTCGGAAAAGACGGCCCCCTACATGAGTTGGCATGCAAGAAATCGTGATGATACAGTAATGACTCATCCATCCGACAGTGAAGCATGAAAACATTTGGATACATGTTATCCTTCGTTTGCTATGGATACTAGAAATATCAGATTGGGATTTTCTATGGATGGTTTTAATCCGTTTGGTCAATCTGCAACTCCTTATTCAGTTTGGCTAGTGTTGCTAACAGTTTACAATTTGTCGTCGTCAATATGTATGAAAGATAAATTTATTTATCTTTCGATGATTATTCCAAGTCGTAAGGGTCCGCGAAAAGAAATGACATGTTTCTCAAACCCCTAATAGATGAATTGAAAATATTGTGGACTGAGGGAGCTGTCACTTATGATTATCATCAGAAGCAAAACTTCAATTTAAAGGTCGTGGTCTTATGGACAATCAATGATTTCCCGGCCTACGGCATGTTGTTTGGTTGGAGCACTCACGGCAGACTCTCTTATCTGTATTGTATGGA
Source organism: Canna indica (assembly GCA_034359265.1). Lineage (NCBI taxonomy): Eukaryota > Viridiplantae > Streptophyta > Magnoliopsida > Zingiberales > Cannaceae > Canna > Canna indica. The sequence goes on along the minus strand of CP136895.1, from coordinate 22,500,121 downwards.
ACATTTTAAATCATTCTGTCTTCAAAACAGACGAAAAATCTCATTCTTTGATTGTCTTCATAACACTCTAAATTTTTATTGGACAGCTATGGTGGATCGAGGTTATCGTCGAACGAGAGCTACAGAGTCTCCGATCGGTCAGACTCCAGATTCAGCTGCACTTGCTCCTGCCGCCGAGGCTAGTTTATTGAGATGTAAATGGCAACACGGGTCGAACAGGATTCAACCTCCACCAGTCGCGGAACAACGCCGACTTATTTATATGATTGGCGAGCGATAATGTATTGTGAATTATGAATTATATATAATTCATTATATCATAATATAATATTGTACTTTCTTTTGGTTGTGCAGATTCGAGCAGGAGGATGTCCCCAGGACTATATCGGGGATAATCCAACGATATATGCATGGGACCTGGCCCACTTGGTCTCACGTGTCGTATGAGCACGTGGACATGCTATGACACGAGTTTGAGGTACATGTTTATAGTTTTTTAATCAGCTTGATTATTATTAGTACTGATATTATTGTTTTGCAGGCTCGCTATACTTGGCCAAAGGAGCAGATGTCATTTATTTACAATGCGTGGGAGGCTTTTTCTTGGCAGAGGTACAACTGCCAGCTAGGGCAGGCTCCGGCACAAGCAATGGCCCGAGCTGGGGCCACAACCATAGCGGAGACTCGGGGATTCGGCCCTGATTGGATTACTCCAGATATTTGAGATTAGCTCGTGTCGATATGGTCGACCAAGCGGTGCCAGGAGATATCTAGGACTGCAGCTAGAAACTGCATGTCGAGGGGAGGAGCGCGTCACACTTGCGGCTTTGTTTCATTTGTCGTGCACGTGAGACGCATGGTAAGTATTATATCTTATTTTGAATTATATATTTTATTTATTACTCTGTGTATTAATTAATGTATTTATTTTGTAAATGTAAATGGCGGTGATGGATGACGACACTATCCAGCAACCCTCCCCGATGGAGGTGTTTGAGCAGACTCACCGTAGAGGACATGGAGCGGGGGAGTACATCGACAATTGCACTGCAGTCGTTATGGTAAGTATATTTGTTTCAATTATGCAATATTTATTTATAATTTAAGTTTTAGGAAAAATATGAAACAAAAACCAAACTCGTGTAGGAGACCTACACTCAGACGGTGACGCAGCGCGGGGGCACCCCCGAGGACTTTGACGCGGGAGCGTGGGTCGAGTATGCATGTGGCTGGGACCACGACCGCGTCTATGGCTTTGCTGATAGTGGCCATGCGTGAGCCGTGCTCAAGCCACTTGGGGTACCGACCCCTCCGACAGTCGATGAGCGACCCTCCACCTCCAGGATTAATGATCAGAACATGAGGATATCGACACTGTAGGAGACGATCGCACGACAAAGTGAGATAATGGCTCATCGGAGTCAAATGATGGCTGAGATGCATGCCATGCTGAGACAGATGACATGTCAGTCCAGCGGTGTACACAGATCCATCATCATCGACTCAGTCCACGCCAATGTACACTCAAGCACTCTAGACCACGTCGTATGATCCCGACCTTCCTCCACCGTCGTAGCGATCTTGTTTTATGATACATATTGATCTTGGAGATACTTGTTACTTGATTGACTTGTTTGGATATTGATTCGGGTTTTTGTGTGAAGGTGGAGACTTTCGGGTTTTGTGTGAGAGCGGAGACTTTTCGGTTGAAAAGTCCTTACTATAAAGAACTCTTCATCTAGTGGATTGAGTGTGAAATCCTAAGTGGGGTGCTTAGTTAGTGGAGTATGCAAGGTTGTCGAACCACTATAAATATCTTTAATTGTATTGTCTTTGCTTGTGTTTGCTCAATTATCATATTTGCTTTGCTTCCGCATTTGTCAAGTTAAAATTGAGAATTACTAAGTAATCGAGCATCCGATTAAAACCGAATTTAGGTTAAGTTTTATCAAAGACACTATTCATCCCCCTATAATGTAGATCATTCAACTTACATGAATAAGTTCTAAGACGTCTGATCCCCTAATGTTTGTATGTTTTCCCTTAATGCACTCAATACATACCTCAAAGTTAGTAGCATTAGGGAGATTAAAAATCCCATCAAACACAAGTTTTTGTATCATTTGCTTGGATATATGACCTAAGCGCTTGTGCCACAAAATGAAGGAATTCTCATCGGTTAATTTTCGCTTTGTACCATGTAAACTGATATACAAGGTTTCATTATATGAAGCAATTACATCAAGCATATAAAGGTTATCATGATAGGATAAAGAATTTGTACCAACAATATTTAAACCAAGATAAAGACTAAACTTTCTATTTCCAAATGAACAATGATAACTAGATTTGTCCAATACAAAAATAGAAATCAAATTCCATCTAAAAGACAATACTACAAAAGTCTCTCTCAAGTCCAAAAAATAACCAGTTCTAAGCAATAACCTAAATGTTCCTATAACTTCAACTTCAGCTAAATTGTCATCACCCACATAGATGAATCTCCCTGCATCACTTTGTGTTCGGCAACTGAGGCAATCCTGCATAGACACACTTATGTGAGTAGTAGCATCAAAATCTATCCACCAAGTACTATAGGTATAGAAGTTAAATTAACTTCAGAACAAAACAAAGTGAGAAGTGTACCTTTCTTAGCACGCCAAGCGTGATACTTGGTACAATTATTCTGTACATGCCCATCAATCTTGCAGAAGAAACATGTAGGGCTCTTAGTCTGATCCTTTTGCTTTTTTCTGTTGTGGAGCACCTGCAGCTTCGTTAACCTTAGGCCTTTTCTTGTCATTGTCTTTAGAGGCTAAAGTCAAATGAGCACATTCAGTCTTATCTTGCTTCAACCTCTCTTCCTCTTGCACACAATGAGAGATGAGCTCATTAAGAGTCCACTTCTCTTTTTGACAATTATAACTAATTTTAAATTGATAGAATTGTGTAGGAAGAGAGATTAGAACCAAATGCACCAGTAAGTTCTCAGAAATGTCTAACTCTAATGTATTTAACCTTGAAGCAAGATTTGACATCTCCATAATATACTCTCTTATGTTTCCTTTGCCTTCATATCTCATGGAGACCAAATTTGCTAAAAGCACACTTATCTCAGTCTTTTTGTTTTTCTCAAAACGCTCCTCAAGAGCGGCAATGAACAATTTGGCATTAGTCTCTTCAGGCATAATGCCCCTGAAGTTTTCTGGAATTGCATGCCTCATGATCATAAGACTTAGGCGATTGGATCGATCCCATTGCTCGTATACTCTCTTATCATTAAGAGAACTCAGGTCTGTAAGAGGGGCAGGCTGATCCATCCGAAGTGCCAAGTCTAGGTCCATGCAATTGAGAACTATCATGATGTCCACTTTCCACACCTTAAAATTCGTACCAGTTAGCACAGGGATGGAATTTAGTGCGACAGTAATTGACGTAGCAGAAATATACCCTGAATAGAGAACAAAATAAAATAAAACAATAAGATAATTAGCTCAATAAATTAATAATGCTAAAGAGAAATAAATAACATGTCTCATTACAAAATACCAACCACAACATTGATATTTTATCTTTGGACAAAAATATCAACTTGCAAGTGATATTCTCAATTAAATACTTACAATCAATCTTGTCAAACAAAAAGCTTTTCTTTGGATCGACATATGTTCACATGGAATACCTTAGGATAGTCACATATTTATTACCACAAGCATGCAAGCAATTCGGCCAAGTAGTAACATTCCTTTGGGTTGATCATCCCGCATGAATTTCAAACTTGTAAAGTTGTAAACATCTTTTATATTCTAAAATAAGCTAATTTTACACAAGAGATATCACTTTGGCGACGTGTGATTTCAAATCAACCTATTTCAATTATTAGACATACAAATAAAAAGTGTCATTATTTGATTTCAAAGAAGTCGCAAAATCACAATAAATCGATCAAAAAAGTGTTCAACCAAAGCTGAATCGACTATTAAATCAATCAATTATGTATGAATGAAATATAATTGAACTGAACCAATCATAAAATTGATCAACTAAACATGAACCAAACATGAACCGGTAAAAAATTAAAATGAATTGGTGAGATTTGAACTGAACCAGTGAATTGATGAAAAATAAGCTGAACCAATCGATCGTAAAATTAATTAATTAAAAATCAGCAAAACATAATCTAGACTGAATAGTAAAAAATTAAAATGAATCGGTAAGATTTGAACTGAACCAGTGTTCAACGGGTGAAAAATAAGTTGAACCAGTCACTAAACCGTATGAAATTATATTGAACCAGATACTAATTTCAATGAATCGGACTAAAATTAATTAAATGAACCGGTTTAATTAAATTGTGATGAACCATATTAATTGAAATTAAATCGAATTGAATGGGCGGTTTTAAATTGGAAATAAATTGAATTAGGCCGGATTAATAGGAGACGAACCGGTTTTAACTTAAGGAGTGGGTCGGGTTTAATTATTAATGGATCTGGATTTGTCTAATGAATCCGGATCCGGGTCCGACCCGTTAACCCACTCCCCTCATTTCTTCCCCACGTACATGGAGCGGTTTCCCAAAGGAAACCCTAATAAAATTTTTGTTCAATTAGATATAAAAATTAATTAATAGTTATTATAAAATTTCAAAAAAAAAATAAGTCCAATGATCTAAAATTAGGTTTGATTAAATTATAAATAGACCAACTTTAAAAAAATTGAGTTATTTAAGTTTTGGGTTTGAGTCAATTAGATATAAATTGGTTTAATTATTTTATAAATTTAAGATAAAAGTTTGAGTTAAAAATGATGATTTTTATTTTTATTTTTAAAAATTCGATATAGTTTGATTTATTTTTAAATTAATTAATTTTATAAAAAATATTTATAATTACAAAGTTGTCACAGCATTTTGATAATGAAACCGACAGTCTCGAAACCACAGAAAACAACATTCTGTTGTTTTCATTTTTATTAAGAAAACTGGTTTCGTTTTCATTCTGGTTTCGATTCAGTTTCACGAAAACACTAAACCAAACATGTTTTCGTAAGCAGTTTTGGTTTCAGTGAAACTGAAACCATGAAAACAGACTTGGTTTCGCTAACCAAACAGGCCCTAATATTTTAGCAGCCGCCGCTGCCCCCTCATGTGCCGACGCCGCCGGCCACGCCGCCCTTCCTGAGACGTCAGCGACCATTGCACTGGCGTCGGGCGGCGAGGAAAGAATCCGAGGCGGCTCGGAGTGCCGCCTTCTACATGCAGCCTGGCTTCCACGTCTCCATATATATTTCAATTTTGGTTACTAGTTATCCATATATATATATATATAATCGGCCTCTGAATTCGCTATAACTAACTATTTTAATAATATTTACATATTAAATAATTTAATTTTCAAATCGATTATCTGTTTACTAATTGATTAACTGGTTAATAAACGAATAATCGATTATCTGAACCGAACTAACACTACAAGAAAAATGAGCATTAGTGACGAAAAAATGAGCATCGGTCGACCGGATTGGAGATCACAAGTCGCGCGACCCTGGCTCCACTGATTCGGTCGACCGAATGTGGGATCGATGAATTTGCGACAGTCGATCGACCCGTTGGTCGACCGTGTTGGCTTAAGGGTCTCTCTTAAGCCTCGATCTTTATTTTGATGATAACAAACATGTATTTAATTCAAGTGTGAAGTTTTGAGTTCAGGTTGAGGTTGCGATAAACATGCCAAATCCGTTCAAACGAGTTGAAGGAAAAGATCATCAAAGAAACGGAAGAAAAAATTATTGAAGAAAGGTTCGGGCTTAGATCAAGTAGAATTTATGTAATATATCCCTAGGATAGTTTATCCTAAGCCAAAATTGTAAATTTATCTAAGTTGAAATTTGGTAACAAAAACCCATAAAAAAGGCATGTAAAAATACAAGGAGAAGTCAGCCTTAGCTTGAGTTCGATCGACCGGTCGATTGACCAACCAAGGCAGTCTCTGCCGAAGCAGCCTATTCGGTCCACTGAGTGAAGAAAAAAATGGGCAGTAGCCATTCGGTCGACAGAAGTTGGCGAAGAAAAAATTATATCGCTACGTTGGTCGATCGAAAGAAGCCAAACTAGACTGAATGGTAGTGGTCGACCAATCGATCGACCGGACTGGAGATAGCCTATAGCGTGACCCTGGCTCTAGTCATTCAGTCAACCGACGAGTCGACCGAATATCGGAAGAAATTGATTTCCGTCAGCCGATCGACCTGTCGATCGACTGAGCTCTCATAGACTGCCAGCAGAAGCATTGGCGGTCGATCCATCGGTCGACTGACCGATCGATCGGCCAGCAACCGAATGGCTTCAACGGCTATTTTCTTACCCATTGAGCGAGCCGTTCGAGTGAGGGGCTACAAAAATCCCTCACCTAACTTCTTTAACACTTCTTAGAAATTTTATTGAGCATTAAAGAAGTTTTCTTAAGCCTTTAAAAGAGCAAAATTTGCACGCGCCCTCTGCTTCCATCTACGACTTATTTCAGGCGTTGATTCCTTGCTACTTCAACTGTGCTGCAACTCAAGACCCATCTTCTTGCAAGTTGGAGACCTGAAGGCGGTGGAAAGAAGCATTAGTTCATTTCATATTCTCAAGCTCTTTCCTTTGTATTTGACTTTTATTGTAAACTTATTTTCAAATTGTGATAGCTGCTAGGTGTGCTAGGAAACACTTAGGGATAGCTTTATATAATTGTGTTTTGCCTAGTTGAATAGGATTGAGGTGTTCTCCGAGTAGTGAGAAGGGTGTCCTCATTGTATTCAAAGGGAAACATAAATTCTATAAAGTAGTGGTTAGAAATCCTTGGTGAGTAGCCAAGGTAGTGGAGTAGGCGGTTGGCCGAACCACTATAAGAATTCTTGTTTACATTGCTTTCTTACTTACTTTTATCGTTGTTGTTGAATTTTGATCACATTAATCAGTAAGTAACAATTGCATTAAGTAAAGATAAAATTGAGTAAGAAAAAAATTAAAAGAGGGGACGAACACTATTCAACCCCCTCTTCTAGTGTCGGGTATCACACAACAATTGGTATCAGAGCAAGGTCGTAGGTTAAGATTTAACCATCTTCCCTACAAGTCAAGATGCCTAGTGAAATCCAATTAGCTCAAGGGCCCTCTACTAATACTCCACCACTATTTGATGGGAACAAATATGCCTATTGGAAGATCCGTATGAATGGCTTCCTTCAATCCTTAGACATGGATGTATAGAGGATGATCCTAGTAGAGTATATACAACCCGATAAGGACATGGATAAATGGGACCAAGAAAAAATTAGGCTTTTTAATGCAAATGCCAAGGCCGTCAATGCTCTATATTGCGGCATATCAATCAATGAATTCAATAGGATTTCAATATGCAAGTCCGCATATGAAGTATGAAAGGTCCTAGAGACCACCCATGAAGGGATTTCGCAAGTAAAGGAATCCAAAATTACTTTACTCATGCATGATTATGAAATATTTAAAATGCTTTCGCATGAGTCCATTGATGCCATGCATGCTAGGTTTCAAAATATTACGAATGACTTAGCTAACCTTGGCAGGGAGATAAGGGAAGAGGAGAAGGTAAGGAAGCTCCTCCGCTCCCTTCCAAAATCTTGGGAGCCCAAAGTAACAGCCATCATGGAAGCCAAGAATTTTAGCACGTTGAAGATCACTGAGCTCATTGGGTCTCTCATGACACATGAGACCCACATGAAGCAATACCAAGAGGAAGATGTCCCCAAAGGCAAGACCATTGCCTTAAAAGCATCACATCGAGCGGAAGAGTCGTCATCATCCGAGGAAGAGACGAATGATCTTGAAGAAATGGTGATGCTCCCAAGAAGATTCATGAGCTTCTTGAGGGGAGGCATGAGGAAGGGAAGAGGTGGCTACACTTGCTACCATTGCAACAAGACCGGACACCTAAGGAAGGATTGCTCACTTCTTTAGATGGCCACCACCTCCAACCCTCACAAGAAGAAATAGTACAAGAAGAAGAAGAAGGCAATGATGGCCACGTGGGACGAAAGTGATGCCTCATCAAGTGAAGAAGAAGTAAAGAGTGAAAAGGCAAACCTTTGCTTGACGGCAAAGGATGATGAGGTAAGATTTACTTTTGGTGAAGTGTCATTTACTCAAGAAGAGTTAGAAAATGAATTTGAGCAAATGCATGATGAATTCAATGTCATTAGGAGAAAAATTAGAGATCTCAAAAAGGACAATAGATCTTTAGAACTTGAGAATGATAGTCTATTACTTTCATGCAATGCCCTAATGAAAGAAATAGACACCCTTAAGGAAGAAACATGCACCCTAGAAAAAGCTAAGAAAGACTTAGAGATTGACAACCAAAAACTAGATAATGAAAACAAGTATTTATGTGATCAAGTAGAGCATCTAAATGATAACATGCTCACATTAAAAAAGGAACTTTTCATGCTTAATGAAAAAATGACAACCATCCAAAATGCCATGCCAAAGGTTGTTCATATAAAGAAACCATCACAATTTCATGCTCACACACACACTAAAAGAAAATTTAATGGAAACTGCTTTTCGTGTGGCATATTTGGCCATGTGGCCAAGGATTGTGCATTGAGAAGGAACCCACATGCAAAATTTACATGGGTTCCCAAAATGACTAACACTCAAGGACCCAAGGAAATTTGGGTACCTAAAGTGGTCTCTTCTCCTCTTGTAGGTGGAGAAGCATCCTCAAGCAAGTAGGAGTACTTGGATATTGGATAGCGGTTGCTCAAAGCACATGACGGGAGACATCAATTTATTTGCAACTCTATCAAGTAAAGATGGTGGACATGTCTCATTTGGAGACAATGCCAAAGGTAAGATTGTTGGCATTGGTGACATAGGTATACTCCCTTACCCATACATTAAAAATGTGTTATTTGTTGATGGGTTAAAACATAATTTGATTAGTATATCACAATTATGTGATAATGGATACATAATAGTTTTTGGAAGCATCTAAATGTATTGTTAAAAGTGCACCATCAAATGATATCATGTTTATTGCAAATAGGCAAGAAAATGTATACACCTAAGAATTAAATATCTTGTCAAATCCTCATGTTAGATGCTTAGTTGCCATGGAGAATGACACTTGGTTGTGGCATAGAAAGCTAGGACATGCTAGCATGAGCCTCATCCAAGAGATATCTAGGAAAGAATTAGTTAAAGGCTTACCTATGATAAAGTTTGAAAAATACAAACTTTGTGATGCATGTCAACTAGGTAAGCAAGTCAAAATCCTCATTTCACAACATTAATCAAGTTAGTACATCTAGAATTCTTGAGCTTGTGCACATGGATCTCTTTGGTCCATGTGATGTAGCTAGTCTAGGTGGAAAGCTATATTGCTATGTATTGGTTGATGATTTTTTTAGATCTACATGTGTTTTCTTTTTGGCCAAGAAAAATGAAACTTTTGAGTTTTTCAAAAAATTTGCAAAGAAAGTTTCAAATGAAAAATGAGTTTCAATTTTGAAAATTAGGAGTGACAATGGAGGGGAGTTTAAAAATGAAAAATTTTCCGAGCTTTGTGATGATTTAGGTATTCAACATACCTTTTCTTCCCCAAGAACCCCTCAACAAAATGGGGTGGTCGAGAGGAAGAATTGAACTTTACAAGAAATGGCTAGGACCATGTTATGCGAAAATAATAATTTGCCTAAATATTTTTTGGCCGAAGCCATAAATACTTCTTCTTATGTTCTTAACCGATTTTTATTAAGACCAAAAATCAAGAAAACATCTTTTGAGCTTTGGAATGGTAAAATCCCAAATGTGGAATATTTTCATATTTTTGGATGTAAATGTTTCATATTAAATACTAAGGAGAATTTAGGAAAATTTAATTCTAAATCCGATGAAGGAATTTTCCTAGGTTATTCCACTAACCCTAAGACTTATAGAGTTTATAACCGTAGAACAATGATTGTTGAAGAATCCATACATGTTACTTTCAATGAAACTAATGATTCTTCTAGAAATGCCAAGATTATGAATGTAGGTGAGGAACTTGAGGATCTCACACTTCATGATAAAGAAGTGGAGGACAAAGATAAGGAGGAGACCCAACAAGAAGAACCTCCACCATCAAAACTTCCTCAAGTTGAAGTTGAAGAAGAAGCTCTACCACCTTTCCTTAAATGATATCGATTGGTAAGAGATCATCCAATGGACCAAGTCATTGCAGAGTCTTCAACGGGAGTGGTAACACGTTCTAAACTTAAGAATGTTTGTCAATATGTTGCTTTTGTATCTCAAGCAAAGCCTAAGAAGTTTAAGGAAGCAATAGAAGATGAGTTTTTGGTACAAGCTATGCAAGAAGAACTCAACCAATTTGCTAGAAATGATGTATTGGACTTAGTGCTTAGACCTAGTGATCAAATAATAATTGGAACCAAATGGGTATTTAAGAATAAGTTAGATGAAGAAGGGTTAGCTATTAGAAACAAAGCTAGGTTAGTGGCACAAGGGTACAATCAACAAGAAATAATAGACTATAATTAAACATATGCTCCCGTAGCTAGATTAGAAGCAATTATAATACTTTTAGCATATGCTAGCTTTAAGGGTTTTAAACTTTTTCAAATGGATGTAAAAAGTGCATTTTTAAATGATTTTATTAATGAAGAAGTTTATGTTGAGCAACCCCCCGGATTTGAAAATTTTGAGTTTCCAAACCACGTTTTCAAACTTAAAAAAGTATTATATGGTTTAAAACAAGCCCCTATGGCTTGGTATGAAAGACTTTTAATTTTTCTAATTGAACAAGGTTTTGATGTAGGAAAAGCCGATGTTTCACTTTTCATTAAACCCCATGAAAATGACATGTTATTAGTTGAAATCTATGTTGATGATATAATTTTTGGTGCTACTAATGAAATGCTTTGTAAGTGGTTTGCTAAATGTATGCAAGATGAGTTTGAGATGAGCATGATGGGAGAGCACTCCTTCATGCTTGGTCTCCAAATCAAGCAAACCAACAAAGGGATCTTCATCAATCAAGCCAAGTACACAAAGGAGCTCATCAAAAGGTTTGGGATGAATGAAGCCAAGATAGCTTCTACACCTATGAGCGCATCCATCAAGCTTGACAAAGATGAAGAGGGCATTAAAGTGGACGAAAAACGATATCGAGGTATGATCGGTAGCCTTCTTTATTTAACCGCAAGTAGACTCGATATCATGTTTAGTGTTTGTGTATGTGCTAGGTTTCAATCTTGCCCTAAGATATCTCATTTAAGTGCGGTAAAACGCATATTGAGATATTTAAAGGGCACGGTTGACTTAGGATTATGGTATCCATGTCATGCATCATTTGATTTAATCAATTTTTCGGACGCTGATTTTGTCGGATGAAAGGTAGATAGAAAAAGCACTAGTGGGTGTTGTCAATTCTTAGGAGCGAGTCTTGTTTCTTGGTTCTCAAAGAAATAAAAATCGGTTGCGCTTTCAACTACCGAAGCGGAATACATCGCCGCGGCTAGTTGTTGTGCGCAAGTCCTTTGGATGAAACAAACCCTTTTAGACTATGGACTTAGGTATTCGTGCATACCTATACATTGTGATAATACTAGTGCAATAAACTTAACCAAAAATCCCATTTTACACACTAGAACTAAGCATATTGTCTTGAGACATCACTTTCTTAGGGATAATGTGGCTAAGGGAAATATATCGGTAGAATTTATATTCACCGATAAACAACTAGCTGATATATTTACAAAACCCTTGGTTGAAAAAAGTTTCACAAATTTAATAATGCAATTAGGAATTTGTGCTTTTCCTAGTAATTAAAATGTATTTTCTTCAAAATATATATGTTTTTCAAAACTTGCATTTTATAAAGTATCATCACACTTATGTAATGCTCTGTAGTAGGGCTTTGCGACCTATTGGTGTTTGCCTTCTATAGGCTAACATTAATGGGAAGGACTATAGTGGTAGATGATACTTGGATTTTGTGGCTTTCTCGGTTTTTATGATGAAATTCGTTAATTGTGCCTTAATTCTTACCCTTTTTGATTGATGTCAAAAGGGGGAGAAAAAGTAAGGTCATACTTAGTTTTCACGATGCATATAGTTAGTGTGAGTTTTATAGTTAAGGGGAAGATATATAGTTAGTTAGAGTTAAAGATGATATGCACATTGATAGGGGGAGCATAGGTCAAGTTATAAGTAATTGAACATGCACATTGATAGGGGGAGCATAGGTTGAGTTATAAGTAGTTGGATGCATATGCTAAGTTAGATAGTTGAATGCATATGCTATGTTACATATCTTGCATATCCTAACTCTTGAATGCCTTAACTCTAACTCACAAATACTTATGCTTTCTTAAAAATTCCATGTTATCTTTGTCATCATCAAAAAGGGGGAGATTGTTGGATTAAGGGTCTCTCTTAAGCCTCGATCTTTATTTTGATGATAACAAACAAGTATTTAATTTTAGTGTGAAGTTTTGAGTTCAGGTTGAGGTTGCGATAAGCTTGCCACATCCATTCAAACGAGATGAAGGAAAAGATCGTCAAAGAAACGGAAGAAGAAATCGTTGAAGAAAGGCTCGGGCTTAGATCAAATAGAATTAATGTAATATATCCCTAGGATAGTTTATCCCAAGCCAAAATTGTAAAGTTATCCAAGTTAAACTTGGTAACAAAAACCCATAAAAAAGGCATGTAAAAATACAAGGAGAAGTCAGCCTCAGCCTGAGTTCGGTCGACCGTCGGTCGACCAAACAAGGTAGTCTCTGCCGAAGCAGCCTATTCGGTCGACCGGTCGATCGACCGAGTGAAGAAAAAAATGGGCAGTAGCCATTTGGTCGATCGAAGTTGGCGAAGAAAAAATAATATGGCTGCGTCGGTCGACCGACAGAAGGCAAAAATAGGTAGAATGGTAGCGGTCGACCGGACTGGAGATAGCCTATAGCTCGACCATGGCTCCAGTCATTCGGTCGACCGAATGTCGGAAGAAATTGATTTCTATCAGTCGGTCGACCCATCGGTCGATCGAGCTCTCATGGACTGCCAGCGGTCGCATTGGCGGTCGATCCGTCGGTCGACCGACCGATCGATCGACCAGCGACCGAACGGCTTCAACGACTATTTTTTTACCCATTGAGCGAGCCGTTCGAGTAAATGGCTATAAAAACCCCTCACCTAACCTCTTTAACACTTCTTAGAAATTTTATTGAGCATTAAATAAATTTTCTTAAGCTTTCAAAAGAGCGAAAACTGTGCGCGCCCTCTGCTTCCATCTACGACTCATTTCAGGCGTTGATTCCCTGCTTCTTCAACTGTGCTGCAACTCAAGAGCCATCTTCTTGCAAGTTGGAGACATGAAGGCAGTGGACAGAAGCGTTGGTTCATTTCATATTCTCAAGCTCTTTCCTTTGTATTTGACTTTTATTGTAAACTTGTTTTCAAATTGAGATAGCTGCTATGTGTGCTAGGAAACACTTAGGGATAGCTTTATAGAATTGTGTTTTGCCTAGGTGAATAGGATTGAGGCGTTCTCCGAGTTGTGAGAAGGGTGTCCTCATTGTATTCAAAGGGAAACATAAATTCTATAAAGTAGTGGTTAGAAATTCTGGGTGAGGAGCCAAGGTAATGGAGTAGGCGGTTGGCCGAACCACTATAAGCATTCTTGTTTGCATTGCTTTCTTACTTGCTTTTATCGTTGTTGTTGAATTTTGATCACAGTATTCAGTAAGTAACAATTGCATTAAGTAAAAATAAAATTGAGTAAGAAGAAAATTAAAAGAGGAGACGGACATTATTCAACCCCCCCTTCTAGTGTCGGGTTTCACACAACAGTCCGAGCACTCACATAAGCCAGCGGTCGTATTGGCTGTCGATTAATCAGTCGACCGATGATCGACCGTCAAAGCGATCGAATGACATCAATGGATATTTTTTCACCCGTTGAACGTTCCGTTCGGCTGAGGGGTTATAAATACCCCTCACCTAACTTCTTTAATTGTTCTTAGAAATTTTATTGAGCAAAAAGGAAGTGATTTGAGCCTTCATAAGAATTGATTTGTTGCGCGCCCTTCGGCTCCGTCGACAACATTCTTCGAGTGTCTGCTTCCCTCCTTCCCTCAACTATGCAGCAACTCAAAGAGTCATCTTCTTGCAAGTTGGAGGCTTGAAGGCTTGGGAAAGGAGCTTTGGTTCATCTTTAAATTCTTAAGCTCTTTCCATTGTATTTGAAGTTTATTTGAAACTTGTTTTCCATCTGTAATATCTGCTAGGTGTGCTAGGAAAACACTTAGGGAAAGATTTGTAGAATAGTGTTTTGCCTAGGTGAATAGGATTGAGGTTTTCTCAGAGTGGTGAGAAGAGTATCCTCGGTGTATCAAAGGGAAACATAATCTCTATAAAATAGTTGTTAGAAATCCTTGGTGAGGAGCCAAGGTAGTGGAGTAGGCAGTTGGCCGAACCACTATAATTATTCTTGTTTGCATTGCTTTATTGATTGCCTATCATGGTCATTAATATTGATCACGTCGACAGTTAAGAAACACTTGCACTTAAGTTAAGTTAAAGTTGAGTAAAAAGAAAAATATAGCAAAAAGGGGACAGACACTATTCAACCCCCCCTTCTAGTGTCGGGTTTCACACAACAGTTCATTGGGGGGTTAAGACCACAGATCAGTAGGCTTATCCATTATACCGAGGATACCACATTTGCTCGGGTAGTGGATGAAGCACTCCGGAAGGAAGCACTGGTGTCGTTCGAGAAATATGACGAAGCCCCAAAGAAGAAGTTCCGACCTCAGGGATCAGGGGGCCAGCCTTAGCATTCTGAGGGGACTGTTACTACTGCAGACCACCAGCTGAGCTGGGGACACAGTAGTAGCCGGGGCTGTGGAGGCCCAAGGTCACGAGCAGTGCAACAAGCAGAGTCTGGGGGTGCCACTCAGAAGTCAAAAGTGCCACAATGCGATCGTTGTAACAAAAGGCACTGGGGGACTTACTATGGTCGCATGGATGCATGTTTCAGATGTGGGCAGGTTGGACACTTTAGGAAAGATTATCCGGATAGAGGTGGCCAGAGAACTAAGCAATCGAAGGAAAAAAGTGCCAATGTTAGTTGGGTCAGTGGCTCAGAAGGTCCCGATGCAGAACAGGGGTCGCAGGCTATTCACTCAAAGAGATCGTCTGCTAGAGTTTATGCTATGAACCGTAATGGAGCAGAGGCATTTAAGGTAGTGGTGACAGGTACTATTATAGTCAGTTCGTCCGCTGCTTATGTATTGTTTGATCCGGGTGCCACACACTCATTTATATCTGCTAAATTTGATGCTAAGTTACGTGTGGCACCTTCTTTGCTTGATGTGTTGTATGTAGTGTCAACGCCTGCGGGCGATACCATAAAAGCTAAAACAATCTTTCGAGACTACGAGGTGCTCATATGCGGTCATGCATTGAGGGCAGAATTCACTACTAGAAATTGAGTCTTCAGCAACGGCCACTCAAGCCGTTGCTATTTGCAACGACATTCTTACGGCCGCTCAAGCCGTTGCAGATATGTTGTATCTGCAACGGCTTTCTAACGGACACGCGAGCCATTGCTGATGATTTTAATTATCAACAACGGCTTTCTAACGGACAAGTGAGCCGTTGCTGATGATAACTTATTAGCAACGGCTTTCTAACGGGCGAGTGAGCCGTTGCTGATAAGTTTATAAAGGTCACAGATCGCGCCCAACCCTTCTTCCTCCCGCTACTGCTGCTGCCGCCTCCTCCTCCCGCCTCTCGTCGCTGCTGCCGACGTCGACGACGCTGAGCTACCGCTGCCGACGCTGCCGTCCGTCCTCGACTGCCGATTTCAGGTATTCATCGCCGCCCGGCCGTCTCTTCCCGTTGCAGCCGACGGGAAATTCGACCGAAACCCTATTTTTAGGGTTTCGGCCGGCGGTGGTCGGCCGATGGCCGCCGCTGGATCTTGTACACTGTCCGGACACACTGTCCGAACACTGTACTCCGGCGCCGGAAAGAGTAGATTTATAATTTTTTGTTTTTTTATTTATATGTTAATTAATTATTTAGATTAATTGTTTAATTTGTTAGATTAATTATTAGGGTTTAGATTAATTTTTAGGGTTTAGATTAATTTCAGAATTGTCCACTTCGGCATTGTGCCGGAATCGTCCACTTCGGACGCGCGTCGGAATCGTCCACTTCGGACACGCGCCGGAATCGTCCACTTCGAATTCTTGCCGAAATTGTCCAATATGGACTCGAACTGTCTCGAAACATTTAAAAAATAATCATCCATCCGACGAGTTGACATGTTTCACGTACGCATCGACGAGTTGGATATGATTTAGCAAAACCTTAGATCCGTTCAGGGATTGTATGTTCGTGTAAAAGAAGTAGATGATCTTTTATACGACGTACAATTCTTGAATTGTCCCTGATTGGACAATTTGGGAATATAGTTATTTGTACTGCACTTACGTTTTTATTTTAACTGTTAACTAATAATTCTAAATTTCGGCAACATCTCTCTTGTTCTCCGATACGCGCCCAAATGATATGCGTATTCGGAGAACTGTAGAGAGATGCTGCCAAAATTTAGAATGAAGTTAGCAGTTAAAATAAGTACTTAGTGCAATATAAATAACATAAATCCCAAATGGAATACGACAATCTCACCTAAAGACATTAACCAAAGAAATTGTCATTGATTGACAGAATCATGTCGGCTGATCGAAGTTGGATGTACCGACGTCTTGATCGTGGAGCTTTAACGAATGAGTTTCGATTAGGCGTAACGTACTTCCTAAATTTCGCCTATTCGAATCGGAATTTCGTTAGCATCGGTGATCAAATCCAATGTTTGTGCCGCATTTGTTTGAATGGACGATTTTTGGATCGGGAGACTGTCACTCTGCATCTATATAGCAAAGGATTTGCACCAAGATATTTTCTATGGACTTGTCATGGGGAGTCATGCGAAGTCGGGACGTCGAGCAATCCTGTCGTTCAGACATATGGTGAATCTTCCTATGTTGGTGCTTCTTCATCCAGTCAATCTAATCCCTATAGAACTATGATACTTGATAGTCTTGGGGGTCAATTCCACCTGAATGATAATGTTGATCGGCCAGTTCTTCAGACATCTGTCCCACCAGATACTACAGCGGTTGATATCACAGAAGTACAAACTGCGGTAGAGATTGAATTACCGAATAAAGAAGCTGTAGAATTTTACGAGATGTTGAAAACTGCCGATGAACCTTTGTATGAGAATTGTCTTAAATACACTAGGTTTTCAGCAATGACACAGCTCTTAAACATCAAGGTCGATTGTAATATCAGCGGAGTTGCGTATGATCGGATTGTTGGATTGATTAATGGAATGCTGCCTACTGATAACAAGTTTGAGCCAACTTTGTATAAGACTAAAAAGCTAATGAGTAAATTGGGGCTTGGGTATGAAAAAATACACGCGTGCCAAAATAATTGCATTTTATATTATAAAGAAAATGTGCAGTTGGATAAATGCCTTGTATGTCAACATCCTCGTTACAAGGAGAAGAAATCGGTCTGACAAAAAAATATCCCGTTTAAGGTGCTTCGGTATTTTCCACTAACACCGAGGCTTCAAAGATTATTCATGTCGGAAAAGACAGCCCCCTACATGAGTTGGCATGCAAGAAGTCGTGATGATACAGTAATGACTCATCCATCTGACAGTGAAGCATGGAAACATTTGGATACATATTATCCTTCATTTGCTAGGGATACTAGAAATATCAGATTGGGATTGTGCACAGATGGTTTTAATCCGTTTGGACATTCTGCAACTCCTTATTCAGTTTGGCCAGTGCTGCTGACAGTTTATAATTTGCCACCGTCAATGTGTATGAAAGATGAATTTATTTATCTTTCGATGATTATTCCGGGTCCTAAGGGTCCGCGAAAAGAAATTGACATATTTCTCAGACCCTTGATAGATAAATTGAAAACATTGTAGACTGAGGGAGCTGTCACTTATGATTGTCATCGGAAGCAAAACTTCAATTTAAAGGCCGCGCTCTTGTGGACAATCAATGATTTCCCCGTGTACGGCATGTTGTCTGGTTGGAGCACTCACGGCCGACTCTCTTGTCTATATTGTATGGAACACTCTAAATCAATCAGTCTTCAGAACAGACAAAAAATCTCATTCTTTGATTGTCATCGTCAATTCCTACCGATTAATCATCAGTATCGAAGGAATCATAATAAATTTACTAAGGGAAGAGTCGAAAGAGATGGGCCACCACCGATGTTGTCTAGCGAACAAATGTTAGAACGTGTTTCAGCACTTTCAGATATAGTATTTGGTCGCAATGAAAGAGTATCAGGTTTTGGCCAAACACATAACTGGGTGAAAAAAAGTATCTTTTGGGAATTGCCCTAATGGAGTTCATTATTGATTCGACATAATTTAGATGTCATGCACATTGAAAAAAATGTGTTTGATAATATTTTCAACACTTTGATGGATATTTCCGGAAAAACTAAAGATAATGTCAAAGCCCGACATTATATGAAAATACTTTGTAAAAGACCAGAGTTGGAGTTACAAGAGGTCAACGGACGATATCTGAAACCGAAGGCCCTATATGTGTTAAATAAACAACAGATCAAAGATGTTTGTGAATGGGTAAAAGAACTCAGATTACCCGATGGATATGCTTCAAACTTATCTCGATGTGTGAACGTCGATGATTGCAAAATATCAGGGATGAAGAGCCATGATTGTCATGTATTCATGCAGAGATTACTTCCGATCGCATTTCGAGATCTTCTACCTGATAATATTTGGGGTCCGTTGACTGAATTAAGTATGTTTTTTAGAAACATCTGTGCAAATGTCCTTCGAGTCGAAGATATGTCAACACTTGAAAATAATATTGTTGAAATCACATGCAAGCTGGAGCAGTTTTTCCCTCCTGCATTTTTTGACTCGATGGAGCATCTACCGATACACTTGGCATACGAGGCACGAGTTGGTGGCCCCGTTCAATATCGGTGGATGTACTTATTTGAAAGATACATGAATCGTCTGAAGAAAAAAGTAAAGAACACCGCAGCTGTTGAAGGATCAATATCTGAATCGTATATCATCCAAGAAATTTCAACATTCTGCTCATTTTACTTTGAATCGACAGTACAGACAAGATTTGATCGTCTTCCACATAACGACGACGGGGGTGTTCGACATTCAGATGGACGTTTAAATATATTTTGTCACTCTGGTCGTGCTTTTGGTTCTCGTCCATCTCGACACTTAAACGATGAAGAGTATCATTTGGCACACTTGTATGTATTACTCAATTATCCAGAGATTGAACAATTCATTGAAATATTTGACATTGAGATGGTGCAAAAATACTCTATTCACAACGATGAAGAATTGGAGAGATTACGGAATCGTGATTTCCCTACTTGGATTCAGACTTACAGCAAAGATCACAGAGCTGAAATAGATGAAAGAATATTTGAGTTTGTTAGTGGACCGTCGCGACTTGTGTCGTGCTATAGCGGATATTTTGTTAATGGGTATAAATTTCACACGGTTGAATATGCATTTACAAAGAAGACGATGAATGCTGGGGTCTGTGTGAAAAGGACAACCTATGTTGAATGTAATATGGATTTTTATGGACTGGTGGAAGAAGTGATAGAGTTGCACTACTTCGGCTTGAAATCAGTTATTCTATTTAGATGTCATTGGTTCGATACAACAGAAAGGGGCATGAAAGTTCATCCAAAATACAAACTTGTTGAGGTTAATTACAAATCTAAATTGGTAGCAAATGAGCCTTTTATATTGGCATCACAAGCCGAACAAGTATATTACGCGAAGTATCCGGCTCGAAATAAAGAAAAGGCAGATTGGCGTGTAGTCTGTAAGATAAAAGGTAGAGGAAAAATTGATCCGATAGTAGGAGAAAATGAGCTGATACCTGATATGACACATGGTTTCTATCAAGAAGATGATCCTCCTGCTGTAGATCGTATTATTCCAATACTCGAGGATGCAGACACAACATCAATTCAATTAGAAGTTGAATATGCTGATGATGACGATCATGAAATTGAGGAAGCTGGAGATGAAGAAGATGAAGAAGAGGAAGAAGAGGAAGAAGAGGAAGAATTCGAAGACTATTATTCAGATGATGAGGAATAATTGTAAAGAATATATTTTATTCAATATATCTCTACTATTTATACAATAATCTGATTATATGTCTATTCGACAAATATGTCTGGTCGTGGTTATCGTCGCAGGAGAGCTACGGAGTCTTCGATGAGTGAGACTCCTACACTTACTCATGCTGCTGATCCTCCTGTTGCTGACCCTCATGCCAATGATACTGCCGAGGCTAGTACATCCAGACGCAGGCGGCCACGCGGGCCGAACAGGTGGCAGCCTCCACCAGCCACAGAGTCACGTAGATTTATTAGCGTGATTGGGGAGTGGTAATATATCATGAATTATGAATCATTACAAATTCATTATATCATAATATAATATTAAAATTTATTTTTGTTGTGTAGGTTCGAGCAAGAAGAAGTGACGAGGAGCATTTCTTCTACTATTCGACGATACATGCACGGGGCATGGCCTACGTGGTCTCACGTGCCTAGCGAGCACGTCGACATGTTATGGCGCGAGTTTGAGGCACGTATTATTATTTTTTTTACATGCATGATGATTAATATTGGTACTGATATTATTATTTTGCAGGCTCGCTTTACATGGGCCGAGCACCAGAGGCCATTCATTTACGCTGCCTGGGAGGCTATTTCCCGTGCGAGGTACAACGGGCAGCTGGGGCAGGCTCGGTCCTAGGCGATGGCCCG
This sequence comes from Canna indica, assembly GCA_034359265.1. NCBI lineage: Eukaryota > Viridiplantae > Streptophyta > Magnoliopsida > Zingiberales > Cannaceae > Canna > Canna indica. The sequence goes on along the minus strand of CP136895.1, from coordinate 22,479,198 downwards.
AGATGGGACCACTAACATCGCGGAGACTCGGGGATACGGCCCTGATTGGATTACTCCGGATATATGGGACCAGCTCGTGGGAATATGGTCGATGGATCGATGGCAGGAGGTTTCTCATAATGCGGCTAGAAATCGCATGTCGGGGGGGAGCAGCGCGTCACACCGGCGGCTCTGTTGCATTTGCAGTGCACGCGAACTGTATGGTAAGTATACCTTTTAATTATATATTTTATTTGTTACTATGTGTACTAATTAATGTATTTGTTTTGTAAATGTAGACGACGGTGTCGGATGACGGGACTGTCTAGCGACCCTCCTCGATGGCGGTGTTTGAGCGGACTCACCGTCGAGCACATGGGACGGGGGAGTACATCGACAACCGCGCTGCATACATTATGGTAACTATATATTTGTTTAAATTATTCATTATATATTTATAATTTAAGTTTTATGATAAATATTAAACAAAAAATCAAACTCGAGTAGGAGACCTACAGCCAAACGATGGTGCAGCGCGGGGGCACCCCCGAGGACTTTGACGCAGCAACGTGGGTCGAGGCCGCAGGTGGCTGGGACCATGGCCGCGTATATGGCTTTGCAGATAGTGGTCATGCGCGAGCCGTACTAGGGCCACTTGGGGCACCGACCCCTCCGGCCGCTGGTGAGCGGCCGTCCACCTCTAGATCCAGTTATGATCATAGTAGCAGAATAAGGACTCTAGAGGACACGGTCGCGCGTCAGAGTGAGATGATGGAGCGCCAGAGTCAGATGATGGTGGAGATGCATGCTATGCTACGCAACATGTCAGGTCATCCCGAAGCAGGCATCTCTTCGGCATCATCTCATCCATCGTCCTCGAGTCAGTCCACACCGGTGTACACTCCAGCACTCCAGACCCCGCCATATGATCCAGACCATCCTCCATCGTCATTGTGAGATTTTTTTTATATTGACTTTGTTACTGAGATATTGGACTTGTTTAATTTATTTTGTTTGGATATTGATACTTCAATTTTGCATTTGAATAGTTTTTATACTATTCTGGATAATTATAAATATAAATATAATTGTTTTGATGTATATCTTGGTGTATTTGTGATGTGTGAATGAATGTGTGTATGAGTGTATGGGTGTGTGAGTTATGTATCAGATAATGTATCAATGTATCAATGGAAATTTGAAATTTTAATTTTTTTCATTACCAGGTGCACATCATCAGCAACGGCTTTCCCACGGTCGTCCGTGGGAAAGCCGTTGCTAAAGTGTATCGAAAGCCGTTGCTGATGACCTACAAAAATGGCTTAGTGATGGGCTTTTACTAACGGCGTTGCCATGGGCTCACCGGCCGTTGCTATTAATGTTATCAGCAACGGCTCCGCGTCCGTGGCAAAACCGTTGCTGATAATATTGTTAGCAATGGCCCGAGCGGCCGTTGCTGATCCGTTGCTAAGTTATCAGCAACGCGATTTTCTGCCACGGCTCCAGCCGTTGCTGATGAGTTTCAGCAACGGCATCAGCCGTTGCTGATGCCCATTTTTCTAGTAGTGATTGACACTCCTGCCCATGCTTGAACTAGATGTTATACTCGCCACGGATTGGCTGGCAGATCACTTTGCGTTAGTGGATTGCAGGGCTAAGATTGTTACTTTCAGTAAGCCCGGATTACCGTAGTTCACCTTCCAAGGAGATGGAAGGGGCGAGCTTATGGGAGTCATTTCAACCCTGAAGGCTCGTAAGTTACTTATGGGCGGATGTCAGTCTTTCTTGGCCTTCGTATCAGTGGCCGAGGAGGATAGAGACACGGTGGGGAATGTCGAAAGAACACCAGTGGTTTGTGAGTACCCTGACGTCTTTCCCGAATAATTACCTGGTCTGCCGCCAAGAAGGGAAATAGAATTCTGCATTGATTTGCAGCCCAGGGTGAAGCCGATCTCCATTCCACCCTACAGGATGGCATCGGTCGAACTCAGAGAGTTAAAAACACAGTTGCTAGAATTGCTGGACTTGGGTTTCATCCGCTCGAGTGTATCACCGTGGGGTGCTCTGATGCTCTTTGTGAAAAAGAAGGACGGGTCCATGCGCATGTGTATCGACTATAAGCAGCTTAACAATGTGACAATCAAGAATCGTTACCCGCTGCCAAGGATAGATGACTTGTTCAACCAACTGCAAGGGGCACAATGGTTTTAAAAGATCGATTTGAGGTTCGGATACCATCAGCTTAGAATCCAAGACTGCGATGTTCCTAAGAATGCCTTCAGGACTCACTATGGCCACTTTGAGTTCCTAGTAATATCCTTTGGCCTGACCAATGCGCATGTGGCTTTCATGGATCTGATGAACCGGGTATTCAAGGAGTATTTGGACAGTTTTATGATCGTCTTCATTGACGACATCCTGGTATACTCCAAGAGTAGGGAGGAGCACTCCGAACATTTGAGGATGGTCCTGGAAATCCTCAGGGAACACCAGTTGTTTGTCAAATTCTCCAAGTGCGAATTCTGGTTGGAGATCAGCGTAGCGTTCTGGGCCATGTAGTGTGCAAGGAAGGGATAAGGGTGGATCCCACAAAGGTGGAGGCTATGCAAAACTAGAGGCGGCCAACTAGCGTGACTGAGATCCGCAGTTTCTTGGGATTGGCTAGGTATTACAAAAAATTTGTGGAAAATTTCTCCATGATTGCAGCTCCTTTGACTCAGTTGACTCAAAAAAATGTAAAATTTATTTGGGATGACAAGTGTGAGGAAAGCTTTCAGAAGCTCAATGAATGCTTGACATCAGCACCGGTGTTGGTTGTACCTTCAGGCTCGGGAGGATTCGTGGTATACTGTGATGCCTCTAGGGTTGGCCTGGGTTGTGTTCTGATGCAGTATGGACTATGACTGCACCATTTTGTACCATCTCGAAAAGGCCAATGTAGTGGCGGATGCACTAAGCAGGAAGTCCATGGGAAGTTTAGCCCACCTAGCGGTTAGGAGGAGACCGCTGGCCCGGGAATTAGCACTGTACCTGGACGGGGTAGCAGTCCTGTCCGTGAAGATTCTGTTACCCTGGTGGGACATCTACAGGTACAGTCCACCCTGGTGGATATGCTACGTACCACGCAGGAGGAGGACGAATTTTATTCCCTAACAAAGGATCTGGTTCGGAGAGGTGACGCGGATAATGACTTTAGGATCGACTCAGAGGGTATCCTGATGTTCAGAGATTAGATCATGGTGCCTGATATGGCAGAGGTGCACAGACAGGTATTAGAAATAGGCCACCGTTCCACTTATATCATGCATCCGGGGGCCACTAAAATGTACCGAGACTTGAGGCAGCACTATTGGTGGAAGGGCATGAAAAGGGAGGTAGTTGAGTTCGTATCCAAATGCTTGGTCTGCCAACATGTGAAGGCCGAACACTTGAAGCCTGTGGGGCTGCTTCAGATCCTCAAAGTGCCTGAGTGGAAGTGGGAAAAGATCACCATGGATCTAGTGACCGGGCTGCCGAAGTCTAGGCGAGGCTATGATTCCATTTGGGTCGTCGTTGATCGGTTGACCAAGACCGTGCCACTTTATTTTGGTCAAAATGACCTTTTCAGCCGAGCAGTATGCCAAGCTATTTCTGGACCGGATTATGGCATACCATGGTACACCAGTCATGATCATATCAGATTGGGGAACCTAGTTCACGACTCAATTTTGGCAGTCCTTCCAAGAAGCCTTGGGCACTCAAGTGCGGTTTAGTATCGCGTTCCATCCGCAGACGGACGAACAGTCAGAAAGGACAATTCAGACCCTAGAAGACAAGCTTAGGGCGTGTTTTTATACCTGGCTAGCGGTTGGGAGAGGTACTTGCCGTTGATTGAATTTGCCTACAACAATAGCTATCACAGTAGCTTTGGTATGGCCCCTTTTGAGGCCCTGTATGGACGGAGATGCAGATCACCAGTGGGGTGGTTTGAGATAGGAGAGTCTCTCATGATGGGTCCTAACTTGATTGAGAAGGCGGTGGAGAAGGTGAAAATGTATGCTGATAAGAAGGCTAGAAAGTTGGAGTTCGCTGAATGCGACTTGGTGTTCCCGAAGGTTTCCCCCATGAAAGGGGTGGTTCGGTTTGGGAAGAAGAGAAAGTTGAGCCATAGGTACATTGGGTCTTTCCCTATTCTCAAGTGGAGGGACACTGTGGCTTATGAGCTGACCTTACCCCCTAACATGGACAGACTTCACCTAGTTTTCCATGTGTCAATGCTCAAAAGATATGTTATAGACGAGTCGCATATAATTGAGCCTACATGACCATCAGATCAGGAAGCTGAGGTCCAAAGAAATTCTCTTGGTGAAAGTCCGGTGGGAGCACCACTCCGGACAGGAAGCTACTTAGAAGGTGGAGCAGGACATGAGAGAGCGCTACCCCTCCTTGTTCGAAGATCTAGTAAGCCCTTGCAGTTCAAAAATTCGAGGACGAATTTTTCTTAAGGGGGGATGGTTGTAATATCTGAGAATTTCCTAATATAAAATTTCAATTGGTGCAATGTACCAGATCAAGCGCGAATTGAATCGAGCCGCGGAATCATTGCGGGTAGAAGGTATAATTTAAATTGTAGACCCGTAATTAATGTTCTTTTTATAGTTGTATGTTGGGATGACTTATGTGGGCTAGAGCAAAGTTCACAGGTCGAGTCGGGGATCGGTCCGGACTCAAATGGAGTCAATTAAGAGAGTTAAGTGAGGAAGGGTAAATAGGTCAAAAAAAAAAGAGAAAACTTATCTCCCCACCCCAGTCGCCGTGCGGCTCAAGACAACTTAGCCGCACGCAGCCTGTGGAAAGGAGGGGAGAAAGGGAGAGCTTGTGGGCGGAGCTAAGGTTGTTGATGTCGCTGGAGATCTGAAACACCTTGTCTCGTCCATTTCCTTCCCCAAATCGAGGTGAGTGGTTGGATATCGTTTGTAAGGTGAGGCATGTGGCCGAAGCAAATATAGATGATAGATTGAGGTTTTCCCGTGACGTTTCTCGATTTCTCCATCGTTTTTATTCATTGGTGTATCGGTTTTGCCTTAGATGAACCTATTTTGAGGATCTGGTCGGCCGAATGAAGGGAAAAGGGGAAAGGCCATGCCGAAATTTTCTCCAATTCCCTCGAGTGATTTTAAACCCGTTAGATTAATTTCTAACTACGAATATGTAGATCTTTGGTTCAATAGTTGAAGTTCATGGTCGAAATCCCTCTTTCCCTACCATTGATGGCTCAGCCGAGTATGGTATGCCCTACTCAAGGTTCGGCCTAGCATGGAGGAAGGGAATGGTGACCGAGAAATCAACCTTCACTCATTAGAAATCTTAGAAATCATAGGAGACGTGGATTATTTGGTCAACAAGTAGTTCTATGGTAAAAATTTGGTGAGTTCACAATTATAGGAAAAACTATAATCTTGGTGCACATATGTAGCAATATTTATGAGGTAGCAATTGTTCCTGAAATTTCTCCTTATTGAATTACAGATGTTAGATCAAATATTACCATGCTAGAACAATTCATTCCTTGCTGAAACTTATTGCTTAAATACAGAATTTAATTTCTTTATGCTTGTATTCGTGCAATTAATTATGGTATTAGCTGTAGAATAAATTTTATTTATAATGCATATGTTGTGACACGTGGTATACGGACATCCCGACTTATATGACATGTAGTTTATACTTATTGAATGAGAATGGGCTAGGTTATGCACCTAGGCAAATTTGTTGAACCTAATGGGACCCAGGATGAGGGGGCCGGATGTGGGTGAATGCCCGAGCTAGGTAAGAAATTATAGAATACCTGATTGTGTATTGTGTTTTGAGGTGGTCTACTGAGGAGTAACGATGGCCGAAACGGCTACTACTCGACTCAGCGGTGATTAGGGTATTGAGATTGCACCAGCGGGTACGCTAGGTATTAGACCCGAGTGGAGGAGGGTCTTGAGATTCCGTCAGTGGGCCACGCTGACGGTAGACCTGAGTTGGGTGAGATTAGCTATCCCGAACCCGGTGGATTCCTGAAACTAGACGACCATCCTAGTTGATGGGCCCGATGATTGATTTTCTATGTACGAAATGTTTGATGGTGAATACCTGATTCTATATCTATGAAGGTCGGGTATGGAACATAATTTGCCCAAGGTGTTGAGCTTGATCTTTCTGTGCCTATTCGCCATGGCGTTTGGGTTGATTTTGATGGTGTTGAGATTTTTCAACCAGTTTCCTTTAAAAATTTGCCCGAGGTTTGTTTTTTTTGTGGCTTGATTGGGCACTCGGACTCTAATTGTAAAAACTCCGATGCTAATTGCAAAACTTCTGGTTAGTCTGTTTCTACTTCGAATGCTTCTACCTCGAATCCTTCTGTCTTATTGCCTTTTGATAAATCTGCTACTGCTTCGACCTCGGGCACTAATGATTTGCAGGAACCGGCCTGTGGTCCCTGGGTTCAGGTTCGCCGCAGTCAGCCAACGGAAGGTAACCATGTGGCCAATGCTGCTATGGATGATGAGCTGGTGGATGGGTCCAGTGATCTGGGTATGGATGCCTCCAATTCGGATGTTCCTAGCCGTAGTTTGGCTGAGTCTTCGGATCAACCTGCCTTAGCGAATCTGGTAGGGGCGTGCGCGTCCCTCAATCTACCCCCTCTACCCGTTTAACTCAAACTCCACACCCACTAAAGCCTAACTCGGTTGGCTATGGTATTAAAGCTCGTGCGGGGTCTAACCCTAATTCCAACACTCACACAAAACCCCAATCTTCCTCTATTGACTGCTGATACTCCTACGATGGATGCAAAGCTTCGAGTTAGCACCTTTGTTCCTGCCTCTCACTCTTTTGAGCAGATGGCTCAAGAATTGGCGGTGGTCTTCTCTACTGCTCCTCTAGCTCCTCAGCCCCCTAAGGTGGTGCGCTCATAAGCCAAGAAAGGTCCAAGTCTGGGAGAAACTCGGCCTGCTCCTCTTATTCTGCTTACGGATGATTCTGCTATTAACAAGCGGCGACGCTCCGAGCCCTTGGCGGTACCTAACGATGCTTTTGCAATGGATGCTTCACCCATGTCTCCAGGGAAGTCCTCTTAACTTAAATCTTAGATTTAATGAAGATTCTTAGTTGGAATGTGTGGGGTGCTTTTAAGCGCTCCATTAGAGATCATTTATCATCCTTTATTAAGCTTTATTCTCCTGCAATTATTTCTATCCAAGAATCTCATTTAAGTTCGCAAGATGCTCAGATTTTTATTAGTCGCCGTGGCCAAAATTGGACAGGACACTCTGTCTCCTCCAAGGGAGCCTCTGGGGGTCTCATATTTGCATGGGATACTTCAATTGTTCAGTGCCAGGTGCTTTCTACCCAATTTCAAATTATGCATTTTATTGTTTACATGGATAAACTAGAGCATTTTTTATTTTCCAATATCTATGCGAGTACTGATCCTAGTGTTAGAGCTGCTCTCTGGGATTCTTTTAATGATTTTGATTATTCTTGTTACCCTTGGACTATTATGGGGGATTTTAATACTATTCTTGATGCTTCTGATAAATTTGGGGGTCTTTCTTTTATGTTAACAAATCGGTTAATGATTTTAGAAATTTTGTTTATAATTCTGGTTTGGTTATCTTAAGTTTTATGGTCCCAATTTTACTTGATGTAATAATAGAAAACTCTCTAGTAGAATTATTATTAGACTAGATAGGGCTTTAGCTAATGCGGCTTGGTTGCATTTTTTTGATAAAGCTTCTGTTTTGCATCTTAGTAAACTGGCTCTGATCATTGTCATCTTTTGCTTGATTTAAATATTTCTACATCTAAATCTAAAATAGAAATTTCAAGTTTTAAATTTTTTGACCTGGATATCCTGAGTCTTATAATTTTGTTTTTGATACTTGGTCTAGCATTTTTTCTGATCCATTCATTAGTCCTTTCTCTAAATTCTTTTTTAATTTAAAGCAGACCAGGTTTCGACTCTCTGAGTGGAATAAGAATATTTTAGGTAGATTGGAAAACAACCTTTCCTCTGTTCAAAGTCAAATTTCTCACCTAGAGTCTATTGAGTCTTCTCATTCACTATCTTCTTCTCAAGAGCTTGACTTAAGAACACTATATAATAAGAAAATTGCGCTTCAGAGGCAAATTTCTATTAAGTGGTGGTCTAAAGCAAAGATTAAATGGATGGATGATGGGGACAAAAACACAGTCTACTTCCATAGGGTGGTCACATCTAAAAGGAGAGCTAATCTTATTCTTTCTGTTGCCAATCACCTTGATCAAGTTGCGCGCAATGAGAAAGATATTCTTGATGTTTTTGTTAGGCATTACACTTCTCTATGGTCTCCTTCTCCTGCTAACCTCTCTGTTAATCATGTTTGATCTATCTTCTCCAAGCTACCTTCCTGCCATTGGAGCTCTCTCACTTGCCCTTTTTCTTCTAATGAAATTTGGCAAGTGGTTAAGCAGTTTCCCAATGGTAAGAGCCCTGGCTTGGATGGCTTCACAACTAAATTTTTCAAGTCTTATTGGAGTTCCATTTCCCCTTCATTCATTGAGTGTATTAGGAATTTCCATTTCACCTCTTTCATTCCTCATGATTGGAAGCAAACTCTCATTACTTTTATACCCAAGGTTAGGTCTCCTAAGGCTGTTAAGGACTTTAGGCATATTTTCCTTTGTAATCTTGCTTATAGTAGTTTAGCTAAACTCTTAGCTAATAGAATTAAGTCCATGCTTCCTCTTTTAATTTCTCCTGAGCAAAATGTCTTCCTTAAAGGAAGAAATATTCATGATAATATCATGATTGTTCAGGAAATAGCTCACTCAATTTATGCTTCTAAAAGCTCTAGGCCTTATATTCTTGTTAAATTAGATCTTGATAAAGCTTTTGATAAGCTCTCTTGGTCTGCTATTTTTAAGGTTTTGAATCTCACTGACTTTCCCCCCTTTTCATTGATTGGATTAGAGCTTGTGTCTCTTCCCCTAATTTTGCATGCCTTGTTAATGGTCAGATTTCCTCCTTCTTCCCTTCTTGTAAAGGTGTTAGACAAAGGGACCCATTGTCCCTCTACTTGTATATTTTGGCTGCTCAAACTTTCACCAACCTGCTTAATAATGATGTCTCTAAGAAGCAAATTATTTCTTTTAAAATTAGGAATTCTTTTAAGCTGTCTCATTTGATGTATGCTGATGATGTGCTTCTGGTCTTTAGAGCTACTGATAAAGGGTTGAAATGCATAAAAAGCATTCTTGCTTGTTATGAAAATTTAACTGGTCAAGCTGTTAATTTTACTAAGTCTGAGATTTACTTTCCAAAGCATGTTTCTTCAATAATTAAACATAAAGTCTGCTCCATTTTGAATATGAAAAGTGGTCATTTGCCTTTTAAATATTTGGGCCCTGTTATTGCCCCTAGAAGAGCTCCGGCTCATTCTCATGATTTTGTTCTTGATAATGTTAAAAGCAGAATTGGAACCTGGCAGAATAGGTTTATTTCTCAGGCTGGTCGCTTGGTTTTAGTTAATTCTGTTCTAAATGCTATCCCTTGTATAGCTATGTTGTTTTCTGGATGACTAAGAATTCTGTTGAAAAAATTAATTCTTTAATTAGACAATTCATTTGGTCTTCCAATAGAAATAGTATTAAATGATGATACTATTTGGGTAAAGCTTTCTCTCACCCTTCCCAAGCATTTAGGAGGCCGGCCTAGGTGTTCATGATTTACACTATAAAATCAAATCTTTACGGTTAAAAAGAATTGCTTCTTATCTTGAGAATGATGATACTATTTGGGTAAAGCTTCTTAAAAGTAAATATCCTTTACTCTCCCAATATTCTATTATTGTTCCTAATAATTGTGCTAGTGCTTGGAAACTCTTTGTTTCTGCTTTTAAGCATCTTAGATTTTATTTCAAAAGGATTATTAATTCTGGTACAAGCACTAGTATTTTAAATGACTGCTTATGTGATGATCTTCCTTTGAGCCTTAAGCCTACATTCATCAATATAGATTTGGATATGTCTAATTATTCTGTTGATTGTTTGATTTCCAATAATATGATGATGATGCTTGGGTTTGAAATATTGAGCTGGTGTGGCTTACTTTACTTTCATGCTTCTCTGTGGGATTCCACTAAGCTAATTCGGTTGCCCCCCTCTCCCTATGATGATGCCTGGGTTTGAAATATTGAGGTTAATGGGCTTGTTATCACAAGTAGCGTCTATTCTTTCCTTAGAAGTCGTAACCTGCAGCTTTTTAGTGATACCATCCCCTGGTCTAGTCTTTGGCAACTTAAGCTGCCTCCTAAGATTCTTAACTTTCTCTGGAAAATGTTACATTGTAGGCTTCCTATAAGGACTTACTTAAACCATATTGGTTTACTTAGTTCATCTAGTTGCCCTTTGTGTCACTCTGATTCTGTTTCTGAGACTATAAATCACATCTTCTTCACTTGTGCCTATGTTGACTCTGTTTGGTCTCTCCTCCAATCTAGAACCGGCCTACCTATTAATAACCCTTCCTCTTGGTTGAATGGAGGTTGGCTTAAGCTGTCTTTTGATTCGACTAGGGGTGCTTCTATTAAAGTTTTAATTGCTATTACCTATTGGTTTATTTGGTACGCTGGGAATGAAACGGTGCACTCTGTTAGGCGGCATTTCCCTCTTAGTCTCATGCTTAAGATCATTGCGTTTGCCTCTCGAATAAACAAAACCCAGGCTCCTGAGGGAACCTTTCTCTCACCCTCCAACTCAAATGCTTATAAATGGATTTCCTCAAAAAGTGGCTATATAAAATTGAATTGTGATGGCTTGTTTTCTAATTAGCAATTTGGCATTGGCTTTGTAGTTCGGAATGATTTAGGTGATCGTATCTTTTCTTCTATGAATTATCTTGATTCTATTTTTTCTCCTGCTTGTGCAGAAGTTTATGCTATTCTTTATGCTATCCAATTTGCTCATCGTAAATTTAATGAAGTTATCCTTGAATCAGAATCTAAACTGGCTATCCGAGTTCTCTCTATTTGTAGTTACTGAACTTTTATTTTTTGGCAAAAATAAAAAATAAATCATCCCAGCATGCTTGATCCCTTACCATAAAAAGAGGCAGAAACAAATCAAAATCTTAGATTTAGATCAAAAACCTATAATATTTGAACTACCATTGAGTGATTTTCTTGAGAAACAAATCAAAATCTTTCATAAAATAATCATTGAGGGCTTGTTTACTTCATAGGACAAGAAATGCTAGGATAAGGAATAGATTAATATTCATTATTTGTTTAGTGCATGAATTAGAAAAAAGTGTGAATAAAAAAATATATAATTGATATTATATCTGATGTACATCGAATTTAAAAAATTCATATCCAATCCTTTTTTTATTATTCAATTCAATTATATTCTATGAAGCAAATATACAATAAAAAGAAAGACAAGAGCCAGATTGTATATTTGTATGGTAGAAAGTTAAAAAGTTTTCATTGCATTTCAATTGTGTTATTTTTTATCTTATCAATTAGATGTTATTTTTACTTATTATTTTATTACTTTGTCTTCACATGAGACCTAAGATGTTTAGCTCTTGGTGCATATATAGGGAATATGTAATTAGACATAATTCTACTTTTGTAAAAATATATATTAGATTTTCTTGATTTATAGGTGTTAAGATACACTCAATGCGAAGTAGTGGATATAGATTTAATTGTGATGAAACTAATAAAAATTGCGTATAATATTATTATATTGTGTTATTTGCCATTTTAATTAATCTTCCTCCTGTGATTACTTGAGTTTATTACTTTACATTATTGCTAATTAAGTTGAATTATTTATCATCATATTTAGAATTCTTATACACACAAGTCATCCCCTTTAGTGTGATGAAATACACAAATAATATTTGAAAATATTTTTAACCTAAAATGCTGAGATGACATCCTATCATATTTTGAATGATCAGAATTATTTTGAAATCATTAAAAATGCAATGGATGTTAAAACTAAAATAGTAAAAGAAAGCTTTGTCTTTTCAGAAAAGCAAATAAAAATTCAAAATAAATATCATGTATGATGAAAAACCAAGAAAATCCAAACAAATTGTCCAATTGGATCAAATTTGATCCCCAATTTTTCTCCAATACAAAATATTTAAATAATCAATTGGCTTTAGAGTATGAATCGGCATTATAAAATGAAAATAACCAAGTATTTCAATATTTTCTTTCATAAAGCATGTGAATACTATATATATGAAGTCATTATGTTTAGGTCATTAAGAACACCTGTGCAATGCCAAGATGTAATATCTGAGATTAGGCAATAATATAGATGTCTTTTCATTAAAAATAGATATCCATTCATTACTATTTTTTAATAAAAATCTGACAAATATTGCCTGAAAGAGAGTTCAAATGACATGTAAAAAGTGAATTGATAAAACTCACCCCTAATCACAAATTTGGTTGAATAATTTATAAGCATTCACAAGGATAACAATGCAAATTTGAGAAAGAAATTACCATCTCCACAAACACTGTTACGGTGATTAATGTTTAAAGATTCTTAGAGGACAAAAACATTGAACCTACTTTCTTCCCTTTGATTTTCCATCAAAGTGTGCAGCCTTTCTCTTCTTCTTGCGGATGACCACGGTTGGGCCGCCTCCACCCACTCTAAGTGGCATGCCAAGAAGAGCAAGCAGTCGTTGAGCTTCATTGTCCGTGTTGGCTGTTGTTGTTATACAAACATCCATTCCTTTCTGCTTGCCCAAGGCTTCATATCGTATCTCAGGAAACACACTCTGGTCACGGAAGCCAATGCTATAGTTGCCATGCCCATCGAAGCTGTTTGGGTTGACACCTTGGAAATCTCTGGTTCTTGGAAGACCCAAGTTTATGAGCCGATCAAGAAAGGAGTACATTATCTACATTAAGCAAAGAAAAGATTCTATAGTCAATGAAAATTAATTGTGATTAAGACAAAATCACAACAATTAGCATCGGATACAAATAGCAGAAGAATACAAACAGAATGTAATTGGCATGCTGAAGTAAAAGCACAAAACACAAATTACCTTAACAAAAAAGTATTGAATCTAGATGCAGCTTTAGATGATCGCATATTGATTTTAAAAAAATAAAAGATTAAAGACAGTCATATTTCCTAGTGAAGTTTTGAAAGATGTCGCATATTGAAAATTAAATTTTTCAAGTCTGACCGACCAATTTACTGCAATGTATGGACTTGTCAAGTCCCAGAACATTAACAACATTCATCAGAAGAAACTAAGGCTTAAGAAACATGTAAGTCTTGTATGATGATGCATGCTGGTTGAAGTGCAGTAACAAACTCACAGGGATTTTGTAACTATGAAATCCCCATTATGGACCATTTCAAGAGGCAAATTCTATTGCCAATGTACTCTACATTGATGGTCAGGTTAGATAATAGTTAAAAGAACTTGTATCCAAATTCACATTATCAAGAATGTTTAAGAGTCCAATGGTCAAAGAAAAGTTTCAACTTAATCATGCAATCACCATATTTGATCCAGAGCCCTAGTTTACCAATACAAGTACCCATTTCATTATCCATGAATATAGTAACCTCTGCCATAAAGATAGATTCTCATTAATAGTATTTCAAATTCTAAACTAAGAAACATCCATTAATAGTTACATTAAAGATCAGGAAAAGTAGTATAACGAATTTAAAAGAGCACCTCTATGTTACGTATGTCAACCAAGGTGCATGATGTTCTGAATTCTGAGTTTATTAATCTAATACTTAAGCATAAGAGATGATTGTAACACATCAATGTGGATTGAGTAATAGTAACGACAAACTGTGATGTGGATCTACTAGAGAACATGTTATCCTAGTCTGTTCCAAGAAATGTTGCAAATTCATGCTCAATATCCTGAACATGCTCCCTTGAGCTTTTTTACCTAACCTTACTTGGTTGGAGTATAACTAATTTAGTGCATCTGTAGAGGAAGTCCTCATGGCTAAATGTATAGAATAATTTCAGAACTCGGCCTTGGCATAACTTAAGTGTGCATATATGTCCAATTGACCCGACATCATAAACAGAAACATTATGTATGATAAATTTATTATGAAACACAAGAATGGATCTTAAGGTCAGAGAAAGTATGATCAAATTAAACAATCCTTTTGCTTAGTTATGTCGTGACATATAACTGAATTACAAGAACCAAACAATTTGTAGCAAAACATAGCAGTTCAAAGCCATCAATTTCTGCTGAGGAATTTTATTGCTGCTTCCTGTTGGCATTTATGGAAGAATAGGAACAGTATTCATTTTAGCAATAAAATGATTGGTCTAAATAATATCCTATTTAGAGCTTTATCTGACTGTGGATGGAAGTCTTCAATCAATGAGAAACTGAATGCTAGGCCCTCCACTAGTATCTCAGATAAGATGAACCTCAGTATGGCTCCAGTTGAAACTGATATCAGTATTTGTGTTGATAATGTTACAGCAGATTTCAGGGCTTTAAAATCTACTGATATCAGAGACACCAAGATGAGGGGAGAACCTGGTCAAAAACATAACCTGGAGAAGCAAGCAGCAATTTTCTGTGATGCTGCCTGGGTGGAGTCTTCGGGTAAAGCAAGCTTTGGAGTTCTGATCAAAGGCAGCTCAGGTGAAACTATTGCAGAACATAGCTCCTCCAAATACATGTCTTCAGCTCTCTCAGCAGAAATCTGGGCTATTTGGTCTGGGGTCAGCTGGCCAAGCAATTGAAGATAACAAATGCTGTAGTGTACTCGGATTGCTTAAGAGCCATCAATTTCTCAAACAAAACTCATCAAACCCCTTGGTATCTGATTAACCTTATTAGAGACATCCAGTTGATTGCTTGGGAAGTGAAGATTTTAGAATGGTGCCATTTGAAGAGAGATGACAACACCATTGCTGATTCTCTTGCAAAGAAGGCTCTCAATGGGAGTGATGACAATGAGTTTTATGTTAGTCATTCTACTACTACACCTGCTGTTAAAGGTGTTATTAATTTCAGTGCAAATCCTGTAATCACAAGACAGTGTAATGTTTTGATACCTGAGATGAATGAAGCTGCTGGATTAGGCTTGTGTGATGTTTGTATGGAAGTGGCGGAGGTGCACGTCCAGGGACCTCTGCCCCTCTTACCCATGGAAATCGAACAAAGCCTAGCCTAGCGTGGTGTAGTCTTTTTTTGGAAAAAAAAAGCCACCAGTTTCTTTTATCTTAACTAAGAGGTTACGCTCCTAACTTGATGTGTTTAGTTTGTTAGAAACTAATATTACATCTTAGAACCAATGACATAGAGTAAGTACGAATCTCGTATAGTTTATCTATCAAACTACTTGTAACAAATTACAAACAAACTAACTAGAAAGAAGTTACCATTGAAACAAAAATTTCAACTTAATGTAATCATTGACCTGAGATACTTGCATTCGAACAATGGGATTATATAGAGCAACTAAAATTAGCAAAAAGCTCAATATTAGGTGGGTCGAAAAGGTCACTTACATTACCACGGAGGGTGACAGCAATGCCGACAACAGTGCCCTCCCTCAGTTTGAAACTTGCAATGGACTTCTTCGCCTTGGTTTTCACCGGTCTTTGCCCAGTGATCAGGGCCAAGTCCTTCATCGCAGCCTCCAACCCCTTGGAATTCTGCTCCGCGTCTCCCATCCCACAGTTCACCACGATCTTCTCAATCTTGGGCACCTAAAATACCAAAATGTCGCACCTTTATCCTAACAGAAGGGCAAAAAGATGAAAAAAGATGAAGGGCGAAGACTTGAGCTGGTGGAGTAAACCCTAACCTCGTGTACATTGGCGTAGCCGAACTCCTCTTTAAGGAGAGGGACGACCTTCTCGAGGTAGGTGCTCTTGAGCCGGTTGACCTTCTCGGACTCGGAACGGTCCACTAGGACTATGCCGGAGGCCGACGTCGACGGGGCGGAGGCGGAGGCGGCGACGGCGGAGACCCTCACTGTCGGGCGCCGGAAGGAGGAGCAGAGGCGGAGGGCGGGGGTTCGCTGGGCGGAGAGATGGCTAGGCGGGGCGGAGGGCAGCGGGAAGCGTAACGTGGATGCTGCAGTCGCCATTTGGTACGCGAGAAGGGGAAGTGAGGGTGTGGATGATGATTGGGATAAGAGGGAGGAAGCTATATGTTTTAGCCATTTTATTTGCTAAATTGCCATTTTTCTATTTCAAAAATTAATTTTATAATTTTTTACCATTGTAAATTTAATTTGGTATATACAGTATTTAAAAAATTAAAAAATTATATATACATATAATACATGCTTGAAATATATATATATATATATATATATATATATATATATATATATATATAATATTGTAGTTAAAATATACATTGAGGTTTATTTAATTTATCCATATTAGCATTCTAATCTTAAATTTTTAAGCAATATATAATATGTGTAATGGAACCAATAAAATAAAATTATACATATTCATTTTAAAAAAATCAAATTAATCATTTGTCATTTTGATGTGGCAAAAATATAAAATTACAAGGTAATTTAAGTCGACAGAAATCTCACGCGTCATTTGCGAAACTGCAGTAAAGAAGAAAATGGTTATTACGAAGGAGGCAATTGCTCATGTAATAATTTCCAACTACCATTTCCTTCGTGGCCCACCAAAATCTGTTGGAAGCACAAGAATTCACTGATGATTAATATAAATAAAGCAAGCAGTCAAGCACTTATCATAAAGCGATGGATTAAAATAAATAAAACAAACAAAATAACACTGTTATAATTTATAGCATCCGAATCCGAGAAAGCAGACATAACGATAAATCGGAAGGGCATAAAGTGGCAAACATTTGTGCGATTCCGTTACTTTTGATGTTCTCTTCCCCATCGACACTTTCTGATCTCAGCTGAAGTAGGGAAGGCGATGGCGGACAAGCCGAGCAGAGCTCTGGTGATCTATGGCGACGGCCACGCCAACCTCGTCTCGCCTCAGCACGCCCATCTCCACTCCTTCGCCACCCGCGCCTCCTGCGGTTTCCTCTCCCTCAGAGCCCCTACTGATGCTCAAGGTGATCCCTCCATCTCCTCTTCCCTTTTTTGCTTCTTCTCTATTGCTGCGGTGGACGTCCACCGCTCGATCCCTAGAGCAAAATTGATTTCTTTTCTAGGGTTCCACGTTCCCTATTGGCAGACAGCTGTCACTGAAGAAAGTTGTGGCTAGAAGTTTTGATCAAGAGAAGATTTGGTATAAGGTTTTATCTCAAACATGTTATGGCGACCTAATTTAAGAAGAGTGACTCTCACCGCGCGCTTGACCACGGCTCTTAGACCCTTTAAGTAAAAAGGATATCTGGAATTGGCCGGAGAAGAATAACGCTTTGTTTTTAGATACTGAGC
The DNA here is from genome assembly GCA_034359265.1 of Canna indica. Classification (NCBI taxonomy): domain Eukaryota; kingdom Viridiplantae; phylum Streptophyta; class Magnoliopsida; order Zingiberales; family Cannaceae; genus Canna; species Canna indica. Next base: position 22,461,777 of record CP136895.1, on the reverse strand, counting down.
CAGCCTGTCCATGTTCCTAGATTGTCTGGTGTTCGAAAGGAAAGATCTGATTTAGTGGACTTTGCATCAGTGTGGACTACCACAGATTTCTCGTGTCCATCTTTTATTACTCTCATTAACTTGGATTTTCTTGCTCCATCCTATTTGGCATTCCATATATGATGAAAGTAAATGCAGATTGTATATAAATCTTGATATACCAAACTAGACTTGTAAATTAAGAATTAGTTGTTGAACACTAAGTAGGACTAAGGTGAAAATTGCATATTCCTATTGGTTTTAAGTGTAAAATTGTTTTTTCTTTCTGAAATGGCATGTTATGACTTGCTGATCTCTCAATGCTCTAGGACATGTTGGTTCATCTTGTAATATATATATGTGAAGAACTTACCACGCACAGTGACCTAATCTGTATTTTTTTCAACAACTCTTTCTCGGTTAATTAGTATTGTTTCTGATCTTATTGGAAAGTCTGTTAACATTTTAAATCAGACATTTTCCCCAAATGTGGCTGCTCTAATTCTTTTAATGTGTATAATTCTGGTTACTTGTGTGGATACTATGGTATCACGTTCATGCAGTTTGCCAATTTCTAGGGTTTTCATGTGGATGATTACAGTATGTAATTCTTCTCTCTAGGTACTATACTGGAAGCTGTGTGGGATATTTAGTGAACTTTTGTGGTCTTATTAGATAGAAAGGATTAAACATTAGCATAATTCAGTAGTCACTACTTTTTCCTATTTCACAAAGTCTCTTGACTGCCTTGTGTGAGGGTAACTGATGTAATAGCTATGGCATTTCTTTGTGGTTCTTGTTATTGGTATTTCTTGATATTAAATGCCCCAACAGTAGATGTATCTACCTCTGAATTATAGTTTTATACCATTTGAATGAACAATGCATGTTCATAGTCCTCTCCAAATTTTTACTAGGCTTCTAAAATCTGCTTCCTTTTATGTATTATCTGAATTCTCATCCCTGTTTGTTCTAGAAAATTAATTCTTTCATTGGGACATGTGCAATGAGAGAAATGTAAAGAACATTGAAGCTTAGCGGCTTGCTTTATGTTGAATTGATATTTCTAATTGCATTATGTCAAGATATTTTGTCATTTGAGAATATGCTAGTTTAATTAGCTATATTTGACATTCTCTTATATATTTTCATCATCTTTGCTCAAGACACTAAATTGCAACATTTAGTTCTCTGATAATCTATGGTTGAACTGACTGCTAGTATATGAATCTCAGAATCAGAAAATGACAGAAGAATTAGAGAATTAGCACAGCTACTAGATGCATATGATATATATGCAGCAACGGTGAGATTTTATTACTGCTGTATGTTTCTTGGAAAAAAAATTCTACCAACAATCTTACTTTCTAATCCTCTTTGCCTTTACAGAAAAGAGAAAATGGTAAACCAAACAGCAAGACTGATCTAAAAGATTCCCCAGCTCCAACAATCTCACAAAGGTCTGAGACTCTTTAGTCGTAACACAGTTATGAAATTGCTCTTTCCTTTAATGTTCTTGATTATGAAAGTAGACTGAATGTCTTGTACTTATGTTCAGGTTTATGGGTCTTAGAGCTGCAATATTTACTACTTGCCCAGATGTTGGATCATTTGCCACAAATCTTGGTCTTAGTGTTTTAAAGAATTCTGAATTAATTGAGCAGATGAATTCTGATGTTGATCCCTTAGAAGTATCTGATAACAATGCTATAGTGTCTAAATTTCTGAAGCTTCTAGGATTTTCAGGAGGGGAAGTTCTTGAGAAGTATGACTTTGATTTAGTGTTTTTGCACATCACACCTAGTGAAAAATTAAAAGATGAGAAAGGAGCAAAGGTCATCAACACTGACGTTGATTTTCTCAACAAGTTGGTAGGTGGGCTAATGCATGAAGCCCAGCCTGGATCAAAGGTTGCTTCTCGTCTACACTTCTCTGTTGTGTTAGGTTATGGCACTATTGCTGACGGTAGTCAGAATTGTTCTTTAATTTTGAACTCGGCAGTAGAGACAAATTCTGATCTGTCCTTGCTTCGTCCTCACCAAAGCTATACCATGAAAGGGGGAAATATATTGCCTGACATCAGGTAGTTTAAGTTACTCATTTTATGGCCTTTGCTTGTAAATAATTAAGACATGGTTGATCATTTATTACTGAATTACAGGCATCACCACCCAATGTTGGTTGCTCAATGGCAGGATGGGGTAACACGCCAGGACATGGGCATGCAATTTTGTTTTGATGAATTTAGGGAGGTAATGATGCTTGGATCAAGTTTCATTCTTGCATTCAAGCTTCTTTCCTTTATTTATCTATACACAGTATACATATCATCTGGAAAAGGTAAAATCCAATATTCTGAAACTTTGTATGCATCCTTTTTATTTTGTGGATTATGGCACACACTCTTGATATATAACCATACACCTATGTTTGTGTAGGTTTTCTTCATTTATAAGACATGGAGTTAATTAATCGTAATTAGTTGTCATTGTGGATAAGTGATGCTAACTGTGCATGTTGTGCTGGAATGCTGTTGCTTGGTTGTGTAACATTAATGTACTTTCAAGATGATGCAGCATGAAGCATGGGACTGGTTTTCAGTGTCAAAAACCAAATTAAAGCAGTTGGCGTGTCAATATTACATGCATGTCTATTATGGATCATCAGGCATTGGGCATTGCAACCATTTTCAATTTATGCTCCTCTCCTATATTCCAAATTGACTTCCCAGTTTTCATAAATAAAACCATTTTATGCACCTGAAAAATACAGATAGTGTAATCATTTCATTATGGTGAAATGACGTCTCAGTTCCTAATCACTTGAAATTTTACTAGGCATTCTTAAATTGCATTATATTTGTAGGAGTCTCTTTTGAATTTTATTCTTCTGATGTTAAATCTTCTTTCTTTTGATCATGCAGCGAGGGGGAAATCTTGCTATACTTGCAGATAGCTTTCTCCATGAGGTGGCATTTAAGCTGTGGAAGGCACCTAAATATGGAGCTTGATTGCCTCTACATGGAGGTGCATTTTTATGAACAACTGACATGATCAAGTGCTTGTCGTTTTAAGAGGAAAGGTTTTCCAGGAATAATGCTCGGCTAACTAGGATACTGAGGCGTCATGTTGTGCAGTCCTGTGTCGTGTAAGAGATCCATAAAGCGGTTGTCTAACATTGGCCTCAGACTACAAAATTGTGATGATATTGACATTCAAATCAGTATGGCAAGACGAATCAGTGCATGTTTTCATGCTGCTAAACTTACTGTTTCATAACCATGTTCAACCAAAAATTAATTTAGCCTGAGGGTTTTAGCCTCTCTCCTTCGTTTTCTCAATAGCTTTGCATGTTGTGAATATTATGTCGGGCAAACATTCTGATCTTTTTTTTCTTATTTCAATATGTTTAGATTTCAATGCTTCAGCTCTCATAATATTTAGGTTACTTAATGCTTTAGTCCTCAAAAGCAAAGCCAAAATATTGGATTTTTCATGTATAATTCATTTAATTATCTCTTCCTAATGTCAACCCTAGTTTTTGTTGTTTAAACTATGGTCTCATTTGGTTGACACTATTTTCTGCAGGAAGTTGTACTTTTCAAGAAGTAGAAAAAGTGCTCATGTTTGGTTGACACACTTTCTGAGTAGTGTAATTTTCTGTAAAATGCAGGAAGTAAAATACCTAGGTAAGTTGCACTTCTTGCATTGTATTTGAAAGAAAAAGTTAATTTCACCCTCACATTTATATTTAGTACACAATTTATAATTTATATTTCCAACATTATAGATTAGATAATCCTTGAATTCTTTACGTATTTATTTTAATTTATTTTATTTTTAATAAAAATATATAATTTTTTCATATTAACTATTATAAATAAAAATTAATTTTTCATAAAGTATATATTATATTAGTTATATATGCAAAAATTATATTATATTATATATATATATATATATATATATATATATATATATTAATTTATAAATAAATTTATTATTTTCATATATATACTAATGCATATAAATTAAAATATTATTTTATAAAGAGATTAAAAAAGAGTATATTAGTTATTTGATATGTACTTCTTAGAAAGTACTCATGTCAACCAAATATGTTATAGGGGGACAGTTACACTTTCTATGAATTAATTTTTTGTCAATCAAATACTTTTTAGATACTTTTCGAAAAATATATATAGAAAATTAACTCATGTGAATTATAATTTTCTACAGAAAGTTACTTCCAATGTCAACCAAACGAGACCTATGTTTCTAGTACATGCAATTCACTCTTGTTGAGCTTTCTATTATACCTGAGGCAACATATACATCTATACCTAATAAACTTTTGAAAGATAAAAACTCTTGTTGAGCTTTCTCTATCATCCAGCTTAATTTTTATCATAATTTTCTCTCTTTTTGTTGTTATATATATATGAGTTTATGAATATGAAGCAAAAGTCAAGCTGAGTTGAAATTAGAAACAATTGATTCGAAGAAAGGGATAGCCATCAACATTGTTGTTTATACTTCTTTTCCTGCTCTTGCTTCCCTCTTTCTTTTCTCTCAATTTGTTTCGTGGATTTAATCACAACCAATCCTCGTAGGTGGAATATCAATTTCCTTCATAGTCGAAACTGATGGAAGAATGACTCATTTAAATCATATTGTCTTCTGCATGGCCCATTCCGTTGCACCGGAGAGGGGAGAAAATGACTCTGGTTGTCTTTCCCATGTTTTTTCTATAAAGAAAAACTCCCCTATTTCATTTCTTCAAGATTAAGAGAAAAGGAGAAGCATAGGTAAAACTTATCTAAAACAAAGTCAAGTGATAGTCCAAACAAGAGTGGCTCTAAGGACCTTCTGTTAATTATCACAGTAGAGGTATAATAGAACTCACAGGGTTATATGGAAAAGAAACACCAAATGTATTTAGGTGAAATCAAGTGTCTATTACAAATTATAAAAAACTCTATTTATAGAGTTGAGAAGACAAAAAGTTAATGCACTTAAATGATAGCTAATGCACTTAAATGACAGGTAATGCACTTAAATGGCACCAAATGTAATGCAATTAAACGTAGAGGAGCGGTTACATGAAATGATAAAAGTCATTTACTTATAATTAGTGGCCAGCTGGACCATTACATACAAATTCAATTTTATTTTATCACTCCCCCTGAATTCATATGATCTAAACTCTTAGTTCACCTCGAAAATAGATGAACTTGTCAACAGACAATGCTTTGGTTAGAATATCAGCTACTGGTCTTTAGTGCTGCAATAGCTTAATTCAATAATATCTGCTGTAACTAATTCATGGATGTAATGAAACTTGATTTTTATGTGTCTTGTTTTGGAATGCTGAATTGGATTTCTTGTCATGGCGATGGCTGATTGATTGTCACACCAAATCTTTGTAGCTGAACTACATTTGATTCTCAGTTCTTCAAGGATTTTTCTCAACCAAGTTGCATGACTCGCTGCAGTCGACACATATGCATATTCTGCCTCCGCTGTTGATAAGGCAGTGATTGACTATTTCTTTGAGCTCCAACAGAGGTATCTAGATGTACTTCTTCGATCTTCAAGTGATCCAGCCCAGTCTGAATCAACAAATCCGCTGAGCTTGAATTCACACTCCTTTTCATACATAAGTCCATAATTGTAAGTACCTTTAATGTATCGAAGAATCCTCTTAGCAGCTGACATATGACTTGAGCTTGGGTGTTGCATGTATCTAGACAACAAACTTACAGAATATGTTAAATCAGGTCTAGAATTAGTTAGATACAAAAGACAATTAATTAAGGCTATATAGCAGCTAACATCCAATGCTACATCTTGTGTTTCTAATTTCAACTTAAAATCAGTATTCATTGGTGTTGCCACTATATTGCAGTTGTCCATATTAAATCTTTTCAACAAATCTATTGCATATTTCTTTTGTGATAAGATGATACCTTCGGTTGACTGCATAACTTCAAAACCAAGAAAGTAACTCATTAGTCCAAGATCAGTCATCTCAAATGTGCTGAACGGGTTTTCTTTGAACTGACGAATTGCTTTTTCATTTCCACTAATAAGAATTAGATTATCTACGTATAAGCAAGCCACCATTAGATCAGTTTCTTTTTTCAAAATATATAAGGTATAGTCATTTGGACTTCTACAGAAACCTTGATCAATAAAATATTTATCTATTATGTGATACCAGGCTCGCGGAGCTTGGCGAAGTCCATACAAGGCTTTCTTCAATAGGTAGACTTTCTCCTCTTCACCCTTTTTAATGAACCCTTCTGGTTGACATACAAACACTTCTTCAGTTAAGTCACTGTTCAAGAAGGCTGATTTGATGTCAAGTTGGTAAATTCTTCAACTTTTGTGAGCTGCTATGGCAACGATCATTCGTATCGTTTCTAGCTTGGCTACAGGGGCAAATGTCTCCTGAAAATCAATCCCTTCGACTTGCATGTAGCCCTTAGCTACAAGCTTGGCTTTCAATTTATGCAAAGAACCATTTGAATGATATTTGACTTTGAAAATCCATTTAAGACCAATTGCTTTCTTACCTTGGGGCAACTCAACCAGTTGCTAGGTCTCATGCTTTTCAATGGATTGAATTTCTTCTTCCATGGCTTTGATCCATTCTGAGTGACCTACAGCTTCATGAAAAGTTAATGGTTCTTTAATTTGTGCTGAATTGCATACCTGAGTTCTCTGGTAAATTTCTCTAAGACTTCCACCCCTTCTAGGTGGTGTTCCATCATCACTAGATATATCAACAGTCGACTCCGGTTGTTGATTTGCTTCAGCATTAATATCATATTCTTGCTCCTCATCAGGATTGATTCCTACTATGAATCTATCATGTGCGGATGTTTCTTCACTGTTGTTCCAGTTCCAAGACTGATGCTCATCTATTATCACATCTCAACTGATAACGATAGTCTTTGTTTTTGGATTTAATAATCTATAAGCTTTAGACTCTGTGTTATAGCTAAAAAGAACATATTTTGTACAATTGTCATCCAGCTTCTTTCTAAGTTGTTTTGGAACATGTACAAATGCCAGACTACCAAATATTTTGAGATGTGAAACATCAGACTTCCTTTGTATATTACCTCATGTGGTGTTGAATCTCCCAGTGCTGAAGTGTAACTTCGATTCAGTAGATATATAGCAGTTTGAGCTGCTTCAGCCCACAAGTATTTGGGCATTTCTTTTTTTTTCAGTATGCTCTTGGTCATTTCAACAACTGATCTGTTCTTCCTCTCAGCGATCCAATTCTGTTGGGGAGAATAGCTTGCCGTGAGCTGTCGAGTGATCCCAAGATCTGCACAAAACTCATCAAAATTTTTAGATAAAAATTCACCACCTCTATCAGTGAGGAGAGTTTTAATCTTGCATTCAACTCTGCCTCTACTTTAGCTTTAAACTCTCTAAATGTGCTTAACACTTCAGATTTCTATTTGAGAAATCGGATCCAACAATACTGACAAAAATCATCTACCAAAATGAGGAAATACTTATACCCACTCATCGATTTTGTTTGCATTGGTCCGCATACATCGGCATGTATCAGTTGCAATGGTCTGGTTGCTCAGCTATATGATTTTTTTGAAAATGCAGTTCTATGCATTTTTCCGAGAGCACATCCTTCACATGAGACTTCTAATTCTCCCTTCAGATTTTGCAATCCCTTAACAAGCATTTTATCACTCATATTTTTCAGATAATTCATGCAAATATGTCCATACCTGCAGTGCCACAACCAATCTTCTTCATCAATGTATGCTTTGAGTGCATGTCCTGTTACATGCGGGTCGAAACAAAACAGATTGTTTCTTGCTAGTGGAACTTGCATTAGTTCTTCTTTCTTCTCTGCATCTGTAAATACAGTGCATGACTGGCCTTCAAAAACAAGGGCAAAACCTTCTTTCATTAATTGCCCTACACTCAGAAGGTTAGAGTCTAGTTCGAGCACATATAATACATTCTTGATCAACTTATCACTGTTGTTAATACGAATGTGACCCTTACCTTTTGCCTTCCGTATTGATCCATCTCCAAACCTTACATTCGTTGAGTGTGTTTTATCCAGTCCTGCAAATAGATCAAGTTCGGCTAACATGTGGTTGCTACAACCACTGTCAATATAGCATGTATTTTTCTTTGTCCCAATACTAGCCATTAACAGTACTTCTTCCTCATCTATTTCTTCTTTTTCTTCAACCAAACGTACATGCTTAAAGTTTTTAGCTTTCAATCGACAGTTTCTTTCAATGTGTCCAAACTTCTTACAATACAAACACTGAAATCTATTGTAATTTTTAAACTGAGAAGACTCAGTTACCTGATTGGGTTCATCCTCCTCATCCTCTGTTGATGAAGAGCCTGAATCTGCCACCATCTTCCCTTTGTTTTTAGTCATGATCTTCTTTGTCCAGCTATTTTTCCCCCCACAATGTTTTGATCGTAATGGACGTTCCTCCTTTCTTTCTTTGTGCCTCTTTATTCGATCTTCATGTGATAACAAAGATCCTAAGAGTTCATCAGTTGTCATTAACTCAAGACCATTACCTTCCACAGATCCTGCGAGATGAAGAAGGTCTGCATCATTGTCGCCCAATCTTCATACTCCACCCCGTCAAAACGAGGTATGGTGGGATTAATTTGGTTCGCCGCTGCTGCCATACTCGTTCACATATGGCTCTGATACCAATGTTAATTATCATAGCAGAGGTATAATAGAACTAACAATGATATATGGAAGAGAAACACCAAATGTATTCAAATGAAATTAAGTGCCTATTACAAACTATAAGGAACTCTATTTAATTATAGAGTTGAGAAGACAAAGAGTTAATGCACTTAAATGACCGGTAATGCACTTAAATGACATCTAATGTAATGCAATTAAACGTATAGGATCGATTACATGAAATGATAAAAAGTCATTTATTTGTAATTAGTAGCCAGCTGGATCACTACATACGAATTCAATTTTATTTTATCACCTTCGTGGTATTGTTGCCTTGTGATTGGTTGTTGGTTCATTGTTGATGGGGAATCCGCATCATTAAACTACATATGCTATCCTTGATTAGAACACATGTAGCTACCAAAATGGAAGATGGTCTGCATGTTTCCTATCACAGAATGTAGTGTGTGTTATAAACTAAATAGATTCTTATGCAAAAAAATCCCAGGTTGGCAGCCTACCTCTGTAAAAGAATCCTATGAGAACTTTCAACTTCAAGGAACTTGGATTTGTCACTTGTTAATGATTTGCCTGTCATGAATTATTAGCTGGTACAGGGTGTACTGAAATTTGAGCCCTGCAGCTACAGGAACCAACCCTTATGTCTGGCTATCAACCTCAATCCCTCAACATCTGCTTGTTGGCTTGGATGTGGAAACCAAGTTCTTTGTGAAATTTCACGGCCTGAATTGTTGAGGCAATCGGTGCATGATTGCAACTTGCGCCGCCACCTTTGAGGTGGTTCATCTTCCACCCGAGAAAGAAGCAAGGCTACTCTAAATCCTTGTCAACTCGGAAATGGAGACAGCATAAGCTTTTGGCTAAAGTTGGGGTGCAAGTTTCATAAGCTATTTTGACTCCCATTGGAGCATTGATTGCAACATTCATAATCTTCAAAACCAACCACAATGCATACAGAAATTCTAATTTTGATTAGTTCCAAAAATATATAACTTTTTTATGATTATATATATAGATCGACTGCAACATAAGGACTAAATATAAAAATTTTGTAAAATAAAAGAAAATAAATGCATAATAGATCCTTTAGTGGATGAGAAGAGAAATTTTAGATATATTTTTTTTAAAAAATAAATACATTTTTAATTAGGATGAAAATTTTTTGATGTGTGTTATGACAAATCTAAAAAAATTATAAATCAGTGTAAAAAAAACTTCACACTTGTTTTAGAACTTGTTTTAGAACATTGCCCGTCTATAAACACTAATACTTGAAATATCGAGTTAGGCTACTTTGTATAAATGGTACAAACTACTCAATAAACGATCAATTTTTGGAAAAAAAATTGCAAGGAAAAATACATAAACTCTAGATATTTTTATCTATATCAAGTGATAGATTCTCGTAGATATTGCTTGGTATGTTGTACTATATATTTCAAGTGATACCAAAAATATAAATTTTGGCTTGTCTTAGGGCAACTTCAAATGCCTCCCCTACAAAAAATTAAGAAAAATTTGGCATCCCATCTAGTTGAAAAATTGACACCGGATAGCTACCTAAATTTGATTTTTTAGGCGCTTTTAAACACTTAAAGTTGAAGTATGAATATAATTGTGAAGAAGTAAGATATATCGATGTCTCTAATACAAGATAAGAAAAAAAAGGGTCGTTCAAAAATATTTGATTTTATGCATCACCTAACTAGATGATGTGAGACTAAACATCACTTTATTAGAAAAATATAAAAAATTGATGTTGATTGAAAAAAATTTGTATGTTCCATGTGGAACTATAGATAGGAAGAATTGATACTTACGCTAGTTATGTACTAGCATTGGTTTCCAATTGAAAATCAATTGAATATCGATGCCAAGTGTCCCTAGCGTCGATTACATCACGTGGATACTACAACTATGTGCTATATACAGTGCTCCTAAGGTTAACTTATTTATCTAAAAAATACATGACAAATTGCTTGGTAGAGACAAAAAAACTAATTTAACTATTACTTCTACTCGGTTGTGAAATTGTTGTATTCGTCATTTTAACTCTCCTCGTCTCTTTGTCTTGTATGTATTTTCTAGTAACATTGATTTTTACTGAAATAGATATTAGGTTGCTATTTTTCCCTAAGAGTCAAATGGGTGTCGGGTGAGTGGATATCATAAAAAATTAATTATTTGATCCTAATAGCCATCATAATTAACATTATGTGGATTACTATCAAAGCATTAATCTTGAAAAATGATTATGCAATAAGTCACACAAGTAGAAGACAATAATAGTTTCAAAACATTTCTTGTTAAGTGGGTCAAATCACAAATTAGTTGTCTTTACGTTAATGGACCAACTAGAGTTGATTATATAAATAGAATATTGAACATTGAATTTAACAAGACTATGTAGGTTAACATAAACAACTTTTTTTTTTTTTGCTATAAAACAAAGATATATTAGGCCATTAGGCCACAAAAGATAAAATCATTATACAAAATATTCTCAAGCTCTGGTGGGCGAATAGGATTCCAAACAGTGGAGTTCATATTCACTCGAGCTGCATTTACTGCCCAATGGGCAGCTTGATTTGCTAATCTATGGACAAACTTACATTCAATATTTGTACATTTATTATACAATTCTAATACATTAAAAAATAAATTTCTATACTACCAAGAAGCTTGAGATTTAGTGTTGATATAGCCAACCAAAACTTTACAATCTGTCTCCAAGATAAAATAATCCAAGTGGTTTGAACCTGTATAAGAAAGAGCATGAGAAACTGCCATAGTTTCAGAGAAAAAAGCAGGATAAGAAGGAAAGTAGAATATAGCCGCAAAAGTACATCTCCCTTGATGATCTCTTACAATAAAAGCAACTCCACCTTCATTATTTAAATAGGAATCATCACAATTTACTTTTATCCAACTCAGCGGAGGAGGATGCCAATAACCAGGAGATTGATTTGTAATCAAATTTCCCTTGGATACACTTTGTTTATGGAATTGATTAGAGAAAGATAGAATGCACATCATAGAGTTGAAGCTAGTAGATTTTTGTTCACCATAGAGCAAATCATTTCTAAAAAATCAGGTAAACGAGATAGTATTAGCAACAATGACTTTGATTTCTTGATTCAAAGACAAACTAGGACTCGGTAGAAGCTAGCTACCATAATACCATCCATTCCTATTGGTAAAATTCAAATTGAGCTTATGACCCAGAGTAGACCAAATATCACAAGCAAAAGAATAGTAAAAAAAATATTGAATAGATTTATTTTCTAAACCACAACAAACACAAGTTTTTGTATTTGAAATTCCCAATCGAAAAAGTCGAAGTCTAATTAAAAGTCGATTGTGAAGAAATTTTCATATAAATAACTTTACCTTTAGGGAAGTGATCAGCTTCTAAATTTTAGCCCAATATATGAAATTACCAATAGGATGTTCATCAAGGTTTTTCAAAAAAAATGTAAGCAAAAGATGAAGAAACCTAACCCTTCAAATTAGGTTTCCAAATAAAGTAATCGGTAAGTCGGCAACTCAATCTTTTCAATGGCATTCCATAACTCCTTGCTGCATAATGTTAGTCCAAAAAAAATAGACCAAGAATGATTGAACATTAAGTCATGCACCTTATGCAACAGAGAAATCAAATTAGAATCTATCATGGTTTATTTTAAAGCAAGGGGAACGTCAAATACCCAATGATCATAAAGAGCAGAAGTGTTATCACAATTACCAATGATACTAGTAAAGTCATATTTAAGACTAGAGAAAGCTTTCAAGAATAATTTTCAGCGCCTTTTGTGTTAACATAAACAACTTATTGAGAAACTCCTGTGTGAAGTGTTTTCACATACTAAAGAAGAGTGCATAGTGTGCGTATAAATTTTAAATATGATGTAGTTACTGCAATCTAAATAAGCTTACAATGCCTAGGTGAGTGATTGAATAAGCTAACAAATAAATCAAGGTACGCATACAATCATCCAATAGGAATAAAGTGCAATATTATCCAAGAATTACATGAAGTGATGTAAATAAATTAATTTACAGTGGTTCAAATTCAACTAAACCTACCTCTATTATCTAAGCACATAAATTAGTATTTTACATGGAATCCATGAAATATATATATAGAGAAAGTGAGAGAGGGAAGGTGATGTTGCTGGTGATCACGCTAGAAGTGCGGGCATGCTAGCATCATGGGCAGTCATGGATAGCCGTTGACCCGATGGTGTTAGGGCCGGCGCTAGGTGTTCATAAGAATAAGCATGAAGTAGAAATACAAATTAAAGAAGAAAAGGGTGGATGAAATGAAAATAGGGAAAGAAAATAAACAAAAGAAGAAGAAGAAAAATAAAAGAAAGAGAGAAAATAGAGGGAGACAAATTAAGGCCAAAAAGGGAACGTGGATTTAAGAATATTATTACCGATTCTCTTTATTCTATAAACAAGCATAAGTTGGAAATTGATGTGAATATCAAATTTGGTGAGAGATAGAAGGACAAAAACTGGATATAGTATTTGATCATTATAGATATCAATTGATTAATAACATATTTCAATACTAATTTAGTATACTCAATTTTTTAAAAATATTTATTTGCTTGTGATGATATCAATGTTAACTCTACGTTGATTTAAATTGTGGCAAGTTTGTGGATTATTAAACCTAAATTCAACACATCAATTATTTAGTAGTTATTAAAGTTATAGTTTTCTTTTATGAAATTAATTTTCTGAGATTGAATCTCAGATGGATGTGGTGATTAATTGACATTGATTAAGATTACAGTTATGTGAAAAGCCTAACCATATATGCTTTTGATAATGATTAATTGGCTAACCTAATTATGAATGATGGGGTTTCAATTAAGACATGTAATTTTTTTTTAGAAAAGAAAAGTGAGACTAACAAGCCAGACATAGCATTTTATAATATTTGATATGTACAACATGAGCATCCAAGGCGGGGATGCAAGGATTCTCGCCCTAGATACCCAACCAAGAACATAACCAAAGCGATCTCATAGGAGACCAAAGTACAAAGATTACTCGCGCGAAACCCCCGGATGAATGTGATTCCAAAACTGAACCCCCAAACCAACCGCCAACATCCAATCCGCAAGTTTTCCAATAAAGATGCAATCATTACGACATGTCCAGATGCTCCAACACCAAAGCATAGAGAGTGATGCCTACTCAACACTTTAATCCTCCTCGCATGGTGACCAAGGGATTATCCGGAACACCTATTTATTAACCGTACTCAAGAAAGCGTGTCATCCCATCAATGTTGATGAGCACTCTGAGAAAAGATGCATAACCAATTCGTGGTTGTCACGGCAGAAAATGCAGAAAGGGTCTTCCATAGGTGTCTCATGTTTTAATAATCGATCCTTCGTCTGAAGCCTTAATTTGTCTTAGAATCAACCACATTAGTATCTATATTTTTGTCGGTCCTTTACATTAGTATCTTCTTCCCGAGGCTACACTCCATCACCATCGGCCTAAGCGCGCTATATTATGTTTATCAAGATCAATGATGCCTAGACCTCCATTTTCCTTAGGGCATAAGACGTCTTCCAAGCCAACTAGTGGCTTAGATTTCCCGTCAATACCCCCGTACCATAGGAAATTTCTACGTTTGTGGTCAAGTTGCTTTATCACCCACTTCGAAGCCAAAAAGATTGTCAGGAAGTGACCCACCAGACTACTAAGGGTACTATTGATGAGTGTCAATCGCCCCCCCCATATAGTAGTCTCCCTTTCTCGCATGCCAGCCTGCAATCTGTCATCCCAATTACTTGCAACCAGTCCTCACGAGCTAGCCGACCATTCCGTAGAGGCAAACCCAAGTAATTTAGAGGGAAAGCGCCAACCTTGCATCCTGTTGCTGCGACAGAACTTTCAGCCTTACCTTGGTCCTCAAGTAAATGTAGCACCACTGTTTTGTTTTATCCAGGTTAACCTTAAGACCTGTTATCAAATCAAAAGCCCGCAGTAGCAGTTTAATGTTGATGATGTCTTCAGGGTTCCTTGCAATTAAGAAATGTAACTTTAATTTGATTTATCCAAGCATATGGTGGTTTTTGGTTGATTTTTATTGAATAATTAAAATTGAGGATGAATAAATTGTTTGAGAGAGCTATGATTGTCGAACGAGGTCGGGTGAATATGAAACTTTTAGATTCAGATATGCAATGGTGGAGCCGATTTCCTCAATATAGACCTACTTGTTGATTTAGTATTGAGTTATTGAACAATTAATGTTCAATGTTCAATTAGATTGATTTAATCAACTATGAGGATGTGGAGTGGTAACTTGATCTAAGCTAAGGCTTACTACATCAGGTAAACCAATGGAGGCTTTGTTTTGTTTTTTTGGGGATTTGAAGTTGAAGAGTGATCGACAATTTGAAGTTGTCAGGGAGAGTGACTGTATTGATGTGCTCCGTGAACGATTTTGAGTTGACGGCGATGGAGGAATGACCACTGTGGCCCTGGTTCCTTCTCTTAACTATTGTGTGTGGGAGATCTCGTCTATAAAGATCGAGGCAGGTCTCTCAATTCTCTCATAGTGGCTATCTTCTTCGTGCTCTAAGCAACAGGGCTCATGCTCAGTTGAGTGCTGCTCTTTAGACTGCGTTAACACATCGATCTGGTCAGCCTTTAGTTCTTCGCCTGGAGATCAACGATCGGGTGTCATAGCTTTTCTAGAGTCGAGTTGGTGGTCGTCGGAGCGTCACTCCTCGTCGTGTTAGCGTCTAGCTAGGTAGTAGGGGAACAATCACTACAACAAAAGTGACAATTAGATTCAACCAAATTTATCTCTAAAAGTTAAATATTTGCCTCTAAAACTTTTAGAGACAAATAAAATTATTCGTCTCTAGAGCTCTCGTCCCTAAAAGTATTAGGGGCCTATAATATATTTGTCTCTACAAATATTAATAGAAGCATATATATTTGCCTATAATATATAAATACTATTAGAGACGCAGGATATATTTGCCTCTAAAAATATTAATAAAGGCATATATATTTGCCTCTAAACATATTAATAGAGGCATATATATTTGTCTCTAAAAACATTAGTGGAGGCATTTATATTTGTCTTTAATATACAAACATGGTTAGGAGTATATATCATATTTGCCTCTAAAATATTATTACACACACATATATATAATTAGGGGCATATAAATAATTATCTCTAAAAATATTAATAGATGCATATATATTTGTCTTTAATAAATTGTCTCTAAATTAAAATTTGAGCTAATTTTTTTGCATTATATTTAATTAATAGATAATTTAAATTCTTAATTTCCTATAAAAATTAAGTAGATGCAATTAATTTTACTCAAAAAATTGATTAGGATTAGAGACAATATATTTTTAACTAAAAATATTATAATTAATAAGAAAAATATAGGTACAACTTAAACAACCACAATTCACATATGTATAAGTTTGTACTCAAACATAACTTTGCAAAGATAAAAATAAACATTCTATTAAAAAGATAGACATGTATGTTCTAAAACTAATATTGGTAAATAAATATCTTAAATCACAAACTTCTAAAGTTCACTTAAATCTCAAACTTCTAAAGTTCACTAAAAATATAAAGATGCGTGGTTGTTCAATCAACTATCATCCGAGACACGTTCAACCTGCAAATAATAAAGAAAACAATTATTAGAAGTTTGATACAATAATATTTTAAATAAATTATATATAAATATTTTAACACATACCAAATTATGTGGTCTTGCAACACTTTGCCCAATCGTGGTCTTGGTAGATCCAAAAGGCCATAGTAGTGGTTCATTCTAAATCAATGCTTCTTCAATATGTACCTCATATCATTCTTCTTTAATAGGAATTAAAAAAAAATTAATATTAAAGTAAAACTAATTGATAAATAATATCATGTTATAATGACTAATTTTCTAACTCGCAATTGCTTTTCTCAAGAAATCATCCATAGGCTTTTCATTTCTTTTATGTATTGTAATAAACATTTGAGCTCGAGTTGGCTCTTTACCATTTTTTGCTTGCTGCAAAAATAAAATTATAAATATTACATGAAATGAAAAAGAAATTATATAAACAAGACTATAATGTTAAGTTTATTGTGATATCTCCTAATATATAAACAATACTCATTGGTATAGTATGGTTGTTTGTCCATCAAATGAGTCTTGTTGTGTGTAGCAAATGTGTAGAGGAGGTGGGTGGTGGTTTGTAGCTACAAGTGTGGCAAAAAGTAGTCAACTTGGATGCCAATTTTGTGTGTGCTTGGCCATAGAGGATTTTTCATCCTGATATTTTTGATCTATGACAGTATGAGCTGACTATAATCGTCTTATCCTATCCGATGAAACAAACATTCCATGATAAATATCTCTTTGAAAACAATATAACTTTGAACTTTGATATGTCTCTAACAGAAAAAAAGAAAGAGAAAACAATATACCTTTTTATCATAAGAATGTGGAAGAAGAAAAGTTATATATGTATTCAATATAGACTCAAACTCAAGTACTCATCATCATCATCATCATCATCATCATCATGAACGGTGCCAACAAGAAACTGCTTCCGAGCTTTGAGACAACTTCTGCAGAGAATCACTTTCGATCAAGGAAACAAAGTATCAACACAAGCATCCCAATCGCCCACTGCAGAATAAGCTGGCCCAAGGTGCACAAAGCATGGATCAGACCTGTCAATAGTCAATCAGAATGAAAAGAACCTGAAGTAAAATGCTACATATTAGGTCCATGGTGTAGTATTAAGTTAGGGACTTTGTCGATGACAATAGGCATAGTAACAAGGGTATCACATGTCTAGAGAAAATGGCATTTTGAATCAATCCTTATGTACATAGCTATATATTAGAGGAGTGGAAAGGACATGTGCTTACCAAGAGAAGAGCAAACACCACGAGGATGCATGAAGAACTTTTTTTTATTTTTCCTTCTATTAAGAAATTAGTAGGTCTAACTCATCCCAAAAACTAGCTCATGAGGAGAGGATTACCCAAACTATTTAAAGGCTACTCAACCAATGTGGGACTTTAACACACACCCCTCACGCCCAGGATTGGACATTTGGAGCGTGTAGTTTTGCAGGATTGGACATCTGCGGGTGGCATAATATCAACCACACAACCTGGCTCTGATACCATATTAAGCCCCACAAGTCTATTCAATTAATCATAAAAAAGGCCTATATATAAGCCAGAGACATCATAAGCTAAGCCTAGGAACAATATAAGCTAACCTATGCCAACAATAAATATAATATAAAAATTATTATATTTAACACTCCCCCTCAAGCTGGAGCATAGATGTCAATCATACCCAGCTTGTCACATAGTAATTTGAACCAAGTCGAGTTGAGAGCTTTAGTGAAGATGTCAGCAATTTGGTCCTGAGAGGAGACATGAGGCATGATAATCTTCTAGGAAAGAACAACATCCCGAATAAAATGACAATCGACTTCAATATGTTTTATTTTTTCGTGAAAGATCGAATTATTGGCAATATGAATAGAAGACTGGTTATCATAGTGCATCATCATAGGCTTATCAAAAGAGAACTCTAGTTCTCCTAAAAGACTTTTGACCCACATTAGTTCACATGTGGTATGAGCCATGACCTTATACTCAGCCTCGGCACTTGAACGAGCTACCACATTCTGTTTCTTACTCCTCCACGTGACCAAGTTTTCTCCAACATACATGCAATACCCTGAGGTGGATCTTGATATAGTGTAGAATTTTTAACAGAGCATTCCAATAAGAATATTTCGGCTGATGCATGAACTGACTAACAACACCAACGATATAGGAGATGTCAGGACGGGTGACGGTGAGATAAATAAGTTTCCTAACTAACTTTTTAAATCTCACAAGGTCCTCGAAGTCTTTGTCACATTTAAGCTCAGGAGTAGCACTTGTATCAACAGGTATACTGGCAGGTCTGCATCCAAGCATGCCTACCTCACTCAGGAGATCCATAGTATATCCTCTGCGAAAGTACCACCCCTGTCTCATTATAGGCAAACTCAATGCCAAGAAAGTACCTCGGATGGCCCAAATCTTTTGTCACAAAATGTTTTTTCAGATGAGCTTTTACTGTCTCAATATCAATACTATCACTACCAGTGAGTAAGATGTCATCCACATACACTGCAAGAATAACACAACCAGCAGATGTCTTTTTCATAAAAACAGAGTGATCAGATTTGCATTCCTTTAGCCCAATAGTAGATGCAATTTTGCTTAGTTTGTCAAACCATACCCGAGGACTTTGTTTTAGGTCATAAATTACTTTCTTGAGGTGACACACTAGATTCTCCCCCTGAGCAACATACCCAGGAGGTTGCTCCATAAATACAGTCTCACTCAAGTCCCCATAAAGAAAGGTATTCTTAACATCTATTTGATGCATGCGCCAACCCAGATTTATGACAAGAGAGATAAGAATCCTCGTAGAGTTTAGCCGAGCCACAAGAGAAAAAGTCTCAAAGTAGTCTACGTCAAATTATTGTGTAAAACCTTTTGCCACCAAGCGTGCCTTGTACCGTTCAATGGATCCATCAGGAATATATTTTAAGTTGAACACCCACTTACAAGCGACTGGTTTAGAGCCAGGAGGAGGTGGAACAAGTTCCTAGGTCCGTCTGATTCTGAGAGCATCCATCTCTTCATCCATGGCACTCTTCCACTTAGGATGAAGCAGAGCATCCTAGTATGTCCTGGGAATGGAAACAGAAGACAAGGACAAAGCAAACTGGCGAAGTGAGGATGATAGCTGAGCAAAGGGTACATGATTGCTAATGGGATGAGCAGTACAACTTCGTTTACCTTTCCGTAAAGCAATGAGAAGTTCAACACCGGACAGAGGATGTTGAGAGTGCTTCGGAGTTGGCTGAGTAGCTTTTCTGGAGTGTTCACCTTTATCTTTATGTCTTCTTTGATAGACTAACAAGGGAGGAGCACGAGACAATGACTCATTGGAGTGGTGGGTAATAGAAGGAAGAGGTGGATGTAGGGGTAGTGACTCCCAAGTAGGAGTTCCAAGACTCGGTGTAGAGGTGAAGTAGAATATATCTTCAAAGAAAGAGACATCAGCAGAGATAAAGAGTTTTTTTGAAACCGGGTCATAACAACGATATCCCTTTTGAGTGCGAGGGTATCCAATGAAGACATACTTCACAGCTCTAGGAGACAGTTTATCATAACCTGGACCAAGATTATGAACAAAACATATGCAACCGAAGGTTTTTTGAAAAATTTTAAATGGAGATTATTTGGGAAATAGGATGGAGAATGGTGACCTATTCCCTAAAACGGATGAAGAAACACGATTAATAAGATATGCAACGGCGAGAACTGCATCCCCCTAGAGATACCGAGGAATATTCATGTGAAACATAAGTGTCCTAGCCACATCCAGAAGATGACGATTTTTGCGTTCAGCAACACCGTTCTGTTGGGATGTTTAGGGATATGAGATCTCATGAAGAATACCATAGGAGGCACAAAATTTTACAAAATCAGACTGAAGATATTCGCGAGCATTATCAGTTCGAAGAATTTTAATGGAGGTGTCAAACTGATTTTTTATTTAAAGATAAAAGATTTGGAATACATGAAACACATTAGATCGATTTTTAAAAAGAAACACCCAAGTCATACAAGTGTGGTCATCTATAAAAGTAACAAAATACTTGTACCCCAAACGACTCACTATAGGACTAGGATCTCAAATATCAGAATGAATAAGTTCAAAAATAGACTCTCTACGAGGACTTGAGCTTTGTGGAAAGGGCACCCGATGATGTTTACCTAACTCACAAGCTTCACATTTGAAAGGAGAACAGGACACAGACTCAGGGATGGAGGACTTGAGCTTTTTTATAGAGGGATGGCCTAATCGACAGTGCCATTGAAATACAGTGATGGAATGGTGGGCGATAGGAACGCATGTGGATAACAGGTAAATTCCTCTAATTTCAACTCCCCCACCAATCTTCCTCCTCGTCTCTAGATCCTATATCACACAATGAGAATGAAAAAAAGTTACAGAGAAATTATGACTTTTGGTAAGTTGACTAATGGAAAGTAGATTCACAGGAAATTTTGAAAAATGAAAAACTCTATCTAATTTTAGGTTGCTCGAAACAGTGATTGTGCCAAGACCATGTATAGAAGAAGTAGAGCCATCGACAATGCGGACATGTGGTGGGTTGGACTCAGGGTTATAGTTAGAGAAAAGATTCTTATTACCTGACATATGATTAGAAGCACCTGAGTTAAGAATCCAAGACATACCAGACGAAGCAATAGCCGTAGTCCCAGAGGAGGAAGCTATGGCTGACGAAGTGACTTCTTGCATGAACTTTCCATAATCAGACTTAGAGACACTAATAGTCTTCTCCTTTTGATTTTCACTGGTACTACTGGAGGGAGCTTGAGTAGATATAGCAGCCTTAGCATGAGGAGATTTTTCAATCTTTTGCCAACACCTATCAGGAGAATGATTGGTTCTCCCACAAGTATACACGGAGAAAAAGAATTTCTACCTATCCCCTTTCCTCCAGTTCTACCACCACCATGACCCTGATGGCCTCTACCTCCGGCAATAAGTGTTGAGTTATCTCCCGTAGGAAAAGAGGCAGGAGGATTGAGTTCAGTAACTCTCAGAATTCTGGCCATAGCATTTCTGAGATCAGGAATGGTATTATCCGCCATGAGCTAGGACTTAACATGATGGAGAGACGATGGTAGAGCGGATAGGAATCTTGCAACGAGAAATTCCTCTCTTTGTTTCCTTTGCATTGAAACATCAGCGGTGAAAGGATGATATTCAGTTAATTCATCTGCTTTTCCCTTCAAGGTGGCGTAGAACTCCTGAATTGATGCACCATCCTCAAGTTTCATATTAAAAATATCAGAGTACAAGGTGTAAACCCTGGAGATGTTTGCATCTTGAAAGTATGTTTTTTTTAGGGAATCCCACATGCTCTTACCAGTATCAAGAAAAATAACTGTTGAGGCAATCTGCGGCTCCAAACTATTGATCATCCATGAGAGAACTGCATAATCATTTGCCTCCCTATCAGAATATTTTTCAATATCGGCTGAGTCAGGAGGATCATCTTCAAGGTGTTTAATCTTCTTTTGAGAATCACAGAAAATATGAAAAGCACGAGAGCAAAGAATATAATTGGTACCATTAAGTTTGATAGAAGTACTCAGAGTTGCAGTTTTGGGATCCACCATAGAGTTTGACATTCTTTAAAATAAAGCATTACCAAATGAAGCAATTGACAGAAAAATTTTTGTGTTGGAATCAAAAACCTGGAGTGCTATAGAAACTCGGCTAAAAAAAGGCTTGAAAATGACTCAGAATCGGCTCGACTTGGCTGGAGCCGGCTAAGAGAGCCGGCTTGGAGAATTCGGCTTGGAGCCGCCAGCTTGGAGAAGCCGGCTTCGAGAGATATTGGCGCCTGTCAAAAACACCCAAGGAGGGGCTCCTCGTCGATTGAGCTCATCTTTAGAGCGAAGAAATCAGCGGTACGAAGAAAATCTCAGAGACGACGCGAAGAAGACAACGCGAGCTCCTCGTCGATCGAGCTCCTCTTTAGAGCGAAGAAATCAGCGGCAGGAAGAAAATCTCAGGGACGACGCGAAGAAGACGACGCGAGCTCCTCGTCGATCGAGCTCCTCTTTAGAGCGAAGAAATCAGTGGTAGGAAGAAAATCTCGGAGATGACACGAGCCTTCCTCGTCGTTCGAGCCTTCCCCAACAAAGGGAAGAATACGCGAAGAAGAAAAAAGACACAGAGCGGCGGGCATGGTCGGCGTGAGGGAAAAAAATCCATAGAGCCCCACGAGCGGTTGATCTCCGGGAGCAGCTAGCGTGGAGAAAGGAGTACGAACCAGAGGACACCGTGTGGTGCTCGACGCAGGAGGGAGCCGTCGGCTTGACGGTGTAGGAAAAAACAAAAGAAAAACTGGACAAAAAAATTAAACCCTAGGGCTGCTCTAATACCATATTAAGAAATTAGTAGGCCTAACTCACCCCAAAAGCTAACTCATGAGGAGATAATTACCCAAACTATTTAAAGATTACTTTGCCATATTTTTAATCAATGTGGAACTTTAACATCTTCCTATACAGATATACAGTTATTGATCCACTACAGGATGAAGGAAAGAAACTTAGAATTGCATATCATTAAAAGAAATAGAAGAGAAAGTTTAAGCTCATAGGAAGGCTCATCCTGCAGTTATGATCAAAGCCGTCAACACATTTGTCAGACTCTACAATAATGCTTACTATATTTCAATACCTGCAAAATTTGCAGCCCACAGTCATATAAGAGAAGATTAAGGCAGCAAAAAGTACATTAGAATTTTTTTTTCTTGGAAGGGGTGTGTGTGACTTCTTATTATGGACATATCTGTTTTTTTTCAGATAACCATTATTTTGACTCACCATTAATTCATGGTTATACATTCATCTTAAACCATCCTAATTAATTCTGATTAGGCGATCATGAAGTGTCTTTACTCATTTTAACTGTCCTATAATTTTTCCAACAATTTTTCCAACTCCAATGCACTAGAAGAATAATCTTTGGTGTTTTCCCAAACTTCCTTTCTTAGATTTATTTAGTTACTATTGCAATATCTGCTTGAAAAATAAGCAATTATTCATCCTTGAACCCAATTGAAATATTTTACCATCCTTGAACCCAATTATTCATCCTTGAACCCAGCAAAAAGTTAGGATGTTTGTTTTCCAGTAACCTAACATTAGATCTACTAAAAACTAAGTAATTTACAATTCAAATACTTTACCACCCAGTAAAATATCTAAAATTGACGAGGATGGAAAGCTATGAATTCATACTCCTTTTCAACTTGCTTTGTGGCAATTGTTTCAACATTTAGTTCCTTAGTTGAACCTTCTAGCTTAGGTTCTTTGGAAAGAATTTGGTTTTTGTAAACCTCTACGTTAAGATACTTCTAAAATTTAAAAATACCAGAGTCACCAGGATCTGTTGCCGCGCACCATGCATATAAGCATAATACACATGTAACCTGAAAAGAGTTGTATGTTGCACCTCTATCCGTCTATGAAATCAAATACCGAAAAAAATCACTTGAAGTCAAATACTTATCAACATCTTTAAGGATTGATAAATTTTGTTGAAATAGAACCACGGTCATTGCTTGGAAGATCATGAAGTGTTCATTCTGGTATGGATTTGTTAAATGTAGCTTGATTTTGTTCATAAACATTATAAGAATTTTCCATAGACTAAGTACCTGGTTGCAAAATTAAAATTCACCCGATGGCTAATGCTAATAGGATTTTAAGTAGACACTAGGTTAACCCCCAAATTACTGAATGTCATGAGAAACAAGAATGAGAGAATTGATCAATCTGACAAAATAGTTTATAGAAAACAGTGAGATCCTTAAATAACCATCATGCCAAATAAAAGAATTTTTTATCTTTTATGCCTCGTTGAAGATGTTTCTATTACGATCACATTTCTGTCGAATGAATGGTTGTAGGTTACACATCAAGGTGATAAATTTAATTCTGAGAAGTGAATTGACATTCCAAATTCTAAGAATCCTAATCCATTTAACATGTTCATGAATGGACGCATGAATAGTTCAAGAAATCGCAAAACAAATGAAGATCAACATTGTGTTGGAACTAATTGGAAAAATGTAAAATTGGTAGCACTAAGACACCAAGAACCGCTCAGAGAAATGAAAAGCTGAGAGATCTATAAAAAAATGAGAAAAGAAAAGGAAGAAACGCTATATGGTATGCTTGGTAGAATGGCTTACCAGTGGAGTGTAGAGCGCCATTACCACGTACCGAAACAACTTCTTTCCGAGAAAATTAACAAAGAACACGTAGAAAGCAAACCCCAATGTGACGCGGCAGGATATAGGGTGCTGATGGCCATGTCGGTGAGCGCATTCCGGCGATTGCACGAGCTAGCGGGGCATGCCGGTGATTGATGGAGCGGGCAGAGATGGGAAGCGGCGCGGGAGAGAAGGCGATTGCAGAAAAGGCGTAGAGAGGTGGGAGAGGTGCAAGATTAGGAAAAAGAGTGGAGAGGTAGGAGAGGTGCGAGATTAGGGAAAAGCATGAGGGAATTGAGGAATACTTACTCTTTTTTTTAATTTTAAGATACTTAATAGGGGTGAGCAAAAAAAACCGGTTTTCCGGTTAACCGGAAAACCGGTCCGAAACCGAACCGGTTTTTCCGGTTAACCGAACCGGTTTTTCCGGTTAACCGAACCGGTTTTTTCGGTTTCGGTTTTTTTTTTTGAAAAATCGGTTTTCGGTTTCGGTTTCGGTCCGAGAGGTAAAAAGTCCACCGGTTTCGGTTAACCGACCGGTTGGATATAATTTATTAATTTATTAATTTTATTTTTATATATATAATAATAATAATAATTTATAAATTATAAAAAATTATAAAAAATTACAGAAAATTATAAAAAATTATTAAAAAATATTAAAAAATATTAAAAATATTAAAAATATTAAAAAAAATCAAAAAAATATTAAAAATATTAAAAATATTTTAAAAAATCAAAAAATATTTTTTTAAAAAAAATATATATTAGTTTTTGTAGAACATTATCTTGGTTCAATGGTTTCACTTTTTTTTCTTTTTTCTCAATGAGAATTTGCTATTTATTTAGATTTTTCTCCACGATTTGCATAATATTATTATGTTTGTAGGTTAAAAAAATTTATTGGTTAACCGAAAATTATCGGTTAACCGAACCGAAAAAACCGAAACCGAAATAGCGGTTAACCGAAGTTAATGGACCGGTTTACGGTTAATGATTTTGAAAAACCGAAGTTAATGGACCGATTTTTTTTTTTGCTAATGGACCGGTTAACCGGTCCATGCTCACCCCTAATACTTAATTAGTTTTAACCATATAAAAAATTTAGAGACCAAACGTTTATTATAAATATAATATTAGAGGCAATTTTCTTTGTTTGCCTCTAAATATAAGATTTAGAGATCCTCTAAATATAAGATGTAGAGACAAAAAAATTAATGGTTTTGTCTCTAATGAAGACTTTTGTTGTAGTGAGTGCTACTAGGTTGCTATATGTTCAAGTTTTTGATAATATACTTTATTTGTGCGTCGTGTCTATTTAATGAGGCAGGTATGGGTGTTCGACGAGGATGACTCTTGGAATCTCGTAGAAATATACCTTGAATAGGTCGAGTTTTTTATTTGCATTAGAAATGCATAAGAAATCACTATTCCATTATTTGATTTACACGAGGAACAAAGAAGGAATAACATGATAAAAAATTTAATAAAGGAACAAAAATACCCTCCAATAGTTAACTATATCAAAATAGGATTAATTACTATATATATCCCAACTTTTACTCTCACTCCCTAATATATCTCATGTTTTCATTTGTATCATATGGGGTCTCTAATTTTTATTTCGTTTCAAATTTATCCCGTTGTTAACTATCCGTTAATTATCTCGTTTGAATGCTGATGTGGATATGCTGATTGGGATTATCAGTCCACGTTAGAATGTTGACTGTTATTATCTTGCTATTAAGTGAGTTAATTACAAAATATATCCTCACTTTTCATGCTTTTCTCTAATCTATCTCAACTTTTCAATTTTCCCCTTTATATACCTTAGCTTTCGATTTGTTTTAAATTTATCCTACCGTGATCCCAACGTCAAAATTATCCTCTGAATGCTGACTTGACACTACTAACGTGGGGCAGCAACCCGATCAACATTCTTATCAAGTTTTAAATTACAAATATTAAGCAAAGCTTTATTTGTAATTAGCCCTAGATTAAACTTAAGGGTTAATTACATGGTATATCCTCAACTTTGGGTGTTTTTCCAATTATGTTCCAACTTTTTATTTGAATCAATTCTATACTTTAATTTTAATTTTGTTTCAATCTCTATCCCGACGTCAACCATCTGTTAATTTCACCGTTTTAGCGATAACATGACATTGTTGACCTGTATAAAAAATAATAAAAAATACTTTTATGTCATGTCATCCACTACTTATTAGTTTATAATATATTTAAGTGTGGATGCATGTGGATTAAAAAATAACAAGTGCTGACGTGGCATATATTATAAACCACGATCATCGATGTTGCCGGAGCTGTCACCCATCTCATGGAATCCGTTGCTTCTCCAATTAGTATCGTCGCCTCCGACGAGAACCCAATGCCCTAGCCATCGACCTATCTCTCTTCGATTTTTTTAGATCTATGACGAGAGCCTAATCTAGGCCGCCTACGACTCGCAGCAGAATATCGACCCTAACTCGTACCCTGATCGCATCCTCATGAGCATGAACATCCGCCTCCTTCACAGTGCATCTTTCGGAAGAAATGGTTTCTCCATCTTGGTTGCCCCTCAAACACATGCCTTGGCCTGCGGAAGCCTACAGGGAAGCCACCACCTCTTCCTTGTCGTTGTCCCTCAACCTCAGCTTGTTAATCATCTTCGCCATCATCGCCCTCGTCTTCGTTGTGTCCGCCTCCATTCACCTCCTCCTTCATTTCCTCTCTTCCCGCCGCCGCACCTCCTCCGTCGTTGCAGCGCCTCCACTACCGACACCGATCCTACGTGAAAGCCTCTCCGTCTCCTCTTCTTCACTCGTTGTGGCATCCGACTCTGGTTTGTCCGAGAAATTAAGATATATAAGGCGGTCCTCTGACTTCAAATATTTAGAGATTACATCAAATTGCCCACATGCATGGCTGCATCCTGCCATTTCCATGCATCGAAGAGCTCCATCGTCTTCGTTTAAAAGTCAACCCCATCCTTCTTCACCAGTTACACCATCTTCAGGCACTTCAGCAGCCCCAGGTACTCATCCAAGTCATACACACACACCGGGTTCTGCATCTTAAAAAAGTCAACGACGAGCTCCACCCGACATGAGTGTAGCACGAGCAGCTCCACGACAGCTCGTACCTCTTCGCCAAGCTAAGTCCATGAATCCCTCGTTGTAGATGACGCCAAGGAGCTTCGTCACCGGATCGTTGACATTGATGACCCTTAGAACTTTGACGCCCAGCTCCATGTACCCGATCCACCGACTGCAGCTGGCGCCGCTCTGCGTGCGATCGGAATAGTGATGCCCTGGTGGCGTAGATGTACTTCATGACATCATAGCCAGCGTCCGACATGCCCACTTCGTGGAGCATCCTCTTCTTGTTGTACTTGCAGTTGAGGTACCGCTTCGAGCTTAGCTCGAGATCGGACGCCTTGTAGCAGGCGAGGACCAACACTACATCCGAAAGATCCGCACCCTGCACTGGTGGAATGTGTCGTTCTACCACTTCGCGTTCCTAAAAGACGTTCTTTGCTTCACCGTCATCATCCTCATTGGCACTGGCTGGTTCGTCCTCAAACCCTTCCTCCATGAGTGTGTAAAGAAAGTGCTTATGGTTGTCATCTCGCTCCAAATCGTCGCTAACATCACCTCTGTTGTAATCGGCGAGACCGGGCCATTCATCGATTTATAATATATGCCACGTCAACACAATTGCGAATATATAGGGTATAAGACCGCAAGTAACGTCAGCACTTAAATATATTACAAATTAATAAGCAGTGGATGACGTGGTATAGAGGTATTTATTATTATTTCTTATACAGATCAACAATGTCATGTCACCGTTGAAACGATGAAATTAACATATAGTTGGCATCGGGATAGAAATTGAAACAAAATTAAAGTTGAAGTATAAAATTGATTCAAATAAAAAGTCAGGACATAATTGAGAAAACATCCAAAGTTGAAGATATATCATGTAATTATCTCTAAACTTAAATGTAAGCATTGTCTAGTCAGCCAAGCTAGTTTTAATTTTTTTAACTTAACTAAAATAAAAAACTTATAGTTTTGCTGACTAGACAATGCTTACATTTAGGGTTAATTATAAATAAAACTTATATATGGGGTAGGCTGCTGATACACATCAGTAGCGCTAGGTCAGCATTCAAATGATAATTTCGACGCTGGGATCACGGTAGGATATATTTCAAATAAATCGAAAGCTGGTCGGGTATATAATTGGGAAAATTAAAAAGTATGAATAGATTAGGGAAAAACATGAAAAGTGAGGATATATTTTATAATTAACCTACTTAATAATAATATAATAACAGTCAACATGCTGACGTGGACATGCTGACTGGGATGCTGACGTGGAGTGCTAATCCAGTCAGCATATCCACGTTAGCATTCAAACGAGATAATTAACGAGTAGTTAACAATGGGATAGATTTGAAACAAAATAAAAATTAGTGATTTTATTTGATACAAATGAAAAGATGAGATATATTAGGGAGAAAAAAAGTAAAAGAGATATATACAATAATTAACCCTTTGATATATTTATAGGCACAGTAAAATAACATATTATTATATCATAAATGAATCTTATATAATGAAAAATAAAAGATATTATATATTACATAAAAATATTATATATAACACAAATGTTAATCTATATGTTAAATAATATCAATTCTAATTTATATTAGAAAAATCATAAATATTTTTAAAATGATAATTATAATTGATTACTTTTTGAAATAATAAAAGATAATAATTTCTACATTTAGTCACTGTTAAATTATTAAATTTAAATATAATTAGTTCAATAACTAAATGGTAACATGGTAAAAAAAAATATAGATATATTTTATATAGCTTGGGATTAGCTAAAGAATAGCATAGTTAAGGTTAAGGAATGAGTAATGCTAATAGCATGAGAAAAATTATGGCAAGGAATGAGCAATCTTTGATTCATTTTTGAGTCATGTCCAACCAAACATGAGAATAAAAAATAGTTGTTTCTATTCCTCGAATCAAAAAAAAGTTTGATTCCATTTTGGGATATGATTACATGTTTCTTCATAGGCAATATAACAAGGTGGAGAAGTCATTCTAGTTAAATAATTGAAACACTTATATATATCATTTAATAGGAATGGATGCAAAAGTCTAAAAGTTTTCATCACATCAAATAGATTTCAATCAAAATTTGTTCTTCATTTTTCAGTCGAGTCTAATTAAATGCCACATTTTTTCCTTATCTAACCTGAACTATTCATGTAATTTTTGTTTAACTAAATTTGATCCAGTCCAGTATATATATATGAATTTAAACAAAAACAAAAAAAATAAATTAATCCAAAGAAAATTCATCTTATTCCTTATTAGATATCCATTTTGAGATCAAAACAAAAAATATATAAATTAAAATATGGGAAAATTATTTAAAACTACGTTAAATTAAATATCTAACTCAAATTAAAAGCAAAAAAATGAAACTCTACCTAATGAAACATTGGTTGATTTTTATTTTTATTTTTTTAAAAAACTAGTTGTTGAGATCACATCCTAAAACCACAAACAAATAAAGACACGAATAATAATCACAAACACATAAGAATATGTGTGGAAAAGTACAAATACTAGAAAAACCACGAGAGTAGAAGAAAGTTTTTACTAAATAAAAAAATTGGAGCACAAGTGATAGATGAGAGAAAAGATTCTCTGAAATGACTAATAATGGGTGGACTAGAAACTCATAATATTTCACAACAATATAAAAGCCCTAATAAAATTTCCAAAATCATGGCGATCGAATGCTTTGAGCGAATGTCCGATCGAGGACCAGATGCTTGCGCTATGTGTGATATGGATTGGGCATAATGCTCTCTCAAGCATTCGAAAATACTAGACGTCTCGTATGAATTGGACAATTGGACAAAATGTTTTGTCAAGCATCCGAATGGTATAAAAGGTGCTTGGTACAAGTAATTTCTGTCACCATGAGAAGAAATAGTACACTAGAGGGGATGAATAATATATATGTCTAAAATAAAACCTAAATATCAATTTTATCAATTTGAAATAGTACAAATGACAAATTCAATTTATCATGCGGAAGCAAACATAATAATTAAGCGCATACACAAATAGATTAATGCTAACAAACTTGTATTTCTGCTCCCCCCGATCCACTCCTCCTGATGTGGGTGTCCCCTTCCTCCACTGCCTCGTAGGCACTTCCTCGGGTCTCGTCGCCCAACCCTAACCCAAAATCCCCTTCTCCGGATCTCACCGGGAAATCGTCTTCATCGGCCGCACATTCGATCAACCATAATGGTAACTCCACCACCCCACCCTGCAACCCCCTTTTCATGAGCTCAAATCCTCAAAGATATGTCTTCTAACGCTTCCTCTTCAGATGATTTGTCGCTACTTCATCGGATTTCTTCTCAGCCCACTAGTAAAGTTTCATTTTCTGCCGAACAACTCCAACAATGGAGTACGCCTTGGCATTCTAGCCTTGTAGGCAAATTTTTGGGTAAACCCCCTTCTATTGATTTTGTTCGTTCTTGGGCAAAACGTCTTTAGTTGCATATTAGTTTTGCTAGTGTCCTTGATTTGATTAAGGATTTTTTGTGTTCCATTTTAATAGTTCTGAACAAGCCACTACCGTTCTTACCGGCGGCCCTTGGTCGTTCAAAGGTAATCTCATTCGTTTAATTTCTTGGAAGCCTTGTTCAATCCTTGAATAGAAAATTTCACTGTGGCCCCTGTGTGGGTTCATTTACATAGTTTACCACTCGAATTTTGGAATGAAACTTGTATTAAACTAATTGCTTCTAATCTTAGTTCTGTTATCAAGATTGATGATCACTCTTTTATTTTTGTTGGTATATCAGAGTTTGTATTGAAATTGATCTTTCTATTTTTGTTCACCAAGGTGTTTGGGTTGGCCCTTTTGGTTGTGAAAGTCTTTACCCTATTTTCGTATGAAAATTTACCGATGCTCTCCTATCTTTGTGGTATCGTTGCTCATCTTGAAGCTTCTTGCCCTTCTGATCATGCCTCTAAATCTGATGTATCCAATAATGTTATTTCGGCTTCTCCCATTCCCCCTAATTCGGTGACCTCCGCCCCTGTCGCTACTTCAGCTTTGAGCCTCCTGTTGGTGAAATGGCCACACTAGAGGGGGGGTGAATAGTATGTTATCTAAATCTTTTTTCTAATTCCGGTTTTAAACTTTTCTTCAACTATTTAGGCAATTCACAAATCAAGTAGCAAGCGAAAGCAAGATATAAATTATAAGCAATACGAAACGCAAAGTAAATAATGCTAACACAATGATTTATAGTGGTTCGGCCCCAATGCCTACTCCACTACCTAAGCACCTCACTTAGGATTTTCAAACTAGATTTACTAGATTATATCATTTCACTTACAACGAGGACTTTACACCGGAAAGTCTCAACTCTCAAATCGAAGGCACTTTCACACCCTGAAGTATCTCACCTTCCTACCAAGAGCACTCTCCCACCTCAACCTAAGGGATAACTCAACTAATCCTAGTAAACTAAGCTTACAATGGTGGATTTAAGCTTTAACACCAAGGCAACCACCAACTCAATCAAACCTAGCTAGCAACCTAGGTTTACACAAATTCAAATACAATGAAATAAACATCAAAATACAACAATAATAAGAGCAATTAATAAACAATATAAACTTAGCTCTCAAACAAGATGTCCTAGCTCCTCTCGATGACTTGAAGATGAATCAAAGCAAGCTCAAACTCAATATCAAGGTTTCTAGGCTCAAGAATTCTTATAGAGATGCAAGGAGTGACTCTTTGAGGCTTAGAAGCATCATCGAAAGCTTGGAAGAGAGTTTGAGGTGGGTATTTAGAACCCCCAAATAAGAGGGCTCGTCAATGGGCATTTTTCTGCCCGTTGCCGACGCCCGATCGCTTGTCGGTCAATCGTCGATCGATCAACCGAGCAACCGTCGAGCGACCGAAGGTATTCTGCCCATTATGGGCAACGTTCGGTCGACCAAAATGTCTTCACCTTCTGCTGGTCGACCAGTCGATCGACCGAATCTGGGCAGGGTTAAATTTTTTGCTTGTTTGCTCGTTTATGGGTTTCGTCTTCACTAAGTCTACTTATATAATATTTACTAACTTTAAAATATAAATATTGTATAAGAATTACCCCCCATTTGGATTCAATAAAAATATCTAAAAAATCAAAATTCTTAAAAATCAAAATCTAACTTTTGGGGTCTAGTATAAATTTTTGAAAAATGAAATTTTTCTAATCTTCTGAGTCAAGTATGGGTAGGCTAAATGCTTCCAAAAAATCTTTAAAAATATCTCATTATCTAATTTTTACCTAAAGAATAATTATCGGCACTTTTGGTGCCAAAAAAATGTCTAGGTTATATAGCCCTCCAATGAGCTCCCTAGGCTTAGTGAATTTTAGGGGCATTTTCTGATTTTTCAATTTTTCATGTTTTGGGATTCAGGATTGGATTTTGGATTTATTTGCATCATCACGAGGATTTCTAATTTATCTAGACACCCTAAATCTAAACTCTATCTTCCCGACAAAATTCGAGCGACGACGAGCGTCCTTGCCAATTTCTCCGATTTCTCTTATTTTCCGATCGGAGACGTCGAGCGCTAATCGATATGGAACCTGAAAATAATTCTTCATGAAACATTAGTTCCATATTTTTTATCATCAAAACTGAGATTAAGACCAAGATAGAAAACCTTAGGCCAACACCTCCGTTGGAACCGACCTATGGTCCCTAGGTGCAAGTCCACTACCGGCGCCCTCGTCGCCAGCCACGTGACCGTTCACGTCACAGCCACGACGAGAGCCCAAATGGCACAGGATCTTGCTCTCCACATCGCGACCCAAGCCTGGATACCGCAGACCGCACCGAACCCTTGACTGCGGATGTGACTCCTCGAGGTCACGCCCAATATATTTCTAACGATTGTGTCCCGAAAGCTTGTATCCCTGCCCGATCTTGGGCTCCACCCAAATCCTCCCTCTACTTTTACTAATAAAAAGACTTCTAATAATCCTTCCAACTTGAGGCTTTCCTCTTCTGAGACCCGCAAACCCATATCCCTCACCTTCCACCCACTTCTGCGGATTCTGTCATGTCTGACTCTTGTCTTTTATCCTCAGTTGTGGATCCTCAATCCAACTGCCAACATTCTTCGCTAACTAGGGTTCCTTCCTCAGCTGCTTATAAAGACCTAGTTGACTATGCTACTATCTCTCCTAACACCACACCCCCTCTCCTCTCCCTGCCTCTTCCTCTCCTAATATGTCCCCATTCAAATTCGAGAGTTCCATACAAGCCTCTGCGCCCCAGCGCGATCCTTTGATCAGCTTGTTAAGGAACTACCCCACATATTCCCTTCCTCTACTTCATATGCACTCCCGACTGCTACTACCTCAAAATCTCCTTAAAAAATGCAGTCGTAAGCCACCTCGTTCCTCCAAGAAGGAATATAATATTTTGCTCTTAACTGATGGCCAGAATTCTCTCAAGCGACAGTGCCACTCTTCTGTTGATATCAGCGATCCTTCGGTTCAGTTTGATGCGGCTAATGCTCAGGGAAGCAACTCTAGCCCCTTATCATGATTATTCTAAACTGAAATGTTAGAGGGGCCTTTAAGCGCTCCGTTAAGGACAGATTACATGCTTTCATTCGTTATTCTCGTGTACAAGTTTTCTATTTGCTAGAATCACATCTTAATCTTCCCCAAGCTATGAAGCTTATCCATTCCTTCGGTCGACATTGGGATGGTGTTGCCACTCCCTCTAATGGAGCTTCGGGCGGAGTTATCTTAGCATGAGATAAATCTTCCATTAATGCTAAGGTGCTTTCTATCGAATCTCATGTGATTCATGCTATTATTGGAAGTCATTCTTTTACGTCATTTTTACATTCTACAATTTATGTCAATACTAATCCTAATATTCGTGCTTCTACTTGGCATTCTTTACAAAGTGTTGATTTATCTTCTTTTTCTTGGTTTATTAATGGTGATTTCAATGTATTCTTGATGCTTCTGATAAAATTGGTGGTAATACTTTCCTAATAAATCTGTTAAAGACTTTCGTTCTTTTGTTACTCATTTAGGTTTAATTGACTTGGGTTTTTCTGGGTCTAAATTTACTTGGTGTAATAATCATAGTAACTCTCTTCGTATTCCCGTTCGATTGGATAGAGCCTTTGCTAACTCTGCTTGGCTTCATTCCTATGGAAAGACCTCGGTCTCTCACCACCCTAGAACTAGCTGTGATCATGCTCCCTTTCTCATCAAGCTTTAAGCTCAACCTAAACCTCTTAATTTTAAGTTTCTAAACTTTTGAACTCATTATAGTGATTCTTATAAGATTGTGAATGATGTTTGGCATGGTCCTATCATCAACAACCATTTTCAGCCTTTTACTAATTTTCATTTGGGTCTTACATACACTCGTAGGGCTCTTTTTGATTGGAATAAGAATTCGATTGGTCGACTTGAAAATAATTTGGCCAATACACAATCTGATATTTCTACTTATAAGAATATTGATTTTTCTCTTGGCCTATCCCATAATTAAGAATTGCATCTTAAAACCCTTTACAATAAGTCCATTGTTATCCAGCATAGATTAGCCTTAAATGGTGCGCTAAGTCTAAGATGGCCTGAATTAAGGACGATGACTTTAATACGGTCCTTTATCATAGAATTATCATCAGCAAGCGTAGAATTAAGAGAATTCATTCTATTAATATTAATTCTACGGTTACCTTAACTTCTAATAAAGACATTCTCATGGCTTTTGGTAGCCATTATTCTCAGCTTTGGTCTTCCTCTAATTTCATCATAGCTCCTCCTTTATCCTCTTGACCTACTTTTTAAAGATTTGACCCCAGCTTCTTTTCCCATTTAATTGTTCCTTTTTATGGCTAATGAAATTTGTAATACTATTAATGGAAAGTGCCCTAGTATTAGTGGCTTCACGGATGAATTTGTTGGCAAAATGATGACACTAGAGGGGGGTGAATAGTATATTTACTAATTCAATTAGCCTAAATTCACTTTTAAACGTTTACTTAGATTGGTTTAGGCAATTTGCAATTCGATGATTATATGCGGAAGCGATAAATGATAAGGCAATAAAAATAAGCAATAATAATAATGCAAACACAAGATATTTATAGTGGTTCGGCCTCAATGCCTACTCCACTACCTTTTCACCAGAGAGACGCACTCTCGACCTAAGGCACTTCCACACCCGGAAGTCACCGCCTTCTTATCGAAAGTCCTCTTCCACCTCAACCCTAAGGGACAACTAAACTAATCCTAGTAAACACCACGTTTACACAAGTGGCTTTACTCTTTTTCACTAAGGATACCACTTCCACAAAAGATCTAACACAAGGTCTTTACACGCACAGATAAAATAGTTAAAATAATAAAAAAATTACAATTGAAAAGAGCTTAATATAAAACCAATAGTAAATGCTCCTTTCACAGCCTTAGAACCTCCAACTCGCCGAGGGAATAGCTCGAGCAAATTTCCGAGTTGAGGAGCATAGTGTGCGTAAGAAGGTGTTCACGGAAGTAACAGAGCGCGCTTCAATTTTTCTTTGGAAGGCTTAAGTCCCTTCTTAAATGCTCAATAAAATATGTAGAAATCAGGAAAGAAGATTAAATGAAGTATATGAGGGTGTTTTTATACCCTCGTGAAGAAATGGCTATTCAACGGATAGAAAACTATCCATTACAGGCCGTTGGTCGATTGGTCGGTCAACCGACTAGTCGACCGGTCATTCGACCGTTTCATTTTTCTCTCTGGTCGGTCGACCGCCCAGACGCAAGATCGCGCGATTTCTTCTTCGGTCGACCGCCAACCTTACTGCCTATTTCAGGCCTCTGTCGGTCGACCGACCGGTCGACCGAAGTAGCCACTACCTGTTTTAGGCAGTGTTCGGTCGACCGACCGATCGACCGACAAGGCTACTGCCTGATACCTTACCCTATTCGATCGACCGCCCAGTCGACCGAATTTAGGCTGAGATTTGTTTCTTCAACCAATTTTCTTTCGCGCTTCATTTTCGGGTTTCGGCTTTCAACGACCATCAACTGGGAGAGCTTTCATGTGATCTTTGAGCCCGTCCAATGCATCTTTGGTGCACTCGTCGTTCTTCGAGAAACTTCTGCGATGAACCCGAGCGCGACGATCAATTTCGATTTCTTCGATATTTCCGATCAAGGACATCGAACGCTAAGTGATATGGAACCTGAAATATATTTTCAATGAAATCATTAGTCTCATGTTTGTTATCATCAAAACCATCAAAACCAAGATTAAGGCTAAGGTTGAAAACCTAAAGCCAACAATCTCCCCATTTTTTATGATGACAAACATCCATAAGAAAATATATTCATTTAAAGCATAGAGGATATCAACTAAGGGATTTCTCCCCCTATCAACATGCATATCTATAAGAATAAACTCTCCCTATCTATATGCATGGATTTCCTATATTTTCCTCCCATTTACCTATACTTTTCTCCCCATTTTAACTATACATTTCTCCCCCTTTATACCTAAACTCTTCTCTCCCCCTTTTGACATCAATCAAAAAGGGCGAGAAAGGTCAATCTAATCAAATGGATAAAACACAATTATTTTTTAGTTGAGACTCTGAGTATTTTTCATGAAACATGAAAATCTCAACCAAAGGGATGGAAAACAAGTAATTAACATGAAACTTAATTCATACATGATATGTTCAAGACACAATAGGAATTCAAAATTAAGTCATGTATGATCTCAAGATGAATATTGTTTCTTTTTCATTATATTTTTAAATTTCATTCAAACTTTCAAAATATAAAGATATAGTCATTTAAATCATGTATATCAAGTTTGAAATGAACCTAATGTCATTTGATCCAAATATGAATTTAGCATGTTTTCATTTGAAATAAACATGAGAACTATGAAAATGCTAAGTCTCAATTTTGCTATCTACTCATGTTTTCTCAAACTTATGCATCTAGACATTAAACATGAGAAAATCTAAGTCCATGAATCAAGTTTGGGCTTAAGATGAAGTTTTTGAGTTATTTTGTTGACTTAGGTCAACCTATACTTAAAGTTTTTTTAAAAAAAATCAAACTTTTAGGTTTATACAAAGTCATATCTTTAATGAAAAACTTTTGAAACTAATTTTTGGATGAAAATTTTGATACCAATTATTGAATGGTCATTTGAGATGTATGTATCAAGTTTGAACTCAAAATGAATTTTCTAAGTTCATTTTTCATCCTATATTATTTTCAAATAAACAAATGGATCCTAGCTATCATCCAAAATATCAAAATCATTTCTAGGAATGATTTTACTCAAGAAATTGTGTGAATGATATTAGAAATTGAATCCAAATGGTATACATGAGTTTCCATTGAAATTTTGAAGAAAAATCAAAGTATCGGAAAGATTAGCGTTTCAAGAATGATGATACTTTGTGTTTTGAAATCCAACTTCAAAAATTCACTTTAAATCCAATTCTTGATGAAACTTTTTAAAATTTTTACTGATAAAACTAGATTTTTCAATGAATGTGTAGTTTTAAGAATCATCTAAAAAGGATTTTTCTATATTTTCCTAGAAATAACTAAAATTAGTGATACCAATTGTTGAACAAATGACAATTCCATAATTTTTCGGTTATTTTCAAAGAATGCTTAGTTTTCACTCAAACTTTTATGACACCACATAATGGTCATGTAAAGAGTGTATGTCATGTTTGAGGTGAAAATTATATCCTTAAGTCAAGATATCAACCTAGCATGGTTTCATTCAAAACTAAACTAGTTTTAATGAAACTTGCTCAGTTTCAATCTTAATATTTACTCATGATTTTTCAAATTTAAACCTATGGATACTTAACATGAGTAAATCTGAACATATTTCTCAAATATGGATCATAAATGAGACCTTTAAGTCAACTTGTTGACTTGGGTCAATATAGTTCAAAGAGAGGTAAACATGAATTAACCTCTATGTCATTTTATCCATATTCATATGAATTTTTCACTCTAAATGCATGGAAATATATCATACCTATTTCTAAACATGTTTATGAAGTTTGGACTTAAAATCAAGTGTCTAAGTTAATTTGTTGACTTGGGTCAAACCTTTTAAGCTTAAGTCCACTAATGTGATCTAATTATCACATTTTCATCTACACATGAATTTTTAAGATTGAATACCTACAATCATATCATGTGTGTTTAAACATGTTTGTTTAATGTTTACTCAAAATGAGGTCTCTAATATGAGTTTTAACCTAGAGCAAGTTTCATTCAATCAAGATATCATAAAATTG
Organism: Canna indica; assembly: GCA_034359265.1. Classification (NCBI taxonomy): domain Eukaryota; kingdom Viridiplantae; phylum Streptophyta; class Magnoliopsida; order Zingiberales; family Cannaceae; genus Canna; species Canna indica. Next base: position 22,422,675 of record CP136895.1, on the reverse strand, counting down.
CCTAAGTTATCAAAACATTTTCCTACTCATGAAATTTCATACATATATCATGCAACATCAATCATGAGTATAGAGACATCATTAAACATGAAAATTCAATTATTTTTCAAAAAAATTTGCAAAATAAAATTCATATATTTTTTTTGAAAATTTGCCCGACTTTTTCATTTCCTTTTAGATAGCATATCCTCTCAATTCTTAATTTGCAACTAGGCTTCATTAGTATCATAATGAAATAATAAGACTAATAGCAAGCTAATATACTAAGTAGCAAAGATTTAATGCAAAGTTTCAAATAAAAACCTTAACCTATGCTAGATAGTAGAGATTCATTTTAAATGAAAGATTTTACCATAATATCAAAATGAATCTAAGAGATCTTAAGATGTGAACTATTTGAAGGATAAGATCTCTAAGCATGTTTAACTAGTTTGGACTTTAAAAAATGTCTCTAGCATCAATCTAGAGCAAGTTTCACTCAATGAAATTTGCCTAAGTGTTAAGATTCTACCTACTCATGAGAATTCAAAGGTTTAACATGCAATTCTAATCATGAGTATAGAGACACCAATCAACCATGAAAATTGAGATATTAGACTAGAAATATGCAATAACCAAAAACATACATCATCCATGAATTTAGCCAAACTTTTCATTCTAATTAGCCTTCCTAAAATAAACTTATAACTTGCAAGTAAGCTACACTAATATTTTTAGAGAAAAAATATAGCTACTTAGCAAGATAACCAAACTAAAAAGCAAAGAGAAGCATCAAATATCATTATAAAAGTTCACTTTGCTAAATAGTTCTAAATTCATTTTTAATAAAATCAAGACATATCAAAACGAATTTTAAGAGATCACAAGAATAATAAATGAAAAATATGATCTTCAACCCTTCATATTGGTTGAAAACCGAAAGGCCATAATGTACCTACGATTTAGAACCACAAGGTCGCTTAGGCACATTACAGGCCACCTGGGTCTCCGAAGAGACCGGGAAATCAAAAATCAAAAACGTTTTTAAAATATATTAAGAGCGGGAAAAACAACTCAAATTAAGCATATATCAACACTCTAACTTAAATAGAACAAACCAAAGAAGGAGATGATACGAAATATACCTAGATGCCAATTTCCATACTTTAGGCATCATGATGATTCAAAGTTGCAACCTCTTGGAGATTTCTCATTTAGATCCAAGGTCAACTTCAATTCTTCACTTCTCTTTACCCTTGTGTGGTGCCTCCCCCTACAAAAGAGCATGAGATCTTTGGTACCCAAATGGCTTTGGGTCCTTGGGGGTTATAGGGCTTAGGAATCCAAAGTGTCCTAGCAACACTTGAATTTTTTTTAATGCGCAATCATAAATAGCATGCCCAAATACACCACAACAAAAGCAATGTCCATTAAATTTCTTTTTATTTTTGTTATGGACATGAGATTTATTTTTAGAATGCTTATCATTTGACACATGATGAGTATGAGCATTCTTGAAAGAAACATTTGTATTTCTAGAATTCTTAGAAGATGAATTGCTAGATAAATTATTGACTTTCTTATTTAGACAAACAACCTCATTTTTCAAATCATTCATTGATCTTTGAATAGCATGCAATTGAGTTTTTAGCATGCTATTTTCATTCTTTAAATTTTCATTTTTATGTTTCAAGTCATTAACTTCTAGAGTTAATGTATCATGGCAAGGATCAATCATGTTAGTTTTCAATTTTTCATTTTCACTCTTCAAATCATTATTTTCATTTTTCAAATCCATATTCTCACTTTTTAAGTCTTCAATTTCAATCTTAAAATTGTCACGGAAAGAATTAACAACACTAGTATTCAATTTATCTTTCTCTAATTCATGCACATGAGAACTAAGTCCTTTTTTTTTTCTTTAATTTTTTATTTTCCTTATTCTTTTTCACAAGCAAGGCATACATTTTTTGATATTCCTCAACTAGTTCCTCATATGGCATGTCAAATGAACTAGAGGAGCTATGACTATCATTATCAATGAAATTTTTATCATTACAAGAGGTGGAGGGATTTACCTCATTTTTGAATCCCATGAGGCACAATTGAGAAGTATCTCTATTGTCATGATGAGAGGATGCTTCGAAGGACTCGGAGGACGATGTAGAAGCATTTGGCGTCTTCCTTACTTTATTTTTCAATAGTGGGCAATTCTTCTTGATATGCCCCTTCTCCTTGCACAAATGGCAAATCACTTTTCTTTTCCGATTTCTTGTGCTCTTATGACTAGAGACACTATGAGCTTCAAAAACCATGTTAGAATTGGGTTGATGACAATTGTCATCACTCCCTTCATCAAATATATTAAGCTCTTTGGTTTTTGCATAATTATAGAGCATATTTAAGGTAGCCCAAATATCGAAAGCGGAAGTGCAATGCATGATATTTTCAAAAATCTTATCATCCAAAGAACAAAATATACAATTTGTAGCTTTAGCATTTAATTCAAACATATCAATTTGTTCTTGGGTCCATGCATTTATATTTTCCTTAGGTTCAACATATTGGATTTTTACCATCTTAAAAATACCTAAACCTTGGGTCTTTAGAAAGGTGTACATCCTAGATTTCTATAGATCAAAGTTCGAGGCATTGAAACTAGGAGGTGTGGAAACAACCGACTCTAGAGCCATTTCAAGATCGAGATAAGGTGTAGAAGAGATGGTGAAATCTCAAGCTACGAACCCGCTCTGATACCAAATGTTGACGGAATGGCGTCACTAGACGGGGGGTGAATAGTGTGTTTACTAATTTAATAAGCCTAAATCCACTTTTAAACGTTTACTTAGATTGGTTTAGGGAATTTGCAATTCGATGATTATATGCGGAAGCGATAAATGATAAGGCAATAAAAACAAGCAATAATAACAATGCAAACACAAAATATTTATAGTGGTTCGGCCCCAATGCCTACTCCACTACCTAAGCACCCCGCTTAGGATTTCCAAACTAGTTTTACTAGATTAATTTACATTTCCCTTACACACGAGGACTTTTCACCGAAGAGACGCACTCTCGACCTAAGGCACTTCCACACCCGGAAGTCACCGCCTTCTTATCGAGAGTCCTCTTCCACCTCAACCCTAAGGGATAACTAAACTAATTCTAGTAAATACTACATTTACACAAGTGGCTTTACTCCTTTTCACTAAGGATACCACTTCCACAAAAGACCTAACACAAGGTCTTTACACGCACAGATAAAATAGTTAAAATAATAATAAAATTACAATTGAAAAGAGCTTAATATAAAACCAATAGTAAATGCTCCTTTCACAGCCTTAGAACCTCCAACTCGCTGAGGGAATAGCTCGAGCAAATTTTCGAGTTGAGGAGCAGAGTGTGCGCAAGAAGGTGTTCGCGGAAGTAACAGAGCGCGCTTTAATTTTTCTTTGAAAGGCTTAAGTCCCTTCTTAAATGCTCAATAAAATCTGTAGAAATCAGGGAAGAAGATTAAATGAAGTATATGAGGGTGTATTTATACCCTCGTGAAGAAACAGTTGTTCAACGGATAGAAAACTATCCGTTACAGGCCGTCGGTCGATTGGTCGATCGACCGGTCATTCGACCGTTTCATTTTTCTCTCTAGTCGGTCGACCGACGGGTCGATTGCCCAGACGCAAGATCGCGTGATTTCTTCTTCGGTCGACCGACTCGATTGCATCTTTGGCTTATATGCAGGTCGGTCGATCGCTCGGTCGACCGCCAACATTACTGCCTATTTCAAGCCTCTGTCGATCGACCAACCGACCGGTCGACCGAAGTAGCCACTGCCTATTTTAGGCAGTGTTCGGTCGATCGACCGGTTGACCGACAAGGCTACTGCCTGATACCTTACCCTATTCGGTCGACCGCCCAGTCGACCGAATTTAGGCTGAGTTTATTTCTTCAGCCGATTTTCTTTCGCACTTCGTTTCCAGGTTCCGGCTTTCAACGACCATCAACTTGGAGAGCTTTCATGTGATCTTTGAGCCCTTCCAATGCATCTTTGGTGCACTCATCATTCTTCGAGAAACTTCCGCGACGAACCCGAGCGCGACAATCAATGTCCTTCCGATTTCTGATTTCTCTGATATTTCCGATCGAGGACATCGAACGCTAAGTGATATGAAACCTGAAATATATTCTCAATGAAATCATTAGTCTCATATTTGTTATCATCAAAACCATTAAAACCAAGATTAAAGCTAAGACTGAAAATCTAAAGCCAACAGAATTTTTCAAAGCCTATTGGTCATCCATTTCAGATGTCTTTATGAATTGTATCTATGATTTTTACAACAACTCTTCCATCCCTCTTGATTGGAATAAGACCCTACTTACCTTCATTCCTAAATCCAAGCATCCTACTCAAGTTAAAGATTATAGGCCTATTGCTCTCTGCAACCTCTCCTATAGGATTCTCTTAAAATCAATTGCCAAAAGATTTCAACCACTTCTTAATTCTATTATTTCTAATAAGTAATTTGCTTTCCCCAAAGGTAGGTCTATTCAAGACAATATTCTTCATTGCTCAAGAATTAGCCCACTCTATTCATAATTCTAAAAGTGTTGCCCCTAATATTCTAATTAAAATTGATTTAGATAAAGCTTTTGATAAACTTTTCTGGAATGTCTATCTTTCATGTCTTATATTCTTTTGGTTTTCCGCATCAATTCATTAACTGGATTAACTCTTGCATCTCTACTGCTACCATTTCCTGCCTCATTAATGATACAACTTCTCACTTTTTCCTTCAATCAGGGTGTTAGGCAAGGGGATCCCATTTCCCCTTACCTCTATATTCTTGTAGCACAAACCCTTTCCAACCTCTTAAATACTGCTACAAATCAAAACAAGCTAACCCCTTTAAAAATTAAGAATTCCTTTTCTTTTACTCATACGATGTTTGCTAATGACCTGCTTCTTGGCTTCCGAGCCAATAAGAAGAGTATCAACACCATTATGAAAATCCTCCATACCTATAGTACCCTCACTGGGCAGAGTGTTAATTACTCTAAATTTAAAATTTATTTCCCTCGTAACACACACACACACACCCCTTTCTATTAAAAATAGAATTTGCTCCCAACTCAACATGAAGTGTGGTTGCTTTTCTTTTAAATGTCTAAGTGCTATGATTGCCTCTAGGAGTGTTGATTAATTATGTCCTCAACTCCATTCCCCTACGTTCACTCTCAATCTCCTGGATTAACTCCTCCACTATTGAGAAGATCACTAGAATTATTTAGGCATTTCTTCTGGTTTGGCTTTAAGGATAATAAGAACCTCCATTTAATTAACTAGAATACTCTTACTCTACCTAATAAATTTGGTGGTCTCAATATTCATGACATCTTCCTTAAAAGTCAAATCATGCAAGCAGGGGCGGAGCCAATGTACTGTCAGGAGGGGCAATTGCCCCTCCTGACATTGGTCTCTAATTGCCCCTCCTGACATTGGTTTCCCCCTTTAATTTATATTAAATATATATAGTAATATATATTATAGATATGAGTATTTAGTTATATTTGCCCCTCCTAAAAATATTTTTTATCGTATAATTATCTTTCTGATATGCGATTTTATATTTTGCCCCTCCTGAAATAATTTTCTGGCTTCGCCCCTGCATGCAAGCCATTAGAATTCAACATTATCTCAATAATTCTGACACTTCCGGTTAATCTTGTTAAAGCTAAATACCCACCTTTAACTTTCAGAGCCTCTTGTTCTTCCCGTAACTCCTCTTGGGCCTAGAAACTTTTCAAAAGCTTAGAGATGATTTTATTCAAATTATTGGCAATGACTCTAATACTTCTATTTTGCATGATAGATCGTGTTCTGATATACTTCTTGCTTTTAAACTTTCTATGATTGATCATGTGCCTTTATTTGATTGCAGCAATGTTAATTTATTAATTTCCAACAAAAGTTAGAACTCTCGGTTGAGTTTGTAGTACTTTAATCGGACTCTTTGGAAATTCATCTCACATATTTAGTTGTCGTTAAACCCTAATGTTGATACATGAGCTTGGAAAGTTGAGGCTTCGGGGAATGTTACCATGAAATCAGACTATTCTTTCCTTAGAAGTCCTGATCTAGTTGGTATGCATAACTAACATCTTTGGTCTGCTTTATGGAAATTAAAAATTCCCCCAAAGGTCATCCTCTTATGTTGGAAACTTTTACACAATCGTCTTCCTCTTAAAACGTACCTTTCACATATTGGTATCCTTACTAATGACCTTTGTCCTTTATGTAACATCACTCCTAAAACTTTAACATATTTTTTTCTTTATTGCTCCTGTGCTTCATCTATTTGGGACACCCTTCAAACCCATCTCCCATTTGATTTCTCTAGACTCCATAATTGGGCTAATGGGTCGTGGTTACTTGACCCTGACTCTCATTCAAAAATCTTTTCATTTCGTTGTATTATTGTCTATACCTTCTTGTTCACCTGGTACGCTAGGAATGAGAAGGTTAATTTCGTTAGGCAGCTTCGCCCTTCAAGCCTCGTGCCCCGCATTATGTCCCATCTACGAGAATACTTGAGTCCCAAGATGTCTAAGGGAAATTTAAATCAACCAATCTATATTAAGTGGATTCTCCTTGAGCCTGGTTACACTAAAATTAACTACGATGGTTCGGTCCTTAATTCTGATACTGCCTTTTCTTTTATTGTTCATGACTCCATCGGAGTCTGTTTATATTCTGAGACTTGTTACTTTCACACTTCTTCTCTTGTACAAGCTGAGGCTATGGCTATTCTCCGAGGTCTTCAGTTTGCTGCTCATAGTCACAGTACAATTGAGATTGTGCAATTCTTATTGACTTGATCCAATGCAGGGCTTCTTCCCCTATGTTAGATCCTACTTTACATCAAACTTATGTGCTCTTACCACTTTTTCAGTCCTCTAAATTCTCTTTTATATTTCGAGAATGTAACAAAGGGGCCCAAAGGGCTGCAAATTATGTTAGGCTGTCCAGGACGACAAATGTTTGGCCGCCCATTAGGCCACCTGAGCAAGAATTTGTTGTATTTTGACCCTTGCAAATCTTTTAGCGTCCAATAAGTAATTTTATTTTTTAAAAAAAAATATATATTGTCAACATAAATTACCAAATAGATAAATGAAGCATCCTCAAGCTTATGCTATCCTAGATTTTTAGACATCATAAATTACCAACATAAATTTTTTTTTTAATAAAAATAAAAAGTCACAATAGATGATCATACTAAGAATCAAATCCTATATCTCTAGACAGCATACAACATGTTGCCACCAATTATGCTACCCACAATTGGCAATACAAGCATCATAATTGCATCTACTATAACCATGAGTAATCATAAAAGTGTAAAACTTTTTTATACCATTGTCTAAAACTTTTTTATACCACTGTCTCAAGAATTGTTTCGGACCATATAATTAGGGGTGAGCATCGGTCGGGTCGGGTCAAAACCCTATCCGACCCGAATAACCTGAATCCGAATAAGGAGGCTCCTACACCATCCAACCTGATTAACCCGAATAAAATCGGGCCCCGACCTGATTAATCCGAATTTAATTTAAAAAATAAAAATCAAAATCAAAATTCATAATTATAAAAGGCAAGAATTTTGAAAATAGTGAAAATAATTTTTAAAATATGACTCCATTAGAAGTTGAACTTAAAACCACTTAATCTTCACTATAAATCTTTTAACCACCAAGCCAACATCTATTATTACTATAATTTACATGATATATATATATATATATATATATATATATATATATATATATATATATATTTCGGGTTGGGTCAGTATATTAGGGTTTTCATCCGACCCGACTTACTCAAATAATCCGACCCGAATTAAATTTTCGAATCAATTTTTTCGAACTATTCAGATCGGTTCGGATTTTGCTCACCCTTACCTATAATGACTTATTTAATCAACATACATAGTCTTTCTTGAATTTAATTACAAAACTATGTAGTTGTTGCATATAATTTTTTTCTTCTAATTTGCCACGTAAAAAGATCATTTTGGTATCCATTTGCTCAAGCTCCAAACTTCCGCTAGCAATCAAACTAGAATGTCACATTTTTTCCTTACCTAATTTGATGTATTCATTTAAATATTAATTAATTAAAATTTGTTCCAATCCAATTTTAATATAATGACAATACATAATTTAAAAAATATAAATAATAAATTAATCTATCAATTTCGTAGATTCGAATTTTGAGAAGGAGAAATTCTCAAAATCGAATTTGAAAATTGAAAATTCTCAAAACCGAAATTGAATAGATCGGATACTCATTTTACTCCTGGCCAAAGTCTCTAACCAATTAGAGACTTTGGTCAAAAATTTATATATATATATATATATTAAAAATAATTTAAATTTATAAAATATTTTTTATGATAAAAATAAAATATTAGAAAATATAAAATATATTTTTCAAACTCTCTAATGTATTAAAGACTTTTGCACAAAGTCTATAAATTTAAATTTAAATTAAAAATTATGAAATATTTTGATGTAAAATAATTTTTTGGATCATGGTACCTCTTTTGTATCATTAAAAAATTATTTTATGAATTCAAATATTTTTTTAAAAAAATTATGAAGTTATTATAGAATTTGCACAAAAATCTTTAATGAGTTAGATACTTTTATTTATAATAATTTTATAATTATAAAAAATAAAATTTAATTCATAAAAAATATATATGTGATATAAAAGATGTGCTAGAGTCTATCAAAATATTTTGGACAAAAAATATTTTACTATTTTTAATTAAAAATTAATTTTATAGACTTTGGGCAAAAGTCTATAATAATTTTATAATTTAAAAAAAATTAATAAAATATATTTTTTAATATAAAAGATGTGTTGTAATTCAAAAAAAAATATTTCATCAAAAATATTTCACAATTTTTAATTTAAACTTAGATTTTTAACTTTGTGCAAAACTCTCTAATGAATCAGAGAGTTTGAAAATATATTTTTTAGACTCTAACACCTCATTTTTATTATAAATATTTTTTATAAGTTAAAATTATTTATATATATATTTATATATGTTTATATTTTTTTTAAAATATTTTTAACCAAAGTCTCTAATTAGTTAGAGATTTTGGCCCAGAGGAAAAATGAGTATTCGATTCACTCAATTTCGATTTTGAGAATTTTCAAACTTCAAATCCGATTTTTAAAAAAAAATTCTTTCCGAAATTTGTATCCGAGAAATTACTGTTAATCTATAGGAAATTCATCTCATTCCTTATTAAATGTCGACTTTGAGATAAAAACAAAAAATATAAAAATCAAAATATGAAAAAATTATTGTTAAAATTATAATAAAATTAAAAACCTAACCAAATTAAAAGCTAAAAAAATGAAACTCTCTTCCATGGAACATGAGTTTGTTCTTTTTTTTTAATTACAAGCTAGTGGAGTTTCATAATGGCAAATCTTCCGCGACCTAAAATGCGGGAGAAAAAATTGACATGATTAGTTTACACCCCTGTGCTCAAATACTACATCTTTGGAACCAATGATTTGGAGTGGAGGAGGCAAATAGAAGGTAGTGGATTAAGTCACCCACTTTAATTTAAAATATACTAAAATTGTATCTAAAGTTTTATACAATTAATAATGAACTCAGAACTCATTATCATCCACTTGTAATTAAGTGTGCTCCTTAATTAAGCCCATAATAAAGAAACCCATAAAGTTTTAATCATTTATCAACTTAACAGAATTGTAAAAAGGTAAGTCAAATATTAGCTTGATTAAGTTCAATTGCATTCATAAGTGAACTACATTAGAGTGTAGTCTTACCTATTCAATAAAATTTAGGACCGAGCGAATCTGAGTATCTTATATTTTTTATGATACCTGGTATAAGACCGATTCTTATGTTTTGAAATCAGACCATATCCTATTGGAACCTATAATCGAATCTTGCCTGAAATCACAGGTTCCGATTCCAATTTTGATTCCGAGTATTCCTATTGGAATATGTTCATTTACAGATTTTAGGGTATAAGTTCTAAATATCCTGTTGGAACTTGTTCATTTACAGGTTCCAGAATAGATTCTAACATGTTCCAAAATAAGTTTGAGAACAGATTTCAACAGATTCCAGAATAGATTTCAACATATTCCAATCAATTCTAACAGAGTACAGGTTACGGGTATTGATTTAGGTTCCGTGTACTCGATGTGTTGGACCCAGAACGGGAACTGATTTTAACCGATTTTAATCGGTTCTGAGTCTATCTGGTACCTATATACACCCCTAATAAATTTTTGTAATCTTTTTAATGCATTAATTTAGAAAAGGAAATCTGGTTCAATCCCTGTGAATAGGTGTTTCTCACTCAGTCAGCTTTCTACCAAAAGCCACAAGGATAACAATTTTAACGGTGACACAGGAAATTCATGCAAGTTTGTTCAAATTCCATACACAAACCTCTATTATATCTGTATAATTTAACTTTACTCATCGAGAGCTTAAATTTATTCAGAAGCTGATTGATTTCTGAAAAGAAAAAAAAAATACTTCAATATCTTATCATCAATTCAAAAACAATTTATCTTCTTTCTTGAACAAAATGACGAATGAGGAGAAAAAGACAAACCACTTTTTCCCCTACAAAAGCAGCCTCACTCTATAATCCTCACCATTTCACTTGCTACATTTTCCGTAGCAAACCAGCTTGCTTTTGTTTCCCTTTCCATCTTCCTCCTCCTTGCAAATACTTCCACTCTCTCCCCAGTCATTCATTTTGTTTTCTTTCAAGTGATGAAGGTCAGTTTTCTTTTCTTTCAAGTAATTATTTCCTTTGTTTACTGAATGATCTATCTTGAACCAGGATTAGGGAAACCAGTTTTGATTGGATTTTTGTCATTATATATCTTTGTGGCTTCTTGCAGATTTTTCTAAAGATAGTGAGCAAGAATCATTCTTCTCTTTATTCTTGTAGAGTTATTCTGATGAAATTTCTACTTTTTCTTCTTGTAAGTGGATTTGGGGATCTTGAGAAAGGCCCTGATCCTGCTTTTGTTATCAGTGATCTTTAATCAGACAACCATTTTTTCTTAAGAAGGAAACCCTAGAATCTATATTCTTCATTGTCTTAAAGTTATCGTGATTTTTATTTTTATTTTTTTTCCTTAAAATTTGCAAGTTCTTATGATTTGTGGCTCACAACTTGCAGAAGATTGTGTTGAAGCTGGACTTGCATGATGACAAGGACAAGCAGAAAGCCATGAAGGCTGTCTCTACCCTTCAAGGCATCATCTTCTGTTCCTCTTCTTCTTCCCTGTTTTCCCCTATTCCATTTTTGCACTATGCATTATTGTTTGATTGTTGATGCTACAATGACTGGTCTTCATCCCATTGTGCTGAGCAGGGATTGATTCCATTGGAATGGACATGAAAGAAAGAAAATTAACCGTGATCGGATCGGTTGATCCTGTAAAAATAGTTATCAAGCTGAGAAAATTCTGGCACACAAATGTGGTGTCCATTGGTCCTGCCAAGGAGGAGAAGAAGGAAGAGCCTAAGAAGGAGGAACCAAAGGAGGAGCCAAAGAAGGAAGAAGCAAAGGAGGAGAAGAAAGAAGAGAAGAAAGAAGAGAAGAAAGAAGAGAAGAAAGAAGAGCCCAAGGAGGAGAAGAAAGAGGAAGGGAAGGAGGAGAAGAAAGAGGAAGGGAAGGAGGAGGATCAGCCCAAGAAGGAGAAGAAAGAGCAGCCCCCCCACCATGAGCCACCAATCATAGCAGAGTTGGCCAACCCTTACAAAACCTACTACAATCCTTACATGACAACACACTACTACTATGTGCAGAACCCACAAGAGAATCCAAATTCTTGTAGTATTATGTGATCATCATCAACCAGATGCAAAGATAAGGTATAAAATGGTGTGTAAAGTCTTTGAGATCAACAACTAGTGGTCCTGTGTATATTATGGTAGGGCTGCTTAAAGTGATCTCTCCTCTGTTAAGGTCTATGTGAGCAAATAAGTGACAAGCTTTGATTCCTTGACAGCTCCTTGTTCAAGGTCCTTGATGAAAGTTTTGATGCTAAATGCATCTGTTTATGTATGTATCAGAAAAAGGGTCCAGATATCATTTCTTAATAATCGTAATCTCTTCTTCTTCTGTTCTACCTTTTCAGTTAAAATTGTTATCATTCATTAGTTGGAATCATATCTTCCAGAAGCTCTACCCCAAAAAATGTTCATCATTTTCTTGATGTCTTGTTGTTGGTTATCTTGATACCGTCATGACAGGACTGAGGATCATCTTTTGTCCACATGCAATGTCGGAGAGGAAACCTTCTTTTCATTTCCATATTATGGTTAAACCACAGTACATTAGAAATTACCAAACTCCCTGGAGCGGAAATTGGACCCAAAAAATGATCCAGATCAGCACATGTTGACATGGATTGTATACCATTCAAATCAGGAAACGTACTAAAATATTCTTGATGTTTTTATTAAAAAATGTCACTCAAGTTAATTTTCTTTAATTGCTACTTAATAGAGATGCTGACTAGAATGTTGACTATACACGTGGTGCACATGTAGAGAACAACTCGTCACGCACAAATACTAAAATGTCATTGACGTTTTCACTAGGGTACTAAAGCTCCTATCGATTGCTTTGGAGTTAAAGTGACACTCAAAATAACTTCTGTTAACTGGGATTTAACGGAAATGATATTGATGTTGACTTTACACATGACGTACATATAGAGAACGAATAAAATGTGGGTAGACTTGACAATTTTAGGTCATCTCCGTTAAATCTCAATTAACGGAAGTTAGTTTGGATATCATTTTTGTACCATTTTTAATAATTTTATTAATATTTTAATTTCAAAATAAATGATATAAATATTTTAGTACCTGATGTAAATTTTAAGGATATTTTAATATCTTTTCTCGTTCAGATTCAGACAATTCATGAGGTTTGGACAAGTAATTATTCTTTCCTTGTTTTAAGAATATATAAAAGTAAAAAAAAAAAAAACAATTAGCTGCTAGAACAGACAAGACAGTCCACAGAGAAACTGAGCTCTGCTCTTATCCCTTCACATTTTGTCCAATGATGTTTTATTATTCTTTACCTAAATTGATTGAATAAAATATTTTAGTCGATAACCATGACCTAATTAACACAGGGGTAAATTAAATTTCAATTTAGATCCTCTTATTCGACAAAAACAAACCTAAATGACATCACAATTGTTTGCAATTTGCATGCCTATATGTAATGTTGTTTGGACGACCCAATCTTTCATAAGCAAATCCAACACGTTGCCGACTCATGCAAACGTAATTAATTGGTGGCATGCCAGTCTACGTGGAATCCAACGCATGCAGATTAATTAATCCATAATTTGGAATTAAATGGGGACAGGGCCATTAATTTCAACTGAGTCACTGTGTCGGGCGAAGCAATCGGTGGGACGAGTCACATGATCGGACCCGGTAAAGTACAAGAGTCCACCGGAGGCTGACGTGGAAGGGGTCCACTTTCAGTTGAGAGTCTTCTTTGGTGGACTGCTTTTGTCAATGCGCTTTTTCCATGGGCGGTGGACGCATAATTGCCCTATATGTGGCCTATTGGGGAAGAATGAGATGTTTCATCCAATTTGTAAGTGTGAGTTGATTGCATTCATCGATCCATTTTTAGAACAGCAATTTATCATATTCGAATTTTGAAAATAAAAAATATTCGAATTTTAAAATTAAAAAAATTTTAAAATCAAATTTGAAGATTTAAAATTCTCCAAATCAAAATTTAATAGATCAAATACTTATATTATCTCTGGCCCAAATCTCTAACCAGTTAATTTTGGTCAAAAATTAAAAAATATAATAAATAATAATAATTTTAATTTATAAAATACTTTTTATGATAAAAATGAGATATTATAGAATAAAAAATATATTTTTCAAACTCTCTAATGTATTAAAGATTTTTGCACAAAGTCTATAAATTTAAACTTAAATTAAAAATTATAAAATATTTCGATGTAAAATATTTTTTGGATCATAGTACATCTTTTGTATCATTAAAAAGTTATTTCATGAATATAAATATTTTTTAAAAAAAATTATAAAATTATTATAGACTTTGCATAAAACTCTTTAATGAGTTAGAGATTTTTATTTATAATAATTTTATAATTATAAAAATAAAATTTAATTCACACAAGAAATATATGTGATATAAAAAATGTGCTAGAGTCTATCAAAATATTTTTGACAAAAAATATTTTACTATTTTCAATTAAAAATTAATTTTATAGACTTTGGGCAAAAGTCATTAGAGACTTTTGCCCAAAGTCTATAATAATTTTATAATTAAAAAAAATAATAATAAAATATTTTTAAAATATAAAAGATGTGTCGTGGTTCAAAAAAATATTTTTTCATCAAAATATTTCATAATTTTTAATTTAAACTTAGATTTATAAACTTTGTGCAAAACTCTCTAATGAATTAGAGAGTTTGAAATTTTATTTTTTAAGACTATAACACCTTGTTTTATTATAATTTTTTATATATAAATTAAAATTATTTTTTAATATTTTATATATATATATATATATATATTAATTTTTAACCAAAGTCTTTAATGGGTATTCGATCCAGGGATAAAATGAGTATCTGATTTATTAAATTCTGATTTTAAAAATTTTAAAATTTAAAATTGGATTTTAAAAAAGTCTCATTCTCAAAATCTGAATTTGATAAATTACCGTGTTTAGAGTTGAAGTGTGCGGAGAGTTATTGCACTTAAATTTATAACTCCAATTGAAAGTACAAAAAATGTTCTGTTTATTATTAATAAAAGAAGGGGACTTTTGCAAAATTTGCTCTTTCAAAACTTCATAAAAATTCTATATATATCCTTGTAAATTATACATCTAACGTAAATTTACAAGCTCCAGTTAAAATTATGTAATCATAGTTAGTTAATTACTTTTTGAAATTTAAATAATTTAAGTATACAAATTTCTTTAATACTTAAGTGTGAGGTCTTATCTTCGGATAGAATCTCTTAATGGAATAGGCGTGTCCTCTCTCAATGGAATAGGATAAGTCTAGGCAGACTTAGGACAACCTTAAGAAAATAAATAGTAGTATTTTCCTTCTAGAATCTCTTGAGTATGATACTACTTTTCGGAATAGGGTAGAGCCTAAGATTTTATAAAAATAGCAAACTCATGATGGTAAAATTAATTTGGTGCATTCTATTGTTTCTAATCAAAATGTTTTGTTTTAAATCTAAATTTATATAATTTTAAATTGAAATTATGTTAAAAAATATTAAAAATATTAAAAAAAATTGATAGACTATTCTATTTATATATAATAATATATAAAAATATAAAATTTTAATTTTAAACTTTTTTATTTATAAAACCACGAAATATATATTAATATATTAAAATATAAAATTTAATTTAATTTAATTTTTATTTTTAAAACCACATTTTAACGGTGCAAAACACGGGTACTACAACTAGTATATATTATAATATTATACTTCAAAATATAATAAATCATTTATCAATATCTTTGTTATAATATAATAAAATATAGTATTTATATCAACAAAAATGTCATATATAATTTGAAATGTTGAAAATATTTTTTTTAAGTAGAAATACAATTTTAAAATATAATATATTTAATTATTTTTTAAATAATAGTTTTTGTAGTTATATTTTCTTTTGAAGAAGGCCCATAAAGGGAACTGCAAGGGTGGCCCATTTTCCACAACTACTTCTATATCTTCTTTTGATGCCCTCGAATCCTCGATATCTCGTTTCTTTTTCTATTCACTTCAAATCAGAGTTTAAATATTTTCTAATCATGTTAAAAAATGAGCATTTTTAATTTATAAAAATTATTCTAAAATTAGGAGTCAATTTTGCTCATATATTCTATTTTGACTCCTAAAAAGGTCAATACAAAACTACTAAGCAGAGACCGAAGGAATATATATGTTCATATTTATGAAGTATTGAATATGGTTATAAAAACATATTTTGGAAAATAAGGAGTTGTTCTTTGTTTTGCACGACACTGGACGAGAAAATTTATATTTTTTTGGGTTTGTTTTCTTGTTAATACAGGTAATGACATATTGACTAAAATATCATTTATTTTAGATTATCATAAAAATAATATTTGATAAAATATAACTTATATGCTCATTGTAAAAGGATTAGTCTTCTTCTTACTAATCATAATTCTTTTTGGATTGACGTGCTTAAGACTAAATACTCTGAAATTGATCTTTGAAACCTCATTTAGGTTAAAAATTGCAATGGCTTTTGAAAACTTTTAATGCTTGCTGTTAGAAAAATTAAGATTAGTTTCATTAAATTCATAGCTTCTGATTACAATATAAATATGTTCTTTGATGCTTGGATACTTGATTCCCCTTTGATTTACAAATCTACATTCATTAATATCGAGTTGATTGATCTTAATAGGAATGTTTGCTCCTTTATTAAAAATAATGTTCGGAATTTGAATTTGCTTATTGATGTGTTTGGTCCTATTATTGCGGAGACCAATGCTAGAATCGTTTTGCCTAGATATCCCGAGGATGATAACTGGATCTGGTAGCATGATAAAATTGGGCTTGCTAGTTCAAAAATCTGTTTATGATTTCATTACTAGAATTAATAAGCAACGGCTATCAGCAACGGTCGCACAAGCCGTTGCTATTTCTAATGGCGTTCTTACGATCGCTTGGGCCATTGTAGATGTGATATATCTGCAACGGCTTTGTTACGGCCGCTGGAGCCGTTGTAGATATATTATCACATTAGCAACGACTTAGTTACGGCTCTGGCATTCATCACTCTTTAGCCGATCGCGCGCTCGCGGCCCAAAAATAAAATACTTATCAGCAACGACGTTCTAACGGACGAGTGAGCCGTTACTGATAATGTTACTTATCAGCAACGGCTTTCTAACGGACGAGTGAGCCATTGTCGATAAGTTTATTTAAGTCGACCCCGATCGCGCCCTCCCCTTCCTCCTTCTTCTTCCTTGCTGCTGCCGCCGCCGATCTCCGCCCGCCGTCATCGTCCGCCGCAGCCGCTCGCCGTCATCGCCCGCTCCAGGTAACTCACCCCCTCTCTATTTATTGTAGAACCGGCCGAAATCCTAGTTTTAGGGTTTCAGCCGGAGCATTGTCCAGTGTCCGACATATGTCGGACACTAGACTCCAATGTCGAAAATCGGGTTTTTCTTAAACCCTAATTTTTTATTTTATTAAATCATAATTCTAGACTAATTAAATATTTTTATGGTAAATTTACATGTGTAGATTTATTAAATCTTAGATGTTTAGATTAATTAAATGTTTAGGTTAATTTAGATGTTTAGATTAGATTAAATTAATTTTGAATAATGTTAATCTTTAGATTAATTTAGATTAATTTAGATAAATGTTTAGATTAGATTAATTTTATTGTTAATCTTTATATTTAGATTAATTAGAATCGTCCACTTCGAACTCGCGCCGGAATCGTCCACTTTGGACTCGTGCCAGAATCATCCATTGTGGACTCGAACCGGCATCAAAATATTTAGAAAATAATCATCCATTCGACGAGTTGATACGTTTCACGTACGCATCAACGAGTCGAATATGATTTAGCAAAATCTTAGATTCGTTCGGGGATTGTATATTCGTGTAAAAGAAGTAGATGATCTTTTATATGATATACAACCATTGAATTGTCCCTAATTGGATAATTTGGGAACATAATTATTTATATTGCACTTAGTTTTTTCTTTTAACTCTTAACTCATTCTTAAATTTTGGCTATTGTATCTCTTTTGTTCTTCGATACGCGCCCAGATGATATGCATATTTGAAGAACTGTAGGGAGATGCTGCCGAAATTTAGAATGAAGTTAGCGGTTAAAAGAATAACATGAATAACATGAATAACATGTTATTCATGAATCCCGAATGGAATAAGACCATCTCACCTATAAAGACATTGACTGAAGATATTGTCATTGATTGACAGAATCATGTCGGGCGATCAAAGTTGGATGTACCAACGTTTTGATCGTGGAGCTTTAAAGAATGCGTTTCGCTTAGGCGTAACTTACTTCCTAAATTTTGCCTATTCGAATCGAAAATTCGTTAGCGCTGGTGATAAAATCCGATGTCTGTGCCGCATTTGCATGAATGCACGATTTCTTGATCGGGAAACTATCACTCTGCATCTTTATATCAAAGGATTTGCACCAAGATATTTTATATAGACTTATCACGGGGAGTCACTGAAGTCGGGACGTCGAGCAATCTTGTCGTTCAAACACATGGTGAATCTTCCTTCGCTGGTGTTTCTTTATCCAGTCCATCTAATTCGTATAAAATTATGATACTTGATAGTCTTGGGGGTCAATTCCAATTGAATGATAATGTCCATCAGCTAGTTACCGAGACGTCAGTGCCACAAGATACTACAGGTGTTGATGTCACAGAATTATCATCAGAAGTACAACCTGCGGTAGAGATTGAATTACCAAATAAAGAAGCCGCAGAAACTTACGAGAAGTTGAAAGCTGCCGATGAACCTTTGTATGAGAATTATCCTAAATACACTAGGTTTTCGACAATGACGCAACTCTTGAACATCAAGGCCGATTGTAATATCAGCGGGATTGCGTTTGATCGGATTGCGGGATTGATTAAAGGAATGATGCCTACTAATAACAAGTTTGAGCCAACTTTTTATAAGACTAAAAAGTTGATGAGAAAATTAGGGCTTGGGTATGAAAAAATATACACGTGCCAAAATAACTACATTTTATATTATAAAGAAAATGTGCATTTGGATAAATGTCTTGTATGTGAACATCCTCGTTATAAGGAGAAGAAATCGGTCCGACAGAAAAATATCTCGTTTAAGGTGCTTCAATATTTTTCACTAACACAAAGGCTTCAAAGATTATTCATGTTGGAAAAGACGCCCCCTTACATGAGTTGGCATACAAGAAGTCGTGAAGATACAGTAATGACTCATCCATCCGACAGTGAAGCATGGAAATATTTGGATAGATGTTATCCTTCATTTGTTAGGGATACTAAAAATATCATATTGGGATTATGCACGGATGGTTTTAATCTGTTTGGTCATTCTGCAACTCCTTATTCAGTTTCATCAATGTTGTTAACGGTTTATAATTTGCCGCCGTCAATGTGTATGAAAGATGAATTTATTTATATTTCGATGATTATTCCGGGTCCTAAGGGTCCACGAAAAGAAATTGACGTATTTCTCAGACCCCTAATAGATGAATTGAAAACATTGTGGATTGAGAGAGCTGTCACTTATGATTGTCACCGGAAGCAAAATTTTAATTTAAAGGTCGCGGTCTTGTGGACAATAAATGATTTCTCGACAAGAGAGTCAGTCGTGAGTGCTCCAACCAGACAACATGTCTGGTGAACAAATATTAGCACGTGCTTCAGCACTTCTAGAGATAGTATTTGGTCAGAATGAAAGAGTGTCGGGCTTTGGTCAAACACATAACTGGGTGAAAAAAAGTATCTTTTGGGAATTGTCGTATTGGAATTCATTACTGATTCGGCATAATTTGAACATCATGCACATTGAGAAAAATGTGTTTGATAATATTTTTAACACTTTGATGGATGTTCCCGAGACAACTAAAGATAATGTCAAGGTCCGACATGATCTAAAAATACTTTGTAAGAGGTCGGAGTAAGAGTTACAAGAGGTCAACGGACAATATCTAAAGCTAGAGGCCCCTGTATGTGTTAAATAAATAACAGATGAAAGATGTTTGTCAATGGATTAAAGAACTCAGATTATCCGATGGATATGCCTCAAACTTATCTCGATGTGTGAACATCGATTATTGCAAAATATCATGTATGAAGAGCCATGATTGTCATGTATTCATGCAGAGATTGCTTTCGATCGCATTCTGATATCTTCTACCTGATAATATTTGGGGTCCGTTGACTGAATTAAGTATGTTTTTTAGAAACATTTGTGTGAATGCCCTTCGAGTCGAAGATATGTCAGCACTTGAAAATAATATTGTTGAAATTATATGCAAGCTTGAGCAGTTTTTCCCTCCTGCCTTTTTTGACTCGATGGAGCATCTACCGATACACTTGGCATACGAGGCGAGTTGGTGGCCCCGTTCAATACCGTTGGATGTACTTATATGAAAGATACATGAATTGTCTGAAGAGAAAAGTAAAGAACACCGCAGTTGTTGAAGGATCAATATCTGAATCGTATATCATCCAAGAAATTTCAACATTCTGCTCATTTTACTTTGAATCAACAGTGCAGACAAGATTTGATCGTCTTCCACGTAACGACGACGGGGGAGTTCGACATTCAGATGGATGTTTAAATATATTCTATCACTCTGGTCGTGTTTTTTGTTCTCGTCCGTCTCGACACTTAAGCGACGAAGAGTACCATTTGACACAATTTTACGTATTACTCAATTGTCCAGAGATTGAACAATTCATTGAAATATTTGACATTGAGATGGTGCAAAAATACTTTATTCACAGCGATCAAGAATTAGAGAGATTACGGTATCGTGATTTCCCTACTTGGATCCGGGCTTATAGCAAATATCACAGAGCTGAAATAGATGAAAAAATATTTGAGTTTGTTAGTGGACCGTCGCGACTAGTGTCGTGTTATAGCAGATATTTTGTTAATGAATATAAATTTCACACAGTTGAATATGCATTTATAAAGAAGACAATGAATGTCGGGGTCTGCGTGAAAGGGACAACGTATGTTGAATGTGATATGAATTTTTATGGACTGGTGGAAGAAGTGATAGAATTGCACTACTTCGGCTTGAAATCAGTTAATTACAACAGAAAGGGGCATGAAAGTTCATCGAAAATACAAACTTGATGAGGTTAATTATAAATTAAAATTGGCAGCAAATGAGCCTTTTATATTGGTATCACAAGTCGAACAAGTATATTACGTGAAGTATCCGACTCGAAATAAAGATAGAGCAGATTGGCGTGTAGTTTGTAAGACTAAAGGTAGAGGAAGAATTAATCCGATAGCAGGAGAAAATGAGCCGATACCTAATGTGACAGATGATTTCTATTAAGAAGATGATCCTCCTGCTGTAGACCGTATTATTCCAATACTCGAGGATGCAGACACAACGTTAGTTCAATTAGAAGTTGAATATGTTGATGATGACGATCATGAAGTTGAGGAAGCTAGAGATGAAGAAGTAGAATTTGAAGAAGAAGAATTCGAAGACTATTACTCAAATGACGAGGAATAATTGTAAAGTATATCTTCTATTAAATCTATCTATACTATATATATAATCTAATTATATTCTTATTCGATAGATATGTCGGGTCGTGGTTATCGTTGGACGAGAGCTTCAGAGTCTCTGATCGATCAGACTCCAGCACTTTCTCCTGTTGCTGATCCTCTTTCTAATGATACTCCTGTCGTTAATCCTCATACCGCCGAGGCTACTTCATCGAGACGCAGGGGGCCACGCAGGCTGAACAGGTGGCAGCCTTCGCCAGCCACAGAGTCACGTAGACTCATTAATGTGATTGGGGAGCGGTAATGTATCATGAATTATGAATTATTATAAATTCATTATATCATAATATAATATTAAACTTTATTTTTGTTGTGCAGGTTCGAGCAGGAGGATGTGTCGAGGACCATATCTTCTACGATCCGACGATACATGCATAGGGCATGGCCCACGTGGTCTCATGTCCTCAGTGAGCATGTCGACATGCTATGGCGCGAGTTTGACGCACGTACTGATATTATTCTTTTGCAGGCTCGCTAAAAATGGGCTGAGGACTAGAGGTCCTTCATTTACACTGCCTGGAAGGCTATTTCCCGATAGAGGTACAACAGCCAGTTGGGGTAGGCTCGGTCCGAGGCGATGGCTCGAGCTGGGACCACAAACATCACGGAGACTTAGGGATACGACCCCTATTGGATTACTCAGGATATATGGGACCAGCTCATGGCGTTATGGTCGACGGATCGCAGGAGGTTTCTAGGACTGCGGGTAGAAATCGCATATCCGGGGGAGGAGCGCACTCAAACAGTCTGGAGAATCCTTGGCATTATTGATTCTCCAGACTGTGTCCTTTGCGGCAGCCTTCCAGAGTGTGTCCTTGGCATTATTGATTCTCCAAAAATTTAATGGATGCTAAATTTGACGGTATTAAGATGCTAGCTTGGAATATTAGTATGAACTCCGTGCCCTCTCAAATTACATCTATACTGCCCTTAGATGTTTTGATTGCACTCTGTTTCAATACTTTTTATTTCATTTGATGGGCTAGAAATCAAGTTGTTTTTTAACATGCAAGGCCTTCAGTTTGGGTGATTTTTGCTAAGGTTCTTGCCTTGGTTACAAATACTATTTTCAATCTAGCTACCGAGGGCAAGTCTTTGTTAAAAAATTCTGGTAATAAATGGTTTCCGCCTTGTAATGGTATCTTTAAATGGAATGTTGATGCCTCTATGGATACTCATAATAATTCTGGTGCTTTTGCTGCTATTTGTAGAGACCATCATGGAAATTTGATTCATGCTTCTACTTTATTTAATAATCAATCATCGGTTCTTATTAATGAAACTTTAGCTATAAAGTATGCTATGAAGAAATTCAATGAGCTACAGTTAAATAAAATTATTATAGAAACTGATGCAAAATTGGTTATTGACATGTGTAATGGGTTTTCTACTCAATTTTGGAAAGTTGGAAATCTTATTAATGATATTTTATTGGATGCGGGTCATTTTGATCATATTGTTTTCCAATTTATTGGACGTGAAGGAAATAAAGTTGCGGATTGGCTAGCACACTATGCTAGGAAGATGGAGCACAATTTTGAATGGAATCATGATTGGCCACCGAGTTTGATTAATTTTGCTTTGAGAAATGTTTTCTAGATTTAAGCGGATGTTCTTTTGATTTTTTATTTTGTAAAAAAAAAGTTCTCTATCCATATATTTTTTTTACAATAAAAGGAAAGCTTTATTGCTTAGCCCTCAAGCAAATTGATACAATTTATATATAGAACGATGTTTAACTCTGAAGGCCAATTGGAAATTCATAAGACATTAACTTTTTGAGTTCTGGCTTTGTTTGTTATCTAATGGACAGCTTTGTTGATTTATTTTGAGGAGAATTAAAACTTGATATATGATCTCCCAGTAGTAAGGTTATGCAAATTTCAAATCGAGCAAGCAATGTTCTAAGGTGGAGTAGAGACTTTGTTAATAGCATATATAACTACCTTTGAATCTGATTCAATAATAACCTGAGACAAGTTATGCGAAAGAACAAAATAAGTAGTATTCAAATTGCATTTAACTCATATTTAAGAACAAAGTCAGAAAGGAAATACTTAGCTTGAGCTCGCATGCATTCACCAAAATGGGTACGAACAACAAAACCAGCACCTCCATTAGAAAAGACAAAAGATCCATCACTGTTTATTTTAATCCAATCACTGGAAGGAGGACACCATTTAGAAATAGTTGAATTATTTTGCAAGGGACCCTCAGACCCTAATGTGGGCGTATATTCCTTTGAGAAAGCAATGATTCTATTAATCATGTGAGAATTAGAAGGCCGCCGGTCACCATGCAAAATAATATTCCTTGTATATCAAATATACCAGATGGTGTTAGCAATAATGACTTTTGCCTCCTTAGAAAGGATATTTGAATTTGCTAAAAGCCAGCTACCCAAACACTAGTATGTTCTATTAGATAAATATGTTCTAAGAATTTGCTCAAGAGTTGACCAAACAGTACAAACCTAATTACATTAAAAAAAACAAATGTCTCCGAGTTTTACAACAACTATCACATAAAACACAGTCTTGAACGTGAATGAGATTTAAATGAAACAAACGAGATCTAGTAAGCAGTCTACCATGAAAAAACTTCCAAAGAAAAAGTTTGACTTTAGGAGAAAATGTCAACTTCTAGAGAAAATTCCAGATACTACATATATCATCAAGATGTAAATTTTAGTACTTAAGGAAGGTGCAGGCAGAGGATGAGGCAATAATCTTGTTCTCTCATTTTTCCAAATAAGTGGTCATCAAAGGGAAGCAAAGATAAGTCAATATTTCTAATGGTGTCCCAAAGAGTGGCACTACACAGTCTTTCACCAACCATACTTAACCATTGCTGGTTAAAAATAAGCCGATTCACACACATTACAAGATTGATTGCATCCATATTTATAAAAGTTGGCTTAAGAGCAATAGGAAGGTTTAGAACCCAACTATCATTTTAAAAAGAAGTATTTTGACATGATCTAATAATCTTGAGAAAACCAAATTTCAAAGAGTTAATTGTATTTCAATTTATGAGATAAATATTCTTCTTATTCACATCTTGATTTCATAATTTTTTTTATTATTTTACCTTTATGTTTTTTAGAAATGTCACTATTGAACCAGGAAACAATAAGAGAATGAGTGAGAATTGCATTTAGAATAGACCGAACAAGAACAACCTTCCAATCTTGAGAAAAAAGATTTTGCTGCCAATTGTTAAGCTTAGAATCAATTTTATCCAAAAGATTATTTTGATCATTACAAAAATCCTTCTAGGAGCAATAATAGCACCCAGATACTTAAGTCACATTTCATTTTAAGAACATTACAGATTCTATTTTTTAGAGGTATAGGAGTAGATTTAGGAAAATAAATTCCAAACTTCAAGAAATTCACCTTTTGACTAGTAAGGATTTCATAATTATCAAAAAATTTACAAATGGTATCAATGCTCTTATCATTTGCCTTAATAGTTATAATGATATCATCGGCAAACATCAAGTGAGAAATAGAAACATTATTTTTGATCTTAAAGGGGGTTAGTAACTTGGCTTAGGTAACCTCATTTATAGTATTGGTAAGGGTCTGGGCTACCAAAATATAAAGAAAGGGGGAGACTAGATCCCCCTGTCTAACACCTCTAAAAGAGCTAGAGAATTCAAAAAATTTAGAATTTATTAGGCAAGCAAAAGATAGAGAAGTGATACAAGTTTCAATCAACTTAACAAATTTTGAAGGAAAGTTGCAACTATTTAAAACATGAATAATGGCATCCTAATGAAGAGTGTCAAAAGCTTTTTCTAAATTCATTTTAATAATGATATAAGGGGTTTTACTTTTAGAGCTGTAAAAAGAATGAATAATCTCCTGAATAATTAAAATATTATCATGAATACTTTTATTTTTAACAAAAGCAGATTGTTCCAAAGAAATAATATAAGGAAGAAAGGTTTTTAGCATATTTGCTAAAATTTTAGATAGGATTCTATAAGAAATGTTGTATAAAAAAATTGGTCTAGAATCCTAACAGATTTAGGAGAATTTACTTTAGGAATAAAAGTGAGCATAGTCTTGTTCCAGTCAACAAGAATAATACTATTGAAGTAAAAATTATTCAAACAGCTAATGAAAATTTTAAAAATAATATTTTAATAAATTTTGAAAAACTCAACAGTAAATTCACCATGCACATGAGCTTTTGCCCTTGCCCATTCTATAAGAAAACTACTGATATTACCTCTTAAAGGGCAAACCCAAAGGTATTTATAAAAAGTAGCTAACTCGTGAAGAATAAGAGACACATAAGTAATCAAATTTTTAAAATTTTAGAAGAAAAAAATAATTATTTTAAACTTAAATTATAAATTAATTTTTAATTTAAATTTTAAATTAAATTTGTAACTATAATTTAATATTCTTAATAATTTAAATTAAAATTTTAAATATAAATATTTATATACCTAGATTTTTAGAAATAAGTTACCATATTACTATCATATTATAAAAGAATTATATTTGTAAGAATAAAAACCGATACTTAATTGGAAGTGGAACCTACTTAATTTGATGGACTCAAAAAATTTCTAATTAGTAATATATATATACGGAGGGGAAATAAAATTTAAAATTCAATATGCATAATATAATATATAAGATTTAAAAATTAACCCAACATAATTAATTTGATTCTAATCAAATAAAAATTAATTAAATATGCATAAATTATTTCAAAATGAAGCATGCTTAATTAAATAGATTAAAAAAATTGAAATTGAACGTACCTAATTATGGAAGAAAAATAAATTTCAAAATTAATTAAAATTTATAAATTAAATTGAAAGGGAATTAAAGTTGTTTTATATGACAATATAGAAATTAAGAATAATTAATTGAAAATGAAACTTGTTTAATTAAATAGGTGTTAAAATAAGAAAATTTTAATTTAGAAATTTAAAAATTAATTTCCATTAATTAATAAGATTTAAATTGATAAATTTTGAAATTAATATGCATTTAAATAATTATTAAATTTCGAAATTTATCATACATAGGATTCAAAATTTTAAAAATAAATCATATTTACTTTAAAATTAAGTCTAATTAATTTAAATATAATTAAAAATTTTGAAATTAAACATACTTAATTGGAACCGAAACCAGCTTAATTTAATGCTCGAAAAATGTCCAATTAATTATATATAATTATGGAGAAAAAATAAAATTCAAAATTAAACATGCATAATGTAATATATAAGATTTAAAAATTAAGCTGACATAATTAATTTCATTATAATCAAATAGAAATTAATAAAATTCAAAATTAAGCACATTTAATTAAACAGACATATAAAATTCGAAACTAAGATTTAATTTGTTTTTAAAAAAATCAAATTTTCATAAATAATTCACAATATTTGTAATTAATTAAATTCAAAAAATTTAAAAATTAAGCATTATTAATTGAAGGTAAAATAAAATTCATCATTAATAAAATTTAAAATTAATTTAATATGGAAATTAATTTTGAAATTATAATTAATTTAATTCAAAAATTTAAAAGTGATTAATTGAAGAGAAAATAAAATTCACCATTAATAAATTTCAAAATTAATTTAATATGAAAATTATTTTTAAAAATTAAATTAGAGAAAAATTAAAGTAATTTTACGTGAAAATTAAAGTTGAAGATTTAAAAATTAAGTATATAAAAATATAAATATAAATGAGATAAAAATAAAGATAAAGAATTGAGAAAATGGAGGGAATTTAGGCGGGAAGAGTTATTTTTTATTTTATACATATATAGATGTGTGTGTTAAATAATTTAAGATTATTTTATATTTTGTAAGTTATTCATATTTATTTTATTTTCTAATAAAATGATTTCTCTTCTCAAAAGAGACGATTTCTTTAAGTTGGGCTAGCTTTTTTGACTTTGACCAAAGAAATTCACCCGGTCTTTTGTTCGTATTAAATAATAGAAAATTAGTAAAAACATTCTTTTTCTGAAATAAAATAAACATTAGTTCCAAAATTTATTTTATTTCTATTTTATAAATTCAAATAAATTGAAAGACACACGTAAGTATATGTAATCATTATTTTCTTGGTTTGAACAAATCACTGGATTTTTTTTAAATTATTCATTAATTTATTTAAATATAAATATATAGTACATGGACTGGATTAGCATTTTGAACTCGGTCCAATTAGTTTTAGAAGCGTCCACACTTATGAATCAGACCCAAGATAAATCAAACGACTTAGTCTAGGAACTCCATCTAACCATATTAGGACACTCATGTCATCAGTAATTACGATGGCTTCGTCATTCACGAGCACGATATCTTCAGGATTATCCTCAACTCATTTTGAGCAACATCCTACGAGATTATTGGGTGATATTATCGTCAATCATCCTTCATTCTGCAATATATACAGACACGACACGCCTCAGGTAGAGACAATTCAATTTCTACTACATCCACCTCATACATATTTTGATTTGAGTGTTAGAGTCTCTTTTGCAGGGCCTCCCCCATCCGCCAGAGTTACACCTGATCAGGAGACACATCAGACCGCACCGCTTCGACCTTTAGGTAAGAACAATACACAATATGAAAATAATATGAAATTAGATTCTCCCATTTCAAATTAATTTTCAAACCTAGATTTTAAAAATGGTCATATTTTCTGTAAGAAAGTGTAGCAAAGTAAGATTCACTTTCTCACTACTGTTAAAACTATGACCAATGGTAAGAGCCATAGTGTTGGTAAGAGCCATGGTGTTGATGACTTTACAACTGAATTCTACAAGTACTATTGGCCTATTATTGAAAATGACTTCTTGAATTGCTGGCTAAACTTCTAGAATACTGCTTTCCTACCCTATTCATGGAATCAAACCCTTCTTACATTTATACCTAAGATAAATTTTCCTTCTAAGGTGAAAGACTATAGACCCATTTCTCTTTGCACTCTAAACTATCGCATTCTTTCTAAAATGATTGCTAATAGAATGAAAGTGGTTCTTCCCTTCCTCATCTCTCATGAGCAATCTGGTTTCATCAAAGGTAGAAACATACATGAGAATATTCTCATTGCTTAAGAGATGACTCATACCATTTTTAACTCCAAGAGTAAGAAGACTTTCATTATGGTCAAGCTAAACCTTGAAAAAGCTTTTGATTCCGTCTCTTGGCAAGCTATTCTTACTGTGTTAGAAATCAACATTAGGGCTTAGCATGACCCGACCCGCCCCGATCGGGTATTAACCCAAAATTTTCAAAAAATTTATACCCGACCTGATTTTTTAATCGGGGCCCGACCCGAATAACCCGAAAAAATCGGGCCCCGACTTGATTAACCCGAATAATCTGAATTCGGTTTAGAAAAAAAAATCATCTTGAAAATGATGATAAAAAAAATAAACAATAGTATTAAATTATAACTTAAGTAAAATTTGAACTAAAGACCTCCTATAGTCTATCTCTACTCTTCTAACCACAAAGCCAACATCATCTTTTATCAATACATGTAACATAAACATGTATTTAACTTAAAATTAGGTCGGGTCGGGTTGAACAAGGTTTTCACCTGAATTCGACCCGACCCGAAATAGTAAATGAAAATTTTAAAAATGTAACCCGACCCGATATACTCGATATACTCGAATAATCCGACCCGAAATGAACTTTTGGGTCGATTTTTTTAGATTTTTCGGGTCAACGAGTTTTGCTCAGCCCTAATCAGCAACTTCCCTCCTTTTTTCATCAATTGGATTCACACATGTCGTTCCTCTATCCTTCTCTTGTTTGGTAAATGGGAACCTCTCAAGTTTTTTTAAGTCTAGTAGAGGTATTAGGCAATGAGACCCCATCTCTCCTTACCTTTACATCTTAGTTGCTCAAATCCTCTCCCTCCCCATTAACCAAGTTGTTCTTAACAAAGATCTGATTCCCCTCACCTTTAAGAACAATTTTCAGCTTAGCCATCTCCTTTATGCTGATGACATCATGTTCTATTTCAAGGCTACCAATAGGAGTATTAGTACAGTTAAAAACATTTTAGAACACTACTATCTCCTAATTGGTCAAAAAGTCAACCCCCTCTCAAATCTTCTATCTTTTTTTCCAAGCATACCCCTTCTTCTATTTAAAATTCTATCTGCCTATCTTTAGGTATGAATGAAGGTTTCTTCCCCTTCAAATACTTAGGCACCCCTATCTCTCCTCGTAGGGCTCCTGACAACTCCTTAGACTACCTTTTTGATTCCATCCAAAGCAAACTTGAATCTTGGCAATCAAACTATTTTTCTCAGGCTGGCAGACTCACTTTAATAAATCATGTCCTCACTTCTATCCCCCTTCATCCCTTTCGATTACTTGACTTTCTAAGAAGATTATGAATAAGATTTCAAGATTTGTGAGCAGCTTCTTTTGGGACTCCGCCCCTGAACATAAAAAGATGCACCTCATATCCTGGGATCAAATCACTCTTCCTAAAGATAGGGTGGCTTAGGGATTCACAATATTTTCCTTCAAAGCCTCTCCCTTAGTGCTAAAAGAGTTGAAGCCTACCTTAGAAAGGA
This sequence comes from Canna indica, assembly GCA_034359265.1. Classification (NCBI taxonomy): domain Eukaryota; kingdom Viridiplantae; phylum Streptophyta; class Magnoliopsida; order Zingiberales; family Cannaceae; genus Canna; species Canna indica. The sequence continues at coordinate 22,392,630 of CP136895.1, read as the reverse complement.
TAAGAATACTTGGATTAACCTAGTTTTCAATAAATATCCTCAGCTGTCCATTACTAATACTACCATTCCTACTCATTGTTCTTGGTCATGGAAGCTTTTTTCTAAAGCCTTCAATCACTTAAGATTTGATTTTCATAAAGTGATTAGATTTGTGAATACTTCCTCCCTCATGCATGATACCTGGCTTTTTGATTTGCCCCTTTGCATCAAACCTACTTTGGATGTTAATGTTGATTACTTGATTGAAAACCAAGCTTGGAATTGGAACATTTGTGATAACCTTTTCTCGGAGGAAATTGGGGATTCCATTAATAGGATTGACCTTCTGTTAACTCCCTGTGATGATTACTGTGTTTGGAATGATAGCACGGTACGTGGGAAATGTTACCACTGTGTTAGCTTATCGTTTTCTCCTTCAACACAATACTTTTATATCTATTTCTGATTTTGACTGTAATTAGAATTGTATTTGGTCTTTGAATATTTCTGAAAAAATTTAATTTTTTCTTCGAAAACTTAAACATGACCGGGTGCTTACTCAGGCTCGTTTATTTGATTTAAAGCTGATTTTCGAAAGAACTTGTGTTTTATGTCAATTAGCTCCTGAAACCTTTGAGCATATTTTCTGTAACTGCTCTTTTACAGTCAATATTTGGAATTTCCTTCAAAATTATTTTAAGATTGTGTTGCCAAATTGGGCTACTTGGATTCGTGGTAGAGACTTGCTTATCTTGAGTGACTTGAATGTTAGTTGCTCGAAAAAAAAGTTGATTGTCGTTTCCTGGTGATTTATTTGGTACAAGAGAAATGAGACGCTGCACCAAGCGCGACAGTTTTCTCCTACGTGCCTCATGAGAAAAATCACCTCATTTCTCGATTTGGTCGGCTTTACTCTTAATCCTGAGGGAAATACTAAAGTGAAACACTAAATCCTGTATAAATGGAATCCTCCAATTGCTAATTGTATTAAATTGAACTGTGATGCTTCTTATTCTATTGATGGTTCTGGTATTGGTATAAGTATTTGTGACTGTTCTGGTCATATTATTTTAGCTGAGAGTTCTCCTATTACAACTTCTTCTATACTAATGGTCGAAGTCTTAGCTGTAAGGCAGGCCCTTGTGCTGGTTTTGTAGGAACGTTATGAGAAAGTCATCATAGAATCTGACTCCAAGCTCTTGATGGACGAGTTAAAAATAAGGAAAAATTCATATTGGAGAATCCAACATATTTTTGATGATATCTGCTCTTTTACCTTAGCATGTACCGTAATTCCATTTGAGTTTGTTGTTAAACAGTGTAATCAAGCAATCTATTGGGCTGCAAATTTTGCGTGTTATCATGGAATCTTGCAGGTTTGGTCCAATGCGAGACCTCTCGAGCTCCAAAGTATCGCTGTACAGGATTTTTATGGTCCCGATTACCTTCGTTAATATGAATTAGTTATTTTTCTGCAAAAAAAATAGTTTAATACTATATGTTGTTTATAATCTATATAGATTATACTATATAGTATCTATTGCAAATATGCATCCAAATGCAAATATCCCCACTACATTCATGTCTATATTGTATTTTAATAAATAAGTTAATAAAATAATTTATTTAGTTTAAAAATAATAGAGTACAATGGTAATTATATAAGTTATAATATATATGAATAAAATAATATATAAGTTGTAATATACGGGTAAATTGGTAATTATATGTGAATAAAGCGGTGCATATACAAATTTATTACAGTATGAAAACATGCATCCATATTCTTATCTGCATCGCATCTGTAAGGAATAATAATTTTTAGCAATCATATTCGTAATTTATATATATTTTTTCAAAAAATAGTCGATTTGCGCGGTGCATATACATATAATATTCAGCGGATGCGAGTATAGTTTCCATCCTACTCTAGTTTGATCCATTTTTCAAAATTTCGAGCTTAGATTAAAAATTGATCTGGATTGAGTTTCGATTCATGGTCATATTGATTCAATCAACGATGTGTAAAAACACCGTCTAGTTAATATAATATGTTCAAGGAGTAGTTAGTTATGAATTTAGTCCAAGAAAAAAATCAAAGTAGTTTTTTGAAGACTAAATTAGGGGTGTCCATTCGGTTCAAATCGAATCGAACCGAACCAAATCAAATTGAAGTAAATCAAACCGAATTTTTTTCATTGAAAATTCAATCTGAAAATCGAACCATATAAACAGACTAATGATATGATATAAGACATGATATGATAAAATAGACTTATTAAATGTAGTCACTAAATATGAATCATATAAGAGGTGATATGATAAAATAGACTTATTAAATTAGGTCTTATACAATGTTTTGATCATTGCATCATACTATATTAGATTACATGGTGTAAGGGCTTTATACAATATTAGGATTAATTACTAAATATATCTCAAATTTTAGGATTTTTCTCAAACCTATCCCCCAATATTTTGTTTGTACCAATAGAGGACTCCAATTTTTAATTTATTTTAATTATATCACATCACTAAAGAGATGTCGACTTTGTAGTTTGAATGCTAGCGTGCATGGTATTACTGATGTGGGTCGATAGTGTCATGTCAACATTCCTAAATGAATAAAAAAATTAAAAATACCACGTCATCAAACTTTTCTAATAGGATTCAAAGGGTTATCTACCTAATATATCCCCACTAATTTTTTTCAAATCTATTTCAACTTTTTATTTCTAACCAATATGGATGTCTTACTTTTGATTTATTTCAATTATATTCTATTATCAAGATATCATCAATTTGGCTATTTGGATTTTGTGTGGTACAATCGATGTGGGTTAGAATTTCAGTTAGCAACCCTAAATAATTAAAAAATAATAAAATATCATGACACTAAATTTCTTAGGACCAAAAAAGATGCAGTTGAGATATATGGAATAATGCAATTAAAAATAATATAGTCAAATGATGGTGAGAGTAATGGCAGTTTTGACTCCAGATGATAGCGGAACATAGACATGGGAGTGAGTACAGAGAGAATGTAGGGACACATTAAGAAAAAAGAATAAGAATATATAATTTTTTTAAAAGTTTGATGAAATAATATTTTATTATTTTTAAATATATTTATAAATATTGACTAGATTTCTTGCCAATGCCATCTAGCATCCTAAAGAGGCCAAGCCAAGACCCGAAGATAGGAGGTGCAATATTTTTGACTTTGATATCAATTTATCAATAAGTTTATAAAATAATACTTATTAAATGATGTTTAAATATAAATTAAACTTTTATAATATCAAAATAAATTATTTAATAATAAAAATACAAAAATTTCTTTAAAAAATGATGATTGATTTAAGTAGCTACTTAATAAAGTTAAATAATTAACTTATATTTGTTATATAATTAAATATAACTAACCTAGTAATTTAAACAAATAAACCCTAAATATGATCTATGTGATTTTAATTTAACATATAATTAAGATGTATCCATAGATAATTAAGACTAGTTCTATAAGTATGTCACACCCCAAATCTGGTATGATCGACCAGAGTACACCACGTACCTCGAAGCTTAATCCCAAAACAACTATGCATAAATAAGTAATGAACCCAAACCTTTTATGATATTTAAAACTTAAAGGAAAATATCAAATCCTAAAAGAAACTCAACCGCTAATTAAAAAAAATGCTAAATGTTTAATTTATTTTCAAAACTTTAAAGTCCCAACACGGACACCCGTGAAAGAAATAGTGCAATTGAGCCAAAAACATGTTGATATGTAGAGAACTATTTATGGTTATTGAATAATATGATACATCTTTTCATCATATGCTGCATCTATATTTTGTATATATTATATTGTGATGAACCCCATGAACTCGGGTGATTGATTCCAAGGCCATGATGAGATCATGCTAGTGAGACTTGAAATCCAAATACCCCTGTTCTAAATGTTCTCAGTCGTAGGATCACCAATTATGGGATTGATGATTTCGGATAGACTGGTGCACTTGGTACATGCCTTACACGATAAGGGGTAGCTGATCTCACAGTTACCTATGAGCCGTCATTAATGTACAAGTGCATGTGCTCATTAGGGAATGAGTTCACTAAACGAACATGCACGAGGAACACATAATGGAATCCTTACATGAGTGTCAATAGGATGCTCCTCGGGTGATAGTACGTGCAAGCAGTCCTTGGACCTGAGGTTATCAAGGTTACCTTGTAAGTGATAACTCATTGCTTTGATTTTATCCTTACATGGCCCTCAACATCATGTATCGGGTATTACTGGGCATGGGGAAACATTCATAGAGGTAGGTGAGCAACCAACATAGAATCGGTTACTCCTAGTGAGAGGAGATAATGTCCTATGTGTCCCTACAAGTGTTGACTCGAGAATCTCTGGCCAGAGTAGACATGAAAGTCAGGAAGATGTTTCTGACGTTTCATTATTGAGACGACATCTTGGCGGGTGGAATATATATGAATCGATATTAGGGTTTGACACTTCTTCCATACCCTAGCCGACTCAGGGATGTTGTAACTGAGGGACTTAGTTGCACGGTAACTAATCACCGAAGGGCGTTCGATCCCTGTAGATTGAACCTCACACTATCCAGGTAGTCATGACACGTTGTTAGATGTCAATCTTGACTTGTGAGTGGAGTCTCTCATGACCACACTAAAGGAGTTTTAGTGGTGGCTCGTAAGATTCAAATAAAAGTTGTTATATCGGATTCGACCATCTGTTATACACAACTCACTACTGGCATAGTGTAGGGCCCAATGGGTTATACACAATAGGCTAATCTCGTAACGGACCTTATGAGATAAAGTTCGAATGTGGCATTATATGTCTACTAGCGTGAACATGCTGCAACACGATCACGGATCTCGTTTACGGACATGATAGGAAAGATATTTCATATAGGAACGAATACGCGAGGAAGAAGTATCTCGGTAACCCTAATTTGTAGGGCATCCCTAAATTGTAGGGATTGGCGCATGATAAATCATAATCAATAAGAATTTAATTTATAGAGATAAATTAAAGTTTATATTTAGTTGGATTTAATTAATTTTGAATTAATTAAAATCCATTAAATATAAATTATTATTTTAGAGGCAAACCCCGAAAATTTGAATTTCGGTGAAAGGATTTAAAAGGGGGCGGGTCCGCCATGGGGGCCACCTACTCCCCTTATAAATAGATGGCCTAACCTCCTTTAAGGGGGGTTAAGCAAATTGATTAGAGATCTCGGACAGGAGCAAAGGCTTGGATTCTTGAGAAGCTTCTTGAAGACCAAGACTCCAAAGAGCTCCTCTTCATCAACATGGGTGGCCGGCCATCAAGCTCCTCCTTCCCGGGTTTGTGAAGCTGATTTGGAGGTCACTTCCTCTTGGGTGTGTCATCTCCTTCATCTTCTTGGAGGAGTCCAAGGAGGACAGTGAGTTAGTCCCACATCGGGAGTATGTTGGATGTGGTGTTGGCTTATAAGGCTTGATGGGTGTGCTACCATCAACTTCAGCTTAAGCATTTTAATTAGGCCAATAGGTTGGTCTATGAAGTTGATGGATCAGTTATCCCATTAAGCGGATTGTAACAAATGGTATCAGAGCAATACCTAGTTCTAGGCATGGTGAGGGAGCCTATGTGAGAAAGGGTTGCCCAGGTGAAGGGGTGGAGCCGCTACTAGGCTAGGCCTCACATGCCGACGACTTGAGTGTGATTCTGGACTATGTGTTAGACTCGAGTTGGGTCTTGACGAGGACGTCAAGACATAAGTGGGGGAGATTGTAATACCCCGGATTAGTCCCACATCGGGAGTATGTTGGATGTGGTGTTGGCTTATAAGGCTTGATGGGTGTGCTACTATCAACTTCAGCTTAAGCATTTTAATTAGGCCAATAGGTTGGTCTATGAAGTTGATGGGTTAATTATCCCATTAAGCGGGTCGTAATAAAACCCTAAATATGATCTATGTGATTTTAATTTAACATATAATTAAGATGTATCCATAGATAATTAAGACTAGTTCTATAAGTATGTCACACCCCAAATCTGGTATGACCGACCAGAGTACACCACGTACCTCGAAGCCTAATCCCAAAACAACTATGCATAAATAAGTAATGAACCCAAACCTTTTATGATATTTAAAACTTAAAGGAAAATATCAAATCCTAAAAGAAACTCAACCACTAATTAAAAAAATGCTAAATGTTCAATTTATTTTCAAAACTTTAAAGTCCCAACACGGACACCCGTGAAAGAAATAGTGCAATTGAGCCAATCACATGTTGATATGTAGAGAACTATTTATGTTTATTGAATAATATGATACATCTTTTCATCATATGCTGCATCTATATTTTGTATATATTATATTGTGATGAACCCCATGAACTCGGGTGATTGATTCCAAGGTCATGATGAGATCATGCTAGTGAGACTTGGAATCCAGATACCCCTGTTCTAAATGTTCTCAGTCGTAGGATCACCAATTATGGGATTGATGATTCCGGATAGACTGGTGCACTTGGTACATGCCTTACACGATAAGGGGTAGCTGATCTCACAGTTACCTATGAGCCGTCATTAATGTACAAGTGCATGTGCTCATTAGGGAATGAGTTCACTAAACGAACATGCACGAGGAACACATAATGGAATCCTTACATGAGTGTCAATAGGGAGTGTCAATAGGATGCTCCTCGGGTGATAGTACGTGCAAGCAGTCCTTGGACCTGAGGTTATCAAGGTTACCTTGTAAGTGATAACTCATTGCTTTGATTTTATCCTTACATGGCCCTCAACATCATTATCGGGTATTACTGGGCATGGGGAAACATTCATAGAGGTAGGTGAGCAACCAACATAGAATCAGTTACTCCTAGTGAGAGGAGATAATGTCCTATGTGTCCCTACAAGTGTTGACTCGAGAATCTCTGGCCAGAGTAGACATGAAAGTCAGGAAGATGTTTCTGACGTTTCGTTATTGAGACGACATCTTGGCGGGTGGAATATATATGAATCGGTATTAGGGTTTGACACTTCTTCCATACCCTAGCCAACTCAGGGATGTTGTAACCGAGGGACTTAGTTGCACGGTAACTAATCACCGAAGGGCGTTCGATCCCTGTAGATTGAACCTCACACTATCTAGGTAGTCATGACACGTTGTTAGATGTCAATCTTGACTTGTGAGTGGAGTCTCTCATGACCACACTAAAGGGGTTTTAGTGGTGGCTCGTAAGATTCGAATAAAAGTTGTTATATCGGATTCGACCCTCTGTTATACACAACTCACTACTGGCATAGTGTAGGGCCCAATGGGTTATACACAATAGGCTAATCTCGTAACGGACCTTATGAGATAAAGTTCGAATGTGACACTATATGTCTACTAGCGTGAACATGCTGCAACACGATCACGGATCTCGTTTACGGACATGATAGGAAAGATATTTCATATAGGAACGAATACGCGAGGAAGAAGTATCTCGGTAACCCTAATTTATAGGGCATCCCTAAATTGTAGGGATTGGCGCATGATAAATCATAATCAATAAGAATTTAATTTATAGAGATAAATTAAAGTTTATATTTAGTTGGATTTAATTAATTTTGAATTAATTAAAATCCATTAAATATAAATTATTATTTTGGAGGCAAACCCCGAAAATTTGAATTTCGGTGAAAGGATTTAAAAGGGGGCGGGTCCGCCATGGGGGCCACCTACTCCCCTTATAAATAGATGGCCTAACCTCCTTTAAGGGGGGTTAAGCAAATTGATTAGAGATCTCGGACAGGAGCAAAGGCTTGGATTCTTGAGAAGCTTCTTGAAGACCAAGACTCCAAAGAGCTCCTCTTCATCTCCATGGGTGACCGACCATCAAGCTCCTCCTTCCCGGGTTTGTGAAGCTGATTTGGTGGTCACTTCCTCTTGGTTGTGTCATCTCCTTCATCTTCTTGGAGGAGTCCAAGGAGGACAGCGAGGTATTCCTTCATCTTCCTCCTCGTTCCGTGGTTTGCTCATCCCCTCTTCCTCCCTTTTGGTGTTCGGTTCTTGGTGGGGCTTCACCTAGGTGCATTTTGGGGTTGAGTTTCCCTCTCCGTTGAGCCACAACAGGTCTTGGTGTTCGCTGTCCCTTGGTTGCGAGGCGTTTGGTGTGGACCTTCCATTGGAGGACGTGCGCTTGGACGTCTTGAAATGGGAATAGGAGCAGCCTTACTATCTGCGGTATAAGGTATATCATCTCATTCTACTCGTAGATTGAATTCCTTAAAGATTGCTAAAGTTGATCGCTGGTTTTATGATAGTTTGTATTTTCTTAAAAATCACTTTTTTCGATGTGCTTTTTCTTCCATCCCAACAACCCCAAACTAAGAAAAATGCAGAAACAAAATAACCGAGTCTACATGACTCAACAAAATAGAAATGACTGGACTCAGTATCTCCTCGATCATGACATATCACGAGACCCGCTGCCCTGCCGCCACCAGCCGCGCTATTGTACCCCGGTACCACTCTGATCTAACTCAGGTGCTGCAGAACAACAATAATGAGGGGTAAGTCCAACTAGGACTTAGTGAGCAGATCAGTTCTCAATCCACCAAATCAATCATCATGCATAAAAACACAAATAGCAGATATAAAACGTAATAACAACGTCAGGAGAAATCAGCAATAATATACCCACTACTCTATACAAGAAACTAGCATTCGTCAACAAGTATAAAATATCATTAAAATGACATAACAAGCATCAGTGACACATCCACCACTCTACTCATGATAAACGCATCCATTAATAAGTATAAGCATATCCACAACAATAAAATAGGATGAATGCAACACCTCAATCATATGCATGCTCCGCGGACCCGTCGGTCCCACATAACTACATACGGTAGGTAGACGGGTGGCCGCCGAACTACCACCCAGCTCAGTGCCATCTCTTTGGGGCATGTTCTCCCATCATCAACACTGGCTCTTGTATCATGAAAGTAGTGCAAAAAAGGAACTCCAACTGTAAATTAATGAACTGGAACAAAATAACTCATCATATGAATCACTGATTTAGGATAAGATTCATCTCATTAACTACTATATCCATGAATCATCTCAGATTGAATCATAAAAACATATAAAATATAATTTTTCAGCTTGGCACGCAAAATAAGGCATCGACTGCCTACTGCCTTCAAAATCCGGAAGTCTAATAGCGAAACAGACCTCACCAATGAATCCAAAATGTCGATTAGGTGAAATTTCATATATAATATGAATATTTTTGCTAACCTTAAGGCTTCCAAATAATTATTTAGAATAATAGAAGAATTATCTTAAATTTATTAATAAATCATTGTTACAAACACATATAATGGTGTTACAATCAATAAATCAGTACTGAAATCTTAACCCTTTATGTAAACAGGATCAAATCACAGTCTTTCATCTAATATGATGCAATCATAACCCTTTATTTAACATGATGCAATCATAGTTCTTACATCTAACCAGATGCAATTACAACCCTCTATTTACACAGGATCAAATCCCTGCCCTTGATGCAATCTCAATCTTACATCTAACCAGATGCAATAACAGCCCTCTATTTAACATGATGCAATCTCAGTCTTATATCTAACCATATGCAATCACAGCCCTCCATCTAAACAAGATCAAATCCCTGCCCTTCATCTCAATCAATTCAATCTAGCCCTTCATCTCACCCAATCAATCTCAGCCCTCCATTTCATCTCCCCACCTAGGTTTCATTTACTCATCTTCCTCCTCCCCTCCACACCATCCTGTCACTGCCGCCGCCCCTTCCCCAGCCATCGCCGCCGCTCACCGTCGGGATCCGACTGGATGGGGTCCTCGTCGAGTCCCCCGACATCCGACGGCGGCGCGCCACCACCTGGCGCTCGGCGATGTCCCCAAGGATCGTGGCTAGGCCGCCTAGCCTAGTCGCGGACTGCGCGCGGCGGCGCCATCGCCGGCCTGGTCAGGGCGCGACCTGACCCACCATCGCCTGGCGACGGCTGCACAAGGCCAAGAGGATTTTTTTAAAAAAATTCTATTTGTTTTTGTTTTTTTTATATAAATCAACAAAATGAAGAACGACGATTTTATTTTCGATTCAATACGAGAAAAATGCGTCAAAAATCGACGAAAAATTCTGAGACAATGGGACAGTGACATGAATCAAGATTTGGGGAAAAGAGAACCTAAATCCACTCACCGAACGAAGAGAAAATGGAAGAAAAAGATGCGTAGGATCTTCCCCCGATCGACTCCGACGAACTCGCGAAAATTTGACTCCGGCGGCTTCTCCTCCTCGGTGGCGCCCTCTCTCTCCTCTCTCCTTTACCTCAGGTGGTGTACGGCTAAAATCCTTGGCCGCAAACCTTAGGGTCTAATATATAGACACTAGTTGGGTCCAAATGACCAAAATATCCATACCTAAGTTATCCAACTTAAACAACCCATAATTAACTCACCCGTTCTAACTCCGATTCGAGATACAATTGCACCGCTAAATTCGCTTCGAGATCCTCTCTTATTCTAGCATGCTAAATCATAGAGATAAGATAATTAAAATTTCTCTTAATTTTTCTACATTAATTGCCTACTTGGGTCTAATCCCGAAGCTTCCTGTCAATCCGTGCTAATTAGGGCTCACAATCTCCCGCTCAAGAATAAAATATTATTGTTAAGATTTTGGGTATTACAAAGTATCTATTTACTATTTTTCCTTTTGATTAATAAAAGTATAAAATTAAATAAAAGTATAAGAACTATTTTTTTTTCTAAATATGGGCTTTAATTTCTTGAGCTTTCTTTAGGGTTGAGGTTGGGCTTCCTTCGGTGTTTTGCTGGCTTTGGAATTTGGTGTGCAGGCGGATCTCTGAGCTTTGATATTCTCTCTGCTCGAAGCATTTCCTAGGGTTTTTTCTTGTCTTTAAAGCTTTGGTGTCCCTTAAGATTTCTGTTGGCTGCGATTATGGGGAAACCATCCTTGAAGGATGGATTCTCCCCATCAAAAGGGTTTGACAAAGGTAAGAATCCTTCCTTGTCGGTTGTATTTCCTAACTCTATCAGATCGCTGGGAAATATCCAACCGGGGATGGTAAGATGTTGTTCTATTGATGCTGATGATAGGACTCTTTTCAATACAAATGCTCGTATGGATGAGGCTTTGGTGAACTTGCCGGTGAAGGTGAGCAACCATAGTGACCAAAAGAAATCGTCTGTTTCCCTGACTGAAGGTAAAATACCCTCTACTGATAAGATTAAATCTGCTGAGCGTCCGATTTCCTGGATTAATTTGTTTAAACCGAAGGTTTCTGGATTTGAAAAATTTTCCTCCTTTGAAAAGCTTTCGTAAATTAAAGAATTTGTCGTTGATTTTATTGAATTTGATGAGAACGAGCTTAATGAGATTAGGAAACCGTGGTTTGCTTCTTTTATCGGTAGATTTTTACATAAACCTCCTACTCACTTCCATTTGAGGAATTGAGCTTTCAATGTTTGGTTTAATTTTAACCTTGAAAATGTTATTTGATCTTGAAAATGATTTCTTCTTATTTCGCTTTGATTCTGAAGAAAATGCTATAAAGGTTCTTTCCGGGGGACCGTGGGCTTTTCGTGGCAACCTTATAAATCTTAAACATTGGGTTCCAAATTTTCAAGCCTTAACTGAAATTGTTTCTTCGGCTCCTATATGGGTTCAGTTCCCGGACTTACCCATGAAGTATTGGTTGAACAAAACTCTTTTTAAAATTGCTTTTATGATTGGTAAACCCATAAAAGTGGATGATAACTCTTTCAATTGGGAACGAGGCAAATTTGTTCGTATCTGTAATGAAATAGATTTTAATAAATCTATTAAGCAAGGTGTTTGGATCGGCAGGCCGGGTGTGGGGATTTTTCAGGCCGTAAGGTATGAAAGATTACCTCAATTTTGTTTTCGTTGTTGCCTAATTGGTCATCGGTTGGATGAATGTAATAATTTAGTTTCTGAGACTAGTATGAAAGTTGATAATGATGTTGCTAATGCTGTTGATTCTTTAACTTCTGCTATTAAGGATATTCATATGACTAATATTGATAAATCTATTGATTGTATGTATGGCCCCTGGGTTAAAGTTGCTAGGAAACCTAGGAAATTTTTTTCTCAACAATCGTATGTTGAGGAGACAGATCATATAAATGAAAAGCAAAATACTGATAGGGAGGCTAATGTTCTTCCTCACAAAGAATATCATTCTGCTTCTCTCAATAGATCTATCTTTGAAGTTACTGATAGATTGGTTATGACTAGTGAAGATATTTCTAAAACCATTTCCTTCAGTAATAATTTTGTTCAAAGTCCTACGGTGTTAAATTATACCCTTTATAAGAATAAGGATGACATTGTTAATAATACCAGTTTGAATATGAATGATTTGGCTAAGAAAGTTGCTTCTAGTCTTCAGGCCTTTAACTGTGATCAAACTTTGGATTCCCTTAAAATGAAGGATAATGTTAAGGATAGGACTAATAAGATGGCCTCTAGAAAGGATAGGCTGACTAAGATTGGAATTCATATGAACCTTGACCATTTAGATAGCTTGGCTTCAATCAGAAAAAGAAAAGGGAAAAAAATCTGAGAAACTTAAAATGGGCATTAAAGCTATTATGAATTCTAGTGATGTGCTTGATTCTAATGCTGAGTTCTTTAGTCCAAATAGTGGTAAAGATAGCTTTTTTAGTGATGATAGTGGGCTTATGACTGGTGTCCCTGAAAATTCAGTCATGTTAAATCAAAATGATAATTAATGGAGATCCTAAGTTGGAATATTAGAGGTCTTAGGAGAAGATGTGCTCAAGATGTTTTACGCATTTGTCTTCATAATGAATCTATTGATATGGTGTTTCTTCAGGAAACACATCTTTCTGAAAATGATAGTTTAAATTTTGTGGAAACTCTTGGTAAAAGTTGGCTAGGTGTGGAAGTTGGTGCGGAAGGGGCATCTGGTGGCCTATCTCTTTTCTGGAAAGTAAGTTCTACTTCTGTTGAGGTTATTTCTATGTCCAAATACATGATTAATGGGATTGTCTGATATTTTAATAACTATGTTTGGTTGTTTACTGGTATTTATGCAAATACTAATCTCGTGATAAGAAATAAATTTTGGAATAATATTGGAAATTTAGATTTTGCTGACATCCCTTGGTTTATGATAAGAGATTTTAACTGTATTGTTGAGGAAAAAGACAAGTCTGGTGGTGCTAATTTTGTTCAAAATAAGAACATTACTTCTTTAAGAAATTGCATTTCTAATTGTGGTTTTATAGATCTCGATTTTACTGGTCCTAGTTATACTTGGTGCAATAATAGAAAAAATTGCTCTAGAATTTTGATTAGACTGGATAGGTCGAGCTTTTGCTAATGCTAATTGGCTGCATTATTTTGGTAATTCTAAAATTAGACATCTTTCCAGAATTGCTTCTGATCATTGTCCTATTGTTGCTGATGTTATTATGTCTGTTAAGCCAACTCAGAATAGATTTTGCTTTTAAAATTATTGGGTAGAATATCCTAAAGTTAAAGATATTGTTGTTCAAAATTGGTGCAATATTTCTGATAAATCTCCTCTTGATTTGATTTACAAGAACTTAGGTATTCTTAGAGGTAAGTTGTTGGAATAAGCATTATTTAGGTAAAATTGAGGAGAACATTTATGCTGTAAACAAATTAATAAAAGATTTAGAATTGAGAGATTGTGCTACTGATTTCCAAGAGGCAGATTCCAATAAGTTGGCTTGCTTGTATAAAAGGGCTTATGCCCTTAATAGACGTTGAATATTAAGTGGTGGAGTATGGCTAAAACTAAATGGATCCATGAGGGGGATAGAAACACTAAATATTACCAAAATTTGGTTAAATTGAGAAGAAGGAAAAACATGATTGCTTGTATTAAAGTGGATAATGAATGTTATTTTTCTAATGAAAAAATATGTAAATGTTTTGTTAATTTTTATTCAAAGTTATGGACCTATCAAGATCCAAACTTTTTCAACACTAGTCTTTGCCCTATTATGAATAAGCTTGATGATCATGCTCAAAATGCTTTAGTTGCATATTTTACTCTTGATGAAATTCCAATTGTTGTAAACTCTTTAGGGTCGGGTAAGAGCCCTGGGCCTGATGGGTTTACAGGAGAGTTTTTTAAGGCTTATTGGAATATTATTTCTACAACCTTTATGTCTGCCTTTAAATTTTTTTCATACTAATGCTGCTATTTTCCTAACTGGAATGATACCAGCTTAGTCTTTATCCCTAAAATCTCAAATTCTAATTCTGTTAGGGATTTTAGGCTTATTGCATTGTGTAATGTTTCATATAGAATTTTGGCTAAGATTTTAGCTAATCGAATGAAGACTTATCTTGATTAGTTAATTTCTCCTAACCAATCTGCCTTTATCTCGCGTCACTCTATTGATGATAACATTCTGATTGCCCAAGAAGTTGTTCATTCTATAAATAGATCTAAAGGTAAGAATCCTATTGTAATGATTAAGATAGATTTAGAAAAAGCTTATGATATGATTTTTTGGAGTTCTGTTAAAAATATGTTGACTGTTTTAAATTTTCCATCTAAATTTGTTGATTGGATAATGTGTTGCATTTCTTTTGTTAAGTTTACTTGTCGCATTAATGGTTGTAACTCCAAGAGTTTTGAGGGGTCCTGTGGCGTTAGGCAAAGGGACCCATCTCTCCCTATCTATATATTATTGTTAGTCATATGCTCTCAATGATCCTTAACCATGCTGGTGCATGTGGTAAAATAAATTCTGTCAAAATTAAGTGTGCTGGAAAGATTAATCATTTGATGTATGCCGATGATATTCTTTTATTCTTTAGAGCAAATGATAAATCTATTAGTAGCGTATTAAAAAAATTTGATCAATTTGGGAAAATGACTAATCAGAGGGTAAATATTGGAAAATCTAAAATCTATTTTCCAAATTCTACTAATATTGCCACTAGAAATAGAACTTCTAGTAAATTTAGCATGAAAATTGGTAAATTTCCTATGAAATATTTGGGTACTCTCATTAGTCCTAGCATTCTTTCTGTTAGCAATTTTAATTACTTGATTAATAGGATATGTTATAAATTAAATGGTTGGAAAAAAATCTAATTTGTCTCAGGCTGGTAGAATTGTTTTGATTCAATCTGTGCTAAATTCTGTCACATTGCATACAATTTGTATTAATTGGGTTCCTCATGCTGTTTTATCTAAGATTAGCTATATTCTTAAGAATTTTCTCTAGAGTTCTGATTCTAAGAAAAAGGGTCTTCACCTTATTTCTTGGGTTAATGTCACTCTGGCTAAATCTGATGGTGGTTTGGGTCTTAAAGACCCTGAAAATATGAGGGTGGCCTTGGTTGGTAAACGTATTAATCAGTTACTCTCTAATAATAAGTCTCTTTAGATTGATGTTGTTAGAGCTAAATATGGTGATATTGACCTTTGGAATTGTGGTAGTAATAAACATTGTAGTGGTTTTTGGAAGCTTTTGATATTTTCTATTAATAAGATTAAAACTGGGTTCTTTAAAATGATTTCTTTGGTAAAACGACTAAGGTTTTCACTAATGCTTGGATTTTCGATATTCCTATGTCTGTTAAACCTACTTATATCAATATGAATTTGATTGATCTTAATATGCATGTTTGCTCCTTTATTGATGATAATGGATGGAATTCCCAATTGATCATTGAGATGTTTGGGCCTTGCATGCGGGAGGCCTTTTCCAGGATTTTTTTACCTAAATACCCTGATGATGATAGTTGGACTTGGTGGCCTGATCAAATTGGCAAGGCAAATTCAAAATTGTTTATAAGTTCCTGTTGCATAATGAAAATACCAAACTTCGTAATCTGCCAAGGTGGGATTTGATTTGGAAAACTAAACATAACCCTAGAGTTAAGATTTTTTGTTGGAAATTATTTCATAAAAAACTCCCTACTGCAGGCAGATTACACTATTTTGGTATTGTTAATTCCCCGAGTTGTGTCCTCTGTGGCAGCCTTCCAGAAAATATTTATCATACTTTTTTGGAATGTGAGGTAGCAAAGGCCCTCTAGGAATTAATGGATATAAAATTTGGTGGGATTAAAAAGCTAGCTAGAAATATTAGTATGAACATTGTGCCTTCCGAGGATTCATTTGAGATTGGTTTGGATATTTGATGGCACTTTGTTTACATCCTTTTTATTCATTTGATTGGCCAGGAATAAATCAGTCTTTGAAAATATTTTAACGATTTTAATGATTTTTGCCAAAGTTTTAGCTTCAGTATCAAATACTACTACCAACCCTCTGTCTGAAGGAAAATATTTGATAAATAAATCTGTTGATAAATGGCTTCCTCCTATACTTGGTAAAGTAAAATGGAATGTGGATGCTTCGGTCGTTCTTAATTGTGATAAAAGTGCTTTTGCAGTTGTTTGCAGAAATCATTGTGGTGATTTAATTTTTGCTGCTGTTATGTTTAATACCAATTCCTCTGTTATTGTTAATGAAACCTTAGCTATAAATCTTGCCATGGATAGATCTAGAGAATTATTATTGAGTCTGATGCCAAAAATGTCATTGATATTTGTAATGGGAAATTGAACCCATTTTGGAAAATTAAAATTTTAATTAGAGATATTGTTGTGGATGCAGGAATTTTGAAGAAATTCTCTTTCAATACATTGGCCGTGAAGCGAACAAAACACCAGATTGGCTGGTGAACTATGTCAGGAGAATGGAGAGGAAATTCGATTGGAATAAAGATTAACCACCTGATTTAGTTAAACTTGTAAATAATTGTAGTGTAGTTTAATCTGTTTATGGATTTTCTTTTTGTATAAAAATAAATAAATAAATAAAAGTATAAGAACCTATTCGTTTAGCTTAACTAAGGTCAGACTCGGAGTTTCAATTGCGGGCCTGCCGCCTGTCGGCCTGTGGTGCTTCAAAATTCCGACTGCAATAGTGCCCACTGCGACACTCAAATGCATAATCGCGCGACGAGTCGACGAGGAACTACAATGACGACGTGACGTGAGATTTTCGTTATCTGATGACCTGTGGTTGTCGGCTTGTCATGCTATCGCAACTCGTGAGAGAACCACAAGGCCGGAGACGCTATCGCAACTCGTGAGAGAACCACAAGGCCGGAGACGTGGAGTCAAGGCTAGCTTCAGGCCTTCGACGATTTGGAGGACACTAGATCCATGAAGAGAGATTGCACAAAATCAGATACGTGAATAAGTATCCGTAGGTACATAATGTGTATTTTTCTCGGAACTCTTCTTCCGAGAGACGTGAATGGCAATTGGCAAAGAATTAATGAATCAAGACGTAAGTTATGACAGATAATTGAAAAACCCTGCGTGGTCGTTTAATGTGATTAAGAGAGGGGATCAAAGGGTGCAAGTCAAATTAATTAGGGGTGTCTTAACCGGCACCACACATGCTATTAATATATGTAATCCAAAAATTTAGGGGTGTCATTAGACACCCCTATTAACAACATAGCTTCACCACTAGTCCTAATGGCTAAATTGATAATAGTTTAATGGTAGTATATAATTAAAATAAATAGAAAGTATACTATTCATACCGGTTGAAAATAAAAAGTTAGAATAAATTTAGAAAAAAATCTTTTAAAAGACGAGATAAATTAGGTATATAATCCTTAAAATCCTATTAAAAGTTTGATGATATAGCATTTTTGGTATTTTTATTCATATAGGGATGTCGATGTGGCACTGTTGATTCACGTTAATAGTGTCACGACAACATCTAAACGATAAAGTTGACACCTGTTTGATGGTGGGATATAATCGAAATAAATTAAAAATTAAAGTACATCATTGGTATAAATAAAATGTTGTAATAGATTAGGGAAAACTCCTAAAAGTCGAGATATATTTAATAATTTACCTAGCAAAACTCCTAAAAGTTGGAATATATTTAGTAATTAACTTATGGTACTCTTATTTTCAACTTTTTTCAATTATATCACACCATCAAGGATGTGTTAATTTCACTATTTGGATGCTGACTTGACACTATTGACATGAATCGACAGTGTCATATTAACATCTGTAAACGAATAATTCTTTTTTTAAAATGTCATATCAACTAGCCTTTTTGATAGGGTTTAAATGATTAACTACGTAGTATATACCGATTTTAAGGATTTTTTCTAAATCTATCACAATTTTTTATTTTTAACCAATGTGGGTCTCGTACACTATTTATTTCAACTATATTATACTATCAAGTTATCATCAATTTGGTCATATATGAGGATACTGGATGGCACTACCGAGGTGGGTCAAAAGTCTAGTCAACATTAATCCCTAAATACATTTAAAAATAATAAGATGACATGACACTAAATCCTTTGGATCTATGAATTATGCAACCCAAATATAAGGAATGATTGCAACTAAGAAAGATATAATGAGTCGCCAATAAGAGTGATGACAGTTTTGGCTTCGGGAGACAACAATAGAGAGGTTGGGGTAAGTGTTGAGAAATTTTGAAGACGGATTAAAACAAAGAATAAGAAGATATATTTTTTTTAAAATTTTTTTGGTGAAGTGATATTTTATTATTTTAACTGTATTTAGGGATGCTAAGTAGACTTTGACCCACATAGACAGTGCCACCTAGTGTCGTAATAATCAAGTTGATGATAGTTTAATGATATGATATGATTAAAACAAATAAAAAATACACAACTCATACCGATTAGAAATAAAAAATAAAAATAGATTTGAAAAAAATCTAAAAATCAAGATATATTACACAATTAACCATTTAAATTATATTAAAAATAGTCTACTAATGTGTCGTTGCTGATCAACGTCAAAATTAATATCTTATTGGGATAATAGACTAAAAAATCACAAGGTTTGTAAAAATTTTACGTTCTACCCGCGTTTTCAAATTTCACCTGTAAATGCACAATTTTTACTTCCGTTTATGTCATCTACCAAATCGTCACGTGTTGTCTTAACTTAGCTGACGTAGAGGTAAACGACATTTGGTGGCCTAACGGCGTCATACGTAGCAGGCAGTCTCACTTTTTTTTCCCTCTCTCTCTTCTCTTCTTCCTTCCAACTGCTGCCATTTTTTTAAAAATTTCTTCTTCTTTTCCACCACCACCACCACCTCCTCCTCCTCCTTCTTCTTCCCCACCTCTAGAGGTGGCAACTGGCCATGCCTGGGCCGGCCCAGGCCCGGGCAGGCCCGACCACATTTTGGGCCGTGTCAGGCACGGCCCGAAAGTGCTACGGGCAGGCCCAGCACGGGCTTGGGTCGGGCTCGGGCCAGCCCGAAAAATTAAGTATTTGATTTAAATTTTTAAATTTTTAAATTTTTAAAGGTTTAAAATTTAATTTTAAAAAATAATGGTTACAGGTGAGTTTTAAACTTGGACCTCTAATTTTATTTGAGATAACTTAACCAATGCACTAAGCTTTATTATACATTTTTTAACATATTTTTTATATGTAACATTGTAACGCAGTACAAATTAATAAAAAGATTTAAAAATAAATAAATTATAATTAAATTTTTATTTATCTTTAATACAAAAATATTCATCCAATGATAAAATAATTTTTTTAATATTATAATAGACCGCACCTTAAAAGGTTGCTTACGTACATTCTATAGCTAAATTTGTACTCTCCAATAATTAACTATAGAAGGATCATATCTACATAGTTCTTTTTACATTTTTAATCACCCGTAGTCCCGGTGATTTAACTTGTAGCTGAACCAGCAGCACCAGCTTGGCTTGTTTGAGCTTCGTCCTCTCCCGATGATAAAGTATCGTGTCCTCCCTTATCTTGTAATCCATCTTCAGTATCCAACCAGTCTTTTAAGCAAATACACATTCAATCGTTTCTGCACTCATTCGGCTCCACCATGCACATTTTAAGAAAGCTACTGTAGACATAGGAACAATTAGTATATCACGTGTCATGATGAAAATAATAGGATACATATTTTCTTATTTTTTCCACCATTCTAAAATCTCATTATCATCTATTTCTTCAGAATGATTATGATTTAGAAAAAAAGCTAATTCATTAAAATTAGTAGATTTAGTTTTTTTAATCCTACAATCAAGTTGAGAATTAATACTATTTCCACTATCATCTCTTAATCTAGAAGAAGTAGATGTTGTCTTATTTGTAATTGTATCACCAAATTTGAAGCGTAAAATACAAACATAGAATTCAATAATTTTATATTTTATATTTTTTTTCTTCAACATTATCTAATTCCATATTCTTATAATAATCATCTAACAACATATTTAAACCATCAACTTTCATTCTAGGATCTAAATATATTGCTAAACAAAATAAAGTAGGTATATTTGACCAATACTTTTTAAATTTATATTCCATTAAAGAAATAATTTGTGCAAATAAATGGTGATGTCAATACGAAGAAAATACTTCACTAATACGAACTATATGTGAAAGAGTTAAATTACGTGTAGAATAATAAACACCGAAAAGTTGTTCGGTAGCTTTATTAAAAAGTTTTAAAATTTGAGTAATATGTCGAGCAACTAACCAATCATTATCATTAATTGGATCACCAAACATATTTTCATTGCAAAATATTATAAAGATATTTTGATATTTTGTAGTAGACATAAGCATATGATATGTTGAATTTTATCTAATAATAACATCACCATTAAATTTTTTAAATGGTTTATTAAAAGATTGACATAATTTTTTAAATTATTGTGTTCTTGCTTTTGAAGAACGCATATATCTAATAACATCTCTTATTTTTTCTATATGTATATTTTCTAGTTTTAAATCATATTGTACACATAAATTAAGAACATGACAAACACAACGAACATGAAATAATTCACCATCTAATACTGGCTTAAATAATTGTATAAGGGGAGGAATAGCAGCATCATTATTACTAGCATTAGCAAAACTAATCGAAATTTTTTTATCATCTATATTATAGAAAGATGTTACAAATTTAATAGCAGAAAAATGGCAACAGAAGTGTGTGGATATTCAAAAATTTTAAAATTAATTATTCTTTTTTGCAAAATAAAATTTTTATTAATCCAATGCGCAGTAACACAAATGTAAGAGTTAGTAGTACGTTGACTAGACCAAACATCAGATGCTAAAGAAATTTTTAATTTATTATTTTGAAAACTAGTCATTATATTTTCTCGATATATAAAAATTAATTTTAAAGCATCACTTTTCATTGTATTTCGAGTAATTTTTTTATATTTTGGTTGTAAAGTATTTTGAATCCAGCTAGAAAATCTTGGTTGATCAACAAAACTAAAATGAGATTCACTTTGAATAATTAATTTTGCAAGTTCTCGACATTGAGAATCATGATCATACGAAAAAGTTATTAAACTAGAAGAAGATAAATTAAGAATTTGTTTAGCTTATGCAACCTTATTGTCATGACCTTTTGCATGACGTAAAAAATGACCAGTTCCTCCTGTTGTTGAAGCCGAAAGAATTTTTTGATATTTTTTGCACCGGGCTTTTGTTATGGTGCCATCAGCTTCAATAATTTTCTCAAAATATTCTCATACCATACTTTTTTTTCTACCTGATGGACATAAATTAATAGATGGACTTATCTCTATGTTTTGATTTTGTTGAGTGGTAGGAGTGGTAGGAGTAGTAGAAGACATTTCTTCTAATATAATTGATCCAGCTTGTGAAGTATAACTTGAAATATCTCTAGCTATCCGCCATTAGTAAAAATTAAAAATATAAAAAGTATAAATATTATACTAATAAATGAAACAAATTTAAGAGATTTAAAAAAATTGATAGCAATCTTGAATCCTTGTCTCCTTGATGAACTTAAAAAGTTGTTGAGAATGATTGTAAATGAACTTAGATTGTTGAGAGTAAGAGAGTTGAGAGTTGAGAGTTGAGAGTTGAGAGAAAGAGTTGAAGATTAAGATATGAGAAATGAAGAAAAAGATGGGTATTTATAGAAAAATTTATTAATTTATTAATGTTATTAGTCGGCCCGAGCCAAATTTGGATTGGGCTGACCTAGGTCTGGCGCGCGCCAGGCCTAGGTCGGCGCGACCAGACCAGGTCTGGCACGCGTCAAGCCTAGGTCGGCGTGGCTAGACCAGGTCTGGCGCACGCCAGGCCTACGCCCATTGTGGTGGGTCGCGCGTGCCATGCTCGGGCCAGCACGGTGTGCGGTACGTGCTGAGAACGGCCCGACTACGGGCATGACCCGCATGCCCAGGAGGCGAGCCCGGCCCGTCTCCTGGGCACAACCATGTCGGGCCCGTGCCGCCCATGGGCGGGCCCGGCCAGTTGCCATCTCTAGGACCTCCTCCTCCTCCTACTCCTCCTTCTTCTTCTCCACCACCACCACCACCACCTCCTCCTCCTCCTCCTCCTTCTTCTCCTCCACCACCTCCTCCCCATATGGCTGAGCACCATCCTCCTCATCCTGCAGCGCGGCGCTTCTACACAAAGCCCTTTAAGAACAGCTCCTTCTTCGTCAAACAATTCTTCATGCCGAAAACATGGGCGCAGCCTCGCTTTGCCTCATTGCTCTGCGGCATGTTCTTCTCCACATCATTCGCGGGTGTCCTCTGCGGATTCTGGGGCAAAAGTTGGGGATGCAACAGCAACGGATGTGACATCCATAGTTGGTTCCAAAACATGCATAGGAGGATCGCCACGTTGATGACGACGCCCACCAACATCGCGGGCGCGACGCCGACGAAGAACTTGACGAAGGAGATCCTACTATGGACGGCGATCACGAGATTCAGGGGGTTGCTGATGGGCATCACACTAGAGCCGATATTAGAGCTGGAGGCGAGCGCGAGGAGGAATGGCTTGGCAGGGAGCTTGTGCAGCCGCGCGAGCTTGAGGATGAACTCGGTGAGCACAATGCAAGTGATGTCGTTGGTGAAGAGCGTGCTGGCGAGGGCAGAGACGAGGCAAACGCAGCAGAGCAGGTCGCAGCCGCCGTTGCTCTTCTAGGAGAGGAGGCGGCCCAGGTACTTGAACATCTCCACCCCGACATCATGTCTCCATACATGATGTGCAGCACGGATGACGAGCTCCCCTGCCGTGGCCTACTTCAGCATGAAGTGCTTCACCGTGCCGACGGTGACCATGGCTGTGGAGGATGCTGCTCAGCCATATAGGGAGAATAAGAAGAAGAAGAAGAAGAAGAAGAAGAAGAAGAAGAAGAAGAAATTAAAAAAAGGTGTCCCAAGTACTTGAACATCTCCGCCCCGACATCATGTCGCCACATATGATGTGCAGCGCAGATGATGTGCTCCCCCGTCGTGGCCTACTTCACCATGAAGTGCTTCATCGTGCCGACAACGACCATGGCTGTGGAGGATGGTGCTCAGCCACATGGGGAGGAGGAGGAGGAGGTGGAGGAGAAGAAGGAGGTGGAGGAGAAGGAGGAGAAGAAGAAGAAGGAGGTGGAGGAGGCGAGGTGCTCAACCATATGGGGAGGAGGAGGTGGAGAAGAAGAAGAAGTTCACTGTGCCGGCGACGACCATGGTGTTGGCTTTAGGTTTTCAACAATAGCCTTAATCTCGGTTTTGATGGTTTTGATGATAACAAACATGGGACTAATGATTTCATTGAGAATATATTTCAGGTTCCATATCAATTACCGTTCGATGTCCTCGATCGGAAAAATTGGAGAAATTAGAAATCGGAATGACATTGATCGTCGCGCTCGAGTTCGTCGCGAAAGTTTATCGAAGATCGACGAGTGCACCAAAGTCGCTTGGATGAGTCCAAAGATCAAGTCAAAAGCTCTCCAAGATGATGGTCGTTGAAAGTCGGAACCCGAAAACCAAGCGCGGAAGAAATAGGCTGAAAATGCAATTTTAGCCTATGTTCGGTGGACCAGGCGATCGACCGAATAGGGTAAGAAAGAAAGGCCCAGCCATTTTGGTCGATCGGTTGGTCGACCGAACACTACCGAAAAATGGCAGTGGGCACTTCGGTCGATCAGTCGATCGACCGACAGAGGCTGGTTTTTGGCAGTAGGCTTGGCGGTCGACCGACTTGCTGAAAGCTGAAGACGCGAGATCCCGTCGATCGATCGATGGGTCGACCGAAGGTCGGGGATGAATAGTCACGTCTGGGCGGTCGACCCATCGATCGATCGACCACAGAGAAAATAGAAGCGGTCGAAAGACCGGTCGACCAACCGGTCGACCGACCATTCGACCGGCAGCTTGTAACAAATAGTTTTCTATCAGTTGAACAACCATTTCTTCACGAGGGTATAAATACACCCTCATATACTTCATTTGACCTTCTTCCTCATTCTTACAGAGTTTATTGAGCCATTAAGAGGAAGAATTAAGCCTTCCAAAAGATTTAAAGCTTGCGCTCTGTTCTCCGTTGAGTTCATTCTTCAAGCGCCAGCTGCTGCTTCAACTCGGGTTTTGATCAAGCTCATCCCTTGAAGAGTTGAAGGCGTCAAAGGCTTGCAAAAGAGCTCTTCCCATTGGTTTTATTATTTAGCTCTTTTGATTGTATTTTATTTGTTATTTTAACTGTTTGTTTAATTTGAGTTTGTAAGACCGGGTGTTAGGTCTTGAATTGGGTGAAGTGGTATCCTTGGTGTAGAAGGAGTACAGCCACTTGTGTATACTTAGTGATTACTATGATTAGTTCTAGTTGTCCCTTAGGTTGAGGTGGGAAAGTGCTCTCAGTAGGAAGGCAGGATATTTTCGGGTGTGGAAGTGCCTTCGGTTGGAGAGCGGAGACTTTCCGGTGCAAAGGCCTCGTTGTAAGGGAAACATAAATTAATCTAGTAAAACTAGTTTGGAAATCCTAAGTGGGGTGCTTAGGTAGTGGAGTAGGCATTGGGGCGAACCACTATAAATTATTGTGTTTGCATTGATTGATTGATTGCTTCGATTGCTTCGATTGCTTAATCATTTATCCCTTTCGCATCCAATCGTTAAATTGCAAATTGCCTAAACGAACTAAGTAAATGTTTAAAAATTGGATTTAGGCTAATCATATTAGTAAACACACTATTCACCCCCCCTCTAGTGTCGTCATTTCGCCAACAATTGGTATCAGAGCGGGTCGTAGATTGTGATTTCACCATCCCTTCTACAATTCGTCTCGATCTAGAAATGACTCTAGAGAGTGTAGCGTCTTCACCCTCTAGGTTTGATGACTCAAATTTTGGTCTTTGGAAATATAAAATGTACACCTATTTAAATACTAAAGGTTTTAGAGTTTTTAACATGCTACATTGGGAATTCATTAAACCTAAGGTTGACATGCATGCTTGGAGTGAATTAGATAAAA
Source organism: Canna indica (assembly GCA_034359265.1). NCBI lineage: Eukaryota > Viridiplantae > Streptophyta > Magnoliopsida > Zingiberales > Cannaceae > Canna > Canna indica. The sequence continues at coordinate 22,367,205 of CP136895.1, read as the reverse complement.
AAATGTTTAAGTATAATGGAGATGCCATGAATTATATTCTTTGCATATTACCAAATGACATCTTAGAAAAAGTCATGCATTGTTCTTCAGCTTTTGATTTATGGGCCTCGTTAAATATTTTATATGATTATGCCAAAATCGAAGAAATTGACACGTTTGATAAAGGTGGTGATGACAATGGTCACACACCTACTACTAATCTTGGTTTTGATGCCCATAGCTCTTCTAGTCAAAGAAGTAGCACCAAGAGTCGAAAAAGAAGAGTAATCTGTCATGCTTGCAAAGAGAAGGGGCATTTGAAGAAAAATTGCCCAAGCATGAAGAACAAAGAAAGGAAGAGGTCAAGTGCTTCCACCTCCACCTCTCACACATTTGAAGCACCCTCTAGCAATGACTATGAAGCTACTTCAAAAGCTTGCCTCATAAGTACCAAAGATGAGGTACACTATTCTCCTTCTAGTCATAATAATAATAATGTTAGTACTAGCTCATCTAGTTCATTCAATATGTCATATGAAGAACTAGTTGATGAATGTCAAAAAATATATGCCTTGCTAGTTAGAAAAGATAAGAAAAACAAAATGCTAAAAAAAGAAAATATAATGCTTAATTCTCATTTGCATGAATCCAAACTAGAAAATGAAAAATTGAATTATAGTTCATTTGATTCATGCCATGATAATGTAGAACTTGAGCTTAAGGACTTGAAGCTCAAGAATAATAATTTAGAAAAAAAGAATTGCATGTTAAAATCTCAATTACATGCATTACATAAATCCATGAATGAAATGAAAAGTGAGATTACTTTCTTGAATAAGAAAGTAAATGAATTAAAAAATGCTTCATTTCCTAAGAACACAAGAATGAAAAATGCTTATGTAAAGAATGTCAATGTTCATCATCATTCCCATACTAAGCATTCTACCATTAAACCTCATACTCAAAAGAAAAATGATTTTTTTAAGAATGCTCATACTCATCATGTTTCACATGACAAGCATTCAAAAATTAAATCTCATGTCCATGTTAAAAATGAAAAGAAAAAATTTCATGGACATTACTTTTGTTGTGGTGTATTTGGGCATGCCATCCATGATTGGGCATTAAAGAGAAATCCAAGTGTTGCTAGGACACTTTGGATTCCTAAGCCCTCAAACCCCCAAGGACTCAAAGCTATTTGGGTACCAAAGGTATCATGCTCTTTTGTAGGGAGAGGAACCACACAAGAGTAAAGAAATTGAAGGATTGAAGTTGACCTTGGATCTTAATGAGAAATCTCCAAGAGGATGTAACTTCAAATCACCTTGATGCCTTAGGTAAAGTTGGCATCAAAACTATTCCGGTATCATCTCCTATATCTCTTTGCTTTATCTAAGTTGGAGTTACGATACATGCTTAAAATTGATTGATTTTATCCGCTCTTAATATATTTCAAAAAAGTTTTTGATTTTTGATTTTCCAGTCTCTTCGGAGACCTAGGTGGCCTGTAATGGGCCTAAGCGACCTTGCGATTCTAAATCGTAGGCACATTGTGGTCTTTCGGTTTTCAACCAATAGGAAGGGTTGGAGATCTTATGTTTCAAAATTTTATATTGTGAGATCTCTTGATTCATTTTGTTATCATGAATAATTTCTTTGAAAATAAATTCATGCTACGTAGTGAAGTTGAAGTTGATAAATGATACTTGGTTTTTTTCTTCACTATTTAGTTTAATAGCTTGCATGTAGAATTGGTTTCATTGTCTACTTAAGAAGTATACTTGCAATTTATAAATATTTTAGGAAGGCTAACTAGGAAGAAAAAGATTAGTTTGGCTAAATCATCATGAATAAAAATATAACCTTGATAAATTCAAAATCTTAGTGTTATACCTCAATGCTTAAGATTAAAGTATGTCTCTATACTCATGATTAAAATGACATGTTAAAATCCTTGAATTCTCATGAGTAGGTAGAACTTTAGTACTTAGACAAATTTTATTGAATGAAACTTATTTTAGGTAAATATCTATTATTAGAGACCTTTTTGTAAGTCCAAACTAGTTTAACATATGTAGATATCTTATTTCTCAAATAGTTCACATCTTAAGATCTCTTAGGTTTATTTTGATATTATAGTAAAATCTTTCACTTAAAAATGAATCTTAACTATCTAGCAAAGGTTAAGTTATTTTTAATGAAAATCTTGTATTGATCCCTTGCTAGTTAGTATGTTAACTTGCTAGTTGACATATTATTTCATTATGATACTAATGATGTCTACTTGCAAGTTATGAATGTAAATGAAGACAATGCTATCTAAAAGAAAATGAAAAGGAAATGAAAAAGTTGGGCAAATTTTCAAGAAAAATGTATGATTTTAATTTTTGCAAAAATCTTAGTAAAATAATTAAACTTTCATGCTTAAATGATTTCTCTATGCTCATGATTGATGTTGCATGATAAATACTTGAAGTTTCATGAATAGCCAAAATTATGATAACTTAGCTCATTTCATGATATCTTGATATTTATGAAATCGAACTAGGTTAAAATTCTTCTTTAGAGACTTCATGTTAAGTTAAAGTCGAAATTAAATTAAATTTCTAAAAATAAGGTATGAATTTAACTTTACAAAAATCTTAGTATGATGATTGAATATTAATGCCTTAATGATGTCTCTATATACTCATGATTGATTTTGCATGATAAATGTTTGAATTTTCATGAGTAAGAAAAATTTGGATAACTTTCATGATATCTTGATTGAATGAAACTTGCTTTAGGTTAAAACTCATATTAGAGACCTCATTTTGAGTAAACATCAAACAAACATGTTTAGACACGCATGATATGACTCTAGGTGTTCAATCTTGAAAATTCATGTGTAGATGAAAATGTGATAACTAGATCACATTAGTGGACTTAAGCTTAAAAGGTTTGACCCAAGTCAACGAATTGACTTGGACACTTGACTTTAAGTCCAAACTTCATAAACATGTTTATGAATAGATATGACATGTTTCCATGCATTTAGAATGAAAATTTCATATAGATATGGATAAAACGCCAATAGAGGTTAATTCATAATTACCTCTTTTGAACCTAGTTGACCCAAGTCAACAAGTTGACTTAAAGGTCTCATTTATGATCCATATTTGATAAACATGTTTAGATTTACTCATGTTAAGTATCCATAGGTTTAAGTATGAAAAATCATGAGTAAATGTTAAGATTGAAACTTAGCAAGTTTCATGGTAAGTAGCTTAGTTTTGAATGAAACCATGCTAGGTTGATATCTTGACTTAAGAATATAATTTTCATCTCAAACTTGACATATACTCTTTACATGATCACATTATGGTGTAATGGAAGTTTGAATGAAAATTGAACAAGATTTAAAGAATAACTGAAAATTACAATGATTGTCATTTGTTCAACAATTGGTATCACCAATTTTAGTTATTTTTAGGAAAATATAGAAAAATTATTTTTAGATGATTCTTGAAACTACACATTCACTGAAAAATCTAGTTTTATCAGTAAAAATATCAAAAAGTTTCATCAAGAAATCGGATTTAAAGTGAATTTTTGAAGTTGAATTTCAAAACACAAACTATCATCATTCTTGAAACGTCAATCTTTCCGATACTTTGATTTTTCTTCGAAACTTCATATAAAAACTCATGTACACCATTTGGATTCCATTTCTAATATCATTCACACAAATTCTTGAGTAAAATCATTCCTAGAAATGATTTTGATATTTTGGATGATAGATAGAAATATCCATGTGTATATTAAAATCAATATAGGATGAAAAATAGTCTTTGAAAATTCTTTTGAGTTCAAACTTTATTCATGTATTTCAAATGATCATTCAATATTTGGTATCAAAAATTTTCATCCAAAAATTGATACCAAAGCTTTTCATTGAAAATATGACTTTATATAAACTTAAAAGTTTGATTTTTTTTAATCTTAAATTATAGGTTGACCTAAGTAAACAAAGTAACTTAAAAATTTCATATTAAGCCCCAACTTGATTCATAATCTTAGATTTTCTCATGTTTGATGTCTAGATGCCTATATATATGAGAAAACATGAGTAGATAACAAAACATTGAGACTTAGCATTTTCATGTTCTCATGTTTATTTCAAATAAAAATATGCTAAGTTCATATTTGGATCAATTGACATTAGGTTCACTTCAAACTTGATATACATGATTTAAATGACTATATCTTTGTATTTTGAAAGTTTGAATGAAATTTAAAAATGTCATGAAAAAGAAACAATATTCATTTTGAGAATATATATGACTTATCTTGAATTCAAAAATTTAGCTTTAAACATATCATGTATGATTTTGTTTCATATTAATCATTTATTTTCCATCCCTTGGTTGAAATTTTCTTGTTTCATGAAAAATCTTTAGAGTCTCAACTTCATGAAAAAATACTTGTCTTTCATCCCTTTGAATAGATAGACCCTTCTTGCCCATTTTTGATTGATGTCAAAAGGGGGAGAGAAGAGTTTAGGTATAAAGGGGGAGAAATATATAGTTAAAATGGGGAGATAAGTATAGGTAAAGGGGAGAAAAATATAGGTAATCCATGCATATAGATAGGGAGAGTTTATTTTTATAGATATGCATGTTGATAGGGGGAGAAATCCCTAAGTTGATATCCAATATGCTTTAATGATTATATTTTCTTAAGGATGTTTGTCATCATCAAAAAGGGGGAGATTGTTGGCTTTAGATTTTCAACAATAGTCTTAATCTCGATTTTGATGATAACAAACATGAGACTAATGATTTCATTGAGAATATATTTCAGGTTCCATATCAATTAGCGTTCGATGTCCTCGATCGGAAAAATTGGAGAAATCGGAAATCGGAATGACATTGATCGTTGCGCTCGGGTTCGTCGCGAAAGTTTATCGAAGATCGACGAGTGCACCAAAGTCGCTTGGATGAGTCCAAAGATCAAGTCAAAAGCTCTCCAAGATGATGGTCGTTGAAAGCCGGAACCTGAAAACCAAGGGCGGAAGAAATAGGCTGAAAATGCAATTTTAGCCTATGTTCGGTAGACCAGGCGATCGACCGAATAGGGTAAGAAAGAAAGGCCCAGCCATTTTGGTCGATCGGTTGGTCGACCGAACACTACTGAAAAATGGCAGTGGACACTTCGGTCGATCAGTCAGTCGATTAACAGTGGCTGGTTTTGGGCAGTAGGCTTGGCGGTCGACCGACCTGTTGAAAGCTAAAGACACGAGATCCCGTCGGTCGACCGAAGGTCGGGGATGAATAGTCGCGTCTGGGCGGTCGACCCGTCAGTCGACTGACCACAGAGAAAATAGAAGCGGTTGAAAGACCGATCGACTAGTCGGTCGATCGACCATTCGACCGGCGGCCTGTAACGGATAGTTTTCTATCCGTTGAACAGTTGTTTCTTCACGAGGGTATAAATACACTCTCATATACTTCATTTGACCTTCTTCCACATTCTTATAGAGTTTATTGAGCCATTAAGAGGAAGAATTAAGCCTTCCAAAAGATTTAAAGCTTGCACTCTGTTCTCCATTGAGTTCATTCTTCAAGCGCCAATTGCTACTTCAACTCGAGTTTTGATCAAGCTTATCCCTTGAAGAGTTGAAGGCGACAAAGGCTTGCAAAAAGATCTCTTCCCATTGGTTTTATTATTTAACTCTTTTGATTGTATTTTATTTATTATTTTAACTGTTTGTTTAATTCGAGTTTGTAAGACCGGGGTGTTAAGTCTTGAATTGGGTGAAGTGATATCCTTGGTGTAGAAGGAGTAAAGCCACTTGTGTATACTTAGTGATTACTAGGATTAGTTCTAGTTATCCCTTAGGTTGAGGTGGGAAAGTGCTCTCGGTATGAAGGTAGGATACTTCCGGGTGTGGAAGTGCCTTCGGTTGGAGAGCAGAGACTTTCTGGTGCAAAGTCCTCGTTGTAAGGGAAACGTAAATTAATCTAGTAAAACTAGTTTGAAAATCCTAAGCGGGGTGCTTAGGTAGTGGAGTAGGTATTGGGGCCGAACTACTATAAATTATTGTGTTTGCATTGATTGATTGATTGTTTCGATTGCTTAATCATTTATCGCTTCCGCATCCAATCGTTAAATTGCAAATTGCCTAAACGAACTAAGTAAACGTTTAAATATTAGATTTAGGATAATCGTATTAGTAAACACACTATTCAGCCCCCCTCTAGTGTCGCCATTTCGCCAACACATGATTGTGGAGGTTGGTGCTCAGCCATATGGGGAGGATTGAGAAGAAGAAGAAGAAGAAGAAGTTCACTGTGCCGGCGGCGACCATGGCGATGGAGGATGGTGCTCAGCCATATGGGGAGGATCGAGAAGAAGAAGAAGAAGAAGAAGAAGAAGAAGAAGAAGAAGAAGAAGAAGAAGAATATTAATAATATTAATAATATTAATAATAATAAATTAAAAAAAGGTGGCCCAGGTACTTGAACATCTTCGCCCCGACATCATGTCGCCACACATGATGTGCAGCGCGGATGACGAGCTCCCCCGCCGTGGCCTACTTCAGCATGAAGTGCTTCACCGTGCCGGCGGCGACCATGGCTGTGGAGGATGGTGCTCAGCCACATGGGGAGGAGGAGGTGGAGGAAAAGAAGGAGGTGGAGGAGAAGGAGGAGAAGAAGAAGGAGGAGGAGGCGAGGTGCTCAGCCATATGGGGAGGAGGAGGTGGAGGAGAAGAAGGAGGTGGAGAAGAAGAAGAAGTTTACTGTACCGGCGGCGACCATTGCTGTGGAGGATGGTGCTCAGCCATATGGGGAGGAGAAGAAGAAGAAGAAGAAGAAGAAGAAGAAGAAGAAATTTAAAAAAGGTGGCCCAGGTACTTGAACATCTCCGCCCCGACATCATGTCGCCACACATAATGTGTAGTGCGGATGACGAGCTCCCCCGTCGTGGTCTACTTCAGCATAAAGTGCTTCACCGTGCCGGCAGCGACCAAGGCTGTAGAGGATGGTGCTCAGCCATATGGGGAGGAGGAGGTGGAGGAGAAGAAGGAGGTGGAGGTGAAGGAGGAGAAGAAGAAGAAGGATGAGGGGAGGTGCTCAACCATATGGGGAGGAGGATGTGGAGGAGAAGAAGGAGGTGGAGAAGAAGAATAAGTTCACCGTGCCGGCAGCGATCATGGCTGTGGAGGATGGTGCTTAGCCGTATGGGGAGGAGGAGGTGAAGAAGAAGAAGAAGAAGATGAAGAAGAAGAAGAAGAAATTAAAAAAAGGTGGCAGCAGTTGGAAGGAAAAAGAGAAGAGGGAGAGGAAAAAAAAGTGGGATTGCCTGCCACGTATGACGCTGTTAGGCTACCAAACGTCGTTTACCTCCACGTCAGCTAAGTTGAGACGGCGCATGACGATTTGGTAGATGGCATTAACGGAAGTAAAAATTGTGCATTTACAGGCGAAATTTGAAAACGCGGGTAGAATATAAAATGTTTGCAAACCTTGTGATTTTTTAGTCTAGTATCTCTATCTTATTCATGGTGAAATATAATTGAAACAAATTAAAAATTATAATGCCCTATTGATAAAATATTAGGACAAATATGAGAAAATTTTTAAAAGTTGAAATGTATTTAATAATTAATCTTAAATTATTTAATGCTCAAATATTAAAAAATAAATTTTAAATATATAATAACTAAGAAGAAAAAAAATATGATTACGTAGAACAAACACAGTCTGATAAAACTCCATTTGATAAATTTTTATATATATTTTTTATTTGAAATGTAATTTGGAACGACCGTTTAATGCATACAGCCAAGGGCCACCGTCCACGTGGGTAATTCTTTGGGCAATGCTACTCACAGAGAAAAATAAAACCTGTTGCCTCCTTTTAAGCTGTTTCGTATCTACCGGTCCCGACGTGCGGTTCTCCACCATCCTAATTGACGTAAAACCTGAACCCACTAAAGCACCTCCCAGATAAATATATTACCATGCGGGTCCCACCTGTGCTTTGGCTAGGTGGTATCTTGATGGGTCGGTCTATTTTTTGTCCTCCAAGAAATCCCTTAAACGGTCCGCACTGTGCGCGTTCGTATCACCGTAATAAAGCGCTCCATCCTTCTTCTCCTCCTCCTTTAATTCATTCATTCCACAATAGCGTTTACAGGGAGCGGCTTTAGGTTTGTTGTCGTTCTACTCCAACGATAAAATAAGGGGAAAGGGTGACCCAATTCCCCCTCCATCCCATATATTTTGGGTTTTATTCCCTAGTTGAAGCCTTTACGCTTCCGCGATCAGGCATCCGGGACGGAAAGGGGGTTCACCTTCTCCTCAAGCTTCTCCATTGCTCGGATTGGTTCTCCCCCCGCTTGTTTTGGAGCCATCCCTGTTATAGATGGGGTTTACCGTGGGATTTCGGATGATTGTTTGATCGTCTCGCGGCGCGAAGGCTCACCGGGCGCACAGCGGCGAGGGCATCGTGGAGACAAAGCTGGGGATGGGGGAGGTGAATGGGGACTACGTGAGGTTGGGTGATGGAGATCTCGGGGGATTTGCGGGAGAGCTACCTCTCTGTGGTGGTCGAAAATGGAGTCCTTGGTGGTGGGTGAGGGCGACGTTCATGTGCGCTTTCTTGTTGGCTACCGCCGTTCCTCTTGCCATCTTCGCGGGCCCTTGGCTCATCAAAAAGGTGATTCTTACTTTCTTAGATATCTAATTTCTTTGTTCGTTGTTGAATTTAAATAAAATGATGGATATATTCTCCGTAGTTTTAAATTTTCGAATGTTCATCTAAGGAAACCTGCATGTCTGCTATGTTGCACATGCTATTTGTTTATAAAATTATTGGTGATCTGAAATAATTTATATTAAACTTACTGTTAATCATTTTATTTAGAATAATAGTTCGTTTTCCTTACTTTGGGTAAAAACGTTTGTGCTTCTTTAGATTTGAGGGATATTTGATGGTAGCAAGCGCTTGGCATTTGAACAAATATAACTGAAGTTAAAGAGTTGCTACTAAATTGACACAGAGATTGGGTTATGAATTATAAATACGTTCTGCAGCAAGATTCCTCCAAGTATCTAATATGATTTATGAGGACACAATATGAAACATGCAGGGTTAACTTGCTTTGATATTGACAAGCACAAAAATTACAAAAAATTTAGCTCCTGGGAGATTTAAGTATTTATGTATACATGTCTTCTATGAAGCTGTAAAGCATTATATGCGAACCACATGAGATCTTAAGAATATATTTGGCTCGTAGGTACTGATCAAAGGATTACCTTGTCTTATTAATTGGATCAAGCTATGGTCGCTAACCGCATTTATTCACTTATATTGTCATTCAAATTGCATAATTGAATATATCTGGAGATTCCCATGATTGTTGTGGCTAAAATTGACATACTTTGGATGTAAAACCCCAGTTTATTTCCCATTTGTATTCATTCTTCTTGCCGAAACTTAATTATTAACTGGATATTTGTAATGTGGTGTATATCAAAGATAATGAACTCTAGCATCCCTGTTTTTCACTATCATTTGAGTAATTTAGCATCAATAACGTTGTCTCCTATTTGAACTTGACTAAGTGAGCATTCATTGATTATTGTGATGTGCATGTGGCTGCATCATTGAGATGCTAACCACCATTGAGCCATATTCAAGGTAGACTTTCATCTAAATGCATGCTGATAGTTTTTTGTCATATTTAAATGAAAGCTAACCCTCTGTCATAGCAAATGTATGCTTCAAATTTTAGGCAACTGTTCTCTCTGAGTGTGCTTACATTGATAAATCTTATGCTTCTGGCAGGTGGTTATACCAACTTTAGATTGGGAGATGGCAACATTCAGCAAGCCAGTTCTTGGCCTGTTACTTTTTGCTTCAATAGCATTGTTTCCAACTATGTTGTTACCTTCATCACCGTCTATGTGGATAGTTGGGATGACCTTTGGCTATGGTTATGGCTTTTTGCTAATCATGGCTGGGACCAGCATAGGCATGTCACTGCCTTTTTTTGTTGGTTCATTATTTAATCAAAAGATACATGTTAGTCTCGACTTACTGCTTCTATTTTGATCTATCTTTTCCTATATTTGAGTTATGATATACTTATGGAACTTTAACCATTGCGTTGTAGAGATGGCTAGAGAGATGGCCCAAGAAAACAGCTTTTGTAAGATTGGCTGGTGAAGGAGATTGGTTTCACCAATTCCGAGCTGTCATTTTAATCAGGATTTCACCATTTCCGTATATTATTTTTAATTATGCTGCTGTTGCTACCAATGTCAAGTACGGGCCATATATTTCAGGTTCACTAGTTGGCACTGTGCACGAAACTTTTATTACAATTTACAGGTTAGTGTAGTTTTCATGCTTCAGTTTTTCTCCATTGTGTTTCTGTGTTGTTAAGTGTTTTCCTGGCTTTTGACTCCTAACAAGTCTCTCTATAGTCTTCCATCGGTCAGATATGTATCAGCTTCATATAGATTCTACATATCTGACCGATGTGGAACAGATATGTATCAGCTTCACATAGATTCTCTATGGCTCCTAAAAATTGCATTTGCTTGGTTTTCATGATTCAATGTGGAACAGCATTTCCAATATGTTTAGATTTGTTTGTTTGCTCAGGAATCAGAATATATGATAGTTCCTGTTCTAAGACAGTGAGCAGATTATCACTTTATTTTTTTATAAACAGCAACTGAAAACTTTTTCTTAAATTTTTGGTCCTTGTTGTTATATAAGTATCCTTCAATTGGACAGTTTCACTTTTTTAATGTAGGAATTGGGGAAAAAAAAAATATATAGCTAGATATAGTGAGATGAAAACAAAAGGTAATTCAACCATTGAAAACAGCTGGTAAACTTCATTAATAAATGAAATTTTGTCTTGTTGATATATTCAAAACATGCTATTGCATTTTGACATCCAGTAAAGAGAAATGTTGAAAATTGTTTGTTCATTCTCTCACCTGTATATTTATTGATAACCAGAGGTTAATTTTCAGAAAGTTGAAAATTACTTCTTTCATTTTCTTTTTACCAGTGTCCTTTCAGCTAACGATTTAGATGCTATTACAAGTCTCAGCTTGTTCCTTACCCTTCCCTGCGTTCTCTCCTAAGCCACCCTTACCATCAGTCTAAGGAATCATTCATGAAATTTTCATCTCATTTAGCTCCTTCAATTAGATTACTTATCACTAATTCATCCCTCAATTAACTCTACTCCTGTTTGACACAACTTGTCATAAGATGCTCAGATTTGCATGTTTAGTTTGGTTTGGTCAATTATAACCAATCATTACAGCCTTGAGTATCTCAGACAACTTATGTAATTGTGTATTTTGAAATGCTTTGGAATTACCTTTTTCATAAATTTGTAGTTTGACCTCTGAATCATGGTAAACCATACTGCTACAGGGTGGTACATGTAAAATACTGCCCGTACCGTTTGTATCGGACGATACAAGCTCTGGACCCCGTTAGAATCAGTTTTGAGGAATTAAAGGGCTATGAAAACCCCTCAGACCCCTTAAAATATTCTCGACACTCTCACTCAGATCTATCTCAAGCCTCCTCTCGATCTCTCAAACCTTTCAAGCCTCTCACAATCTCTCATTTTCATCCCGAAACTCCATCAAAATAGCGCTAAAGAGCTAAACCACCCTGCACATCACTGTGATTACATTGCTCTCAGTTGAGCTATCACTCGCTTGAAATAAAATTTGGCTGAAGGATACCTCAACGTGTCCAAATGCTCGAAGGCACCTAGTGAAGTTTGAAAACTCTTTAAGGAGCTTCTCAACAACAAGCGAGAGCAGCGAGTTCGAGATGCCTAACAACTAGCCGAGTTCAATAGAAGATCTACGAAGGATGTCCATCATGAGTAGTACTAGGGTCATGGAAATGATGTCGATGAGGACCCTGAGCTTGTAGTTGTTGTACGTGCTTCTTTAGAGCATGCGACATTTGAGCGAGATCATTGATACTGGTCTTATTCTGAGTATAGTAGTGGTGGCGGTAGCAATGACACCAATATCGTCAGTTCATCATTAGCTACTGCAACAAAATACCATAGTAGTAATATTTGCATTGGCTTTACTTCTACCACTCCCAGTCCTCAACTTGGAGAAATTCTAGCATGAGGTCGTCTTAGAGCCAGGAAGCATTTATGGCTTCTCCTCTTGGTGTCAATGGTAGGAGGTCTTCGGCAGATATATTGATCTTCGTTCGGGGCATTTTCATCCGAAGCGTCAAAGCAAACACGTATTGATGATGCTTGGAGCAAGAGCAAAAGTGGAAGGTGGGGAGGACAGTCTCTACATGGTTCTACTTTAGTTGCATTCAACAAAATATACAACAAACAATCCTAATTTTTAAACCATGATACCATTTAGAAGGTTGATCCTGGTGTTGCTCCTCCAACTCCTTGTGAAATTTTAGGTCCATATCTTGATATTGAGGTCGATGACCTTTGACTATGGATCGACAAATACATATAAAGCTATCGCCTATCATATGCTTGCTTATAGAAGTTGGTGTATGTACATTAGAACTTATGGCTTCGGATGTTGGCTTTCTTAGTTGAAGGCAATGAATATAATTTGGAGATAGATTCATTTGATGTTGATTTTGTCCAAAATGAGGATGATCGAGTGATGGGTTGGTGGAGTGCAATGGAAAATGATGCACCACTTTTGGACAAAGTAGCCTCCACCTAGACCTTCCATATTCTTATTCGAAGCAATTGAACCAGAGAAGTCAAAAGAAATAAAGAGACTTAAGGTACAAAAAGTTATATTTAAGAGGGAAATGAGTCTTATTTCCTTGCAACCAAGCAAGAAGAAGACCTCAAAATCTGAAAACCATGACTATCATAGTCACCTGCAAAAGGCAAAGGTAAGACCAGCCGTAGATCCTCTTGATGCAATCACGAGAAACTCATATCCACAAATCTAGCACTTTGTAGATCTTTGGACCAATGAGCAATACTTCAACCATTGCATGTAAGATGAATACCACCCGAAAGGAGCAGGAATATTAGAGTATATAAAAGAGGTATTAGAGCACCTATGACATTTAATGATTACCATCATGACATGATAAGTAGCTTTTAAGAGGTCATGACTTTTGCTCGTAGTAGCTCTTGCTCTATTGGGTCTCATACTCTCATGCACACTCTAGAGTAGATTCGTGTGATTCTAGGACTAGCAAATGGGCTCCCATCAAAAAATTCTAATGTTAATGACTTAATGCGATATTTGAGATACCAAAACATCATGTTGGGAGACAAATTTCTAATATGGGCTTTGGGGACCTATGACATCGACCTCAATTGTGTTGTGAATGTCAAAATGGCACCTACCTTTTCTTAAGAATGCCACTTTTCCGTCTTTTAGGTATAAATTTTACTTTTTCATTTTAACTTTAAGTGTTTTTCTTTAATTTGAGATGTTTTTATACTTTATTATTGTATTAGTATGTTTTTAATCATTTTAAATTATGGGTTTGGAGTGTAAAATGAAAAAAATATACTTATAGTCATTAGTACGGTATTGGTACCCGCCATTTATGGATGGATATCACTAACAATACTAAGTACCGGTATGAGATTTTAAACCTTGCTTGAAATAATTGTATAGCTAAGAAATAAGATATTGGTTTGTGCATGAATAAGATATTTATGAAGAGGCAAATTCTGATAAATGAGATGGTTACAAAACTGAAGAATGTATTGTTGTTTGTTATATCACACAAAAACTTGTTCTTAAATTTAAATTTTGTAGAAAATGTTTACAGAGAAGGTGTGTTTTTACACCCTTTTTAGAATTTGGTTATTATTTCTGTCCATATAATCCTCTGGTTGCATACTTTATTGTCCTAGAAGGAAATCAAATAGTTCTCTTTTACTTTTTTGTTGTCAATGTATATTTTACCCGTAGATTGATTAATTCGGAAGCTAAAAAAAATGTATTTCAAGCTAAGAAAATAGCTTAACATTATTTTCGAGAAAATGTATTTCACATTTCATTGGCTTTTGCTTGAGCAGTGGAAGACTACTTGGGAGCTTAGCGGATGCAACCAATACCGGTGGTTTCCTTTCAATGCAACAGGTCATCTATGATGCAATTGGCTTCTGTATTGCAGCAGCAGCCACTGCAGCTATCACTATCTATGCTAAGAGAACCGTTCAAACTATTCAACTCGAGGATGAAGTCTGTTAGGCATGAGAATCTCCTTGTTGAAATCTCTCGCTTGTTCTTCTCCCCGTGTGTTTGCATGCCAGAATTGCGGTCAAATATGGAACTAACTACACAGTACTCCTCTCGGCTCTACCAATTATCTCCACTGATGCTCATTTTACAGTGCATCTTATTCTCAACCAATTTTGTAAATAGTGTATCTTACAGGTTGCTAAGTGATATTCTTTTCTGCCATTTGTTGTAGTAGCTATGATCAATAAGGTGGTAGAAGGTAACATGATTTGTTGCAAGATACCTTCACCTTCAAAAAAAGAAATATATGGTTACATGATTTGATGAGAGAGCAATATAGTGGGCTTCTAGGGGCAAATTGTGTATTTCCAGGATTTGTATTGTTTCGTTATTAATTTTTTGGCTTTTATTCTGATGAATGATGGTGAAAGCTGATTTTTTGGAAAACAGACAATTTTATTTATTGATTTGGTATGCGACCTTGGGGAAAACCACAAATAAGGTTCAATTATCCACTCCATAAATCAAAATAGAAGACTCACAGTCAGCTTCGCAACTATGATTGTAATTGTTGAAAAGCGTAAGCAGGCTTTTGTATACTTTCGTATGAACCTTTACAGAAAATGATATATAAACATATTAGTAAAACCATGAATCGTTACAATAGCCATGGGCAAAGATGATTTTTTTTCAACATTTTATCAAATTCGGAACTATAAATTCTAAAATAACATATCGAAACAATAGAAAAAATATGATCAAAATTAGATTAACTTTGTTAGTGTACCCTTGATACCCTAATATGTTGTTTTTGACAAAAATAAAATATTATTCAATATTTTGTTTGGATGAAACTAGCATATTTATCGCGCCCCGGCCCCCGGCCCGAGAAGCGACGGTGACTCGGACACCGCGCAGCGGAATGAAAAGTCACGAATCAACATAAAAGAAAATAACAACATAAAAACCAATAACTATAATTCATAAGTTCGATCAAATACAATATTTAATCAAATATAAAATTGATCTACAAATTATAGCTCCAAAATAACAATATCAAAGCCGAGCTATAAGACGACAAAACAAACCAAAATACAAAAGCAGTTGTCATCAGAGCTCCACATCTACGACCGACTACTAGCTGTCTAAAAACTATATACACCTCGATCTACAAATCGACTGCTCACCCCTGCAAATCTGAAGCAAAAACAATGGAGATCAGCGAATGCTGAGTAGGAGAATCACAATATGATCAACAAGTATCAAGTGTCAACTCGACAATGAATAACAACATGGCCTAAGATGCAGTCAAAGGCGATGAACACAACAATTACACCTCACCTACTCCTAAACAACATCAACTGAATCATCGAGCGTGTGGACCATTGGGTAAAAACCCCACACTCTACCACCCGTAGAGTGGCATCAACCGTCCGCTCCAACGATGACGCAACTACCCCCACCAAGCAGGTAGCCCGACAGGCGTCGTATCCGACATCTGCACACCCGAAGGTGCCCAAAGTGACTAGTCAATATCCATACCCTCACCCATGTCTGGAGGGTACCGCAATAAAATGGTCCTGGACCGAAGTCCTCTCTGAGGTCGTAGCCTCCAGATCGACAGCAACCATGCAACTCGACTCCAAGAGTGCAACAAAGTATATGGCCATGATCAATAACATAGCAACAACTCCAAGTGATTATGACATGATCAACATGCTACTAATATAACATCATCATGATCAACAATATAATAATTCCAAGTGATTATGACATGATCAACAGGATAATAACATGCTCAACAAATAAACAACACCAATAAGCAACAATAAAATGCAACACATGCAATTTCTCTACATGGCATGTCCAACAATAATGTGCAACAGGAGTTCAATAAATTTCAGGAAGCAAAGCAAACAATGGAAGCAAAGGTATTTCCGTAATTTATCTCCGACGACAAATCAACAACAGACTTGCAGGCTCAACCCACACTCAGCACACTCTCCAAACACCCATGCTCAACTCATTCTCCAAACCACAATTATTTCACACCAATCAATCGACTAAATTCTCAGACTAATAATTTACTATTATTTAAACACCTTGACAACCTCAACCACTAACCAACTGAAAGAACAACCTAACAATGCTTTCTCGAAAAACTAACCCCACCATCGCGTTCAGCACGCGAAAACAATCAAGATTGCTATTCATTAATTTCAAACATAACTATATCATTCAATTACTAAACAACAGTAAAATACTAAAATATATTAAAATCACACCAAATGATCTCCAATCTGAAATCCGACACCACCATCGCGTTCAGCACACACACTACTAGAAAAATGGTCATCAGCAACGGCTGATGCCGTTGCTGAGCCATTGCTGAAGAGCATCAGCAACGGCTGAGCCGTTGCAATAGCGTCGTGACAGAAAGTCGCGTTGCTGATGACTTAGCAACGGATCAGCAACGGCCGCTCGGGCCGTCGCTCAAAACATTATCAGCAACGGCCGCTGGGCCGTCGCTAAAAATATTATCAGCAACGGTTTTGCCACAGACCCGGAGCCGTTGCTGATACCATTAATAGCAACGGCCGCTGAGTCCGTAGCAACACCGTTAGTAAAACTCCGTCGCTAAGCCGTTGCTGTAGGTCATCAGCAACGGCTTTCGATACACTTTTAGCAACGGCTTTCCCACGGACGGCCGTGGGAAAGCCGTTGCTGATGACCTATGCCTGCAATCAGAAAATTTGAAAATTTCAAATTTCCATTGATACATTGATACATTTATCTGATACATAACTCACACACCCATACCCTCATACACACATTCATTCACACATCACAAACATCTCATACACATTCATTCACACATCACAAACACACCAAGATATACATCAAAACAATTATATTTATATTCATAATTATCCACGATAGTATAAACACAATTCAAATGTAAAATTGAAGTATCAACATCTCAATAACATAGTCAATATAAATTAAACAAGTTCAATATCTGAGTAACAAAGTCAATATAAACAAAATCTCACGATGACGATGGAGGATGGCCTGGATCATATGGCGAGGTCTGGAGTGCTTGAGTGTACACCGGCGTGGACTGACTCGAGGATGATGGATTAGATGATGCCGAAGAGATGCCTGCTTTGGGATGACCCGACAAGTTGCGTAGCATAGCTTCTATATTCGCCATCGTCTGACTCTGACGCGCCATCGTCTGACTTTGACGCTCCATCATCTCAGTCTGACGCGCGACCGTCTCCTCTAGTGTCCTTATCCTATTACTATGATCATAACTGGATCTAGAGGTGGACGGTCGCTCACCAGCGACCGGAGGGGTCGGTGCCCCAAGTGGCCCTAGTACGGCTCGCGCATGACCACTATCTGCGAAGCCATATACGCGGCCATGGTCCCAGCCACCTGCGGCCTCGACCCACGATGCTGCGTCAAAGTCCTCGGGGGTACCCCCGCGCTGCACCACCCTCCGGCTGTACGTCTCCTACTCGAGTTTGATTTTTTGTTTAATATTTATCATAAAACTTAAATTATAAATATATAATGAATAATTTAAACAAATATATAATTACCACAATGTATGCAGCGCGGTTGTCGATGTACTCCCCCGTCCCATGTGCTCGACGGTGAGTCCGCTCAAACACCGCCATCGGGGAGGGTCGCTGGACAGTCCCGTCATCCGACACCGTCGTCTACATTTACAAAACAAATACATTAATTAGTACACATAATAACAAATAAAATATATAATTAAACGATATACTTACCATACGATTTGCGTGCACTGCAAATGTAACAGAGCCGCCGGTGTGACGCGCTGCTCCCCCCGACATGCGATTTCTAGCCGCATTCTGAGAAACCTCCTGCCATCGATCCGTCGACCATATCCCCACGAGCTGGTCCCATATATCCGGAGTAATCCAACTGGGGCCGTATCCCCGAGTCTCCGCGATGTTAGTGGTCCCAGCTCGGGCCATCGCTCGGGACCGAGCCTGCCCCAGCTGCCCGTTGTACCTTGCCCGGGAAATAGACTCCCAGGCAGCGTAAATGAAGGACCTCTGGTCCTCGGCCCATGTATAGCGAGCCTGCAAAATAATAATATCAGTATCAATTCTTAATATATCATCATGCATGTAAAAAAAAAAATAATACGTGCCTCAAACTCGCGCCATAACATGTCGACGTGCTCGCTAGGCACGTGAGACCACGTAGGCCATGCCCCGTGCATGTATCGTCGAATAGTAGAAGAAATGCTCCTCGGCACTTCTTCTTGCTCGAACCTGCACAACAAAAATAAATTTTAATATTATATTATGATATAATGAATTTGTAATGATTCATAATTCATGATATATTACCGCTCCCCAATCACGCTGATCAATCTACGTGACTCTGTGGCTGGTGGAGGCTGCCACCTGTTCGGCCCGCGTGACCGCCTGCGTCTGGATGTACTAGCCTCGGCAGTATCATCCTCATGAGGATCAGCAACAGGAGGATCAGCAGCATGAGTAAGTGCTGGAGTCTCACCGATCGGAGACTCCGAAGCTCTCCTGCGTCGATAACCACGACCAGACATATCTGTCGAACAGACATATAATCAGATTATTGTATAAATAGTAGAGATATATTTAATAAAATATATATACTTTACAATTATTCCTCATCATCTGAATAATAGTCTTCGAATTCTTCTTCTTCTTCCACTTCTTCCTCTTCGTCATCTTCTTCATCTCCAGCTTCCTCAATTTCATGATCGTCATCATCAGCATATTCAACTTCTAATTGAATTGACGTTGTGTCTGCATCCTTGAGTATTGGAATAATACGATCCACAGCAGGAAGATCATCTTCTTGATAGAAACCAGGAGGATCATTTTCTCCTACTATCGGATCAATTTTTCCTCTACCTTTTGTCTTACAGACTACACGCCAATCTACTCTATCTTTATTTCGAGCCGGATACTTCGCGTAATATACTTGTTCGGCTTGTGATGCCAATATAAATGGCTCATTTGCTGCCAATTTTGATTTGTAATTAACCTCAACAAGTTTGTATTTTTGATGAACTTTCATGCCCCTTTCTGTTGTATCGAACCAATGACATCTAAATAGGAACACTGATTTCAAGCCGAAGTAGTGCAACTCTATCACTTCTTCCACTAGTCCATAGAAATCCATATCACATTCAACATAGGTTGTCCCTTTCACGCAGACCCCAGCATTCATCGTCTTTTTTGTAGATGAATATTCAACCGTGTGAAATTTATACCCGTTAACAAAATATCCGCTATAGCACGACACAAGTCGCGACGGTCCACTAACAAACTCAAATATTTTTTCATCTATTTCAGCTCTGTGATCTTTGCTGTAAGTCTGAATCCAAGAAGGGAAATCACGATTCCGTAATGTCTCCAATTCTTGATCGTTGTGAATAGAGTATTTTTGCACCATCTCAATGTCAAATATTTCAATGAATTGTTCAATCTCTGGGCAATTGAGTAATACATACAAGTGTGCCAAATGATACTCTTCATCGCTTAAGTGTCGAGATGGACGAGAACCAAAAGCACGACCAGAGTGACAAAATATATTTAAACGTCCATCTGAATGTCGAACACCCCCGTCGTCGTTACGTGGAAGACGATCAAATCTTGTCTGTACTGTCGATTCAAAGTAAAATGAGCAGAATGTTGAAATTTCTTGGATGATATACGATTCAGATATTGATCCTTCAACAGCTGCGGTGTTCTTTACTTTTTTCTTCAGACGATTCATGTATCTTTCAAATAAGTACATCCAACGATATTGAACGGGGCCACCAACTCGTGCCTCGTATGCCAAGTGTATCGGTAGATGCTCCATCGAGTCAAAAAATGCAGGAGGGAAAAACTGCTCCAGCTTGCATATGATTTCAACAATATTATTTTCAAGTGTTGACATATCTTCGACTCGAAGGACATTTGCACAGATGCTTCTAAAAAACATACTTAATTCAGTCAACGGACCCCAAATATTATCAGGTAGAAGATCTCGAAATGCGATCGGAAGTAATCTCTGCATGAATACATGACAATCATGGCTCTTCATCCCTGATATTTTGCAATCATCGACGTTCACACATCGAGATAAGTTTGAAGCATATCCATCGGGTAATCTGAGTTCTTTTACCCATTGACAAACATCTTTGATCTGTTGTTTATTTAACACATATAGGGCCTTCGGTTTCAGATATCGTCCGTTGACCTCTTGTAACTCCAACTCTGGTCTTTTACAAAGTATTTTCAGATCATGTCGGGCTTTGACATTATCTTTAGTTTTTCCAGAAATATCCATCACAGTGTTGAAAATATTATCAAACACATTTTTTTCAATGTGCATGACATCTAAATTATGTCGAATCAATAATGAACTCCAATAGGGCAATTCCCAAAAGATACTTTTTTTCACCCAGTTGTGTGTTTGGCCAAAACCTGACACTCTTTCATTGCGACCAAATACTATATCTGGAAGTGCTGAAACACGTGCTAACATTTGTTCACCAGACAACATCGGTGGTGGCCCATCTCTTTCGACTCTGCCCTTAGTAAATTTATTACGATTCCTTCGATACTGGTGATGAACCGGTAGGAATCGACGATGACAATCAAAGAATGAGATTTTTCGTCCGTTCTGAAGACTGATTGATTTAGAGTGTTCCATACAATACGGGCAAGAGAGTCGGTCGTGAGTGCTCCAACCCGACAACATGCCGTACGCGGGGAAATCATTGATTGTCCACAAGACCGCGGCCTTTAAATTGAAGTTTTGCTTCCGATGACAATCATAAGTGACAGCTCCCTCAGTCCACAATGTTTTCAATTCATCTATCAAGGGTCTGAGAAATATGTCAATTTCTTTTCGCGGACCCTTAGGACCCGGAATAATCATCGAAAGATAAATAAATTCATCTTTCATGCACATTGACGGTGGCAAATTATAAACTGTCAGCAGCACTGGCCAAACTGAATAAGGAGTTGCAGAATGTCCAAACGGATTAAAACCATCTGTGCACAATCCCAATCTGATATTTCTAGTATCCATAGCAAATGAAGGATAACATGTATCCAAATGTTTCCATGCTTCACTGTCAGATGGATGAGTCATTACTGTATCATCACGACTTCTTGCATGCCAACTCATGTAGGGGGCTGTCTTTTCCGACATGAATAATCTTTGAAGCCTCGGTGTTAGTGGAAAATACCGAAGCACCTTAAACGGGATATTTTTCTGTCGGACCGATTTCTTCTCCTTGTAACGAGGGTGTTGACATACAGGGCATTTATCCAACTGCACATTTTCTTTATAATATAAAATGCAATTATTTTGGCACGCGTGTATTTTTTCGTACCCAAGCCCCAATTTTCTCATTAGCTTTTTAGTCTTATAAAAAGTAGGCTCAAACTTGTTATCAGTAGGCAGCATTCCATTAATCAATCCAGCAATCCGATCATACGCAACTCCGCTGATATTACAATCGGCCTTGATGTTTAAGAGCTGTGTCATTGTTGAAAACCTAGTGTATTTAGGACAATTCTCATACAAAGGTTCATCGGCAGCTTTCAACATCTCGTAAAATTCTGCAGCTTCTTTATTCGGTAATTCAATCTCTACCGCAGCCCCTACTTCTGTGATATCAACCGCTGTAGTATCTGGTGGGACTGATGTCTGAAGAACTGGCCGATCAACATTATCATTCAGGTGGAATTGACCCCCAAGACTATCAAGTATCATAGTTCTATAGGGATTACATTGACTGGATGAAGAAGCACCAGCAGAGGAAGATTCACCATATGTCTGAACGACAGGATTGCTCGACGTCCCGACTTCGCGTGACTCCCCGTGACAAGTCCATAGAAAATATCTTGGTGTAAATCCTTTGGTATATAGATGCAGAGTGACAGTCTCCCGATCCAAAAATCGTCCATTCGAACAAATGCGGCACAGACATCGGATTTGATCACCCATGCTAACGAAATTCCGATTCGAATAGGCGAAATTTAGGAAGTACGTTACGCCTAATCGAAACTCATTCGTTAAAGCTCCATGATCAAAACGTCGGTACATCCAACTTCGATCAGCCGACATGATTTTGTCAATCAATGACAATTTCTTTGGTTAATGTCTTTAGGTGAGATTGTCCTATTCCATTCGGGATTTATATTATTCGTACTGCACTTACGTTTTTATTTTAACTGTTAACTAATTATTCTAAATTTCGACAGCATCTCCCTACAGTTCTCCGAATACGCATATCATCTGGGCGCGTATCGGAGAACAAGGGAGATGTTGTCGAATTTTAGAATAATTAGTTAACAGTTAAAATAAAAACGTAAGTGCAGTACAAATAACTATATTCCCAAATTGTCCAATCAGGGACAATTCAAGAATTGTACGTCGTATAAAAGATCATCTACTTCTTTTACACGAACATACAATCCCCGAACGGATCTAAGGTTTTGCTAAATCATATCCGATTCGTCGATGCGTACGTGAAACATATCAACTCGTCGGATGGATGATTATTTTCTAAATGTTTCAAGACAGTTCGAGTCCATATTGGACGATTTCGGCGCGCGTCCGAAGTGGACGATTCCGGCGCGAGTCCGAATTGGACGATTCTGGCGCGCGTCCGAAGTGGACGATTCCGGCGCGAGTCCAAATTGGACGATTCCGGCGCGAGTCCGAATTGGACGATTCCGGCGCGCGTCCGAAGTGGACGATTCCGGCGCGCGTCCGAAATTAATCTAAACCCTAATAATTAATCTAACAAATTAAACAATTAATCTAAACATTTAATTAACATTTATAAAATAATTAATTAACAATTTCAAAACAATAAATAAATAAATATATATATATATATATTCCGGCGCCGGAGTCCACCCTCCGGCGCCGGAGTCCACCCTCCGGCGCCGGAGTCCACCCTCCGGCGCCGGCGTACAATGGCCGGACACACTGTCTGGCCACTGTAGAAGGTTCGGCGGCGGCCATAGGCCGACCGCCGTCGGCCGAAACCCTAGAAATAGGGTTTTGGTCGGATTTTAGCATCTCCGGCCGAAACGGTATAGGCCGGCCGATCAACATACCGGCAGCGGCGCGGCGGCGAGAGGCGTCGGCGAGAGGCGTCGGCGTTGGCAGCAGCGGCAGCGGCGGCGAGAGGAGTCGGCAGGAGCGGCGGCGGCAGAAGCGGGAGGAAGAAGGGTCGGGCGCGAGAGCGTGCCCTATATAAACTTATCAGCAACGGCTCACTCGCCCGTTAGAACGCCGTTGCTGATAAGTTATCATCAGCAACGGCTCACTTATCCGTTAGTAAGCCGTTGCTGAAGATTAAATAATTAGCAACGGCTCGCCTTTCCGTCAGAAAGCCGTTGCTGATAATTAAAATAATCCGCAACGGCTCGGTTGTCCGTTAGAACGCCGTTGCAGATACAGATATCTGCAACGGCTCGAGCGGCCGTAAGAACGCCGTTGCAAATAGCAACGGCTTGAGCGGCCGTTGCTGATAGCCGTTGCTGAAGACCAAGTTTGTAGTAGTGACAAAAATCTACAACTTTGGTATTAACCTCAACTCGATCCGACGACTCTACGATCAACTATAAAAATACCTCAATAATTCATAAATCAACCCAATTTCATATGATACAGCTCCATTCTCTAAACACTATTCATATCCCACCCACTCGTGTCCCTCTCCCCTCACCCCTCACGCTGCCCCTTGCCCCTGCGCCCGACGCCACCTCCCTACTCCGCTCGAACCCACGCCGATTGGCCATCCCGGCCATCGGCGATCACCCCACCGGCACGGCCGCCCTCTCCCCAACCTCCGCGACCGGTCTGACTCACCGCCGATCGCCCTTCTGCACCCGATCTCGCCGCCTCCTCTGCTCACCTCAAATCCATGCCGGGCGGCTCCCCAAGCCGTCGGCGACCATCTCACCGACATCTTCGCTTCTCCTCGGCCTCTGACACCGACGGGACTCTCTCTCTCTCTCCTCTCCTTTCACTCGCGGACCCCCTCCTCTCTCCCTCTCGACCGCCTACCCGTCGCCGACCGGCGACTCCACAAACCGCGCCCTCTCCTCGACCTCCGCGACCGATCCAACCCACCTCCCACTGAATGGTGGCCGCCGGCCTGCGCGCGACATGGCCGCCCGCGGCTTGGCCGATTGCCACCATTCGGGCTCGGCTGATCCTCTCCTCGTCGACGTCGTCGGAAAACAAATACGGAGGTAACGGAGAAGGGAGAGATCTCCTACCTCGATCTCGTGACTCCGGCGACGACGAGCTCCACCGACAACACGCGCCGACTCCTCCTCGACCTCCTCCCTACGCGCGCAGACACCTTCTCTTCCTCCTCTTCTTCTCTACCTCTCCTCACACATTCCCTCTTTAAAACCCCTCACAACCACACCACCTCTCTCCCACCAGGGGTGTTCATGGGTCGGGTCGAGTCGGGTTTAGAGAAAAAATCGATCCAACCCGACCAAGTATAATCGGGTCAGATCGGGTCAGGTCCGGTTGAAAATTTTTCACCACTCAAACCCGACCCGACCCAACCCGACCTAGGTCGGGTCGGGTTTACCCGTTTAGGAAAAAAATGAGTTTTTAACAATATTTTTTTAAAAAAAATAAATATAATTAAATATAATTAAATATAAATATTTTTAATATAAATATTTTCAAAATAATTAAAATATATAAAAAATTCGGGTAATCGGGTCGGGTCTCGGGTCATCGGGTTTTAAATATGACCCGACCCGACCCAATTTGTTCGGGTCGGGTCGATTTCTGGGGTTCATTGGGTCGGGTTTGACCCATGAACAACCCTACTTTTGAGCGGACTATCGCCAGTAACCTCGATAGACAAAAATATCAACCTCTCCTCTCTTATTTTTTTCACTATTTCTAATATCTTGAGGACCTTTAGAATCTCTTTTCTCTTCCTTATAAGATCCTACATGTAGTTTTAGAAATCCATAAAAATTGTGATTTGGAGAAGGAAAAAGGGAGAGGAGATAATAGGGGAGGAGAGGAGAGGAAAATATTGGAGAAGAATTTTGGAGTTTTATTTTGACTTCGATTTGTCGAAAATTGACATGGAGGAAAGAGAAGATGCTAAGGGGTGGATGTCGGCATAGTTCAAGCAGAGATAATCATTTTTTTGTGTTTATTATGTTATTTTCATCAAAATAAAATATTGAATAATATCCTATTTTGATTAAAACCGCATACAAGGGATTAAGGGTACTGTCAAATTTGATTCCAATTTTGATCATTTTTTTCTACCGTTTCGATTTTTATCATTTTGAACTCATAGTTCTCGGTTCGGAATTACTATTTGTTTTTAAAAAAAACTTATACACTTTTTATTTTATTTTAGTTCAACTAAATTAAATATACATCATCTCGTAATATAAAAATATATTATACGCTCTTTTCATATACATACGATACATCCTTGTAAAAGGTTATATGCCGTTTAATTTTTCATTAAATATAGTCACAATTGATTTCAAAATATAATTAAATCTTTATTTTTATATTAATTAATTATTAAATTATTAAACTATTAAATTAATATATCTTACTATTGATTTAGTTTAAAATAAAAATAATTTTGAAATGACCCACCATTATAATGAAGGATTAAATGATATTTTTTTATTATTTAAAAGACATCTACATTGAATTTGAGGGTATTAAGAGGTACCATGTGTATTATGTAGGGTATTACCTAAATATATTCTGAATTATGGACTTCATCTCAAATCTATCCTGAACTTTGACTTCTCCAAATTGCATCATCAACTATCACATTTGTATCAATTGCATCCCTCCGTCAAAATTCCGTCAGCTACCCCGTTAACCCTGCAACGTGGTATGTACACGTGTATTAAAAAATTATTTTTTTATTCAAAACTGAAAAAAATTCTTTTTTTTTCAAAACCTTTTCTAATGTCCGCGTGTGCTGCACACGTGGATTAAAAATTATTATTATTATCAATAATTTTTTAAAAAAAGGTGTTCTGACTTGTCCACATTTGAAGCACACGTGGACTGTCTTTTTGCCCTAAAGTAAACTCCGACTACCCCACATCTTGCCCTAAATCTCCTCTTCTCGACAGCCTCGGCAAAGAATCCCTAAGTCAAGCAGCTCCCCCAGCACCCCCGAGCGCCAAATCCTCCACGAGTAGCTCCCCCGAGCGCTAAATCCTTGACGAACCAGCTCCCCCGAGCTCTTATTCATCGACGAAGCATCACCTCAAATCCCTAAGTTGCTGTCGGTTAGTTTTGGTGAGCTGGTCTTCTATCTCGGCGGCTTGGTTTGGTTCACCTGGTAAGATCCTTTCATTTAGCTCATTGTAATTTATCACTATTACTAAACCTCACTATAATTTATCTCAGTGTTAATTATCATTGTAAGGAGCTAACTCTATATTATCATTGTAAGGAGCTCACTGTTAATTTAGCTCATTATTGCCTAGAGGAAGCAATGACATCAACAAACAATGAGATAGAGGAAGCATCAGTTTCCTTGATTTTAAACAGACCTATGTGCTATCACTCAATTGAAGCTCGAATTTTAATTTAAAAAACCAGAAAAAATCATGGGAGACGATTTTGGAGATGTGTCCATTGGAAGGTAAGTGTTAAGTGTTGTATTGAAGTATTAAATTTTGGTTCCAATGTATTTATTAAAACACAATGTATTCTTGTAGAAAAGAGAAGATGATTTTGGTTTTTTTTTGTGGCATGATGAATATTCTGAGCGCGGGGAACTTACACGGAACCATGATGAGTTACTTACAGAGAAAATCAACTTATTGCAAGAGAAGACAACAATCCTCAAATATAAAGTGAATAAGTTGGAGAAACAATATGAAGAATTGGAAATGTCAATCAGGACAATGAAGATGTATATTTATGTTATTATTTGTGCTTGGATGGTTCAAGTGTTCATGTCATGGGCATGATGTATCTTTTGATGTATTTTGATGTATATTGATGTATTTTGAGGTCAATGAAGATGTAAGTCTTGAAGTCTTGAAGTCTTCAGGTGTTATGAAATAGTTAATGTTATGGTACATGTTATTTTATTATTTTGAGATTCATTATCAGTTCAGGTTATAAATGACTGCTTATTGTGAAATTGGTTATTCATGTCAACCAAAATTCGGATACATATGAGACTAAATGTAAATTGAGGATACATCTGAGACTGAATAAAACTTCATGATACATTTGAGATCAAATAAAAATTCAAGATACATTTGAGACTGAAACCATATCCACCCAAAAATGAGACTGAAATCATATCCATTCTAAAATATTGTCAACATACATTAAAATACTGTCAATACACATTAAAATATTGTCAACACACATTAAAATACTGTCAACACATCAATATATTGTCAACACATTAAAATACTAATCTCCTCAAAATACTGTCAATCCATTATACTAAATCGAATAAGTGAAAATACTGTCAACACCTACTTATATTAAACACATCAAAATATTGTCAATACATATCCACATTCAAAATATCACAATACTAAACCAAATATCCACAATATGACCATTATATTGTTAAAATAGTATATTAAACCAAATAGTATATGTCAAATATCCACATGCTTGTGAATTCTGAGATGTTGTCCAACATATAGTATACTTTTAATCATCTCTTGATGTTACATTCTGTCCAACATTAGGAGAATTCGGAGATGTTTGTGTTACATTCAAGTCTTCTTGTAAAGCATGAACTCTTCGGTCGCATTCGCGGATGATTGATCCACTCCATTCTCCTTTTAGTTAACAAATGGACAAGCTACTGCTGGGCATCTGAACAAATTGAACAAGTAAATTGATTAGGAATGAATTTGAATAAATTGAACAATGAATTGAACAGTAAACAAAGTGAACCTTGTAATAAGTGGTTCATGTCTCCTCTCCAGTAAACACACTAAATCCTTGTAATGTCATAGCTCTTTCTCTATGCATTGCCTACATATAAAAATGATTAATGTTTATACACTAAGATATTTATTGATATGAATTAGAACATATTGATACTAGAATGAGATATAAACTAAGGAACTTATTGTTGAGGCTCTACGTCTACATCTGCCACTAGAGGTTGAGGATCTTCCTCTACCTCTGCCGCCAGATGGTGAGGCTCTTCCTCCACCTCTGGCACTAGAGGTTGAAGGTACATCTACCTCTACATGAATTGTACTGGATTGTATTTCTTCACCTCTTCCCCTCCCTCTTCCTCCTCTGCCGCTCCCTCTTCTTCCTCTGCCTCTATTGGGCTGGCTTATTTGACCCTACAACACATGTTAAATGGATACTTAGATAAATTCAAATTTGATTAATGAAAGTTAAGCACACAATTGACAACTTACCTCCTCCACATGTGTTGAAGCTCCTTGTGTCCTCAATGGATAACTTCTTCTGTTATGGCCTTCAAGGAAATATATTTGACACTTGATGATTGAACCATGTTTAGAGTATCTTGATGTGTGACTATCATCCTCATGTACTTCTCTTCTTCTTACTTTCTTTAGTCTCCCCGGCATTTTCTTAACATGTGGTGGCAAAACATGGGGGGTATCCACAGTCGGCCAAGTATCCTTTCCAGTTAATGGTTCTAAAAAGAATTCATATGTCTTGAGATAAGCATCTCTCTTGAAGTAATCACTGATATATGTTTCTGGGTCCTCTTTCATCTAGTTGATGCAAGAAATTGCTTGGTTACAAGGTATCCCACTGAGATCTCACCTCCTACATGTGCAAGTTTGATTGTCAAGGTATACAACATGTATCTTGTCTATATACTGAACCTCAAATTTTAAATTACCACTTGGTGTAACAATGCAATATATACTTTCCTATTTACTTTTCTCCAGCTTCCTTCTTATATTAGGACATATATCACTAGACCACTTTGAAACCATCTCTCTCTTCATATGCATTCTTTGCATCAGCATTCTCCTTATCTCCTCGAGCATATCTACTATGAGTTTTGACCTTGCCTTTAGAATATAAGCATTGAATGTCTCTGAGATATTATTGGTCACATTATCAGACTTGCATACTGTACTTACATGAGCCTGACAAAAAAATTTGAGTCCTGTTGCAATCAAAGAATTATGGGCCTGCTGTGAAGTAGCTGCCAACTCAGTCAACACTCTGTTCAGTTCTGATTCCTCCATTGCTCTAACTACCTTCCAAAATAAGGACTTGAAGTAGTGACCAATATATTTTTTCTTCCAATTGGCATATATATGTCTAGTACAATTTTTGTGCTCCGCGAATGGCACGCGTTCTAACATGCTCTAGTCCCTAAATGATAAGGTAATTGAAACATTAAGTAAATATCAACATTAAGGATATCGGATATCAACAGTAAATTGAAAGATATAGTATATTGCTTACTTTCTGTTGGTCACTAATAAAAGTCCACCCATATCCTTGTGAAATTTCAAGGTTATTAAAAAATTGCCCTAAGAACCATCTCCATGAAACATAATTTTCTCCCTCGACAACTGCCCATGCAATGGGAAACATTTGATTGTTTCCGTCGATACCAACTGTAGATAATAATTGTCCACCCAAAAAAGTTTTCAAAAAACAATCATCAAATCCAACAATTGGCCAACAACCATGCAAAAACCCCTTCTTTAGAGCATCAAACCCAATGTACAACCTTTTAAAAACAGGGGGTGCACTAGTAAACTCCCTGTCACATACAATATTAAATAGGCTTGTTGGATTTTTCTTTCGAAGCTCAGCTAAATAGGGCCCCAAGAGTGCATAATGATCCTCCACACTACCACGAAGCTTTTCTAATGCGTACGATCTCACTCTATACCATTTAGCTCTAGCAATTGGAATATAAAATTTGGATTGAAAATCCATGGCGATAAGCTTCACATCCCAACTTGGATTCTGTCTAAATTGTTCCATATAATAGTTGGTTAATCACTCAACGATTGCTTGTCTATTTGTCATACTTCTAGAATACTTGTGTTCCTTCACATAACTCTTGATGATGAATGTGGTTTCACCTAACTTCCAACTTCCATATATCCTCCACGGACAATGCATTTGGCTTCCAACTCCACGTGGCACATATTTGGCTTCCATTCGTTCTTTACATGTTCGGACCCATCTTAAATTCACCCCATTGTGCAATGTATAAAATTGAACTGCTTCCTTAAATTATGCGGGGGACTCAAATTTCATTCCAATTTCAAATGAAATATCCTTCTTATTACACTTTGGATTGTATAGTTTGCCACGTCGTCTTTTCTTTCGTGAAGAATTGAAGGATGGATCTACAAGCTCAGCACTAGTCTCCGATGTAATCACTTCATCATCACTGGATTCATAGTCACTAACCACTGGTTCATTCAACCCAATTGGAGGCAAGTCAGCTCTCGACACATACTCAAATTCAGCTCCAACATGAACAGGTACTGGTATTGCTTCATTCAACCCAGTTGGAGGCAAGTCAGTTCTAACATGAACATGTACTGTCACTGGTATTGCTTCACTTGTACTTGCTTCATTGGTATTTGCTTCATTCCGATCACTCCAAGATGAAGATGGATCTGGTTCTCTTAAGTTGTCATCCTGAATTTTCTTAGCATCTGCAACTTCTTTCTTAATGGTTCTAGCTTCCATGTATTCCTCATCCGAACCATCTTCAAATTCACTAGACATTAATTCCTCATCAGTTTGTAAATCAGAAGGCAAATCTGAATCACTCCAATCTTGAGGAGAATCTGCAATTGGTTCAACATGTTCTTCTTGGGGAGCATCTGCAATTGGTTCAATAGATTTTTCGTGAGGAGGATATGCAATTGGTTCAACAGGTTCTTCTTGGGGAGCATCTGCCAATGGTATTGCTCGACTTGTACTTGCTTTATTGGTATTTGCTTCATTCCAATCACTCCAAGATAAAGATAGATCTGGATCTGCAATTGGTTGAATTTATTCTTCTTCGGGAGCATATGTCATTGTACAAACTGACTTTTCTATTTGCACAAAGTGATCAGAACTTGAACTACTATTTGTCATCTTCATTTGTTTTGATATTTTCAATCGAACAAACTGATATTGATTTGAACTAATGCTGCTAGAACCATAACTAGATGGTTGGTTGCTCATGTGCTTGCCCTTCTACATTGTGTAAGGTACTGTGCTTCTAGTATAATCGATGTTATCTAAAGAAGAAGTATTGCTACTATCCAAAGCAACCTGATGATTACACAATTCATACTTAAGAATAACAGTAGTATACTAACAGTATGAATACAGAATAAAAAGTAGTATACTAATAGTATGAGTACAGAATAAAAAAATAGTATACTAACAGTATGAATACAGTAATAGTAGTACACCAACAGTAGTATACTAACAGGGTATACTAACAGTAGTTAATACAGAATTAAAAATCAACAATAAAGAAGATTACATGAACATAAACCAGATTACATCAAAGATAGTTCTTTTATAGTTGCTAACATCCAAATTATGATTTCTATAAACCATAGCAGTAAACACTAAACCATAGCTGCTAACGATAAGATTTCAATATAGATGAACAAGTAATATATCAGTAAACACTCGAAAATAAGAAATCTCAAAAGAAATCTCAAAGCCCTAACGGCAGATTCAAATAAACTCTAATATTGGTTCAAAACATAAATGTGAATCAAACACACACGAAAATAATAAAATTTGAACTTACAGGGTTTTCTGTAGTCGATTGGTCACGCTTGGGAGGAAGGATGGTCATACGACGTCAAGTAGAACGACGTAGGGGTTGTTTCCCCCGAGCTGCCATTCTGCGAGCAGCGACCGACTGTTATAGTCAGGGATTCATCATCGCCGGAGCCGGAGCAGTCGCCAGAGAACTGTTATCATCGCCGATCGTCGAAGCTTCGAGCAGCGGGTGGGGCGGACGGGGAAGTTGATGTCGGGGAACATGTGGGCCAGTCGGGGTTTATTTTAGGGCAAAAAGACAGTCCACGTGTGCTTCACACATGGACAAGTCAGAACACTTTTTTTTAAAAAAATTATTGAAATTTTTTTAATCCAAGTGTACAGCACACATGGACATCAGAAAAGGTTTTGAAAAAAAAAATTATTCGATTTCGAATAAAAAATAATTTTTTAATACACGTGTACATGTCACGTGGCAGGATTAACAGAGTAGCTAACGAAATTTTGATGAAGGGATGCAATTGATACAAATGTAATAGTTGAGAATGTAATTTGAAGAAGTCAAAGTTTAGAATAAATTTGAGATAATGTCTATAGTTTAGGATATATTCAGGTAATTACCCTATTATTTATTGTGCAGAGATGCGTAAAACATTTTTATAATAAAAGAATGCATATTTAATTTAGTCAAAGTATTTAGATAAAATACCCTTTTAAAAAATACGCATCATCTTCCTTTTCTTTTGACTCGTATCCTCTCTGTTTCAAACTTGTGCTGTTATGCAAACTTGTTCTCCAAGTGCATGTCTTGGATGACAAGAATGGCTTCTCCAACTCGCCAACTCAACTTCTCGCTCTTTATATACCCCCACACGATTCAGAGGTTGAACCTTCAAATTAATTAAACACAACATAGAATTGAAACAATTAATGGCGGCCAAGGTAGAGGAGGTGAAGCTTTTGGGGGGTTGGGCGAGCCCCTTTGTGATGAGAGCTCGCATCGCCCTGGACCTCAAAGGCGTGGACTACGAGTTCATCGAGCAAGGCGTCAAGAAGAAGAAGAGCGACCTCCTCCTCAAATCCAACCCCGTCTACAAGCAAGTCCCCGTCCTCCTCCTCAACGGCAACCCCATCTGCGAGTCCATGCTCATCGTCGAATACATCGACCAAGTCTGGGCCGGCGACGAACACCGCCCCTCCATCCTCCCCCTCCACCCCTACGACCGCGCCATTGCTCGCTTCTGGGCTTCCTTCATTGACGACAAGGTACGAAAGCGAATAGCATTACGTACTCCCACTCTGTTGCTAATTTGAATCATCTCTCTTCTGCTGCATTCAGCTACCGTCTTCCATTAGGGTGTTGATAAAGATCGCCCAAGGATGCAACGAGGAGGCGATGGAAGGCATGATCGCGGCGTTTGGGTTGCTGGAAGAAGCTTTCAAGGAGTGCAGCGGAGGGAAGGCCTTCTTCGGAGGGGACGGGGTTGGGTATTTGGACATTGCACTCGGTTGCTACTTGAGATGGACCAAAGCTGTGGAGAAGATGCACGGCATCAAGCTTCTCGACGAGGAGACCGTGCCCAATTTGGTGGGATGGGCGGCGCGGTTTTGCTCCGTTGATGCTGTGATGAAGCTGATGCCGGAAGCCGACGAGCTGATAGAGTTCAGCAGAGTTATTCTCGCAACAGGATACACCGTTCCATCCAATTAATTAGCAGTAAGAGAAATTAAAATAAAAGATGATGAATGCTATATATGGCATAAATTGGATGTGTTTGTTGTTCTGCTTATGTCTTGAATTCTGTTCGAGGCCAAACTTTAAGTGTGTGTGCTGTATTAAAATAAAAATAATGCAAATTATCTGTGAACTTTTATTTTTACTTTTCTTTTCTGCTCCAATGTGACTCAATTTCGTCAAATTAATATAAATAATTAGGGTGTGCATGCAGGAGGAGTACGCAGGATTTAAAAAATGAAGAACATAAAAAAAAAAAAAAATTAAATTGAAATTAGGATGTTCAATTACAATTTATGGGTGCGGGAGCTTGCCCCCACGGTACGGTATAATATAATTGTATAAAAATATTTTTAACATAAAACAATCAAAATATATATATCAACAAATGAGAAACAAATAAAAATAATATTTTATAATAAATAAAAATCAATCAATCAAAGTAATATTTAGTTTTGAGCAAAATCATTTGTCTAATAAAACTAGACTTGTATTCACCCAATCAAGAACTATATGATTATTTAAACCACTTGAAGCTACCCGTTAATAAAGAGATAAGTTGTATTATTTCCTTTAAAATAAGTAACAACACAAATTCAATGATTTATATATAGAAGATTAAATTTCATCAATCTTTAAATAAATATAAAATTAAAATTAACAACAAAAATTAAAATATAAAATTACTTCTTTTTTTTTTTGAAAAAAAATGGGGGACACAATGTCCCCCATTTGCTATGCTGTATACGCCCCTATGTGCATGGGGTACCAGATAAATTCAGAACTGATTGGAACCTATACGATTGGATAAATTTTGAGTAGACTCATACTAAATTCGAATAGAGTTTGAGATAAAATCGAGTCCAACACATCGAATACCTAGAACCAGAATCGGTACCCGTAATTTGTACCCTGGAACATGTTCATTTATATGTTCCAAGTACTTGAAAACTATAAAACTATAAATTTATTATAATTCGTTTGATTTTTTTCATGCAAAATATTATTACTATCAAATATTTTTATTAAAAAATTACTCTATAAGATAAGTAGTATATTTTAAAACAAACGTGCAGGGAAACATTATTTATGTATTAGACTCAACAAAATTTCTCTTTAAAAAAATTAATATTGAATCTTGATTTACATTTATGTAGTACTTTTTTTTTTATCGTTGTAAATTTTGCTTTATTTTTTCTATGTTTATTCTTTGAAGTTATTATTTTTTAAAATTATGATAATTATAAATTTACTAAATTTTTTCTAATGTATATAATTATTTTTATATTACTTTTGTATCTATGAGGTATAATTTTTCTATATTTTTTTAAAAAAAAACTTAAATAATTTCAATTTTTTTTAAAAAATAATTATATATACATATATATTTTTAATTAATATATTTTATTTTATATTTGTATTATATTTGATGTTTACCTTTAAAATATTAATAGTTTTTTATTTTCTTTTTTTATATTTTTTTAAATCTGTATAATTTTATTTGATTTGAAATTTTTTTGATTTATTTATTTTTAAAATTAATTATTAGTTTAATTTTTTATTCAAATAAATTTACTTTGAATAAGATATATGTATTTTGAAATAAATTAATATTATTATATAAATAAAAAATGTCGGTTTTAGATTTACATCTTATTGATGTTTATTTTTTATGTTACTTTAGATTATACATTTATTTATATGGACTTTTATTTTTTTATATTTTTTAATATGAATGTATTATTATTATGGTAAAAATAACTTTTAATTACTAATTTAGGATAATTTTATATATTTCTATTTTTTATATTAAATTTAAATATTACTTACAATTATTTTAAATTAAATTATATAAATATACGTGCACACTTTTATAATTATATAAATTAAATTAAATTAATATTTATTGTTTTATGGTATATTTATATATTTTCATATATATGATATTTATTATTACTCTTTAAGTGTATTGGTATGAATATTATTATTTAAAATTATAATTTAAATTAAATTAATTTTTTAATCTTACTAAATGTTTTTATTCTTAAAAATATAATTTTTTATAATATGCTAATAATATAATAATTTATTCTTAAAAATTCTAAGTATACAATTACTTAATTATAAATTTTATTTAAATTATTAAGAATATTAAATTGTAGATAAATTTTAATTTATAATTAAAGAAGTTTAAAATAACTATTCTATAAAATTATAAAAGTTACTTTTAAATTTAAATTTATATTACAAAAAAATACTAAAAATATGAGAAATTTTTTTGATAGACTATTCAACTTATGTATAAATATATATTAAAATATAATATTTAATTTTAAAAAAATTTATTTTTGAAACTACGAGTTAATCGTGCAAAGCACGGGTGCCCCAACTAATTAAGATAAATAACTATGGGTGTGCATGGCAGCATGGGTACTGGATAAACTCGAAATTAGTTGGAACCTATCTGATTGGGTAGGTTTCGAGTAAACTCGTACTAAATTTGGATAGAGTTTGAGATAAAATCGAGTCCAACACATCGAATACTTAGAATCGAAATCGGTACCCATAATTTGTACCATGGAACATGTTCATTTACATGCTCCAACAGGGTACTTGAAAACTATACTCTGGAACTTGGCATTTAATATATTCCAACAGGGTACTTGGAACCAGTACTACACATGTTTCGGGTAGGATTCGATTCCAAGTCTCAGCAGGGTAGGGTATGGGTCCAAAACCTAGAAACAAGTTTGTTCTTGTATGAGAGTCAGAGTGGTATGGTCTGGTTTGGTGCGTCTCCTGTCGAGGTGTAGTTTCAGCGAGGGGAGGAGGGGTGCAAAGGACACTATAATGCTCAAGTTAGTAAGTGATCGAGGTATAGGCAATGGAAATTGAATTCTAGGGGGCTATATTTTATTGCAGGATGAGGTGATGATGTCGCCCGATAATCTCGTGAGGTTATTGCTTGGAATGGATCGAGATTGATCCCGGAGATGTCGAACTTGTAATGACGTATCTCTTGTAATTAAGGAAGACGTTGATGTCCTTGTATAGTCGAATAGAGCCCCGGGACGGAGCTATTTGGTTTGACTTAAGTCGGGTTTAGGAGTGCGGGGCACTACTGGCCGACCTAATTTGATCGGGCTTAATAGTACTAGTTCGGTTCATGGTCTATACAAGATAGAATTCGAATATCATAAAAAAAATATAATATATTTGAACCCGCTCATCTCATGGCTATAAATAACAACAATTTAGTAGGTGAAACAGATTTCAACGTAGTGGAGTGGTTATGTTTGTTTTCTAAACGTTGGCATATGTAAACTTCTTGCAGCGTTTACAACTATTAAAGCAACAAAAGACTCTCATTAGTTTCATTCATAAGAAGCACCTCCTAAGTTAATATGATGCGAAATGAGGAAACACGGACGGAGTTACATCATACGATCATATAGAGGCACATCGGAGTATCCTATCCTATACTATTAAATATTAATTAATATATATCTCCAATAATAATTTAATAAAAGCACATAAAAGTACTTATTAATTCCAAGATCATGGTAGATCACAGCATTAGTACTCTAAACACTAAAATAGAATCCAGTCCAACCTCACAAACTTAATCTGTGCGGCCAAATTTATTCCCCAAGTAAATGCTCTTCAATTGACTGCCATCAACCTTCACCAACTTTATCTTTATTGCGACTTACCTGCCCTTTCCTTCGCATGCCGCCGCTTCAATTACTTATACTCACACTCCTCCCCAAGCAACCACACTTCACTTCACTTCACTTCACTGCCCACCGCTCTTCTCCACTCCCACTCCCATGGCAGCTGCCTCTCGCACAGCCACCTGCCTCTCTTTCTTCCTCCTCGCCTTTCACCTCGCCCTTTCCCTGCCGCCCCCCAAAACCTACATCGTCCATGTCGCCCGTTCCGACAAGCCCGCCACCTTCGCTTCTCACTTCGACTGGTACGCCTCCGCCATCAGGTCCGTGGCCTCGCCCTCTGCCTTGGCGGACGCGGAGACGGATGACCCTGCTGATAGGATCGTCTACAGCTACGGCTCTGCCTTGCATGGCTTCGCCGCCTTGCTCGGCGAAGATGAAGCCGCCCGGCTGGAGCGCGTCCCTGGCGTGCTCGCTGTCCTCCCGGAGACTGTCTACCGTCTCCACACCACCCGAAGCCCCCAGTTCCTCGGCATCGGCCCGGAGGTGAGCAGCGACGTCTGGTCGGCGGCGCTCGCAGATCACGACGTCGTCGTCGGGGTGCTCGACACTGGGATTTGGCCTGAGAGTCCCAGCTTCAGCGACAGAGGCATGCCTCCCGTGCCGCCGAGGTGGAAGGGCGCCTGCGAGGAAGGCCGGAATTTTACCGTTAAGCACTGTAGTAGGAAGATCGTAGGCGCGAGGATCTTCTACCGCGGCTACGAGGCCTCCGCCGGCGTCATCGACGAGAAGAGCGAGTTCAAGTCGCCGAGGGACCAAGACGGGCACGGGACTCACACCGCCGCCACAGTCGCCGGCTCGCCTGTGCCGGGTGCGAACCTTTTCGGCTACGCCACCGGCACTGCCCGCGGCATGTCGCCCCACGCGCGGGTTGCGGTGTACAAGGTCTGCTGGACCGGCGGGTGCTTCAGCTCCGACATCTTGGCGGCGGTCGACCGCGCGGTGGCCGATGGGGTGGACGTCCTCTCCATCTCCCTCGGTGGCGGGGTCTCAGCATACCACAGGGACAGTTTGTCCATAGCGGCCTTCGGTGCCATGGAGATGGGCGTCTTCATCGCCTGTTCGGCCGGAAATGCCGGTCCAGACCCCATCAGCCTCACCAACGTCTCGCCCTGGATCACCACCGTCGGCGCGAGCACCATGGATCGAGATTTCCCGGCGATCGTCAAGCTAGGCAATGGGATGAACATAACCGGCGTCTCCCTTTACAAGGGCCGCCAAAACCTCTCGCCGGCCGTGCAGTATCCACTGGTTTACATGGGCGGCAACTCCAGCGGACCCGATCCAAGGTCACTCTGCCTCGAAGGGTCACTGGACCCGCACATTGTCGCCGGAAAGATCGTGGTATGCGACAGGGGCGTCAGCCCCCGTGTGCAGAAGGGGCAGGTGGTGAAGGACGCAGGCGGCGTCGGCATGATCCTGGTCAACACCGCCGCGAACGGCAACGAGCTCGTCGCTGACAGCCACCTCCTACCGGCTGTGGCGGTAGGGGAGACTGCCGGAGAAGCAATCAGGCGCTACCTCAAGGCCGGCGCTCGCCCGACCGCCACTCTCTCCTTCGAGGGGACCAAGGTGGGGATCCGGCCATCTCCAGTGGTGGCGGCGTTCTCGTCGAGAGGGCCGAACATCCTTACGCTGGAGGTCATGAAGCCGGACGTGATCGCGCCCGGTGTGAACATTCTGGCCGCATGGAGCGGCGAGGCGAGCCCCTCGAGCTTGGTCGCAGATCACCGACGCGTTGTTTTCAACATCTTGTCCGGCACCTCGATGTCGTGTCCGCACGTCGGAGGAGTCGCCGCATTGCTGAAGGCCAAGCACCCCGAGTGGAGCCCGGCGGCCATAAAATCCGCCCTCATGACCACCGCCTACGTCCACGACAACACTTACCGCCCACTCCGAGATGCCGCCAGCAGCGCGCCGTCGAGCGCCTACGACCATGGTGCCGGCCACATACACCCGTCGAAGGCAATCGATCCCGGACTCGTCTACGACATCGGCCCGGAAGATTACTTCGAGTTCCTCTGTACGCAGAGCCTGACGCCGGCGCAGCTGAAGGTCTTCACCAAGCACTCCAACAGAACCTGCAAACACGCAATGGCTTCGGCAGGAGATCTAAACTACCCGGCAATCTCAGCCGTGTTCCGGCAGCGGCCGGCCGTGACGCTGACGCTGCAAAGGGTGGTGACCAACGTCGGCCCGCCGGCTTCGACCTACAACGTGAAGGTGAGCGCATTCAAGGGAGCAGAGGTCAGGGTGGAGCCCAAGAGTCTGCGCTTCGAGCGCCACAACCAGAAGCTTTCCTTCAAGGTGAGCTTCCGGACCATTTCTCCGCAGTCAGCGCCGGAGTTTGGGGCGTTGACATGGAGCGATGGGGTTCATGTGGTTCGAAGCCCGGTGGTGGTGACATGGTTGGAGTCTCTATGATCAGCGAAAAGCACCAAGGGGATGACGAGGATGGAGATTTGTCAAGTGGTTGTATGAATCAAAGCTTACTGTTTCTTGCAGAGTGTTTTGTTTTCTTTGCAATAAATGACAGTTTCATCCAGTGTTTGTTTGCTTTTATGATGACCGAGGTGCCCAAAAAATCCGCCGGTTCAACTTTGGTCCGGTTCGAATTTATTTAGTAAATTTGAACCAGAATTTAATCCAAAATCTAGTTCGACAAAATGGAGTTTAATTGTTCTATGTGAGTTTTTTAGGGTTAAGGGTCATTTTAACCTGGCTAGAACTATTAAAAATAGGATAAAAATATTTTTAAACTCTTCTTTGATTGATTTTTATATTTAAAATAAAAAAAATAATTGAAAAATATCATCGAACTATTAGTAAAAATACTCCTAAACTTATTTTTTTTGATAAATTTTTTATCCTTACACAAACGAAAATAGTAGTATTTTTATCCATTTCTAAGGAAAAAAATTCTTTTTATCTTTAGACAAAGGTAAAAATACTAATATTTATCAACTATTTTCGTTTGTCCAAGGGTAAAAATCTATCAAAAAATAGTTCGAGAGTATTTTTACTCATTTCTAATAGTTTGATGGCATTTTTCAACCGTTTTCGTTTGTTTAAAGATAAAAATCAACCAAATAAAATTTTATGGGTATTTTTTTACCCTATTTTTAATAGTTCGAGGATAAAAATCACCCTTAACCCGATTTTTTTATGTGTGGGGTCATTTTATAATATCCTTAGTCCAAGGTACTTGATAGTATTTATTAGAAAGGAAAAAAATTAAATTTGCTCGTGAAGTATTGAAAAATGTGTAAATTTATTCCTTAATTATGTTTTTGACAAAAATTACCATTGTCGTTACATAATTGGATTATTTTTGTCATTTTTGTTAACGAAAGTCTACATCAACAAATAAAATCTCACGTGGCAAGTGGTGTTGTCATCTGTAACATCATTTGTCACGTTATTTTATCTATCTCAAAAAAAATAAATTTCGTACTAATTTTAATAATTTGATGGTATTTATTGGCTCAAACAAATTTAGAGAAAACCAACCACACCTATAAATCTTGGAAATGCAACCAAGAGCCATTTGTCGAATGGTCTCTAATAGAAAGGTCAAAACCCAATTGGCATTGTAGCTAAGACTAGACTTCAAAAATATAATAACAATATAGAAAAAAATGGGCAATAATTTCAGGAGTGGAGTTAAAGGGCAAAGATTGTTAGTAAAGCTGCCTTATCATTACACGTACGTCTTAATATGAAGCCTATTGTGCAGCAGTTTCCAACAGAAAAGAGAAACTTTTGGTGGAATATTCTTCAACTTTGTGATCCATGACTTCTAAAAAATAAGTAGGGTAAATCTCGTGGTAATTAACTCGAAGGCCTCACTGGATTTTAAAGGCAATTAAAGTTGAGTAATGGACTTCTAGAGAACCTGATTAAATATTTGGTGGCCAACAGTATAGTACAAGGTTTGATTTTGAATTAAGGAGCTGACATGTTGGGTAAGTCAACACATCAATGTTCATTTGAGAATGCCAAATTTTAAATCAACAAAAGCATGAAGAAATAATTTCTAGCACCAGCAGGATGTAGTAGCGATAGAGCAAGAAATGAAATTTATAAGTGGATACTTTTAGATTTAACTAAATGAACCTAAACTGAGTCAGCATTGCACAGATAAAAAGTTAGATTCTTTTGGCATGCAAAGCATTTGCCTTTAGATAAAGCTAGATTCTTTTAGCCACCCAGGTTCTTAGGAAGGGTAAGTGTAGTTTACAAGAGGGAGGACTTTAGAGTCTTTACCCTTGGCCCAAATAAAGCTCCTTATCTTTTTTTGAAAATTTTTTCCATGATTTTAGAGGAGATCCATGACATTGCCCAGGAATGGAGTGGGATAAAATTGAAAACATAGTTAACTAGAATCAGCCTTCAATTCTAACGTGTGAAAGTTATTTTGCTAGGAGGGGTACCAATTGATCACTGATGTGATCATAAGGAGGGGCTAGGGGTGAGCACTGATTGGGACGTCCCGGTCCGGCATGATTCAGAAATTTAGAAAAAATCTCGTCCCGGTTCAAAATCGGAATGGGATCGGGATAAATATATTTGTCCCGATTAAAAATTAGGACAGCATAAAAAAATCGAGATTATCCCGACCCGGCCTGATTTATGATGTAAGTAATATAAATTATGTAATATTAATTCTTTGGGACATCGTAATATAATTAACTATTAATTATTTAATATAGATAATATTTTTATTTTGTAGGAAAAACAATACTAACAAATTCGTAGGGGCAGTATAAATGGGCACGACACGATAACTGCGGGCCGGGACGAAAAATTCAACCAGATAAGCTTATCGGGCCAGGCCAACCCGGCACGATAACATTGCGGGCCGACGCAGGCCGACGCAGGCCGGCTCTTATCATGCCAAGCCGGCCCATTTGGCCCGCTAAGTGTTAAAAATAATAATTTCTAATATGGTTTAGTGCTTGTTTAGTATTTCAAAATTGCAACTAAAGTTTATCCATGGAGCTTTTCATGTAAAATATCATATTTGGTGTGTATTTATTCTCTCAAATATTTTAAATTAATTTTTTTTACAAGTTTTTAGTTGATAAACGGACTCGCTGGCCATGTCGGGAGGCCCACAAAATATTGCGGACCGTGCTGGGCCGAGAATTTCTGGCCCACGAAGTTAGCAGGCCGAGCCGACACGCTAACTGAGGGCCGGCCTATTTTGCCACCTCTACAAATTCGAGACGTCCCGGTCCCATCCCAAGAAATTCAGGACATGACAAAATCAGGATGCTTCATATTCGAAATTGAGACCAAGACGCATATTTGCGTTCCGACTCAAAATTAGGACGAGATTGGGACATATCAAATCCCGGCCCATCCTGACCTGAACTCACCCCTAGGAGGGGCCCTCCTAGGTGCAATAAGAGCACCAAGATATGTTAAAGGATATTTGTTGACCTAAAGTTTTCTACCTTGATCTTAATCTCGGTTTTGATGATAACAAACATGGAACTAATGTTTCATTGAGAAATACTTTCAGGTTCTATATCGGTTAGCACACGACGTCCTCGATCGAAAATATCGGAGAATCAAATAATCAGAAGGACGTTGGTCGAAGCGCTCGAATTCGTCGGGAAGATAGAGTTTAGGTTTAGGGTGTCTAGTTTATATTGTAAATCCTTATGAAGATGCATATGAACCCAAAAACCAAATCCGAACCCCAAAATATGAAAACCCAGAAACCGTCCTAAAATTCACTAAGCCTAGGGAGCTCATTGGAGTGCTATATGACATAGACATTTTCTTGACACAAAAAATGGCGGTAATTGTTCCTTGGGTTAAAACTAGATAACGAGGTATTTTAAAAGAATTTTTGGAAGCCTTTAGCATACACATATTTGACCCGAGAGATTAGAAAATTTTCGTTTTCCAAAAATTTGTACTAGACCCCAAAAACTAGATTTTGATTCTTAAGGATTTTGATCTTTTAGATATTTTTATTGAATCCAAATGGGAATAATTTTTATATAACATTTATATTTTAAAATTATTAACTTAAAGTTAGTAAATATTATATAAGTAGACTTAGCAAAGACAGAACCCAAACGAGCAAAAAATTCAGCTTAACCAAACTGTCCTGCCCAAGTTCGATCAATCGACTGGTTGATCGACGGCATTTCTGTCGATCGAACATTGCCCGGAACGGGCAGAATGCTTCGGTTGCTCGGGCGGTCGCTTGGTCGGTCGACCGACGATCGACCGGACAAGCGACCGACGGGCTGTAACGGGCAAAAAATCGCCTGTGGAGAAGAGAGCTCTCTCTTCTCTTCATGGCTCATAAATAGAAAGCCATGAGAGCCTTCCTTCACACTTTTGATCACTCCTAAACTTCTTGAGCCATCTTGTGATCATTCCCAAGCTATATTGAGCTAATTCTTGTGAAAACCCTAGCTTTGATCTCTCATCTCTTTGATTGAGCCTTACCTTCATTGTTTCATCATCAAAGACATCAAGAGGAAGCTAGGAATCTTGTTGTAGAGCTAAGTAC
The DNA here is from genome assembly GCA_034359265.1 of Canna indica. Lineage (NCBI taxonomy): Eukaryota > Viridiplantae > Streptophyta > Magnoliopsida > Zingiberales > Cannaceae > Canna > Canna indica. The sequence goes on along the minus strand of CP136895.1, from coordinate 22,323,165 downwards.
TTTATTGTTTGATTTATTGCTCCATTTATTATTGTATTTTGTTGTTTAATTCATTGTAATTGAACTTGTGTAAACCTAGAGTACTAGGTTGATTGAGTTAGTGATTGCCTTGGTGTTAAGGCTTAAATCCATCATTGTAAACTTAGTTTACTAGAATTAGTTGAGTTGTCCCTTAGGTTGAGGTGGGAGAGTGCTCTTGGTAGGAAGGCGGGATACTTCTGGGTGTGGAAGTGTCTTCGATTTGAGAGCAGAGATTTTCCGGTGTAAAGTCCTCTTTGTAAGGAAAACGATATAATCTAGTAAAGCAAAGTTTGGAATTCCTAAGCGGGGTGCTTAGGTAGTAGAGTAGGCATTGGGGTCGAACCACTATAAATACTTGTGTTAGCATTATTTTTCTTTGTGTATCACATTGCTTATCTTTATTACTTGCTTTCACATTTAGTCGTCAAATTTGAATTGTCTACATAACCAAAGAAACGATTAAAACCGGATTTAGGCTAATTGATTAGTTAACATACTATTCACCACCACCCCTCTAGTGTGGTCATTTCACCAACAATATTTTCACATCACATATTTAACCGAGAACAAATGTGAGATTGAATAGCGTGGGGAGTGTTAAGTGGGAAAAAATAGACTTGCTGAAATTAACGGCTTGAGTAGTAATGGTATGTTTGCTTTGATGGATAGGAAAAGATTGGATTGGATAATAAACGAGGGAGGATTGGATATGAATTTTTTAAATTCGGTGTACATCGAATATAAATAATTTTTTATTCATATTTTTTTTCTGATCTATGCACTAAACAAATAATGAATATTAATCAATCCTCTATCTTATCCTCCCTTATCATATGAAGAAAATATGCTCTAAGGGTTTTATAGTGAGAAAGGATAAGCTTGATGTTTTCAATACTTTTTTTATTAACACTGAAGCATAAAAGTATATCATTAGCAAATATCGTTGGGTGAATGAGAAAGAGTTTTTGATTTTTATAGGTGTGATAAGTTTAAGGTTTGTGGCTTGATTAAGTATATCTGAAAGGGTTGATGGACAAAGTGGGTCTCGTTGTCTAATACCTTAGTGGGAAGGAAAAAAGGGGGAAGTATGTTCATTGATAAGACAAGCAAAGGTAGGTGTAGAAATGCAGGCTTCGATCCACTAAAAAAATTCGGAGGAAAGTGAAGAGATTCTAGGATATGAAGGATAGGTGCCCAAGAAAGTATATCAAATGCTTTCTCTATAAAATCAACTTTTATAGAGATGTAAGGAGATTTCCCCTTAGAGTTATAAATTGAATGAGTCAATTCCTGCGCAATTAGTATGTTGTCATGAATATGTTGGCCTAAGGGTTCAACCTTTATTTTGATGATAACAAATATGAAACTAACAAGTTTTTCAGATCGAAAGATTTCAGATTGGAAGAACGATACACGCACAAACGTTGTCACTCAAAAATTCAAAAATCGAAAAAAATCAAGAATCAATGTTTTCGGAGCTTGTCGTGTTGAAGTTAGGTTTAGGGCTTAGAAAACTTTTGTAAAATCCTCAAATGTCTCAAATGTTCATTTCCTATGTTTGTACCTTGATCCAACCCCAAAAATTCGAAAATCGAAACTCGAAACCGAAAAGTCAAAAAATGTTGAAACTAGAGTTTCGGCCGAACGTCGATCGATCCTCGGTCAACTGGAGATTGACCGAAATGCTACTAGAATTTATGGTGGTTGTTCAATCGAATCTCGATCGAAGCTCGTGTCAATCGACATTCGACTGACGATCGACGAAAACTCTCAACGGATCTTTTTTTAGTTGTTGAACGACTATTTTTTGCCCATTCTCGAATTTTTCACTATAAATAGATCCCAAATCTCCACCATTCGACACACAACTCTTCCATAAGCCTATTCTTGAGCTCTTGAGCCTACAATAGTGATCCTTTAAGTCCTCTTTCCACTCTTCAATTAGCCTTTCAAGCCTTCAAGAAGGGTTTATTTTGAGACCATTGAGGAGTTAGGAGGTAGAAAAGGAGGAGCACTACAGAGTTAGTTTTAATTTGTGCTTTTCTTTTCTTGTATTTACTTTTTGCTTCTAGTTCTTGTGAATGTAAAGGTGTAGGTGATACACCTTGGGAGTTTGCTTATTAATTAGTGTTACTTGAGATAGCGGGTGAGGCTTCCTCTAGGGTTGGTTATCAAAATCGCGAGTTAACTCGTAAACTCGGACGATTTTACGATCTCAAGTATCAAAATCGAGTTGACTCGCACCCAAACTCGTTTCTGCGTAAACTCGGGTGAACTCGGGGTAAACTCCATAAACTCGTATAAACTCGATCAAACTTGCGAGTAAACTCGGATGAACTCGATTTGATGATAGTTATATACTTTAGAGTTTTTCTCATTTGTGACATGTATTTTTATTTATTTCAATTGAATTATATACGCATATATTTGTTTCAATTAAATTACAAAATATTATAATTCAACTGAAACAAATAAAAGTATAAATCATAAATAAAAAAAATTTGAAAGTACATGATATATTTAGATAATTTTTTTTAATTGAATGCACGCTCCTATCAGAGTCCGCCTTGATAATAATAATCAAGGTACGAAAATCATTTAAATAAAAGAAATAACGCGTCAACCCGATTACATTTTGAGAAATGTTTCAAAGAGCATAGAATTTTGGCTTCAATAGCAAGGGGTGGGGGTGGGGGTGGGGGTGGGGGGGGGGGGGGGGGGGGGGGGGGGAAGCTAAGAAGGTGGTCGCACAATGATGTTGACAATGCTATCAAGGACATCAGCAATGCCATCAAAAGGTACGAAAGTATTTAAGAATACATATAGAACAATATCTTGACCGCTGATTCAATGCGAAAGCGACTTATTGGCATCCACATGTAAAAAGATGATTTAGTATACTTAGATTTTCTCAAGGAGCTCTGTTAGCTTAAAGGTTTGTCGGTCGAGTGGGTTATCAAAATTTTGTGATTGGATTAGTCAATTAATCAACATTTGATCCATAGAAATAGTATCAAAAATTTCATTGGGTTTACTGGGATTCCAAAATCCACATTGGATTGAGCCTCTATCAACTTTTTATTAAAAGAATACATAATTTGGCGATAAACCAAGCAGACAAATTAAGAAGAAAAAATAAAATACTTTTACTGAACAGCAAATTTAGATGACGCCAAAATGCTACTTCAAATTCCATCCGTTTCACGCGACAGATAAGACGAATGCCAGCAGCAAGGCAGCGGCGGCGGCCACAGCTGATCCTGCGGCCGTCGCTGCTGCAGCGCCACTGGAACCTTGAGCCGGCGTGGGGCCGAAGACGATCGGGTAGGACTGGGACTCCCCCGGCGCGGCGGCGACGCCGGCCGAGCCGCCGTCGGCGGGGGGCGGGAGAAAGGTGCCGTTGGCGGAGGGGACAGCGACGACCAGCTTCTGGTCCTTCTCGCAGTGGCCGGCTACCCCGCTGGTGAAGTAGTAGTAACCGGGGGCGGTGAGGTTGAAGACGGAGTTTCCGTCGTGCAGCTTCTGCAGCGGCGGCTCCGCTAGGCTGCAGCTGTTGAAGGCCCGTGCCGTCACCTGGATCACCGAGTCCTGACTCGGCGGGTACAGGAACACTGCAGCATTAATTAAACACAGCGGATCAACAACAACAACAACAACAGGATGCCAAGCACAAGGAGGAGATCGAGGTGTTTGATAAAATGACACTTACGGAGGGAGTCGCCGAGGTGGAAGCGGTGGTTCACGGACCAAGAGGTGTAGAGAAGGGGTTTAGAGTGCGGCGGTATGCCCCAGCAATCCAGGTCTCCGACTCTGTACTCGTAGCACCAGCAGCTCTGCGGTTGGAGAAGCAGCAGCAGCAGTGCCGCCGACATTATGATGCCAAATGGAGCTCGAAACATCTGTACTTAATTTGAGGAGAAGCGAAGCGGATGCGTGCTTGGATTCAAAGAGATGGAAAAAGAACTGCGGCAAAGAAAGGCGACCAACGTTTTGACAGGAGAAGCAGGAGAAAGAAAAGAGGGCGGTGATCGACTTGGATTCAAACAGCGGGGAGTGTGACTTTTGAGGCAACGGCACGTGGGACAGTTGGAGGAACACGTTGTTTCCATAACGGGTGTCGTATGAGCTGTCCCCATTTTCACCCTGTCAAACAGTGGATTTGCATTTTGCTACGATGCATCACTTTGAGATTCGTGAAAGCATTCGATGGGCGCTCAGGTGATAAGATATTAAGATATTTGCAAAATCAATGCGGATGCGGATGCTGCTGCTGATGGGCAAAAATATGAAAATGAAACTCAGCCAGATCGATGTAATAACAAAATAATTTTAAAAAATAAAGCAACAAATAATGCATCAATAATTGATAAGAGGACGAAAAGTCTCCGTATGGATATAAATTTGTAATTAATTCGAGTAATTCTTAGATTAGCCAAGGCAGAAAAGGAGGTGGCCTCACCAGAGATGTCAGTACGGTAATAATACAGGATTAAACATTAATCTGAAACTAAATTAAGCAGTTTATTGATGAATGCGTCTAATCATCAACAATGTTTGAGAATTAAATAAAATATTATAACCAGATGGAGCATCCGATTTTCACATGCATTTCTCACGGATCTGAAAAAAAGATTCCCCAAATTCCACCGCCATGTAAACTACACACAAGAAACGTTCGCCGATTCATCACCATGTCAACTCTCATCCATGGCATCATCACCTCCACAGCACCTCTGTGACTGCGAATCCTTGCCCTCGTCTTGCCCAGCTGCCTGTGATGTTTCCACCGAGTCTTCCAGAGCCTCGAGGAAAGACAGAACAGTAAATTTGTCTGCATAAGAATTGTTTGAGATATAAGTTAAGGCGCAGATATTTGTTGTTATCGCTTTCTTTTCTCAACATTAAAACCTATCTAGATGCGGGAGCAATCTTGGTAGGTTGCAAAGAGCTTGAGCCTCTTCTTAGCAAAAGGAATAATGGGAAACGATTGTAGAGTGAAAACGATTTTACTTGGGTTTGTAATCTTCGAGTCAATATTAAGCACAAGAGCTCAGGTTAAATGGCACACACTACAAAACACTTGCAGTAATAGGTTTTCATATACCATCATAAAGTGTGTTAAATTGTCCAGAGATAATATTCTGTGCAAGTCTGTACAAGAATAAATCTATGCATAATTAGATAACAAAGTAGAAATCATAAAGGTCAGGACAGTGTCAAGCTCTCATGAAAAGTTCTTGCGGCTAAACTAGGAAGTACCACTTTTAAAAAGTCTTTCTTATATAATTTTCCACCATAATACATCACTAATTTGTGCGTTATTTTCAAGGAGTTGTTCATTAAAAAAAAATTAATTTTTACTTTAAAAAAATACTATTTTAAAATAAAATAAGAGGATATCCTATGATTCTCATGGGACAAATAGCAAGTTGATTAAGAAAGCATACTATCTAAGATATTTGATTAAGAAGAAACCTCGACAGACATCATCTGAAGCCTAATTGCTTAAGACATTGAGAGACCCTATGAGTAGTTACTTAACATCGGTATGTTTCTCAAACTAAGATACTTACATTTACTAGAGTTGATACCAAACTGCAACAGATCTATCTGACCTGTTCGAAGCACCTGTATAACAATCAACAGAAAGGTGAGACTGAGAAACTGGTAAAAGTAGATAATATTTTCCAGTGAAGATGATCTCTTACATGAGTAAATGTGTCAACTTGTTGACGGAATTGTGGACTCTGCAACAGTTCCATGAGATCTGCAGAAGTCCATGAGCCCTGAAATGGAACAAATTTACAAAATGCAATGACAAGAAACCTCTTCATTCTAGATATATGTTATTACAAGTACCTCAGGCAAGTATTGAGCCAATTGCTGCTCGAGTGGCAATGTTTCAATCAGGGGCAAGACCAAATCAGGCTTTAAAATATCACCTAATCCCAGCCCTGAAATTCATAATGTTAGAAGCAATTTAGGAAGTTAAATGTACAAGTAAAATCAAACCATATTTGAAATCTTTACCTGCATCAGGATCTTCAGTAGCATCTAAAACATAAACATACAAAGTTAACTCACAATAATAAGCCAAAAGAACTAAGATTCCAGTCACAGTTACAACACACTTCAACCAGAATTTAACAATTAATTAATACCTGGTGGCTGAATGCTTCTTAGAATCCTCTGCAGATCTGCCAACTGCACAGGCCTTGCAGAAGAGGTGACTTCTCCACCTAATTCACTAGCCATAGTTTGATCGACCAGGTTTCCAGCTCTAAATTATGGGATAGAAGAAAAGTCAATGGTTATTGATGTTGCAGTATGCAAAGTTACATGCAAGTTATATGCAAGTTATATGCAAGTTACATGGCCAGCACAATCAGAGGAAATTAAAAAACCGCTAAACCTTAATATCTTGAGAATTTTGGTAAAACCAGAAAAACTTTATGGTTTATTGGCAAAACCATAAATAATTTATAGTATTTGTCAAAACCATAACTTTTTTATAATATACCCAAATTCCCCCCCCCCCCCCCCAATTCTGTTCATTTACCTAATTATGATAATTATATTGGCAATTAAGGACTTCAATGAAAAGTTTCTAACTACTTATATATGCATTTTATTGCATATTTTTTTAAAATTTGACATGCTTATGGAATCAATAGATCTTACAACCTAAAATGAGATGTTAATCGTATTTATATTAGCAATTAGGAACTTTGGTAAAAGCCCCTAACTGCCAATATAATTATAATATTTTAGGTTTGTTAATGTCACAAATATGTGAAATTTAAAGTTTCCTATGTAGTAAAATGTATATAAAAGTGGTTAGGGACTTGTCACAAAGTGCTGCGATTAACATTACATTTTATGTGGTTAGGTCTATTAATTTCATAAGATGGTCAAATTTAAAATTTGCAATAAAATGCATATATAAGCAGTTAGGGACTGCCAATATACAAGATGATTATTTGCAATAAACCATAAGCTATTTATGGTTTTGCCGATAAATGATAAAGTTTTTATGGTTTTCCCAGAATTCTATTATATCTTTATCACCCAAAACTGAGACTTGTTACTGAAACCTCATATATACAAGATGAATGTTGTTTTCCAACTTAAGGGATATGAGTTAGGTGTATTATAGGCCAGTTTTAAATTAGATGCTCTCTTTGTCCTTCATAACCTTCCCCATCTATTGTACCTCTGACCATGTCAGTTCGAGCTCTCATTGAATTGACCATTTCACTATGCCATCACCTTCTCATTCTAACTAACAGGTCTATAGAAACTGGATAACTTTTGTGGTAAAATGCACAAATAACCACCTTAAATCTACTTACCCCTCTACCGTTATGAATAGTCATATAATGAATAATATTACCAAAAAATATGAGGGCACAAGTCAATGCTATATGTAACAAAATGAAGGTTTAGATATCACCATCAAAACTTAAATATCAACACCTTCCAAGCAAAACAACAAGAATAAAGGTCCAACCTTTACTTATCTTCGACAAAAATGAACTCTTTACATGAGAAATGAGGCCAGCAGTTGAAAAAAGAAAAAAAGAAAGGGATTCAAACAGTTGCAAAAACCACCAAAGACACAAGACATTACCAAATTACTTAAATTATGGAAATGTATAGGGTCCTTCATATAAGTCAATTAAGTGTCTGAGTGATTAAGACAATCCAACTTATTCATCAGAAGATCCTTTGCAAAAGGAGTCTTTGAAAATAAACCATTAATATAAATAAATATTGCCTTTTCAGATGCCCTAATTATGAGCAATTAAATAATGTGTAACAAGTACAAGATATGAGAACCAATTAGGCAACATCTCTACCCCGGTGTTAAATTTGATTGGATGACCAACTTTTCTAAAAGCTTGAGCTATTAGGAAAGTGACCAATCTATACATTTATATTCTTAACACTCTCCCTCACTTATGGGTGGGTAAACTTGAAAAGACTGACCCCAGCAAATGGATGGACTTAATCGAGGTGGGAGGTAAATTTTTTAGAAAGATACTGACGCTCAAAGGATTTGAACTGATGACATCTTGCTCTGATACCATGTTAATTATCAATAGTTAGTAGTGACTTTGATAGTCTGTGCCTAATGCTAGAATTTCCTCCCAAAAATGTTTTGTGAAAACATAATTGTGACTGTGTGAAATTAGATGTACCACTACACAACAATAGAAGTTTCATTTCTACCATTGCGAAGTTGCTATCGTAACCATGTAGCCCCGCAGCATAAAGAATATGTGTGTACATTTTCATAGGTGTCTACCAATCTTAACAATTTTAGGGGCACATATGATATTAATATTGGCAGAAATACCAACCTATATGATGCATTTTCATGAAAGAAATAATAAATAAATAAACATGATGCTATTTGCTATATGATTTCAAGTGTATTGGTCTGAAATCTATGGTCCTTAGTTTACTGTTATACGATTGAGGTTTATCCTCTACCCCCTCCTATGTTCACCTTTCCACTCTCTAATTTACAAATTTGTGCTAGAGTATCTATTTTTACTTATTAAATGACTTCAAACTCCAAGTTGTCCTTTTTTTGGTTCCATCAATCAATTGACTCACCTTGAATCACAAAATCTGCAAAGAAATGAAATCTCTTTCCATCAATAGAACCGAGACTATTAACTTTTCCCATAAACAAAGCATGTTGAGGTTTATTGAATATATAAGAATGCATTAGATATAAGTAAATTCAACTTTTAAACAATATCTTAACATAAACTCACCTGGATGAAAAATCATCTTCCACTGTATTTTCAGAAGTGTCAGACATTTGCGGTGGAACAGAAGCTTCAGCCTCATCTTCTCCCATTACATCTGGTCAAATGAGAAGTAATACGTTATAAGACAATGATTCAGAAAGATCACAAATATGCGTCTCAATGATTTTGATGTACCTAAAGGTCGGTTAATGTAGCAATTAACAGAGTTGCAAATTTGCAAATCCTCCTCAGCTCTTGGCTCCTAAAGTTCATCAAAACATAAAGGATGGTAATCCAAATATTTGATGTAAACTATAATAGAAAATCTCAAAAGAATTAATATATTCAACTCAGCTTACCTGCATCCAAAAGAAGTATTTCCTATTGTCGGAGTTAAACCTCAGAATATACACCCTCCCTGATGATTGGGCCACCTGTATAAGCATTTGACCCAAGAAAAATGTTGTACGAGGTTCATAAAGGTAAATAAGAATAACACCAACTGGCAATGAAAAAGGAGGTCGGGATTCTGGAATAAGTACCTTCTCAAAAACTGCTTCATCTGGGAAGATGATTGTATCCTGTTAGCTAGTCAAGAAAATGAACAAGAGCTGCAGTGCTCATAAACCATTTTATAAGCAGAACATAGAAGAGACAACAAAAATAACAGCAGCTAACTAAACAGAAAACTAGGCAAAGACTATGCAAAAGTTATAGGTTTTGGGAATCTTTAACACATGTATGAAAAAACTAGTATATACAACAAAAACATTTCTGTAAAAGGGATCCCTGAATAAGTGTAGCCTGTAAAAAATGTATGATTTTCTACATTCATGAAAATATAACAGAAAGAGCACCACTTTATAAGATAAAAACTGGATATACAATTATATTAGCGTATATAGGAAACAACAATTATTGTTTCTAACAGATATTAAAAGTGTTAAACTGTTAATATAAAGTTTCAAGAGGATACATCTTCGATTAAGTTCTGGGTCCGATCAAGCCACTGAAAGTGAACTAATCCTTCCTCGCTCTAAGGATTCAATTTCATAAAAGATATTAATTAGATGTCAGATATGATAGAAAATGTATATTGTAATCTTAAATGGTTATTAAACAAAAAAGAAGTTGTTCAAGAACAAGCCATACTCTTCCTATGCGCACAAGCCCTTTCCTGGTATCTGGTATAACTCGTATGCCCTCAAAGAACATCTTACCTGCACGGAATTCTAACATGATCTCCTGGAACAAAATGGGCATTTATTAATATCTGGAAGAGATAATAAACCTCTCTCATGGAATCACCATAAATTATATTGCAATTTCAAGTGCCATTAATGATTGGATCCCACAAATAGCAAACACTTTATTTTCTTTCAGAATATAATCCTCAACAACTAAATAGATTGAACAAGAATGAGTCATTACCTTTACCAAGAAGAAAAATTGAGCAGTGCTTATTCTATGGAACTGGTTAAATTCAGAAACCAAAGTACATGAATATACCACCTAGAACTGAAATGAACTCTCATGGGAGAATATGGATACAAATTGACAAATTCCCGAATTTGGAATGGGAATTGATTCAGCACCCTCTCTCTCAATTAAATGGTTTGCATATGCACAATCAAAACAGGTTCAAAAGAAATTTGACTAAGTGATTTTGTTCTTCAATGAAGATACATGACCTAATAACCGCTGCCCAACAGACATGAAGTCTAGGGTTGAATGTTCGAGAATAGAGATTTCCAAAAAGAAGCCTCCTACGCTGACCTCCCTTTTTATATATGGAAGGGTTTAGGGTTTTCTAAATTAGGGTTTAGGGTTTTAAAAAGTAATGCTCCTTAGAACTAGATAAACTTGCAAGTGACTAAATGTTAAAAATTACCTAATAAAATCTGTGCGCCATGAATACCACAGGAAAGCCAACAATGTGCACAAGGACCCCACCAATGCAACCCAAATACCATCGGATACAGGATATACATGATATATATTTGCCATGATTCAACTACAATAACATCATATCTTACACGAGATAATAAATGCCTTGGGTTTTCTAAATTAGGATCTGCTCCCACTTGAACATGCTTCAAATATGATCGATTCCATTCCTTAAATACAAGCAGAAAAGCTAACCGACATTCTTGGCTTTGCACAATTCATCTCAATATCTCATAATTTTGCTCTCTATTTATTTACCTATAAAAGAACACTTTTCACTTAAGATAGCCTAAGTCGAGGTAGTGGAAGTTATTATTTTAGCTAACAAGGAGCACATTTGGCTCTTCGGGCAAAGATCCATCTGACCTGTCATGGAAAGTAACTTCCTTTCGAGAGTGCGCCCATTGGATATAAAATCTACTCTCATTTCACCAATAACCTATTCTAAATGTGGCTGGTCATGTTTAGATATTCCAAAACCATACTAAGAGATGATCTAGTAATAGAAAAGAAACATTCTTGAAATGTCATAAACCCCTCTCGTGAAGTTTCACCCATGCACCCATGTCTCCAAAATAAAGTAGAATCTAATCTCAACAAACTCAACAAGATATGCTGAAGGAACTCTAGGTTATATCAATGAGAAATTTTTCTTTTTAAGTATCACCTAGTCAGCAATAATTTTTTTTGGTAAAGAGGTCGGCAATGATTAACATCTATAAGTTGTCTGGAATAACTCACAATCTTCTAGAAAAGTTCAGGAATAACACACATGCATGCAACTTTTTTACTGATAAAAGGATTTTCCGCTCTTAGTTTTGAACTTCTATTCACACGATTCACCAACTACCAAACTGAAGGAATACCTATAACGGCGTGGAGACCAGTCATAAAATAGAGAGACGAAGATGCTCAGCAACTCTTTTTTTTCTGTAGAAGAATAATCAAATAAATAAAATCAACTTAATAATGGGTGGTCACCTGTAACGGAGTAGCGCTCTCCATCTCTTAAAATCCAATCACACCAGACCTGAGATGACATCCAAAATAAGCGAGTTGATTAACACTCTCAAGCTCAAACCAAGCATTACAAAATCAATCAAGAGAAGCAAAGGAAATCAGAGAAAAAACTAGGGTTTCCTCGGACGACAATCAAAACCCATTATTCTGAGCGGACAGAAGAAAAACACAGAAAAAAGAAGGAACTCGGGCACCTTACAGCTCCAACCGATGACGGGTTCAAGCGCCGGCGCGCGTTGTGGGGAGACGGATTGAGCTCAGAGCAGAGTATAGATTTGGGGGTGAAGGAAACCTTTGCAGAATCTTTTGAGTTCAGGGGAGAGACTTTATAGTGAACATTACCATAATGCCCTGGTTCGTGTAAAGAGTCGTGTCTTAGATCGTTAACGAAACGGTTCATTGAACCGGATGGAATTCAAGTTTAAATATAATATTAATCTAAACAAATTTGTGAAAATTAAATTGTAATCTTATTCTTCGGGACAATTGAATTATTTTGCTGCAAATAATATAAAGTTGAAAATAATTTCAAAAAACAAATATGAACATTAATTAATTTAGAAATTGTATAGCCATATGCTTAGAATAATAAAAAATTAAATCAAATTTTAATATAAAAGCTATGAAATAATAAAATTATGTTTATTTTAATTTTTTAAATTAATTTCTAATACTATAAAAATTAATGGCATATTATAAATAAGAAAAAAAAAAGTATATGCATAGAGTAAAAAAGTATATGCTAAAAGTAATCGAAGCAACCAATTTCGAAATTTGGAAAAAAAATCAAATTTTTTTTAAGGATTTGGTCATGGCAATTGGCAAAGAGAAAATAAAATAATCCCTTAATCATAGCCTGATATAATCAAACACCAATTAAGATTAACTAAATATTCTCTCTCCTATTTTTGATTAATTGATTTCATAAGATATATATATAAAAAATAAAAATATATTGATAGTAATTTTAAGGATAAGTTGCATCAAGCTCATCTTTATTAATGGTTAATGGCACTAATCTCTCATGGTTATTTCAAAATATTTGAGATCACTTTGAAATTCCAGTCAATATTTCTAAAACTATTTTAAATATTTTTGTAAATTAAATAATATACTTAATGATTGAAATGTGCATATCAGTTAACCACGTTAATCAAAAATAGTTTATAATAGGAGGTGATATATGATATAGACATTATAATCATTAAATATATTATTATATTTCAAAAAAGTATATTTCTTCCTAGTTTAGGCGAGATGTTCTCTTATTTGTCTAAAGTTGAAAATTTGACTTTTATTAATTCAATTTTAACTTTCATTCTCGTACACTTTACGTATGTTTCTTGACTTTCTAAAAAGTACTCCGACTTCTAAGAGGTCGAGTACTTCAAGAAGATTAGGGATGATGTCCTAGTCGACCCAATCGACATGGGGGAGGAGGAGGCTTCTGCGCCGTTGAAGAAAGCCGAGGAAGAGGCTCCGGTGATTACTTTTGAGCCGACCTCTCATCCAATGATGGAGACTGTGTGTTTGGTTAGCGAAAACTATTTTGTATTTTCATTTTGAAGAAAATAAAAATAGTTTTCTATTTTGATGTTTTTATTTTCAGAAATGTGTTTGGTTAACGAAAACAAAATGTGTTTTCGTGAAATTGAAAACTATGAAAACTTGTTTGGTTATTCAAAACAGTATTGTTTTTCAGAAGTATTTTTCAGTTGAAAATCTAAAAACTTGTTCGGTTTACCAAAATAATAAATTTCTTTTGGAATAATTTATGTGTATATAATTTATGAATAATATTATAAATTGGATTATAAAATAATTTTAATAAGTTATTTAAATTGATAAAATTTTAAAATGTTTATTATTTATGAATAATATTTAAATTAAATTAAATTTTTAATAAGTTAATTTTAAAATGATAATATTTTAATATTAAAAATGTATACACATGTAATATTATTTATTATTATATATAAATTAACCGTTGAATATATATATATATATATATATATATATATATATATATATATACATGTATATATATATATATATACATGTGTAATACCAAACACACCCTTATATATATTCAATAAAGTGTTGAATTGAATTTATTTAATTAACTCAATTTGGTTAAGTCAAAATTTGGTGAAGTCATAAATTTGATAACTCATAATTCATATTCATTCTTACAACAACCACATATAATAGTAACACAAAAATATTTTGCGACATTCAAATAAATATTCATTTATTTCATGTAATTCAAATTACAATAATAGTCAAATAAATATCATACATATAACTGCAAAAATACATTCTTATAATAAAAATTAAAATTACAATTCCAAATAGTTCATCTCCTAACTATATCAAAGTTTTTGCGGTAGTCTTCATCAATTCAATTTACATTCTCAGTCATCCATATTTGCTTGTATCTTGAAAAGATGAGATATTCTGTCATAATAAAATGTAGGGACATATGATGATTGCGAAGCACCAAATGGTAGTCGCCTCCAATTCAAAGCCCAACAAAAAAGTTTTTGTCCATAAACTTATAAAAAATATTATTCCAAAATAAAAAAAATGATTCAACAAATAGCAACATGAGTAAGAATTTTTCAAAACTGGAGATATCTACAAGAGTAGTAGCCCCTGATTTTTTAAAATTGAAGATATGTACAAGAGTAGTAGCCCCTGAAAAATATTATAGAGATGTACAACATCAAAGATAATCACATCATATTTAACAGATCAGACCAATAATAAAAACTCAAAAAGATTAGACTAATAACAGAAGCAGCAACAAAGGAAAAAAATAACCACATTAAATTTAATATATCAGACCAATATCAGAAGCTCAAAATAAGATCAGACCAATAATAAAAGCAACAACATTAGGTGAAAAAAGAAAGCAAAATTTATGGACAAATATTGATTTAGGACTGTTAAAAGTTGTAATACACCATTAGATGTTTGATTTAAATAACTAGCCCTTATAACAAACTAGAAATGAGCAACAATTTTGCATAACTAGTCCAACCATCAACTATATAGAAATGAGCAATAACAGTCATCAATCATCAAATCATATAAAAATGAGCAATAACAGCCACCAACAACAACGATATAGAGTTGAGCAATAATAGTCACCAACAACAGCCACCAACAACAATGATATAGAAATGAGCTATAATAGCCACCAACAACAACGATATAGAATTGAGCAATAACAGCCACCAACAACAACCACCAACAACAATGATATAGAAATGAACTATAACAGCCACCAACAACAATCACTAGCTCACCATATATCATCGTAAGATCCATATAAATGTTGGGTGATGAAGGAAATGTGCACCATCATTAATTGATGATCACCTCTAATTCATTGCCCACACAAGAAATGACATGCCCATTATCTCATTGATAGAAATACAACCATAAATACAATCATATAAGCATACACAAACACATACATAGTATTGGGCAATATTTATCTATGACATTAGGAAGGAAAGTGCGCATACCCATTGATTGAGTATCGCCTCCATTTCCTTTCCGATATGCGATCAACTAACACATGTGCAAGGAAAGAATCAAATGTCCAAGTCAAACATACATAGTATTCAAATTCAAGTCAAATATACACGAAATCCAAGTCAAATAATATCCAACATCCAGATCTATTTATACATAAAAACTACCATAATGACAACCACTAGGACTATCCCCTTGGTGACCAAAGCTTGAAGTTTGACTAACCCCTTGGTGACCAACTATTGATGTTTGTCTACTTTGGACACCAACATATTTAGGTCTCTTCTTAAATAATATATTTCACTATTACGGTTGACTTCTTCTTCACCTTCATCTATAGGTGTGATGGGTGTAAACCATCGAAAAAACCCACATCCGGGAGTGTTCTGACACACTGCATATAATCGGCCCGGATTATCTTTTGATTCACTGATCCTTACACCAGCTCGGTTGCGGCACGTACATATTTTATTAGCATATTTGATATATTTTCCATTAGTAATTTTTGAACTCGAAGCTACCATTCTAATTTCATAAAACCGATATTTTGCATTAGAATATACACAAAAACAAGTCAGGTTACACAAACTTAATAGCAAAGTACAAAACTAATTAAGGTTACTACAAGTTAGATGGTGAAATTAGAATCGATTACTACATGCCCCATTCTAATTCAATGTATATGTCTATTGGCCCAAAGTTGATCTGTGATCTGTTCTCGAATCACATGCATCATATTTTGAGATGATTCACCGCCATATTGTTATGAAGATGATGAAGAAGGGTCTAGATCTTCATTGAAATTCAATTGAACGGTGCTCCATTCATCTATCAAGGAATTTGAATTCCGATACTTGATGATGAAGTTGTGTATGACACAACATGTTATTGCTATATTACCTTGCCTTGGCAGTCCATAATTGGGCATTTGCTTTAAAATGGGGAATCGTGTCTTAAGCAAATCAAAGCATCGTTCAATCACATTTCGAACTGACGAATGTCTTTGGTTAAATAATTCTCTTTTGGTAGATGGCCCTCCCCGACCACGGAAATCCGAATGATGGTATCGTTCACCCCTATAAGGGGCCAAAAACCCCCTTATGTTCGGATATCCAGCATCGATAATGTAAAACTCATCTACATAAATAAGACATGCTATTATTAGTATAAGTTTCTATCCATTGAGCTTGATATACACTTTATCAACTATGATACCTTCATTTGGCATGGGAAAGTCTGAGTCGGCTGAATATATTGTATGGGAAAAGATTCGAGAGTCATTCGTCGTCCCCTCCCAATCGGCCTTAACATGTGTAAACATCATGTTATGTGCACATGTTGCCATCATGTTTTGCGTGGTTGTACCTTTCCGACCACGATATAAAACTTGTTTATCGACGGGGACACATGCCGAAATATGGGTTCCATTAATAGCACCGATGCAATTCTAAAAAATGGAAAAAATTTATTAGTAAGGAGACCCAAATCAGTTCATATCTTAAAATAAGGAAACCAGTTAGGGTTTCCTTGTATCTCAGGTTGGACTTTACGGGATTCTCGTAGCCATATTAGTTGAGGGGCTAGACTCAAAACCGCACGTAGAACTTTCTTGAACCATTTGTGCACGATTTCAGTTGAGTGCTGGTAGCGTTCCGCCATAATTCGCACACGTTCATTGTGGCAAATAGTGAATAAGAACATTGTTACCCCTTCTTCAACTGATACCCTTTGATTTTCCAACCCAACCCTCCTAAGCCTTTGACATAGCCTTCTAAACAAGTCAGGCTCCATCTACAAACTTTCATAGAAACGGATGCGAGAGTTCATCAACTATTGAGTATATTCCGCACCCGATAATATAGATGTGCGTACAGGTCTTGGTAGTGATTGAGCGACTTCAAAAAGTTCATCAAGTATAACCGCACCCGCAAGAATTATCCCAGCTCTAATAAGTGCATCTCTCACCTCATCGTTATCATTATTAGAACTCATTCTGAATTTAAAGTAAACTGAAATAGCAAACTGATATAGCAAGTAGGCATAGAATGAAATAACAAACATCAAGTTCAACAAGTTCAAGTTCACAAACAACACTTAATGAAAGCATAAGTTCAAGTTAAAGTAACCTACTCAAAACAAACTAGACAGTAGGAACAAACTAAAATAGCAAACTAGACAGTAGGAACAAACTGAAATAACATAGGCAGGGTATGAACAGTAGACATATAATGAAATAACAAACATCAAGTTCAACAAGTTCTAAGTTCACAAAGAGCAAAATAATGAAAGCAGTAAAGTTCAAGTTAAAGCAACCTAGGGAAAGCTAACTACAAGTTCAAGTATAGCCCCCATTAGGAGCATTTAAGTTGAAAATATTTACATAAAATTGGTGCTATATATTCCCACGCACCACGCTACAGCACATTCATCGTCCAAAGCTGCAAAGAAATTGCGAGCATCAGGATTTTTTATTAAAAAGTTTATAACATGGTTGTTAACATGAGCATCTAGGCCAAAACTCTGCAGCCTTGAAACACACGATGCGGGTGACTCGGGCACTACTTGAGGAGGACCAGTGACACTTGTTTCCTTAACTGCGGTTCCACCTAACTTATCTATTAGTGCAGTTGCAACAGATATTTCTTGGGCCGAAACTTGAGACGAATTACCTCTTTTTCTCGATCGCCCACTACATGACCTCGATGGAATGTTAGGGGAGGGCCTATACAAAAAGGGTTCTGGACCCCCACTTGAATCTGTCCCTTCATTCTCAAGTGCTCTCAATAGTTATTTCCCTCGACCTATATATCTAAACTCATTATCAATTCGACGCTCCTCGTTCGAGTTCAATGGTGCTTGAGAAGAGGAACGAGCTAAGTGGCCCGTTGCTGACTGATTAGCAAATGCTAATTCCATCAGGTCATAAAACTTAGGTGGACTATTTTTGAACTTTTTGAATGAATCTCCAAGAGTCTGTGAACCAATAATTTTTATTTGTACATTGTCGTCATAAGACTCATAACAAGGAAAACTACTAATAAAAAAGGACATACCGAAGACCGGTTCCAAACAGTTTCATCAGCTTCAATGATATTTGTGTCAGGATTCTAAGTTACTCCAGTATAGTTAATTAGCTCTTTGAAAGATCGATAAGTTCTATGAAGAAGACATTTTTTTGTCTACACTTATCAAACCCAAATTTGCCCCCAAACTTTTCCTCCAACTTATTACTAATCCCCTCCCAACTTTTTTTATCATAGTTGGTGCTACCACGTTGTCTTGTGTACTCCGCCAAAATTTTCAAAAATTCTTTAGTGACAGCGTTGGCCCACTTAGCCATATTTTCTCTTGCTTTGCGGTGGCCACCCATGACTATTTCAAATGTCATGGTAAAAAATGATAGTAAAATATCATAACAAGAACTGAACTGAACAGAACCAGAACAGAACTATTTCATAGTAAAATATGAATTGAACAGAACTATGACACTGCAAAAAATATGAACTGAACTTAATAGAACTGAACTATTTCATAACCAGAACATAACCAGAACTATGACATTGCAAAAAATATGAACTGGTAACCAGAACTAGAACAGAATAGAACAGAACTTTTATTCTTTTAAATCCATCAAAGAAACTTCAAAGAAATGAAAACTTTTTGACAGTAGAGTATAAAAATCATGTAAAAAATATGAACTGGTCCACTTGAATTGAACCTACCAACAACCTTCTTGCATTCTATTTTATCTTTTAAATCCATCAAAGAAACTTCAAAGAAATGAAGATCTTTTGACAATAGAGTATAAAAATCATTCCAAAAATATGAACTAGTCCACTTGAATTGAACCTACCAACAACCTTCTTGCATTCTATAGTGCTCCACTGAATAATAATTGGAATCTAAAGCCACTGGAAACATGTGTTACCAAACAACAATAAAATGCTAAGTAGACAACTGATCATGCCTCAAGCACTATGATGATCACTCTAATGATCACCTTTATGAATTATCTTTCCCTTCTCTGGATAGATGAAGAGAAGAAAAGGGAAAGAGATCCTCCTTTAGCTAGTGATATCAACTAAACTGATCTAAACTATCTGAAATAGTGCTCCTGATGATTATTACCATACTATATCATGATGTGCTCATCTATTTCAATCATGCAGGACTGATATATTATGATGATTCAATAAAAAAATATAAGTAAAAAATATATGGTATATGAAATTATAAAATACAGATATCATATCAAATTAAGGTGTAAGCATGCAGATATCATATCAAATTTGCAAGAACATGACACACAGATATCATAAAATGAAATTAATCAAACACAACATGCAGATCTGTAAACCCTAGATATGTAAACCCAAGAACAAAAAAGAATAATACAAGAACAAAAAAAAAGAACAAAATGAACATAGATTTGTAAACCCTAGATCTGTACAGAACAATATCATGCTAACAAAATAAAATCATGTTACAACACAAATCATTGATCACACATAACCATAAACCCGATCTGTTTACAAAACAATATCATACAAACCCTAGATAAAAAACAACACAGACAACCTAAACCCTAGATAAAAAAAACAATACAACACAAGATGAAATCTTGTAAACTGAAGCCCTATATAGATCTATTCACAGATCTATTCCTACAGAGCGAGAAGGGAAGAAGAAAGGGCAGTTTCGATATTACCTGCCCAGATTTTGCCGAAAGAGAAGTAGATCACAACGAGGAACAAACCCTACAATCCGAAAGAAACCCTCAGATCAACTCACAGACGGAAAAAAGGAAGAAGAAATTATTGGCTTTAGGTTTTCAACCTTAGCCTTAATCTCGGTCTTGATGGTTTTGATGATAATAAACATGGAACTAATGATTTCATTGAGAATATCTTTCAGGTTCTATATCGACTAGCGTTCGATGTCCTCAATCAGATAAATCAGAGAAATTGTAAAACCGAAAGGACATTAATCGTCGCGCTCGGGTTCATCGCGGAAGTTTCTCGAAGATTGATGAGTGCACCCAAGCCGCTTGGATGAGTCCAAAGATCAAGTCGTTTGGATGATGCTCGTTGAAACCCGAAACCCGAAAACAAAGTGCGGAAGAAAATCGGCTGAGAAAATAAACTCAGCCTATGTTCGGTCGATCGGATGATCGACCGAATAGGGTAAGGTAAAAGGTAGTAGCCCTATCGATCGACCGGATAGAGGCTAAGATGCAGACGCAGCTTGCGTCGATCGATCGAAAATGAAAATGCAAGCTTCTTGCATTTGGCGGTTGACCGAGCGATTGACCGACCAAAGCCCAAAATGGGCAGTAGCTTGGCGGTCGACCAGTCGGTCGACCGACCTACTGAATACCGCGACGCGAGATCACGTCGATCGACCGACGAGTCAATCGAAGATCACGGATCTGGTAGTCGACCAGTCGATCGACCGACCACAGGGAGAAATAAGCGGTCGATGCTGGCGGTCGAACAGTCGGTCGGCCGACCATTCAACCGGCGGCCCATAACGGATAATTTTCTATCCGTTGACAGTCGTTTCTTCAGCTGGGTATAAACATACCCTCATATGATTCTTTTAACCTTCTTCCTCATCTTCTACAGCCTTCATTGAGCATTCTAAGAGGAAGATTTGAAGCCTTTCAAAACATCTAAAGCGCGCTCTGCTTCTTCCGCGAACATCTTCTTCAAGCGCACAAGCTTGGCTCAACTCGAGTTTCGATCGAGTTCTACCTCCTGAAGAGTTGAAGGTGCCAAAGGCTTGCTAAGGAGCTTGTACTATTAGTTTTATTCTAAGCTCCTTGGATTGTAATTTTTACCTGTTATTTAACGTTTTATTCGGATTTGTGTGTGAAGACCTTGTGTTAGGTCTTGTTATGTAAGTGGTTACCTTGCAAGGTGTAAAGCCACTTGTGTGTGTAAACGTAGTTGTTATCAGGATTAGTTTAGTTGTCCCTTAAGGTTGAAGTGGAAGAGGACTCTCGATAAGAAGACGGTGACTTTCAGGTGTGGAAGTGCCTTAGGTCGAGAGTGCGTCTCTTCGGTGAAAAGTCCTCGAGTGTAAGGGAAACTTAAAGTAATCTAGTAAAACTAGTTTGGAAATCCTAAGCGGGATGCTTAGGTAGTGGAGTAGGCATTGGGGCCGAACCACTATAAATTGTGTGTTAGCATTATTTTATTGTTGCTTGCACTTAATTGTTTATTTCGCTTCCGCATACATTCATCGAATCGCAAATCGCCTAATCGATCTAAGTAAATGATTAAATTGGAAATTTATGCTAATCGAATTAGTAAACACACTATTCACCCCCCCCCCCGCCCCTCTAGTATCGTCATTTCGCCCACATTCGGTATCAAAGCAGGTCGTAGATTGTGATTTCATCATCCCTTCTACAATTCGCCTCGATCTAGAAATGGCTCTAGCGAGTGTAGTGTCTTCACCCCCTAGGTTCGATGAATCAAACTTTGGTCTGTGGAAATCTAGGATGTACACATTTCTGAAGACTAAAGGTTTTGGTGTATTTAATATGTTACATTGGGAATTTATTGAACCTAAGGTTGATATGCATGCATGGAGTGAAATGGATAAGAAAATGTTTAAGTATAATGGAGATGCCTTGAATTGCATACTTTGCACATTACCAAATGACATACTAGAAAAAGTCATGCATTGTTCTTCGGCTCATGATTTATGGGCTAGTTTAAATATTTTATACAATCATGCCAAAACCGAAGAGATTGACACTTTTAATGAAGGTGGTGATGACAATGGTCACTCACCTACTACTAATATTGGTTTTGATATTCATAGCTCTTCTAGTCAAAGAAGTAGCACCAAGAGCCGAAAAAGAAAAGTAATCTGTCATGCTTGCAAAGAAAAGGGGCATGTGAAGAAAAATTGCCCAAGCATGATGAACAAAGCAAGGAAGAGGTCAAGTGCTTCCACCTCCACGTCTCATTCATTCGAAGCATCCTCTATTCATGACTACGAAGCTACTTCCAAAGTGAGCCTCAAAATTGCTAATGATGAGGTACACTCTTTCGCTTCTAGTCATAATAATGATAATAATAGTACTAGCTCTTCTAGTTCATTCAATATGTTATATGAAGAACTAGTTGAGGAATGTCAAAAATTGCATACCTTGCTTATGAAAAAGAACAAGGAAAACAAAAAATTGAAAAAAGAAAATTCAACTCTTAGCTCTCAATTACATGATGTAAAATTAGAAAATGAGAAGCTAAGAATTAGTTTCCCAAATCTATGCCATGATACTTTAAATATTGACACTAAGGAGTTGAAAAATAAAAATGACATATTGAAGAATGAAAATAGCATGTTGAAAACTCAATTGCATGCTATTCATAAATCCATGAATGATATGAAAAATGAGATGTTGACCTTGAGAGTTAACACTTCCTCTTATAATTCTAAGAATCAAAATATTTCATTTAAGAACTCAAAAAATAAAAATGCTCATGTAAAGAATGCTAAGGTTCATCATTATTCTTATACTAAGCATTCTACACCTAAATCTCATATTCAAAAGAAGAATGTATCTTTTAAGAATGCTCATGCTCAATCTAGTTGAAATGACAATCATTCTAAAGATAAATGTCATGTCCATAACAAAAACAAAAATAAATTTAATGACATTGCTTTTATTGTGGTATATTTGGGCATGTCATCCATGATTGCGCATTAAAGAGAAATCCATGTGTTGCTAGGACACTTTGGATTCCTAAGTCCTCTAACCCCCAAGGACCCAAAGCTATTTGGGTACCAAAGGTATCATGCTCTTTTGTAGGGGGGGAACCACACAAGGGTAAAGAAATTGAAGGATTGAATTTGACCTTAGATCTTAATGAGAAATCTCCAAGAGGTTGCAACTTTAAATCACCTTGATGCCTTAGGTAAAGTTGGCATCAAAACTATTCCGATATCATATCCTATATCCCTTTGCTTTATCTAAGTTGGAGTTATGATACATGCTTAAAATTGATTGATTTTGCCCGCTCTTGTTAAGTTTTAATTTTTTTTTAATTTTGATTTCCCGGTCTCCTCGGAGACCCCTGTGGCCAGTAATGGGCCTAAGCGATCTTGCGATTCTAAATCATAGGCACATTGTGGCCTTTCGGTTTTCAACCAATAGGAAGGGTTGGAGATCATGTTTTAATTTATTATTCTTGTGATCTCTTAAAATTCGTTTTGATATCACTCGATTTCATTTTAAAACGGATTTCAAACCATTTAGCAAAATAATCTTTGATAATGATACTTGATGCATATCTTTGTTTTTTGGTTGAGTTGGCTTGCTAAGTAGCTATATTGTCTCTAAAAATATTAGTGTAGTTTACTTGCAAGTTATAAGTATTTTAGGAAGGCTAATTAGGAAGAAAAAGATTAGTTTGGCTAAATTTTCATGAATAAGGTATAACTTCAATTAATTCAAAATCCTAGTGTTATACCTCATTGTTTAAGCTTTAGTATGTCTCTTTACTCATGATGGTAATTACATATAAGATCTTTGATATCTCATGAGTAGGTAGAACTTTAGTACTTAGACAAAATTTCATTGAATGAAACTTGTTCTAGATAAATATCCATCATTAGAGACATTCCTTTAAGTCCAAACTAGTTAAACTTGTTTAGAGATCTTATTCCTCAAATGTCTCACATCTTAGGATCTCTTAGATTCATTTTGATATAATAGTAAAACTTTATTAAAAATGAATCTTAACTATCTAGCATAGGTTAAGTTATTTTTAATGAAAACCTTGCATCGAACCTTACTATTTAGTATGTTAGCTTGCTAGTAGTCATATTATTTCATTATGATACTAATGAAGTCTACTTGCAAGTTAAAAATTTGAAAGGATATGCTATCTAAAAGTAAATGAAAAAGAAAATGAAAAAGTTGGACAAATTTTCTAGAAAAATGTATGAATTTTATTTTGTAAAATTTTTAAAAAATAAATTGAATTTTCATGTTTAATGATGTCTCTATACTCATGATTGATTATGCATGATGAATATTTGAACTTTCATGAGTAGAAAATAATTTGATAACTTAGACAATTTCATGATAATCTTGATTAAATGAAACTTGCTCTAGGTTAAATTCTTCCTTAGAGACTTCATTTTAAGTTAAAATTTGATGAACATGCTTAAGATACACATATCACATAAGTCTAGAAAGTTAAAATTGAAAATTCATGTTTAGATGAACAATGTGATATCTATATCACTTTAGGGGACTTAAGCTTGAAAAGCTTGATCCAAGTCAACAAACCACAATTGGTATCAATTGACTTGGATATTTCATTTTAAGTCCAAATCTTCATAAACATGTTTAGGAATAGGTATGACATGTTTTCATGCTCTTAAGATGACAAAATTCATATGGATATAGATAAAATGACAATAGAGGTTAAGTCTTGTTTACCTCTCTTGAACTATGTTGACCCAAGCAACAAGTTGACTTAAAGATCTCATTTATGATCCATATTTGAGAAACATGTTTAGATTTACTCATGTTAGGTATCCATAGGTTTGAATTTGAAAAATCATGATTAAATATTAAGGTTGAAACTTAACAAGTTTTATAAAAACCAGTTTAGTTTTGAATGAAACCATGCTAGATTGATATTTTGACTTAAGGATAAAATTTTCATTTCAAACTTGACATATACTCTTAACATGACCATCATGTGATGTCATGAAAGTTTGAATGAAAATTGAACAAGCATTAAGAATAACTAAAAATTACAAAAATATCACTTCACTCTACATTTGGTATCTATTTTCAGTTATTTCTAGAAACATATAGAAAATTAATTTTGAAATGATTCTTGAAGCTACACCTTCATTGAAAAATCTAGAATGTTGTGTAAAAATTTCAAAAAGTTTCATCAAGAATCTAATTTTTAGTGAAATTTTGAAGTTGGATTTCCAAAAATGAAAAGTATCATCTTACTTTGATTTTTTGGGAAATTTCAAATGAAAGTTGGTGTATACCATTTTGATTATGTTTCTAATATCATTCACTCCATTGATTGAGTAAAATCATTTCTAGGAATGATTTTGAATTCTTGAATGATAGCTAGAAACTACATTTGGTATGTTTTGATTAGAATCGATATAGGATGAAAAAAATGGACTTCGATATTTAAACTCATTTTGAGTTCAATCTTGATACATGCATTTCAAATGACCATTCAATAATTGGTATCAAAATTTCCATCCCACAAATGGTATCAAAATGAGCATTCTATATTTGGTATCAAATCTTTCATCCAAAAATTGGTTTCAAAAACATTTGTCAAAAATATAATTTTGAATAAACTTAAAAGGATGATTTTTGAAAACTAGAAGTATAGGTTGACTTAAGTCAACAAAGTAAGTTAAAAATATTATCTTAAGCCCAAACTTAATTCATAGACTTATACTATCTCATGTTTGATGTCTTGATGCATAAATATGAGAAAACATGAATAGATAGCAAATCTTGAGACTTAGCATTTTCATAGTTTGCATGCTTAATTCAAATGAAAGTATGCTAAGTTCATATTTGGATTAAATAACATTAGTTTCAATTCAAACTTGATATATATGAGTTAAAATAACCATATCTGGGTTCTTTGAAAATTTGAATGAAATTTAAAAATGTCATGAAAAAAGAAACAACATTCATACTTAAATGCATACATGCTTTACTTTTGAATTATATCTATCTTTTCCATATCATGTATGATTTTGTTTCTATCATATATTTGTTTTTCCATCCCTTTGGTTGAGATTTCCAAGTTTCATGAAAATAATCCTTAGAGTCTCAACTTCATGAAACTTTAATTGTGTTTCATCCCTTTGATTAAATAGCCTCTTTTGCCCTTTTTGATTGATGTCAAAAGGGGGAGATGAGTATGGGTAAAGGGGGAGAGAAGTATAAGAAAAAGAGGAGGAAAATATAGGAAATCCATGCATATAGATAGGGGGAGTTTATCTCATAGATATGCATGTTGATAGGGGGAGAAATCCCTTAGTTGATATCATTATATGCCTTAATAATATATTTTCTTAAGGATGTTTGTCATCATCAAAAAGGGGGAGATTGTTGGCTTTAGGTTTTCAACCTTAGCCTTAATCTCGATCTTGATGGTTTTGATAATAACAAATATGGAACTAATGATTTCATTGAGAATATCTTTCAGGTTCCATATCGACTAGCGCTCGATGTCCTCGATCGGATAAATCAGAGAAATCGCAAAATCGGAAGGACATTGATCATCGTGCTCAGGTTCATCGCGGAAGTTTCTGATCGACAAGTGCACCCAAGTCGCTTGGATGAGTCCAAAGATAAAGTCGCTTGGATGATGCTCGTTGAAAGCCGAAACCCAAAAATGAAGCGCAGAAGAAAATCGGCTGAGAAAATAAACTCAGCCTATGTTCGGTCGATCGGGCGGTCGACCGAATAGGGTAAGGTAAAAGGCAGTAGCCCTATCGATCGACTGAATAGTCGACCAGACAGAGGCTAAGCTGCAGACGCAGCTTGCGTCGGTCGACCGAAAATGAAAGCGCAAGCTTCTTGTGTCTGGCGGTCGATCGGTCGATCGGGCGGTCGACCGACCAAAGCCCAAAATGGGCAGTAGCTTGGCGATCGACCGACCTGCTGAATACCGCGACGCGAGATCGTGTCGGTCGACCGAAGATCGTGGATTGCGCGATTTGCGTCTGGTGGTCGACCAGTCGGTCGACCGACCATTCGACCGGCGGCCTGTAACAGATAGTTTTCTATTCGTTGACAGCCGTTTCTTCAGCTGGGTATAAATATATCCTCATATGATTCTTTTAACCTTCTTCCTCATCTTCTACAGCCTTCATTGAGCATTCTAAGAGGAAGATTTGAAGCCTTCCAAAACATCTAAAGCGCGCTCTGCTTCTTCCGCGAACATCTTCTTTAAGCGCACAAGCTTGGCTCAACTCGGGTTTCGATCGAGTTCTAACTCCTGAAGAGTTGAAGGTGCCAAAGGCTTGCTAAGGAGCTTGTACTATTGGTTTTATTCTAAGCTCCTTGGATTGTAATTTTTACCTGTAATTTAACGTTTTATTCAGATTTGTGTGTGAAGACCTTGTGTTAGGTCTTGTTGTGTAAGTGGTTACCTTGCAAGGTGTAAAGCCACTTGTGTGTGTAAACATAGTTGTTACTAGGATTAGTTTAGTTGTCCCTTAAGGTTGAGGTGGAAGATGACTCTCGATAAGAAGGCGGTGACTTCCGGGTGTGGAAGTGACTTAGGTCGAGAGTGCGTCTCTTCGGTGAAAAGTCCTCGGGTGTAAGGGAAACTTAAAGTAATCTAGTAAAACTAGTTTGAAAATCCTAAGCGGGGTGCTTAGGTAGTGGAGTAGGCATTGGGGCCGAACCACTATAAATTGTGTGTTAGCATTGTTTTATTGTTACTTGCGCTTAATTGTTTATTTCGCTTCCGCATACATTCATCGAATCGCAAATTGCCTAATCAATCTAAGCAAACGATTAAATTGGAAATTTAGGCTAATCGAATTAGTAAACACACTATTCACCCCCCTCCCCTCTAGTGTCGCCATTTCGCCCACAGAAATGTGGGTTTCGAGGTTACCTTGCACGGAGTTTGCCGTTGATCGCACCAATGGAGATCTCTCGGGAATAGATCTGACCTTTGAGACAACAAATATCTCACCAGAGGGGGGCTGCTAGGGCTGGGCAAAAAGTTGTCGCCACGGAGGGGGACTGCTAGGGCTGGGCCAAAAGTTGTCGCCGCGGAGGGGGTCTGCGCTAGGGTTCGTATTCGCGTGAGAGGTGTGCCGACTCGGGTCACGAGTTTTGTTCAAATACCCAAAAATGGATTGTTTTCGAGATAATCACAAGTTTGCCACTCCGCCCATTTTCTATTTTTGATGAAAACACCGATTCAGTGTTTTCTAAATCATGTACAAAAGGTGTTTTGAAGAAAATGCGTTCTGGTGAAAACAGTTGCCCGTTTTCCACTGTTTCGCGCAACCAAACGTGTTTTCGGGCGCGTTTTCATTTTCAACAGAAAACCAAAACCCAAAATGCACCCGTTTTGGGTAACCAAACAGCGCCTGACGTCTCCGATGGCAATGCCTCTTCTATGGCTGCTGATGTTCCTCCAACCTCGCCTCAATAAGTTTGTAATTTGAACCATCTGGCTCTTACATTGTAATGGTGTATTGCCTAGCTGTGGATTGCTGCCCTTTGGGGCGTTTAACATTCGCCCTTCGTGGGCACTTGACATTGTTGCCCCTTGTGGATTTGTAGATATATTTTTGGATGCTTTTACTTTACATCATATTTCTCGTGTAGGATTGTCCATTCGGTTCAAATCGAACCGAACCGATTTAGAATAAACCAATTTTTTTTCTTACTCAAATTTTAACCCGAACCCGAAATGAATAGTTCCTAAACCAATTTAACCCGAACCGTTGACGATGTATGGTTGACGATGTATGGTCGGTAGCCGTTGGGGCTAAAAAGCATTCTAGGGCCTCTTTGCCTAGCGTCAGCTAGCCAGTAGCCGCCTCTTAGGGTAGCTGTAGGGTAGCAAACCGCCCTTAGGTCTTCAAGTTGAGACCGATTTCATGTTAGAGGTAGATTTAAGACCGAGGTTACATGCTCGGTAGTCCACTACTAGAAACTTGGTCTTCAGCAACGGCTATCAGCAACGGCCGCTCAAGCCGTTGCTATTTGCAACGGCGTTCTAACGGACACCCGAGTCGTTGCTGATTATTTTAATTATCAGCAACGGCTTTCTGACGGAAAGGCGAGCCGTTGCTGATATTTTAATTATCAGCAACGGCGTTCTAACGGACAAGTGAGCTGTTGCTGATGATAACTTATCAGCAACGGCTTTCTAACGGGCGAGTGAGTCGTTGCTGATAAGCTTATATAGGGCACCGGTCGCGCCCGACCCTTCTTCCTCCCGCTGCTGCCGCCGCCGCTGCTGCTCTCGCCTCTCGCCGCCGCTGCTGCCGACGCCGACGACGCCTCTTCCTCCTCCCGCTGCTGCCGACTTGTTCAGGTATGCCTCGCCGGCCGGCCGTCTCTTCCCGTTGCGGCCGGCGGGAATCAATCTGATCGAAACCCTATTTCTAGGGTTTCGGCCGGCGGCGGTCGGCCGATGGCCGCCGCCGGACCTTGTATAGTGCCCGGACAGTGTGTCCGGCCACTGTACGCCGGCGCCGGAGGGTGGACTCGGGCGCCGGAATTTATAATTATATATATTTTTTATATTGTTTTATAATTGTTAATTAATTGTTTTATAAGTGTTAATTAATTGTTTAGATTAATTGTTTAATTTGTTAGATTAATTATTAGGGTTTAGATTAATTTCGAACGCGCGCCGGAATCGTCCACTTCAGACGCACGCCGGTTTGTCCACTTCGGACGTGCGCCAGAATCGTCCACTTCGGACGCGCGCCGGAATCATCCACTTCGGATGCGCGCCTGAATCGTCCACTTCGGACGCGCGCCGAAATCGTCCACTTCGGACTCACGCCGGAATCGTCCACTTCGGACGCGCACCGGAATCGTCCACTTCGGACACACGCCGGAATCGTCCACTTCGGAAGCGCGCCGAAATCGTCCAATATGGACTCGAACTATCTCGAAACATTTAGAAAATAATCATCCATCCGACGAGTTGATATGTTTCACGTACGCATCGACAAGTCGGATATGATTTAGCAAAACCTTAGATCCGTTCGGGGATTGTATGTTCGTGTAAAAGAAGTAGATGATCTTTTATACGACGTACAATTCTTGAATTATCCCTGATTGGACAATTTGGGAATATAGTTATTTGTACTGCACTTACGTTTTTATTTTAACTGTTAACTAATTATTCTAAAATTCGACAACATCCGATGGCGGTGTTTGAGCGGACTCACCGTCGAGCACATAGGACGGGGGAGTACATCGACAACCGCGCTGCACACATTATGGTAATTATATATTTATTTAAATTATTCATTATATATTTATAATTTAAGTTTTATGATAAATATTAAACAAAAAATCAAACTCGAGTAGGAGACCTACAGCCAGACGGTGGTGCAGCGCGGGGGTACCCCCAAGGACTTTGATGCAGCATCGTGGGTCGAGGCCGCAGGTGGCTGGGACCATGGCCGCGTATATGGCTTCGCAGATAGTGGTCATGCGCGAGCCGTGCTAGGGCCACTTGGGGCACCGACCCCTCCGGTCGCTGGTGAGCGGCCGTCCACCTCTAGATCCAGTTATGATCATAGTAGCAGAATAAGGACTCTAGAGGAGACGGTCGCGCGTCAGACTCAGATGATGGAGGAGATGCATGCTATGCTACGCAACATGTCAGGTCATCCCGAAGCAGGCATCTCTTCGGCATCATCTAATCCATCGTCCTCGAGTCAGTCCACGCCGGTGTACACTCAAGCACTCCAGACCCCGCCATATGATCCAGACCATCCTCCATCGTGATCGTGAGATTTTTTATTTGGATATTGAACTTGTTACTGAGATATTGAACTTGTTTAACTTATTTTGTTTGGATATTGATACTTCAATTTTGCATTTGAATTGTTTTTATACTATCGTGGATAATTATCAATATAAATATAATTGTTTTGATGTATATCTTGGTGTGTTTGTGATGTGTGAATGAATGTGTGTATGAGGTGTTTGTGATGTGTGAATGAATGTGTGTATGAGGGTATGGGTGTGTGAGTTATGTATCAGATAATGTATCAATGTATCAATGGAAATTTGAAATTTGAAATTTTTCTGTTTGCAGGTGTACATCATCAGCAACGGCTTTCCCACGGCCGTCCGTGGGAAAGCCATTGCTAAAAGTGTATCGAAAGTCGTTGCTGATGACCTACAGCAACGGCTTAGCGACGGGGTTTTACTAACGGCGTTGCTACGGACTCGTGGCCGTTGCTATTAATGTTATCAGAAATGGCTCCGGGTCTGTGGCAAAACCGTCGCTGATAATATTTTTAGCGACGGCCCGAGCGGCCGTTGCTGATAATGTTTTGAGCGACGGCCCGAACGGCCGTTGCTGATCCATTGCTAAGTTATCAGCAACGCGACTTTCTGTCACGGCTCTATTGCAACGGCGCGGCCGTTGCTGATGCTCTTCAGCAACGGCATCAGCCGTTGCTGATGCCCATTTTTCTAGTAGTGGTCGTTCGTAGGGCTGTCGTCCCTTTAGATTTGCCCTTCATCAAAGTTGTTAGTGTTTGGGGTTGGAAACTATTGTTGAGGCTAGGAGCCGTGGGTGGAGTTTTAGAGGGCGTTGAGGATGCTGCAATTGACCTTGCTTGGAGTCGGAGGTCGCGTTCTAGGCCAAGGAAGATGTTGGTAGGGGTGTTCACGGGTCCGATCAGGTTGAAAATATTTCACCTCTCAAACCCAACCCATCCTGACCTAGTTTGAGGTGGGTCGGGTTTACCCGTTTAGGTAAAAAAATGAGTTTTTAACAATAATTTTTTATTTTTTAAAAAATAATTGAAAATAAATGCTTTTAATATAAATATTTTAAAAATGATTAAAAAAATGATCAGGTCATCGAGTCGGGGCTCAAATCATCAGGTTTTAAATTCTAAAACTTGAGATTCAACCCGATTATGGTCGGGTTTGATCAGATTGTACCCGACGTGACCCAATCCAAATAGGTCGGGTTATTAAGTTCATTGGGTCGGGTCAACCCAATGAACAGCCCTAGATGTTGGGATACCAAGGTCTTAGAGGGCGCTAAGACCATAAGTGGTTACGCTGAGGTCGAGGACTGCGCTTGGGGTCAAGCCGAGCTCGCGGGGAGCTTAAGGTAGGACAATGCTTGGGGGTCATGCTCATTTAGAGCGATGTCGTGATCTGGGTTTGGTCTTCAAGGGCACTAAGGCCGGAAGTGGTGGCATTGAGGCCGAGGACCGCGCTTGGAGTCAAGCCGAGCTCGTGAGGAATGTAAGGCATGACCACACTTAGGGTCGTGCTTGTTTAGAGCGAGGCCGCAATCTGAGTATGGTCTTCAAGGGCGCTAAGGCGGGGTCGTGCTCATTTAGAGCGAGGCCGCAATCTAAGTGTGGTCTTCAAGGGCGCTAAGGTCGATGACTGAGCTTGGGGTCAAGCTGAGCTCGTGGAGAACGTAAGGCAGAACCACAATGCCACAATCTGGGTCTAGTCTTCAAGGGTGTTGAGGCCGAGGACCACGCTTGGGGTCAAGTCGAGCTCGTAGGGACCGTAATGCAGGACCACGCATGGACGCATGGGTTCATGCTCATTTGGAGCGAGGCCGTAATCCCGGCTTGGTCTTCAAGGATGCTGAGGCCAGAAGTGGTGGTGATGAGGCCGAGGATCGTGCTTGGGGTCAAGCCGAGCTCGTGGGGAGCGTAAGACAAGATCACGCTTGGGGTCATGTTCATTTAGAGCGAGGATGCAAACCAGGCCTATTTTTCAAGGGCACTAATGCCGGAAGTGGTGGTGCTAAGGCCGAGGATAGCGCTTAAGGTCAAGCTAAACTCGCGGGAAGCGTAAGACAAGACTATGCTTGGGGTCGTGCTCATTTAGAGTGAGGCTGCAATCTGGGCGTGGTCTTCAAGGGCGTTGAGGTCAGAAGAGGTGGCACTGAGATCGAGGATCGCGCTTGGGGTCAAGCCAAGCTTGCGATGAGTGTAAGGCAAGACCACACTTGGGGTCGTGCTAATTTAGAGCGAGGCCGCAATATGGGCATGGTCTTCAAGGGCGCTGAGGTCGTAAGTATTGTGATGAGGCCCAGGACCGTGCTTAGGGTCAAGCTGAGCTCGCGGCGAGCGTAAGACAGGACCATGCTTGGGGGCGTGAAGGATGGATGCGCCACGCAAGAGAGAGGTAGCTATCGTCGTTGGGTGGCATTCCTATCACGAGATCATTGGGATTCTTTCGTTGTGTACTACGAGATAGTTGTAAATTTCCTCGATGCACACACATAGATGTGGAGAAGGGAAATAATCTCTGTTAGATGAAAGGAGATTGATAATACATTAGATCCCCACCGAGCAGAGTGCTTGGCCTACGCGTTGTTGTGTCGTTAAAACCTTCGAAGGGAAAAATCATGTGGGAGAAAACCATAGTGAAGGGAAAATAGTGCGCCAACCACTTGTAGTTAAGAGGGGTAGGTTACTTTTTGCTCAGCTTGGGCAAGCTTTTGTTCCTCGGCAAGGTTCAGCTCGTTCTCATGGACTTTTGAGTTGTTTTGTTTGTCGAGGCTTGTCCTCAAGAGGCTGGGCTCCGTGGTTTCCTCTAGGACCAACGCGTTGGCTGCCTCGACCAAGCAATTGGTTGGGTGGTCAGTCACAAGCTTAGGCGTTCGGACCTCAACCAAGGGAGTGGTCGCCTGGATGCTCATTTGTCGTGGGCTTGTTGAATGACTGTCCTGTTGTTTTGTGGCTTCTTTGTACCAACAAATTTGGATGGCAGATTGGCTCGGGTGCTTTCTTCCGAAGGGATGCACCGGATTACACATGTGGTCATCGTTAGTCACCAATGAATGGGCGAAAGATTGGTACCTTTCCAAGGAAGAGTCCCTTACTCAGTAGTTGTTGTTTTTGAGCGGAGCGCCAAGTTGAGCTTTGAGCTCAGTTGAGAGGCGAGCTCCAATGAATGTTGCACACTTGTGTGACGCTTCTGCATGGGCTCTGGGTTGTCGGCAGGCTAGGGCCATTCTTAGACATCCTTATTTAGGTCCAGCTCGGATATTCTCGATTGCTGATCTGTGAGATGTTGAGCTAAGGTTTTCAACATTAATCTTAATCTCAATTTTGATGGTAACAAACATTGAACTAATGATTTTGTGGAGAAATATTTTTAGGTTTTATGTCGATTTACGCGCGACGTCCTCAATCGGAGAAATCGGAGAAATCAGAGAAATCGGTAGGGACACTCGTCGACGCTCAGGATTCTTCAGGAAGATAAAGTTTAGATTTATGGTATCTAGAATGATGGTATTAATACTCATTATGATGCAAAGATCCCTAAAGAACTAAACCCGAAACCCGAACTAGAAGAAAGAACCTTGCTGGTTAGATCGACCGGACTTAGGGCTGGCAACGGAGCGGATACGGTGCGGATATGAATTATCCGTATCCGCACCGCACTCCATATCCGCCCATCCGTATCTGCACCGTATCCGCCACGGATGTGAATATGGATATCCATATCCGCACCGCTTCAAATACGGATATCCGCACCGCATCCGTATCCGCACCGTATTTAATAAAAAAATATTAAAATTTTATATTTAATTAAAAAAATCAATAAATTACCAATTCATTGATCCAAAATAAATATATAATATACTTCAAAATTCATCTTGACATGAAATTACCATAGAGCTCTTATATATATTAATAACTTATATGGGCAAAATAGTAATTCAGAGATGCGGATAGGCGGTGCGGATACGGTGCGGATACGGTGCGAATCCACAGTCATATCTGTATCCGCACCATATCCGCGCGGATATAAGTTTTCTAAATTCATATCCGTATCCATATCCATTTTTACTTGCGGATATGGATCGGATACGGTGCGGATGCGGTTTTTAATTGCCACCCCTAACCGGACTTCAATCGGAATGTACTAGTACTTCTAGTATTACCAAGAGTTTCCAAGTTATAAACAACATTATGGGTGAGATGTTGTAACATCCCGGAATAGCCCGAAACATCCTGGATGGATATTCTTGAATAGCTCGGACTTCGACCAGAAAGTACGAGTACTTCCAAGTATTCCTAGAATGACCTCAACTAATCAAACTGTCCAAAATTCCTAGAATGCCCCCTAACGGCTCTATTTTGAATTTCTACTAGTTGAGCTTTTTAGAAACCGAGCTCCTATCCTTGGGATCTATATATAAGACCCCAAACTTGCCTTCCAAGCAACCTAACATTTCATGAGACATCTTTTGACATCCAAAGCCTTTATTGAGTCAATCTTTATACAAAACCCTAGCTTTGAGCTTCTACTTTTATGATTGAGCCTTCAACCTTGAGTTTCATCATCAAAGCCATCAAGAGGGAGCTAGGATCTTGTATTGGAGCTAAGTAGTTCATTATTTTGAGGGTTAATTAATGAATCTAGCCCAAACTATAGGGGTTTTAACAAATCTAGCTCACCTATTAATTTGCCACAATTCTAGCCTAAACTTTAGAATTTACAATAATTATAACCTGCCGTGAGTTACCCGTTACCTTAAACGTTAGTTGTTGACGCGGCTGCACAGTCAGCTTTCCAAAATATATTTTTTAATCCTTTTTTTTCTTTAGTTTTGCCACATTAGCATACTCGACTATAACCCGCCATAGCTCCAGCTCCGCCTCCACTGTCGTCGCCTTCAGCAAATGCTTCAGATTCATCCAGCAAAACAACCCGACGTTGCTCTCCAAGCAACGGATGCCCACCCTTGGGCTGTTTCTGAACAACCTCGCTGGCGTATCCCTCTTCTTCCTCTCTTTCCCCCTTCTCTCACCATCAGAGTGTCCTAGGAAGGTGGTTGCAGACCTTTTCTTCTCCAGCCGAGGCTGAGGCCGCACCCGCTCGGCCCTCTGCTTGACCCAGGCAGGGTCAGCTTCAAGGGAAGGGTTGTTGCACTTCTCATCCGACCCTGATCGAAGGTGTTGGAGAACCAAAGGCTCAGCCTTGCCCCAGCGAGAGCGCGACAGTGTGCGGGGAAGGGGAAGGCCCTTATCATGTTTCGGCATGGCCATTGCCATGTGGCTAGTGCCGCAGTTCTACCAGAAGGCTTCATGGAGGGTGGAGGGCGGTGCCCAGGTCATAGATCTGGAGACCGTCGTCAAAGATGGGATCTTGGGAGGCGGAGGCGACGTCGGTGGAGCCATCCCGACCGGGAAAGAGGGGATCTTGGGGGCCGCCACCGAGAAGCTCGACCTGAAGAAGATGATCGAGGAACTTGACTCGGCATACAGGGATGACGTGCCCTTGGTGTTCATCTGCCCCATCTCACTCGAGCCTATGGTGGATCCCGTGATGCTCTGCACCGGCCAGACCTACATACGAGTGCATCCACATCCTTAAGTGGTTCTCCCTGGGGCACCTCACCTGCCCCACCACAATGCAAGAGCTCTGGAACGACGCAGTCACCCCCAACCGGACTCTCCACCAGCTTATCCAACCTTGGTTCTCACAGTGTAAACATACACTCACGCTTGTGGATTTTGCGGTACATGAGGGCGAGGTTGGCATCGCAGTGGGTGAGGTTGGCATCACGGTGGGCGACGCCGCGGACGTGGGAGTAGTACAGCACGGAGACAAGTTACAGGAACTAGCGCCAGGTGGCGTGCTCCGGGAGGCGACTGCGCTGGGCAACGCGAGCGAGCAGGTCGCCGTCGGGAGAGTGCTTCATGACGAGGAAGAAAAACTAAAGAAAAAGTTATAATCAAGTATATTGATGTGGCAAAACTAAAGAAAAAAAAGATTAAGAAATATTTTTTGGAAAGCTGACTATGCAACCGCGTCAGCAACTAACGTTTAAGGTAATGGGTAACTCACGGCGGGTTATAATTGTTGTAAATTCTAAAGTTTAGGCTAGAATTATGACAAATTAAAAGGTGTGCTAGATTTGTTAAAACCCCTATAGTTTGGGCTAGATTCATTAATTAACTCTTGTTTTGATTATTGCTCCATTATTGTTGTTTCTTGTTACATTGTTTACTTGTGTTTGTAAGAAGGTGTGCGCCACACACCTTGGGTTCACTTATTTGTAACTTTATGGTTCCTTAGGTTTGAAGTAGAGGCACTCTCTAGTGTGAGAGATAAGGCATTGGTAGGCCCTCATTAGAAGAAAATGAAAGTTAATACAAGTGATTGTGAAATCTTTAGTTGTGAGCCAAGATAGTGGAGTAGGCATTAGGGCCGAACCACTATAATTCAACTTGTTATCATTGTTTGATTTTGTGTGTTCTCATTCACTTATATTACTTCCGCATTTAAGAGTAAAGTTGAAAGTGGGGATAATGTCTAGACTTACACTATTCACCCCCCTCTAGTGTGCCTTAACACCTTACATGAGAGACATTGAGAGCACTTGATGGGGTGAAGTGCTCGACACTTCAACCGGTTTGGTCGTCTTCTACTTCAAACATTCGATGTAACATCGATGGGTTTTTTTTGTCAACATGGGCCACCCCCACTTTCTGTCTCCAAAATAGGGAATTTGAGCGTCATGTGGGGAGTTAATACGATGGCTCGCAAGTTGTTCAGCGAAGGTCACATCAAAATCATGTGATATGGGCTAGGGATGTCAATAACCATGTATTGTACGTCAATTGTCTTCGCATTCAGCTGGAAGTCGAACATTGTTCTCAGCCAAACATAGCCTCGGACGTTAACTCATTCTCCCGAGAAGCCTACTAGGTCTCCGTTGTAGGGGTGGAGTGAAGCTTCAATCAACTATATCTTTTTAAATGTTGAGTGAAGGAGGATGTCGCCCGAGCTTCCGCGGTCTACTAGGACTTACATAACAATAAAGTTACCAACGATTACATAAATGACGATAGGATCGTGCAAATTTTTATCAATTCCTTGGAAATTGGATTCATAGAATGATATTACCAGGACTTTGGTGCATGGCCTCTATGAGCGAGTTGTGCAGTCAACTGTCATAATGGATCGGAGGGACCTTTTTCGGGCCAAACTTGTCTCACATCCTCCTATGAATTCTTCGGCTCTGTGGTCGATGACCTCGTCGATTTCATTATTTGGCCGATTTGTTTTGCCATTGTCTCGATTCCCCCCGGTGTTGCTCATGGGTGTTCTGCTCCGACTTCGGCGTCGGTGGTCATGGCCGCTCCAATCTCGACTATGACTCCTTCTGTGATCTATATAGCGGTCTAGCAACCCTTCCTGTATCAAATTCTTGATTTGATCTTGAAGTACCATACACTCCTTGGTGGTATTCCCATATGTGCGATGAAATTCAAACCTCTTGCTTATATCAGCATTGAGCGGTAATTTCTATTCCCCAGTTGTTCATGTCTAAGAGTCGAGGCCTTCCGGTCTGGTTCGGCGTCTCTCATTGTCTAGTTCAACAATGGGGGGGGGACCTGTAAAAGATACTCCGATGCCCAAATTAGGGTGACTCCAAGATGGAGGTTTAAGGAATTGGAACTTAGGGTTACCTAGGTGCGCCGTGTCTGTATATATTATAGGTGGAGATAATCATGCTGCCCGATAATCTCGCTAGGATTGTTGCCCAGAATGGGCCAAGGCCAATCCCGAGGATGGCGGGCTTATGATGGCATCCATGTATGATTGGGTAGATTCCCCGAATAGGGTCGTCTGGCCTTGCGTGAGTCTGGCTCGAGGATGCAATTTGAGCAGAGCTGCATGGTTTGGTTCGGGCAAAAAGTGGGGCGCTGCTAGATCTAGTTTGATCGGGCCCAATAGTTCTGGTCCAATCTACAGCCCCCGAGCTCGGTTGGAATCTGTAGGACCGCATGTCGAGCTCTAAGTAATGTCGATCTTCACAGGATGAGTACACGGCTTCTGATGTGTTGCCTTGGTACCCCCAGGCTGGATGTGATGCATGTGGAGACTCTTTTAGGCATGCGCCACCTATTCAATAGATATATCATCCTATTGGAGGTTACTTGTATTTGCTCCACGAGGAGTTCGTCGTTTGTCATAGGTTTGTACCATCGAGCTTAAGGATTTGAGCAGGACAAGGAGTTCCAGGTGTAGGTCTGTACAATCGGGCTTATGACAAAGGCGAAACCTATTTCCATGGATTTTAGGAAACATCGTGTTGGCTTAGAACTCCTGTAGCGGTTCTTGGCTTTACCCGCTGCCACTTTGAATTTCTTTTCTGCCTGTCCTTCCAACTCCTGGGTTGTAGGAGCTTCCCCAACCTCATTTGCGCAAACCGCTGCATCATGGCAGTATGATTTTGGGCTGAAACTTTGTTTCTTGCTCAGCTTGGTCGGCGGCCATGTTTCCGACATGCTCTCCAAGTGGATGTTTCTATTTGAAAGTGTTTCTTTCTTTGAATAGCCCCCTGTGGGCTTGTAAGTGTAACTTTTCCCTTTGTGGGGCTTCATGAAATAGAAGACACATCTTCTTTTTTGCCTGAAAGGATGTTCCCTGCATGCTTTGATTAGTGTAATGTTTGAACTGTAGTTTTACCTGTTTGGTATTTTTATGATGAAGGTGCTAGGATTATGTTGTTTGTTGAGAGTGTGTCGGGCTGAGCCGAAGGTCATGTTCAGGGTCGAGGACTAGACTCGGTGAAAACCGACCTCGCGATAGGCGCGCTTGGGGTTATGTTGCTCATTGAGAGCGTGCCAGGCTGAGCTGGAGGCCGTGTTTAGGGCCGAGGACCAGACTCGGTGAAAACCTAACTCGCGATAGACGCGTTTGGGGTCATGTTGCTCGTTGAGAGCGTGCCGGATTGAGCCAGAGGCTGTATTTAGGGTTGAGGACTAGACTAGATGAAAATCGAGTTCGTGATAGACACACTTGGGGTCATTGAGGGCGTGGGTGCCAGAAATAGACACTAAGGTCAGCGAGCCAGACTGGTGAGAACCATATTCTGGTCACTGTGTGGAGAGTTGAGTTCGAACTTAGATTGGTGGTAATTAGGCTTTTGTCGCTTGTGCGTTTGATAGCGCCAATGGAGAATTTTAGCCGAGGAGGGACGATGCATCACATGGGTTAAGAGTCGCTTGTGAGACTGTGTTAATTCCTCATACAAAAATATGGGATGGTTGCAAGGGATGTTAGATGCAAAGATATGTGCGTAATAGAGAAAATAACTTTGTTGTGTAATAGAGATACATTATGCCCCGTCGAGTGCTAAGTTCGGCCTACACTCAATCGGGTCTCATTAAAAACCTTATATGGGGAAAACTAAGTGGGAAAAAACCGCCAAGTAAGGAAAAGAGTACCTTAGCCTTGTTGTAGTTTAGGGGGGATCCTTAGCTATAGTAGACCCACAGGGAGGTTGCGTTCCAGTATCGTGGGAGTTCCCACCCGGAGAGCTCAGCTATTCTATAGGCACCCTTTCCAAGGACCTCTGTGATCCGATAGAGGTCTTCCCAATTTGGGGCAAGTTTGCCTTCTCCGGCTGGTTTTCTCTGTGGCTCATCTTTCGGAGAACGTTCCTTGGCCTGACGCATTTGTCGTATTTTTGGGCAATTTTGAGCTCCATCGCCTCTCCTTGTATCTTAGAGAGTTCTCACTCTTCTTCAATGAGATCAAGCTCGACGACTCGGGCTTCTATGTTACCCTGTTCTTCGAAGGCGACCCTACAGAGGCTAGGCTCTGCGATCTCGATAGGGATCATGGCCTATGCTTCGTAGACGAGACGATAAGGGGTTTTCGAGGTAGAAGACTGGGTGGTTGTGTTGTAACTCCAGAGCACTTTAGGTAGTTCGTGGACCCAGTAGGTCTTGACCCGGTCGAGCTTTTTCTTTAACCCAGTTAGGATTACTTTGTTGGCTGCTTCGGCCAGGCCATTCGTTTGATGAGAAGAGTTGTTTGATGCCAAGGTTCGAGCAGAATTCTCGGAATCACCGATTAGTGAATTGGGTCTCATTATTGCTAATGAGTTCTCATGGTATTCCAAATATGCAGGCGATATTCTTCCAAAAGAACTTTTGGACTTTATCGACTGCAATGGTGGTTAGGGGTTCGACCTCTATCCACTTGGTGAAGTAGTCGGTCGCTACAACCAAGAATTTTAATTGCCTAGGTGTTGGGGGAGAAGGACCAAGGAGGTCTATAGCCCATTTGTGGAACAACCAACAACTGACATCTGAGTTGTGCAACGTTTTGGGGTGTAGTTGAGAAGCTTTTGAGAACATTTGGCATTTGTCGCATTTTT
Source organism: Canna indica (assembly GCA_034359265.1). Classification (NCBI taxonomy): domain Eukaryota; kingdom Viridiplantae; phylum Streptophyta; class Magnoliopsida; order Zingiberales; family Cannaceae; genus Canna; species Canna indica. The sequence goes on along the minus strand of CP136895.1, from coordinate 22,281,953 downwards.
TGACGTAGAGGCTACAATCTATCTTCATGCTTGGCCAGAAGTAATCGGCTCGAATGATTTTGGATGCTAGTGATCTTCCTCTAATGTGGTTGCCACAAATGCTGTAATACTGCGGTTTAGTCCCACATCGGGAGTATGTTAGATGTGGCCTTGGTTTATAAGGCTTGATGAGTGTGCTACCATCAAATTCAGCTTAAGTATTTTAATTAGGCCAATAGGTTGGTCTATGAAGTTGATGGGCCAGTTATCCCATCAATCGAGTTGTAACAAATGCCGTCGTGAACCTTTGCCATTATGGTGGATGTTCGAGGTTGGGCGACACACTTGAGGAGTGGTCGGGAAAGCCCTCTTTTGTAGAGTTGGTTATCAAGAAGTGTGTAGTAGCTTGCCATTCTTTTGAATCTACTCGGATTGGGGATGCCTTCTAGGATTTCACCTTGCTTAAGATAATGGATGTAGGGAGTTCTCCAATATGTGCCTTGTTCGATTGTCTGGACTTCGGCCGAGGTGTCATCCGGTTGGATGCTTGGTCGTCCGAGGACTTGCTGAATGACCGACCTATTGTTCTGAGGTTTTTTTGGTGCTAACAAGTTTGGATAGCAGGTTGCCCCGAGCATTTTTCTCCCGAGGTATATGCTGAATCACGCAACCATCGAAGTTAGTGATTAAAGATAGTACTAGTGCAAGATACCTTTTGAGGGAGGGATCCCTGGCTTGGCAAGTGTTGTTGACTTTTCCTACGACAAGTTATGAGTCGCTATTTGCGACAATGTTTCGAGCTTTCACTTCCTGAGCGAGCTTTAGTCCAGCAATTAGGGTTTCATACTCCGCTTGATTGTTGCTGGCTTTAAACTAGAATTGAAGGGACTGCTCCAATGTTATTCCCCGTTAATTTTCTAGAATAATGCCCGCCCCACTTCCTTTTTCATTGGAAGCGCCATCCACAAATAACGTCCAGATTTCTTTTTGCTTGGGAGTGTCTCCTTGGTTGGTGAATTTCGCAACAAAGTCAGCTAGCGCTTGGGCCTTGATGATACCCCTGGACTGGTATTCAATGCTAAATTCTGAGAGTTCCACCTACCATATATCATTCATCTCGCGAGTTCTAATTTATTCAGCACTTGCCTGATGGACTATTTAGTGCGTACCTGAATGTTGTGGCTCTGAAAATATAGTCTCAACCTTTGAGCTGAAATGACTAAGGCGAAGGCGAGTTTTTTGAGCATTTGGTATCTGATTTCTGGGCCCTAGCTAGAGAACTTTGCCGACAAAGTAGATTGGTTTTTGGTCCTTTTCCTGCTTCTGGATCAGGATTGAGCTGAGGGCATTCTCTGTGACAGTGAGATAGAGAAATAGTGTTTCTCCTTGTCGTGGCTTGTCCAAAATCGGCCGACCAGCGAGGAGTCTTTTTAAATCTTCAAAGGCTTGCTCGCATTTTTCATCCCAGTGGAAGTCCTACTTTTTTCGTAAGATTTTAAAGAAGGAAGCAGCTCGATCGGCCAACCTGGAAAGGAATCTAGAGAGAGCTAACATCCTTCCCGTGAGTTATTGTACTTCCTTTATATTGCACGGGCTTCACATTTCTTGAATAACCCGACATTTTTTTGGGTTGGCCTCTATCCCTCTGTGTGTCAACATGAAACCGAGGAACTTGCCACCCTGTACTCTGAAGGCGCACTTCTCTAGGTTTAACCTCATGTTGTAGCGTCGGAGCTGGCCGAAGATCTCGATGAGATCATTGCAATGATTGCCGGTGGCATGTGTTTTGGCAACCATATCATCGACGTATACCTCCATGTTGCGGTCTATTTGCTTCTTAAAAACCTTGTTCATCAATCGGTGATATGTGGCTCCTGTGTTTTTGAGTCTGAAAGACATCGCCTTATAGCAAAAGTTCGCGTGCTAGGTGATGAAAGCCATTTTTTCTTCATCGTCGGGGTGCATTCGGATCTGGTTATAGCCTGAATAGACATCCATAAAACTTAGGTACTGATACCCTGAAGAGTCGTCGACAAGTTTGTCGATACTCGACAATAGGTAGGAATCTTTTGGGCAGGCTTTATTGAGGCCGATGAAGTCGACGCACATTCGTCATTTTCCCGAATGTTTTTTTTACCATCACAACGTTCGCAAGCCATGTTGTGAAGCGAATCTCTCTAAATCTCTTTGATGAATTTCACCTTTAACAACTTCGTGGTCTCTTCAAGGGATGCTCGTTGGCGCTTGGCTCCGAGCTTTCTATTCTTCTGGGTGACAGGTTTGACACGGGGGTCGATGGTCAAACGGTGGCAAATGACCTAGGGTCTATTCCTGGCATGTCAGCAGGTGTCCCTACGAAGAGGTCGACATTGCTTTTTGAAAGCGAAATGGCGACACTAGAGGGGGGGGTGAATAGTGTGTTAACTAAATTGATTAGCCTAAATTAGATTTTTAAGCCCGTCCAATGCGACTTTGGTGCACTCGTCGATCTTCGAGAAACTTCCGCGACGAACCCGAGCGCGACGATCAATGTCCTTTCGATTTTCTGATTTCTCCAATTTTTTCGATCGAGGACATCGAACGCTATTGATATGGAACCTGAAGATATTCTCAATGAAATTATTAGTCTCATGTTTGTTATCATCAAAACTGAGATTAAGACTAAGGTTGAAAACCTAAAACCAATAATCTCCCTCTTTTTGATGATGACAAACATCCTTAAGAAAATATATTCATTTAAAGCACATAGGATATCAACTAAGGGATTTCTCCCCCTATCAACATGCATATTTATATAATTAAACTCCCCCTATCTATATGCATGAATTTCCTATATTTTCCTCCCCTTTTCTTATACTTTTCTCCCTTTTTTACTTGTACTCTTCTAAAGCCAACAATCTCTCCCTTTTTGATGATGACAAACATCCTTAAGAAAATATATTCATTTAAAGCACATAGGATATCAACTAAGGGATTTCTCCCCCTATCAACATGCATATTTATATAATTAAACTCCCATTATCTATATGCATGGATTTCCTATATTTTCCTCTCCTTTTTCTATAGTTTTCTCCTATATTTTCTTATACTTTTCTCCCCTTTTTACTTATACTCTTCTCTCCCTTTTGACATCAATCAAAAAAGGTAAGAAATTTCTATCTAATCAAAGGGATGAAAGACAAGTATTTTTTTCATGAAGTTGAGACTCTAAAGATTATTTTCATGAAACATGAAAATCTCAACCAAAGGGATGGAAAACAATATTTGATATGAAAACAAAATCATACATGATATGTTCAAAACAAAATTGGAATTCAAAATTAAATCATATATGATCTCAAGTATGAATGTTTTCATGAATATGGTTCTTTTCATGATATTTTGGTTTCATTCAAACTTTCAAACTACCAAAATATGGTCATTTAAATCATGTATATCAAGTTTGAAGTGAAACTTATGTCATTTGATCCAAATATGGACTTAGCATGTTTTCATTTGAAATAAACATGAGAACATGAAAATGCTAAGTCTCAATGTTTTGCTATCTACTCATGTTTTCTCATATTTAGGCATCTAGACATCAAACATGAGATAACGTAAGTCTATGAATCAAGTTTGGGCTTAAGATGAATTTTTTAAGTTTCTTTGTTGACTTAGGTCAACCTATACCTTAAGTTTTCATAAATCAAACTTTTAGATCTAAACAAAATCATATCTTTAATGAAAAACTTTGGTACTAATTTTTGGATGAAAATTTTTGATACCAAGTATTGAATGGTCATATGAAATACATGAACAAAGTTTAAACTCAAAAGAATTTTCAAAGACCATTTTTCATCCTATATTGATTTTAATCAACAAATGGATCATAGCTATCATCCGAAATATCAAAATCATTCCTAGAAATGATTTTACTCATGAAATTGTATGAATGATATTAGAAATAGAATCCAAATGATGTACATGAGTTTTCATTTGAAGTTTTTGAAGAAAGATCAAAGTACCGAAAAGATTGATATCTCAAGAAGATGATACTTTGTATTTTTAAAGCCAACTTCAAAATTCCATTATAAATTAGATTCTTGATGAAACTTTTTGAAATTTTTACCGATAAAACTAGATTTTCCATCACGTGTGCAGTTTCAAGAATCATCTCAAAATTAATTTTCTATATTTTTCTATAAATAACTGAAATTTATACCAATTGTAGATTAAAATGGTATTTATGTAATTTTCAGTTATTCTTAAAACTTGTTCAATTTTCATTCAAGCTTTCATGACACCACATGATGGTCATGTAAAGAGTATATGTCATGTTTGAGATGAAAATTATGTCCTTAAGTCAAGATATCAACCCAGCATGGTTTCATTCAAAAATAAACTAGTTTTTATGAAACTTGCTAAGTTTCAAGCTTAACATTTACTCATGATTTTTCAAATTTAAACCTATGGATACCTAACATGAGTAAATCTAAACATGTTTCTCAAATATAGATCATAAATAAGACCACTAAGTCAATTGGTTGACTTGGGTCAACTTGGTTCAAAAAGAGGTAAGCATGAATTGACCTCTATTGTCATTTTGTCCATATCCATATGAGTTTTTCACTCTAACTGCATGAAAATATGTCATACCTATTCCTAAACATGTTTATGAAGTCTTGGACTTAAAATGAAGTGTCCAAGTCAATTTGTTGACTTGGGTCAAACTTTTCAAGCTTAAGTCATCTAATGTGATCTAGTTATCACATTGTTCATCTAGATATGAATTTTCAATTTTAAATACCTAGACTTATGTGATATGTGTATCTAAACATGTTTGTCAAATTTTTAACTTAAAATGAAGTCTCTAAAGAAAATTTTTAACCTAGTTCGATTTCATAAATATCATGATATCATGAAATGAGCTAAGTTATCAAGATTTTTCGTACTCATGAAAATTCAAGGATTTGTCATGCAAAAACAATCATGAGCATAAAGACATCATTAAACATGGATATTCAATTATTTTACTAAGATTTTTGCAAAGTTAAATTCATACCTTATTCTTAGAAATTTGCCAAACTTGTCATTACTTTCATTTTCATCATGATAGCATAACCTTCAATTTTTATCACTTTCTTAACTTGCAAGTAGGCTTCATTAATATCAAAATAAAATTATATGCCAACTAGCAAGGTAACATATTAAATAGCAAATGTTCAATGCAAGTTTCATTTAAAACCTTAACCTATGCTAGATAGTAGAGATTCATTTTAAATGAGTTGTCATGATATTAAAATGAATCTAAGGAGATCTTAGGATGTGAAACATTTAAGGAATACGATCCCTAAACATGTTTAACTAGTTTGGACTTAAAGGAATGTTTGTAATAGTAAGTATTAACCTAGAGCAAGTTTCATTTAATGAAATTTGCCTAAGTGCTAAGATTCTACCTACTCATGAAAATTCAAGGGTTTACCATATAATTCTAATCATGAGTATTGAGGTATTATTTAAGCTTAAGCATTGAGGTATAACATTAAGATTTGAATTTATCAAAGTTATACCTTATTCATGATGATTTAGCCAAACTAATCTTTTTCTTTCTAATTATTAGTCTTTCTAAAATACTTATAACTTGCAAGTAAGCTACACTAATATTTTAGAGAAAATATATCTACTTAGCAAGCTAACCAAACCAAAAAGCAAAGAGAAGCATCAAATATCATTATAAAAGTTCACTTTGCTATATAGTTTGAAATTCATTTCAAAATATGTTATCATGAATCCAAAATGAATTTTAAGAGATCAGAAATGTATTATTAATGAAAATATGATCTCCAACCCTTATTATTGGTTGAAAACATAAAACTACAATTAGCCTACGATTTAAAACCGCAAGGTCGCTTAGGCCCATTACAGGCCACCTTGGTCTCCGAAGAGACCGGGAAATCAAAAATCAAAATCATTTTTCAAAAGACTCTTATCAAGAGCAGGGAAAAACAATCCAAATTAAACATATATCATAACTCCAACTTAAATAAAACAAGGCAAAGTAAGGAGATGATACCAAAATATTTGATGCCAATTTTACATAGGGCATCTAGGTGAAAGCTTGAAGTTGCAACCATAAAAGGATTCTTCATTCAACTCTTTGGTCAACTTCAACACGTCATCAATCTTTCACCCTTGTGTGGTAGCTCCCCCTACAATAGAAGATGAAATCTTTGGTACCCAAATGACTTTGGGTCCTTGGGGGTTAGATGGCCTAGGAATCCAAAGTGTCTTAGCAACACTTGGATTTCTTTTGAATGCACATTCATGAATAGAGTGACCATATATACCACAATAAAAACAATGTCCATGAAACTTTTTCTTTTCACTTTTAACATGGACATGAGATTTATTTTTAGAATGCTTAACATGAGGAGGATGATGAACATGGGCATTCTTAATGGAAATAATCTTCTTTTGAACATGAGGTTTAATGGTAGAATGCTTAGTATTTTGAACATGATGGACATTGACATTCTTTACATAAGCATTTTTCATTCTTGTGTTCTTAGGAAATGAAACATTTTTCAATTCATTTACTTTCTTATTTAAGGACACAACCTCCTTTTTTAATAAATCAAGAGATTGATATAAGGCTTTAGATTGAGATTTCAAATTGTTGTTTTGACTTATAATTTTTGAATTCTCAAGTTTCAAACTTTCATTCTTAAGCTTTATGTCCTTAAGCTCAAGTTTTGCCTATCATGGGAAAAATCAAAAGAACAAGATTTCATTATCTCATTTTCTAGTTTTAATTCATCCACATGAGAGTTAAGCCTTATATTATCTTCCTTCAATCTTTTATTCTTATTATCCTTTTTAACAAGCAAGACATATATTTTCTTGTATTCATCTACTAACTCATTATATGATATGTCAAGAGAACTAGTAGAGCTAGCATTATTATTATCATTAGCATGACTAGAAGGAGAAGAGTGTACCTCATCATTAACATCCACGAGGCAAACTTTAGAAGTGGCTTCATAGTCATTGCTAGAGGGTGCTTCAAATGAGTGAGAGGTGGAGGTGGAAGCACTTGACCTCTTCCTTGCTTTGTTCTTCATGCTTGGGCAATTTTTCTTCACATGCTCCTATTCTTTGCAAGCATGACATTTTACCTTTCTTTTTCGGCTCTTGGTGCTACTTCTTTGACTAGAAGAGCTATGAGCATCAAAACCAAGATTAGTAGTACGTGAGTGACCATTGTCATCACCACTTTCATTAAAAGTGCCAATCTATTCGGTTTTGGCATAATCATATAAAACATTTAAAGTGGCCCATAAGTCATAAGCCGAAGAGCAATGCATGACTTTATCTAGGATGTCATTTGGTAATGTGCAAAGAATATAATTCATGGCATCTCCATTATACTTAAACATTTTCTTATCCATTTCGCTCCAAGCATGCATATCAACCTTAGGTTCAATGAATTCACAATGTAGCATGTTAAAGACACCAAAATCTTTAGTCTTTAAATAAGTGTACATCCTATATTTCCAAAGACCAAAGTTTGAGTCATCGAACCTATGAGGTGTAGACGCTACCGACTCTAGATCCATTTCAAGAACGAGACAAATTGTAGAAGGGATGGTGAAATCATAATCTACGACCTGCTCTGATACCAATTAAAAGCGAAATAGCGACACTAGAGGGGAGGGGTGAATAGTGTGTTAACTAAATTGATTAGCCTAAATTCGATTTTAATTGTTTTCTTAAATCGTTTAGGCAATTTGCAATCTTACGATTTGATGCGGAAGCGATATAAACAATTAAGCACAAGCAATAATAAATAACAATGCAAACACAAGATTTATAGTGGTTCGTCCCCAATGCCTACTCCACTACCTAAGCACCCCCCCCCCCCCCCCGTATAGGATTTCCAAACTAGTTTTACTAGATTAATTCGGTTTCCCTTACACAGAGGATTTTTTCACTCGAAGAGTCGCACTCTCGACCTAAGGTACTTCCACACCCGGAAGTTTCCATCTTCTTATCGAGAGCACTCTTCCACCTCAACCCTAAGGGACAACTTGACTAATCCTAGTAACAACTAATTTTACAAAAGTGGCTTTACACCTAACACCAGGTAACCACTTATACCCACAAGACCTAACAGCCTAGGTCTTACAAACTTAACTTCAAAGAAACGATAAATTAACAGTTAAAAATACAAGTGAAAAGAGCTTAAGATAAAACAAAGATTATCTACTCTTTTCCAAGCCTTGTAGCCTCTAACTCGCCAGTGAATGTGCTTTGAGTCGAAGCCGAGTTGAGGAGCAGTTGGCGCTTGAAGACGAACTCGAGAGAAGAATAGAGCGCGCTGCAATCGATCTTTGGAAGGCTTAAATCCCTTCTTAAATGCTCAATAAAATCTGTAAGATGAAGGGAAGAAGATTAAAAGAAGTATTTGAGGGTGTATTTATACCCTGCTGAAGAAACGACAGCTCAACGGATAGTTTTCTATCCGTTGCAGGCCGTCGGTCGATTGGTCGGTCGACCGATTGATCGATCGGTCATTCTACCGCTGCTCTTCTCCCTATGGTCGGTCGATCGATGGGTCGACCACCCAGATACAAATTCTTCGATCCCATATTCGGTCGACCAGTCGATCGACCGACGCGATCTTGTGTCTTCAGCAAACCCAGTCCGGTCGACTGATCGATCGACCGACGCGATCTTGCATCTTCAGCAAACCCAGTCCGATCGACTGATCGGTCGACCGCAAGGGCTACTGCCCTTTTTAGGCCTCTGTCGGTCGACCAAAGTAGCCACTACCTATTTTCGGCAGTGTTCGGTCGACCGAAAGAGCTATTGCGTCTTTCCTTACCCTGTTCGGTCGACCGCCCGGTCGACCGAACTTAGGCTGAATTGAATTTTCAGCCCTTTTTTTTCTTCTGTGCTTCGTTTCCGAGTTTTGGCTTTCAACAAGCATCAACATGGAGAGCTTTCATGTGATCTTTAAGTCCGTCCAATGCGACTTTGGTGCACTCGTCGATCTTCGAGAAACTTCCGCGATGAACCCGAGCACGACGATCAATGTCCTTCCGATTTTCTGATTTCTCCGATTTTGCTGATCGAGGACATCGAATGCTATTGATATGGAACCTGAAGATATTCTCAATAAAATCATTAGTCCCATGCTTGTTATCATCAAAACTGAGATTAAGGCTAAGGTTGAAAACCTAAAACCAATAATCTCCCCTTTTTTGATGATGACAAATATCCTTAAGAAAATATATTCATTTAAAGCACATAGGATATCAACTAAGAGATTTTTCTCCCTATCAACATGCATATTTATATAGGTTATGTCACACCCCAACTGAGGGGTTGAAAACCTAAAGCCAACACTTTTGAGCAGGGTGCTAAGTCGGACCTTGAGCTTGTCGGGGAGGTATGCTCCAATATAGGTTATGTCACACCCCAACTGAGGGTAGTGTGACCGGCCAGGGCCTACATCCTGCCCTATAGCCTACTGTCTACACTAACATCAAGAAAACCAAGACATATCGAATGAAAAAAATCTCAACATACTTTATAAAAAGTTTCCAAAGTCACAATCTATAAGTTTTCCAAAACAAGTAGAAACATCAACATCAAATAACCGAATGTTCAAGTAACAAGTTTTACAATTCTTTTTCAATTACGACCGTCAGTGCATAAACAAAACCAACATAACTAAGCACTAGTCTAAGACTCATGGACACTGCTACGAGATATGGCACCGCCTCCCGCCCACCAGCTACACCATGTCGGCATGCCAAGATACTGCTCATGCTCTGAAAAATAAGAATAAACTGTGAGTCCACTTGGGACTCGGTGAGTGGCTCAAATGAACCTCCACATAAGCCTCAATCATGCATATATATCATACAAGGCAATAAAGGAAATGTACAAGGAGGTAGAATTTATTTCTAATGCGATTACCGACCCCCAACGGGTCCATCTGTATCAACTGAACCTGATAACCTGTCGTCTCGGCTTATCAAGCCTTCAGCATCCGGCCCTTGAGCTTACTCATAGAATCATATCCCGGCTACAGCCGTCCCTACCATATCAGGTAGTATCATACTGGCCATCAGCCACACCATCTCAAGATGTAAGCAAACAATCCCGGGCTGTTGACTAGGATGGTCCACTAGTCTTCGGACACCGTCTGGGGTAAGGATAGCTAGTCCCACCCAACTGGGGTCTGGCACCTAGCGGGCCTGCTGGCGCACCTCTAGACCCAATACTGGCCGAGCTTAGCATTGGTCATTTCCGACCTCCACGCTCCTCGGCGGACCATCTCAAACACATCACACAGTCGATAATTTATACACTTTGGACCTTTGTCCGAATCTGGCCTTAATCCGGCTACAGGGTCGATAATTTATGTTGCTCTTTCAAGATATGAACACCTACGAGTTCTAAGTTTCCATAAGTATACAAGAAGTCATAGAAGTGTCATCGTCTCCTAACTAAGTTTCCATATAAGTACGATGAACGTCTAGTGACGCCTTACATGTTACCTAATCTCCTACACTGCCTTGGCTGAGGAATTCCCGCGTGTCGACCTAGGAATCCCGCCCAAGAACATTTAGGGCAGCATGTATAATCCAAGGAAAAATATTCAAATATTGCAACATTCATTATATATGACCACAATGTATACACATAACAACTTTACACTACCTTAGGAATTTTTAGTACAATAAGGAACAACTGTCTAGCATGGCAAGGTAGTAATGAATTTAAATAACATGTAGGAAATACAAAACATGGTAACAATCTCAACATACAAAGTTTAAAGATCTAATGCTAAGGATGGTTATAATACTAGCATTTCTACAATTCAAAATCAATCAAGCTACTTGCTATGTTTGGTGTTCTTCCTAAGTATTGCCATATCTCTATGTGTGATCCTTATAATCATGTAATTTCCATCTAAAGCTACTCTCTTCTCCCCTCCCTAGCCTTGGCCGAACCATGAGCAAGGAAGACCTTGCTCGGCCATGGCCCTTAAGATAGGAAAGGGGGAGGAGACTCTAGCTATACCTCTACTTCTTCAATTTCAAATATAGCTTACATATCAATGGACTAATTTACCCTTCCCTCACCCTTGGCCGAACCCTCTTCATGAGTTGTAGTGTTCATTCGGCCACTTCAAAGGATTCCTAGGGAAGACATGCTTCATAACGCGTGAGATATACAAGTGGAACTACATCGAACATTGATATAAGGTCATCCAAGGGCTTTCTTGCCGTTAAGGGAATCGGGGAAAAATTTGGCATGACCTTTCCCCTTTTCCCATGACTCGGCAGCCCCAAAAACTTGCAAAACGACAAAGAAACATCGAGATCCAACAAGGAATTCCATAAAATAGTGAACATACATCATTGAAATCAAGATTCGTCGAAAAGATCGCGAGAAACTCCACCTATCTCATCTAGGGATCGGCCACCCGCCTTCCCCAAGCTTCAAAACTTAACCACTCACCTAGATTGCGGAGAAACAAGGATTGGGTGACGACGACTTGAAATTTCTCCGGCGACGATGCGAATCCCAAATCGATCCAAGCCCCAAGCTTCCTCCTTGCTCCTTCTCCTCTCTCCCTAGGCAGCCTTGTGTGACTCAAAGGGTGAGTCGCACGGCTGCAAGATGAGGGTTTTAATCCCTCATCTATCTTTCCAAAGATGGCCTCATGACTCACTTAACTCATACCCGGAACTTGACTAAACCCGAACTCAACTTGGGTTCCGACTCAACCCATAATATGAATCGAGTTAACTTAATTTAAGGCATGATTTCATAAAAGGAAAGTTAATCACCCAAATAGATTCCATGAATCATTAATCGAGTCATACCTTTTCACTCGAGGCGATCCTAAGGCTCGACTAGACTACCCTCGGACCCGGCGCGCTGCACCAAAATAGATTTTATAATAGGAAAAAAATTTCGGGTCTTACAGGTTACTTGCTCGAGGGATGTCTCAATCTTTACGGGGTCTAGGTCGTCAGTAGGCTGAGGTAACTCCTAAATGTCTCGTTTGGGATCCAAATCTGATATCCTTGGCTAGAGTTCTGCCAGTTTGAGTTTCAAGCACTCGTTGCAGCATGCGCGAGCTTCCCTTTGGTATGCATAAACGACTCATACTTCTGTCTCTGGGATGGAAAATTTGACGGCGAGGTGGGGAGTTAATACTACGACCCCTAAGTTGTCCAAGGAGGGCTGATCTAAAATCATACGGTAGGGGCTTGCACACTAGACGACAAGAAACTGTATGTCTATCATTTTCGCTCTCGGTGCAGAGCCAAATATTGTGGCTACGAGTAAGTAGCCTTTGACGCTCACATGATCTCCTGAGAAGCTGACGAGTTCCCCATGGTACAGACGTAGCGAGGATTCATTAATACCCATTCTCTCGAGTGTTGGGTAGAAGAGGATGTCGACGGAGCTACCCTGGTCCGCCAAAACTTTCCTAACAAGGAAATGAGCAACGAATACAGAAATAACGGCAGGGTCATGTAAGTTCCTATCAACCCCTTGATAATCAGAGTCGTAGAAAGATATTATCGGGAGTGCATGCGCGTGGCCTTTGTGACCAATCTATTTTGCCGATGATCATAACAGTCTGGGGCGACTGTATTTCGGAACTGTCTTCTCCGACAAATCCTCTTGTTATGTAGTTAATAACTCCTTGGGTGCTGGGATAGAATCGCTCCCATTCTGGGTCGCAATTATCATTTGTGTCACCGAGCGGTGGGGTCTCCCCGGGGCTCTAGCGTTGCTAGCAACTTTGTCGGCTTTGGCTTTGATCATAGCAGATATAGTGATCAAGGTGACTTCTCTGATCAACCGCTCAATCTGGTAGCAGAGGACCATCCATTCTTTAGTTGTGTGCCCAAAGGTCTGGTGAAATTCACACCGTTTGCTTTTGTCACCTCTGTATAAATGTTGGGTGAAATGGCACACTAGAGGGGGGGTGAATAGTATGTTATCTAAACTTGTCGCCTAATTCCAGTTTTAATTGTTTGTTAAATTATTTAGGCAAATCACAATTTATCGATTAGATGCGGAAGCAAAAATGAACCAATTAAGCACAAACAAAGAAAACAATGCTAACACAGAGATTTATAGTGGTTCGGCCCCAATGCCCACTTCACTACCTAAGCACCCCGCTTAGGATTTCCAAACTAAGTTTACTAGATTAAATTGATTCCCTTACACAGAGGACTTTGACTCGAAGAGTCTCACTCTCAATCTAAGGCACTTGCACACCCGGAAGTCACCGCCTTCTTACCAAGAGCACTCTTCCACCTCAACTCTAAGGGACACATCAACTAATCCTAGTAAGCTATGTTTACACAAGTGGCTTTACACCTTCTACACTAAGGTAACCACTTACATCCAAGACCTAACACTAGGTCTTCTTACAAATTCAAATACAATGAATTGACAAACAAATTAAAATAAGTTTTATTACAAGAAGATGAATAAAAACTTATCACAAATAAACGCCTCTTCTTTCCGACCCTAGCACCCTTGACAAACCCTTTGAAGGAGAACTCTTTGGTGATGAGGGATCAAGAGCTTGGTTTAATGAATTTGTCGCTTTGAAACTTGGAGGATGCAAGGAATCACTCTTTGAAGGCTTTTTGCATCACAAATTATCTGGGCGAGAGAGCAAAATGAAGTTAGAAGAGGGATATTTATAACCCCTCACTAAAACGATAGCTCAACGGGCGGAAAACTAGTCGTTTTCTCCATTCGATCGCTTGTCGGTCGATTGTCGATCGACCGCCCACGACCGCTGCTTTAATTACTCTACTCGATCGATCGACGGGTCGACCGAATGAGTCGCGAGTTGAGCAATCCGCAATCTGGTCGACTGGTCGGTCGACCGAAGCACCTTCTGCCAATTTTTGGCATTGGTCGATCGACCGACGTAGCCCTCTGCCATTTTTTTGCCATCTTCGGTCGACCGACAGGTCGATCGATTGGCTACTGTCATTTTGTGGCATCATTCGGTCGACCGACCGGTCGACCTACAAGGCTAATGTCCATTTTCAATACCATTCTGTCGACCGAACTTGGGTTGGAAATTTTTATCTTGGCTTTCTCGTTTCGCGCTTTGTTTTCCGACTTCGTTCTTCAGCGTGCTTTAACTTTAAAAGGTTCTCCATGTTGTCCAAGTCATTTCTGGAGCACGCATTGGTCTGTTTTGGAGATCGATCAAAAGACATGAGGTTTGACTTATCTTTTATCGATCCTGCAATTTTCATACTTCAAGAACTTGTTAAATAGGTTTGTTATGATCAAAATAGTCATGAAGGGAACAAAGCATGAAGGAAGAAACCTTCAGCCAACAATCTCCCTCTTTTTGATGATGATAAAGAGCAAGACAAAGTAATGGATACATGAGAGCATTAAAGGAAATGACATATACATTTAGTGCTCCCCCTATCGTTATGCATAAATTTTCTCACTCTCCTCCTATCATCATGCCATACTATACTTCTCCCCCTTTTGTCATCCATCAAAGAAGTATCAAACATGGCAAGCATATATAAAAAAATACCGCTTACATTACTAATTATCAACAATAGTCAATCATTAAACTATATGTCATTCAAACATGAGCAAAGCGATGCTCCAGATCACCTAAATGCGAAAGGGGAGTGACAGATGATGAACTTCCACCAGCTTCGCCCTCCTCCATGCCTATGTCATGCTCAATCTGCTCCACAGGTTCTCCTCGCATTCTTTTACCGGGATGATTTTCAAGGATCTTCATGCGGTTGAGAGAGGATGAATTTGTGGGTTTGGGTATGGGCTCTACTTCAAATCTAGACTTATTTACCCTAGTTGCATATATAAAGTGTGAAATCAGGGAGGCATATGGTAAGGCTTATTTTTTGGAGGCATGAACATCAGCTATATATCGAAGAATGAGATCAGGGACATCTCTGGGTATGCGAGACATGGCAAAGAAGAGTACCTTGGAATTCATAGTAGTGACCTCATCATAATTACATGCTCTAGGAAGAATATTATATGAAATGATGAGGTGCATAATCCTGGCAGTGGTTGAAAGTTTGATGCTTTGGGTAGGGATCATTCCTTGATAATCCTCAGGACAAATGGCCGATACAACTTCATGAGTAGGAAAGTCCTCATGAAAGCGGTGTGTGGATATCTTATAAACTGGTCTTCCTAATAGAGGAAACTCAAATGCATCTTTAATGTCTGATTCGGTGATTACTATAGATTTTTCCTAATATTTTAGATCGAAGAATCAATTCATCACCGTATCTTGTCTTTTCTATCATAAGGTTGGAGAAAAAAGCTTTTATTAGGATAGGGCATATAGGTACTTGCTTTCCTATAAATTTTACCCATCCCATGCTAGCAAGTTTACTTCTAATGTCAAATTGTTCTAGGTCACCTAAGTTAACTGGACGAGTCTGTAGAATGGCACTATCTGCAAACTTAGGAGCTTGTTTCTTGCCTAAAGAGGTCAAAAGGTTATCGGGCAGACTTGGGAGCTTTGTCTTGGGTGCCATTTTGCAAGACAATTTGGGTGATGTGTAGATGATTAATTTTGATGAGAGATGTATGCTTTTAAAGTAAAGAGAGGAAGCATTTTTAAGATTGACATAGATTTATGCAAGACCTCCAAAAAAATGGATTTTATTATTAAATCACAATATGTGAAAAAAAAAAGATAAAAAATAAAATAAAAATAAAGAATAAAAGATAGGATCCAAAAATATCAAGTGAGCCACAAATAAAAGTGCACACATACATTTGAGTCAAAAAAAACTTTTATTTTGGCTAGATAAGAATGAACAAATTTTCTAATTAAAAAATCCCTCCTCTTTTTTTTTTTTAAAGAAAGACCAAATACATGTTGAGGATAACTCAGGAGAGAAAGCAAGAAAAACTTGTTTTTTGAGTCATTAAAAAAAAACGAAATAAATGTTGAATCATTCAAAGAAAACATGAGATATTTGATTATTCTTCTCCAAAAATTTGTTTTTGAGGTAAACAAGTCAAAGAAAATCATTATCCAAGAAAAAAATATGAATCATATTTTTTTATGGATGAATCAAGACATTGAGAGAAGAAGAGATGAGGGATCCACTCAACATTGAGTATAAACTTGTGAATGGGAGCTAAAGATCAAGTATTTTACCTTGGAGAGGAAGTAGAAAGCCTAGAAGCAAGGAAAGAGGAGTTTTGCAGCTGGTTGAATGGGCAAGGAAGCCCTAGTTTGGGGCTTAAGAACTTGAGTTGAAGGGTCTGGATCAGATCTGGCAGAAGAATGGAAGAACCAGATGGTTCTCCGTCCGTCGGTCGATCGGGCGGTTGCACATCGATCGACCGCTCGATCTGCCATGAGTTTTTAGCCCTTAAGGAAAAATTATTTTTGAGAGATGTGTATGTTTAAATTTTATGAAATTTTTTTCACATGAACTAGACTTCACGAGGATTCCAAAAAATCAAGAATCTCTTAAAAAGAATATCTCTATAATTTTCTAGAAAATCTACAAGTTCTTAGTGGCATTTTTATAAATACGAGTCATTTGTCCAACGATTTCAGATTTTGTTCAAACTTTCTAGATACCAACATATGATCATTTAAAGCATGTATATTAAGTTTGAGACAAAGATAATGTCATTTGCTCAAGAATTTTATCATAGTATCATTTCGTTCAAAGGACAAGCATATTACTACGAAGTCGCTAATTATCAATCCTTAACTTATACTCATGTTTTTTTTAAAGTATAGACACATGAGTACTCAATATGAGTAATTCTGAATATGTTTCCCAATTTCTAGCTCAAAATGATAGTCTCTAATGTGAATTTTAACTTAGAGCAAATTTCAATCGATCAAAATATCATGAAATTTCTTAAGATATCAAAGTTTTATCTACTCATGTAATTTCATAGATTTAGCATTCAAGAATAATCATGAGTATAGAAATATCATGAGAGCATGAACATTCAATATTCTACAAAGATTTCTGCCAAATTTAAACTCATACCTCATTCTTGGAAACTTTCCCAACC
Source organism: Canna indica (assembly GCA_034359265.1). NCBI lineage: Eukaryota > Viridiplantae > Streptophyta > Magnoliopsida > Zingiberales > Cannaceae > Canna > Canna indica. The sequence continues at coordinate 22,264,880 of CP136895.1, read as the reverse complement.
TTTTCATTTTCTCTCCAAATTCTTTTAGATAGCATAGCCTTTCATTAACATTTTCAACTTGCAAGTAGACTTCAATAGTAGAAAATAAAATTAAGGCTACTAGCAAGCTAACCAAACCAAATAGCAAAGAGTGATTCAAATATCATTTTCACAATGCATCTTTGCTAGATAGTTTGAAATTCGTTTTAAATGAAATCAAGTGAAATCAAAACGAATTTTAAGAGATCACAAAAATAATAAATATGAAAACATGATCTCCAACCCTTCCTATTGGTTGAAAACCGAAAGGCCAACAATAGGCCTACGATTTAGAACCGCAAGGTCACTTAGGGCCATTACAGGCCACCTAGATCTCCGAAGAGATCAGAAATCAAAAATCAAAAATCATTTTAATAAAATCGTATTAAGAGCGGATAAGATCAACTTAAATCAACCGAGTATCATAAAACTCCGACTTAAATGAATTCAACTAAAGTAAAGGAGATTATACCAAGTTTACTTAGATGTCAGTATCCATACCTATGGCATCATGATGGCTTGAAGTTGCAACCAAGGATGGATTCTTCATTTAAGTCTATGGTCAACTTCAGCTCCTCACTTCTCTTTATACTTGTGTGGTAGCTCCCCTTACAAGAGAGCAAGAAACCTTTGGTACCCAAATGGCTTTGGGTCCTTGGGGGTTAGAGGGCTTAGCTACCCAAAGTTTTTTAACTCCACTTGGGTTCATCTTAAATGTGCAATCATATATAGCATGCCCATATGTACCATAACAAAAGCAATGTCCATTAAATTTCTTGTTGTTTTTGCTATGGACTTGAGATTTATTATTAGAATATTTGGCATGTGAGACATGATGGGTATGAATATTCTTAGAAACCACATTCTTTTTCTTGTAATCATGGGGTCTAGTTGTAGAATGCATAGCATGAGAATGATGATAGACGTTGGTATTCTTTACATAGGTATTTCTATTGTTCTTAAGAAATGAAGCAATTTTAAATTCACTCACTTTCTTATTCAAGAGTATAACCTCACTTTTCAAATCATTCATAGATTTTTGAATAGCATGCAATAGAGTTTTTAACATGCTATTTTCATCTTTTAAATTATCATTTTCATGCTTCAAAGCTTTAAGCTCAAGCTCTAAGTTGTCATGACATGAATTAAAGGGTCTAGTCTTTAATTTTTCATTTTCTACTTCCATGGCATGCATGTGTGAACTGAGCTTAAAGTTTTCCTCCTTTAGATTTCTATTTTCCTTATTCTTTTTCATAAGCAAGGCATACATTTTTTGACATTCCTCAACTAGTTCTCCATATGGCATATTGAATGAACTAGAAGAGCTAACATTTTCATTTGCATTAGTATGACTAGAAGGAGAGGAGTGTACCTCATCATTTGTGCTCATGTGGTAAGCTTTTGAAGTAGCTTCATAGTCATTGCAAGAGGATGCTTCATTTGAATGAGATGATGATGTAGAAGCTTTTGACCTCTTTTTTGCCTTGTTCTTCATGGAAGGGCAATTTTTCTTTACATGCCCCTTCTCCCTGCTTGCATGACATACTACATTTCTTTTACGGCTCTTGGAGCTACTCCTTTGACTAGATGAGCTATGGGCATCAAGATTAAGATTAGTAGTAGGTGAGTGACCATTGTTATCATCACCTTATCAAAAGTGTCAATCTCTTCAGTTTTGACATAATCATATAAAACATTTAAAGTAGCTCATAAACCAAAAGCCGTTGAACAATGCATGACTTTTTCAAGAATGCTATTTGGTATGGCACAAAATCTGCAATTCATAGCTTCTCCATTAAATTAAAATATTTTCTTGTCAAGTTTGTCCAATCATGCATGTCAATCTTAGGAAAGGTGTATTCAAATTTTAACATGTTATAAACACCAAAACCTCTAGTCTTCAAGTAGGTGTACATCCTAGACTTCCAAAGACCAAAGTTCGATTCATCGAACCTAGGAGGTGAAGATACTACCGATTCTAGTGTCATTTTAGGATCAAAACAAATTATAGAAGTGATGGTGAAATCACAATCTATGACCTGTTTTGATACCAATTGTTGGGTGAAATGGCACACTAGAGGGGGGGTGAATAGTGTGTTATCTAAACTTATCGCCTAATTCCGATTTTAATCATTTGTTAAATTATTTAGGCAAATCGCAATTTATCGATTAGATGCGGAAGCAAAAATGAACCAATTAAGCACAAACAAAGAAAACAATACTAACACAGAGATTTATAGTGGTTCGGCCCCAATGACTACTCCACTACCTAAGCACCCCGCTTAGGATTTCCAAACTAATTTTACTAGATTAAATTGATTCCCTTACACAGAGGACTTTGACTCGAAGAGTCTCACTCTCAATCTAAGGCATTTGCACATCCGGAAGTCACCGCCTTCTTACCGAGAGCACTCTTCCACCTCAACTCTAAGGGACACCTCAACTAATCCTAGTAAGTTATGTTTACACAAGTGGCTTTACACCTTCTACACTAAGGTAACCACTTACATCCAAGATCTAACACTAGGTCTTCTTACAAATTCAAATACAATGAATTGACAAACAAATTAAAATGAGTTTTATTACAAGAAGAGCACTACAAGAAAATAGGGTATCACCAACGGACCAAATCCGTCGATAATACCTAAAAATCTGTCGATAATATTGTTATCGACGGAGTATCTGTCGGTAAAATCCGTTGGTAAAAGGCTCCTCGATAATACCAAGGGATTTTAATTAATCTATTGGTATTACCGACAGATATTTTATTTTGTTGGTAATACCGACATAGACATATATTCGTTGGTAATACCAATAGATATTTATATGTTGGTAATATCAGTAGATATTTATCTGTTGGTAATACCAACGGATAAAATATCTGACGGTATTACTTGTTGGCTTTAGGTTTTCAACCTTGGTCTTAATCTCGATTTTGATGATAACAAATATGGAACTAATATTCCATCGAGAAATCTTTCAGGTTCCATATCGATTAGCGTTCGATGTCCTCGATTGGAAAAATCGGAAGAAATCGGAAAATCAAAAGTGTTAGCTGAAGGGCTCTTCCTCCATGCTATATTTTCTCATAATTATTTTGATGATAACAAACCCATTTAACAAGTGTTTAAGCATGAAAATTGTAGGATTGATGAAAGATTCGTCAAGTCTATCGTATCTTGATCAATCCTCAAAACAAGTCAACGTGTGCATCAAAAATGTGTTAGGAAGCATCGACAATCCTTCAATCATAAAGCACGTTGAAGAACGAAGCCAAAAATCGAGCGCAAATGAAAAATCCAAGCTAGAAAAATTTCCAGCTCTGTTTTGGTCGACCGACAGGTCGATCGAATGGAGTAAAAGAATTTGCAGCAGCCAATTCGGTCGACCGAATGTCGCCAAAAAATGGCAGTAGCCATTCGGTTGACCAGTCGATCGACCGAAGTTGATGAAATCATATGGCTATCGCTGCGTCGGTCGACCAACTGATGCCAAAAATTGGCTGAAAGTTCATCGGTCGATCAACTGGTCGACCGGATGACTTAGCACGAGCGGCTTCACAGAGTCGGTCGACCGATTGGTCGACCATGCCAAAGCTTGCGACAATCGGTCGATTGAATGGTTATAGAAGCTGGCTTCGGTCAACCGGGTATGAAGTAGTTGTTTTTCCGTCGAGTGGTCGACCCGTTGGTCGACCGATCAGAGGAAAAACATTACAGTGAGCCAGCGGTCGAATGGCCGGTCGACCGATGCTTCGATCGTGTTGAATGAAATGGCGACACTAGAGGGGGGGTGAATAGTGTGTTTACTAATTTATTCGCCTAAGTTACAATTTAATCGTTTACTTAGAATGTTTAGGCGCGTTTCAATTATGCGATTAAATTCGGAAGCAAGATAAAAACAATTTTGCACAATCAAATGTAACAATGCAAACACAAGAATTTTATAGTGGTTCGGCCCCAATGTCTACTCCACTACCTAAGCACCCCGCTTAGGATTTTCAAACAAGTTTTACTAGATTACTTTACGTTTCCCTTATACACGAGGACTTTTCACCGAAGAGACGCACTCTCGACCTAAGGCACTTCGATCCACACCCGGAAGTTACCGTCTTCTTATCAAGAGTCCTCTTCCACCTCAACCCTAAGGGACAACTAAGCTAATCCTAGTAAACACTACGTTTACACACACAAGTGGCTTTACACCTTGCAATGTAACCACTTACCCACCTAGACCTATCACAAGGTCTTTCACAAACTCAAGTCAAGGAAAAATAATAGTAAAAATTACAATTGAAAGAGCTAAGAATAAAACCAAGAAGACGTGCTCTTTTCAAAGTCTCGGAACCTCCAACTCGTCAAGGGAATGAGCTCGAATTAACTCCCAAGTTGAGGTAGCAGCTGGCACTTTTGAAGGTGTTCGCAGAGGGAGCAGAGTGCAAGCAATCTTTCTTTTGGAAGGCTCAAATCTCTCTTCTTGATGACTCAATAATTTCTGTAAGAGTGTGAGAGAGACATTAAAAGAAGTTATAATAGGTATATTTATACCCTACGGAAGAAACGATTGCTCAACAGATAGTTTTCTATCCTTTGCAGAGCGCCGGTCGAATGGTCGATCGACCAATTATTTGACCGCTTCTCTTTACTCTGTGGTCGGTCGACCGACGGGTCGATCGATTATCGCAAGCCTCGCGATCCTCAGTTCATTCGACCGCTCGATGCTTTCCGTGATTTCTTTCCTAGCTTCGGTAGATCGACTGGTCGACCGATTGGCTTCAGCCAATTTTTGCCGCCATTCGGTAGATCGAACCTAGGCTGAACAAGGCAGACAACTTTATTCTGCTTGGTTTTTCTCCTTCCGTCTTCACTACGTCTACTTATAATATTTATTAATTTAAAGTTAAATAACTTTATAACATGATAACTTTAAAACATAAATGTTATATATGGATTATACCCCATTTGAGTTCAATAAAAATATCTAAAAAATCAAAATCCCTAAGGAACAAAATCTAGTTCTTGGGATCTAGTATAAAAACGGAAATTTCCTAATCTTTCGGGTCAAATAAGGATATGCTAAAGGCTTCCAAAAAATCCTTTAAAATATCTCGTTATCTAGTTTTGACCCAAGGAACAATTACCGCCATTTTTTATTTCAAGAAAAGGTTTGGATCATATAGCCCTCCAAGGAGCTCCCTAGTTTTAGTGAATTTCAGGGCGGTCCCAGAATTTCATGGTTTGGGGTTCGGGATAGATTTTTGGGGTACTTATGCATCATCATGAGGATTACATTAATTTCTAGACACCCTAAACCTAAACTCCCTTTATTGAAGATTCTCGAGCGCCGACGAGCATCCTTGTCGATTTATCCGATTTCTTCAATCGCGGACGTCGCGCACTAACCAATATGGAAACTGAAAGATATTCTCAATGAAATCATTAGTCGCATGTTTGTTATCATCAAAACCATCAAAACCGAGATTAAGGCTAAGGTTGAAAACCTAAAGCCAACAGACCGGACCACCGACCGAGCGTTTGTAATGGTCGAAAATAATCCCGTTGATGCCCTGTTTCAACCAGACCTATATATACTCCCTTCTAATCTTTTTACTTAACTTTTCTCCCTCAGATCTTTGATGATAAAAGGTTCAAAAGAGTGATCAAATTGCATCTTCCAAATCTTCAAAGCGCCAAGTGTTCGTCTGCTAAGTCTTGATCCCTTGCTGCCAAAAGTGTTATACTTCAAAGGGTTGATCAAGCTGATTAGGCGTGTGAAGAAGAGGCGTCCAATGGTGATAAGAATTTAATTCCTCTTCTTGTAATAAGCTTTTGTTTATTTTATCTTTCAACTCCTGTATTTGAGTCTGTAGAAGACCACGTGGGTCTTCTGTGTGGAAAGTGGTTTTCTTGTTGTGAAGGAGTAAAGCCACCTATGCAAACTAAGTTTTATTTGGATTAGTTAAGTTGTCCCTTAGGGTAGAGGTGGAAGAGTGCTCGCGATAAGAAGACGGAGACCTCTGGGTGTGGAAGTGCCTTAGGTCGAGAGTGCGACTCTTCTAGTCAAAATCCTCGTTGTAAGGGAGACTCAAATTAATCTAGTAAAATTAGTTTGGAAATCCTAAGCGGGGTGCTTAGGTAGTGGAGTAGGCATTGGGGTCGAACCACTATATATCACTTGTGTTTGCATTGATCTTGATTTGTGCTTAATTATTTATTATTGCTTCCGCATTTAAATCGCATAATTGAAATTCACCTAACTAATCAAGAAAATGATTAAATTAGATTTTAGGCTAATCGAATTAGTAAACATACTATTCACCCCCCCCCCCCTCTAGTGTCACCATTTCGCCTTCAATTGGTATCAGAGCGGGTTCGTAGCTTGAGATTTCACCATCTCTTCTATACCGTATCTCGATCCTAAAATGGCACTAGATAGTAGAGCGTCTTCACCTCCTAGGTTTGATGAGTCTAACTTTGGTCTTTGGAAGAGTAGAATGTATACTTTTCTGAAGACTCAAGGTATAGGTGTGTTTAACATGGTAAAGATAAAATACATTGAACCTAGAGAAAGTATGGAATCATGGACCCAAGAATAGATTAATATGTTTGAGTTAAATGCAAAAGGTACAAATTGCATATTTTATTCTTTGGAAAATAATGTACTTGAAAAAATCATGCATTGTACTTCTGCATATGATATTTGGAATACCCTGAATATGCTTTATGATTATGCTAAAACTGTAGAACTCATTACCCTAAATGAATGAGACAATGACAATTGTCATGCTCCTATATCTAATGAAGTTCTTGAAGCTTTTAGTGTTTCTAGCCAAAGAAGTACAAAAAGTCGGAAGAGAAAGGTGGTATGCCACCAATGCAATGAGAAAGAGCACGTGAAAAAAAATTGTCCTAGCATGAAGAACAAGGCAAAGAAGAGGTCGAATCTTTCCACATCATTATCCAATTCAAACGAAACGTCCTCTTGCAATGACTATGAAGCTACCTCAAAGACTTGCCCCATGAATGATAATGATGAGGTACTCTCCTCCCCTTCTAGTCATGTTAATAATAATGATAGTATCAACTCATCTAGTTCTCATGATTTTGATGATTTAATGGATGAGTATAAAATCATGTATGTCTTGCTCTTGAAAAAGGATAAAGAAAATAAAAGGATTAAGAATGAGAATTCTAGACTAAGTTCACTTGTGCACACTCTAGAATTAGAAAATAAAAAATAAAAATCTAGCTCACTTGATCCATGCCATGATAACTTAGAATCCGAGCTTAATGCCTTGAAGCATAAAAATGATAATTTAAAAAATGAAAATAGCATGTTGGAAACCCAATTGCATGCAATTCAAAAATCTATGAATGATTTGAAAAGTGAAGTCATTTCCTTGAGTAAGAAAGTAAATGAATTTAAGAATGCCTAATCTCCTAAGAACAATAGAACAAAAAATGCTTATTTAAAGAATGCCAATGTTCATCATCATTCTCATGTTAGGCATTCTACACTTAAACCTCAAGTTAAAAAGAAGAATGCTTCACTTAAGAATGCTCATGTCCATCAATTCTCTCATGTCAAACTTTCCAACATTAAACCTCATGTCCATAATGAAAGGAAGAAATTCAATGGACATTGTTTTTGTTGCGGTGTATATGAGCATGCTATATATGATTGTGTATTCAAGATGAACCCAAGTGGAGTTAAAACACTTTGGGTAGCTAAGCCCTCTAACACTCAAGGACCCAAAGCCATTTGGGACCAAAAGTCCCATGCTCTTTTGTAGGGGGAGCAACCGCACAAGGGTAAAGGAAGATGGAGAATTGAAGTTGACCATGGGCATCAATGAAGAATTCATCATTGGTTGCAACTTCAAGTCATGAAGATGCCATAGGTATGAAAATTGGCATCTAGGTATCTTTAGTATCATCTCCTATAGTCACTTGCTTAAATCATAGTTGGAGTTTTGATACATGCTTAATGTTAGTAGATGTTTCATTCTTGATAAGTCTTATTAAAATAATTTTTTATTTTGATTTCCCGGTCTCTTCGGAGACCTATGTAGCCTGTAATGGGCTCATGCGACATTGCGATTTTAAATCGTAGGCTCATTGTGGCCTTTCGGTTTTCAACAAATAGGAAGAGTTGGAGATCATGTTTTCATCGATATTATATTTATGATCTCTTGAAAATTCATTTTGGATTCATGACAACATATTTGGAAACAGATTTCAAACTATTAAGCAAAGTAAATCTTGAGATCGATACTTGGTTTTTTCTTTGCTATCTAGTACGATAACTTGTTAGTAGTTATATTTCCATTATGTTACTAATGAATATTACTTGCAAGTTATCAAAAATGTGATGGAAAGCTAGTAGGGCCAAATTGAAAAGGAAATGAAAAAATTTGGAAAATTCTCAAGGGTGAGGTATGAGTTCAATTTTGCAAAAATATTTGTATAATAATTGATTATTCATGATTAATGAAGTCTCTATGCTCATGATTGCTTTTGCTTGACAAATATATGAAATTTCATGAGTAAGTTAATGTTTGATAACTTAGGCAATTTCATGTGTTGATTGGATGAAATTTGCTCTATGTTAGAATCTTCATTAGAGACCTCATTTTCTATGGTAGGCAAACATGTTCTGAATGCATATATCACATGAGTCTAGGTTGTTATACTTGGTATCACATGAAGACTCATAACTAGATGAACAATGTGATCACTAGATTAGTTCATGAGACTCAAATTGGAAATAATTGACCTAAGTCAACAATTTTACTTAGAAATCTCTTTTTGGGTTTAATTTTTCACAAATATGTTTGAATTCACTCATGTTAGATGTCCAAGTGTCTAAGTTAGAAAAAACATGAGTAGATAGCCAAGTTTGATTCTTAGCACTTTCATGGTTTCAAGCATATTTTGATTAAAATCGTGCTAAACTCATAACTTGAATAAATGATATTAATTTCACTCCGAACTTGATAAACAAGTGTTAAATAATCATATCTTAATATCTAGGAAATTTGAGTAAAATCTGAAATCAGTGGATAAACAACTCATATTTACAAAAATGCCACTGGTCTTGTAGAATTTTTAGAAAATTGTATGAATATCCTTTTTGAGTGATTCTTGATTTTTTGGAACCCTAATAGGGTCTAATTTGTGTAAAAAAAAGTTCACAAAATTTGGATGATCACACCCTCTCGAAAAATAATTTTTGTTAAGAGGTAAAAACCAGGGCAGATTGAGCGGTCGATAGGCATTCGACCGCCCGATCGATCGGCGGGCGAATAATCGCCCAAATCGCCCGATTTCTCGCCCAGATCAAATCCTAGCTGTTCAATCCATCTACTTAAGCCCGAAACTAGGGCTTCCTTGCCCATTCAACCGGTTGCTCCATCTTAAGTCTTCTATTTTCATCTTCTAGGGTTCTACCTCCTCTCCAAGACTCCTCTTCATGGTAAAAATCATTCTTTGTCCATCACTCATGAGATTATAGTCAAAAGCATGGTTTCTTCATCTTTTACTCTCAATGTACCTTGTTCCATACACAAAAATATAATTCATGCCTATTTTACATGAATGATAACTTTTGTTTAGCATGTTTTCTCAAAAAACAAGCCTTTTTCAACAAAAATCAAATATTTCATGCATTCTTCAAATGATTCATCATTTGCTCTTTGATAGAATTTTATTTTGATAAAAAATCATTAGTCAAAAATTTTCTTGTTTTCTTTCATGAGTGTTTTCTCAAATTTAAACTTATGTCTTCTTAAAAGAATCTTATTTTGGTCAAAAATAAAAATGCTTTCTATTTTTCTCTAGTCAAAACATTTTATTTTGATTTATTTATTTGTGGATCGTCTTGTCTAATCATCTTTTATTTTATTTATTTTATTTTCATTTATCTTGAGATTTAATGAGAAATTTTTTTCATGGATTCATGTCAATCTTCAAAACATTTTTAGCTTTCTTTCACTTGAGCTAAAAGCATGCATCTTTCATTTAAAAATAATTATCTATATCATTTTCAAAATTGTCGTGCAGCATGGCATCTAAAACCAAACTCTCATCATTACCTGATAATCTTTTGACCCAATTAGGAAAGAAACAAGCCTCTAAGTTTGTAGAAAGAGTCATCCTGCAAACATGGCCTGTTATTGTAGATGACTTAGAACAATTTGATATCCGAGGGAAACTTGCTAGCATGGGATGGGTAGAGTTCTTAGGAAAATAGGTACCGGTATGCCCCATCCTAGTGAAAGCCTTCTTCTCTAACCTAGTAATAGAATAGGCAAGACTTGGTGATGACTTAGTTCTACGATCTAAAATTTTAGAAAAATCCATAGACATAACCAAATCCCTCATTAGAGATGCTTTTGGGTTTCCTCTATTAGGAGCACGAATTTATAAGATGTCCACCCACCGTTTTCATGAGGAGTATCCTCCTCATGAAATTGTATCAGCTATATGCCCTAAAGATTATGAGGGAGTGATCCCTACCCAAAGCATCAAGCTTTCACCCATTGCTAGGATTGTGCACCTCATCATTGCACATAATATTCTTCCTAGAGTAGGACACTACGATGAGGTCACTACCATGAGTTCTAGGGTACTTTTCCGTGTCATGTCTAGTATCCCTATAGATGTCCCTGACCTCATGCTTAGATATATAGCTGAAGTTCATTCCTCCAAAAAACAAGCCTTACCATATGCCTCAATGATCTCTCATTTCATATATGAGGCCGGGGTTAATAGATCTAGGTTTGAGATAGAGCCTATTCCTAAACCCATAGATTCTTCCTCACTTAGCCGCATGAAGATTCTTGAACATCAGCGCGGCAAAAGAACCCGAGGAGATCCTGTGGAATAGGCTGAGGATGAGATAGAGATGGATGAAGGTGAAGCTGCTGGAGGATCATCATCCGGCCCTTCCCGTGCGAGTCAAAGTGATCTGGAGCATCGCTTTGCTTAGTTTCAGATTAATCAGATGGAATGGAACAAAACATCATCAACGCACATGCAAGCGATCGACTGTCAGATGGACGAGTTTGGGACCATGATCGGTGAACATGATCGATGCATCGACGAGTATGGTCAACATGTTGAAAGTGATAAGAATTTAATTCCTCTTCTTGTAATAAGCTTTTGTTTATTCTATCTTTCAACTCCTGTATTTGCATCTGTAGAAGACCAGGTGAGTCTTCTGTGTGGAAAGTGGCTTCCTTGTTGTGAAGAAGTAAAACCACCTGTGCAAACTAAGTTTTATTTGGATTAGTTAAGTTGTCCCTTAGGGTAGAGGTGGAAGAGTGCTCGCGATAAGAAGGCGGAGACTTCCAGGTATGGAAGTGCCTTAGGTCGAGAGTGCGACTCTTCGAGTCAAAATCCTCATTGTAAGGGAGACTCAAATTAATCTAGTAAAATTAGTTTGGAAATCCTAAGCGGGGTGCTTAGGTAGTGGAGTAGGCATTGGGGCCGAACCACTATATATCACTTGTGTTTGCATTGATCTTGATTTGTGCTTAATTGTTTATTATTGCTTCCGCATTTAAATCGCATAATTGAAATTCGCCTAACTAATCAAGAAAATGATTAAATTGGAATTTAGGCTAATCGAATTAGTAAACATACTATTCACCCCCCTTCTAGTGTCGCCATTTTGCCTTCAAGAATGACATTGATAGTCGCGCTCGGGTTCGTTGTGAAAATTTCTCGAAGCTCGACGAGTGCACCAAAGTCACATTGGACGAGTCCAAAGATCAAATGAAAAACTCTCCAAGTTGATGCTCGTTGAAAGCCGGAACCCAGAAATGAAACGTGCAAGAAAAAGGGTTGAAAAATCAATATCAGCCTATGTTCGGTCGACCGAAGAGTGTAAGAAAAAAGGCAGTAGCCCTTTCGATCGATCGGTCGATCGACCGAACAGTGCCAGAAATTGGCAGTGGCTACTTCGGTCGACTGGGCGATCGACCGACAGAGGCCAAATTCTGGCAGAGGACGCGTCGATCGACCGGACTGCGTATCGCTAAAGATGCAACCAGTGTCGATCGACCGATGGGTCGACCGGATTGCGGGAATGCAATTTTGCATCTAGGCGGTCGACCCTTCGATTGACCGCACAGAGAGAATAGGCGGCGGTCGATCGATCAATCGATCGGCCAATCGATCAAACGGTTGTAACGGCTAGATTTTAGCCCGTTGAGCTGCTGTTCTTTTGAGAGGTTATATATATCATTCATATAACTCATTTAACTCTCCTCTCCCACTCTTACAGATTTTATTGAGCAATTAAAAGGGAGTTTAAGCCTTCGAAGAAATTGATTGCAGCGCGCTCTGCTCTTCCGTCAACTTTCTTCTTCAAGCGCCAACTGCTCCTCAACTCGGGATTTGATTCGAGCTCTACTACTCGGCGAGTTGGAGATTCCAAGGCTTGGAAAAGTGCATTTGATTTTGGTTTTATTTTAAGCTCTTTTCATTGTAATTTTAACTATTTATTTGAACTTGTTTTTGTTGGATTTGTGCGTGTGGAAGACCTAGGATGTTATGTCTTGTGTGTGGAAGTGGTTACCTTAGTGAAAAGGTGTAAAGCCACTTGTGTAAGCATAACTTACTAGGATTAGTCGAGTTGTCCCTAAGGGTTGAGATGGAAGAGTGCTCTTGGTAAGAAGGCGGAAACTTCCGGGTGTGGAAGTGCCTTAGGTCGAGAGTGCGACTCTTCGACTCGAAGTCCTCATTGTAAGGGAAACAAGAATTAATCTAGTAAACCAAGTTTAAAAATCCTAAGCGGGGTGCTTAGGTAGTGGAGTAGGCATTAGGGCCGAACCACTATAAATTTGTGTGTTTGCATTGATACTTTACTTGTGCTTAATTGTTTTATCTTGCTTCCGCATTTGATCACATAATTGCAACTTGCCTAAACGATTTGAGAAACGAATAAAATTGGATTTAGGCTAATTAATTAGATAACACACTATTCACCCCCCTCTAGTGTGCCATTTTATACAACATTACCAACGTAAACATATCTGTTGGTAATACCAACGGATACATATCTGTAAGTAATACCAACAATATCCGCTAGCGTTGGTATTACCAACAAATAATTTTTGTTGGTATATCTGTTGGAATTACCAACAGAATCTACTAATTGCTCATTATTGTGTACTTGATCAATTCTCAAATCATGAAATCACATATAAGATAATTTGATAATTCACACGGAATCTTAAAAATAATTTTTGAAATCACACATCATTAAAATTCACACACATAAGAAACCATTGTATACAAGTAATTTCGAAATACATTGTGCTATTCAAATATTTTACATTGTTTCAAAGTTTCAAAAATACATAAGATAATTTTTTCCAAAAAGCTGATCCTTCCACTTCATTCTTTTACCTGCATGTAAAAACAAAAGAAACAATGAGGCAATGAAATGAGGAATACTAAGTTTGTAACTCAATGCAAGATAATAAAATGACACTCTAAAGTTGTAAATAAAGTTTGTAACTCAATGAAATGAGGAACCCCAACAATGCAGCATGCTGAATTGTATCAATAGCATGCTGAATTCTCAGCTTGTTGTTCAGCATGCTCAATTCTCAGCATGCTGAATTCTCAGCATTCTATGTTTAGTATGCTGAGATTTCATTCTCAACAAGTTTAATTTACCAAGGAACCTCCCATGTTGGTGCTAGATAGATTCCTTTGGTACTAGAGTGGACTTCCTCCAGCCCACGTGAACCCTAAATGGACTGTGAATTGGTACTAGCTCAATGCATGCATGAATTTGATGTTTTGGTACAAGTCCTTCACCTAGGGGGAGTTTAAGAAGGCCATGTACTCCCTCAGGCTTGGCCACAACAGGCTTGATCTCTTCCTTGCAGAGCTTGACCAAGAAGAAGAAGAAGAAGAAGAAGAAGTTGTTTGAGACTGAATTAACTCATTGAGACTGAAAGAAAAGAAGAAAAAGACAGGAAAAAAAATAAAAAGTTGACAGCTTGAGGTAGAAGATTAGTGCTTGTTTTGTGAGGTGAGGGGTGGATTTTATCATCCTTGTTGCCCCAATTTTTGATAATTACTTGCCATAAAACAGTGAGTGATTTTTTTTTCTTTTTTCTTAATTTTTGGTATATAAAGTTGATAAAGCAAGAAGCTGTTCTGATGAACAGAGAGGGGTGAATGCCTTTAATGTGCATAAAAGCAACAAGTTCTCTATGATTGATGCCTCATAAGTCTCCTGTATAATTTTTTAAAAAATAGTTAATTATTATATTTCAAAAATTAGTTAATTATTAGTTAAATCAAGTACATAAGTCTCATGTACACTTTTGCAAAAAGATGCATTGAGAGAGAATCCTAAAAAGTGGTATAATGAGTGAGGCAAGGTACCAATAAAAAAATGAATATATTTCAAATACTGAATACATATTTGAATTTAATGTATCAAGTCAAATAAATATGTATGAGAGAGAGGAGAGCAAGTGGGAGATGTATGTTGAGAAGAAAGCAATAAGAATGTGGCCCGGAGAACACAATGGAAAGCCTGCTGAATGTAGCACTTTGAAGTAGCTGATTTCCTTTCATACAAAGGATCATACATATGAAGTAGGTTTGACAACACATTGATGACATTAATTGGGCCATTTAGAGAAGGATTGATAATTAGTTTCCTTCCATTTAGTTGCTTTCCTTTGATTTGTATAAGTTCTTCTTGTAATAAAGTAGTGTTGATAAACATGGTATCAAAAATCCATTTATGCAGTCATATTTGCATACTAAGTCCCTTGCTGCATCACATATGCAAAGGGGGTATGAATCACACTATTTAGTATGTCAGGTTTTAGCAACATCATTTCACTTGCCAAATTGAGACATTAATTTAAAATAACCACCTAGTAGCAAATGATGTCAAAAATAAAGCTCCTAGACTGATTCAAGTTCCAGAGGAAAAGCTCCTATGGAAGACTCTTCTGATGAAGATGATCAGAATGAACAGAAGGATCAAAAAGGTCAGTCTTTACATGATTCTAGTAACTATAAACCTGAATATCATAGGAAAAATCAATGCTTTTATTGCAAAAAATATGGCCACATTGAGAGATTTTGCCGTCTAAAAGCCAAGCATGTTAATCAAGCTAACCTAGCTGAAGAAAAGAAGGAAGATGAGGTCATTTTAATGGCAAGCATTCATGAAAATAAGACCCTAAACTGGTATGTTGATAGTGGTTGTAGTAACCACATGACTGCTGAAGAAGACTGGTTCATAAGGCTTGATAGGTCGTATACTGCCAATGTGAAGTTTGGTGACAACAACATTCGGAAAGCTTTGGGGCGAGGAGATATATGTGTTGATGAACAGGAAAAGAAGACTATCAAAAATATTCTTTTTGTTCTAGATTGGATTCGAGTCTTCTAAGTGTTGGTCAGCTGATGAAGGAGGGCTTCATTCTATTGTTTGAGGGTACTACATGTGTTGTCTATACTGATAACACAAGAACCTCTGAATTAATCAGAGATAGAGTTGCTGAAAACAATCTCTTCTCTTTTAATCCTCACGAGGTGAGGTGCGCCCTTAAAGCTGAGATGTGTAATATTAACAGACTTTGGCACTGCAGATATGGTCATGTTAATTTTGACTATATAAAAAAACTAAAAGATCTTTCTATGGTGATTGGTTTAGATCAAGTTGAAGGAAATCAAGGCTACACTTGTGAAAGTTGTGTTCTTGGGAAGATGAGCAGGATTGCCTTCCCAAAGAAAGCTGATTTCCGAGCCAAAGAACCTTTGGAGCTCATACATTCGGATCTCTGTGGCCCTTTTCAAGAATAATCTTACAGTGGTAATCGCTACTTTATCTTATTCATTGACGACTTCAGTAGATATGCATGGATAGCATTCATTAAGTCAAAAAGTGAAACTTTTAATAAATTCAAAGAATTCAAATTCAGATGTAAAAAAGAGCTGAGCAAAGAAATTAAGTGTTTACGAACTGATAGGGGAGGAGAGTTTACCTCAAATTCATTTGAAGATTTCTGCAAAACCAATGGAATTAAAAGGCAATTAACTACTGCCTACACACCACAGCAAAATGGTGTGGCAGAAAGAAGAAATAGGTGCATTGTACAGATGATAAAGTGTATGTTAAAGGAGAAACATTTGCCGAAGTTCCTGTGGGCAGAAGCTGCTCAAACTGCTATCTATCTGTTGAATAGATGTTATTCTACTGCTATTGAAGATCAAAAACCTTATGAAGCTGTGTATAGACGTAAACCTAAGGTTGCTCATCTTAAGGTTTTCGGCAGCATAGCTTACACTTTAGTTCCTAGTCAATTAAGAACGAAATTAGATGACAACTCATAGTGCTGCATTCTTGTTGGATATAGCCAGGAATCTAAAGCTTATCGCTTGTTTAATCCTACTACAATGAAGCTTGTTGTTAGTAGAGATGTGAAGGTTTTTGAAGACAGGTCATGGGACTGGGAAACAAAGACAAGTGCTACTGATAAAGTTCAGATGTTTGTACCAGATGAAGAAGAAGAAACTCTCTCTGCTAATGAAACTACTAACAATGATGTTGTAACTGATGAAGCTATGACTGAAAATAGTATTGAAAATGCTGATACTGAAGAAGGAGAAGATCCAAGTTCCGATGAAGAAACTTCACCCCGAAGAATGAGAAGTTTGCAGGAAATTTATGCTCAAACTCAGGTCTGTAATATAGCCCAAATTAAAGAACCTTTAAATTTTCAGGAAGCAACCAGTAATCCTAAATGGAGATTAGCTATGAAAGAAGAGTTAAACTCTATTGATAAGCATGATACTTGGAAGTTGGTTGATCTTCCAAGTGATAAAATTGTTGTGGGTTTGAAATGGATTTATAAAATTAAGTACAATGCCGAAGGTGATGTCATTAAATACAAGGCTCGTCTTGTGACTAGGGGTTTTATGCAGCAAGAAGGAATTGACTACTTGGAGACTTTTGCTCCAGTAGCTAGAATTGACACAATTAGAACAGTGGTGGCTTATGCTACTTACAAATAGTGGTCAATGTCTCAGTTGGATGTAAAGTCTGCTTTCCTTAATGGGGAATTAAGTGACGAGGTCTATGTTCAGCAGCCTGAGGGTTTTGTGAAGGAGGAAGGGAAGGTATATCTGCTTAAGAAGGCCTTGTATGGCCTGAAACAGGCTCCGAGAACCGGTACTCCAAGATTGATAGTTATTTTATTTCATGTGGATTAAAATGCAGCCTTCATGATCATACTCTGTATGTTAAACATGATGATAAGTATAGCTTGATAATATGCCTTTATGTTGATGACTTAATCCTAGCAGGAGACAATCTAAGGGTGATAGCTGACTTCAAAGAAAGGTTGTTTAAGAACTTTGAGATGATTGATTTAGGAAGTTTAAGATACTTCCTCGGTTTGAAAATTTCTCAGCATGAAAATTGGGTGAGTTTGTCTCAGCTCAAATATGCTAAAGATCTTCTTCATAGGTTCGAAATGGATGGAAGTAAGCCAGTTCTTACACCAATAAATATTGGAGTGAAACTGAGTTTGAATGAAGGAGAAATAATTGATGCTGGTTATCACAGGAAGATTGTTGGATGCCTCATGTACTTAGCTCATATAAGACCCGACATTGTTTTCTCTGTAAATTTGCTTTCTAGATTTATGCATACACCTAGAACTCAGCATTTGACTGCTGCCAAAAGGGTTCTGAGGTATATAAAAGGCACTTTAGACTATGGATTGATATATCATAGAAATGTATCATTTGATCTCTTCGGGTATTCTGATTCCAACTGGGCTGGGTCAGTGGATGATCAAAAGTGCACATCTGGCTTTGTGTTTAACTGTGGAACTGGTTCTATCAGCTGGGGTTCTAAAAGACAAGCATCAACAGCCCTATTTATTGCAGAGGCTGAGTATGTAGCCCTAACTACAGCCGCGTGTCAAGCCATATGGCTGAGAAGAATTTTGGAAGATCTTAATCTAAAATGTGAAGGACCTATAGAGATACTTTGTGACAATCAATCAGCTTTGGCAATGACAAGAAATCCTGTGTTCCATTCAAAGTCTAGACATATTGGTACTAGACTTCATTTCATACGAGAGTTGGTTGCAGAAAAGAAGGTTGATTTAAATTTTTGCAGAAGTAAAGACCAGATTGCTAATATTTTTACAAAGCCTTTGAGCATTGATACTTTTCAAAATTTCAGATTCAAATTAGGTGTTATGAAAATATGAGTCAAGAGGGGAGTGTTAAATCCTGTGACTCATATATTCATTAGCTCGCATATGGGTCTGAAAATGGATTCTGCTTATTCTGTTGTAATTCTATTCTTTTTAGTTTAGTTCAAACGTTTTTCTGCTAAGTCAAGAAGTGTCTGGACTCTTGTATAAAAGGTGTAACTTTGTAATCTTTCGTTGTGAGGGAAAAGTATTACTACTACTGATTCTTTACACAAGCTAGTCTTCTTGATTTCCTCTTCTTCTTGTTTTAACATTGTGTTCTAGGCCTACAATGGAGGCAGTCTCCATCTTGAATTCTTGATGACATGCAAAATTTCCTTTTTCTATATCCCTATATATTTACCTTCTATATATATTGATTTATGCTTAATACCCTTCACTATTAAAAGTTGAGAGAACAATCTCTCACCTCATCTTTGAAGGTAACACCATCCATGACATGACAAGTTCTAATGACCAGCCTCTGTCACACATAATGTTTTCTCTCATCAACTTTATTCATTTGTTGGAGCATGATCCACTCATCAAAGCTTGCACTTTAATGATAAGAATCTTTCTTCCCATCATTTGTTGGAGTGGGAATTCTACTTGAGATGTCAAGACAAAGCAAAGCAAGCAGTGTGGTTGGAGAGAATTGCTTCCAAGGTCGGATATATAGACAGATATTACTCTCTGCACATATCTTCCAACCCAACTACCATTTTATTCTCATACTTATCTGCAGGTATATCCAAACATAGTGAGCTTCCAACCTAATGCCAGTTGTGCTAATTATTGCCTATTTTAATTTGTGGGGAATTGATTGAATTAACAGATATCCATACTGAGATATGCATAGCACATGATAATTTGGTTTTGGGAAGAGGAAGGCAGATGACTTCTTTCAATTGATATCATTTGTTGTTCCAGATATGTTAGGGTCTCTAATTGCCAGAGAGATGAGAGAAATATTTCACTTGATTAGCTTTAACAAAGCAATTTTATTGGCACAGATAATTTGGCAAATGCAAAGCAAACAAGGAGACAGATAATATGGGCGCGAACTTTTGTCGGAGGGGGAAATTGTTGCAATTGTGGCCGAGTGTTCTATTTTTTCTGAATTTGGCCTCATTGCATCGCTCTTTGTAGTGATTCTTGGTACTTATAGAAAGAGGAATCAGAAGCTTCAGCCACAAACCAACATGTCAGAGTTGAATATAAGAGCTTTCACTTACGAGGAGCTTGAAGAAGCAACTAGTGGATTCAAAGAAGTACTGGGAAGACGCCTTTGGCTCAGTTTATAAGGGGGTGTTGCCATCAACGATTTCAATCAATGTTGCAGTTAAGAAGTTAGATAGGCTGGTTCAAGAAAATGAGAAGGAATTCATAAATGAGGTGAGATCAATTGGGCAGACACATCACAAGAATTTGGTCAAATTAATCAGATACTGCAATATAGGGACACATAGACTGCTGGTTTACGAGTACATGTCCAATGGATCATTGATTGGATTCTTGTTTGGTGATAGGAAGCTGATATGGGAGCAGAGAATCCAAATAATTTTAGGGATTGCAAAAGGATTGCTCTACTTACATGATGAATGAATCACACCAATCATACATTGTGGTATCAAGCCTCAAAATGTGCTCCTAGATGATAACTTTGTCGCTAGGATTTCAGATTTTGGATTGGCAAAGCTTCTCAAAACCGATCAAACTCGAACCAACACTGGCATCAGGGGTACCAGAGGGTATGTAGCTCCAGAGTGGTTCAAGAGCATGGCAATCACGAAAAAGGTTGATGTGTACAGCTTAGGGGTGATGATGCTAGAGATCATTTGCTGCAGGAGAAACTTAGAAATGAGCATTGGGGAAGAGGATGAGCCCGTACTGGTGTACTGGGCTTATGATTGTTATAATGAAAAAAGGTTGGACCTTTTGGTCAAGAATGATGAAGAGGCATTGGCTGATATGGAGCAGGTGGAGAGGTTTGCCAAAATAGCTTTCTGGTGCATCCAAGAAGATCCTTCACTGCGGCCTTCAATGCAGAAGGTAACTCAGATGCTCGAAGGAGCAGTTGAAGTTTCTGATCCACCTGATCCTTCCACTTTCTCCGGTGCAATTTAGTAAGATCAAAGTTATAAATGGCTATTACATTTCCTATCTTATTGCCCTTTTGTAGTTTAGATGCTCCTCAAATATCTAACCATTTCAACTATAGCTACAAGCCTACAAGATTAGAACAAAACAACCCAAGAGCCTTACAAAAACTAATATGTAGTAGACCAGTGCGATAGTAGCACTCATAGCTTGGATGTTTGTACACAACCTACCGTGTAAGTTGAATATGCATTATACAGTATGGAGTATTTGGTTTTATTTCATGCAATTTATTATGAAATATGCGTAGGCTAACCAACTTTAATCACAGTTATCCCCCGAAAAAATGGTCATAGATTGCAACTTATACAGTAAGCAAGACTAAGGATACACGATTACCTCAGAAAAAGGACGGAGGATACAATATATCTAAGATATACTAACTTCCTCCTTTATCAAATCTGTTTGTTTCTCATGTTCAGTCCATGAATAAAACAGCTTTCAGCACATGAATAGTTGGTTTACTAACTTACGATGTTGTAGCTTTGCAAAAAGAGCATGTTGCATGTAAAAGACTAAAGGAAACATCCTTATGAAATCACGAATAAATATATCAAAATGGAAATTTCAGTAATATAAAGAATCTTGAGCTTGTATATACGCAATTAAATTGACATAATAGAGAAGAAAGCGTACCTTCTGCAGAAAGATTAATGTTATTTTAACCATAAGTCCATAACTGGCATGGGCTTTCGCTACAAGGAAATTAAGAAAGCAAGCAGATATACAGTTAGATGGATGCTGCTTGCACAGAACTGGAAAATACATGGTATAAGAATGACAAATTATAATATAGATGGACGTCATAACACATTTTCTTTTTGAATGGTAATGAATAGAAAGGAATTCTGACACATAACAAAAGTAGTAACATCTAATGAAGAAAATTTTGGGACTTGGGTTAGATGCTGCTATTGAAATATGCTAGCCACATAATTGTCTCTATAACCATGCCAATTAGCATCAGAAACAAGGCCAACCATTTGAATGGCTAGTCATCTAAGAATGTAGTTGTTGTTGGCAAACCAGAATTTTGTTTGTGATAATCACTTGTACAATTGCATGAGAAGTACAAAAGATCAGTAAAAAAAGCTACATTATAACTAATAATCATATACTAAAGAACATCAGGCTTCCAATTTCTTGACATGATCTGATGATCATGTGCAAACCCAACTGTTAATTTAGGGAGATAGATATAACATTGCTGATGTGAAGCAAAGAAAATCAATAAATAAAAAGTTTATGCATCGGCAAATGTTTCGCAACATATAGATGGCAATTTTATGAAAGACAAAGGTCATACACATATTAGTTATACAAACTCTGAATTTTATTGTGTTTATTTCTATCATTATCATCAACAGTCAGCGAGTTATGTATAATTCACTTGGCTTAGTATTGTCCCATGAAACTTTTCAATGTGTACATATATTCATTATTATGGTAATATATATTCTGAAGGATATTAAACTATAGTTGGGAATTTAGAAGATCAGTTCAATGTGTTGGAAGGAACTGACAGCCAATCTGTAAATATGTTGATTGGCTTGGTTCAAATAGACTGTAGGACGGTGACATAATCTTATAACTTAAAGCATTTCCTGATATCATTAACATTCAGTCTGGGGTCTTTAGCAAAGATAATAAATCATAGGCATCTAAGCAATTAAGTTTGAAATGTTTGATAATTCACCTCCACGCAGCGTTATGCGCGCATCAACAAGAACACCTTACTAGGTTTCAATGAGCTGCCAAATTCTGGCATATATACTTGGTATACCTGCCCATGGAAGGTCATTTTGAGTATCATTGAGCACAATCTCCTAGTTGCAATTGCTTTGAAATCTGGAATAAAACACCAAGAGTAAGAAAGCGAAGGATAAATAGATGAACGAAGCACAAAAATCACATCTGCTTAATCCAAGAATGGGATGAAAAGAACAAAAGCAAAGAAAAAGACAGATAGAAAGGGGGTTGGGGGAAGAAGTTGTGACACGGTATCAAGAGGAATCGCGCTTGGACTATGATTCTAGATCAAATCCACAACCCAATCCACAGCCGATAATGGCAATCTAGGTTTGGCTGTAGGCAAATGGGGAAAAGAAGACGGAGGGAGTGTACCCGAACCACAAGGAATCACCCTCGGCCCACATTTATGGATCTCATCCGCCTCTGATGTTTACGGCCGAAAGAAGGAGACAGATAATATGGGCGCGAACTTTTGACAGAGGGGGAAAATATCGCGCAGCTAGAGAAAAAAAATGGGCGTGGGGATTTTGTCGGTTGGGGGGGAAGTGAGTGTTCGGCTGAAAAATAAGAGGGAATAGGAGGAAAATAGGGTTTTATAAATTTTAACAACAATGTATATTCGTCGGTGATTTTGTTGGTAATACCAACAAAAATTATCTGTCATTGAAGCCCTATTTTCTTGTAGTGGAGGAATAAAAACTTATCACAAATAAACGCCTCTTCTTTCCGACCCTAGGATCATTTGAAGGAGAACTCTTTAGTGATGAGGGATCAAGAGCTAGGTTTAATGAATTTGTCGCTTTGAAACTTGAAGGATGCAAGGAATCACTCAGTGAAGGCTTTTTGCATCACAAATGATCTGGGCGAGAGAGCAAAAAGAAGTTAGAAGAGGGATATTTATAACCCCTCACTGAAACGACAACTCAACGGGTGAAAAACTAGTCATTTTCGTCATTCGATCACTTGTCGGTCGATCGTCGGTCGACCAATCGATTGACCGCCCATGACCGCTGCTTTAATTACTCTGTTCGGTCGATCGACAGGTCGACTGAATGAGTCACGAGTTGAGCGATCCGCAATCCGGTCGACCGAAGCACCTTCTGCCAATTTTTGGCATTGGTCGGTCGACCGACGTAGCCCTCTGCCATTTTTTCGCCATCTTCGGTCGACCGACAGGTCGACCGATTGACTATTGCCATTTTGTGGCATCATTCGGTCGACCGATGAGGCTACTGTCCATTTTCAACACCATTCGATCGACCGATCGGTCGACCGAACTTGGGCTGGAAATTTTTATCTTAGCTTTCTCGTTTCACGCTTTGTTTTTCGGCTTTGTTCTTCAGCGTGCTTTAACTTTAAAAGGTTCTCCATGTTGTCCAAGTCATTTCTGGAGCACGCATTGGTCTGTTTTGGAGATCGATCGAAAGACATGAGGCTTGACTTATCTTTTATTGATCTTGCAATTTCATACTTCAAGAACTTGTTAAATAGGTTTGTTATCATCAAAATAGTCATAAAGGGAATAAAGCATGAAGGAAGAAACCTTCAGCCAACAATAAAGACTTTGAGCTTTCGGGGCGATCAAGTGGTCTGAGTAATTGTAGATAGTGTACCTCTTGTAGGATTATTTCCCTTGAGGTAGTAAGGGGGGTGTACCTTTCAAATTGGGTACCCAGGGCAAGGTGAGGACCTCGGGATTAGGTTGTAGCTCTATTTGCAGTGACTACGATTATCATTTTCTCCTGTTATGCTTCCTGTATTTTTTTATCTTTGATGTTGGCGTTAAGGTTTTACCAATCGATTCTCTTTGCTTTTTGCTGATCTTTTATTTTTATAAAGCCCGCTGCCTTTTTCTAAAATTCGGCCATGTCTTTAGGCTTGGCTAAGGCGATATGGTCGGCGAAAGGTATGAGTTTTAACCCGAGTTGGATGCAAAAAAGCTCGATCGCTGGATCAAGATTGGGGATGTCGGCCTCCATGGCCTAGAACCTGTTTAGGTATTCCCTTAGGGGCTCGTGCTACCCTTGTCTGACGTAGCGGAGGGCAGCTGTCGTCTTATGGTATACTCGTGAGGTGGTGAAACAATTGAGGAAGACGCGGGAGAGGTCTTCGAAAGAGTGGATGGAGCCTGGCGGGAGGGAGGTAAACCAAAGTATGGCGGTGTTCCCTAGAGCGCCGAGAAGACTCGACATAGTGCGGAGTGGGTTGCTCTATGATAAAGCATTGCGGTCCGAAACGATGTCAGGTGCAGGATGGGGTCGCCCGCACTGGTGTAGGGCGTTAGGGTGGTAGGCAACTTGCTCCTCGACGAGAGGCGGGTACCATGATGTGTTTGGCGTAGGGCCCTGCATCGAGGTGGGAAACTGTCTCGATCCCTTGAGCCTTTGAAGCTTCATCCTTTTTCGGTCGATGAGTGCTGGAGGCAAGGTTGTTAAACTCAAGAGTTTAAGTAAACTCGTGGAGCCTCCGTAAACTCGACTCGTAAACTCGGGAGTTTACCTGATATTAAAACAATATTAAAAAATATTATACTACAAAAATATAATATGAAAATCATAATTAAGACACAGTTCAACTCCCTAATAAAGCACATATAAAGATAAAATATAAGAGTACAAGTCTAATACATACATAATGAAGCATTCTAAGTCCATAATAAAGCACACACAATGACTCAAAGATAAAATATAAAAGTACAAGTTCAATCCATAATAATTATCATCAAATCAAGTTCATCCAAGTTTACCACGAGTTTGACCAAGTTTACTCACGAGTTTGACCGAGTTTGTGCGAGTTTACCCAGAAACAAGTTTGAGTGCGAGTTAGCTCGATTTTGATACCTGGGATCGTAAACTCGTCCGAGTTTATGAGTTAACTCGCGAGTTTGACAACACTGGCTGGAGGCCTCGTCTTGAAGGATAGAGATTGGTCCTCTCCTCTCTGAGTGGTAGGGCTCTCCATGCTTTGAGCAGCAACGTTCGCTTTCAGCTAGGGGTTGCCCCTAAGGCCGCGCTGGTGTATCGACATGTGCCGCTACATGTTGCTTTTGTGCTTCTAATTCATTTACCCACTGTCGGGGCTCTTAGGGGGGGGGGGGGGGGTACCGAACCTTCACTCCTCATTGTTTCAGTGTTACCAGGCTGTGGGCTATCGCCGCCGTCAGGTCATTGCCGTTGGCGTACGACGACCGTCATTTGGCTCCGGGTTCCAACCATTATGGGGGAGTTAAGCTTTACTTAGCCCTACAGTGGGCACCAGATGTTCCTGCCTGAGAGTCGGGATCTTTCGCTCCGGTTCGGCGTCTCTCCTTGTCAAGTTCAGCGCCAGCGGGGGGGGACCCTGCAAAAGACACTCTGACGCCCAAGTTAGGGTGACTCAAAGGTAGATATTTATGGAATTGGAACTTAGGGTTACCTGGGTGTGCCATGTTTATATATATTGCAGGTGGAGATGATCATGCTGCCCAGTAATCTTGCTAGGATTGTTGCCCAGAATGGATCGAGGCCAATCCCGGAGATGGCAGGCTTATGATGGTATACCCCTCGTGATGAGGAAGGACGTGAGAGTCCATGTATAACCGCATGGATTCCTCAGATAGGGCTGTTTGGCCTTGCGTGAGTCTGGCTCGAGGATGCAATTTGGGCGGAGCCCCCTGATGGGGCTGCATGATTTTGTTCGGGCGAAAAGTGGGACATTGTTGGGTCTAGTCTGATTGGGCCCAAAGATTCTAGTCCAGTTCACGAGTTAAGAAGGGAGAAGGAAAAAATAAGAGGGAAGAAAAAGAAAGATAAAGCCTAAACGGAGCACAAAGTTTCTAGATTAACCCCTTCAATAACGAGTTCAATGAAAGCTTTTTCAACTCCATCGAGGCATCGTTTTCAACTCCACCAGAGCACAAAGTTGCTTTTTATATTTTGCAAATTTTATTATTTTATTTTATTTTCATCGAGAATGAAGTTTCTATTTCTCAATACGTTCTACTTCAGACGTAATTTTTATTTTTTAAAAACCAAACAATCTCCGATTCTCTACTAATTAAATAACAGCCCAATCAACCAAATTCAAATTAAAATAGCTCAAATCCGGTCTGATCGGTCCGGTTCACTAGAGAGAATTGGAATTGTCTCGACCATCTTGCCGATAACACATATAACATATGTCGGTTGGGTTGAGTGTGATTAGGGCTGGCAACGGATTGGATACGATGCAGATACTGATTATCCGTATCCGCACCGCATCCCATATTCGCCCATCCATATCCGCATCGTATTCGCTACGGATGTGAATATGAATATCCATATCCGCATCGCTTTAAATATGGATATCCGCATCGCATTCGTATCCGCACCGTATTTAATAAAAAATATTAAAATAATATATTTAATTAAAAAAATTAATAAATTATCAATTCATTGATCCAAAATAAATATATAATATATTTCAAAATTCATCTTGACATAAAATTACCATAGAGCTCTTATATATATAAATAACTTATATGGGCAAAATAGTAATTCAGAGACGCGGATAGGGATACGATGTGGATCCATAGTAATATCCGTATCCGCACCATATCCGCTTAGATATAAGTTTTTTAAATTTGTATTCATATTCATATCCATTTTTATTTGCGAATATTGATCAGATACGGTGCGAATGCAATTTTTAGTTAGCGGATGCGGATAAAATTACCGCTCATAAGCGTGATCGACCGAGTCTTAGACAGCTAAATTGAGTAATCACGAGTGGACCAACCCAACAACAGACTCCTACTCTTCCTACCCTCTCGCGGTCGCAGTGGCAATGGAGAAGCGGACCGGCGAATGTCAACGAGAAGAGGAGAAGAACAACGACGACGGCGACGAGAAGAAGGGGAAGAAGACGGCGCTCATCACGATCCCCTCCTACCAAGAGGTCTTCGGAACCGCTGATTCCTCCTCCCCTAAACCCCACAACCCTTACCCTTCCTTCTCTCAAGCGTTCTCCTTCATCAAATCCTCCGAGTTCTACACGCCGCCGCCGCAGCCGCCACCTGATCCTCCTCCTCCTTCTACCCCTGCATTAGGCGTGCCCCCTTCTTCGGCGCCGCCCTCCTTAGACTCTTCTTGTTCGGCTTCGTCTTCCTATTCTTCGGCGAGTGCGTCGGTACAGAACCGCAACGCAATTCTCGTGAGCCATCGACAGGCGAGAGCTTTTCTCTTCCCTTTTTCGGAAGAAAAAATCTGATTTTTAGCTTTCCTTTCTATTTCAATACTGGATTTGGGAATTTTATTATACGTGCAGAAGGGGAATCCTTTGCTGAATCATATTAGGAATGTGAGATGGATGTTTGCGGACGTTGTTTGCGACTACTTGCTGGGGCAGACTTCTTGTGCTCTCTATATAAGGTAATACCTTTTTTTCCAATCATTTACGTTTTTGCCAATCTTCCTTCTTTATGTTTTCTATTATAGTTTATTAGGAAGTGCAGATTGCATGTTTCACCACCAGCTGGAGAAACTAGTGCTGATTTATATCACGTTGACATCTTAGCTTGTTTCCTAATTTCAAACCAGTGAAGTTTGGACCAGGTAGTTTATCACTTTATCGTATTATATCATTCATTCTAATATATCATAAACATCTTGTGTTTGATGCATATATGATACTATTTTTTCCCCCTTAACCTGCTTTGATTTATCTAAGTAGTTGTGGTTTGCGTACTGTGAAGTCTGTTCGTTTTACAAGATGTAGCTGTTTCTTTGTCTTGAAAGGTTGCTCATTGCATTTCCATAACTACCTCCTGTTTCTAATGTTTGCAGTCTCCGCTATCACCTGCTCCATCCGGACTACTTATATTATCGTATAAGAGAATTACAAAAGAACTTTAAGCTCCGCGTTGTTTTGTGCCATGTTGATGTGGTAAGATTGATTAATTTGAGTTTGTAACTTCTTTTTTGGTAATTGTGTCACCATATGCTTTCCGCTCACCTTATCTGTTTAGGAAGATGTCGTCAAACCTTTGCTTGAAGTCACTAGGACGGCAATGCTTCATGACTGCACCCTGCTTTGTGGATGGAGGTACTACCAATACACGATGTAGTGAAGTTTTGTGGTTGACATAGATTTAATTGTATAAAGTAGGCTGCTGGAGGTTACTTGGATATGAAATTTGATGCATTTTTGGCGGTTGTTTATATTTTGAATGTAAATGCAATCTCAGCAGTTATGCTACTTGTTATTTGTTTATTAATATATTACATAGACTTCAACTAGAATATTCTGCTTGATTTCATTGTGTAATTGCTGTGATATTGATGGATACAGTGATAAAATGTTAAATATCTTGAAAAATGATGGACTACAATGACTCCCCTTGCCACCCATTTTTCAATAGATTACAGATTCAGATAGTTTGTTTAAATGCTTTTTGAATATTTTAGCATCATATGATCATTGAATGCGTAATTACTTGTCATAGGCTCCTGTCCAGACTAATCCTTGGATTACTTGGACTATACAACTAGTAGACAGCTAATTGCTAGAAGGTGAAGCAGTTAAGCAGATAAAATACATATTGGCTTTATTGTTTCTTCAGTGAGGGGCAAAAATGGCTTTACTGTTTTACGAATATGATTATTCAAATTCTTTGATAACACATATGGTATCAGACTATCAGTAATTCAGTATCATAGGAAGACAGAATTCAATTTCTCAGAATATTTATCTTTATTCTCCTTTGGCGAATAAAGAGGCTTGATAAATTGTTCTTTTCTATTCACCAGTTTTTTAAGCTCTCCCCTTATATGACCATTATGGCATGTACTAGTTCTTGCTATGTTGATGCGGCAAATTATGTAGATCACAGTTAATGTTTGCTTTTTAAAAAACATCACATCATTTTTGTCACTCTTTTCTTATCTGCTTTCTTCTCAAATAGATAGAAGTAATACTTCTGGGCAAATGTTTTAGTTAACAGAGCAGGAGGAAAATTTCTATCCCATCTTCTCTTCATCATTTCTGAAAAGAATTGTCCATTCAACAAAAATTGTGAAAATTTTTGTTCAGGTGGCCATGATTTCACAATTTTCTCAAGGTATATGGATTCAGATTTTGGGAAGTATTGCCAAGGTTGCAAACATATGTAGTTTGCATAAATTTATAGTTAGATTTTTATGTAGTTCAGAAATAATTTTATTAATAGTCCTCTTTCAGTTGTATGTAGCTACACTTTTGAGTAGGAGAGATACAAATGAAGTGGAAGACTTGATGATTCTTCTTTTCAACTAACATTTTTGTTGTTGTCAAGCTTTGAAGAATGTGGTCGGTACCTGGAGACATTAAAAGTGTATGAAAACAAACCTTCTGACAACATTCGAGAGCAAACACATACTGACTATCTTTCACGGGTATTTGTCTGATCCAGATAATGTGATTGCATTTTTTTGACTTCCATGAATGTATTTAACTGTATATATATACACATCTCTATCTGGAGGTCTTCTGGGGTTAGGGATATGTTTAGCGCGGAATGTTTTTCTAACTTCTATGGCATGGAGAATCATATTAGTTTAATTTCTTAAGCCATGACACTATAAATTAGTTTTTTCTCTTTTTAATTCAATTGGTATTTATACTTTCTACGTTAATGTTGAAAAGCTAGCTGGTAAGGGCTAACATGAAGGCATTTAACTAGTTTAGTTGGTAAGAGCCTTCTTGCTGATAGTAAAGGCCTTGTAGTCGAATCTCATCTTC
Source organism: Canna indica (assembly GCA_034359265.1). Classification (NCBI taxonomy): domain Eukaryota; kingdom Viridiplantae; phylum Streptophyta; class Magnoliopsida; order Zingiberales; family Cannaceae; genus Canna; species Canna indica. Next base: position 22,234,963 of record CP136895.1, on the reverse strand, counting down.
ACCACTTACCCATTGCAAAAAGAAAAGTATGCATATGGTCAATTTTGCATGTTTATTTATTTAATTATTGTCGTGCAGCTAAATCATGCACTTACGAGCATTAGACACGTTAACAAGACGGATGTAGTGACACTTGGTTCAACTTTTGGGGTAAGCTTGAAACCTGATATGCTATTGTGGTATATCCTTTAATTTTCAAATTCTTTTCACTTAAATATGCTTTTTTGAAACAATTGCTCATTTATTTGCAACATTAGAAATTGGCCCTTTTCATGTGGCCAGTAGATGGGACAACCTGTAGTAGTTACGAGTACTTGCTTGATTCAAAAATATTACTTTTCAGTAAATCTTCATATGTGATGCAGTCTCTATCAGGTATTATGGATGCTTCCATGGAAGACTTGGCTCGTTGCCCTGGCATTGGTGAACGAAAGGTATGTATTAAATTAGACAGGGCAACAATTTTATTTGTACAACAATAATGACCAAGTGTCATGTTAATTATTCTGATGTTCATTTTCATACTCTAGTCAATACAAATAATAGTGGTAAAAATGGATTTTCACTGCAGATAACTATGGCTAGTCAAAGGTTTGAAAAACTAGAATGAGGTTGTTTTTCATCTTCATTATGTTTTAAATTTACTCTATAGTTTGACTAATTATTGATTTTAATCTGAACTAAATTGAGCAATTCACCTAAATGAAAATTCCTATTGCAAAAATGACAAAAACCAGAATTGTTTTTAGAAATGATCAAAACTGGAATCTATTTTCCAGTTCCCCTCAAATTGATCTTAAATGAATGGTTTCTCTCCGGCAATTGCTTATCCCTCTTCAAATAATTAGTCCATCATGGGCTGGTTCAAAATCTCATCACCAAACCCAACCACCATCTTAACTTTTCCCCTCCCTTGGACCCCACCATAACTTTTCGTTCTCACTCCCTCCCTTAAACCCCACATGACATTCTCCCTTCCCTCAATCGGTCTCCCTGTGTTTGTGTTCACTGTCTCTGACTGGCATTGAAGGCAATCAAGCATGTATGCTAGCTATTGGTTGCTCTAGCAGTCTATCTTCATTCATCATCTCCTTCTAATATCTTTAGGAGGTGAAGCTCCAATCTGCATGCACACTTAATGTTTTACCTTGTACAACATTCATACAAAAGCCGACGTAGCAAAGGCCTGACTTTCAATTTGCCAGCAACCAGTTTGACTCACAAAGCAGTCCCACTGGCAGTGGTTTGGTAAATTTTTGGTAGTGTTATACTGTATGTGCTTTGTGTTTTTTAATGCTGGTTTTTCTGTTTGACAAATTTAAATGACTATTGCAACTTTAATGTGTTATCCCAAGTTTGTTCGGGTTTTGTAAAAGAGAACCCTTGCTACGCTGTTCTATTACTGTAGTCGTTGCAAAAGGAGAGGGAAGACAAATAGAAGATGATTATTGCAAGAGAAGAAAGTAAATAGAAGACATTGTCAATAGTAGAGAAATGGAAGATGACATATTGTGACTATTTAGTTGTTTACTAAGTCTGCTAATTGAATTTGCTATACTATTACATGGATGATCCTTTATTCAATGGGCTATTTGACATTTTGAATTGAATTTGATAGTTCATATTATTGTTCAATCCAACAAGCTTCAAATTTGCTCCATGGTGGAATCACAATGTTGCCTCTGAACAATGGAGGTGTACCTTATATGAAAACTTTCATTTCATTGAATCTTCTATCATTGTCCACAATAGCCAAGTTACAAAAGTATTTTATCTTCAATAGTCAATCAAGTAGTAGTTGCATTGTACAATCAACCTAGGGGTGGCAATCCGTGTTGTGTCGTGTTTAAACGTGTCGTGTCTAAACGGTCACGGGTTGTAGAAGGCTAAACCCGAACACGATACGTTTATTAAACGTGTCAGAATATGCAAACCTGAACATGACCCTTTTATTCCCGGGTTGGCACGACACGACACACTTAATATGTTTAAGTAAACGTGTCTAAATGTGTACATGTGTATACACCTACGCGATACAACACGATAAACACAATTTCAATAGTAAACATAATGAAAGCTATTGAAATTAAAATTAATCACAGTAGAAAGAGTATTAATAACAAGACATATCCAACATCTGTAACTTTTTTACTTTTTAGTATATATATCCTTATAAATGGGTAAATGGATTAAATAGGTTCAATAACATGATTAATCATGTTTAGTTAAATGGGTTTAATCGTGTTTATACGGGTTACATGGGTTCAACTCGGATTAACACGATTATTTAATCATATTAATCCGGGTTGAACCCGTTTAATCAAAACACACGTTTAGCCTAACTCAAACTCGCGTAGCTCCGTGTCATGTCGTGTTAGAAACTGCCAGCCCTAAATCAACAAGGATGGAATCAATTTTCAACTTTTGACCTCAATGAAGAATTTGATTTATTCGAGGAAGAACTCACTAATGAAACAATTAGGGAGGAAGTTGAAGAGGGTGAAGAATTGCCATTCATAATGTTCTTTAATATTCATGTTAACGCGAGGGGTTTCCTATTTGTGGAAAGGGACATGGAACAATAAGCACAAATAAGTGAAGAGGCAGATAAGATGTTAGTAAACAATAAGTGTATGTGAAAGTTTACTGTTAAGTCACACATCTTAACAATTTGTTGGTCTCCAGGTTGGAGGAACCTAGATAGACATACATCCCACACTTATATCATGTTGCCTTAGACAATCTAACTGTTGGATTGCATTGCTTGTTTCTTATGCTTTTAAATTGTCATTCAATTCTCCAGGTAGAAGTTGAATTCCATCCTCATCATTGCAGGTGAAGCGCTTGTATGATACTTTTCACGAACCTTTCAGACGAGTTTCTGTTCGGCCCACTATTGCAGTTCCAGAAACCCTAGTTGAAGGCAAAAGTGCTGAAGAAACTAATACAGTGACAGATAATGCAGTTGAACCAGATAGACAAGGGCCGGAAGATCCTAAACCTCAAAAAGATGATAATGTTAGTGTTAGATCGGCCTTGAATGCTGCCTTTGCTAAGTATGCTGAAAGGGTCCGTAAACAGGACACAAAGGGTTCCTTACTTGAACAAGGAAAAGATTGCGGTAGCAAAGCATCAAAAGATAGACAGAATTGAGGCTTGGTTATCAAAAGCACAGCTGAGAAGATAAGCCACGATAAAGAAGATAAGCACGGCCTTCATTTATGTTGTAGTTGGAGATAAACTGATGATTTTTAATGGAAAAATTTCTCCATCTTTGATAGGTGGAAAGAGGGACTAATGTATTTGTCTTTTATTTTTTCCAAGTTTTCTCTCTCTTTTTTCCTCAATGTTATTGGAAAATATAGTAGCATATTTAGGTAGTGTTTGATTGGATGAAATAGATGAAAAATAAAATATTATTTTTTATGTTTTATTTATTTTCTTGTTCAGTTGCAACTTATAGACAATGAATAGGTGAACTCATAAGGAATAGATAAGGAATATTATTCCTCATACATGAGGAATACTATTTTTTACCTCAACCCAACGAATAATATTTTTCATCTATTTTTTATTCCTTATGATATTTTTCAATATTGTTTCAATATTTATAATATTACACAATAATATAAAAGTTAAATTATTAAATTAAATTTAATAATTATATATTATAAATAGATAATTATTATTTATTATCAAATATTTTTTAAATATTTTTTAAGATTTAATTAATTTTTATGAAAATAAAATAAATAGTATTATTATTATTATTATTATTTTAAATTAATAAATTATTTTACATTAATCTTTATTTTTACTATGTTGCCATTAATTATAATATATAATAATAATTATTATATTTTTAGGATAATATTTTAGTTATTTTTCTTTTTATTCATTGTTTAATTCTAATATCAACCAAATAAGGTAATATTATTCATTGTTTATTTCATTCATTATCTATTCCTATTTCTTGTCTATTTTTATTTTTTATGATTTCATTCCATCCAATCAAATGCTACCTTAAAGATTGCTGGATCGATCTATTTTTTTTCGAATTGCTTACTATCCCTTTTTTTCACATCAGTTTGTAGATTTAGACTATTAATCATTTTTGGCATAAAAAAATGATGATAAGGCGCACACACAAAACAACGGAAAAAAGTAATTAACTCTAATTATTCAGTTAAAATAGTTCTCTGGTCCAGAGGTTTCAATGCTCTTTGTTTTGATGATAACAAATAAATGTCTAATATTTTTATTGAGTTTTTATTTTAGTTTTGAGTAAGATATGCGCGTCAAATTTGTCTTGAAAACTTAAAAATTCTAAAAAGGTCAAGAATAGCGATACCAAAAAGAGGTGTGCATGAAAGTGGATTTAGGGTATGTTGGTTTCGTATAAATTTAAGGTACAATACTAGTCCAGTGTTCATTTGCAAAAAGATAATATGGACGAGATAACTTTAAGATCTTGGGACAGTACACCAAGTCATTTCCTTGTAACAAGGGCCTGTTACAGTCTTACTTGGGTACATGACTTAAAATGACAATATTAACTTGGGAAAATACCTAAATATAGTATGTACTTTGGACTTTTTTTCAATTGTGGCCCGTAGTTTACTTTGTCTCAATTGTGTACACGTATTAAAACATTTGTTTCAATTGTGGCTTGCCGTTTAATTTCCGTCGGACGCTCCGTTAACTAATGACGTGGCATGCTGACATATATAAAAAAATATTTTTTATTATGTTATTAACCCAATCGCCACGTGTTATTAATATTGGGTCCCATTTTTTTTATATTAAAGAGTGGGTCCCATCTTTTTAATATTATAGAGTGGTCTCTCTCTCTCTCTCTCTCTCTCTCTCTCTCTCTCTCTCTCTCTCTCTCTCTCTCTCACATACTGCCCCACCATCTTCTTCTTCCGTCATCATCTCCTCCGCCACCACCTCCTTCTTCTTTTTCTTCTCTCTCGCCAACCCGCCATAGCCACCTGTACCCGACCACCTCTCTCTCTCTCCCTCTCTCTCAACTGAAAAGATTCGACTTTGTGACCGTCGACAATCTCCTTCAAACGTCAGTAACCTACGCATTAGAAACCATGGCGGCGACAGAGCACTGGAATCCGGCATCGTGGGCACTTCTCGAAGCTGGACAAATCGAAGGTCGCCGAGAGAGGGCCGACATAGAACTTGAGGTCGTCTCCATTCCGCACCACCACGTTTACCCCAAACCAAAACCAGAGCACCTGCATGTTGACGCCTTGCAGGTTGGTCAGCGATCCGGCACCCACCGTACCCGTGACCTTCTTCTTGTACCTCAGCAGGTAGCTCCTGGCAACCTTGAACTCGAACTCGCACTCACCGCTCAGGTACACCTCAAAGCTACCGTCTTGGTGCAACAGATAGCTCTGTGCGCCCTTGGGGAGCGGATGTTGTCGCTTGGTGGGTCCTTCACTCTTCACCAAGCCTGCTCCAAAGTTGTCCCTGTGATTGCTCGATACAGAATCGATCCCTGCAAGAGATAACACTAGTGCAGGTCCGGCGGTGCAAGGCGCGAGCGACGAGGGAGAAGTTCGCCCTCAAGTTTGTCGAGAAGCGCTTGCTCGCCGACACCGTCGATCGTGAGTGAGGGAGCAAACCAAGCTATCAGGGGAGGAACGAAGGATACGACGCCGACGACTAGCTGTCCTGAGACGAACGATGGAGAAGGGGTGGCCGGGTGTAGGTGGCTGTGGCGGGTTGGTGAGAGAGAAGAAGAAGAAGAAAGTGGTGGTGGAGGAGATGACGACGGAAGAAGAAGATGGTGGGGCAGTGAGAGAGAGAGAGAGAGAGAGAGAGAGAGAGAGAGGAGGGGTGGGATAATTCTATAATATTAAAAAGATGAGACCCACTCTTTAATATAAAAAAGTGGGACCCAATATTAATAACACGTGACGATTGGATTAATAACATAATAAAAAATAGTTTTTTATACATGTCAGCATGCCACATCATCGGCTTAACGGAGCGTCCGACGAAAATTAAACGACAGACCATAATTGAAACAAATGTCTTAGTACGTGTACACAATTGAGACAAAGTAAACTACGGGCCACAATTGAGAAAAAAATCCAAAGTACAGGCTATATTTAGGTATTTTTCCCTATTAACTTTGATATCTTTAATCCCTATTTTTCATCTTAATATATCCCCGTGCTGCACAATAACACGACGAGAGAGGCCTCCTTCTCCTGCGCCATATAGTAATACGTGAGTTCTCTCAACTGCGGAAGCCTTCTTCTCCCCTGCGCAATCGACGACGTCGAGCCAAGGATGTCGTAGCCTCTGTGGCATAGAGTGGATGTCTTTGATAACGATCTTCAATGTTGTCGCGACCTCCCTAGAGGCCGTGTCATCGACGAACCATGATATCAATGATGTCACTACCTTTCGAGGCCGCAGTTCATTGACGACGCGACCTCTAAGAGGCCGCAGGTTGAAGACGCGGCCTCCAGGGAGGCAGTGACATCGTTGAACCACGTCGTCAATGATGTCGTGGCCTCCTTGGAGGTTGTGTCGTTAATGTTGTCGTGGCCTCAAAAGGTCGCGGCATCGATGAACGTGTCCAGGTAGCATTATTAACAAGTTGGCCTTCATGCCACGACATCGTCGACAACGACCTCCAGGCCACAGCATCGTCGACGATTGCCTCCAGGCCGCGGCATCATCGACGATTGCCTCCAGGCCGCGGCACTGTCGACGATGGCTTCCAGGCCGCGACATCATCGACGACGACCTCTAGGCCGCGACATCGTCGACGACGACCTCTAGGTCGTGACATCGTTGAGGACGGCCTAGAGGCAATTTCTATTGCTGCCATGATTTGATCATTGGGTATGGATTGGACTAGTACCTTTGGGTCCGGTTGGATTAGGCCCAGAGCGCCCACATTCATGAACGAAACTCAAGTCAAGCAATAGGGCTTAGCCCGGGGGCTCCACCCGACTGAACAAGGATACTTACATCCTCATTAAGTACGAGGAATTCAACAATAACGAGCCTGACATCTCTGGGATCAGCCTCAACCCATTCTAAGCAACATCCCTACGATATTATCGAGTGACATCTTTGCTAGACATCCCTCATCCTGCAGTATATACATACACGATGCCCCTCGGATACCCTAGATTTCAATTTCTATTACCTCCATCTTGAATACATTCTTACTTGAGCATCAGAGTATCTTTTGCAGCCCCCCACCCGGAGTTGCACTTGACCAGGAGATGCGCGGACCGCACCGCTCCGACTTCACGCAATAACATTTGACGCCCACCATGTGTCACGTGACCGGCCAGGGTATACATGCCTATACCCCGCAGCCTAACCCATGCACATGACATCTCAACAACAAAATATAACGGAAAGAAGTAAACGAGTTGTATTTCAAAAGAAAAACCAAACCAGTTTTCATAAAAGCAGTAAAGTTTTTATCAAAGGTTCAAATACGAAAAGAAGCAAAATAGATGAAACAAAGAGCAACAGTTCTCTTAACAATAATATCTGAAATAAAACATGAATGTCCCCACGGGACTACAACTCCAAAACACCAAATCACAAGTGCATGACAAACTACTACAGACTCGACTACGACCCCTAACTAGGACTGCTATGAGATCAATGTAGCTCCTCCGCCCTCTAGCCGCGCCAAGTGCTCCAGCCCACCTCATTGGTCAAGCTCTGCAAAACAAAAGCAATGACAATAGGTGAGTTCAAAGAACTCAGTGAGCGATTCTACCAACCCCCACGAAAAACCAAACACATATATGATGCATAAAGTAAAACTCCTGACTCAAGTATGAGAGGTCACAAGGGAGTGACCAGCTAACAGGCCATCTGGCCACCACATGCCCGAAGGCAACCAACACCCAAACGGTGAAGATCAACAGGCCTAAGCTTATCATGCCCTAAGGCAACAAAACATACTAGGATAATCGGGAAGGCCCTCCGAACTTATCCTAATATAAGAAACTCGGGAGCAAACAAGATTGGCCCATCCGAACTTGCTCCACGAGACGCGTAGGAACAATCGGGAATCACCCATCCAAACTTGCCCCTTTAAGATATCATAGGAATAATTGGGATTTGCCCGTCCGAACTTATTCCTTAAAAACACCTTGGGAATAACTGGGATAGGCCTCCGAACTTATTCCACGAGGTCAAACTGGAATAATTGGGATTTGCCCATCCAAACTTGTTCCAATAAATAACGTAGGAATAATTGGGATTCGCCCATCCGAACTTATTCCTTTAAATATAGAATCTTGGGAACAATTGAGATTTGCCCGTCCGAATTTGTTCCACAAAATGCGCAAGAACAAATGAGATTTGCCCATCCGAACTTGTTCCACAGGGTGGGAATTAGTCATCCAACCTTCCGGGCCTAGCTCGCAATTCGGCTCCTTAACGAGCCTCTCCGCCATTCATAAAGATATGGTGCATCATGACCTAAGTCAAGTTCTCCTACGGTGTCTTAGGGGTGTCCTTATTGGGAAGTGTCTCAACACTCCAATACTCAACTCCAATATAGACCCGTAATGTCATAACCCGTGAGATTTTATTTCATGCATAACTTTATTTGTTGGTTCATAACAGATTATGCTGCCCCTTTTTAATTTTAATCATGCAATTAAAATTATAATCACCAAGATTAGGGTTTTGTTTTAGGATTTTATTTTAGCTTACTGTTGTGTCTGATACTGATGTATTTAACCTGAATCTGGTCTCCAGAGTGTGTCCTATATTTCCAAACTATATTTTCTGGTCAAAACGATAGGTTGCACGACTATATTCAGAAATCTATTCACATCACAACAGAGATATCAAAATCAGCACAAATTTGACAATTCAGCATGAATTTCCAGCAACATTGAATCTTCAGCATAGCATGAAATAAATTCAAAATTTACAGAAATTAGATCATTAATTATCATCAAAACAGAATACTAATCCTGAGATAAATCTCACAACTTTCATAATTATTAAACAATGCTAACAAACATCAACAATATCTTTAAACAAGAAACAAACATCATGATCAAGAACTCATCTCAAGAACACTCATGGCATCATTATCAAAATCCTAATTTTGTAAAGCATGAGTTCTATCAAAAAATCACAGATTAATTACAAGACATGCTTTGACATATAGGAATCCAAATTGATAACCAATATAAGGCATGAATCTCAAGAACACCAAGAACCCTCACTTAGGCATTTCATCGAACACTTGGAGGGCACCCCTTTTCTCCACCTTGGCCGAGCACCCATAGGATCATCCTAGGATTGCCGAGCCCCATAGGGGAGGGTTTAGGGCATCCTCAAGCACGACACACAAAAGAATGATGAGAATTCGAGAGATCGTCGGAAAATAAATCAAGAACATCTTTGCCTTCAAGAATGACTTCAAGAATTCGAAGAAATCCGAGAAGAAGGAGGGGTAAAACCACTCACCTTGATTAGGAAGAAAAAATAGAGAGGAACTTCCAAGCGGCGGGCTCCGAATCCGGCCTCAAGGGGGCGGTGGCTCCAAGATCAAGAAGAAAGAGGCATCGGCTTCAAGAAGGCTTGGCTTCCAAGAGAGGGGAAAGAAGAGGGGGAGGGCTTGACGGCTCCAAGGATGAGGAAGAGGGGAGAGGGGCGACTGGCTGGCGGCTGCTCCTCTCTTCAAGATACTTGTGCAGCTCCAATGGGGAGCCGAAAGCTAAAGGGGAGGAGGTTTTATACTCCCTCCTCAACCCTAACTCCACTAAACCCTTTAGCAAACCCGCATCCACCTCAAGCCGAACCCGAACCCGCTAACCCGATTAAACTTAATTAAACCCACACTAACCCCATGCTTCACATAAACACCGCATGCGACATAATTTAATAATCACGCACATGAAACAACACAATTAATTAAATTTAGCTAATCAAGAAATAATCCGCATAAACCAAACTCCTACTTACCCGAGCTCGCAAGCTCGCACCGGACCACGAGTCAACTCGGCTTGACCTCGAACTAGCCCGCTAGACAGATCATGAAACAATAGAGGAAAAAAAATCTAGGATATCACACCGTGAGGCCGAGTAAATCTTACCTGCTTCACAATGGTTGGTACCCGGAGTCAGGCGAACGCCGCCGCACGCAAGCAACACCCTAGCGGCGACGTCCCCTTGCTACCTAGAGACGCTGAAATAGTGAGGAGTGACGCTCCGACACCAGTCAACCTCTCACCTGAAGAATCCCAACGTCTGATAAACGACCTTCAGACGGAGAACCAGCGATTAGCAGCACAAGTCGAGATGCTGACGCGGTCCCGAGAACAACTCCCGACTGAGCACGAGCGTCACCGCTCAAAACGCAATGAAGACAACCAGTTGGAGAACTCCGGGAGGCCGACCTCAGTTTTTCTAGATGAAGCCTCCCGCACACATCATTAGAGAAGAGAGGAGAACACCAAGGCTACACAAGCCACTCCTCCTACTGACGATTCAGGGCCCTTTGCCGAGCACATCATGGAAATCCGTCTCCCGTACAACTTCAAGATGCCAACCACCCTACATCCATACGACGACACATGTGACCTAATCCTAACGATGTTCAGGTCCATGATGCTGCTTAATGGAGCAACCGATCCCATCCTCTGTCGAGTCTTTCTGGCCTTTTTGGAGAAGGCCGCACTGCTGTGGTTCTCTTTCTTTCCACCAGGGTTCATACACACCTTCTAAGAGCTCTCTCGTGCCTTCCCCAACCAGTTCTCCTCGTTTCAAATCTACTCCAAGATCGAGGATGCACTCCATTATATCAAGTGGGGGCAACACGAGTCCTTGAGACCCTACATAAAGAGATTCCAGACCACAACCATGGAGATCTTGAATCTTGACGAGTTTTGAGAGAAGGTCATGAACCACATAAAGACGGAAGAATACCGAGAAAGGCTGATCGGCAGAACACCAAGAACACCGTCGAGGGCAAAGAAGACCAAGAAATTCGACAGAAAGGGCGAAGACAAAGACCGTCACGACCAAGATCACAACAGAAGCGGAAGGTCACCCTCTCGGCCTATTCCCAGGTTCGACGAGTACACTCCTCTCAACACCAAACGATAGACCATCCTTAGGAGATCTATCACCTACAGGTGCTTAGACCTCCCAGCAGAACGAAGAAGCTGAAACCTTCGTATAACATCGACAAAAGAAAAAGGTGCAAGTTACATCGGACCTACAGACAAACCATCGAGGAGTGTGTGGTGCTTCGGGATCAAATTGAGCGCTTGATCAGAGAAGGCGGCCTCGACCATTACGTCCGCTGCAGACAAAGCCGCAGACGAGATCGAAGAACTACGACCACCAGCGTCGAAGTCGAAACAAGACATTGCCACCATAAGCAATTGCAACGATTGTAGAGCCAAGCAACTAAACACTAAAATTCAATGATTGTCAAGGGCAAAGAAGACCAAGAAACCCGACAGAAAGGGCGAAGACAAAGACCGTCACGACCAGGATCACAGTAGAAGCGGAAGGTCGCCCTCTCGGCCTATTCCCAGGTTCGACGAGTACACTCCTCTCAACACCAAACGATAAACCATCCTTAGGAGATCTATCACCTATAGGTGCTTAGACCTCCCAGCAGAATGAAGAAGCTGAAACCTTCGTCTAACGTCGACAAAAGAAAAAGGTGCGGGTTACATCAGACCTACAGACAAACCATCGAGGAGTGTGTGGTGCTTCAGATCAAATTGAGCGCTTGATCAGAGAAGGCGGCCTCGACCATTACGTCTGCTGTAGACGAAGTCGCAGACGAGATCGAAGAACTACGACCACCAGAGTCGAAGTCGAAAGAAGACACTGCCACCACAAGCAATCGCAACGATTGTAGAGCCAAGCAACTAAACACTATAATTCAACGATTGTCAAGGGCAAAGAAGACCAAGAAACCCGACAGAAAGGGCAAAGACAAAGACCGTCATGACCAGGATCACAGCAGAAGCGGAAGGTCGCCCTCTCGGCCTATTCCCAAGTTCGAAACTCCTCTCAACACCAAACGATAGACCATCCTTAGGAGATTTATCACCTACAGTTGCTTAGACCTCCCAGCAGAACGAAGAAGCTGAAACCTTTGTCTAACGTCGACAAAAGCAAAAGGTGTGAGTTACATCGGACCTACAGACAAACCATCGAGGAGTGTGTGGTGCTTCGGGATCAAATCGAGGCGGCCTCGACCATTACATCCGCTGCAGACGAAGCTGCAGAGGAGATCGAAGAACTACGACCACCAACGTCGAAGTCGAAAGAGGACACCGCCACCACAAGCAATCACAACGATTGTAGAGCCAAGCAGCTAAACACTAAAATTCATGGAGTCATCAACTACATACCAGGAGAATTCACCGGAGGAGGCGAGACAAGCTCGGCTAGAAAGGAATCACTCCAAGCCATAATGGCAATCGACGACGCACCCCATCCACAAAGGCCACTAGGGGTGAGCATCGGTCGGTTCTGTAAATTAACCGAAATTACCAAACAAAACTAAATAAATATATACTATTAGAATTCAAATTGTAGACCTGTCAAACACCTGTGTAACACATTACCCACTTCAGCCATGATTATTATTTGTTAGTACCTCTTAGTATGTTCATTATATTTATAATTATAAATTGAAACAATAAACACAACATTGCTAAGATTCGAACCTTGGCACTATATATGGTAGCATGTGTGAACTTAACCAATTTGGCAGATAAATCTATGCAATATGTTATTATATTTTTTTATACTTAATATAGAATTCAGTTAATTCAGTAAATTAATCGAACCGAACCGAAAACCGAAATCTTAAATTTTCTTTAACTGAAAACCAAATCGAAATTAATTCGATAAAATTCAGTTTGGTTAAATCGGTTTCGGTTCGGTTTCGGTGAATCGAAGAATCTTGCTCACCCCTAAAGGCCACACACGCCTACCCCGATAATATCTTTCTATAAAATTGATTTCTCGGGGGTTGACAAAAATTTGCATGACCTTATTGTTATCTTCGTAATCGTTGGTGATTTTCTTGGCATGAAAGTTTTTATAGGCTAGGAGAGCTTAGCCGGCGTCATGTTCTATCCAACACTCGAGAAGATCACCTCAGCGAAACCTCACTCCACCACTGGAGCCGTGCTGGACCAAGAGACGCGGAGGTTTGCAGCACCTCCGACTCCAAGCAAGAACATCACCTATCCTATCTTATTTAGTGAAGTAAAAAGGATTTTTTCGGTGGGGATTCAGAAAGATTACGGAGTGTTTTATAGGTAGAAAATGAGAAATGAAAATAGAATTGGAATATTACCGAGCTACTCTCCGAACTAACTATTTTACCGTTGTTGGAATGGTTATATTGATTTGAAAAATAAATTTGACATAATTATCCTTAGTATATAATTATTTTAGGGGGTAAAATGAGAAAAATACTAAAAAAAGCCTAGGCCTCCAACAATTGGCGCATTATGCTATGGACCATCGAGAGTTGGGTTTGGTGCGTTCCAAGGCGCGAGCAACAGTCGGCAAAGGAAGATAACTGAGCATGGGATATGAATAAATCATCAAGTTCAAGTTGTGTCGGGCACAGCCTACATTGGACCAACCCAAGCATATTTCCACCTCTAATTCCAAACTATTGCTTGCACTGGTCTAGTTTAAATAAGACTCAAATTTAATTTAACTACTCGTCGTAGAGGTATTAACAAAAACCAAAAACTCAATTCAATTCCTCAAATAAACTCCACGTTAAAAGTTATGGTCGATTTTTCTAACCTGAATTAATTTGAGGATGAATTTTGAATTTTTATTTAGACACTCCAAAATATTTGACTAGTTCTAGTATTACAATTTTTCATGTCTTACTTGAATTAGGTTTTTACTGATAATGTTTATAAATTATGTTTACTGATTAAGTGTTCCACCAGTTAGATTAGAGTACCATTAGAGATCAAGAAATCAAATATTGACTTAGATTAATGGAGTTAATAAGTAGACTGATTATATTCCACTACTAACAATATTTGAACAATTCTTAATTTTTATCACTTATTTGACTATTTAGGTTTCGATGAAAATTATAGAAACAAGAAAATTGCTAAAAGAATTTGTGATTTCTGAACGTACGTTGTTTATTTATGTATTATATATTTCTCACTCGAAGAAAATAAAAAAAATTATTGTATGTCTGGTAAAGCTGTCAAATTATAATTGCAAATAAATGAATATATAGACTAATCTTTTCATCTTATTTTATTATATAATTGAGAAATTTATAATTTTATTTGCTTAAATTTATAAGATATAATCCAAAACTCAACCCAAAAATCAAACAAAATCAAACCAATATGAAAAATCCAAAAATCAAATGATCCAAATCGGGATTAAAACCCTATCTACGACGTGTAGAAGATGTCGGCGTCGACTGAGGAGATCTGAACGACGATCGGCGGTGCTTGAGCTGCAATGAAGCAGGCGACCAATGGTAGCAACCGTCCAATGGAGGAGATCGAAAGGCCCCTGGCAATCCGGCTTCTGGCGATCGACGGTGCGGCCAAATGCGAGCAGCTCATGGCGATCGATCGACGACGTGGGTACAGGTGACCTGGCGCGGCCAAAAAGGCTACCGGATCCGGGAGAGAAGAAGAAGGATGCAGCAGTTCCAAAAGTGTACTCTCCGACAGCCTCAAATGAAGAAATTATAGATGTGATGAAATCAGGTATGAACAACCTCAAATCTAGTGAAAGTAGGAGTAATTTTGTTGCTGTTTGTAATCCGCTTTTTATTTCGAATGATGATGGATTGAATGTTGATAAAATTGTAGGGAATAAGGAGGGTAATCTTGTTAAAATTACGGGGAATAAGGAGGGTAATGTTGATAAAATTGTGGGGAATAAGGAGGTTAAGCAAATTAATTCAAGAGCTAATCTCTTCAAGGAGGCTACTATGATTGGTAATATGTTGGAGAGCGAAGAAGTGAATGACAGGGCCAGATTCAGTCAGGGCACATCAGGGAATGAGAAAATACTGTGATGAATGCAGGCAGTCGCAGTAAGGGTAAAACTAATGATAATGCAGTGTTGAATGCAGGCAATAGCAGCAAGGGCAAATGTAATGCTGAGGAAGAGAGTAGAAATAAACATCAAAGTTCATGGGCAGCACTTGGCAGGGAAGGAAAAAATATCTGAGACAGAAGATAAAGAGAATGAGAATGTAAACACTAACAATGGAGGTATGCCATAAACTTGGGCGAGGTTGTTCAGATTAACCAGAAATGAAGAGAGTTGGAGATCGTCTAGTGATCTTGCAAAAAAAATTAAGAAGATCCAGCAAAATACTAAAGGGAAAGTGGTGATTGGAGAAAGTGATATGGAGGAGGCAAGAAAAGAATGCAAACTAGTTTTATACGATAAATTCTTCGGAAGAACTCCTCTGGAATTGGTGAAAAATATTATGCCGAAGATCTGGAAAATAAAATCAGAATGTAATGTTGTTGATCTATCAGCTAGTTTCTTCGCATTTAAATTCTCCAATGAGGAAGATTATTGGGAAGTTTTTTCAGGTGGACCGTGGTTCTTAAGAGGCCAGACACTCTCCTTAATTTCTTGGAGGGAAAATTTTCAGCCTCTTAAGGAATCAATAGAAGTAGTCACAGTTTGGATTCAATTCCCGGGATTACTGTTTGAATATTTGCATGAAAATATAATACCACAGTTAGTTGTAGTAATTGGAAGACCCTTGAAAATTGATGAATACACATTATCAGGAACTAGAGGCAAATTTGTCAGGGTATGTGTGTTGTTGGATGTAAGGAAACCTATTGAGCAGAACTTCTGGATTGAAACAAAAACATGCAATTTCTTTTAGAGTGTGGCTTATGCGAACCTCCCACTAATATGCTTTAAGTGTGGGAAGGTTGGACACCTAGAAGGAAATTGCAAATATGAAGTGGCAGAGAAGGAAGTGAAGGAAAGAAAGCAAATTGGAAAAGCAGAGAAAATTATTAACAATGAGGAGAAATTGCTAGGGCCCTAGGTGCAGGTGCAAAGGAAGAAAAGGGGAGTTATCAAGCAAACATATGCAGGAAATGCACAGGAGAAGAACTCTTTCATGATCTTAAATAATTCAATTGCTGAAGAATATAAGATAGACTATGATAAAGGGAATTGCAATACAAATGTCAATGAAAGAAAAGATATGAAAATAGATGTTGAAATTTCAAAGAATTATAGTTTCGAGAGAAGGAAGAGAAGTAGTAGTGTGAACTGTGGGAAAGATATGTGTTTTGTGGAGAAGGTGGTGGTAGAAAAAGAAAATAGGAGTAACAAAAAAATTGAAGAGATGAATGTCATAAAGGGAGCAAAAAGGATGAGGAAATGACAGCAGAGGAGTTTATTTTCAATGCAAAAAAAGACTCGATTTCAAAGGAGAAGCAAGTTAGTGTTGGAGAAGATAAGAGGATGACATGAAGATTTTAGTTGAAAACATGGCAAAATCTTTTGAGAAAATTTTGAACAATGAACATGCAAAAGAGGATTTTTGGGAGATGGATATTGATCCAGAAAAGAGCAGAATAAAAACTAAGAAGGGACCTAAAGAAAGGAGAAGTTTGAAGAGTTCAAAAAATCTGTTTAGTATTCCCGTGCAATACAAAAATATTAGACCAAAGAGAAGAAGATTTTCGAAAGAAACTAGTATGTTGAAGGATGTTGATGATCCTTTGAGTATGGGTGGGGGCAGGAGGTGGAGAAAATATGTACACAATGAAAATTGTTTTTTGGAATATTAGAAGAGTAATAAAAAAATGCTATTGAATACTTGTGGTCAATAGTGAACCCAAAGAAGATTTATATTGTGATTTTGTTAGAAACTCATTTGGAGAAAGAAAATGCAGAGTTATTTTTGAAAAAATACAATAGAAATTAGGAGAATGCAGTGGTTCTTGGAACTGGTAAGGCAGGTGGAATTATGGTGTTGTGGAGGAAAAGTACAATGGATGTGAAAGTGATGTTCAAAAATAGTCAATCTATTAATTATTTAATCAGATTGTGCAATGAGAAAATGTGTTTCTTAAAAGGAATATATGCTAGCAATAACATCAGAATAAGAGAAAGTTTATGGAAGTTGTTAGGAGAATTAGACTTATCAGAGCTGCCTTGGATTGTGCTGGATGACTTGAATTGCATAATGGAAGCAAATGAAAAAAAGAGGGGGAAAGCAGTATGTGATTAACAAGTCAGTGAAGGATTTCAAAGAGTTTATAGATAAGGCAAGTCTTATTGATGCTGGATTCAAGGGATCATCATTCACTTGGTCTAACAACAGGAAAGGTCATGAGTTGATTATGGCAAGGCTAGAGTTTTGATGAATGCTTGTTGGCTGAACTGGAATTATGTGATAGAGGTGGAACATCTACAAAGGATAGACTATGATCATAGGCCTTTGTTAGTAAGATGTGGAAAAGAAGAAGAAGGAAAATAAAAAATAGAAGTTTTATGTTTAAAATTTTTTGGTTAGAATACCCAGAAATGAGAGAGGTGGTGAAGAAGGATTGGAATGTAGCAAAAAATAAGCCTGATGTTTTTATAAAAGATTAATCAATTTGCTGGAACAGTTAAAAAGGTGGAATAATGATTTTATGGGTAATCTGAAAACAAAGTTAAAGGAAACTTTAAATAAGGTGAAAGTATTGAAAGAGAAAGAGGCTAAAGGAAGCATATCAGAGGAGGAATTGATGAACTTGAGTATTCAGTCAAAAAAAGTGATGGCAATCAATAAACTAAAATTCAGATTAAGTGGTGGACTAAGTCGAGAAAAAAATAGATAGAAGGATGAGACAGAAACACTAAGTATTTTCACAATGTGGTTAAAATGAAAAGGAGAAAAGGTTGGGTTCAGCAGTTAGAAGTAAATAAAAGGATTGTTGAAGACAGTAAAGAGATGGAAGATAACTTTGCAAGGTGGTATGCAAATTTTTGGAGGGAAAAGGAAACTATACAGAAAAATTCTGATGTTTTTGCCTACATTGAAGCAGGAATTCATCATAGAGGAAATATGGATAGCCACAAATGGGCTAGGAAGAGGGAAGAGTCTAGGGGTAGATGGATACATTTTAGAGTTCTATCTACATTGCTAGGAGATTGTGAAGAATTCTCTGAAAGCAAATTTTGATTACATTCATAAAGGGATGGAGATACCAGAATCCTGAAAGGAGACTATGTTAATAATGATATCTAAGGTAGCATCTCCAAGGAGAATTGAGGAATTTAGACCTATTGCCTTATGCACTGTGGTGTATAAAATTTTTGCAAAACTGTTAGCAAACAGAATAAGGTCATTTTTAGGGAAAATAATTGGTAAGGAACAAGAAGCATTCATTCCCATGAGAAGTATGTATGACAATATAATGGTTGTTAATGAAGATGTAAACACATTTTACAATTCCAAGATAGCAGCACCCATTATAATTGTAAAGATGGACTTAGTGAAGGCTTATTATAGGGCTGACAGAAAGGTAATTTACAGTACAATGAAAATGATGAGCTTCCCAGATGAATTCATTGGTTGGGTTAGAAGTGGAATAGAAGGAGTAAGTTTTTCTTGTAAGATAAATGGGGAGAAGTCTACAAATTTTACAAGTTATAGGGGTTTAAGGGAAGGTGATCCTTTGTCTCCCTATTTATTTATTATCATGGAACAAATTATGTCAATTCTCATGAAGAGTACGTGGAACAAAAGAAGATTGCATCTTTCAAACATGGAGATGTAGTGCTGAGTCATATACTGTTTGCAGATGACATAATATTTTTCATCAAAGGCAACAAGAGATCATGTAAATACTTTATAGAAATGTTGATGATTTATTGTCAGATTACAAATCAGAAGATTAACATGAATAAATTGTTGGGTGAAATAGCCACACTAGAGGGAGGGTGAATAGTGTGTTTACTAATCAATTAGCCTAAATCCGATTTTAATCGTTTCTTTGGTTACTTTAGGCAAATTATAATTCGACGACTAAATGCGGAAGCGATAAATGATAAAGCAATTAAAACAAACAAGATACCAATGCAAACACAAGAATTTATAATGGTTCGGCCCCAATGCCTACTCCACTACCTAAGCATCCCGCTTAGGATTTCCAAACTAACTTTACTAGATTTTCTTGTTTTCTTTACAATGAGGATGATTTCACCGGAGAGTCTACGCTCTCACACCGAAGGTACTTCCACACCCGGAAGTCTCCGCCTTCCTACCGAGAGCACTCTCCCACCTCAATCCTAAGGACAACAAGAATTAATCCTAGTAAACTAAGTTTACAATGGTGGGTTTAAGCCTTAACACCAAGGCAACCACCAACTCAATCAAACCTAGCAATCTAGGTTTACACACTTGATGTACAATCAAAATAAACAATAAAATACAATAACAATTGGAGTAATAAATCAATCAAACTATACTTAGCTCCAAAAGACACTCTCTATTCCTCTTGATGCCTTGAGATGATGAATGAATAAATCTTGAAGGCTAAATCAAGGTGTTATCTTGGAAACTAGGGATTGCAGAGGGATGGCTCAAGAAATACTTTAGAATGATCAAGAATTAGCTCAATGGAAGATTGGATCAATTGTTTAGAGAGGTTGATCGATGCACGTTCTGCCAATTTTTGGTCTCTGTCGTTCGACCGAACCTAGACTGGGCAGTTTGGTTACTTGGTTTTCTTTGCTTGTTTGCTCGTTTCTAGTTTCGTCTTCGCTAAGTCTACTTATATAACATTCATTAACTTTAAGTTAATAATTTTAAAACATAAATGTTTTATAAGGATTACCCCCCATTTGGATTCAATAAAAATATCTAAAAAATCAAAATCCTTAAGAATCAAAATATAGTTTTTGGGGTCTAGTACAAATTTTCCAAAAACGAAAATTTCCTAATCTCCTGGGTCAAATATGGATATGCAAAGGCTTTCAAAAATTCCTTAAAAATACATTGTTATCTAATTTTGACCCAATGAACAATTACCGTCATTTTTTATGTTAGGAAACTATCTATGACATATGGCCCTCCAAGGAGCTCCCTAGGCTTAGTGAATTCAGAGCGGTTTCAGAATTTCATATTTTGGGGTTCGGGTTAGATTTTTGGGTTCTTATGCATCATAAAGAGGATTTACAATATAAACTAGACACCCTAAACTAAACTCCCCTTCTCGAAGATTCCCGAGCGCCGACGAGCGTCCTTGCTGATTTCTTCGTTTTCTCTGATTTTTTCGTCGGGGACGTCGTGCGCTAATTGATATGGAACCTGAAATATTTCTCAATGAAACATTAGTTTCATGTTTGTTATCATCAAAATCGAGATTAAGACTAAGGTAGAAAACCTTAGGCTAACATAAATCATAGATTTTATTCCCAAATAAATGCAAGGCAGAGGTTAAATATAGAATATGTTAGGATATTGGAATGAAGGAAGGAAAATTTCCCATGAAATATTTGGGCACATACATATCACCTGGAAAATTAAATGCAAAAAACCAAAAGGTGTTATCAGAAAAGGTGGCTAAGAGGGTTGATTTCTGGGCTAAAAATTAGATATCCCAAGCAAGGAAATACATACTTATAAATTCAGTAACAAGTTCTATCCCTGTACACAATATGCTGACAGCAGGTGTTAGTGAGAAGGAGATAAGGAACATAGAAAAGTTGAATAGAAATTTCTTTTGGAGTTCTGGCAATTAGAAAAAATCAGCTAATTTGGTGACTTGGGCTAAGATAACAAGGAGCATAGGAGAAGGTGGACTAGGAATAAGAGATTTGACAATATTGAAACATGCACTAATGGCTAAAAGAGTACTTTCTGTTTTGAATAAAGAAAAAGATGTATGATGCAGACTGATGAATGACAAATACAAAGATATACATCCATGGGGAAGAAACATGGGGAAGAAGTTATCAGGAACAGTAAAGGCTATTATTAAAAGCATGAATTTGATAAAAGAAGGGTTAAGAAAAAGCATTGGAAATGAAAAGGAGACTAGCATATGGGCTGATCCTTAGTGTTCTGATATACCTTTGAATAGGTGGCCAACATTTGTAAATACACAAGAATTGGCAAGGTATGAGGTAGTCTGTGAATTATTTGAAGGGGATGGTTGGAATCAGCAAGTGATAAGGGAGTGTTTTGGAACTCGAATCAGAGAAATTATTGAAACTATGGTGTTTGATAAAGAAAAGAGCTGTGATAAATGAGTCTGGAATGATAACTTCAAGGGAAACTTATCAGTAAAAAATGCATATAGATTTTTGAAGAATAAGGAAAGGAGGATGGAAGAAATAGTGATTAATTGGGAAAGGATAAAGTTGAATATGACTGAAAGAGTTAAATTGTTTATATGGAAAGTTTTTTGGGGGAAAACTACCAACTTCAAGCTGGTTTGGGAGGTTCAATGGAAATGAATTTGAGAAGTGCTATGTTTGTGAAAAGGAAGAGGATGAGACTAAACATATTCTATTTGACTATGAGGTGGCCAAAGAGTATTGGAAGTTGGCTGAATCAAAGCTTGGGATAGTTTTCAGAGATAAAAACCAATGGTTTCAAGGAGAATGGTTGAATGAAGGAGTGGGATATGAATGTAATTCTGCAGTGAGACTGATAGCTTTTATTGCAAATTTCATGTGGATATTGTGGAAGAATCAAAACAGTAAAAAGCATAAGGAAAAGTGTGGTGGATTAAATACAATGTTCATTAAGGCTTTTAATGATACAATTTTCTTCAGTAAAGATATATGTGCAGGAAATAAAGAAGAAAAAGGGAAAGGAAAAAGAAAAACTAACAAATGAAGAGGAAGGGAAAGAGCTATGGTGTGATGCGGCGTGGAAGAAAGGAACAAAGGTTGGAGTACGTTGGCTTCATAGTGAAGTATCATGGAAGTTGGAAAATCATGGGTTGTAACAACATGAAGGCAATGGATGTATTACAAGCTGAATTATAGGGAATTTGGTTTGATCTCGACAATGTGAGGAAAAAAGGGATAAATGAAGTAGTGGTCTATTCGGACTATAGCAGAGCAATTAAGATTTTGAGAAGAGAATTTAAGGTACCATGGAGAATTAAATGGTTGGTAGATAAAATCTGGGAATTAGGGAGAAGTGTTGATGTAAAGGAATGGTTTTATGTAAGGAGGGAGAAGAACTTAATAATACATTCTTTAGCAGGATTAGCTATGAAGATGGATGCAAATCAGACATGGGAAAGCAAGAAGAATATGAAGGGAAGCTTTGAAGGGCTAGAAAATGCTTGTAATGTAAACTTGTTGGCTTATTTGTATAATGAAATAGCAATGAGTTATTGTGAATATAATGATGTATTGGGAGAAATGGAGAAAATGGGAAGGGATGAAAGTATACATGTAAAAACTAGAGATATTTGTAATTTGTAGCTTTTAAGTAATAATACTGATGCCTTGGGGGAATATGGTATTGCGAGAGGTGTAAGACCAGAGGTCCTCTACCCTCTCTACCCAACCATTTGGGTAATACATGATATTTTAACTGAGATTTTTTCAAAAAAAAAAAAATGATCCAAATCGAAAATAATGACACAAAATTTTCTTCCAAAATTAAAGGATGAAAATGGGGATAATTTTTTTCCCTAATCTAAAAAATATGATTTTTTTTAAAATAAAAAAATCGATTCGATTGCACCCATTGGCACCCTAAATCTAGTGAACATCAACAATCTAAATTGAAATAAATTAACACCAAAATGAAAACTTAATACATTTGCCTTGAAATTGGGATGAAAATATTATCTGTACCCACGGTACCCGCGGATAATTATTCGACATAGGTCGGGTATGGGAAACATGTTACACCCATGAGTAAATAATTTTTTACCCATTTAAACGAGTACGGATATAAATACTATACTATTTACACTCACGGATACTCGTTACCCGCCAATACATTAAATATTTTTTAAATATATTTTTATATATTAATATCTAATGAAAATTTTAAAAATAAATATAAATCATCTATCTAAATATAATACATTTTTATATATTATGTAAGTTCTCAATTTTAATGGAAAGGACTTTAGTTTTAAATTTTATGTTGCATGAGTGGATATTATTATTTCTTAAGATAATTTTATGGTTTAGTATTTAATTATTGCATAGTTTGTTTTATAGTTTAGTGCTTTTCAACCAAATTATTAATAAGAGTGGAATGCGAATTATTGATGATATACTATTAAAACAAAATAAAATTTATTGTAATAGCTTAAATTGATATTTACGGATATCAATTACTTGCGCGGGTGTAGGTGTAAGTATGGGAGACAGGTTCAGTAAATGAGTGCAGGTGCGGGGGCGGCACTATCATCCTCAAACCCGCCCCGTTGACATCTGATGCATCTATTCTGTCTGAATTTTAGATGACATCAGCTAATTAAAATAAGTATAATTTTTAATTAAAATAAAATACTATATTGAATGACGGAACTGAAACATTACAAAATTTTGAAGAGTCAAACTGCGCAAAATCAAACACCATGCGCAATATTCCTATCGGATATCATTAAACACCTAGTAGAAGATAACTTATCCAACTTAGAAAAATAGAAGACAACTTATCTAACTTGTAAAAATAGAAGACCTTGCACAAGATAACTTATCTGATTTACAACTTATTTGATGTAAGAAAAAGTACAAGCTGCAAAAGTTGACCTTCAAAAAAACAATTCAAGCTTTCCTGATTAAGGCATCCAATACCACCCAGAGAAAGTGACAGCAAAATAAGTAGTTCATCCAACATGTATTAATATCAATATCCTTTTCCATCACTCAAACGCATGAATTCCGCCATCACATCTTAAAATAGAACGCGACATGGTCAATGACCATAAAAAATACAGAATATCTTTCTCAAACGAACTATCAAATCATTAAAATGTCTGTTTTTACTATTTTGTTGGTTCAATGAAGGCAAGTTTTCTATGTGATAGCTGGTACGTGTATCATTAGTTTCTCCAGACAAGTTCAGTATGATGATCGAGTATCTGCTGTTAGCTGGTGTTTACATCTGCAATGCTTGATGTGGAAACGATCAAGTCGACAAGTTCAATATGATGATCGAGTATCTGCTGTTAGCTGGTGTTTACATCTGCAAGCGAGCTTCCCAACTCTAGCATTTCCTGATTAATGTCTAGGTAACTACTTTACTCTCTAATCTCTATGATTCCTTTCGTTTTACAAAAAATCGTGAAACATTTATAAGTAGAGTTGTCTTATGTTCATTTGGCAAAGATGATTGTGCAGGAGATAAAAATATCACCTTAGGAAATGACAACTATCTTTTTCTTATTACTTAAAATTGGAATAACAAAAGACTTGTCCCACACAAACATTCAAAAGGACTTCATTGCTCTTATGCCAAACCAAACCTTATCCTATATATTATATTATACTTAATAATATATTTTATCTTATGCAGTGTTTTATTATGTTCATCCAAATATAGAACATCACGAGGAGTATTATGGTCAATTCATCTATTCTACATAATGTAAAAAAATGCAAGACGTGTCCAATATTATCCTATGCAGTTTAGGAAATGAATGCATATGTTTAATTTGAAACATCTTTTACAAACTTGTCACAACTAATAAAAAGTATAACCTACTTTGATTTTTTGTTCACACTAAAAATAAATGATTTTTCACATGATATACTGAATTTCAACAGAATTATCCTTTTCTTTGGAGCGTTGAAGAGATAAATTAAAACTTATCATGAGTGATATTAGAAGCTTTTAGAATACAATGGTGTCTTTGTAAATTGATAATTATAGTGTTACAATGAATTCTATTGAAAAGTCTAATGGTGAAAAGGAGAAGCATTAGCTCGTAATCTTGTATGAATGGGTGAAATGGGGGAATCGGATAATTTATTCAAAGGATGGATATATGCCGGTGGACAAGTTTGAAAACATTAAATCTTGAATCTTATTTCTTTTGAACATTAATATGCCTTCGAGTAAATTTAGCATTTCAAGGTTCAAGAGCAAGTGGCCTGCTAATAATATTGAAGTGGAGTGCAAGGGCAAACCCAAGTATAGTTCAGCTATAATAGACAAGATTCAGTGAGGTCATTAATGCAATCCCACGACATACATGAAAACATGGAAATTTTTAATGAATTATACATAAATTGTTAAAACAACGTGATAAAAAGGATGAATGCAGTGTATGACCGACAAATAGATTCTAGTAAGATGAAAAGACAGTACCAGGGAAACGAATGAAATGAGATATCATTCAATCTTGTCGTGAAGGGTGGCCACCAGATCATGGGCATCATCCAAAAGCTTCCAGACATCGAGTTGTCCTGACATGCTATTGCATTCCCTTAGGATCTCATCCATACTGCTGTAACTCTCTATGATCAGCTTCCTCCTTTGCAGCACAGAAGCTGCAATGGCATACAACAGCAAGTCCTCCGTGGGGGGAGCTCGTAGCCTTATTCTCCCCCAAGCCAGTTTGCCATAACCTGCTCGAAGTGCTGCCTGATCTGCCCACATTACCTCCCATAGGCAAAGTGTCTGCTCAAATGTTAGCTCTCTACGGAAAACAACTACAACCATTCTGTACACGAAGAAGCAATCTTCAGCTTGAAGCTTCTCCAGGTGCCTATACAGGTGTGCGTCCTTGAACTTAATTATGTTGGATACAATCCTCAGTTGTCTCTTAATGCCTACCTCGTCAAGCCTAAAATTGTGTCGAGATTTCTTCATAAAACCAACAAAGCACCAAAATGCCACATGGTCCTCCTCCACTATAGCAAGAATAGGAGTCAGAAGATCACTCATTCCTTGACAATAGCCAATCTCAGGGTCATATAGAGCATATGCTTCAAGAACTGCTACAAGACGAGCAGCATGGTAGATTCGGCATGGCTCCAAATCCTCATAATCTGTCAAACCAACAGCAGCAGCAGCTTGAAGAGCTTTGGCCTTGGAAATTACAGCTTGAGCTGGAGAGTACGGAATCCACTCTGCATTAGCTCGAATGGCATCTAAGCGGATGATACGTTGCCACGTGGAAAAATCCTCAGTTGTTCTATTTAGCTTTGTGATGTCTCCCTTGGCTGAAGCTATACTTGTGAAACCAGGATCATTTTCTGTGCATGGCTTTGCAGGAGACAACATCAGCTTACTTTCAGGCCCTTCAATGGAAGATTCACTATCAGATGATTCTGTGCCATCTTCAGATGCATCTAAATGAGTAATGCCACTCTTCTTGTCTTCATCCATAGTGGTAGGGGTGGAGGGACTGGAGGCAGCTTTTTCCTCATTGCTTGCTTGATCCAGAAATCCATCATTTAAGCTTCCTTGCTCAATTGAGGGTAATTCCCTGGCACTATACACTTCCTCAGAACAGACAGAATCATGTCCCTCTACAAAACTTGAACTGTCATCGGCATTACTCATTTCTGCCATCTCCTTCAACTCCTTGTGATCATCCTTGCTAAGTTTTGCAATTCGCCAACACCGCCTCCTCAGTTTTTCATATTCTTTCCTGTTTAAACAGTAAAATAGTTGGAAAGTAAGCATCCTTCAAGTCCCAGAAGACAAAGAACAAATTAACTAGCATCACTATTATTCCTATCTTGGTCAATAGATAGGACCTAACTACTCGAACATTCATGGCAAATGCAAATACATCATCCATATATACTTTAATTGAAACTAGAAAAAAAAAACTTAAAAGGAAGAACAGCCAAAAGCACCTCTTTTGCACTCCAATAGCATTTCTTTCAGCTCTTGAACTGTTCAAGTCATAGCTGCACAAAAAATTAAGATGATCAAACAATTCAACACTCATAGTGTAAGACTAAGACCTTCATGAATCTAATGGCATTAGAATATAAGCCACATAACTCCACAACACAAGTCTGGTGTGTAAAATGGGCATGATATTAGCAGTTCAAAAAAATGCCTCAAGTATGAAATGGCACAAAAAACTCATCTATTTGGGCTACAACAACCTTGACTTCCTTAACATTCTGGACCTTCAGGTCATAACATATTGGACTTGAATGATATCATGTGCGAAAAATTCTCATAAAGAGAAAGGACAAACAACCTTTCAAAAATGTAAAAGCCTATATCCAATAGTAGCAAAAGCCTGAAGCCAGATATACTCTGCTATTCTGGTATAATTATGATTTTTAAAAGGATTTGTATATACAAATTAGATGTACTGTCTAAATGTAAACATATAAAAAGTATAAGTTTGACCTACATATGCTATCTAGATATAATTATTAATTCTTAGAAGGATTTCTCAAGATGTCAGTAATAATATGTATTGTCTCATTCCCATACTACAAATTGGTTACTACAATACTAGAAGGCTGAGACAAGTCAATTTTGAAAAATTAACATAATGAAGTATAGATGATTTATGATTGACTAATAGATAACCTAGTAAACTGAAGCTGACAAGAATTTGAGAAGATAATGATTCATACTTTCAATTATCAGTTTCTGTAATGCAGAAGAAAAAAAATTTGTCAAGATGGTTCTTGGATCTTACACTCCAAGAAGGAAAGGCCAAACTTCAGCCCTAATGCTCGGGTCAATTCCCTGTATACCAGATACAACAATTAGATTAATCGAAATTCCTCAAACTAGTAATTCATAGTTGAAATGTTAGGTGAACAAATAAAAATAGATGTAGTAAGTTCTTACTCCACTGCGGACTTTCTTCAGAAAGTGCATTCCACCATCACGAAACTTTCCATCTGGTGAAAATAAATTGTTCCATTGCTGCCTAGTCAGTGGACATCGTCTTTTCCTTCTTGACCATGGTGACTTGAGGCTACCTCTGAAAGACAAAAAATCCCATTGACGTAGTTATAAACTACATTGAAGAATGGACAAGGTGAAAGAAGAAGGATGAAAAAGAAATTATAATGTATTTATCTGCTGACATTATGGACGATGATCATTAAATAGAGTTAAGAATGTAGAACTATTAGTTAATAATAAACTAGGTCGTCACCAACATCCCAAGCTTCAAAAGATTATTAACCACCCATCAAATGACAGTTTCACCATACAAAACAATAGATGCCTTTCAATTAAAATTAGTCCCGACTACATCACAAAGCATCTCGTTTGATGTCATGACCAAGTTCCACTTAGGCAACAAGGATAAGCTGGTTGCTATTCGAGGTCACTATAATTTCAACAACGAGGACATGAATGGCATTGAGATGGGACAACAATCACTAACAGAATCTATATAGAGTATGCAGGCACTAGGAAGAAGTAGCACGCAAAACTTTATTCGAATGTCGCCTCTCCTTAATCGGGAAGGGAAAACCTATCTATGTAACCAGGAGTCAAGGATATTTCGAAGGCAATTCAAGGGGAAAGAACGGTTGGATCAGGTGAGGGTGCAAGAATTACAAGTGACCTCAAATGGTTCCATGACGACTTAGGAGACAACGAAGATGGTTAGGCGAAATATGGCATCGTCGCAGTGCTTTCATCGATGAACTTTCCTTTTAGCTCTGTTCTAAAAATTCAATTTTTTTGATGTTTGACTCCTATTTCTGAAACGGGAACGGGGGCGGAAAGGGGCACCCTTCTCCGTTTATTTATTTACCTACGGGAGGAGATGATGATGGTGGCGGCCAAGGCGATTCCGGCCAT
The DNA here is from genome assembly GCA_034359265.1 of Canna indica. NCBI lineage: Eukaryota > Viridiplantae > Streptophyta > Magnoliopsida > Zingiberales > Cannaceae > Canna > Canna indica. The sequence goes on along the minus strand of CP136895.1, from coordinate 22,206,198 downwards.
GGCCGTCACGCCCAACGCTACGCCGGCATGCCACCGTCCGCTGCTTCCGCCGGTAGCCCAGATCCAAGCACCGCCACCGCCGCCCGCCGCCCCCCCGGTGAAGCTTCCGATCCCTCGCTCCACCAAGCTCCAATCCCACATCGAAGCTATCGCGGCCGACCCGATCAGTCGCCGACCACCAGACGCCGCCACCTCCGACGGCGCCGATCACCAGACCTAGGCGGTCTCCTCGCTCTCTCTCGTTCGATTCCGCTTGTGTGCGGCAACTGGTAAATGTTATTAATTAATACGATAAAAGGAGAAGGGCAAAGAATAAAGTCATTAAATTCGGACGCGACAAGAACATGGCTTTTTAAGACCATGCCAAGAAGGGTATAAACTCACCCATGCTAATTTCGGTAGTAAATTGAAAATTCCGGATTCAAACACTGAAATAACGGGTCGGCTTCGGATTTAGATAGTATTTTTAAAAATCCGTCACGAATTTATATGAGTTGGTCTCTCTAACGGGTTCGCTTTGGATCTTAGATAGTATTATTAAAATCCATCGCGAATATTGATAGGACTCATACGATATATAATTAATTTTTATCTAAATATTTCAAATCGAACAATTGAATCACTTATAATAGACGAAAGCACCTCTTGATGGGAAGCCTATGCCCTATGCCCATCCTTTCAAAATGAGAGATCCCTTTATACTTCGAGTGTTGTGGCAGCAAAGGTTTGAAGAAGACGGGTTCAACGACACACCACATTCAGGGTTTTGTGTTACTTGTCCAATAATCATTTTTTAATCATCATTTATCATCTAACAATTATTAAATTATCATTATTTCAAAAACTTTAAAATCGAACAATTTACTAATATTATATTCAGGAATTTTTCAAACCTGAAATATTTTTATTGAAAATTTTCTAAATTAAAATATGAATGCTAAAATTTCGAGATTCAAAACCAAATTTTGATAACACTCACCTGCCCCCTAGTGGCGGACCCAAAAAATTTTATTACAGGGGACAGACTAATAGATAAATTTTTAAGACTTCAAGTTCAATTTCTAAGTATTTTTTTTTTACATTGAGGTTGTATTTTGGTTTTGGAACTAGAATCATTATTTATTAATTTTTTTAAAAAAAAATCATAATTTTTTCCATAATTTTTTAAAAAGAAAATATTTTTTTTTAAAAAAAGAAAATGAATCTACCAATTAAATTGAACTATATATATATATATATTTCAATCAATTTAATCAGCAAGAAAACAAAAGCTAAATATTGAGATATTTAATAATGCTAAAAATAAAATAAATAATAACGACCAAATAATTAATATTGAATGAAATAAAAATATCGATCTTACCACTTGAAAAAAGTAACAATCAATAAAATAAAAATACCGTACGATGCCAGTATCCAAGCGGAGATTGAAGGCGGTCCGACGAAGGCTGAATGCAGCGAGCGACCCCGGCAACGAACAGCCCCGACAGCAAGCGCCCCCGGCAACAAACGACCCCGGTAGCAAACAACTCCAGCAGCGAGCGGCCTCAGCAGCGAGCGACCCCGACAACGAACAACCCCGGCAGCAAACATCGAGCGGCCCCGGGAGGCGACAGGCGACAATGAGCAGCCCTGACAGAAAATAGCCCCGACAGCGAGCGTCGAGCGGCCCCGGGAGCGAACAACCTCGACAGCGAGCACCGAGCGGCCCCAGCAGCGACAACAAGCAGGTTTGCAGGCGGCAGCGAGCAGGTCTTCAGGCGACATCGAGCATGTCTTCAAGCGACATCGAGCTCTGAAGGCGAGCGAGGGAGCGAGTGAAGGTGGGAGTGTGAGTTCATGAGTTGTGACTTGTGAGAGATATGAAAAGATTTTATTGTATTGACACTATGCATAAAAAAAAATATTTGACCAATCACCACTATAACGACATTGTGTTTGTGCGACAGTTGTGATAAAAATATGGGTTAGTACATTTCAGCTGTGATAAAATAATTTGTGGGGCCATCCAAGGTTCTTTTTAGAAAAAAAATATTTCAGTGGGGGCATTATCCCCACTGGGCCTACAGTGGATTCACCACTACTACCTCCTTTGCAAAATTCTATAAAACATTACAAACTTTTGCAAAAAATTAAAAAAGATAATAAAATTATGAAACATATGGAATATATATTTTAGGGTAAATTATACTGACCTCCCTTCTATTTGTAATTTTATCTTATAACCCCCGAGTTTTGTAAAAGATTACACAAACCACCCCTGAGTTTTGTAAAATATTACACAAATATCCCCTAAAAAAATTACTCAAAGATTACTCAGGGGAGGTGATTGTAACCTAGACAAATAGAAGGGGGGTTAGTGTAATTTCACTAAACCTCAGGGGAGGTCAGTGTAATTTATCCTATTTTTATAATAAAAATAATTTTTTAGGGGTCTAAACAAAAAAAATTGGACCGAAAATTTTGAAAATTAGGAGTGTGCATGGGTATCGGGTAGACCCAGAATCGGTTAAAACTGACTCGATTGGGTAGGTTCCGGATAGACCCGAATTAAATTCGGATAGGATCTGGGATAAAAATTTAGGAACCGATTAAAATTAGTTTCGGTTCCGAGTCCAACACATCAAGTACCCGAAATCAAAACTAGTACCCGGAACCTGTACTCTGAACCTGTTCATTTATAAGTTCCAGGGTACAAGTTCCAACAGGGTACCCTGTTGGAACCTGTATATTTACAGGTTCTAGAACAGATTCCAACAGGGGTATCCAAAACCTGTACCCTAGAACATGTATATGAACAGATTCCAATAGGGTACCACCCGAAACCATAATCGGAACCTATGGTTCCGGGTAGGATCCGGTTCCAGCTTCCAATAGGCTAGGGTCCGGTTCCAAAACCTAAGAACCGATCCAATACATAGTAGGGTCCGGGTATCAAGAAAAATACAGGGTACCCGAACCTGCTCACCCGTATCGAAAATATTAGAGACTTTATCCAAAGTATATAACACTAAATTTAAATTAAAAAATATTTTTAAAACACATTCTAAAGTCTCTAAAAAATCACAAAAAAATCATTCACTAATTTAGAATTTTTGTGATTTTTTAGAATTTTTAAATTACACTTTGATGATTAAATAACCACTTTCAAGAGTTTCAAATGTTTGTAGAGTTTCGCTCAAAATATTTTAAAGTAGCCATTTGATGATGCAAATGCATCCTAAAATCTCCAAAAAAAAAACATAAAAATTTTATTCATTAATTTAAATTTTTTGTAATTTTTTAAGGATTTTAAAATATATTTTCATGGTCAAATGACTACTTTAAAGAGTTTAAGCATCATAAAATATCCAAAAAATGATAATAATAATTTCATTCACTCATTTAAAATTGTTGTGATTTTTTAAAAAATTTAGAATGAATTTTCATGGTAAAATAACCACTTTGAAACTCTTTAAATACTTATAGAGTTTCGCTTGAAACTTTTTAAAGTAATCATTTGACAATGAAAATGCATCCTAAAATCTTAAAAAAATCATAAAAAAAATTCATTCACTAATATAGAATTTTGTAATTTTTTAGGAATTTTAGGATGTGTTCTTTTTAGATCCATAAAATCTATTTTTTATTATAACAATATATTTGATATTTTTCAAAAAATAATTGATTTTTTTTTTAAAAAATTGTAATGCTTTACAAGATTTTGCCGGGGACGGAATGAGTATTATCAAAAGTTGATTTCGGATCTGAGAATTTTAGCATCCATATTTCGATTTTGGAAAATTCCAATAAAATTATTCCGATTTTAAGAAATTCATGTATTATATTTTAGTATAAATTAATAATTTTTAACAATTGATTCTGAAAAATGCCTCGCATCATATTATAATGAAAATAAATATATTAAAAAAACTAGGGATATTTAGATAAAATGATTTTAAGATAATTTTGATTATCTTCCAAAATTAGCTAGTAACGTACCAAACGTCACTTTAGTGTGACTTTGGAGTCCCCAATACCCAATTACCCAAATTATATTTGTTCTTGCCTAAAATCGAGGTGATGCGGTCCTTCGTGCCTCCTGGTCCGGTGCGACTTTGCTAGGGGGACCTGCAAAGACACTCCGACACTAAGGTAAGAAGGAATTTCAAGTGGTAGGTATGAAATTTGAATTGAGTATACCTAACGTGTGTCATGTCTTGGGTTTTGATGATAACAAACATGGAACTAATGTTTAAGCAATAAATATTTTCAGGTTCCAAATCGGTTTGTGCGCGACATGCACGATCGGAGAAATCGAAAGGACGGTTGTCGACACTCGGATTTTATCGGGAAGATAGAAATTAGGTTTAGGGTATTTAGTATACTTGTATAATCCTCTTTATGATGCAAAAAGACCGATTTAGATATCAGAAAACAAAAACTCGAACCCTGAAAACCTAAAATCTAGAAAAATCAGAAAACGGCTAGAAATTTTCAAAGTCTAGGGAGCTCCTTAGAGTATGATTTAGACATCTCATTGATACCAAAAGTCACGATAATTATTCCTTGGGTAGAAACTAGTTAAAGACTAATTTTAAAAGAATTTTTGGAAACCTTTAACCTATCCATATTTGACCCGGGAGATTTTAAAATTCTCGATTTTCGTAAATTAGTACTACAACCCAAAATTTAGATTTTGATCCTTAAAAATTTTGATTTTTTTTGATATTTTTTATTAAATCCAAATGGGGGGTATTTCCTTATTTACATTTATGTTTTAAAGTTAATGAAGAATAAAAATAAATATAGACATTAACTTAAAATTAAGAAATGTAGGTAAATCTTGTGAAAAATCAACAATTTGAAAAAAATAGCCCATAATCCAAGTTATCGATCGAAGGTTAACCGTAAGCCCAAATGGATCTTTTTAGACCCGTTGAACGGCTAATTTTGAGCTTCTACCCTTGTGAGCTCTATAAATACTCCCGAAACCAGCCTTTCAAAGCCCCCAACTATTCATTGAGCCATTCTAATAATATGTGGAGCCTTTATTGAGTCATTTCTCTCAAACCCTAGCCTTTGACATATACCTTCTTCAATGAGCCTTAAAACCTATTGATTCATCATCAAAAGACATCAAAGGAGCTAGTATTTCTTGTTTGTAGCTAAGCACTTGCATTTGATTTGTTACTTCATTTACTTATGTATTTTTTGTTGTTTTTTTTAATCTTTAAAGTATTGTTTGTTGACCTAGTGTGTTAGGTCAAATGGTTGGTGATAGCCTTGGTGTGGAGGCAAAAGTCCATCGGTGTAAACATAGTTTGCTAGGGTTAGTTGTGTAGTTCTTTGGCGAAGAGGTGTTGGAGGAACTCTCGGTGTGTGAGAGTAACACTCGATTGTGAGGGGCGGTGCCTTAGCTTGTAAATTCTCTTGTAGGGTACACTTTAAACTAGTAAACTAGAGTTGAAAATCCCAAGTGGGGTGCTTAGGTAGTGGAGTAGGCATTAGGCCAAACCACCGTAAATTATAGTGTTTGCATTGCTATATTATTTATGCTTGCTTAATTTCCATATTCACTTGTTTTCGTAATTAGTCTTGAATTGATCATTTATCTAAGTAATCAAGAATTGATTAAAACCGAAATTAAGCTAAAGTTTTTAGCAAACATACTATTCACCCCCCTTAGTGTAGGCCATTCGACTTACAATTACTTCTTGCTTTATAGACCTTAACGACCTTGAGCGCGGTCCTGCCTTATGCTCCTCAGCGAGCTCGGCTTGACCTCAGGCGCGGTCCTCGGCCCTCAGCGCCTCTACTTCCAACCTTAGAGCCCTTATTATTTTTGGCCTTAGAGCCTTTAACGACCTCGAGTGTGGTCCTGCCTTACGCTCCTCGGCGAGCTCGGCTTGACCCTAGGCACGGTTCTCGACCTTAGCGCCACTACTTCTAGCCTCAGGCCCTTACTACTTCTGACCTCAAAGCCCTTAACGACCCCGAACGCTGTCATGCCTTATGCTCCTTGGCGAGCTCGACTTGACCTCAAACACGATCCTCGGCCTTAGCACCACCATGTTAGGCCTTAGCACCCTAAGGGGCACCCTCGCCCTCAACTCTCAAATGGGATCCTCGATCTCAACTACCAATCCCAAACTCTTACACTCCTGATAAAAGCTCGGCCTTACACTTGCAGCCACTGCACTCCAACTCTCACAATCGCCAAACTACTGTGACGAAGGTACTCTTAAAACTAATTTTATTTGCAGCAGGAATCTGATCCCAAGTACAATCCTCGACCTCAATTGCCGCTATCGAGCTCCTACGCTCTCAACAGGCGTTCGCCTCATATTCTCAATCACCAATCCTCTAGCGTCGATGGATTGGGTCTCCATAGTCATTCAACAACCCCGACTAGGAAGTACACAGCAGTAATCGAATATAGGCGGTCATCCATACGGCCCACGGACGGGTGATTTCAAAGAGCACAACTTATTGATGGAGAGTCAAATATGCCTCGACATTCGCAAGCTGGGCATCATCCCCCGAAATCTCCACAACTCTCGTCGCAAGAGGATGCGGTGCAGAAACGATCACTGAAGACTCTCTCTCCACGAGAGTGGGAGGCCCCTCATTAGGATCAATTAGAGCACTGTTCCTTACCTCTTTGAGAGGGTCGGCCCTAGAAAAGTCAGCCTCGAGGTCAAAAAACTTAACTTGCTCTATCACCCTGTCAAAACCCTTAGAAAACACAATGAGGGCAGCGTCCCAAAAGCAATTTACATCGCCCTCTCGTCCTTGCATTTTCCCCTCAAGATCGTGCACCATCAGCTTCGATTTCTCCACCTCGACTCGAGAACAACAAGACTCAAATGCTCAACTTTGCAGAATTTCGCCCGGAGACCCTTCTTCATCTCTGCCAGTTCATGTCTCAATGACTTAATCTCCCGAGCTTGAGCCTTAGACTCCTTCAGCCTGTTTACCAGGCCTGCCAATTGAAGACATCTAGCCTAGGCAAGCTCCCACGAATCCGCTCCCTCTGGTAAGTCCGCCTAAATGTTGAACATGAAACACTGGTTCTCGTGAGGAATCATAAGCAGATGTTGACCCATCGATGGGGTGCCCTCCATTATCGCCGCCTCCAGCGCCATAACTTCATCCTCCGCAAGGAGCACGAGCGATGAGGAGGCAAACCTTCACCATCACTTGGACCCCTAGCCCTCTTCCATGGCCGCAAAGGTTGTAATGCCCAAAATCTTAATAATATTTTATTCTTGAGCAGGGGACCATGGGCCCGAGTTTGCGTGGATTGACAGAAAGCTTCGGGATTAGACCCGGGTAAACATTTAATGTAGAAAAATTTAGGAAAAATTTTATTTGCCATATCTCTGTGATTTAACATGCTAGGATGATAGAGGGTAGGGCTGTCCGTTCGGTTCGAACCGAACCGAATTTGGCCAAATCAAATTTTTTCTTTACCCAAACTTCAACCTGAACCCGAACCGAATAACTCCTAACCCGATTTAACCCAAACCGAAATCATTCGGTTTGGTTTGGTTTTCAACCCAAAAACCAAAATTTTAATTAATTCGATTAAAAATTCAAAATTCAAAATAATTGCTTAATACCTATTTACTTACCTGGGTTAAAAATTAAAAAAAATATTATTTTTTTAATTAATTTGATTTTCAGTTCGGGTCGATTACTGAATTCCGAGAACCGAACCCGAACCGAAATCCAAATTTCGGTTCAATTAGGGTCAAAGAACCGAACCTACAACGGTTGAAACCGAATCGAACCAAACCGAAAAATTCGATTTGGTTTTTCGGTTCGGTTTGGTGTGAACCAAACAATGGAAATCCCTAATAGAGGATCTCAATACTAATTTATAGGTTCAATCAGAACTCGAATCAGAGTTAGAACGGGTTAGATATGGGCTGTTTAAGTCGGATAACTTAAGTAAGGGCGTTTTGGCCATTTGGACCCAACCAGGGCCCATAAAAGACCCCAAGTGGTGCATGGCTACAGGTTTAGCTACACGCCACCTGAGGAGGAGAGACGCACCATCGAGAGGAGGAGCCGATTCGGAGCCGGAATTCGCGAATTCGTCGGCGTAGATTGAAGGAAGATCCTACACGTCTTCTTCCTTTTCGTTCTCTCCAAAGAGGTGAGTGGATTTAGTCCTCCTTCCCTGGTTTCTTGAATCTTGCCACCGTCCCTATGTCACAGGGTTTTCGATGATTTTTGGCTTATTTTTCTCGTATCGGATTGGAGATTCGGCTTTAGGATTTTCTTGTCGTCGTCATGTTGTTCTCGGATCGAATTTTGGGCGAAATCGTCGCCCGTCTTCTTGTTGTGCGGCCCCTTCCTCTTTGAGTTTTTTTGAGGAATTCTTGATCTTGATGGTGGTTATTAAAGATTCTTGCATCTTGTTGAATGAGGTAGTTTTAGGGTAGGGTTTAGGGTGTGTCGTCCCCTTTTTGGGCTCTTTAGGAACCCTAGGGTGGCCGGCCACCTAGGGGCATATTTTAGGAAAATAAAAATATGATTTTTACACCTAAGGAACATACTTTAGGGCACTTTGAATTACTTCTACACATTAGGTAATTGTAGAGATATACAAATAGAGAATTAAAAACTCTAGAGACACCTAGAGACACTAGAACCCTAGGACGACCTCAGGTGGGCCGACCCTTAGGGAACCCAAAGGGGCCGAACCCTCTTTGCCCCTAGGGTACACGGCTAGGGTTGCTAGGCCGGGCTTAAACTACGTAGGGTTGTTAAGCGATGTTGCATTATTTTCATGTTATACATGCTTTTTTTTCTTACGATGATTGGACGTGCTATATCCTATTTCATGATTATTTATTTACGCGGTGAAATCATGATTTATGAGCACTATTTTCATATATATATGTGTGTGTGTGTGTGTGTGGTTGTGATGTATGGCAGAGGAGGAGGTGGAGGTTGAGGTATGCCCTAGACATACCCTTATTTATCTGTTATTAGCACATCTTGTTTTTATGATTATATACTTGTGTGTGATATTGTGATGTGCTTGTTGCATTTCTCGAAAGCCTCACTAGTGAGGGGAGGGTATCCCCCAAAGAGACGAGACAACATTGGCCTTATTCCGAAAGTCCGGCTGGTGAGGGGAGATTATACTGTTGGCCTAAGGTTTTCTACCTAGATCTTAATCTCGGTTTTGATGATAACAAACATGGAACTAATGATTTCATTGAGAAATACTTTTAGGTTCCAAGTCGGTTAGCGCACGACGTCCATGATCGGAGAAATTGAAGAAATCGGCAAGGACGCTCGTCGACGCTCGAGATTCTTTGGAAAGTTAGAGTTTATGTTTGGGGTGTCTAGCATGTGTTGTAATCCTATTTCATGATGCAAAGAACCCAAAAACTAAACCCGAACCCCTAAACATAAAAACTCGAAAACTACCCTGAAATTCACTAAGCCTAGGGAGCTCATTGGAGGGCTATATGACATAGATATTTTCTTGACACAAAAAATACCGGTAATTATTCATTGGGTAAAAACTAGATAACGAGATATTTTTAAGGATTTTTTGGAATCCTTTAGCCTACCCATATTTGAACCGGAAGATTATAAAATTTTTATTTTTGGAAAATTTGTACTAGACCCCAAAAGGTAGATTTTGATTCTTAAAGATTTTGTTTTTTTAGATATTTTTATTGAATCCAAATTGGGGGTAATCCTTATATAATATTTATGTTTTAAAGTTATTAACTCTAAGTAGACTTAGTGAAGACGAAACCTAGAAACGAGCCAAACCAAGTAGTCTGCCCAGTTTCGATCGACCGAATGTTGCCAAAAACTGGCAGTAGGCAAGTCGGTTGACTGAAGTATGCCAAAAAGCGGCAGTATGCATTCGATCGCTCGATCGATGATCGATCAGACCTGCGATCGGACTGCGAAAATGACTAGTTTTCTAGCCGTTGAGTTGGGTGTTTCATGCCAACTCTTCATGGCTTATAAATACCATGCCATGGGAGTCTTTCCTCTATGATCTATGATTCTATTGAGCCATTCTTGATCATTCTTGATCATTCTCATAGCTTTTCTTGAGTCATCCCTTTGATAACCCTAGTTTCCATGATATATCATTGATATTGCCTTCAAGATTTGAACGATTCATCATTGAGGCATTAAGAGAAACTAGGACTCGTGTTTGGAGCTAAGTATTTATTGTATTATTTATTTGCTCCATTTTTTGTGTATTTTTGTGATTTATTTCATTGTATTTGAGCTTGTAAAGACCTAGGTTGTTGGGTCTTGAAATCGGGTGGTAGCCTTGGTGTTTGAGGTTTAAATCCACCGGTGTAAACGTAGTTTACTAGGATTAGTTGAGTTGTCCTTAGGTTGAGGTGGGAGAGTGCTCTTGGTAGGAAGGCGGGATACTTTCGGGCGTGGAAGTGCATTCTATTTGAGAGCGGAGACTTTTCGATGAAAAGTCCTCATTGTAAGGAAACTAATTAATCTAGTAAAACTAGTTTGAAAATCCTAAGCGGGGTGCTTAGGTAGTGGAGTAGGCATTGAGGCCGAACCACTATAAATCATTGTGCTAGCGTTGTTTACTTTGCGTTTCATATTGCTTATCATTTATATCTTGCATCTGCTTGCTACTTGATTTGTGACTTGCCTAAATAGTTTAAGAAAAGTTTAAAACCAGAATGAGACAAAAAAGATTTAGATAACGCACTATTCACCCCCCTCTAATGTGGCCATTTCACCAACATATACCCCAAAGAGACAGTTCGGAGACCCGATTGGTGAGGGTGTAATATCCTAGATATTAATATTTATTTCAGTCATTATTTATGATTGTCAGCCTAGCGGGCTAGTTCGAGGTCGAGCCGAGTCGACTCATGGTCCGGTGCGAGCTTGCGAGCTCGGGTAAGTAGGAATTTGAATTATGTGATTTCTTTTATTTATTAGATAAATTTATTTAATAATGTTGTTGCGTGTACTTGATTATTAAATTATGTTACATATGGGTGTGCATGTGATTGATGAATAAATTTAGCATGGGGTTAGTTTGGATTAGCGGGTTGCGGATCCGGATGATGTGAGAGCGGGTTTTAAGGTGTGGATAGGAGGAAATATGAGGGCCCCCCTAGGGCTAGGCGGCTCCCTATTGGTGCCGCACCAGCCGAATTGAAGAGAGGAGTCGCCCAGCCAACCCGAGCCGCCCCTCTCTCCTTTACCCTCCCTTGGAGCAGCCAACAGCCGAGTCTTCTCTCTCTTCCCCTCTCATCCTTCCCTCTTGAAGCTTGGAGCCGCCGCCCCTTTCCCCTTGTGTAAGCCGAGCCGCCACCCTTTGAGGCCGGATGTGGAGGCCGCCGCTTGAAAGTCCTTCTCTATTTCATTTTCCTAATCTTGTGAGTGGTTTTACCCCTCCTTTTCTCGGGTTTTCTCTCGTGTTCTTGAGCCGATTTTGGGCGTTATGTCATTCTTGATTGATTCCCGTCGATTATTGTGTTTTGATCAGCGAAATCTCGTGTTGACTTGTGGAGGGAACCCGAGGCTTCCCCTTTGTGGCTCGGCAGCCCAAGGACTACCCTAAGGGTGCTCGGCCAAGGTGGAAGAATGGGTGCCCTCGAGGTATTTGATGAAATGCCTAATAGAGGATTCTTAGTTATATTTGAGATCTATGCCTTGAACTGCTTACCAATTTAGGTTCTATTAATGTTGATGCTTGCCTTGAGATTAAATCTATGATTTTTGGATATTAATCATGTTTTACAAAGATAGGACTTGATCTTGATGCCCTGGGTGTTCTTGATATGGGTTCTTGATCATGAAGCTTGATTCTTATTTAAAGATGATATTGATGCTTGCATATCTTGTTTAACAAATATGATTGTTGTGAGATTTATCTCAATGTTTAAATCTGTTTTGATAGTGATTAAAGATTTATTTTTTGTGAATTTCAGATTAGTCACCATGATATGCTGAAAACTCCATGCTGAATTGTTAATCCATGGTTGATTTTGAAAACCATGATATGTATATAGTTTACTGAGCATAGTCATGTATAGTTTACTGAGCATAGTCGGGTGAATCCCGATTATTCCTACGTTATCTCTTTGGAATAAGTTCGGATGGGCAAATCCCGATTGTTCCTGTGTTTTCTCGTGAAACAAGTTCGGACGGGCAAATCTCAATTGTTCCCGAGTTTCTTTTAAGGAATAAGTTCGGACGGGCAAATCCCGATTATTCATGTATCTTTAAGGGACAAGTTCGGACGGGCAAATCTTGATTGTTCCTATGCGTCTTCCGGAGTAAGTTCGGATGGGCAAATCCCGATTGCTCCCGAGTTTCTTTATTATAGGATAAGCTCAGATGGGCCAATCCTGATTATCCTAATAACCCTTGAGTATGATTTGTTACCTTAGGACACGGTAGGCTGAGGCCTGTTGTACTTCACTACTAGAGTGTTGGTTGCCTTCGGGCATGTGGTGGCCAAATGGCCTGATAGCTAGTCACATCCTTGTGACTTTATTCCTGTTTGCGATAGGTGTTTTATCATATGCTATATCTCTGTGTTTGGATTCTCGTTGGGGTTGATTGAACCGCTCACTGAGTTCTTTGAACTCACTCGTTGTTGTTTTTGTTTTTTTTGTAGAGTCTGACTGGTGAGGTAGGCTGGAGCACTTGGCGTGGCTGGAGGGCAGAGGAGCCACATTGATCTCATAGCAGTCCTAGTTAGGGGTCATAGTCGAGTCTTTGGTAGTTTGTCATGCACCTGTGTTTTGATATTTTGGAGTTGTAGTCCCTTGGGACATTCATATCTTTTATTTCAGATTTCACTTGTAAATGAACCGTTGAACTTGATTTATTATTTTCGCACTTCACTGTTTTTGCTAAACTTACTTTTAATGAAATCTGGTTTGGTTTCTCATTTTAAATAAAACTCGTTACACTCTTTCCACTATGTTTTATTATCATGAGTTGGCATGTGCATAGGTTAGGCTGCGGGGTATAGACACGTATATCTTGGCCGATCACGTGACCCTGAGTTGCGGCGTGATAATATGGTATCAGAGCATGTGGTTCGGTCTGACTACGACCTAGAGTTTATTTATCGTATACGGCATTGCTAGCATGTCGGTATATGGTAGGATTGTATTATGAGATTAATGGGGTAAGTCTGCACCTCAACGCGACTTGTGGTTAAGTCTGTTAATTTTTTTTTTAGGGTGAATTAAAGTATCTAATTGTGATATTTCCTTTCTGGTGATTCCGGATTGATGGAGGCCTTTAATGCCGCATGGAGCGATAGTGGCAACAACTCCACAGAGCGCCGAGGCCGAGGCCGGGGCCGTGGTTGTGGGAGACCGTCGTAGGCTCGAGAGGAGGTGGGACAGGATCCCATGGTTCTGCAGTTGCAGGTCCGATTGGCTGAGCTGACTGAGGCACTCCGGAGGAGCAAGAACTAAGGCAGCAGCCACAACCGGTACCGACAGCACCCGCAGTACCGGAGGTGGTCCAGCTAGTGGCACCGGTGGTCAGAGTTCCCAGGACACCATCATATGCAAATTTTGTCGCATTTAGGCCACCAGAGTATACAGGGACAGATCAGCGGGTGGAGGTCACCAGTTTCCTAGGGGATTGCTATGAGTTGTGCAGGGAGCTCGGTTGTTCTTCTGAGACGATCGCTCGATTGATCAGGTTACAGCTGAGAGGACTAGCCAAGTATTGGCTTCACACCTAGAGGGACCGCGGAGCAGCAGATGCACTACCCCCTACCTGGGAGGAGTTCAGAGCTGCTATGGTGGAGAAGTACCTGCCGCTGAGTGTCCGAGACAGGCGAGCGAAAGAATTCGAGCTACTGTGTTAGATCGACAGTATGTCAGTGATGGACTCTGAGATGGAGTTCACTCGACTCTCGAAGTACCATCCCACCTTGATAGCCACAGAGCCCGCCAGGGTCAAGAGGTTTGTCGAGGGACTGAGGCCGCAGATTGCCAGACTTATCCATTACATAGAGGATACTTCTTTTGCTTGGGTTGTAGATGAGGCACTCTGGAAGGAGGCACTGGTACCGATAGACAGGCATGATGGACCCTAGAAGAAAAAGTTTCGGCCCAGCACTTGGGGGGTCGACCAGCTCACTCTGAGGGTACTCACAGGATATCAGATCCAGAGTAGGGCAGAGGTCATAATAGTTCCAGAGACCACAGGGGCTCAGGACCAGGGGCGTCATCGGGAGGCTCGCAGCGGAGGCCTGGGCCGCAGCCGTGTAACCGATGTCACAGGAAGCATAAGCGAGCTTGTTGGGGATGTTCAGAGGTATATTTTAGCTATGGGCAGACTGGGCACTACAGAAAGGATTGTCCTGGTAAGGGCAGTCGGCAGCCTGATCAGACCAGAGGAAAGACATCGATGTCAGTAGGTTTTGTGGCTCATAGGGCTTAGACTCAAGGAGGTGGCCAGCGAGCTGGTGGTTCAGAGAGGCCCGCTGCACGGGTGTTTGCTTTGAACCAAGAGGGTGCTGAGGCATCCAGGGCAGTAGTGTCAGGTAATCTTGTTGTTGGTTCTGCTATTGCTTATGTTTTGTTTGATTCAGGTGCTACGCATTCTTTTGTATATGCATTATTTACTGCTAAGTTGTCAGGGAAACCCTCTATACTTGATTTTCCTCTTGTGGTGTCTACGCCTACGGGCGATTCTATGCTGGCAGAGATAGTCTTTCAGGGTTGCAAGATGGTCATTTGTGGGCACGTGCTGATGGCCGAATTAACACTCCTGCCGATGTTGGAACTTAATGTGATTTTGGGCATGGACTGGTTGGTGGATCATTTCACCTCAGTAGACTACAAGGCTATGACTGTGACCTTCAGTAAGCCCGAATTGCCCCAGTTTACCTTCCAGGGTGAGGGAAGGGGAGATTTGTTGATGGTAATTTCAGCTCTCAAGGCTCGGAAGCTACTTCTACGCGGTTGTCAATCTTTCTTGGCCCTTGTGTCTGTGGCAGAGGGGAGCAGAGCCATGGCTAGGGGCATTGAGGGAATGCCAGTAGTATGCGGGTTCTCTAATGTGTTTTCAGAGGTGTTGCCAGGTTTGCCCCCAGAGAGGGAGATCAAATTCTATACTGATTTGCAGCCATGAGTGAAGCCGATCTCCATTCCAACGTATCAGATGACACTAGCTGAGTTGAGGGAGTTGAAGTCCTAGTTGCAGGAGTTGCTTGAGTTGGGCTTCATACACCCAAGTATTTCGCCTTGGGGTGCTCCAGTGCTCTTTCTGAAAAAGAAAGATAGGTCCATGCGGATGTGTATTGATTACCGACAGCTTAACAAAGTGACAGTGAAAAATTATTATCCGTTGCTCAGGATCAATGATTTGTTTGATCAGCTTCAGGGGGCTTAGTTGTTTTCTAAGATTGACATGCGGTCAGGGTACCATCAGTTGAGAATCCGAGATAGTGACATCCCGAAGACGGATTTTAGGTCGAGGTATGGTTACTATGAGTCCCTGGTTATGTCATTCGGGCTAACTAATGCACCTGCGGCATTCATGGATCTGATGAACCGAGTGTTCAGGGGATACTTGGATAAATTTGTGATTGTGTTTATTGATGATATTCTGATATATTCTAGGAGCAGGGAGGAGCATGTTAAGCACTTGAGGGTAGTGCTGGAGACTCTCAAGGAGCACCGATTATATGCCAAATTCTCTAAGTGCGAGTTCTGGCTGGAGTGTGTAGGGTTCCTTTGCCATGTGGTGTCCAGAGAAGGGGTAAAAGTGGACCCCGCAAAGATAGAAGCAGTTCCGAATTGAAAGAGGCCGACTAATGTCACATAGATTCACAGTTTCTTGGGGTTGGCAGGTTATTATATGAAATATATGGAGAATTTCTCCAGAATTGCAGCTCCATTGACCTGCCTGACTCAAAAGAAGGTCAAGTTCGATTGGGACAGTAAGTGCGAGGAGAACTTTCAGAAGCTCAAGGACCGGTTCACGTCAGCACCAGTTCTAGCTGTACCCTCGGGCTCGGGAGGATTTGTTGTTTATTGTGATGCCTCCCGAGTCGGCTTTGTGTTGTGTGTTAATGCAGAATCGAAGGGTGATAGCTTATCCCTCCCGATAGTTGAAGGTCCATGAGAAGAATTACCCGACTCATGATCTTGAGCTAGCAGCAGTGGTGTTCGCGTTGAAGCTGTGGCATTACTAACTTTATGACGAGGCTGATGAGATATACACTGATCATAAGAGCCTCTAGTATTTGCTCACCCATAAGGAGTTGAACTTGAGGCAGAGAAGATGGCTTGAACTCTTGAAGGACTATGACTGCACAATCATGTATCATCCAGGGAAGGCTAATGTGGTGGCTGATGCTTTGAGCAGGAAGTCTATGGGCAATCTAGCGCATTTGGCGGTCAGGAGGAGGCCGTTGGCTCAGGATTTGGCCATGTGTTTGGATGGCGGGGCAGTCTTGTCAGTATCAGCTTCTGTTGCGTTGGTGGCTCACCTGAGGATGCAGTCCACGTTGGTAGACATGCTGCGGGTAGTGCAGGAAGAGGATGCTTTTTGTGCACTCACGAAGGATCTGGCCAGGAGAGGCGATGCCGATAATAGTTTTGATATTGACTCGGAGGGTGTTCTGAGGTTTAATAACATGATAGTGGTGCCTGATTTGTTTGAGAGTTCGCATGCAGGTGCTAGAGATGACTCATCGATCCATATACACTATGCATCCGGGAGCCACAAAAATATACCGTGATCTAAGACAAAATTATTGGTGGAAAGACATGAAGAGATAGGTGTCCGAGTTCGTGTCTAAGTGTCTGGTGTGTCAGTAGGTTAAGGCTGAGCATTTAAAGCCGATAGGGTTACTCCAGAACCTAGAAGTACCAGACTGGAAATGAGAGAAGATAACCATGAATTATGTGACAGGGTTGCCAAAGTCTGGGAAGGGCAATGATTCTATTTGGGTAGTGGTGGATCGCTTAACCAAGACGTCACATTTCATACCAGTTAGGACGACCTTTTCAGCCGAGTAGACGGCGAGGTTGTTATTGGATCGAATCGTCGCATATCATGGTGTTCCTGTTATTATCATCTCAGATCGGGGTACTTAATTCATAGTTCGATTCTGGCAGTCGTTCCAGGAGGCGTTAGGCACCCAGGTTCGGTTCAACACTGCATTTCACCCTCAGACAGATGGTCAGTCAGAGCGGACAATTCAGACATTGGAGGACATGTTGAGAGCATGTGTCCTAGATTTGGAGGGCAGTTGGGAGAGACACTTACCCCTGATTGAGTTTGCCTATAATAACAACTATCATAGCATCATTGGGATGACCCCTTTTGAGGCATTGTATGGGCGGCGATGCAAGTCGCTTGTAGGTTGGTTTGAGGTAGGGGATTCCCGTATGATGGGACCTGACCTAGTTGAGGAGGCAGTAGAAAAGGTGAAGCTAATCAGGGAGAGGTTATTGGCAGCTCAGAGTCGCCAGATGATGTATGTGGATGGAAAGGTCAGGGAGGTAGTGTTTAGTGAGGAGGACATGGTGTTCCTCAAGGTATCCCCTATGAAAGGGGTGGCCGGTGAGGTTTGTCAAGAGAAGGAAGCTAAGCCCTAGGTTTATCGGGTCATTCCCTATTCTCAGGCGCAGGGGAGCTGTGGCATATGAGTTGGCCTTACCTCCAAGTATAGACCGGGTGCATCTAGTGTTCCATGTATCCATGCTGAAGAAGTATGTTCGGGATGAGTCCTATGTGATTGAGCCTACCGCAGTAGAGGTGAATTCTACAGTCTCTTATGAGGAGCGACCAGTTGAGGTGCTAGACCGACAGATCAAAAAATTGAGGTCCAAGAAGATTCCCTTGGTTAAGGTCAGGTGGGAGCATCATTTCGAGTAGGAGGCCACCTGAGAGGTGGAGCAGGATATGAGGGAGTGATATCCTTCGTTGTTTGATGATCTGGTAAGTCCTTAAGTTTTTTTTTTCGAAATTCGAGGACGATTTTTCTTTAAGGAGAGAGGATTATAATATCCTAGATATTAATATTTATTTCTGTCATTATTTGTGATTGTCAGCCTAGCAGGCTAGTTCGAGGTGGAGCCGAGTTGACTCATGGTCCGGTGCGAGCTTGCGAGCTCGGATAAGTAGGAATTTGAATTATGCGATTTCTTTTCTTTATTAGATAAATTTATTTAATTATGTTGTTGTGTGTACTTGATTATAAAATTATGTTGCATATGGGTGTGCATGTGATTGATGATTGTATTTAGCATGAGGTTAGTTTTGGTTAGCGGGTTATGGACCGAGATGATGTGAGAGTGGGTTTTAGGGTGTGGATAGGAGGAAATAGGAGGGGATTATAAAATTACCCCTTAGGGCTAGGCGGCTCCCTATTGGAGCCGCACTAGTCGAATTGAAGAGAGGAGCCGCCCAGCCAAGCCGAGCCGCCCCTCCCTCCTTTTACCTCCCTTGGAGCCGCCGCCCTCAAGCAGCCAGCCACAGAGTCTTCTCTCTCATCCCCTCTCATCCTTCCCTCTTGAAGCTTGGAGCCGCCGGCTTGGTGTAGCCGAGCCGCCCTCCCCCTCTTGAAGCTTGGAGCCTCCGCCCCTTTCCCCTTGTGTAAGCCGAGCCGCCACCCTTTGAGGCCGGATGTGGAGGCCGCCGCTTGAAAGTCCTTCTCTATTTCGTTTTCCTAATCTTGTGAGTGGTTTTACCCCTCCTTTTCTCGGGTTTTCTCTCGTGTTCTTGAGCCGATTTTGGGCGTTATGTCATTCTTGATTGATTCCCGTCGATTATTGTGTTTTGATCAGCGAAATCTCGTGTTGACTTGTGGAGGGAACCCGAGGCTTCCCCTTTGTGGCTCGGCAGCCCAAGGACTACCCTAAGGGTGCTCGGCCAAGGTGGAAGAATGGGTGCCCTCGAGGTATTTGATGAAATGCCTAATAGAGGATTCTTAGTTATATTTGAGATCTATGCCTTGAACTGCTTACTAATTTAGGTTCTATTAATGTTGATGCTTGCCTTGAGATTAAATCTATGATTTTTGGATATTAATCATGTTTTACAAAGATAGGACTTGATCTTGATGCCCTGGGTGTTCTTGATATGGGTTCTTGATCATGAAGCTTGATTCTTATTTAAAGATGATATTGATGCTTGCATATCTTGTTTAACAAATATGGTTGTTGTGAGATTTATCTCAATGTTATAAATTTATTTCGATAGTGATTAAAGATTTAATTTATGTGAATTTCGGATTAATCACCATGATATGCTGAAAACTCAATCTTGCTGAAAACTGCATGCTGAATTATTAATCTTAGGCTAATTTTGAAAATCTTGTTGTGATGTGTATAGTTTACTGTGCATAGTCGTGTGACCTATCGTTTTGATTAGAAAACATAGTCTAGACCCATAGGACATACTTTGGACGTCAGTTTCAACTTGGGTGCACCATTTTTGGGTTCAACAGTAAACTAAAAACAAAACTCTAATTTTGGCAAATGAAAATTTTAATTGCATAATTAAAATTCAAGGGGGCAGCATAATCTGTTAAGAACCAACAAATTAATTTTTTTGCATGAAATAAAACCTCATGGGTTTATAATGTTACGGGTCTAAGAGTTGGGATCAGGTATTGAGTGTTGTAGCGTTCCCAATAAAGACATTCCTAAGATACCGTAGGAGGTACTTGACTTAGGTCATATTGCGCCATATCTTTATGAATGGCAGAGAGGCTCGGCTTGGAGCCGGATTGCGGGCTTGGCCCGGAAGGTTGCATGGTTAATTCCCAACCTGTGTTTAAAGGAATAAGTTCGGATGGACAAATCCCTATTATTCCTACGTTATCTCTTTGGAACAAGTTCGGATGGGAAAATCTCGATTGTTCTTGTGTTTTCTTGTGGAACAAGTTCGGACGGGCAAATCCCGATCGTTCCCGAGTTTCTTTTAAGGAATAAGTTCAGTCGGGCAAATCTCGATTTTTCATATGGTATCTTTAGAGGGCAAGTTTGGCCGGGCGAATCCCGATTGTTCCTACGCGTCTCGTGGATTAAGTTCGGACAGGCAAATCCTGATTGCTCCCGAGTTTCTTTATTATATGATAAGCTCGGATGGGCCTATCCCGATTATCCTAGTAACTCTTGAGTATGATTTGTTGTCTTAGGGCACGGTAGGCTGAGGCATGTTGTACTTCACTACTAGAGTGTTGGTTGCCTTTGGGCATGTGGTGGCCAGATGGCCTGATTGCTAGTGACACCCTTGTGACTTTATTCCTGTTTGAGACATATGTTTTATCATATGCTCTCTGTGTTTGGTTTCTTGTGGGGGTTGGTAGAATCGTTCACTGAGTTCTTTGAACTCACCCATTGTCTTTTTTGTTTTTTTTGCAAAGCCTGACCGGTGAGGTGAGCTGGAGCACTTGGCGCGGCTGGAGGGCAGAGGAGCCACATTGATCTCATAGCAGTCCTAGTTAGGGGTCGTAATCGAGTCTTTGGTAGTTTGTCATGCACCTGTGTTTTGGTATTTTGTAGTTGTAGTCCCTTGGGGACATTCATGTCTTTTATTTTAGATTTTATTTGTAAATGAACCGTTGAACTTGATTTATTGTTTTCGCACTTTACTGTTTTGCTAAACTTACTTCTAATGAAATCTGGTTTGGTTTCTCATTTTAGATAAAACTCGTTACATTTTTTCCGCTATGTTTTATTATCATGAGTTGGCACGTGCATGGGTTAGGCTGCGGGGTATAGACACATATACCATGGCCGGTCACGTGATCCTGAGTTGGGGCGTGACAGAGGGGAGCGTATGCCCCAACGAGATGGATCAGAAGAGCTAGTGTCAGTAAGGGGAGGGCATGCCCCAACGAGACGACACTGAGCTGGGTGGTAGTTCGGCGGCCACACCGTCTACCTACCCTATGTGGCTATGTTGGACCAATGGATCCGATGAGCATGCATGTGATTGAGATGTTGCATTTACCCTATTGTGATTATTGTGGATATCTATATATTGTTGATAGATACTATATCATGCATAGAGTAGTGGATGAGTACTAGTGATTATCTTTATCATTGTTACTTATGCTTTATAGCTGTTATTTATTATTTATGTATGATGTTTAACTTGGTGAATTGATGACTGATCTCTCACTAAGTCGTAGTGGACTTACCCCTCATTTTTTGATGTTTTTCAGCACCTGAGCGAGATCAGAGAGGTATCAAGGTGTAGTAGTGCGGCTGGTGGTAGGATAGTGAGTCTCGTGACCTGTCGTGGTTGAGGGGATACTTGAGTCCTTTTTGCTTTCTTTTGCGTTGTTGAGGTATGTGGACTCGGGTCATTGTGTCCGCATTTTTTTTTATCTTAGGAGTTTGATTACCTATTTGAAGTCTTTTAAATAACTTGTTCAGTGTATTCCTTTTTAGCATTTGGTTTGGTTTGGTTTAGTATGTCATGTCTATTCTATTCTTTAAAAAATTTATATATATTCACTATTCAGGTTATTGTGGTTGTGTTGTGTTTGAGTTGGGTTAGGCTTCGGGATACGTGGCGTACCCTGGCCGGTCATACCGGATTTGGGGTGTGACAAAGGCAAATCAGGAGGAGTCGGGGAATCAGAAGGTTCGGGTGACCTAGTCACCCTCGAGGTCTGAGACCCCAAGGCTCCTAAAGGCCGGGACCCTGAAGCCTGCACCGGCTTTGGCAGAAATGAAGAAAGAGAATCGTCCACTAGCAAACTTTTCCCCTTACCGGTCGTAGAAGTACCCCTTCGCAGCTTTGCCAACCGAGCTCGAGCACTCGGGTCCCCTAGTATTGAAGACATCTCACCTGCACCATAGAAAATCTGAGTCAACACACTTCGGAAAGACAAGATAATAATACATTACAACCCCCCAGGCTTACCTATGTACTCCAAAATCGAAGACTTGTCTTAGTCCTGTTGGAGTATTTCCTTGAAGGAAAAGGGAGTGGAAGGGCAATGATGTTCCAAGAACTCAATTACACTCCTATCCTCGTGTGGGATGCCTCTGTCCTTAAAATGCAGAATAGGCCTTGGATCCGACCTCCAAGACAATAGGAAACTCTCCGTTTGAGACGGCTCATCCAAGAAAAATTGCCAAAGATCTTCCCACGACCTAACCTTCAAAAAGTACAACTTGAAGTTCTTATAAGAACTCTTGAATAGATTAAAAAGCTTCCTCCCTAGGACACCACTCAAGGATACCCATAAACCTTTCTATGTTTCTTTCGTTTGAAAGAAGAACAACACATAAAGGCTTGGCTTGGTCCCAACACAGTCCATAAGAATCTCAAAGCAGCAAACGCCCAGCTGTTCGGATGCAGCTATGTCGGGGCGATGTTAGCCAAATTCATGTTGGGTCACGGAGGACCGAGCAAATAGCAAAAAAATATTATACACAACGGAAAAAATAAACCGATCCTCTACTCATCAGATCCATGCATCTCGAGTAAATTGATACTATGTCAAGAGTTATACATTTGAAGACCGAATTCTGTCTTCTACTCAGCGAATCCAGGATCACGATCTTGCTCTGGATCCAAGGTGCTGCCAAGCGACAAACACCCTCTACGCTGAGCACATGGACAAACGCGATGAATTGGGCGGCTCCCGAGTGCTCACTCGGCTCTACCAGAACACCTTTCGGTCTGGTCAAACGCGGAACAAAAGAGAGCTCGACTTCCTTCAAAAGGAGGTCGCTTCCTAAGAAGAGGCTGGCAGCCTTTCAAGAGATCATCGTATACACCATCTAAACCTCGGATGAGCATTTATAGACACGTCAACCATATCGAACGTGTCATTACAATCGTTGATTAATTCAAAGCCATATTTAAAATCTTTAAAACGATTTGAATGTCCGAATAAAATAACAATTATCAAGGATGAATTTCCTAAATTCAAGATGCCGAAAATAATGTATCTTTTAATAACG
Source organism: Canna indica (assembly GCA_034359265.1). Lineage (NCBI taxonomy): Eukaryota > Viridiplantae > Streptophyta > Magnoliopsida > Zingiberales > Cannaceae > Canna > Canna indica. Next base: position 22,183,264 of record CP136895.1, on the reverse strand, counting down.
ATGATCAAAGATACATTACCTAAATTATAATCAACATAATTCTAATTTTAAATCATATTTAAAATTCAGAATTATTAATTCCAATTTTGAAAACTCCTTTTCAAATTCAGAATTAATCTTTAAAATTACCAAGAAAGAATTAGCGGGTTAATGGTGATGCAGATCCAATCTTATAAATCATAACCCTAAGCCCAATTCGATTAACCCTATGTGTGCGACCCTGTAGGTTCACCTAACGTTGGCCGTGGGTTCAAATCACATTTATAACCCACAAGTCATACGCGGCCTCTAGCAAGACATTATAACTACCCAAGTCAAGTGAAGGTCGATGATCCGAGCAACCTAACTCATAGTATGATACGTTGTCCTTTTGTCATACGATATCTGGATCGAGCATAAGGCATGAATTACATCATTCTTATATTGCTCAATCTGGTTTCTTGATTCCTGAGTAGACTGACTTAACAAATGGCATTGATACCTCCCATCAATTCATTTGAGCATGACCATACATTTCCTCAGTGAAACTCATCAAGGGGCCCAGAGATATCTATCTCATATACGAGAGGGACAAATTCCTTCACGACACACATATTCCATTGCATGATTTATTCCATGTCCAACTGTAGTCCTTATTACCACCTGGTTAAAGGTGATGTTAGACCAGGTCAAAATAAAGAATTCCTCATGTAGGAATCCATGGTGACATTAGGCCGGAGGACTGACGTGTCACTACGATTATGAGATACTAATGATATAATTCACGTAGTAATCTCACAATGGGTTTGTCTGATCATGGTCTGATACCATGATCTCCAACATGTGTCTATGATCTGACTTTAATATCACATATCCATGATTAGTAAAACATGATCATCGTCAGTCAAACTACATACTAGTCTTCATTCATTATCGTTCCAGGACAATGACCGACCATAGACTGTTTAGAATAGGATTTCAACTGCCTTAGGATTTTACTATCAAGTCTCGCACTTGATGACCATTAGGCGGAATTAACAATTCAATGAGTCAATTATCAAGTTAAATATGCTAATAGTAAATAACAAGATAAATCAAATATTCCATTTATCAAAAGGAAAGTAGCAATGACAATATCATCTCATTGGCCTAGGGCACACTACTAACAATTTAGCACCCTATGCTTGAATTCGGTAAATGGAAGTCGGACCCCAAGGTCCTCGAACAAGGTCAAAGTACATAAAAACATACCTAGGCTCTCCTCTATGGTATACCCTATCCGCTGGGGAGCAAGGAAGGCAATCATAATATTCGTTGATGCCCTCTCGAGAAATCGACACACCTTCCTGAAAAGACAAAGTACTATTCAAATTGATCATCACCGAACCCTGTGCAGCTGTATCTCTTCGTTGACCCACGAATAAGGGTCTAAGGTCCTTCCCACTACTAGAATATACCACATCAACCACGGGCATCACCGACGGCCGCCTCGGCCGTCAGAATAATTCACGACTTTTCGACGGTCGTAGCGGTCGTGGCTAATGTAACCGAATTAGCCGCGGCTCGCATACAGCCACTTAGAGCCATCGCTCATAGTTGATGGCATGCACGGGCGTGAAATAAAATAAGTTATTAGCCATGGCTTAGCGGGGGCGCGAGAGCCATTGGTGATATGAATAAGTCATTAGCCACGGCTAGAAGTGACCGTCACTTATTAATAATGGCGCGAACGCAACACGAAAACTAAAATACTCTAAATTGACAGCTTAGTGAGGGTCAGCCGTCGATGATATTAAAATTATGAATCCATAGTTTTCCGACGGCTGGAGAGCCATGGGTGAAAATACTTTTTATTTGCGTTCGCGCCCGACCCTTTCTCTTTCCCCCGTTCTCTTCTCTCTCCGCTGTTGTCGATGATTTGTTGTCGTTGATCATCATCGCGCCGCACCCTCGCCGTGCCGCCTGCTCCCTCGCCCTCACCGCGTTGCCTCCCCGACCCTCTCCCCCTCTCTCTCGCTCAGACCGTCGCCCCTCTCCCCCTCGATCTCCGTCGCCCACGCGCGCCGCCGCCGGTTGCTCCCTCGCCCTCGCCGCCGATCCCTCTCCCCTCTTCGCCACCACCAAGTGAGTTCATCCCCCTCCCCTCTCCGATCCGGCGCCGGTCAAAACCCTAGGGTTCCGCCGGTGCCGACCAATATTATATATATATATAATATTAATTTAATTAATTAGTGTCAATTACTGTTATTAGTGATTAATTAGATTTATTTATTGTTAATGACTGTTATTAGAGATTAATTAGGGTTAATTTTAGATTTAATTAGTAAATTAGTGTTAATTTTTTTTAAAAATAGATTAATTAGTTTTCAATTAGATTTAATTAGTTGTTAATTAGGGTAGAATAAATGGTAGGATTAATTTTAGTTTGGTGTAATTATAATTATGAAATCATCCACTTTGGACTCACGCGCTCCGAAATCGTCCACTTTGGACTCACGCCGGAATCGTCAATAAAGGATGGACTCGCGCGCACCGGAATCGTCCACTTTAGACTCGTGGCCAAATCGTCCACGGTGGACTCGCGCCGGAATCAAGACGAGTTGATACGTTTCACGTACGCATCGACGAGTCAAGTTTTAATTTTGCAAAATCTTAGATCCGTTCAGGGGTTGTATGTTCGTGTAAACGAAGTAAATGATCTTTTATACGACATACAACCATTGAATTGTCCCTAATTGGACAATTTAGGAACATAGTTATTTATATTGCACTTAGTTTATTTTTTTTAGTCGTTATTCATTTTTAAATTTTGGCTTGTATCTCCTTGTTCTTCGATACACGCCCAGATGATATGCGTATTCGGAGAACTGTAGGGAGATGCTATCGAAATTTAGAATGAAATTAATGACTAAAAGAAATACTAAGTGCAATATGAATAACATGAATCCCGAATGGAATAGGACCATCCCACCTAAAGACATTACCTAAAGATATTGCAAACTTTTTGACAGAACATGTTGGGCGATCGAAGTTGGATGTACTGACGAATTCATCGTGGAGCTATAACGGACGAATTTCTAGTAGGCGTAACTTACTTCTTAAATTTCGCCTACTCGAATGAAAAATTCCTTTGTGGTGATAAAATCCGATGTCCACGCCGAAAATATTCAAACATAAGATTTTTGGACCGAGAAACTGTCACACTGCATCTGTATATAAAAGGATTCACACCAAGATATTTTGTATGGAATTGTCACGGGGAGTCACGTCAAGTTGGGACGTCGAGCAATCTTGTTGTCCAAACTCATGGTGAATCTTCTTCTACTGGTGTTTCTTCTTCCAATCCACCTAATCCTTATAGAACAATGATTCTGGATAGTCTTGGAGGATAATTCCATTTAAATGATAATATTGAGTCAGTTACTGAGACGGTAGTGCCACCATATACTACGACAGTTGAAGTCACTAAAGAACAACATGCGATACAGATTGAATTGCCGAATAAGGAGGCTGCAGAATTTTACGAGATGTTGAAAGCTGCCGATGAACCGTTGTATGAGAATTGTCCTAATTATACAAGATTTTCGGCAATGACACAACTCCTGAATATCAAGTCCGATTGTAATATCAGCGGGGTTGCGTTTGATCGGATTGCAGGCTTTATCAATGGTATGCTACCTCCAAATAACAAGTTTGAGCCAACCTTTTATAAGACAAAAAAGTTGATGAGGAAATTAGGGCTTGGGTACGAAAAGATACACGTGTGCCCAAATAACTGTATTTTATAATATAAAGAAAATGCACAGTTAGAGCAATGCCCGGTATGTGAACATCCTCGTTACAAGGAGAAGAAATCAGTCCGATAAAAAATATCCCCTTTAAGGTGCTTCGGCATTTTCCACTAACACCGAGACTTCAAAGGTTATTTATGTCGGAAAAGACTGCCCCCTATATGAGTTGGCATGCAAGAAGTCGTGATGATACAATATTGACTCATCCATCCGACAGTGAAGCATGGAAATATTTGGATAGGTGTTATCCTTCATTTGCTGGGGAGACTAGAAATATCAGGTTGGGATTGTGCACAGATGGTTTTAATCTGTTTGGTAATTCAGCAACTCCATATTTAGTATGGCCAGTGCTATTAACAGTTTATAATTTGCCGCCCTCAATGTGTATGAAAGATGAATTTATCTATCTTTCGATGATTATTCCGGGTCCTAGGGGTCCTCGCAAAGAAATTGACGTGTTTCTCCGTCCCCTAATTGATGAACTCAAAACATTGTGGGCTGAGGGAGTTGTCACTTATGATTGTCACCGAAAGCGAAACTTCACTTTACGAGCTGCTATATTGTGGACAATCAATGATTTCCCGACCTATGACATGTTGTCTGGTTGGAGCACGCGTGGATGACTCTCTTGCCCGTATTGCATGGAACACTCAAAATCCTCCAATCTTGAGAATGGTCGGAAAATTTTCTTCTTTGATTGTCATCGCCGGTTCCTACCGTCGAACCATCAGTATCGAAGGAATCAGGATAAATTTATCAAGGGTAGAGTCGAAAGAGATGAGCCACCACTGATGTTGTTTGGTAAACAGATGTTAGCATATGTTCAATTACTTCCATCGATTACTTTTGGTCGAAATGTAAGAATTTCAGACTTTGGTCAAACACATAATTGGGTGAAAAAAAGTATCTTTTGGGAATTGTCGTATTGGAGTTCATTACTGATTTGACATAATTTGGACGTCATGCACTTTGAAAAAAATGTGTTTGATAATATTTTTAACATAGTTATGGATATTTCCGGCAAAACTAAAGATAATGTGAAGACCCGATATGATGTAAAAATACTTTGTAAGATACTTGAGTTAGAGTTGCAAGCGGTCAACAGACGACTTCATAAGCCAAAGACACCGTATGTGTTAAATAAACAACAGATGAAAGATGTGTATCAGTGGATCAAAGAACTCAGATTACCCGATGGATATGCCTCAAATTTATCTCAATGTGTAAACGTCGATGAATACAAAATATCGAGGATGAAGAGCCACGATTGCCATGTATTCATGCAGAGATTGCTTCCGGTCGCGTTTCGAGATCATCTACATGATAAGATTTGCGGTCCGTTGATAGAATTAAGTATGTTTTTCAGAAATATTTGTGCAAATGTACTTCGAGTTGAAGATATGTGAGCACTTGAAAAAAATATTGTTGAAATCATATGCAAGCTAGAATAGTTTTTTCCTCCTGCATTTTTTGACTCGATGGAGCATCTACCGATACACTTAGCATACGAGGCACGAGTTGGTGGCCCTGTTCAATACCGATGGATGTACTTATTTGAAAGATACATAAATCGTTTGAAGAAAAAAATAAAGAACACCGCCGTAGTTGATGAATTTCAACTTTCTGCTCATTTTATTTTGAATCAACCATCAAGACAAGACTTAATCGTCTTCCATGGGAATGACGACGGGGGAGCTCGACCATTAGACGGGGGAGCTCGACCATCAGATGGTTGTTTAAATATCTTTTGTTACCCCGGTCGTGCTTTGGGTTCTCGTCCGTCTCGATTCTTAAACGATGAAGAGGACCATTTGGCCTACTTGTACGTTTTACTAAACTGTCCAGAGATTGAGAAGTTCATTGAAATATTTGACATTGAGATGGTGACAAAATACTCAATTTACAGCGATGAGGAATTAGAAAAAATATGGAATCGTGAGTTCCCTAATTGGTTTCAAGCTTATAGCACAGAACACAGAGGCGAAATAGATAATCAAATCTTTGAGTTTGCTAGCAGACCGACACGACTTGTTCAGTGTTATAATGGTTATTTCGTCAATGGATATAAATTTCACACACTTGAATATTCATCTACAAAAAAGATTATGAATGTCGGGGTCTGCGTCAAAGGAACAACGTATGCTAAATGTGATGTTGACTTTTACGGACTATGGAAGAAGTCATTGAATTACAATTTTTTAGATGTAAATCAGTTGCCCTTTTTAAATGTCATTGGTTCGATACAAGCGATAGGGACATGGGAGTTCATCCAAAGTATAAACTGCTGGTCGAGGTCAATTACAAATCAAAATTGGCTTCAAATGAGCCATTTATATTGGCATGTCAAGCTGAACAAGTATATTATATGCAGTATTCGTCTCGAAAGAAAAATAAGGCAGATTGGCGTGTAGTCTGTAAGACTAAAGCCAGAGAAAAAGTTGACCCGATAGTTGGAGATAATGAGCTAGCAGATGACTTCTATCAAGAAGAAGATCCTTCCGGAGTGGAACGAGTTAGTCCAATACTCGAGGATGATGACACAGAGTTAGTTCAATTGGAAATAGAATACGTTGATGACGACGATAATGAAGTTGAGGAAGGACAGAATGAAGATGAGGGAGGCGAAGAAGAATTTCAAGATTCTGATACTGAAGAACAAGAAGAAGAGTATTACACAAATGATGATAATGACAATGATGAATAATTGTAAATGTGAAGTATATATTCAATTATTAAATATATCTATTAATCTATTATATATAATCTAATTATATTAAATTTTTACAGCTATGGTTCGAGATATCAGTTTTTGAGGAGGCATTCCTCGTAGGACCCCCCGACGATTACCACCCGCCCCACCTGTACCCACTAACCCTTCGTCTTCCACCACTATCCCCCTACCTCCAGCCACCATTCCCCCACCTGGTCCGGCCACCATTCCCCCACCTGATCCATCCACTATTCCCCAGCTCCAACCACCATCCCTTCAGTCGATCTAGGACCGTCTACGAGACGTAGGCCACGAGGGCCTAACATAATTCTCCCTCCGCCACCCGAGGGAGCACCGCGCAGAGCATTTAGTGTGCGCGGAAGACGGTAAGTATATGCATCAATTATTTCTTATAATTTATTTATTTCAAAATATCATATTATGAATTTATATTTTTTGCAGATTTGAGCAGGAGGATGTCCCCTGCACGATAGCGGGGACGATCCGAAAGTTTATGCACGGGACGTGGCCTACATGGTCTCATGTGCCCCTTGAGCATATAGATTTATTGTGGCAAGAGTTCACGGTAAGTATATTTATTAAATTAATATTAATATTAAATATTCATCGATAATAATAATTTTTTTTTGCAGGCTCATTATACATGGCCGGAGGACCAGACCACTATTGTGGAGGCTGCATGGGAGCGTGTTGCCCGTGCTCGCTATAACGGGTTGCTTCAACAGGCTCGTCAGACCGTGATGAGTCGGCTGGGGGCCACACAGATAGGGTAGACTCGGGGACATGCCCCCGAGTGGATTTCTGGCCCTGTGTGGGACCAGCTCATTGAGCGGTGGGACACTCCTGAGTGGCAGGAGGTCTCCCGGACTGCGTCGAGAAACCGCATGTCCGGGGGGGATGGCACGGGCGCGCACCACACTGGTTGCTCCATCTCTTTTGCGGTTCATGAGCGTCGTATGATATGTATAATTTAATTATTTTTAATTAAATTATATTGTGTATAATGATATTAGTGTATTTGTTTTCTAATGTAAGACAAGAGTGGCGGAGGACGATACCGTCCAACGCCCATCGATGATGGAGGTGTTTGAGCACACCCATCGTCGTCGACGTGGACCAGGGGACTACGTTGATAGCAGAGCCTCATATATACGGGTAAGTATTTATATATTGTCTATTTGATTTACACAATTTTTATTTATAGTTTATACATACTTAAAATATAAACATGTGTATGAAACTTACACGAGGACTGTGATCGAGCGTGGAGGCACACCGGAGGAGTTCGACACAAGAGTTTGGGTGGAGGCTGCAGGTGGCTGGGAGCACGACCGTGTTTATGGCTTTGCAGACAGTGGTCATGCACGTGCCGTGCTTAGGCCACTTGGGGCACCGACCCCTTCGACTGCGGGTGAGCGACCCTTGTCATCCCGAGTGCAGGACCAGAGCCGGATAGCGGTCATAGAGTCGGAGCTCACCCAGCAGAGACAGACGATGGAGGAGCAGAGGCGGGCGAATGACGAGTTGAGACAGACTATCCAGAACATGCAGACACTCCTCACTCAGATTGCGTCTCATGCTGGCCTTCTACCGATGATGTCGCAACCGTCATCCTCCTCGACCCAATCGACGTTCCCGATTCAATCGTTGATGACTCCACTGCCTCCACTGCCGCCGCCGTCGTCGTGAGATTTTGATTAATTGTATTTTATTTATATTTTGATACTTGATATAGATGATATTTTGATACTTGGATATATGTTGATACTTGGATATATAGATGATATTTTGATAATTGTTTGCCGTCGATTTGAGGTTGAGATTGATGATATTTATGTAAAACTTGTATGTTTGGTTTCAAATGTATGTGTATGATGTTTTCTGATTGTAATATGTGATTGAAAATAGGTTGTAGTCGATATATCATTATATACAGGAATTTACAAAATTTTTAGTTTTTCTAGTTACAAGATAACATCTTTAGCTACGATTTACCCACGGTTAACCGTCACTAAGCCGTGGCTGAAATCCTATCGTAAATGGCTGATGGCCTCGGTAGGGCCAAATATCACGGTTGCTAATAGTATCACTGACGGCTCCTAGCCGTGGCTGATGGTTGTATCAGTGACAGTGCCCAGAGCCGTCATTGATGATTTTAAATCAGCGACAGCCCACGAGGCTATCACTGATGATTACGTGTGACGGCCGAGCTCGGCCGTCACAACACATCTGAGACGTGCACATCAATGATGGTTCTTTGCCATGATTGACGCCATCCGTGATATTCGTCACCGACGGTTCAGCCACAGACCATAATTTTAGTAGTGTCCTGACAGCCCTACCTCCAACTTAATGCCATCACCTCTCCTCGTCATCAACTCAATAAAGATCGCAAAACTCTAACAAATGGGGACAATTCAGTACAGCCTACCAACCTAAGGCCAACCCCCACAACACAAAAGTCAAAGCAAGAACTAAAAAACTCATTGGAGAATAAACAACGGCGGACTAAGAAAACGATCGATGAAGACATCACTGGGAAAAACCCTTGGAAAACAAGCACCATATAGTAGGGAACACGAGAAGAGTTTTGAAACGAAGAAGGAAAAAGCCGCTTTAAAGGCCTATAGATAGAAGCCTCCCTATCGAACGATCGATGATGACAACATGATTAAATCCCAACCGACCAGCTCAGCAACGACGGTTCCCTAGAACCCTCAAGGCATGAACAGATGGCTCTCCCTGTCATGATTACTCTATGAATGAGAATTACTACAGAAAAAGGCAAATGCCAATCAGTAGTTATCACGAAGAAGGAAATTCTTCGACCACGTAGCCGCAACGCCAAGAGCGAGAACTGAGGGGCCACAAAGCGACACGACAGAGATACGCTGATCCTAACTCACCTCTGTCAATTAAAAGCAACAGGTATGTGCCCCCCACGATCCATTCAGACCTCGGTACCCATAGTAGCTCGACATCCGTAACAGCTCAGCACCCAAAATAACTCGACGAGAAGTTGATACACTCCCAAAATCTAGACGACGTTTATCCATCAGACCAAGATCAGAGGCCGACTTGCTACTTTGAGCTCGGTACGAGGTCCTCGGACTCCAACCAAGCTCGGGGATAGTGGACTGGACTAGAACATTTGGGTTTGGCCGGATTAGGCCCAGAAGCGTCTACATTCATGAACCAGACTCAAGTCAAGATAAATAGCTTAGCCCGAGGGCTCCACCTGGCCTAAAAAAGATATTTTTATCCTCATTAATTACGAGGGATTCCACAATTACGAGCCCGACATCTTCGAGATCAATCCCAACTCATTCTGAGCAACATCCTTACGAAATTATCGGACGACATCATTGCCAAACATCCCTCATCCTGCACTATATATGAACATGATGCTCCTTATGTATCCCAGATTTTAATTTCTATTAATTACCTCCCTCTTAAACTCATTCTTGCTTGAATGTTAGAGTATCTTTTTCAGGTCTCCCGAAATTGCACTTGACCAGGAGACGCACGACTTCGACTTCAGGCAAGAGCATAGACCATGTACAAGCATGTATATATGCATATCTTGTGTAAGTATTGGCGTTCCTTAATTAATGATAACGCCGACATGCTCGTCTTTTTTTTTTCCGACTTGTATTTCTCATATCTCTTGATAAATAAAAGATTCTTATTTTTTAAAAAAACAATCTATGAAAATCATACATGCAAAAAAAACATAACTAAATAGTGAATCTTTACCTTAGTCAAAATACTTGAATGACTTAACCAACTAAGTAACTAGGAATTGAAAAATAACACTATATATTTGGTTGAGATTTCCGAAGGAGAGGAGAGAGGAGGGGAGGTGAGTTTGTTAATATTTATTATTTAGTTGGAGGGGAGAATAAATGGGAGGGAAGATGACAAAAACTGTTCACCTATCTAAAAGTGAGGGATTTGGAGAGGATGAAAGGTATCATTAACATTTTTATAATTTTTTTTATCGTACAAATAACATACAAATCTCAAAGCAATTAAAAAATTGATTTGAGATTTACGTTTCATGAAACATAAATCTAGAAGCAACTAAAAAATTGCTTTGAAATGTATGTTTTAATTGTGGAGCCCGGCTCCATAGGTTTTGTATGGAGCCGGGCTCCATTCAAGTTGTATTCCCAAACTACCTCCTTTTCTTTCCTTCTTTAAACTAAATACAGTCTAAATGTCTGAGATGTAGGGAGAAGTTGACACATTGACCATGGAGTAGTTGACACAGATGTATGTAGAGAGAACCTTCAAGTGGATTTTCTGTTCCAGTATTGTTCACATTAACCATGGAGGCCCATACCAATTGAAAATACATTTGTACCCAATTCCAACAATTAGAATCACTACCTCAATGAACTTCTCTGGATTCAATCAATATTGTCCAAAAAAAAAACAACACCAGCTCTACTCAAATTCATCCAAAATATTAATCCAGTAGATAATTAAAGACAAAGTCTAAAGATTTCTCTATTCAATTTCCAAACTAACTCGCAAAATGTTCTTAATTAGCACCAGTGAAAACACCTAACTACACAAATCCAAAGCTCCCACCACTTGGCATAAATTAAGGAACAGATTAGATCTTCCAACTATCAAGTCTCCATCACCAATCACAACATCAATCTAGAATTTGAGTTGTCAGATATATATGACAGTGAAAACTCCTGCTCCTCCACCTTGCACTTTTCAATTTTTATAACAAGAAAAAGGACCAGGAAAAAAGTTGCAGACGCCCATGCATGCCATTAAAAAAGGATAAACTAGCTGATATATATAAATAATTAACGTATAGATAATAATACATAGAACCTTCCACCAGTTTTCCTTTAACTCTAACTATTACTGCATGCACTGTGCATTGTTCCAACTTGTACCTCTCCCACTGACTCGACTACAGTATCATTATTAATATTAATCAGAAACAACAATTAATACTTAACTGCAAGATGCAAACAAGATAGGTATTCTATCAAAATGGTTCTCATGCTGTGATCTGATCTCTGTAAACCCACCTCCACTGCCGCTGCCTTCTTCTGCTGCTTCTTCTTATTGCTTGTTGGTACAGTTCGCCATCGATGCGTCATATCTAGTCCTTGTCGCAGGCTCCGGGCCCGGTGCGGCTTCTCGAGCAGCGATCGATCATGGCTTCCGACCCGCGCCACAGCCGCGCGGCCTCGGCAGGGCTGGACGCCGCCGCCGACGGCGCGACCTCGTTGCAGTCGATGAAGTACTTCCCCGATTCCCCGGCCAGCCGCGGGTGCGTGGCTACGTAGCACGTCGTCGCCGCCGCCTGAACTCCGCGTTAGCTTTCCTCTGTATTTAATTTAATTACGTGTTGAGATGCGAGGTTTGGTTTGACTCACCTGGGGAATGGTTTTGAGGAACTTGGAGGACAGAAAGAAGACGAAATCTGCCATTGATTGATGATGATGACGTTACTAAGATCGATAGCATAACGTATTAGGTTTAATCAGGAGGAGTATGGAGTATAAACCTATGATAAAGCCTTCGCGGTCGCGGTTGAGCCGGGTGGGAACTACCCCGGGGTGGACGCAGTTGGCCGTGACGTTGGCGTCCATTTGCTAAAGATAGCAGAGAGAGAAGAGAAGAAAGTTACGTACGTAGTAATTACAACACGATGCATTTGAAAGAGACATGTCGAGGAGATCAAGAGATGGAGATGGCGTTCGCACCTTGAGCCTCTCAGCGAGCTCTTTGGTGTGGAGGACGTTTGCGAGCTTCGACAGCGCGTATGCTTGTGATCGACTATAAGGTCTGCTTGCAGATCGAAAACATTAATCTCTGAGTTCTAAATTCTCGAGCATTCAAGTTTAATTCATTGAGAAAATGGTTAATCAATTAATGAAGCTCACATCTTCTTGTGGGTCATCAGATCGAGACACGAGAGGCAGTCGCCGGAGAACCAAGTGTGGGTGGCGGAGGTGATGTTGACGATGCGGCCTTGAATGCCCGTCTCCCTCGCCGTCTCCACCATCTTATTTAGCAGCAGCTTCGTCAGCAAGAAGGGGCCTGAAGAAAGCGTTGAGTTTGATACAGAGAGAGAGAGAGAGAGAGAGAGAGAGAGAGAGAGAGAGAGAGAGAGAGAGAGAAAGAAAGAGAGAGAGAGAGATGATGCACACCCAAATAGTTCGTAGCAAACATCATTTCGACGCCGTCCTCGGAGACGGAGAAGTCGTAGGAGAACATTCCGGCGTTGTTACTGTTGACTTCGCTATTAGTTTCAATTATAATAAAAGAGGGAGGAATGCGTATATAAATTGAGAAAGGTAGGAAAAAAGATCAGGTACATGAGAAGGTTGAGGGGGAGACGGAGGGCGAGGAAGCGAGAGACGAAGCACCGGACGGAGGAGAGCGAGCTGAGGTCGAGAGGGAGCACGACGATGCTGGCGTCAGGGAACTCCTCCTCGATCCGGATCTTGGTCTCCTCCGCCGCCTTCAGGTTCCTCGCTGGCAGCAGCAGCCTCGCCCCCCGCATCACCATCACGCGCGCCGTCTCCGCCCCGATCCCCGACGTTGCCCCTGCATGCAGAGATTTTTTATTTATTTTTATCTTTTTTCTTGCTATCATTCAAAAGGTTGCCCACCGGTGATGATGGCGGTGACGGAGCGGAGGTCGGGGGCAGCGGCGGTGACCTCCTCGCCGGTGGATTTGGAGCCGAAGCCGCTTGCGCCGGCGGAGCCGATCAGGTACTTAACGGTCTCAAGCATTTCCTATTTCAATTTAATTTTCCTTCTTCAGTACTTGAAGAGAAGGAGATAGGAGAAGAGCAAGAGACGCAAACGTCAATTTGGAATCACCTGCACAGCCTTCCTCTTCGCCTTCTTCTGGTGTGGTGATGGATAAAAGGCAAAAGGCGCCGCAGCCGCATCCGCGGTTCCACCTAGGTAAAATACAGAAAATCCACGTGTCACGCTTCCATTCATTATGAGTGTATCCCTCGAACGCGTATCTTACCATCAGTTTTCTCTTTCTAAAATTAAATATAACCACAAAGGGGTTAAGCTGCCAAATATAAATGTCAATAAATAAGGAAATAAAAATACAACTTTTTATCCAATCCTTGCATACTGTTTTAATAAAAACAGCCATTTCCTTAAATTAGAATATAAAATTTTCAAATTTTCAAAATCAAAAGTAAATTTTAAAATACCTAAAATACTCTTATACTAAAACGATTTAAAGTGATCATTTTGATTATGCAAATTTATCCTAAAATCTTTAAAAAATTGTAATAAATATAAATTAGTGAATGATTTTTTATAATATTTTAAAAATTTTAGAATGCATTTTAATGGTTAAAAAAATCACTTGAAGCTCTTGAAAATAGTTATTTGATCATGAAAATATATTTTAAAATTTTTAAAAAATTATTAAATATTTCATTTATTAATTTAAAAATATTATGAATTTTTTGAAGATTTTAGAATCTTTTCATAATCAAAATGACTACTTTAAATAGTTTTAGTATAAAATTATTTTAAATATTTTTTGAATTTAATTCTGATTTTAAAAATTCCATATGCTATAATTTGATTTTGAAAATTTTTAAATTTATGAAATAAAAATATAATATTATTCAATATTACATCCACTAACATTAATAGTGATCTAATTTAAAATTAAATAAAATGAAAGCAAAAAAAGTAAACAATTATTAATGATCTAAAACTATAATATAAATTAATACAACTAAAATAAAGTTTATAATAATAATAATAATAATAATAATTTATCAATAAAAACGTTATATATATCACATAATATGTACGCTATCAAAATAATATAATATACGAGCTATTATATAAAATGTATATAAAATAATGGATTTTTTTATAAAAAAAATCGAGAGTTTGTCAAATGGAACCTCCACATGAAAAACATCCGAAAATTATAAAAGTAAAAAATTGGAACCACCACCTGAAAAAGATAGAAAAATTATAGATAGTAAATATATAACATTTATTACATACGTAGAACCATTAGATAGTAATTAATTATCAATAAAGACTAAACGAATAATTGTCTGTAAAAGATATATTTTTATTTTTCATTCCAATATTGTTTTCAACAAAGTTAAAATATTTATTTATTTTTATAGTAAATATTTATTCCAAGATTCTAATTAATTAATTAAAATTGAATAATATTTTTATAGTAATCTATAGAGGATTGATTCAAATTTCATTAAGACTTTATTTATTTCATGATAGAGTATGATTTATTAAGATATGATATGATTTAATTTTATATTTGAGAAGACTTTTAATAAATTGATCATGGTATGGTATGGTGATCTTATGGTTTGAAAACTATAAATTTTGACCAAATTTTCAAATCATGAATTTGGTGGTTTCTGATGATTTCATGAAATTTTATTTCTAAAATATTATCAATCAAAATTTATAATTTTTCTTATGCCCTTTATATACTTATATCAGATTAGACTTTTATTTATCATTCTTGATCGGCTTAGTCAAGACGTCGTTCTTCTCCATAACTACTGTCATTTAACCATACCATACCATATCATTATTCCAAACAAGATAATAATTTTTACAGTACCATACCATACCATACATTACTAGATCATACTTCACCTCATTCAAACAAGACCTAATAGTAATGATCAATTAAACTAATTAAAGTGATCATTTGGTGGTAAACTATAAATAATTAAGCAGAAGATGGGTAAATAAATTCCATTTTCAAAATTTGTGGAGGCATTGACTGCCTTAAGAAAAACTCAAATCACAATTAAATGGATAAATTCAAACAAATATCCTTGATTAGCCTAATTGAATATTTATCTGATTAGCCACCAATAAATATTAATTAATTCTTCTCTACAGTACCAGTTAAAATTAATTAAATTTCTTTTCCACAATATAAAAATAGACAAAATTAATACATTAATGATTATTAAATTTTTAATAGTTAAAAGTAGCATAATTGAACAGTAATGCATACATTGGCTATGCTCATAGCTAGAAATACACATGACCAGATTTTTCTTTATAAATACTAATATCTCAAAATTTATCTATATCTTATATATAAGACATTCAAATAATTTTTGAAAGAGAAACCAAGAGACATTCATTTGGTTCCTATATTTTAAGTTTTAATTTTATTTTTATGATAAAATACTACTAGAATTGTCGTTGTTACCGACGGCTCGGGCCGTGGCTGAACCGTCGGTGACGACTATCACGGACGGTGCAGACCGTGGCAAAACGCCATCACTGATGTGTGCGTCTCATATAGGTTGTGACGGCCGACCTCTACCGTCATAACTAGTCATCAGCGACAATCGCGTGCGCTGTCGCTGATTTAAACATATCAGTGACGACACACGGCGGCTGTCGCTAATTTAAACACAACAACCGCGATTGTTAGCCGTCGGTGATATCATTAGCAACTGTGATATTTGGTGCTGCCCAGGCCATCAACCATTTACGATACGCTTTCGGCCACAGCCTAGTGACAGGCAGCCGTTGGTAAGCCGTGGCTGAAGTTATATCCTGTAATTGAAAAAATTAAAATTTTAAAAATTCTTGTATACAATGATATTTATACATTACAATTATTTACAATCACATATTACAACCACAAAATATTATACACATATATTTTCAACCAACCATATAAGTTTTACTTAAATATTATCAATCTAAGCCTCAAATCGGAGGTAAACAAATATCAAAATATCACATATATATATACAACTATAAGTATATAAACAACTATAAGACTCAAATCAGAGACAAACAAGTATCAAAATATGAAATGTAAAGTATAAACATCTATCAAGTATCTAAGCCTCAAACGAAGGCTAACAAGTGACAAAATATAATCAAAATACACGAACATACATCTCACGACTGCGGTGGAGGTGGTGGAGTCGACAGCGACTGGGTCGGGAGCGTCGACTGGGTCGAGGAGGACGACGACTGTGATATCATCGATAGAAGGCCTGAGTGAGGAGGGCCTACATGTTATGCATTGTCTGTCTCAACTCGTCATGTGTGCATCTCTGCTCCTCCATCGCATGTCGCTGCTCCTCCATCGCCTGTCTCTGCTCCTCTATCGTTGCTCTCTGCTGTGTTAGCTCGGACTCCAAGGCCACTATCAGGCTCTGGTCCTGCGTACGCGATGTTGAGGGCCTCTCACCCGCAGCGGGAGGAGTCGGTGCCCCAAGTGGCTCTAACACGGCGCGTGCATGGTCACTATCTGCAAAGCCATAAACACGGTCGTGCTCCCAGCCACCTGCGGTCTCGACCCATGCACCCGTGTCAAACTCATCCTGTGTGCCTCCGCGCTCAATCACGGTCCTTGTGTAGGTCTCCTACACGCGTTTATATTTTAAATAATACATATATATAAACTATAAATAAAAATTATGTAAATAAAATAGACATAAATACTTACCATGATGATCGAGGCCCTACTATAGACGTAGTCGATCCCCCACTCCTCATCGTTGACGATGAGTGCGCTCAAACACCTACATCAGCGAGGGGGCCTTGGATGGTGTCATACTCCGCAACTCGCATCTTTCATTAGAAAATAAATACATTAGTATTATTATACACAATATAGAATATTTTAATTAAAAGTAAGGAAATTATACATACCATACGATGCTCATGCACCACAAAAGATACGGAGCCACCAGTGTGGCACACCCTCGTGCTGTCCCTTCCGGACATGCGATTTATCGACGCTGTCTAGGAGACCTCTTGCCACACAGGCATGTCCCACCGCTCAACAAGCTGGTCCCACACAGGTCTATGAATCCACTCGATGGTGTGTCCCGAGTTTGCCCAATATGTGTGGCCCCCAGCTATCTCATCACGGTCTTACGGGCATGCTGAAGCAGCCCGTTGTAGCGAGCGCGGGCAACGCTCTCCCACGCACTCTCCACAAAAGGAGTCTGGTCCTCCGGCCATGTATAATGAGTCTGCAAAAAAATAAATTTATTATTACCAATCGATATTTAACATTAATATTAATTTAATAAACATACTTACTAAGAACTCTCGCCATAGTAAATCTATATGCTCATGTGGCACGTGAGACCATGTAGGCCACGCCCCGTGCATAAACTTTTGGATCGTCCCCGTTATCGTACGTGGGATGTCCTTCTGCTCAAACCTGCACCAAATATAGTACAATTCTATATTATACTTGTGAGGAATTATAAATAAATTATAAGGAATAATTAATGCATCTGCATACCTTCTACCGCGCACACTAACCAATATGTGCGACTCTCCCTCGGCTGGCGGATGGAGAATTCTGTTAGGCCCTCGTGGCCTACATTTCGATGTCGATGGGCCTGGATCAATTGAAGGGATGGTAGCTGGAGGTGGGGGGATGATGGCTAGATCAACTGGGGGGGTTGGTGGATGGATCAGGTGGAGGAATGGTGGACGGATCAGGTGGGGAATGGTGGCTAAATTAGATGGGGGAATGGTGGCCGGATCAGGTGGGGGGATGGTGGGTACAGGGGTGGCAGGTGGTAATCGTCGGGGGGTATTCCTACGAGGAATGCCTCCTCGAGCATGCACTTCTCGAATCATAGCTATCAAATATGAATATAATTAGTATATATATAATAGATTAATAGATACATTTAATTATTGAAGATATATATACTTCACATTTACAATTATTCATCATCGTTAGTATCATCATCCGTGTAATACTCTTCTTCTTGTTCTTCTGTATCGGAATCTTCAAATTCTTCTTTTTCTTCTCCCTCATCATCATTTTGTCCTTCTTCCTCAAGATGGTTATCGTCGTCATCAACATATTCTACTTCCAATTGAACTAACTCTGTATCATCATTATCGAGTATTGGACTAACTCGCTCCACTTTGGCATGATCCTCTTCTTGATAGAAGTCATATGTTGGCTCATTCTCTCCAACTACCGGATCAATTTTTCCTCTGGCTTTAGTCTTACAAACTACACGCCAATCTGCCCTATCTTTCTTTTGAGACGGATACTGCATATAATATACTTGTTCAGCTTGAGATGCCAAGATAAATAGCTCATTTGAAGCCAATTTTGATTTGTAATTGACCTCGACAAGTTTATACTTTGGAAAAACTCTCATGCCCCTATCGCTTGTATTGAACCACTAACATTTAAAAAGGGCAACTGATTTCCATACGAAAAATTGCAATTCTATGACTTCTTCCAACAGTATGTAAAAGTCAACATCACATTCAGCCTACGATGTCCCTTTGACACAGACACCGTCATTCATAGTCTTCTTTGTATGAATATTCAAGTGTATGAAATTTATATCCATTAATAAAATAACCGTTATAATACTGTACAAGTCATGCCGGTCCGCTAGCAAACTCGACCAAAGATTTGGTTATCTATTTCGTCTCTGTGTTTTGTACAATAAGCTCGAAACCAATTAGGGAACTCACGATTGCGTAATCTCTCTAATTCCTCATCGCTGTAAATTGAGTATTTTGTCACCATCTCGACGTCAAATTTTTCAATGAACTTTTCAATCTCTGGACAGTTTAGTAAAATATACAAGTAGACCAAATGGTACTCTTCGTCGTTTAAGAATCGAGATGAACGAGAACCCAAAGCACGACTAGGGTAACAAAAGATATTTAAACAACCATCTGATGGTCAAGATCCCCCGTCTGATGGTCGAGCTCCCTCGTCGTCGTTCTGTGGAAGACGATTAAGTCTTGTCTTGATGGTGCATTCAAAATAGAATGATTAGAATGTTGAAATTTCATGAATTATATATGCTTTTGATATGGAACCTTCAACTGCAGTTGTGTTCTTTACTTTTTTCTTCAGACGATTCATGTATCTTTTAAATAAGTACATCCACCAGTATTGAATGGGGCCACCAACTCGTGCCTTGTATGCCAAGTGTATCGGTAGATGCTCCATCGAGTCAAAAAATGCATGAGGGAAAAACTGCTCCAGCTTGCATATGATTTTAACAATATTATTTTCAAGTGCTGACATATCACTACTGGAATAATGGACATCAGCAACGACTGAAGCCATTGCTGATCCGTTGCTGAAAACCATCAGCAACGGCTTGCAACGGCCCCAACCGTTGCAACGGAGCCGTGGCAGAAAAATGCGTTGCTCATACTTTAACAACGGATCAGCGACGGTCGCTCGGGCCATTGCTAATAATATTATCAGCAACGGGTTTTCCACGGACCCGGTTCCGTTGCTGATAACAATTATTAGTAACGGCCCGCGTGTCCGTAGAAACGCCGTTAGTGAAAGACCGTTGCTAAGCCGTTGCTGTATAACATCAGCAACAGCTTACGATACACTTTTAGTAACGGCTTTCCCACGGACGACCGTGGGAAAGCCGTTGCTGATGATTACAACTTGCAATCGAAAAAATCTAAAATTCTAAATTTCCATTTAATACATTGATACATTATCTAATACATAACTCAAACACCCATACACCCATACATACATTCATTCACACATCACAAATACACCCAGATATACATCAAAATAATTATACTTATATTTATAATTATCCACAATCGTATAAAAAGTATTCAAATGTAAATTTGAAGTATCAATATCCAAACAAAACAAATTAATCAAGTATAGTATCTAAGTAACAAAGTCAATAAATAATAATAATAATAATAAATCTCATGAGGAAGATGGAGGATGGTCTGGATCATATAGTGGGGTCTGGAGTGCTTGGGTGTACACCGGCGTGGACTGACTCGAGGATGATGAATCAGATGATACCGAGGGGATGCCTACTTCGATATGAGCTGAGATGTTGCATAGCATAGCATGCATCTCCGCCATCATCTGACCCTGATGCGCGACCGTCTCCTCTAGTGTCCTTATCCTGGTACTATGATCAGAACTGGACATGGAGGTGGACGGCCGCTCACTAGCATGCGGAGGGGTCGGTGCCCCAAGTGGGCCTAGCACGGCTCGCGCATGACCACTATCTGCAAAACCATACACGCGACCGTGGTCCCAGCCACCTGCAGCCTCGACCCACGCTCCTGCGTCAAAGTCCTCGGAGGTGCCTCCGCGCTGTATCACCGTCTGACTGTAGGTCTCCTACTCGAGTTTAACTTTTTTTTTAATATTTTTCATAAAACTTAAATTATAAATAAATAATGAATAATTTAAACAAATATACTTACCATAATGTATGTAGCACGGTTGTCAACGTACTCCCTCATCCCATGCACTCGATGGTGAGTCCGCTCAAACACCGCCTTCGGGGAGGGTCACTGGACAGTCCCGTTGTCCAACACCGTCATCTACATTTACAAAACAAATACATTAATTAGTACACAGAGTAACAAATAAAATATATAACTAAAATTAAGGTATACTTACCATACGGTTCACGTGCACAACAAATGCAACATAGCCGCCAGTGTGACGCACTCCTCCCCCCGACATGTGGTTTCTAGCCGCAGTCCTAGAAACCTCCTGCCATCGATCCGTTGACCATAATGCCCCAATTAGGGCCGTATCCCGGAGTTTCCGCGATGTTAGTGGTCCCAGCTCGGGCCATCGCCTGGGATCGGGCCTGCCCCAGCTGCCCGTTGTATCTTGCCCGGGAAATAGCCTCCCAGGCAGCGTAAATGAAGGGCCTCTGGTCCTCGGTCCATGTATAGTGAGCCTGCAAAATAATAATATCAGTACCAATATTAATCATCATGCATGTATAAAAAAAAAATTAATACGTGCCTCAAACTCGCGCCATAGCATATCGACGTGCTCACTGGGCACGTGAGACCACGTGGGCCATGCCCCGTGCATATATTGTCGAATGGTAGAAGAAATACTCCTTGTCACTTCTTCTTGCTCAAACCTGCACAACAAAAATAAAATTTAATATTATATTATGATATAATGAATTTTTAATGATTCATAATTCATGATATATTACCGCTCCCCAATCACGCTAATAAATTTGCGTGACTCTGCGACTGGTGGAGGCTGCCACCTGTTCGGCCCGCATGACCACCTGCGTCTGGATGTACTAGCCTCAGCAGTATCATCGGCAGGAGGATCAACAACAGGAGAATCAGCAGCATGAGTAAGTGCTGGAGTCTCATCGATCGGAAACTCCGAAGTTCTCCTGCGATGATAACCACGACCAAACATATCTGTCGAATAGACATATAATTAGATTATTATATATATAGTAGAGATATATTTAATATAAGATATACTTTACAATTATTCCTCATCATCTGAGTAATAGTCTTCGAATTCATCCTCTTCTTCATCTTCTTCATCTTCTTCATCTCCAACTTTCTCAATTTCATGATCGTCATCATCAACATATTCAACTTCTAATTGAATTGACGTTATGTCTGCATCCTCGAGTATTGGAATAATACGATCTACAGCAGGAGGATCATCTTCTTGATAGAAATCGTCTGTCACATCAGGTATCGACTCATTTTCTCCTGCTATCGGATCAATTTTTCCTCTACCTTTAGTCTTACAGACTACACGTCAATCTGTTCTATCTTTATTTCGAGCCAGATACGTCGCGTAATATACTTGTTCGGCTTGTGATGCCAATATAAAAGGCTCATTTGCTGCCAATTTTGATTTGTAATTAACCTCAATAAGTTTGTATTATGGATGAACTTTCATGCTCATTTCTGTTGTATCGAACCAATGACATCTAAATAGAATCACTGATTTTAAGCCGAAGTAGTGCAACTCTATCACTTCTTCCACCAGTCCATAAAAATCCATATCACATTCAACATAGGTTGTCCCTTTCACGCAGACCCCGGCATTCATCGTCTTCTTTGTAAATGCATATTCCACCGTGTGAAATTTGTATCCATTAACAAAATATCCGCTATAACAGGACACTAGTCGCGACGGTCCATAGGAGCTGCGTCATTGCTGAAAACCTAGTGTATTTAGGATAATTCTCATACGAAGGTTCATCGGTAGCTGTCAACATCTCGTAAAATTCTGCAGCTTCTTTATTCGACAATTCAATCTCTACCGCAATTTGTACTTTTGTGATATCAACCGCTGTAGTATTTGGTGGGACTGACGTCTTAGTAACTGGCCGATCAACATTATCATTCAGGTGGAATTGACCCCCAAGACTATCAAGTACCATAGTTCTATAGGGATTAGATTGACTGGATGAAGAAACACTAGCAGAGGAAGATTCACCATGTGTGTGAACGACATGATTGCTCGACGTCCCGACTTCACGTGACTCTCTGTGACAAGTCCATAGAAAATATCTTGGTGCAAATCCTTTGCTATATAGATACAGAGTGATAGTTTCTCAATCCAAAAATCTCCATTCAAGCAAATGCGGCAGGGACATCGGATTTTATCACCGACGCTAACGAATTTCCGATTTGAATAGGCAAAATTTAGGAAGTAAGTTACGCCTAATCGAAACTCATTCGTTAAAGCTCCATGATCAAGATGTCGGTACATCCAACTTCGATTAGCCGACATGATTTTGTCAATCAACGACAATTTCTTAGGTTAATGCCTTTAGGTGAGATGGTCCTATTCCATTTGGGATTTATATTATTTATATTGCACTAAGTATTTCTTTTAACCGTTAACTTCATTCTAAATTTCAACAGCATCTCCCTACAGTTCTCCAAATACACATATCATCTGGGCGCATATCGGAGAATAAGAGAGATGCTGCCGAAATTTAGAATAAGTTAACGGTTAAAAGAAAAACGTAAGTGCAATACAAATAATTATATTTCCAAATTGTCCAATCAGGGACAATTCAAGGGTTGTACGTTGTATAAAAGATCATCTACTTCTATTACACGAACATACAACCCCCGAACGGATCTAATGTTTTGCTAAATCATATCCGACTCGTCGATGCGTACGTGAAACGTATCAACTCGTCGGATGGATGATTATTTTCTAAATGTTTCAAGTCAGTTCGAGTCCATAGTGGACAATTCCGACACGAGTCCAAATTGGACGATTCTGGCGGAAGTCCGAAATGGACAATTCCGGCGCGAGTCCAAAGTGGACGATTCTGACGTGAGTCCGAAATTGATGATTCCGCCGCAAGTTCGAAGTGGACGATTCCGCCGCAAGTCCGAAGTGGACGATTCCGACGCGGGTCCACTTAGGACTACTCCGGACTAATTAATATTTTAACTAATTAATTAATATTAATCTACAACATTTTAACTAATTTAAATAATTAACGTATAATTATTAATCTAAAACATAATATTAATCTAACTAAATTAATCTAAAAATTACTCTAAACTCTAACAGTTAATCTAAAAATTATAACAATTAATCTAAACCCTAAAAATTAATCTAACAAATTAAACAATTAATTAAATAATTAATTCAAATAATTAATTAAAAATTAAAAATATATAAAAATAATATTATATAAGCATTTCCGACGTTGGAGTCCAGTGTCCGGACACTGCATAAACCACCAGCCGCCAGTCGATGGCTGGAACCCTATTTTAAGGGTTTCGGTCGGCTCTAACAAATAGGGGGTCAGAGGCGGTGAGAAATACCTCGAATCGAACGGGAGGCGGAGGTCAAAACTGGAGGTCGAGGACGGGACGACGACATCGGCAACGGTAGCTCGGCGGTAGCGGCATCGGAAGAGAGCAGCGACGATGGGCAGAGGAAGAGGAAGAGGAAGAAGGGGGCGGGCGCGATCGCGTGCCTTATATAAACTTATCATCAACAGCTCACTTAGCAGTTAGTAAGACGTTGCTGATAAGTTAATCATCAGCAACAACTCACTTGTCCATTAGAAAGCCGTTGCTAAGGTAATTAATATTTGCAATGGCTCACGTGTCCGTTAGAACGCCGTTGCAGATACATCATATCTGCAATGGCTTGAGCGGCCGTAAGAACGCCGTTGCAAATAGCAACTGCTTGAGCGGCCGTTGCTGATAGCCGTTGCTGAAGAACCAATTTTTAGTAGTGTATCTTCGACTCGAAGGATATTTGCATAAATGTTTCTGAAAAATATACTTAATTCTGTCAACGGACCCCAAATCTTATCATGCAGATGATCTCGAAACACGACCGAAAGCAATCTCTGCATGGGAATACATGACAATCGTGGCTCTTCATCACCGATATTTTACCTTCATCGACGTTCACACATAGAGATAAGTTTGAGGCATATCCATCGGGTAATCTGAGTTCTTTGATCCATTGATACACATCTTTCATCTGTTGTTTATTTAACACATACGACACCTTTGGCTTATGAAGTCGCCCGTTGACCTCTTGCAAACTCCAACACAGGCCTCTTACAAAGTATTTTCACATCATGTCGACCCTTCACATTATCTTTAGTTTTGCCGGGAATATCCATCACTGTGTTAAAAGTATTATCAAACATATTTTTTTCAATGTGCATGTCGTCTAAATTATGCTGAATCAATAATGAACTCCAATACAGCAATTCCCAAAAGATACTTTCTTTCACCCACTTATGTATTTAACCAAAGGCATGAAATTCTTACATTCTGACCAAAAGTAATCTCTGGAAGCAATTCAACACGTGCTAACATCTGTTCACTAGACAACATCGGTGGTGGCTCATCTCTTTCGACTCCACCCTTGGTAAATTTGTCACGATTCTTTTGATATTAATGGTTAAACGGTAGGAACCGGCGATGACAATCAAAGAAGGAAATTTTCTGATCGTTCTCAAGATTGAAGGCTTTTGAGTGTTCCATGCAATACGAACAAAAGAGTCGCCCATGTGTGCTCCAACCAGACAACATGTCGTAGGCCAGAAAATCATTGACTGTCCACAATATAGCAACTCGTAAAGTGAAGTTTTACTTCTGGTGACAATCATAGGTGACAACTCCCTCAGCCCACAATATTTTCAGTTCATCAATTAGGGGTCGAAGAAACACGTCAATTTCTTTCTGAGGACCCCTAGGACCCGGAATAATCATCGAAAGATAGAAAAATTCATCTTTCATACACATTGAGGGTGGCAAATTATAAACTGTTAATAGCACTGGCCATACTAAATACTAAGTTGCCGAATTACCAAATGGATTAAAACCATCCCTACACAATCCCAACCTAATATTTCTAGTATCCCTCGCAAATAAAGGATAACATCTATCCAAATATTTCCATGCTTCACTATCGATGGATGAGTCATTACTGAATCATCACGACTTCTTGCATGCCAACTCATATAGGGGGCAGTCTTTTCTGACATGAATAACCCCCGAACGGATCTAAGGTTTTGCAAAATTAAAACTTGACTCGTCGATGCGTACGTGAAACGTATCAACTCGTATTGATTTTTTTTCTAAATTTGTGGATGCCGGTGTGAGTCCACAGCAGACGATTCCGGTGCGAGTCCACCGTGGACGATTTGGCCGCGAGTCCAAAGTGGACGATTATAGCGCGCGCGAGTCCAAAGTGGATGATTACAGTACGGGCGAGTCCAAAGTGAACAATTTCAAAATTATAATTACACCCAACTAAAATTAACCCTAACATTTATTCTACCCTTGATTAACTAACCCTAACATTAAAACTAACCTAAATTTAATCTAACAACAAAAAAACTAATTAAATCTAATTAACAAATAACCCTAATTAAATCTAATTAACAAATAATTAATCTAACAATAATTTAACTAATTATATTATAATAAAATCTATTAAAAAAAAAGGCCGGCGCCGGCCCGGAGAGGGGAGAGGGGAGGACGATCACTTGGGTGGCGGCGGAGAGGGGAGAAGGGAGGATGATCACTTGGGTGGCAGCGGAGAGGGTAGAGGGAGCAGGCGGTGATCGAGGACAGGGGGCGAGGGCGGCGTCTCCGTCAACGGCAAGAAGGCAACATCGACATCGCGCAACATCGGTGTAGAGGACACGATCGACGACGGCGATAAATCGGTCGACAGCGGAGAGAGATGAGAGTGGGGGAATGAGGAAGGGTCGGGAGCAAACGCAAATAAAAAGGTTTATCACCGACGGCCATCGGCCGTCGGTAAACCGTGGACAACTAATAATAGTATCACCGACGATCGTGTAGCCTTCTCTCAGCTATCGATGGTGTGTTTTTTATTTTTGCGCCATCAATTAATTAGCGACGATCGCTTTTGGCCGTGGTTAATTACTTACTTATATCACTGATGGTCCTTTGGCCCCCGCTAAGCCGTCGCTACTAGGTTATTACATTTCACGCCCCGTGAGTGCCATCACCTATGTGCGACAGACTTGGGCGGCCGTATACGAGCCCTGGTTGATTTGGTTATATCAGCCATGGCTCCTACAACCGTCGAAAAGCCGTGAATGGTTCTAATGGCCCAGGCGGCCGTCGGTGAGCCCCGTGGCTGATAGCTAATATTCTAGTAGTGAAAGAATATGTACATTTGCTAAAAGTCGGTTATATGAATTAAATTAAAAGAAAGTTTATAATTTTGGGAAGGACTAAAGAAGAAATTTGGTAAAATCATATAAACTTTATGATTTATTGACAAAACCATAAATACTTTATAGTTTTTGTCAAAATCATAACTTCTTTTATAATATATCCAAATTGTCCTTCATTTCTATTTATTTACTTAGTTATATATAATCATTTGACATGCTTATGAAATTAATAGATTTAACTACCTAAAATAAAATGTTAATCATATATAGTTATATTGGCAATTAGGGGCTATCGTCAAAGTTCTTAACCGCCAATATATATATAACTAAGTAAATGAATAGAAATGAGGGACAATTTGTGTATATTATAAAAGAAGTTATGATTTTGACAAATATCATAAAGTATTTATGGTTTTGCCAAATTTCTATTAATAAATTACATATATGAAAATTCACAATTAGTTACGGTTCAAAATTACAAAACTCAAAGTGTAGGGCAAAAAAGAGAGAATATTAAATAGACGAGGGTGGGAAGAGTTCAAACTGGCGACGACGATAGTGAGGACAATGATTTTCGCCCTAGATCGGGTGTGCTAATCCCCAAAGTGAAAAAACCACCGGATCTCCACTCCAGGAGGGTTGCTGAGAGCCCTATATGGAGACGTAAGACTGATGAAGCTAAGGGGATGGATCTGGACCTCAAAATCTCGCAGATCTTGAAACCTCAACATGGAGGTATGAATCATTCCACTGGTATTTTTAGTAATGATGGATTTAAAACTCTGGAATCTATGTCAAAATCATTTATTGCATTGGTAAATCCCTTGTTTGTGGACAATCAATATTTCTCTAAAAAATGTAACCATGACTAATCCTGATAAAATGCGAAAGCCAAGTTCTTGGGCTGCCCTCTTTAAGGAAGCTCAGCTGTTTGAGGATATGCCTCAAGGGAGAATGATAGATGAGAACTTGAAAAGGATGCAAAATGCATCAGATAACCTGGTTATCATTGAGGATGATATGATTTCAGCAGCTAGGGCGGAGTGAACAAATTGTCTATATGGAAAATTCTATGGCAATTCTCCTCCGCTGGGTTTGGTTCAATCTATAATGCCAAGAATTTGGAAATTAAAATGAAGTGTTCAGGTGGTGGATCTTGTTGCAGGATACTACTGTTTCAAGTTTGCTTGCGCAGATGATCTAAACAGGGTTCTTACTGATGGCCCCTAGTTCTTCAAAGGTCAATCCCTTCTTCTTATACGTTGGAGGGCAAACTTTCAGCCCCTATTGGCAAGGATAGAGGTGATCCCTATGTGGATTCAATTCCCTAGACTTCCCCTTGAATACCTGCAAAGAGACGTTCTTTTAAAAATTGCAAGTAGTATAGGGCAAGTTATTAAAATAGACAGTGTAACTTTTAAGGGACAAAGAGCTAAATTTGTGAGAGTATGTTTACTTTGAAATCTGAAAAGCAAGGTTCCTTCAGGTCTTTGGATCAATGGAGGAGGATATAAATTTTGGCAGACAATTGCCTTTGAAAACATACCTAAGCTTTGCTTCCACTGTGGCAAAATTGGACATCTTGAAGGCTCATGCCCTGTGAAGAACACCTCAGAGATTGCTGCAAATATGAACAATTTGGGGGTAGCTGATAACAGTGTAGAAGGAAAAGATGTTTCAGCCAAGGAAGGTGATGAGATCTATGGTCCATGGCAAATAATCACTAGAAAGAAAAAGGGACATGCCAAAAGAACATAAACTCAGGCAAATAGAACTACAAATAGATTTGATTCCTTAAATTTTCTCAATGAAAAGATTCCAGATGTGGTGAAAGACACTTTAGTCAATGATGGAGGTCTGAGCAAATCTGATAGCAGAAGTCTGCAACTGATCAACAAGAATCCTTTTCAATCTAGTTCCAATGACAAAATCATGCTGAAATCTAACCATGGCAAAAAGAAGATAATTAATCAACCTGATAAGGATATAGTCTTCAATTTTGAAAGATCCAAGGTGGCCATGCTAGTGAAAGTTGATGTAGACAAATGCCTGGATAAATTGCATAGAAAACTCACTGATACCTTTGCTATTACAATAAGTGAAATAAAAAATGAAATCCCTACTATCTCTGATGACATGGATGAAGATCTTATAAGTAGTCCAGCTGCAAGTGCATGCATGATAAGAAAACCAATCACACAACACATACATCATGAATGTTTCCCTTTTTACATCAAGCAGAATAGGGCAAAGAAAAAGAAATTTTCTAGGGATGTTGGATTAGTGGAAGATGATGGTGATCCTCCTGAGGATATGCAGAATGTACTCAACATCAGTCTTTAACATGAAGTGCATAACTTGGAACATAAGAGGGGGCTTGAAGATTGCAGGGTGGGATTTCTTGAATAGCTTAATAAAATCTAAAAGGCCTAACTTGATCCTTATGGTGGAAACTCATTTAGACAGTGATGATTCTGAAAACTTGTATCAAGAAGTTTGAATTGGATTAGAATGGTCTGTTTATGCCAGTTGATGGAAGAGTGGGAGGTCTAGTTATTGCTTGGAAAATTGATATTATGGATATTAAGCTAATTCACAAATTCACAGGCAATTCATGTATCTATCTATCTTCAGGGAGTGTTTTCATGGCTCTTGACAGGAATCTATGCAAGTACCTGCTCGGAGGAAAGGAAAGTACTGTGGCAATATTTGAGAAATCAAAACACTGAAATTGCTCCTTGGCTTCTAGTGGGAGATTTCAATTGTGTAGAGAAACAGGAGGATAAAAAGGGTGGTAGGCAATTCCTTATGTGGAGTTCTTTAAGAATGTTTAATGAACTATGTTTGGATGTTGGTATTATTGATTTAGGATTCTCTGGTCCTAGATACACATGGTGCAATAATAGATTGGGAAAGAAAAGGATTATGGCAAGACTAGACAGGTTCTATGCTAATGGGGATTGGATGGCTAAATATAGTAATGCCATGGTTTATCATCTTGACAAACTTGCATCTGATCATAGGCCTATTATGGTTGACACAAGGGAGGAGTTTGGAAAAATCAGGAGAGTCAAGAGGTTTGTTTTTTAATTATATTGGCTGGAGAACCAAGATATCTTCAACTTTGTCAAAGATATGTAGGGTGACAGTGTTACTCAAATCAATCCTTCTGATCACTTTGAAGATTGTCTTAATCATTTAGGAAAGGAGCTTAGTCAGTGGAGTAAATCTAATATAGGTTCTCTTGAACTCAAACTGAAGCAAACTATGGAAGAATTAAAAATCGTGGAGGATATTGATGAAAAGGGAGAGGCATCTGATGATGAAATTAAAAGGATTAGAAGCTTGACCAATCAAGCTATGGCTGTCAACAGACAACTGCACATTAAATGGGGACTAAGGCAAGAACCAATTGGGTGGATATGAATGATAAAAATACAAAAAAATTTCATAGGCTTGCAAATTTCAAGAAAAAAGAAGAACACTATATTTGAAATTAATGTTGATGACAGGACTATATCTGATACAACTGAGATCAATAATGAGTTTGTTAATTGGTACATATGCCTCTAGAATGATGATATTAAGACTTGCACAAACTGGGATATGATAAGAAATCTGACCTGGAGCACAATTCCCTCAAACAGGCACCATGATATGACCAGAAGCTTCACCGAGCAAGAAATCACTACAGCTATAAATAGTCTTGGTAGGGGCAAGGCCCCTGGGCCTGATGGGTTCTGTTTGGAGTTTTTTATTAGTTTCTGGGAGGTCATCAGAAATGACTATATGGAGGTAATTAATTCATTTCATAAAGACGGTTGGCTTCTTGAGTCTTGTGGCAGCACCAATCTCATTTTCATTCCTAAAAATGACGGCCCAAAAATCATTAAGGATTTTAGGCCCATTGCTCTTTGCAATGTGGCCTACATGATCCTCTCGAAAGCATTAGTGAACAGGTTGAAGCCTTGGATCGGTTCAATCATTTCAAAAGAGCAGTCATCCTTTGTGAAGAAAAGAAATTTAAGTGACAATGTTTTCTGGCTTTCTTAGGTTGTCAACATCATAAGTAAATCAAAAAGGAAATGTCCTTATTTTATTATGAAGATTGACCTTGAGAAGGCCTTTGATAGGGCCAATTGGGAAGCTATTAGGAATATTTGCAAATGTATCAACATCCCTGAGAAGTTTATAAATTGGATAATAGCATGCTTAAAGGTTGCAAACTTTAGTTGCAGTATAAATGGTGTCCTTTCAAAAAGGTTCAAAAGCCATAAGGGGGTAAGACAGGGTGACCCCATTTCCCCATATTTGTTTATTATCCTCCAAGAGCTATTATTTGTTATGATCAAAAGTGACGTGGACAAGGATCATATAAAAGTCTTCAAGTATAAGAATATATCTTTGAGCCACCTTTTTTATGCAAATTATATTATTCTGACAATCAAATGCTGCAAAAGAACCTGTGCATATGTTAAGGAGCTGTTAAATAAATATGGTATGATCACATATCAAAGAATAAACTTTGACAAATCTGATCTGTTCTTCCCAAGGGATTATCCAGAGAAGAAAAGAGTAGAATTGTGCAATTTGATGGGCATCAAAGAAGGTTCCCTACCATTCAATTATTTGGGTACTTGTATTGATAAGAGAAATATTCCTTTAAACATCCAAAGGTAGATGGTCTGCAAGGCTCAAAAGAAGCTTAACAGTTGGGCAAGTAAGAACATTTCCCAAGCTGGGAAAGTGGTACTCCTCAATTCAATAATTAACTCAATCCCCATACACACTCTGGCCTCATACTGGATCAGTGATAAAGTAATTAAGGAGGATGGGCAGATGGCTAGGAACTATTTTTGGAAATCTAGCTCCAAAAAACATGAATTTCACTTAATCAGCTGGAAGAAGATTAGTCTCAGTGAGAGTATGGGTGGTCTTGACATTAGAGATCTGAAACTTGTTAAAATCTCACTTCATGCCAAGAGGAATGAAAAATAAGAAAAATAGTCACTGGACCAACCTCCTAAATTTGCGATACAAAAAACTTTCATCCTCGGAATGAAATGGGAGGAAAGTCTAAAAGTTGGACAGTTAAAGGCATCTTTGCAGCTATGTATGTGCTCAGGAATGGTCCGAAGATCAAAATTTGTAATGGCTGTAATACAAACATCTGGAGTGACCCTTTGGTGGATTGTATTCCACTAGATAAATGTCCAACTTTTATTAACATAGAGAAGGTGCATGAAGTCAGCCTAGTCTGTGAGTTAATTGAAAATGGTACATGGTGTTCCTCACTTATCAACTAATTGTTTGGTAAAGAGCTTGTAAAGAAGATAAACCAAATATATCTTTTGCAAGGTCTGTTCAAGATAAATGGATTTGGGCTTTAAATAATAAAGGAAAATTCAATTGTAAAGTTGCATACAACTTCCTAAAGCAGGAGGATAGAGATGGATTAGATTCTGCTCATGACTGGATGCAGTTGTGGAACCCGAAGGTGCTGCCAAAAATCAAAATCTTCATTTGGAAGCTGCTAAACAAAAGACTTCCTACATCATTCTGGTTGGCGAAAGTTAGTAAAATTGAAAGACATAAATGTTACATTTGTGACAATGGTGATGACAACCTTGAGCATATTTTTTTTTACTGTAATTTTGCAAGGACCTTTTGGAGTACCCTGGAAGGTATCTTGGACTATCAGTTTGAGTACAAGAACTCATGGGTACTTGGGAAATGACTGGAGGAAGGTATGGCTCTTAATAATGAAGACAAATCATGCTTAAGAAGCTGCATTGCTACAGGTTTGTGGTTTCCCTGGAAGAATAGGAATAAAAGATGTTTCAAGGGTAAGGGTGCTGGACACAAAACCCTTGTGTATAGAACCTTAGCTGAATTTAACAATTTCTTGCAGATTAGTCAGTATCACACTACTAAAAACAGTAATCTTCGAAATGCAACTATCCTTCAAGACACTGGTTTCAGTCCTGAGAACATCCAAGAGGATAGCTCTATGCTTCTGAATGTTCATAAAGACTTTTGTTATTCAATATTTTGTGATGCATCATGGGCTGAAGATAATGGCCAATATGGTTGTGGATTCTATGTCCTTAATGATAAAAATGAAGACATTTTTAATAGGACATGACAGAACTTTTTCACCTAACTCACTATCAGTTGAACTCTATGCCAATTGGATGAGCCTTATTATGGCTAGCAAAATCAACTTGAAGCACCTTAAAATTTTCTCTGATTACAAGAGAGCAGTGGATATCTAATCAAGAGAGCAATGGATATCCTGAACAACTGTAACAAACCACCTTGGTTTGTCAAAGACCTAGTCTATGACATAAAACAATTGGCTTCTATTCATCTAGTTCAGGAATGGTGCTACATAAACAGAGAAAGCAATGTTAAAGCCCATCAGCTACCAAAAACATGGTGCTAGATAAACAGCCAAAGCAATGTCAAAAATAAATTCACAATTAGTTTTTTTGGTTAAACATTGTGTACTATGATAGTAAAATACATAATTGGTTTGATTGACAAATTTGTTAATAAATTCATATGCATAAGCCCTCCTATCTTTTTTTTTAATACTACAAGAGGGCAATGCCCTCAAACTATATTAACAGATGATTGACCATTAAGGTCATTTACAAAAATATCATCCAGAGGAATGAGATAGTGCAATTCCGAGTATCTGAAAACATGATTAAAAATAGCAAAATGAGCTACCCAAGTGGCAGCTTTATTACAAGCAATGGAAGTTTTACAAATATCAACTGACTGGAATTGAGAGAGAAGGCTTATGATCCTTTGAATGGAGTGTAATTGCCACCAGGGGGGCATGCATTGCCTTGTAAGTATTGTACATTTGAGGAGGAACCGATGTGGAGGTCGATTGCATCTAGACCCATGTTTAAAAGAATTTGAAGTCCTCTCTTAATTGAGGTTGATTCTGCCATTGATGAGGAGAAGTTGGTCATATATATTGCTTCAGCATGAATACAGGAGCCCGAGCTGTTTCTGATCACCAATCCAGTCCCAGTCTAGAATCCGTCAAAATAAGTGGCAATATTGAGCTTAGTTCTGCTTGGAGCAGGAGGCATCCTTAATTAGCAAATTATAGTAAATTGGCAAATTATACTATCATCCGCTCTAGCTTTTATAATTTCCTCTCAACTTTCAAACCCTCCCATGCATCCTAATTGGCATTAAAATTAAATTATTTTAATATTAAATAATATCACATCATTAAAAGTTGTCGACTTGACAAGTTTTTTTTAATAGATCATTTATTAGTCGAAAAAATAAAAATTATCTTTTAGTACTTCTATTTTTTACTTAAGTAAAAAATAGTTTATTAAATACAAAAGTTTATTATTTATCTTAAAAAAAAAAAGTACTATCAAAATATTATTGCCTAAAGTCGGGGTGATGTGGGCCTTTGTATCTCCTAGTCCGTCGTGGCTCTAGGTGAACTACAAAGACACCCCACCCCGACTCTCAAATAAGAAGGAATCTCAAATGGTGAATATGGAATTGGAATCAAGAGTATATCATATGTGTGTCGTATCCTTCTTATGAGGCAAGTCTGAATATTTCGAATGATGATGTCTCCCAGGATCTCGCGGGGATATGCCCAAAATGGGTCAGCGTTTGTCCCGGAAATGGCGGGCTCATTACTGTTGAATCCTTGGTTAGCAATAATGGCCTCGATTGTATGTTTGTGAGAAGAAATATATTCTTTGTCACATCCATATTTCGTGACTACATTTACATAAACTATAGTATGTATAGTTTTTTCACATAAATATACTACAAGAAAAATAAGAATTTATGGCAAAATTTTGGAGTGACCAACAACAATTGGCCACAAAGGCTGTAATCTACAACAAAATTTTTGGCAAACTTATTTTGAGGGATAACATACAATTTGGTCCCTCAAATATAATTGAGTTTTCAGAGTGGTCCTTCAAAAAAAGACTCGATCAATGTGATCCCTCTAAAACATGACTTGGGCAAAATAGTCGAGTTTGTTAGATAAATGTTTATACTAGAAGAGGGGGTTAAATAGTGTGTAGGTTGCTTAGTAAGTTCAATTCAATACTTTTCCAGTTTTAATCAACTTAACTAGCCAATTCAAGTTTCTTGATTCTAAGTGTAACTAGATGCAATTACAATTAAATTGAACACAAGGATCAATCAAGCAAATAATATAACAATGTAAACAAGAGAATATATAGTGGTTCGGCCAATCCCGCCTACTCCACTACCTTGGCTCATCACCAAGGATTTCTAACTACTACTCTTTACAACTTGAATATTTTTCTAAGAATACAATGATGACTTATCCCTCAACCCTATTCTCTAGCAAAAACACTTAATTACAAAGGAACCCTAGGTGTACACTACACCTACACATACACACATACAAGTAGCAAGAAACAACAAGTAAAAACACAAGTAATGGAGCTTAAATATAAAAACAAACTTGATGAAGCTCAAACAAGGCTCCTCCTTGCACTTCAAGGCTTCGAGTATGGATTTCTCGTTGAAAGCAAAGCTTGATGAAGTGAGGAGAGATTGGGAGTATGGAAGTGAAGGTTTTAGATCAACTCTTTTAGGCTCAAATACTCTAGGATATACTCAATGAATCTCAAGAGAGGTGAGGAGGCTGTTATTAGGCTTTTATTTATAAGCCATGAGGACAGGAGCATGAAACAATTGTTGCAAGGGGTCTTTTTTTGCTCGTTGACGCCCGCCGGTCGGTTGTTAGTCGATGATCGGTCGACCGCCCGAGCAACTGATCATCGATCGCCAAGCTTCTATGGAATTCGAGCCTTTAGCGGTCGGTCGGCGATCGATAGTCGGTCGATCGACTATCGACTGACCAGTGATCGGTACACAGTCTACAAGTTAATTTATTTGTCGTTTGGATTTCGACTTTCGGGTAGGGTTTTGGCTTTACATAATTACATCACATGCGTTGACTTAACGCCTTAGAAGGATTTTACAATTATTACAAACTCTAGACCTAACTTCCGCCTCGATCGCCTACGAAGCTGTCGATACTTGAATTTCCATGATTTCTTCGTGATTTTCCAACGAACTTCACGCATGAATCGACCGCCCAACCTGAGATCAAACACTTGATAAACTCATTAGAATAAGTTTGTTATCATCAAAATCAAGATGGTGACAAAGGTTGAAAACCTTAGGCCAACAGGGTTGACTCGGGCAAAAAAGCCCCTAAATGAGACTATTTTGCCTGAGTCATATTTTAGTGGGACCACATTGACCGAATTTTTTTTAAGGGCCACTATGAAAACTCAATTATTTTTGAGGGACCAAATTATACGTTATCCATTATTTTTATGGTTAAAAGTATAAGTTCGAACAATTTGCGATGATTTTTCTAATTTTACCATTATATTTGCCAATAATAATTGAGTCAAAGTTCAAATTTTATAGTTTTTTAAATTTATGACAACAGATTTTGCCACTGATTCAGAATATTCTGCAGTGGCAAGCGTTTGCGACAAATTTTTTGCCATAAGTTTGTCACAATATTATGTGGCAATCATTTGTGACAATGTTTTTGCCACAACTTTGTCACGATATTATGTGACAACTGTTTCAGACAATATATTTTTCATAAACACAGAACTATTTATTGTGGCAAATTACGTGTGACATAAATGGTAAAATAATTTTAAAAAAAAGATTGGCAAAGTTTTAGGCATGTATTTCTGCCCCCTTGGAATCCGTGCTCCCACTATTTTCTCTCCCGTTTCTACACTTTATTCTTGCTTCTATTTTCTTCTTTCCCGTTACCTCTCCCATTCTCTCTTAAAAAATATCAAACTTATCAATAAAACATTAGTAATCACACACAACACTTAGTAAATTTTACTACACAATATTATTTTTCTAAAATTATCAAAAATACCATTAAATATATATTTTTCGTTGTTTTCATAATAAAAAAATTTCAACTGAAATTGACATGTAAAAAATCTTGCTCACGATGAGCGCATTTCGTGTCATTGAGGATGTGTTCATTTAGAGTGAGCATGAATTGTAGGAGTCGGAGGCAGCATTTAGTGTCTAGGACCGCGCCTGGGGTCAAGCCGAGCTCGTGGGGGAGTGTAAGACATGACCGCACCTAGGGTCATGCTCATTTAGAGCGAGTTGGGCTAAGTTGGAGGCCACATTTAGGGCCGAGGATCGTGCTTGGGGTCAAGCCGAGCTTGCGAGGAGCATAAGAAAGGACCACGCTTGGGGTCATGCTCATTTAGAGTGAGCCGGGCTGAGCCGAATGCCGCATTTAGGGCCGAGGACCGTGCCTGGGGTCAAGTCGGGCTTGCGGGGAGCGTAAGGCAGGATGACGCTTATGGTCGTTGAGGGTGTTGAGCTCGAAAGTGGCGACTGAGGTCGAGGACTGCACTTGGGATCAAGTTGAGCTCATCGGGAGCGTAAGGTAGGACCACACCTGGGGTCGAGGGTTATTGATGTGTTGCGCAAGGTGGGAGCCGTCGCCATCGTCTAGTAGTGCACTTGTCACAGGGTCATGGAGGTTCCTCTGTTGTATGCTATGAGATAGCTGCAGACAATCTTGTCATAGAGAGAATGTGCAGAAAAAGAGAGCAGTATTATTAATAACTATCAAATAATGATACATTGAGTCCCTCCGGGTGATATGCCCAACCTACGAATGGTGGTACCTCGTTAAAACCTTTAATTGGGAAAACCCTGTGGGAAAAACCGCAATGAAGGAAAAAGAGTACACCGACCATTCATAGTTTAAGGGAGAGTGCTTAGCTATAGTAAGTCCATAAGGAGGCCGCATACCATGTTTGTGGGAGTTCCCGTCCAGAGAGTTCGACAATTTTGTAAGCTCCTTTCCCGACGTCTTTGATGACTCTGTAGAGGCCTTCCCAATTCGGGGTGAGATTCCCTTCCTCGGTTGGCTTTCTTTGGACTTCGATCTTCCGCCGTACTAGAACTCCCTCTTTGAAGTTTCTTGGCTTGACATATTTATCATATTTCTGAGCTATTTTGAGTTTCATAGCTTCTTCCCTAACTCTAGCAAGTTTTCTCTCTTCCTCGACGATGTCAAGCTCGACATGTCGGGTTTCTGAGCTATTTTGCTCATTGAAGGTTGTTCTATGGAGGCTGGGCTCTGAGATCTCGACGGGGATCATGGCCTTTGCTACATAGATGAGTCTGTACGTAGGGAGTTTCTTGGGTGGATGACTTGTCGATTATGTTGTAACTCTATAATACCTCGAGGCAGCTCTTCAGCCTAGTGGTCAAATTTCTTTCTGAGTCCTGCCAGGATGACCTTGTTGGCTGCTTCGGCCAGGACATTGATTTACGAGTGCTCTACTCAAGAGAAGAGCTATTGGATGTTGAGGTCTGAGCAGGACTCCTAGAAGCGTCGATCTATAAATTGTGTACCATTATCGCTAACGAGTTCCTGAGGTATGCCACACTTACATATGATATTTTTCCATACAAATTTCCTGACCTTCTCAGTAACAATTGAGGCTAGAGGTTCGACCTCTATCCATTTGGTGAAGTAGTCGATTGCTACTACCAAATATTTTACCTATCCTATTGCCGGAGGGAATGGGACAAGGAGGTCGATACCCCATTTCTGAAATGGCCAGTTGACTTTCGAGCTTTACAGTGTCCTAGGATGTTTTTGTGAGAGTTCAGAGAATCTCTGGCATTTGTTGCACCTTTTTACATATAGATTGTAGTCTATTTTCATGGTCGACTAGGAATATCCGGATCGGAGGGTCTTAGCTGCTAAGGATATTCCCCGATGTGATTGTCGCAGATACCTTCGTGTACCTCTGTCATCATTGTGTGTGTATGTGGTCAGCTGATGCATTTAAGCAATGGCTGAGAGTATCCTCTTTTTATAATTGGTCACGAGAAGGGTGTAGTAACTTGCCATCCTTCTGAATTTATTTGCATTGGAGGTATGCTCTGGCGTTTCTCATTGTCTAAGGTAGGTTATGTAAGGTGTCCTCCAATCAGTGGTTTGCTCGACTGCTTGGACCTCGACCGAGGTGTCGACCGACTGGATGCTCAGCTGGCCAAGGACTTATTGTATGACCGACCAGTTGTTTTGAGGTTTCCTGGTGCTGGTGAGCTTAGATAATAGGTGTTGGATTACACAACCATCAAAATTAATCATTAAAGAATGTACTAAGGAGAGGT
Source organism: Canna indica (assembly GCA_034359265.1). Lineage (NCBI taxonomy): Eukaryota > Viridiplantae > Streptophyta > Magnoliopsida > Zingiberales > Cannaceae > Canna > Canna indica. Next base: position 22,144,043 of record CP136895.1, on the reverse strand, counting down.
ACATTTCTAGGGAAGGGTCTCTTATTTGGCGGTTATCGTTGACTTGTCTCACAACAAGCTATGAGTCGCTTTTCAAGATCACTCTTAGGTCTATCACGTCACGGGTGAGTTTTAGTTTAGCGATTAAGGCTTCGTATTCCGTCTGGTTGTTGCTGGCTTTGAATTGGAAATGCAGGGACTGCTCTAGGGCGACCCCATGGCCGTTCTCCAAGATGACGCCGGATCTGCTTCCTTCTTCGTTGGAGGCACCGTCGACAAACAACATCCAAGTTTTGACTTGGTTGGGGGTGCCTTCTTGGTATGTGAATTCGCCGACGAAGTCTGCTAGTGCTTGGGCCTTGATGAGACCTCTAGGTTGGTATTCAGTGTTGAACTTCGAGAGCTCTATTGACCAAGATATCATCAGTGAGCTCGGGCTTGGCTAGGACTTGCGTGGTCGACTATTCTGTGCGTACCAAGATGTGGTGACTCTGGAAGTACGTCCTTAATCACTTGGCCGAGATGACCAGGGTGAAGGCGAGCTTTCTAGCCTATGGTATCTTGTTTCGGGTCCCTAAAGGACCTTGCTGATGAAGTAGATCAATTTTTTATGCCTTCCCTGTTCCCAGACTAGCATTGAGTTGAGGGCATTTTTTGTGACTGTGAGGTAGAGGAAGAGTGTCTCTCTCGACTGTGGCTTATCCAAAACTAGCATGCTGGCGAGGAAACTCTTGAGCTCCTTGAATGCTTGTTCGCACTTCTCATCCCACTTGAAGTCATGTTTCTTTCTCAGGATATTGAAGAAGGGTGCGGCCCTATCGGCCGACCTAGAGAGGAATCTTGACAAAATAGTCATCCTCCCCCGTGAGTTGTTGTACCTCCTTTATGTTGCGCGGGCTACACATCTCTTGGATAGCCCGACACTTCTCAGGATTGGCTTTGATTCCTCCGTTTGTAAGCATGAAACCAAGGAATTTGCCACCGTGGACTCTGAAGGCACACTTCTCCAGGTTCAGTCTCATGTTGTAGCGTTTGAGCTGGTTGAAGATATCGATAAGATCACTACAATGGTATTCAATGGCCGATGTTTTGGTGACCATGTCTTCTACGAACACATCCATGTTTCGATCGATCTACTGTTCGAAGACCTTGTTCATCAGGTGTTGATACATGGCCCCGACATTCATGAGCTCGAAGGGCATTACCTTGTAGCAAAAGTTGGCATGCTTTGTAAAGAAAGTTGTTTTCTCCTTATCCTCCGGATGCATTCAGATCATATTGTAGCTTGGGTAGGCACCCATGAAGCTCAGGTATTGCTATTCTAAGGAGTCGTCGACAAGTTTGTCTATGTTTGGCAGCGGGTAGGAGTCTTTCGCGTAGATTTTGTTGAGGTTGGTGAAATCGACACACATCTACCATTTTCTTGAGTGCTTCTTGATCATCATGACATTGGCAAACCATGTGGTGAATATGATTTCTATGATAAAATTTGCTTTCAGTAGCTTTTTGGTTTCTTTAAGAGATGCTTGTTGGCACTTGGCCCCATGCTTTATTTTCTTCTGTGCCACGGGCTTGACACGGGAGTCGATGACGAGTATGTGACAAATGACTAGGGGGGTCTATTCCTAGCATGTTGGTTGGCGTCCAGGTGAAGAGGTCGTTGTTGTCTCTGAGTAGAGTGCTGAGTCGAGCTTTGAGCTCGGCGGGGAGGTGACCCGGTGAGCTCCTATATAAGTTACCCGTTCAGGGAAGGCCCCGACTTGTACACGTTCTAGGTCTTCAGCAGGCTGGGGCCGCTCTTGGAAGTCTCCTTTGGGATCCAATTTGGAAATTCTGTGTGAAGAACTTAGAGTGCCACTGGGATGAGGCACCTGGCATTTCATAGCTCAGTCGGCTTCAGCTTTAAACATTCGTTGTAGCATAGGCCACTCTCACTTCTATTTTTAAGACGAAAAATTTGATTGCTAGGTGGGGAGTCGATATGATGGCTCCCAAGCTGTTCAACGAAGGTTGTCCCAGGATGAGACGATAAGGGCTCGGCCACTTGACGATCAGATATTGTACATCCATCGACTTTGTCTTTAGTGGGGAGTCGAACATCATTATCAGGTAGAGGTAGTTTTAGACGCTGACTCATTCTCCCAAGAAGGTAGGAGAGGACTTATGTTTTATTGATGTGCATCTTCTTGAACGTTGAGTAGAATAGGATGTCGATTGAGCTTTCCTGGTCTATCAGGATTTTCGAAACAAGGAAACCGCCAGCGATTAAAGAAATGACGACAGTGTCATGAAATTTTTTATCAATCCCCTAGAAATCAGATTCATAGAATGATATTATCTGGGCTAGCTCGTATGTGTTGGCTCTACAGGTGATTCTCGTCATTGACCGCCATGATGGCTCGAAGTGACTCCTTTTGGGTTGAGCTCGTCTCGCCCCCTTCGGCGAATCCTCCTGCTATGTAGTCGATGACTCCACGGATTTTGGTGCTTGGCCAACCAGCTTTGCAGCTATCGTAGTCGACTGTTACACTCCTTCGTGGTGGCGTCTTGCTTGAACTTCGACGTTGGAGGCCGTGATCTTGGCGGTCCCTACTATGGCTTTATCGGTAGTTGATGTAGCGATCGAGGAAGCCTTCTCTAATTAGGCACTCGATTTGATCTCTGAGCTTCATGTACTCTTCGGTGGTGTGCCCGTTGGTGCGATGGAACTCACACTTCTTGCTGTTGTCGACAATAGGTGGGGGTTTCGACCTCCCCGTACTGTTCGAAGCTTGGGCACCTGCAGTTGGCAGATCTCCTGAAGGATAGTCTCCCTCCTGGTGTTTCATGGGGTGTATTCATTGAATCTGGGGCTAGATCGGGAAGACGACCTTCCTCTTTTGCCACGGTCCCACTCGCAGCGATCTCGGTCTTCGCCCCTTTTATCAAGCTTTTTGGACTTCCTATCATCGGCATCATCTTTCGTGATCAGTCTGTCGGCCTTTCTGGCCTCACAGAGTTCTTCCATCTCCATGTGACATGCGACCTTTTCTCGAAACACGACCATACTTCTCAGTTTAGCCAAGATGATCTGGTCAGCAAACTGCTTGGGCTTCAGACCGCACGTGATAAAAAATAGCTCGACGTGTGGGTCGAGGTTTGAGATATCCATGGTCACTGCATGGAATCTCTTCAGGTAATATCTTAGTGACTCATCTTGTCCCTGCTTAATGCAGTGAAGGATGTCCACGATTTTAGAGTAAATCCATGATGAAGAGAACTAGTTGGTGAAGATCTGGGAAAGATCTGGGAAAGATCATGGAAGGTGTGTATAGATCCTGGTGGGAGGGTAGAAAACCAGAGTAGCACATCTTTTTCCAGGAAGGTTGGGAAGGCTCAGCAAAGGATAGAGTCGATTGCGCCATTGTGGAGCATCTATCGACATTAATATCGTTAGGTGAGTGGTCAGATCGCTAATGTAGTCATAAGGTTGGAGCGTGGTCAATAGTTTAAAGTTGTCGAGGAGACAAACTGGCATGATATGCTCGGTGAAGGGTCCCGAGTCGATGGTGGGGGGAAGAGCAATCTTTGTGACCCTGGTGTCCTCCTCTTCTCTATGGTGATGTGTGCAGGAGACCTCATTTCGGAAGGCAGAGGTTGGCCTCCCGGATCTCTCCAAGTGGTTGTCTTCATCGCGTTCTGAGCAATGACGCTCATGCTCAGCTAGGTGTTGTTCTCGGGACCGTCTCAACTCATCGACTTGGGCTGCTAACCGTTGGTTCTCTGCTTGAAGGTCGTTGATCAGATGTTGGGATTCTTCTAGTGAAAAGTTGGCGGGTACTAGAGCATAACTCCTCCTCGTGTTAGCATCTCCAGGTACCGGAGGAACGTTGCTGCTAGGATGTTGCCTATGTGTGGCGCCGTTCGCCTAACTCCGGGGTACCAATCATTGCGGGGCAGATAAGATTTACTAAGGCCCACAATGGGAGCCAAATGTTCTTGTTTGAAGTCGGGGTGATGAGGTCTGGTGCGACTCCGGCAGGGAGGGTGGACCTGCAAAAGACACTGACGCTCAAGTAAGAAAGGATTACAGGTGGGGGAAATAGAAATTAGAATCTAGATATACCTGGTGTTCATTGTGTTTGTATATAATGCTGGATGAGGGGTGTCTGGCAATAATGCCTTCCGGAATCTCGTGGTGATGTGCTCGAAATGGATCGAGGCTAATCTCGGAGATGTCGGATTCATAATTATCGAATCCCCTTGTAATTAATGAGGGCATAATTGTCATTGTATGGTTGGGTGGAGCCCTTGGGCTAAGTAGTGTTTGACTTGGCTTGAGTTTGGTTTATGAGTGTGGGCGCTTCTGGACCTAATCCGATTAGAGTCGACAAAAATCGGCACGACACGATAGCATGATATGATAACTGCGGGCCGGCACAACATGATAATATTGTGGGCCGACGCAGGTCAACTCTTATCATGCCGGCCCGACCCATTTGGCCCGCAATATATTAAAAAATTAAATTGATTTAATTTTGAAACCCTAAGTCGCCCGCCGCACCTCAAACTTCCCTCACGAGTCATGACTCGACTCTGCAGTCGGTAGAGAAAAATCTCCAAGACTCCATCGCTGATCGCCCGCCGTCTCCAACCATCTGCCATTCCGCCGCAGCCTCATCTCCGTTCGTGAGCTCCGACCTCCGACTCTCCTCCGTAGTCCGCCTTACCTCCGACTCTCCTCCGTAGTCCGCCTTACCTCCGACGAGCCCGAGGCTCTGACTCTGTAATCCTCCCTGCTCTCCTCCACAGTCCACCCTGCCTCCGAGCTCCCCTCCGCAGTCCGCCCTACCTCCGAGCTCTCCTCCGCAATTCTCCCTGCCTCCGAGATCTCCTCCGCAATTCGCCCTACCTCCGAGCCCTAGGAGAAGCTCTTCTCTATGAATTGCGGCTCTGCTTCGTACCTCCGCCGCCAGCTCCGAACTCCAGCTCTGCCTTCGACTCGAGGTCGACACTCTATTCTTGCTTAGTATTTGATCATGGGTGCTGGTTGACTAGTAAAATATTTTCTTACATTTTGAACTTAATTTCTCTTCTTCTGTGCACCACCTTGAGGAAAGTTGAAAGGAGCAACTCGTGATAAAAACACCACCACTGTAGAGATGGCACTGGGAGGATTTGGGACAATGAAGTCAATCCTATCCCAAACTCATTAAGAAAATTCAACCCTAAACTCGTTCCACACCCATTAACAAATTAAAGGGTAATTCCCAAACCCATTCCACTAATTTAACGGGTACCCTCTAGGTACTCGCTTTTCACCCATTAATAAATTATATATAAAAAAATATGTTTTACAATCTACATACTTATCATAACATCTAAGAATTGTTAACAAAATTTCACTACTAGAAATGTATTAATTAGCAACGGCCGCCCACGCCGTTGCAATGACTAACGACGTTCTTACGGCCGCTCGGGCCGTTGCAGATGTGATATATTTGTAACGGAGTTTTTACGACCACTTGGGCCGTTGCTAACAAGTGGATGGCGCGAACACGGCGCGCATAGGAAATAACTTATCATCAATGACTTACTAAAGGTTTGGTTAGCGTCAGCGTCAGTCGCGTCAGCCGTTGCTAATGATATTATCACATTAGAAATGGCCTACTTGTGCTGTTTGGTTAGCGAAAACTATTTTCTAGTTTGGTTCAGTGAAACTGAAAACTTGGTTTCAAAAACTTGGTTTTGGTTTCTAGTTTTCAGTTTTCTGAAAACGCGTTTGGTTAATGAAAGTAACATCAATTTTAGTTAGTTGAAACGAGTGATTATTTATTTGGTTATAAAAAAATAATATTAATTTTCCTTGAATATTTTTAGTAGTAATTAAATGTTTAGTTAGTTTACAAAATTAAATGTTTGCTAATATGGTTACAAAATATTTGTATGATTTAATTAATTAAGTTATTGGTAATTTAAGATTTTTTTGTTCAATTAGATATAAAAATTAATTAATAGTTATTATATTTTTTTTAAAAAAAAATAAGTTCAATGGTCTAAAATTAGTTTTGATTAAATAATAAATAGATCAACTTTAAGAAAATTGAGTTATTTTAAAATTTGGGTTTGAATCAATTAGATATAAATTGGTTTAATTAATTTGTAAACATAAGATAATAGTTTGAGTTGAAAATGATGATTTTTATTTTTATTTTTAAAAATTAGATATAGTTTGATTTATTTTTAAATTAATTAATTTTATAAAAAAATATTTATAGTTACAAAGTTGTCATTGCATTTTGATAACGAAACCGATAGTCTCGAAACCACAGAAAATAACATTTTGGTGTTTTCATTTTAATTAAGAAAACTGGTTTCGTTTTTATTCTGGTTTGGATTCAGTTTCATGAAAACGCTGAACCAAACACATGTTCGTAAGCAGTTTCAGTAAAACCGAAACCACGAAAACAGACTTGGTTTTGCTAACCAAACAGGCCGTAATATGGTTTCTGCACCGTTGCTCTTTAGTCGATGGCGCGCACGCGGCGCGAAACTTTTTAACAATGGCTCTGCAACGGATGAGCGGCCGTTATTGATGATATGTATTTTAACAACGGCTCTGCAACGGATAAGTGAGCCATTGCTGATGAGTTTATTTAACTCGCGATTGCGCCCAACCCCTTTCTTCCCCGCTTCCTTCTTCTCTGCAAACGCTGCCGACGCCTACCGCCGCTATCCGCCGACACCGCTCGTCGCGCCCTTCGATGCCGAATTATTTCTAGGTATTAGCTGCCCCTTCTCTTCTCCTTTACTAGGGCCGGCCAAAACCCTAAACATTAGGGTTTCAGTTAGACATCGGACCAATGTCCAATGTCCAATGTCAGACACTGGATGCCGGCGCCGGAGTCCACTGTGGACTTCGACGCCAGAATATTGGTTAGGGTTTAATTAAACCCTAATAAAATTTGATTAGGGTTTAATTATCTATGTTAATTATTTACAGTTTAGATAAATTTTTCATGTTTATATTAATCTAAGTTAAATGTTTAGATTATAATGTTTAATGTTTTTTTAGTGTTAATTAGATTTAGATTTAGTTTTAGGTTATATCTGTCAATTAATTTTAGTTTAGATTAATTTTAATGTTAATATTTAGATATAGATTAATTAGAATCGTCCACTTTGGACACGTGCTAGAACCGTCCATTTTGAACTCGTGCCGAAATCGTCCACTGTGGACTTGAACCAGCATCAAAACATTTAAAAAATAATCATCCATCCGATGAGTTGATACATTTCACGTACGCATCGACGAGTCGAATATAATTTAGCAAAATCTTTGATCCATTCGGGGGTTGTATGTTCATGTAAAAGTAATCGATGATCTTTTATATGATGTACAACCCTTAAATTGTCCCTAATTGGACAATTTGGGAACATATTATTTGTATTGTACTTAGTTTTTTCTTTTAACCGTTAACTCATTCTTAAAGTTTGGCTATTGTATCTCTCTTGTTCTCCTATACGCGCCCAAATGATATGTGTATTCAGAGAACTCTAGGGAGATGCTGCCGAAATTTAGAATGAAGTTAACGGTTAAAAGAAATACTTAGTGAAATATAAATAATATGAATCCCGAATGGAATATGATCATCTCACCTAAAAACATTAACTGAAGATATTGTCATTGATTGACAGAATCATGTCGCGCGAACGAAGTTGGATGTACCGACGTAGTGATCGTGGAGCTTTAACGAATGAGTTTCATTAGGCGTAACTACTTCCTAAATTTTGCCTATTCGAATCGGAAATTGATTAGCGTCGGTGAAAAAATCGGATATCCGTGCTGCATTTACTTGAATGCACAATTTTTGGATCGGGAAACTATCACTCTACATCTGTATAGCAAAGGATTTGCAACAAGATATTTTATATGGACTTGTCACAGGGAGTCACATAAAGTCGAAACGTCGAGCAATCCTATCGTTCAAACACATGGTGAATCTTTCTCTGCTGGTGTTTCTTCATCCAGTCCATCTAATCCATATAGAAATATGATACTTGATAGTCTTGGGGGTCAATTCCAACTAAATGATAATGTCGATCGGCCAGTTACTAAGACGTCACTGCCACCAGATACTACGGGTGTTGATGTCACAGAATTGCCACCAGAAGTATAACCTGCTGTGAGTTATGTATCAGGTTATAAATGTATCAATGGAAATTTCTAATTTTGAAATTTCTCAGTTACAGGTTAATATCATCAGCTACGGCCTTCCCACGGTCTTTTGTGTGAAAGCCGTTGTTGAAAGTGTATCATAATACCTGGGCCGCAAACTTAAAGCCGTTGCTGATGAACAACAACGACGACTTATCAACAACCTTTCGGCAAAGGCTTTGCAACGGCATGACAACCGTTGCTGATGGCAATATCCGCAACAGTCGACGTGCCGTTGTAGAACCTTTGCTGATAAAAGTAGTAGCAACAACTGCGCCTCGTTGCTGAGCCGTGGTTGATGATGTATCAACAACGGATAAAACCCGTTGTGGAATCGTTGTTGATAATATCATTAACAATGGCGTGAGCGGACGTTGTAGATCCGTTGTTAAGTTATCATGTATGTGATCTTCTGCAACGACTGCGTTGCAATGGGAGCAGCCGTTGCTGATGGTCTACAGCAACGGCGTAGCAACGGATCGAGCCATTCTTGATGCTCGTTATTCCAGTAGTGTTTATATACAAAAAATTGTTCTACATACTTATCATAACATCTAATATTATATGACTTATATGAATAATTTAAAATTACAAAAAGTGCTCAAATGACAAATATAAACTACAAGTTCAAATTGATTACAACAAGTGGCACTGACGGTGGGTAAGAAAATAGGTAAGAAAATAGGAGCAAACTTGAGAAGCAGATTGAGGGGGGTGTCCGCATCGCATCGTCGGAGAAGCAGATCGAGGTGGACGTCGCAATGTTAGAGAAAGTAGTGGAGGTTGAAAGCGGTGGCGGTGCGACTGTCATGTGACTGGAGAAGCAGATCAAGAATTCGAGAGGGGCATCTGCGTCGCTGCGTCGACAATCTAGCGATAGGAGGGGCGGTGGGTCACGAGACACGGGTGAATAAATGTGTTATCATGTTAGAGTATAGGTAATTAAAATAGTGTAGTGCATTGTTATATTATTATAATATAAATGTGTTAGGGTTTAGGTAATTAAATGTGTTATTATTGTATAATATATACTTAGCTTTAATTAAAAAAATAAATTATATTAAACTCTAATTAAAAAGACATAATTACCCTATATACATGGATAATATGAGGGGCATTTTAGTAATTTTATACTTAACGGGTTTGTGACGAATTCCTAAACTCGTCCCAAACCCTACAAGATTTTTTCCTCAAAATCCTATACCTACCCCACGACCCAACAAGCAAAACCTGCTAATGACCTATCAGGGTCTGGGACGAGTGAAATATCCATTTACACAAATCCACTGCCATCCCTACACCACTGCTTGAGAATTAAACTCGATTTGTTTCAAACTATTATTGAATATGTTTATCTTTTTCTTTTCAGTTGCCTATTGCAACCACCGTAGAGAGAAGCTAACTAGCAAATGATTTAGTTAAACATAATGAGTATAAAAAAACATAATTTTGTGGAAAAAAAATTTGTAAAATTTTGCGGGCTCGCGGGCCGTGCCGGGCGGCCCAAAAAATATTGCGGGCCATGCCGGGCGGCCCGAAAAATATTGCGGGTCGGGCTGGGCTGCCATTTTCTAACCTGTAGAGTTAGCGGGGCCAGGCTGGCCCAGCACGCTACCTTATTGTGCCGGGCCGGCCCAAAGTGTTAGTCTAATCCATATGCATATTGCTTTTCTGCAATGCTTTTGCTTTGGTGCTTTCACATGTTGTAAGTCGTGTTTGGAAGTCGATCGACATTATCTGATCGGCCAAGATCTGATTGTGGTGCTTGGGGCCATCCGACGCTCTTTGCCCGATACTAGTTTGGGTAAAAGAGTGGTGTTTCTTTGGGTGACGTTAGTTAGTTAGTAGTCGAGGATCATCTTTAGGTTGGGATCAGACCCTGTCAAAGGTAGAGTTATGATTGAGGCTACTTGTTTGGTAATTTGTTGATCTCCCTCGAAGTTGTTCGAGTTTGAGGTTGTGAGTGGAGTTGTTGAGGCCGACAGTGATGTCGCCAAGGCTGAGGACCAGACTCAGTGTCAAACCGGGCTCGCGAGAAGCGTGCTTGGGATCGTTGAGGCCTTCAAGGGAGTAGAGGCCAGAAAAAATGGCGTTGAGGCCGACGACCAGATTCAGTGTTAAACTGAGCTCACAAGGAGCATGCTTCGAATCATTGAGGTCTTCAAGGGCGGTAGAGGCCAGAAGTAATGGTGCTAAGGCCGATGACTAGACTCGATGTCAAACCTTGCTCGCGAGAAGCGCGCTTTAGGTCATGCTCATTTAGAGTGAGTCAGTCTCATTTAGAGCCAAATACCACATTTAGGGCTGAGGACCAGACTCGGTGTAAATCGATCTCTCGAGGAGCACAGACTTTGGGTGTACTCATTTAGAGTGAGTCAGTCTCATTTAGAGCCGAAGGCTGCTTTTAGGGCCGAGGACCAGACTCGGTGTCAACCGAGCTCGCGAGGAGCGCGCTTCGGGTCGTATTCATTTAGAGCAGTCGGTCTCATTTAGATCCAAAGGTCGCATTTAAGGTCGAGGACCAAATTCGGTATCAACCGAGCTCGCAAGAAGCGCGCTGAGGCCAGGACTGTGCTTGGGGTCATGCAGAGCTCGCGATGAGTGTAAGGTAGGACCGCGCCTGGGGTCGAGACGGATAGATGTGTCGGCAGGATGGAAGTTGTTGTTGTCGTAGGGCGGTGTTCTTGTCGCAAGATCGTGGGAGTTCCTTAGTTGTGTTCTATGAGATAGTTGTAGGTAGCCTGGACACAGAGAGACGTGGAAAAAGGAGAGTAGTATTATTGAATAATTGTCAAATAATAGTACATCGAATCCCATCGAGCGAGGGGCTCGACCCACGCACAGTGGTGCCTCGTTAAAACTTTCTAAGGGATAACCTTGTGGGAGCAAACCGCAGTGAAGGAAAACCATTTGCAGTTTGAGGGGGATTGCTTAGCTGTAGTAAGCTTGTAGGGAGGCCGCATTCCACGTTCGTGGGAGCTCTCGTCTGAAGTGTTTGGCGATTTTCTATGCTCCCTTTCCTATGTCTCTGGTGATTCTTCACGGGCCTTCCCAGATCGAGGCGAGTTTTCCTTCCCTGGTTGGCTTTTTCTAGAGTTCGATCTTCCTCAGTACTAGATCTCCCTCTTTGAGGTTCTTGGGTTTGACATGTTTCTCGTACTTTTGAGCTATTCTGAGCTTCATGGCTTCTTCCCTAACCCTGACGAGCTCTCATTCTTCTTCGACAAGGCCTAGCTTGGCCTATCGGGCCTTTGAGTTACATTGTTCATCAAAGGTTTCTCTCTGAAGGCTGGGCTCTGCGATCTCAACTAGAATCTTGGCCTTTGCCCTGTAAACGAGCATGTAGGGAGTTTCTTGAGTGGACAACTGGATGGTTATATTGTAACCCCATAGTACTTCGCGCATCTCTTTGACCCAGTGCCCCTTAACTTTGTCGAGTTTCTTTTTGAGTCCTATCAGGATGAAGTTGTTGGCCTCCTCGACTAAGCCATTAGTCTATGAGTGCTCTACTGAGGAGAAATGTTGTTGGATGTTGAGGTCAGAGCAGAATTCTCTGAATCGTTTATCCGTGAATTGCGTGTCATTATCGCTGACGAGTTTACGTGGTATGCCATATCTGCATATGATCTTCTTCCACATGAACTTCTTAATCTTTTAGGTTGCAATTGAGGCTAGAGCCTCTATCCACATGGTGAAGTAGTCGATGGCTACTACCAAATATTTGACTTGTCTTGAGGCCGGTGGGAAGGGACCGAGGAGGTTTATCTCCCACTTGTGAAACAGCCAACTGGTTTTTGAGCTGTGTAACGACTCAGGGTGTTTATGTGAGACTTATGAGAATCTCTAGCACTCGTCGCACCTTTCGATGTACATGTCATAGTCTGTCTTCATAGTTGGCCAAAAATATTTAGCTCGGAGGATTTTAGCTGCTAGGGATCTTCCCCCAATGTGATTGCCGCAGATGCCCTCATACACTTCTGCTATTACAGTGTATGTATGGGGATGGCTGATGCACTTAAGCAATAGTTGGGAGTATCCTCTTCTCTAGAGTTGGTATTCGAGGAGAGTGTAATAACTTTCCATCCCTCGGAATTTCTTTTGATTCGAGATGTGCTTTGGCACCTCTCCTTGCCTAAGGTAGGCTATGTAGGGGATCCTCCAATCGGTTGTTTGCTCGACTGCTTGGACTTCAACCGAGGTGTTACTAGAGGGGGGGTGAATGGTGTGTTTACTAATCTCTTAACCTAATTCCGATTTTATCCGTTTTCTACAATCTTTAGGCTAAGCATAATTAATAACAAGCGTAAGCAAGATAAATAACAAGTAATCAAACACACAAGAGAGGAATGCTAATACAATGAATTTATAATGGTTCGGCACCACGCCTACTCCACTACTTAAGCACTCCGCTTAGGATTTCCAAACTCTAGTTTACTAGTTTAAAAGGTATCCTACAAGAGGATTTACAAGCTTAGGCACCGACCCTCACACCCAAGAGTACGTACAACACCCCTTCTCCTAAGGACTTGAACTAACCCTAGCAAACTAAGTTTGCACTGGTGGATTTAAGCATCTACACCAAGGCTACCACCACAAACTTGACCTAACACACTAGGTCAATCACAAGCTTAAATACAAGAGAAATAAACCATAAAATACAATATAAATGGACTATAAATACACATAACAAATACTTAGCTCTAAATGATGCACCCTAGTCGTCTTGATGTCTTTTGAAGATGAATCTTTGAAGAGCAAAGGCAAAGATCAAATTTTAAGCTCAACTAGGTCAAGAATCAAAGGATGGCTCTTTTAAGGCTCAAAGATGATCAAATAATGGTTCAATAAATGTTGGAGGACTTGTGGAAGGCAGGTGATGTGTTTATATAGAGAAAACACCAAGCAAAGTTCAGATTTAACCGAACTCAACGGCTCAAAATAGAGCCGTTGGGGCTGTCGAAATCTGCACATAATGCAGTTCAAACTGGTTTATGAATTTCGGGTTTTAATCCTTATGTACATTAACTTTAAAACATAAATGTAAATAAGGAAATACCCCCATTTGGATTCAATAAAAATATAAAAAAAAATCAAAATCCAAATTTTGGGTTATAGTAATAATTTGCAAAAATCAAAAATTTTAAAATCTCCCGGGTGAAATATGGATAGGTTAAATATTTCCAAAAATTCATTAAAAATCGATCTTTAACTTGTTTCTACCCAATGAACAATTGTCAGGACTTTTGGTGTCAAGAAAATGTCTAAATCTTATAGCCCTCTAAGGAGCTCCCTAGACTTCAAAAATTTCTCGGTCATTTTCTGATTTTTTTGGTTTTCAAGTTTTCGGGGTTTGGATTTCGGTTTTTGAGTTTCTTTGCATCACAATGAGGATTTTACAATGAATCTAGACACTATAAACCTAGACTTTAACTTCTGATGAATCCCGAGCGTCAATGAGCGTCCTTGCCGATTTCTCTGATTTCTCTGATTTTTTAGATATGGAACCTGAAAATATTTCTTGCTCAGACATTAGTTTCATGTTTGTTATCATCAAAACCAAGATTAAGACCAAGGTTGAAAACCTTAAGCCAACCATGTCGGCTGACTGGATGCTCGATTGATCGAGGACTTGTTGGATGACTAACTTGTTGTTTTGAGGTTTCTTGGTGCTGGCGAGCTTAGGTAACAGATCAGCTCCATGGAGGGGTCTCTGGCTTGGCAATTGCTGTTGACTTGCTCTATGAAAAGTTGCGAGTCATTTTTAACGATCATTGTTAGTCTAATGACGTACACTAGAGGGGGGGGGGGGGGGGGGGGGGGGGGATGAATAGTGTGTTCGCTAAAAATTTAACCTAAATCGGTTTTAATTGGATGCTTGATTACTTAGGTTAATTCTCAATTTTAACTTGATGAATGCGAAAGCAAAGTAAAACACTAGAGAAATTTAACTTGATAAATGCGGAAGCAAAGTAAAACACTGCTAAGGATTTCCAACTTAGCTTCACTAGATTAATTTATTTCCTTACAATGAGAAATTTACATCAGAGAATCTTCGCTCTTAACCCAAAGGCAATTCCACACCCGAAAGTCTCTGCCTTGATACCGAAAGCACTCTCCCACCTCAAAACCTAAAGGAAAACAAATTCAATCCTAGTAAAGTAACTAAATCGCTGGACTTATGCCTCAAATACAAAAGCTTCCACTCAATCAAACAACCTAGCACCCTAGGTTTACAAACTTGAAATACAATGAAATAAACCACAAAATACATTACTAAATGGAGCAATAAATCAAACAATAAAATACTTAGCTCCAAAACAAGATCCTAGCTTCCTCTTGATGCATTGGATGTTGAAATAATTAAGCATAAGGCTCAAATAAAAAATTCAATGTCAAAGCAAGGGTTTGATGAAAAGTGGCTCAATGAAAGGCTTAATATCACAAATAGTGCCTCAAGAATAGTTAAGATAAAGAAGGAATGATGAGATGAAGTATTTATAGAGAGCCAAAGGGTAGGCTCAGGTAAACCACACATAACAACTCAAAATAGAGTCATTGCCTTTCGCTAGTCAATCTCCGGTTCCTCGGTTAGCCGACAATCGGTCGAGGGTCGACCGATAACCTACTAAATCGCGAAAATCGGTCTATAACTTGTTTCTACCCAATGAATAATTACCGGGATTTTTGGTGCCAAGAAAATGTCTAAATCGTGTAGCCCTCCAAGGAGATCCCAAGACTTTGAAAATTTCTCGATCGTTTTCGAATTTTTCTAGTTTTTAGGTTTTCAGAGTTCGGGTTTTAATTTTTGGGTTTTGGGGTCTTTTTGCATCATGAAGTGGATTATACAAGTATACTGGTGGACTAGACTAGAACCATTGGGCCCAATCGGACTAGACCTAATCTCGCGGACCCGCCCGGGGGCTCCGCTCAAATTACACCCTTGAACCAGACTCAAGCCAAGCCAGACGACTCTATCCAGGGAATCCACCCGAACATACATCAACTCTCCTCATCAACGAGGAACATGCCATCATAAACCCGCCATCTCCAAGATTGGCCTCGACCCATCTGTGCAAAAATCCTAGCGAGATTACTAGACTTCATGATCATCTTCACCTACAATATATATAGACACGGCGCACCTAGGTAATCCTAAGTTCCAATTCCTTAAACCTTCACCTTGGAATCCCCCTAACTTGGGCGTTGGAGTGTCTTTTGTAGCCCCCCCCCCCACCGGCGTTGAACCAGACAAGGAGAGACACCAAACTGGATCGGAAGGCCCCAATTCTCAAGCAGGAACATCTGGCGCTCGTCGTGGGGCCGAGTGAAGCTTACCTCCCCCACAATGGTTGGAAGCCGGAGCCAAGCGATCGCCACCTCATGCCAATGGCAGCGACCCGACGATGCGGCTTCAGGGGCAGCCCCCGATTGAACGCGAACGTTGTCGCTCAAAACATGGAGAGACCAACCACTCAGAAAGAACAAAACTAGTCTGTCTTTCGAGACGAGGTCTCCATCACCACTCGACCAAAAAAAGGGTGAAGTTCCACAAACTCAAGGGATTGGGGCTACTTCTCACTTCGACGCAGGGCCCTTCGCCATGCATATCATGGAAACTCATCTCCCACCGAGAAGTGAGCTACCCACTATCGTATTACCCTACGACGGTACGGCTGACCACACGCTGCACCAATATAACAACGTTTCGAACTACGATGCTATATCACGGAGCAACCGGCTCCGTACTTTGTAGAGCCTTCCCGACTTTCCTGGGGAAAATCGCCCTGTTATGGTTCGCCTCCCTCCCGCCGGGATCAATTGGCTCTTTCTTCATTGATTCATCACATCACGGGTATACCAGAAGACAGGAGCATCCTTACACTATATCAGGCAGCGGTAACATGAGCCCCTAAGAGAATACCTGAACAGGTTTCAGGCCATAGTGGCCGACATCCCCAATCTTGACCCAGCAATTGAGCTTTTCTGCATCCAGCACGGGCTAAAACTCGGGCCTTCCGCCGACTAGATCGCCTTAATCGGGCCTAAAGACATGGCCAAATTCCAAGAAATAGCAGCGGGTTCTATAAAAATGGAAGATCAAAGAGAAGTAAGGAAGATAACTAGAAAAATCTCAAAGCCGCGATCGAGGATAAAAAGTCCAAAAAGGAAGATAGAATAACTGAAGACCGTAGCCGTCACAAACGAGGAATTGGCAGGGGGCTGAGGTCACCACCTCGTCCAAGCGCCCGTTTCGAGAGGCACACCCCCCTCAACACTAAGAAAGAAACCAACATTCGAGATATCTATCACCTGAAGCTTATCAAGTACCCCGCCAACACAGGAAAACAAAAGTTGTCATCCAACGCCGACATAAGCAAGAAGTGTGCATACCATGATACTTACAGACACACTACTGAGGAGTGTGTCAGATCAGCTTGAAGACTTAGTCTGCGCAGGACACCTTGATAAATATCTCCATCACAGGAGGGAGAGAGGCCAGTGCAAGAGTCGCAACCCTCGACGGCGAAGACAAACACCCCAAGATCCCAGAAAGAGCGCAACCAAACAAATGAACCTCGAGGGGTAATCGACTACATCGCCGGCTGATTCGCGGGAGGTTGAGAGTCAAGTTCGGCAAGGAAAAGGTCTCTTCGGGCAATCATGATAGTCGATAATGTCGTTCGCTTGCGCCGACGTATTCCCAAAACCCCGATAATATTGTTCTATGAATCCGACTTCCAAGGCACTAATCAGAACCTACATGACCTGATCATAATTTCAGTAATTGCAAGAAATTTTATCGTTAAAAAGATTCTTGTCGACCAAGGGAGCTCGACCGACATTTTTTCTACTCTACCTTTGAGAAGATGTAATTGACAGAAGCCTCGCTCACGTCATGCAAATTAAGGAGGCCTGGTGGGCTTCTCATGAGAGAAGGTTGATATCCGTGGAGTAATATGGCTAAGGAAAACATTCAACTCGTAACCAAAAGCAAAGACAATTGATGTACAGTATCTTGTCATCAACATTCTCAGCCCATATCATATGATCTTGGGACTATCATCCTAAACACTTTGGGGGCTGTCATATCTACTCATCACCTAGCAGTAAAATTTCCTATCTCGGAGATAGAGGTAGGAGTGTTGCATGTCGATCAGAAGGAAGCCCGATGGTGCTACAACGAACGCCTCAAACCAAAAGCGACTGAACCAAGGAATGTGTTTATCGGCCCGCAAGCACTTCCCAAGGACAAGAACAAATATCCAACCGAAGATCTTGAGCTAAGATCAGGACGAGACATGCGGAAGCAACCTCGGCTCAACCCTTGAAAAGAACTCCTGATGAGATTAGACCATCAATAAGCAAAGAAAAGAGCACTTCCCCTGTACGCACAATTTTTTTATTACTCAAATAAAGTTATATTTCTCGCATTTCCCTCAATGAATGATCAGGGAACCACTAAAGCAATCTCGCTGCTTTAACAAATACTTTATTTGAAACTTTCTCGGGGCTCCACATACGAACTTGACCGAAACCTCTAAAGCACAGATTTCCTCCTTCAGACCCGTGGTATTCTGCTCCAGAAGCCCAGACACCTCACACAGCGACCAAGACCCGGTCTTCATCGGTCTGGCTCGCCGACCTCAATGCCTAAAATGGGCTCTCGCACCCTCAACGACCCCAAGCACGCTCCTCGCGAGCTTGGTTTTCACCGAGTCTGGTCCTCGGCTACCATGCCGCTACTTCCAGCCTCGGCGCCTTTATATAACTCCTCGAGTGTGGTTCCACCTTACGCTCCTCGGCGAGCTCGGCTTGAACCCCCGAGTATAGTTCTCGGCTACCACGCTGCTACTTCCAACCTTAGTGCCTTTATATGACTACTCGCAAGCGGTTTTGCCTTACGCTTGTTACACCCCAAACTTGGTATCATCGACCAGGATACGCCACGTACCCTGAAGCCTAAACCAACTCAAACACAACAACAATAACCTGAACAGTGGGAGATTTTTTTTTTGTTGCAAAGAATAGACATGACATCACGAACCAAACCAAACTAAACTCAATATGAACATACTGAACAAGTTATTAAAAAAGAGTTCAAATAAATAAATAAAACTCCCCAAATAAAAATAAAATGCGAAAACCACAACCCGAGTCAGCATGACTCAACAACTCAAAGAGACACTAAAATGACTCAGGTATCCTCCTCGATCATGACATGTCACGAGACCCGCTGCCCTGCCGCCACCAGCCGCGCTACTTCACCTCAGTACCTCTCTGATCTAGCTCAGGTGCTACAAAATAATAGTAATGAGTGGTAAGTCCAACTAGGACTTAGTGAGCAGATTAGTCCTCAATTCACCAACTCAATCATCATGCATAAAAACATAAATAGATGATATAAATAGCTTAACAACAACATTAGAAGAAACCAGCAATAATACATCCAACTCTATGCACGAAGTCCATATCCGTCAACAAGCATAAAATATTATGACAATAAAATAGGAAGAATGTAACACCTCAATCATATGCATGCTCCCCGGACCCGTCGGTCCCACACAGCCACATAGGGTAGGTAGACGGGTGGCCGCCGAACAACCACCCAGCTCAGTGCCGTCTCTTTGGGGCATGCCCTCCCCTCACCGGCACTGGCTCTTCTGAGGTAGCCTGTTGGGGCAAAATGTTCCCCTCACCTGTTCGGGTCTCCGGACTGTCTCTTTGGGGTATGATCTCCTCTCACCAGTCGGACTTCCGAAATAAGGCCAACGTTGTCTCTTTGGGGCATACCTCCCCTCACCAGCGAGGCTTTCGGAAAATACAACAAGCACATCACAACACCACACACGCAAGTATATAAGTATAAACAATATGTGCTATCAACAAGTAATAAGGGTATGTTAAGTGCATACCTCATCCTCCACCTCCTCCTGCTATACATCACAATCACATACAAATATATATGTAGAAATAGCACTCATATATCATGAATGCTTAGCATAAATAAATAATCATAAAATAGAATTATGACACTGTAAGAAAGGATGTATGTGTATCATTAAAGCAGTGCACAAAAGAAACTCCAACTATAAATCAATGAACTGGAACGTGATAAAATAACTCGTCATAGCAATCACTGATCTAGGATAAAATTCACCTCATTAACTACTATATCCTTGAATCATCTCAGATCGAATCATAAAAATATATAAAATATGATTTTTTAGTTTGGCACGCAAAATGAGGCGATACCCGGCTACTTTTTTTCAAAATCCGAAGGTCTGATGGAGAAACAGACCTCGCCAATGAATCCGGAACGTCGATTAGGTGAAAATTCATATATAACATGAATATTTTTGCTAACTTTAAAGTCTCTAAATAATTATTTAGAATAATAGAAATAATACCTTAATTTATTTAATAAATCACTATTATGAATGAATATAACAGTGTTACAATCAATAAACCAGTAATGAAATCTCAGCCCTTCATCTAAACAGGATCACATCACAGCCTTCCATCTAATATGATGCAATCACATCCCTCTATTCAACATGATGCAATCTCAGCCTTACATCTAACCAGATGCAATCACCACCCTCTATCTACATGATGAAATCATAATCGTACATCTAATCAGATGCAATCACAACCCTCCATCCAACCAGATGCAAGCACAGCTCTCCATCTACATGATGCAATCACAGCCTCACATCTAACCAGATGCAATCACAGCACTCCATCTAACAATATGCAATCACAGCTCTCCATCTAACCTGATGCAATCTCGGCCTTCCATCTAACATGATGAAATCATAACCTTACATCTAATCAGATGCAATCACAGCCCTCCATCTAACCAGATGCAATCACAGCTCTCCATCTACACAAGATCAAATCCCTGCCTTCATATCAACCACTTCAATCCAGCTCTTCATCTCACCCAAATTAATCTTAGCCCTCCATTTCATTTCATCTCCTTAGGTTATCTTCCCCACCGCCTCCCCTCACCCACCACCGTCGCCGCCCCTTTTCCGGCCGCCGCCGCCGCACACTGCCTGGAATCTAGCCAGACAGGGTCCACGCCGGGTCCCCCATCATCCGATGACAAATCGCCGCCACCTGGCTCTCAGCGGCGGCCCCAAATGCAGTAGCTAGGCCAAATGCCCCAAGGGTCGGGCAGCCGCCCAGCCGCTGGCCGCGCTCGGCGGCGCCGACCTGAACAAGCTAGGGCCCGACCGGCGGCACCGTCGCCGGCCTGGCCAGGCTACAGCCTGACCCACCGCTTCCTGGCAGCGGTCGCCCCTAGCGGCGGCCGCGCCGGAGGCGGCTGCAAAAGTCAACAATAAAAATTTTTCTTATTATTTTTTTTTTCAAAGGAAGAACCACGATTTTTATTTCTGATTCAATACGAGAAAAATGCGTCAAAAATCCCCGAAACATGAGAACAACGACATGAATCAAGAATTGGAGAAAAGAAGGCCTAAATGCACTCACCGGGAGGAGAGAAAACGGAAGAAGAAGACGCGTAGGATCTTCCCCGATCGACACTAATGAACTCGTGAAAATCCGGCTCCAGCGGCTCCTCCTCCTCGACGGCGCCCTCTCTCTCCTCTTTCCTTTGCCTCGGATGGCGTTCGGCTCAAAAAACCCTGGCCGCACACCCCAAGGTCTAGTTTATAGACATCGGTTGGTACAAATGACCAAAATACCCCTACATAAGCTATCTGACTTAAACAACCCATAACTCACCCGATCTAACTCCAATTTGAGATCTGATTGCACCGCCAAATTCGCCTCGAGACCCTCTATCACCCTAGCATGCTAAATCACAGAGATAAGACAAATAAAATTTCCCTTAAATTTTTCTACAATAAATGCTTACTTGGGTCTAATCCCGACACTTCCCGCCAATCCGCGCTAACTAGGGCTCACGATCTCCCACTCAAGAATAAAATATTATTAATAAGATTTTTGGGTATTACAATGCTCCTCCACGAGCTCGGCCCGAACCCTCGAGTGTAGTCTTTGGCTACCATGTCGCTACTTTCGGCCTCAGCGCCTTTACACGACTCCTTGTGAGCGGTTCCGCCTTATGCTCATTGGCGAGCTAGGTCCGAACCCCCGAGTGTAGGCGTGAGCAAAAAAAACCAGTTTTTCGGTTAACCGAAAAATCGGTCGGAAACCGAACTAGTTTTTCTCGTTAATCGAATCGGTGTTTTCGATTTTGGTTTTTTTTTTTGGAAAAATCGGTTTTCATTTTCGGTCCGAGAGGTAAAAAGTCCACCGGTTTCGGTTAACCGACCGGTTCGATATAATTTATTAATTTTTAATAATATATATTAAATAATGATTTATAAATTATAAAAAAAATTAAAAAAAATTACAAAATATTTAAAAATATTTAAAAAATCAAAAAAATATTTAAAAAATAAAAATAAAATATTAGTTTTTGTAGAACATTATCTTGGTTCAAGTGGTTTCAATTTTTTTTTCTTTTTTCTTAATGAGAATTCGATATTTATTTGAATTTTTCTCCATAATTTGCAGATATTATTATGTTTGTAGGTTAAAAAATTTTATTGGTTAACCAGAAACTATCGGTTAATCGAACCGAAAAAACCAAAACCGAAATAGCGATTAACCAAAGTTAATGGACCGATTTACAATTAATGGTTTTGAAAAACCGAAGTTAATGGACCGGGTTTTTTTTTTGCTAATGGACCAGTTAACCGGTCCATGCTCACCCATACCCGAGTGTAGTCTTTGGTTACCAAGCCGCTACCTCTGCCCTCAACTCTTTTATACGACTACTCGCGAGCGGTTCTGCCTTATGCTCCTCGGCGACCTCGGCTCGAACCCCCGAGTGCGGTCTTTGGCTACCACACCACTCTCGGCTTCAGCGCCTTTATACAACTCCTCGCGAGCTATTTCGCCTTACGCTCCTCGACGAGCTCGGCCTGAACCCCGAGTGCAGTTCTCGGCTACCACGCCGCTACTTCTAGCCTCAACACCTTTATACGACTCCTCTCGAGCGGTTCCGCCTTACGCTCCTTGGCGAGCTTGGCCCGAACCCTCGAGTGTAGTTCTCGGCTACCACGCCGCTACTTATGGCTTCAGCACCTTTATACGACTCATCGAGAGCAGTTTTGCATTACGCTCCTTGGCAAGCTCGGCCTAAAATTCCCAAGTAGAAACCATTAAAATACTACGCCATTACTCATGTGTGATTTTATATCAACAGAACCTCTGTTCACACTAGATCCCTAAGGATCCAACCACGAACCAAATCTCAGAAGGGTTCAACCATGAACCAGATTTTAGAAGATTCAACCTAGAAATAAATTTCAGAAGAATCAACCTTGAACCGGATTTCAGAAGGTTCAACCATGAACTAGAAGATTCAGCCTTGAATCAAATTTCAGACGGTTCAACCAGGTGGCTCAACCCTAAATCAGATGGTTTTGAGCCAGATCCCAAAGGATCAAACATGGACATTCTCTCTATGAAAAATCAAGCAAAAGAAATTTATATATACAAAACAAAACATGCTCACGAATGAGCAATAACTGTCACATAATCAACAAAATGGACCCACGCATGGGCAATTGTCAATCAAAAACGGGAGGTGGGCAAACAGCTAACCCCCTGAAGAAGTTCCCAGAGTCAGCAGAAGAAAAATCTAAAGGAACTGCTGAGAAAAAACTACACCCACCCTGGTGCACTCAGCATGAGCACCCCTCTCTAGAATAGGGAATCCTCGTAGAGTGAATGAGCATTGACCCAGAGTTGCAACCGAAGGATCCCCTCTGAGCGGCCAGGAAAAGTCCTCCTTAGCCTCAGGGTTCACCTAGACACCATCCTTGATGTCTTTCAGAAGGTCCTTCCCCAAAAGGTCAGCATTGGGAGCCAGGAGCTTAGCCTGCTCCGAGGCCCTCTCAAAACCCTCCATATACATGGAAGGAGCATTATCCCGGAGGCATTTCACCTCTTCCTCGAGGGATTCCCTAGCCAAGTTGCATTTCACAGCCTCAGCCTTCAAACGAGACTTTTCCATCACTGCCACAAAGAGGTCCAAGTAAACCATTTCCAGATCTGCCCTGGCCTTGCTTTCCAACTCTACTATACGAGTGGTGGACTCAGAAATAGCTGCGCTCAAACGAGCAACCTCTTCGGCCTTCGCCTCCAAAGCTCTGTTCATCTCCATCATCTAAAGCCTGGAAGTCACCAGTGTTGACCCAAGGGTTCCCCCTAGGATTCGATCTCTATTTTGATGATAACAAACATGTATTTAATATATGTGTGTGTAGTTTTGAGTTGAGGTTGAGGTTGCGATAAGCACGCGAACTTCGCTCGGAGAATCGCAAAAATCGTCAAGAAAGGCTCAAATGCAGATTAAATAGATTCCTTGTAATATATCCCTAGGATCTCATTCCAAGCCTATTTGTAAAGTTATCCAAGTCAAAACTTGGTAACAAACCCAAAGAGTGTAATAAAGCAAATGTAGAAATCAGCCTCAGCCCAAGTTTGATCGACCGATCGGTCGACCGAACAAGGCCAAAAACTGGCAGTGGCTAATTCGATCGACCCATCGGTCGACCGGACAATAGAGGAACTAAAACGCAATGAAGTTGGTCGACCATCCGATCGATCGAACATAACGGCAGAAGGGCAAAATGTCAGCAGTCCCTGGGCGGTCGATCGGTCGGTCGACCGACAAGCGACCAATCGGCGTCCAATGGGCAAAAAAATGCTCGTTGAAGAGCCGTTCCGTGGGAGGGGTTATAAATACCCCTCACCAACCTTCATTAAACACTCTTAACCAATGAGATAAGCTTCCAAAGTGTGATTTGTGCCTTCTAAGCTTGATTTGCTTGCGCTTGCTTCTCTGATCGACGACATCTCTCAAGCGCTCATCTTCCCTCAACTCCGGCTTTGATTCGATCTCAACGTCTTGTGGAGTTGGAGGCATTGAAGGCTTGGAAAAGAGCTCTTAGCCTTGGTTTACTCTTTAGCTCTTTTCATTGTAATTTTACTTGTTATTTGAACTTGATTTTCACTGTTTAGCTTGCTATGTGTACTAGTGTAAACACTTAGGGTCTACCTTATAGAATTGTGTTTTGCCTAGGTGAATAGGTTTGAGGAGTTCTCAAATGGTTGAGAATCGAGTCCTCGGTTGTATTCAAAGGAAAACACAAAGTCTATAAAGGATTTGGTTAGAAATCCTTGGTGTGGAGCCAAGATAGTGGAGTAGGCGGTTGGCCGAACCACTATACTCTCTTGTGTTTGCATTGCTTCGTGTGTTTGCTTATAATTGTGTTTCTTACTCGCCAACGAACATCACGTAGTTGAACTTATGTTTGGTTGAAGTTGGAGTTGATTTAAAAAAAATTGAAGTAGAAAGCCAACACTATTTAGCCCCCCTTCTAGTGTGGGCTTTCACTCAACAGCCAGCTCTCAAAACCCTCTATATATATGGCAAGAGCATTATCTCGGAGACATTTCATCTCTTCCTCGATGGATTCCCTGGCCAGGTTTCACCTCACAGCCTCGGCCCTAGCTTCCTCAGTCTCGGCCTTCAAATGGGATTTTTCTGTCACCGCCACAGAGAGGTCCAAGTAAACTATTTCTAGCTCCGCCCTGGCCTTGCTTTCTAACTCTGCTATATGGGTGGTGGAATAAAAAAACAACTGCACTCAAATGAGCGACCTCTTCGGCCTTCGCCTCCAAAGCCCTCTCCATCTCCATCATCTTAAGCCTAGAAGTCGCCAGCTCTTGAGATTGTGCTTCGCGCTCCCTTTACGAAGCCTCTTTCAGCTTACCTAGCAAAAGTTTGACATGCACCCAAGGATCTACCCCCTTGGGAAAGACCAACTGGCTGCCAGAGCAAAAGAGCAATACTGATCCTGGCTGACGAACCCCTACTGATGTTCTCACTATCAGCCCCACCTCTGGGAGGAGGGACTCATTCCCCTACGGACGGACACTCATTTCGACAACTAGATTCTCCCCTGAATACCTAGCCCTCTTCCCGCACCCTGCTAGGGAGCCAAGGATGATCGGAGAATCAGAAGAGGCTGATGAGCCAACCACCTCCACCCTTGCTCCCGTAACTCGTGGTTTCCAAGACTGTGAAGCCCTCACAGGCCTCAACAGCTCATCTACCAGCAGTTTCTTCCCCCTATCCCCCGCAGACCTCTCTTGCATCTCTGTCAAGTGAGAGCACATATCGGGATGTTGAGAAATAGGGTATGTATGCCTGAAAGACCAGAAGGGGCTAAACAGCTCGTGCGATAAACGTAAAACCTAAAGCCAACGACGATGTTGAAGCTTGAAAGCTGAGAAAACATACATGTGAGAAACATCAAATATTGAAAAGAACTAGTTGAGGAAAGCACCTCTAAAGCCTGCTAAAGACGAAAGCCGAGGAAACGCAAGGAAATTTTGCAAATTGGGCACGGAGAAACCATTTAATAGGCTCCACTCCCCCTTCAAACAACCCACGGCGAAGAAGAAACTAAATTTGCACCAACCAGCTCAGTGATCGATGGCTCCATAGAAACTCCCTCCATCACATGAAAGGATGCCTTTTTCACAATGATGCCTTCCCTAAAAAATGAGGGGGTAAGGGCCAATCAGCAGCCACCGCCACACAAAATAAGAAGATCTCCACTAGAGAAACCGTCATACTGAGCGTGGAAGCCAAGAAGGCATATGTTAAACATGGAAAAAATACCAATTTGACTTGCTCTGAAGTGACACGAAGAGCTGCCACTTGCCAACTAGAAGCAACACGTGGTCGTCGCTTACTGCAACTTGGTTACTCACAAGCCGTTCATATCCCCCCCCCCCCCCCCCCCCAAACCATTTTTTCAGCTCAACCCCAGTAGTCGCTAACCTCGACATTTCCTCTCGGGTCACCTAGTGCAACTTATCTGAGGTTTCTCCAAAGATACCCAACACCAAGAAGGAGACTCACTCAACTCAAGAGCTCGGTACACAGTCTTCTAGACTCCGACCAAGCTTGGAGCCTATGGACTGGACTAAAACTATTGGGTCCGAAAATAATATTATGTGGTTGTTTGTGGTCTGAAAATAATATTTTATCTTTCTCTTTGCTATTTAGTGGTTGTTTGTGGTTGTATATTGTGTGGTTTTAACCCATGTATATTGTGTGGTTTAAGAATAAATTGACGTATACAAGAATTTTCAAATTTTTTTTTCAAGAGTGGGATAAAACATCAGCGATGGCTTACCAATGGTTAGTCGTCACCCAATCGTTATTGAAAGTGTATCATAAATGATTGATGGCCTGGGTAGCATAGGTTATCGCGGTTGTTAATAACATTAAATGACGGCTAAAGGCCTTTGATGATAACATATCAGCAACAGCTGTGTCGGTCGTTGTTGATGATTAAATATCAATGACAGCTATAGCGGTCGTCGCGGATATGTTATTTGCGACGGTTGACATAGCCGTCATAGGTTATTAGCGACGTATATAGTTGCGATGGCATGTTGCAACGATTTTTGTCGTCCGCGATAAGCTTCACCGACGGTTCAGCAACGACTTGAGCCATCGGTAAAGCTTATATTCCTAGTAGTGCGAGTTATGACTATATTTTGTATGTTTACTTTGTATTTATTTGACGGATATGTTTATTTTTATACATTGATGCATATTCTCATACATTTGATGTAAATACCCAATGATTGATATATATATATGATGTTTATTTAATACTTCTTATGATTGTTGATACCATATATTTGTTTGGTAGTTCTAAATATTATTGTAAACAAGAAATTTTAATTTTTTAAATTACAAAAAAAATAAAATTGACATCTACAACAGCTCTGCGACAATCAGGCCATCGTAGAAGATGTATCGACTTGATGTATCATCAGTCGCGCACTCCCGTATTGCCCATAGTAAAATAATTCGATGATAGCTTTGTGACGGTCGGCAACGGTCATGGAGCCGTTACAAAGTGAACTCTATTGTGATAGCTGCTGGTCGTCGTTGTTGCTTCGCGGTCATCCGTGCGACGCTCGCTAGTCGTTGCAGTTTCGGCTTTTCTGCGACGATCGACTCCACCATCATAAATTTTTGTGACAAACTCTTTTGCGACAGACCTTAGCCATCGCAGAAGGCCTTCAGCGACGGTTTCACGACCGTAGTAGCCGCCACATAAGCTCTTTTTTCTCGTAGTGTAATATGCAAATTGGTTTTTTTTTTTTACTCGTTATCTTGGTAAAAACATATCCTCTAGACAAGTTTCAACTAATATTGTCATGCCACAAATTCAGGGTCACGTGATCGACTAGGGTATACATGTCTATATCCCGCAACCTAACTCATGCACATGTCAACTCATAAAAATAGCAAAATAAACAACAGCTTTTATTAATAAAAAGAACCAAAACAGATTTTTACTTCAAAACATCAAAGTTTTTAATAAATAGTTCAAGTGCGGAAATAAGCGAACCAAAAAGTAATAATTCTCTTAACAAAAAAAAGCTGAATAAAACATGAACGTCCCCACGGGACTGCAACTCTAAAACATCAAATCACAAGTGCATGATCAAACTACTATAGACTCAACTACGACCTCTAACTAAGACTGCTATGATATCAATGTAGCTCCTCTGCCCTCTAGCCGTGCCAAGTGCTCCAACCCACCTCACCGGTCAGGCTCTGCAAAATAAAAATAACGACAACGGGTGAGTTCAAAAGAACTCAATGAGCGGTCCAATCGACCCCCACGAGAAACCAAACACAACATAAATAGAATAAATGCAAACACCTGACTCAAGCAGGAAAGGTCACAGGGGAGTGACTAGCTAACAAGCCATCTGGCCACCACATGCCCGAAGGCATCCAACACCCAAACGGTGAAGATCAACAGGCCTAAGACTACCATGCCCTAAGGCAACTAAACATACTAGGATAATCGGGAAGGCTCTTCGAACTTATCCTAATATAAAGAAACTTGGGAGCAATCGGTATTGGCCCATCCAAACTTGCTCCACGAGACGCGAAGGAGCAATCAGGAATCGCCCATCCGAACTTGCCCCATTAAGATATCACAGAAATAATCGGGATTTGCCCGTCCGAACTTATTCCTTAAAAGCACCTCAGGAATAATCGGGTAGGCCCTCCGAACTTATTCCACAAGGCCAAACCAAAACAATCAGAATTTTCCCATGCGAACTTGTTCCAATAAATAATGTAGGAGTAATCGGGATTCGCCCATCCGAACTTACCCCTTTAAATAAAGAATCTTGGGAACAATCGGGAATTGCATGTCCGAACTTATTCCACAGGTTGGAAATTAGTCATCCAACCTTCCGGGCCTAGCCCGCAATCCGACTCCTCAACGAGCCTCTCCGCCATTTATAAAGATATGGCGCATCATAACCCAAGTCATGTCTCTCATACGGTATCCTTATTGGGAAGCATCTCAATGTCACTCCAACACCCGACTCCTAACTCCTAGACCCGTAATGTCATAGACCCGTGAGATTTTATTTCATGCATAACTTATTTATTGGTTCATAACAGATTATGTTGACCCCTTGCTCAATTTTAATTATGCAATTAAAATTTAGATCATCAGGATTAGAGTTTTGGTTTAGGATTTTATTTTAGCTTACTGCTATGCCCGAAATTGATGTATCTAACCCGAATCTGGTTTCCAGAGTATGATCTATGTTTCCAAACTATATTTTCTGGTCAAAATGAAAGGTTATGGCTATGCTCAGAAAACTATACACGCCACAACAAATATTCCAAAATCAACACAAATTCATCATCTCAGCATGAAATTCTAGCAACATTGAATTTTCAGCATATCATGAAAATAAATCCAAAATTTACAAAAATTAAATCCCTAATTACCATCATAACAAAATTATATCATTGAGACAAAACTCACAAGAATCGAATCATGATTGTTTAACCAAACCAAGATTAGCAAGCATCAAGATAATCTTCAACAAGAATCAAATTACATGATCAAGAATCTCATATCAAGAACACTCATGGCTTCAAGATCTAATCTTATTTTTATAAAACATGATCATAATCCAAAAATCACAGATTTAATTCCAAGGCACGTAACAACAATACAAGAACCTAAATTGGTAAGCAACTCAAGGTATAAATCTCAAGATAAACAAGAACTCTCACTTGGGCATTTCATTGAACACCTTGAGGGCACCCTTGTTTCTCCCTTGGCCGAGCACCCCTAGGAACATCCTAGGGCTGCCGAGTCCCATAGGGGAGAGTTTAGGGCCTCCTCAAATACAGCAAATAAAAAAATGGCGAGAATTCAAGAGATCGTCGGAAAACAAATCAACAACATCTCTGCCTTCAAGAAAGGCTTCAACATTCGAAGAAACCCGAGAAGGAGGGGTAAAACCACTCACCTAGATTTAGGGAAAAGAATTGGAGAAGATCTTCCAAGCGGCGTTCTTCGAATCCGGCCTCAAGAAAGTGGCTCGGCTCCACCAAGGGGGAAAAGGGGGTGGCGGCTCCTCCTCAAGCCGTCGGCTCCAAGAAGAGAAAGAAGAGGGAAAGGGAGAGAAAGGGGGCGGCTCGGATCAGGCGGCTCCACTCTACTCAGCTCCATAGGGAAAGGAAAGGGGAAGGAAGACTTGGCTCGGCTGCAGCTTGGCTCGGCAGCTCCAAGAAAGGGAGATGGGGAGGGCGGCTGCTGGCTTGGCTCGGCGGCTGCTCTCCTCTCTCTCTTGGCTGGTACGGCTCCAATAGGGAGCCGCCAACCCTAGGGGGGACATTTTTATAATCTCCTCCAACTTTCACCTAACCACACCCTAACCCTCACTCTTCTCAATGTGGATCCGCAATCCGTTAACACAAACTAAACCCATGATAAAATACAAGCAATAAACACATGCACATCCACATGTAACATAATCAAATAAATTAGCTATATAATTATAACTCATAATTCAACTTACCCAAGCTCGTAAGTTCGCACCGGACCACGAGTCGACTCAACTCAACCTCGAACTAGCCCGTTAGGCTGGCAAACACAAACAATAAAAGAAATAAATAAATAAAAATATCTAGGATATTACGAATATTTTCAATTGTACTATTGACAAGATCAATGGTAAGCTTAGTAACAGAAAAGAGAAAAAAAATTCCCAATAGGTGAGATAGAGTTAATTAGTTTTGTTTTAAACTATGTCTATTCACCGTTTAAAATAAGATTAATGCTACTATTAGAAACTTCTTACGGAGGTCTGACAAGAATAAGAAAACCATGCTAGGAAACTAGATATTTTTTTCCTAGCATGGTGCAGGTATGCTAGCAAACCATGCTAATTAACTAGATATTTTTTTCAACTAATCAAGAGGACCAATCGTCTACATATTTGATTGATATATTGTATCTAAAGTCTACATTGTAATTCATGATTAAGAGATAATGATATATTCTTTTGGTAAAAAAATCTATAAATAATAATTTTATTAATAATCAATAGTCACCATTGTTTCTCACGGATGTATACCAAAAGTATTATTAATTGAGAAATTTAATTTAATTTTCTAGTTTTTTAAATTTTTATTTTATCTTTTAGTGTGAAACTTTAGTTAACAATGAAACATTAGACTTATTTCTTGGAAAATAATAAGGTTGTTATTGAAGTGTTGTACTTATCTTTATCTTTCTCACTACAACACAAATGCCCTACTGATACTCTACGTGTTATATGCTTATATAAGTCAATATATTATTTGTTCTGTCTCTCTCTAATTTGTTCTGTCTCTCTCTAATTTCAAGGTCACATGACCGATCGGAAATATCACACGTATCCCAAGCCTAACCAATAAGACCAAAATATACCAGTACCAATGAAATGCACAAATAGATAAATACCCATCCGGATTCAATACCATGAAAAAAAATGACAAAACTCAATTCAACATACATGAGATGTTCTCAAAAGAAACTACAAGACAAAACAAAATATTTCAAGGGATTAAACAAGATTCAAGACACTCTAATTGCGACTGGGAGAATGTTCTCGCTGAGCATAGACGTCGAGCTTGACTATGTACCCAACAAGATATTCCCAACACTTCTCTTGAGTAGGAAGATGTCCCGCCCCTCCGAACGGCGTGTCAAACTTACCTACTCATATTTGGGAATGTCACGTGCAGAATTGCATAGATTCACTTGGCCACTTTGCCAAGTATATATGGACACCCCTTAAATATCAATTTATCCTCTATTGAATTTAGATATCGAGATTGACTATATACCCTACAACCATTCCTGACAATTTTACTTGAGTGGAATGATGCCTTGCCCTCCGAACGACAGGTCAAACTTACCTACTTCGATTTCTGGACAATTTTGAGTGTCCATAGGCTGACCACCCAAACATCATTTCAAATTAAGGTTTCGGGCCCCTAGGGTCAGCCAATCGACCACTCTTGGCCTCCAAACATAAGTTCAATACAAGCATAAAGTTCCACTATCAAAGAAATGAGGTTTAAACATAGGTAGGTTGATGAAACATTGTATCAAACATTTGGTGTGCATGCCCATGCCACACCAAACCCTTCTCCATGCGGTCATCCCTAAGGTGGAATCCAGCTATCAATCAGGGTTTTTGGCCATCCTTAACCATTACGTATGACCCCTAAGTTTAAGGGTCAAGAAAGGTGAGGGTTTTCCCTCCCTAACTAGGGACGCATGCCCTATAGTGAACAAAGGGGCTAATCTTTCCCAATTTTTAGTTAAATAAATGGAAAAAAGGCCAAATTTGCCCCTAAAGTATTGAAAAATGTGCAAATTTGCCCATCAACTATGTTTTTTATCAAAATTAACCTCAACGTTATATAATTGGATCATTTTTTGCCCTTCTCATTAACGGAAGTCCACGTCAGCAAACGGAATCCCACGTGGCAAGTGCAGCTCG
The DNA here is from genome assembly GCA_034359265.1 of Canna indica. NCBI lineage: Eukaryota > Viridiplantae > Streptophyta > Magnoliopsida > Zingiberales > Cannaceae > Canna > Canna indica. Next base: position 22,111,909 of record CP136895.1, on the reverse strand, counting down.
GCCACATAAGATACCGATGGAAAATGACATGTGGCAATTATGTAGTGACAAAGGCAATTTTGGCCCAAAACATATTTAAAGGGGCAAATATGAATTTTTTTCAATACTTTAGGGGCAAATTTGCACCCTTTTCAATACTTCAGAGGCAAATTTAAATATTTTTTCTTTTATATATTATTATCATTAATGTGATTCTAATTAACACTATAAGAATGATGTTGATATCATCTTTACCAAAATTAAAAAAATATAAGCGACAATTGTACTTTGTATTATAACTGAAGTGTTTACTCAAAGATATGAACAGCTTTAGCCACTTATTATTGTAATAAGAAACCAACCAACATAGTAGAGGTTAGTTCAGGTCGGATGGGTCGAGAATTGGTATGTCTCGATCCCGTCCCAATTTTGAGTCGGGACGCAAATATGTGTCCCAATCTTAGTCCCGAATATGAAGCATCACAATTTTATCCCGGTCTCGTCCCGATTTTGAATTGGGACGGGATTATCCCCGAACTTTTGGGTTGGGCCGGACTAGTTACTAATAATTAAATTTAATCAAGTTTTTATTTTAGTAATTAAGAAATATCTTTTTTGAATATTATTTTTGTATCATCTTTAAAATTTATATTTCTCAAAAAATTTACTAAAGTATTTTTTCAAATTCTAAGATAGAAACCAAACTTGCAGAAATCGTGCAATGAATATAAAACACGTTGTTTGGGCACTATATATATTTTATTCAAGAGAAACGGGTAAAATTTACCTCTAAAGTATTGAAAAATATACAAATTTGCCCCTGAAGTATTGAAATGAGTGCAAATTTGTCCATAAAGTATTGAAAAATGTTTAGATTTGCCCCTTTAAATATGTTTTGGACCAAAATTGCACTTGTCACTACATAAATTGTCACATGTCATTTTCCATCGTTGCATCTTATGTGGCCGAGCAGCACTTGCCACGTGGGATTCCGTTTGCTAACGTGAACTTTCGTTAACGAAAAGGGCAAAAATAATCCAATTATGTAACGTCGATGGCAATTTTGGTAAAAAACATAGTTGAGGGGCAAATTTGCACCTTTTTCAATACTTCAGGGACAAATTTGGCCATTTTTCCTAAATAAATATATCAAACATCATAAGAAGGGGAATTCTGTAATTTTTTTTACGAAGAACATCCACACAACAAAATAGCACCAAAACCCTACAACTAGGGCTCTCATTCGACCCTAACCTTCATTAGGGCTGCCCTACATCATCCACACCCCAAAATCAACAACCAAGCAAAGAAAAACTTCAAGAATCGCTCACAACATCACGAGAATTCATAAAATTCATATTACAATTCATCTATCACCCTGGAGATGGGAAATCCCTAAAAAAAATAAAGGCCACTCACCTTGAACGAAGTCCCTATGCGATGTTCCCACGATGTTCGACGAACTCGCGCTAGATCTCCTCCCTATCACTGTCGGACACCTGTCCTCCACCTCGTGTTGCGTGCGCCATGCCTTGGGGTGTGTGCACAAGAAGGTTATCCCAAGTTTGCCCCCCTCCTTCAAGTAGAAATCCTCGTAATATAAGTTATTTTCACTTAAATTGCCAAATGGCCCAAATGCCCTTCACCTAAGTTCGCACCCAAAAGAGTCCAAAACTCAGCCAGATTGCACCGACCGACTCGAAAAACCTGACTCGTTGAAATAAGCCCAAACTTAACTCAATAACTTAATTTAGCATGTGCGGGAGTTGTACCTTAGATCGCGATCTCCGATGATCTCTTTGACTTGCTCCGACGTGCAACCTGAGTCCCAGCCTAAAATAAAAGTACGTGTATGAGTATTATATATGTCCCTAAAAGCTTTGGAGAGTGATCAATTAAGTGATTTTGTTGATGTTGTTTGTATAGATTTTTATAGGTTAATTTAGAACAAATTTTGTGTCTATTAGTTTCTAAATGTGAAGATTTAAAAATAAAAATATAATTTATCTCTAATTTTGTATGTCTATAGGCCGATTGTGTTGTACACTACTAGAAAAATGGTCATCAGCAACGGCTGATGCCGTTGCTGAGCCGTTGCTGAAGAGAATCAGCAACGGCCGAGCCGTTGCAATAGAGCCGTGACAGAAAGTCGCGTTGCTGATGACTTAGCAACGGATCAGCAACGGCCGCTCGGGCCGTCGCTCAAAATATTATCAGCAACGGCCACTCGGGCCGTCGCTAAAAACATTATCAGCAACGGTTTTACCACAGACCCAGAGCCGTTGCTGATAAGATTAATAGCAACGGCCGCTGAGTCCGTAGCAACACCGTTAGTAAAACTCCGTCGCTAAGCCGTTGCTGTAGGTCATCAGCAACGGCTTTCGATACACTTTTAGCAACGGCTTTCCCACGGACGCCCGTGGGAAAGCCGTTGCTGATGACGTATACCTGCAACCAGAAAATTTGAAAATTTCAAATTTCCATTGATACATTGATACATTTATCTGATACATAACTCACACACCCATACCCTCATACACACATTCATTCACACATCACAAACACCTCATACACATTCATTCACACATCACAAACACACCAAGATATACATCAAAACAATTATATTTATATTGATAATTATCCACGATAGTATAAAAACAATTCAAATGCAAAATTGAAGTATCAATATCCAAACAAAATAAGTTAAACAAGTTCAATATCCAAACAAAAAATCTCACGATCACGATGGAGGATGGTCTGGATTATATGGCGGGGTCTGCAGCGCTTGAGTGTACACCGGCGTGGACTGACTCGAGGATGATGGATTAGATGATGCCGAAGAGATGACTGCTTCGGGATGACCTGACAAGTTGCGTAGCATAGCTTCTATATTCGCCATTGTCTGACTCTGACGCTCCATCATCTCAGTCTGACGCGCGACCGTCTCCTCTAGTGTCCTTATCCTATTACTATGATCATAACTGGATCTAGAGGTGGACGGCCGCTCACCAGCGACCGGAGGGGTCGGTGCCCCAAGTGGCCCTAGTACGGCTCGCGCATGACCACTATCTGCGAAGCCATATACGCGGCCATGGTCCCAGCCACCTGCGGCCTCGACCCACGATGCTGCGTCAAAGTCCTCGGGGGTACCCCCGCGCTGCACCACCGTGTGGCTGTAGGTCTCTTACTCGAGTTTGATTTTTTGTTTAATATTTATCATAAAACTTAAATTATAAATATATAATGAATAATTTAAACAAATATATAATTACCATAATGTATGCAGCGCGGTTGTGGATGTACTCCCCCGTCCCATGTGCTCGACGGTGAGTCCGCTCAAACACCGCCATCGGGGAGGGTCGCTGGACAGTCCCGTCATCCGACACCGTCGTCTACATTTACAAAACAAATACATTAATTAGTACACATAATAACAAATAAAATATATAATTAAAAGATATACTTACCATACGGTTTGCGTGTACTGCAAATGCAACAGAGCCGCCGGTGTGACGCGCTGCTCCTCCCGACATGCGATTTCTAGCCGCATTCCGAGAAACCTCCTGCCATCGATCCGTTGACCATATCCCCACGAGCTGGTCCCATATATCCGGAGTAATCCAACCGGGGCCGTATCCCCGAGTCTCCGCGATGTTAGTGGTCCCAGCTCGGGCCATCACTTGGGACCGAGCCTGCCCCAGCTGCCCGTTGTACCTTGCCCGGGAAATAGCCTCCCAAGCAGCGTAAATGAAGAGCCTCTAGTCCTCGGCCCATGTATAGCGAGCCTGCAAAATAATAATATCAGTACCAATATTAATATATCATCATGCATGTAAAAAATAATAATAATACGTGCCTCAAACTCGCGCCATAACATGTCGACGTGCTCGCTAGGCACGTGAGACCACGTAGGCCATGCCCCGTGCATGTATCGTCGAATAGTAGAAGAAATGCTCCTCGGCACTTCTTCTTGCTCGAACCTGCACAACAAAAATAAATTTTAATATTATATTATGATATAATGAATTTGTAATGATTCATAATTCATGATATATTACCGCTCCCCAATCACGCTAATCAATCTACGTGACTCTGTGGCTGGTGGAGGCTGCCACCTGTTCGGCCCGCGTGGCCACCTACGTTTGGATGTACTAGCCTCGACAGTATCATCCTCATGAGGATCAGCAACAGGAGGATCAGCAGCATGAGTAAGTGCTGGAGTCTCACCGATCGGAGACTCTGAAACTCTCCTGCGTCGATAACCACGACCAGACATATCTGTCGAACAGACATATAATTAGATTATTGTATAAATAGTAGAGATATATTTAATAAAATATATACTTTATAATTATTCTTCATCATCTGAATAATAGTCTTCGAATTCTTCTTCTTCTTCCTCTTCTTCCTCTTCTTCATCTTCTTCATCTTCTTCATCTCCAGCTTCCTCAATTTCATGATCGTCATCATCAGCATATTCAACTTCTAATTGAATTGACGTTGTGTCTGCATCCTCGAGTATTGGAATAATACGATCCACAGTAGGAAGATCATCTTCTTGATAGAAACCAGGAGGATCATTTTCTCCTACTATCGGATCAATTTTTCCTCTACCTTTTGTCTTACAGACTACACGCCAATCTGCTCTATCTTTATTTCGAGCCGGATACTTCGCGTAATATACTTGTTCGGCTTGTGATGCCAATATAAAAGGCTCATTTGCTGCCAATTTCAATTTGTAATTAACCTCAACAAGTTTGTATTTTGGATGAACTTTCATGCCCCTTTCTGTTGTATCGAACCAATGACATCTAAATAGGATCACTGATTTCAAGCCGAAGTAGTGCAACTCTATCACTTCTTCCACCAGTCCATAAAAATCCATATCACATTCAACATAGGTTGTCCCTTTCACGCAGACCCCAGCATTCATCGTCTTCTTTGCAAATGAATATTCAATCGTGTGAAATTTATACCCGTTAACAAAATATCCGCTATAGCACGACACAAGTCGCGACGGTCCACTAACAAACTCAAATATTTTTTCATCTATTTCAGCTCTGTGATCTTTGTTGTAAGTCTGAATCCAAGTAGGGAAATCACGATTCCGTAATCTCTCCAATTCTTGATCGTTGTGAATAGAGTATTTTTGCACCATCTCAATGTCAAATATTTCAATGAATTGTTCAATCTCTGGACAATTGAGTAATACATACAAGTGTGCCAAATGATACTCTTCATCGCTTAAGTGTCGAGATGGACGAGAACCAAAAGCACGACCAGAGTGACAAAATATATTTAAACCTCCATCTGAATGTCGAACACCCCCGTCGTCGTTACGTGGAAGACGATCAAATCTTGTCTGTACTGTCGATTCAAAGTAAAATGAGCAGAATGTTGAAATTTCTTGGATGATATACGATTCAGATATTGATCCTTCAACAGCTGCGGTGTTCTTTACTTTTTTCTTCAGACGATTCATGTATCTTTCAAATAAGTACATCCAACGATATTGAACGGGGCCACCAACTCGTGCCTCGTATGCCAAGTGTATCGGTAGATGCTCCATCGAGTCAAAAAATGCAGGAGGGAAAAACTGCTCCAGCTTGCATATGATTTCAACAATATTATTTTCAAGTGTTGACATATCTTCGACTCGAAGGACATTTGCACAGATGCTTCTAAAAAACATACTTAATTCAGTCAACGGACCCCAAATATTATCAGGTAGAAGATCTCGAAATGCGATCGGAAGTAATCTCTACATGAATACATGACAATCATGGCTCTTCATCCTTGATATTTTGCAATCATCGACGTTCACACATCGAGATAAGTTTGAAGCATATCCATCGGGTAATCTGAGTTCTTTTACCCATTGACAAACATATTTGATCTGTTGTTTATTTAACACATATAGGGCCTTCGGTTTCAGATATCGTCCGTTGACCTCTTGTAACTCCAACTCTGGTCTTTTACAAAGTATTTTCAGATCATGTCGGGCTTTGACATTATCTTTAGTTTTTCCAGAAATATCCATCATAGTATTGAAAATATTATCAAACACATTTTTTTCAATGTGCATGACATCTAAATTATGTCGAATCAATAATGAACTCCAATAGGGCAATTCCCAAAAGATACTTTTTTTAACCCAGTTGTGTGTTTGGCCAAAACCTGACACTCTTTCATTGCGATCAAATACTATATCTGGAAGTGCTGAAACACGTGCTAACATTTGTTCACCAGACAACATCGGTGGTGGCCCATCTCTTTCGACTCTGCCCTTAGTAAATTTATTACGATTCCTTCGATACTGGTGATGAACCGGTAGGAATCGACGATGACAATCAAAGAATGAGATTTTTCGTCCGTTCTGAAGACTGATTGATTTAGAGTGTTCCATACAATACGGGCAAGAGAGTCGGCCGTGAGTGCTCCAATTAACCCGACAACATGCCGTACGCGGGGAAATCATTATTGTCCACAAGACCGCGGCCTTTAAATTGAAGTTTTGCTTCCGATGACAATCATAAGTGACAGCTCCCTCAGTCCACAATGTTTTCAATTCATCTATCAAGGGTCTGAGAAATATGTCAATTTCTTTTCGCGGACCCTTAGGACCCGGAATAATCATCGAAAGATAAATAAATTCATCTTTCATGCACATTGACGGTGGCAAATTATAAACTGTCAGCAGCACTGGCCAAACTGAATAAAGAGTTGCAGAATGTCCAAACGGATTAAAACCATCTGTGCACAATCCCAATCTGATATTTCTAGTATCCATAGCAAATGAAGGATAACATGTATCCAAATGTTTCCATGCTTCACTGTCAGATGGATGAGTCATTACTGTATCATCACAACTTCTTGCATGCCAACTCATGTAGGGGGCTGTCTTTTCCGACATGAATAATCTTTGAAGCCTCGGTGTTAGTGGAAAATACCGAAGCACCTTAAACGGGATATTTTTCTGTCGGACCGATTTCTTCTCCTTGTAACGAGGGTGTTGACATACAGGGCATTTATCCAACTGCACATTTTCTTTATAATATAAAATGCAATTATTTTGGCACGCGTGTATTTTTTCGTACCCAAGCCCCAATTTTCTCATTAGCTTTTTAGTCTTATAAAAAGTAGGCTCAAACTTGTTATCAGTAGGCAGCATTCCATTAATCAATCCAGCAATCCGATCATACGCAACTCCGCTGATATTACAATCGGCCGTGATGTTTAAGAGCTGTGTCATTGCTGAAAACCTAGTGTATTTAGGACAATTCTCATACAAAGGTTCATCGGCAGCTTTCAACATCTCGTAAAATTCTGCAGCTTCTTTATTCGGTAATTCAATCTCTACCGCAGCCCCTACTTCTGTGATATCAACCACTGTAGTATCTGGTGGGACTGATGTCTGAAGAACTGGCCGATCAACATTATCATTCAGGCGGAATTGACCCCCAAGACTATCAAGTATCATAGTTCTATAGGGATTACATTGACCGGATGAAGAAGCACCAGCAGAGGAAGATTCACCATATGTTTGAACGACAGGATTGCTCGACGTCCCGACTTCACGTGACTCCCCGTGACAAGTCCATAGAAAATATCTTGGTGCAAATCCTTTGCTATATAGATGCAGAGTGACAGTCTCCCGATCCAAAAATCATCCATTTGAACAAATGCGGCACGGACATCGGATTTGATCACCCATGCTAACGAAATTCCGATTCGAATAGGCGAAATTTGGAAGTACGTTACGCCTAATCGAAACTCATTCGTTAAAGCTCCACGATCAAGACGTCGGTACATCCAACTTCGATCAGCCGACATGATTCTGTCAATCAATGACAATTTCTTTGGTTAATGTCTTTAGGTGAGATTGTCCTATTCCATTCGGGATTTATGTTATTCGTACTGCACTTACGTTTTTATTTTAACTGTTAACTAATTATTCTAAATTTCGATAGTATCTCCCTACAGTTCTCCGAATACGCATATCATCTGGGCGCGTATCGGAGAACAAGAGAGATATTGCCGAATTTTAGAATAATTAGTTAACAGTTAAAATAAAAACGTAAGTGCAGTACAAATAACTATATTCCCATATTGTCCAATCAAGGACAATTCAAGAATTGTACGTCGTATAAAAGATCATCTACTTCTTTTACACGAACATACAATTCCCGATCGGATCTAAGGTTTTGCTAAATCATATCCGATTCGTCGATGCGTACGTGAAACATATCAACTCGTCGGATGGATGATTATTTTCTAAATGTTTCGAGACAGTTCGAGTCCATATTGGACGATTTCGGCGCACGTCCAAAGTGGACGATTCCGGCGCGAGTCCGAAGTGGACGATTCCGGCGCGAGTCCGAAGTGGACGATTTCGGCGCGAGTCCGAATTGGACGATTCCGGCGCGCGTCCAAAGTGGACGATTCCGGTGCGCGTCCGAAATTAATCTAAACACTAATAATTAATCTAACAAATTAAACAATTAATTAATAATTATAAAATAATTAATTAACAATTTCAAAACAATAATATATATATATATATATATATATAAATTCCGGCGCCGAAGTCCACCCTCCGGCGCCGGCGTACAGTGGCCGGACACACTGTCCGACCACTGTAGAAGGTCCGGCGGCGGCCATAGGCCGACCGCCGCCGGCCGAAACCCTAGAAATAGGGTTTCGGTCGGATTTTAACCTATACTCCGGCCGAAACATAGTGAGAGCCGGCCGGTCGATCAACATACCGGCAGCAGCGGCAGCGGCGGCGAGAGGCGTCGGCAGCAGCGGCGAGAGGCGTCGGCAGGAGCGGCGGCGGCAGCAGCGGGAGGAAGAAGGGTCGGGCGCGAGAGCGTGCTCTATATAAACTTATCAGCAACGGCTCACTCGCCCGTTAGAAAGCCGTTGCTAATAAGTTACCATCAGCAACGGCTCACTTATCCGTTAGCAAGCCGTTGCTGAAGATTAAAAAATCAGCAACGGCTCGCCTTTCCGTCAGAAAGCCGTTGCTGATAATTAAAATAATCTGCAACGGCTCAGGTATCTGTTAGAACGCCGTTGCAGATACAAATATCTGCAACGGCTCGGGCGGCCGTAAGAATGTCGTTGCAAATAGCAACGGCTTGAGCGGCCGTTGCTGATAGTCGTTGCTGAAGATCAAGTTTCTAGTAGTGGTAGTGTCTCTTAAATCATTTATGATTTGTTTATTTCATTGGATAAGATAGAATAACAAATGAAAGAATGAGTTGGAAAGAAATTTTTTATTTGGTGTAAATCGGATATAACATCAATTTTGTATTCTTCTATTTTTTTCCTAGTCCAAACACCGAACATATAAGGATTAAAATTCACTATCTATCGAATCCTTATGTATCTCATAAAATAAATATGCCCTAGTAGATAATGAATAGCTCAGTAATATATTGAATATGAAGTTGTGAATTAAATGAAAAAGACATAAAAATGGATCATGAGAATAAATCAATTTGATAATTTAAGTTAGATTAATAAAATATGAAATTGTTGATAGATGCCAATATAATATAGGGTAAATACCTAAAAAAATACGAACTTTGGACTTTTTTCCATTTTTAGCATAAACTTTTTCCGTTATCAAGAAAATACATAAACTTTCATTCTGTAATACCCACTAAAATATTTTATGTGTATTGATTTCAGCGGGTTGCGTGTGACGTGAGATGGTGTGCGCAGGCTTGAGCATTGACGCTTAGCTTGATGTGAGACCCGGATTCTCTAGAAATTCTCTTAATTAAAAATTTAAATGGTAAAATATTTTATGTGTCACGTATTTAAAGAGGACACCGAGTGGAATCCAACGGTTCAATCGGATCCGAATTCGGACTTGGATTGGGTGAGATAGAGAAGGTTTAATGAACCACTTAAGTTAGGGACAGAATAGTAGTTTCAGCCAAAATAAAATTAAAAATATATATATTTATATCTACCTGGGCGCCTGGGCCGTACGGCCACAGTAGCCGCACCCAACCCGAGGCATTTGGGGAGAGAAGGGCGGCGACCAAGAAGTGGAGCGGGGGTGTCCGATCTGGCCGGAACTTGCGAGTCGTCGGCGTCGAGCACCGCTAGGCCTTCCCTACTCCTTGTCCTCTCCTATTCCTTTCCGGTGAGTGGTTCTTCCCTAAGAAATACCTAGAAGTGAAAATAGGGGCTGCCGACATGTATTTGGAGATTTGGGCACGAGTTCATCTCGTTTTCTTACTAATAGATCTTCCTTTATGCTTCCTTGTCGCGTATTGTTGTTTGTAGGGTGCCCCTTAAGGTTTGGAGGTGGTGGCAGCCCTAGGGCATGCCCCCAAACCTTGGGAGAGCCGGCCCTAGTGTAGGAACCTTGGTACTAATGTTTAATAATTATTTCTAATTTAATTGCTGATTAATTCCGAAAATTTTATGTATTATGGCATGTTAGAATCCCATCTTTCATTGTGGCCTGGGTGGCCGAGTGACCCTAAGAGTGTAGGGTACTCTTAAGAGTAAGTAGATGAGTTTTTAATTCCTTCAATGTTACCATATTTCTGTGCTCAGATATTTAATATAGATATTCAATTATGCTGAAATTTATCATGGTTTGCTGGAAATTTTCATTAATGAATGCTGAGATTGATTATGTTGTTGGGATGCGAGCTTGATGCATAAAATATTGATGTAACCTATTGATCTTCCTGTAAGCTAGGGTTTAGGAATTTAGAAACTATCTTGATGATCTGAACAGTAGTGTACAGAAAGTAAACAGAGAGTTACAATTGTCTGGAATTTGTCGGTGTGTGTTCAACGGGCCGGATTGCGAGACCAGTACAATAACTTCCTGGCTTTCTGTAAATTTTATAGTAATGTTGCTGAAATTCTTTGTGTTTAAGACTTAGATTTCATATACTGGAATGCTGAAATTTCATTATGTATGGTGCTGAAATGATACACATAGTAGAAGCTGAAATGTGTTGTGCTGAAATTTAGTTAAATCTATGCTGATTTGATTTAGTAGTTTGGACAATCAATTTAAGGTGAAAGGTACTGATGTAACCTATCGATTTGCATGTAAGGTATATTTTGGGAATGTGGAAAGTACTTAAGTGACTTGAACAGTAATGTAGGGGTAGGAAATGGACGATTTCAATATGCTGAAATTTTCCTAGTGCATGTTAATCGGGCCGGGATGCGGGCTCGGTGTGACGTCCTAATTCGTCATAAACAATTAGGGTTTTAGTTGATACCAGGGATAGGTGAACCTTGGGTGTGTTGACATGAGGATGCGACTCTCGGGTAGTGGTCCGAGCCACATTGGGTCGAGTGGTGTGCACAACACACGAGATGTTTATGGACCTTAATAGGTCCAGAGGTGCGCTCTGCGCACGAGATACATTGGGCCGGTGGGCCGAGTGGTACGCATAGCGTACGAGTGATCATGGATCAGATGGCCTTCTTGACTGAGTTGGTTACTGGTTCTAGAGGGCCTTCCTAAACCAGTGAACCCGGGAAGAGATTCAATTGGGTACTGATTCTAGAGGATCTTCCTAAACCAGTGAACCCAAGAAAAGATTTAGTGGGTACTGAGTCTAGAGGGCCTTCCTAGACCAGCGGACCTGAGCATAAAAATAGTGGGTACTGGTTCTAGAGGGCCTTCCTAGACCAGTGTACCCGAGGGGGAGAGATAGTTGGACACTGAGTCTAGAGGGCCACCCTAGATTAGTGAAACTGAGAAAAGTGGCAAATTAGGATTCGAAATTTAGAAAGCGTTTTCCATATAGTCGGATGAGAGTTCATTCCTTACATAATTAACTTGGCATCCGCACTCACTTGATATATTGCATGTATTGTCATTACTGGATTCCATTTATTGAGGATTGGGAGACCATTCACTGAGTTTTGTACTCACTTTTACTCTCATGTTTGTTTTGCAGAGCGTGACCCTGAGGTATGGCGCAGCTGATGAGGACGGACTCCGGTAGTGATCTCGTGAGCTGGTTGGCGTAGTCGAGTCAAGTCGAGTCGAGTCTTGTTTGAGAATTGAGGCATTATAGCCATTAGAGTGCCCTAGAAGTTGTTTAAATTTTAGTTGAATCGTTTTTATGAGATATATGTTATGTGGATTATGTTTTTGTCTCTGAGTTGCTATCGACTATTCCTTAGTTATGTTATAAAAACTTTATTTTCAAGATGTATCTATTTAGAGGCTTATGTGATGGGTTAGGCTTCGGGGTGCTTGACTGCACCCTGGCCAGTCACTTGACTCAGTTTTGGAGCGTGACAAACTCGTTTAGCACACACCGTCATTTTTGACGTTTTTGCTTATGTGTCACTTAACAGTGACGACATGATATAAAAAAAAGTTATGTAGAATAAATAATGCCACATAGATTATATTATTTACTAAAATATTGACTTATCTGCTAAATTGTATTCTCCAACACACCTTCCTCCTCACCTCCTCTCTTCGATGGCGGCGGCACCCATTTCAAACCTTAAAACTTCGTCAATCTCAGACGAGAGGTCACGCAAACCTCTCAATCCAGACCTCCTCTCAGAGAGGTCGCACCAGAGAGGTGGCGAGAGGAGAGGTCGGCGGAGAGGATGCGCCACCAGAGAGGCGGAGAGGAGGCGGAGCCAGAGAGGCCGTGCGATCATGCGCGACCTCTCTGCCACGTGCGGCCTCTCTGGTAGAGAGGAGGTGGAGCCAGAGATGATCGTGCGGAGAGGAGGCGGAGCCGTTGATCGCACGGAGAGGAGGCGGAGCCAGAGAGGCGGAGAGGTGTCCACCTCCACTCCGCCTCCACTCCACGCGATCATCTCTGTCTCCGCCTCCTCTCCACGCGATCATCTCTGGCTCCGCCTCCTCTCCACCACTCTGCCAGAGAGGCCGCGCATGGCAGAGACGCCTCCTCTCCACCACTCTCGGCCTCTCTGGCAAAGACGCGCGACCTCTCTGGTGCGAGGTATTTTCGCGCTGACCTCTCCACCTGTCCTCTCCACCAGAGAGGTCGAGAGGCAGAGAGGTCGTGCCTCCTCTCCGCTAGATCGCCGACCTCGCGTGCAATCTCTCCGGCGGAGAGGTCTGCGACGGCGACGACGAGCTTCTACCCTGCGACGAAAACAAGCTCGTCCCCGACGATGACCTGTGGAGTGCAGTTAACGTCAACGTCTTTGAGAAGAAAGACCAAGTTATTAATAATATTAATTTTTTAATAATAAAATTGATTAAAACAATAATCCTCGTAGTATAAAATTTGTCACGTTGTCACCGTTAAGTGACACATCAGCAAAAATCATCAAAAATGACGGTGCATGCTAAACGGAGTTACGAAATGAAAGTTGGTATATTTTTTTGCTAACGAAAAAAGTTTATGCTAAAAATGGAAAAATGTCTAAAATTCGTATTTTTTTTTTGGTATTTACTCTATAATATATTATAAAGTTTGTATGACTCATTAACTATTATTTCTATTAATATATCAAAAATAATTTATCTTATATCTTTTTCTTATCATTGTAATATTTAGATTATTTGTTTTTTCACATAACTACTTCCCTTAACTATATTGAAATGAGACGAAGAAAAAATAGCTACAATAATATTTTCCAGTTAACAAAAAAAACCAATTATAAAATAATTTTATTAATGCATATTATGTTATAATTAAAATATTAATAGTAATGAACTAATAACTTAAATTTCCTAAATAATATATAATATCTAAAAATAATTTCCCCAATTCTGTAATATTTTTGCATCTTAAGTTATTATGACCCGCTTGATGGGATGATTGACTCATCAACTTCATATATATCCAAACTATTGCTATAGCTATATTTACTCGACCCGAGAACAATGAAAAACTCATTTTCTTCTTTAATTTTTTTTATTTTTATTTCAATTTTTATTAAAAAAGATGAAATAATTACAATGAATTTAAACGAAAAACTAAAAATTTTAGGTAAATCAATTGCAAAATTTTAGGTAAATCAATTGCAAAATTTTAGTGTACTTAAAATGTTTAAGTGGAAATTGGTGATAATATCTATTTATTTTTGAAAAAAACAATTTAGTTCCTATACTTGGTATATTTGCTTCAATGGATAGGATAAAAATATTGGATTGGATAATAAATGAGGAATGATTGGATATAAATTTTTAAATTCAATGTACATATCAAATATATATTTTTCTATTCTCATTTTTTTTCTAATCCATGCACTAAACAAATAATAGATAATAATTGTCCTTTATAATATTTTTCTTATTTATGAAATAAACATACCCTTAGTGCATATTTGCTTCATAAGATAAGGAAGCATATGATAAGAGATGAATAAATATCCATTGTTTGTTTAGAGCACAGATTAGAAGAAAATGAGTATAAAATTAATATTATATTTGGTGTATACCAAATTTAAAAAATTTATATCCAATTCATCCTCATTTATTATCCAATCATATCATACACTACTAGAATTGTAGTCATCACCAATGGCGCAAGCCGTGGCTGAACCGTCGGTGACAACTATCACGGACGGCGCCAGCCGTGACAAAAGGCCGCCACTAATGCGCGCGTCTCAGATAAGTTGTGACGGCCGCTCCCAACCGTCACAAGTAATCATCAACGACAGCCGCGGGCGATGTCACTGATTTAAACACATATTACAGCTGTCATCGATACAAACACATAGTATCCATCGGTGATTAGCAACCGTGATATTTGGTGCTGCCCAAGTCATCAGCCATCAGCAACAGTTGCGTGCTCTATCGTTGATTTAAACACATCAGTGACGACTGTAGGCGGCTGTCACTGATACAAACACATCAGCCACGGCTTCGGACTGTCGGTGATACTATTAGCAACTGTGATATATGATGTTGCCCAGGCCATCAGCCATTTACGAAAAGCTTTTAGCCACAACTTAGTTACGGTCGACTGTGGATAAGCCGTGGCTGAAGGTATATCCTGTAACTGAAAAAAAATAAAAGTTTTATAAATTCCTGTATACAATGATATTTATACATTACAATCTATTTTCAATCACAGATTACAACCAGAAAATATCATACATATGCATTTGAAACCAAACATACAAGTTTTACAACAATATCATCAATCTAAGCCTCAAACCGGAGGCAAATAATTATCAAAATATTATATATATACAACCATAAGTATATAAACAACTATCAGTATACAAACAAGTATCATCAATCTAAGCCTCAAATCGAACGATCGCCGACACTGGACGGTGGGCGGAGACAATGAAAGGGCGCGGCGGGCGAAAAGGAATTAAGGATCGAGATGAATACCGGAGAGCAGTGGTCACCGACGGGGAGAAATCGAGTGGCGGAGGGTCGACGACGGAATTGATCACTAGCGGCAGGACGACAACAGTCGGCAGCGGCGACAGTGCGGCGGTAGCAAAGAAGAAGAAGAAGAAAAGGACGAAGAAAGAGGAAGGGTCGGGCGCGAACGCAAATAAAAAGTTTTATCAATACCGACGGCCCATCAGCCGTCGGTTAACCGTCGACAACTAATAATAGTATCAGCGACGGTCGTGTAGCCCTCTCTCAGTCGTTGATGACGTATTTTTTATTTTCGCGTCGCGTTCACGCCATCAATTAATAAGCGACGACTGCTTCGGGCCGTGGCTAATTACTTATATCAGCGACGGCTCTTTAGCCCCCGCTAAGTCGTCGCTACTAGATTATTTTATTTCGCGTCCCGTGCGTGCCATCACCTATGAGCAACGGTCTTAGGCGGCCGTATACGAGCCGCTACTGATTTGGTTACATCAGCCACGGCGCTTGCGGTCGTCGAAAAGCCGTGAATGATTCTGACGGCCCAAGCGGCCGTCGGTGAACCCCGTTACTGATAGCTAATATTCTAGTAGTATTATCATATTCAATGAAATAAATATGCCATCAATATTTGCACATGTCAATCTGACGTATTTTCTTTTACCGTAAAAACACCAAAATACTTACGTGAGGTGAGAAAAAAAATCGTCTAAATTAATATTAGTCGGCATCGTTAATAAATTGAGGTACCAAATTGTAAAAAGTTGGAAACATGCGGAGGCAAACTGAAATTATATAACACTATATATGAAATGAATAGCTATCAATCGAATATCGGAAGGTTAAATCGAAGAGACTCGATCAATATACAGTGATTAGTAATTGAAGGTGAGTGGAGTGGGAGGAGGGTCCACACGTTCGTACGCATGCAGCATAAGAGAATAGAGTGATGTCGTCCACCATGAAAAGGAACGCATAATTCACGGATGGTCGCTCTCGCAGGTCGTATCAGTCTGAGCGCATATATGGCAGTATACTGCCATTGCATGCTGTGCCGATAGATAAGTACGTCCCCATTGCCCATCACAACTGCACCTCTCCCTGTCGCAGCCTTTTCGATCGAATAATCTCCTCCTATTAATTCATCGATCTCCTTCATTTATTTATATATTATATACAAATACTGCAGCTAGCTTGCTTTTAAGGATGCGAGAATAGATAAGGTTGAAGGGACGAGAGCGAGTGCAATATAGTCAAAGGGAGACACGTGAGAATGTGAGATGCAGAGGATTGTGGCGAGATTTTAGAAAAAAATATATATATATATATTAAAAAATATTAAAAAATATTAAAAAATAATTTTAATTTATAAAATACTGTTTATTATAAAAATAAAATATTAAAAAATAAAAAATATATTTTTTAAATTCTCTAATATATTAAAGATTTTTGTCCAAAGTCTATAATATCAAAAATATTTTATAATTTTTAATTTAAATTTGAATTTATAGACTTAGTGCAAAACTCTCTAATGATTTAGAAGATTTGAAAATATATTTTTTAGACTCTAACACCTAATTTCTATATCATTAGAGAGTTTAAAAATATATTTTTTAGAATCTAACATCTCATTTCTATTATACCTTCTTTTTTTATAAATTAAAATTATTTTTTATATTATTTTTTATATTATTTTATATATTTTTTAAATTTTTTAACTAATGTCTCTAAATGGTTAGAGAGTTTGAAAATTTATTTTTTTAAAATCTAACACTTCATTTTTATATCATTAGAGAGTTTGAAAATATATTTTTAAGAATCTAATATCTCATTGCTATTATACTTTTTTTATATAAATTAAAATTATTTTTTTATTTTTTTATATATTTTTTAAACTTTTTAACTAATATCTCTAACTGGTTAGAGAGTTTGAAAATGTATTTTTTTAGAATCTAATTAATATCCTATTTCTATATCATTAGAGAGTTTGAAAATATATATTTTAGAATCTAATATCCTATTTCTATATCATTAGAGAGTTTGAAAATGTATTTTTTAGAATCTAATATCTCATTTTTATTATACCTCTTTTTTATAAATTAAAAATATTTTTTATATATTTTTAAATTTTTTTAACTAATGTCTCTAACTAGTTAGAGAGTTTGAAAATATATTTTTTTGAAATCTAACACCTCATTTTTATTATACCTTTTTTTATATAAATTAGAATTTTAAAATATTTTTTAAAATATTTTTTAAAATATTTTTTAAAATATTTTTTAAAATATTTTTTAAAATATTTTTTAAAATATTTTTTAAAATATTTTTTAAAATATTTTTTTTAAATTTTTAATCAAAGTCTCTAACTAATTAGAGACTTTGATCAGGGATAAAATAAGTATTTATTTCACTCAATTTTTATTTTAGGAATTCTTCAATATTAGATCCGGATTTTTAAAAAAATTATTCTCATAATTCGTATATGAGAAATTGCTCTAATATTATTACAAGGTCGTTGACTATGGCCGGTCCCATCACGCCATTCTCTTAGTCCATCCCATCACGCCCTCTATTGCTCTACAGTCCTCTTCAATTCTTCTCCTTCAGCTCCTCCTCCTGCTGCTGTTGCTTCTGCTTGCCGTTTATCTCCTTCGTTCAATTGCTTACTGCATGCATCCTTGCGCGCGCGGAGTGCTTACGTCTCTAGCTAACGTGCTCGATGAAAACCGCGCCCATCAAGTCAATACTTAACCCCTGTAATTAATCTTGATTATTTGTGTGGGTTAATTATAAGGTGGCTATCGTCAATACGTTTATATTCTCGGAGAAGAACGTGGTAGGTGAGGAAAATGTCATCAATAATCCGTGGGAGTATCTTTGATAAAGAAATGCTTTCGTTGCAGAGAATATCTGGCTGAGGAAGTCTCTAAGACAGACACTGATTGATGAGTGATTGGAGTTCATATGTTTATGTTTTCTATTTGGGTAGAGAACCGGAAATTTCCTAGCTAGCCGTAGGATAGGCCAAGATGAAAGGCAACAGGGTGGATATAGCTGATATGCATATATTGCAGCAGCCCAGAGAAAGCTATATATATGTGTGTGTGTGTGTGTGTGTGTGTGTGTGTGTGTGTGCATTTTCTTGAAAAAAATTTATATGGGCAATCTGTCCATAGAAATTTTTATGAATGAATGAATATGAACTTTGATTGAATAAATATGAATAGAAAATAAATGGATATAAATTTCATTCATTCTGTACTCATATCGATCCATTTATTTTTTTGCTCATATCCACTCGTTCATATATATTCTATGAACAGTCTGCTCATAGAAGTTGCACTCCCTTTTCTCGATACCTTATAATTAAGGCCATTTAATTAGGGCCTCAAGGTCAATGAGAGGAAAACTATTGTTCTTTTGGTCGCATCTAGTCTGGAAAAACATAGATAAAAATTTAGAGGTGTTTTTTTATTTTATTTTTTTTGGAACAACCGTTTTAAAAAGTGATCATTTTTATAAATTTAACAAAAACTAACCAAGAAAATAATTTTTTGGACAAAAGTTACTCTCATTAAATCATTAATACCTGATCCGGCCGTATGATGAAAAGATGTACGTGTTTGTTTCAACAAACCGTGCAGGTGTCGACAACCCGGGACAACCCGTCCATATGCCAACAAACAATGGACAAAGACAACACACCCCGCCTTGGATGTCAATAACCTAGGATAACCCCGAGAACACATTGTCCATATGCCAACAACAAGAAACAAAAATAACACACCTTGCTTTAGATGTCGACAATCCATGATAACCCGGAACAACCCATCCAAGGTATCGACAAGCCCGTTTTGAGACGGCGCCTATGCTAAGCGCTAGAAATTTTAGGTTGGTTTTTTAAAAAAAATTTGTTGTAAGTCAACAATTTGGGACAAAAACAAAACACGTCGAACTCATATCTATGTTGTTTGTGTGATTTATGTTTATGCTATCACTACTAGAATATATCACATCAGCCATGGGAATCATCGACGGCCGCCTCAACCATCAGAATCATTCACGGCCTTTCCACGACCGCAGCGGCTCGCATACGGCCACCTAGGGTCTTCGCTTATAGTTGATGGCGCACACGGGGCGCGAAATAAAATAACTTATTAGTCACGGCTTAGCGAGGGCGCGAGAGTTGTTGGTGACATGAATAAGTCATTAGTCACGGCTTGAAACGACTGTTGCTTATTAATTAATGGCACGAACGCAGTGCGAAAATAAAACACTCTTCACCGATGGCTTAGAGAGGAGGGCCAATCGTCGGTGATATTAAAATTACGAATCCACAGTTTTTCGACGGCTGGCGAGCCATCGATGAAAATCCCTTTTATTTGTGTTCGCGCCCGACCCTTCCTCTTTGTTCTCTGCTTTCGCCGCTGTCACATGTTGCCGCCGCCGTCCGTCACTTCCGATTGTCGTCCGTCGCTGCTTGTTGCCGCTGCTGTCAGTCGCCGCCGGTGTCCCTCTCCCTGCTGGTAAGCATCTCCTCCTCTCCCCCATCTCCCTCCATCTCCCTGCCCCCTCCGCGCCGGCGTCTACACGCCGACACCATGATTTGGGGTCGATTAC
The DNA here is from genome assembly GCA_034359265.1 of Canna indica. Taxonomy (NCBI): domain Eukaryota; kingdom Viridiplantae; phylum Streptophyta; class Magnoliopsida; order Zingiberales; family Cannaceae; genus Canna; species Canna indica. The sequence goes on along the minus strand of CP136895.1, from coordinate 22,091,982 downwards.
CATCAGCCCTAATGCAATAGTAGTCGGTAGTGATGTCGGCTACTGTTGATGATTAGGGTTAAACCCTAATCAAACTATGATCCAGGTAATCACAGTTTGATCAAGGTTTAATTAAACTCTATTTTTTTGTTAAATTTGTTATTGTTAATTATTAGAAATTAATTATTAATTAGGTAATTAGTTTGGTTAATGTTAATTAGTTTGGTTAATGTTAAATAATGGTTAATGTTGATTAGGATTTAATTATTTTTAGGTTATTTAATGTTATTGTTGATTAGTTTAATGAAATTAGTTTAATATTAATTAATTATTATTAATGGAATCGTCCACTAAGGACTCGCAACCACATCGTCCACAGTGGACTCGCGCCTGAATCGTCCACAATGGATGGACTCGTACCGGAATCGTCCACTTTGGTCTCGCGCGGAATCATCCACTTTGGACTCGCGCAAAATCATCCACTGTGGACTCGCACCGGCATTCACAAATTTAGAAAAAAATCAAGACGAGTTGATGCGTTTCACGTATGCATCGATGAGTCAAGTTTTAATTTTGCAAAACCATAGATCCATTCGGGGATTGTATGTTTGTGTAAATGAAGTAAATGATCTTTTATACGACGTACAACCCTTGAATTGTCCCTAATTGGACAATTTAAGAACATAGTTATTTATATTGCACTTAGTTTATTTTTTTTAGTCATTATTCATTTTTAAATTTTGGCTTGTATCTACCTTGTTCTCCGATACGCGCCCAGATGATATGTGTATTCGGAGAACTATAGGGAGATGCTACCGAAATTTAGAATGAAGCTAATGACTAAAAGAAAATTCTAAGTGCAATATAAATAACATGAATTCTGAATGAAATAGGACCATCCCACCTAAAGACATTAGCTAAAGATATTGCTAACTTTTTGACAAAACATGTTGGACGATCAAAGTTGGAAGTACCGACGAATTCATCGTGAAGCTATAACGGACGAATTTTGAGTAGGCGTAACTTAGTTCTTAAATTTTGCCTACTCGAATAAAAAAATTCTTAGTGGTGATAAAATCCAATGTCCGTGCCAAAAATATTCGAACATAATATTTTTGAATTGGGAAACTATCACAATGCATCTGTATATAAAAGGATTCACACCAAGATATTTTCTATGGAATTATCATGGAGAGTCACGTCAAGTCGGGACGTCGAACAATCCTGTTGTCTAAACTCATGGTGAATCTTCTTCTACTGGTGTTTCTTCTTCCAATCCACATAATTCTTATAGAACAATGATTATGGATAGTCTTGGAGGATAATTTCATTTAAATGATAATGTTGAGTCAGTTACTGAGACGGTAGTGCCACCAGATACTACGACAGTTGAAGTCATTGAAGAACAACCTGCGATACAGATTGAATTTCCGAATAAGGAGGATGCAAAATTTTACAAGATGTTGAAAGCTGCCGATGAACCTATGTATGAGAATTGTCCTAATTATACAAGATTTTCAGCAATGACGCAATTCCTGAACATCAAGTCCGATTGTAATATCAGTAGGGTTGGTTTGATCGGATTGTAGGCTTTATCAATGGTATGCTACCTCCAAATAACAAGTTTGAGCCAACTTTTTATAAGACAAAAATATTGATGAGAAAATTAGGGCTTGGGTACGAAAAGATACATGTGTGCCCAAATAACTGCATTTTATATTATAAAGAAAATGCACAGTTAGAGCAATGCCCGGTATGTGAACATCCTCGTTACAAGAAGAAGAAATCGGTCCGATAAAAAAAAAATCCCCTTTAATGTGCTTCGGTATTTTTGACTGACCCCGAGGCTTCAAAGGTTATTCATGTCGGAAAAGACTGCCCCCTATATGAGTTGGCATGAAAGAAGTCGTGATGATACAATAATGACTCATCCATCTAACAGTGAAGCATGTAAACATTTGGATATGTGCTATCATTCATTTGCTAGGGATACTAGAAATGGTTGGGATTGTGCACGAATGGTTTTAATTCGTTTGGTAATTCGGTAACTCTGTATTTAGTATGGTCAGTGTGTTAACAGTTTATAATTTGTCGCCCTCAATGTGTATGAAAGATGAATTTATCTATCTTTCGATGATTCTTTCGGGTCGTAGGGGTCCTCGCAAAGAAATTGACATATTTCTTCGACCCCTAATTGATGAACTGAAAACATTGTGGGTTGATGGCTCCGTGTCTTTTGCGGTTCATGAGCGTTGTATGGTATGTATAATTTAATTATTTTTAATTAAATTATATATTGTGTATAATGATACTAATGTATTTGTTTTCTAATGTAAGATGCACGAGGTGGAGGATGGCACCGTCCAACGCCCGTCGATGATGGAGGTGTTTGAGCACACTCACCGTCGTCGACAAGGAGTGGGGGACTACGTTGATAGCAGAGCCTCGATCATAATGGTAAGTATTTATGTCTATTTGATTTACAAAATTTTTATTTATAGTTTATATATATTTAAAATATAAACACGTGTAGGAAACATACACGACGACTGTGATCGAGCGTGGAGGCACACCGGAGGAGTTCGACGCAGGAGCTTGGGTGGAGGCCATAGGTGGCTGGGAGCACGATCGTATTTATGACTTTGCAGACAGTGGCGATGCACGCGCCGTTCTTGGGCCACTTGGGTCACCGACCCCTCCGGCTGCGGGTGAGCGGCCCTCGACATCCCGGGCGCAGGACCAAAGTCGGATAGCGGACTTGGAGTCAGAGCTCACCCAGCAAAGACAGACGATGGAGGAGCAGAGGCTGGCGATGGAGGAGTAGAGACAGATGATGTAGAACATATAGGCACTCCTCACTCAGATTGCATCTCACTCAGGCCTTCTACCGATGATGTCGCAGCTGTCGTCCTCCTCGACCCAATCGACGCTCCTGACCCAATCGCTGTCGACTCCACCGCCTCCACCGCAGCCGTGAGATTTTGGTTTATTGTATTTTGTTTATATTTTGATACTTGTTTGTATACTGATAGTTGTTTATATACTTATGGTTATATATATATGATAATTTGATCATTGTTTGCCTCCGATTTGAGGCTTAGATTGATGATATTTATGTAAAACTTGTATGTTTGGTTTTAAATACATGTGTATGATGTTTTTTGGTTGTAATATGTGATTGAAAATAGATTATAATCTATAAATATCATTGTATATAGGAATTTATAAAATTTTCATTTTTTTTTAGTTACAGGATATACATTCAGCCACGGCTTACACACGGTCGACCGTTACTAAGTCGTGGCTGAAAGCTTATCGTAAATGGATGATGGTCTGGGCAACACCAAATATCACAGTTGCTAATAGTATCACCGACGGCCCGAGGCCATGACTGATGTGTTTGTATCAGTGACAACCACCTACAGCCGTCACTTATGTGTTTAAATCAGCGACAGCGCCCGCGGTTGTCGTTGATGATTACTTGTGATGGCTGAGAGAGGCCGTCACAACTTATCTGAGACGCGCACATCAGTGATGGCGTTTTGCCCACGGCTAATGTCGTCCGTGATAGTTGTCACCGACGGTTCATCCACGGCTTGAGCCGTCGGTGATGACAACAGTTCTAGTAGTGTATAGATCACTTATAAAGAATAGGAGAATTTGGTTCATGCCAAAGATGATTGCGGGATGCCAAAGATGGGTTGACGAAATCGCGACGCATGATTGCACATTGATCGATGAGAGGATGGGGTGAGGGAGTGGCAAGGGGAGACCACCGATGGTGAATCCGACAAAGAGAGGGAGAACAAGGAAGGGAGACGGATGAGCAGTGAATGAAAGGGAAAAAGAAGATAAAGATCAAGGGCAATTTTATTCATTCATATAAAATTTGACAAAAAGTTATATGAATGGTCGTTTTTTAAAATGTTTGTCCCAAGATGATCTGACCATGCAATTTCATCAAAAAAATTAATATATAAATATTTATTTTTTTCTATTTGACAAATATTTAACATAATAATTTCAAATGGTAGAAAATAAAAAATAGAAATTATGAGACCATGAGAAAATAGAAAAAGGAATCTAAAGTATTAATTAATGTCTAACCGGAATGAAATTAAATAGACATTTAATTGTATTATTCGCCTTTACATTAAAGATTTTTTTGCCAATCTCCGATCATCATTCTAGAATTATTAATTAGTTCATAATAAGTTTGTTTGGTACATTATATAGTATTAATCTGTATAGTACTAGTATGTATTGACTAACTTATATAGTATTAAAAAATAATATAATATAATATAATGTAATATGATATAATATATAATATAATATAATATAATATAATATAATATATAATAATATACAATATAATATAATATAATATAATATAATATAATATAATATAATATAATATAGTATAATATTATATTATATAATATTATATAATTTAATATAATATATAATAATATATAATATTATATTAATATAATATTATAATTATATAATATATTTTATCATTAAAACTATTTCATAAATTAAAATTATTTTTAAATATTTTATATTATTTTTTAATTTTTGGCTGAGGTAAAATGATTATCTAAAATATTGAAGGTTCTAGTGCAGACTAATGAAGAGCTTTATGAGTATATTACTAATACAACTTATGACAGTTTATGAGGTACTATTTTTAGTGCAAGTATTAGTTTATACCTATTTTCAAATATTGTATAGTATTATCGTAATATCATATAGGAAGTTTATACAAGGAACCAAACGGGCCAATATGTAATATAAAGAGGTGTTGAGATCTTTAAAAAGTATTTTAATTAAATTTGAGTGACTACAACATTTATATCCATCTAATTAACTATACATACGTGAGTGACTATTTTAAATTCAAAATGATATCTTTTAATACTTATAAATTATGATTCAATTGATGATTTAATGATTGCTTTGACTTATTTTTATTGGACGAAATGGAACACTAGAGAGAGGGTTGAATAGTGTGTTAACTAAATCTTTCGCCTAATTTCGATTTTAATCGTTTCTTGATTAGTTAGGCTAAGCACGATATTTATAGCAAGCGGAAGCAATAAATATGAAGCAATAAACACGAACAAAAATAACAATGCTAACACAGAGATTTATAATGGTTCGGCCTCAATGCCTACTCTACTACCTAAGCACCCCGCTTAGAATTTCCAAACTAAATTTACTAGATTATATCTTGTTTCCCTTACAATGAGGACTTTACATCGGAAAGTATCCGCTCTCCAACCGAAGGCACTTCCACACCCGAAAGTATCTCGTCTTCCTACCGAAAGCACTCTCCCACCTCAACCTAAGGGACAATTAGAACTAATCCTAGTAAACTACGTTTACAACGGTGAAATTAAGCCTTAATACCAAGGCAACCACCAACCAAATCAAACCTAGCAATCTAGGTTTACACACTTGATGTACAATTAAAATAAACAACAAAATTAAATAACAATTAGAGCAATAAATCAATCAAACTATACTTATATAGCTCCAAAAGACACTCCCTAGTCCTCTTGATGCCTTAAGATGATGAATCGATAAAACTTGAAGGCTAAATCAAGGTGTTATCCTAGAAACTAGGGATTGCAGAGGGATGACTCAAGAAATGCTTTAGAATGATCAAGAGATGGCTCAATGGAGTTTAGGAGAGATCAAAAGTTGTCTAAGGAAGGCTGAGTTTGGGTATTTATAAACTTGCAAAGGAAACAGTGTGTCAACGGGCGTAGAACTAGTCGTTTTCGTCGTTCGGGTCGCATGCCGATCGATCGTCGATCGATCGACCGATCGTCGATCGATCGACCGATCGACCGATCGAGCGACCGTTGGCTCAATCTCTATGTGTGGTCGACCAACGGGTCGACCGCTAGACGCGATTCTTCTTCTCTGTAATCTGGTCGACCGACGCACCCACTGCCATTTTTTGGCTTCTGTCGATCGATCGCTCAGTCGATCGAAGTGGCCTTTTGCCGCTTTTTAACACCATTCGGTCGACCGAACTTGGACTGGGCAGTTTGGTTTGCTTTGTTTCTCTACTCGTTTGGATTCCGTTTCCGCTAAGCCTACTTATATAATATTTATTAAATAACTTCAAAATATAAATATTATATAAGAATTACCCCACATTTGGGTTCAATGAAAATATCTAAAAAATCAAAATCCTTAAGAATCAAAATCTAGTTTTTGGGGTCTAGTACAAATTTTTAGAAAACGAAAATTTTCTAACTTCCCGGGTCAAGTATGGGTAGGCTAAAGGCTTCCAAAAAATCTTTTAAAATACCTCGTTATCTAGTTTCTACCCAAGGAACAATTACCGTCATTTTTTATGTCAAGATAATATCTAGGTCATATAGCCCTCCAAGGAGCTCCCTAGGCTTAGTGAATTCAGGGCAATTTTCGAGTTTTCATGTTTTAGGATTTGGGATTGGTTTTAGGATTCTTTGCAATATAAAGAGGATTTACAACATATCTAGACACCCTAAACTTAAACTCTAGCTTCTTGAAGAGTTCGAGTGCGTCGACCAACGTTCTTCCGATTTTCTAATTTCTCCTATTTCCGATCGCGGACGTCGTGCGCTAATCGATATGGAACTTGAAAGATTTCTCGATAAAACATTAGTTCCATGTTTGTTATCATCAAAATCGAGATTAAGACCAAGGTTGAAAACCTTAAGCCAACAGTTTTGAACCCCTAAAATCAAGGGCGAAACCAAAAAATTATTTTAGGAGGGACAAAATATAAAATCATACATGAAAGAACATTTCACTATATTTTCAGAGGGGGCAATTTAATGCATTTATGTAGTAAAATACTAAACTCTATATATAATATACCAAGGGGGACCAATCTCAGGGGAACAATTGCCCCACCTGAGATTACATTGGCTCCGCCCCTGCCCAAAACATGGGCAAAACTTGGGTGCAGCCGTAGCTGCACCCAATTCCCGTGCCGGCCAACCCCCAAAACAATGGACAAAACTTGGGTGCAGTCGCTGCTGCACCCAAGCCTGTGCCGCCCAATCATGGGGTGGCATGAGATGGATCCTCCCAGTCACCATGCACTGGGGAAGGTCCCGGCCCATGCCGCCCCGATCACGGGACGACATGGGCTTGGGTGCAACGGCGGCTGCATCCAAGTTTTCTCTCCAAAACATGATCTCGACGCATCAGTACATGACGATAAAACATTACATTGACGCCGGTTACCCCTTTTATAACTATCTATTTGTCTCCACCAATATATCTCAAAGCAATATATATATATATAAGTTATTAGTCATAAATCAGAGCGCTGTACATGTATCTAACTGTCTAATAAATGTGCTCGTGATGGCACACTCTTATAGGCCGGGGTTGTATGGACGATGTTTTTGGGCCAAGCTAAATTTTAAGCTCCATGTGAGTCAAATCTAGCTATATTTGTGCATATATGTGTGACTCAGAATTATCATTTCAAAGTTTACCAAGTTGTTGCATTGGAGATAAAGAATTGAAATTCATGCTCGTTGTTATATGTATTTGCATGCTTGCACCACAACAAGTAGCAAACATAGATCAAGACCACTTATACTGAAAAATAAAGTAATATTTATAACTCTTACATAATGTTTACATATTCTGGCTGGTCTTTTCAAGCCTCATTCCGGAGAATCCAAGTATAATGATATTGGGCCAGATATAAAGAAGAACATTTTAATGGCATCACTGCAAGAAATTTAAGGCAGGATTAATTGCTCGCGAATAGCTTCCAGTATTATAATTACAACATTTAGTTAATTTAAATGTGAAATTTAGGGCATATTTAGTTGCTTGCAAATAGCCTTCCAGTATTTGCAATTATAATGTTCAGTTAATTTAAGTGTTTGGCTGACTGTAATTCGGTTAATTGTAAAATTTAATTATAGATTGCAAATCAAATTGTAGGTTAAAAAAAATCCGCAAATCATATTTGCAGCATGCAACTAAACGAATTTTTAGAATGATCTAATTTAAGTCAATATTAAAAACTAATTTATTTGGATGATTTAAAGTCATCGGATTGAGACGAGATAAATACCAAAGTTGTAGATGTTCGCGTGTTGAACACGATGGTGTTGTCAGATTTTAGATATGATGTCGTTTTATAGAATTTTTATAATTTCAGTATTATACGATAATTAAAAATTATTAATTTATGTTGATAATTTTAATTAATATAAAATAATATTATACTAAATTAAATGGTGATTTAGAGTATAAAATGATATTATTCCAAATTCGATCAATGTCGTTGTAGCCGATGAATTATTATAGGGGTATAACGATAGATTTATCATTTTTCATCTATTTGCTTGTTATTGCTTTTAAATTTCGTTGAACTCTTATTCTTATTATTAATGGATCAATTTAGGCTATTTTTCCGGCATATATCTATCTAGATCGTAGGTTTTTCCGACCTATATCTATCTATAGATTGTAGATTTTTTCAGCGTTTAACGGCCCTTGCTTGCTCCTTTGGTGATTCATGGATCGCTTTGTGCTAGAGACAAATTATGGATCGCACCTTTCAAATATACATGCGAGCGATCGTCGCCACTAGATCTGGGCTCCTCTACCATGTTGGGATATTTCAGGTGCCGTCAATATATCCTTGGGGCGGCTCATCTAGTGACGTCTCAACCCGACCCTATAAAAAATTGGGTCCTATGCCTAGCACGACACGAAAACTAAACATGTTGGCACAACCCAACTCGGGTTATCAAAAAAATAATTAAATCTTAATTAATCTTAGTTTTCAAAAAATAACAATGAAAACTAAATGGGTTGCCCCTTTCTTGACTCGGATTATCGAGCTATAAGGTCGGGCCTACATCCACTGGCATGACATGCCCAGATAGCTGTTCGAGCATTATCGAGCTAGCACAGCACGATAATGAGCGGCCAGAGCATAATTTATCGTGTCGGGCCTGTGTCGAGCAATCGGGTTGGGCCAAAAATTATGAGGCCTATATACGAAGATCGATGCAAGTTGTAAGTACACTTGCAACTTTCAATTGCGGCCAATGAAACATCTGCAAATAGAAGTTGTAACTATACTCGCGGACAACCAAACGATAGACTGTAAATTCTATTCGTAGGCATTTACTTTTGCATGCAAACACTTTTTGTAGCATTTGCACTTGCGGGCAACCAAACGCCCCCTTAATTAATATAGGCGGATTGGAATTGATGCTAATAATTAGCATCAGTTTTAATCAAATTACAACCAATTTAATTAAGTTAAAAACAGCGCAATCCGAGGGCGCCAGCTTTACTTTATTTTTTCACCATTTATTTTCCCTGCTTCCTTCTCTCCATGCGAAACCCTCTCTCGTTATCCCCCGATCTCGTTTTCTTCTCCTTCTCCTTCTTCTTCTTCTTTTCCCCACGCATCTACCAATCTAAACCCTAAATCCTTTTTTTCTTCCTGATCTCGCCAATCCGACGATCTCCATTCTCCGTTCGTCTGCGTCGACCTCGCGATCTCACCAATATGCAAGGGACCTTTCTACCTCTCCAAGTCCAATTCTCTGTGAATTTTCGTCTAACAGCGTAAGTGTTCAATGTCGCCGCTCTTCAATCTTCATAAGAAGCCGAAGAAATTTGTAGGCATCATCTCGCTCCTACAACTCAAGGAGCAAGACGATGCCTTATGGCGCCTCCTGCTTTGCTTGGATATGGTCTTCGGAGGCCATCTCCAGCTCTCATTTCACTGCTTCCACCTTCTCATCAGCCTACCCTTTGTCGACCTTCCAAGCGCGAAGAGGAGCAAGGAGGTGAAATGGAGTCGTCAGTTGCGCATTGAACCGACTCTTCTAGCCTCCTCGTCTCTAGGCTTCGATTGATCTAGACGATACCTCTTCTTCCTTGGCCACTGAGCTGGTGCTGCATGAGATCAACCGTGGGGTGAAGAGGCAGCCAAAGTTCTCCTTCATCGGCTGAGAGGTTAAGGTTTACACCTGTTAGCTAAAGGCCGAGGTTTAAGTTGCACTTCAAGATTGCACCTCGGCTTCCACTATGGGTGAGGATCTTCTTTGCTTCCAAGAAGGTCAAGAGTATCATTCTGCTCAATATTCTCACCGTCATCTATGGTACTTGTCTTATACCCATTTCCTCTATTGATTTGGTTAAATTCACTAGTAATTTTGATTGAGGTGATTTTTACATGGAAGCATACATATATAAGCTTACAAGTTTTATTTCTCGATGACAATGAGTATTGTAATTTAAGTTTACCCAAGGAATCTTGTGTTTAATTTGAATATGGGGAAACTATTCAAATTACTATATACCCATTACTTAGTGTTTTGAATGTGGGCCTACTCTGTGTAGGTGTTTACGAGGACACACCATCGGCGATTTGGCGACATGAGACAAGAAAGTATGCAAACAAGAGGGCGGCAATTGTCATGATATGTTTACTTTCTTTCTTCTGTATATTTCATTTCAATTTATCATATATATTGGACGGGACTAAAACTATTGGACCTGGTCGAATTAGACCCAGTAGCACCCTACCACTTATTCCAGGCCGAACCAAGCGGCTCCACCTAGGGGGCTCCGCCCAACTACACCCCTGAATCGGATCCGAGCCAAACCAAGCGACTCTACCCTAGGACCCCATCCGGCTATACAAGGATACCCACATCCTACCTTATTATGAGAGATACGTCATTACAAGTTTGTCATCTTCGGGATCAACCTCGACCCATTCTGGGCAATATCACCATGAGATTTTCGGGCGGCGTCATCACCTCCACCTACAATAAATATAGACATTGCGCGCCTTAGATAATCGTAATTCCAATTTCCATTAATTACCTCCACCTTGGAGTCCCAATGACTTGAGTCTCGGAGTATCTCGGAGTGTCGAACCGGACAAGGAGAGACACCGAATCGGACCAGAGTACTCCAATCCACAGGCAGGAATATTTTGCGCCTATCGTGTGGCCGAGTAAAACTTACCTCCCCACAATGGCTGGAACCAAGCGACCGCCGTCGCACACCAACGACAACGACCCGACAATGAAGATCGATCGCAACCTGGTGACGTTGAAACAACGAGGAGCGACGCTCCGGTACCGACCAATCTCCCCCCTAAAGAGCTCCAACAACGGATAAATGAGTTGGAAGCAAAAAACCAACAATTAGCAGCCCAAGTTGAGATACTGACACGGTCTCAGGGACAGCCCTCGACTGACCATGAGCGTTGTCACTCAGAGAATGGGGAGAGCAATCACTCAGAACGAAGGAGGCCAATTTTCGTCCTTCAAGATGAGGTCTCCAGCACCCCCCACTCGGAAAAGGGTGGAGACCCTAACGCTCGAAAAGATCGAGAAAGCTCTCCCTCTCAACGTGGGACCCTTCGCCAAGCACATCATGACAACCCGTCTCCCATCGAGAAGTGAGATACCTACCACCTTGACACCCTAAAATGGTACAGGCGACCCCGCGCTACACCTGACGGCGTTTCGGACCACAATGCTCTATCACGGAGCAATCGATTCCGCACTCTGCAGAGCCTTCCCAATCTTCCTGGGAAAAACTGTCTTATTATGATTTGCCTCCCTCCCGCCAAGTTCTATCCATTCCTTCGATGATCTCTCCTGCGTCTTCCTCAACCAATTCACCACATTGCGGATATATCACAAAATGGGGGCTACCCTCCACTATGTTAGACAGGGGCAGCACGAGCCCCTAAGAGAATACCTGAACAGGTTTCAGGCCATAGCGGCCGAAATACCTAACCTCGACCCACAAATCGAGTTCTTCTCCATCTAGCTCAGGCTAAAGCCCGAACTTTTTGCCGACCAAATCACCCTGACAGAGCCTAAAGACATGGTCGAGTTTCAAGAGAACACCGCTAGCTTTACAAAGATGGAAGAACTCCGGGAATTAAAAAAGATCGACTAGAAGAACCTCAAGGCCGGTGTTGAGGACAAAAAGTCCAAAAAGGGAGATAGAAGAACTAAAGACCGCAGCCGACACAAGAGGGGCAAGGGCAGGGGACCGAGGTCACCACCTCGCCCGAATGCCCGATTCGAAAGGCACACCCCTTTCAACACAAAAAAGGAAACCATACTGTGCTACATCTACCACCTGAAGTTTATCAAATACCCCGCTAATGTAGGAAAGCAAAAGTTGCCGCCTAACGTTAACATGAGCAAGAAGTGTGCATGCCATGATACTTGGACTGTGTAATGCTTGGAGACCAACTCGAAGATTTAGTCCATGTAGGACTCCTAGATAAGTATCTCCATCATAGGAAAGAGAGAGGTCGGAGCAGGATTCGCAACCCTCGATGACAAAGCCAAACACTACCGAAAGGGAGCATAGCCAAGCTAATGAGCCCCGAGGGGTGGAGAGTCAAGCTCGGCTAGAAAGAGATCTCTTCAGGCAATCATGGCAGTTGACAACGTTACTCACCCACGCTGATCTACCCCTAAAACCCCGGTAATATTGTTCTATGAATCTGACTTTCAAGGAACTAATCAAAACCTACACGATCCGATCGATCGTAATATCTGTGATTGTAGGAAACTTCATCGTCAAAAAAGTTCTTATCGGCCAAGGGAGTTTGGCCGAGATCCTTTTCTACTCTACCTTTAAGAAAATGCAATTAACAGAAGCCTCACTAACATCATGTAAAGGGGATCTGGTAGGCTTCTCGGGAGAGAGGGTTGACGTCCGCGAAGCCATATGGCTAAGAACGACATTAAACTCTCAGCCAAAAGCGAAAACAATTGATGTACAATATCTTGTCATCAACGTCCCCAGCCCGTATAAAATGATCCTAGGACGGTCGTCCTTGAATAATTTGGGGGTTGTCGAATCCACTCCCCACATGGCGATAAAATTTATTGTCTCAGAGATAAGGGTAGGTGTTTTGCACGCCGATCAGAAAGAAACCCGATGGTGCTACAATGAATGTCTCAAGCCAAAGGTGGCCGAACTAAAGGATAATCTTCTCAGTCCACAAACACTTCCCAAGATCAAAGACAAGCAGTCGGCCGAAACCTCTAAACCAAGCTCGGGACGAGAGATGCGAAAGCAACCCCGACTCAACCCTCGAAAAGAAGTCAAGGCCTCATCAAATCATCACAATAAGGCTCAGAACAAAGCACTTTACCTGCACGCACAGTTTCTTTATTACTCAATAAATTTACATTCCTCACTTTTTTCTCTATGAATGTTTAGAAACCACTATGGCTATCTCGCTACTTTAATGAATACTCTATTCGAAACTTGCTTGAGTCCTCATGGATGAACTCGGCCTAAACCCCCAAAATGTGGATTTTTGCCCTCAGAGTTGTGGTCTTCGGCCCCAGAGCCCAGCGCTCCACTCAACGACTAGAACTCAATTTTCACCTGTTTGGTTTGCCGACCTTAGTGCCTATTCTGGGCTCCCTACGCCCTTAACGACCCCAAGCGCGCTTCTCGCGAGCTCGATTTTCACCGAGTCTGGTCCTCGATACTACTTCCGGCCTTAGAGCCCTTACTCAACTTCTCGCGGCGGTTTCACCTTACACTCCTCGACGAGTTCGGCCTAAACCCCCCGAGTGCACTCTTTGGCTACCACACAACTACTTTCGACCTTAGAGCCCATGCTCAACTCCTCATGCGCGGTTCCGCCTTATGCTCCTCGGCGAGCTGAAATTGAACCCCCGAGTGCAGTCTTTGGTTACCACGCCACTACTTTCGGTCTTAGAGCCCTTACTCAACTCATCGCGCACGGTTTCGCCTTAAGCTCCTCCCTGAGCTCGGCCTATTGGCCGAGGGTTTCACCCTTGCGGTCGATTCTCTCTATAATTATTTTTATGATAACAAACTAAGTTTAACAAAGCTTGAAGCATGAAAGTCGTAGGTTATGATAACGGTTGAAATCGATATCGTTGCACGCGGCACCGTCTCGATACGACAAATCTTCGTGCCAACTTCTTAAAGCTCGACGAGTGCACTGAAGACACTTAGTAAGAGTTTAGAGTATATGTAAAACACTTGAGAAGCTCTCCAAATTGATGCACTTCGAAACCCAAAACTCGAAAACGAACGATGCAAGAAAACATCTAAAAAATACAAGTTTTTTGGGTGTCGGCTGATGGGCGATCAACAGTCGGTCGACCGGCCATCAACCGACCACGGACCGACAGAGCCCATTTTTGGCAGTGGGCTCTGGTCGATCGTCGGTCGCTCGGCTGGCCACTAACTGGGCGACGCCAACGGGCAAAAATTTGTCTGTTGGTGTGTTGGCTAGTTTGGGGGGTTATAACTACCCACCCCAAACTCTCTCATATCAGGTTGTTGATGTCATAAATCCTTAAAGAGTTAATCCTTGCATCTCCAAAGCTCTCTCTTGCTCAAATTCATAAACCCTAGCTCTTGATCCCTAATCTTGTGCATCTTCATTAGAGGGCTCTTCAAGGTTGCTAGGCTCAAGAAGAGGAGTTGTTCTTGTTGGGTGAAATGGCCACACTAGAGGGGGGGGGGGGGGGGGGGTTGAATAGTGTGTTAACTAAATCTATTTGTCAAATTCCGATTTTAATCATTTTCTAATTAGACTACTTAGGTAATTTACAATTCAATGACTAAATGTGGAAGCGATAAATGATAAAGCAATAAATACACACAGGATATCAATGCAAATACAAGAATTTTTAGTGGTTTGGCCCCAATGCCTACTCCACTACCTAAGCACCCTGCTCAGGATTTCCAAATTAGTTTTACTAGATTATCTTGTTTTCGCTCTCATACCGAAGGCACTCCCACACCCGAAAGTCTCCGTCTTCCTACCGAGAGCACTCTCCCACCTCAATCCTAAGGACAACAAGAACTAATCCTAGTAAATTACGTTTACACAAGTGGCTTTACACCTTCTACACCAAGGATACCACTCAATTACAAGACCTAACACTAGGTCTTCTTATACGTTCAAATACAATGAAATAAACAAGAAAATATACAAGTAATGGAGCAAAAACTCAAACAATAAAATACTTAGCTCCACAACAAACTCCCTAGTCCTCTTGATGCATCAATGTGATGAATCGATGAAGTTTTGAAGGCTATATCAAGGAATGAGCGATCAAACTAGGGTTTCTCTAAAAATTGGCTCACTGAAATATCGGATTTGATCAAGAATGGCTCAATTAAGTTTAGGAGTGATCAAAAGTTGTTTAGGAAGGTTTAGACTTGGATATTTATAACCCCCATAAGAAACGGTGCGTCAACGGGCGAAAAACTAGCCATTTCCGCCGTTCGGTCGCATGTCGGTCGATCGTCGATCGATCGTTGGTCGACCGACCGATCGCTCGCTCGAGCGACCGCTGGCTCAATATCTTTGTACGGTCGACTGACAAGTCGACCACCAGACGCGGTTCCTATGATCTGCAATCTGATCGACCGACGCACCCACTGCCAATTTTTCGCTTCTGTCGGTCGACCGCCCGGTCGATCGAAGTGGCCTTATGCCGCTTTTTAACACCATTCGGTCAATCTACCGGTCGACCGAAACTAGGCTGAGCAGTTTGGTTTGCTTTGTTTCTTTGCTCGTTTGGATTCCGTTTTCGCTAAGCCTACTTATATAATATTTATTAACTTTAAGTTAATAATTTTAAAACATAAATATTATATAAGAATTACCTCCCTTTTGGATTCAATAAAAGTATCTAAAAAATCAAAATTCTTAAGAATCAAAATCTAGTTTTTGGGGTCTAGTACAAATTTTTCAAAAACGGAAATTTCCTAACTTTTTGGGTCAAGTATAGGTAGGCTAAAGGCTTCCAAAAATTTCTAAAAAATACATCGTTATCTAATTTTAACCCAAGGAACAATTACCGCCATTTTTTATGTCAGGAAACTATCTAGGTGATATAGCCCTCCAAGGAGATCCCTAGGCTTAGTGAATTCAGGGCGGGGCTATTTCCGAGTTTTCATGTTTTAGGATTCGAGATTGGTTTTAGGGTTCTTTGCATCATAAAGAGGATTTACAACATATCTAGACATCCTAAACCTAAACTCTAACTTGCGTCGTGCACTAAATCGATATGGAACCTGAAAGATTTCTTAATAAAACATTAGTTTCATATTTGTTATCATCAAAACCGAGATTAAGACCAATGTTGAAAATCTTAAGCCAATAATCTCTCCCTTTTTGATAATGACAAACATCCTTAAGAATATATATATATTAAAGCACAAAGGATAACTAAGGGATTTCTCCCCCTATCAATATGCATATCTATGGAAATAAACTCCTACTATCTATATGCATGGTTCTTCTATATTTTCTTCTCATTTACCTATATTTTTCTCCCCCTTTTGACATCAATCAAAAAAGGGCAAGAAAAGTCAACTATGGTCAAAGTTGAAACTCTAAAATTAGTTTTCATGAAGCATGAAGATCTCAACTTAAGGGATGAAAAATTAAATATTTAATATGGGACTAAATCATACATGATAGCTTTAAATGATAAATACATTCCAAGTCTAGAAATCATGTATAGACTTAAGTATTGATATTTTCGTGTATCGATCAAGGAGTCAAAAATTATTTTGGAAATGATTTTTCTCTTCACATGAGAGGAACGATACCAAATGTGAATTCAAAATATCATACTTGAAGTCTCATTTGAAAATTGGATCAAAAATCAAAGTATCGAAAAAATGAACATTTGGAAAGAACGATACTTTAAAATTTTGAAATCCAATTGGAAAAACCCATATCAAATTATATTCATACTCAGGATTTTTGAAATTTTTATGCCATAAACTAGATTTTTAAAGGAAGATGCAGATTTAAGAATCAATAAAAATTTATTTTTCTGCATTTTTAAAAAATTCATTGTGTTCTAGTGGCATTTTTGTAAATAACTAAATTTTAAAAAAAGTTTTCAATTTTCATTCGAACTTTTCATATATCAAAATATAATAATTTAAATCATGTTTATCAAGTTTGAAATAAAAATAATGTTATTTGGTCAAAATTTTACCTTAGCATGATTTCATTCAAAAACAAACATTGTATCATGAAGTTGCTAAGTATCAAATTTTAATCTTTACTTATGGTTTTTCAAATTTAAACATATGAACACCTCACATGAGTAAATCTAAACATGTTTGTGAAGTTTGGACCTAAAATAAAGTTTTTAAATCAATTTGTTGATTTAGGTCAACTCTACTCAACTTTAGGTCTCCTAAAGTGAACTTGTTATCAATTTATTCATTTTCTCATGATTTTTCTATTTTAATCACATGGAAGCAAATCATGAGTAACCTCAAACATGTTTATCAAGATTCAACTTAAAATGAAGTCTCTAAGATGGATTTCTACCTAGAGCACATTTCATTCAAACAAGGTTTCATGAAATTGCCTAAGTATTAAAATTTTATCTACTCATGAGATTTCAATCAATTATCATACAAAATTATTCATGAGCATAGAGAAATCATTTTATCAAGAAAATAGAGGTGATATGCAAAGATTTTGCCAAAATAAAACTCATACCTCATTTCTTGAGAAATTTCAAATTTTCCACATTCTTTCTATTTTCCTTTAGCCTTCCAAATTTCACTAGTTTGGAGAGATTCATTTTGAATGAGTTGTCATGATATCAAAATGAATCAAAGAGATCTTAAGATGTGAAATATTTGAGGAATAAGATCTCTAAACATGTTTAACTAGTTTGGACTTAAGGATAAGGTCTCTAATAATGAATATCAACCTAAAACAAGTTTCATTTGATGAAATTTGCCTAAGTGCTAAAATTCTATCTACTCATGAAAATTCAAGGGTTTAACATGCAATTCTAATCATGAGTATAGAGACACCAATCAACCATAAAAATTGAGGCATTAGACTAGAAATATGCAATAACCAAAAACATACCTCGTCCATGAATTTAGCCAAACTTTTCATTTTCATTCTAGTTAGCCTTCCATTTAACCTTAGATTTAACTTGCATGAGAAAATTATTGGTAACATAATGGTATAATTATTTCAAGCAAGTTAATCATTCTAGATAGCAAAGCAAGCATCAAAGATTTCATTCAAAATCCAACTTTGCTAAATAGTTCAAAATTCGTTTTATATAAAATCAAGTCATATCAAAATGAATTTTAAGAGATCACAAAAATAATAAATATGAAAATATGATCTCCAACCCTTCCTATTGGTTGAAAATCGAAAGGCCACAATGAGCCTACGATTTAGAACCGCAAGGTCACTTAAGCCCATTACAGGCCACATTGGTCTTCGAAGAGACTGAGAAATCAAAAATCAAAAATATTTTTGAAAGCATATCATGAGCGGAAAATCTACTAATATTAAGCATGTATCAAAGCTTCAACTCTAATTTAATCAAGTAAGTATAGGAGATTATACCAAAGTATTTGATGCCAATAAGTTTATTAGCCAAGGCATCATGATGACTTGAAGTTACAACTTTGAAATTGTACAATCTTTGAATCCTCAAGCAACTTCAATCAGCCAACTTCATCTCATTCTTGTGTGGTAGCTCCCCCTACAATAGAAGATGAGATTATTGGTACCCAAATGACTTTGGGTCCTTGGGGGTTAGATAGCCTAGGAATCCAAAGTGTCCTAGCTACACTTGGATTTTTCTTGAATGCACAATCATAAATAGCATGACCAAAAGTACCACAACAAAAGCAATGTCCATTAATTTTTTTTTATTTTTGTTATGGACATGAGATTTACTTTTAAAATGCTTGTCATGTGAAACATGATGAGTATGAGCATTCTTAGAAACATCATTCCTCTTCCTATGATCATGAGGTCTAATGGTAGGATGCATAACATGGGAATGATGATGAACATTGGCATTCTTTTTCTAAGGTTTCCTAAATGAGACATTTTGATTTTTAGAATTAAAAGAAGAAGCATTAACTTTCCTACTTAAAATCAATATCTCATTTTTCAACTCATTCATAGTTTTATGCAAAACCTTGAGTTGGTTTCTCCTATCTAGATAGTATCTGTAAAATATTTTTTATTTTTTATTTTCGATCTCTTCGGAGACCTATGTAGCCTATAAAGGGCTAATGCGACCGTGCGATTCTAAATCATAGGCTCATTGTGATCTTTCGATTTTCAACCAAAATGGAGAGTTGGAGATCTATTTTACAAATATTCCATGCTTTAAGATCTCTTAATTCATTTCGGTTTCAGGATAATCCATTTTGAAACGAATCGTAAGTCACTTAGCAAAGTAGATTCTTAAAAATTGATATTTTATTTGTTCTTTGCTATTTGTCTAAATAGCTTGTTAATAGTGACAATTTCACTATGATATTCATAACTATTACTTGCAAGTTATTGGTTTCCTAATGAAAGCATAGTAAGAAGGAATTGGAAAGGAAGATGAAAATCCGAAATTTCTCAAGAAACGAGGTATGAATTTCAATTTAGCAAAACGCTTACGTTACACCTTTATTTCTTGATGAGATGTTGTCTCTATACCTATACGCAAAGTTGCATGAAAATTGAGTGAAATAGCATGATTAGAAAAAATTGATAATTAGATAATTATAAAATCTTGATTGATTGAAATTGCATGCTAGAGGTAAAATTTAACATTAGAAATTTCTCTCTTGTGTTGCAATTTTATGAACATAAGGTGCAATGTAGTATCACAATTAAGCTTGAAGATCTATCAAGAATGATACTTAGTGATATTACATTTCCAGTTAAATAAAAATACACCGGTTAACATGTTGACGATATGACTAAAATCGCACAAAAATTTAGTCAAAAATCCAAGATGATTAAAAACCTTATTATGAGTAGTCAAGATATATATCGTCGATTTCATGGCCATTACGATCAAATTTCTAGAACTCACGCAAAATCTAATTATTTACAAGAATATCACTGCGAACTTTAGGATTTTTAAAAAATTGTAGGGAAGTCCTTTTTGAGTGATTCTTGATTCCATGGAATTCTCATGAATTGAAGTCTAGTTTATGTGGTAAATTTTTCATAAAATTATGATATACATATCTCACCCAAAAAAAATTAATAAGCTAGAAAACACTTCTGCTCTTGGTCAGTCGCTCGATGGGTGACCGCCCATCGACCGGCGGACAGAAATAAATCTTGTCTGTTTGTTTAGCCGAGTGTTTTAATCTCCATCCTTCACCCTAGCCTCTTAAGACCGAAACTAGGGTTTCTAGGGTCATTCCAACCGGCCACCACTCTCTCTTGCTTGGATTTTTGGAGTTCTTCTTCCACTCTTAAGATAAAAATCCAAGTCTTAGCCTTATTCCTTAAGTTTATGCATCAAGTTAGTATAGATTCCTCATCTTTCTCTTCTTTTTGAATAAATCTACACTTAAAAAAGATGTTTTCGTGATTTCTTCATTATTCACGATGGTTCATGGTCTTTTGATTTCATGATTAGTGTTAATAAAGTCAAAAACTCATGTATTATAATTTTCTTTTGAGATTTCTTTTAAAAAAAGAGAAACTACATGTTCATGAGATCCTTATGTTTTGATGCTTAAAAATGTTCATTCTTTTAACTTTTATGAAGTCTTTTTTTCAAAAAAAAAAAATGTTAAGGTAAAAGTTTTTTTTAAGGGTTGATATGTATTTGGGGTTTAAATGTTGTCATCTCTACATTTTGTTTTTTTTTAAAAGTGTCAAGGTGAGATATTTCAAAAGTTTCATCCTGCACACTTTTTTGAAAGGCAAAATTATTAAAAGAACGAAAGAAAGATAAAATGAAATTTTAGGATTTTTTTTCCTTGGTATTTTTTTTTTAGAAAATTGAAATTACCATGCATATTTGTTAAAAAGAAGATACAAAAGTTTTTTTTTTCGCTCTAAATCATGTTTCTCCACTTTCTTTTATAAGGGAATCAAGAAAAGGATTGCATTCACTTTATTTTCAAAATGCATTCTCACCTTACAACTACGTTGCATGCATCAATCATTAAGAAAATAATCCTTTATGCATTGCCTTAATTGTCTTGCAGATGGCAGCTAAAATCAAGAAATCAACTCTCCCAGACAACCTCTTAACAACTGTAGGAAAGACACAAGCCCCACGATTTGCAACCCATACTATCTTGCAAACACTGATAGTAAACCTAGGAGACTTAGACCAGTATGACATAAGGAGTCGTCTAGCAGCCTTAGGCTTTTTCCATCTTAACCATTTTAAGCCCAAAGGCCTCAAGTTCTCAGGATTGTGCCTCACACTCTCTCGCTGAAGACTCCTTTGACTTACCCAGCAAAAGTTGAACATGCTCTAGGGATCTACCCCCTCCGCCACCTCCAGAGGAATGGACTCGTTCCCCTGCGAACGGATGATCGCTTCAGGGAGTAGGATCTCCTCGAAACGCCTAGCTCTTTTTTGACGCCTCATCGACGAGCCAATGAAGATTGGAGAGTTCGAAGAAACTGACGATTCGGTCGCTATCGCTCTCACCTCAGAAACCCCCGGCTTCCGAGATCGTGAAGCCCTCATAGGCTTCAGTAAGTCATCCACCAACAGACTTTTTCCCCTATCTCCTGAGAATTTTTCTCGTATTTTTGCCAAGCGGACGCGCATATATACTTGGTACCTTCAGTAGTGGAAACATCTCACTTGCAAAACAAGAAAGGGCCAGATAGTTCGTCCCAAGAAACTGTAAGGAAGACAAACCTAAAGCCAACATCGATGATACTATAGCTAAAGCTAAAGACCAAGAAGACTTACCGGCAAGAGCTAACAATGGAGGAAGAAAGGAACCGAGTGAGGAAAGCACCAACAGAGCATCCTAAGGACGAAAGCCAAAGAACGCAAGGAAAACTCACGAACACGGAGGGAAAGAGTCATTTTATAGGCTCAACTTCCCCATCGGACGGCCAACAACAAAGTTGAAATCAAATCTCCACCGACTAGCTCAACGATCGACGACTCTCTAGAAACTCCCCATGGCACGAGTGGACGCTTTTTTCGCCATGATGTCTTTCCCAAAAACAAAGGGACAATAACCAATTAGCAACCGCCACGCAAGATAAGAAGATCTTCATATTTAAACTGACATGCCAAGCGTGGAAGTCAAGAGGACATATGGATAACACGGAAAAAATATGTCGATTTGACTTGCTTCGAGGTGACATGAAGAGCTGTTGCATTCCAACTAAAATGACACACGATTACTCACCCCAGCCCGACTTTCATAGCTATCTGCGCCTTTTTGGCCATCATAGCCATCTTCCCTACTCGGCCTCCTCAGCCATTTCCTTTAGCTTAGCCTTTGCAATTTTTCACCTCGACATGGCCTCCCTGGCCATCCAGCGCAACTTGGTAGAGCATTCTAAAAACTTCTCAGAGATGCCAAAAAGACAAAGCTAACTTTACTTAAGAGCTCGGCACACAGACCTCTCAACTCTTAATCGAGCTCGGGGGCTATGGACTAGACTAAAACTATTGGGCCTGATCGGATCAGACCCAGCAGCACCCTACCACTTATTCTAGGTCGAACCAAGCGACTCCACCTAGGGGGCTTCGCCCGACTACACCCCTGAATCAGACTCGAACCAAATCAAGCGGCTCTACGTCGGGACCCATCCGGCTATACAAGAATACCCACATCCTACCTTATCAAGAGAGATATGTCATTACGAGTCCGTCATCTCCGGGATCAACCTCGACCCATTCTGGGCAATATCACCACGAGATTTTTGGGCGGCATCATCACCTCCACCTGCAATAAATATACACACAGTCGGTAGCTAGTCAGGATTTGCCGATGTCTTAGACACAAGACTATGGACATTTTGCAGTGTTAGAGTCAGAGCTTGCCCAGCTGAGATCGATCATTGATGAATAGAGGAAGATGATGGACGACATGCATGCAAACCATTATTGCTTATTTTCCCTATTCATTACAAATATGATATTGGCAACGACAACGATAGCCACTAGTGATAATATTATTTGCAACGATCAAAGTGATCACTTAAAAGTATTTGTGACGCTTTCTTTATCTATAACATGTAGCAACGATGTGAGCAGTTAGTGATGGCCATAAGTGACAGTTCCGTAAAATTAAGAGTCGTTGGTGACCCTATTCTTATATTGGCAAGAAATAAATTTTACATAATTTTTTTTTAACAAAAATAAAAAGTCACAATAAATGATCATAGTAGGGATCGAATCCTAGATCTTTAGGCAACATACAATAAGTTGTACCAATTGTGCTAATATAAACACAATTACGAAATAAATTTCAATAAACAAACATTAAATGTTGAAAGTTATTTGACTTAATTAACAACAAATGACAAGTTGGATAGTTATTAACAATGTTATAACTTGAAAAAAGTTAATACATAAATTCTTCACCACAAAAAGAAGCTTTTTTCTAACTTATAACTAGCATTCTGTAGATGATATGAATAAAGGGAGAACCTAAAATAAATGAGCTCGGATGACAGTGATGGGCTTGAAAACAGAGAATAAAATAGGGAAAGTGATGGGAAGGAAAAGTTGCTCTGCCTGTATATATTTATAATATTGTAAGCTACAATTATACAAAAATTCAAATAACTTATTAGCTACAAACTTGATAGTTAAGAGTGATTTTTATTTTTGAACTATTAAAAATAGAGAAAAAAAATTTCTTAAATTTCTATTGGGTTGATTTTTATTTTTAAACAAATAAAAACGATTAAAAAATACTCTCAAATTATTAGAAATGAGTAAAAATACTTTTCAATTTTTTTTAATAAATTTTTTACCATTAGATAAACGAAAATAATTAAAAATATTAGTATTTTTACTCATGTCTAAAAGTAGAAAAAAAAAATTTCTTTAAAAATTAATAAAAATATTAGTATTTTTTAATTATTTTCGTTTATCTACGAGTAAAAAATCTATCAAAAAATAAATTTAAAAATATTTTTACTAATTTCTAATAGTTCGAGAGTATTTTTCAACTATTTTCATTTGCTTAAGGTTAAAAATTAATCAAAGAAGAGTTTAAAAGTATTTTTATCTTATTTTTAATAATTCGAAGATAAAAATCACTTTTAACCTTTTTATTCTTTTAAAAAATCATTTTTAAAAAAAAAAAATCTTACGACAGACCAACCATTAAAGCTAATGATATCACAGAATCTTGGAATTCGCTTTGTGATCTTATCTTTGTTTTCTTTTCCTGAATCGAATCAAAGAAACAAATAGAAAATGCATTGCTCTTTAGACCAAATTGCATCTCAATCACCAGGTGGATTGCTTCATGCGTACTTCATAAGCAATATCCCTTTGTTGAAGTTTATATGCATTCTTTGTAATCAATACTAGGAATGCTAGCTTCATGGGGGTTTAATTAACGAGAAATTTTCTTTAATTACTTCACGTGTAAGTCTTCTGTGCATCATTGTTTCATTTTTACGTATTTAATCATAGATTTGTCCATATATATAATCTACTCCGTAACTTTGGCTGCTATAGATTTAACACTCAACGCCTTATAATATACATTTTTTTCCCTGAATCGAATATGTTTTTGAAATTTTAGAAATCAAAATCAAATTCGAAAAATATCCGAACTATCGTACTAAAACTATTAAAATATTTAAACAGTTTCAAGTAAATAATTATTTGATTATGAAAATATATTTTAAAATTTTTAAAAAAATATTAAAAAAATAAATTTATTAATTTAAAATTTGTGTAATTTTTTTAGAGAATTTTAGGATGCATTTTAATGGTCAAATGACTACTTTTGTAAAATTATTGAAATGTTTAAATAGTTTCAAGAATTTCATTTGAAAGTATTCATTTGACCACGAAAATGTATTCTAAAATTTTTAAAAAATTATAAAAATTCTAAAACAGTAAATTATTTTTTTAAAAAAAATTAGGATATATTTTTATGATCAAAATGACTACTTTTGTGAAATGATTGAAATATTTAAAGATTTTCATGAAAGTGATCATTTGATTATGAAAATGCATTTTAAATTCTTCAAAAAATCAAATCATAATAATTCTAAAATAGCGAATGCAAAATTTTATGATTTTTAAAAAATTTTAAGATGTATTTGAACAGTGTTTAACAAAAATTTTAAAATCATGATCAAGTGAAATTCTTGAAAGTTTTTAAATATTTGAACAATTTCACAAAAACAATTATTTTGACCATTGAAATGTATCTCAAAATTTTAAAAAATTAAAAAATAAATAAATTAGTGAATGAATTTTTTTGCTATTGTTTAAAAATTTTAAAATGAATTTTCATAATCAAATGACCATTTTACTTAAAACTGTTTAAATATTTTAATAATTTTAGTACAATGATATTTTTGATATTTTCTTAATTTAATTCTGATTTTAAATATTTCGAATACTACGTTCAATTTTAAGAAATTTTAAGAATTTATATTTTGATTTAGAAAAATTACTCTATAATATAAATCTTGAAGAAGGACCGGACCCACTATAATTTCAATATCTGAATAAATTCTTCTTCAAAAATATGCCAAAGCTAGTTTTAGAATCCTTGAAATCTCAATGCCTCAAGAAGTGAACCTCAAAGAAGTTATTGAATGTTAGGCCCACTAAATAATCGAGGTTTAAATAAATTCACAGTGAAGAGTGCATTGAGCTTAGGTAAGTCTAAGAATCCACCAATATAGTAAGAGAATTTTGATTAAATTAATCAAAAATTCGCGTGTTGAATAATTATACATACATATAATTTAAATTTAAATAATTTTAAAATTTATGATAAAAATTATTTAAATTAATTTACATTAAATTATACTTTAAATAGTAATATTTATACCTAAATAATTAAAAATAATAACAAATATCATATATATGAAAAATTATTAATTTAATTTATATAATAAAATCAAAATATAAATATCATTTTAAGATATAATTTGTATTTTTAATTATAAAATTGAAACTCAAACTTAATCAAATACACCAATATATACATAAAATATAAAAAATATCTAAATTAAACTCATCGTAATATTGGTAGTTGAACTATTAATTGTATAAATCAATATATATAACCTTTATAATACATTTCTTTCTCACATTAACATGAATTTAATTAAGGTTCTCGAGCAACATAAAACAAGAGTAAAATTTCTTAAACTAACTTAATCAATCAAAATCTAGTAACATATGTTTTTTTATTGGGATGCCCAATATTTAAATTCGATAATAAATAATACCATATCAAATAATTAATTGCTTATTTGTTGTATTTAATTTTTGTCTAATTATAAATAAGATGATATTTTCTAATTTATATGAATTATTAAATTAATTAATTATTTAAAAATTGAAAGAATCCTAAAATATTATAAGTTAATTTTAAATTATTATGATAAACTCCCTACATTTAGTTAAAAAATCAATCTTTTAAATATTTCAAATTTAATATTTCAAATTTTTTACTTTAAAAGTTAATTTTACTTTAAATACAATTACAAGTAAAATTCATATTTTAGACACCAAAGGAAAAAATTTAAATTAATTGAGTGAATCAATTATGGGGGAAAATTTATATTTCAGTCACCAATTACTTGTATTATTTTTATTTTTATCATATTTAGAGCATTTTTAAATATGCAAAAAATAAAATACTAATTAATTATTTAGTAAAAAGTCATAACTATTTCAAAATAATTAATAATTTAAAATAAAAACATATAAAAATAAACCCATTAAATTTACATAAATATGAATAACTAATCCAAAAATAAGAAAATATAAATTATATAAGTTTTACCATATAAAAATCATATTTCAAAGCATAAAACTTATATAAAAAATTTCTAACAATTATTTTCAGTAATTATTAAGTAAATCTATAATTTATATAAAAAAATATAAGATACAGTAAATTTTATAATTATAAAATAATAAAATATTAATAAAATAATAAATATGAAATATGTGCATAATTAATTAATTAACGTGTGAGTAATTGAATTTCTCAAAAATTATAATTAATTAATGTCATGTCATCTTATATAAAATATATTTAAACTTGAAATATAATCAAAATGATACCAGAGAACAACATAATTAATTAATACTAATTATAAGAGAGAGTAAAAAGTAATTGATACTAACTAAAATTAAATTTAATTAAAAATAATTTCAATCACTAAGTAGGCAACGAAAAATTTAATTAAAAATAAGTATTTTTCAAAAGTAGGCAACATATTGATCCAGTGGAGCAATTCATGATTTTGTTGACGCGTCTAGTTATGGTGCAATGAAGGGCGACAACATTTCGCCCTCTAGGGCGACGTTTCTCGCCAACGCTCATCGATCGCCGCCGGACCCTCCCGACGCTCCCCCGTTGCTTCTTTCACCTCCCTCTCTCCCCTGTGGCCTCTTTCACCTCCCTCTCTCCCCTGTGGCCCTTCTTCGCCAATCTCCGTCTCTCATTCACCAGATTGTGTTTCCTCCTAAAACCCTAGTCCTAGATCGTTGTCGATGGACACCGCAGGTAACTCTTCCTTAATTTCTGTCTCCACAACTCCTTCCATTGATGTTTTGATAATAAATATTCCACTATTTTTTGACAAATCTAAAAACCCTAGTTCGGATTTTTCGCCAATGGACTGTTCCGGCTTGAAAGTTTTGGATTCTAATGAAAGTATTCCATCAGTTTCTCATCTTGTTTCAAGTTTCTCTAAGATTTCGGACAAAAATAATAACCCTAATTCTAGGGTTTCCCTAATTTCTATAAATACTTCTTCGTTGGCTTCTGTTTCTCTGAATAATGTGAATCCTCGATCTAATCGTCTTTCGGTTTCCTCGGTTTCCAAAAGAACCCCTATTGCTGATTTAGGTAAGGGACAGGGGAAAGGCCTTTTGGCCAAACCCAAAATCTCTCCTAACAGCAGTACTGGTCCCTCGAAATCCCTCTTACATAATGATTAGTCTTTTAAAGTAGATAGTTCTACTATGAAAATGCATCTAGTAATCACTCTATTTCTAACCTTCATGGTCATGCTGCATAAAAAATTAATAGTTTTATATCTGCTAATCTGAATAATGCTTCAACCATAAAAAACCCTAATAATAAGCTTGTGTTAAACTCGGCTTCTATACAATTGCAACCACGATCATGCTCCCAAGTACTCACAGGTAAGTCCCCTCTCTTGCCATGTTCTACTGATTTTTCTACTCTTAAACATATTGAATCAAATGTTACTAGTGTGGTTCAATTTTCTAACGAGCAAGTGCAGGCTTGGAGACAACTCTGGGAATCTAGCCTTATTGGCAAATTCCTAGAGAAACCTCCATCCTTATATTCTGTTCAGAGATGGGCTCAACGCTTATGGGGTAAGTATGATTTCATTTCAACCATTGCTCTAGAGGAAAACTTTTTTGTGTTTAAATTTTCTTCTACTGATAATGCTACTACTATAATAACAGAAGGACCTTGGTCTCTTAGGGGTGATGTAATTAGGCTTATTCCTTGGTAACCTCTTTTTAGCCCCTGGAAAGAGGAATTTTCTAATGCCCCAGTATGGATTAGGATTCATGGTTTGCCTCTAGAATTTTGGAATCGTGAATCGATTTTTCTGATTGCTAACAGTATTGGAAAGGTCTTAAAAATTGATGAAAGGTGTTTTTCTCTTAACAGTGGTAAATACATTAGAGTCTGTGTTGAAATAAATTTATCCATTCATCTGTATCAAGGAATTAAAATTCAAATCAATAACACTTCTATGTTCCAACCTATATCTTATGAGAACCTCCCTACTGTTTGCTTTCAATGTGGCTTGGTAGGCCATCTTGAGTCCAACTGCCCTAAGAAAGCTTCCCATAACTCTAAAGAGAGCTCCCATGATAATTCCCAAGGTTCTAGTGATAGAACTACTAGAACTCCTCCTCCCTCTACCAAAGCCTCTACCCCTCCCCCCAACTCTCATTCTAAGCCTTTAACTCCCTCCCCTGATGACCCGGAACCACTCTGTGGTCCTTGGATTCAGGTTCAGCGAAGACGTCATCGTCGACGCAATGTCGGGCAAACTAGTTCCCCACCTATGAATCCCAATTCTCAGGCCAAGGAACCAAGAATGCAGACAAAACCTGATTCCTCGAACTTGGAGGAGGAGGCTAAGGCCCCTGTGGAAATCAGGGAGGAAGTTTCTAAGGCCCCCTCAAACCTTAATAAACCCCATAAGAAAACCATTACCATTGGTTCTGCTGCATATCCTGACTTTAAGCATACTGTAGAGGTTTCAGATGACTCTGACAATGAGGACTCCATTTTCATTCAAGATGATTCCTCATCCCAATTTGATGATATGGAGCTTTCCCTTGCTAATCTCCCTCTAGCTCACCAAAACCTGATTAACCCAAAATTAAACTCTTCTCTTGGTGACCACCCAAAGTCTATTAATACTCCTCCTAGGACTTTCACTCAATTAGTGGAAGATGTCTCTAGAATGGTAAACTCTTCTAAAAAACCTCAACCTCTTAAAGTCTCTAATAGGGGCAAAATAAAAAAGAAATCAAAGTCATCCAAGAGTAGTCATCCCTCCTCTATCCTCTCATTAGGTACCCTTTCCAATTCTAAAAGACACATATCCACTCTTTTGTTGGATTCATCAGAAGGTCTTTTCCCTGTTCAAGAGGACTCAACTGAGAATTCTTTTGCCCTTATCCCAAAACCAACATAATTATCTTTATGAATATTCTAAGTTGGAATTATAGAGGAGTTTTTAGAAAGCCAGTTAGGAATCACACCTCTTTCCTTATTGAAAATTACTCCATTTCTGTTGTGTCTATCCAAGAGTCCCACCTTGATTCTTCTAAGGGCCAAAACTTCATTAAGGGCCTTGGAAGAAATTGGGATGGCTTTGTTCAGCCATCTCAAGGTGCTTCTGGAGGCCTCATACTTGCATGGAACTCTAATCACATTCTTGCTCAAGTCTTATCCTCCAATTTTGATATTATTCATGCTATTCTCAAATTTGATAATTTTGAGCCTTTTCTTTTCTCTAACATTTATGCCAGCACTAACCCATCCCTTAGAAATCACCTTTGGGACTCTCTCTCTAGCTTAGACTTCTCTTCTTATCCTTGGTTAATATCTAGAGACTTCAATTATATTCTAAATCAAGAAGATAAGAAGGGTGATAGCTCCTTTGCTACAAATTATTCAATAAACTGATTTAGAAACTTTATTTCCAATTCTAACCTTATTGATCTTGACTTCTCTGGTCCTCCTTACACATGGACCAAAGTATTTGACGCCAATAAGTTTATTAGCCAAGGCATCATGATGACTTGAAGTTACAACTTTGAAATTGTACAATCTTTGAATCCTCAAGCAACTTCAATCAGCCAACTTCATCTCATTCTTGTGTGGTAGCTCCCCCTACAATAGAAGATGAGATTATTGGTACCCAAATGACTTTGGGTCCTTGGGGGTTAGATAGCCTAGGAATCCAAAGTGTCCTAGCTACACTTGGATTTTTCTTGAATGCACAATCATAAATAGCATGGCCAAAAGTACCACAACAAAAGCAATGTCCATTAATTTTTTTTTATTTTTGTTATGGACATGAGATTTACTTTTAAAATGCTTGTCATGTGAAACATGATGAGTATGAGCATTCTTAGAAACATCATTCCTCTTCCTATGATCATGAGGTCTAATGGTAGGATGCATAACATGGGAATGATGATGAACATTGGCATTCTTTTTCTAAGGTTTCCTAAATGAGACATTTTGATTTTTAGAATTAAAAGAAGAAGCATTAACTTTCCTACTTAAAATCAATATCTCATTTTTCAACTCATTCATAGTTTTATGCAAAACCTTGAGTTGGTTTCTCCTATCTAGATAGTATCTGTAAAATATTTTTTATTTTTTATTTTCGATCTCTTCGGAGACCTATGTAGCCTATAAAGGGCTAATGCGACCGTGCGATTCTAAATCATAGGCTCATTGTGATCTTTCGATTTTCAACCAAAATGGAGAGTTGGAGATCTATTTTACAAATATTCCATGCTTTAAGATCTCTTAATTCATTTCGGTTTCAGGATAATCCATTTTGAAACGAATCGTAAGTCACTTAGCAAAGTAGATTCTTAAAAATTGATATTTTATTTGTTCTTTGCTATTTGTCTAAATAGCTTGTTAATAGTGACAATTTCACTATGATATTCATAACTATTACTTGCAAGTTATTGGTTTCCTAATGAAAGCATAGTAAGAAGGAATTGGAAAGGAAGATGAAAATCCGAAATTTCTCAAGAAACGAGGTATGAATTTCAATTTAGCAAAACGCTTACGTTACACCTTTATTTCTTGATGAGATGTTGTCTCTATACCTATACGCAAAGTTGCATGAAAATTGAGTGAAATAGCATGATTAGAAAAAATTGATAATTAGATAATTATAAAATCTTGATTGATTGAAATTGCATGCTAGAGGTAAAATTTAACATTAGAAATTTCTCTCTTGTGTTGCAATTTTATGAACATAAGGTGCAATGTAGTATCACAATTAAGCTTGAAGATCTATCAAGAATGATACTTAGTGATATTACATTTCCAGTTAAATAAAAATACACCGGTTAACATGTTGACGATATGACTAAAATCGCACAAAAATTTAGTCAAAAATCCAAGATGATTAAAAACCTTATTATGAGTAGTCAAGATATATATCGTCGATTTCATGGCCATTACGATCAAATTTCTAGAACTCACGCAAAATCTAATTATTTACAAGAATATCACTGCGAACTTTAGGATTTTTAAAAAATTGTAGGGAAGTCCTTTTTGAGTGATTCTTGATTCCATGGAATTCTCATGAATTGAAGTCTAGTTTATGTGGTAAATTTTTCATAAAATTATGATATACATATCTCACCCAAAAAAAATTAATAAGCTAGAAAACACTTCTGCTCTTGGTCAGTCGCTCGATGGGTGACCGCCCATCGACCGGCGGACAGAAATAAATCTTGTCTGTTTGTTTAGCCGAGTGTTTTAATCTCCATCCTTCACCCTAGCCTCTTAAGACCGAAACTAGGGTTTCTAGGGTCATTCCAACCGGCCACCACTCTCTCTTGCTTGGATTTTTGGAGTTCTTCTTCCACTCTTAAGATAAAAATCCAAGTCTTAGCCTTATTCCTTAAGTTTATGCATCAAGTTAGTATAGATTCCTCATCTTTCTCTTCTTTTTGAATAAATCTACACTTAAAAAAGATGTTTTCGTGATTTCTTCATTATTCACGATGGTTCATGGTCTTTTGATTTCATGATTAGTGTTAATAAAGTCAAAAACTCATGTATTATGATTTTCTTTTGAGATTTCTTTTAAAAAAAGAGAAACTACATGTTCATGAGATCCTTATGTTTTGATGCTTAAAAATGTTCATTCTTTTAACTTTTATGAAGTCTTTTTTTCAAAAAAAAAAAATGTTAAGGTAAAAGTTTTTTTTAAGGGTTGATATGTATTTGGGGTTTAAATGTTGTCATCTCTACATTTTGTTTTTTTTTAAAAGTGTCAAGGTGAGATATTTCAAAAGTTTCATCCTGCACACTTTTTTGAAAGGCAAAATTATTAAAAGAACAAAAGAAAGATAAAATGAAATTTTAGGATTTTTTTTCCTTGGTATTTTTTTTTTTAGAAAATTGAAATTACCATGCATATTTGTTAAAAAGAAGATACAAAAGTTTTTTTTTTCGCTCTAAATCATGTTTCTCCACTTTCTTTTATAAGGGAATCAAGAAAAGGATTGCATTCACTTTATTTTCAAAATGCATTCTCACCTTACAACTACGTTGCATGCATCAATCATTAAGAAAATAATCCTTTATGCATTGCCTTAATTGTCTTGCAGATGGCAGCTAAAATCAAGAAATCAACTCTCCCAGACAACCTCTTAACAACTGTAGGAAAGACACAAGCCCCACGATTTGCAACCCATACTATCTTGCAAACACTGATAGTAAACCTAGGAGACTTAGACCAGTATGACATAAGGAGTCGTCTAGCAGCCTTAGGCTTTTTCCATCTTAACCATTTTAAGCCCAAAGGCCTCAAGTTCTCAGGATTGTGCCTCACACTCTCTCGCTGAAGACTCCTTTGACTTACCCAGCAAAAGTTGAACATGCTCTAGGGATCTACCCCCTCCGCCACCTCCAGAGGAATGGACTCGTTCCCCTGCGAACGGATGATCGCTTCAGGGAGTAGGATCTCCTCGAAACGCCTAGCTCTTTTTTGACGCCTCATCGACGAGCCAATGAAGATTGGAGAGTTCGAAGAAACTGACGATTCGGTCGCTATCGCTCTCACCTCAGAAACCCCCGGCTTCCGAGATCGTGAAGCCCTCATAGGCTTCAGTAAGTCATCCACCAACAGACTTTTTCCCCTATCTCCTGAGAATTTCTCTCGTATTTTTGCCAAGCGGACGCGCATATATACTTGGTACCTTCAGTAGTGGAAACATCTCACTTGCAAAACAAGAAAGGGCCAGATAGTTCGTCCCAAGAAACTGTAAGGAAGACAAACCTAAAGCCAACATCGATGATACTATAGCTAAAGCTAAAGACCAAGAAGACTTACCGGCAAGAGCTAACAATGGAGGAAGAAAGGAACCGAGTGAGGAAAGCACCAACAGAGCATCCTAAGGACGAAAGCCAAAGAACGCAAGGAAAACTCACGAACACGGAGGGAAAGAGTCATTTTATAGGCTCAACTTCCCCATCGGACGGCCAACAACAAAGTTGAAATCAAATCTCCACCGACTAGCTCAACGATCGACGACTCTCTAGAAACTCCCCATGGCACGAGTGGACGCTTTTTTCGCCATGATGTCTTTCCCAAAAACAAAGGGACAATAACCAATTAGCAACCGCCACGCAAGATAAGAAGATCTTCATATTTAAACTGACATGCCAAGCGTGGAAGTCAAGAGGACATATGGATAACACGGAAAAAATATGTCGATTTGACTTGCTTCGAGGTGACATGAAGAGCTGTTGCATTCCAACTAAAATGACACACGATTACTCACCCCAGCCCGACTTTCATAGCTATCTGCGCCTTTTTGGCCATCATAGCCATCTTCCCTACTCGGCCTCCTCAGCCATTTCCTTTAGCTTAGCCTTTGCAATTTTTCACCTCGACATGGCCTCCCTGGCCATCCAGCGCAACTTGGTAGAGCATTCTAAAAACTTCTCAGAGATGCCAAAAAGACAAAGCTAACTCTACTTAAGAGCTCGGCACACAGACCTCTCAACTCTTAATCGAGCTCGGGGGCTATGGACTAGACTAAAACTATTGGGCCTGATCGGATCAGACCCAGCAGCACCCTACCACTTATTCTAGGTCGAACCAAGCGACTCCACCTAGGGGGCTTCGCCCGACTACACCCCTGAATCAGACTCGAACCAAATCAAGCGGCTCTACGTCGGGACCCATCCGGCTATACAAGAATACCCACATCCTACCTTATCAAGAGAGATATGTCATTACGAGTCCGTCATCTCCGGGATCAACCTCGACCCATTCTGGGCAATATCACCACGAGATTTTTGGGCGGCATCATCACCTCCACCTGCAATAAATATACACACAGTCGGTAGCTAGTCAGGATTTGCCGATGTCTCAGACACAAGACTATGGACATTTTGCAGTGTTAGAGTCAGAGCTTGCCCAGCTGAGATCGATCATTGATGAATAGAGGAAGATGATGGACGACATGCATGCAAACCATTATTGCTTATTTTCCCTATTCATTACAAATATGATATTGGCAACGACAACGATAGCCACTAGTGATAATATTATTTGCAACGATCAAAGTGATCACTTAAAAGTATTTGTGACGCTTTCTTTATCTATAACATGTAGCAACGATGTGAGCAGTTAGTGATGGCCATAAGTGACAGTTCCGTAAAATTAAGAGTCGTTGGTGACCCTATTCTTATATTGGCAAGAAATAAATTTTACATAATTTTTTTTTAACAAAAATAAAAAGTCACAATAAATGATCATAGTAGGGATCGAATCCTAGATCTTTAGGCAACATACAATAAGTTGTACCAATTGTGCTAATATAAACACAATTACGAAATAAATTTCAATAAACAAACATTAAATGTTGAAAGTTATTTGACTTAATTAACAACAAATGACAAGTTGGATAGTTATTAACAAAGTTATAACTTGAAAAAAGTTAATACATAAATTCTTCACCACAAAAAGAAGCTTTTTTCTAACTTATAACTAGCATTCTGTAGATGATATGAATAAAGGGAGAACCTAAAATAAATGAGCTCGGATGACAGTGATGGGCTTGAAAACAGAGAATAAAATAGGGAAAGTGATGGGAAGGAAAAGTTGCTCTGCCTGTATATATTTATAATATTGTAAGCTACAATTATACAAAAATTCAAATAACTTATTAGCTACAAACTTGATAGTTAAGAGTGATTTTTATTTTTGAACTATTAAAAATAGAGAAAAAAAATTTCTTAAATTTCTATTGGGTTGATTTTTATTTTTAAACAAATAAAAACGATTAAAAAATACTCTCAAATTATTAGAAATGAGTAAAAATACTTTTCAATTTTTTTTAATAAATTTTTTACCATTAGATAAACGAAAATAATTAAAAATATTAGTATTTTTACTCATGTCTAAAAGTAGAAAAAAAAAATTTCTTTAAAAATTAATAAAAATATTAGTATTTTTTAATTATTTTCGTTTATCTACGAGTAAAAAATTTATCAAAAAATAAATTTAAAAATATTTTTACTAATTTCTAATAGTTCGAGAGTATTTTTCAACTATTTTCATTTGCTTAAGGTTAAAAATTAATCAAAGAAGAGTTTAAAAGTATTTTTATCTTATTTTTAATAATTCGAAGATAAAAATCACTTTTAACCTTTTTATTCTTTTAAAAAATCATTTTTAAAAAAAAAAAATCTTACGACAGACCAACCATTAAAGCTAATGATATCACAGAATCTTGGAATTCGCTTTGTGATCTTATCTTTGTTTTCTTTTCCTGAATCGAATCAAAGAAACAAATAGAAAATGCATTGCTCTTTAGACCAAATTGCATCTCAATCACCAGGTGGATTGCTTCATGCGTACTTCATAAGCAATATCCCTTTGTTGAAGTTTATATGCATTCTTTGTAATCAATACTAGGAATGCTAGCTTCATGGGGGTTTAATTAACGAGAAATTTTCTTTAATTACTTCACGTGTAAGTCTTCTGTGCATCATTGTTTCATTTTTACGTATTTAATCATAGATTTGTCCATATATATAATCTACTCCGTAACTTTGGCTGCTATAGATTTAACACTCAACGCCTTATAATATACATTTTTTTCCCTGAATCGAATATGTTTTTGAAATTTTAGAAATCAAAATCAAATTCGAAAAATATCCGAACTATCGTACTAAAACTATTAAAATATTTAAACAGTTTCAAGTAAATAATTATTTGATTATGAAAATATATTTTAAAATTTTTAAAAAAATATTAAAAAAATAAATTTATTAATTTAAAATTTGTGTAATTTTTTTAGAGAATTTTAGGATGCATTTTAATGGTCAAATGACTACTTTTGTAAAATTATTGAAATGTTTAAATAGTTTCAAGAATTTCATTTGAAAGTATTCATTTGACCACGAAAATGTATTCTAAAATTTTTAAAAAATTATAAAAATTCTAAAACAGTAAATTATTTTTTTAAAAAAAATTAGGATATATTTTTATGATCAAAATGACTACTTTTGTGAAATGATTGAAATATTTAAAGATTTTCATGAAAGTGATCATTTGATTATGAAAATGCATTTTAAATTCTTCAAAAAATCAAATCATAATAATTCTAAAATAGCGAATGCAAAATTTTATGATTTTTAAAAAATTTTAAGATGTATTTGAACAGTGTTTAACAAAAATTTTAAAATCATGATCAAGTGAAATTCTTGAAAGTTTTTAAATATTTGAACAATTTCACAAAAACAATTATTTTGACCATTGAAATGTATCTCAAAATTTTAAAAAATTAAAAAATAAATAAATTAGTGAATGAATTTTTTTGCTATTGTTTAAAAATTTTAAAATGAATTTTCATAATCAAATGACCATTTTACTTAAAACTGTTTAAATATTTTAATAATTTTAGTACAATGATATTTTTGATATTTTCTTAATTTAATTCTGATTTTAAATATTTCGAATACTACGTTCAATTTTAAGAAATTTTAAGAATTTATATTTTGATTTAGAAAAATTACTCTATAATATAAATCTTGAAGAAGGACCGGACCCACTATAATTTCAATATCTGAATAAATTCTTCTTCAAAAATATGCCAAAGCTAGTTTTAGAATCCTTGAAATCTCAATGCCTCAAGAAGTGAACCTCAAAGAAGTTATTGAATGTTAGGCCCACTAAATAATCGAGGTTTAAATAAATTCACAGTGAAGAGTGCATTGAGCTTAGGTAAGTCTAAGAATCCACCAATATAGTAAGAGAATTTTGATTAAATTAATCAAAAATTCGCGTGTTGAATAATTATACATACATATAATTTAAATTTAAATAATTTTAAAATTTATGATAAAAATTATTTAAATTAATTTACATTAAATTATACTTTAAATAGTAATATTTATACCTAAATAATTAAAAATAATAACAAATATCATATATATGAAAAATTATTAATTTAATTTATATAATAAAATCAAAATATAAATATCATTTTAAGATATAATTTGTATTTTTAATTATAAAATTGAAACTCAAACTTAATCAAATACACCAATATATACATAAAATATAAAAAATATCTAAATTAAACTCATCGTAATATTGGTAGTTGAACTATTAATTGTATAAATCAATATATATAACCTTTATAATACATTTCTTTCTCACATTAACATGAATTTAATTAAGGTTCTCGAGCAACATAAAACAAGAGTAAAATTTCTTAAACTAACTTAATCAATCAAAATCTAGTAACATATGTTTTTTTATTGGGATGCCCAATATTTAAATTCGATAATAAATAATACCATATCAAATAATTAATTGCTTATTTGTTGTATTTAATTTTTGTCTAATTATAAATAAGATGATATTTTCTAATTTATATGAATTATTAAATTAATTAATTATTTAAAAATTGAAAGAATCCTAAAATATTATAAGTTAATTTTAAATTATTATGATAAACTCCCTACATTTAGTTAAAAAATCAATCTTTTAAATATTTCAAATTTAATATTTCAAATTTTTTACTTTAAAAGTTAATTTTACTTTAAATACAATTACAAGTAAAATTCATATTTTAGACACCAAAGGAAAAAATTTAAATTAATTGAGTGAATCAATTATGGGGGAAAATTTATATTTCAGTCACCAATTACTTGTATTATTTTTATTTTTATCATATTTAGAGCATTTTTAAATATGCAAAAAATAAAATACTAATTAATTATTTAGTAAAAAGTCATAACTATTTCAAAATAATTAATAATTTAAAATAAAAACATATAAAAATAAACCCATTAAATTTACATAAATATGAATAACTAATCCAAAAATAAGAAAATATAAATTATATAAGTTTTACCATATAAAAATCATATTTCAAAGCATAAAACTTATATAAAAAATTTCTAACAATTATTTTCAGTAATTATTAAGTAAATCTATAATTTATATAAAAAAATATAAGATACAGTAAATTTTATAATTATAAAATAATAAAATATTAATAAAATAATAAATATGAAATATGTGCATAATTAATTAATTAACGTGTGAGTAATTGAATTTCTCAAAAATTATAATTAATTAATGTCATGTCATCTTATATAAAATATATTTAAACTTGAAATATAATCAAAATGATACCAGAGAACAACATAATTAATTAATACTAATTATAAGAGAGAGTAAAAAGTAATTGATACTAACTAAAATTAAATTTAATTAAAAATAATTTCAATCACTAAGTAGGCAACGAAAAATTTAATTAAAAATAAGTATTTTTCAAAAGTAGGCAACATATTGATCCAGTGGAGCAATTCATGATTTTGTTGACGCGTCTAGTTATGGTGCAATGAAGGGCGACAACATTTCGCCCTCTAGGGCGACGTTTCTCGCCAACGCTCATCGATCGCCGCCGGACCCTCCCGACGCTCCCCCGTTGCTTCTTTCACCTCCCTCTCTCCCCTGTGGCCTCTTTCACCTCCCTCTCTCCCCTGTGGCCCTTCTTCGCCAATCTCCGTCTCTCATTCACCAGATTGTGTTTCCTCCTAAAACCCTAGTCCTAGATCGTTGTCGATGGACACCGCAGGTAACTCTTCCTTAATTTCTGTCTCCACAACTCCTTCCATTGATGTTTTGATAATAAATATTCCACTATTTTTTGACAAATCTAAAAACCCTAGTTCGGATTTTTCGCCAATGGACTGTTCCGGCTTGAAAGTTTTGGATTCTAATGAAAGTATTCCATCAGTTTCTCATCTTGTTTCAAGTTTCTCTAAGATTTCGGACAAAAATAATAACCCTAATTCTAGGGTTTCCCTAATTTCTATAAATACTTCTTCGTTGGCTTCTGTTTCTCTGAATAATGTGAATCCTCGATCTAATCGTCTTTCGGTTTCCTCGGTTTCCAAAAGAACCCCTATTGCTGATTTAGGTAAGGGACAGGGGAAAGGCCTTTTGGCCAAACCCAAAATCTCTCCTAACAGCAGTACTGGTCCCTCGAAATCCCTCTTACATAATGATTAGTCTTTTAAAGTAGATAGTTCTACTATGAAAATGCATCTAGTAATCACTCTATTTCTAACCTTCATGGTCATGCTGCATAAAAAATTAATAGTTTTATATCTGCTAATCTGAATAATGCTTCAA
This sequence comes from Canna indica, assembly GCA_034359265.1. NCBI lineage: Eukaryota > Viridiplantae > Streptophyta > Magnoliopsida > Zingiberales > Cannaceae > Canna > Canna indica. The sequence continues at coordinate 22,052,021 of CP136895.1, read as the reverse complement.
CCATAAAAAACCCTAATAATAAGCTTGTGTTAAACTCGGCTTCTATACAATTGCAACCACGATCATGCTCCCAAGTACTCACAGGTAAGTCCCCTCTCTTGCCATGTTCTACTGATTTTTCTACTCTTAAACATATTGAATCAAATGTTACTAGTGTGGTTCAATTTTCTAACGAGCAAGTGCAGGCTTGGAGACAACTCTGGGAATCTAGCCTTATTGGCAAATTCCTAGAGAAACCTCCATCCTTATATTCTGTTCAGAGATGGGCTCAACGCTTATGGGGTAAGTATGATTTCATTTCAACCATTGCTCTAGAGGAAAACTTTTTTGTGTTTAAATTTTCTTCTACTGATAATGCTACTACTATAATAACAGAAGGACCTTGGTCTCTTAGGGGTGATGTAATTAGGCTTATTCCTTGGTAACCTCTTTTTAGCCCCTGGAAAGAGGAATTTTCTAATGCCCCAGTATGGATTAGGATTCATGGTTTGCCTCTAGAATTTTGGAATCGTGAATCGATTTTTCTGATTGCTAACAGTATTGGAAAGGTCTTAAAAATTGATGAAAGGTGTTTTTCTCTTAACAGTGGTAAATACATTAGAGTCTGTGTTGAAATAAATTTATCCATTCATCTGTATCAAGGAATTAAAATTCAAATCAATAACACTTCTATGTTCCAACCTATATCTTATGAGAACCTCCCTACTGTTTGCTTTCAATGTGGCTTGGTAGGCCATCTTGAGTCCAACTGCCCTAAGAAAGCTTCCCATAACTCTAAAGAGAGCTCCCATGATAATTCCCAAGGTTCTAGTGATAGAACTACTAGAACTCCTCCTCCCTCTACCAAAGCCTCTACCCCTCCCCCCAACTCTCATTCTAAGCCTTTAACTCCCTCCCCTGATGACCCGGAACCACTCTGTGGTCCTTGGATTCAGGTTCAGCGAAGACGTCATCGTCGACGCAATGTCGGGCAAACTAGTTCCCCACCTATGAATCCCAATTCTCAGGCCAAGGAACCAAGAATGCAGACAAAACCTGATTCCTCGAACTTGGAGGAGGAGGCTAAGGCCCCTGTGGAAATCAGGGAGGAAGTTTCTAAGGCCCCCTCAAACCTTAATAAACCCCATAAGAAAACCATTACCATTGGTTCTGCTGCATATCCTGACTTTAAGCATACTGTAGAGGTTTCAGATGACTCTGACAATGAGGACTCCATTTTCATTCAAGATGATTCCTCATCCCAATTTGATGATATGGAGCTTTCCCTTGCTAATCTCCCTCTAGCTCACCAAAACCTGATTAACCCAAAATTAAACTCTTCTCTTGGTGACCACCCAAAGTCTATTAATACTCCTCCTAGGACTTTCACTCAATTAGTGGAAGATGTCTCTAGAATGGTAAACTCTTCTAAAAAACCTCAACCTCTTAAAGTCTCTAATAGGGGCAAAATAAAAAAGAAATCAAAGTCATCCAAGAGTAGTCATCCCTCCTCTATCCTCTCATTAGGTACCCTTTCCAATTCTAAAAGACACATATCCACTCTTTTGTTGGATTCATCAGAAGGTCTTTTCCCTGTTCAAGAGGACTCAACTGAGAATTCTTTTGCCCTTATCCCAAAACCAACATAATTATCTTTATGAATATTCTAAGTTGGAATTATAGAGGAGTTTTTAGAAAGCCAGTTAGGAATCACACCTCTTTCCTTATTGAAAATTACTCCATTTCTGTTGTGTCTATCCAAGAGTCCCACCTTGATTCTTCTAAGGGCCAAAACTTCATTAAGGGCCTTGGAAGAAATTGGGATGGCTTTGTTCAGCCATCTCAAGGTGCTTCTGGAGGCCTCATACTTGCATGGAACTCTAATCACATTCTTGCTCAAGTCTTATCCTCCAATTTTGATATTATTCATGCTATTCTCAAATTTGATAATTTTGAGCCTTTTCTTTTCTCTAACATTTATGCCAGCACTAACCCATCCCTTAGAAATCACCTTTGGGACTCTCTCTCTAGCTTAGACTTCTCTTCTTATCCTTGGTTAATATCTAGAGACTTCAATTATATTCTAAATCAAGAAGATAAGAAGGGTGATAGCTCCTTTGCTACAAATTATTCAATAAACTGATTTAGAAACTTTATTTCCAATTCTAACCTTATTGATCTTGACTTCTCTGGTCCTCCTTACACATGGACTAATAATAGAAGAGGCCCATCTCGTATTCTTGTAAGATTAGATAGAGTTTTCTCTAATCCTGTATGACTGCATTTCTTTGGCTCCTCTACTGTTCATCACATACCTAAAATTACTTCTGATCATTGTCCTCTCCTTCTTTCCATCCCAAATCCTAAAATTAATAAATGTAAGCTATTTAAATTCCAAAATTTCTGGATAGATTATAACGAAGCTTCCTCTATTATAAATCAAACATGGAATCTCCATTCTAACACAAATGATGTATTCTCTAACTTCAATCTAAAGCTTTCCAAGACTAGGTCTGCCATTTCTGATTGGAATAGAAACTCTCTTGGAAGGCTTGAAGACCTTCTTGAGAACACTCTTAATGATATTAGCTCTCTTGAGCACCTTGACAACCTCTCCTCCTTAGATGACTTTCATCTCCTTATTCTCAAATCCCTCTACAACAAAGCCAATGCTCTCCAAAGGCAGATTACCCTTAAATGGTGGGCTAAGGCTAAAACCAAATGGATTTCAAAAGGGGATGCCAATACTGTTTATTTCCATAGAGTTGTTTCAGCTCGTAGAAGAATCAATAGAGTTAATTTTATTATCAATTCTTCTAACCAATCCTTTGAAGATGATAAAGATATTCTTAATGAATTCACCCTGGTTTATTCCAATCTTTGGTCCAATCCTAACAATATTCCTTCTTGCACATCCTGGCCTGTATTTTCTTCTGTTTTCCCCTCTTTCAATGAATCTCTTATCCTTCCTTTTTCTAGGGAGGAGGTTTGGGAAGTTGTGAAATCCATGGGGAATGGCAAAAACCCTGGGTTTGATGGGTATACTGCTGAATTTTATAAGAAATATTGGAATATTATATCTAATGATTTCTTACAATGCTGTAATATTTTTCATTCTCATGCTTACTTACCTAGTGAATGGAATAAAACTATTCTCACTTTTATCCCTAGATGTAGGAATCCTAAACTAGTTAAAGATTATAGACCTACAACTCTTTGCAATTTAAATTATAGAATTATAGGTAAGGTCCTTGCTTCTAGACTTAAATGTTGCTTACCTGATTTAATCACCCTTGATCAATCAGCTTTTATTAAAGGTCGCAATATTCATGATAATATTCTAATAGCTCAAGAACTTGCTCATTCCATGTATTCTTTCAAAGGTAAAAACCCTAATCAATGAAAACACTTCTAGTTTCTTTACATCTAATAGGGGTATTAGACAGGGAGATCATCTATCTCCATTTCTTTATGTAATTGTTGCTAACACTCTCTCCTTGCTTATAAATCATGCTGTTAGCATAAAAAAAAATTCACCATTTAAAATTAAGAATGGAGTTTCTGTTAGTCATCTAATGTTTGCTGATGACATCTTAATTGCTTGTAGAGCTAACTCCCAAACTCTTAAATCTATTGTTGACATTTTTACCTTATATGAAAATCTAACTGGCCAAAAGGTTAATCTTTCTAAATCAGAAGTTTTCTTTCCCAATGGCTGTTCTTTGAGAATGAAAAGTAACATTTGTAATTTTTAAAAAATGAAAACTGGTTCCTTTCCTTTCAAATACTTGGGTGCTTTGATAATTCATAGAAGAGCTCCTTCTAATAGCTACACCTATATTCATGATGCTTTGAATGCTAAACTTGGAAGTTGGCAAACTAAATATCTCTCTCAAGAAGGAAAGGTTATTCTTATAAATTTTGTTTTAAATTCCATTCCATTGCATTCTTTAGCTGTTTAATGGATTTCTAAAAATTGTTTTTCCAAAATTGGTAAGATTCTCAATAACTTTCTATGGTCTAAAGGTAATGGAGACCCTGGTATCCATGCTATCAGCTGGAGTACTATTCAACTCCCTAAGTCAATGGAAGGTTTAAATATCCATAATTTGTATAATAAAAGTTTAGGATTGCATTCTAAAAGAATTCAATCTTATCTTAATAATGTGAACAACCCTTGGAACACCATTGTTAAAGCTAAATATCAGATAGCTTCTTATACTAACTGTTCTGTACCTGTTAGATCTTCCTGGTCTTGAAAATTATTTCTAAAAGCTTTCTCTTTGCTTAGATTTGGCTTTAGAAAATATATTGGTACTGCTACTAATACTTCTGTAATGAATGATGCTTGGATTTTTTATTTGCCTCTTGCATTGAAACCTTTCTATTGCAATGTTAATCTTAATAACATCAATTTATCTATTTCAGACTTACTTATTGACAATAATTGGAATGACTTATTTGGTTTATCTCTTTTAAATGACACTATTTGGAACCAGATGAGAGATTGATGGATGTTACCTTTAATCCAAATGATGATAATTTGTTTTGGATGATGAAAGTTGAGGGGTTAGTTACCACCAAGAGTGTCTTTCAATTTCTTAGAAGCCAGGAATCCTCTCCTTTAGAGATCAATCCGATTTGGTCTTCTCTTTGGAAACTTCAAACTGCTCCCAAAGTTCATATCTTTCTGTGGAAGTTTCTTCATAATAGACTCTCTACCAAATTAAGACTTTTTAACCTTAATCTTGGTCATACTAGTTCCTGTGTAATGTGTTCAAACCATTATGAATCCATTTCTCATCTATTTCTCACCTGCACATATGCTTCTCAAGTATGGATGCTCACAAAACAGATACTTCAACTTTATCTCTCTAATAGGACTGACTGGGTATTTGGTTCTTGGCTTTATGACAACAATACTTCCTCGTAGGACCCTTTCAATAAAGCCATTATAGCCAATACCCTTTGGTTCCTTTGGCACGCTAGAAATTTGAAATTGCAAGAAGGTAGGCTGCTCTCCCCTTCCAACCTCATGACTTCTACCATTGCTTTTACTCAGAATTATATAAACAACCTTAAATCTGATGGCAAAATTAAATCTAACTCTATCAATCTCAAATGGTCCCCCCTATTGATCCATGGATCAAATTCAATTGTGATGGCTCGGTTATGGACTTGAATTGTGGTTCCGGTTTTATTGCTAGAAATTCTTTTGGTAATATTATTCAGAATGCTTCCTCGTATCTTTTTGATAAAACTATTTTATACTGTGAAGCTTTTGCTGTTTGGATGGCTCTCTCTTTTGCAACTGCCCAAGGCTTCAACTTTGTCATTATTGAATCAGATAGCAAAATCCTGGTGGATATACTCAATAAAACTGCTCATGTCCCCATTTCTATGAAGCTTATCTTTGGAAGAATTAATGAAGCAGTTTTGTTTTGTCATTCTGTATTATTTCATTTTACTTATAAACAATGTAATGAAGCTGTCCACTGGACAGCAAATAAAGGGAGATCCCTACTATCCAGTCTATATATACTGGTCATGTAGTAGGCCTCCTGACCTTCTAATTATTGTAAAATAGGATCTTATAGGTCTCTGTCTATCTCGAGTAATAATATAATCTCTTTTTTTGGTAAAAAAAAAGTAGGCAACATATTTAATACAATTTATACATAGGAATTAATACAATTAATAATATATATTAAGTTAATACAATTAGTACTAATTAAAGAAGGCAATGTCATTAATACAATTTAAGCGGGCAACATAAAATTTCTTAAGTAGACAATTTTAATGTTATATAATTTATAATACATTATAAATTTAGCAGGCAACATGATTAGAGGTAAATAACAAATAATAATTTAGAACAAAAATGTATAAAAATATATCCATTAAATTTACATAAATACAAGTAACTAATTCAAACATGTGAGATATAATCAAAATAATACCACGTTAAAAACAAATGCAAAAGAGAGGACCACGTAATTAATACTAAACCTCCACATGAAAGATTAGTAGGCAATGAGAAGTAGAGTGCGATCCTGTAGCTAGGGATGAAGACCTTTCGAAAGGCCTCAACGGCCAGCAAAGGCCATCTACTGGGTTTGCAGTTGGAAAACGATCCGTCCATCGTCGTAGCTCCGGGCAAAGACGATCCGATGAGAAAGAGGTGCAACAAAAATTATCATTTCACTACAATCATAGAGAGAGAGAGGGAGGGGGGGATAAAAATGAGAAAGAAAAAATGTGCAAATAGTGAGATTGCACGTGCGAGAGAGAGATGAAGAAATAAAAATCAGTGGAGTAATTGATAGCGAGAGAACGAAATCAGGATAAATACCAATCCCTATTGCAGGTAGAAAGATACAGATTGAAACAAATAATTCTCGTGGTCCAGAATTCGCAAAATGAGAGTTTGGAACATTGAATAACTTGTATCCATAGAACATCTGACGTAACATAGATAATAAATAAATAGGAGTTAATACCATTCCAATTGTCATTACAAAAGTTATTAATATTTTTGACATTAAAAGATATTTTTGACTAGTAATTATTCCAAAAAATACTAATAATTCCGCAACAAAACCACTCATTCCCGGCAATGCAAGAGAAGCCATTGAAAAAGGGCATGCCGACATGGGTAGTTATTAAGAGAGAGGGAGAGAGTAGTTACCAAAATAGTAATTAATAAAAATTTATAGTTACATACAAAATTAAATCAAATTTAAATATTTTAAATTTACCCAAGAGAGAGAATGTAAGTTTAAATGAGGTTTAAATTTTTGGGAAAAAAAATCTAAATTTATCAAAAAAATTCTAAATTTAACACCAAAACTTAATTGTGAAGGTGCCACGTGACAATATTGAATCTTGCTTTTAATGTATATATATATAATATATATAGATAATTGTGTGCAGCACATGACAAAGGCCCCCACTAAGAAGCTTAAAGCTTGAAATATTTTTTCTCCAAAGTTATGCCAAACAAAGTGCAAAGGACTCACTAAAGCAACTTTCCTCCCTTTACCTAGGGGTGTCACTCACCGTGGGAAAGGCAAAGCAAAACCCCTAATAAAGTAAGTTCTCATTAGGTATTGTCAAAGAATTTCCGAAAGACCCAATCACGCATAGAAAAAGCGATTGTGAATGTCCTCTACAGCATATTAGAAAACCTTGTCTGCCATAATCCAATTTTTTTTTTATCGATGACTTGGGAAAAGAACTTCACTGCCTATTCAAGATTGGCAATATCATTCGTGCAGTCGAAGCCGGGGATAACACCCTTAGTATTAGTAAGAGAGCTCAATCATATGAAGCACCATCTCTGTCCATGCTTTCGCTCTGGAATAGAGCCCCACTCCATCACTCGTTGGAAGAACTATTTCTCATAATTTGTTCGTACTCTATTAAGGAATGGGATTGTCTCGTAATAGCTTGCTTTTAAGCATCTCTGTATGCACCATCATTTAGTTTGCTTGTAATATCCTACAGTAGTAGCTCGGGTCACTCGAAATAATTCGAACCTGAATAAGGAGACTCTAAGACCATCCAACCTATCCAAATAAGAATTAGGGGCTGACTCGATTAACCCAAATAAGATCGGGCTCCAACCCTAGTAATTAATCATAATAATTTGAATTCCCTTTAAAAAAACTAACATTCATCATTTTGTTAAATAGTTTTTAAATGTTTTAAATATTATCATCTAAATTATTCACTATTCTAATCTATTATAAACATATCAATTTTAGATATTATCATCTAAAATATTTACTATTAGGGGTGATATATCAAGATTTCTTTTAATTTTTACTACTATAAACATATCAAATATTCACTATTTAAGGATTTCTTTTAATTTTCGAGTCGGGTTGAGTATATCAAAAATTTTATCCGACCCGACCCGAATTAGAAGTATAAATTTCCTAAAAAATTTAACTCGATCCGAATTGAATTTTTGAATCAGATTTTTCGAAGTTTGCTCACCCCTACTTGTAGTCTTGTACCAACTAGCAAGCTCAATCATGGCCCATGATTCATGGGACAACTAAGGACTCACTAAAAACATGAATTCAAAAAAACAAGTAGAATATATATTACATAATAAAGAAATACATAAAATATAAATAATAATAATAATAATAATAATAATAATAATAATAATAATAATAATAATAATAATAATAATAATAATAATAATAATAATAATAAATATCAAACATAAAATAATACATATAATTAATCAAAACAAAACGCATCCAAAGACAATTTAGTTCAACAAAAAAATGTGAAATCAAGACCATTTTGGAGCTTTGCGAAGTATTTCAACATTTTCCCATAACCAAATTAACTTTATATAAAATTCTCAAATCCAAAATAAAAATTCATAAATTCTAAAAATTGGAACAAAGAAATCAGAATTATAATTTTATCCTCCCAAATTTCAGGTTCTAATCGTAATATCCCAAATATTTAAATTTATTAATTTTCCTTTTATGTGTATTTGCCAGCTTAGCGGACTAGTTCGTGGTCGAGTCGAGTCAACTCATGGTCCGAAGTGAGCTTGCGAGCTAGGGTAAGTAGAATATAAATTTATGAATTTATGAATTTTTAGGCTTGGGTGGTTGAGAGTATTTAATTTGGTGTTGTGTGTGCATAATTGCTAATTATGTTCATATGAGTATTTAATTAATTGTTTGTAATTTATTAAAATGAGATTAATTAAATTATTTAAGTCTATCGGGTTAGCGGATTTTGGTTTTGGCTTAAGATGAATGCGGGTTGTGAATTAATGGTTTAAGGGATTAGGGTTAAGGAGGGTGTATAAAACCCCACCTCATGGCTTGTGGTTCCTATTTTGGAGCCACCTAAAAAGTTGAGAAAGGGAGCCAGCCGCCAGCCCTCTTTTCCTTTCTCCTTGGAGCCGCCACCTAGAGCCAAGCCGAGCCACTGTTTTTTCTTCCTCTTCCTCTCTTCCTTCTTTCTCTTTGGAGCCGAGCCGAGCCACCTGCTTCCTCTCCCTCTCTTCTTTCCCTTTAGAGCCAAGCCGAGAGGAGCCAGCCGAGCTAACCCCTCTCCTTCCCCTCTCTCCCTCTCTCCAAGCCGGCGGCTTGGAGTGAGCCGCCACCCCTTGGAGCTATTTTTTGGGTTGAGCCGTCGACCTTTTGAAGCCGGATTCAAGGGACGTCATCCAGGATTTCTTTCCTAATATTTTTCTAAATTAAGATGAGTGGTTTACTCTCTCTCTCTCTCTTCGAGATTTTAATCGGATTTTTTTGAAGTTGTTCTTGACGGCTCGGTATTTATGCTTTGTTCTTGGATTTTCTTCGAGTTCTTGCCATATTTTCTTGATGTGCAAATCATGATTTATTCTTTCAAATTTGGCTTCTTGATTTGTGGATTGCATGCTTAGGATAAAATATGTGATTTTGGGTAGAAATCATGTGGTAGGATTAAGATCTTGATAATGACTAATTAAGGGTTCTTGAGAAAGAGGTTCTTGATCCTATTGTTTGACTCTTGATTTAAGTGTATGAGTTCTTGTTAATCTTGATTAAAAGCATGATTTTTATGAATTAATTCCTGTGATTAGTATTCTGTCATAATGGTAATTTAGGGATTAATTTTTGTAAATTTTTGGATTTAATTCTATAAGTATGCTGAAATTGCATGTTTGCTGGAATTGTATGTTTTGATGATGAATCTGTGTTGATTTTAATTTGTTTTCTTTGATGTGTGTGTATGTGTGAATATAGTCGTGTAATCTATCGTTTCAACCAGAAAATATAGTTTGGAAACATATGACACACTTTGGAGACTAGATTCGGATCAGACACAGTAGTTCTGGGCAAAACAGTAACCTAAAATAAAACCCTACAACAAAACCCTAATGAAACGATCTAAATTTTAATTCTATAATTAAAATTGGGTTTAAGGGTGAGCATAATCTATTATGAACCAACTTACAAGGTATTCATGAAATAAAACCACACGGGTTCATGACATTACGGGTCTAATGGATAGGGATCGGGTTTGGAGTGTTGAGATGCTTCATAATGAGGACACCCTTAGGGCACCATAGGGGAATCTTGACTTAGGTCTTGATGCGCCATATCCTTGGAAATGGCGAAGCGGCTCGATTAGGAGCCGGGGTTCCGGCTATGCTCGGGTGGTTGGACGCCAAAATTCCCAACCTGCAGGATAAGTTCGGATGGTCTTTCCCGATTATCCTAGTATGTACGGTTGCCTCTAGGCATGGTAGGGATTTGACCCGATGCACCTCTTGATGGTGATGTTGTCTTTGGGCATGGTAGGGATTCGACCCGATGCACCTCTTGACGAGGATGTTGCCTCTAGGCATGGTAGGGCATCGACCCGATGCATCTTTTGATGGTGATGTTGCCTTTGGGCATGGTAGGGATTCGACCCGATGCACCTCTTAACGATGATCTTGCCTCTAGGCATGGTAGGACATCGACCCGATGCACCTCTTTGATGGTGATGTTACCTTCGGGCATGGTAGGGCATCCGCTTGATGCACCTCTTTGATGATGATGTTGCCTTCGGGCATGGTAGGGCTTCGACCCGATGCACATTTTGTGGGTGATGTTGCCTACGGGCATGGTAGGGCTTCGGCCTGATGCACCTCTTTGAGAACTAGATGCCGTGGTCATGGGTGGCCTGTTGGCCTGGTAGCTAGTCACACATTTGTGACATTACCTTTGAGAACTAGAGGTGGGCTGGAGCACTTGGCGCAACTAGAGGGCAGAGGAGCCATGTGATCTCATAGCAGTCCTAGTTAGGATTGTAGTCGGGTCTTGTTGGTAGTTGTCATGCACTTGTAGTAGCTTCATTTGGAGTTGTAGCCCTTAGGGTATTTATGTTATCTATTACAGGTTTTATTTGACTGAATTTTTCAACTGTTGAACCTAATTGTATTTCGCATTTTCTTTACTTCTGAGCTATTAATCTAAACTTGGTATTGATTCACTTTTCCTTTAAAATAAAACTTGTTGTTTTTCTTTCCTCTACATTATTTGTTTTGGCATGTGCATGGGTTAGGCTTCAAGGTATAGGCATGTATACCCTGAGTTGGGGCGTGACACTAATAAAAAATTTATAAAAATATTTCTAGTGTTAAATTTTCGAGCAAAAATTTCTTTGCAACGTACTTAAAGACTTTATTGAAAATTATGGAAGGATAAAATCGAAATTCTGACTTTTTATATTAATTTTAAAATTTTATAAAATTTTATTATGGGAAAAATTAATGTACGTATTTCAAACTTTGACTTTTTTCACAAATATATCCCAAACTTTTATTAGTGTCAATTATATCCCAAACAATTCGATTAATATCAATTTTATCCTGACCTTAAATGCTCGTCAATGCGATCGTTAGGTGCTAAGTGGCATCTGACTCAGCAAATTAAAAAAAAAAATTATTATCACATATGCGACATCAACATGTAATAAAAAATACTATAATATTATATAAATAAGAAAAATTAATGTATTTATCCCAAACTTTGATCCTTGTAATAAATCTATCATAATTTTTAATGTTTCTCCCCAATCTAGCCCAAACTTTGAGATTGACAGTAAAAGTCTAATTTAAAATTGAACTTGAAATTTAGATTACATTGCAATTATTGTCGATCCAAAAGTATAAATTACATCTCTCCCTATTTTTTTCTTGTTAAATTCGACTATTACATTAAAAATATTAAAACTTAGAATAATACTCATATATTTTTCGTATATTATTATTATTTACTAAATGTTTAAAATTTTGAAAATAATTTTACAATTATCTATTCATTGTATTTTAAAAAATTTGATTCAAAATTTGATTTATTATTATTATTTTATTTAATTATATTATTATATTTCAGAGAAAATCGAAATATCCAAATTAAATCAATAACTTTTCATATAATGTTATTATTTACCAAAATTTTATTTTTATTTATTATTATTTTTAATTCAATTCGACCTATTGCATTTTATGAAAAATTCAAAACTTTCAATCAAATCAAGATCTTTTTACTTATATTATAATTTATTAAATAGTTAATATTATGATTATATCTTATTTAGTGTCCAATAAAATTTGAAATTTTTAATTTAATTTTTTAGTTTTGTGTTTATGTTGTATTCAATTCGATTATAGTATTTTAAAAAATAAAAATAAAAATTTGAACCAAATTAATATATTTTACGGATAATATTATTATATATCATGAATTTAACATTATTTATATTAAGTTTAATTTGGTTTAGTATTTAATTTTATTCATAAATTTTTTTATTTTACTACAAATTTTTATTTTTAAAAGAGAATGTGAGAGGTGAGATCTGTTGGCAGAATGACGACACTAGAGGGGGGTGAATAGTATGTTTACTAATTCAATTAGCCTAAATCTAATTTTAAACGATTACTTAGATCGATTAGGCGATTTGCAATTCGATGCGATAAATGCGGAAGCTTATAAATGATTAAACAATTTAAGCACAACAAAAGAAAAGCAATGCAAACACGCAATTTATAGAGGTTCGGCCCCAATGCCTACTCCACTACCTAAGCACCCCGCTTAGGATTTCCAAATTAGATTTTACTAGATTAATTAGAGTTTCCCTTACAACGAGGATTTTGTAGCGAAAAGTCTCCGCTCTCCAACCGAAGACACTTCCACACCCGAAAATATCCCGCCTTCCTACCGATAGCACTTTCCCACCTCAACCTAAGGGACAACTAGAACTAATCCTAGTAATCACTAAGTATACACAAGTGACTTTACTCCTTCGACACCAAAGATACCACTTCACCCAATTCAAGACCTAACACCCGGTCTTACAAACTCAAATTTAAACAAACAGTTAAAATAATAGATATAATACAATCAAAAGAGCTAAATAATAAAACCAATGGGAAGAGCTCTTTTGCAAGCCTTTGGCGCCTTCAACTCTTCAAGGGATGAGCTTGATCAAAACCCGAGTTGAAGCAGCAGCTGGCGCTTGAAGAATGAACTCAACGGAGAACAGAGCGCAAGCTTTGAATCTTTTGGAACGCTTAATTCTTCCTCTTAATGGCTCAATAAACTCTGTAAGAATGAGGAAGAGTGTTTAAGAATCATATGAGGGTATATTTATACCCTATTGAAGAAACGGTTGTTCAATGAATAGAAAACTATCCGTTGCAGGCCGTCGGTAGAATGGTCGGTCGACCGACTGGTCGACCGGTCTTTCGATTGCTTCTTTTCTGTCTGTGGTCGGTCGACTGACGGGTCGACCGCCCAGACATGACTATTCATCCTCGACCTTCGGTCGACCCGTCGGTCAATCGACGGGATCTCGCGTCTTCAGCTTTCAGCAGGTCGGTCGACCGCCAAGCCTACTGCCCAAAACCATCCATTGTCGGGCGATCGACTGGTCGACTGAAGTGCCCACTGCCATTTTTCTGCAGTGTTCGGTCGATCGACCGGTCGACCGAAATGGCTAGGCCTTTCTTTCTTACCCTATTCGGTCGATCGCCTGGTCGACCGAACATAGGCTGAAATTGCATTTTCAGCCTATTTCTTCCGCGTTTGGTTTCTGGGTTCCGACTTTCAACGAGCATCATCTTGGAGAGCTTTTGACTTGATCTTTGGACTCATCCAAGCGACTTTGGTGCACTCATCGATCTTCGATAAACTTCCGCGACAAACCCGAGCGTGACGATCAATGTCCTTCCGATTTCCGATTTCTCTGATTTTTTCGATCGAGGACATTGAACGATAATTGATATGGAACCTAAAACCAATAATCTCCCCCTTTTTGATGATGACAAACATCTTTAAGAAAATATATACATTAAAGTATCGAAGGATATCAACTAAGGCATTTCTCCCCCTATCGACATGCATATCTATAAGAATAAACTCCCCCTATCTATATGCATGAATTTTCTATATTTTCCTCCCCTTTACCTATACTTATCTCCAAATTTTAACTATACATTTCTCCCCCTTTATACCTAAACTCTTCTCTCCCCCTTTTGATATCAATCAAAAAGGGCAAGAAGGGTCTATCTATTCAAAGGGATGAAAAGTATTTTTTTTTTATGAAGTTGAGACTCTAAAGATTTTTCATGAAACAAGAAAATCTCAACCAAGGGATGGAAAACAAATGATTAATATGAAACAAAATCATACATGATATGTTTAATGCTAAATTTTTGAATTCAAGATAAGTCATGTATGTTCTCAAAGTGAATATTGTTTCTTTTTCATGACATTTTTAAATTTCATTCAAACTTTCAAAATACAAAGATATAGTCATTTAAATCATGTATATCAAGTTTGAAGTGAACCAAATATGAAATTAGCATGTTTTCATTTGAAATAAGCATGAAAATTATGAAAATGCTAAGTCTCAAGTTTTGCTATCTACTCATGTTTTCTCAAACCTAGGCATTTGGACATCTAACATGAGAAAATCTAAGTCCATGAATCAAGTTTGGGCTTAAGATGAAGTTTTTTAAGTTATTTTGTTGACTTAGGTCAACCTATCTTCAAGATTTCAAAAATCAACCTTTTAAGTTTATACAAAATCATGTTTTTGACAAATATTTTTGAAACTAATTTTTGGATGAAAATTTTTTGATACCAAATATTGAATGGTCATTTGAAATGCATGTATCAAGTTTGAACTCAAAATGAATTTTCTAAGTTCATTTTTCATCCTATATTGTTTTCAAATAAATAAATGGATCCTAGCTATCATCCAAAATATCAAAATCATTTCTAGGAATGATTTTACTCAATCAATGGTGTGAATGATATTAGAAATGGAATCCAAATGATGTACATGAGTTTCTATATGAAGTTTTCGAAGAAAAATCAAAGTATCGGAAAGATTGATATTTCATATAAGGATACTTTGTGTTTTCGAAATCCAACTTCAAAATTTCATTATAAATTAGATTCTTGACAAAAAAATTTGAAATTTTTACTGATAAAACTAGATTTTTCAGTGAATGTATAGTTTCAAGAATCATCTAAAAATGATTTTTCTATATTTTCCTAGAAATAATTAAAATTGGTGATACCAATTGTTAAACAAATGACAATTTTTGTAATTTTCAGTTATTCTTAAAACTTGTTCAATTTTCATTCAAACTTTCATGACACTACATGATGGTCATGTAAAGAGTATATATCAAGTTTGGAATGAAAATTATGTCCTTAAGTCAAGATATCAACCTAGCATGGTTTCATTCAAAACTAAATTAGTTTTTATGAAACTTGCTAAGTTTCAATCTTAACATTTACTCATGATTTTTCAAATTTAAACATATGGATACCTAACATGAGTAAATCTAAACATGTTCCACAAATATGGATTGAAAATGAGACCTTTAAGTCAACTTGTTGACTTGGGTCAACATAGTTCAAAATGGGTTAACATGCATTAACTTCCATGTCATTTTATCCATATTCATATAAATTTTTCACTCTAAATGTATGGAAACATGTCATACATATTTCTAAACATGTTTATTAAGTTTGGACTTAAAATCAAGTGTCCAAGTCATTTTGTTGACTTAGGTCAACCCTTTTAAGCTTAAGTCCACTAATGTGATCTAGTTATCACATTTTCATCTACACATGAATTTTCAAGATTGAACACCTAGAGTCATATCATGTGTGTCTAAACATGTTTGTTTGATGTTTACTCAAAATGAGGTCTCTAATATGAGTTTTAACTTAGAGCAAGTTTCATTCAATCAAGATATCATGAAATTACCTAAGTTATCCAAATTTTTCTTACTCATGAAAATTCAAATATTTATCATGCATAATCAATCATGAGTATATAGAGAATCATTAAGGCATTAAAATTCAATCATCATACTAAGATTTTTGTAAAGTTAAATTGATACTTTATTTTTAGAAATTTAATTTCATTCCAAGTTTAACTTAACATGAAGTCTCTAAAGAAGAATTTTAACCTAGTTCGATTTCATAAATATCAAGATATCATGAAATGAGCTAAGTTATCATAATTTTGCGTACTCATGAAACTTCAAGTATTTATCATGCAACATCAATCATGAGCATAGAGAAATCATTTAAGCATGAAAATTTAATTATTTTACTAAGATTTTTGCAAAAATTAAAATCATATATTTTTCTTGAAAATTTGTCCAACTTTTTCATTTCATTTTCATTTTCTTTTAGATAGCATTGTCTTCATTTACATTCATAACTTGCAAGTAGACATCATTAGTATCATAATAAAATAATATGTCAACTAGCAAGTTAACATACTAACTAGCAAGGGATCAATACAAGATATTCATTAAAAATAGCTTAACCTATGCTAGATAGTTAAGATTCATTTTTAAGTGAAAGATTTTACTATAATATCAAAATGAACCTAAGAGATATTAAGAGGTGAACTATTTGAGAAATGAGATCTCTACCTATGTTAAACTAGTTTGGACTTACAAGAAGATCTCTAATAATAGATATTTACCTAGAACAAGTTTCATTCAAAGAAATTTGTCTAAGTACTAAAGTTCTACCTACTCATGAGAATTCAAGGACGTTAACATGTCATTTTAATCATGAGTATAGAGACATACTTTAATCTTAAGCATTGAGGTATAACACTAAGATTTTAAATTTACCAAGGTTATACCTTATTCATGATGATTTAGCCAAACTAATATTTTTCTTCCTAAAAACTTATAACTTGCAAGTAAGCTACACTAATATTTTTGAAGAAAATATAGCTACTTAGCAAGCTAACTCATCCAAAAAGCAAAGAGAAACATCAAGTATTATTATCAAATAGTTCACTTTGCTAAATGGTTGGAAATCTGTTTTGAATAAAGTCAAGTGATACCAAAACGAATTTTTAAGAGATCACACGAATAACAAATAAAAAATTGATCTTCAACCCTTCCTATTGGTTGAAAACCAAAAGGCCACAATGTGCCTACGATTTAGAATCGCAAGGTCGTTTAGGCCCATTACAGGCCACGTAGGTCTCCGAAGAGACTGAGAAATCAAAAATCAAAAACGTTTTTGAGATATATTAAGAGCGGAGAAAATTAATTAATTTTAAGCATGTATCATAACTAAACTTAGATAAAGCAAAGGGATATAGGAGATGATACCGGAATAGTTTTGATGCCAACTTTACCAAAGGCATCAAGATGATTTGAAGTTGCAACCTCTTGGAGATTTCTCATTAAAATCTAAGGTCAACTTCAATCCTTCAATTTCTTTACCCTTGTGTGGTTCCTCCCCCTACAAAAGAGCATGATACCTTTGGTACCCAAATAGCTTTGGGTCCTTGGGGGTTAGAGGGCTTAGGAATCCAAAGTGTCCTAGCAACACTTGGATTTCTCTTTAAAGCGCAATCATGGATGGCATGCCCAAATACACCACAACAAAAGTAATGTCCATTAAATTTATTTTTATTTTTCTTATGGACATGAGATTTATCGTTAGAATGCTTGACATGAAAAGGATGATGGTCATGAGCATTCTTAAGTGAAATATTTTTCTTTTGAATTTGAGGTTTAAAAGTGCAATGCTTAACATGAGATTTTGCATTAGGATGCATAGCATGAGATTTATGATGATCATAGGCATTTTTGAAGGAAACATTTTTATTTCCATTTTTCTTGAAGGAAGTTGAGTTTCTCAAATTATGTACTCCCTTGTTCAAAACTAAAATCTCATCTTTCAAAACTTCAATTGACTTATGCATGACATATAGTTGAGATTTCAATATATTGTTCTCACTTACTATTTTTGATTTCTCAAATTTTAAATTTTCATTTTCAAGCTTTAAGTCCTTAAGCTCAAAATTCAATCTATCATGGCATAAATCAAATGAGTTAGACTTCAAATTCTCATTTTCTAGCTTTAATTCATGCACATGAGAATTAAGCATTACATTTTATTTCTTTAGCATCTTATTTTCCTTATCCTTTTTAGTAAGTAAGGTGTACATTATCTTATATTCGCTTACTAACTCATCATATTGCATATCATGAGAATTAGAAGAGCTAGTACTAACATTTTCATTATTATGACTAGAAGGAGAAGAGTGTACCTCATCTTTAGTACTTATGAGGCAAACTTTTGAAAGAGTTTCATAGTCATTGCTAGAGGGTGCTTCAAATGTGTGAGAGGTGGAGGTGGAAGCACTTAACCTCTTCCTTGCTTTGTTCTTCATGCTTGAGCAATTTTTCTTCACATGTTCCTTGTCTTTGCAAGCATGACAGATTATTCTTCTTTTTCGGCTCTTGGTGCTACTTCTTTGACTAGAAGAGCTATGAGCATCAAAACCAAGATTAGTAGTAGGTGTGTGACCATTATCATCACCACCTTCATCAAACGTGTCAATTTCTTCGATTTTGGCATAATCTTATAAAACATTTAACGAGGCCCATAAATCAAAAGCCGAAGAACAATGCATGACTTTTTCTAAGATGTCATTTGGTAATGTGCAAAGAATATAATTCATGACATCTCCATTATACTTAAATATTTTTTTATCTAATTCACTCCAACCATGCATATCATCCTTAGGTTCAATGAATTCCTAATGTAACATGTTAAAGACTCCAAACCCTTTAGTCTTTAAATACGTGTACATCCTATATTTCCAAAGACAAATTTGAGTCATCGAACTTAGGGGGTGTAGACGCTATCGACTCTAGAGCCATTTCAAGATTGAGACGAATTGTAGAAGGGATGGTGAAATCACAATCTACGACCCGCTTTGATACCAATTGTTGACGGAATGGCGACACTAGAGGAGGGGTGAATAGTGTGTTTACTAATTCGATTAGCCTAAATCTAATTTTAAACCATTACTTAGATCGATTAGGCGATTTGCAATTCGATGCGATTAAATGCGGAAGCTTATAAATGATTAAGCAATTTGAGCACAATAAAATGAAAGCAATGCAAACACGCAATTTATAGTGGTTCGACCCCAATGCCTATTCTACTACCTAAGCACCCCGCTTAGGATTTTCAAACTAGATTTTACTAGATTAATTAGAGTTTCTCTTACAACGAGGACTTTGTAGCGGAAAGTCTCCGCTCTCCAACCGAAGGCACTTCCACACCCAGAAGTATCCCGCCTTCCCACCTAGAGCACTTCTCCACCTCAACCTAAGGGACAACTAGAACTAATCCTAGTAATCACTAAGTATACACAAGTGACTTTACTTCTTCTACACCAAGGATACCACTTCACCCAATTGAAGACCTATCACCCGGTCTTACAAACTCAAATTTAAACAAACAGTTAAAATAACATATAAAATACAATCAAAAGAGCTAAATAATAAAACTAATGGGAAGAGCTCTTTTGCAAGCCTTTGGCGCCTTCAACTCTTCAATGGATGAGCTTGATCAAAACCCGAGTTGAAGCAGCAGCTGGCGCTTGAAGAATGATCTCAACAGAGAACAGAGCGCCAAGGAGATCCTTTAGACAAACAAATATCTTAATTATTCATCTTAATGGCTCAATAAAATCTGTAAGAATGAGGAAGAGTGTTAAAAGAATCATATGAGGGTATATTTATACCCTACTGAAAAAATGGTTATTCAATGGATAGAAAACTATCCGTTGCAGGCCGCTGGTCGAATGGTCGGTCGACCGACGGGTCGACCGCCCATACGCGACTATTCATCCCCGACCTTCGGTCGACCCGTCGGTCGATCGACGGGATCTCGCGTCTTCAGCTTTCAGCAGGTCGGTCAACCGACCGGTGGACCGCCAAGCCTACTACCCAAAACCAGCCACTGTCGGTCGACCGACTGGTCGACCGAAGTGCCCACTGCCATTTTTCGGCAGTGTTCGGTTGATCGACCGGTCGACCAAAATGGCTGGGCCTTTCTTTCTTACCTTATTCGGTCGACCGCCTGGTCGATCGAACATAGGCTAAAATTGTATTTTCAGCCTATTTCTTCCGCGCTTGGTTTCCGGCTTCCGACTTTCAACGAGCATCATCTTGGAGAGATTTTGACTTGATCTCTGGACTCATCCAAGCGACTTTGGTGCACTCGTCGATCTTCGATAAACTTCCGCGACGAACCCAAGCACGACGATCAATGTCCTTCTAATTTTTTATTTCTTCGATTTTTTCGATCGAGGACATCGAACGCTAATTGATATGGAACCTGAAATATATTCTGAATGAAATCATTAGTCTCATGTTTGTTATCATCAAAACCATCAAAACTGAAATTACGGCTAAGGTTGAAACCTAAAAGCCAACAATCCACTTTTAATATTAGAAGAGGTGGGACCAAATTTTATTAACATTGGAGAGTGGAGGATGAGTTAATAATTGAATAAAAAAATTAATTTTTTATACATGTCAACATTCCACGTCGTCAATTTAACGGGGGCATTCAATGAAAATTAGACAGCATGTCACAATTGAAACAAATATCTTAGTACATGTATACAAATGAGACAAACAAAAATACATATCATAAATGAGGCAAAGGTCAAAGTATATGTTATATTTAGATATATTTTTAAAAAAAATATATTCAAAGTAATTTATCAAAAATATTTAGCAATTTTCTTTATTAATAATAAGACTGTTCTTGAAACAGAATTATATTCCCACTTCTGCCTAGCTTTACCGCAAGCACAAATACTCCAACATCTTCGCTTTCGGTCGTACCAACCACCCCCACCAACCGGGCGTAACGCTTTTCCACTCCTCGTGCTTCACATTTAGTGCCCCAGTCTCCCTCCTTATTTGATCCCCTACCCTCAAGGCCATCCCCCAACCTCCCACTCCCAGAGAAGCCAATGGCCGCCGCGGATAAGGTCGATGTCAAGCACCGCAGCTCCCTAGGTAAGGAAGCCTTCCTCTGTTTCCATGCGCGATCTCATCTGCTATGTAATAATGTACTCACTCTTCTTCTGCCTCATCGATGTGGGTGACAAAAAGGGGGGGCCGCACGGCTGGCGGTGGCGGTCGGCATCTTGGTCGCGCTGGGGAGCTGGTACTACGTCGCCGAAATACGGCCGCCCCCGCCCACCCCGTGCGGGTCGGAGGGCGGGCCTCCGGTAACCGCGCCGCGGATACGGCTGAGGGATGGGCGGTTCTTGGCCTACTCCGAGACGGGGGTGTCCAGGGAGAGGGCCGTGTACAAGATCATCTTCGCCCACGGATTCAGCGGTACCAGGCTCGACGCCCCCCGCGCCTCCCCGGTGAGCGAAATCCCTAAACCCATTCCCTTACATCCTTCGTTTTCCTTCGTCTGCTGCCTCGTTCTTCCCGCCGATGCGATGCGTCGATGGCGAATCTGGAGGCGTCGTCCCTCCCCATCGCCTCTCGCAGACGGAGCTCGGATCACCCGTATCGGTTGAGTCACCAAACAGGGAATGACACCTTGTGTTTGGTTAAGCGATGGTAGGACCTAGTAATTGGAAATGCTTCCTTAGCGAGTTGGTAAATAGAGTACTCCGATGACTCCGGTGTCTCCTACCAACCTCACGCTTACAATTACATTTGGAAATCTCTCACAAAAAAGCATCTTGGAACAGAGGGCGCAAATTTGAGGGGATCTTAATTGAATTTGGCCTATTGATAATCCCTTGATGTTTTTTAAGTTTGAAATAAAAATATCACTTGTAACTGGCATAGTAGTTTATTGGATTTTGTTATTCTCCGTATAATTAAGGATCATAGCAGTTAGATCAGCAATTAATGTAAATATAACAAGAAAACTTTTGAGGGATCGATATAAAGAATTAATTAGGGGAAGAGATGCAAGTAAATTCTGCACAAAATTCACGACTTTAGTATTTTTTAGGTTTGAATGGTGTAGAAAATTGACACTGCTTAGTCTAATAAAGATATAGGTGCTGACTTTAGATTACTAGTGTTTATGAAGTTACAATTTGATCGATCAAATTCTAGAAATTATTCTGCTCATGTAGTTTTTTCGTCATCGAATACCTATAGAAACTTGATTGCTCTTAATTAGGTCAAGAAACCACAATGAAGAGGTTCTTTAGACTTTTTACCAGTATCAATGCAACTATTCCCTCTAACGGAAATTAATCTTGCTATGGTAAGTGGTGGTATTGTTTATTCTTAAATATATAAATGCAACTCTTTCTTAGCATCTTAAATTATTGGGAAAAGTGGTTGACTAATGAAACTTATCATGCTATCAAAGTTTTATCTCATTTGTTCTTAATCTGTCTCCGTCATCATTTTATTGCTAATTATGTGTGGACTTGTTTATGCATAGGTCATCTACTTTATGTTAATTTTTCTTGATATTAAGCAAATTGACAAAAGCATAAATATTTTTTGGTTAATTGTCAAAATCATAACTATTTTCTCAAATGGGACAAATCATAACTTTTTTAGCAAACTCCTAAAAATGCCCCTATATTTATTTTTTTCTTCTCAAACCTATAAAACCTATTAATCTAAACTATTCACACCTCACCCATTAAGCAAATATCAACCAAAGTTACCGACTTTAGCCAAATTTTCTTACATGTTCAATTTGAATGTTTCCTTGTTGCATTTCACATTTTGATTTTATTTTGTTTGAAAATATAAAATGGCTAAATAAAAGATCTTAACGTTAGGAACTTCTAAGCAATGTCCTTAAGTTGTCAATTGTGTTAGAAAATCAGCTTTAGACCTAACTCCACCCCAAAAATTAACTTACGGGGTGAGGATTGTCCAATCTATTTAAAGGCTATCTAGACCACAATCTCAAATAATGTGGGATTTTAACACATCCCCCCTCACGCTTACAATCCACATCTGGAGCGTGGAAACCATAAGCCGAGCTTTGATACCATGTTAGAAAATTAGCTTTGGACCTAACTCCATCACAAAATGAGCAACTTAAGAATTTTTGGCGAAGTTGTTAGCCATAATATTTGTTTAATTGGTAGGGTGTGACAATGAGTTTTATTGTTCAAGAAAAAATAATTCAGGGGCATTTTCGAGTTTTACAAAAAAAAAAATATGATTTTGTCCAATAATGTAATTAAGTTGATGATTTTAACAAATAATCAAAAAGTATTATGCTTTTGACCATTTGCTCATACGTATTTAAAACTGATCCTTCAACCAAATTTAATAATTTTAACAATGACCCCATCCCAGGCACTATTAGAAGAACTGGGAGTATATATTGTGGGCTACGATCGAGCTGGATATGGAGAAAGCGATCCTAATCCCAATCGGTCTTTGAGGACCGAAGCATCGGACATAGCAGAGCTCGCAGATGCCTTGGAGCTGGGCTCTAGATTTTATTTGATGGGGTTCTCCATGGGATGTCATTCTGTCTGGGCATCCATCAAATTCATTCCAGGAAGGTAACTTCCATTTCCACCGCACTAGTCACAATTTAAAGATTGGTTAATTTTTCACTGCTGCCTGAGACTGAGAGCAAACAACTAATGAAGTGGCATTGCATACCAGGCTTGCTGGAGTTGCATTCATGGCACCTGTAATAAACTACAGATGGCCAGGCTTCCCAAAGAATCTAACAAAGGAAGCATACAGCCAGCAGGAGCTCGGAGATCAGTGGGCGCTGAGAGTTTCATACTACGCCCCCTGGTTGCTCCACTGGTGGATGAAGCAGTCATGGTTGCCTGTCTCCACTGTCATCAGTGGCAAAACCAATCTGCCCAACCGCTTCGACACACAAGCTCGGGAGTACGCCATCAAGCATAGAATATTCGAAAAGGTGATCACTGCTCTCTCGGTAATTTACTCTCATCTTTACAGTTCAAATTTTGAGTACTGAAATGAATGTGCGCGCAGAGGATGAAGCTCGCCACTCAGCAAAGCATCCAAGAGTCGTACTACAGAGATATGTCAGTGATGTTTGGTAAATGGGAGTTCGATCCGATGGACCTCATGCAGCCACCATTTCCAGTTCATCTCTGGCAAGGCGATGAAGACGGGCTCGTGCCGGTGGCACTGCAGCGCTACATCTGCAGCCGCCTTAGCTGGATTGACTACCATGAACTGAAGGGCACAGGGCACTACCTCTCACTTGTAGAAGGATTAGCTGAAGTTGTCCTTAAGACCTTGCTGGTGAAATCATGAGCTCGTTCAGTTTGGGAAAGGGATGGATATATGATTGATGACTCCCTTTCCTAAGCCAGAATTCCTTTACTAGCGTTCATTTGCTCTACAAAACTATATATGGGGCTTATTACACGGGGAGGATATATGATTGATGACTTTGCTATTTCTCTGGCGCCATGCAAATAATCGGAAGATTAGTTTATATTTAACATTAGTGGCAACGATATAATTGTGTGTTGTATGGTCATTAAAAAACAATTGGTAGCATGGAGAATTGCTTATTTGTTTTATTCTCTCAATGCTTATTTTCTTTCCACTTCTTTTTTCAATGTAACGTGATAGTTTGCTTGAGATTACTTGTTTGATGCCACTTTATCTTTTTTTAAAAAAAGAAAATGAAAAGAAGCACTTCCTCTAATCTCCCTTTCTTTTAAAACACCACCTAGACAATGATTTTTGAGGCATCAATGCCATATTTCTAGCAAGGATTTTTGGGTGTAATATATCCGCTACCACGTATTTCTAGCAAACATATCTTAAGCTTAATTGCATCTGCAATATTAAGGAGATGAAAAAAGATTAAAATCCAATCCGAATTTGTAATCAGCAATATTTCATTCACATATTACACCCACTTATATGACATTGAAAGATGTTCTTCACATAGTAGCTATGTAAGAAAGTAACTCTTGAAACCATGCAATTGATACAACAATTTATACACCACACTACATGGAACCTCAAGCCCTGTTGTTTTAACCTAAAACATGAGAGAACTTGTCCGAGCAAACCAGTAATGGTCATCTCTCGCTAGTATACTGATTCATTGAACATTTACAAGCAGAACTCAAGCATTTATCTCTGAATTGCACTGATGCTCTCTATGGCAGCTTCTTCTGCCCCAGAACATTCCCGAGCAACTGGGATCAGCTCTTTCCTCTTCCATTTTCTCCATCTCATTTATTGTAGAGTAAGAACGTGCAGATGGCGGTTGAGCTTCTCCTTGAGATTCACTTGATGACCGTGGTTCATCCTCACAATTGCAGGAAGGGATGGCACTGGAAGCAAATGAGGTACATCTAAGTGGGCAGATGAGCTCGGAAGAAGCAACCCGACTCTTTCGGGTCTCTACTCTACTTGTCATAGGAATATCAATAGCACCCTGTAGAATGCACGGGTTGCAGAGGCTCAGAGATAGGTTTGATTTCAGCCCTTTCGCTGGGGTAGTTGGCAATTTGATGAAAGAGATTATGCCACTCCGACAAAGAGGGCATGGAATTGACCCAGGTGGGCCCATAATTTCAGATGGAGTGTTGCTTGTTGAGGAAAGATAAAGTGCACACTGTACACAGAGTTCATGCCCACATCCTGAAGACAGTCAAAGGAAAACAATTCACATAATTAACTTCCTGGTTAACCATCAAGAGAAATAAAGATCAAGTATTATGGGTTTTCTTTTATGCACGAGCAACAATACTTTATGTTTCGAAAAAAAATCAGGATTTGAGCATAACACACTAGCATGAGGTTAAATGGACCTCTAAATTTAGCTTTTCCTAGACTACAAACTTCAATTAGTCCCAGCACCAAGTACCTTACAGATATCAGCTGTCTTGTTGCTACTCAAAGAGTGAACATGAACCTCTTGTTTATAATATACCATGTGGATAAAAATCAATTAGATTTAAGCCACTCAAGCCCAAAGACACAAAATGATGAACTCAGGCCCAAACTTTTTAGTAGAGCACTAAGCCACTACGTAAGCAACAAGCTAATAAACCATATGGCCCATTAGCTTAAAACTAATGATATAGTAGTTGGCCCTAAAGCCAACTTCATACAATTATGGTGTTGAACTGTCCTCATAAATCTTTGGTCAGTATAGTATAAAAGCCAAAGTCCTAATTCATGTAAGACAACTGGAAATCCTCGAATCATGTTACTTCCCATATTTACAATAATCCTGCTCCCTTCATTTGGCCAAAGGTAGCTACATTTTCAATGACAAACAGGACGAGAAAGTGTAATTCGGAAAAAAAAAATGAAGGAAATACATTAATGTCATTACCAAGAAACGAGTAGCAAGCCTATTGACCCAATATTTTTAGGAGCAAGATTAGATGCTGATATCTAAAGTAGCTGGGCAAAAAAGAAAGAGTTATGACTCACCTTGCGCAGCAACACTGCAAGCATTTTCGAGGCAAACAGCGCAAAGATCATTATCATTAGAGGCAATTGGGTGCTGCATCCCAGACTCCCTGCAATGAAATATTATGTGAATTGTGCATAACTCAGCAGGTAAGATAACCATAAACTAATAAGCAAAAGGTTCAAGATGAATATTTTTGCTTGCTATGTGTTGTGACATGCATCAGTGAACAGAATATAACCTTCAAATTGCAAACACCAAATATCTAAGTATATGACATTCAATTTTAAATACACTTGTAGATTACAAATACAGAATGCTATACGCCACAAACATACTGCAATTCAAACAGCTTATATACTTCCATTAAATTTACATGGGGACTATGAATTTTCTTGTACAAAAAAGTGGCACCCATTCAAACTAGGACAAAAAAAACCTAGCTAAAACATTAAATGTGAGAATTACTAATTAGAGTAGCTGTTGAAAAATTTTATTGTGGCTTGCACTGTTAGCACATCATTACATTCTGCTATAAGTTCGGAAATTGCATTTAGCAATTCTCACTTACGGATCTAATTTACTGGCAGAGTATAGACATAATGGCCATGGCCTGGGCATCCAGTAGTGGCACGTGACTGGATTCACCAGAGTACCATGAATAGGCTACCTCTCCTCTCCCTATCTTCGCAACCCTAGTTACAGTTTCGTTTGAGATGAGGCCTAACCATGGAGGGAGTAGCATTTCAGCATACAAAAAAAAACAATCTTTCACAGAGATGTCACAAACACAGTCACACACATTATTTATCCCAAACCTTCTTCTAGATTCATAATCTTATATCATTTGAAACAACATAATAGACATTGTTCTACTACAAATAATTTCTCTCTCAACTTTGGACATTCATATACACCACTTATATGCATGTGCTAACACTCATTAGCAATTGACAATCAGATAGGATGGGAATAAGGTCTCAAGTATCAATACCAGGCATGGTACTGACATTCTGTCATACTAGTATGGTTGTTGGGTACCTAGGGCTGCAAACAAGCCAAGCAGCTCATGACCAATTTAGAGCTTGGCTCAGTTTAAGCTTGGATCGATCTTTGAATGACCGAGCTTGAACATAAATAGACTCAATTCTTAAATGAGATAAACTTGAATAATGCTAAGCTTATCTTGTATTCTTGTTAAGCCTCATGAACGAGCTAGTTCTATATATCCATAAACAAGCTCATTGCTAATTTACATATATAATATATTTACATAGACAATTAAAATCAATATCAAATTGATTTAAATTAATATCAATGAAGCAAGTGTTGGGCAACTGAAGTTCAATATATACACATGTCGAATGTGGCAGAAATGCGGATGTTAAGGTGGATGAGTGGCTATACAAGATTGGACAAAATTTAAAATGAATACATCCAACATCCGACAGAAGGTGCATGTAGCATATATTGAAGACAAATTAAGAGAAGGTCGTTTAAGATGGTTTGGACATGTGCTACTCAGACCCAGGTGTCCCGGTCCGAAAATGTGATAGTTTAGTAGTAATAGGTAGGAAGAAGGGTAGAGATAGGCCTAGTATTATGTGGGAGAGAAATAGTATCTGATATACAATTACTAGATATTGAGGCGGATCTAACCTTGGGCAGAGGGATTTGGAGAGAGAGAATCCATATAGCCAACCCCATCTAGTATGGGATTAAGGCTTAGTTGTTGTTATTGTTATATAGTTCTAATTTCATTTGGTTGATTCAAATTTATTCAAATCTATTTAGTATTTTTCCAAATTGGATGGTATGTTTTCAGCTCAAGTTTATGTCCATAAACAAGCTCGTTACTATGCTTGATAACAAGTTTATTTCAATGCCATGTATATATACTATATTTACACAGACAATTAAATTATTATCAAATTGATTTAAATTATATCTAATATAGTACTAATTTCATTTGGTTGATTCAAATTTATATGTATTTTCCTAATTGGATGGTAAGTTTTTGGGCTCAAGTTTGTCTAGATGTAAACAAGACAATCTCAATTTCAAGCTAGTTGAGCTATGTTCATGAAAAAGTTGGAGCCTGTCTCAAACTCGAATTTTTTTTGATGAAATGAGTTTGGAGATGAGTTTTGCAAGCTTGGCTTAAGCTCAACTTAAACCTAACAGACTGAGCTTGAGCAAACCAAAGCTCATGTCGTTTACAGCTAGAGGTGGCAAATTTCAGCCCGTCACGATAAAGTCGTGCACTCGTGCTTGGGCTAAGTCTTCTCGTGTCGGGCCACTAAACGGGCCGGCCCGTTAAGGCAAGTAAGGTTAACAGGTCGTGCTGGGCTAGATGCTCTAGGGCCAGCACGGTCTGTTAGCCCGTTATGATCTTTTTTAGAAAAAAATTATTAACCTAGACAGCCCACACCCACGGCTGCTCTTCTTCAATCTTAGATTAGATATTAGAAAAAAGGAACCCAAGTCGGGCTATCGTGTAGAATGGATCCGTTCTAGCCCAATAGTAGTCAATGTGTCCTTTCCATTATCATGCCAACGGGCCGTGCTGGACGGCCCGTTAATTTCTGCATGTCGTGTCGGGCTCAAGGTCCCAAGCCCATCAAGCCATGTCAGGCCGGCCCTATGTTTTTTCGTGTCGGGCTAGGCCGGGCCCGGCACGATTTGCCACCTCTATCTACAGTTGGATACCATACCAAGTTACCAACCAATACCAACACATAATAATGGGTCAGCACCAATTAGGGTGTATTCTGCTGTTCCCATATGCTTGAGATCAGCATGTAGGCATACCAATACAGAAAACATGTAGGCATACCACCCCAACAACAAGTTCAGCTAGCACCCAAGGTCTGACTGGCAGGAACCTGTTAAACTGGTACTTATTAGGTGGCGTCCTTTGTACTTCAAACTTCAAACCTTGGATGGTTGTTTATAAATTATGATAAGTTTAAGAAACTTAATACAATTAAAAGGTAAATTATGGATATGCAACAGTTGAAACTTTAATTGAATCCTCCGGTAAATGATGCAAATAGTATGACACTCTTATGTGCACAGTTTAAAAATCCGACTTGGATGAGCATTATCAAATTGTTTATCTTCCTCAATATATATAGATGAAGAGTAACAAAAGTCTAGAAAAACACAAACCCTTATTTATCTCCACATTTATCTCAACAATATTATTTCTATCATAATATTCTCAACATCTTCCTACAAACTAAGGTGATATAAAACACAAACCACTTGAGTTTGGAAGCAAAGGAAAAAGTGAAAGGGATAATATGTTGAGCTGCAAAGGAACGGGGCGAGGTTGAGATATCAAATGAACATCATCTTGTCCGAGAAGGTACAACATTCGAAACAACATGACAATTGTAGGAGGTGCACGAAGGTAGTCAAGGTTTTAAAAACCGGACTCCACCATCAGGTTCAACTGGAAAAATATGAAACAGGACCAATCAACAGTAATACAAGAGAAATGGGCTTTGCTAAAGAGGCACACAGATAGAGAGAAACACCTATAGAGAGATACACTGGTGAGACAAGAACCCAAAGAGACGTGTTGAGAAGTGTATTAAAGAGATAGATGGAATAAGAGGTGCACAGAGAGACTATACTGAGAGACGCACAAGAGAAGGGGTTCTATATAGAGGTTCACAAGGAGAAACTTGGTTCTACAAGAAAAGGTGCACAGAAAAGAGGCTAGTCCTCTGAAGAGAATGGGTTCGCTAAGATGTTCACAAAGAGAAACAGGTGCCTCATAAAAGAGTTCACAGAGAGGTTAGGTTATGCAAATGATTTTACACCCACATAAAAATATTTCGAAGATGAATATGAAACTATGCACAGAATTGACTAGAGATAAATTGTGTCTTATGAAATTATGAATGTTGCTCTACAAGATCAAGTCGGATTAAAGATAAGTAGGCTTGTAACTGTGGATTGCAGGGATTAAGAAACCCATGATAAAATAGTCCAAGTTCCAGTGAATAGTGTACAAAGTCTGGATCCAGTCCATGTATATAAGAGAAAATTGAATCTCATGCAAGACTGCAAGATCTGGTGTGTCCTGTAGAGTTCACTTAGGGGAGATAAGATTTCTTTTTCCTCTATTTCTCTCTATTATGCTTTTACACATATCACATAGCCACCCTATTGGTTAAAATAGTGGGCAAGTGCAGCAGGTTTTTCTTTTTTACACGAATCACATAGGCGCCTACCACTTGACTTGTGGGCAAGTGGAGTGAGTGGCACAACAAGAAGCAAAAGGAAAGGGCCAATTGCTAGGATTTCACTTGTTCTGATACCTTATCAAATGATAAAAAGAGAGCATACTCAGACCTAACCCAACTCCTCCATATATAGCTCACGAGTTTAAAAAAGTCTAAAATTAAAAGAAAGGAAAGAAGTATGACAAAAGAAATACTATTCCTTCCTCATCTATTTCATCCAACCAAAGACCACCAAGGCCTATTGATCCATCAACAAGTTACCATGATCATATACAATTTTGTGACTTGACAAAAACCATGATCAAGGAGATTGGTTGCTTAAAAACAGTGCAAACGTGCAATGGACACCAATAATGAATCAAAATCCGAAAGGGATAGTGAACCGCTAATAGATAATTACATACATACATATTGCATTCTCTATGCAATCAGCTATGCCGCTTGATGATGAGTAGGAATGTGCAAAAACAGGATAAACCTGCTAAACCAACCCAACACGACAAATTTGAAGTGGATATTTTTTATATATTGGGTTGGTTTATGGATTGGAAAACTTTTCAATCCTTATCCCAACTTTAAATAATTATATATATATACTATATTTGTATAAATTTCTATATGTTAAAATTATAAATATTAATTCTAATTTATAATTAGATACTAGATAATCTATACTTAGTATATTATGCACTGTAACCCTACCACATTCAATAATTTCTTTTAAGAATTTCATTTTTTTATTTTTATGAACTCTTTAAGACTATTTGTAGTGTATCTACTATTGACAACTTTTGAATTTTAATTGTGTATTTGTGTATTGATTTTATGTGATATATGAACTAAGGTCGTATGAAATTATTATTGAGATGATGAATAGTTGAGTTGAGATAAAATAATGTGGGTTTTACCCAACCTGAATTCACACCAAACCGATTTACTTGGGTTAGGTTAGGGTTGAAAATTTTCAAAAGCCAACCCAACCCATGCACATCCCTCATTTTGAGCATGTCAAGATGTTTATGAAAAACATGCAAAAAGACTCCATTTATATACAACTATAACATGGTCCACACTCCACATGATGATGAAGCAATTCCCACAAGAGGAGATCTTTGACTGACCACCAAAATCATGATATGTTTATCGAATTATCGCCCCAAAATCATTACATTGAAAGAAGCATGGTTTGAAAGCAATGTTTTCACATGAAGAGTGGACCATACTACTATTTGCATCATATATAGATGGAAAGAGTTATATTCACCATCAATGAATTGAATGCTTTGTTTTATACATTTTAAACATATTTCAATCTTATAATTGCTATATCTACTAGTTTTTGGATGAAATAGTGTTAATAACTATTACATCCGAGGGTTTGGAGTTGTCCCAAAGTCCAGACCACTCGGCATGCTTCAAAAGCATACAAGTCTCGTACAGTTGAGTATGAGTTCCATACTGCGAAGAGGGATGGATGTAGTACTCGACACTGGAACTTCAAACCTTGTGATGAGCATATAAGTTTGGACTTTGGTAGAATCATATCATCACTTCACTTTTGGTATGAATTTATGTATTTCTCTTCTCGTTTTATCTTTCATTCAGGAAGTACATTATGAGATATCAAACATAACAATAAGATGTTAATCTATCTAAATTCCTTATGAAAATTTTAACTTTGTACATAGAGTCACAGCAAGAAACAAATCATGTGAAGTGTTATATTTGCAATCTTATTGTATTTATAGAAAATAATATATAAGTCTACTAGATATATGAAAAAACTCAATTAGCCTTTCTCATAGAAGAGCAACTCCAGCATAAAAAAATTACAAAAAGATATATCAATTATCAAGTATATTATCTAAACTCTTACAAGAGACTTTCATTTATTTTGTGTCACTGCATAACAATTTTAAAGACGTAATTTTCAAATCCTGAAGCCAATGGAAGTCATATAGATATTTTAAGAATGTCATTGAAGGAAAAAAAATACAAGACAATTAAGGATCTTTTTTCCTTTCTTTAGCCGTGTGAAGTAGTAGTACTAGCATTTAACTAGATATAAATTAATTACGCTAGAATACATAAGGATGATAGTATTTTAGCAATATTTGGTTGGACAAAGAATCTTTAGTACCAACACATTAATATAATGATTGCCCTAAAGCATAAAAAAACGTTTAATCAAGAACTTCAAAATGCCAAGAACAGGATTGAGAGACATTACTTCATACAATACAAAGGAAACCAGAGGGGAAGAAAAAACCTTGCTGTACCTTGCTATGTTAAGTATGCTCATAAGTGGCAAGGAAAGGTAATTTGATAGTGGAAACACAGCTACACTCAATTCAGAATTGGGGTTCAGTAATGACTCCAAGCTACGGCGTCTCCATATCCTTGCAACATCAAGTGGAAGCCACCTAAATAAGAAAAGAGAGTTGACTTATTAAACAAAAAACTGTATGGAGAAATGTAGTATAAAATCTAGAGGAAAAGAAGGAATACCCATTGCAGTTCAAGGTCAATCTGCTAGCACCTTTAGCAAGAAGTATCTGCCAAGAGGATGAATTCAAATTAAATGTTAAATACTAGCCACAGAAACAAGAAAGAGAATGATAGACAGACATCTAAGAACTATAATCAGAGCAAGACTATTGCATTGCCTGGCAGCATCTAAGATCCCCTCCACAAGCAGCATAATGCAAAGGAGTGCTTCCAGCTCCTGATTGATTAATGAAAACAAATGAACCATAGTCAAATGAAGGTTTGGTAAAGTCAGAAGATTATCACTTGCAAGATAGGAGCACACCTATCAAGTTCGCTGAAGTGCCATAGTTAAATGTAACTGCAGAGGGATTTGCACCTAAATCCAGTAAGAGTTGTACGCAATCAAAGTAGCCATTCAGGGCCGCCATATGCAGAGCCGTGATACCTCCATCAGCAGACTTATTAATGAACTTTGACAGTGCACTGCAACATTTGGCTTAAATTACAATAGTCAAAAAAAAGAAATGCAACACATTGTTTTTTTAAGAAATATAAAAAAATCAGTTTGGTTAACATACGAGTGATCATATTTTTTATCCAAAGAAGACTCCGGGATGGTTCCTCTGCTCACCCCTCTACCAGAATCATCCTTGACACAAGCAATCACTTCATATGGAGCACTTGGGATGAAATCTGCCATCAACAACCTAATGCATCGAACGTGTCCTCCCACTGCCGCAAAGTGCAGAGCCGTCCGCCCACTCAAGTAGTCTGCTTTTGTCACCTTCAGAATTTAAAATTATTTTCTCAAATTTCACCCTCAAGTTAGAAGAGATACAACTTTTTTAAAATGGACAGAGATCAAACTTGATAACATGAAGATCGAAATCTTGAAGAAACAACACGTACAATACTTCTGTAGATTAGTAGACTCAGCACCACCTCCCAATGCCCGTGCCGGCACGCTTGCATCAGCGCTGTCTTTAAATTCAATTTCGTTCAGTAGAAACATACAACCCCAATTTCCCAAAAAGACCATCTCAAGAACAGAAAAACAAAGAATATAGATAAATAAATAAAAAATCAAAAAGAAGAGATCGCGTACTTGGCCGCAGTAGTTTCGCAGATTTACGTCGGCCCCGTTCTCCAACAGCAGCTGGACGATCTAATGGGACGCCCCAACAAGTCATCAACTGACAACAAGGCAATAAAAGAGCACCCAAAACGCAAATCTTGATCGAAGGAAAGAGGGAAAAGGAAAGGGGGATGGCGCCGACCTCGTTGTGGCCCTTGGCAGCGGCGAAATGGAGGGGGGAGTTGAGGCCACGGAAGGTGGAGTACTTGGCGAGGCCAGGGTTGAACTCCAGCAGCATGCGGGCCTCGACGACGTCCCCGTCCCTAGCCGCCGACACCAGCCGCTCGCCGGATGCCGAGCACCCTAGCGAGTTCCCCATGCCGCCGGCGCCCCGGGGGAGGCTGACCCGGCGGTAGCGACCCGCCCGCGTTCGGCTCCTCGGTGGGCGCGCTCTGTCCTCCCTTGCGCGGTGAGAGCCGGGAACGGAAGCAAAATATAGGATGTGAGGTGGTGATTTATGTTAATATTAACTATTTAAGAGAGAGAGAGAGAGAGAGAGAATTAAATAAATAAATAATTAATTAATTAATTAAAGGAGGAGGTGAGAGACAGTGAGGCAAAAGAAGGGATCGGATTTGGTCATTTGGACGTGGTTTATTTCGTGGTTGACAGTGGATCTGTAACTTGACAAGATATGTTATTGCCATGTTAATTATTTGGGGGATTTAGACAATGACCCGATATGTCATTATGTTATGCTAATTAGCTTTTGTTGAATTATTTGAGTGATTCGGACTGGACATGATAATTTATGCTATTAATCCATGTCGATCGAGGTGAGGACAATCAAGTTGTACACTACTTCGGGGGCCCATGGGTTAGTAGTGGGAACCTTACATGGGCCCACTGTAAAATTGAGATGAGTGTATAATTATCTAAATATATCATATATTTTATAATTTTTCTTAAATTTATTTAAATTTTTTATTTCACCAATTTGTATCATGTACTAATAGAAATGTATCAATTATATCCCCCCTTATTTTTTCATCGTCGGTTCCATTAAATAAGTGACGTGATAATTTTGACGTTGATTAAAATATATTTTTTATTTCCCTTGAACTTATTGGCCTCAACCTCTTAGGCACGCTTTCTCTCATTGTCGGGGCCTCCGCCACCTCCTCAACCTCTCCGTCGCCTAGGACTCCCTCTCTGGTCCCTCCTTGTCGAGCTCTCCTGCCTTTCCAATCTCCGCCACCTTAAAAATAATGAAACGTATCTCTCAGAGACGTGCTGCTGGAACGTGTAGTGTTTCGGCTTCTCAGCGACTGTTGAAATGCACCTAATTGAAGCTTATTTTAATCAATTTTGAATAATTTCTTTATTTAATTATTGATGTAATTTAAGAGAATTGAAATGTGCAATAGATAGTCTAATATGAGAGATTTAATGAGAAAATTATATAGTTCAAGTAGAAATTATATAATCAAGTTTTATATGCCCAAGAAGGGGTATATGATGCATTCATGTTGTTTGTGAAAACTAGACTTTAGTCCCACATGGGAAGATATGTTAATTTTATATTAGTCTATAAGCATTAGAGTGTATGTTTAGTTATTTGTGTAGACAAAGTGGAAGGTCAAGATGCGACATTAGTGCAGTGCACCGCACAGTGTGGGCACGTTGCAAAGTCGCATTGGCGCTTTTAGGCGCACTTTGCACTACGTGCGCATCGTCGCTAGGAGCCTCACCCGAGCCGTGAGCCAACTTTTTGTCGAGACTAGTCGTGGTTTGAATTCGAACCTAGTTTTGACAGTTGAAATTCAACAGTTACATGAATGATGACACTAAATATTTGATTAATTGAAGAGTTATTTCGAGATATTTTGCTCATTAATCAAATTGACTATTACTAATTCTTAATAATGAGCATCAATTTCAAAAATTAACTATGGATTAATCTATATATTATTAAGTATTATTAAGTGTTATTGCGGTAACAAAACAAACAACTATTTTAGTTTTAGTTCACTCCAAATCGTAATCTTTGTTTAGTACTAGAGATTTTTCCGAAATAGAAAGAATCTTTCATTCTAACTCTAATGAAATAACTCGATTCTTTCTATTTATTTCTTTTCTGAGAAGGTGAGATAGTACAGGTTCAAAGTTTCCCATTTTTTTTATTTGTATTTTTTATATATATTTATTATATAGTTATATAGAAATATAAGTGTTATATGTCACCTCCCAATTCAACGGATTGAATCAAATCAATTAAGAAAAATAGAAATGAAATGTAGGACAAGGAAAAGATAAAAAATCGTTCGATACATTAGATTATGTAATACATATTTGTATCAAATCAATAGAAGCAATGATCCTCTACCCAAATTTCAATGAAAAGTGCTTTTATGCGCACTTTGCACTACGTGCGCATCGTCGCTAGGAGCCTCGCCCGAGCCGTGAGCCAACTTTTTATCGAGACTAGTCGTGGTTTGAATTCGAACTTAGTTTTGACTGTTGAAATTCAACAGTTACATGAATGAGGACACTAAATATTTGATTAATTGGAAAGTTATTTCGAGATATTTTGCTCATTAATCAAATTGACTATTACTAATTCTTAATAATGAGCATCAATTTCAAAAATTAACTATGGATTAATCTATATATTATTAAGTATTATTAAGTTTTATTGCGGTAACAAAACAAACAACTATTTTAGTTTTAGTTCACTCCAAATCGTAATCTTTGTTTAGTACTAGAGATTTTTCCGAAATAGAAAGAATCTTTCATTCTAACTCTAATGAAATAACTCGATTCATTCTATTTATTTCTTTTCCGAGAAGGTGAGATAGTACAGGTTCAAAGTTTCCCATTTTTTTATTTGTATTATATATATATATATATAGTTATATAGAAATATAAGTGTTATATGTCACCTCCCAATTCAACGGATTGAATCAAATCAATTAAGAAAAATAGAAATGAAATGTAGGACAAGGAAAAGATAAAAAATTGTTCGATACATTAGATTATGTATACATATTTATATCAAATCAATAGAAGCAATGATCCTCTACCCAAATTTCAATGAAAAGTGCTTTTAGGCGCACTTTGCACTACGTGCGCATCGTCGCTAGGAGCCTCGCCCGAGCCGTGAGCCAACTTTTTATCGAGACTAGTCGTGGTTTGAATTCGAACTTAGTTTTGACTGTTGAAATTCAACAGTTACATGAATGAGGACACTAAATATTTGATTAATTGGAAAGTTATTTCGAGATATTTTGCTCATTAATCAAATTGACTATTACTAATTCTTAATAATGAGCATCAATTTCAAAAATTAACTATGGATTAATCTATA
The DNA here is from genome assembly GCA_034359265.1 of Canna indica. NCBI lineage: Eukaryota > Viridiplantae > Streptophyta > Magnoliopsida > Zingiberales > Cannaceae > Canna > Canna indica. The sequence continues at coordinate 22,014,584 of CP136895.1, read as the reverse complement.
TATTATTAAGTATTATTAAGTGTTATTGCAGTAACAAAACAAACAACTATTTTAGTTTTAGTTCACTCCAAATCGTAATCTTTGTTTAGTACTAGAGATTTTTCCGAAATAGAAAGAATCTTTCATTCTAACTCTAATGAAATAACTCGATTCTTTCTATTTATTTCTTTTCTGAGAAGGTGAGATAGTACAGGTTCAAAGTTTCCCATTTTTTTATTTGTATTTTTTTTATATATTTATTATATAGTTATATAGAAATATAAGTGTTATATGTCACCTCCCAATTCAACGGATTGAATCAAATCAATTAAGAAAAATAGAAATGAAATGTAGGACAAGGAAAAGATAAAAAATCGTTCGATACATTAGATTATGTAATACATATTTGTATCAAATCAATAGAAGCAATGATCCTCTACCCAAATTTCAATGAAAAGTGCTTTTATGCGCACTTTGCACTACGTGCGCATCGTCGCTAGGAGCCTCGCCCGAGCCGTGAGCCAACTTTTTATCGAGACTAGTCGTGGTTTGAATTCGAACTTAGTTTTGACTGTTGAAATTCAACAGTTACATGAATGAGGACACTAAATATTTGATTAATTGGAAAGTTATTTCGAGATATTTTGCTCATTAATCAAATTGACTATTACTAATTCTTAATAATGAGCATCAATTTCAAAAATTAACTATGGATTAATCTATATATTATTAAGTATTATTAAGTTTTATTGCGGTAACAAAACAAACAACTATTTTAGTTTTAGTTCACTCCAAATCGTAATCTTTGTTTAGTACTAGAGATTTTTCCGAAATAGAAAGAATCTTTCATTCTAACTCTAATGAAATAACTCGATTCATTCTATTTATTTCTTTTCCGAGAAGGTGAGATAGTACAGGTTCAAAGTTTCCCATTTTTTTATTTGTATTATATATATATATATATAGTTATATAGAAATATAAGTGTTATATGTCACCTCCCAATTCAACGGATTGAATCAAATCAATTAAGAAAAATAGAAATGAAATGTAGGACAAGGAAAAGATAAAAAATTGTTCGATACATTAGATTATGTATACATATTTATATCAAATCAATAGAAGCAATGATCCTCTACCCAAATTTCAATGAAAAGTGCTTTTAGGCGCACTTTGCACTACGTGCGCATCGTCGCTAGGAGCCTCGCCCGAGCCGTGAGCCAACTTTTTATCGAGACTAGTCGTGGTTTGAATTCGAACTTAGTTTTGACTGTTGAAATTCAACAGTTACATGAATGAGGACACTAAATATTTGATTAATTGGAAAGTTATTTCGAGATATTTTGCTCATTAATCAAATTGACTATTACTAATTCTTAATAATGAGCATCAATTTCAAAAATTAACTATGGATTAATCTATATATTATTAAGTATTATTAAGTGTTATTGCAGTAACAAAACAAACAACTATTTTAGTTTTAGTTCACTCCAAATCGTAATCTTTGTTTAGTACTAGAGATTTTTCCGAAATAGAAAGAATCTTTCATTCTAACTCTAATGAAATAACTCGATTCTTTCTATTTATTTCTTTTCTGAGAAGGTGAGATAGTACAGGTTCAAAGTTTCCCATTTTTTTATTTGTATTTTTTTTATATATTTATTATATAGTTATATAGAAATATAAGTGTTATATGTCACCTCCCAATTCAACGGATTGAATCAAATCAATTAAGAAAAATAGAAATGAAATGTAGGACAAGGAAAAGATAAAAAATCGTTCGATACATTAGATTATGTAATACATATTTGTATCAAATCAATAGAAGCAATGATCCTCTACCCAAATTTCAATGAAAAGTGCTTTTATGCGCACTTTGCACTACGTGCGCATCGTCGCTAGGAGCCTCGCCCGAGCCGTGAGCCAACTTTTTATCGAGACTAGTCGTGGTTTGAATTCGAACTTAGTTTTGACTGTTGAAATTCAACAGTTACATGAATGAGGACACTAAATATTTGATTAATTGGAAAGTTATTTCGAGATATTTTGCTCATTAATCAAATTGACTATTACTAATTCTTAATAATGAGCATCAATTTCAAAAATTAACTATGGATTAATCTATATATTATTAAGTATTATTAAGTTTTATTGCGGTAACAAAACAAACAACTATTTTAGTTTTAGTTCACTCCAAATCGTAATCTTTGTTTAGTACTAGAGATTTTTCCGAAATAGAAAGAATCTTTCATTCTAACTCTAATGAAATAACTCGATTCATTCTATTTATTTCTTTTCCGAGAAGGTGAGATAGTACAGGTTCAAAGTTTCCCATTTTTTTATTTGTATTATATATATATATATATAGTTATATAGAAATATAAGTGTTATATGTCACCTCCCAATTCAACGGATTGAATCAAATCAATTAAGAAAAATAGAAATGAAATGTAGGACAAGGAAAAGATAAAAAATTGTTCGATACATTAGATTATGTATACATATTTATATCAAATCAATAGAAGCAATGATCCTCTACCCAAATTTCAATGAAAAGTGCTTTTAGGCGCACTTTGCACTACGTGCGCATCGTCGCTAGGAGCCTCGCCCGAGCCGTGAGCCAACTTTTTATCGAGACTAGTCGTGGTTTGAATTCGAACTTAGTTTTGACTGTTGAAATTCAACAGTTACATGAATGAGGACACTAAATATTTGATTAATTGGAAAGTTATTTCGAGATATTTTGCTCATTAATCAAATTGACTATTACTAATTCTTAATAATGAGCATCAATTTCAAAAATTAACTATGGATTAATCTATATATTATTAAGTATTATTAAGTGTTATTGCAGTAACAAAACAAACAACTATTTTAGTTTTAGTTCACTCCAAATCGTAATCTTTGTTTAGTACTAGAGATTTTTCCGAAATAGAAAGAATCTTTCATTCTAACTCTAATGAAATAACTCGATTCTTTCTATTTATTTCTTTTCTGAGAAGGTGAGATAGTACAGGTTCAAAGTTTCCCATTTTTTTATTTGTATTTTTTTTATATATTTATTATATAGTTATATAGAAATATAAGTGTTATATGTCACCTCCCAATTCAACGGATTGAATCAAATCAATTAAGAAAAATAGAAATGAAATGTAGGACAAGGAAAAGATAAAAAATCGTTCGATACATTAGATTATGTAATACATATTTGTATCAAATCAATAGAAGCAATGATCCTCTACCCAAATTTCAATGAAAAGTGCTTTTATGCGCACTTTGCACTACGTGCGCATCGTCGCTAGGAGCCTCGCCCGAGCCGTGAGCCAACTTTTTATCGAGACTAGTCGTGGTTTGAATTCGAACTTAGTTTTGACTGTTGAAATTCAACAGTTACATGAATGAGGACACTAAATATTTGATTAATTGGAAAGTTATTTCGAGATATTTTGCTCATTAATCAAATTGACTATTACTAATTCTTAATAATGAGCATCAATTTCAAAAATTAACTATGGATTAATCTATATATTATTAAGTATTATTAAGTTTTATTGCGGTAACAAAACAAACAACTATTTTAGTTTTAGTTCACTCCAAATCGTAATCTTTGTTTAGTACTAGAGATTTTTCCGAAATAGAAAGAATCTTTCATTCTAACTCTAATGAAATAACTCGATTCATTCTATTTATTTCTTTTCCGAGAAGGTGAGATAGTACAGGTTCAAAGTTTCCCATTTTTTTATTTGTATTATATATATATATATATAGTTATATAGAAATATAAGTGTTATATGTCACCTCCCAATTCAACGGATTGAATCAAATCAATTAAGAAAAATAGAAATGAAATGTAGGACAAGGAAAAGATAAAAAATTGTTCGATACATTAGATTATGTATACATATTTATATCAAATCAATAGAAGCAATGATCCTCTACCCAAATTTCAATGAAAAGTGCTTTTAGGCGCACTTTGCACTACGTGCGCATCGTCGCTAGGAGCCTCGCCCGAGCCGTGAGCCAACTTTTTATCGAGACTAGTCGTGGTTTGAATTCGAACTTAGTTTTGACTGTTGAAATTCAACAGTTACATGAATGAGGACACTAAATATTTGATTAATTGGAAAGTTATTTCGAGATATTTTGCTCATTAATCAAATTGACTATTACTAATTCTTAATAATGAGCATCAATTTCAAAAATTAACTATGGATTAATCTATATATTATTAAGTATTATTAAGTGTTATTGCAGTAACAAAACAAACAACTATTTTAGTTTTAGTTCACTCCAAATCGTAATCTTTGTTTAGTACTAGAGATTTTTCCGAAATAGAAAGAATCTTTCATTCTAACTCTAATGAAATAACTCGATTCTTTCTATTTATTTCTTTTCTGAGAAGGTGAGATAGTACAGGTTCAAAGTTTCCCATTTTTTTATTTGTATTTTTTTTATATATTTATTATATAGTTATATAGAAATATAAGTGTTATATGTCACCTCCCAATTCAACGGATTGAATCAAATCAATTAAGAAAAATAGAAATGAAATGTAGGACAAGGAAAAGATAAAAAATCGTTCGATACATTAGATTATGTAATACATATTTGTATCAAATCAATAGAAGCAATGATCCTCTACCCAAATTTCAATGAAAAGTGCTTTTATGCGCACTTTGCACTACGTGCGCATCGTCGCTAGGAGCCTCGCCCGAGCCGTGAGCCAACTTTTTATCGAGACTAGTCGTGGTTTGAATTCGAACTTAGTTTTGACTGTTGAAATTCAACAGTTACATGAATGAGGACACTAAATATTTGATTAATTGGAAAGTTATTTCGAGATATTTTGCTCATTAATCAAATTGACTATTACTAATTCTTAATAATGAGCATCAATTTCAAAAATTAACTATGGATTAATCTATATATTATTAAGTATTATTAAGTTTTATTGCGGTAACAAAACAAACAACTATTTTAGTTTTAGTTCACTCCAAATCGTAATCTTTGTTTAGTACTAGAGATTTTTCCGAAATAGAAAGAATCTTTCATTCTAACTCTAATGAAATAACTCGATTCATTCTATTTATTTCTTTTCCGAGAAGGTGAGATAGTACAGGTTCAAAGTTTCCCATTTTTTTATTTGTATTATATATATATATATATAGTTATATAGAAATATAAGTGTTATATGTCACCTCCCAATTCAACGGATTGAATCAAATCAATTAAGAAAAATAGAAATGAAATGTAGGACAAGGAAAAGATAAAAAATTGTTCGATACATTAGATTATGTATACATATTTATATCAAATCAATAGAAGCAATGATCCTCTACCCAAATTTCAATGAAAAGTGCTTTTAGGCGCACTTTGCACTACGTGCGCATCGTCGCTAGGAGCCTCGCCCGAGCCGTGAGCCAACTTTTTATCGAGACTAGTCGTGGTTTGAATTCGAACTTAGTTTTGACTGTTGAAATTCAACAGTTACATGAATGAGGACACTAAATATTTGATTAATTGGAAAGTTATTTCGAGATATTTTGCTCATTAATCAAATTGACTATTACTAATTCTTAATAATGAGCATCAATTTCAAAAATTAACTATGGATTAATCTATATATTATTAAGTATTATTAAGTGTTATTGCAGTAACAAAACAAACAACTATTTTAGTTTTAGTTCACTCCAAATCGTAATCTTTGTTTAGTACTAGAGATTTTTCCGAAATAGAAAGAATCTTTCATTCTAACTCTAATGAAATAACTCGATTCTTTCTATTTATTTCTTTTCTGAGAAGGTGAGATAGTACAGGTTCAAAGTTTCCCATTTTTTTATTTGTATTTTTTTTATATATTTATTATATAGTTATATAGAAATATAAGTGTTATATGTCACCTCCCAATTCAACGGATTGAATCAAATCAATTAAGAAAAATAGAAATGAAATGTAGGACAAGGAAAAGATAAAAAATCGTTCGATACATTAGATTATGTAATACATATTTGTATCAAATCAATAGAAGCAATGATCCTCTACCCAAATTTCAATGAAAAGTGCTTTTATGCGCACTTTGCACTACGTGCGCATCGTCGCTAGGAGCCTCGCCCGAGCCGTGAGCCAACTTTTTATCGAGACTAGTCGTGGTTTGAATTCGAACTTAGTTTTGACTGTTGAAATTCAACAGTTACATGAATGAGGACACTAAATATTTGATTAATTGGAAAGTTATTTCGAGATATTTTGCTCATTAATCAAATTGACTATTACTAATTCTTAATAATGAGCATCAATTTCAAAAATTAACTATGGATTAATCTATATATTATTAAGTATTATTAAGTTTTATTGCGGTAACAAAACAAACAACTATTTTAGTTTTAGTTCACTCCAAATCGTAATCTTTGTTTAGTACTAGAGATTTTTCCGAAATAGAAAGAATCTTTCATTCTAACTCTAATGAAATAACTCGATTCATTCTATTTATTTCTTTTCCGAGAAGGTGAGATAGTACAGGTTCAAAGTTTCCCATTTTTTTATTTGTATTATATATATATATATATAGTTATATAGAAATATAAGTGTTATATGTCACCTCCCAATTCAACGGATTGAATCAAATCAATTAAGAAAAATAGAAATGAAATGTAGGACAAGGAAAAGATAAAAAATTGTTCGATACATTAGATTATGTATACATATTTATATCAAATCAATAGAAGCAATGATCCTCTACCCAAATTTCAATGAAAAGTGCTTTTAGGCGCACTTTGCACTACGTGCGCATCGTCGCTAGGAGCCTCGCCCGAGCCGTGAGCCAACTTTTTATCGAGACTAGTCGTGGTTTGAATTCGAACTTAGTTTTGACTGTTGAAATTCAACAGTTACATGAATGAGGACACTAAATATTTGATTAATTGGAAAGTTATTTCGAGATATTTTGCTCATTAATCAAATTGACTATTACTAATTCTTAATAATGAGCATCAATTTCAAAAATTAACTATGGATTAATCTATATATTATTAAGTATTATTAAGTGTTATTGCAGTAACAAAACAAACAACTATTTTAGTTTTAGTTCACTCCAAATCGTAATCTTTGTTTAGTACTAGAGATTTTTCCGAAATAGAAAGAATCTTTCATTCTAACTCTAATGAAATAACTCGATTCTTTCTATTTATTTCTTTTCTGAGAAGGTGAGATAGTACAGGTTCAAAGTTTCCCATTTTTTTATTTGTATTTTTTTTATATATTTATTATATAGTTATATAGAAATATAAGTGTTATATGTCACCTCCCAATTCAACGGATTGAATCAAATCAATTAAGAAAAATAGAAATGAAATGTAGGACAAGGAAAAGATAAAAAATCGTTCGATACATTAGATTATGTAATACATATTTGTATCAAATCAATAGAAGCAATGATCCTCTACCCAAATTTCAATGAAAAGTGCTTTTATGCGCACTTTGCACTACGTGCGCATCGTCGCTAGGAGCCTCGCCCGAGCCGTGAGCCAACTTTTTATCGAGACTAGTCGTGGTTTGAATTCGAACTTAGTTTTGACTGTTGAAATTCAACAGTTACATGAATGAGGACACTAAATATTTGATTAATTGGAAAGTTATTTCGAGATATTTTGCTCATTAATCAAATTGACTATTACTAATTCTTAATAATGAGCATCAATTTCAAAAATTAACTATGGATTAATCTATATATTATTAAGTATTATTAAGTTTTATTGCGGTAACAAAACAAACAACTATTTTAGTTTTAGTTCACTCCAAATCGTAATCTTTGTTTAGTACTAGAGATTTTTCCGAAATAGAAAGAATCTTTCATTCTAACTCTAATGAAATAACTCGATTCATTCTATTTATTTCTTTTCCGAGAAGGTGAGATAGTACAGGTTCAAAGTTTCCCATTTTTTTATTTGTATTATATATATATATATATAGTTATATAGAAATATAAGTGTTATATGTCACCTCCCAATTCAACGGATTGAATCAAATCAATTAAGAAAAATAGAAATGAAATGTAGGACAAGGAAAAGATAAAAAATTGTTCGATACATTAGATTATGTATACATATTTATATCAAATCAATAGAAGCAATGATCCTCTACCCAAATTTCAATGAAAAGTGCTTTTAGGCGCACTTTGCACTACGTGCGCATCGTCGCTAGGAGCCTCGCCCGAGCCGTGAGCCAACTTTTTATCGAGACTAGTCGTGGTTTGAATTCGAACTTAGTTTTGACTGTTGAAATTCAACAGTTACATGAATGAGGACACTAAATATTTGATTAATTGGAAAGTTATTTCGAGATATTTTGCTCATTAATCAAATTGACTATTACTAATTCTTAATAATGAGCATCAATTTCAAAAATTAACTATGGATTAATCTATATATTATTAAGTATTATTAAGTGTTATTGCAGTAACAAAACAAACAACTATTTTAGTTTTAGTTCACTCCAAATCGTAATCTTTGTTTAGTACTAGAGATTTTTCCGAAATAGAAAGAATCTTTCATTCTAACTCTAATGAAATAACTCGATTCTTTCTATTTATTTCTTTTCTGAGAAGGTGAGATAGTACAGGTTCAAAGTTTCCCATTTTTTTATTTGTATTTTTTTTATATATTTATTATATAGTTATATAGAAATATAAGTGTTATATGTCACCTCCCAATTCAACGGATTGAATCAAATCAATTAAGAAAAATAGAAATGAAATGTAGGACAAGGAAAAGATAAAAAATCGTTCGATACATTAGATTATGTAATACATATTTGTATCAAATCAATAGAAGCAATGATCCTCTACCCAAATTTCAATGAAAAGTGCTTTTATGCGCACTTTGCACTACGTGCGCATCGTCGCTAGGAGCCTCGCCCGAGCCGTGAGCCAACTTTTTATCGAGACTAGTCGTGGTTTGAATTCGAACTTAGTTTTGACTGTTGAAATTCAACAGTTACATGAATGAGGACACTAAATATTTGATTAATTGGAAAGTTATTTCGAGATATTTTGCTCATTAATCAAATTGACTATTACTAATTCTTAATAATGAGCATCAATTTCAAAAATTAACTATGGATTAATCTATATATTATTAAGTATTATTAAGTTTTATTGCGGTAACAAAACAAACAACTATTTTAGTTTTAGTTCACTCCAAATCGTAATCTTTGTTTAGTACTAGAGATTTTTCCGAAATAGAAAGAATCTTTCATTCTAACTCTAATGAAATAACTCGATTCATTCTATTTATTTCTTTTCCGAGAAGGTGAGATAGTACAGGTTCAAAGTTTCCCATTTTTTTATTTGTATTATATATATATATATATAGTTATATAGAAATATAAGTGTTATATGTCACCTCCCAATTCAACGGATTGAATCAAATCAATTAAGAAAAATAGAAATGAAATGTAGGACAAGGAAAAGATAAAAAATTGTTCGATACATTAGATTATGTATACATATTTATATCAAATCAATAGAAGCAATGATCCTCTACCCAAATTTCAATGAAAAGTGCTTTTAGGCGCACTTTGCACTACGTGCGCATCGTCGCTAGGAGCCTCGCCCGAGCCGTGAGCCAACTTTTTATCGAGACTAGTCGTGGTTTGAATTCGAACTTAGTTTTGACTGTTGAAATTCAACAGTTACATGAATGAGGACACTAAATATTTGATTAATTGGAAAGTTATTTCGAGATATTTTGCTCATTAATCAAATTGACTATTACTAATTCTTAATAATGAGCATCAATTTCAAAAATTAACTATGGATTAATCTATATATTATTAAGTATTATTAAGTGTTATTGCAGTAACAAAACAAACAACTATTTTAGTTTTAGTTCACTCCAAATCGTAATCTTTGTTTAGTACTAGAGATTTTTCCGAAATAGAAAGAATCTTTCATTCTAACTCTAATGAAATAACTCGATTCTTTCTATTTATTTCTTTTCTGAGAAGGTGAGATAGTACAGGTTCAAAGTTTCCCATTTTTTTATTTGTATTTTTTTTATATATTTATTATATAGTTATATAGAAATATAAGTGTTATATGTCACCTCCCAATTCAACGGATTGAATCAAATCAATTAAGAAAAATAGAAATGAAATGTAGGACAAGGAAAAGATAAAAAATCGTTCGATACATTAGATTATGTAATACATATTTGTATCAAATCAATAGAAGCAATGATCCTCTACCCAAATTTCAATGAAAAGTGCTTTTATGCGCACTTTGCACTACGTGCGCATCGTCGCTAGGAGCCTCGCCCGAGCCGTGAGCCAACTTTTTATCGAGACTAGTCGTGGTTTGAATTCGAACTTAGTTTTGACTGTTGAAATTCAACAGTTACATGAATGAGGACACTAAATATTTGATTAATTGGAAAGTTATTTCGAGATATTTTGCTCATTAATCAAATTGACTATTACTAATTCTTAATAATGAGCATCAATTTCAAAAATTAACTATGGATTAATCTATATATTATTAAGTATTATTAAGTTTTATTGCGGTAACAAAACAAACAACTATTTTAGTTTTAGTTCACTCCAAATCGTAATCTTTGTTTAGTACTAGAGATTTTTCCGAAATAGAAAGAATCTTTCATTCTAACTCTAATGAAATAACTCGATTCATTCTATTTATTTCTTTTCCGAGAAGGTGAGATAGTACAGGTTCAAAGTTTCCCATTTTTTTATTTGTATTATATATATATATATATAGTTATATAGAAATATAAGTGTTATATGTCACCTCCCAATTCAACGGATTGAATCAAATCAATTAAGAAAAATAGAAATGAAATGTAGGACAAGGAAAAGATAAAAAATTGTTCGATACATTAGATTATGTATACATATTTATATCAAATCAATAGAAGCAATGATCCTCTACCCAAATTTCAATGAAAAGTGCTTTTAGGCGCACTTTGCACTACGTGCGCATCGTCGCTAGGAGCCTCGCCCGAGCCGTGAGCCAACTTTTTATCGAGACTAGTCGTGGTTTGAATTCGAACTTAGTTTTGACTGTTGAAATTCAACAGTTACATGAATGAGGACACTAAATATTTGATTAATTGGAAAGTTATTTCGAGATATTTTGCTCATTAATCAAATTGACTATTACTAATTCTTAATAATGAGCATCAATTTCAAAAATTAACTATGGATTAATCTATATATTATTAAGTATTATTAAGTGTTATTGCAGTAACAAAACAAACAACTATTTTAGTTTTAGTTCACTCCAAATCGTAATCTTTGTTTAGTACTAGAGATTTTTCCGAAATAGAAAGAATCTTTCATTCTAACTCTAATGAAATAACTCGATTCTTTCTATTTATTTCTTTTCTGAGAAGGTGAGATAGTACAGGTTCAAAGTTTCCCATTTTTTTATTTGTATTTTTTTTATATATTTATTATATAGTTATATAGAAATATAAGTGTTATATGTCACCTCCCAATTCAACGGATTGAATCAAATCAATTAAGAAAAATAGAAATGAAATGTAGGACAAGGAAAAGATAAAAAATCGTTCGATACATTAGATTATGTAATACATATTTGTATCAAATCAATAGAAGCAATGATCCTCTACCCAAATTTCAATGAAAAGTGCTTTTATGCGCACTTTGCACTACGTGCGCATCGTCGCTAGGAGCCTCGCCCGAGCCGTGAGCCAACTTTTTATCGAGACTAGTCGTGGTTTGAATTCGAACTTAGTTTTGACTGTTGAAATTCAACAGTTACATGAATGAGGACACTAAATATTTGATTAATTGGAAAGTTATTTCGAGATATTTTGCTCATTAATCAAATTGACTATTACTAATTCTTAATAATGAGCATCAATTTCAAAAATTAACTATGGATTAATCTATATATTATTAAGTATTATTAAGTTTTATTGCGGTAACAAAACAAACAACTATTTTAGTTTTAGTTCACTCCAAATCGTAATCTTTGTTTAGTACTAGAGATTTTTCCGAAATAGAAAGAATCTTTCATTCTAACTCTAATGAAATAACTCGATTCATTCTATTTATTTCTTTTCCGAGAAGGTGAGATAGTACAGGTTCAAAGTTTCCCATTTTTTTATTTGTATTATATATATATATATATATAGTTATATAGAAATATAAGTGTTATATGTCACCTCCCAATTCAACGGATTGAATCAAATCAATTAAGAAAAATAGAAATGAAATGTAGGACAAGGAAAAGATAAAAAATCGTTCGATACATTAGATTATGTATACATATTTGTATCAAATCAATAGAAGCAATGATCCTCTACCCAAATTTCAATGAAAAGTGCTATTAGGCGCACTTTGCACTACGTGCGCATCGTCGCTAGGAGCCTCGCCCGAGCCGTGAGCCAACTTTTTATCGAGACTAGTCGTGGTTTGAATTCGAACTTAGTTTTGACTGTTGAAATTCAACAGTTACATGAATGAGGACACTAAATATTTGATTAATTGGAAAGTTATTTCGAGATATTTTGCTCATTAATCAAATTGACTATTACTAATTCTTAATAATGAGCATCAATTTCAAAAATTAACTATGGATTAATCTATATATTATTAAGTATTATTAAGTTTTATTGCGGTAACAAAACAAACAACTATTTTAGTTTTAGTTCACTCCAAATCGTAATCTTTGTTTAGTACTAGAGATTTTTCCGAAATAGAAAGAATCTTTCATTCTAACTCTAATGAAATAACTCGATTCTTTCTATTTATTTCTTTTCTGAGAAGGTGAGATAGTACAGGTTCAAAGTTTCCCATTTTTTTATTTGTATTTTTTTTATATATTTATTATATAGTTATATAGAAATATAAGTGTTATATGTCACCTCCCAATTCAACGGATTGAATCAAATCAATTAAGAAAAATAGAAATGAAATGTAGGACAAGGAAAAGATAAAAAATCGTTCGATACATTAGATTATGTAATACATATTTGTATCAAATCAATAGAAGCAATGATCCTCTACCCAAATTTCAATGAAAAGTGCTTTTATGCGCACTTTGCACTACGTGCGCATCGTCGCTAGGAGCCTCGCCCGAGCCGTGAGCCAACTTTTTATCGAGACTAGTCGTGGTTTGAATTCGAACTTAGTTTTGACTGTTGAAATTCAACAGTTACATGAATGAGGACACTAAATATTTGATTAATTGGAAAGTTATTTCGAGATATTTTGCTCATTAATCAAATTGACTATTACTAATTCTTAATAATGAGCATCAATTTCAAAAATTAACTATGGATTAATCTATATATTATTAAGTATTATTAAGTTTTATTGCGGTAACAAAACAAACAACTATTTTAGTTTTAGTTCACTCCAAATCGTAATCTTTGTTTAGTACTAGAGATTTTTCCGAAATAGAAAGAATCTTTCATTCTAACTCTAATGAAATAACTCGATTCATTCTATTTATTTCTTTTCCGAGAAGGTGAGATAGTACAGGTTCAAAGTTTCCCATTTTTTTATTTGTATTATATATATATATATAGTTATATAGAAATATAAGTGTTATATGTCACCTCCCAATTCAACGGATTGAATCAAATCAATTAAGAAAAATAGAAATGAAATGTAGGACAAGGAAAAGATAAAAAATTGTTCGATACATTAGATTATGTATACATATTTATATCAAATCAATAGAAGCAATGATCCTCTACCCAAATTTCAATGAAAAGTGCTTTTAGGCGCACTTTGCACTACGTGCGCATCGTCGCTAGGAGCCTCGCCCGAGCCGTGAGCCAACTTTTTATCGAGACTAGTCGTGGTTTGAATTCGAACTTAGTTTTGACTGTTGAAATTCAACAGTTACATGAATGAGGACACTAAATATTTGATTAATTGGAAAGTTATTTCGAGATATTTTGCTCATTAATCAAATTGACTATTACTAATTCTTAATAATGAGCATCAATTTCAAAAATTAACTATGGATTAATCTATATATTATTAAGTATTATTAAGTGTTATTGCAGTAACAAAACAAACAACTATTTTAGTTTTAGTTCACTCCAAATCGTAATCTTTGTTTAGTACTAGAGATTTTTCCGAAATAGAAAGAATCTTTCATTCTAACTCTAATGAAATAACTCGATTCTTTCTATTTATTTCTTTTCTGAGAAGGTGAGATAGTACAGGTTCAAAGTTTCCCATTTTTTTATTTGTATTTTTTTTATATATTTATTATATAGTTATATAGAAATATAAGTGTTATATGTCACCTCCCAATTCAACGGATTGAATCAAATCAATTAAGAAAAATAGAAATGAAATGTAGGACAAGGAAAAGATAAAAAATCGTTCGATACATTAGATTATGTAATACATATTTGTATCAAATCAATAGAAGCAATGATCCTCTACCCAAATTTCAATGAAAAGTGCTTTTATGCGCACTTTGCACTACGTGCGCATCGTCGCTAGGAGCCTCGCCCGAGCCGTGAGCCAACTTTTTATCGAGACTAGTCGTGGTTTGAATTCGAACTTAGTTTTGACTGTTGAAATTCAACAGTTACATGAATGAGGACACTAAATATTTGATTAATTGGAAAGTTATTTCGAGATATTTTGCTCATTAATCAAATTGACTATTACTAATTCTTAATAATGAGCATCAATTTCAAAAATTAACTATGGATTAATCTATATATTATTAAGTATTATTAAGTTTTATTGCGGTAACAAAACAAACAACTATTTTAGTTTTAGTTCACTCCAAATCGTAATCTTTGTTTAGTACTAGAGATTTTTCCGAAATAGAAAGAATCTTTCATTCTAACTCTAATGAAATAACTCGATTCATTCTATTTATTTCTTTTCCGAGAAGGTGAGATAGTACAGGTTCAAAGTTTCCCATTTTTTTATTTGTATTATATATATATATATATAGTTATATAGAAATATAAGTGTTATATGTCACCTCCCAATTCAACGGATTGAATCAAATCAATTAAGAAAAATAGAAATGAAATGTAGGACAAGGAAAAGATAAAAAATTGTTCGATACATTAGATTATGTATACATATTTATATCAAATCAATAGAAGCAATGATCCTCTACCCAAATTTCAATGAAAAGTGCTTTTAGGCGCACTTTGCACTACGTGCGCATCGTCGCTAGGAGCCTCGCCCGAGCCGTGAGCCAACTTTTTATCGAGACTAGTCGTGGTTTGAATTCGAACTTAGTTTTGACTGTTGAAATTCAACAGTTACATGAATGAGGACACTAAATATTTGATTAATTGGAAAGTTATTTCGAGATATTTTGCTCATTAATCAAATTGACTATTACTAATTCTTAATAATGAGCATCAATTTCAAAAATTAACTATGGATTAATCTATATATTATTAAGTATTATTAAGTGTTATTGCAGTAACAAAACAAACAACTATTTTAGTTTTAGTTCACTCCAAATCGTAATCTTTGTTCAGTACTAGAGATTTTTCCGAAATAGAAAGAATCTTTCATTCTAACTCTAATGAAATAACTCGATTCTTTCTATTTATTTCTTTTCTGAGAAGGTGAGATAGTACAGGTTCAAAGTTTCCCATTTTTTTTATTTGTATTTTTTTTATTTTTTTATTTATTATATAGTTATATAGAAATATAAGTGTTATATGTCACCTCCCAATTCAACGGATTGAATCAAATCAATTAAGAAAAATAGAAATGAAATGTAGGACAAGGAAAAGATAAAAAATCGTTCGATACATTAGATTATGTATACATATTTGTATCAAATCAATAGAAGCAATGATCCTCTACCCAAATTTCAATGAAAAGTGCTATTAGGCGCACTTTGCACTACGTGCGCATCGTCGCTAGGAGCCTCGCCCGAGCCGTGAGCCAACTTTTTATCGAGACTAGTCGTGGTTTGAATTCGAACCTAGTTTTGACTGTTGAAATTCAACAGTTACATGAATGAGGACACTAAATATTTGATTAATTAGAGAGTTATTTCGAGATATTTTGCTCATTAATCAAATTGACTGTTACTAATTCTTAATAATGAGCATCAATTTCAAAAATTAACTATGAATTAATCTATATATTATTAAGTATTATTAAGTGTTATTGCGGTAACAAAACAAACAACTATTTTAGTTTTAGTTCACTCCAAATCGTAATCTTTGTTTAGTACTAGAGATTTTTCCGAAATAGAAAGAATCTTTCATTCTAACTCTAATGAAATAACTCGATTCTTTCTATTTATTTCTTTTCTGAGAAGGTGAGATAGTACAGGTTCAAAGTTTCCCTTTTTTTATTTGTATTTTTTATTTATTTATTTATTTTTATTTATTTATTATATAGTTATATAGAAATATAAGTGTTATATGTCACCTCCCAATTCAACGGATTGAATCAAATCAATTAAGAAAAATAGAAATGAAATTTAGGAGAAGGAAAAGATAAAAAATCGTTTGATACATTAGATTATGTATACATATTTGTATCAAATCAATAGAAACAATGATCCTCTACCCAAATTTTAATGAAAAAAGAATACTTCGAATATCATAGAATATGCTAGAAATCCCTAGACAATTTACCCCATATGATTATTGAAAAATTTCAATCAAAAAAATGAAAGTATTAGAAATTTTATTTGATTATTTATTTCATTGGAATTAGAATTATTTCAATTAAAATTCTATATTTCGTTTCATTATGTTGATTATATATAATCAACATAAACATAGTATTCTAATGAATAATAAATATAGTATTCATACTATTTAATTATAGGTATAGGATATTTACTTTACTATTACTATTAACTATTTACTATATTATAATTATTACTACAAATAATAACTATAATTTTTATAGTATAATAGTATAATTATACTAATTCTAATTATGGGATATTATTATGGGATATTGATATATATTTATAGTTATAATAGTTATAGGGATATGATATTTTAGTATTACATTTTTATAGAGGATAAAGAACCCAATACAAAGTGAGAGAGTTTTGTTTGTGTAAGAGCACCCCATGTCTACACCATATCTAAATAGAAAATAGAATCGAAATCCAAAATGTAAGTGGGATTCTATTAGATGAATCTTTAAACAAGACATGCCCCACAGCAAACAAACTCTAAACTATGTGGTTTGATTTGATCAAAATCAATTCTTCTTTCGCCTAAGATAAGAAGTTCTGGATGAATTGACAATTTCGATTTGAATCGAATAATTCAACATATTCCACATTAATAGGAGTACATTTATGTTTCTACTTCACGAATATGATATTTTCTGGGCATTTCTAATAATATCAAGCGTTATTCCTATCTTAGTACGTTGCAAAGTCGCATTGGCGCTTTTAGGCGCACTTTGCACTACGTGCGCATCGTCACTAGGAGCCTCGCCCGAGCCGTGAGCCAACTTTTTGTCGAGACTAGTCGTGGTTTGAATTCGAACCTAGTTTTGACTGTTGGAATTCAACAGTTACATGAATGAGGACACTAAATATTTGATTAATTGGAGAGTTATTTCGAGATATTTTGCTCATTAATCAAATTGACTGTTACTAATTCTTAATAATGAGCATCAATTTCAATAATTAACTATGGATTAATCTATATATTTACAACCTCGAAATCTTTGTGTAACAATCTGAAATTTCTCTCATCCTACTCATCTTTCTCTGCTTGCTGCAACATCTCAAGAGTGCTTGATCAATCCTAGAGGTGTATTGCTACGGGGCAATAGAGACCTTAAGGACAGGGATAATCCGTCAACCTCTTGATCTTCTCCGATTCCACATTCTTGTACTAAAAATCTTAAGGTCTCTATTGAAATGGATTCGGAGTCGTTCAAGATCATGAACTAGGATTTCGTCAAGCTCGATCGCTTTGACGGCAACAACTTCAGTCGCTGGCAAGACAAGATGAAGTTCCTTCTGATGGTGCTCAAGATCGCCTACGTCCTGGACCCGAACCTTCAACCTGTTCCTGAAGATTCGAAGCCAGTTGAAGGACAAGATCCAGATCAAGCAACGATCAACTCTCTGAACGAGCAGAGAAAGAAGAGGACTGAAGATGAGGAGCTTGCGTGCGAACACATCCTCAACACTCTCTCGGATCGGTTGTACAACCTCTACACCAATGTTCGGTCAGCAAGAGAGCTATGGGAAGCTTTGGAGTTTAAATACAAAGCCGAGGAGGAAGGTACAAATAAGTATCTTATTTCAAAGTATCTTGACTTTAAAATGGTTGACAATAAACCTATTCTTGAGCAAGTGCATGAGCTCTAGGTTATTGTCAACAAACTGAGGGTCCTAAAGATCGCCTTGCCTAAAACCTTCCAAGTTGGAGCTATAATTGCTAAGCTGCCCCCAACCTGGAAGGATTATTCTAAGAGATTGATGCACAAAAATGAGGACTTTTCCTTGGAACAAATTTAGAAGCATCTACGTATCGAGGAAGAAGCCCGAAAATGTGATGCTAAGAATTTGAACCAAGGACAGTCGAGCGTCAACTGTGTGGAGGCCAAGGAAAAAGGATCAAGGCAGTTCAAGAAGAAAATTATACAGTTCAAGAAACCTGGACAGAAATCAAAACCCGATCTTAACAAAAGAAAAGACAAATGTAACGTTTGTGGAGAAACAAGACATTATGCCAGGGAATGTCAACATCGCAAGAGTGGATCTGGATATGCTAACAGGGTTGAGGAGAACCTTGTAGTAATAGTTTCAGATCTTACTCTTGATGTAGTCATGATCTCTGAAATAAACATGGCTAGTGAGCCATCTGGATGGTGGTTGGATTCCGGGGCCACCGTTCACATTTGTAACAACTGAGAACTTCAAAACTTTTACTGAAGTTGTTCGACAAGAAGTACAAATGGGTAACAATTCCCGTGCCAGTGTTGGAGGCAAAGGAACTGTAGAGATCAACTTCACATCTGGGAAGAAACTTACATTAGTTAATGTTTTGTTTGTTTCGGAAATTAGAAAGAGTCTAATTTCCGTTTGTCTTTTGGATAGGAAAGGTTTTAAAATTTCTGTTGAGTCTAGCAAAGTAATTCTTATTAAGAACGGAGTCTTTGTTGGAAAGAGTTATGAATATAATGACATGTACAAGTTATCTATCAATAATATAAGCAATGTTTATGTTTATTCTTGCTCTTCAATTTCTTTATGGCATAGTCAATTAGGACATGTGAATGCTAAGAACTTGAATGTTATACATGCAATAAGACTTATAAATATTGATAGCAATAAATTTGAAAAATGTAAAATTTGTGTTAGATCAAAAATTATGAGAAAATCTTTTCCAATGGTATAAAGAGAATCACAATTATTAGATTTAATACATACTGATTTATGTGAATTAAATGGAATGTTGACTAGGGGTGGAAAGCGATATTTTATTACATTTATTGATGATGCTAGTAGATATTCATATATTTACTTGTTGAGAACAAAAGATGAAGCTCTTGATTTATTTAAGAAATATAAGTCAGAGGTAGAAAATCAACTTAAGAAGAAGATTAAAATTCTGCGTTCTGATAGAGGCATGGAATTTTGCTCAAATGAATTTGATACCTTTTGTGAAGAAAATGGTATCATTCATCAAACTAGTGCTGCTTATACTCCACAACAAAATGGTATGACAGAAAGAAAAAATCGCACATTCCATGACATGATAAATTGCATGCTAAACCATACTAGCTTACCCTCTAATTTATGGGGAGATGCCCTTTTGACTGCCTGTCATATACAGAATAGGATTCCTAGTTCAGTGGTGAAAATTAGTCCATACGAAATATGGAAAGGCAGAAAGACTAACATAAATTATTTCAAAGTGTGGAGGTGTATTGCCTATTTTAGAGTTCCAAATCCTAAAAGGACTAAGTTAGGTGATAAAGCTATTAAGAGTGTATTTGTAGGATATGCTATTAATAGTAAGGCCTATAGACATCTAAACTTAGAGTCAAACTTAATAACTGAGTCTAGGGGTGTGGAATTCTTCGAGAATAAATTTTCAAAAGATGTTGAAAATGAATGAACTCCCACACTTGACAAAACTAGAGGTCCTACAAGGTCTATGGTTGAGATTGGGGAACCTAACGTTCCAGAATAACCTATAGAACCTAGAAGAAATACTAGGGTAAGAATAGAGAAGAACTTAGATAAAGACTTCATCTCTTCTCAATCTATATTATTTTTAGTAGAATATGACCAAAATAACGAAGTGACAAATGAGATACCCTACATATACAGTCTTAAGACTGATCCTACATCATTTAAAGAAGCTATGGCTTTTAGGGATGCTGCCTTTTGGAAGGAATTAGTTGTTAATGATGAAATGGATTCAATCTTAGGAAACAATACTTGGGTACTAACAGATTTGCCAAGTGGCTCTAAATCCATAGGGTGCAAATAGGTGTTTAGGAGAAAATATAATACCAATGGTACTATTTCTGCCTTTAAAGCTAGATTAGTAGCTAAAGGATTTAGACAAATAGAATTAGGGGTTGACTATTTTGACACTTATGCACCGGTAGCTAGGGTTACTTCCATTAGGATCCTCTTTGCCACAGCTTCTCTTTATGATCTATTTGTTCATCAAATGGATGTAAAGGCAACATTCTTGAATGGCAATTTGAATGAGGAAGTGTATATGAAACAACCCGAATGGTTCATTGCTCCCGGTAACGAGGCTAAAGTGTGTAAGTTGGTCAAATCACTTTATGGTCTAAAACAGACACCAAAATAGTGGCACGAGAGGTTAGATACTGTTATATTAAACTTTGGGTTTAAATATAACAATGCAAACATGTGTCTATATTTTAAAATCACTTCGGACTATATAGTGATAGTCTGTTTGTATGTCGATGATATGCTGATCATTAGTACAAAAATGGTTGGAATAAATGAGACTAAAAAGTATTTATCCTCTGTTTTTAAGATGAAAGACTTAGGTGAAGTAGATACGTACTATTTTAGGTATCGATCAAAGTAAGAAAATATAATGGGGGTTTTGTACTAACTCAATCACATTATATTGAGAAAGTAATTTCTAAATTTAGTCACCTCGAGATCAAGGAGGTGAACACTCCTTTTGACTGCGGTTTGAAACTATAAGAAAATACTAGTAGAGCTATTGCACAGCCAGAGTACGCAAATGCTATTGGTAGCCTTATGTACGCTATGCACTGCACTAGGCCAGATATTTCTTTTGCAATTTCTAAACTCAGTAGATACACAAGCAAACCAAACGTTGATCATTGGAAATCTATTAGTAGAGTACTTGGGTACCTTAAGAGGACTAGTAGCTTGAGTTTGTTTTATGCTAAGTTCCCTAGTGTGTTGGAAGGGTACTCTAATGCGAGCTAGATAAATAGTGTGGGAGATAATAAATCCACAAGTAGGTGGATTTTACTCTTGCCGGTGGGGTTGTTTCTTGGGCAAGCAAGAAACAGACGTGTATCTCTCATTCCACTATGAAATCCGAATTCATAGCTCTAGCTCAAGCTGGACAAGAGGTTGAGTGGATAAGAAATATGTTATTGGATATAAATCTTTGGCCAAGTCCAATGCCTTCCATTTTACTATATTTTAATAGTGAAGCCACACTATCAAAAGCGTTTAGCGTTACCTACAATGGTAAGTCTAGACATATTGGTCTAAGACATGAGTTTGTGAGATAATTAATACATAATGGTATTATCACAATTATCTATGTAAAGTCAAGTAAAAACTTGGCAGATCCGCTTACTAAACCTCTGAAGAGAGACTTAATAAGCTTGACTACACGAGATATGAGACTTAAACCACTGAGTCAGGGGTGATGGATACCCAATCTATTCTCTAGGTTACCCCTAGTTTATAGGTTTAATGGGAAAAAATGAGTCCCGGTTGCTGGCTGTATCACTATTTTATGGTTTCATATGTAGTATTATGATAGTAGTGACTGTTGCATGACTGAGGATGAGTTATGCTCTTAACAAAGTGCTGCACTTATAGCAACAGAAGTGCTAGAGAAACACTTTGCCTATATGAACTAGAATTGGTGCCGCTTCTTATAGAGAGTTGTGGTTTATTCTCTTAGAGGTTCATGAAACAGGATATTGCGCATATGATTGCTTAACTTAGAGAGTGAATTATTTGTGCGTGACAATTCCGATTGTGCCATAAAGGAGTAGAGGTTTAATCTACGGACACCGTTAACTCCGACACAGCTTTGAAATGTTTACACTAAGGGAAGGTTTATTGATTTGTCACACCTTCTTCTATGCAAATAATTTTTGGAGATGATTTATTTGGTCAAATGTAGTTTTCCAAACAAGTGGGGGATTGTTGAAATGCACATAATTGAAGTTTATTTTAATCAATTTTAATTTATTTATTCAATTATTGATGTAATTTAAGAGAATTGAAAGGTGCAATAGATAGTCTAATATGAGATGTTTAATGAGAAAATTATATAGTTCAAGTAGGAATTATATAATCAAGTTTTATATGCCCAAGAATGAGTATATGAAGAGATGCATTCATATTATTTGTGAAAACTAGACTTTAGTCCCACGTGAGAAGATATGCTAATTTTATATTAGTCTATAAGCATTAGTATGTATGCTTAGTTACTTGCGTGGACAAAGTGGAAGATTAAGAGGTGACATTAGTGCGGTGGACCATGATAAGAAGAAGTCGGTGGCCAACATCACGGCTAGTGTAGTCATTGGATCGTTTGCCTCGATGGCAATTTTTGTTGGCTTGATTTGGTTCTTGCATGGTGATAGATGATGACGCTATGGATAACCAATTCAAGAGGGAGAGAGGACCGAAGAGGTTGCCCTACGAAGAGTTGCTATTGGGATGCGAAGCTTCTTGGAGGACAGAAAGATAGGTGAAGGTGGATTCGGGTCGGTATATGCATAACTGAACGAGGTTGATGTCGTCATTAAAAGGGTCTCCAAGGACTGAAAACAGTAGAAGGGGAGGAAGGAGTACATCTCTGAGGTCACCATCATCAGCCGACTGCGACATCGCAACCTGGTGTAGCTCCATGGTTGGTGCCACAACCGCGGTGAGTTCTTGCTGGTCTACGAGTTCATGCCCAACAACAGCCTCGCCTCGCACCTCTACAGCCCGAAAAAGTGCTTGCAGTGGCCGGCGCGACAAAAGGCCGCACTTGGCTTGGCGTCGGCACTCTTCTACTCCATCAAGAGTGCGAACCCAGCATCATGCACCGTGACGTCAAGCTAAGCAACGTCATGCTCGACTCCGCCTTCAACGCCGGGCTTGGCAACTTCAACTTCATGTGGCTTCTTGACGAAGGCCGTGGCTTGGAGACGATGATTTTGGCCAACACTGTGCCGTACATGGCCCCCGAATACTACCACTTTGGGAAGGCCAACAAAGAATTCAATGTCTACAACTTCAGGAATATCATAGAGTGCTTGATGGTGGTGGGATTATGGTGCGCTCATTCCGACTCCACACCGAGGCCGTCAATATAGTAGGGCATCAACGTACTCAACTTTGAGAAGCCATTGGCGAAGCTTCCTCTACGGCAGACACGACCAATTTACCACCACCAATATAAAGTATAAGATATTTTTAGATAGTTATCCTTATATTTATTATCTCATTTGATAAAATATAGAATTAGGTTACAAATTTCAAGTAAAAAAAAAAGATTTTAATTATCCTTGAGATGAGAATTTAATTTACTATTATGTTCTAAAAAAAATTAGAACGAAAATGAAATACTCCTATTACTATATTTAAGATAAATTATACTTTCATCTTTTTTATTTTACCCTTATTATACTTTTACCTTTTAAAAAAAAATAAACTTTACCTTTCTCGAATATGAGTTAACAATCTCCTTAACTACCTTAATAATAAACTCTCCATGTAATCGTAAAGTGATTATGTGGATAATCATATTTAGAAATATATATTTGACAATAAAAATATAAAAGTAACAAAAATAATTAAAGCTTCATAAATACTATTTTTTAAAAGCAATAATATGTTTTGTAAAAAACAATTAATATGTCACCATTAAAAAATATTTTATTAAATCTATAAAATAATTCATTTCATCAACGTACCGATAATCTATTATTAAAATAATCAAAGATGATTGATAATTCATGGCTGAGGGGCTAAGAGTGTAGTTTTCAAAAATGGAAAAAGTGAAAGTGTAATGAAAGTAGAGTAAAAATAATGAGAACATAATTTTTTATTAAGAAATTTGGCAAAATCATAAATACTTTATGATTTATTACTACTAAAAATTTAGCCTATGACAGTCTTTTCGCAACCACAAAAACCGCGGTCACGGATGTGACGATTGGGCATTGCACAATCACCAAATTTGCGACGGCTTTGCGCCGACTGAAATGTCGGCCATCGCAAAAATAATTAAATAGCGACAACACGACGATAGATACATGATTGATGTTTGTGACGACTGGCAGCCATCGCAAAATCATCATAAAATCTCTCTCTGTGTGTGTGTGTAATACCCGTTAAAAATTTAATAATATTTTTGCATGTATTGATTTCAGCGGGTTGAACGTGACGCGCAACGTCGCGTGCGTAATTGAGCGGTAGCGCATAACTTGAGGTGAGACCCTTATTCTTTGGAATTTTTCTTAAATATGAGTTTATTGATATGCTAAATTTAAGTATTTTGGGATTAAAGTAGGTTCCGGGTGGAGTCCGACGGTCCAACCGGAACTTGATTCAGACTAGAAACGAGCAAGATAGAGCTAGTTAAACTAAATCACTTAAGGGGGAGGGTAATCCAGTAATTTGGCATGAATTAAATAAAATATAAAAAGAAATCACCTGGGACCGTATGGCTACAGTAGCCGAATGGAACCCAAGGGGATAGAGAGAGGAGGGGCGGCGTCCAAACAAGGGAGGAGAGGGATTTTACCGACCAGAGTTCACGAGTTTGTCAGAATCGAGTACTGTGAGGCCCTCAAGACTCTTCTTCCTCTCCGATATTCTTTTCCAGTGAGTGGATTTCCCCTAAAAATTCCTAGAAAGCATGAATAAGGGCTGTCGTGTGTTATTCTTGAAATTGGGATGGTAATCATGTATTTTCTTGCAAGTTTTAAAGCTCTCCATGTTGTAGGCATAGATTGCGGAGTGTAGGGCGCCCTTTGGGGTTTGGGAGGGTGCGGCTAGGGGTGGTAATTTTATCCGCATCCGCTAACTAAAAACCGCATCCGCACCGTATCCGATCCATATCCGCAAGTAAAAATGGATATGGATACGGATACGGATACGGATACAGAAAACTTATATCCGTGCGGATATGGTGCAGATACGAATGTGACTGTGAATTCGCACCGTATCCGCACTGCCTATCCGCGTCTTTGAATTATTATTTTTCCCATATAAGTTATTAATATATATATATATATATAAGAGCTCTATGTGTCAAGATGAATTTTGAAGTATATTATATATTTATTTTGGATCAATGAATTGGTAATTTATTAATTTTTTAATTAAATATATTATTTTAATATATTATTATTAAATACGGTGCAGATATGGATGCGGTGCGGATATCCGTATTTGAGGCGGTGCAGATATGGATATCCATATTCACATCCGTAGTGGATACGATGCGGATACGAATGGACGGATATGGGGTGCGGTGCGGATACGAATAATCCAGTATCCGCACCGTATCCGATCCGTTGCCAGCCCTAGGTGCGGCAGCCCTAGGGCATGCCCCCAAACCCTAGGGAGGGTCAGCCCTAGTAGGGGAACCCTATTTTAGTGTTTGATAATTATTTCTTGATTTACTTAGGATTAATTCTAAAAATATGTGTTATATCATGGTTGAGTTTCATTATGTTATAGCCTAGTGTAGTCGAGTTACCTTAGAGTGTAGGGTACCCTTAAAGGGTGAAGAGATAAGTTTTTGTTTTATATTATGTTGCCATGATTCTTGGAAAGTTGTAGGGATTCAACCATGTAAATTGTAGGAAAGTTTTTGTTTTACCATTTCAGTTTTGGTCAATTCAAAACATATAACATTAGCAAAGTGGGGTGATGAGTGATGTCCATGCAAGAATCAGATAACCAATATAGATGGTTGATAATTAAATGGGCAACTACAATTTACTTATGCGTGATTTAGGTTGCTTTTACATTGTCTGTGTTGTGTTATAAAAGTATAAATATAGAGATTGAGGGGTCGTTTGGTTAGCGAAATCGAGCCCGTTTTCGTTGTTTTAGTTTCGTCGAAACCAAGCCAATTTACAAAATCGCGTTTGGTTCTTGGTTTTCGTGAAACCAAATCAAAATCGAGCGAAAACCCGGTTTATGTGAAACCAACTTTTTTTAAGGAAAGTGAAAATAGGCTTGACCTATTTTCGTCGGTTTCAAGTCACACGGTTTCAAAAAAATGAAACTGTGGTGGCAAACTTGTAATAAAATAGAAATCTGGTTTTCAACACAAAACATGATTTCTGCGAAGAGGCGACTGCTTTCTCCAAGTCTTCCGTGAGCGAGGCGACAAGTGCGGTGACTCTATCGGCGAGACTTCTCCAAGGCTTCTACATGTGACTTTCTTCTCTTCTTCCCTTCTCATTCTTCTTCTTGGTCAGATCTGGCCTGACCTCTCTTCTTCTTCTTCTCGGCCAGATCTGGCCCGACCCCTTCTTCTCTCGGCCAAATCTGGTCCGACCTTCTTTTCTTCTTCTTCTTGGCCAGATCTGGCTTTAGGGTTTATGTTTCATACACTTCTTCTTCTTCTTCTCCTCGGCCAGATCTGGCTTTAGGTTTATGTTTCTTGCACTTCTTCTTCTCAAGCCCCTCTTCTTCTTCTCCTCGGCCAGATCTGGCCCTAGTACCAGTAGAGCTTGTAAGAGATGGATAGGCATGATAATCCTTGTTATGTTGAATCTGGTTTGCCTTGATAGTGGAAAGATTCTAAGTACACTACAATCTTCATTCTTGCAAACTTAGTGGTTGCTAGCACCAGTGAAGATAAGAGGATCTCCTTATGGCATAAGCATTGGAGAGATTGTATTGTTTGGTTAATTCTTCCAAATTAGTATTTCTTCAAGGATGAATAATCAATGCTCAGGGTTATTTTCTTAATTTTTTTGGTTGTAAATATCTTATACAATGACCATGGTTATTTTTTTACTTTTTTTCTGTAATTATCCATACAATGCTCATATTTTGGCTGTAATTATTTTGAACTCTGCACTCCATCTTGTTTCCTGGAAGGAACAAGCTCAGTCTCGGTGCTCCTCTTCTAAATCTAGTTAAGTTTCAGTCTTCGCATGTCATTTGAATAGCAATGTAATCAGAACAAGTAATTGGTCATGTCTTGGCCATACACAATAGGTGTGTGCATGGGTACTGGGTAGATTCGGAACCGATTGAAATTAATACCATTGGGTAGATTCCGGGTAGATCCGAATTAAATTCGGGTAGGGTCCGGGATAAAAATTTAGGAACTGATTAAAATTGATTCCAACACATTGGGTACCCAGAACCGAAATCGGAATCGGTACCCGAAATCTTACTCTGGAATATGTTCTTTTATAGGTTCCAACATGGTACCCCGTTAGAACCTGTACATTTACAAGTTCCAGAATAGGTTCCAATAGGGTACCCTGTTGGAATTTGTTCATTTATAGGTTCCAACAAGGTACTCGGAACTTGTACCCTAGAACTTGTATATGAACAGGTTCCAACAGGGTACCCAAAATCGGAACCTGTGGTTCCGGGTAGGGTCCGGTTCCAGGTTCCAATAGGGTAGGGTCCGATTTCAAAACTTAGGAACCGGTCCTTTACATGGTAGAATTCGAGTATCACGAAAAATACAGAGTACCCAAGCCCGCTCACCCCTAATACACAAAGCATTTTGTTATCACTGTTCCTATTGTCTTCTACAGAATTAAAAACCTTTCTTTGACATCCATCCTGTTCAACTCATTGGATGAATAAAATATTTATTCCCTATAAATAATCAGGGATCCTCTTCGATGCAAGTGTTAAACATTGTAAGGTCCACCAGTCCACAACAGCTGAGTTACTGAAAAATATTCCTTTGTTCTTTGATACACTCTATTCTTTTTTAATTAACACAAATCAATTGTATTCATGAAAAAAAGAAAAAAGAAAATCATGTTAAGTTATAATTTTAGATATCTTTTTACCATCTAGTGCAAAA
Source organism: Canna indica (assembly GCA_034359265.1). Classification (NCBI taxonomy): domain Eukaryota; kingdom Viridiplantae; phylum Streptophyta; class Magnoliopsida; order Zingiberales; family Cannaceae; genus Canna; species Canna indica. Next base: position 21,986,348 of record CP136895.1, on the reverse strand, counting down.
ATAGTTCCCTTGGACCAAGTACTAGTCAGACCTCAACTGAAATAATTGTTCTTCTGTCACGCCCCAACTCAGGGTCACGTGATCAGCCAGGGTATATGTGCCTATACCCCGAAGCCTAACCCATGCACATGCCAAAACAAATAATGTAGCGGAAAGAAAAATAACAAGTTTTATTTTAAAGGAAAAGTGAATCAATACCGAGTTTAGATTAATAGCTCAGAAGTAATAAAAAATGCGGAAATACGATTATGTTCAACAGTTCAAAAATTCAGTCAAATAAAACCTGAAATAAATAACATAAATGCCCTCAGGCTAGAACTCCAAATCAAGCTAATACAAGTGCATGACAACTACCAAAAAGACTCGACTACAACCCTAACTAGGACTGCTATGAGATCCAGCGTCTCCTCTGCCCTCCAGCGACGCCAAGTGCATCCAACCCACCTCACCGGCCAGGCTCTGCAAAACAGAAATCACACGACAATGGATGAGTTCAAAGAACTCAGCTAGCGGTTTTAACAACCCTCACAAATAAACACAGAGATAACATAAATAAATTCTCTCTCTAAAAAGGTCACGTCATAAAAGCGTGACTAGCTACCAGGCCCACAGGCCACCTATGCCCATGGCATCTAGTTCTCAAAGAGGTGCATCAGGCCGAAGCCCTACCATGCCCAAAGGCAACATCACCCACAAAATGTGCATTGGGTCGATGCCCTACCATGCCTAGAGGCAACATCACTGTCAAGAGGTGCATCGGGTCGAATCCCTACCATGTCTAGAGGCAACTGCACACACTAAGATAATCGGGAAAAGCCCTCCGAACCTATCCTGCAAGTTAGGATTTGGTGTCCAACCACCCGGGCGTAGCCCGTAACTCGGCTCCTAAATGAGCCGCTCCGCCATTGCCAAGGATAAGGTGCATCAAAACCTAAGTCAAGATTCTCCTACGGTGTCCTAAGGGTGTCCTCATTATGCAGCGTCTCAACACTCCAAACCCGACCCCTACCCCTTAGACCCGTAACGTCATGAACCTGTGTGGTTTTATTTCATGAATACCTTGTAAGTTGGTTCATAGTTCATAACAGATTATGCTCACTCTTAGACCCAATTTTAATTATAGAATTAAAATTTAGATAATCTCAATTAGGGTTTTGTTTTAGAGTTTTGTTTTAGGGTTTTGTTTTGCCCAGAAGTGCTGTGTATACCCCGAATCTACTCTTCAACGTGTGTCCTATGTTTCCAAACTATATTTTCTGGTCGAAACAATAGGTTACACGAGTATGTTCAGATATCTAAGCACATAATAACAGAGAAATCAAAAATTAGTCCAGATTCAACAAACAACATATAAATTTCAGAAAGCTGAAATTTTCAGCACATCATGAAATAAAATCCAAATTTTGCAGAATTAAATTTCCAAATTTCCAACATCACAGATTCAAGTCATTATGCCAATCATGCATACAATCTCATAGTTTTTACTAAATAAAAACTAGCATATATAACAAGAATTCCTTAATCAAGAATCAAGAAAATTAATTATTCTATAGTATCAAGAACATCCAAAACTACAAGATGAGATTGCATCCAAGACTCAAAAGATTAAATCAAGATTCACAAGACTAAAAATCACATATATTCCATTAAATATGTGCCTCATGTTATGAGATCAAAATTTCAAGTCTAAGCATGGCATGGAAACCAAGAAAATCTCAAGAACACAAAATAACATCATCAAGATCAAGAATCTTCAAGGAGGCTTCAAGAAAATTTGAAGAAAACTCGAATAGGAGGGATAAAACCACTCACATGAAAAGGAAAAATAATTCGAGAAGGATTTCCAATCGATGGCCTTCGGTTCCGGCTCCAAACCCCGGTGGCTCGACCCAAAGAAAGGAGAAGATGAGGCGGCGGCTCACTCCAAGCCGTCGGCGTGGAGAGAGAGAGAGAGACAGAAAAGAGGGCGGTTCGGCTGCTCCTCTTGGCTTGGCTCCAAGGGGAGGAAGGGAGAGGGAAGGAGAAGGAGAGGTTCTAGCGGCTCGGCTCTAGGTGACGGTGGCTCCAAGGGAAGAAGAGGAAGGGGCGGCTGGCGGCTTGGGCTGTTGGCTTGCTCCTCCTCTTACAATTGTGTGGCTCAAAAAATTGGAGCCACAACCTAGGGGAGGGAGTTTTATAATTCCTCCTCAACCCTTATCCTTCTAACTTAAGCCCAACCCGCATCCAGTTAAGCCAAGACCAACCCGCTAACCCGATAAACTTAATTAAATTAATTTAGGCTTGATTAAACACACAATTAAATCATAAGCATCTAATTAAATGCACCCACATAGGCATAATTCATAATTATCCAAACACCACAATAATTAAAAATAATTCCAACCACTCAAACATAATTTTATAAATTCATAAATTTATATTCTACTTACCCGAGCTCGCAAGCTCGCTCTGGACCATGAGTCGACTTGGCTCGACCACGAACTAATCTGCTAGGCGGGCAAACACACGCAATAGAAAAATAACAATAAATTAAATATTTAGGATATTACATCTTCCCTCTCACTGTCCTCCCTCCGTTTTCTTGAATGTCATACTACCAAGAAAAATATTTATGAGATCTTTGGATGTTAGCAACTTACATTTGTTATCAATTTTTTTCCTTTTTCTCATTGTAGTAGCAATTATGCATTGCAAAGTTATTGATCATTTGAAATATCTTATAAGATTGGGCAATTTTGGTTTCCAATAAGAAATCCTCGATTAAGGGGATCTAAGTTTGTTTTCAGTCAAGTATTTGCTCTCTTATCAACTATATGTAGTTATTGTGTAATCAACATCTTGGTTAGTTCTCCCAAATTAGTATTTGTTCAAGGATGAATAATCAATGCTCAGTGTTATTTTCTTACTTTTTTTTGCTGTAATTATTTTTTACAAGCCTCTTGCCATGGTTATTTTCTTACTTTTTTTTTGCTGTAATTATCCATATAATGCTCATATTTTCTTACTTCTTTTGGCTGTAATTATTTTGATAAAGTTGCCATTTGTCTTATGATAATTATTTTTCTGTACTTGGCATGATTTTCAGTGGATCTTTGTTTAAGATATGGCTGATCATCGAAAACCTCGAGAAGAGATTGAAACTTCGCCCACTAAAATCACTGAAGAATTTTTACTCATTTTGCAAGGATATTTTGCGGCACATGGTACCACAAACTTTAAGCCCTCCATTTGGGAAGAAATTAGTGAAAAATTATATGAGTAGTGTGAAATTAATTTGGGGGCGGGGGGGGGGGGAGTGTAGACAGAAGAAAATTCGTATTCATCGATTGTATCAAAATTTCAAGGAATTAATTAACCATATTGGCGTCACGTGGAATCCAAATACCAACAAATTCGAGGCCGATGAAACATTGTGGAATAGTGTTTCAATATGAGTTCATTTATATTGAATTGGTTTAATACATTTTCTTTACATACACAGAAATTAGGGATAACGTACAAAATGTGGAAAAATGGCCCACCTGAACATTACCACTTGATGGATATGATATTTGAAAATCAATATGCTAATGGTATGTTAGCAAGATGGAAGCCATATTGCAACGTGTGTTCCCACCGCAAAATAAACAATATATCATGGTTGAAAGGGAACAAACACTCAAATTATAATGGATGTCTGTGCCCATAACATGATGTTTACGTATGTGAAAACTGGTTGGGAGGGAACTGCTAATGACTCTAGTATATTTTGAGTGTTTGTTCCTGGACTATGTTTGAAATATAAATACACATGAAATTAACTTATTTTTTACTTATGACGCACTCATGATGCATGCACATCAAGCGCATGAACACATGTTCAAATAGAAAGGATAATTGATATAACATTGTTAAATTGAAATGTGTAATAGATGATGCAAAAAGTTTATATATATATAGCTAAAATTAAAGTATAAACTATGTATAATATGAATAATAATGTAGTAATTTTAATATTTGCTGGATCAAAAATTGCAAAGACAAAATAAAAACTTGACATCTAAAGGATACTAAATTAAATTGGTGAGATATAAAAAAAATATTTTCCAATTATTTTTAAAATACTCAGAGTATGTGTTGTAATTTGTAGGTAAGATAATGGTAGCCTCATATTTTAAAATTGGATTAAAAAGAAAAGAAAAGAAAAGAAATGATTCGGTAACTCATCACTAGATGACCCAATTAGACATATATTGTTTGCATGATGGAATATGTTTTGCACATAATATATATATATATTAATTATTACCCAGCAATTCATGGGAACCATATTCTAATTTTTGAAGATGAATTGTCGGCAGAAAGAAAGACATGCTAATATCTCAAAAGCCAAATCTCTTCATTCTACTTTAAGAAAAAGGAAAAAGAAAAGAAAGAAAGAAGAACAAAAGAGAAATTCAGGTCCCTGAGATGGAACAATTTCATAGAACAAGCAGTATATTAGAGGCTCGAATATCAGCTGGAGGCAACGATCCACATAAATTTCTTAGAACTCTTATCTTTGTTTTTGAAATGATGTGCATTTTACAATGTCTTCTATTGCAAATGATGCGTTTCTTTTAATTGTGAACTATTGAATTTTCTTGTCGTCTGCTCTAGAGCATTTGTCAGAGAACAACTATTGTTTTGAATATGCAGAAAGAAGGCTAAAAAATGATGCTCGGTTCTTTTCTCTTTCCTCATTTAGACATGAGATTGATTGTGCAGGTACGAATATCTTGTCTACATTTTTTTTAATTAGAATGTGAATATTATTTATCTTAGAAAGAAAGAGAGCTTATACGGATATATATATATACATATATATATATATATATATATATTGTTCTCTGAGTACTAAGGATATATAAACAAGTATTACATATCACAAGAGTCAGTAGTGGAAACAAATACAAATTAATTCATCAAGGGTCCATTTGGTTCGCAAACTGCCCGTCACAGGACACCAAATAGGGACAAAGATAGAACACCAGGTGTCCTAGGACAGCAGTTATACCATGTTTGTTTCGTCAAAACTGGACACGATATCCAGTCCTAACCTGTGTTTGTTTCGTTATAACACAGTACTCTACCAGTCAAAATGATAAAAATACCCTTTTATATTTTAAATGCATAAATTAAATTTTATATTTCTTAATGCATATAAAAGTTACGAGAAAGAACTCCATGCACCATTACGTGGATAACATGATTGATACTTATCATGAATTTTCTTCAAAGAAGTACCCTTAACCCATAGTCTAAACAATAAAATTAAAAAATCATAACATTGCAAATTTTATACTAAACAATAAAAGTAAAAAATCATAACATTACAAAATTTAAGCAGTGTACATTTAATTGAAGACTAGCCCACTAAAATGATGACAAAAAAGAAAAAAAAATTGGAGAGTAGTCATATATAACAACAAACAAATAATTGGAAGAAATTTTTTTACAATGTACTTTGGTTTAGCCATGTCTTATACATCAATAGCTATGGCACACAATGTATCAATTTGCAATTTTGATTTATCAGCCTAACATTGATAACTTTGATTTATCAGCCAACTCAATTCACTCTTTTCTCAGTGTCATTCGTGATCTGCGCAGATATGTCTCTCACGGCTCCAGGTCCATGGTGGATGAACACAGAAGAGGACTTCGAGGAGACTCCGATCTCCTTCATGGTATCAAAGTAAGCAGTAGTCAAAATTATATCAAGTTGTTAGATGTTTTGTTTGCAATGCGAGGACTATTCCATCAAGAATAGGCAATAACTATATCTTGTATAAATACAATCTACTGATAAGGATCGAATTTGCAAACAATAGACTTGTAGTCTGAGCAAAACTGAAAACTTTGAAGAACAGGGCATCTGATAATTTCATAGCAAAGAGAACATATTGCTTGACCAAGTATAGTGGCTTTAACTTAGGATAATCTAAACAAGCAATTTACTGAACCAACCTATTAACTCTGCTTATGGTGAGAGAATAGACACCACAATGAGTAGGGCAGAACTTCCTATCACCATGCTCACTCAAAGTTATATGTGCGCTTACTGACCCTCTTGTAAAATTTGTCAATTGTGTCTCAAAAAAATGCAGGAAATTAGGACAACCATCCACCATATTTTTATTGAGTTCATCTCCCACAAGTTCCTTTGGGGCGACTACCACTAAAGACTCTAGAGAACTAGCCTTCTCCAATAAAAAATTCACCAACCACATCTCATTGATGTGACCCTTGAAGTTATTGATCTTGATTGTCTTAAGGCACTCAAAATCAACCTCCGGAGGCTCCCCTTCTAATACCGCCAAAAATTCTTCAAGAAAGGATCACGGATGTTGGTTGGGAGCTGTAAGAATAGATAACAAAGATTTATGAATCATAAAAAAACAAGTACAGCTCTATATTACAATTTTATTTTGATTGATCAACCAACCTCTATGAACAGTTTCTCCAATCTAGGGTATTCGCATAGTTTGAAGAAGCTATAAATGTCCATTAGGTTGTCATCGGTCATCATACCCATTACGAGTTGCAGTTCTCTCAATTTTCGAAAGTTCCTGAATTCCCCAATTGCTTTGGCACCTTCAACAACAATGTACTAGGGGAAAAAATAGGGGCAAAGATTTCAATTTTACTATAAAAAATCAGACAAGAAATATGAAAAAAATCAGACAACAATGTACAATCAATAAATTTCAGAATAGAATCTGGGCGAATATGTGGAGAAGAAGAAGAGAGAAAGAGAAGGATGCTCACTGGAGGGAATAGTCGCAATAGTGGAGGAGATCGAATTGTGCAATCTTTGAATGAAGCCCGAATCACATGATAGATACCTGGAGAAATCACACAATAGGAAAAATTAGAGAGAAAGAGGGAGGACGGAGGAGAAGCAACAGAGAGAGAGGGAGGAAGGAGGAGAAGCAATGGAGATGAAGGAAGGAGGAGAAGCAGCGGAGAGGAGAAGTACCCGGAGAAATCATACGATAGGAAAAATCAGATAGAGAGAGGGAGGAAGGAGGAGAAGCGACGGAGAGAGAGGGAGGAAGGAGGATAAGTAACAGGGAGGAAGGAAGGAGGAGAAGCAGCCGAGAGGAGAGGTACCTGTAGGGGTGAGCAAACTTCACCGATTCACCGAAACCGAACCGAAACCGATTTAACCGAACCGAGTTAACCGAATTAATTTCGGTTCGGTTTTCGGTTAAAGAAATTTTTGGGTTCGGTTTTCGGTTCGGTTCGGTAAATTAACCGACGGTTCGGTTAATTTACCGAATTAATCGAATATATATGTATATATATATATATGTATATGTATATATACATATAATAACAAATATAATTCATCTTGACATTTGTCTTGGTGGTTAAGTGTTAGATTTAGTTTTCCGCCGCCCGAGTTCGAATCTTATGTTGTGCAACAATATTTATTTAACATTTAATATATATATAATAGGTGTTAGTTATATATAAATTGATAGTAATGTTTGCTAAGATGGTTAGAAGGGTAAAAAATAAATTCTAATTTTAGTTGGGCCGAGTTCGAGTCCATGTGCATTCGTTTAAATTTTTTTTTTTTTTATCTTTTCGGTTAACCGAACCAAATTAACCGAACCGAAAATTCGGTTAACCGAACCGAATTAACCGAATTTTTTCGGTTCGGTAAACGGTTAATTTTTTTCCTTTGGTTCGATTCGGTTAACCGAATTTTCGGTTCGGTTTTTAACCGAACCGAACCGATGCTCACCCCTAGGTACCTGGAGACGCAGTCGAGACGCGAGAGGTTTCGAATGAAAGGAGACGCAAGAGACCCCTCTCCTGGGATTAGATTTTTTAGGGGTAATTGTGTCTTTTTCAGCCATGTCCTTGGCCTTAAATCGGTGTACCGAGAAATTTCTCGGTACACTAAAATAGCTTCGTATCCTGTCCCGAACACATTTGATATCCTGTCCCAAGGTTGATTTTGCAAAACAAACGGGGGACACGATTCGAAATCTAGTCAAGTACCTCATTTCTTTGCAAAACAAACGACCCCAAGATAAGCTTCCTACAAATTAGAGATTAGTGTAGCCCTATAATTGTGTTGTTTTATATATTATTCTCGGAATACATATACAGGTTCTTGAAAGAAATACAAATTTCTAAAGATAAATTACTTCCTACAAATTCGGGATAAGCTTAGCCCTGTAATTGTGCTAACTATACACGATTAAATCAAATATTTCCATGAAGTATAGATGTTAATCACATACAACTTGTTACAAAGATATTCCTGAATTAAGTTTTCCTTTTTTTTTGTCCATTCTTTACGTTGCAATTAACTTTTTCTGAATTTTTTTTCTCGAATAAATTGAAAATCAACCTCTCGATATCATTTAATGAAATATTATAAATAGCAGCTTGATACCAAAAACCGAATTGTATAAAATATTTAGAATCAAATTAAAAATTAAAATATCGAGATATAAAACTAAAATCTGATAGATGAAATAGATTTTGATCGGTTCTTTTATAATATCCTAGATATTAATATTTATTTTATTTGTGTGATTGTCAGCCTAGTGAACTAGTTCGAAGTCGAGCCGAGTCGACTCATGATCCGGTGCGAGCTTGCGAGCTCGAGTAAGTGGGAGTTTGAATTATGCAATTTCCTTCCCTGCGTAGATAAAAAAAAGTATTTAATTATTCTATTGTGTGTGCTTGATTTAATAAATTATAATGCATGAGTGTGCTTATGATTGATGATTGCAATTAGCATATGATTATTTTGAGCTAGCGGGTTAGCGGGGTGGATTTGGACTCGAGGCGGATGCAGGTTTGTTAAGAGGATTAGTGGATTTAGGGTTGAGGAGGGAAGTATAAAACCCCCCTTTTGGCTAGGCGGCTCCCTATTGGAGCCGCACTAGCCGTTTGAGGAAGAGAGGAGCTAGCCAACCGCCAAGCCGCCCCTCTCCTTTCACCTCTTGGAGCCGCCGAGCCAGTTGCTGAGCCTTGAGGAAGAGAGGAGCTGCCCAGCCGCCAAGCCAAGCCTCTCTCTTCCCCTCTCTTGGAGCAGCTGGCTTGAGGTGGAGCCGCTGCCCCTTCTTCTTGATCTTGGATTCGCCGCCCCTTGTTGAGCCGAGCCGCCCCCTTTAAGGCCGGATTCAGAGGCCACCGCTTGGAAGTCCTTCTCTAATTCTTTCTTCCCAATCGGGTGAGTGGTTTTACCCCTCCTTTCTCGGGATTTCTCGTATTTTTGAGTCGTTCTTGGAGGTTGAAAGTTCTTGTTGGATTTTTTCATTGTTTCTTGAAGTTTCTCATCATTTTCTTGTGTTGCCATGAAAGAGGAGGCCCGGAATCCCCCCCTATGGGGCTCGGCGGCCCTAGGATGATCCTAGGGGTGCTCGATCAAGGTGGAGATAAGGGTGCCCTCTAGGTGTTTGATAAAATGCCTAAGAGAGGTTTCTTGAGAATTCTTGAGAATTCTTGAGATCTGTGCCATGAATTACTTGTCAATTTAGATTCCTACATGTTAATACATGCTTGGTAATTAATCTGTGATTTTTTATTAGTAATTGTGTTTTACAAAGATAGGATTTAATCTTAGTGCCATGTGTGATCTTGATATGGGTTCAGGGTTGCCTCTAGAGAGGAAGATTGAGTTCTGTATTGATTTACAGCCCGGGGTGAAGTCGATCTCCATCCCGCCGTATCGGATGGCACCAGCTGAGTTAAGGGAGTTGAAGTCCCAATTGCAGGAGCTGCTTGAGTTGGGTTTCATTCGCCCAAGTGTTTCGTCTTGGGATGCTCCAGTGCTCTTTGTGAAAAAGAATGATGGATCCATGCAGATGTGCATAGACTACCAGTAGCTTATTAAGGTGACAGTGAAGAATCGATATCCGCTGCCCAGGATCAATGATTTACTAGATCAGCTTCAGGGAGCTCAGTTGTTTTCCAAGATTGACCTGCGGTCAGGGTACCATTAGTTGAGAATCTGGGATAGTGACATCCCGAAAACTGCTTTCAGGTCAAGGTATGGGCACTTTAAGTTCCTGGTAATGTCATTCGGGCTGACTAATGCACAAGCAATATTTCTGGACCTGATGAATCGAGTGTTCAGAGAATACTTGGATAAATTTGTGGTAGTATTTATTGATGATATTTTGATATATTCTAGGAGCAGGGAGGAGCATGCTGAGCATTTGAGGGTAGTTCTGGAGACTCTCAGAGAGCATAGCTTATATGCCAAATTCTCCAAGTGCTAGTTCTGGCTGAGGAGTGTAGGGTTCCTTGGCCATGTGGTGTCCAGGGAAGGGGTAAAGGTGGACCCCACGAAGATAGAAGCAGTTCAGAATTGGAAGATGCCGACTAATGTCACTGAGATTCGTAGTTTCCTGGGGTTGGCAGACTATTACAAAAAAATTATGAAGAATTTCTCCAGGATTATAGCGCCATTGACCCGCCTGACTTAGAAGAAGGTGAAATTCGACTGGGATAGTAAGTGTGAGGAGAGCTTTCAGAAGCTCAAGGACCGTTTGATGTTAACACTAGTTCTGGTAGTACCCTTGGGCTCGTGAGGGTTTGTTGTTTATTGCGATGCCTCCCGAGTCGGATTGGGTTGTGTATTAATGCAGAATGGCATGGTGATAGCTTATGCCTCTCGGCAGTTGAAGGTCTATGAGAAGAATTATCCGACTCATGATCTTGAGCTGGCAGCTGTGGTGTTCGCATTGAAGCTATGGCGTCACTACCTTTATGGCGAGGCTTGCGAGATATATACTGATCATAAGAGCCTCCAGTATTTGCTCACCCAGAAGGAGTTGAACCTGAGGCAGAGAAGATGGCTTGAACTCTTGAAGGACTATGACTGCACGATCATGTACCATTCGGGGAAGGCTAATGTGGTGACTGGCGCTTTGAGCAGGAAGTCTATGGGCAGTCTAGCGCATTTGGCAGTCAGGAGGAGACCATTGGCTCAGGATTTGGCCATGTGTTTGGATGGCGGGGTAGTCTTGTCATTATCAGCTTTTGGTGCGCTGGTGGCTCACCTGAGGGTGTTGTCCACGTTGGTAGACATGCTGCGGGTAGCGCAGGAGGAGGATGCTTTCTGTACACTCACTAAGGATCTGACCAGGAGAGGTGATGCCGATAATGGTTTCGGTGTTGACTCGAGCGGAGGGCGTTCTGAGGTTTAAAAATAGGATAGTGGTGCCAGATATGGCTGAGGTTCGCAGGCAGGTACTAGAGATGGCTCATCGATCCACATACACTATGCATCCGGGAGCCACGAAAATGTACCGCAATCTAAGGCAGAATTATTGGTGGAAAGGCATGAAGAGAGAGGTGGCCGAGTTCGTGTCTAAGTGCTTGGTGTGTCAGTAGGTGAAGGCTGAGCATTTAAAGCCGACAGAGTTGCTCTAGAACTTAGAAGTACTAGAGTGGAAATGGGAGAAGATAACCATGGACTTTGTGATAGGATTGCCGAAGTCTGGTAAGGGTAATGATTATATCTGGGTAGTGGTGGATCGCCTAACCAAGACGTCTCATTTCATACCAGTCAGGATGACCTTTTCAATCGAGCAGTATGCGAGGTTGTTGTTGGATCGAATTATCTCTTATCATGGTGTCCCTGTTATGATCATCTCAGATCAGGGTATTCAGTTCACAGCTCGATTTTGGCAGTCTTTTCAGGAGGCGTTGGGCACTCAGGTCTGGTTCAACATGCATTTCACCCTCAGATAGATGGTCAGTCGGAGCGGACCATTCAGACTCTGGAGGACATGCTGAGAGCATGCGTCCTAGATTTGGAGGGCAGTTGGGAGAGACACTTACCCTGATTGAGTTTGCCTACAATAACAGTTACCATAGCAGCATCAGAATGACCCCTTTTGAGGTATTGTATGGGCGAAGATGCATGTCGCTTGTAGGTTGGTTTGAGGCAGGGGATTCCCTTATGATGAGACTTGACTTGGTTGAGGAGGTAGTAGAAAAGGTGAAGATAATCAGGGAGAGGTTGTTGGCAGCTCAGAGTCGCCAGAAGATGTATGCGGATAGAAAGGCCAGGGAGGTAGAGTTTGTTGAGGGGGACATGGAGTTCCTCATGGTGTCCCCTATGAAATGGGTGGTGAGGTTTGGTAAGAAAGGGAAGCTAAGCCCTAGGTTCATCGGGCCGTTCCCTATTATCGGGCGTAAGGGAGCTATGGCATATGAGTTGGATTTACCTCCTAGTGTGGACCGGGTGCATCGAGTGTTCCATGTATCTATGCTGAAGAAGTATGTTCAGGACGAGTCCAATGTGATCGAGCCTACCACAGTGGAGGTGGATTCAGCAGTTTCATATGAGGAGCGACCAGTTGAGGTGCTAGACCGGCAGATCAGAAAATTAAGGTCCAAGGAGATTCCCTTGGTTAAGGTCAGGTTGGAGCACCATTCCGAGCAGGAGGCCACCTGGGAGGTGGAGAAGGATATGAGCGAGAGATATCCTTCGTTGTTTGATGATCTGGTGAGTCCTTAAGTTTCTTTTTCCAAAATTCGAGGAACGAATTTTTCTTAAGGAGAGAGGATTGTAATATCCTAGATATTAATATTTATTTTATTTATGTGATTGTCAGCCTAGCGGACTAGTTCGAAGTCGAACCGAGTCGACTCATGATCAGGTGCAAGCTTGCGAGCTCGGGTAAGTGGGAGTTTGAATTATGCAATTCCCTTCCCTGCGTAGATAAAAAAATTTATTTAATTATTTTGTTGCGTGTGCTTGATTTATTAAATTATAATGCATGGGTGTGCTTATGATTGATGATTGTAATTAGCATAGGATTATTTTGAGCTAGTGGGTTAGCGGGTTAGTGGGGTGGATTCAGGCCGAAGGTGGATGCAGGTTTATTAAGAGGATTAGTGGATTTAAGATTGACGAGGGGAGTATAAACCCCCCCTTTTGGCTAGGCGGCTCCCTATTGGAGCCGCACCGGCTGTTTGAGGAAGAGAGGAGCCAGTCGCCAAGCCGCCCCTCTCCTTCCCCCTCTTGGAGCCGCCAAGCCAAGCCTCTCTCTTCCCCTCTCTTGGAGCAACCGACTTGAGGTGGAGCCGCCGCCCCTTGTTGAGCCGAGCCGCTCCCTTTGAGTTCGGATTTGGAGGCCGTCGCTTGGAAGTCCTTCTCTAATTCTTTCTTCCCAATCGAGTGAGTGGTTTTACTCATCCTTTCTCGGGTTTTCTCGTATTCTTGAGTCGTTCTTGGAGGTTGAGAGTTCTTGTCGGATTTTTCCATCATTTCTTGAAGTTACTCGTCGTTTTCTTGTGTTGCCATGAAAGAGGAGGCCTGGAATCCCTCCTATGGGGCTCGGCAGCCCTAGGATGATCCTAGGGGTGCTCGGCCAAGGTGGAGATAAGGGTGCCCTCCAAATGTTTGATAAAATGCCTAAGAGAGGTTTCTTGAGAATTCTTGAGATCTATGCCATGAATTACTTATCAATTTAGATTCCTACATGTTAATACATGCTTAGTAATTAATCTGTGATTTTTGATTAGTAATCTTGTTTTACAAAGATTGGGTTTAATATTGATACCATGTGTGATCTCGATGTGGGTTCTTGGTCATGAAATTTGATTCTTAATTTAAGATGATGTAGGTTCTTACTTGTCTTCTTTAATAAATATGTATGTTGTGAGATTTATCTAAATGTTATAATTCTATTTTAATGGTAATTAAAGATTTAATTTTTGTGAATTTCGGATTTAATTACCATGACATGCTGAAAATTTAATCTTGTTGAAAGTTCATGCTAAATTGTTGAATCTGAGCTAATTTTGAAATCTCTGTTGTGATGCGAATATATTTCTGAATATAATCGTGTAACCTATCGTTTTGACCAAAAAATATAGTTTGGGTCCATAGGTCATACTCTGGAGACCAGATTCAGGTTAGATACATCAATTTTAGGTACAACAGTAAGCTAAAATAAAATCCTAAAATAAAACCTTAATCTTGGTGATTATAATTTTAGTTACATAATTAAAATTCAAAAGGGATAGCATAATCGGTTATGAACCAGCAAATAAAATCTCACGGGTTTATGATGTTACGGGTCTAAGGGTTGGGATCGGGTATTGAGTGTTGTAACGTTCCCAATTAGGGCATCCCTAAGACACCGTAGGAGAAAATTGGCTTAGGTCATGTTACGCCATATCTTAAAGAATGGCGGAGAGGCTCGGCTTAGGGGCCGAATTGCGAGCTTGGTCCGGAAGGTTGGATGGTAAATTTCCAACTTGTGTTTAAAGGAATAAGTTCGGATGGGTGAATCTCGATTATTCCTACGTTATCTCTTCTGAAACAAGTTCGGATGGGTAAATCCCGATTATTCCTATGCTTCCTCGTGGAACAAGTTCGGATGGGCAAATCCTAATTATTCTCGAGTTTCTTTCAAGGAATAAGTTCGGACGGGCAAATCCTGATTATTCCTATGATATCTTAAAGGGACAAGTTCGGACGGGCAAATTCCGATTGTTCCTTCGCATCTCGTGGAGCAAGTTCGGACGGGCCAATCCCGATTGCTCCCGAGTGTCTTTATATTATGATAAGTTCGGATGGGTCAATCTCGATTATCCTAGTATATTTTGTTGCCTTAGGGCATGGTAGACTCAGGCATGTTGTACTTCACCGATGGGGTGTTGGATGCTTTCGGGCATGTGGTGGCCAGATGGCTTATTAGCTAGTCACTCCCTTGTGACCTTTCTTGCTTGAGTCAGGTGTTTTGCATTATGTTATATATTTGTGTTTGGTTTTTCGTGGGGGTTGGTAGAATCATTCACTGAGTTCTTTTGAACTCACTCATTGTCGTTTGTTTTTGTTTTACAGAGTCTGACCAGTGAGGTGAGCTGGAGCATTTGGCGTGGCTGAAGGGCAGAGGAGTCACATTGATCTCATAGCAGTCCTAGTTAGGGGTCGTAGTCGAGTCTTTGGTAGTTGTCATGTACTTGTGTTGGTGATTTGAAGTTGTAGTCCCTTGGGGACGTTTATGTCATTCATTTCAGATTTTATTTGTTAATAAGAACTGTTGGTCTGATTCATTTTATTTTCGCACTTGAATTTTTTGATAAAAACTTTACTGTTTAAATAAAATCTGTTTTGGTTTCTCTTTTATAATAAAAAATTATTTCTTTCTTTCGCTATATTTTATGAGTTGGCATGTGCATGAGTTAGGCTGCAGGATTTAAGCACGTATATTCTGACCGATCATGCGATCCTGAGTTTGGGGCGTGACATCTTTGGTCTATTCTATTTTGAATTTCATGGGGCCTCCTTTTTTTTCTTTTTAATTGCGATTTTTAATCCATACCGGTCCATAAATTAATTATACAAATTTTCACTGAAATACAATCGTTTGAATCGACTAAAATAGCAATAATTTACATTAATTCATCATTAAAAAATTTATAATTCAAGCAAATACCAAATGTATATCTTAACCAACTTAAGCTCAAAACTTTACAAATACTTAAGAAAAACCAAACAAAATCATCAATTAATCTTACCTATTAATAGTGATAATTTCAACGGACAAAAACCAATTCTCACCGACAACAATTCGCAGCAGTTAAGGACGTGTTTACTCGTGGAGAATAGTTTTCTATTATCCATTTTCAGTTTTCTAAAAAAATTAAAATATTTATTTTCTATAGAAAATTTGAAAATTGTATTTAGAAAATTGGAGAACACGTTCATTTATCGTAAATAAAGAAATAATTTTTAATTAAAAAGACTAAAATATGCATTTACTATTTATTCATAATAATGCAATATATATGTAAATTTTTTTTCAAATGTGAATAAAATATATGTAATTCAATTTAATTAAATATTTATATATGAAATCAAATCAAATAAAGAATAAAAGATAATTATTATAAAAAAATTAATTTGCACCAAAATATAAGCATTTTTTTGAGGTCTCCATATTCAAGAAAAGACAAATAAATAATAAAAATGACTTGCTTGGTCCAGCCTTTAAGTCCATGAAAGTAGGGGTGAGCATGGACTGATTAACCGATCCATTCGCAAATTTATTAATCGGTTCATTAATTTCGGTTTTTCAAATTCATTAATCGTAAACTGATCCATTAATTTCGGTTAATCGTCACTTTGGTTTTGATTTTTTCAGTTCGGTTAATCGATAATTTTCGATTAATCAATAAAATTTTTTAACCTACAAATATAGTAACACTATATAAATCACAAATGAAAAAAAAATCCAAACAAATGCCGAAATAAAATTGGGTAAAAAAGAAAAAAAAGTAAAATCACTTGAGCCAAGATAATATGCTACAAAAATTAATTTTTAATTTTTAATTTTTTATATAATTTTTTATATTTTTTTATAATTTATAATAATTTATAATAATAATTATATATATATATATATTAAAATTTACTAAATTATATTGAACCGGTCGGTTAATCGAAATCGTTGGACTTTTTTACATTGTGGACCAAACCCGAAACCGAAAACTAATTTTTCAAAAATATAAACCGAAATTGAAAAAATCGGTTTGGTTAATCAAAAAAACCGATTCGATTTCGGACCGATAAAACTATTTATTTTTTTTACCCCTACATGAAAGGTTGGAACCATGACACCCATTGATATTTGATAACATGTGTAACGTAAGCAACGAAAACAACCAATTATAGAATGAAATAAAGACATTGAAAATAAGTAGAAAGATGAGGATGACCAAAATTGAAATGAGGATCCGTTTTGACGAGATTTGGAAAACATCGTGTTTTCCATAAAAAATTTATAAAGAAAAAATCAGAAAACATATTAAATCTATTTTCTAACTTCTTCTTTAATTTTAAAAAATAGAAAATTTATTTTCCATTTTTTATTTGAAAAAATTGTGCAATGTAAACACGATTTCTATTTTCTATTTTTTGTAGAGATTGTTTTCCAAAAAATCGGAGCAGTTTCCTATAAGTAAACACACACTCCAAACCCAACCCTTAAAGTTTCAAATGCCTCTTTCAAATTCTTATTGTCATCATTACACGTGTTCCAATATAAATTCAAGTGATGATGATAAAGATAATACTCCCTCTGTTCCTTTTTTAAGTGTCGCTTTTAGGAGTTTTTTTTGTTCCATTTTAAGTGTCGCTTTTTAGAATTCAAGACGAAATTTAATTTAATGCACTTTTCCTTTATACTCTTATCTTGATGTTGTAAATGTATTTAAATGTTTGTTTATCACTTTTTTTTATGTAATTAATAAAAGGTCAATTTAGTAAAGTACTAATATTTTTTAAAATATCAAGATATATTAATCATTTTCTTAATCTGTGTGTCAAGAGTCAAAATCGACGCTTAAAGAGGAAGAGGGAGTAATAATTATAATTATAACAAACCAAATAAATATTATGATAGTTTTGCATGACAATAACAAAATGAAAATAGAAATAAGAGGTTACTTGACTGAAGTCATAAAACTAATATCAAACATTGGGAAAAAAAACTTAATTACCATTTCAAATTGGGTTATTTTCTTTCTTTTCTTCTCCTTTTCTCCTTCACGAAAGACTTGAGTAGGGCAATATTTTTCAATCTATGCTCAGCGTTTGGCAATTTGGATTTGTAGCCAACCCAAAATACTCAATCCCTTCTCGTTTCTCCTTCATTTCTAGCTCATTTTCTTAAACGGTTTTTCTTTTTACAGCCTCTCATCTCTCACTCACTCACTGGCCTCTGTTCACGGAGAGTAGAAGAAAAGGTATTTTGTCTATTATTTAACATAACTTTTAATGAACATTCCTCATCACCGATTCAGATTATTTCTCAGTAAATTCATTATTTGAAAATTTGGATTTTGTTTAGAATGATTCTTACATCACAAACTTGCCGGGTCTTGACATTTACGTGTGCTTAGATATATTATTCTGATTTTGTTTAGAATGGTTCTTACATGTTGCTATTTTTGTTGGATTCACCTTTGATGTCAAAAAATTTCTCAACAACAATTATGGCATAGTTGTTACTATCTCATCTCTTGGTATGTCATGTTTCTAATTTAACTTCATCTTGTTTATTCTTGTTATGTGTTTCTTTGAAGGTTTAGGCTTTATGATAATCTGAATGCTAGAAAAAGTAGGGTTTTATGTTCATAGGGATTACACAGGAATATGCTTGGACAAAAACAAAAAGTAAAAATATTGGGATTGTTATGTTTGCAGTGTGCATTAGTCACTAGATTGCAACAACCATATTTACTGTACTCTTGAGGGGTTTAAAGTAAGATTCTAAGAGAAGCTTCCAACTAAGGCAAAGAAATTCAAATTCTTTATATATATATATATATATGCATATACAACTCTGCTTTAAATGGTTGAAAACGATACTAGGCCTAAGCTTCACAATTATAATTCAATGGCATTACAGCCATAATTTTTGAGGTATTACACTTACGTTGGTTACATGATATGATTCAAAAAAGCATAGCTATGGGAAATAATCCTTTATTGAGCAATTGATTTGAAGAATTGTGATGGGTATTTATGGACTCAAAATACCTTTTACATTAAACATTCATGTAGTTCTGCTTATATTTTTTTCTGGTAAGGGAACAGAGCTAAGCCAAGCAACCATGTTAGGCAAGCTATAGTCAGTGGTCCTATAACTTGTCTATTTTCTAATGCTGCCTTCTGTACTTTTAAATACTTCTTCTATGTTAGTCACTCGGGCTCCTGAAAAGTGTGCTAATCCCATGAACATTGGATTTAAGTGGACCATAACTAACCATATATAATCTATTCATTAAAATTGCAGCTTCATATGCATAGGTTTTATAAAGTTATGTGGGCCGATTAAACAAAACTTATAGAACCAACAAAGCTGACAAAGCTACTCTATGATCAATCAATTCTCTCTCCCACAACCTAACAAAACTCCATTGCATATAGAAACTAACAATTTACCTCCTTTAGAATAAATATTTTTAATGGCAATTGATTAATAGGTGTCCTACTTCCATTTCAATTTTGTCGATATCAATCCGAGACCTCGCTTCGCAAACCCTCATCCCCATTCATCATCCGAGCTGCCCTTATCACTTGTAGGGATTTCAGTAAGTTAGGCTGGTTTCCTTTTATACTATAAACCAGTTGCTTTAGTATTAGTCTTGCTGAATTATTCGTAATTTTGAATTGAATTGAGAAATTTTGTTCATGCAGCTGCAAACTAATCAGTAGTAGGGAAGTTTTATTTTCTGACTTTCTGGAAGGTGAATCACTCGAGTGTATGAAATTGCAGTTTGGACCTTGTAGCTTGGCAATAAAGCACAAGAGAGTCTTAGCGTTTTAGTTGTCACGCCCCAAAATTTAGTCACGTGACCGACCAGAGTGCAGTCAAACACCCCAAAGCCTAACCCATTACACAAGCATCTAAATAGTACAACTTGAAAACAAAGTGTTTATAACATAACTAGGGAATAATCAATAGCAACTCAATTATGAAGACACAATCCACATACCATATATATCATAAAAATGATTCAACCAAAAGTAACAACTCTAGGACACTCGAAAAACTATAATGTCTTAGTTCTCAAATAGTACTCGACTCAAATAGACTCGATCAGACTCGACTACGCCAACCAGCTCACGAGATCGCTACCGGAGTTCGCCCCCATCAGCTGTGTCGTACCTCAGGATCACGCTCTGCAAAACAAATATGAGAGTAAAAGTGAGTATAAAACTCAGTGAATGATCTCCCAATCCTTAGGAAATGGAATCCAGTAATGGCAATACATGCAATATATATCAAGTGAGTACGGATTCCAAGTCATTTATGTAAGGAATAAAATCTCATCCGACTCTACAGAAATTACTTTCTAAATTTTGAATCCCAAATAGCCACTTTTCTCAGTTGCACTGATCTAGGAAGGCCCTCTAAACTCAGTATTCAACTGCCTCTCCCCACCCATCGGGTACATTGGCCTGGGAAGGCCCTCTAGAACCGGTACCCACTGTTTTTATACTCGGGTCTATTGGTCTAGGAAAGCCCTCTAGACTCAGTACCCACTAAATCTTTTTCCTGGGTTCACTAGTCTAGGAAGGCCCTTTAGAACCGGTACCCAACTCGGTCAGGAAGGCCCTCTGACCTATGGTCACTCGTACGCGGCACATACCACTCGGCCCTACATATGGCCCATGGTCATCACATACGTTACATGCACTGCTCGGCCCACCGACCCTATGTATCTCGTGCGCGGGGCGCATCACTCGGCCTATTAAGGCCCATAATTATCACGTGTGTTGTGCACACCACTCGACCCAATGTGGCCCAGACTGCTACCCGAGGTTCACACCAAGCCTGCATACCGGTCCAATTAACATACACAAGGAAAATTTTAGCTTGCTGAAATCGTCCATTTCCTACTCCCGCGTTACCGTTTAAGTTACTTATGTACTCTCTATGTTCCCAAAATATACCTTACATGCAAATCGATAGGTTACATCAGTACGTTTCGCCTTAATTTGACTATCCAAACTACTAAATCAAATCAGCACATATTTGACTAGATTTCAGCACAACACATTTCAGCAATCAACATGTACATTCATCACAGCACATACTAGACCATTTCAGCATACAGAGAAATTTCAGAACACTATGTGTAATTCCAACAGCATCAATAACATAAACTTTTCAGCACCAATTACTAAAGAGAAATCTGCATACATTACTAAAGAAAATTCCTGCATCTATATACTAGGTAGATTTCAGGATGAATTTTCAGCATCAATAAATTAATTTCAGCATGAAGTTTCCATCACATACACGCATAAAATTCAGCATTTCAATTTAGAAATTTCAGCAACATCTATATGGAACTTCAATCATAAAATCAGAATATACATACTACCCAATATCAAGGTATAAACCATTATAATCATGCATCCATTTCATGAAATAATCCATTAAATACCTCATGTTAGAACCTATCCTTAGAATTGCCTCTACCTCCATGGCCGACCAGCCCTAGGGCACCCCTAGGGCTGCCGCACACTACAAGGTAAGTCCCAACCCTTCCTTCCTTGCTAAAACATCATGTACGAGGAATCAAAGGAAACAATACCGTATAATCTTTCACAAAACCTCAAGAAAACTTCATGGAAAGGGGCAGCACAAGGAGGGGAAAAAGGAGAAGGAGAAATCCACTCACAGAAAAGAAATCGGAAAGGACAAGGAGTAGGGAAGGCCTATTAGTGCTCGACGCCGACGATTCACGCGTTTTCAGCCGGATCGGACACCCCGCTCGAACTCCTGGTCGCTGCCCCTTCTCTTCCCATGCGCCTCGGGTTGCGTGCGGCTACAGTGCCGTACACCCCAGGCGCCAGGTATTTTATATTTTTTTTACTTTGGCTGAAATTACTAATATGCCCCTAACTTAAGTGGTTCACTAAACCTTCTCTATCTCACCTAATCGAAGTCCGAATTCGGATCCGATTGAACCGTTGAATTCCTCTCGAAGTCCTCTTTAACTACATTATGCATAAAATATTTTACCATTTAAATTTTTAATTAAGAAAATTTCTAGAGTATCCGGATCTCACCTCAAGCTAAGCGTCAATGCTCAAACCCGCGCGCACCATCTCGCGTCACACGCAACCCGCTGAAATAAATATACATAAAATAATTTAGCGGATATTACGTTAGTATTCTTTACACTTTTGCAAACTAGAAGCTAATGAGCTAGTTTATATATTTGGGTGCTCCTTATTTTGTAGTTGTGATTGTGTGTCTTGAAATCTTTGGTGCAATGGTGCACTAGGACCTGAATTAAGTATTTTCATTCCTTATATGTCTAAATGCCTAGCATATGGGAAATAAAATGATCCTATACACAGTAACTGCATGTTTACTAAAAATAGGGAAGTAAATTGATTTGGTTTTACCAGTATGTAGTTCATGTTTTTGTTTGTTTAATTAACAAGTTAATAGCTTTGTGTAGTAGCTAACATTGACTTGTTTTTAATGCTAATTTCTTGGAAATTATAAGTTGTTATATTATGTTATGCTTAGGCGAAACGAAGAAAATACCATAGGGGGAAGTAAAGAATGATATTCTCAGCTTGAGGCAGAAACTTCCAAACAAAAGAAGAACCCATTGGTTTTTCTAGATATATTAATCAACATCCACATAAGGGGAAGCTTGGTATTTGAGGTATGTTTATCTTTATTTAATTCTTAATCCAACACATGAGTGGCCATTACATATTTTTCTTGCATGTGTAGTTATTATATTATTCGATGTGTTTCATTCAATGTTTCTTCCGATGGGTCTTTATTATATTATTCTACCTGCCTAACTATTTAATTTTATTTGATATTCTTTAATTTCAATATTTTAGGGTAAAAAGGAATTTCTTACAAGGGATCCTATTTTAGAAGCATAAGTGGCTTCAAGGCTGAGGTTTGTTGTTTTACTATGCACATTTAATTTTTTCTTATATTCACGCTTATATTCTTGCTATTTTTTATGCTCATAAGCATTCTAATAGACTAATAGATGGGACTTTTCTTGAAGTGTGGCGTAAGAGGTGATGGTAGTCAACAAAATGGTATGCATCTTAGTATTTGTTAGAACTAGAATATTCTGTTTTGAAAGTTTGATGTGCTGTAAAGTGAAAGACTTAATAAATGAGTTATTATAGTGTATTCCTTGTCTCAAAGTTGTGAAGCTTATGTCTATTGAAGTGTTCTAGAATATTATGTTATGTAAATTTGAAGTGCTGCAAACATTGGTGATTTGATATAGGAGTTGTCTATTGTTAATGTGATGAGTTTTTATGCCTAAGCTAAGTTCTAGCCTGATTATATGTGCTTGTCTGTTGAATAGTTGATCTCAACTTTTAACATGGTATAATAACTAGATTGTAGAGCAATTTTACTATTATTTTAATTCTACTTCTTTTATCATTACTCTTAAGGCTAATGCAGGACTTGACAGGTTAGTTTGTTATTTGAGAGCAAATTACAATTTTCATTATTTTCATATGGTTTACTTGTTTAATATATTGCATATTCAGTTTTGTTAAATTTGAGTTCCTCAATATTTACGTTTTGCATTTTGTTACATTATTTAGATACCCAAATTTCATATTTCTCATATGGTGGGGATCATGTCGTGTTCAAAATGATGGTGCATGGAATTGATATGCTGCACATCATGAAGGTTGTGGGTCAAGTACTATGTGACAACCAAAGTTTCATTAAAGGTATTTTGGTTTTATAGTAGGAAATCATGGACTTAAGTTAAGATGGTTAGCAGAGTTTTCGGGTCTAATTCGGGTAAGCTTTTGACGTAGAAATTTTTTGAAAAATTATATATATCTTATCTATGTAATTTGGCATGTCACAATGAAGGTAGACCTCGAGTCGAGTCCAACGGTTCGATCAGAACTCAAATCGAACTTAAAATGGATGTATAGTGGATTTTCTAATCGAGTTAAAAGTAAAGGGTAAAATAGTAATTCGGGGTACCAATTAAACCCCAATATTATATATAGTCTGGGCCACACGGCTGGGGCGCCGCAAAGCACCTGAGGCGAGTAGGAGGAGGCATCGGCTGTGGGAGGGAGACTCAAATCGAGGCCGGATTTCGTGAGTCTGCTGAAATTGATCGTCAGGAAATCTTGCATTCCTTCTTCCTTCTTGTTTCCTTAAGCCGGTGAGTGGTTTAATCTTCTTCTCCCTTGTTTTTTTTACCCAAGCCACGTCTTCCTTGTTCAGCCGAGATCATGAGATGAAATTCCTAGGTTTTAATCAATCTAGGTCGCCATCTAACTCGGATTCATTCTTGTCAATGTATGAATTGATATACGATGATGGTTCTTGCGTATGAGATATTGAGGAGATTCTTGTGCCGCCATTGCCAGATCTTCCCCTGTTCTGCCGTGGGTGAAGAACCCTTAAATGGGAAGATTGGGGATGAGTTCCTAGGATTTCTTTTTACCTCAAACAAGATGCAATTCTTTATTCATGTGATCATGTGGCTGCTACTCAATTTCTTAGTGCAATTCTTATGCTGTTTGATGTAAGCAATATTGCCTATGTTGTATAAGATGCAATTCTTTATTCGTGTGATCACGTAACTACTACAAGAGGATCAAGTTCTTCCTCTTATTTCCTACAGTGGCCGGTTGCCACGAGGGAATCAATTGTCTTTATATATATATATATATTCCTTGTCCATTGCTTGCTTTTAAGTGGTTGCTTCCTACATTTACAAATTGATATCTTGTAGTAATATCTTTTGGAAATTACTTGGGTAGTATCTTGATGTTTATATATGCTCACCTTGAATTGATGTGTATATTAATTATTTGGATTCAATATAGGCTTCATTTAAAGTAGAACAATAACAATAAGATAGGGTAGCAAGACCTCATATATAGACTCATCTAATCATCCTTAAAACAGTGAACATGGTAGAAATAGTGAACATGGTGAAAGCAGTGAACATAGTAGGTAAACCAATGAACATAGTAGTCAAAATAGTGAACATAATTGTCAAAACAGTGAACATGGGTGACAAAACAGTGAACACAGGGCACATAAGTTTGAAGCCGGTCCTATGAGGAAGAGGGCATGAGAACAAATGATTAGCTATATGTATAAATTCACTTAGACCTTCTTACCACACCCTTTCTATTTATCATTGTATATCTAGATTAAAATGTAAAGTATGTTAGTTGTCTTGTATGGTAGACGCATGGATGAATAGTGGGTTATATATTATTTTGGAATGAATTTTGTGATATGTGACGATGTTTAGGCCGGTGTATGGCTATGGATTGGCTAAGCGCATGCAAGCTGTGTGCATATGGAGGACCTTATGAGTCCCAAAGCGTTTATTGAGTTTCATGAAATGTTATGTCATTTATTTTTGATTTATTATTGTTTATTGTATGGACATTGGTTGTGCTTGTGATTGTGGACCGGGAAGCTCGTCAGCCGCCACATTGACGACCAACTCGGTAGTAAGAGCGGGAAGTATGCTGAGATAGAGGTGATCAGCGCCCGACTCGTAGGACCGACGGGTCCTTAGATTATTGGACCGACGGGTCCCTGGACCAGGAAGCTCGTTAGCACTGCCACACTAACGATCGACCCGGGTGGCTTTCTTGAAAAATGAATGTGCTATGATGCTTACTTTATTTGAAATGTTGGTTATGCACATTATGCTTATTCTTTAAATGGTTGGAATGGTTTCACGCATTAGTATTTATGTTCCATTTGAAATGATGGTTAAGTTATCTGTTACTATATATGAGTAGTTGAATATTACAATAATATGTTGTCGGTGGACTTGTGGTACTAAATATGGTTGATTGAAGGCTAAACTACTCACTAAGTCCTAGTTGAACTTACCCTTTATATTATTGTTGTTTTACAACCCCTGAGTGTGATCAGAAAGGTTTTGGAATGCAGTAGCGCAGCTGGTGGCATTAGGGACGACGTATCTCGTGACACGTCGTGGTCGGGGGACATGTTGGGTTCGTAGAGTCAGTTGTATTTCTTTAGATAGATGAGTGTCTAAACTTTGTTTCCGCATTTGAAAGTCAAAAACATCGTCTATGATTATTCGATTTATTTTATATGAATCTTAAAGATTTGAAATCATCAGATTATTTATTGATTGATGTTGAAATCTTGATCAATTATGTTTATTGTAAGAAAACTGGTTTTCTTTTATGAGCTGTTCAAGGTTTCATTTTTTTTTTATTTGGTTATTATGATTGAGTTAGGCTTCGGAGTACATGTAGTACTCTAGCCAGTCATGCCCGGGTTTTGGGGTGTGACAATGTGGTATCAGAGCGGGTACGACAATAGGACTTTAGGTATCATATGGGGGCATTGCTAGCGTGTCTACATATGGTATGTCCTAGTCACGAGATCGACGGCTGAACTTGCGCACTAGCAGCGATACATATGGTCATTTATTAATTGTAAATTAAAGTGCTTGAATTGTCATTATCCTTTTACCCGTTTGGTGCAAGTATCTTGCACTCTCTATTGTGGTTTGTAGCTTTACGTATAGATTTGTACGTTCATTAATTTTCTTTTTCTTTTTTTTGTTCACTTATTTATAGTAATGATTGTTTATGGCTTTTTTTGGTTGGTGTTGGTTGAATTACCGCTTATATTATTTTCCTTGTGTGATATCTGGGTTGTTTATCAATTATGATCGACCGAGCTTGATTTTTTAGTTGATGGTATGTTGTCTTGTTGGTTGGGATTTTCAATTAGTAAGAAGATTATTCATTTTTGAAATTTATTGCCATTGACACAAATTTGAATATGTAGCTTAGTAATAAAAAGTAGGGATCATTTTCGTCTAATAACCCTAAAGTATTTGTTTCCCCATTTATGGACTTTTGGTTTGTGATGCGTCCTTCTTGGTTTAAAATGAAGACATCAGTTATGGATTTTAATTTAGTTAACAATTTAGTCGGTAGGATATTTTGGGCGAGAGACTTAGGCCCATGTGGTAAATGAGCCACATATCTCATCAGGAGGGATCTTGCTTACAGGAAATATATATTCTACAGTGTGAGTCTAGTTGAAGTTTCCTACATTAATTTATGCCCGATTTCCTTCTCCAGTAGCTTCAATTTTATGTGACAGAATATTGATTTAAGTCTTTATGAATATTCCACTGATTATGCTAAAGAAGAGGACAAAAATGGTTTTTTTTTCCACGAGTTCATAATTCAGATGGTGAAAAATATTCTTTGTATCTTTTGTTTAACTGTTATTGGTTTCATATGACAATCTCACTCTAACCTAAACTAACTTTTCTTATTGTTTGCATATGTTGCAGGGGCGGAGCTACTCTTGCAAGATGGGGGGCGGAGCTACTCTTGCAAGATGGGGGGCAGTTGCCCCCCATTCAATTTTTTTTCTTATATATATATATATATATATATATATATATATATCTTTTGACGATTTTGCCTTCCTCTATTTTAAAAATTACCCTCATATTCTCAAATTTCATTTACTTTTTCTTTTCTTTCTCGATACGTAACCCCTCGTCCCCTCCCCATCTCCCTGAAACGTAACCCCTCGTCCTGCCGCCGATCGCTCCCCAAATCCCCAATCCCCATCTCCTGCCGACTGTCGTGCCGATCGGTGATCGCTCATCGCTCAGTCGCGTGCTCCGGCGTCCACTCGCCAGAAGAACTGGCTGCCGTGATGCAATCCATGACTCCGCGTCCGCCCACTCGCTTGAAGAGTCGGCTGTCGTCCGTGACTCCGCGTCCGGAGTCCGCCCACTCGCCTGAAGATTCGACTGTCGTTCGCGACTCCGCCGTCTCCGCGTCCGCCCACTCGCCTCGCCTGAAGAGTCGGCTACCAACCGCGACTCCGCGTCCGCCCACTCACCTCGCCCAAAGAGCCAGCTTGGCAGCGTCTCCGGCGTCCTTTACTCGTCCTGAAGAGCTTAAGTTGATTTCATTGTTTGATTGCTTGATTTCAATTAATTTTTATATGAGGTGATGAATTATCTTTTTGTAAAAAATGCTTGCTTTTTCATCTACAATAATATCGTTGGTAATTTGGTATTTATTCATTCGAGAGTCTGCCCGCCTCCAATTTAATTTCTGGCTCCGCCACTGATATGTTGTGCATTGATCTTTGAGAATTTGTTTCTGTTCTATCTCAGTGATTGCCATTATGTTATGAAACTATATGTTTTATTAGCCATATATATAGTATTAAATAGATGAAAATTGCTTAGTGTCATGTAGGTTTCTCTAATGTGTTGATGAAGTTCTTTATGCTTTTTTTGTGGTCTCCTGTGCTATTTGATTCTATTGTCTCTTATTTCTAGAAAGAAAATTAGGATATTCTTTGTATAAGTATGGATAGATTGATTATATACATCAATATTAATATGAACTTGGTTCATAAAGTACATGGTGGCATAATTATGAGTATAATGTCTAGAGTTATAATGGTGAAGATCATGATTCATGTGATGTGGCAATGTATTTTATCAATCCTTTTCCATTGCATGTTATCCCTGTAGTGTTGGAAAGAGAACAGTTTTTGTTCCAAATTCTAATTTTTGTTGATTTGGTGAACTGCTAATATGGTTTTTGAGATTCATAGCCACCATGATTCATGCTATGCTAGTTTCGAGTGTCTTGGCAAACTTTCTTTTGGAGGTAATTTTCTCATCATCCTTCATGGTAATTTACCTTAGTAAATGAGGGACCTTGACATAACAAAGTACAATTTTGTATTTGTTTAGGATTGAATTAAGTTTGAAAAGAAAGTGATGTTGAAGTGTAAGATGCTGCTATTTACATAACATCCTTAATCCATGTATTATCCTTGTAGAATGTGCATATAACAATGATTATATTTTGAAAATGGACTATAAAGGAAATAAGTATATAATGAAACATTTGGTCATTAAATAGAGAAAGTTCTGTTTCTAGATTTTGAAACTTTATGAAGAATCTTGCCAATGCTTTTGAGGGATGGGCTACTGGAGGATGATGTCGATATTACCAAGGTATACCCTTGTTAGCCTGGTGCTATATATAATGGATAGGTCTTCCTGGTTAGCTCTAGCAGGAGGAATATTAAAGGAATCTGGAATTGATAAATCAGCAAATTAGAAAGAATGACCACATATGCAATGTTCCATAATGACCACTTGTTGTGCCCGTTAAGTAAGTTTCTTGTGAGTGGCTCGGATCTAAAACCTTATAGATCTTGTTTGATTGGTGATGTAGATGCTAGAATTTTTATCCAAAAATGAGATTTTTATGGATTCAACTCGATAACTCCCGATTTCTTGATTTTGTTGCCTTCTTAAATTGGTCGGCTGGTTAGGGGAAGGATGGGAGGGGAGTTTAGGGATGTTTCCTTAGGTGAGGAGCCCTTGTGTCGTCGCCCCTTAAAAGGGTCTTTGCCTGAATTATAGTTACCTTGATGACTATTCTTTGCTTGTGAATGGGGTCTTAATTTGCCTTCCTAACTTTCTTTCATCTGCTTGATTAAATCTATTCAGGGTTTAGCGAACCATGTAATAATGTTCTTTGTCTTGATGGTTTACATTGTATCTTTTGTCTACTGGATACTACATTTTGCATTAATAGTTGTTCCATATTCTATGAGTGCTTCTCCTGGTTTAGTTGGCTCGGGTAACGTTTCTTCTTTTAGAATTATTACTACAGCAAGAACAACTATGCATAGTTCCCATCTCTTGTCATCAGGAGTATAAAGATTGTTCCTCTATTATTCTGGGGTTCTAAGAGCAAGTTGAGAATTGTGGCCTATGTCAGCCCATGTTATGTTATGAGGATGACATTATTCATGTCAATTTCAAGGGTAAAACCTTTTACAAAGTTCAACTCATTACCATTTTCCATTTGAAAAATAAATAAATCAATCAATCAATCAAAACACTCATTTCCCCTAATAATCAAAGTAAGAAGTATTAACTAAGGCATGGGAATTAAGTCCAAAAAAGTCCATGTATTGTAGCTTTTTAATTCCTGTTTGCTTATGAATATGTTATTTCCTGCTCCATCTCACTATATCTACAATTTTAGACAGTTGGTTTCTTCACTTTGACTCGAACCCAAACCCTCTCCTCTTCTGTATTGTTGTTGAGGCTTGAGGGTCGGGGTGGCTGAGTTTAATTGGGTCAAGGTTTAAGGCCGTATTGGGAAGGTACCTTTGAGTGCACCCGTGATGTTCGATGAGAGGACACCCACTCGAGTTGGATAGTGGTGAGTGTGCTCATACGTTTACTTATTGTGATTGTGCATAAGGCCAACGTAATTAGGTTGTACAGGAATATTGGGCGAAAAAATAAATAATAATAATAATAAACATAAAGATGAGCAAAGAGGATGTCCTAGGATTTAGAGATAGAATTATGGTGCCAAGTATGGTAGAGGGTAGGTGGCGTGCAATACACGCGGCTAATGCTCATTCGAGTTCCATGATTTGTTGAGCCTTTAGCTTACCCCAAAATTCAAGGACGAATTTTCTTTAAGGGGGGAAGATTGTGATAACCAAAATTTAATTAAATTTATTTTGGTTTTATAGCAAGAAATCATGGACTTAAGTTAAGTTGGTTAGTGGACTTTTCAGGTCTAATTCGAATAAGCTTTTGACGTAGAAAATTTTTATATATGTTATCTCTGTAATTTGGCATGTCATAATGAAAGTAGACATCGAGTCGAGTCCAACGGTTCGATCAGAACTCGAATCGGACTTAAAATGGATGTATAGTGGATTTTCTAGTCGAGTTAGAAGTAAGGGGTAAAATAGTAATTCGGGATATCAATTAAACCCCAATATTATATATAGCCTGGGCTGTACGGCTGGGGCGCCGCACAGCACCCGAGGTGAGTAGGAGGAGGCATCGGCTGTGGGAGGGAGACTCAAATCGAGGCCGGATTTCGTGAGTCTGCCGAAATTGATCGTCGGGAAACCTTGCATTCCTTCTTCCTTCTTGTCTCCTTAAGTCGGTGAGTGGTTTAATCTTCTTCTCCCTTATTTTTTTTACCCAAGCCGCCTCTTCCCTGTTCAGTCGAGATCATGAGAAGAAATTCCTAGGTTTTGATCAACTCCTAGTACTCTGGCCGGTCATGCCCGGATTTTGGGGTGTGACATACTTCCACTTGTACCAGTGATCATTGTGGATTTTGGAGTTGTTATAAAATGTAATATATTTCATAAATCTCTGAAAAGACTAGTTTTAGGCTTAAAACACTTTTGCATCAATGTGTAAATATTGTACAATGGTTAACTTTTTGCTTCGATGTATTTTGTACACCCTGATTAAATTCAAAAGAGAGAAGGGAGAGTAAGAGAAAATTCTTTTATTTCCGTGTATCATTCATCCTTTACAACTGTTACAGAACTCTACACCTTAATAAGAACATATTTACAAAATTAAATCAAGATCAAATTTGAATAACAATCCCTAAATTAGGGATAGTTAGACAGCTAACAAATCCTAAGATTAAGTTTACAACTAGCATTCTAACACACCCATTAGTTTAATAATTTACTTAAACTTTTTAAATTAATTCTCTCTTTCTATATTCACAAATGTGTCAGATATTTCTATTGCATAATATGTTATGTCTTGTTCTCATTGCATGTATTTGATTTTTATTTTAAGTTAATATAATTTTTTCTTAATTTTTATTAGTTCTAATTGTAAGGAAGAAATTGGGTCTTCGTGCAAGGATCCAAAATCCAAACGCTAAAAGAAAAAATAACAAAATGAGTAAATCCATAAAAAATACAAAGAACACCAAATTTATGTGGTTCAGCTCGGCGGGGTACCGGGCCTACTCCACGGGGAGAAGAGGGCACTTGATTTTATTAAAAGAAGGAGAAAAGACAGCCAATACAAGAGCGGAATACAACTGATTAATAAACTGTAAAGAAAAATACTGTCTGTTCTCGGATATTTTTCTGCACCCCGAAATCTGGATTCCTACTTATGTCTAAAAACTGTGGTTGCGGTGTCCTTGATCTTCTTGCTTCTGCATAAGACGGTGTGAAGGGGAAGAGAGCCGCTGGAAAGGAATCATGCCTGAGAAACGGAGTAGATGGGAGACTCTGAGAATTATTGGGATGATCTCTGAAACGGCATATTAGTCCCCTATTTATAATACAGGGGGAGAGCCAATTCATGCCTAATTTGGTGGAGAAAAAATCTCCAAGGATTTTGCTGCTCCGTCTGATTTAATCGAATGGCTGAAATGCGTCTTTTGACCCAGAAAATTAGCTTGTGTTGATCAAGTCCAATTTCATAATGGATTCGGGTTTAAAATGATTCAACCCTCACAATTTTCCCCTTTGATGAATTTTAAGCCCGATGTAGTCTTCTCCTATTCTCCCAAGAGCCATGTAGGGCTAACCTACACCATGAATCAATCTTACCAAGTTCAGGCAGTGTTCAAATTTGACCGTTGGTAGTACTTTAGTCAGCATATCTGCAGGATTGTGAGCCGTGTCAATTTTTTGAAGCTTTATTTCTCCTTTTGAAATAATATCCCTAATAAAATGGAATCTGACGTCGATGTGTTTCGTCCTTTCATGGAACATTTGATCTGTCACTATGCACGACTATGTCCCCATTTTGAGAAGTCAGTTCTTTTATCAAGTTCCCGAGCCATATTGCTTCTTTAATCGCTTTTGTAATAGTCATGTACTTCGCTTCAGTGATAGAGAGGGCGACAGTGGGTTGTAGACCAGCTTTCCAACTTACTACAGTTCCACCTATAGTGAAGATATAGGCGGTGATTGATCTCCTCTTATCAAGGTCACCGACATAGTCCGAGTTTGAGTATCCTGCAAATGATTCATTAGTTCCACCGAAAACAAGGCTGGCTTTAGAAGTACATTGTAAGTAGTGCAGGATCCATTTGACTGCCTCCCAATATGCTTTTCCCGAATTTGCCATGTACTGGCTGACAACACTGACTGCATGTGCTATGTCTGGGTAGGTACAGATCATGACATACATAAGACTGCCAACTGCACTTGCATAGGGTACCTGTGACATGCTAACTCTTTCTTTTTCATCTTTTGGGCATAGTAACTCTAACAATTTGAAGTGTGCGGCAAGAGGTGTCTTGACGGGTTTTGCTTCTTGCATACCAAAGCGCTCAACCACCTGCTTTACATAACTCTCATGTGTTAGGTATAATTTTCTTTCTTTGCGGTCTCGCTTTATCTCTATCCCAAGGATTTTTCTTGCAGCCCCAAGGTCCTTCATGTCAAATTCACCCTTAAGGTGTGTCTTTAGTCTGTCTATTTCAATAATATCTTTTGCCACAATGAGCATTTCATCAACATAAAGAAGTAGATAAATCATAGAATTAGTTATTTTCTTTAAATAAACACACATGTCAAAAGATGATCTACTGAAATCAATACCAAGCATGAACTGATCAAACCTCTTATACCATTGTCTGGGAGATTACTTGAGGCCATAGAGTGACTTCTTTAGGAGGTAGACATGATCAACTTTATTTTTCTCTTCAAACCCTTCTGGTTGTGCCATGTAGATCTATTCTTCTAAGTCACCGTGTAGGAAAGTTGTCTTTACGTCAAGTTGTTCTAACTCCAAGTTTTGCATGGCTACTAATGCTAGAAGAACACGAATAGAGGTATGCTTAACCACATGAGAGAAAATATCTTTGTAGTCAATACCTTCCTTTTGACTGTATCCCTTTGCTACCAGCCGAGCTTTATAGATACTGCCTTCTTTGAGTTTGTAGATCCACTTGCACCCAACAAGTTTCTTGTGCAGTGGAGGCTTCACAAGTTCCCAAGTATTATTTTTCTGCGGGGATTTGAATTCTTCTGTCATAGCTTCACGCCACTTTCTTGAATCTGTCATATTTAGGGCTTCTTTATAGGAGGCTGGTTCTTCAGTGCATGGAGTTTCTTCAGTCACTGCTAGAGCATATATAGTGACATTTGTATACCTAAGATTAGGACGTGGTGCTCGCCTAGGTCGGTTGAGGGCGATGGAATAAGGATTCTCCTCCTCAACGTGATATTGCTCCTCCTGGACCTAAATATGTTCTTCAGTGGCCTGTTCTGAAGCAGTGTCATTGGCTTCTATGGAAGGCGGTCTAGATGCAGATGTAGGGAACAAGAATTCTTTAGTAGCAGGCTGAGGTGGTGTTTCTTCTGGTGGCACTATAGATTCCTGTGAGTCCTCCTCTTCTTGGTTCTCCTTTTTCATTTTCAAGAGTACCTGTTCATCAAAAATTACATCTCTATGGATTTCTGCTTTACAATTATTTATGCACCACACTTTATAGTCTTTCACTCCGCTAGGATATCCTAAGAAAATACATTTCTTTGATCTAGGTTCTAATTTTCCCTCGTTCACTCTGACATAGACAGTGCACCCAAAAATTTTTAGATGATCATAAGAGGCTGGCGACTCGGTCCATTTTTCCTCAGGCGTCTTGAATTCAATGGATGAAGAAAGAGATCGGTTTATCAGGTAGCAAGCGGTGGATGCAACCTCTGCCCAAAAACTTTTAGAAAGGTTAGCATTAGAAAGCATACTTCTTACCCTTTCTATGATGGTGCGATTTATCCTTTCTGCTATTCCATTCTGCTAAGGTGTGTAGGGAATTGTGTGATGTCTTATGATCCCTTCTCTGGAGCAAAAATCTTTAAATTTTCCACTGCAAAATCCTAGGCCATTGTCGGTTCGCAGGGTCCGAACATGTCTACCGGTTTGCTTCTCAATCATTGTCTTCCAAGACTGAAATTTAGAGAAGACATCGGATTTATTTTTAATAAAATAAGCTCATACCTTCCTGGAGTAATCATCAATAAAAGTGAGCATGTATCTAGCTCCTCCTTGAGATTCAACCGGTGATGGCCCCCATAGATCAGAGTGGATGTAGTCCAATTTTTCTTTTGCATAGTGTTGCCCTGTGGAGAATGAGACTATTTTCTGTTTGCCATAAATGCAATGTTCACATAAGTCTAGCTTAGCAAATTTTTATTTTTCAAGTAGCCCATTTTGTTCATTAATATGCCCTAATCTCATATGTCATAATTTAGCAATATCATCATCAGAGTGTTCAGAAGTTACCATAGCCGTACCACTTGTTACCGTTGTGCCTTACAGGATTTAGAGTTAATTTACTTTTAGTGTTTTCATTACTGTTAATGACCCCTTTGTGACTCTGAAAACTCCATCTTGGCCTGAATACTTGTATCCAAGTGCATCTAGAAAAGAAAAAGAAATTAAATTTCTTTTAAGACCTGGAACGTGCCATACTTGAGTTAGAGTCCTTGTAATGCCATCGTGCATTTTAATTTTATTGAGCCAACACCTGCTACTTGACATGATGAGTCATTTCCCATTAGCACTTCCTTACCATCAGCATGTTCATATGTGGCAAACCATTCTCGGTGTGGTGTCATATGATAAGAGCAACCTAAATCTAA
Source organism: Canna indica (assembly GCA_034359265.1). Classification (NCBI taxonomy): domain Eukaryota; kingdom Viridiplantae; phylum Streptophyta; class Magnoliopsida; order Zingiberales; family Cannaceae; genus Canna; species Canna indica. The sequence continues at coordinate 21,951,324 of CP136895.1, read as the reverse complement.
AATCCATTCATCTTGAGATCTAGCATAACAAGCAAAAATAGTAACTACCTCTACTTTTTTATCTTCATCAGCATAGGATGCTTCCCCGTTCTGATTTTGTTCATCCAATCTCCGTTTCAGCTTACGACATTCTGATTTGATGTGTCCCATCTTTTTGCAATAATAGCACTGCACGTTTTTGGATCTGGATTTAGATCTGAACTTACCACGGCTTTTGTCCCGTGACCTATTTTGTCCTCTAGTGTTTAGGGCTTCTCCATGACTTCTAGAGGATCCTGTGGTAAGTTGAGAGTCGACAACCTCCTTGGATACTAGCATTGTTGTCACTTCATCCAGAGTTATAGTATTCTTGTCACACAATAAACTTTCACGAAAATTTTTAAAAGAAGCAGGGAGAATAATTAGAAGCATAAAAATTTTATCTTCTTCCTCAATTTTAACTTCCATATCGTCAAGATCAGCAAGAATAGAGCGAAAAGTGCTAATATGATTTTTAACAGAAGTGTCATCAGTCATGCGTAAAAAATATAATTTCTGTCTAAATGTCATCTTACTTGTAAGAGTTTTATCCTGGTAGATTGTGGCAAGATTTTTCCATACATCTGCGGCGGTCTTTTCTGATGCAACTTCTCATAGTGCCTCGTCGCAGACGCTCATGTACAAGGTGGCTTTAGCACTTTCATCGGCCCGGTCTTTTTTCATTTCAGTGTCTTCCATTGCATCTCGCCCACGAATAGTGTCTTGAAGGTTCTCTTTAATCAAAATTGCTTTGATCTTCAAAGCCCATAATGAGTAGTTGACATTACGGTCCAATTTTTGGATTTCATATTTTATCCCTGACATTGTGGATTGTTGGCTCTGATACACCAAATTTATGTGGTTCAGCTCGGCGTGGTACCGGGCCTACTCCACGGGGAGAAGATGACACTTGATTTTATTAAAAGGAGGAGAAAACACAGCCAATACAAGAGCGGAATACAACTGATTAATAAACTGTAAAGAAAAATACTGTCTGTTCTCGGATATTTTTCTGCACCCCAAAATCTGGATTCCTGCTTTTGCCTAAAAACTATGGTTGCGGTGTCCTTGATCTTCTTGCTTCTGCATAAGACGGTGTGAAGGGGAAGAGAGCCGCTGGAAAAAAATCATGCCTGAGAAACGGAGTAGATGGGAGGCTCTGAGAATTATTGGGATGATCTCTGAAACTGCATATTAGGCCCCTATTTATAATACAGGGGGAGAGCCAATTCATGCCTAATTTGGTGGAGAAAAAATCTCCAAGGATTTTGCTGCTTTGTCTGATTTAATCGGATGGCTGAAATGCTTCTTTTGACCCAGAAAATTAGCTTGTGTTGATCAAGTCCAATTTCATAATAGATTCGGATTTAAAATGATTCAACCCTCACACTAATTTCATTGACTTTCTTTTTAGGTGCTACTCAAGTTCAAGTTGAATTTTTGTATAGTGAGAGAAGTTTTTGGGGATTAGTGCCCGATTTATTCTCAGAAGAATTTGTTTGTGAAAATACTAGATTTGCAGAAGTCCTGACCTATACAAATCTGTTTAAGTGTTAGGTCAGAAATCTTCTTATTACTTTTTTTGAGGGGTATGAGTATGCTTTGAAGGACTGGATTGATGAATTGAAAAACCAACACATCCATCCAGTCATGGAATATGAAATTCCTCACCATAATTTTTCGTTAGTTGGGGGGAAGGCTCTATTTGTGGCCATAGAGTACCGACAGACGATTAGGTCAATAGTCGGGTCTATAATTTATCTTCATAGAAGGAGCAAGTGCACTATGGGCTTTGATATAAACAACATTTTTATGAAATGAGTGATTAAGTTTGGTTTGTTGAGATTTGAAGATCTTCAGGTGGTGAGTGAGCCGAAACAACTTACAGATGATTATAATAGGTTGCAATAATTGGTACAATGACTATTTTTTTTTTACCAAAATATCCCTCAAGATATGGTATCTTACCTAATGTTGCTGAACTATAGAAATGGGTAACTAGCTATTACACTGATTTTTTTTTGTTTAGTGTTTATTTTAATGTTGTTTAGCGTTTAGTGTTTATTTTAATTTTTACCATTGCAATATACAATATGAATGTAGATCTTCTTCTGGATCACGTGACTGTCCTCAGTCCTTTAGAAAGGGTTTGCTTCATACGGGACAGTTTTGAAAGAAGTAGATGGATGTCAGGGAATGACTTAGCCACCGTTGAACGGGCATTATATCTTGTTGGAGCTCCAAGAAATTGGACAGCAAGCACCGTAAGAAATTCTAGAGTTGGCCCAATTCACGAGTGTTTCTTGATTGCTCCTTCTTATAAAGATAGGCCTCATACAGAAAGACATTGGGATTTGTTACGGTGCTCACGAGTGTTTCTTGATTGCTCCTTCCTATAAAGATAGGCCTTATACATAAAGGCATTGGGATTTGTTACAGTGTATGAGAAACATGACTGCTTATGCCAAGGATACAATAAATCATGTAACTGTAAAAATCCCAATGCCTTTCTGTATAAGGCCTATCTTTATAGGAAGGAGCAATCAAGAAACACTCGTGAATTGGGCCAACTCTAGGATTCCTTACGATGCTTGTCGTCCAATTTCTTGGAGCTCTAACAAGATATAGTGCCCGTTCAACGGTGACTAGGTCATTCCCAGACATCCATCTACTTCTTTCAAAACAATCTCGTATGAAGCAAACCCTTTCTGAAGGACTGAGGACAACCACATGATCCAGAAGAAGATCCACATTCATACTGTATATTGCAATGGTAAAAATTAAAATAAACACTAAACGCTAAACAACATTAAACAAAAAAATTCAGTGTAATAGATAGTTACCCATTTCTATAGTTCAACAACCTTAGGTAAGATACCTTATCTTGAGGGATATTTTGGTAATCAAGAAATAGTCATCGTACCAATTATTGCAATCGATTATAATCATCTGTAAGTTGTTTCGGCTCACTCACCACCTGAAGATCTTCAAATCTCAACAAACCAAACTTAATCACTCATTCTTTCATAAAAATGTTGTTTATATCAAAGCCCATAGTGCACTTGCCCCCTCTATGAAGATAAATTATAAACCCAACTATTGACCTAATCGCCCGTCAGTACTCTATGGCCACATATAGACCCTTTCCCCTAACCAACGAAAAATTATGGTGAGGAATTTCATATTCTATGACTGGATGGATGTGTTGGTTTTTCAATTCATCAATTCAGCCCTTCAAAGCATACTCATACCCCTCAAAAAAAGTAACAAGGGGATTTCTGACCCGACACTTAAGCAGATTCGTATGGGTCAGGACTTATGCAGATCTAGTCTCTTCATAAAAAAATACTTCTAAGAATAAATCGGGCACTAATCCCCACGAACTCCTCCCACTATACAAAAATTCAACTTCAACTTTAGTAGCACCTAGAAAGAAAGTCAATGGAATTAGAACTAATAAAAATTATGGAAAACAAGTTATAATAATTTAAAATAAAAATCAAATACATGCGACGAGAACAAGACATAGCATATTATGCAATAGAAATATCTGACATATTTGTGAATATAGGAAAGAGAGAATTAATTTAAATAATTTAAGTATTCCATTAAACTAATGGGTATGTTAGAATGCTAGTTGTAAACTTAATCTTAGGATTTGTTAGCTATCCAACTACCCTAATTTAGGGATTGTTATTCAAATTTGATCTTGATTTAATTTTGTAAATATGTCCTTATTAAGGTTTAGAGTTATGTAACAGTTGTAAAGGATGAAGGATACACGGAAATAAAAGAATTTTCTCTTACTCCCTCTTCTCTCTTTTGAATTTTATCAGGGTGTACAAAATACATCCAAGCAAAAAGTTAACCATTGTACAATATTTATACATTGATGCAAATGTGTTTTAAGCCTAAAACTAGTCTTTTCAGAAATTTTTGAAATATATTACCTTTTGTAACAACTCCACATTCCACAAATGATTACTGGTCCAAGTGGAAGTACTTGACCCACAACCTTCATGATGTGCAATATGTCCATTTCATGCACCATCTTTCCGAATATGACATGGTCCCTACCATACGAGAAATATGAAATTTGTGTAACTAAATAATGTAAAAAAATGCAAAACGTAAATATTGAGAAACTCAAATGCAACAAAATTGAATATGCAATAGATTAAACAACTAAACCATATGAAAATAATGAAAATTGCAATTTGCACTCAAATAACGAACTAACCTGTCAAGTCCGACATTAGCCTCAAGAGTAATGATAAAAGAAGTGAAATTATCATTACAATCAGTCAATTGGAGAGAAGCCCCGGTTCATTGTGTTGATGCCTCTAATTCTCATCTGAAATAGCACCAAAAGTAGTTATTAGCACCAAAACTATATCATCACATTTTTATAAAAAGCAAACACTCAGATCTAAAAATTCAGTCACGATATGTAATTGAAAAAAAAACATGCCTAGTTTATCTAAAAGCCTTGCACTATAAATTGAAAATCTAAAGTAGAAAAATAGGGGGAAAGAAGGTTTGCGCATTCACCAAGATACTTTCATGCATACTTGATCTCTTCACTAGTTTCTGCAAAGTTGCCAAATAGAAAACAAATAAATAATTTTAAAGGAGAAAAATCCAAACAAGATACATAACAACCCAAATGAAGTTCAGTAATATCTATGTCAATTACCTTTTTTTTTGTACTTAGGATTCTTTGGCTACCAAAATTTGAACAAATTAAAATAAATAGTTTGCATTAGAATACAAGTTCCTACTATAAAGATCCTTATAATGATCCATAAATAAGGTACACACAAATATTGATTTGTTTGTGAAAACCATACCAAACAAGATTTTGAAACATATTTTATGTTCATACTTCTTAATATTAAAATAAACAATAAAATTGCTCTACAATCTAGTTATTATACCATGTTAAAAGTTGAGATCAACTATTCAACAAACAAGCACATATAATTAGGCTAGAATTTAGCTTAGGCATAAAAATCACCACATTAACAATAGACAACTCCTATATCAAATCACCAACGTTTGCAGAACTTCAAACTTACAGAACATAGTATTCTAGAACACTTCAATAGACATAAGCTTCGCAACTTTGAGACAAGACAAACACTATAATAACGCATTTATTAAGTCTTTTACTTTACAACACATCAAACTTTCAAAACAAAATATTCTAGTTCTAACAAATACTAAGATGCATACCATTTTTTGACTACCATCACCTCTTATGCCATACTGCAAGAAAAGTCTCATCTATTAGTCTATTAGAATGCTTATGAGCATAAAAAATAACAAGAAGATAAGTGTGAATATAAGAAAAGTTTAAATGTGCATAATAAAACAACAAGCCTCAGCCTTGAAGCTACCTATGCTTCTAAAATAGGATCCCTTGTAAGGAATTCTTTTTCTCCTAAAATATTGAAATTAAAGAATATCAAATTAAATTAAATAGTTAGACATGTAGAATAATATAATAAAGACCCATCAGAATAAACATTGAAAGAAACACATCGAACTACGATTGACTTTTACCTTCACATAGAGATTGAAAATTCTTTGCAAAATGTGGCACATCATCAATGAAAAGCTGCAATGTTCGAAATCCCTATAGAAATCAATATCATGTGTATGAAATGAAGACAAACAAATTAATTAACAAACTACACATGCAAGAAAAATATGTAATGGCCACTCATGTGTTGGATTAAGAATTAAGTAAAGATAAACATACCTCAAATACCAAGCTTCCCCTTATGTGCCTGTTGATTAATATATCTAGAAAAACCAATGAGTTCTTCTTTTGTTTGGAAGTTTCTGCCTCAAGCTGAGATTAGCATTCTTTACTTCTCCCTCTGGTATTTTTTTCTTTTTCGCCTAAGCATAGCATAATATAACAACTTATAATTTTCAGGAAATTAGCATTAAAAACATGTCAATGTCATCTACTACACAAAGCAATTAACTTGTTAAGCAAACAAAAATAGGAACTACAGACTGGTAAAACCAAATCAATTCATTTCCTCATTTTCAGTAAACATGCAGCTACTGCGTATAGGATCATTTTGTTTCCTATATGCTAGGCATTTACACATATAAGGAATGAAAATACTTAATTCGGGCCCTAGTGCACCATTGCACCAAAGATTTCAAGACATGCAATCACAACTACAAAATAAGGAGCACCCAAATATAGAAACTAGCTAATTAGCTTCTAGTTTGCAAAAGTGTAAAGAATACTAAAACGCTGATAGTTTTTGGGGTTTTCACGAAACCTGACAAAAAGTGCGGTGGCAAACTTGTAAATAAAATGAGTTTGCGCCCGTTTCGCCACTTTTCGCCCGAAAATCGATCAAAATCCATAATACCCGTTAGGGCTCAATCACTCACCTGCGATTACTCGACTCTGCTCCTCTTCGACTGTTGCAGACGACAGGCGACAAGTTGTCGCCATCCCTTTTTCGATCGCTCATCAACAATCTCCCTCGCTGACTTCGGTGAAAAAGAACCAGCTCAACACATGTCGGCCTTCTCCTTCCTCAAGTATATATATATATATATTAGGAGGGGTTTTTTCGAGTTAGGGTTTTGACTATTCTTTTGATCTTTCTTCGATATAGTTTTGATGTTCGGGTTTCTGACGAAGGTTTTGATGTTTCTTCGAGTTAGGGTTTGTTAGAGTTAGGGTTTTGACAATTAGTTTTGATGTTTCATCTTCCGATCCAAGTTTTGGATCTAGGGTTTATGATGATGTGAGGTTCTAGGGTTTTGATGGATGGTTTTTCGATCTAGGGTTTTCGATCTATGGTTTTCCATCTAGGGTTTTGATGGATTGTTTTTTAATCTAGGGTTTATGATGTTCGGATCATATACTTGATTTTTTTCGATCTATGGTTTCTAATCCAGGGTTTCTATTATTTTTATTATTTCTATTTGCCTAATAGTTGTTGTTATATTGTATGTTCATACTATTATACTATTGGTTGTTTATACTGTTATTTCTATTGGTCTAATGCTTGCTGTTATACTCATTTTTGATGTATACTGTTATATTGTATACTATTTATTTCTATTGGTTGTATATTATTATACTATTGATTGTTCATACTGTTATACTGTATGTTCATACTGTTATTTCTATTAGTCTGATGCTTGTGTTGGTTGAATGGCAACACTAGAGGGAGGGTGAATAGTGTGTTAACTAAATTAATTAGCCTAAATTCAATTTTAATCGTTTCTCAAATCGTTTAGGTAAATTGCAATTTTACGATTGGATGCGGAAGCAATATAAACAATTATGCACAAACAACAGATAACAATGCTAACACACAAATTTATAGTAGTTCGGCCTCAATACCTACTTCACTACCTAAGCACCCCGCTTAGGATTTCAAAACTTAGTTTTACTAGATTAATGTTGGTTCCCTTACAAAGAGGACTTTTACTCGAAGAGTCTCACTCTCAATCTAAGGCACTTTCACACCCGGAAGTCTCCGTCTTCTTATCGAGAGCACTCTTCCACCTTTACCCTAAGGGACACCTCAACTAATCCTAGTAAGCTATGTTTACACAAGTGGCTTTACACCTTTTACACTAAGGTAACCACTTACATCCAAGACCCAACACTAGGTCTTCTTACAAACTTGAATACAAAGAAAGAAATCACAAAAATATACAAGTAATGGAGCAAATAAATACTACAACAAATACTTAGCTCCAAACACGAGTCCTAGTTCCTCTTGATGCATGCCTTGAGATGATGAATCGGTAAATCTTGAAGGCTAAATCAAGGTGCGTATCTTGGAAACTAGGGTTATCAAAAGGATGGCTCAAGTAAAGCTTTAGAATGATCAAGAATTGGCTCAATGGAAGCTTGGATCAATTGTTTGAAGGCTGGAAGAAGGATTGGGATGGGTATTTATAACCCCCCAGCCGAAATAGGGCATCAACGGGCATAATTTTTACCGTTACAGTCGCCCGGTCGAAGGTCCGGTCGATTGTCGGTCGACCGACCGATCGACCACCCAGCTTTCTGTGAGTTATTAGTGCCATTCGGTCGACCGACGGGTCGATCGACTGTCGCGATTTTAGCGATCCCAAATCCGATTGACCGAAGCAGTGATGCCAGGGTCGCGCAACTTGTGATCTGCAATCCGATCGACCGATCGGTCGATCGATGCAGCTACTACCAATTTTTGGCAACATTCGGTCGATCGATCGGTCGATCGAACTGTCGTCCCCTTTGATCGGTCGACCAGTCGATCTATCGAACTTAGGCAGGGCAGCAGGACAATTTTCTTTGCTTGGTTCATTTTTTTGTTCTGTCTTCGCTAAGTCTACTTATATAACATTTATTAACTTTAAGTTAATAACTTTAAAACATAAATATTATATAAGGATTACCCCCATTTGGATTCAATAAAAATATCTAAAAAATTGAAATCCTTAAGAATCAAAATCTAGTTCTTGGGGTCTAGTACAAATTTTCAAAAAATAGAACTTTTCTAATTTCCCGGGTCAAGTATGGGTAGACTAAAGGCTTCCAAAAAATTCTTAAAAATACCTCGTTATCTAATTTCTATCCAAGGAACAATTATCGTCATTTTTTATTATGAGAAAAAGTCTAGGACATATAGCCCTCCAGCTCCTTAGGCTTAGTAGATTTCAGGGCGGTTCCGGGTTTTCATATTTTGGGGATCGGGATTGGTTTTAGGGTTCTTATGCATCATAAAGAGGATTTACAATATAAACTAGACACCCTAAACCTAAACTCCCCTTCTCGAAGATTCCCGAGCACCGACGAGCGTCCTTGCCGATTTCTTTGATTTCTTCGATTCTTTCGATCGGGGACGTCGTGTGCTAACTAACTTGGAACCTGAAAGATATCTCAATGAAACATTACTTTTATGTTTGTTATCATCAAAACCGAGATTAAGACCAAGGTTGAAAACCTTAAGCCAACAGCTTGCTGTTATACTCAGTTTTAAAGTATACTGATATCAATGTTATACTGATATGTTGGTATATAATGAATATATATACCCGACAGATTATATGCGGCTTGCCCATTTTTTGGAAGTCACAAAGGTTGTTTGATTCTTTCGTTGATCACTCCCATTACAACGACCATACGCGATGGGGAAGAAGAAGTGAACCAAACCAGTAGAGACCTCCCTTCACTAGTGGCCAAAATGGACAAGCTCCTTGATATGGGATTCAAGGGGTTAATAGTACTTATTTTTATTGTCATTGTATTTTTGTTTAAATAAGTTAGATAATTCTGTGATGGTAATGTGATGTTACTTTGATGGTGGTTTTAGATATACTGTTGTGATGCTGTAATATTTTGGATATACTTTGGTATTAATACTGTGATGGTGGTTAATTCTGTGATGATACTTCGGATATACTTTGGATATTCGGTTTTATTTTTCATTGTCGGCGAGGAATTGCAGGCGATAACCAATCAATGGTTATGTTCACTTTCCTCCTAAAGTCGTAAAGTAATATTACTCATTATCATGTATTTATATGAATTGTTGTTTTATTCTTGGTGTTGCTTATATCAATTGATGTTTTTTCGATCTAGAGTTTTGATGTTATTGCGTGGTTGTGCTGATTTTATCATTGCGTTGTTATTAGATAATGGGCAAACCTATTTTTGACAAATACACATTTTCCTTCATTGTCCTATATTTATATCGCTGTTGTTGTAAGTTATATTGATGTTTGCAAATGCTGGTGTTACTGATGTTACTGATGTTGGTTTAAATGATCTACCGAGCTTGCTGGATATGTAGCTGGTTTGGTTATAATGGTGTTGGTTATACTAATGATTTGTTGAGCTGCAAAGGCTGTTCTGTGGCTGTATCTTTGGTGTTGGTTATACTAATGATCTGCTGAACTGCAATAAGTCTAGTGTTGTTATACTATTGATGTTCTGTAGTATATTTGAGTAATTGCTTCTTGTAAATTTACTCTTAAAGTGTTGTACAACAATATAACTTGTTCTGTTGCTTCATTTACAATTCAATAAGTTGCTTCATTTACAATTCAATAAGTATATTAGTAACTTGCTTCAATTAAATTTACTCCGTAGTATGTTTGAGCAGTTGCTTCATGTAACTTGTTATGTTGCTTCATTTACAATTCAATAAGTACAACAGTGTAGTCATAATGAGTTGCTTCATGTAAAATAACTTGTTCTGTTTTAGTTGATATAAAATAACATATAAAATTACTCTTAAGTGTTGTACAAAAAACTATACGAACACACGCCCACACATATTAACAACAATCATAAGAACTCACGTATATTCTGTTCAATCCCTTACAAATACATCATGTTCAGCGTTACAAACTCCACAAGAGTCAACAATTTCACAATGTCATCATGTCAAATCTTTTCAATAACAAGTTAAAAATCACCATATTTAGTCCATGCCACCGTACTGTTTAGTTAATACTTGGTCCATACTTAGTCCATATTTCATGCCGCTATACCTAGTCAATATTTAATCCATGTTGTCATACCATTTAGTTAATACTTAGTCCAAGCTGCAATACAATTTTATACTTAGTCCATACTTAGTTTAATTAGTTCATACTTAGTTGATATTTTTATTCGTTCATAATTTAATAAAATTAATAATTTTTTAATATTATTTTCTATTTTTTAATTTAATAATATTTTTAAATTAAAAAACATATTTTAATATTTTTTTATAATTATATTAACTAATAAAATATCGTTCATATTAATATTTATTTACTAATTAACAAAAATAATATATTTTTTAAGTTTGAGTTAAAATAAAATATGAAAATAAATACTATGTTTGATAAACAAACGCAGTTTTAGTTTTCGTCCTAAAAATCGTCATCGAAAATAACACACAACAAACAAGTTTTCGTTGTTTTCATTTCGCGAAATATGAAAACAAGACATGTCAAACAAATACGTTTTCGCCAAACAAAAAAATCGAAACTCAAAAACTCATTTCAATTTTCACGAAATGAAAATTGCTCAAAAATTTTCGCAAACAAACATGCCCTGAATCTCTTCCCTAACGATTAAATATAACATGATATCAAAAGCATATTGATATCAAGTTTTAATCATGCAGTCATCAATAATATAAAATATATGTTCCTAATTAAATTAAATAAAGTCTTGTGAAATAAATTACTTTGTTAAAGGCGGTAAACTAAATGCAATAATGGTTTTTGAAGCCTGTAAGTAGGGATGGCAATGGGTTTGTATAAATGAGTATTTACCCATCCCAGACCCTGATAGGTCATTAGCGGGTTTTGCCCGTTGGGTCGTGGGACGGGTATAGGATTTTGAGGTAAAAACCCTGTAGGGTTTGGGACGGGTCCAGGATTTTAGTCTAAAACCCGTCTCAAACCCGTTAAGGGTAAAATTACTTTAATACCCTTCATATTATCTAATATATACTTATATAGGGATAATTATATCTTTTTACTTATACCCTAATTCCTAACACATTATATAATATAAATAAATTAATAATATATTATTTTAATTCACCTGATTCACCCAGTCACCCGATGCCTCACTGCCTCAGCCATCTGCCCGATTGCCCTCACGCCCGCTCGCCGCCTCGCTGCCCCTCCTTTCAACTAGATCGCCCTCTCGCCGCTCCTCAATCACACGACCGCTTCTCTCGTGACCGCCGCTCAATCTCGACGCCTCTCAACAACAGTCAATCGCCTCTCAACAATAGCCGATCGCCTCTCAACAGAGCCGGCCGCCAATCGATGTACTTCTCCGACGATTGCTTCTCCCGACACCTCTCAACAGCAACCGGTCGCCTCGATCTACTTCTCCCGACGGACCCGACGCCGCGATCTGCTCCGACGACTGCTTCTCCCGACGCCTCTCAACAGCAGTCGACCGCCTCGATCTACTTCTCCCGACGAACCCAATGTCGTGATTTGCTCTGATGATTGCTTCTCCTGACGGACCCGACGCCGCGATATGCTTCTCATGACGCTGCGACGCAGACGCCGGACGCCCCTTGATCTGATTCTTAAGTTTTTTTCTATTTTTTTTTACTTTTTTCTTACCTGCCGCCTGCAATTATTTACTGTTGATTTTTGCATGGAAGAAGCTATTTTTCTTACTTGTTTTCTAATTGTTACCTACCGCCTGCTCCTATTGATTCTTTGCATGAAAGAAGTCATTTTTTCTTCAGATAATTGATAGTCTTTACTAGCTCTCGATAGTCATTGATACTAGCTCAGATAATTGATTTCATTGTTTAAATTAGCTTATTGTTTATATGATTTATGTTTAAATGTTGTGATATGTAAATTGTATATATATATATATATAATTTGTTAACGGGCGAAAAGCGGGTTCCCAGTGGGTACCCGTTAAATTAGTGGGATGGGTTTGGGAATCACCCTTCAAAATACTAACGGGTTTGGGACGGGTTTAGGATTGAATTTTCTTAATGGGTTTGGGATAGGATTGACTTCGCCGTCCCAAACCCGCCCCAGTGCCATCCCTACCTGTAAGAAAGAAAATGACAGAGAAAATGATTAATTTTACTTTAATCCTTATAGTTTTAGAAATTTTGCCTTTGTCCTCAACTTTATAATCTTAATGTTTAATTTTATAATCTTTTGACCGAAAAAATAATTAAAATAATCTTAATAATTTATAACCTAATTTCACTTTATAGTCCGATTTAAATATTGTCAACTTATTAAACAAAAAATCATGTGTAATCATATTTTCTAGACAAGAATTTAAAACTAAAAGTATCAATTTCATAAGCAAATAAGAAAGCAATGGATTTATACATAATTACGATTTTTAGTTTGTTATGAAATTAACAATTTTACTCATGAAATTTCTGACTTTTTTCTGCTTATTTGATAAAACATGAGCTGCACATGCATTTTTATCAAGCACTTTTATCCAAGTGACAATATATAAATAGGACTAGAAACTAAATTATAGATTAAAACTAAATTATAAAATCTAGAATTTTTATGAGTCGAGGACTAAAGCAAAATTTAAAGAGAGAGAGAGAGACAATTAAAAGGAATAATTATCTTCACGTTAAAAAAAATATATAGATAAATATTTAATAAATCAACAAATCCAGGCCATTAATCTGGTTACTTGATGAACGTACCAGATCAATTGGCCGTTGAGGATAAACCTTGAGTTGGTCCTCTCCCTGCCTATATAAGGAGGAGATGCCTACGAATCTAAAAATAACACAACTTAGATCTCCACCATCATCTAAAGTTATATCTCTTAGAAAGTGAAGAAATGGAAAGAAATTAACTCCGACGAAATGATCGACGATTGAAGTTCTAATGACGAATTCATCAAATCCGAGTACGCCTCTTTTTGTTTCACAAATTAGTAAAAGCATGAATTGTTAAGATCTCAGGCTTATTATTATGATTTGGTTCTTAACTTCTTACATTGGTATTAGGTTAATTACAATTCATGTTTTTCCATTATTGCTCATGATATATTATATATTGCTATTAATGATTCCTGATTACTATTTACGATTCACGTCACTGTTGATTTATCTTTTGATCTTAATTCTCGTTGGATTCTCCTCGTCTTCTTCTCTTCTCATTTCTCCCTACGTGCATTCCGTGGGCCAAAGAAAGAAGGCAGCTATGCCAAAGGTGAAAGCTAGGGCCGTTCACGGGTACGGGTCGACCCAATGAACCCGATTACCCGACCCAACCCAATTAGTTTGGGTCAAACCCGACCAAACCCGAATTTAATTGGGTCGGATATCGGGTTTTATACTTTGAAACCCGATTACCCGATACCCGACCCGATTACCCAATTAAAAATAATATAAAATTATTTCCTTCCCCATTTACCCGATACCTGATTCGGCGATTCCCCAGCCCTAACTTATTTTCTCTCGAGTCTAGACCTTCTCCCCTTGCTTCCTTCCCCAATCGCGAATCGCAGTGGACAGCTGGCGGTGTGTGAGTCGGGACTCGCGGTGGACTCGGCAGGGGCTGCAACCACCGGCGGCCGTCGACTCCTTCTGGCCTACCGGCGAGCGGCGGCCTTCCCTTCGCGTGAACAACCCTAGCGGCGGCCTTCCAGTCTACGGCGAGTCTACGTCTCCATTCTTCTCGCCGAGCCTGTATCAGTGTGCAACCTTCTCCATTGTCCTCACCTAGTCGCCCAGCAGCCTTCTCCGTTGTCCTCACCTAGTCGCCGAGCAACCTGTCGCCGATTCCTCTGTCTGCACTTCGTAGGTAACGCCGAGCAATCCTTTGAGTTTTAATTCATAATTCTTTTTCTATAAATTAGGTTGGTGAAACTGAGCAATGTGAATTGAAGTGTTAGCTGGGTTAAATTTATTTGTTTCAATTTACAATTTTTCAGTTTCAATTCACAATTCACAGTTGCAGATATCATATAGATTCCTTGTTTAGCTTTATGGTCAAATTTGTTTGATTTTTCACCATGTTAATATATATCAGGTTATATATATATATATTAGGTTAGCACAATTCACAATTCACAATTCACAGTGTTAGATTGTTAGCTGAATTGAACAATGTAAATATATTATATATATCAGGTTATATATATGTCTGGTTAAACTCCTTGCTAATATATATCAGGTTATTTATATATATTACTTATGTTGTTTGAGTCCCATGCTTCTTTTTTTTACTTAAGTAAAGTGTCTGGTAAATTTGTTTATATGTCTGGTAATATGATAATATCCCTGAGTCCCTTGCTAAAACATAAGTAAAGTCTTAGCTGCCTGGTTACATGTATTTATGTTGTTTGAGTACCATCCTTTTTTTTTTTAAAGGCTAAATGGCAAAGGAAAACGAACTTGGAACTAGTGGTACTCAAAATACTAGTAGTGGAACTGTAGTTGAAAGTTCTCCCACTCCAACGGCAACAAGTAGAGATATGCAACTAGAGACTCAATCGCAAGCTCCATCAGGACCACCACAAGATCCAACACAAGTTGGAATTTTAGAAAGTGCATCACAAGAAAAAGATTCTCAATCATTATCAAAAGAGGTATTAAAAAGAAAACCAACTAGAGCTCCTTCTAATGCTTGGAATCATTTTACTAGAGAAAAAGATAGGGTTGTATGCAATTATTGTAAGAAAACATATGCTTGCAATGATGCTTGTCATGGTACCACAAATTTGTTAAAACATTTGAGGACATGTGAGAAAAATCCAAATAGAGAAATTGATAAGAAGCAGAAAACAATTGTTCTTGGCAAGCAATGCGAGGATGATCCCGATACTACTGTTAGTATGAAACTTGCTGAATTTAATCAAGAAAATACTCGGGCTGCACTTGTCAAGATGATAATTGTTGATGAAATTCCTTTTAGATTTGTTCAGAATCAAGGATTTAAAGATTTCATATCAGAGATTCAACCAAGATTTAAAATTCCTTCTTGTATCACTATTGGTAGAGATTGCATGGAATTATTTAAAGAGGAGAGGAAGAAATTGAAAAGCATATTGTCCAAGAATCATCAAATGATTTCACTTACTACTGATACTTGGACTTCAATTCAGAACATGAATTATATGTGTGTGACTGCTCATTATGTCGATGACGAATGGGAATTAAATAAGAAAATCTTGAGTTTTGGTTTGATTGCTGATCACAAAGGTGAAACCATAGGGAAAGCTTTAGAAAAATGCTTGAAAGATTGGGGAATTTTGAAAGTTTGTTGTATTACCGTTGATAATGCAAGTGCGAATAATCTGGCTATTGCATATTTAGTTAGAGGCATG
This sequence comes from Canna indica, assembly GCA_034359265.1. NCBI lineage: Eukaryota > Viridiplantae > Streptophyta > Magnoliopsida > Zingiberales > Cannaceae > Canna > Canna indica. The sequence goes on along the minus strand of CP136895.1, from coordinate 21,935,474 downwards.
ACTTATTCGAATGGTGTTACTTTGTTAAACGGAGAGTACATGCATTTGAGATGTTGTGCACATATTCTGAACTTAATTGTTAGTGATGGGTTGAAGGAATTTGATAATTCTATTAGCAAGATAAGAGCTTCTTGTAAGTTTGTTAAGTCATCTCCAGCTAGATTGGCTACTTTCAAGAGGTGTGCAGAAGAGGCAAACATAACTAGTAAGGCAATGGTTACACTTGATGTGCCAACCAGGTGGAATTCAACTTATATGATGTTAGATGTGGCTGAAAAATTTGAAAAAGCATTCATGCGGCTTGAATTTGAGGATCCTTCTTATATAATAGCTCTTGAGAATGAAGGAGGACCTCCTACTTTTGGTGATTGGAGTCGTGCACGTGTCTTTTTGAAGTTTTTGAAAGTTTTTTATGATGCAACTCTTTCTCTTTCTGGATCATTGCATGTCACATCTAACGTGTTCTTCCATAAGTTGTGTGACATTCAAAAGCTGTTAACAAAGTGGAGGCAAAGCGATGATGTGGTGCTACAAAGTATAGCAAATAGTATGAAGATCAAGTTTGATAAATATTGGGAAAATGATGGAAATCTAAATTATCTATTATTTGTGTCTGTTTTTCTTGATCCGCGTTACAAGTTGGAGTATATTGAGTTTTGTTTTCAACGGATGTATGGTACTGAAAAGTACAACCAGACAATGACAAAATTGAAGGATCTCATTCATAAATTGTTTAAGCATTATACCATGTTTCATCCCCCTATTGATAGTGCTGATTCTAGTAGTTTACCATCAAGTGCTACCTCGCAGTCTCATATCAATAATGAGGATGATGATCCCAAAGATGATTGGCAAGATGAATTTAGATTGAAAGTGAAGAAAAAACAAGGTGACGTGAAAAGAAATGAGTTGGAAAGATACTTGGAGGATGATGTTGAAGACAACTTTGATGAATTTGATATATTAAAATGGTGGAAAATGAAAAAAATAAAGTATCATGTTCTCTCTTGTATGGCTAGGGACATATTGGTTGTTCCAGTTTCTACTGTATCATCGGAGTCTTCATTTAGCACGGGAGGTCGAGTTCTTGATCCATTTTGTAGTTCATTACATCCTTCTACTGTTGAGGCTTTGGTTTGCACTCAGAATTGGTTAAGAAAACGAGTTGCATTAGATGAAGTTGAGAAGATAGAATCAGGTATAAACACTAAAGTTCAAATCTATAATTTTTTTTTTACTTATTGTTATAATTTTTATTATTCTTCTCACTTTTATTATTTTATTGTTAGAGTTGGAAACTCAGAATTAAGCTTTTTCTATGATTCGAGCGATGTTTTGAATTTGAAGCCTTGAAGGTAACATATTAACATTATTCGTTTAATAATGTAATATAAAAATATTCTAACACTTTGTTTGGATTATTGCAGGTTCAGATGAAGCTTTTGGTTTATCAGTATTCTAACATTTTGTTTCTTAAGTTCTATGTGTGTATAGGATAATTTAGTTGGTTGTACTTATCATTATGATAAGTTTATTTTGTTGGCTGGTGCCACTTTATGATTAGCATGGCTAAGTGTTGGAACCAGGTATTGCAACATTCTATTTTTTTCATTATCTAGCTGTTTATATTTTTTCTGCTTGTTTTTTCAGTTCAAACTCTCTTTTACTTTGGTTATTTAATACCATTGAATGACAATTTATGTTTCTACAAATCTACAACAATGGGTGTCTTCTAATGTTATCTTCTTCCTTTGTAGGCAAGTGAAGTTCCTTTTTGTCATATATGGAGCATTAGCGGCATGTAAATGACAATTTTTTGATGTCCTGATGCTTGCAAATTTAGTTGTGTCAATTGTTATTTTTAGTTGTGCAAAGTCAGATTCACATTTTCCAAATTACTTATTTTTAGATGTGTCAATTGTTGTTTGGAGATGTCCTGATGCTTGTAAATTTATCAGCATTATATGTCCAATATTTTTTTTTTAATTTCATCAGATGTCCTGATGCTTGGTGATCATGCATGTTGTTGAATTATTCACCTTAAGCAGATTGGTAGATTGGCAGATATTTCTGTTATTTTTACATGTTCAATGCAAATATTTCTGTCATATTTATGTGATCATGCATGCTTAATCGGGTAACCCGACTACCCGACCCGACCCGACTTGGGTTGGGTCGGGTCGGGTTTGACAGGTAAAAATCTCAAAACCCGACCCAACCCGACCCGACTATTTTTGGATGGGTCGGGTCCATTTTTCCTCTAAACCCGACCCGACCCGACCCGACCCGTGAACAGCCCTAGTGAAAGCCGCTGCCATGAGAACAGGCCATAAGGACCGCCGGCCATGAGAGTGGACGGAGCCGAAGTTTCGACGGTGAAGTACCTCTGCCCGGCCTCAAGGCCCGTTCAGCAGTCTCCTTACCTAGTCCCATGCGGTCTTTCCTCATCACCTAGCGCTGGCATCACTCGCCGGCGCATCAGGACGGTCGGTGATGGAGGTTGGTTGGCTTGAAGAAGCTGACATGGTAGTCCGTATGGAAACAACCATGTCAGTTTCTTCATAAGGGTGGACGGCCGCGGCTATTTCAAGCGCACGACCCGTTTTCCTCGTCATTGACCTCCGCCAGCGTGCTTATCACCGGTGTATAAAGAAGGACAACAAAGGGGGCAGGACGTGGTTGCAGCGGTTAGGGTTTCTGCCGTTGCCTGCCACATGAAGAAGAAGGAGAACGGTTTACGTAAGGGATAAGGGTTAAAGAAAATAAAATGGTTGAGATGAAAAAGCATTTAATTGGATGGCTGACATTAATTGAAGATGATAAGGAAAAGAAAAGTTACGTGAGATGTGTGGAGAAATAAGATGGATGGATGAAATTTAATTGATTTATGATAAACGGTTGATTTTGCTTTCAATGGTTAAGATTAAAAGTTGCTTGTTTTTTATGGCTTTGATTAATTGTTTCTTTTGATGGATGAGATTTGATCAAATAAATTGAAAGGCTGAGATTTAAGGATGGGTTGGTTAATTAGATCCGGATCTGATGGCTCACATTTTATCAAATAAATTCAAAGGCTAAGATTTAATAATGGGTTAGTTAATTGGATCTGGATCTGGATCTATTTCAGAAGGTTCCATATCCATTAAGAGTCAAAATCCAACCCAGTAAAATCGGTTCACCCTTATAAATCTCAAACCGGTTCATGTTTTTAATTAGAAATTGGTTCATGCTTGGTTCACTTACTGATTTATGTCTGATTTTTCATCGATTCGGTTCAATTTCAAAAGGTTAACTAGATTTGGCAACTTAACTTTGACGATTCAACATGAATTATGTTTGTTTTAGTTTAGTTGCATCTAGTTCATGTTTAAATTAATGAATTTTATTATTGGTACAACTTCGGTTCAATATAATTTATGATTGGTTCAGCATAATTATGTTTGGTTTATGTTTAATTGATTAAGTTTATGAGGTTCATTAATTTTACCTTACAATTAGATGATGACATTGCTTTTGATTGTCTTTGAAATTTATTTAGTATGATTTGATTATCACCAAAGTGATCAAATAGTAAAAAATAAATTTTTAAATAAAGATGATCATGATGTTATAATTAGATAATGTCATTATTTTGTATTGTCTTTGAAATTTATTTACTATGATTTGATTGTCACCAAAGTGACCAAATAGTAGTAAATAAATTTCAAATAAAGACAATTATGATGTTACATACAAATAAATGCCTATTATTGTGATGAATTCATTATTTGTTGAATTTTAATTTTTGCCCAAATGTAAATTATTATTTTGCAAATAGTGAGCATAAGTGAGGTAAATTATTTGTTTTTTGATCATATACGTATTTGTTTATCCAAATATAACATATGTATGAGATTAAGAATTTTAATTTACTATTAGAGTCAAATATAAGGCATTTAAATTATGATAGCATAATATAGTATCTACCCAAAGGATAACTATATTGTGCTTCGGTGATTTATTATCTGAATCCTTATGTGTTTTTTAAATTTGTGAGCAATTATATATTTAATTTTTTGCAACTATTTCAAATGCCTTCGCAAGTTTCGTCAGTAACTATGTTTGATGGTGTAAATTTTTCTGAATGATGCAAGTAAGTCAAGCTTCACTTAGGTGTTCTTGATCTTGACTTGACATTTCTTGAAAATAAGCCTGCTATTATTGATTTAAACAGTGACACCACAAAGCATAAGAATAATCTAATATACTTAGCATCATGTTTATACGTATGAAAATTGCCAACAACATTAAGACAACTATTCTGTAGACAGAAAGTGCGAAGGAATTCCTTAAGTCTATGGAAGAACGCTTCCGCATTATTGATAAGTCACTCGTTGGTACCTTAATGGCACAACTCACGACCATGAAGTTTTGATGGGTCGTCAAGTATGCAAAATCATCGAGATGACCAATATTGCAGCAAGATTAAAATCTTTAGGAATGAATGTGCTACTACTCATCCAAGTAATATGGTGCAGGGACTCCTTACGATTCAAACCTCAAAACCAAATAAAAGTCTTTTTTAACAATGGAAAATCGAATAACGGCTCTGATTGAAGGCATAGGGAGTTACCGTTTGGTCTTGGACATTGGGTTCCATTTAGACCTCCATAAAAATTCTCCATGTACCTTCAATTTCTAGGAACATGATTCCGTAGGAAAATTAGACATTTCTGGTTTTGATTTTAAGATTGGAGACAATAGTTTTAATTTATTTAAGAATACATTATGTGTTGGTTCTTGTATTCTTATTGATGGTTTATATAAATTAAAACTTGATGATAATTTTGATGAATCCTTGCTAGTACATTAGGATGTAGGAATGAAACTTAGTGTTTATAATGAAAATTCTGTTTATTTGTGGCATAAATGTTTGGGACATATTTTCAAAGAAAGATTAGAAAGATTGGTAAAGAATGAGATTCTTCATAATCTAGATTTTACCAATCTTAATATTTGTGTGGATTGCATTAAAGGAAAGCAAACCAAACACAACAAGAAATGAGCCACAAGAAGTAGTCAACTTCTTGAAATCATACACACTTATGTTTGTGAACTTTTTGATACTCTATCTTTAGGTACAGAAAAGTACTTTATCACCTTTATTGATGACTTTTCACGTTATGATTTTGTTTATTTGCTTAAAGAAAAGTCTCAAGCAGTGAATGCTCTTGAGATTTTTTGTTACTAAAGTTGAAAGAAAATTAGACAAAAAGGTGAAAATCATAAGGTCAGATAGAGGTGGTGAAAATTACGGGAAACATAATGAAACAGGACAATGTCCTGGTCCATTTGTAAAGTTCCTCGAGAAAGTGGCATATGTGTATAGTATACTATGTCAAGCACACCTCAACAAAATGGTGTGGCAGAAAGGCTCAATCGGACACTGATGGATATGGTTAGGAGTATGATGAGTAATTCACCTTTACCCAAATTTTTGTGGATGTAAGTTTTAAAAACCGTTTTATACTTACTTAATAGGGTTCCTAGTAAGGCAGTTCCAAAGACACCTATTGAACTGTGGACTGGAAGGAAACCTAGTCTGAGACACTTGCATGTTTGGGGTTGTCCAGTTGAAGCAAGAATTTATAATCCACATGAAAAGAAATTAGATTCTCGAACGATCAATGGTTACCTTATTGGTTATTCTGAGAAATCCAAAGGGTACATATTTTATTGTCTTAATATATTGTCCAAGAATTATAGAAACCGGGAATGCTAGATTCATAGAGAATGGTGAAGTTAGTGGGAGTACTGAAAAACAAAGTGTGGACATTCAAGAGATAAAGGTAAATGCTCCTTTATGGTATAAATGTTCCTCTGTCCACACTCACTCAAAATATTGTTCCTAATGACTTTGAACAACATTCGAGTAATGAAATACCTCATGAAGAAACTAACTCACAAATACTTGATGCAAATGAACCACAAGGAATTCAATTAAGAAGATCTCATAGAGAAAAAAGATCTGCAATTTCGGATGATTTTATGGTATATTTGCAAGAATGTGATTTCGATATTGGAATCAATAATGATCCAGTTTTATATGAAGAAGCCATATCTTGTGCTGAGTCTGACAAATGAAAAGATTCCATGAAAGAAGAGTATAACTCCTTAATACAGAATGAAGTCTTTGATCTCGTTGAGTTACCAGAAGGTTGTACACGAGTCAAGTGTAAATGGGTTTACAAGACCAAGCGTGACTCGAATGGTAACATCGAAAGATATAAATCTAAACTAGTAGCTAAGGGTTTTACTCAGAAAAACAGGATTGATTATACAGAGACATTTTCACCTGTCTTAAAGAAAGACTCATTGAGGACTATTATAGCTTTGGTGGCTCAGTATGATCTAGAGTTACACCAAATGGATGTAAGAACAGCCTTTCTTAATGGAGATCTTGAGGAAAAAATTTATATAGACCAACCTAAAAGTTTCTCGACTGACGAGAAAGATCACTTGGTGTGTAAGATTAAGAAGTCAATATATGGACTTAAACAAGCTTCTTGACAATGGTATATTAAGTTTAATGATACCATCATGCCTTTTGATTTTGAAGAAAACACTATTAATCAGTGTATATATATGCCGGAAGATCAGTGGGAGCAAGTTTATCTTCTTAGTCCTATATGTTGATGATATTTGACTTGCTGCTAATGATTTGGGCATCTTACGTGAGACTAAATATTATCTCTCTAGAAATTTTGATATGAAAGATATGAGAGAGGCATCCTATGTGATTGGAATTGAAATATTTCGTAATAGATCACAATTAATAGTAATATTTCGTAATAGATATGATAGGACTATCCCAGAAAGGGTACATCGAAAGAATTCTAGAGAGATTTCATATGGATAAATGTTCTCCTGAAATTATTTCAATTCATAAAGGAGATAAATTTAATCTCAATCAATGCCCAAAGAATAATGTTAAAAGTAAGGCAATAGAATCCATCCATATGCGTATGTTGTAGGCAGTTTGAATTATGTTCAAACCTGTACGATGTCGTATATTAGCTTCGCTATTGGACTATGTACTAGGGTGATACTTAAGCAACCCCGACATTGATCACCAGAAAGTTGCAAAGAAAATTCTGATGTGCCTGCAATGAACCAAAGATCTCATGCTCACTTATAGTAAATCTGAAAACCTTGAAGTTATCAGATTCTCATATTCAATTTTTGTTGGATGTTCGGATGGTGAAAGTCTTCGTTTAGCTATATGTATATATGCTTGCTAAATGAGCAATATCATGGAAGAGTGTCAAACAAACTGTCATTGTGTCATTCACTATGGAAGTTGAATTTGTGGCATGTTTAGAAGCCACAATTCAATGATTTTGGCTGTGAAATTTTATTTCATGACTTGCGGTTATCGACACCATTAGCAAGCCGCTGAAAATTTATTGTGATAATGTCGCAGCAATTTTCTTCTCCAAGAACGACAAATACTTTCGAAGTACCAAAGTACATGGAGTTAAAGTATTTGATCGTTAAGGAGGAAGTTCATAAACAAAGAGTGTCTATTTAGCACATTAGTACCAATTTAATGATTGCAAATCCGTTGACGAAAGGGTTACAATCGAAAGTTTTTAAAGAACATGTTCAAAGAATGAGTTTAATGTATTATGATGATATTTGACACTCTGAACTCTCTTATGTGTTTCTGACTTATAATGTTAATTTCCTGTTAATTATTTACATACATTATGACTAATTAATTTGTAATAGGAAAGTCTTTCAAGACATTATGGAGGACCATATGGTAAATTACAAGTGTTGTAGTATATGGAAGGAAGTATATTAAATGATTTGTATACAACTGCTATAACTCACATTTGTTGGTTTATCATATATTTGTAATTATGATGATATCAGTAAAGGTCTGTTCTAATGCGCGTCTAATGTTTACAATATTAAATATGATGATCTATTTATCAGGCCAAGTGGAAGAATGTAAGATAATTATGTGGCCACAATTAAAAGGTCTCATTAAGATAATTATCTCCACATTAATAAATGAAGATAAACATTTAATAAGTCAACAGATCCAAGCCATTAATCTGGTTACTTGATAGACGTACTAGATCAATTAGCCGTTGATGATAAACCTTAAGTTGGTCCTCTCTCTGCCTATATAAGGAGGAGATGCCTACAGATCTAAAAACAACACAACTTAGATCTCCACCATCACCTAAAGCTGCATCCCCTAGAAAGTGTGGAAATGAAAAAAAATCAACTCCGACGAAGTGATCGACAATTGAAGTTCTAATGGTGAATTCATCAAATCCGGCTACGCCTTTTTTTGTTTCACAAATTAGTAAAAGCATGAATTGTTAAGATTCTAGGCTTATATTATTATGATTTGATTCTTAACTTCTTACAAGCTGCACATGCATTTTTATCAAGCACTTTTATCCAAGTGACAATATATAAATAGGACTAAAGTGAAACTAAATTATAAAATCTAGAATTTTTATGAGTTGAGGACTAAAGCAAAATTTAAAGAGGGAGAGAGAGAGAGAGAGAGAGAGAGAGTACCGTAAAAGTGGCTTGCAAGAAAAAGGAAATGCATTCAATAATTGTATATACTATCCAGTTCAGATAGATTTATTTTGTTACGTAACATGTGAGAAAGGACTCACCACTGTAACGATGCTCCATTTTACAATAAAGAGAAAAAAAGAGAAAAACATGATCGTGTTTATGAAATCAACATATATATGATACAATATTTGCCAGTACATACAAACAAATTTCCAGCAGCAGGCCGACACTTGAAAATTAGCCATGGATGATGAAGATACTGCAGTCTGGTAGATAGCCAGTCATATGAATCATTTGGTGCACATTTGGTAAAAGTATACCTATCTTATGATTGCCCATGTGATCGAAGCCATCACAATATTTACAACTTGAGCGTTTTCTTTAACAAATGTTAAATTGTATTCGTTGGAGATGTTCGAGATACTGCATGCATTTCACTTAATATCTGCAAGAGTTGGGTTCAACATATGTTTCTTGATGTGTGCGGGGAGAAGGTGCTGAATCAGTTCAGGAGGAGCACCTTCAAGCTCTGCATATTTGAATATACACTTTAGGCAACTTTTGTATAAGCCAACAACACAAAAGAAGTTATGACTTGTTACCTTGAGGAGTGAAGTTGAAAAGAGGAGGAAGGGGCTGCCCATTCGGAAGGCGTGTGTTAGGATCTCTCAAGACATCGAAGAATGGATGGGCACAAGCCTCCAACTGCATACTCAATGAATCAATGCAATTTTAAAATTTTGAAAATAATAGTGTTAGTAGTTTCTATCTTTTGCTAGATAGCTCCTTTGATTGCACTTCTGTAATTTTGTTCTTTTGATTCTAATCATGTAGAGATGCATGTTTCTAGTTTTATAGGCCCTCTTCTCATTATGCTTTTTATGCCAAATTTAAAAAAATGAAATGGAAACAAACACATTTATTATTTTCATATTTAGCCTTTTAGAATTTGGAAATAACATATTTTCCCTTACAAAACTTATTTCATAAATATCATTGTTTGTTAATAAACTCATGTTGATCCTAATAAATTACAGTCAACAGACTTCTCTCTCGCCAACACATGGATTAACTTAGTTAAAGTGAGGACATTTTTTTATAATTGCATACAATAAATGGAAGACCATATCAAATGGGAGCAGATGTTCGCTAAAATTGTTGTGTTGATAAAAATATCAGAATCTCACATCAATTTGCAACCTATTAAGGCAACAACTCAAGCAAGAACGACGATGAAACTTTCTATGACAACAATGAAGAAAAAAAGAGCCTGATGGTTAGAATGCAATAAAGAAAATAAAAGAGGAAAAATATAAGACGAAGACAGAGAAGAAGAAGATGACGATGTGCTCAAATTCTCACGCTATCTTCCGCTATATTAATGTGGATATTGTGGCAATCCTCGACTCCCCACGCTCACCTTAGACACTATGTGTCACCACTCACAATGCTGTCTGCGCCACGACATTGCCCATGTCCCTCGAATTTGAAATGTCATGGAACCCGAGATTCAAGTCCTCAATGAGCAAATTGACATTGTCAACAACCATGATGCTTTTATTGTTCTGACAAACCACAAGGAGCATCACCACTAATGGCCTCCTTTGTGGTACCATATCACAACAGTTTCAATGGCATCCCACTGCACCAATCAATCAAGAAAACCATGATTCCACCAGCTCCTCACACGTGCTTAGGTCACTTGGATGTAGGCCAGATCTCCCAAAAAATCTTCTGTCATTTTGGCTGGAGAAAAAGTCAGATCTCCAAGGGGAGGGTAATGCTATGGCTATAAATATGGTAGTAAATGTTATAAGTATTAAACTATAAATATGGGGGTAATATTATGGGTATGAATAAAGTAGTAATGTTCTAGGCATGGTTTCAACTATCGTACCATATCGAGCGGTACGTATTAATTGATTTTTGGAAAAATCGATACCGGGTACACCCCGGTATAGGCTTTTTACTGAGTGTACTAGGTCAGTACCAACGACTGGTTTTCTATGTGGGGCCTTGTTTGTACCAATTCGAAATGGCTCTTTGAGCTGTTTGAACCGATTTTCAGTGGTTAGCCCCCAAAGCCCCTCATTTGCTCCACCCTTGCAGTCTATCTCTCATTCTTTCTCAAATCTCTCTCATTCTCTCTATTTTCTATTTTCTTTAAGTTCATCCTGCGACTTGGTTGAAAACTTTGATGAAAACTTTGTTGATATGGCAGCAAAATCTCAAAATGATCCCTCATGGAAGTATCGCCGCCGATTAGAGAAGAGACACCATGGCAATGTATCCATTGTGATTACATTAGTCGCCCGTCGAAATGCCTACCTTCTTTGACGGACACCACTATTCTGCATTTTACGTTTAATTTTGTATTTATTATTTAATTTCATTATAACTTGAAGATTTCAATTATCTTTTTAATGTAGTGGTGTATTATCACTTATGAGGTTGAGAAGTTTTTATACTCTATTAGTGAATTATCAATTATGTATACTTATTCATCATTTTAATGAATTATCATTTAAAATTATGTTCTTGGAACTTCAGGCTCGTACCGTGTATTGCTGTAGTATGGTACCAATACATGCTAGTAACATTATAATTTATGTTTCTAGGTATAGATATGGTAGTAACATTATAATTTATAAATATGAATATGGTAATAGTTTTATGGATATGAATATAATATTTAAGGCGTATTAATTAGGAAAATAATTTTTTTCTATTACCTAGGAGAGCTTCTATGTTTTTTAATTGGTGCCTAAATTTGGAGCCAATGATTTCAATTTGGGATGTAAACTTCTCACTTACAAATAGGTGTGAATCTATGAATACAGGACAGATTTGCATCTTGAAATATATTATTTTTCTCTTTCCCCCTTCTTTACTTGCCTCTCTACCCCTCATTATCTCTACTCAACCTCTAATTACCTTATTTGCCTGTGATCAATCCTGGTCCACAACATTTTCCTAGCTCAACCTCCCAAGTCAGTTGAGATTTGATAAGACAGATATAACAAGAAAGCATAGGTTCTGAATATAGAACAAGGAATAAGGTCTACAAACAGAAATCAGAAATAAACAATGTAGATCTTCTCCTGATATATTGTTCAGGAGTGGTCTTCATTTAGGTAAATAAAAGCAAACTAACTGTGGTCACAACATAAGAAGTTAGATGAATTAGGAAGCAAAACCTCTTGATTTGCTCAATGAATAACCAATAAGCATGTTGGATTTTTACACTAACCCAAATAAGGTTGCAAGGGTATCTACTGTCTATGATATCCTAACATGGATTAGCTTAGGTATACATATGGCTGTCTCCCTTCGAAATAACCTCCAGTTAACCTAAAAAAGCCCCAAGCAACAGAAAGAATATAAGATAGTATGCCATGGCACAACCCTTTACTAAGTTGCAAGCTACTCCAAGATCAAACAAGTACGGGGCAGGCCTACAATGCTATGACACACTGCAGGTCAGGAGGATGAAAAAGGTTAGGCCAGATCAAATTCATGTGTTGTATGATGGAGCAATGAGATCAAAAAGGGAAGAAAGTAACTTCAAGAAATATGATAAAGTAGGCCCCGTACAATCAACAGTAGCAAAATTAATCTATTCAAGATAGTCTTACCGCAGTGCAGCGCAAGTTTGGTGAGTACTGGAGTAACCTTGATGCAAGATCAACAGCCTCGGGAGGCATTCCTTTATGGAAAAGCTGCAAAAGAACTCAATCATCTAACCATTAGGAACCAACGGATCAGCTGAATGATAAGATTCATCTACTAACCTTGTGCCAGGGATGGGCTTTTATTTGAGGAAATTTAAACTCGGTATAATTTGGATTCATGCATTTTATCTCTTCCCTTGTTGGGGTACCTAATATCTTGTAGAACAACATGTTCAATATGAGATTGTTGATTGATTACATGAAAAATGCACAAATACTTTGCCACTCAGGGTATAAGACCTTAATGATCGCCACAAGCTGATCAACTCCACTTTCTCCAGGAAACAGAGGCTACAAAATTAAGTTATCGTTAAAGCAGGAAGTACTTCTTAGATAATTGCAAATCGCGAGGAAGTAGAGGCATACAGATACAAATCACAAATGGAAAGGGAAGAAAAAATGTGGCAAGCATATTCTAAGTAAATATCATAACATAAAAGAGTGATGAGAAAAAGGAAAAGTATACCAAATTAAGGAGACAGTTTTGACAATAAATAAGTCTTACCCAGTAGTTCTTCCAAAAAACAAATCAATATGAAGAGTAGTATTCAATTGAAAATGCACAGCTGACTCGATTGTGAAAAAGATTAACCACCATGAGAAGCAAACAACATTTTTTGATTGGTACTTGCCAGTATAGTTTATTTTAATGACTCGTGTCATGGACCAAACAACTTTTCTATGCATGTCAAACCCTGCATCAGCCGGAAACCTTCTGTACTATGACCACCCTAGATTTTAGAGGTTTTGCGCTAGCAGTGCTCTCCCCAGCCCTCGCCAGTATTCATTATTTCAAGAAATGAGTACTTTTGAAAAACATCAATAACTAGTTAAAATAGTGTGGCATTATTTGACTTCCCAAGGCAACATTTAACTCATCATAAAACCAAAAAATCAAGATTTTTATCTAGCTAAAAAGCCTAAAATAGTATGGCATCAAAGATGACAAGATATCTATTGACAAATGCAATGCAGGGTGGCTTAATAGACCGCATGTATTTATCAATTGTCTAAGCATTTACCTTCCCTATTAGAAACTCAGCTAATACACAACCAGTAGACCACATGTCAATAGCTGTTGTATATTCTGTTGCTCCAAAAATAAGCTCAGGAGCCCTATAGTACCGTGAGCAAATGTAAGAAATGTTAGGCTCCCCTGGAACCTGAAATCAAATGTTTAGATGTCAAATTAAAAATTAAAAAATCATAATAAAACATAAACTGGTTAGCATACCAATTTCTTGGCACTACCAAAATCACAAAGCTTTACTTGATGAGTGTGAGGATTGACCTGTAAAAGTAATCAAAATTAAAAAGAAATTATTTAGAAGGTCATTTTCGTACATAAATTCCATCGTGATTGACAAAAAAAATTGCAATGTTTTCAATCTCCTATCAGAAATTCAAAAAATTAAAAATGAGAGAAAATTGAAAAAGATACAAGAGTTGTTTAAGTAACAAAGTTAGAGATAGTAAAATCCTATGAAGGCTTGCCAAAATATCAACAAAAGAAACACAACAATTAGGTATTGGCAAAAGCAACTGTAAATTATTTGATTATTGTTGTTCAGTTTGGAACAGACTTCATTTTTGTTTGGTTCACAAAAATAAATAGGACTTAGATTAGGTCTTGAATGGAAAACAATTATACAATTAGTAATAAGAGGTCTTGAATGAATATCCAAATTTTGGTCATCTCACACAAAAAGGGATCTTTTCTTGATTAAAAAAATCCGAGGAGCATGAGTAATTATTGCAACATTTCTTGCTTGAGTAATTTTCCAGCCCAGTAAGAACCATATATGCTACCTTTAGATGAGATGCTTGATAAGTCTACACCACAAAACATGGAATACTTGAAACCCATCACCGCATGCAATTGTGGTTAACTTATCAGCTCCTTGGACACTGTTAGAGACTCAGAAACTCAAAGATTGACCCAGTTTCTCAAATTTATCAAAGAAAAAGGTGGAAGAAAAATTCAAACAAAGCAGCCAACTCAAAGAATTGACCCATTCACTCAAGTTTATCACAGAAAAAGGTGGAGGAAAAATTCAGGATGCAGAGGAGATAAACTACAAAGAATTAATTGATGTGAAGATAAACCCTAGAGAGATTAACTGATTGAGAGAAATAGTCATAAGCATAGATTGATTCAAATTCCATTGCTTCTATGAATTAGATGAAGATGAATGAAGAAGGTGTGCATCACCAAGACATACTTTGTTCCCACCTCTCCCTCTCCCTCTCTCTCCCACTTAGCCATGAAGCATTAGAGTGCTCTGTTCTTCCCAGTTTGGTTTTGGCGTATCTTCACCATAGGGAATAAGAAAGCATCCTCTACTTCCGGACTGCCAGAAGCACCATCATCTTCGTCAGAGCAGCCCTGCTCAAACCCACCTCAAATAGACGTTCGATGCCCGTGGACACGATCGTGCACCAAGAACATAACAAATATGGTATCAGAGCCATCCACGGGAGAAGAAATTCAACGCCAGCTGCTTGCTCTCCTTCAAAGTATGCAGGAGGATCGAGCCCAAGAACGACGAGAAAGGGAGGCCATTGTGGCCAAACTAGATGCCATTACAAAGGAGCTAGGGGACCACCGTGTGGCTTCAAGATTCCAGGAGGGATCCAGTAGCCATGGCAACCGTTCAACACCTCAGTTAGTTGGTCCAGGAGACCAACACCAACCCCTACCAGATCGAGAAATTGGCCCTGGATTACTGGAAAGACCGTCAGAGGGATCACTGCTGGAACTTCCACCCCGCATCAACACAGCAAATTACTTTCTCCCACCCCGCCCAAGGTTCGAATTCCCACGATACGATGGAACGGGGGATCCAGACTCATGGCTTTCTTGTTGTGAGTACTACTTCCGTCATCACCAAGTAACAGATGAGGAACGGCTGAGAATGGTGGCTTTCAACTTGGACGACGAAGCCCAGACATGGTTTCGTTTCTTCGAGACTCGACATCCAGACCTCACATGGGCAACCTTCTCTCGCTACGTCTCCATTCGAAATGGGGCACCCGATCGAGGGAATGAGTTTGGAGATATCACTAAGCTGGTCCAAACTAAATCGGTGGCCGACTACCAGCGCAACTTCGAGCGGCTTCTTCCTCAAGCGACTCATCTTCCAGAACAGTACCTCACTTCAATGTTCGTGAGCGACTTGCAACCACACATATGAGTCCACGTCCAAGCCAATCAACCTGCAGACTTATTACGAGCTATGAGTTTAGCCCGTCTCTTTGAGCAGCACTACCCACCCAGGCCATTCGCACCCCAAGTCCAGCGAGGGACTCCATCCGTCGCTCCTCAACAACAACTTCCTGTTCGTACATATGCCTCTTCTGACATGGCAGCGAGAAGAGCACAAGGATTGTGCTTCCACTGCGATGAGAAGTGGTCACCATCCCACAAGTGCAAGAAACTATTTCACATCTAGATCATAGAAGATGAAGACAATGAGGACCCAAATCCACAAGATATTGGAGAAGAACATCAGCTCTCGTTGATGGCCGTCCAAGGCATTAACCAACCACAGACAATGCACATCACTGGTCACATAGGCTCGCTTCCAGTAAGCATTTTATTGGACTCTGAAAGCTCTCTTAACTTTATTAGCTTTAATGTGGCCGACAAGCTACAACTCATGAAGAGCGAAGACCATTATGGTTGCTGTAGCAAATGGATCCTGCATCTCTAGCTTCAAACTCCGAGATCCTCTTACCATCCAGGTCGGGCTAGAACAAATACAAACTGAGTTCTTTGTGGTACAACTAGGGAGCTTTGATGTCATCCTTGGCATTCGATGGCTCCAAACACTGGGACCCATCACATGGGACTTTGAGAACTTATCAATGTGATTCCAGCTGCAAGGGAGAATGGTTCACCTGCAAGGACAGAACTACAAGTCGGATAACACAACTGCACTCCTTACAGTTGGTGGTCCGCCCCTATTGATATCCTTTCTTACAAAAAGATGAGATTGAAAAACAGTGCCTCATTGATGTTGAACCAAGGGCTCATCCGTCCCAGCCAATCTCCATTTTCAGCACCAGTTTTGTTGGTGAAAAAGACATGGGAATTGGAGATTTTGCATCGATTATCGAGCCTTGAATGCAGTTGCAGTGAAGGATAAGTTTCCTATTTCCGTGATCGACGAGGTATTGGATGAACTACACGGCGCCATGTTCTTCACCAAATTAGATATATCGTCAAATTCGTATGGATCCTAACGACATCGACAAAACAGCTTTCCACACTCATCATGGACATTATGAATTTTTGGTAATGCCCTTTGGTCTTACGAATGCCCCTTCTACATTTCAAGACCTCATGAATGATATATTCCGACCTTGGCTACGGCGGTTTGTTCTTGTGTTTTTCGACGACATCCTAATCTACAGCAAATCTTGGGCCCAACATGTTGACCACCTTCACCAAGTCTTCAAACTGTTGCAACAACAACGATTATTTGTCAAGCAATCAAAATGCACCTTTGGAGCATTGTCTGTATGCTATCTGGGACACGTCATTTCCTCCCGCGGAGTGTCCACTGACCCTGCAAAAATTCAAGCAGTAGCTGAAGGGCCGATTCCTCAATCACCAACAGATCTACGAAGCTTCCTCGACCTAACTGGATACTATAGAAAATTTATCCAGGGCTACGGCAACATAGCAGCACCTCTAACCAATCTCCTCAGTCCTCGGAAAGAAAGAACTCTTTCAAGTGGACAGAAGAAGCCAATCATGCATTTAACCAACTCAAGGCTGCACTCACAACAGCCCCTGTCCTAGCTCTTCCTGACTTCTCTAGGTCATTTATCATTGACTGCGATGCAGCTGAGGCATAGAGTCTGTACTCCAGCAAGATGATAGGCTCATAGGCCAATTGCATATTTCAGTCGGCGACTTGCTGAACGGCATCGACGCTTACCAGCATATGAAAAGGAACTTATTGGGCTTGCAAAAGCCATCAGCCATTGGGCTCCGTACCTTTGGGGGAAACCGTTCATCGGACTGATCATTACGCACTCAAGTACCTCTTAGATCAACGTCTTGTGACTGGGCCACAACAACACTGGATCTCCAAGTTGTTGGGATTTGATTTTTCAATCCAATACAAGGCTGGGCGCCTCAACCAAGCAGCGGACGCTCTTTCCCGAAGAAACACAACCTCAACTCCAGTGTTCGCCATCTCCTAACCACTGTCCTCATGGCTAGAATCCATTAGGACAGCAACGTTACATGATCCTGATCTCGAGGAGCATCTACAGAAAATGAAGGAGCAACCGCAGCCATCTTTATGGTCTGCACATTATGGGCTCGTCTTCTTCAGAACACGCATTTCTGTCCCTATGACATCTGGCCTCCGCAACAAATTGATTGCTGCAGTGCATGACAGCACACATGAGGGTTATCAAAGGACACTTCAGCAGCTTAATGCAGAATTTTTCTGGCCTAATCTTTGTAAGGAAGTTCAGCTATATGTACAGTCCTGCATGGTTTGTCAACGTAATAAATCAGAGCAGTTGCATCCAGCGGGCTTGTTGCAGCCTCTTCCAGTTCCACAACAGATTTGGAGTGACATTTCCATGGACTTCATAGAAGATCTTCCCAATTCTGAAGGAAAATCAGTGGTTATGGTAATTGTTGTTAGGCTTTCGAAGTATGCACACTTCATCTCCCTAGCTCACCCGTTGTCAGCCCTCACAGTAGCACGAACGTTCTTTGATGGAGTCTTTAAACTGCATGGGATGCCAGAAACCATTGTGATTGACAGGGACAAGGTCTTTACAAGCGCTTTCTGGAAGGAACTAAGTGGTGCCAAGTTATGCTACAGCTCAGCGTATCATCCTCAACCGGACGGACAGACAGAAGTTATTAATCGCAGCTTAGAAATGTATTTGCATTGCTTCACGTGTGATAAACCAAAGAAATGGAACCGTTGGCTACCGTGGGCAGAGTATTGCTACAACACCGCTTCCCATTCGGCACTCAAAACATCACCCTTTGAGGTGGTATATGGGCGCCCACCACCTCGTTTCCTACCTTATACCGCTGGCCTTGCACGTCTTGAGGCAGTGGACTTTGAGCTTGGGAGTCGTGATCAAACAATTAAGTTGTTACGTGAACGCTTACTCCAGGCCCAGCAAACCATGAAGCAATTTTACGACACCAAACATCGTGATTTGCAGTTCGATGTCGGGGATAAAGTGCTACTACGATTGCATTCCTATCGTCAATATACAGTGGCAAAACGAACCTCTCAAAAGCTGGCTGCTAAGTTCTATGGACCCTTCACTGTCAAGAAACGAATCGGCATATGAACTCGAGTTACCACCCTCTTCCAAGATCCATCCAGTGTTCCATGTCTCCCTCTTAAAAAAATTTAAGGAGGACACTGTCCCTGTGGAACCAGCATTGCCTCCGGTCCAAGACAGAGACTACATGCCTACTCCCCAAGCAATTTTAGATAGAAGAGACTCAGCTAAAGGAGTAGAAATATTGGTACATTGGCAAGGCATGTCTCCAGCCGATGCATCATGGGAACAATATGATGAATTCCAGAGCAGGTTCCCTGACTTCAGCTTGAGGACAAGCTGCCGCTTGAGGAGGAGGGAAATGTTAGAGACTCAGAAACACAAAGAATTGACCCATTCTCTCAAGTTTATCAAAGAAAAAGGTGGAAGAAAAATTCAAACAAAGCAGCCAACTCAAAGAATTGACCCATTCTCAAGTTTATCACAGAAAAAGGTGGAGGAAAAATTCAGGATGCAGAGGAGATAAACTACAAAGAATTAATTGATGTGAAGATAAACCATAGAGAGATTAACTGATTAAGAGAAATAGTCATAAGCATAGATTGATTCAAATTCCATTGCTTGTATAAATTAGATGAAGATGAATGAAGAAGGTGTGCATCACCAAGACATACTTTGTTCCCACCTCTCCCTCTCCCTCTCTCTCCCTCTCCCTCTCCCTCTCTCTCCCACTTAGCCATGAAGCGTTAGAGTGCTCTGTTCTTCCCAGTTTGGTTTTGGCGTATCTTCACCATAGGGAAGAAGAAAGCATCCTCTACTTCCGGACTGCCGGAAGCACCATCATCTTCATCAGAGCAGCCCTGCTCAAACCCACCTCAAATAGACGTTCGATGCCCGTGGACACGATCGTGCACCAAGAACATAACAGACACACTACACATTAATTTATCCTTGACTATTTAATCGGAAGATGATAAAACTTGTCCCAATTAGAGATTGGTAACCATTCCCGATGAATAATCTTTAATCATCCATCAAAAACACCCTACCTCAAGTTCTTAGGGTGACCTAGAAAGACATACGAGCTCCTCATGCACTGAGATAGATAATTTTAAGATTCTACTTTAAATAAAATTAGCTCCAATAAAACACTTGCATAATATAAACCAAAAAATACACGGTAATTACAATAAGAATACCATTTTAATCAGCATAAGGAAACTAATGAAAATTTAATATGATTTTGTATAGTAAAAGAACAAAAACTCTCTTTTACCAGTAAATTTTGTGGCTTGATGTCACGATGGCACACCCCTACAACACGATGGGTATAAGCAAGAGCACGACATATCTACATCAATAAACATGGAATCATCACCTTGTTTGAGAGGTGAAAGTAACATATCAAAAGTTGTTGCAGACAACCAAAAGAAACAACATATAACACTTTGCCTCTCAATTCACCTGGAAAGTATACAACTGAACAAGAATAAGAGGCATATGCTGGCTCATCCGGCTATAATATCTTGCAACACGATAAACTGTCTCAGGAACATATTCAAGTACAAGGTTGAGGTATAGCTCATCTTTCTCAGTGGTTGAAAAGAAATAGTGCTTCAGCTGAACTACATTTGGATGGTCAAGCAGTTGCATAATCTGAAGCTCCCTATTCTTGTATCTTTTATCCTGTAGAACTTTCTTAATTGCAACTGGTTCCCCTGTTTCCACACACCTTGCCTGCAGCAGAAAAACACTATCCACCTTTTATGGAACAAGTTATGACACTACAAATAAGCTGAAAACTACCAACTTCTGTTTTAGGTACCTGAAAAACTGTCCCAAAAGAACCAGTTCCAACCACATGTTCTGCCATGTATGAGACTGTCTGGCATCCAAATAGGAAGAAAAAAAAAAGAAATTGTAGACACATCATAGACTTCTAAATAACTCCATCCAAATGAACAATTAACAGCAAAAATAGAAGTTCAATGTGAATAAATATCATAACCTCAGAGAACAATGCATAAGACAGCATATTAAATTTATAACAAAGTACAGAAATTGAATTTTAGGATTGTAAAATTTACCTGTCTTGAATGGCCATCTTGACCAACTACCATTATTGAGATTAGCTGACCAGACTCTGTTCCATTTCCATTTACTGTTACACCACCAATTTGCTGTAAAATTGACTATTTCTGTTTAGGCACTAGATCTAATAAACTGTAAAAATACCAAAATAAAAGTAACTTTAAAACAAGCACAAAATGCAAAAGAAGAAGGCAAACCTTCTCTATGTGGGCACCAACTTTATCATCTCTGATTGACATATCATACATCCCCTTTGGGAGCTGATCAATGGTTGCATGTTCGGTTCTTACAGGAGGATCAGAGCTCGATGAACTTGCATCACAGTTAATGTGATTAAAAGCTAAATGCTGATCTAATTCAATATATTCGTCTTCATCCATATGTGGCTCTATAAAAATTTCGCCTCCCTTGTCTTGATCAACCTTTGGCCTTTTAGTTCCAACATCCCCATCCTAACAGGAATTTACACAAGTATTCAGCAAAATAATAGTTAATACTAATACGAGAAAAAAGTCACTAAACATATGGAAGCATATATCTAAGATTTTGAATACTAATCAGAACCATGTACTATTACAGTGTTGGATCAAGAAGGCACATCCTACTTATACTGCTGAAGAAAATACTAAAAAAATGCCTCAGGCATCAAAATAATTGAACAGGATTAGCATAAAGTATGCGACATAACGTCAAGAGCCTCTCCCTGTCAGATGGCATTGATAACAGTACAAACCTGATATTGTATCTCCAAAAACAAAGAGCTCATTCTAACAAAACTATTGGTTTCAAACAAGGATTTTAGATTGAAACCAGATGGACCCTAAAATCTAGCATGGAATAAAACTGCATTTAGCCCTGTAGCACTGAAATAAATACATTATGGTTGCGCAGTTAACTTGATTTGCAATGTTCATCGTGTCATTAACTTATGCGAAACAGAGCTTTCTTCTCATAAATTACCACTTTAATTAAAGAAACATCAAAAGTATATTGTTTTCTGATTAATCGCCTTCTTGTAATTGCCATGCACCTTCCTGAACGTCCTGAATTTCGTGCACCTTTCCAAACTATTTAAAAAATAATAATATTTCCAAAGTTGCTGGCAATACCGAACAAAATTCTCCCAAAAAGAGCAAACTTGGAAGTTGAATAGAAACACAAATAGAAAACACAGAAAAGGGAATTTTTCTTCTTGCGATTTATTTGAAGATAAGAAGGGAACGGAGAGCTCACAGGGTCCGATGTCGACTGCCGCCCCGACGCAATGCTCTTCAGACGACGCATCATATGCATCTTCTCCCAAATGCCCAAACGGGCCAAACCCTAAATCTCTTCCCTTCTCAATTTCTCGACCTCTCAACGAGAAACCATCTCCCCTCTCTCCAACGCAGTAACACCGCAAAGGAGAGAAGAGAGAAGAACGGGAGGAACAATAACTAACGACCCCAAGTCGCTTCCTTTCTTCCGCTCTCTTCAAGCCTACACTTTTCCTTTTCCCTTTTCCTTTTTCCACCTCCTCCTTCCGTGCAATAACACCAAAACAACAAGTCGCTCTCTCTCTCTCTCTCTCTCTCTCTCTCTCTCTCTCTTTATTTAGCTTGTGCTTGCCATTTCTTGTGGGAGTCAAAGCTTACGAGGCCGAACTCCAATGATTTCTTCCTCACGAGGCCCCGCGCTCCGGACCTCCGGTTCCCATGGGGCAGATCCGGACCGTCCGAAAGCCTGCCGTCTATGATGGGACGGCGAGGGAAGGTTTGCTCGTCACGGGAGCCAGCGCCATCGGCCGGGAAACCCGGTCTTGGTCCTCCTTATTTTGTTATTTTGTTTTTTTTATTAGGAAAAAAAGTACAAAAATCCTCCGATATTTTTCACGGGTACTAAAATACTCATAATATTTTTTTAGGATCAAAAATATCTCTCACGTTATGAAATGGGTACAAAAATATTCCTATAGGCAAACGGTGTTAGTTGAGAGATAACGGAGCTAACGTGGCTGATGACTGGGACTGATGACGTGGACATCTAACACGCATGCGGGCCAAGACGTTTTCTCACGGGTTCTAAAATGTCTCTGACGTTTTCTCACGGGTACTAAAATGCCCCTAACATTTTCTTACAGATACAAAAATACCCCTAACGTTTTCTCACGAGTACTAAAATACTCCTAATGTTTGTTTTGAATCTAAAATACCCTTGATATTATTGAAAATGATATAAAAATGACATCAGACTAACTTTTATTAGGTGAGACTCAATAGAGATGTCATGGATGCTGACAAAGATGTTGACTTTACATATGACGCATATACAGAGAGCAACTTGCCACACAATCGTATGGGTGAATAAAAAAATTAAAAATTTGATTAATTAAAAAATCGATTTGAAATTGAATCAAAATTTGTACTTTTCGATTTATTATGTGTCGCTTACATGGCAAGTTATTCTCTACATATGCGTCACGTGTAAAATCAACATCTTTATCAACATTCATGACATCTCCGTTAAGTCTCACATAACAAAAATTAGTCTGATGTCATTTTTGTATCATTTTCAATAACCTCATGAGTATTTTAGGTCCAAAACAAATATTATGAGTAATTTAGTACTCGTGAGAAAACGTTAGGGGTAATTTTGTACATGTGAGAAAATGTTAGGGGCATTTTAGTACCCGTGAGAAAACGTTAGGGGTATTTTAGTACCCGTGAGAAAATGTCTTGACCCGCATGCGTGTCAGATGTCCACGTCATCAATCCCAGTCATCAGCCACGTCAGCTTCGTTATCTCTCAACTAACACTGTTTGCCTATAGGGGCATTTTTGTACTCAATTCATAACGTGAGGGATATTTTTATCTCAAAAAAATGTTAGGGGTATTTTAGTATCCGCGAGAAAATGTCGGTGACATTTTTGTACCTTTTCCATTTTTATTATTATTGGTATCTTAACGTGTGCCCCACACAAAATTTTGAAATAACGAGGACGCACCGCATAATGTTTTCGTACACCACCGTGATCGATCCATTAACACTAAATTAATATTATTGTTGATGCTTGAATCGTTAATCTCTACAGGCATATTTACTCCGATAAGAAATAATACGATAAATGATGAATTAATATTTATTATTTATTTAATACATGAATTAAAATAAAATATGAATAGAAGAATATTTATATCTGATGTACATCAAATTTAAAAGATTTATATTCAATCTTTGCCTTATTTATTATCCAATCCAATTATTTTCTATCCAACAAAACAAACATACTATTATTGAATTTTAAAAATAATTAAAAAATATATATATATAATTAATGTTATATTTGATATACAAATTCTACAAAACTCTTTTTCCATTATTATCATATTCTATACTATTTCATTCTATCTAATAAAACAACAAATTATTTAGGTAATTTACACGCAAGGATCATATGCAAGTATTATTGGCCTAAGATTTTTAACTTTAGTTTTAATCTCGATTTTGATGATAGCAAATTCGAAACTAACATTTCATTGAGAAATAATTCCAGGTTCCAAGTCGAGTAATGTGGCACGTCCGTGATCGAAAAATCTGTGCGAAATCGAAAAAATCATAAAGACGTTGGTCGATGTGCTTGGAAGTTGGAAAAGTTTTAGGTTTAGATCTTTGGGTGTCTAAAATAAATGTCTAGTCCTCTAAATGTATGTTGATGATGAAAAAACCAAAACTCGAACCAGAGATCAAAATAGTTTTAAAACTGCGCACAGTGTAGTTATCGATCGATCGTCGATCGACCAATGATTGATCGAACAGCTCAATGGCTCTTTCTCTAATCGCTTAATGTCGTTGAGCCCAAGCCTTGGAGTGTCATCTGCCTACATAACACCCTTCTAAACTTTCCTA
Organism: Canna indica; assembly: GCA_034359265.1. Taxonomy (NCBI): domain Eukaryota; kingdom Viridiplantae; phylum Streptophyta; class Magnoliopsida; order Zingiberales; family Cannaceae; genus Canna; species Canna indica. The sequence continues at coordinate 21,910,907 of CP136895.1, read as the reverse complement.
TACTTCTCCTATGACTCTTGAGACATTCTTTGGTGATCTACAAGTCTTCTTGAGTCATTCTTTTGTAGAAATCCTTATTTGAGCCCTACTCCCTTTGGTTGAGCCTTATTCTTGCATGATTCATCGTCAAAGGCATAAAGATGAGCTTGGATGTCTTGGTTGGAGCTAAGTATTTTATTGTTTGAATTGTTGCTTTATTTACTTGTATTTTTGTCCTTTATTTCATTGTAATTAGAGCTAGTGTTTGACCTAGGTTGTTTAGGTCAAGTTTAGGTGGTTGCCTTGATGTAGAGGCATAAGTCCTCTCTACAATCTAGGATTAGAGTGTCCTTAGGAGAGTGGGGTAGGAAAGTGCCTACGGAGAGACGACGGAGACTTTTCGGTCTAAAAGTCCACATTGTAAAGAAACTCTATATCTAGTGGATTTAGGTTTGAAATCCTAAACGGAGTGCTTAGGTAATGGAGTAGGCGGTGTTTTAAAATCACTATAAATCTTGTTGTTTGCATTATTTATCTTTGTGTTGCTCTTAAATGCTTTACATATTTGCTTATGCACTTAGTTAATTACTTGTGTTTGTCTAATTATTCAAGAATATGTTAAAACCGAAATTAGGCCTAAAATTAGCGTAATATACTATTCACCTATGTTCCTGCTTGAGGATCGGAGTAATCTGGTCTACAAAAAATACTCCAACGCTCAAGTCAATAGGTATCTGAAGTGGAGGTAATCGAAATTGGAACTTAGGTTACCTGAGGCGTGTTATGCCTGTATTTATTGCAGGTGGAGGTGATGACGTCGCCCGATAATCTCGTAGGGATATTGCTCGAAAATGGGTCGAGGATATTCCCGGAGACGTCAGGCTCGTAATGGTGTATCCCTCATAATTAAAGAGGACGTGGATGTTCCTTTGTATGGCCGGATGGAGCCCCTCGGTTGGAGTCATTTGGTCTAGCTCAAGTCAAATTCAAGAGCGTGGGGCACTGATGGGCCTAATCCGGTCGAGCCCAATAGTACTAGTCTAGTTCATAGCCCTGAGCTCGATCAGGAGTCTGAAGGACTGCGCGTCGAGCTCTAAGTAATATTAGCTTTTGACCTTAGTTGGATGGAGGGACATCGGCTGGGTCATTGTGACGTATATGCAGAAAGGGAAGCGTTCTTCTGTGTGCCTGCCACCTGTATGGTAGATATAACTTGACAGGAGAGTAATTAAGAGTAAATATTCGATAAGCGATTTCCAAGGCGCTAAGCGCCAACTGTAAGTTGAGGTGACGATTTTCGTTTCGGGCCTATAAATAACCCCCTGCATGTTGTGCATTTTAGAGATCATGGAGTGGGAAGTGTTGAAAGTTATCGTCCCTCTAGGGGTCATTTTTGAGTTAGTAGCAAATGGTTCACAAGTTGTCGTGGATTCATACCGTTGGGCTTAAAAAGGAAGGTAGAAGGTGGGTTTTCGGATGTGGGTCTGTACCGTCGGGCTTACAGCGAAGAGATCTCCAAGGTGCGTGTCGGGGGAGGCGTTATGTTCTCGGTTGACTGGAATATTGTCTATGACTCTAGGTTTGCAGAGTTAGGGCTCACATTTCCCCATCCTCGCTCTTCAACTCTCAGGTCGCAGGGGTTCTGCCAGCAGTTCTGAATGTGGCGTTAAATCCTGGTAGTAGGACTGTTAGCCAGAACTTTTGCTTGCATAGCTTTAGAGAAGAGTACATCCTACTTTTCCCTGTTATGCTCTTCGAGTGTTGTTTTGCAAATGTACATTTATGGCTTGTTTTCTTACTTGTAAACCGCCCTTTGTGGGTTTGTAAGTTTAAATACTCCATTTGTCAGAATATATGAATAAAAGGATGATTTTCTTTTTTTTTCCTTGTTGTGCTTTTGCCGAGCTTAGTCGGCTTTTCCGATCTCCATGGATCTGCTTAGAATTTGATTGCAAGTCTAAGCCAAAAGGTATGAAATTTAAGGGTAGGATTACATGCTTGATAATTATGAGGAAGGCATTGGGGCCATCGAGTCAGATTGGAGAGAAATCGAGCTCTGGTCATTGTAAGGGCTCTGAGGCCTGAATTTGCAGCACTCTGGCCGAGGATCAGACTCGATGAAAATCGAGCTCGCGAGGAGCGCGCTTGGGGTTGTGTTGCTCATTTAGAGTGTGTTGGGCTGAGACGAATGCCACGTTTAGGGTCGAAGACTAGACTCGGTGAAAACCGAGCTCGCGAAAAGCGATCTTGGGGTCGTGTTGCTCATTTAGAGTGTGTCGGGCTGAGCCAAAGGCCGCATTTAAGACCAAGGACCAGACTCAGTGAAAATTGAGCTTGCGAGAAGCGCGCTTCAGGTTGTATTGCTCATTTAGAATGTGTCGGGTTGAGCTAGATACCGCATTTAGGACTGAGGACCAGACTCGGTGAAAATCAAGCTCGTGAGAAGCGCGCTTGGGGTCATTTGGTGTGTGGCAGCCAAAAATAGGCATTAAGGCCGACGAGCCAGACTGGTGAGAACCGGGCTCTCATCACTGTTGAAATTCGAGTGTGGCACTACAGATGACGAGTTAGGCCCGTGAAAACCAAGTCATGATTGTGGTGAAGGCTTTGATGCTGAGGATAGTGGCGTTGGGGCCGAGGAGGAATGGTGTGTCACGTAGGTCAAGAGCCATTGTGAGACTGTGTGGGTTCCTCCTGCGCATTATGCATTAATCGCAAGTAATTTCAGACACAAGGTAAGTGTGTAGAAGAAAAAGAGTAACTCCATTGATAAATGTCATAATAATACATTGCATCCTACCGAGGGCTATGCTCGACCTATACATGGTGGAGCCTCGTTAAAACCTTTCATGGGGAAAACCTAGTGGGAAAAAACCGTCATGCAGGAAAAAGAGTACTCTAACTATGTTATAGTTTAAGGGAAAAAGATTAGTTGTAGTAGACTCGTAGAGAGTTCGTGTTCCACGATCGTGAGAGTTATCATCCAAAGAGTTCAACGATTTTGTAGGTGCCTTTTTCGAGGACTTCTATGATTTGGTAGGGGCCTTCCCAGTTTAGAGTGAGCTTTTCTTCTCCAGCTGGCTTTCTTTGTGGTTCGATCTTTCGAGGAACAATGTCTTCTTATGTGAAGCTTCTCGGCCTGACTTGCTTGTCATATTTTTGGGCTTTCTTGAGTTTCATGGCTTCTTCTTTGATTCTAGCGAGTTCTCGCCCTTCTTCGATGAGGTCGAGCTCGGCCTGTCAGATTTTTGAGTTGTTTTGCTCTTCAAAGGCAATCCTGCGAAGGCTGGGCTCTACGATCTCGGCAGGGATCATAGCCTTTTCTCCATAAACAAGCCAGTAAGGGGTTTCTGAGGTGGAAGATTGGGTTGTTGTGTTATAACTCTAGAGCACCTCAAGTAGTTCTTTGACCTAGTGTCTCTTGACTCGGTCGAGCTTTTTTTTTAGTCATGCCAGAATGACCTTGTTGGCTGCTTCAACTAGGCCATTTATTTGTGGGTGTTCTACGGATAAGAAGAGTTGTTGGATGCTGAGGTCCGAGCAAAACTCCTGGAATCGTCGATCTGTGAATTGTGTTTCGTTGTCGCTGACAAGTTCAGCGACAAAGTCGACCAGTGCCTGGGCTTTGATGGGACCCCTAGGCTAGTATTCGATGCTGAACTCTGAGAGTTTTACTGACCAGGATATCATTCGGCCAGCGAGTTTGGGTTTAGCTAGTACTTGTCTGATTGGTTATTTGTTGTGTACCTGGATGTGATGGCTCCGAAAATACGGCCTTAATCTTCTATTCGAGATGATCAGGGCGAAGACGAGCTTCTCTAACCTCTAGTATCTGGTTTCGGGTCCTTGAAGGACCTTGCTGACAAAATAGATTGATTTTTGATCTTTTCCTTGCTCTCTGATCAAGACCGAGCTGAAGGCACTTTCTGTGATCGTGAGGAAGAGGAAGAGGGTTTCTCCCTCTTGTGGCTTGTCCAGGACTGTCGGGCTTGTAAGGAAGTGTTTGAGCTCCTCGAAAGCCTGTTCGCACTTCTCATCCCAACGGAAGTCTTGCTTCTTAGAATTTTAAAGAAAGGGGTGGGCCGGTCGGCCGACCTAGAGAGGAATCTAGACAAAGCGACCATCCTCCCAGTGAGCTATTATACCTCTTTAACGTTGCGCAGGCTCCGCATCTCTTGGATGACTCGACACTTCTCTAGGTTAGCTTTGATCCCTTGGTGCATTAGCAAGAAGCCGAGGAACTTACCGTCGTGGACCCCGAAGGTGCACTTTTCTAGGTTCAATCTAGATTCAGTCTAATGTTATAGTGCCTAAGTTGGCTGAAGATCTTGATGAGATCTCGCAGTTGTTCCCGTTGGTCAGTGTTTTGGCAATCATGTCATCGGTGTAGGCATGTTGAAGATCTTGATGAGATCTCACAGTTGTTCCCGTTGGTCAGTGTTTTGGCAATCATGTCATCAACGTTGGCATGTTGCAGCCATCCATGTTGCGGCCGATCTGCTTCTTGAATACTTTGTTCATCACGTTGGTATGTGGCTCCCACGTTTTTAAGCCTGAAGGGCATCACCTTGTAGCAGAAGTTTGCGTGTTTAGTGATGAAGGCAGTCTTCTCTTCATCTTCTAGGTGCATTCGGATCTGATTGTAGCTTGAATAGGCATCTATGAAGCTTAGATACTAGTATCCCGAGGAGTCATGGACAAGTTTGTTTATGCTTGGCAGTGCGTAAGAGTCCTTTGGACAAGCCTAATTGAGGTTGGTGAAGTCGACGCATATTCGCCATTTTCCCAAGTCCTTTCTAACCATCACAACATTCGTGAGTTGTGTGGTAAATCAGATCTGTCTGATGAATTTTGCTTTTAGTAATTTTTCACTCTCTTCGAGGGATGCTTGTTGTCGCTTGATTCTGAGCTTTCTTTTCTTTTGGGCCACGGGTTTGATCTGGGGATCGATGGTCAATTTGTGGCAGATGACTTGGGGATCTATTCCCGGCATGTTGTCTTGTGTCCATGCGAAGAGGTCAACATTATCTCTGAGTAGAGTGTCGAGTTGAGCTTTGAGCTCGGCGAGGAGGTGCGCTCCCATGCAGGTTACTTATTCGGGGGATGCCCCGGTTTGCACAGGTTCCAAATAGTTCGCAGGCTGGGGCCACTCTTGGATGTCTCCTTTAGAATGTAAATCTGAGATCCGAGGTTAGTAATCTGCATGAAGAACTGTGACCATTAATGAGGATGTAGTGTCCCGTGCACTTTCAGGCTTGGTCGGCTTGAGTTTTAAGCATTCGTTGTAGCACGCACAGGCTTCCTTCTGGTCTGCATGTATCACCCCTACCTCTGTCTCAAAAATAGGGAACTTAACGGCGAGATGGGGAGTCAATACTATGGCTCCCAAGCTGTTTAGGGAAGGTCGGTCTAAGATAATGTGATAAGGGCTTAGGCAGTGGACAACGAGGAACTGTACGTTTACTGTCCTTGTGCCATGTGGGGAGCCAAAAGTTGTTGCCAGCCATAAGTAACCTCGAGCATTCACCCGGTCTCCCAAGAAGCTGATGAGCTCTCTGTGGTATTGGTGTAGTAAGTATTCGTTGGTATTCATCTTTTCGGACATTGGGTAGAAGAGGAAGTTGGCTGAGCTCCCCTGATCTATCAAGACTTTCCTAACAAGGAAATCATCGGCGATTACGAAAATAACAACATAATCATGTAAATTTCTATCAATTCCCCAAAAGTCGATATCATAGAAAGATGTTATCGGGGTGAGTGTATGTAGCCTTCGCGGACAAGTTGCATCGTCGACGACCATGATGGCATGGAGTAGTTGCATTCTGGATGAACCTGTACGTGTCGCCTTCTCCGGTAAATCCGCCTGCTATGTAGTCGATGACTCCCCAAATGTTGGAGTGGGGCTGCTTGGTCCCAAGGTCATCGTGGACATCTACGCTGCGAGGTGGTGGTGTCCTGCCAGGACTTCGACGCTGACGATCGTGGTTTCACTGGCCTCGGTTGCGGCTCCAATCGCGTCGGATGTACTGGTCGAGGCGACCTTCTCTGATCAGGTGCTCGATTTGATCGCGGAGTACCACACACTCTTCGGTGGTGTGCCCGTAAGTTCGATGGAATTCGCAACTCTTGCTTTTGTCGACTTTAGACGAAGGCTTTGGTCTTTTAAGGCTGTTAGGGGGTCTAAGCAACTACAGATGGTAGACTTTCTAGAGAATGGTTTCTCGTATGGTGTTGAGGGGAGTGTACTCGTCGAACCTAAGAACAGGCCTAGAGGGCGACCTTCCTCTTCTGTCGTGATCTCGGTCATGATGGTTTCTGTCTTCTCCTCCCTCGACAGGCCTTTTGTCTTTTCTGTTCTCTGTGACCTCCTAGGTGACTTGCTTGTCGGCCTTTCTGGCTCCGCGGAGCTCTTCCATCTCTATAAAGCTCGTTGCTATTTTCTGGAATTCGGTCATATCTTTTAGTTTCATCAGGGTGATCTAGTCGGTGAAGTACCCGAGCTTCAGCCCATATTTGGTGGAGTAGAGCTCGACTTGTGGGTTGAGATTCGAGATTTCTACGATCGCGGCATGGAACCTACATATGTAATCCCTTAGGGGCTGATGTGGCCTTTCTTGATATAGTGGAGGCCGTCCTTCGTCTTGGTGTAGATTCGGGATGAGGAGAATCGGCCAGTGAAGGCGTGGGAGAGTTTCGTGAAAGAGTGCATGGATCCCGGTGGAAGGGAGGAGAACCATAGTAAAGCGGCTTTCTACAAGAAGGTCGGGAAAGCCCTACATAGGACGAAATCGATCTCTCCGTTGAGGAGCATCATGGACCTGAACATTGTCAAGTGTATGGAGGGTCGCCCATACCACCGCAGGGCTTCAAGGTGGTCGACAACCTAAATCTGGGTGAAAGGCATGTCGCTATAATATGTTCGGTGAAGGGTCTTGACTCGATAGGAAGGGGAGTAGCGACCTCTATAACTCTAGAATATTTCTCCTTCCCTTGTTGGGACGGGTTGGAAACATCGTCTCGGAGGACGGAAAGTGGTCTCCTTCTCTATGAGTGGTTGCTTTCTTCGTGTTCTGAGCGGCGGTGCTCGTGATCGATTGGGAGTTGTTCCCAGGACCACATCAACATCTCGACCTAGGCTACTAACCGTTGGTTCTCAGCCTCCAGGTCGTTGATTCGATGCTGGGATGCTTCTGGTGGGAGGTTGGTTGGTGTCAGAGCGTTGCTCCTCATTCTTTCAGTGTCACTAGGTTGTGGGCGAACATTATCATCGGGGCTTTGCCGTTAGTGTGCGGCGGAGGTCACCTAGCTCCGAGTTCCAACCATTGCGGGGCGGGTAAGTTTTACTAGGCCCGACGATGGGTGCCAAATGTTCCTAGTTGAGGAACGAAGCAGTCTAGTTCAGTGTGGTGTCTCTCCTTATCAAGTGCAACTCCGACAAGAGGGGGGGATCTGCAAAAGACACTTCAACACTCAAATCAGTAGGTATTCGAGGCGGAGGTAATCGAAATTAGAACTTAGGTTACTTGAGGTGTGTTATGTTTGTATTTATTGTAGGTGGAGGTGATGACACCGTTGGTAATCTCACAAGAATATTGCTCGGAATGGGTCGAGGCTGATCCTGGAGATGTCGGGCTCATAATGGCGTGTACCCTTCATAATTTAGGTGGACGTGGATGTCCTTGTATGACCTGGTAGAGCCCACAGATGGAGCCATTTGGTCTGACTCGAGTCGGATTCAGGAGCGCGCGATGTTGCCGGGCCTAATCCAGACAGGCCCAAAAGTACTAGTCCAGTTCAATCTTCATCTAGTGTGACCATTCACCCACAAGTACTTTTAAATTTTAGTTGTGTTTATTTTTTTAAAAATCCAATATAAATTGAAGGTATATATATGTAAGTTATAATTCAACGTTAGCTTAAAATTGATTAAAATAGTATCATTTTTATTTTACTCATTTGATTGCCATTCGAAAGATGAAAATGTGTATGATGCATGAATTTTTCGATTACAATTAATCCATAGTACCAAAAATAGGAGTGACTTTTCTTCTTCAAACTATATTATTTATTTCAAAAATAAACATTTAAAATTCTAGAAAATCTATTAAGTATGAAAATTATTTATTGAAAATTCTATAGCTCATTATTTTAAAATTTATGGAGTGTTTTCAATGTGGAGTCATTGGTCATAGAGATTTAAATTATTCGATTCTTTCTAACCGCGATTCTTCGAAATCAAATATTTCTGTCTCTGAGAATCATATCTCTAAGAATTCTGTTTTGTCATCGGCTACCCTCAAAGCCCCCTCTCCCTCTGTCCCTGACCCTCTCGTGGTCCCGGAATCGTCCTGCGGACCCTGGATCCAAGTCCAACGTCGGAAACCTAACCGACGGGGTCCTCGTAGCGCGTGATCCTCTTCGGGGAACAACCGTGCTCGGACAGGAGAGGACACTAGTGATCCTAAGGGTCGCAGCCATGCAGGTAATGATTCTTCGCCTCCCTCAAACACCATTGCTAGAGGTTTTAACCCTAGCCCGAAAGGTACAACTTCTTCTCCTAGCCCTCCTAAGCATGCTAATATTTCTTCTTCTGTTATATTAAATAATCCTGGTAATGCTATGCATGTGGATATTGTATATAATGTTAATTCTTCTTCCAGTATTGTTAGTGAATCTAATGTAGATGATTCTATGGATGTTGTTATTCCTAAATCAAATGCTAATGTTGATCAAAATGTATTTTCTTTTAATCAACCTTGTGTTAATTCCTTAGAGGCTTTTGCTTCAAAAATTGATTCTATATTTAAAAATAACCCCTCTTCTCCTTCTGACCCCCTCTCCTCCAAGCCCTCTAAGAAGAAGGTATCGAAACCTTCTCAATCTAAATGCTTGCTTGGTCCTAGAGGTGAAAGTTCAAACAAATTCAAAAGGCACAAGCTGGTCATTGAGCCGAATGGTGCTAAAAGCAAGAGTGAAAATGCTCTCCTTGAATTCCAATCACTCAATCCCTTTACTATGTTAGATGAAGGTGCTTAACTGGAATATAGGGGGGTCAGTCGCAGGCCTGCAAAAGAATTCCTAACCTCTCAAATTAGGTTGAACCATATAATGTCATTTCGTTACAAGAGATCCACCTTGACTTTAATCAGGTTACTAGACTTGTTAAGACCTTTGAAAAAACTTGGGAGGCTGCTATTCAGCCTAGCCTAGGTGCTTCTGTTTGGTCTCCTCATTGCTTGGGATTCCTCTTACTCTAAAGCAAAAATTATATCTGTTAATTCTCAGTTGATTCATATTGTTATTCAAATGGAAAAATCTATGCCTTTTTTACTATTTTGTATTTATGCTAGCACAGACCCTAGGATTAGATCTGGTATTTGAAATTCTTTCTCAAATATAGACCTTAGTTGTTTTCCTTGGATTATTATGGGGGATTTTAATTGCATTCTTGATCCTGTTGATAAGTGTGGAGGTCTTCCTTTTAAATTAAATAAACATATTCAAGACTTTTCTTCTTTTATTAATCATGCGGGATTGATTGACTTGGGCTACTCTGGTCCTAAATATACTTGGTCAAATAATCGCAAGGGTATTGCTAAAATCTTAATTAGACTTGATAGATGCTTTGCCAATGCGATGGCTTCATTTCTATGGTAACTGCTCCGTTTCTCATTTAAATAGATGTCTTTCTGATCACTGCCTCATTATTATGAATATTCTAATTCTAAACAGTCTAGGAATAGGTTATTTAGATTTCAAAGCTTTTGGGTGGAATATGATGAGAGTAATAGAGTAGTTTCTAATGCTTGGAACAATGCTATTTCTCATGATATTATGTCTGCTTTTAATTCTAAGCTTAAGAACACAAGAGGTGCTCTCTCTTCTTGGAATAAACATGACCTTGGGAATTTAGAAAACCTCCTCGACTCTACATCCAATGATATTTCTTTTCTGGACTTGATGGAAGGTTCCCCTAATTCCCCTCCTAACTTGGACTCTAAGCTTAGAGAACTCTATAATAGAAAGCTAGCTCTCCAAAGGCAAATTTATTTAAAATGGTGGTCAAAATCTAAATCTAATTGGATTGCTAATGAAGACTTTAATACGGCTTATTTTCATAGAGTTGTAACTATGCGAAGAAGAACAAACTTCATCCATTCCATTACTACCCCTAACAACAATATCTTAACTCATGATAAGGAGATCATGGCTGAGTTTGTTAATCATTATTCTTCTTTATGGAACGCTCCTATTAATATATCAAGTCCTATAAGTGTTTGGCCTGCCATGGACCCTATATCTCATGATCATGCAAATTCTCTAGTTGCCCCTATTACCTTAAATGAAATCTGGGATACCATAAAGTCTTTCAAGAATGGTAAAAGCCCTGGTATAGATGGATTTACTATTGAATTTTATAAACATTATTGGCATATCATTGCTGAAACTTTCTTACACTTCATTAATTATTTTTTCCAGCATGCTATCCTCCCTTGTAATTGGAATCAGACATTACTTACTTTTATTCCTAAAGTCAAAAGTTCAAAGTCTATTAAAGACTTTAGACCTATTGCACTATGCAATATTTCATATCGTATCCTCTCTAAGATCCTTGCTAATAGACTCAAAGCTTGTCTTCCAAGTTTAATTTCCTGTGAACAATCAGCTTTTGTTAAAGCCGTAATATCCACGACAATATTCTAATTGTCCAAGAACTCGTGCATTCTTTTTTTGATTCTAAAAGTAAAGTGCCTTTGTAATACCCCGGTTTAGTCCCACATCGAAAGTATGTTGGATGTGGTGTTGGCTTATAAGGCTTGATGGGTGTGCTACTATCAACTTCAGCTTAAGCATTTTAATTGGGCCAATAGGTTGGCCCATGAAGTTGATGAGTTAGTTATCCCATCAAGCGGGTCGTAACAAATGGTATCAGAGCAGGACCTAGTCCTAAGCATGGTGAGGGAGCCTATGTGAGAAAGGGCTGCTCGGATGATGGGGTGGAGCCGCTACTAGGCTAGGCCTCACATGCCGACGACTTGGGTGTGATTCTGGACTATGTGTTAGACTTGAGTTGAGTCTTGACGAGGACGTCAAGACATAAGTGGGGGAGATTGTAATACCCCGGTTTAGTCCCACATCAAAAGTATGTTGGATGTGGTGTTGTCTTATAAGGCTTGATGGGTGTGCTACTATCAACTTCAGCTTAAGCATTTTAATTGGGCCAATAGGTTGACCCATGAAGTTGATGAGTTAGTTATCCCATCAAGCGGGTCGTAACAACCTTATATAATTGTCAAAATTGATGTAGAAATTAAAGGCCTATGATCTCCTTAAGAGAGAATCTATTATTGAAGTTTTGAATAGACTGCATTTCCCAGATAAATTTATTCAATGGATCCAAGCATGTATTAATTTCCCCTCTTTTGCATGTATTGTTAATTCTCAGATATCCTCATTTTTCACCTCTAATAGGGGAATTAGACAAGGAGATCCTATATCTCCTTTCCTTTTTATTTTAGTCTCTCAAGTTCTTACTTTACTTATTAACAATGCAGTTTCTCAAAAGTGTCTAATTCATTTTAAATTCAAGAATAGATTACCTTACAAGTCATTTAATGTTTGCGGATGATCTCATTCTTTCCTTCAAAGCAAATAAATTTGGTCTTGCTACTGTTAAATCCATTTTTGATACCTATGAATCTCTTACTGGATAGAAAATTAATTATGCTAAATCTGAAATCTTTTTTCCTAAAAATATTTCATCTCATGAAAAAACTAGGATATCTAGTTTACTTGGCATGAAACTGGGATCATTCCCTTTCAATTACCTAGGTGTATTGATGTCTCCTAGAAAATCTCCTCCTAATATTCATAATCTTATCCTATCTCAAATAGATTCTAAGCTTAGTAATTGGAAAGTTTCTTTGCTCTCTCAAGCTGGTAGGCTAGTTTTAATCAAATCTGTGCTAAATTCCATTTCCACTCATACAATCTCAGTGACTTGGTTAAATAAGCACCTAAGTAAAGAAATTGAGAAAAAGATCAAAGACTTCCTTTGGAATCATGACCCAAATAAAAACAACATGCATCTCATTAATTGGGAGTGTGTTACCCTTCCAAAACACTTAGGTGGACTTGGCATCCATGATATTAAGAGTAACAACATCTCTCTTCATGCTAAAAGAGTACGTGTATATTTAAATAATTCAAATTTCTTATGGGTTAATGTTGTAAAAACTAAGTACCCTATTGTTTCTTGTATTAATGTTGCTCCTCCAGTTCGATCTTCATGTGCTTGGAGATTGTTTTTGAAAGCTTTTTCTAAACTTCAGTTTGGGTTTAAATCTATTATTGGCAATGGCAGCACTACTTCCTTATTGAATGATAGTTGGGTATTTGACATCCCTTTAGCATTAAAGCCTTCTTATATTAACATGAATATTGTTGATAGCTTAACTCATGTTCATCACTTGCTGCATGATCATAACTGGTCCTCTTTTGTGGGCAGTACATTCTGTAATGAGGATCTGTGGTTGGCTATTTTTAGTATTGAGGTGCCGGTATATCCCGATAATGATATAGTGGTTTGGACTGCCAAGATGGATGGTAATGCAACTGCATCCTCTGCTTACCTTTATCTTAAAACCAATGGTCTCACTTCTACTGATAAAATACCTACTTGGGAGTATGTATGGAAATTAAATGTGGCTCCTAGAGTTAAATTGTTTTTATGGAAGTTCTTTCGTAAAAGGTTACTTACTCGTAAAAGACTTATGAATTTGGGTTTATCTGTTGAGCACTCTTGTCTTCTTTGTGATTTGGTTGAGGAATCTGCTGATCATTTATTCTGGTTTTGTATCTTTTCTGTTTCTATTTGGTTTTCTCTCGGAAATTCTCTCAATGTAGATTTTACTAGTAGAAGTGACTGACATTTAGGTGGCTGGCTTGTCCCAGGGTCTCGCAATTCCTTGAATGCAGACTTACAAGCTATTGTTGCCAATGACTTATGGACCATTTGGTTTGTAAGAAATGAAGTTTTGCATGGTGAAGGAAGGCCTTCCACTTCGTCGATAGTTTTGAGAATTCTAAACAATTCTATGAACTATCATAAACCACTCCGTCCTGAGGGCTCTATATCAATTAATCCTCATACTACTTGGTTGTGTCCTCCCCCGGGATGGCATAAAATTAATTGTGATGGTGCTTTCTCTAACCAAGATGGAGGTGCCGACATCATATTGAGAGATAATCAAGGCGAGTGTATTTTTGCTTCTGCTAATTATTTTTTATCAACCTCTGCTTTGCATTCGGAAACTATTACTATTTTCCTTGCTCTTTCTATGACAATTTTCAGGAATTTGGACCATTTTTACTTGGAAACGGACTGTAAGCAGCTTGTGGATCTTATCAACAGTAATTTCGTCTCTCCATGGAAGCATCAGATTTTATTTCATAATATTTGTAACATTCGTAGAAGCTTTAATAATGTACATATTCGTTTTGTAAGTCGTTCGGCAAACAAAGCTGCACATTGGGCAGCAAACTTTGTTAGGAGAAGGAAAGAGTCCACTGTTTGGACCTCCATCCGTCCTCCTAAGCTCGCTGTAATTTTGGGTGCGGATGTTAATCATCCTGTAACCCCGAGTTAATATATCTTTTATGTTTTTGAAAAAAAAAAGAACATGCAAGACAACTATTACTGTACGTTCGTTTGCAAAAAGTATTTATGGACAGGATAATACAACAATACATTTTTTTTATTACTTCAATTTAGAGTAGGTACAATGGTAAAAAGTCGGTAAAATTATGATAATACTCTTGATTTACCTCAAAATTTAAATGATTTATTATTTACATCACATGTCCTTGTTGCGGCGATAAAATGATGATAAATTGACGACAATACTAAATTTGTTATCTAGTACTATGCGAAACAAAAAAATCTGAATGATAATGTTATTAGTAATGTAAAGGCAATTGATTAGCCTAGATCAATATTTAATTTGGATATTGATTTCTTGGTTCCTTTTAGAGGTGGTAATGGGTCGTGCCGGCCTGGGCTATGCTTGGGCCGGCCCAAGCACGGGTTCGGGCAGGCCCGACCACCTCCAGGCACGGCCCAACTGCTCAAAGGGGTGGCCCAGCCCCCGAGCTTGCCCATTCGGGCTCGGGCTGGCTTGAATTGGCCCAGAATATTAAAAACATGCATTATTAAAGTCGATGGTGAGACTCAAACTGTTGACCTTCAATTTTTTTTGATGAACTAACCACCACACCAAGAGCTATTATTTGCTTCTTTATAATTTTACTAACTAAAGGTTATATTTCTCAAGCCTAGCACAAAAAATCAGGCTAGGCCTAGCCTGCGAGCGCAGGGCTAGGCCTAGGCGGGCTCGTGCCGTGCCGGGCCAGCTCGCCCCTTGGGCACAATCGGGTCGTGCCCGGCCCGGCCCAAAATTTTTCGAGCCGGGTCAAGCACGGCCCTGAACCGAGCCGGGCTCGTGCCACCCATGGGCGGGACCGGCTCATTGCCACCTCTAGTTCCTTTAACAATTATCATGCATGATTCTAATTATTTGCTTTATTTCAAGAGACAATTTATGAATTTAATTATTATGTGTGTATGGAGGGAAAAAAAAGGGAAAAGGTACATACTTGCTTAATTGATTCTAGAGATTGTTAATGAGAATATTTATAATTTTGATTTGAAATATTTAGATAGTGTTTTTGAGTTTTTGCACTAATTATTATTGATTAAAATCCTTGAAACAAGAATCAATTGTTGTTGAAAATTATTCATGTTAGCTCGGGACCATGCACTCCTCTCTTGTGTGATAATTGGATTTTTGATATGCCAATGTACCTTAAACCTACTTTTGTTAGTATGAAGTTTTGTGATGAGTATATTGATGTTAATGCTTTTATTCTTCATTAAAAATGGAACATTGAACTTTGTCTAGATGCATTTGGCCTTGTGACGGTGGAATCTGAATGAATATGATTAACTTATCAATGAATCCCTATGAGGACAAATACGTTTGGAAATGGACTATAGGATAGTGCTACCACCAAGTCTCTCTACCCGTTCTAGATTGGTTCACCTTGACCTTAACATTAGTGGATCATGCCCATTTTACTATTTTGATATCGGAACCATTAGCCATCTATTCATTAATTGCCCTTTTGCAAAAAAAATGCTTGGAATCTTCTTACGATGAAAATGGGTTTAAACCTCTCCCCTTCACTTCCTTAGGACCCTTTTGTTTGCCTTTTTCACTTAACACTCTCACTGCCACCTGGATTTCGCCTTGCCCTGTTCGCTAATGGATGTTGGTACAATTGACACGCTAGAAATGTACTGGTGCACGAGGTCAAGCAGCCTACCCTCGCTGCCCTTGTGTCAAAGATTCTAGCCTTTACTGAAAATGGGTTTAAACCTCTCCCCTCCACTTCATTAGGACCCTTTTGTTTGCCTTTTTCACTTAACACTCTCACTGCCTTGGACCTGGATTCCGCCCTGCCCTGTTCGCTAATGGATGTTGGTACAATTGACACGCTAAAAATGTACTGGTGCACGAGGTCAAGCAGCCTACCCCCGCTGCCCTTGTGTCAAAGATTCTAGCCTTTTATTGAAGCCTACTTCAATACTCTTGAGTCCGAGGGCAATTCAGTTGATAAAACATCATATATTCGATAGATTCTGCGTCCTTAGGGTATGCTTAAAATAAATTGTAATGCATCTTTCTTGGACTTGATAGGTGGGATTGGATTTGTTATTGTTGGCCTAAGGTTTTTAACATTAATTTTAATCTTGGTTTTGATGATAACAAATATGGAACTAATGTTTTCATGTTCCAAGTTGATTAGCGCACGATGTCCCCGATCGGAAAAATCAAAGAAATCAACAAGGATGCTTGTCGATGCTCGGGATTCTTCGAAAAGTTAGAGTATAGGTTTAGGGTGTCTATCATGTGTTGTAAACCCCCTTTTATGATGCAAAAACCAATAACCAAAACTCGAACCTCAAAACATGAAAACCCAAAAAATTAAAAAACTGCCTTGAAATTCATTAAGCTTAGGGAGCTCCTTGGAGGGCTATATGACCTAGATATTTTCTTGGCACTAAAAATTCCGATAATTGTCCTTAGGTAAAAGCTAATTAACGACATATTTTAAAGGAATTTTTGGAAGTCTTTAACCTATTCATATTTGACCCGGGAAATTATAAAATTTTCGATTTTCAAAAATTTGTACTAGACCCCAAAAGTTAGATTTTGATTATTAAGGATTTTGATTTTCTAGATATTTTTATTGAATCCAAATGGAGGATAATCCTTATATAAGTTAATAACTTTAAAATATAAATATTATATAAGACTTACCGAAGACGAAACCCGAAAGCGAGCATCACGTAGAAAAAATTAGCCAAAACAGGGGTTGTCTTCAGGGTGTCGGTTGATGGGCGATCGATGGATGGTCGACCGACCATCAGTCGGTCACCGACCGTCGAAGGCTCAAAACGGGCAGAGCCTTCCGATTGGTGGCCGATCGCTCGTCCGGTCGATTGGCCATCAGCCGGCTACCGATCGGGCGGCGCCAACAGGCAAAAGTTCAACCGTTGGGTTGGCTGTCTAGTGTCCCCTCTTGATGGCTTATAAATACAAGCCATGTGAGCCTTCTTTAGATGTTGTTAAACCTATTGAGACATTCCTTATACCTTCTAAGCTTTCATTAAGCCACTGTTTGCAAAAACCCTAGCTTTTAACCTTACATTCTTGATCTTACCTTTGATCTTTAATCGATTCATCATTAAGGCATCAAGAGGAGCTATGATTCATTGTTTGGAGCTAAGTATATATTGTATTGTTTATTTGCTCCATTGCTTATGTATTTTCTTAGTTATTTCATTGTATTTCAGTGTGCGAAGACCTAGGTTGTTAGATCTTCTTGAATGGTTGGTGGTTGCCTTGGTGTTAAGGCTTAAATCCATCGGTGTAAACGTAGTTTGCTAGGATTAGTTGAGTTATCCTTAGGGTTGAGGTGGGAGAGTGCTCTCGGTAGGAAGGTGAGATACTTCTGAGTGCGGAAGTGCATTCGGTTTGAGAGCGGAGACTCTCCAGTGAAAACGTCCTCATTGTAAGAAAACTAATTAATATAGTAAAGTTAGTTAGGAAATCCTTAGTGGGGTGCTTAGGTAGTGGAGTAGACATTGGGGCCGAACCACTATAAATCTCTTTGTTTGCATTGCTTATCTTGCGTATTGATTACTTGACTTGCTTATTCGCTTTCGCATTCATTTAATAGTTAAATTGTGCATTAACCTAAGTAATCAAGAAAATGATTGGAACCGAAATTAGGTTTAAGTTTTAGCAAACATACTATTCACCCCCCTCTAATGTAGGTCATTTCACCAACATTTGGTATCAGAGCGGGTCGTGAATTGAGATTTCACCATCTCGTCTACATCTAGCCTCGATCCGAAAATGACACTATAGTTGGTAGCGTCTATACCACCTAGGTTCAATGGCTCTAACTTTGATCTTTGGAAGGGTAGAATGTACACATTCCTAAAAACACAAGGTTTAGGTGTGTTTAACATGGTAAAGACTCAATATATTGAACCTAAGGAAAATATGAATGCATGGACCCAAGAACAAATAGATATGTTTGAATCAAATGCTAAAGCTATGAATTGTATATTTTGTTTCTTGGAAAATGACATCTTTGAAAAGATCATGCATTGTACTTTCGTATTTGATATTTGGGCTAGTTTAAATATGCTATATGATTATGCAAAGATTGAAGAGATTGACACTTCTAATGAAGGTGGTGATGACAATGGTCATTCACCTACTCCTAATCTTGATTTTGATGCCCATAGCTCTTCTAGTCAAAGGGAGTAGCTTCAAGAGCCGTAAATGAAAGGTAGTGTGTCATAGATGCAAGGAAAATGGGCATGTAAAGAAAATTGCCCTTCCATGAAGAACAAGGCAAAGAAGAGGTCAAATGCTTCCACATCATCATCTCATTCAAGTGAATCACCCTCTTGCCATGATTATGAAGTCATTTCAAAAGTTTGTCTCATGGATGCTAATAATAAGGTAAAACCTTCCACTTCTAGTCATGATAAAAATCTTGATAATGATGATAGTAGCTGTAATTCTTTAGGTATGACTTTTGATGAGCTATTAGAAGAATCTAAGAAGATGCATGCCATGCTCATGAAATCAAATAAGAAAAATAGAAAAATCAAGAAAACCTAAAGCTTGTTAGTCATTTGCATGAGTTGAAGAGTGAAAATGAAAAATTGAAATCTTGCTCTTTTGATTCATGCCATGATAATTTAGAAATTGAGCTTAGAGCCTTGAAACTTGAAAATGAGAATTTGGAATAAAAAATGAAACTTAGAAGTAATGAATTGAAATGAAAAATTGAAAATTGAAAATTGTATGTTGAAATCTCAATTGCATGCTATTAAAAAATCCATGAATGATTTAAAAAGTGAGGTTATTTTCTTGAGTAGGAAAGTAAATAATTTCTCTTTTAAGAACTCTAGAATTAGAAATGTTTCATTTAAGAATGCTCATGCTCATCATGCTTCTCATGTCAAACATTCTAACATTAGACCTCATGTTCATAAGAATGATAAAAAGAAAATATTTAATGGACATTGCTTTTGTTGTGGTGAATGTCAAGCATGTCATTTATGATTGCGCTTTCAAGATGAATCCAAGTGTGGCAAAGACACTTTGAGTTCTTAAGCCCTTTAACCCCCAAGGACCTAAAGTCATTTGGGTACTAAAAGTTTCTTGTTCTCTTGTAGGGGGAGCTATCACACAAGGGTAAAGCAAATTGAAAAATTAAAGTTGACCATGAACTTGAATGAAGAATACATCATTGGTTGCAACTTCAAGTCATTGTGATGCCTAAAGTGTGAAAAATGACATCTTAAGTAATCTGATATCATCTCCTTACTTTCCTTTGTTTTATTCAAGTTGGAGTATATGATATTTGTTTAACTTGAGTTGATTATATTTGCTCTTAATATAATTTCATAAAATGATATTTGATTTTGATTTTTCGGTCTCTTCGGAGACCTTTGTAGTCTATAACGGACTCATGCGATCTTGCGGTTCTAAATCGTAGGCTAATTATGGTCTTTCGGTTTTCAACCAATAGGAATGGTTGGAGATCTAATTTTTAAATATTTCACATTTTGAAATATCTTGATTCATTTTGGTTTCATGTTTGACCTTATTTAGAAATGAATCCTTACTTTTAGCAAAGTTGGTTTTGGAGAATGATATTTGATTTTTCCTTTTTGCTAATTAGTATGATAACTTGCTAGTAGTCATATTTTCATTATGCTACAAACGAATATTGCTTGCAAGTTATTGAAATTCTAATGGAAGGTTAGTAGGAAGAAATCGAAAAAGAAAGTTAGACAAGTTTGACAAAATTTTCTAGAATAAGGTATGATTTTGGTTTTGCAAAAAACTTATATAATACGTACTTGAATATTCATGCTTTAATGATGTCTCTATACTCATGATTGATTTTGCATGATAAATCTATTTAATTTCACGAGTAGGTAAAATTTCGATACTTAGGCAATTTCGTGATGTTGATATTGAATGAAATCGAACTAGATTGAAATTCATTATTAGAGACTTCATTTTGAGTAAATACTTGACAAACATGTTTAGATGCACATATCACATGATTCTAGGTAATTAAACTTTCATTTCACCAAATTGTATCCTGAACTATTAGATTTATATCAATTGCATCACTCAGTCAAAATTCCGTCACCTATCATGTTAACTACTTGACGAGGCTTCCACACGTGGATTAAAAAATTAATTTTTTTAAACTTTTTTTTTTGTTTTTTGTCCGCTTGTGCTTCATTAAACTTAGTTTTTTTTCAAACCACGTGACTGTCGATGTTGCCGGCTCTCTAGCCGGGGTGCTCTTCATTCTGCGCCGCCGGCGACCAATGAAGCACGGAAACGCCGGCGGGGCTTCCGTTTCCGTGTCCGAAACGTTTCGGACACGGCGACGGAATAACACGTTGTTAGTACGTGTCGGAAACTGTCAACGTTTCCAATAATAAAAAAAATTAAATAAAATGCTTCTTCTTTTATCGCCTTCTTGATAAGGAAACAAATCCGGAATTTTAGAACCGATAATAAAGAAAAAAATCGGATTAAAAATAAATAAATACCATATTTCATTTCTTCTTCCTATCTTGCTTCACATTCTTAGGTGGAGCGCCGATTCGTCTTCTTCGCAGCGACGGTGGAGCGACGGTGGAGCGTCGGAGCAGTGTGTGCCCATTCATCTTCTTCGCAGTATAGGCGGAGGCGCGGAGCGGTCGGCGGAGCGGTGGGCCGATTCATCTTCTTCCTTCCTGAGCGTCGGTGGAGCGGTCGGCGCCTCGGCGGACTGGCGGAGTTCTTCGCTTCTCTTCCGCACAGGATAGGTGAAATTTTGATTTCACTGTGTATATATTCCTTCAATCTTTCTGCTACAGTGTCTTAATGTTACTTTACACCGCATCACTGGATTCACTGCATCAGTTAAAAATATCTCCGAGATTTATATTATTTTACCCACACATCAGTACATCACATCCATTAATTACTAATTGAAGTAACAATTTATTTTAATTTTGTCTCAGTTAAACTAATTAAAAAAATTAAACTAATCAAATGTTATTTTACCCACACGTCACATCCACTAATTAAACTAATTAAATTTTTTTTTACTCAGTTAATTAATTTTGTCAAATTAGATTGAATTAATTCAATTCCATTTTAATTACAGTATTATTTATTTTTTATGCAAACAATATTATTTGACTCAATTTTAATTCTAGTAGACAGTTAGATACTTTTGTCCTATTAATTAGTTTAGTTCAATTTTAATTACAATATTATTTTTGTCCAATTATAATTAAGTTGATTCAATTTAATTTTAGTTTTAGATTAATATAATTTTTATATGATTTATTAATTTATGATATTTTTTTTTTTTTGGTAGTATAAATCATGTCTAACTCTGGTTCTGGTAATATTAATAACGGTGACGAGGATGATGATCAAAAACTTCTGTGGAAATATGTTACCAAGGGTGATAAAACAAGTGGAGGGGGAGGAAATGTTCGTTGGCAATGTAATTTTTGTCATGAAATGAAACAGGGTACTTATACTAGAGTCAGGGCTCACTTATTAAAGTTACCGAATAAAGGAATTGGAAGTTGTAAAAAAGTGAAGCAAAGTGATATATCTGAGATGAAAAAATTAGAGGAAGAAGCCAAACAAAGAGCTTTAAGCTTTGCACCTAAAAGAGTTCCATTGGCTCCTAATGCTTCTAGTTCTGGACTTCAAAATGTTGATTCAAAGAAAAGAAAGATGAGCATTGATTCAAATCCCATTTCTAAAGCATTTAATCTGAAAGCTCGTGATCAATTGCATGCAGAAATTGCTAGAATATTTTATACTGCAGGGCTACCTTTTAATCTTGCTAGGAATCCTTATTATGTGAGTTCCTATGTCTTTGCTGCTAATAATGCTATATCGGGCTATCTACCGCCAGGATATAATATGTTGAGAACTACATTACTACAACAAGAAAAGGCCAATGTAGAAAGATTACTAGAGCCTATCAAAGGGACTTGGAGAGAGAAAGGTGTTAGTATAGTGAGTGATGGATGGAGTGATTCACAGAGAAGACCATTGATTAATTTTATTGCAGCATGTGAAACTGGTCCAATGTTTATTAAAGCTGTTAATTGCGAGGATGAGATAAAAGATAAATATTTCATTGCAAATTTGATGAAAGAAGTTATTGATGAAGTTGGACACGAGCATGTGGTTCAAGTCATTACTGACAATGCAAAAAATTGTAAGGGTGCTGGAGAAATCATTGAAGGGATATTTCCTCATATTTATTGGACTCCATGTGTAGTGCATACTTTAAATCTCGCCTTAAAGAATATTTGTGCAGCTAAAAATGTTGAGAGTAATATGGAAACATATCAGGAATGCAGTTGGATTACAGAAGTTCATGGTGATGCTGTGCAAATAAAAAATTTCATTGTAAATCATTCTATGAGGTTGGCTCTTTTTAACAAATTTGTCTCTTTAAAATTGCTTGCACTTGCAGAGACACGTTTCGCATCAGTTATTATTATGCTTAAAAGATTTAAGCTTATTAAGCGTGGCTTGCAAGCAATGGTTATCAGTGAGCAGTGGTCTTCTTATAGAGAGGATGATTTAGGAAGAGCTAGATTTGTGAAAGAGAAAGTTCTAGATGATGTTTGGTGGGACAAAATTGATTACATTCTTTCTTTCACTGGTCCTATATATGAGATGATTCGAGCTTGTGATACAGATAAACCATGTCTTCACTTGGTTTATGAAATGTGAGATTCAATGATTGAAAATGTAAAAGTTGCAATATATCGATATGAAGGCAAACAATTGGGAGAATCTTCTTCTTTTTATGATGTAGTACATTCTATACTCATTGAACGGTGGACAATGAATAACACTCCCCTTCATTGTTTGGCACACTCATTAAATCCCAAGTAAGTTATTTATAAGTTCTTTATATCTTTTGTATTTTTATATTCTAACATTTTATAATAATTGCATTTTGTGTTTGAAAAAAGTACTATAGTGATGTATGGCTTAACGAGGATACAAGAAGAGTTGCTCCACATCAAGATTTAGAAATCTCTCGAGAAAGAACAAAATGCTTTAAGAGGTTCTTTCCTGACATAGAAGATCGAACAAGAGCTAATACTGAGTTTGCTAATTTTACATTGAAGATGGGAGAGTTCGCAGATTCTGAATCATTGTATAACAGGTATCATATGGATGCCAAATGTTGGTGGGCAATCCATGGTGCAAGTGCTCCTTTGCTTCAAAGTATTTCTTTCAAGTTACTTGGACAACCATCTTCATCATCATGTTGTGAACGAAATTGGAGTACTTATTCGTTTATCAATTCATTAAGAAGGAATAGATTAACTCCAAAACGTGCTGAAGATTTGGTTTTTATTCATAGCAATCTTCGCCTCTTGTCAAGAAGATGTCCAGAATATTATATTGAGCGAACCAAAATGTGGGATATAGGAGGTGATGAATTTGGCTCTTTCGAAGATGTTGGCATTCTTGAGGTTGCAAATCTTTCTCTTGATGAACCAGAGATGGAAACTATACTTTTCACGGATGATGACGGCGGTGATAGAGAAAAAGATGATGGTACTGACTGTGACGATGTTGATGATGTGGTGGTGATTAGATCAGACTAACATGCAATTTGTTAAAGAGTCAATAAAATTTTATAAATTTATTTCATGATTTTGAGATTAGATATTGTGATTATTTCGTCTTTATTATTTTTAGTAACAATGAAGTTATAATGTTTATTTTAGTAACAATGTTTAGTATTTTATTTTGTTACATGATATTGCTAACTAAAATTAGAAAAATATTTTTAATATATTTTTATACATTATTTAAGTTATATTAATTATTTAAAAAATTAGTTAATTTAACGTTTCCCCAACGTTTCGTGTCCTATATATTTTAAAATCAACGTTTCCCCGTTTCGTATCGTGTCGTGTCGCGTTTCCCGTTTCGGTTTCCGTGCAACATAGCCGGCGACCAAGGAGAGCAGCCAACACTACTCCAAGTGGTGCATCGTTCCACCCAGCCAGCATTCTTTCTCTTCCCTCGCAGACGAAGAAGAAGCGCCAGCTGCATCCGAGGAGATACTCGATCTTCGTCAGCGATCGCAGCAGCGAGGCTGCCATGAGCTCCCCTTCTTCTCTCACCGCCTCCTCGCCCCTTGACAGGGCGGTGAAGAAGAGGGAGCACATGGGAAGGAGTCCCGACGTGCGGAACGACCTCAAGACCTCAATAATATGTGCAAGTTCTGAACTCCACCACCACCACCATCACACGCTACCTTTCCTGCCAACTTTCTGACCTCCTCTTCCACCCCCATGGCACAGCATCATCCACAAGCTTGGACTTGGGAGCACCCCATCAATCTCCACCACCACTACTAGCACCTCTTCCAAGCTCAGGGAGAAGCCTTGTGCGAGAGAGAGCACATGTTCGAGAAGCCTCTGACTTCCAGCGACGTCGGCAAATGTCTCAACCTCAACTTCCATGAATCACTGATTGAGTTGTTCCACGTCTATTTATTACCTCTGCCCAACCAAAGTAGTCCTCACCATGTAGCGATCGAGGAGATCGGAAATGGAACCCAAGCCAGCTCTCATAATGTCGTGGTGATCGCTGATGATGACGCCGCCGCCGGCGATCAGCATCAAGGTGCAGTTTTTCTCACTTGGGAGGACCTCTGCGTCTCAACGTCGGACTGCAAAGGAGGACGTTTTGAGATACTTCAAGGAATCACCGGCTACGCACATCCCGGTGAGGTGTTAGCAAGTCCACGCTTCTTGATGCATTAGCAGGTTATTTATTAGCACTTAAATTTTTTAATTAATTAGAATATTTATTTAGTTAAGATAAAGCTTTCAAATTATTAATTTCCAGGAAGACTTTGGATCCAGCGTGACTCAAAAAGGAGAAATCCTCGTCAACGACAAGAAGCAAAAGCTTGCGTTCGGTGCATCCGTATGTATATATAATTATATATTGATGTTTTTTCTAATAATTCTAATTCTTCGGTGGTTTGTGATCAAGGTGTTTGCTGTTTAATTCCTCTGTAAATTATCACAATAAATGTATAATAGAACTCAAGGATATAGGAAAGAGAAACAATTCAAAAGAAATCGAGTGCCTAAGACAAAGAGCTAATGCACTTAAATGAGAGCTAATGCACTTAAATGACACCTAAGGCAATGCAATTAAATCGTAGAGGAGCGATTACATGAAATGATAAAAGCTATTTAGTGGCCAGTTGGACCACTACCTATGAATTCTATTTTATTTTATCACTCACCTGAATTCATATGATCTGAATTCCTAGTTCACCTCAAAAATAAATGAACTTGTCAACAGACAATGCTTTGGTTAGAATATCAGCTACCCGATCTTTAGTGCTGCAGTAGCTTAATTCAATAATACCTGTTGTAACCAATTCACAGATGTAATGAAATTTGGTTTCTATGTGTCTTGTTCTGGAATGCTGAACTGGATTTCTTGCCATGGCTATGACTGATTGATTGTCATACTAAATCTTTGTAGCTGAACTACATTTTGTTGGGTGAAATGACCACACTAGAAGGGGGAAGGGTGAATAGTGTGTTAACTAAATAATTAGCATAAATTCGATTTTAATCGTTTCTTAGATTACTTAGACAATTCACGAATCGAGAAGTAAGCGGAAGCAAGATATATAAATGATAAGCATTAAGAAATGCAAGGAACACAATGTTAACACAATTATTTATAGTGGTTCGACCCTAATGCCTACTCCACTACCTAAGCACCCCGCTTAGGATTTCCAAACTAGCTTTACTAGATTATCTTGTTTCCTTTACAACGAGGACGTTTTCACCGGAGAGTCTCTGCTCTCACACCGAATGCACTTTCATACTCGGAAGTCTCCGCCTTCCTATCGAGTGCACTCTCCCACCTCAATCCTAAAGACAATAAGAACTAATCCTAGTAAACTAAGTTTAAACCAGTGGAATTAAGCCTTAACACCAAAGCAACCATCAACTCAATCAACCTAGCACTTTAGGTTTACACAAGTTCAATTATAATGAAATAAACAACAAAATATAATAACAATTAGAGCAACAAATCAAACAACAAATACTTAGCTCCAAAAGACACTCCCTAGTCCTCTTGATGCCTTGAGATGATGAATCGGTAAATCTTGACGTCTAAATCAAGGTGTGTAGATCAAAACTAGGGTTTATGCAAGAATATCTCAATGAAGGCTTGCAGAGATACTAGGAATGGCTCTTTGAGGCTTAGAAGCATCAATAGTTGGCTAGAGGAAGGATTGGGATGGGTATTTATAACCTCCCATGAGAAACAGCGCGTCAACGGGCGTACTTTTGCCCGTTGGTGACGCCCGATCTATTGTTCGGTCGATCGACGGATCGACTGCCCAATCGACCGCGACAGAATGTCGCTTCCGGGCGAACTTCGGTCGACCGAATTGGCTACTGCCAATTTTCCGCCTCATTCGGTCGACCGAATTGGCTATTGCCAATTTCTGGCATCGTTTAGTCGACCGATCCGTCAACCGAAATGCCTTCTCCTTCGGTCGGTCGACCAGTTGGTCGACCAAACCTGGGCAGATTTCTTTGCTTAGTTTTTTTTGCTTGTTTGCTCGATTTTTGGTTTTGTCTTCCCTAAGTCTACTTATATAACATTTATTAACTTTAAGTTAATAACTTTAAAACATAAATGTTATATAAGGATTATCCACCATTTGGATTCAATAAAAATATCTAAAAAATCAAAATCCTTAAGAATCAAAATCCACTACTAGAAATTGGTTCTTCGGCAACGGCTATCAGCAACGGTCGCTCAAACCGTTGCAGATATGATGTATCTGCAACGGCGTACTTACGGCCGCTCGAGCTGTTACAGATGTAATTACCTTAGCAACGGCTTTCTAATGGACACGTGAGCCATTGCTGATGATTAACTTATCAGCAACGGTGTTCTAACGGTTAAGTGAGCCATTGCTGATAAGTTTATATAGGGCATGTGCCCGCCCCTTCCTCCTCCTTCTTCCTCTGCTGTCGACGCCGCCACTTTGCTACCGCTGCCGACGTCGCCGCCTCGTCCTCGACCGTCGAATCTGACTGCCGTCGCCCCGTCTATTCCAAGTATTCCTCGCCGTCTCACCTTCCTTCCCATTCACCCTAGATCTGGCTGAAACCCTAAATATAGGGTTTCGACCGATGGCCGACGGCCAGATCATTGTCCAGTGTTCGGACACCGAACTTCGGTGCCGAAAATCCATTAATTATTGATTTTTTAATTAATTGTTTAATTTTTAATTAATTGTTAGATTAATTTTTAGGGTTTAGATTAATTTTTAGATTAATTGTTATGATTTAGATTAATTGTTAGAGTTTAGATTAATTTTTAGATTAATATTATATTTTAGATTAATAATGGTATGTTAATTATTTAAATTAGTTAAAATGTTTTAGATTAATATTAATTAAGTAGTTAAAATGTTTTAGATTAATATTAATTAAGTAGTTAAAATGTTAATTAGTCTGGAGTCGTCCTCAATGGACTCGCGCCGAAATCATCCACTTCGGACTTTTGTCGGAATCGTCCATTTCGGACTCCCGCTGGAATCGTCCACTTTGGACTCGTGTCGAAATTGTCCACTATGGACTCGAACTGACTCGAAATACTTAGAAAATAATCATCCATCCGACGAGTTGATACGTTTCACGTACGCATCAACAAGTCGGATATGATTTAGCAAAACCTTTGATCCGTTCGGGGGTTGTATGTTCGTGTAAGAGAAGTAGATGATCTTTTATACGACGTACAATCCTTGAATTGTCCCTGATTGGATAATTTGGGAATATAGTTATTTATATTGCACTTAGTTTTTTCTTTTAATCGTTAACTTATTATAAATTTCGACAGCATCTCTCTTGTTCTCCGATACGCGCCCAAATGATATGCGTATTCAGAGAACTGTAGGGAGATGCCCAGATGTTATATGTTCGTGTAAAAGAAGTAGATGGTCTTTTATACGACATACAACCCTTGAATTGTCCCTGATTGGACAATTTGGGAATATAGTTATTTGTATTGCACTTAGTTTTTTCTTTTAACCATTAACTTATTCTAAATTTCGGCAGCATCTCTCTTGTTCTCCGATACGCGCCCAGATGATATGCGTATTCAGAGAACTGTAGGGAGATGCTGCTGAAATTTAGAATGAAGTTAGCGGTTAAAAGAAATACTTAGTGCAATATAAATAACATAAATCCCGAATGGAATAGGACTATCTCACCTAAACGCATTAACCGAAGAAATTGTCATTAATTGACAGAATCATGTCTGCTGATCGAAGTTGGATGTACTGACGTCTTGATCATGAAGCTTTAACAAATGAGTTTCAATTAGGCGTAACTTACTTCCTAAATTTCACCTATTCGAATCGGAAATTCGTTAGCGTCGGTGATAAAATCCGATGTCCGTGCCACAATTGCTTGAATGGATGATTTTTGGATCGGGAAACTGTCACTTTGCATCTATATAACAAAGGATTTGCACCAATATATTTTCTATGGACTTGTCACGGGGAGTCATGTGAAGTCGGGACGTCGAGCAATCCTGTCGTTCAGACACATGGTGAATCTTCCTCTGCTAGTGTTTCTTCATCCAGTCAATCTAATCCCTATAGAACTATGATACTTGATAGTCTTGGGGGTCAATTCCACTTGAATGATAATGTCGATCGGCCAGTTACTGAGACGTCAGTGCCAACAGATACTATAGGTGTTGATATCACAGAAGTACAAACTGTGGTAAAGATTGAATTGCCGAATAAAGAAGCTGCAGAATTTTACGAGATGTTGAAAGATGCCGATGTACCTTTGTATGAGAATTGTCCTAAATACACTAGGTTTTCGGCAATGATGCAACTCCTAAACTTCAAGGCCGATTGTAATATCAGCGGGTTGCGTATAATCGGATTGCAGAATTGATTAATGGAATGTTGCCTGTTGTGTGAAATGGCACACTAGATGGGGGGTGAATAGTGTGTTTACTAATCTATTAGCCTAAATCTGATTTTAATCATTTTTAGATTATTTAGGAAAATCATAATTTATCGCAAGCGGAAGCAATAAAGATAAAGCAATAAACACAAACAAGCTGTCAATGCTAACACACGAATTTATAGTGGTTCGGCCAGCTGCCTACTCCACTACCTTGGCTCCACACTAAGGATTTCTAACCAACTACTTTATAGAACTTATGTTTCCATTTGAATACAACTGAGGACACAATTCTCACCTCTTTGAGAACTCCTCAAACCTATTCACCTAGGCAAAACACAAATCTACAAAGCCTAACCCTAAGTGTTTCTCTGGCTCACCTAGCAAGCTATTACAGATAAAAACATGTTTGAAATAAATCTTCAAATACAAAGAAAAAGAGCAGAGAATTGAAAGAAAGATCAATGCTCTTTTTCCCAAGCCTTTAAGCCTTCAACTCGACCAGTAGATGAACTTGAATCGCAGTAGAGTTGAGGAACAGAACTGGGCGCTTGAGAAGGATGTTGACGGAATAACAGGGCGCAGTAATTTATTCTTTAGACGGCTCAAAACTTTCTTTTAATGCTCAATAAAATCTGTAATAGTGAAGGAGAGAGTTTAAAGAGGTTAGATGAATGATATTTATAGCCTCTCAAAGAAACGGCAGCTCAACGGGTAGAAAAACTATCTGTTACAGCCGCTCGATTGATTGGCTGGTCGATCGACCGATCGTAGGCTTACTGCGCTTAAACCACACTGTCCGGTCGACCGACGGGTCGACCGAATGAGTCGCGAGCCGTAGTCTGACCGATCGACCGACGCATTGAAGTCAGGTGCACGATCTTTGATATGTAATTCGATCGACCGATGCGCCTTCTACCAATTTTTTTCTTCGATCGGTCGATCGACCGGTCGACCGGCGTAGCCTTTACATGATTTCTTCCCTATCTTAGGTTGATCGATGGGTCGACCGAATGGCTATTGCCATTTTTTCGCAATATTCGGTCGACCGACAAGGCTACTACCAATACTCTAACTACATTTGGTCGACCGAACCTAGGCTGAACTTGATTTTTTCAGCCTTCTTCTTCCGTGCTTCATTTCTGGGTTCTGGCTTTCACTCCAGGTTTCGGCTTTCAACGAGCATCAACTTGGAGAGCTTTCCATGTGATCTTTGGGCTAATCCAATACGTCTTTGGTGCACACGTCGACTTTCGAGATATTCCACGACGAACCCGAGCGTGACGATCAACGTCTTTCCGATTTTCCATTTTCTTTCGATATTTTCGATCGAGGACATCAAATGCTAACCGAAATGGAACCTGAAAGATTTCTCAATGAGATATTAGTTCCATGTTTGTTATCATCAAAACCGAGATTAAGACCAAGGTTGAAAACCTTAAGCCAACACTGCCTACTGATAACAAGTTTGAGCCAACTTTTTATAAGACTAAAAAGTTGATGAGAAAATTAGGGCTTGGGTACGAAAAATACACGCGTGCCAAAATAACTGCATTTTATATTATAAAGAAAATGTGCAGTTGGATAAATGCCCTGTATGTCAACATCCTCGTTACAAGGAGAAGAAATTGGTCTGACAGAAAAATATACCGTTTAAGGTGCTTCGGTATTTTCCACTAACACCGAGGCTTCAAAGATTATTCATGTCAAAAAAGACGGCCCCCTACATGAGTTGGCATACAAGAAGTTGTGATGATACAGTAATGACTCATCCATCCGACAGTGAAGCATGGAAACATTTGGATACATGTTATCCTTCATTTGCTAGGGATACTAGAAATATCAGATTGAGATTGTGCACAAATGGTTTTAATCCATTTGGACATTCTGCAACTCCTTATTCAGTTTGGCCAGTGCTGCTGACAGTTTATAATTTGCCACTGTCAATGTGTATGAAAGATGAATTTATTTATCTTTCGATGATTATTCGGGGTCCTAAGGGTCCGCGAAAAGAAATTGACGTATTTCTCAGACATTGATAGATGAATTGAAAACATTGTGGATTGAGGGAGCTGTCACTTATGATTGTCATTGGAAGCAAAACTTCAATTTAAAGGCCGCGATCTTGTGGACAATCAATGATTTTCCAGCGTACGACATGTTGTCTGGTTGGAGCACTCATGACCGACTCTCTTATCCGTATTGTATGGAATACTCTAAATCAATCAGTCTTCAGAACGGACAGAAAATCTCATTCTTTGATTGTCATCGTCAATTCCTACCGGCTAACCATCAGTATCGAAGGAATCGTAAAAAATTTACTAAGGGCAGAGTCGAAAGAGATGAGCCACCACCAATGTTGTTTGGTGAACAAATGTTAGCACGTGTTTCAGCACTTCCAGAAATAGTGTTTGGTCGGAATGAAAGAGTGTCGGGCTTTGGTCAAACACATAACTGGGTGAAAAAAAGTATCTTTTGGGAATGATCTTATTGGACTTCATTACTGATTCGACATAATTTGGATGTCATGCACATTGAAAAAAATATGTTTGATAATATTTTCAACACTTTGATGGATGTTTCCGAAAAAACTAAAGATAATGTCAAAGCCCGACATGGTCTGAAAATACTTTGTAAGAGACCGGAGTTGGAGTTACAAGAGGTCAACGGACGATATCTGAAGCCGAAGGCCCCGTATGTGTTAAATAAACAATAGATCAAAGATATTTGTCAATGGATAAAAGAACTCAGATTACCCGATGGATATGCTTCAAACTTATCTCGATGTATGAACGTCGATGATTGCAAAATATCAGGGATGAAGAGCCATGATTGTCATGTATTCATACAGAGATTGCTTCCGATCGCATTTCGAGATCTTCTACCTGATAATATTTGGGGTCCGTTGATTGAATTAAGTTATTTTTTAGAAATATTTCTGCAAAAGTCCTTCGAGTCGAAGATATGTCAACACTTGAAAGTAATATTATTGAAATTATATGCAAGTTGGAGCAATTTTTGCCTCCTGTCTTTTTTGACTCGATGGAGCATCTACCAATATACTTGACATACGAGGCACGAGTTGGTGGCCCCGTTCAATACCGGTGAATGTACTTATTTGAAAAATACATGAATCGTCTGAAGAAAAAAGTAAAGAACACCGCAGCTGTTGAAGGATCAATATCTGAATCATATATCATCCAAGAAATTTCAACATTTTGCTCATTTTACTTTGAATCGATAGTACAAACAAGATTTGATCATCTTCCACGTAACGATGACGGGGGAGTTCGACATTCAGATGGACGTTTAAATATATTTTGTCACTCTGGTCGTGCTTTTAGTTCTCGTCCCTCTCAACACTTAAGCGACGAAGAGTATCATTTGGCACACTTGTATGTATTACTCAATTGTCCAGAGATTGAACAATTCATTAAAATATTTGACATCGAGATGGTGTAGAAAAACTCTATTCACAACGATCAAGAATTGGAGAGATTACGAAATCGTGATTTCCCTACTTGGATTCAGGCTTACAGCAAATATCACAGAGCTGAAATAGATGAAAGAATATTTGAGTTTGTTAGTGGACGTCATGACTAGTGTCGTGTTATAACAGATATTTTGTTAATGGGTATAAATTTCACACGGTTGAATATGCAATTACAAAGAAGACGATAAATGTCGGGGTCTGTGTGAAAGGGACAACCTATGTTGAATGTGATATAGATTTTTATGGACTCGTGAAAGAAGTGATAGAGTTGCACTACTTCGGCTTAAAATCAGTTATCCTATTTAGATGTCATTGGTTCGATACAACATAAAGGGGCATGAAAGTTCATCCAAAATATAAACTTGTTGAGGTTAATTACAAATCTAAATTGGCAGCAAATGAGTCTTTTATATTGGCATCACAAGCCGAACAAGTATATTACACAAAGTATACGTCTCGAAATAAAGATAGAGCAGATTGGCGTGTAGTCTGTAAGACTAAAGGTAGAGGAAGAATTGATCTGATAGCAAGAGAAAATGAGCCGATACCTGATGTGACAGATGGTTTCTATCAAGAAGATGATCCCCCTGCTGTAGGTCGTATAATTCCAATACTTGAGGATGCAGACACAGCGTCAATTCAATTAGAAGTTGAATATGCTGATTATGACGATCATGAAATTGAGGAAGCTGGAGATGAAGAAGATGAAGAAGATGAAGAAGATGAAGAAGATGACGAAGAGGAAGAATTCGAAGACTATTACTCAGATGATGAGGAATAATTGTAAAGTATATCTTATATTAAATATATCTCTACTATATATATATATAATAATCTAATTATATGCCTATTCGACAGATATGTCTGGTTGTGGTTATCGTCGCAGGAGAGCTTCGGAGTCTTCGATCGGTGAGACTCCAGCACTTACTCATGCTGCTGATCCTCCCGCTGATGATACTGCTGAGGCTAGTACATCCAGATGCAGGCGGCCACCGGGCCGAATAGGTGGCAGCCTCCACTTGCCACAGAGTCACGTAGATTCATTAGCTTGATTGGGGAGCGATAATATATCATGAATTATGAATCATTACAAATTCATTATATCATAATATAATATTAAATTTTATTTTTGTTGTGCAGGTTCGAGCAAGAAGAAGTGCCAAAGAGCATATCTTCTACCATTCGACGATATATGCACGGGGCATGGCCCACGTGGTCACATGTGCCCAGTGAGCACGTCGACATGCTATGACGCGAGTTTGAGGCACATATTAAATTTTTTTTATACATGCATGATGATTAATATTAGTACTAATATTATTATTTTGCAGGCTCACTATACATGGGCTGAGGATCAGAGGTCCTTCATTTATGCTGCCTGGTAGGCTATTTCTCGACAGAGGTACAACAAGCAGCTGGGGCAGGCCCGATCTCAGGCGATGGCCCGAGCTGGGACCACTAACATCGCGGTGACTCGGGGATACGGCCCTGATTGGATTACTCCGGATATATGGGACCAGGTTGTGGTAATATGGTCGACGGATCGATGGCAAGAGGTTTTTAGGACTGCAGCTAGAAACCGCATGTCGGGGGGAGGAGCGCGTCACACTGGCGGCTCTATTGCAATTGTAGTGCACGCGAACTGTATGGTAAGTATACCTTACTTTTAATTATATATTTTATTTGTTACTCTGTGTACTAATTAATGTATTTATTTTGTAAATATAGACGACGGTGTTGGACAACGGGACTGTCCAGCGACCCTCCCCGATGGCGGTGTTTGAGCAGACTCACCGTCGAGTACATGGGACGGGGGAGTACATTGACAACCGCGCTGCATACATTATGATAAGTATATTTGTTTAAATTATTCATTATTTATTTATAATTTAAGTTTTAAGAAAAATATGAAACAAAAAATCAAACTCGAGTATGAGACCTACACTCAGACGGTGGTGCAGTGCGGGGGCACCCCCGAGGACTTTGACGCAGGAGCGTGGGTCGAGGCTGCAGGTGGCTGGGACCACGGCCGTGTATATAGCTTTGCATATAACGGTCATGCGCGAGCCATGCTAGGGCCACTTAGGGCACCGACCCCTCCGATCGCTGGTGAACGGTCGTCCATCTCCAGGTCCAGTTATGATCAGAGTAGCAGGATAAGGACATTGGAGGAGACGATCGCACGTCAAAGTGAGATGATGGAGCATCAGAGTCAGATGATGGCGGAGATGCATGCTATGCTACGCAACATCTCAGCTCATACCGGAGCAGGCATCCCCTCAGCATCATCTGATCCATCGTCCTCGAGTCAGTCCACGTCGGTGTACACCCAAGCACACCAGACCCCGCCATATGATCCAGACCACCCTCCATCGTCATCGTGAGATTTATTATTTTTTTATATTGACTTTGTTACTTAGATACTATACTTGATTAATATGTTTTGTTTGGATATTGATACTTCAATTTTGAATTTGAATAGTTTTTATACGATTGTGGATAATTATAAATATAAGTATAATTATTTTGATGTATATCTAGGTGTATTTGTGCTGTGTGAATGGATATATGTATGGGTGTGTGAGTTATGTATCAGATAATGTATCAATGTATTAATGGAAATTTAGAATTTTAAATTTTTTTTGCTTGCAGTTCTACATCATCAGCAACGGCTTTCCCACGGCCGTCCGTGGGAAAGCCGTTACTAAATGTGTATCGTAAGCCGTTGCTGATGACCTATAACAACGGCTTAGCAACGGTCTTTCACTAACGCCTTGTCACGGCCTCTCGGGCCGTTGCTAATAATATTATCAACAACGGTCCCGTGTCCGTGGCAAACCCGTTGCTAATAACATTATTAGCAACGGCCCGAGCGGCCGTTGTTGGTCCGTTGCTAAGTTATCAGCAATGCGTGTTTCTACCACGGCTCCGTTGCAACGGGTGGGGGGGGGGGGGGGGTTGCACGCCATTGCTAATACCCATTATTCCAATAGTGATATAGTTTTTGGGGTCTAGTACAAATTTTCAGAAAACAAAAATTCTTGGGTCAAATATAGGTAGGCTAAAGGCTTTCAGAAAAGCCTAAAAAATACCTCGTTATCTAATTTTAACCCAAGGAACAATTACCTCCATTTTTTATGTCAAGAAAGTATCTAGGTCATATAGCCCTCCAATGAGCTCCCTAGGCTTAGTGAATTTCAGGGCGGTTTCCGGGTTTTCATGTTTTGGAGTTCAGGATAAGTTTTTGGGTTTCTTTGCATCATCATGAGGATTTACAATTTATCTAGACACCCTTAACCTAAACTCTATCTTCTCGAAGAATCCCGAGCGCCAATGAGCGTCCTTGTCGATTTCTTTGATTTTTTCGATCGCGGACGTCATGTGCTAACCGACTTGGAACCTGAAAGATTTCTCAATGAAACATTAGTTCCATGTTTGTTATCATCAAAATCGAGATTAAGACCAATGTAGAAAACCTTAGGCCAACACATTTGATTCCCAATTCTTCAAGGATTCTTCTCAACCAAGTTGCATGACTCGCTGCAGTCGACACAGATACATATTCTGCCTCCGCTGTTGATAAGGCAGTGATTGACTGTTTCTTTGAGCTCCATCATATAGCAGATGAGCCACACCTGAAGAGATACCCAAATGTACTTCTTCGATCTTCATGTGATCCAGCCCAGTCTAAATCAGCAAATCCGCTGAGCTTGAATTCACACTCCTTTTCGTACAGAAGTCCATAATTGTAAGTACCTTTGATGTATCGAAGAATCCTCTTAGTAGCTAACATATGACTTGAGCTTGGGTGCTGCATGTATCTAGACAACAAACTTACAGAATATGTTGAATCGGGTCTAGAATTAGTTAGATACAAAAGACAACCAACTAAGGCTCTATAGCTGCTAACATCCACCGCTACATCTTGTGTTTCTAATGTCAACTTGAAATCAGTATTCATTGGTGTTGCTACTATATTGCAACTGTCCATATTAAATCTTTTCAACAAATCCATTGCATATTTCTTTTGTGATAAGCTGATACATTCGGTTGACTACACAACTTCAAAACCAAGAAAGTAACTCATTAGTCCAAGATCAGTCATCTCAAATCTGTTGAACAGGTTTTCTTTGAACTGACGAATTACTTTTTCATTCCCACTAGTAAGAATTAGATCATCTACATATAAGCAAGCCACCATTAGATCAGTTTCCCTTTTCAAAATATATAAGGTATGGTCATTTGGACTTCTACAGAAACCTTGATCAATAAAATGTTTATCTATTCTGTCATACCAGGCTCGCGGAGCTTGGCAAAGTCCATACAAGGCTTTCTTCAACAAGTAGACTTTCTCCTCTTCGCCCTTTTTAATGAACCGTTCTGGTTGACATACAAACACTTCTCCAGTTAAGTCACCGTTCAAGAAGGCTGATTTGACGTCAAGTTGGTAAATCCTCCAACTTTTGTGAGCTTCTATGGCAACGATCATTCGTATCGTTTCTAGCCTAGCTACAGGGGCAAATGATATAGTTTTTGGGGTCTAGTACAAATTTTCGGAAAACAGAAATTCTTGGGTCAAATATGGGTAGGCTAAAGGCTTCCAGAAAAGCCTAAAAAATACCTCGTTATCTAATTTTAACCCAAGGAACAATTACCGCCATTTTTTATGTCAAGAAAGTATCTAGGTCATATAGCCCTCCAATGAGCTCCCTAGGCTTAGTGAATTTCAGGGCGGTTTCCGGGTTTTCATGTTTTGGAGTTCGGGATAAGTTTTTGGGTTTCTTTGCATCATCATGAGGATTTACAATTTATCTAGACACCCTTAATCCAAACTCTATCTTCTCGAAGAATCCCGAGCGCCGACGAGCGTCCTTGTCGATTTCTTCGATTTTTTCGATCGCGGACGTCATGTGCTAACCGACTTGGAACCTGAAAGATTTCTCAATGAAACATTAGTTCCATTTTTGTTATCATCAAAATCGAGATTAAGACCAATGTATAAAACCTTAGGCCAACACATTTGATTCCCAATTCTTCAAGGATTCTTCTCAACCAAGTTGCATGACTCGCTGCAGTCGACACATATACATATTCTGCCTCTGCTGTTGATAAGGCAGTGATTGACTGTTTCTTTGAGCTCCATCATATAGCAGATGAGCCACACCTGACGAGATACCCAAATGTACTTCTTCGATCTTCATGTGATCCAGCCCAGTCTAAATCAGCAAATCCGCTGAGCTTGAATTCACACTCCTTTTCGTACAGAAGTCCATAATTGTAAGTACCTTTGATGTATTGAAGAATCCTCTTAGTAGCTAACATATGACTTGAGCTTGGGTGTTGCATGTATCTAGACAACAAACTTACAGAATATGTTGAATCAGGTCTAGAATTAGTTAGATACAAAAGACAACCAACTAAGGCTCTATAGCTGCTAACATCCACCGCTACATCTTGTGTTTCTAATGTCAACTTGAAATCAGTATTCATTGGTGTTGCTACTATATTGCAACTGTCCATATTAAATCTTATCAACAAATCCATTGCATATTTCTTTTGTGATAAGCTGATACATTCGGTTGACTACACAACTTCAAAACCAAGAAAGTAACTCATTAGTCCAAGATCAGTCATCTCAAATCTGTTGAACAGGTTTTCTTTGAACTGACGAATTACTTTTTCATTCCCACTAGTAAGAATTAGATCATCTACATATAAGCAAGCCACCATTAGATCAGTTTCCCTTTTCAAAATATATAAGGTATGGTCATTTGGACTTCTACAGAAACCTTATCAATAAAATGTTTATCTATTCTGTCATACCAGGCTCGCGGAGCTTGGCAAAGTCCATACAAGGCTTTCTTCAACAAGTAGACTTTCTTCTTTTCGCCCTTTTTAATGAACCCTTCTGGTTGACATAAAAACACTTCTCCAGTTAAGTCACCGTTCAAGAAGGCTGATTTGACGTCAAGTTGGTAAATCCTCCAACTTTTGTGAGCTACTATGGCAACGATCATTCGTATCATTTCTAGCCTGGCTACAGGGGCAAATGTCTCCTGAAAATCAATCCCTTCGGCTTGCATGTAGCCCTTAGCTACAAGCCTAGCTTTCAATTTATGTAAAGAACCATCTGAATGATATTTGACTTTGAAAATCCATTTAAGACCAATTGCTTTCTTACCTTGGGGCAACTCAACCAGTTGCCAGGTCTCATGCTTTTCAATGGATTGAATTTCTTCTTCCATGGCTTTGATCCATTATGAGTGACCTACAGCTTCATGAAAAGTTAATGGTTCTTTAATCTGTGCTGAATTGCATACTTGAGTTCTCTGGTAAATTTATCTCAGACTTCCAACCCTTCTAGGTGGTGTTCCATCATCACTAGATATATCAACAACCGACTCCTATTGTTGATTTGCTTCAGCATTAATATTATCTTCTTGCTCCTCATCAGGATTGATTCCTGCTATGAATCTATCATGTGTTGATGTTTCTTCACTGTTGTTCCAGTTCCAAGACTGATGCTCATCTATTATTACATCTCGACTAATAACTATAGTCTTTGTTTTTGGATTTAATAATCTGTAAGCTTTAGACTCTGTGCTATAGCCAAGAAGAACACATTTTGTACAATTGTCATCCAGCTTCTTTCTAAGTTGTTTTAGAACATGTACAAATGCTAGACTACCAAATATTTTGAGATGTGAAACATCAGGCTTCCTTTTGTATATTACCTCATGTGGTGTTGCATCTCCCAGTGCTGAAGTGTAACTTCGGTTTAGTAGATATATGGCAGTTTGAGCTGCTTCAACCCACAAGTATTTGGGCATTTCTTTCATTTTCAGCATGCTCTTGATCATTTCAACAACTGATCTGTTCTTCCTCTCAGCGATCCCATTCTGTTGGGGAGAATAGCTTGCAGTGAGCTATCGAGTGATCCCAAGATCTGTACAAAACTCATCAAATTTGTTAGATAAAAATTCACCACCTCTGTCAGTGCGGAGAGTTTTAATCTTGCATTCAAACTATGCCTCTACTTTAGCTTTAAACTCTATGAATGTGCTAAACACTTCAGATTTCTGTTTGAGAAATCGGATCCAACAATACCGACTGAAATCATCTACCAAAATGAGGAAATACTTACACCTACTCATTGATTCTGTTTGCATTGGTCTGCATACATCAGCATGTATCAATTGCAATGGTCTAGTTGCTCGGCTATCTGATTTTTTTTTGGAAATGCAGTTCTATGCATTTTTCCGAGAGCACATCCTTCACATGAGACTTCTAATTCTCCCTTCAGATTTGGCAATCCCTTAACAAGCATTTTATCACTCATATTTTTTAGATAATTCATGCAAATATGTCCATACCTGCAGTGCCACAACCAATCTTCTTCATCAATGTCTGCTTTGAGTGCATGTCCTGTTACATGCGGGTCGAAATAAAATAGATTGTTTCTTGCTAGTGGAACATGCATCAGTTCTTCTTTCTTCTCTGCATCGGTAAATACAGTGCATGACTGGCCTTCAAAAACAAGGGCAAAACCTTCTTTCATTAATTGCCCTACACTCAGAAGGTTAGAGTCTAGTTCGGGCACATATAATACATTCTTGATCAATTTATCACTGTTGTTAATACGAATGTGGCCCTTACCTTTTGCCTTCCGTATTAATCCATATCCAAACCTTACATTCGTTGAGTGTGTTCTATCCAGTCCTGCAAATAGATCAAGTTCGGCTGACATGTGGTTGCTACAACCACTATCAATATACCATGCATTTTTCTTTGTCCCAATATTAGCCATTAACAGTACTTCTTCCTCTTTTATTTCTTCTTTTTCTTCAGCCAAACGTGCATGCTTAATGTTTTTAGCTTTCAATCGACAGTTTCTTGCAATGTGTCCAAACTTCTTACAGTAGAAACACTGAAATCTATTGTAATTTTTAAACTGAGAAGACTCAGTTACCTGATTGGGTTCATCCTCCTCATCCTCTGTTGATGAAGAGCTTGAATCTGCCACCATCTTCCCTTTGTTTTTAGTCATGATCTTCTTTATCCAGCTATTTTTCTTCCCACAATGTTTTAGCTATGACCGTAATGCACGTTCCTCCTTTCTTTCTTTGTGCCTCTTTAATCGATCTTCATGTGAAAACAAAGATCCTAAGAGTTCATCAGTTGTCATTAACTCAAGATCATTACCTTCCTCAATTGCAGTTACGATGTGGCCGTATTCTTCAGAGAGGCTCCGGAGAACTTTCTCCACGATCCTTTGATCTGAGATCTCCTCTCCGTATCTTCTGATTTCATTAGCAAGTTCAAGCACATTGGTAAAGTATATGCTCAGATCTTCCTCATCCTTCATAAAGGATCCTTCGAATCTTCTTCTTAAGGTCTGAAGTTTGACCTTCCGAACCTTATTTGTGCATTGATATGCATTTTCAAGAACCTGCCAAGCAGATTGAGCAGTTTTAGCAGAGGAGATACGTTTAAACACCTTACCATCCAGAGCTTGTTGGATGAAACTCAGTGCTCGAGCATCCTTCTTCCTTGTATCCCTCAACGCGACTACTACCATTCCCTCCTCGTTGTATCCGGTGTTGACGAGATCCCACAAATCCTGCGAGATGAAGAAGGTCTACATCATTGTTGTCCAATCTTCATACTCCACCCCGTCAAAATGAGGTATGGTGGGATTAATTTGGTTCGCCGTTGCTGCCATACTCATTCACCTATGGCTCTGATACCAATGTTAATTATCACAGCAGAGGTATAATAGAACTCACAAGGATATATGGAAGAGAAACACCAAATGTATTTAAATGAAATTAAGTGCCTATTACAAGCTATAAGGAACTCTATTAATAGAGTTGAGAAGACAAAGAGCTAATGCACTTAAATGACACCTAATGCAATGCAATTAAACGTAGAGCATCGGTTACATGAAATGATAAAAGCCATTTAGTGGTCAGTTGGACCACTACATATGAATTCAATTTTATTTTATCATTCCCAGGCTTATGTAACCCAAGACGATGTGCTGATGACGACGCTAACGATGAGGGCAGTGTACTACTCAGCGGAGCTGCAGCTACTGGGGTCGATGTCGTGGCAGAAGAAGAAGGAGAGGGCGGACGCAACGATAGGGAGATGGCGTTGGAGGGCGCGAAGGACATAAGAATAGGAGGGTGGGCGTTCAAAGGCATAAACGACGAGCAGAGGTGGAGGATCAACACTTGCATCGAGCTCCTGACGAGCCAACGAGCGGCCTCGACAGCGCCGCATCGTTTCATGTCATGAACCGCATCGCGCAGCTCACCCGCACGTCGGAGCTCCTTCCCATGTGCTCCCTCTTCTTCACTGTCCTGTGTAGGGGCAAGGAGACGGTGAGAGAAGAAGGGAGCTCATGGCGACCTCGCTGCTGCGATCGCTGACGACGATCGAGTATCTCCTCAGATGCAGTTGGCGCTTCTTCTTCGCTGGTAGGGGAAGAGGAGGGGTGTTGGCTGAACACTGCGACACCTGGAGTAGTGTTAGCTGCTCTCCTCGATCGTCAATGGCATAGAATGGAGAGCACAGGCGAGGGAGTCGGTAGCGTGACAGTCACACGATTTAAAAAAAAACAAAGTTTAATAAAGCACAAGTAGACAAAAAACATAAAACAAAGTTTGAAAAAAAATAAATTTTTAATTAAGTTTAAAAAAATAATTTTTTAATCCACGTGTGCATGCCACGTCACACTATTAACGGAGTAGGTGACGGAATTTTGACAAAGGAATGCAATTGATATAAATCTAATATATAGTTCATGATACAATTTGGTAAAATCAAAGTTCGGAATACATTTGAAACAAAGTCCAAAGTTCAGGATATATCTAGGTAATTACCCTTTCTAAAAATGATTTTGATAACTTGAAAAATAAGTTTTTGATTGAAATCGAGATAAGTTGAAAAATGGACTTAGAGAATTCATTTTGGTTAAAACTTGACACATGCATCTTAAATGATCATTCAACTATATCTAGAAAGTTTGAATCAAAATTGATAACTTTTTAAAAATACCTGATATTTACGAAAATACCATTGGACTTTTAAGAATTTTAGGAATTTCTAAAAAACTATTTTTTTTACTAATTCTTGAACTTGTAGATTCCTTGCAAAATCTAGTTTCTCCGGTTAAAGTTTTAAATTTTTTTATCAAGAATATGATTTCATAGGGATTTATGTATAATTGAATTGAAGTATTCCTTTGACCCAAGTCAATAAAGTGACTTAGAAATTTCATTTTAAGCCCAAACTTGACTCACATACTTAGATTCACTCATGTTAGATTTCTAGGTGTCTAAGTTAGAGAAAATATGAGAGGATAATAAAATTTGATACTTATCAATTTAATATTTCATGCCTACTTTGAATGAAATTGTGTCAAGTTAACAATTTGATCAAATAATATTATTTTCACCTCAAACTTTATATACATGCTTTATATGACCATATCTTGGTATCTTGAAAGTTTGAATGAGATCTAGAAATATCATGAAAGATAATTGATATTTACAAAATTATCCATACTTGAGTATATACATAATTCCTAATTTTGGATTCTATCTATCATTCATTGGTATCATGTATTGATTAGTCTCACAATTGACATAATATTTTCATCCATTGACTTGGTTGACTTTGACTTTCATGAAAAATGTTATCTAGTTTCAACATTGACTTTAGTTGACTTGTCTTGCCCTTTTTAATTAATGTAAAAAGGGGGGAGAAAATATAGGTAAAAGGGAAGAAAAATATAAGAAAATAATGCATATAGATAGGAGGAGTTTATTTTTATAGATAAACATGTTGATAGGGAGAGAAATCCCATAATTGACTTACTTTGTGCTTTATTGAAAATATTTTCTTAAGGTTGTTTGTTATCATCAAAAAGAGGGAGATTATTGGCCTAAGATTTTCAACTTTGGTCTTAGTCTCGATTTTGATGATAACAAACATGGAACTAATATTTTCATGGAGAAATATTTTCAGCTTCCAAGTCGATTAGCGCACGACGTCCCCAATCGAAAAAATTGGAGAAATTGGCAACGACGCTCGTCGACGCTCTGGATTCTTTGGGAAGTTAGCGTTTAGGTTTAGGGAGTCTAGCATGCATTGTAAATTCTCTTTTATGATGCAAAACCTAAAAACGAAAATCCGAACCCCATATATGAAAACCCGAAAAATCAGAAAAGGGCCCTCAAATTCACTAAGCCTTGGGAGCTCCTTGGAGGATTAAATGACCTAGACATTTTATTGGCACCAAAAGTCCTGACAATTGTTCCTTAGGTAAAAACTAGTTAACGACATATTTTTAAGAAATTTTTGAAAGCCTTTAACTTATTCATATTT
The DNA here is from genome assembly GCA_034359265.1 of Canna indica. NCBI lineage: Eukaryota > Viridiplantae > Streptophyta > Magnoliopsida > Zingiberales > Cannaceae > Canna > Canna indica. The sequence goes on along the minus strand of CP136895.1, from coordinate 21,867,342 downwards.
AACCTATAAAATTTTCAATTTTCGAAAATTTGTACTAGACCCCAAAAGTTAGATTTTGATTATTAAGGATTTTGATTTTCTAGATATTTTTATTGAATTCAAATGGGGGGTAATCCTTAAATAACATTTATGTTTCAAAGTTATTGACTTAAAGTTATGAAATGTTATATAAGACTTAGCGAAGATGAAACCTGGAAACAAGCATCACGTAGAAAAAATCAGCCAAAATCGGGTTGTCTTCAGGGTGTCGGTCGATGGGCGATGGACGGACGGTCAATCGGCCATTAGCCGGTTACGGACCAACGAAGGCTCAAAACGGGCAGAGCCTTCTGATAGGTGGTCGGTCGCTCGGCCATTAGCTGGCTACCGATCGGGCAGCGCCAACGGGCAAAAATTCACCCATTGGGTTGGTTGTCTTGTGTCCCCTCTTCATGGCTTATAAAAATAAATCATGAGAGCCTTCCTTAAATGTTGTTGAGCCTATTGAGACATTCCTTACACCTTCTAAACTTTCATTGAGCCACTGTTTGCAAAAACCATAGCCTTTACCTTAAATTCTTGATCTTGCCTTTGATCTTTAATCGATTCATCATCAAGGTATCAAGAGGAGCTAAGATTTGTTGTTCGGAGCTAAGTATTTATTGTATTATTTATTTGCTCCATTGTTTGTGTATTTTCTTGGTTATTTCATTGTATTTCGTAGTGTGAAGACCTAGGTTGTTAGGTCTTGAATGATTGGTTGTTGCCTTGGTGTTACGGCTTAAATCCACCGGTGTAAATGTAGTTTTCTTGGATTAGTCGAGTTGTCCTAAGGGTTGAGGTGGGAGAGTGCTCTCAGTAGAAAAGCGGGATACTTCCGTGTGTGGAAGTGCCTTCGGTTTCAAAGTAGAGACTCTCCGATGAAAACGTCCTCATTAGGAAATTAATTAATCTAATAAAGCTAGTTTGGAATCCTAAGCGGGGTGCTTAGATAGTAGAGTAGACATTAGGGTCGTACCACTATAAATCTCTTTGTTTGCATTGCTTATCTTGCATATTGATTACTCGACTTGCTTATTCACTTCCACATTCATTTAATAGCTAAATTGTACATTAACCTAAGTAATCAAGAAAAATGATTGAAACCAAAATTAGGTTTAAGTTTTAGCAAATATACTATTCACCCTCCTCTAGTGTAGGTTATTTCACCAACAGTTATACGTTCACAGGATTCCTTGTGTTTGACAATAGCAAGCTATTTTTTGGAAGGACATTCGGCCTTACTACTGGAAGCCTTAGCGGTCAAACAATGCCTTCTCTATGCGATTGAACATTCGTTGCCTCCTTTTCAAGTGGAAACATATTCTAGAATTTTGGTTGACATTTTTAATCAGCACATTTATGTCCCTTGGGAAATTTCCCATGAAGTTCTTTACCTTTGGCATTTTGCGTCACAATGCAACTTTGTGACTTTAGATTTTTGTTATCGCAAAGCTAACGAAGTTGCCCATTGGGTAGCAAATTGCGCGAGACGTTAGAAAGATGTTTTCATTTGGTCCTCCGTCCCTTAGAATTGGAGGCTATTCAACTCTTTTGGGTCAGGCTTCAGCCGGCTAATAAGATAAATTTTTATTTTTGTTAAAAAAATATATTCATATTCAGATAGTAACCATCATACTGTCTAGTTTTTTTTAATGACTCTTCACCAACTATTTGATTTATATGTTGGCAAATCTTATAAAATCCACTCCTGGGCCTTTGTACAAAGTTTACCTCGTGCCTCCAAGAATACCGAGTGATTTCTTATATCCAAACAAGTCTTAAAGAGTAAGCACTAATTTTTTACTCTAATTAGTGAAAATTATTTTGTAGTTCGTTTCGAAAAAATAAAACATAGTTTCAATTTCAATTTTCTTGTTTGCTGAAAACGTGATTACGTGAAAATAAAAACAGAAAATAAAACAAATTAACATGACAAAAAAGACTCGCGTATTTGATTTGGAGCTTTAGCAGATCTGTTCTAGAAGATGAGGTTTTAAGTTTAAGAAATTGAATTCACTAATCTATGGTGTATAGATTATATATGTTATATGGAGCCTCTTCAGAGCATCGTGCAGGCGTATCTTTGACCACATCAAAACCTGATACGTTACTAAAGAAAACCAAAATTGTCTGCTACCATCTGTCATAGCTTTGACTAACTACGCCCTGTGACTCACATGAAAATTTTGTAATTCTTAAGTACTATTGACATAAAAAACTGCCAAGAATAACTAAGTATGCATGCAATCTTCACATCTATCTAATTTCTGATATAACCTCAATGCATTGATTTGTCTAACATTATAATATGTATCACAAGGGATCGGATAAGTGCCGGAACATAACTACAGCATGTCTCTGGAACTTTGTTTTCATCCTCCATGTACACAACAGTCACCGCAACAAAATAAGTTCCAATAGAAGTCCACTTTCCAAAAATCTAAACACATGTTAATAATGTCAGCATATTGACCATCGATTTCACATTACAATGCAAAAAGGATGTAACCTGTAACAACATTTTCCATAAACAAGAGATGCAAATCTAAAAGGCCGTTCTCAACAGAAAACCTTTCAAGTTCAATGTTTCTTGGTTGTCTTGAGCATGCTTTCGTGTTTGATCAAATTGGCTCTAAGTAACATGGCCCTCACATCTCTCTCGAATTCCATACCAGTTTGTAGAACACGCTGAAAGGTAGCATTTCTTTGATCAGCGTGTCTGGCGTAAAGAATTTTGTTGTGAGAATCTATTCGTGCCTGCAGCAGATTCACAAGACAAAAGTTACTATAGGGATCAGTATATTTTAACATGAAGAGAAAAAGGAACTTAAGAAATCTTCTAACCAGGTTAATCAACAACAGAACTCCCACCATTTCTCATTCACTCATATAACCAAAAAAGAAAAGAGTATGCTAACTAACCTGAATTTGATCCTCCGTAATTAGAGCTTCGAGTTCTTTCTCTAACCCAGCAACACTAGTTTTGAACGCACTGGCCATTGTGTGAAGATCAACAGAAATGAACGGGTGTGTATACTGTATGATGGCTTTGTGGCGAATCTCCAAGTAAAGTGTTTCCACATGTTCATGCAAGTGAATATCCAATAGTAGATTTGGTTTGAGGTTCTCAAGGTAAGCCAGGCATGAAGCATAGCGACTGCAATGTAATATCCTTTAATGAGAACTAGAATTGCAGCATTTTTTAAGATACAAACATAGACATCTGAAGAGACTGTCTCGAAATCTTAAAGCACTTCAGTAAAATTTACTTCAAAGTTAACCAAGAACATATTAGCAGGAGATTCTATAATTAGAAAAAACAAGGTTTTCGAAGGTGATATGTGCCCTCAAGACGCTATCCAAAAAATACATAAGGTGCTAAGTGTCGAAAAAGTGCTCACCTAACAAAAGCAAGGTGCTAAAGTTCATAATATATGGATAAGTTTCATTATGTCTAAAGCTTAACATCACTATGATGATACTCAAGAGTCAAGACTTAATAACTTATCTAAAATGCATGCTACTTATCATTGAATCCTTGTTCTAAGTTTGCCATCTTGTCATCCATCAGTGCTTCCATGTAAATATCAAATGTGATTGGACTTCGCTTTTAGATTCCATGAATATTATGCGATAGTTTGCAGGAAATTTCCCTTCTATTATTGATAATCTTCTATATTTTCCTCCAAATCAACCTCTTTCACCTCAAACTTTGGGTGGGATTAGAAAAATGAAGATGAACCAACTGGTGTTGATCTTGCTTACAATCTAGTATTTCTACTTTCATCTAAGCAGCTGCACTAGCTACTCAACCCCAATATCATGTCATTATCCTCAAAAACCAAAACATTTTCAGCATCACAAGGAGAATCCACTCCCAACTTCCCAATCAACCACTCATTGGTTTCATTAATCTCCTCCAAAAAAATGAAATATATAACATCGGGCCAGTCGTATAGCTCCTCTGTAGAACCTTGGGCTCTTGTCTCCGCCACCTCCAAAGATAGATGGAATCTAGCTTCTGCAATTCTACATGCAGATCTTCTTTACTGTGGCATGCAAGAGAGGACAGATGTGCCATAAGAAAGGATAGATGGAGAGAGGAATGTGATTCTGATCAGAATTCTTAATATCCGGTGCTACAAATGTAACTACTATAGTTACTTCCTTAACAATTGATTTAGTACTTAAAAACCACTGAAGTGTAATCAAGCATGCCGTTTTGGCAACTCTAGCTTTACATTAGGCCAGCACCTAAGCTCAAAGCCACCTCACCTGAACCATCTTGAGGTGCTTCGTGTCCAAAATGCCTCAACTGAGCACCTAAGTGCTCACCCTAACAACACTGATTAAAAAAAGTTGGAGCAATTTGTCTTGGATTTAATGTGCTCATACAATTATGGAAGGCATGCCAAATTTTCTTCGCATATATCAATGGCAGATTCTAATTAGCTCGATAAAGATTTTTTGATACTTTTGTGTAAAAAATGTTTGATTAAACCTTCCCCGTGCTGAGCTAGTGTCCCGCTTCACCTCCAAATTCATTCGGATTGAATCTTACTGTTGAAAAGATATGCACAATTCTAGCAATATGTGAAACATCAAACCAACTTTTGGTGGTGCAAGAGGTGGCATTTGTGAGTAAATTATCAAGATCAAGTGCATGATATCAAATACCGTACTGTGCCACCCGTTACAGTCGGTATTTATTGATTTTTGGAAAAACCAATACAGATTTTTGGAAAAACCAATACCGGTACACCCTACCGGTATCAGGATGTATCGAGCATACAGGGCCGGTGCCCGATACTAGATTGGTACCGCCAGGTCCAACCTTTATAGCTGTTGAAGTGTTTTTCTACCGTTCTTGATGGCTAATTTAACTGTTAGGACCAATTTAAGGGTTTCCCTCATTTCATCGCCCCGCCTCTCATTTCTCTCAAACTCTCTCAACTCTCTCAACTCTCTTTTTTATTCATTTTCATACCGAAACACTACTAAAATGGCTCCAAAAGCTCAAGTCAATCCCGCATGGAAGCATTGCTATTAGTTGGAGAAGAAGAACCACCAACAATGTTTTTATCGTGAATTCATTGCTTGTTGTGGAGGGATCACATGATTGAAGCAGCATTTAACCGGAGGATATCCCAACGTGTCCAAATGCGACCAAGCACCAATAGAAGTCCGAAAGCTCTTTAAGGAATTGCTCGACAACAAGCGAGAGCAACATGTTCGAGATGCCGAATAAAGAAAAGAGTGAAAATGTGCACTATGACCAATTTCATGGTTGAAGATGAGCCACAGCTTGCAACCGCCATCTAGATCAGCAACAAGCATTCAAGAGAGATCGTTGGTATTATCTAGGATCTCAATTTGAACATGGCAACAACGACGCCAACAGTGTTGACTCATCATGAACTGAAGTGGTTCAATTTCCTTTGGTCCTCATATTGACCGAAGTTCCAACATTAGGGCACCTTCAACGCACCTTCAACCCAGAGCAGAGACAAAGGCGTCTGAGGCTTCTTCTCTTCCATCAAATCAAGCGATAGAAATTCTTCTATTGATGTAACTGACCTTGATCGCAAGGCTTTTCCTTCTCCAGCATCGAAGCAATAATGTAGCTACGATGCTTGGAGCAAGGAACAAAAAGTGGGAGTTAAGGAGAGCAATCTCCAAATGGTTCCACATTGGTTGAATTCCACCAAATGCAACCAACAATCTCTACTATCGATCTATGATATCTACAATCCAAAAGGTCTGCCCAAGAATTGCCTCTCCAACTCCTTGTGAAATTTCAAGTCCATATCTTAATGCACAAGTCGACAAGATTCGACAATGGATTGATAGTTTCAAGAGGCAATGGGAGCAGTACGATTGCACATTGATGTGTGATAGTTGGACCAGGCCAACCCAGAAAAACATCAACTTCCTAATCTACTGCAACATAAAGGTGGTGTATCACACATCAGCAGATACTTCATATCATTACCATGATGCGCTCTACATCTCGAAGCTGACGAAAAACGTGACCGAGAAGATTGATCCGTAGAACATCGTGCAAATTGTAACCGACAACAATGCAAACTTCAAATTGGCAGGTGAGTTAATTGAAGATGATTATCCTCACATATTTTGGACTTCATGTGCAGCACATTGTATAGACCTCATAATGAAGGATATGAACGGATCTGCCAATGGTGAAGTCGACGATGAAAAAAAGGCAGCAGATCACCCAATTTATTTGCAATTACACATGGGTCTATGCCCTTATGAAGAAGTTTAAAGATGGAAAGTTTTTTTACGTGAAAATACTGAAAACATTATTTAACTAATCATACTTATTACTAATAATTAATTTACTTATTAATTCATTTGGGTAAAACTCTTCGATCAAGAGCAACTCGGTTTGTAACAAATTTCATTACATTAAAGTTGCCCCAACAAATTTAATTGCATTGAAGTTGCTCCAACAAAAAAAGGTTGGTTTGAGGATCATGTTCACAAACCGAGAATGGTCTTCATCGAGATACATTACGAGATTGGATGTGAAAAAAAAACCGAGAAGCACATGCTCAACCAATGCTTTTAGGACTGCTTACAGAAATTATCGTCGTCATAAAACCTTTATACGTGATTCTACGAATGGTGAACATAGAAAAAGCCATAAATGGACTATGTCTACCATTACGTTCAGCAAGTACAAGAAGAAATCAAGGTCTTGAAGATGCAAAACAAGTATAAGCCCTTCATTGATATCATCATCAAAAGATAGGATATCAAATGGACCATGACATACACTGAGCGGGTAATAATATTTTAATTTATTCGATTGTTTCATTTATTTTAAAATTATCTAATTTTTATCCTAATTCCTAAAATTTATATTTTTATAGGTTATTACTTAAACCCCGCATATCTGTATACGCAATTGGAACCACGGATGAGAAACTATTATATGCTCTCCGCAAGTTATAGTGTGTATGTCTGCATCAAAGGTAGAAGTCGTGGAGGCTATTTCGAAAACAAAAAATTTCGAGATGCATTTATTCATTTTGCAATTGACTGTCGATATACCATGGATACAAGTACAAATCTTTTTAAATTTTTTATTTCTAAAGTTACTTATTAGTTATAAGTTATAAATTATAATTTATAAATCTCATTCAAATTTTTAATGTGTTGTTGAATGATGGTTGCAATTTGAATATGATGCTCCAAATCTTCGAAGGATTGTCGTACAAATCCTCTCACAAACAACATCATCAAGCTGATGCGAGAGGAATTGATCCACCTCGCTCATGCATATGAAGCCCTGCAACCGCCTTTCATACGTCCGTTTAGGGAAGCTGGTATGTGTACTGCTTAGGATACAAGCATTTCAAACCGAATGAAGAGAAGAAAACTTAGAGATAGATCCTTTCAATGTTGATTTTGTCTAAAGTGAGGATAACTAATGATGGATCGGTGGAGCGCGATGGAGAATGATCAACGACTTCGTCGATCCACCTCAACCTTCAAGACTTTTATTCGAAGCAATCGAGTCGAAGACACACAACAAGTCAGGGACAACCAACAATTTAAGAGGGAAATGAGCCTTGGTTCCTCACAACAAATGCGTTCTAGTCGAGAGCATAATCCTACTCCTTGACATCCCAATCACAATTGCAATCCCAATCCTGACTAAGCAATAAGAAGTCTGCACCTTTGCCATTGAGTGCAAAAGTCGAAAAAAAAGACTTGTGGATCCTCTAGACGCAATTGAAGAAGAGACCTCCGTTCATAATAGAGGTAGCACACAAGATGGCGGAGATGATGATGGAGGTGGTTGAGGATAAACCGAAGTTCCATCAACACTAGCGCCTGCAAATCTTTGGACAAGTGAGCTCTACTTTGACCACTGCACACCAGATGAAGACCATGGAAAGAGGATCAAAGACCAGCATCAACTGAACCATGAGGACCACCAATTGCAATATTACCATCATGACATGATGAGTATCTTGCAAGAGGTCGAGTCTGATGCTTACACTAGTCCATGCTCATGCTAATTCTGGAACTAGTGCTTGGGCTCCCTCTGATGTCAATGTGTTATTATGGATACCAAAACATCATGATATGGGAGAATTTTCAGATGTGGGCTCCCTCTGATGTCAATGTGGTATTATGGATACCAAAACATCATGATTTGGGAGAATTTTCAGATGTGTGCTTTGCAAACATTCGGACTGGACCTTAGTCATGTTGGGCCAGTCGAGATGCCTACTTTCTTTAGTGGACATCATTCTTCGGCATTTTGAATTGTATTTGTATTCTTTTTATTGAAATTTGAAGAAAAAATTGTCTTTTAAATTTATTGACCAGGTTTGAGAAATTTATGGATATTTTTACAACATTCATTAGTAGATTATGTGTATTTTGTAGCTTAAAACCATGTTTTGAAGCTTAAAACTATATTTTATAGTTTATATTTGAAAATTAAAAATAACTAAATATTTTTTTTTTTAAACTCGAGACGGGCCGATGCCGGTGGGTATGTACAGGATCGTACCCAATGTTGGTACAGTACGGTACCGGTAAGAGATTTTAAACCATGATCAAGTGAAATAATGCATTAGAAAACAGACTATAGGATGGCAATATAAAGTGAAAGTCCACAACTAACAAAAGTATAACTTACAAAATTGTATCTTGTACATGATACAAAACTTTTACCAGGTATTAATCCACATTAAAAACAACATGGACCTGCAGGCCAATTATTTGTTATGCAATTTAGAGTACTTGCATGCACAAATTATTCTACCTTGGTGCCCAAACCCAACCCAAACATGGTTGAACTTTGTTTCTCCCACCTGTACCCTACCCGAATTAGCTAATTAGGTACTCAAATCCACAAGTCCCAACGAGTACTTGCATAAACATACTAAATGTCACAAATTGGATACCAGCATAATTCCCCTCTACCCAAACGGACTCAGGTATTACTTTTCTCTACACTAACCCAATTAAAGGCTGCCAAACTTGATTTAAACTGATAAATAGTTCGAGTACTTGAATAAAACACAAACCGTTACGACACCCTAGTTTAGTCTCACCGAAAGAGTTCATGACTAAGTGCGACATATAAGGCTTAACGGGTCTACTCATATTACTTTTGCTTAAACATTTTGTGTTAATACTATAAGTCAATCAAGTTAATACGCTAGTTATTCCATTGAACTTCGTCGTAACAAATAGGTGAATTCTATGATACAACAATAGTAGGGAGGGGAAGAGGAGAAATCGAGAAAGAAAAAGGAAGAGATTTTCGACTATTCTCCCGATCGGCCCTCGTGCATGCCACTCACGCCGAGTGCAGCTCCTTGTGCGTAGATCACCATTCACGCACGCCTAATTGCGGCTCCTCACACACAGATCACCACTCGCGCATGCCCATTGCTGCTCGCCGCACACAAATTGTCACTCAAGACTATTGAGTACTACTGGTCGAGACTGTCGTGTCATTGCCATTGTGAGCTGATCAGTAAGGGTTTATTTTTCTTTTTTTAACCCTCTTAGCTTACCTAGGTAGTAACCCTGATATATAATAGCATAATACACACATTATATAAGTTTTAGCCTAGGGTACTCTTTGTTTTCTTTTTTTAAAAAACCTCTTAACTTACTGAATTACCTTAATTAATAGTACAATACATATATTATGTATTTTAGCCTAGGTATAACTATATCATATATAATATTTATATTATGTATATTTTCTATATGATATAATGAATATAGTATTAGTTATATATGATAGTATAAAAATAATATTTTTTTCCTGATTTTTATATTTTTTAATTGTTAAATTATTTTTTTGACCATTCTGATCCAGCTGATTTATCATTTTTTTCAACTTTCGGATCGTACCCAATGTTGGTACAGTACGGTACCGGTAAGAGATTTTAAACCATGATCAAGTGAAATAATGCATTAGAAAACAGACTATAGGATGGCAATATAAAGTGAAAGTCCACAACTAACAAAAGTATAACTTACAAAATTGTATCTTGTACATGATACAAAACTTTTACCAGGTATTAATCCACATTAAAAACAACATGGACCTGCAGGCCAATTATTTGTTATGCAATTTAGAGTACTTGCATGCACAAATTATTCTACCTTGGTGCCCAAACCCAACCCAAACATGGTTGAACTTTGTTTCTCCCACCTGTACCCTACCCGAATTAGCTAATTAGGTACTCAAATCCACAAGTCCCAACGAGTACTTGCATAAACATACTAAATGTCACAAATTGGATACCAGCATAATTCCCCTCTACCCAAACGGACTCAGGTATTACTTTTCTCTACACTAACCCAATTAAAGGCTGCCAAACTTGATTTAAACTGATAAATAGTTCGAGTACTTGAATAAAACACAAACCGTTACGACACCCTAGTTTAGTCTCACCGAAAGAGTTCATGACTAAGTGCGACATATAAGGCTTAACGGGTCTACTCATATTACTTTTGCTTAAACATTTTGTGTTAATACTATAAGTCAATCAAGTTAATACGCTAGTTATTCCATTGAACTTCGTCGTAACAAATAGGTGAATTCTATGATACAACAATAGTAGGGAGGGGAAGAGAAATCGAGAAAGAAAAAGGAAGAGATTTTCGACTATTCTCCCGATCGGCCCTCGTGCATGCCACTCATGCCGAGTGCAGCTCCTTGTGCGTAGATCACCATTCACGCACGCCTAATTGCGGCTCCTCACACACAGATCACCACTCGCGCATGCCCATTGCTGCTCGCCGCACACAAATTGTCACTCAAGACTATTGAGTACTACTGGTCGAGACTGTCGTGTCATTGCCATTGTGAGCTGATCAGTAAGGGTTTATTTTTCTTTTTTTAACCCTCTTAGCTTACCTAGGTAGTAACCCTGATATATAATAGCATAATACACACATTATATAAGTTTTAGCCTAGGGTACTCTTTGTTTTCTTTTTTTTAAAAACCTCTTAACTTACTGAATTACCTTAATTAATAGTACAATACATATATTATGTATTTTAGCCTAGGTATAACTATATCATATATAATATTTATATTATGTATATTTTCTATATGATATAATGAATATAGTATTAGTTATATATGATAGTATAAAAATAATATTTTTTTCCTGATTTTTATATTTTTTAATTGTTAAATTATTTTTTTGACCATTCTGATCCAGCTGATTTATCATTTTTTTCAACTTTCGGATATTGATATCAATTCCTATATTTCTAACAATGCTCATAGACATATCTTTATGAAACCATAAAGACATCAAACCAAAGGAATAACAAATTGAATAAAGAGGGATACGCCATTGAAACACCTATGCATGCCAATCTCAACCACAAATCAATTCATATGAAACATTGAGCTTATATTGAGCCTTCAAAGTGTATGTTCAAATGGGTTTTATAGACCTGAGGGCAGCCTAGACAAATTATGTTTGACCTAGAAGCCAAATTAGTTGAAAAAATAGCAAATACTTAATTATATCATAATCCTGATGGAGGACAATTGGAAACCACACCCCCCCCCTCCCAAACACACATTGTTATTACTCCACTATAAAGCAAGAATGACATTATCCAAATAACTAACTTTAAGTTGCAATATTAGCCCGAGAAGAAGATATTTGTCACCCATAGCACTTCCTCTTCAATGCCAACCACGAGATCATCATCAACAATATCATCCCATCACAGCCCTCATTAGTTACTTCACTTGATCAACCATCCTAGGGATGGTGGAATAAGGGAACCTCCAGATCTAATGTAAATTCATAGATCTGAAAACTCCTAGGGCAACCTGAAACAAATTACTGTCAAACTCTGATGCGTGCCATATCACCGGATCTAACAGTGACCAACAACTGGTGAATATGGACAGGTCGAAACTGCCAGCAGACCAATGTTCAAACTGAATTCAACACTACCTATCACATGACTTGCAGCAGCTCCTCGGATGGGCCCTGCCTGGACTAGGACTATTTGGTTCCTAGCCTCAGTACCATAAACCACAGCTGAAGCAGGGCCTCGCTTAACCTTGATATGCTGAAGACAGGCAAGATATTGCCATGCCAAGTGGTCACTATTGCTTGTAGCTATAAACGTAACCAACTATTTCTTATACCATAGCACGAAATTTAAAAATTCCTTGTTTGTAGTTTGCATATTGGGCCCATGAGTACACTTTTCTCATCCTCTGATCCTGGTGGGATCTACACCATAACAACTAAAATACTACTTTGGACCCCCCATGATAACAAGTCAATTGTCTTAAAAGAAGCAGAACAAATAACCACCATTTTTCAAAGCACCCAACATTAGCAATATAGGGTTATTACGCAGGTTAGCTTAACAAGCAACTAAAAGAAATGTTTATCTTGTCTACCCAAATCCAACTTTATAAAGTACACATCCTACAAATAACTGATTAGCAAAGGAAATACCAGCAACTAGATCGTGAAAAAAAATGCAAAACAAAAATTATGTAATTTACAAAGGTAAAATTACCACACTGAATGTCAATGTAAGATTATTTGGAATTGTAAGGGCCATTATACTTAAGGTGTTGTTCAGTGTGGTTCTTCTAAGTCTATATGAATGCCTAAAGGATCTAAATAGGATCTAAATTGAATTTCTTATTTTCAGGTAGATTTTGGAGAGCAAACAAAGAATGGGATGTAAAGGGCAATGCAGTTCTTTTTCTATATCTAGAAACACTACTTATTATCAGAGAATCATAGGCAAACAAAAAATATAGCTTTGAAAGGAGAAAAGAAGATAGATACCCGACATGTCAACTTTTAAGATTTCTCACAACTAGAATAATTCAATAGAACTATGAACATGTAACTGAAATGGAGGCAAAGACACACAAGTTACCTTAATACAAAAAACACTTATTTAGTAGAAGAATATGAAAGAAAATTTCAAAGGCCTATCTCACCTTGCATAGAAGTCATTAATAAGTTCTCTTACTTCAGGCACCAACTCTAAAAAATTTCTGAAATTAATGTTGTCAATGACTTTGTTCTATCAAAGATAAAGAGTGGTCAGTTAAAATCAGGTGAATCAATACCAACATGGGAAAAATATATAATTGAAGCAAAGAGACACCTTCAACTCTGTCCGATCAAATGAAGCAAGTGCACAAAGTCCACCATATGTAGCAACATCTTGTGGTGCTATCACATCTGTATAATTATTACCTAGTTCAGGTCCCGTCTCCAAAAACTGTTGAGGTCAAGGACCATAAATTAGAATGTTTAGAAAAAAGATCTTCAAAGATAGACTTAATAAGCAAACAATTATCTTCGCAGTTTGCTGATAAAGAATGAACAGCATGTGCATACAGTCATGGAAACAAAGATGTGTAGCTTTCAAATCAAAAGTGGTAGTTACCAGCACTATTCATCTTAAGTATGCAGAACAGAGGTGCACTTGCGGCTTCTTTTATAAACAGAATGGTGACAAAAGCAAATCTCAAGTACTTGAGGTAACTGAATGATGAAACGTAATTTTACACATGAGATAGCTTGTTGGAGTGGGTAAAAAAGCAAAACCATTTCATACCAACATAAAACTGCAGACCATTCAGTACTTAAATATTCTTTCCCAGAAAAATGGGAAAGAACATCATCTCAATTAGTTGAGGAAGTAGGATATGTAGAATTAGCACTAGTTAATGATCTATGTAAACCTTTTTAACTTTTAGATCCACACATTCAACTAAACAAAATGTCATCAAAATTATCCAAACATAGCTTATTGTTATAATAGCATGCCTATTATATTGATACTAATATCTATACAGTATCAGCACCAAAACTAGAAAAGCAATCTAAATTCTAAAAATATTTCAAAACAATAATTTATAGAAATTCAAAACTCAGTAAAAACCTACAAAGGAGGTACCATTAATAAATATATCTTGCTGTCACATTCAATAACTGAATTAGATTTCTTGACTGATCAAACATGTGATAGTATACTAATTATGGAATTATAAAAAGACAAAAGCTTTGCAAATAAACTAACCTTGCGAGCTGCAAGCTTGTATTTTTTCGTTTCCAAATAGGCCAACCCAGCAGCACATCGTAGCTTTGCATGGGTTACAGAGTCCAACTGTTCTGGTGTTAGCTCTGCTTTACTGACATAATTAGAGACATGCATGAATTGGCCCAATTCAATGCTGACCAGAATAATATTTAAACACATCTGGATGATGTGTTTCGAAGTGGTGCAATAGTCACGAGTGCGGACATAGTTCTTGAAGGCATCACCAAGCTGACCATGAGAGTAATAAAAATCTGCCAAATCATTGTAACCCATTCTGATGCTTTCTTTGATCATATTTGTCTGCATTAGAAAGTTCAAAAAGTAGTTAACAAAATAAGAAGGTGCTAAATAAAACGTGATGAAGTTGCCAATAGTTCAAATAAGAGGTTAGCATTCATCAAGAATTTATATCAAATTGATAAAACAAAAAAGTTTCTTTCTTCACTACAACGACAAAGGAAAAAAAATTGAAGTCCCTTCATAAGCACATTTGAGATGGAAATCAACCTTTCTAAAGGACCTGTTAAATCAAGTAATAGCAATGGCAATGGAAATGTATAATATATACAAAATTACCAGTCCAATGAAGTTAATGGTGACAATTGTGCTTGCTATGTTTAAAGTTCATCCAATCTTTCAGGTGGACAGTAAGGACTAGATGCTCGCAGCAGTACACTACAATTTAATGTGGAAATATGTAATAAACACATCGCATTTGATCTTAATAAACACTACAAGGGCAAATCGAAAAAATCAGAGGGGAAAACGTAGTGAACTTCACAAGCACAGAACAATGGTTCTGAAGCGCATGGAGAGCTCGCAAAAAAACAGCACATTATTTCCGATTACCAAAAAGGGAAACATGATTTAGAGGAAGATGAGGAAAGCGGACGGCACCTTATATGCACTGAGCTCGTTCTCGAGCTTTTCCTTCCTCAGCTCAGCGCGGCGATCGACGGTATCGACCCATGTCTGGTCGAAGTCATACTGCGAGCCCAGCCGTCCGCCGATCTTGGCAACGACCTCAGCATAGAGGTGGGAGTCCTCCCCCCTCTTGATCTCGTCGTGGACCATGCGGAGGGCCTCCAGCTGCATGCCCTCGTTGCCGCACCGCTCGGCAATGAAGAGCAGCCGGGCGACCTTCGTTCGGCCGGTGTAGAGGGCGGCATAGGCCTCGACGTCCATCTGCTCGCCGCCTGCTGCGGGCGCCTTTCCCGCCCTCGCCGGCGGCCGACGCGGGTCATCCACGCTGCCGCCGTCGGAGAACATCGCATCGTCGCCAATTGGAGCTCCGACGACGCCTTCGTCGTCGCCGTTCATGGCTTCTCGCTTCGCTCGCCTTGCCGGTACTCCTGATTTGGATTCGAGGCGTGGTGGATTACCTTCCAAAACCCTAGCAGAATCGGAAATGGGCCGTGGATTAGGTGTGCAATATGTTTGATAACTTCAACCCAAGGAAACTAATTTGTTTTCTTTTTGTCTGTGTTCATAATGCATTTTATATAAGACGGGGGTTTTCACTTACAATGTAGGTGCGGAAACATTTTGGACTGGAAAAACAAAAGCACACTTTTGAACACAAGCTCAAACCCAAATCAAGATAACTCAATATAATTGGACTTGGAATGGGTTTGGTCCGATTTCACATTGGATCAGATTATCTCATTTCGAGTTGGGTCACGTTGGACTTATTTTTGCGCCAAGCATTTTGAGTGCAACTTCTACTAAGACTTTTATAAAAGTGAGTCTAACCATTCAGACTGAATCTAAAATAAATGAACATACATTTGTGAAAGAACTTCTACTTTAGATTTAATCTTAGGATTCATTTGGTTGGCATGTGAAATAATTTTCTATAAAAAAATAAGAAATCTATCTCTCATGAATTAATTTTTCACCTTTATTTTTTTAGATGTACTAAAAAGTAACTTATAGAAAGTTCCATAACATGTTTGGCAACGGTGGAGCCACGTAGAGGGGAAAAGTAAAATTTTAATTTATCTTATTATATAGGAGGAAAAATCAAATTTATATATATAATTATCTTTTTTCTTTAAAATAAAATTCATTTACATTGTTATTTTTTATTTTTTAAAATAATTCAAAAATTAATAACCAGCGTTTCTAAATTTAATTCGTTCTAGTCCTCATTTCTTATTCTTTTCCTCTTTTACGATGTTATGTGAGTTATTTCATCCTTATGCTCACATTATCACACATTTTTATCCTTGCACCTATGCATCACTCACAATCAACTACATCCCTCGCCCACGCACTGTCACGGTCATGCACACCAGTCTGGCGTGTAGCTCGTCAACCTCCAACGCACATTTATTAAGAAAGATATCTTTCAATACAATTGACAATGAGATTATTATGCAATATTATCAATGCATAAAACTCGTCGAGAATAATTATTATTTTAAAAAATGGTAATTACCTGAATAGATCCTGAACTTTGGACATTGTCTCATTTGTAGCAAAATTCGAAATAATTTCAAATTACATCCTGAACTTTGACATTCATCTCAATTGTATCCTCCCGTCATCTCTCCGTCGTCAACCCTGTTAACTTCATGACATGGCATGCCCACGTGGAATAAAATAATATTATTTTTACACATCATTAAAAATAATAATTTTTTAAAAACCCTCTTTTCACTCGTTCCATGTCAGTTTCACCACTCGTCATCTTCACCATTCACCCGATACCCTAAAAAACATTCATCATCGCCATCTTCACCCGATGCCCTAAAATCCTCAAATCCTCAACACTCGTTGATCCCCACTCATAGAGACGATTAGAGACGCTCACCGGTGCCCTAACTATTGAAGGAGTTTTCTGCCTGTGCTCTGTCGACAAGGAGGAGGAGTTGTCTTCTTCGTAGCTATCACCACCCAATAAGGTTAATCTCTATGTAACTTAGTAGCTCATTGTCTTCTTCGTCCTAAATCACTGTGTAGACGGTCATTGAAGAATCTTCCCTATCTGATTTCACTCATTCATCCCGTAGCTTAGTAGCTCACCTTACCACTCCCTTATCTTACTATTTCACTCATGCACTTAGCTATGACATCAAGATCAAATATAGAAGCAGAGAAAACATCAGCTTCCTCAATTGTTGACAAACCAATGTGTGATCATTCAATTAAAGTTCGGTTGTTAACTTCAAGAACAGTAAAAAATCCTGGGAGACATTTTTGGAGGTGTGCCCACTAGCAAGTAAATTAGTTTAATGAATTCCAACCTAAAAATGTATTTTATTTGGTTGTTTGTGTTAATATACTTTTTGGAAAAAATAATGTTTTGTAGGGCATGTTCACCGGTGCCCACGTGGCATGATTTTTTTGAATGCCATACTCAAATTGGTACTCGTTTTAACATGGCATGTTCAAGTCCCTGCAATAAATAAATATAACATGAACCTCTTCCAATGAGTATTTCAAAAATGCTTATTTAACTTAAAAATTACTTACCTTTTGTTGGTCGCTAACAATTATCATACCATATCCTTCAGTAATTTGGAGGTCATCAAAAAACAACCCCAAGAACCACTTCCAAGCATCGTAGTTTTCACCTTCAACAATTGCTCAAGCTATAGGAAATATTTGGTTGTTTCCATCTACACCAATGGCTGATATCAAGTGTTCACCTAGAAAGGTTTTCAAGAAACATCTATCAAATCCGATAATTGGACGAAAATCTTGGAGAAAACCATTTTTAAGTGCATCAAACCCAATATATATTCTTTTAAATATAGGTGGTGCACCATTATACTCCCTATCACAAACAATTTGGAACAAACTTGTTGGGTTCTTCCTTTTAAATTTTGATATATATGGACCTAAAAGTGCATAGTGGTCCTCCACTAAACCTCTAAGCTTTTCTAAGGCAGCCGACCCGACTCTATATCATTTTGCTCTAGGCAATGTTATAAAAAAATTTGATTGGAAATCTTATGACATAAGCTTGACATCCCAATTTGGATTACTTCTAAAAGTTTCCAAATAGTAATTTGATAGCCAATCCATTGTTGCTTGTCTATTTGTCATACTTCTAGAACATTTATGTACCTTCTCATAAGACTTGATGATGAGTGTGGCTTCATGTTGCTTCTAACTACCATAAATTCTCCACGGACAACTTCCCATACATTTTGCTTTCATTCTTTCCTTACAATATCTCACCCATCTTATATTTACACCATTGGATAATGTGTATGACTGCACAGTTTGCTTAAATTGCTTCATAGACTCAAACTTCATTCCAATTTCAAATCTAATATCTTCCATCTTACACTTTGGATTATAAATCTTTCCACATCATTTTTTCCTTCTTGAATCTACAACCTCTGTTTCATTGTCCGGTGTAAGCACTTCATCATCACCTGAATCATATTCACTATGCAATAATTCATTATCATCTACTCTTTGACTTGGAGGTATGCCACTGCCTGTAATCTGATTTGGTACTTCCATTCTTTCACTTGGAGGAGTCAAGTCAGCTCCACACTGGACTGGCACAGGTATTGCTTCGTTCAAGTTACCATTGTCAGGTGATGAAGATGTTGTTGGGTCATATAAGTTGGGAGGAGGATATTTCTTACGTAGTATAACTTCCTTCTTCATTGTTCTTGCCTATGTGTATTCATCATCAGTGAAATTCTCAAATTCACTTACATTAATTCATCATCAGTTTCTCCAATAGGTAAATTTGCATCATACGATGAAGTAGTATTGTCATCATCACTTTGCCCCAACTGGTTCTATTGCAGGTTGTCCTCCTTCAAGTGATGTGACTTGTTCAAGTGGTTCCCTTATAGTTTGTTCTCTTTGAAGTGATGTGGGTTGTAGTACTTCTGAAAATTGCAATGACTTTCCTTGTTGGAAAGCTTGATGAACATCAGGAGTATCACTTGAACTACTACTACCAGAATTACTATCTGACTTGGCATTTCCCTTTTGCTTTGCCTTTTGCATTTGCACAAACTGATATCTTTCCATATCATCCGAGCTACTCTTGTCTAAAGTGATATTTGCCTTTTCCTTTCCCATATCTGAGCTACTACTATCTGAAGCAATATGAACCTAAACAAAATACGTGAAGATATATGAAACAAAATGCAGCTATCTGAAGTAATATATATCTTTCGGACCAATGAAACATGAAAAAAAATGCAAAAGAAGAGGACCAAAAGTGAAAAAGGAAACGATTGCATGCAATATATAAAGCCCTAATTACATATTCAACAAATCATCCAAAATCCTAACTTTGATATCAAACCCCTAAAACACTAAATCCAACAAGGAATGAAGCAAAATACTAAGAAATTACTGATTTGAAAGCAAAGGAAATATCTCATTTCGGAGGAAGAACTATCTTGCAACGACGAGTAGAACCCCGCAAGGACTTGTTGTCGTGCACCACCATTCTGGAACGAATAATCACCAGAGACGTGGGCAATATTTGGAATGATCACTCGCCAGACAACTTCGCTGGAGACGTAAGGGAAAACATCTTCCCTCTTGCCAATTGAAGTCGCCCTCGACGCGGCTTCACTATGGGGCAACAGTCAGGTTTTTTAATTTTTTAAGTGGTGCAACAGTTGGTGACGTGGAAGGTGGTGATGTGGAAGGGTTTTTTTAAAAAAATTATTATTATTTATTTATTTTTAATGATGTGTAAGGATAATATTATTTTATTTCATGTGGGCATGCCACGTCATGAAGTTAACGAGGCTGACGACGGAGAGATGACAGAAGGATACAATTGAGATCAACGTCAAAGTTGAGGATGCAATTTGAAAATATTTCGAATTTGGATACAAATGAGACAATGTCTAGAGTTTAGGATGTATTCAGGTAATTATCCTTAAAAAATTTTGGATGATATTTATTGATTTTTATAAAAAAATATAATGAATTTCCTTTTGAAAAATATATTGATTATCTATTGCTTTAAGTTTGTCTCCTTGATTTGGATTCTTGTTTACTCTTAATAATGTTGAACCTATTATCATTATTAAAAACTCATAGCCTAATTAATACTAAATCCAAAGTAAAAATAAACTTGCATTGTAAAAAAGTGAACCTAATACTTCTACTTTAGATTCAATCCTAGGTCTCGTTTGGTTGATATGAGAAGTAACTTTCTATAGAAAATTGTACTTCTTATGCAGCGAATAGCGGAAATAGGATTTAGATCAAAACCCACAAACAATAGAGAGAAACTCTGAAAGACAAAAGTCTGAATATTTGAGAATAATGCCAAATGGCCAAAAAGACTTAAGTAACTTAAATAGACTCTCTTGATTAGCCTAGGACCCAACTAGGAAAGAAATTAACTAGAATTTGGAAATTAATTAGGAAATCTGAAATTAAACAAGAATCCACGCATAATAGAAAAATAATAAAGTTGAAAATTGACTTCCTATTTAATAGGAGTCAATTACACCATAACAGGAAGGAGTCAATTATTGCCACATTAACTTCCTATTTAATATGAGTTAATTACGCCAAAAGAGGAAGGAGTCAATTACACCACATCAGTCCCCTCCACTTTTGAAAGACTCGACCTCGAGTCAGAATTGAACTCAGGGTATAGTGGTGCATTGGCCTCATAGTATTGATAGATGTCTGATATGTTGAACGTATTAGAAATACCCATGCTACTTGGTAGATTAATAACATAAACATTGTCATTGATCTTCTTCATAATTTGATAAGGACCATACTTCTTGGGCTGCAACTTGTTGTACATGCCAGCTGGAAACCTTTCTTTGCAAAGAAACACCAATACCATATCACATTCTTTGAACACTTTATCCCTACGGTGCTTATCCGCAGCAGCTTTACTTAGCATTTATTTCCTCCAACTTCTGCCTAACCTCTGCTTGAGTAGTTTGCATTTGTCCAACAAACTTTTCTGCAACAGCACTAACCAAGACCCTTTGCAACGGGAGCTAAATCCAGATCATGCCTTGGACTCTGCTGGTAGGCAATCTCAAATGGAGACTTACCAGTAGCACTGTATTTTGCACTATTGTAGGCGAACTCAGCTTGCGCCACAAAAGAATTTCACTGCTTTGATTTATCTCCACATAAGCTCCTAATTAAGTTATCCAAAACCTTGTTGGTAACTTCAGTCTGTCCATCTGTCTGGGGATGTGCAGTGCTACTAAAGCTCAGAGAAGAATCATACATCCTTCATAAAGTCCTCCAAAAGTGACTAAGAAATTTAGTTTCCCTATCTGAAGTAATGGTCTTTGGTACACCATGTAATCTAACTACTTCTCTGAAAAATAGCTTAGCAATGTTTGTGGCATCTAAAGTTTTCTTGCATGCAATAAAATGTGTCATCTTGGAAAACCTGTCAACAACAACAAAAATAGAATTCGCACCCCTCTGTTTATGTTATTCAATGATGAATAACTAAACAATACCTGCAATTTAGAAGCTCAATCTAATTTTAAATTTCCTGAACATGTGGTTTTTTCTTTTTAATATTCTTTTCTGAACAATTATACTTCCTGAAATCTACCTCATCAGAAGAAAAGGTGGTGAGTAAAGGTAAAGCATCACATATCACTGAATAGTATGCTTTCTAATTTATTAATTATAGAAGTTCCTTGAATTTGTCTTCATCAACTATATCAATGGTACGTTATTCAAGTCATATGAGACATTGGCTAAAGCAGAGGCAGCATATGCCAAATATTTTAATGAAGCGACAATGGGTCTATTTGAAAATTTTTTGCATAAAGCGACAACGAGCTCGTTAGACAAAGATAACGGTACCTGCTGCATGATATATATTTTTATTTTAGGAATTTTGATGGGAATTTTCATCGTGAATGTAATGAACATAATGGTGTAATTTATGTATTAAGAAAATTTAAGACTACTATATGTATGAAGAAAGTTTAAGATTACTTTATGTACGAAGACTTTTATGTATATAAATAAATTTGAGCATTAAAAATATGCAAGAGTATTATGGTCATATTGTCTTGTATAGACTGTGTGTTAGCGAACCAAACGCAGGACGAGACTAGATATTGTGTCCTGTTCTTGATGAAACAAACATGGTATAGCTGGTGTCCCAAGACACCTGGTGTTATATCCTTGTCCTTGTTTGGTGTCCTGTGACGGATAATTTGCGAACCAAACGGGCCCTTATAGTGGTTCGGCTCTAATGCCTACTCCACTACCTAAGCACCCCACTTAGGATTTCCAAACTAAACTTTACTAGATTAATTATTTCCTTAATTTACAACGAGGACATTTTCACCTGAGAGTCTCCACTCTCACACCGAAGGCACTTCCTGTTGGTTTAAATGGCCACACTAGAGGGGGGGTGAATAGTGTGTTTACTAATCAATTAGCCTAAATTCGATTTTAATCATTTCTTTGATTACTTTAGGCAAATTATAATTCGATGACTAAATGTGGAAGCGATAAATGATAAAGCAATTAAAATAAACAAGATATCAATACAAACACAAGAATTTATAGTGGTTCGGCTCCCAATGCCTACTCCACTACCTAAGCACCCCGCTTAGGATTTCCAAACTTAGTTTACTAGATTAAATAGTTTCTCTTGCACAGAGGACTTTGACTCGAAGAGTCTCACTCTCAACCTAAGGCACTTCCACACCCGGAAGTCTCAGCTTTCTTATCGAGAACACTCTTCCACCTCAACCCTAAGGGACAACTCAACTAATCCTAGCAAACTACGTTTACACCAGTGGATTTAAACCTCAAACACTAAGGCTATCACCCAATTTCAAGACCTACACTTTAGGTCTTATACAAGCTCAAATCCAATGAAAACAAGTTCAAATAACAATTAAAATTACAATGAAAAGAGCTTAAAGAGTAAACCAAGATTAAATGCTCTTTTCCAAGCCTTCAAGCCTTCAACTTGCCAGTAAATGAGCTTGAGTCGTAGCAGAGTTGAGGAGCAGTTGGCGCTTGAAGAAGAATGTTGACGGAAGAGTAGAGCGCGCTGCAATCGATCTCTTCGAAGGCTTAAATCACTTCTTAAAATGCTCAATAATATCTCTAAAATAAAACTTTAAAGAAGTTAGGTGAGGGGTATTTATAACCCCCCAACTGAATGGGTGGTTCAACGGGTAGAAAACTAGCCGTTATCGTCGTTCGATCGCATGTCGGTCGATCGTCGATCGACTGATGGATCGATCGCCCGAGCGACCGGGGCTTTCTGTGCTTTAATCGCACTGTTCGGTTGACCGACGAGTCGACCAAATGAGTTGCGGGCTCATCAATCCCCAATTCGGTCGATCGATTGGTCGACCGAAGCCATTATGCCAGAGTCGCGATTCTGCGATCCTCAATCCAATCGACCGAAGCACCTACTGCCGCTTCTGGAAAACTTCAGTCGACCAAATTTCCTACTACCAATTTTTGGCAACATTTGATCGATCGATCGATCGACCGTACCTGGACTAGACTGGGCAGTTTGGTTTTGTTTGTTCATTTTTTAATTCCGTCTTCACTAAGTCTACTTATATAACATTTATTAACTTTAAGTCAATAACTTTAAAATATAAATATTATATAAGGATTATCCCCCATTTGGATTCAATAAAAATTTCTAAAAAATCAAAATCCTTAAGAATCAAAATATAGTTTTTGGGGTCTAGTACAAATTTTCGGAAAACATAACTTTTCTAATTTTTCGGGTCAAATAAGGGTAGGCTAAAGGCTTTCAAAAATTCCTAAAAAATACCTCGTTATCTAATTTTAACTCAAGGAACAATTACCGTCATTTTTTATGTTAGGAAACTATCTAGGTCATATGGCCCTCCAAGGAGCTCCCTAGGTTATTTCAGGACAGTTTTCGGGTTTTCATGTTTTGGGATTCGGGGATAGTTTTTAGGATCTTATGAATCATCATGAGGATATTACAATATAAACTAGACACCCTAAATTTGTACTCTATCTTCCCGACGAATTCGAGCGCGTCGACCAACGTCCTTCCGATTTCTCGATTTCTTCAATATTTCCGATCGAGGACGTCATGCGCTAACCGATATGGAACCTAAAAGGATTTCTCAATTAAATCATTAGTTCCATGTTTGTTATCATTAAAACCGAGATTAAAACCAAGGTTGAAAATCTTAAGCCAACACTTCCACACCCGAAAGTCTCCGCCTTCCTACCGAGAGCACTCTCTCACCTCAAACCTAAAGAACAATAATATTAATCCTAGCAAACTAAGTTTACACCGGTGGATTTAAACCTCAAACATCAAGGCTACCACCCAATTTTAAGACCTACACTCTAGGTCTAACATAAACTCAAAAACAATGAAATAAATAATAAAATATAATAACTAATCGAGCAATAAATCAAACAATAAATACTTAGCTCCAAAATAAACTCCTTAGTCTTCTTGATGTCTCAAGGTGATGAATCGATGAATTTTGAGGGCTCAATCAAGAAGTTGAGGATCAAAACTAGGGTTTAAGAAGAATCTCTCGATGAAAGCTTTAAAATTGATCAAAGATGGTTCAATGAAGGTCAAGATCAAGGGAGGAAGGCTCTCATGGTCTTGTATTTATAGACCATAAAGAGTTGGCCTCAAACAACCAACTCAACGGCTAGAAAAATAGTCATTTTCGCCGTATGGTCGTTTGCCGGTAGATCATCGGTCGACCGATCGAGCGACCGCCGAGCGACCAAATGCATTTTGCCACTTTTGGGCATCATTCAATCAACCGACCGATCGGACCAAAATTGGAAAATCAATACAGCTTTGCTATTTTTTTTTGCTCGTTTGTTCGTTTTTGGGTTCCGTCTTCGCTAAGTCTACTTATATAACATTTCTTAACTTCAAGTTAATAACTTTAAAGCATAAAGGTTATATAATGATTACCCCCATTTGGATTCAATAAAAATATCTAAAAAATCAAAATCCTTGAGAATCAAAATCTAATTTTTGGGATCTAGTACAAATTTCCGAAAAACAAAAATTTTATAATCTTCCAGGTCAAATATGGGTAGGCTAATGGCTTCCAAAAAATCCTTAAAAATATCTCGTTATCTAGTTTTTACCTAAGGAACAATTACCGGGACTTTTTGTGCCAAGAAAATGTCTAGGTTATATAGCCCTCCAAGTAGCTCCCTAGGTATAATGAATTTTAAGGCCGTTTCCGATTTTCCGGTTTTTCATGTTTTGGGGTTCGGGTTTGGTTTTTGGGTTTCTTTACATCATCATGAGGATTTACAACACATGCTAGACACCCTACACCTAAACTCTAACTTCCCGAAGAATCATGAGCGTCGACGACTGTCTTTGCCGATTTTTCTGATTTCTTTAATTTTTTGATCGGGGACGTCGTGCACTAACCGACTTGGAACCTAAAAATATTTCTCCATGAAATCATTAGTTCCATGAGATTAAGACCAATGTTAAAAATCTTATTTGAACAATAACTGGCCTCAAATCATCCATATATCTAGCAACTGTCCGATCTTCAGTCTCCTGCAGTTGGTTACACTCTGCAATGTTCAAAAACTCAGCAATATATTCATAGATAGTCTTCCCATCCCGGATGCACTTCTAAAACTTATGAAATAAGTATTGTGATTAATCTGGGGGTAGAAATCTCTCGTTTAACATCTCCCTCATCCGAGACCAGGTTGTAATAGGTCGCCTCCCTTGTGCCTCTAAATCATCCTGCACCCTTTTCCACCAAGAGGAAGGTCCTCCTTTCAACCTTATCGCCACCATCCGTGCCATATCTACTTCTGACCACATGGTGTACTCCTTTACCCTATCACAATTAGCAAGCCAGTCCATAAAATTCTCTACTCCCAAATCTCCATTAAAGCCGACAATGTCCACTTTCAATTGGAATCTATCACGATCATGATTAAATTGATTACGTCCCTCTTCTCCACCGTAATCACCATAATATCCTCCTATGACTCCCCTCACCAAATTCTCTAAAGGAGATTGGTAAGCATGTTGGTTTGGTTCATCAAGAAAAGGTCTAGCATTGGGTGCATCGTGAGGTGAATCTCCGTCTACAACCCCAATGTTATCCCTATCTCTGTTGGCGCGATCACCGAGCAATTAATTAATCTGTGCAAATTGTGTTGTTATTAGATTTTCTAATCGGCCAAACCTTTGCGCTAGATCTTTAAGCGCCGTCCCCTGGGCTCTTACAACCTTTGGAAGGGTTGTTAAGACTTTGTCCCTGCTGGCCTGCACCCCTTGATCACCTATTGGCCTAAGGTTTTCAACATTGTCTTAATATTGATTTTGATGATAACAAATATGGAACTAAGTGTATTATTGTTTTGATTATTGCTTCATTTGTTATTGTATTTTTGTGTTTATTTATTGTATTTCAAGTGTATAAACCTAGGGTGCTAGGTTGATTAGTGCGGTGGTTGCCTTGGTGTTGAGGCATAATTCCACCGGTGTAATCTAGGATTAGAGTGTCCTTAGGGAGAGTGAGGTGGGAAAGTGCTCCCGGTAGGAAGACAGAGACTTCCGAGTGTTGAAGTATCTTTGGTGTGAGAGCGAAGACTTTCTGATGAAAAGTCCTCATTGTAAAGGAACTCTACATCTAGTGGATTGAGTTGAAATCCTAAGAGGGGGTGCTTAGGTAGTGGAGTAGGCGGGTTGCCAAACCACTATAAATTAAAGTGTTAGCATTAAATTGATTCGTGTATTGATTACTTATTGTTTTACTGTCACTTATGCTTCTAGTAGTTGAATTGTGAATTGCCTAAGTAATCAACTAAACGATTAAAACCGAATTTAGGCTAAAGTTTAGTAAATACACTATTCACCCTCCTCTAGTGTAGGTCATTTCACTAAACATCATTATCTCTAGGATGGTTGCCAACACCGATCTCCATCAGTCAGGTTATACGTGCTCTGATACCACTTGATGCAGCAAATAGCGGAAAAATGATTTAGATGAAAACCCATAAACAAAAAAGAGAAACTCTGAAAGACAAAATTCTAAATATTTGAGAATAATACCAACATGATGGCCAAAAAGGCTTACAAGTAATTACTTAAATAGACTCTCTTGATTAGCCTAGGACCCAACTAGGAAAGAAATTAACACGTTGGAAATAAACTAGGAAATCTGAAATTAAACAAGAATCCACACATAATAGGAAAATAATAAAGTTGAAAATTAACTTCCTATTTAATAGGAGTCAATGACACCATAATAGGAAGGAGTCAATTATGCCACATTAACTTCCTATTTGATAGGAGTTAATTACGCCAAAAGAGGAAGGAGTCAATTACGCCATATCAACTTCTCATAAATTAACTTCCCACGTGCATTTCTTAGGAAGTACTAAAAAAGTATTTTGTT
This sequence comes from Canna indica, assembly GCA_034359265.1. Classification (NCBI taxonomy): domain Eukaryota; kingdom Viridiplantae; phylum Streptophyta; class Magnoliopsida; order Zingiberales; family Cannaceae; genus Canna; species Canna indica. The sequence continues at coordinate 21,839,832 of CP136895.1, read as the reverse complement.
GACAAGAAGTTAACTTATAGGAAGTTCCTATGACATGTTTGGTTGACTCTTAATAATACTAAACCTAGTATCATTATTAGTAACTCATAACCTTATTAATACTTTTAAATCATGTTGACTCTTAATAACACATAGCCTTATTAATATTCGTATTATTAAGACTTAACCTAAAGTAAAAGTGAACATGCGTTATGAAAGAGTGAACCTAAAATTTCTACTTTACATTCAATCTTAGGTCTCGTTTGGTTGACTAATTAAGGAAGTGAACCTGAGTTAATATTTCTACAATATGTATGAGTGAATGGTCACACTAAAGTGAGGGTAAATAGTGTGTTGTGCTAATCTTTAACCTAATTACCGATTTTAAGCAGTTACTTGATTACTTAAGCGAATTCTCAATTAACTTGATAAATGCATAAGCGAATATAAATGACAAGTAATCAAACACAATAAGCAATTGAAACATAATGATTTATAGTGGTTCGACAACACCACCTAATCCACTACCTAAGTAACAAGCTTAGAATTTCAAACTCTAGTTTACTAGTTTAAAGTGTATCCAACAAGAGGATTTACAAACTAAGGCTCCGACCCTCTCCCCCGAGGGTTACCCTCCTCCCTAGAGTACCTCCAATCCCTCTTCTCTCAAGGACTACACAACTAACCCTATCCAACTAAGTTTACACCGGTGGACTAATATCTTTACACCTAAGCAACCATCAAACTTATACTTTGAAACATAAGGAAATAAAGCACAAAATACAATAACAAATGGAGAAATAAACAAAACAATGTATACTTAGCTCCAACACAAGTTCCCTAGTCCTCTTGATGCCTTGACAAGATGAACATTTGAGGGTTCAAAGGCAAGATCAAGAATGAAGGCTCAAGCTAGGGTTTTTACAAAGATTGACTCAAGTAAAACTTAGCAAATATCAAAGAGTGGCTCAATAGGTTCCCAGAGGCCCAAGGAAGGTTGGGATTGACCTTATATAGGCTGAACACAAGGTAAGGTTTGGGTCTAACGGATTGAAACAACTAGGAAAAGATCAGTTGGGCATTTTGATCGATCCCCGATCGACCAAAGTTCGGCCGACATTCAGCTGATAACTAGGTTCAAGCTGATTTTTTTTATTTTCATATTTTTGGATTTTCGGGTTTCGGATTTCGATTTTTAGGATTCTTTGCATCATAATGAGGATGTACAAAATATACTAGATACCCTAAACTTAGACTCTAACTTTTTAATGAAAACCGAGCATCGACGAGCGTCCTTCCGTTTTTGCGGATTTTGTCATTTTTTTATCGCGGGCGTCGTGTGCAACTCAACATGGAATCTAAAATTATTACTCAATAAAAACATTAGTTCTATCGTTTGTTATTATCAAAATCGAGATTAAGACCAATGTTAAAATTTTAGGCCAACAATATCTTCTTTTTTGATGATGACAAACACTCTTATAAAAAATAATTTCAATAAGCATAAAGAGCATCAACTTAGGGTTTTTTTCCCTATCATCATGCATGTCTAAATAGATTTACTCCCTCCATCTATATGCATAGTTTTTGTAAGTTTTCACACATTTTAACCTATATTTTCTTCCCTTTTTAACATCAATAAAAAAGGGTAATAAAATTTAATCGAGAATCGAAGTTGAAATTCTAAAATATTTTTCAAAAGCATGAAAGTCTCAACCCAAGGGATGAAAACTTGATACTGAATATGAGACTAAGTAATACATGATTGTGATGAATGATAAATAAAACCAAAGTCTAAAAATCATGTATTAACCTAAGTATCGGTATTTTCAAGTATCGGTCAAATATCAAAATTATTTTAGAAATGTTTTTTCTCAACAAATGATTAGAATGATGTTGAAAGTGAAATTAGAATATCATACTTGAAGTCACATTCGAAGATTTGACGAAAGTTCAAAGTATCGAAAAAAATAAACATTTTGAGAGAAGAAAAATGATACTTTAAAGTTTCAAAATCCAATTTTAAAAATCTATATCAAATCATATTCTTACTGAAAATTTTACACCATAAACTAGACTTTTTATTGAAAATGCAGTTTTAAGAATAATCTTCAAATCAATTTTCTATATGTTTCTAAAATTCACTAAAGATGGTGTTTTAAACCTAAAAAAATTCAATTTTAATGTTCAGCTATAAATAGTGAGGTTACAAAACCAATATACATTAGAAAATTTTGAAATTTTATATCAATATTCTACATTCAATCAAGATTCCTTAGCTTCAACAATCACTCAAAAATGATTTTTTTAAAATTTTCTAAAAATGTTTGAGTGACAGTATTGTTGTCCTAAGATTTTCAATCTTGGTCATCATCTTGATTTTGATGATAACAAGCTTATTCTAATGAGTTTATCAAGTGTTTGACCTCAGGTTGAGCGATCGATTCGCATGTGAAGTTCATCGAAAAGTTACGGAAAAATTGCAAGATTTAGTATCAACGGCTTCGGAGGCGATCGAGTCGGAAGTTAGGTCTAGAACTTTGAAATGATTGTAAAATTCTTCTAAGACATTAAGTCAACCTATTTGTAATATGTTCGAAGCCAAAACTTGGAGACGAAACTCGAAAACAAACAGAGTGCTTCGGTTGTTGGGGCGATCGCTCAGTCGGTCGATCAGCGATCGGGCAGTGTCAACGGGCAGAAAAATGCATGTTGGGTGCCCTAGCCAAATGAGGGGTTATAAATATCCCTCATAAACCTCCTCCCCAGTTGTTGAGAACTTCATTGAGCCCATCCTTAGAGATTACAAGCCTAAAGGAGTTGATCTAAAGTCCTAATCTCCATTTCCATACTCTCAATCCCTCCTCACTTCATCAAGCTTGGTTTTCACTGAGAAATTCATACTCAAAGCCTTGAAGTGCTCGGAGGAGACGCGTTGGAGCTTCACCAAGTTTGTCTTTTCATTTAAGCTCTATTTATATTGTTTTCCTATTATTTTGTATCAATTTTAAGGGTAATTTGCAAGGTGTGCGTGTAAACACCTTGGTGTCTTGTAGATTGTTATTTTTTCTAGAGAATAGGTGTTGAGGCTCGCCTCTAGGGTTGAGGGATAAGTCCTCATTGTATTCTTAGAAAAACTATCAATCTATAAAGTGTTAAGGTTAGAAATCCTTGTGAGGAGACAAAGTAGTGGAGAAGGCGGTGTTGGCCGAACCACTATATATTTCGTCTTTGGATTGCTATCTTGATTGGTCAATTTGATTCTTGCTTGTGCTCGATATAATTGTAATTGCATCTTGTCGCACTAAGAATCAAGAAACTTAAATTGGGTAGTTGAGTTGATTAAAACTAAAAAAGAATTCGATTAATTGTAAAAGTAGATACACACTATTCAACCCCCCATTCTAGTGTGGACATTCACCCAATATTTGGTATCAGAGAAAGGTTATAGGCTTAGGTTTTATCATCTAACCTATACTTATGGCTTCTAGTATCATACTAGATCAAGGGTTTCCAACTCATGCACCTCCTCTTTTTGATGGAAACAATTATCCTTATTGGAAAAGTAGGATGAGTATTTTTTTTGCAATCCCTAGGATTAGATGCTTCGAGAACTATTCATGTTGATTATAAACTACCCTCCAAAAACACCGATGATTGGTCTCAAGAAGAGATCAAATTATTTAATTCAAATGCCAAAGCAATGAATGCATTACACTGTGGTTTATCTATAAATGAATTTAATAGAATATCATGTTGCAAATCCGCTTTTGAAATTTGGCATCTTTTAGAGGCTACTCATGAGGGAACTTCCCAAGTTAAAGAGTTTAAAATTAATTTGCTTATGCATGATTATGAACTCTTTAAAATGCATGCTCATGAGACCATTGATGAAATGTATGACCGCTTTCAAAATATTATGAATGCCTTGACTAACCTTGGAAGGGACATACAAGAGAAAGAAAAAGTGAGAAAGCTTCTTCGATCGCTTCCCAAAGCATGAGAGCCAAAGATGGTTGCTATCATGGAGGCCAAGAATCTTGGTACCATGAAGCTCACCGAACTCATTGGATCCCAATGACCCACGAGATTCATATGAGGGCAAAAAGGGAGGAAGATGCCCTCAAAGGCAAGAACATTGCCTTAAAAGCATCATATGGTGATAGGACCTCATCATCATCATCGAAAAATGAAAAATGCGAGTACCAAGAAGATATGATTCACCTTGGGAGGATATTGATGGAGCTTATGGGAAAGCCTCTAAAGAAGAAGAGGGGCAAAGATAGACATATGTGCTTCCAATGCAACAAGCTCAGACACTTGGAGAGCGATTGTCCTAAGTCCAAGCTCACCTCCCCATCATCCTCAATGAAAGATAAAAGAAGAAGGATGAAGAAGAAAGCACTAATGTCCACTTGGGATGAAAGCGAGTCATCATCACCTTCAAGTGGGGAAGAAAGCTCAAAGGAAAATGCTAACCTTTGTTTAATGGCAAAGGACAATGAGGTACCCACTATTACTATAGGTGAACATATTTTTACTCATATAGAATTGAAAAATAAAATTAAGCATATATGAAGAATTTAATATTATTAGAAAAAGATTTAAGGAACTTAGAAAGGAAAATAACTTGTTAGAACAAGAAAATGATGATTTCTTTCTTTCTTGTAATTACTTAAAAAGAAAAGTTGAATGCTTGGAAAATGATAAAAGTTCCTTAGAAATGAAAAATGTAGATCTACAAAATTTGAATGATTCATTGAGAATAGAAAATGCCTCATTATACTTACAAATTGAAAATTTGAATGTTGGCATGTTATCATTAAATAATGAGTTGCTTTCGTTAAATGATAAAATAAAAAATATATATGCCCATGCCTCTCATGCAAAATTTTCTAAAGTACCTTCCCATGCTCATCCACACATTCATGTACATCCTCATGCATCTACTATATTTAAGGGTCATTGTTTATGTTGTGGCATATATGGACATATGGTTAGAGATTGTGCCTTGAAAAAGAACCCCAATGTCAAATCACTTTGGGTTCCAAAAGTTTCTAACCCCCAAGGACCCAAAGAAATTTGGGTACCAAAGTTTTCATTGTTGGGGAAATGACCACACTAGAAGGGGAGGAGGTTGAATAGTGTGTTAACTAAACTTGTCGCCTAATTTTTTTTTTAATCGTTTCTTGAACTACTTAGGTAAATTGGAATTTATCGACTAAATGCGAAAGCAATAATAAAATAATTAAACACAAACAAAGATAGTAATGCTAACACAATGATTTATAGTGGTTCGACAACACCGCCTACTCCACTACCTAAGCAACGTGCTTAGGATTTCACACACAAATTCACTAAATTACGAGTACACACAACTCCACTACATCACCGCCTACTCCACTACCTAAGACCCGAGCTTAGGATTTCACACACAAATGCACTATTAAGAGTAGCTTACAATATATTGAGGACTTTTCACCGAAAAGACTCTACACTCACTTCGAAGGCATTTTCACTGAGTAAGCTTTTCCACCTCAATTTCTAGGACCTACTCCTAACCTAGTTTACACAAGTGGCTTTATACCTTTTATATCAAGGATACACTTAATCACAAGACAAAACACTAGACCTTCTTACAAGCTCAAGCAAATCAATTCAAAATAAAGTAAAAATACTTTAATCACAAGAAGAGAGAAAGGAGGAATTATCACAATAAGATCACATCTCATTCTTGAGCCTAGCAAGCTTAAAGAGCCCTCCAATGAAGAACACTTGAGGATGAGGGATCAAGAGCTAGGTTTTATGGATTTGATCAAGAGAGAGCTTAGGAGATGCTAGAGATGACTCTTGGAGGCTTAGAAGAATCAACAAAACTAAGGCAGGGAGTTTGGGATGGGTATTTATAACCCCCCAAATAACAAGGCTCGTCAACGGGCATTTTTCTGCCCATTGGTGACGCCCGATCGCTTGTCGGTCGATTGTCGGTCGATCGACCGAGCGACTGCCGAGCGACCGAGTGCTTCTGCCACTTTTGGGCACAGTTCGATCGACCGAATGTGCAATCGAACCTAGAAAAATAGGTTTTTTGCTGATTTTTCTTTGTGTTCTTCATTTCCGGGATTTGGTCTTTTACATGCGTCAACTTGGAGATCACAACTTGGTGTTTTACATGTTCTCTAGACTCGTCCAAGGCGTCTTTGGTGCACACACCGAACTTCTATAAGTCGTCGTAAAGATTTATCGAATCGAGACGATGCCACGAGCAACGATACCGACTTCAACCTTTATCGAAACCTGCGACTTTCATGCTTCAAGAACTTTGTTAAAACTTGGTTTGTTATAATCAAAATAATCATAGAGAGAATATAACACAAGGAAGAAACCCTCGGCCAACATTCATGCTTAAATGTAGGGGGAGACACTACACTCAAATGAAGACACATTGATGGCTTGAAGTTGCTTGGGAATTACAAAAGGAGGAATTAATTTGCAACTTCGTGACAAATGTGATCATCGGTATCAACTCCTAACTCTATTCTTGACTACATTACTATTGGAGTTTGATGACTTGTGAATGTGTTTTATTTAGTATTCACTTGATACTTGATTCTCCGTGTGTTTATCTTTGATTAACATCTTTATGGAATCAAGTTTCAATTTGAACGTTTCATTTTATTTCCGGTCTCCTTGGAGGCCATTTGTGACCTATAATGGGTCTATGCAACCTTTGGTTTTGAAACATTGGCTAATTGTAGCTGTGTTGGTTTTCAACCTTAGTAAGGGTTTGAGATCTTGATTTTAAAATGTTTTCACTTCTTGAGATCACCTTGATTCATTTGGATTTTAATTTTGGTTGTATTTTGAAAATTGAATCCTCACTAGTTAGCAAAACTTGACTTTTGAGAAATAAACTTGACTTTCCTTTGTTATCTAGTTTATGAACTTGCTAAGTAAGAAAATGTCTATTGTGCTATTTATGATTCAATTACTTGCAAGTTGAGCATTGATTAGGAGGCAAATATTTTAGAGAACACATATTAAATACTTGAAAATTCTATTAGGTAGTAGTTTCATCTTTGCACCATGTAGTATGATACCTCATAAAGCATGTAGAAACTCTTGCACCTTGCTCATGATAAAGTACTTGATTGTGTCTATATGAAAATTCATGAGTATTTAGGAAAATGACTTGTAAATAATTTCTTGATATATCATGTTAGTTCTTGATCGAAATTGTGCCAAGTCATTTGAGTAATCTTTGGGACTCTTTCTAGTAATTCAAATTTTGTATACATGATTAGAATGAACATATCTTAGTCATACAAGTTCGATCAAAATTAGAAATTATTGTGAAAAATGAGTATTTGTCGATAAAACGTGAATCTGAAATTTCAGTGATTTATTGAAAAATGCAAAAAATTAATTTTTGGAAAATTCTTTTTTCTTCACTTTGCCTAAAGAATCTAGTTTCTGCTGAAAAAGTTTCAAATAGTTTCATTGAGAATTCAATTTAATATGATTTTGGGTTCATCTTTATCAAAAATCGGAAACTTTGTCTTTATCGAGTAAATGCCTTTTGGATATCTCATAGTTGATTGTTTATAACCCTCTTGACATATCTATATCTTGTGCTTATTATTCCAAAGTTTCTTGATAATACGTATGTTTATAACTTGTCATTGGGTAACTTAAGGGGTGCCTAGAAATGCTTAATTAAGGTCCTTTTTGATTGATGTCAAAAGGGGGATAAGAATTTAGACATAGACATGCATATAGTTATGGGGAGTTTTTTCTAGATATGCATGTTGATAGGGGGAGCATTATACATTTGCTTGATAAAATGCTATGCTTGTTGATATATTCCTTAATGCATTTATTGAGAAGTTTGTCATAATCAAAAATGAGGAGATTGTTGGCCTAAGGTTTTCAACCTTAGTCACTATCTTGATTTTGATGATAACAAACTTATTCTAATGAGTTTATCAAGTGTTTCACCTCAAGTTGAGCAATCGATGCGCACGCGAAGTTCGTCGGAAAGTTACGAAAAAATTGCGAGATTCAAGTATCAACAGCTTTGGAGGCGATCAAGCTAGAAATTAGGTCTAGAACTTTGAAATAATTGTAAATTCTTCTAAGGCATTAAGCTAACCTATTTGTAATATGTTCGAAGTCAAAACTCGAAGACGAAACTCGGAAATGAACATCACACAAAGAAATCAGCAAAAAGGCTGATTCCCAGATTCAGTCATAGGGGCGGTCGACCGATCGGAGCCCGGAATGCACAGAGTGCTCCGGTCGCTGGGGCGGTCGCTCAGTCGGTCGATCGACCTTCGATCGGGCCAGCGACCAAGCGACACCAACGGGCAAAAGAATGCCCATTGGATGCCCTAGCCGAATGAGGGCTTATAAATACCCCTCATAAACCTTCTCTCGTCTGTTGAGAACTTCATTGAGCCCATCATTAGAGATTACAAGCCTAAAAGAGTTGATCTAAAGTCCTAATCTCCATTTCCACACTCTCAATCCCTCATCACTTCATCAAGTTTGGTCTTCACCGAGAAATCCATACTCGAAGCCTTGGAAGTGCTCGGAGGAGACGCATTGGAGCTTCACCAAGTTTGTCTTTTCATTTAAGCTCCATTTATATTGTTTTCCTATTGTTTTGTATCGATTTTAAGGGAGCTTGCAAGGTGTGCGTGTAAACACCTTGATGTCTTATAGATTGTTATTTTTGTTAGAGAATAGGTGTTGAGGCTCGCCTCTAGGGTTGAGGGATAAGTCCTCATTATGTTCTTAGAAAAACTATCAATCTATAAAGTAAGGTTAGAAATCCTTGGTGACGAGCCAAGATAGTGGAGTAGACGGTATTGGTCGAACCACTATATATTTCGTGTTTGGATTGCTATCTTGATTGCTCAATTTGATTTTTGCTTGTGCTCGATATAATTATAATTGCATCTAGTCGCACTAAGAATCAAGAAACTTGAATCAGGTAGTTGAGTTGATTAAAATCAAAAAAGAATTCGATTAATTATAAAAGTAGATACACACTATTCAACCCCCCCTTAGTATGGACATTCACCCAACAAGTATATCAAACTAGCCTATCATTATAAATTTGACCCATTATCATTTCTTAAATTTACTCATCAACTTTTACACTTATGCATATAGAAACTTGTAATGAGTGAATTTAAATATGTCCTTTAAGTATGGATTGTAAATGAGATCTCTAAGTCAATTTATTGACTTAGGTTAACCTCATTCAAATGAAAATATCATGGAATGAACCAAATATCATTTTATCCATCTTCACATAATATTTCAACTTTAAATACATATGAACATATCATGAGTAAATCTAAGCATATTTATTGAGTTTGGACTTAAAATGAAGTTTCTAAAATAATTTTTAACATAGTACAATTTCATTTAAAAATCATGGTATCATGAAATTGCCTAAGTATGAAAATTCTTCCTACTCATGAAATTTCAAACATTTATCATGCAATTTCAATCATGGGTATAGAGATATCATTAAAGCATAAATATTGAGGTATTATGCTAAGATTATTACGAAAATCATAATCATACCTCATTCATGACAATTTTGCCTTATCATTTTCTTTTCCAATCTCTTTAGCCTTCCAATAAAGTTAAGCTTATCTTGTAAACAATCGTCATTAGTATCTAGACTAGACTAATACTATTGGGCCCGATCAGATTAGACCCATCAACGTCCTACACTCTCCAACCCAACTCGAGCCAAACTAGACGGCTCCGCCCGAGGGCTCTACCCGGACATACTCCCGAACCTAACTCGAGTCAGACCAAATGGCTCCGCCCGAGGGCTCCACTCGGCCATACAAGGACATCCCATGTTCTTCCTTATCATGAGGGATACGCCATTACAGGCCCGCTATCTCCAGGATCAGCCTCGACACATTTTGAGAAAAATCTTCGCGAGATTGTCGGGCGGCGTCATCACCTCCACTTGCAACAAATACTGACACGACATGCATGAGGTAACCTATGTTCCATTTTCTATTATCTCTATCTTGGAGTCCCACTAACTTGAGCACCTTTTGCAGTCCCCCCCCCCTCCCCCCTCCCCCCTCCCCCGCCGGAGTTGCACCTGAATAGGAGAGACATCGAGCCGAATCGGACAACTCCAATCCTTAGGCAGGAACAATATTGTTGTAATAACCCAATTTAATCCCACATTGGAAGTAAGCTTGGATGTGGTGCTGGCTTATAAGGCTTGATGGGTATGCTACCATCAACTTCAGCTTGAGCATTTTAATTAAGCCAATAGGTTGACCTATGAAGTTGGTGGGTCATTTATCCCACCAAGCGGATTGTAATAATTGTAATAAACTTACAACTACAAGCAAGATAACTAAACTAGATAGCAATAAGTAAAATTCAAGTATCATTTTCAAAAACTTACTTTGCTAAATAATAGAGATTCATTTGGAAATAAATAAAAGTGATATCAAAATGAATCCAAGATATATCAAAATATAGAGTATTTGAAAAGTAAGATCTCTAACCCTTCATATTGGTTGAAAACCAAAAGACCACATTTAGCCTAGGATTTAGAACTGTAAAGTCGCTTAGGCCTTGGACTGGACTGACACATTTGGACCCAATCGGATTAGGCCCAAAAGCTCCCACACACATGAACCAGACTCAAGTCAAGCCAGACAGATCTACTCCAAGACCGAGGATGCCCTCCACTACATCAAGCAGTGGCAACACGAGTCACTAAGAGACTACCTGAAGATATTCCAGGCCACATCCACTACTAGAAATGTGTTAATCAACAACGACCATCAGCAATAGTTGCTCATGCCGTTGCAATGACTCACGATGTTCTTATGGTCGCTCGCGCCATTGCAGATGTGATATATTTGCAACGGCTTCGTTACGGCCGCTCAGGCCATTGCTAATATGATTATAACATGTGGCATATATCATAATTGTTTGTTACATATATCAGTTAACATTAAAGAATGAATGTGTCAAATATTTGTAAGATTTAATTAATTAATTAATTAATTGGTAATTTAAGATATTTTTGTTCAATTAGATATAAACATTAATTAATAATTATTATAAAATTTCAAAAAAAGTTCCAATAGTCTAAATTAGTTTTGATTAAATTATAAATAGATTAACTTTAAGAAAATTGAGTTATTTTAAAATTTAAATTTAAGTCAATTAGATATAAATCAGTTTAATTAATTTGTAAATTTAAGATAATAGTTTGAGTTGAAAATGATGATCTTTATTTTTTTTTAAAAAAAAACTAGATATTGTTTGATTTATTTTTAAATTAATTAATTATATAAAAAATATTTATAATTACAATTTTACCATTGCATTTTGATAACGAAACTGACAGTCTTGAAACCACAGAAATCACATTCTGGTGTTTTTATTTTTATTAAGAAAACTGGTTTCGTTTTTATTTTGGTTTTGATTCAATTTCATGAAAACACTTAACCAAATACGTTTTAGTAAGCAGTTTTGGTTTCAGTGAAATCGAAACCATGAAAACACACTTGGTTTCATTAACCAAATCGACACCTTCAAGAAGACCGAATCCCCTTCCTGAAACTCCACGCCGCGGGCTTTACCATCAGCGTACATCTTTTGACGACTCTAAGCTGCTAGAAGTCGCTCCTTGATTAGCTTCACTTTCTCAATGGCATCATGAACCAAGTCCGGCCCTAGCATCTGGGACTCACAGGCCTCAAACTAGCCTATCGGCGACCTGCACCTGCGCCCGTACAAAGCCTCAAATGGGGCCATACCGATGCTGTTATGGTGACTGTTATTATAGGCGAACTCTACCAAAGGTAGATGCCTCTCCCAGCTACCCTCTAGGTCCATCACACACGCCCTCAGCATGTCCTCGAGTCTCTGAATGGTCCTCTCTGGCTGTCTGTCTGTTTGAGGATGAAAAGTGGTGCTGAACCGCACCTGCGTACCCAAAGCCTCCTGAAATGACTGCCAGAACCGAGCAATAAACTGAGTGCCTCGGTCTGATATTATCATGACTAGGATCTCATGGTAAGCCACAATACGGTCAAGGAACAACTGTGCATACTGCTCAACAAAGAAGGTGGTCTTCACCGAAATAAAGTGTGCCGATTTGGTTAGGCAATCCACCACCACCCAAATAGAATAATTTCCTTTCTCTGATCTCGGTAACCCGGTAACAAAATCCATGGTGATCTTTTCCCATTTCCATTCTGGTACCTCGAGTTTCTGCAACAACCCTGCGGGTCTCAATTGCTCGGCTTTTACCTGCTCACAGACCAAACATCTGGATACGAACTCTGCTACCTCCCGCTTCATCCCTTTCCACAAGTAGTGTTGTCTCAAATCTCGGTACATCTTGGTGGCCCCCGAATGCATAGTGTAAGTGGAACAGTGGGCCACCTATAATACCCACATACGGACATTTGCCATGTCTGGTACCACGATCCTGTCCCTGTATTTGAGAATCCCCTCGGAGTCCACTCTGAAACCCTCTGCATCACCTCTCACAGCTAGATTCTTTGTCAGAGAATATAAAGCATCCTCGCCCTGAGTCATTCGTAGCATATCAACGAAAGTGGACTGTACATGCATGTGTTCCATCAATCCACCTGAATCAGCCATATATAATAAATCCCCTGGACCCAGACTCACCGCCAGCTCTCTAGCCAGGTATCTCCTACCCACGGCGATGTGGGCTAAGTTCCCCATCGACTTCCTGCTCAAAGCATCAGCTACTACATTTGCCTTTCCTGGGTGATCGATACTGAATGGTGCAATCATAATCTTTTAATAGCTCAAGCCATCTCCGCTGCCTCAAGTTCAGATCCTTCTGAGAAAGCAGATACTGGAGGCTCTTGTGATCAATGAATATGTCACATGCCTCCCCATATAAGTAGTGACGCCATAGCTTCAAGGCAAAGACTATGGCCGCTAACTCCAGATCATGAGTCGGATAATTCTTCTCATGGGTTTTCAACTGTCTGCATGCGTACGCGATCACTCTGCCGTGTTGCATCAGAACGCACCCCAATCCGACTCCAAAAGCACCACAATAGATAGCAAATCCTCCTGACCCCAATGGTAGTGCTAGTACAGGGGCGGTAGTCAAGCGGTCCTTGAGCTTCTGAAAGCTCTCCTCATATTTTTCATCCCAGATAAACTTTAATTTCTTCTGAGTTAGGCGCGTGAGCGTGGCAACAATCTCGAAAAAAATTTCCACGAACTTCCTGTAGTAGCCGGCCAACCCCAAGAAGCTGCGGACCTCAGTCACGCTGGTTGACCTCTCCCAATTCTGAACTACCTCAATCTTCGTAGGATCAACTTTCACACCATCCTGGGATATAATATGCCCCAGAAATCCCACGTTGGTCAACCAGAACTCACACTTTGAGAATTTTGCAAAGAGCTAGTGCTGCTTGAGGGTCTCCAGAGCTACCCTCAAGTGCTCCATGTGCTCCGCCTCACTCCTGGAATATACTAGAATGTCGTCAATGAAGACTATGACGAATATGTCCAGAAAGTCCTTGAACACCTGGTTCATCAGCTCAATGAAGGCTGTCGGGCCGTTAGTAAGCCCAAAGGACATGACCAGGAACTTATAGTGTCTATACCGCGTCCTGAAAGCAATCTTCTGGACATCCTAATCCCTGATCCTCAACTGATGGTACCCTGACCTCGAGAACCATTCAGCCCCCTGCAACTGATCAAATAAATCATCAATCCTGGGAAGCGGGTATCGGTTCTTGATCATCATCTTATTGAGCTGTCGATAGTCGATGCATATCTGCATAGATCCATCTTTCTTTTTCACGAAGAACACTGGTGCCCCCCATGGCGAGACACTTGTTCGTGAAATGTCCACAATAGAGGGGGGGTGAATAGTGTGTTAACTAAATCTTATCGCCTAAATTTGATTTTAAACATTTCTTAGATTACTTAGGCAATTCACGATTGAATGACTAAATGCAGAAGCGATAAATGATAAAGCAATTAATATAAACAAGATATCAATGATAACATAATGATTTATAGTGGTTCGGCCCCAATTCCTACTCCACTATCTAAGCACCCCGCTTAGGATTTTCAAACTAAACTTTACTAGATTAATCTTGTTTCCCTTATAACGAGGACTTTGACCCGAAGAGTCTCACTCTCAACCTAAAGCACTTCCACACTCGGAAGTCTCTGCCTTCTTACCGAGAGCACTCTTCCACCTCAACCTAAAGGACAACTCAACTAATCCTAGTAAACTAAGTTTACATAGGTGGAATTAAGCCTCAAACACAAAGGCAACCACCCAATTTTAAGACCTAACAACCTAGGTCTTCACAAGCTCAAATCCAATGAAATAAATAAGAAAATATACAAGTAATGGAGAAAAAATACAACAACATATATACGCAGCTCCAACATAATGATTCCTAGCTCCTCTTGATGCCTTGATGATGAATCAAATCAAGCTTGAAGGCAAACTCAAGGAATAAGAGATCAAACTAGGATTTCTCCAAGTAATGGCTCAATGAAAGCTTGGAAATGATCAAGGATGGCTCAATGAAGTGTAGGAGTGATCAAAAGTATCAAAGGAAGGCTGAGGAATAGGTATTTATAGAGCCATGAAGAAGGCTCGGGTGAAGCACCGCTCAACGGCATGAAAACTAGTCATTTTCCGCCTTCCGGTCGATTGTCGATCGATCGTCGGTCGACCGACCGAGCGACCGAAGGTAATCTGCCGCTTTTGGGCAACGTTCGGTTGACCGGTCGATCGACCAAAATGCCTTCTCCTTCGATCGGTCGATCGAACCTGGGCAGTGCAGATTTCTTTTCTTGTTTGTTCGTTTTCTGGTTCCGTCTTTGCTAAGTCTACTTATATAACTTTAAAACATAAATGTTATATAAGGATTACCCCTCATTTGGATTGAATAAAAATATCTAAAAAATCAAAATCCTTAAGAATCAAAATCTAGTTTTTGGGGTCTAGTACAAATTTCCGAAAAACGGAAATTCTCTAATCTTCCGGGTCAAGTATGGGTAGGCTAAAGACTTCAAAAAAATCTTTAAAAATACCTCGTTATCTATTTTTAGCCCAAGGAACAATTACCACCATTTTTTATGTCAAGAAAATGTCTAGGTCATATAGCCCTTCAAGAAGCTCTCTAGGCTTAGTGAATTTTAGGGCAGTTTCCGGGTTTTCATATTTTGGGGTTCTGATTTGGTTTTTGGATTCTTTGCATCATAAAGATGATTACATCATATTCTAGATACCCTAAACCTAAACTCTAACTGCTCGAAGAATCCTGAGTGACGACGAGCGTCCTTGCTGATTTCTTCAATTTCTTCGATTTTTCCGATCGGGGACGTCGAGCGCTAACCGACTTGGAACCTGAAAGATTTCTCAATGAAACATGTTTGTTATCATCACATTCCATGTTTGTTATCATCAAAACCGATATTAAGACCAAGGTTGAAAACCTTAAGCCAACAACACTTGGGCGAATGAACCCAATGTCTAATAGCTCTTGCAAATGCACTTTAAGCTCCCTCAGCTCAGTGGGTGCCATTCGGTGTGGGGGCACCGATATAGGCTTCGCCCCCGACTACAGATCAATACAGAATTCAGTCTCCGACACTGGTAGTAGTCCCGGTAACACCTTAGGAAATACATCTGGAAAGTCCATGACAACTAGGGTACTCTCAATGCTGCGGGCCGAGCTCTCATCGGTAACATATGGAGAAACAAAAGCCAAGAAACACTAACAGCCACCCATCATTATCTTGCGGGCCCGGAGAGCATATATAACCCTGATAGAGTCTCCTCGCCCTGAAAGATAAAGGGTGGTATTCCCTGCTTGCAAAATGTCACCACTTTTGTCCTGCAATTGACTGATGCATAATGGGCTGTTAGCTAGTCCATGCCTAGAATTACATCCAACTCTAAGGTCAGTAATATCATCAACTCCACGTTCAGATCATACCCACCTATGGAAATATCCCAGTCCCTGAAGACCGTCCTCGCAACAACAGTACTGCCCGTAGGTGTAGACACTATTAATGGTTCAGCTAACCAACTCTTATCTTTTCCCAACCTCAATGCAAGCAACTCAGATAGGAATGAATAAGTAGCACCTGGATCAAACAGTGCAAAAGAAGGTAATGAAATAACTGAAATGATACCTATCACCACTACATTGGACGCCTATGCGCCCTCAGGAGTCAGTGCAAAGACACGAGCAGGTGGCCTCCTTGGGCCCGCCATGCGCTGTTGTCCAATCCCCTGAGTCTGAGTCCACTGTGCCACTGAAGCTATCGACATAGGAGCTCTCCCTCTAGGTGGTGGTGCTGCTGCTTGATCGCTTGCAGGGCAGTTGTTCTTGATCTGACTTGACTGGCCACACCTAAAGCAGATACGCGAACCATAGCACGCTCCTCTGTGCCTCCTCCCGCACTGTCCGCACTCTGGCACATCGCTCCTCTGTCCTCTCGGCACTATGGTACTCTGGGCAACTGCCGGTGGTCCCATCGGTGCACGACCTCTGTAATCTCCCCGTCCCTAGCTCTGCGGGCATGCCATTCCATGGTCGACACCCTCAGACTGGGTGCACTTGTCCCCCTGGCGGTGCGGCCGGAACCTCTTTCGAGCTGGTCCATCCTACCAGTCAATAGGTACCATGGCTTCCTTTCGCATTGCCTCGTCCACCACCTGCACAAAGGTAGTGTCCTCAGTGTAATGTTTGGGCCTACCAATCTGTATCCTCAGACTCTCCACGAACCGCCTCACTTGGTTCGTCTTAGTTGCCACTAGAGATGGGTGGTAACGGGACAGCCGTGTGAACTCGATCTTATATTCTGATACCGTCATTGTGCCGGTCTGGCGAAGTTGATCGAACTCCCTAGCCCGCCTCTCTCAGACATTCTTGGGTAGGTACTTTTCAATGAGAGCCATTTGGAACTCCCCCCACGTAGGGACTAGTGCATGAGTCCCCCTATGCGCCCTCCATGACTGGTGCCACTCATTCGCTGGCCCCCTAAGCTGTAGCCCAACGATGTGCGCCATCGCTTCAGAGGAACACTCCAAGACTAAGCATAACTCTATGCAGTCATTGTGGGTGCCACTGGTGGTATAGGCGGGGTTCGCTGCTGTGCTAGCTCTCGTTCCTTACGAAGCTCCTCTCGCTCCCTACGGAACTCCTCCCATTCTCAACGAAATTCGTCCCATTCTCTGCGAAGCTCCACGGTCAGCTCCATCACCTGGGTCTCTAGCAATGTAATCCTGGGATCTCGTGCTGCCTCCTCTCGAGCCACATGGCTGGTAACACGGCCTCTGCCTCGGCCGCTAGCGGAGTTACTTCCGCTTTCACTAATCATGGCATCATCATATGCCTCCATTGCTATTAAATAAGAAAGCAAGCACCATGCAATTTTTAACATATTTACAACAATGAAATTAACCAAGGAAAACACGTATCGTCGCTGGTGTGCAGGTTCAGCTGTCGATCTCGTGACAAGGACATACTATATGACGACACGCTAGCAATGCCCCATACGATATCTACTATTCTATTGTCGTACCCTC
Source organism: Canna indica (assembly GCA_034359265.1). NCBI lineage: Eukaryota > Viridiplantae > Streptophyta > Magnoliopsida > Zingiberales > Cannaceae > Canna > Canna indica. Next base: position 21,822,230 of record CP136895.1, on the reverse strand, counting down.
TCTTATACCAACTTTGTCATATCCCAAATCCAATATGATCGGCCAAGGTACGCCACGTACTCCGAAGTCTAAACCTAAGCCAAACCACATGTAAACAAACCAAACCATGAATATTCTATTAATACTTCAAGAAAATTTAAAAAGACTTTAAATTCCAAAACCCCAATCATCAACTCAACAATAACCAATGTTCAAAAGAAAAGGGAATTAAAGTTTGCTTACAAAAACGGACAACTCGAAGTAAATAAAATGTGGAAACATAAGTAAACCGAGTCGACATGACTCAACGACTCAAAGAAACAAAGAAAAGGACTCGGTATCCCCCTCAACCACGATATGTCACGAGACCCCTGTCTTGCCATCACTAGCCGCGCTACTGCACCCAGGTACCTCTCTGATCTGTCTTAGGTGTTGTAAAACAACAAAATGAGAGTTAAGTCCACTAGGACTTAGTGAGCAGATCAGTCCTCATATCCTCTATATCATCATCAACATGAAGAAAACATAGCTTAAGCGGTGAACAACATCATGATAATACCATATTTATTACACTACGCATGATAATCATATATCAATATGTACAACATCATAATCGAATACATGTACCACACCACGCATGAAAATCATATAGTAACAACACCACAAAAATAACAAATAAGAAACATGATGCATCATCCACATGAATCACCTCCGGACCCGTCGTTCTCACGTAGCCACATAGGGTAGGTAGACAGGTGGCCGCCGCACTACCACCCAACTCAGTGTCAGCCTGTTGGGGTATGCCCTCCCCTCACCGACACTGGCTCTTTCGAGCCAGCCTGTTGGGGCATACGTTCCCCTCACCGCTCGGGTCTCCGGGCTGTCTCCTTGGGGTATGATCTCCTCGCACCAGCCGAACTTCTAGAATAAGGCCAACGCTCTCTCCTAGCTTGGGGCATATCTTCCCTGCACCAGCGAGGCTCCCAGAAAATGCAACACGCACATCACAACATCACACACACAAATACATATATAAATGAGCATAACAAGATGTGCACAATAGGTAACACCACAATCACACACAATTATATATTAAGGGAAATAACACCAAAATCACACACAATTATATATTAAGGGAAATAACACCACATCGTGTGCAGTAAGCATAGAAATATAGCATAGTACATACAAAAGCGTAGGATAAGAGCATGGAAAGCATGTATAGCAAATCCTAGGAATAGGGTATCATCCCTTGACAATCCTACACAATTTAACCCGACCTTGAGGACCTTAGCCAAATGCCCTAGGGCCGGCCTACCTCCCTCACCCGAGTGCTCTAAGGGCAAGGAAGGTTCGTCCGTCTTAGGTGTCCATAGGGTCGGCCGTCCCGGAAGTTAAATCGGGTCCTAGTGTCTCTAGGTGTCCCTAGGTTTCCAATTGTCTAAGTGTAGGATTCTTTATTGTTCCTATCCTTGGTAACAAGTTCATCATGCCCTATAGTATATCTCCTAGGTGGGGAAAATAGATTAAACCCCTAAAAATTCCACCTTTAGGGCGACTGGCCACCCTAGGGTTCCCAGAGGCCCTACAAGGGGGTGGCAAACTCTAAACACCCTCCATCTTCCCCATTTTTTAAAGATATCAAACCACCACCAAGAACCCTCGACAACCATCGAGATTCCTCAGAAAAACCATCAATAATTGAAGAAGAAAGGGGGCAGCACAGCAAGGTAAGGGGCGGCCAATTGTCCAAAATTTAATCCGATAAAACCGTTGCGATCACGATAAAACTCTCAACGCAATCAACCAATCCGATTCGCGAAAAACCCAACGAAAAATGACAAGAACCCCCATGACATAGGGGCAGCACGGCTGATGAAGAAAAGAGGAAAAAGAAGGCTCATCCACTCACCTCTTTTGGAGAAACCAGGAAGGAAGAAGAAACTAAAGATCTTCCTACGTTGAACACCGATGATCTTGGGAAATCCGGCACCGGAACTCCTCCTCCTCCTCCTCTCGACGGTGCCTCTCTCTCTCCTCCTCTTGAGCCTCGAGTGGCGTGTGGAAAAACCCTTGGCCACACGCCCCAGGTTCTATTTTATAGGCCCCTATTTGGTCCAAATGACCAAAATGCCCCCACTTAAGTTATTCAATTAAACTAGCATGTATCTAACCCGTTCTAACTCCGATTTGAGTTTCGATTGAACCGCTAAATTTGTCTTGAGACCCTCCATCATCCTAGAATGTTAAATCACAGAAATAAAATAAATATATATTTTTTTCTAATTTTTTTCATATAAAAAGCTTATCCGAATTAAATTTCTTGACTCTATGCCAATCCGCGCTAACTCGGGCCCATGGTCCCCTGCTAAGGATTAAAATATTATTTTAGGATTTTAGGATAACAATACCGTGATCCCCTTGAGGTTGATGGCGGAGGTCTGGTTCCTGTGCATGAGGATGGTGTAAGCTTTATAGACGCAAGCTCCTCAGACAACGAAATCGTCTCGGTTTGGCTTTGGCGAAGTTAACATCACACTGTAAAGACTCAATTTGTCCTCCTCCAACGATGAGCAACAAATGCAGCTGCCGCAATATTATGAACGACAAGGACACGAGCGTTAACCGGTGCTTGTGCCTCCACCACGCGAGCTGGATCGCCATCGCCGCCCACGTCCGCCACCCCAGCGAGTAATACCGTGCGCTCCACCTCACCTTCTCACTGACAAAGGTGTACCGAAAGTGCTTCATCACGTACTTCAGGTCGCTAGCATTCAGCCCGAAGGCTTCCGTCGACTCCATTGCCACCAGCGTCGATGATGGCGACGGCATCCTCTCCACGAATTGACGCCGAAAGCACCATGACAATAGCTTGTCGCCATGACGTCGACAAATTCGATCGTGGCCAACGAGAAACTTGTGGCCGTCGACAAACTCGTGGAGCGAGCGGGGTCCTAGTGGAGTAAAGGTGAAGGATACGTGAAAACAAAATATTAAAAGAAAAAATATATATATTTTAATCTATGTGTACAAGTCACGTCACACGGTTAACATGGTAGGTGATGGAAATTTATCGGAGGGATGCAATTTATACAAATCTAATAGTTCATGATATAATTTGATGAAATGAAAGTTCATAATACATTTAAGACAAAGTTCAAAGTTCAGGATATATCGAGGTAATTACCCTTCTTTTTATACTTCTTTTACAATAAAAGGAGGTGGTCAAATTAGTCTTTTTTTTAATTAATCAACTAGCACCTCCTAAATCAAATCGCAAAACAAGTTCATCTGATGAGCGCGGGAAAAGGCGACGACTCTAGCGACATCGGGAAGCCGCCTGATCCTAACCTCTTTGGCTAGATTTGGATCCCGAAGCCGAAGAAGCCCTCAGAACCAAGCCATCCTTCTTATTCAGCCCGAAGCTCCAAGAGCGGAGATTATAAAAACAACATGCAAGCCAGGATCCTAGGCTGCGCTGTTCAAAAAGGCTAGCTTCACTTCAGTCGATGATCACAATAAGAAGGCTGAGGTGAAGATAAGGGCCATCCAAGAAAGCTCCACTGATGAAGTTCTAATTGAAGACGAACTGATGAAAATGGCTAGATCTCAATGGATCAATTGCTTATATTGTAAGTTTTTTGGCAAGGGAATGGATCAGGCCGAGGTTAAGGAAGGGAATGAAAATGAAGTCTCAATGCACAATGCTACTGATAAAAAACCAACTGAACTTGGGAATATCTATGGTCCTTGGCAATTGGTTAATAGGAAGAAAAAGGGAACTTGATAGAAAAAAGATACTGGAAGAGCTAATGGCTCAGTGACAGGGTCAGATATCCAAAGGAAAGACAATATGGTAGTTGATTCTGGATTGACAAAAACCTTGGTCCAAAATAAACTAGCTTTTCCCTCTAAAAACTCAAAGGATATCACCCATGATGTGAGCATGGAAGGCTCTGGTCAATGCTCTTACAATGTTAATCCCTTCACAAGCGATACTCCTCTCAGGCCTCAAGCAGCCATGAAGATAACTGACAAATTTTCATCAAGTAGGAAGGAGCCAATTAAGATACTAGTCAATGCAGATAAAAGCATTGAAGAATTTCACAAGAAAATGACTAAGGTATTTGAGATTACAGTAAATGAAATCAAAAGCAATGTTGGAACTAATAACAATGAATCAAAGTCTGATACCTCTGATGTTTTGATGAGTTCACAATCACCTAACTAGAGAAGAAGAAGACCTTCCTCTCAACATGTTCATGCTGCAAGCTTCCCTTTCAACCTTAAGAACCCAAGACGGAAGAAGAGAAGATACTCCAATGACTCAAAAACAATCACCTCAGATGGAGACCCTGAGGTAGGGAAAATAACATATACCTCTACAGTGTCTCAATTATGAAAATTCTCTCTTGGAATATCAGGGGTGGTTTGAAAGAGTCAGCTTGGGACCACCTAAACATCTCGTTGAAGGATCATAAGCCTGAAATAGTCCTTCTGGTTGAGACTCATTTAAATGATGAAAATTCACTGCTTTTTATCAAGAAATTTGGATCAAATTGGTCAAGAATTCATGCGGCCGGTGATGGAAGAGCTGGGGGAATTGTCCTGGCATGGAGGAATTGCTTCCTGAGCATTCAGTTGATATTTTCTTGTAGCCAAGTTATCAATACCATGGTTACTCCTCATAGAGGTAGACCATGGTTATTTAGTGGAATATATGCTAGTAACTGTCCTAAAGAAAGGGGTTGTTTGTGGGAATTCCTCAGTAACATAGATACCGTTGGCCTTCCTTGGATCCTTATTGGTGACTTAATTGTGTAAATAACCAAAGGGACAAAAGAGGAGGCAACCAATTTAAATGTGGTCACTCAATTGGTTACTACAATGGTATGTGCACATCCACTAGCATGATAGAAGTAAAGTTTCATGGAGGAAGATTCACTTGGAGCAATAATAGAATTGGAAAGGGAAGAATTTTTGCGAGGCTGGAGAAGACCCTTAACTCTTGTTCTATTATGCACTTGAATAAAATAGCTTCAGACCACAAGCCTATCTTCTTCACTGCTGAAAACAAAGGAAATGCTAGGGGCAAAGATAAATATTTTATGTTTGAACATTTTTGGATGGACTACAGTGAACTTAAAGTGTTGATAAGGGAGAAATGGGGACAGTGCAATAACTCATACAGTAGTCTAGAATCTATGGGGCATAATCTTACTAATCTTGCTGAATACATCACCAAATGGGCAAGGCAAAATGTTAGTCCACCTTAAAAAGAACTGAAGGCTAAAAAGGCTGAATTAAAAGAGCTAGAGAAATTGGATGAAATGAGCACATGTACTCTGATGTCACCAAAATGAAATGCCTTTCAAACAAAGCAATCGCTTTAAATAAACAACTCAACATAAAATGGACTAAAGTTAGGACCAAATGGTTAGAAGAGAATGACAAAAATACTAAAGTTTTTTCATAACTTAGCAAAGTACAAAAGGAACAAGAATCACATTGCTCAAATTTAAGTGGGTGATAACATCATTTCTGATTTTGCAAGCATTGTTAAAGAATTTGCAGATTGGTATAGAAACCTTTGGGAAGAGGAAGGAAGTAGTAACTCAAGCCAAGATTAGGAGTATGCCAACGGTTTGAAGTGGAAGAAATTAAACATAAATGAGTTTGTAAGCTTATGCAGGGAATTCACAGATGAAGTAATCTAGACTGCAATCAATAATTTGGGCAAGGGCAAAGCCCCCGGCTTTAAAAAAAAAGTCCTTTTTTGATAAATTAAACAAAGATTGACTTGTCTTAAGTAATTTATCCTATTTTATTATCACATAATCAAAGTAGAAAAGATAAAAAACCTTAAAGAGATGTTTATGTAAAGTTAATGTTAGACGAAAATGACTTTAATTTTTGCGAATTTTTTAATTTTGATTAATTTTTTGATTGGTCTCAATTGTATATAAGAACTTATATATTGATTTTAATTATAGCTAACTTAGTTTTTTTAATGATTTTGAAAATGATTTTAAAAAAACTTACTTATCATGGCAGCTCTAGACATGTTTGGTTACTTTTTTAATATAATTTTTTAATTGAGTCACGTCTCTCTCTTTCTTGATTTCTCTCGCCTCCGACCATGACGGCCAAAATGATCCCGCCGCCAGCGATGCCGCTGCCAGGACAGTTGTCTCGATCCTCGTCGGCTATATCGACCGGTTCTTGAAGGACACAACTTTTCGAAGACTGATGCGCGATAAATGCACGATGAGCCTCGCAGCGACCAGGAAGAAGGGTGCCGCTCACGCGTGACATCGCTCAACTCCCACCAGTCGCGAGGCGGCGACGGCCCCCACGCTGCCAACGCCCACCTCTCTGCCTGCACGTAGTTCTACCTCGTCGTCGTGTGCAAGATCTAGAAGGACGATTTTACCTCCGCCAAGCATCTCCTCCAGGTGCTTATTGACGCGCCTTATCTCGCTCGAAAGAGCCTTTAGCCCGGTGTTGAAGAAATGGCACCTCGGTTCTAACTGCAGCGGCGATCGTGATAATCCACAGTTGCTTCGGCATTGTGCTGACAGTACTTGACGAAGATCACATGCCTGACGAATGAGTTAGTCCACATTTTGCAGTCCGCTAGGAAGCTAGAGAAGCTGCTGGTGCAGATGGTGGTGGAAGACTCTGCCGATTGCGAAGACGGAGGGAAGGGTATAGTGAGCTACGTGCAACCAGGGAGCAAGCAGAGCTACGTGCCTAGCTAGCCTATCGCCATTGACGAGGTGCAACCAGGACTCCAGCTGGGTCAAGATATGGAAGAGGGCGGCGATCCGATGTAGCTCCAACATCGGCAGCACGTCGGGGAGGAGCAGCGCGACCGACATGCACCAATCTCGGTCGTCCAAGAGCCGCTCACTGTCTCCATCTCTACCGCTCTTTACATATAATCCTTTCTACTGCTAATTCCTTCATCACATGCTTCGAAGAAGAAGAATGGCCGTCGACGACCTTCTCAAGAATCCCATCACTACTTTCTACCACTTGGTCGCAAAGAGATGTTGTACTCTGCCTTCTTCCTTCAGCGGCGGCAGAGGCTTCTGCAGCAGCTGCTTACGAGCTTCGCACCTGCAGCAACAGCAGGTGGATCGGCAATCGGAATTCGAGTGGTTGCCTGAGCCTTCGCCTGCAGTGCTGGACCCTTCTCCGGACTACCCGGGGTCGGGGCCATCGGCTCCGTCAACTTCGAAGCTTGACTACGTCAAGCCATCGGTTATTCTACGTAAAGCGGAGGCTGCACGCCACGAGGATGAGATGTCGCCGTCTCTGGTCACGACTGAGACGTAGGGCTATATGTTATGTTGGGTAGCGATCGACTAGGAATTTGAATAGTATTTTATTTTGGACATTAGCTTCTTGTGGTGGTGCGTAGCTTGTTATTTTGGATAGTATTTTATTTTGGACATTAGCTTCGTGTGATGGTATTTTTATTTTGAAATAACTTGTTATTTGTAGTAGTTTAAAGTAGTTATTTATGTGTGTTTGAAGTATGATGAATTGATGATAGTTTGAACTCTATGATGGTATTTTTATGTTTGAAGTAGCTTGTTATTTGAAGTATCAAGTATGTGTGTTTGGTAGGCTTCCCCAAAAGAGTTTCCATGCAAAATTATCTTTCCACATCTTATTTCAATTTGCACCAGTGACATTGTCAAGGATTTGCTTGTCATTGATGTGGTTCTATGATCCAAATCCACATGTCATTTTCCTCTTGCTTGGACAAATTATATATATTGGATTTATATTGTTGAGATGGAAGCTACCCAATAACTGAAGCATCAGGTTGTAATTCGAGTCATGATCCATATTAAGATAAGTATACCACATATTGATTGACAAATTAGATTATTATATTCCTACCATATTGATTCTTGTCATACTTTCATGCATGATAGCTTTTAAGTGACCTTCAAGAGTCTAAGGTATTTGAGGCACTATTTCCTTCCAAATGAATTTTTGCTATACACAAAATTGATTGGAGGTTTAAAATTCTTTTAGAAATTGATAGGTTAAAATTTTTTATTGGTTAACCAAAAATTATCGGTTAACCGAACCGAAAAAACCAAAACCGAAATACCGGTTAACCGAAGTTAATGGACCGGTTTACGGTTAATGATTTTGAAAAACCGAAGTTAATGGACCGGTTTTTTTTTTGCTAATGGATCGGTTAACCGGTCCATGCTCACCCCTAACTAGGACGTAGAAAGTAATGTTGTTTACTGAATCCTCTCTGCAAGAAGAATGGTTATTGTGTTCATTGTGTTCATCGCTAATACGTGGCAACATTATTTGAAAATTAAAGTGTTGTTTTCAATCTGGTGTAGTATTCACTTTAATTTCAATCTGGTGTAGTATTCAATCTGGTGCTAATCTGGTGTAGTATGATCTGGTGACAATGGAGTCGGCGACGGACGCGATGGTGATGGCGAGGCACGCCAAGCTCAGCAGCTGCAGGCAGAGGCACCTCGTGCTCCATCTCGATCTTCTTCTGCACAATGTACATCTCCATCGGGAAGTTCAAGCCCGACGGGGTAGAGTTGTGTGCAGGCATAGATGTGGGCGTTGGCAGCGTGGGCACCGCCGCCGCCATGCGACCGGTGGGAGTTGAGCGATGTCACACGCGAGCGGCGCCCTTCTTCCTGGCTGCTGCGACGCTCGCCGTGCACTTATCACATATTCGTCTCCGGAAAGCCGCGTCCTTCAAGAAACTGTCGATATAGCCGACGAGGATCGAGACAACGGTCCTGGCAGCGACATCGCTGGCGGCGAGATTATTTTGGCCGTCATGGTCGGAGGCGAGGGAGATCAAGGAGGAGAGAGATGTGACTCAATTAGAAAATTATATTTAAAAAATAATCTGATGCGTATACAGCTGACACGACAAGTAAGTGTTTTTAAATTATTCCCAGATACTCAGGATTGAGAGACTGCGGACAATGGGTAAATTTTTATATAGAATTGAGATGAATTAAAGAATCAATTAAAATTGAGAAATTTACGAAGTTGATGTCATTTTCATCTAATAACCCTGAAATAAACACATCATCCCCTTTAATTGGAGAGTAGGGTGGCAATAATTTGATTAACCATATCTTTTCGTGGATAATTAAAATTAAAATTGAAATTGAATTAAGAACCCAATAGTTGAAATAGAAACTGATACCATTCTATTTTAAAAACTAGTATCTGAAATCAAAATTGACTCGATTTTGATTATCCGACGAATAATCGAAATCGATTAGTTCAGTTCAGATAGAACCAATTAACTATTTACTAATCGGTTAACATGTTAATAAGCGAATAATCAGTAATCGAAACTAAAATATATAATTAATTTTGGTTACCGATCATTTGCAAATCGAATTTAATTGATTTTTCATATTCTCTAACCGAAACCAAACCGTAAATTTGCTATTCGAAATCAGATTTTATGATTTAGTTAGCTAGTTTCAATTGCCAATCCTATTAGAGAGTAATATTATACATTTCATAGTTTACTATTAATTTGATAGTAATAATATCTGCTTTTAAAAAAATAAAAATAAAAATCCGCTTTAATTTATCATACCTAACACCAATGAACAAAATTGTGATAAAGAGTTGTGACATCCATGATCGGTCTTAAGTGCATGGAGGAGCCCATCAATCTATCTATCCCTTCAAACTTGATGCATCACGTTACAATTTGTTTAGACGAGGTGCAACATGATTTAGTAATGTATGATATAATATGATACTATAATTATTCTTATCCTATTTGAAAAAATAGTATGGTAGGACATGGTTAAATGACAACAGCTACGGAGGAGAATGATGTATTGGCTGGGCCGATTAAGAACAATATGAAAAAAGTCTAATATGATATGGATAAATAAAAAGTATAAGGATAATTATAAAATTTGATTGAGGATATTTTAGAAATAAAATTTCATAAAATTTATGATTTTAAAAATTAGACAAAATTCATAGCTTTCAAATCATGAGATTACCACTATAAATTATGATCATTTCTTGAAAATCTTCTCAAACAAGAGATTGAATAATATCATACCAAACAAACAATGGATTAATGGTAAAGGAATTAACATCCCCTTGTACACTTGATTAGGGGTATATGTATTTGGTAATCCTTATCAATATGAAGAGCTAATAATTTAGCAATACATTGAATTAGATGAGAAGTATAATTAAGCCAAATGATAATTAAGTGGTCACCCCATTACCCAATCTATATGAGATTGATAGAATCAAAAATTAATCTGGTTAATGGAGATGAGGTTGAAGCAAAGAAGGAACGAGAAGAAAAATATGAATGGAGAAAGCGATGGCCACTTCAAGTTGAAATGTTTTGGTATTTTTTGGATTTGTTTCTACCGAATATTTTATGCTTGTTTACTTCTTCTATGGTTGGTGTCATCTTGATGTTTCCAATCGCCAAATTGTTTTTTATTAAATTAGTTTATATCTCTCTATGATCTATTCTTGAGCTTAACTTAATTTGAAATTTTGAAAATCTGATTATAGATAGGATTGTTAGTGTGGAAGGCTAAACTTTGACAAGAAATCAAACTAAAAGGAATGACACAATAAAGAAATAAAATTTTAATATATGTTAGATAAATATAAAATATAATTATTTAAATGTTTAATTAAATGTTTTAATTTGATTTTGAGAATTTTTTATTTGGTTCAATTTCATTTGCGAGAAAAAACTTTTAATTTCTAAAAGTGTTGAGAAAAATTATTTTAATTTACCTTAATATAAAATTTTAAGTTCTATCTAATTTGATTTGATTTTCTTTTAATTTTTTAGATTGCTTATGTTTTTAACACTTTGAGAAAATTATAATTTACTTTTATTTAAATAATTCACTTTGATTTAATCACATTTCTATTTAATGCGATTTAATTTGATCTCTTTGGTTTCAATATTTAATTTGATTTAAAAGACAATTCAATTTAATTTATAAATTAAAATCGATTACTTTATGAAAAATTAAATTACGTTAGTTTTCTTAAATTGCTTGGAGTGATGTATGAAAATTGAGGAGTTCTCAAAATGCAAAGTTGTTTGTGTGGAAATTGCTATGGAAGAAGCTATTTGTTTCAGGTTTGTTTGCCAAATACAAGAATGACCCGGTTGAGAAATGTGTGGTTTGTGTTGCATCGACATTCAAGCCTTCTTTTAAGGGCGATTCTTGCAAATTGACTCTTGTTCAAGACTTCGTCGCCTGGGCATCGGTGGTCTGCCTGGGCTCGGTGGGCTGCGTATGGATTAGGTGTTTCGGCGTGTGCGCTACTCGTGCTTTTGCACGCGTTTCGCTCGTCGGGTCCCGAGGAGAAATTAGGGTTTACTCTTGATTTAAACCATCATTTCTCCTGTTCTGCCATTTGGTTTCTTCTCTTTTTCCGTCGTTGTGCTAGGGTTTCCCTCTCAGAGTTTGTTCGAGATGGGAAGCCCTACATTAAAGATGAAGATGGCGATTTCCAATTTATCTTCAGATGGTAAGTTGATTTCGCACTCTACTAGTTTATCTACTGATCGTTCTACCTCTGGTGAAGTTGTTGGTGTTTTAAAGAATTGTTCTTTTGGTGATGATGTTTCGACAAGTTTGTCGAACACTCGTTTATGCTTGCCTCCTCCTGGCATGAACTCGACGACTTTTCAAGGTGAATCTTTGAATAAATCTTTTTTAACTAACACCGAGGGTGTTGCCACTGGTACGGTTTCTGTTGCCCTCGATCGAACTGAGCTGGATGATCCTGGTTCTGCTAATGCTATGGATCGTCGTAAGAACTCTGTCCCTTCTGAAAAATCTGGAGGTGCGACCCTTGGTAACACCCTTCCCCTTAATACTTTAGTTCCCATTTCTGCTGGTAAAACTTCTGTTTCGATGAATAATACTAAGTTGCCTTCGAATAATGTTTCTTGGGCGAATTTGTTCAAGGCTAGGGCTTCTGATACGAGCTTGTTTTCCTCTTTTGAGCTTCTCTCTTCCATTAAATCGTCGGTTTCTGATTTCGTATTGTTTGAGGATTCTAAACTTAAAAATTTGCGAAAACCTTGGTTCGCGTCTTTGATCAGTAGATTCTTAAGGAGATCGCCTCCTCATTTTTAGGTCCGTGAATGGGCCTTTACGATTTGGTCAAATTTTAATATTTCTAACGTCATTGATCTTGAAAATTATTTTTTTCCTTTTACGATTTTCCTCTGAAGATGTTGCTGTTAAAGTCCTTACTGAGGGTCCGTGGGCTTTTAGAGGTGATCTTATTAACCTCCAGCCCTGGAAATCGAATTTTAAGGCTTTAACCGAAACTATTTCTTCCGCTCTTGTTTGGATTCAGCTCCCGAATTTATCAATGGAATATTGGCAAAATGCTAGCCTTCTTAAAATTGCTTCAGCTATTGGTAGGCCTATTAAAGTAGATGAAAATTCCTTTAATTGGCTCAAAGGTAAATTTGTTAGAATATGTATAGATTTGGATTTCAGCAAACCTTAAAACAAGGTATATGGATTGGTAGACTCGGTGATGGTATTTTTCAAGCTATTCGGTATGAAAGGTTACCCTACTTTTGCTTTAAATATGGTATTTGTTGGCCATCAAATTAATAATTGCTCTAGTGCTTTTCCTGTTTCTCATTCTAATAATGTTAACACTGTGATGAAAGATTCGTTTGTTACTTTGCATGTTTCTGATAATGTTAAATCTTCAGATAATAATAGGCATACTATTTCTGTCTCTGATCCTAAGCTTGTTTATGGGCCTTGGATTTAGGTGAGCAGAAAAGGTAGGCCTTAAAATAGGAATAAACCTAGAAGCAACCGTCAGGATTATAGGTTATATCCTAATCAAACTTTTGACCATGATACCCCTGTTGATTTTGATAGGAATATTGATTTAAATCTTGAGATGGAAGAGGATAGAATGCCCCAATCTCCTATATTGGAGTAGGAGGAATTGGGTGATCTTTCTACTCCCAACCATAATGGGATTCCTCTTAACCATCAAAGAAACTCTGATATTGATGCCATTTTAAAAGAGTATTCTAATCTTGTTAATATTCCTATTAAGGTGATAGATAGCAGAGAGATTCATAAGGGTTCCCTTATTAATGGTCCCAAGCTTGATGGTATTAAATCTAGGGAGAAGGGCAGTAATACTTTAATCACTAACAGTACTACTGTGGAAAATCTTTCTTTCTCTAGCTTAGTTAATCAGGCTACATCTAGTTTAGGAACCCTTTGTGGTAATAATGTAGATGCTGTTGTTGCAATTCCTGCCGAGGGTGTTAAAAAACTTAAGATCCAAACTAAGAAAGGTAAGTTTACCAAGGCTGAGATAGCTAAAAACCTTGTCAAGCTTGATAATGTTATGCAAACCAAGAGAAAGAATAAGGTTAAGAAGGTTAACCCCCAACTTAACTCTGAGTTAGACAGTTAGCTCCTAAAATCCATTCCTTTTAAGTCTGTTGAGTCTCCTCTACCTAATCTTTCTGGGGGTTAGATGCGACCTGATACTGAGGTTGGAAACTCTCCTAGGAATCAGGAGATGAGTGTTAATAAGGTTACTAGCTATCCAATTAATCATGCCAATGAAGATTGTTAGCTGGAACTGTCGAGTCTTAAGGAGGAAACTTGTTAAGAATTTTGTTAAAACTCATGTTTGAAATAATTGGGTTTGCTTATTTTTCTTGCAGGATACTATTGCTTTAGATTTCACTTCTTCCCTTGGTAAAAATTGGTTTGGTACTACTGTTAATTCATTAGGAGCTTCTGGTGGTTTGCTTGTTGCCTGAAATTCTTCTTTTGTCAAAGCTCATGTTATTTCTAAATCCATGAACCTTATCAATTTAGTTGTTCAATATCATGATAGCAAACCCTGGTTGTTTTCTAGTTTATATGCTTATACTAACCCTGTCAATAGGAATATCTTATGGAATAAGCTTGGTAATCTTGAAATAAATGATAATCCCTGGTTACTTATTGGGGATTTTAATTGCATTATTAATCCATGTGATAAAATTGGTGGTTCCCCTTTCAACGAAAATAATAATGTTCTTTCTTTGCGTAAATGTATTAGTGATTGTAATTTTGCTGATTTGGGCTTCTCAAGTAATAAATTTACTTGGTGTAATAATAGAAATAGTCTTCAAAGAATTCTTATTAGGTTTGATAGAGCTTTTGCCAATTCTTCCTGGATTGCTCTTTTCAATAATTCTTATATTACACATTTAAACATATCTGTGTCTGATCACTGTCCTATTTCTTTATGTGTTGTTGATTCTTCCTTTAAAGCTGTTCATAAGTTTAGATTTCAAAATTTCTGGACTCATTATTCTCAAGTTGTTGAAATTATGGAGAATAATTGGAAAATCTGTATTAATGGTTGTTCTATGATGGCTTGTATTTCAAATAATCTTGTTTCCCTTAGAAGTAAGATTTCTTTTTGGAATAAGCATGCTCTTGGTGATTTGGAAGTAAATCTTAGTGTTGTGCTCACATTGGATCTTGAAACTAGAGATGCTACTCATTTGCTGTCTGACTATGAAATTGATTGTTTTACTTATTTATACAATAAGGCTAAAGCATTAAGAAGACATATTAACCTTAAATGGTGGGCAATGTCTAAGGAAAAATAGTTTTATTGGCCTAAGATTTTTTACCTTGGTCTTAATATCAGTTTTGATGATAACAAACATAGAACTAATGATTTCATGGAGAGTTATTTTGAGGTTCCATATCGGTTAGCGCACGACGTCTCCGATCAGAAAAATCGAAGAAATCAGAGAAATTGGCAAGGACACTCGTCGACGCTCGGGATTCTTCAGGAAGTTAGAGTTTAGGTTTAGGATGTCTAGAATGTAATGTAATCATCTTTATGATGCAAAGAACTCAAAAATCAAACCCGAACTCCAAAACATGAAAACTCAAAAACCGCTCTAAAATCCACTAAGCTTAGGGAGCTCCTTGGAGGGCTATATGACCTAGATATTTTCTTGACATAAAAAATGACGATAATTATTCCTTGGGTAAAAATTAGATAACAAGGTATTTTTAATGAATTTTTGGAAGCCTTTAGCATACCCATATTTGACCCGGGAGATTAGAAAATTTCCGTTTTCCGAAAATTTGTACTAGACCCCAAAAACTAGATTTTGATTCTTAAGAATTTTGATTTTTTTAGATATTTTTATTGAATCCAAATGATGGGTAATCCTTATATAATATTTATGTTTTAAAGTTATATAAGTAGACTTAGCGAAGACGGAACTAGAAAACGAACAAACAAGCAAAGAAATCTGCACTGCCTAGGTTCGATCGACCGACCGAAGGAGAAAGCATTTTGGTCGACCGAATGTTGCCCAAAAGCGGCAGATTGCCTTCGGTCGCTCGGTCGGTTGACTGATAATCGATCAGACAAGCGACCGGCAGTCGGTAACGGGCAAAAATTTGCCCGTTGAGAAGAGGGAGCTCTCTCTTCTCCTCATGTCTTATAAATAAGAAGCCATGAGAGCCTTCCTTCATAATGTTGATCACATCTAACCTCCATGAGCCATCTTTTGATCAATTTTAAGCCTTCATTGAGTCAATCTTGTGAAAACCCTAGCTTAAGCAAAAAATCTTGATCTTGCCTTCACTCCTTCATTAATTAGCCATCAAAGACATCAAGAGGAAGCTAGGAATCTTGTTTTGGAGTTAAGTATTTTATTGTCTGATTTATTGCTCCATTTAGTGTTGTATTTTCTTGTTTATTTCTTTGTATTTGAGTTTGTATAAGACCTAGAGTGTGGGTCTTGAAACTGGGTGGTAGCCTTGGTGCTTGAGGTTTAAATCCACTGGTGTAAACGTAGTTTACTAGGATTAGTTGAGTTGTCCTTAGGTTAAGGTGGGAGAGTGCTCTCGGTAGGAAGGCGGGATACTTTCAGGTGTTGAAGTGCCTTCGGTTTGAGAGCGGAGACTTTCCGGTGTAAAGTCCTCATTATAAGAAAACTAATTAATCTAGTTAAACTAGTTTGGAAATCCTAAGCGGGGTGCTTAGGTAGTGGAGTAGGCATTGGGGCCGAACTACTATAAATCATTGTGTTAGCATTGATATCTTTGTGTGTGCTAAATTACTTTATTATTGCTTTCATATTTAATTGATAAATTGCAACTTGCCTAAGTAATCAATTAAACGATTAAAATTAAAATTAGACGAAAAATTTAGATAACATACTATTCACCCCCCCCCCCCTCTAGTGTGGCCATTTCACCAACAGGTTTCATGATGGTGATTTGAATACAAAATTTTATCATAGAGTTGTAGTGAAAAATAAAAGAAGAAATTGGATCTCTTCTATTTCTAAAAACAATATTTGCATTTCAAATTCTGACGATATTTGCAATTGTTTTGCGAAATTTTATTCTACTCTTTGGTATTTTGATGATACCTGCTCGTTAAATTGTAATGAGCTGCCTGTTATAAATAAAATTTCTGATGTTGATCATGATTTTCTAACTAGACATTTTTTTAGATGAGATTTCTATTGCTGTTAAATCTTTAGGCCAGGGCAAGAGCCCTGGTCCTTATGGTTATATAGGAGAATTCTATAAATCTTATTGGAATTTTTTGTTTGGGTTTTTTCTGCAAGCTTTTAATGAATTTTATGATACTTCTTTTTTGCCGGTTGGTTGGAATGAAACTGAAATAGTTTTTATTCCTAAAAATTTTCCCCTTGTTCTATCAAAGATCATAGGCTTATCTCTCTTTGTAATGTCAACTACAGAATCCTCACCAAGGTTTTGGCCAATATGATAAAACCTGTTCTTGATAAAATCATTTCTAAAAACCAATGTGCTTTCATAAGTGGTAGATCCATTCCTGATAATATTATCATTGCTCAGGAGGTCTTACATTCTATTTACAACTCTAAAGGTAAAAACCCCTATATTGTCATTAAAATAGGATTTCCTGGAGCTCCATTACTAAAATGCTTGGTTTGCTTAACTTTCCTAAAAAATATATTGATTGGATCAATTGTTGTATCTCTTTTGCCAGTTTTCAATGCTGCATTAATAATTGTAATTCCGAGTCTTTTCATTCCCGGGGTGGTATTTGTTGGCGAAATAACGGCACTAGAGGGGGGGTGAATAGTGTGTTTACTAATTAGATTAGCCTAAATCCAATTTTAAACGATTACTTAGATCGATTAGGCGATTTGCAATTCAATGCGATTAAATGCGAAAGCTTATAAATGATTAATCAATTTAAGCACAACAAAATGAAAGCAATGCAAACACGCAATTTATAGTGGTTCGGCCCCAATGCCTACTCTACTACCTAAGCACCCCGCTTAGGATTTTCAAACTAGGTTTTACTAGATTAATTAGAGTTTCCCTTACAACGAGGACTTTGCACCGGAAAGTCTCCGCTCTCCAACCGAAGGCACTTCCACACCCGAAAGTATCCCGCCTTCCTACCAAGAGCACTTTCCCACCTCAACCTAAGGGACAATTAGAACTAATCCTAATAATCACTAAGTATACACAAGTGGCTTTACTCCTTCTACACCAAGGATACCACTTCACACAACAAGACCTAACAGCCCTAGGTCTTTACACAGACACAAATCCAAAAATAGTTTAAATAACATATAAAATTTATAATTGAAAAGAGCTTAAAATGAAACCAAGATTTCGTGCTCTTTTGCAATCCTTCAATCCTTTAACTCGTCCAGTAGTGGAGCTTGAATCAACACCCGAGTTGAGGAGCAGAGCTTGTATGCTTGAAGAAAATGTCGCAGACAGAGAAGCAGCGCAAGCTTTTTGGAAGGCTTCAAATCTTCCTCTTAGAATGCTCAATGGATGTTGTAGAAGTCAAGGAAAATGTTTAAAAGAATCATATGAGGGTATATTTATAACCTATTGAAGAAACGACTGTTCAACAGATAGAAAACTATTCGTTATAGGCCGCCGGTCGAATGGTCGGTCGACCGACTGTTCGACCGCCAGCATCCACCGCTCCTTTTACTCTCTGGTCGATCGACTGCCAGACGCAAATCCCCAATCCGCGATCTTCGGTCAACCCGTCGGTCGACTGACGCGATCTTGCGTCGCGGCTATTCGCAAGTCGGTCGATCGCTTGGTTGATCGCCAACCTTACTGCCCAAAACCAGCCATTGTCGGTCGATCGACTGGTCGATCGAAGTGCCCACCACCATTTTTTGGCAGTGTTCGGTCGAAATGGCTGGGCCTTTCTTTCTTACCCTATTCGGTCAACCGCCTAGTCGACCGAACATAGGCTGAAATTGTTTTTTCAGCCAATTTCTTCCGCGCTTGATTTTTGGGTTTCGGCTTTCAACGAGCATCATCTTGGAGAGCTTTTGATTTGATCTTTGGACTCATCCAAGCGACTTTGGTGCACTCATCGATCTTCGATAACCTTCCGCGACGAACCCGAGCGCGACGATCAATGTCCTTCCAATTTTCGATTTCTTTAAATATTTTTGATCTAGGACATCGAACGCTAATTGATATGGAACCTGAAAGATATTCTCAATGAAATTATTAGTCTCATGTTTGTTATCATCAAAACCATCAAAAACCAAGATTAAGGCTAAGGTTGAAAACCTAAAGCCAACAATCTCCCCCTTTTTGATGATGATAAACATCCATAAGAAAATATATCATTAAAGCATATAGGATATCAACTAAGGGATTTCTCCCCCTATCAACTTGCATATCTATGAGATAAACTCCCCATATCTATATGCATGAATTTCCCATATTTTCCTCCCTTTTTACCTATACTTTTCTTCCCCTTTTTCTTATACACTTCTCCCACTTTTTCTTATACTTCTCTCCCCCTTTTGACATCAATCAAAAAGGGCAAGAAAAGTCTATCTAGTTAAAGGGATGGAACACAAGTATTTTTTCATGAAGTTGATACTCTAAAGATTTTTCATGAAACATGAAAATCTCAACCAAAGGGATGAAAAACAAGTATTTAACATGAAATTTAATTCAAACATATCAATTTGTTCTTGGGTCCATGCATTTATATTTTCCTTAGGTTCAACATATTGGATTTTTACCATCTTAAAAATACCTAAACCTTGGGTCTTTAGAAAGGTGTACATCCTAGATTTTCATAGACCAAAGTTCGAAGCATCGAACCTAGGAGGTGCAGAAACAACCGATTCTAGAGTCATTTCAAGATCGAGACAAATTGTAGAAGGGATGGTGAAATCACAATCTACGACCTGCTCTGATACCAATTGTTGGCGAAATAGTGATACTAGAGGGGGGGTGAATAGTGTGTTTAAAATTGGATTTATACCAATTGTTGGCTAATCTAATTAGTAAACATACTATTCACCCCCCCCTCTAGTGTCGCTATTTCGCCAATAATTGGTATCAGAGCGGATCGTAGATTATGATTTCACCATCCCTTCTACAATTCATCTCGATCTTGAAATGACTCTAGAGTCGGTTGTTTCCCTACCTCCTAGGTTCCATGCCTCGAACTTTGGTCTATGGAAATCTAGGATGTACACCTTTCTAAAGACCCAAGGTTTAGGTATTTTTAAGATGGTAAAAATCCAATATGTTGAACCTAAGAAAAATATAAATGCATAGACCCAAGAACAAATTGATATATTTGAATTAAATGCTAAAGCTACAAATTGTATATTTTGTTCTTTGGATGATAAGATTTTTGAAAAGATCATGCGTTGCACTTCCGCTTTCGATATTTGGGCTTGCTTGAATATGTTTTATGATTATGCAAAAACTTAGGAGCTTACTACTTTCAATGAAGGAGGTGATGACAATTGTCATACCCCTAGTCCTAATGAAGTTTTTGATGCCCAAAGCACTTCTAGCCAAAGAAGCACACGCAAGAATCAGAAAAGAAAACTTAGGTGTTTCCTTTGCCAAGAGAAGGGACACAAGAAGAAGAATTGTCCACTCTTGAAGAAGAAATCCAAAAAGAAGTGTGCTTCCTCATCCACATCTCAAACAAGTGAAGCCTCTTCTAGACATGACGATGAAGCTAGATCAAACGTTTGCCTCATGGGTCTTCGAGATGAGATATATTCTCCATCTACTAGTCATGTTCAAAATATTAATGATAGTGATTCTAGTAGCTCTAAATCCCTTGACATGTCTTATGAAGAACTACTAGAAGAAAGCAAGAAAATGTATGCCATCCTTGTAAAAAAGAACAAGGAAAATAAGAAATTAAAGAAAGAAAACTTAAGTCTTAGTTCTCAATTGCATGAATGTAAATTAGAAAATGAGAAAATGAAATCTAGTTCTTTTAATTCTGGCCATGATAATATAAAACTTGAGATTAAGGATTTGAAACATAAAAATGAAGAATTAGAAATTGAGAATGATGAGTTGTTAACTAAGATTTCAAAAATTAGAAATGAGAATGAAAACACAAAAAATAATGTGAATCTCAATGGCAAGGACTGTATAAGTGATTTCAAATTTGAGCATGATATCTTAAAAAATAAAAATTGCTTGTTGAAATCTCAAATTCAAACTTTACACAAATCCATCAATGACTTAAAAAATGAGGTTGTTTTCTTGAGTTAGAAAACTAGTAACTTATCAAATGCTTCATCTCTTAGGAGTCCTAAAAATCAAAATGTCTCATTTAGGAAATCTCCAAACAAGAATGCGCATGCTCATAATATTTCACATGTTAAGCATTCTACATTTAAACCTCATGTCCATAGCAAAAATAAAATAAAATTAATGGACATTATTTTTGTTGTGGTATTTATGGGCATGCCATATATGATTGTGCTTTCAAAGTGAATCCTAGTATTGTTAAGACACTTAGGGTACCTAATCCCATTAACCCCCAAGGACCCAAAGCTATTTGGGTACCAAAGGTCTCATATTCTCTTGTAGGGGGAGCTACCACACAATGGTAGAAAGAAGTGGTGTATTGGAGTTGACCATGGACTTGAATGATGAATCATTCCTTGGTTGCAACTTCAAGCTATCTTGATGCCTTAGGTAAAGTTGGCATCAAAACTATTCTGGTATCATCTTCTAACTTGCATTGCTTAATCTTAGTTGAAGATTATGATACCATGTTTAAGATTGAGTTGTTTTCCCATCTCTTGCAAAAGAGTTCTTTTGAAAATATTTTTGATTTTGATTTCTTGGTCTCTTCGGAGACCCAAGTGGCCTGTAATGGGCCTAAGCGACCTTGCAGTTCTAAATCGTAGGCACATTGTGGCCTTTCGGTTTTCAACCAATAGGAAGGGATGAAGATCTTATGTTTCAATATTTTATATTTTGAGATCTCTTGATTCATTTTGTTATCATGAATAATTTCTTTGAAAACAAATCCATACTATTTAGTGAAGTTGAAGTTGATAAATGATACTTGGTTTTTTCTCTTCACTATTTAGTTTAATAGCTTGCATGTAGAATTGGTTTCATTGTCTACTTAAGAAGTATACTTGCAAGTTATAAGTTTTTAGGAAGGCTATTTAAGAAGAAAAATATTAGTTTGGCTAAATCATCATGAATAGGGTATAACCTTCATAATTTCAAAATCTAAGTGTTATACCTCATTGGTTAAGATAAAATCATATCTCTATACTCATGACTAGAATTGCATGTAAAATCCTTGAATTCTCATGAGTAGGTAGAATATTAATACTTAAGCAAATTTCATCAAATGAAACTTGCTCTATGTTGATACTTGCTATTAGAGACATTTCTTTAAGTCCAAACTAGTTAAACATAGGTAGAGATCTTATTCCTCAAATATTTCACATCTTAGGATCTCTTAGATTCATTTAGATATCATGAAAACTTATTTAAAATGAATCTTTACTATCTAGCATAAGCTAAGGTTTTAAAACGAAACTTTGCATTGAACCTTGCTATGTAGTATCTTAGCTTGCTAGTAGTCATATTATTTCATTATGATACTAATGAAGTCTACTTGCAAGTTAAGAATTTGAAAGACTATGCTATCTAAAAGAAAATAAAAAAGGAAATGAAAAGTTGGGCAAATTTTTAAGAAATAATGTATGAATTTAATTTTGTAAATTTTTTTGTAAAATAATTGAATACTCATGCTTAAATGATTTCTCTATCCTCATGATTGATTATGCATGATAAATATTTGAATCTTCATGAGTAAGAAAATTTTTGTTAACTTAGCTCAATTTCATGATATCGTAATTGAATGAAACTTGAACTAGGTTAAAATTCTTCTTTAGAGACTTCATGTTAAGTTAAACTTGAAATGAAATGAAATTTCTAAAAATAATGTATGAATTTAACTTTACAAAAATCTTAGTATGATGATTGAATATTAATGCTTTAATGATGTCTTTATATACTCATGATTGATTTTGCATGATAAATGTTTGAATTTTCATGAGTAAGAAAAAATTTGGATAACTTAGACAATTTCATGATATCTTGATTGAATAAAATTTGCTCTAGGTTAAAACTCATATTAGAGACCTCATTTTGAGTAAACATCAAACAAATATGTTTAGACACACATGACATGACTCTAGGTGTTCAATCTTGAAAATTCATGTGTAGATGAAAATGTGATAACTAGATCACATTAGTGGACTTAAGCTTAAAAGGGTTGACCCAAGTCAACAAATTAACTTGGACACTTGATTTTAAGTCCAAACTTAATAAACATGTTTAGAAATAGGTATGACATGTTTCCATGCATTTAGAGTGAAAAATTCATATGGATATGGATAAAATGACATAGAAGTTAATTCATGTTAATTTACCTCTCTTTGAACTATGTTGACCCAAGTCAACAAGTTAACTTAAATGTCTCATTTTCAATCCATATTTATGGAACATATTTAGATTTACTCATGTTAGGTATCCATAGGTTTAAATTAATTTGAAAAATCATGAGTAAATGTTAAGATTGAAACTTAGCAAGTTTCATTAAAACTAGTTTAGTTTTGAATGAAACCATGCTAGGTTGATATCTTGACTTAAGGATATAATTTTCATCTCAAATTTGACATACACTCTTTACATGACCATTATGTGATGTCATAAAAGTTTGAATGAAAACTAAGCATTTTTTGAAAATAACTGAAAAATTATGGAATTGCCATTTGTTCAATAATTGGTATCACCAATTTCAGTTATTTTTAAGAAAATATAGAAAAATCTTTTTTAAATGATTCTTGAAACTACACATTCACTGAAAAATCTAGTTTTATCAGTAAAAATTTCAAAAAGTTTTGTCAAAAATCTAATTTATAATAAAATTTTGAAGTTGAATTTCGAAAACACAAAGTATCCTTATATGAAATATCAATCTTTTCGATACTTTGATTTTTCTTCGAAAACTTCATGTAAAAACTCATGTACACCTTTTGGATTCTATTTCTAATATCATTCACACAATTTCATGAGTAAAATCATTCCTAGAAATGATTTTGATATTTTGAATGATAGCTAGAAATATCTAGTGTTTTCATTAAAAATAATGTAAGATGAAAAATGAACTTAGAAAATTCATTTTGAGTTCAAACTTGATACATGCATTTCAAATGACCATTCGATATTTGGTATCAAAATTTTCATCCAAAAATTGGTTTCAAAAATATTTGTCAAAAACATGATTTTGTGTAAACTTAAAAGGTTGATTTTTTAAATCTTGAAGATAGGTTGACCTAAGTCAACAAAATAACTTAAAAATTTTCATCTTAAGCCCAAACTTAATTCATAGACTTACATTATCTCATGTTTGATGTCTAGATGCCTATATATGAGAAAACATGAGTAGATAATAAAACATTGAGACTTAGCATTTTCATGTTCTCATATTTATTTAAAATGAAAACATGTTAAGTTCTTATTTGGATTAAATGACATTAGTTTCTCTTCAAACTTGATAAACATGTTTCACATGACTAGATCTTGGTAATTTGAAAGTTTGAATAAAACTAAAAATGTCATGAAAGAGAACCATATTCATGAAAACATTCATACTTGAGATCATACATGACTTAATTTTGAATTTCTATTGTGTTTTGAACATATCATGTATGAATTAAGTTTCATGTTAAATACTTGTTTTCCATCCCTTTGATTGAGATTTTCATATTTCATGAAAAAATTTTAGTCTCAACTTCATGAAAAAATACTTGTGTGTCATCCCTTTAACTAGATAGACATTTCTTGCCCTTTTTGATTGATGTCAAAAGGGGGAGAGAAATATAAGAAAAATGGGGAGAAGTGTATAAGAAAAAAGGGGAGAAAAGTATAGGTAAATAGGGAGGAAAATATGGGAAATCCATGCATATAGATATGGAGAGTTTATCTCATAGATATGCATGTTGATAGGGGGAGAAATCCCTTAGTTGATATCCTATATGCTTTAATGATATATTTTCTTATGGATGTTTGTCATCATCAAAAAGGGGGAGATTGTTGGCTTTAGGTTTTCAACCTTAGCCTTAATCTCGGTTTTTGATGGTTTTGATGATAACAAACACCCATAAGAAAATATATCATTAAAGCATATATGATATCAACTAAGGGATTTCTCCCCCTATCAACATGCATATCTATGAGATAAACTCCCCCTATCTATATGCATGGATTCTCCATATTTTCCTCCCTATTTACCTATACTTTTCTCCCCTTTTTTCTTATACACTTCTCCCCTTTTTTCTTATACTTCTCTCCCTCTTTTGACATCAATCAAAAAGGGCAAGAAAGGTCTATCTAGTTAAAGGAATGAAACACAAGTATTTTTTCATGAAGTTGAGACTCTAAAGATTTTTCATGAAACATGAAAATCTCAACCGAAGGGATGGAAAACAAGTATTTAACATGAAACTTAATTCATACATGATATGTTCAAAACACAATAGGAATTCAAAAATCGAGATTAAGGCTAAGGTTGAAAACCTAAAGCCAACAGTATTAGACAAGGGGATCTCATTTTCCCTTATTTATATATCATTGTTAATCATTTACTTTCTGAAATGTTGAATGATGCCATGAATAATGGTAGGATTACTCCGGTTAGAGTTAAGAATGATTTTAAAGTTTGTCATCTTATGTATGCTGATGACAGTTTACTATTTTTTAGAGCTAATGATAAATCCATCAAGACCATTAAGCACATCTTTATGACCTATGGTTGTTTTGCTAATTAGAAAATTAACTTGTTTAAGTTCGAAATTTTCTTTCCTAGAAATGTTGATCCCGCGGTTAAGCTTAGGCTTGAAAGAGAATTTAAAATGAAAATTGGTCATTACCCTATGAAGCATCTGGGTGTTAACATTTCCCCTCGCATTCATAAGATCAGTAACTGTAATCATATTATTGATAAAGTAAATAATAGGCTTAATAATTGGAACATGGGCCACCTTTCTCATGCTAGGCTCCTAGTGCTCATTAATTCTGTCCTAAACTCCATTTCTTTACACACTCATTGTGTCACTTGGCTCACTGATAAGGTGCTAAGTAGGTTGACTTCCATTATTAGAAATTTTCTTTGGTCCTCTAAGGAGGATAACAAAGGCCTTCACATTATTGCTTGGAAAGAAGTGATTAAACCTAAAGATTATGGTGGTTTAGATATTAAGGACCTTAGCATTATGAGCCTATCTTTGAATGCTAGCAGAGTTTCTAATCTCTTTAATAATTCTGATTCTCTTTTTTCTAGTATCATTAGGTCTAAGTATAATTGTGGCTCTCTATGGAATCTTAAGTTTAGCTCTAAAGGTAGTAATTTTTGGAAAATGTTGTGTTGTGCTATTAATTACTTGAAATTTGGCTTTAAAAAATTAATTGGTAATGGTTGTAATATATCTGTGCTTATGGATAGCTGGAGTTTTGATATTCCATTACATTTGAAACCATCATATATTAATGTGGCTCTATTTGATTTGAATGTTTTTGTGAATTTCTTTATCAGTAATAATGCTTGGAATATGAACCTTTTGTTCAAATTTTTTGGTGACGATTTGGTGGATGTAATTTTCAGGTTGCCCCTTGCCTCCGAGCCATGTGATGACAATTGGGTTTGGTGGCCAAACGATAAAGGGATTATCAATTCTAAATCTGCCTATAATTTTATCCTAAAAAAAAAAACATCCCAACCTAATTAGCCTCCAGCAGTGGAAAATTCTTTGAAAGGTCCCGGTTGCTCCTCGAGTAATTTTTTTTGCCTGAAAGGCGTAACATAAAAAACTTCCAACTGCTGATAGGCTGTTTAGGTTTGGTATGGTTAATTCCCCCTTTTGTGCCCTTTGCGGCAGCCCTCAAGAAATCATGATTCATGTGTTTTTTGAGTGTGAGGTAGCTAGGGCCCTTTGGGAAATAATTGAGGGTTGATTTGTGGGTATTAAAAGAGAGCTTTGTAGAGTTAGTTTGGACATGCTGCCTAATAATGGGGATAAGTACTCTCCCATTACTTTGGCACTCTGTTAAATGCTCTATATTCTCTATGGTTAGCTCGGAATGAGGTTGTATTTTAGAATGTTAATCCTCATGTTGAAAACTTATTTTTAACTTCTCTGGCCCTGACAATTCACTATGCTGATACATCTCTATTTGAGGGCAGTCCCTCTAATATCACTAAGGAGGATACGATTTGGAAATTACCTCCACCAAATTTGGTCAAATTTAATACTGATAGTGCTATTGATTCTGCTACTAACTCTGGTTCTTATGCTTTCATTAGTAGAGATAGTAGTGGCTCTTGCTTGGTAGCTGCTGGTTTTTTTCATCATAATGATTCTCCTTTAGTAAATGAAGCTATGGCTATTAAGAACGCGCTTAAAAAGATTATTATTGAAAGTGATTTCAGTATTTTAGTTGATACTTTCTATGGTCGCATGACTTCTTTTTGGGAAATTAAAAATATTCTTACTGACATTCGATCTCTTGTAGATCAATTCATTAAGAGGGACAATAATCAAGCTGCTGATTGACTTGCAAAGAAGACAAAGTTGTTGAAGCATAATTTCATTTGGACCAAGGATTGGCCTCCTAATCTTATTAGTCTGATGTAACTTGAGACTTGCTGTACTTTTTTCTTTTTTTTTGAACAAAAAAAAAAAGAAATGCGTGGTTTGTAATATGGAGGAGGATCATATTGAATATATTTTTTTTCAAATGTGAGACAGCAAGAAGGTACCGGGCTTTGGCTGAGAAACTTCTGGATATAAAATTTAGTTATGTTTAGAATTGGGAGAAGGGGGAGTGGACGAGTGAAAGAAGAGGGTACGAGAAGGAGTCAAATTGAAGACTTTTATAGCTAACTCTTTGTGGCTTCTTTGGAAGAACAAGAACAATATGAAATTCAATGGTAAGGGTTGGGGTTTGAAGAGTATATTTAACTTTGCCCTTGATGATACTATGCAGTTGTGTTCTGAGTTCTAAAAAAGCAATCGGTGAATAAAGGCAGGAGGTGCAAGCCCACTTAGAACGATATACACTATACTGTGATGCTAGCTGGATGGAAAATAATGAATCTGGTTTGGAGTTTCTATTAGGGGAACAAGGGGAATGACAATATTATGTTGGCTTCAAACATTGCAAGGCTGGTAATTTTCTACTAGTTGAGACTATGATTATGTGGTATGGGTTGGACAATGTGAGAAAAAATGGATGGAGAAGTGTTGAAGTATGCTCTGATTGTGAGGTTCTGGCGAAGATGGTAAAAGGAGAATTGATTGCAGATTGGAGAATCTCTAATTTGATTAATAAAATATAGAGGTTGACGAAGGAGGGAGTGGTTAGTAGCGGGAGACACATTAATAGGAGCTTAAATAAGAAGGTGCATCTTAGCTAAAATTGGTTTTCATAGTAAGATTATCCATAATTGGTTTTGTTGTGGAAATCAGATAGTAATATGTATAAAAATTTGTATGTTTCCTTGGTAGCCGAATGAAGTTTGTTTTTTTGGAAGAAAAAAAAATGTTAGTTTTATGATTTATGGAAGTATATAAAATGAGGATTAATATAATTTCTGTAATTTTTAAGATTTTAGATCAATTAAACCATTTACTATATATTAAATTTAATTTTAATTATATATATTGTGAAAGAAAATGGAATTATAAGAATTTCTTATAAATACAGATTCACCATTGGCCAAAGTTATATATTTATTAAGATGTATAATATTAAAAATATAAATATGAAAAAAGTTATATATATGCACTTTTTACTTTATATATTATATAGTATTTCTTTAATTTGATATATGGGGTGTAATTAACTCCTTTTTCATAACACATTTTTGCCACTGTTATAAATTTCATCTTCTCATAGGTGGATGAAAATCAAGTTATCTCATGTGTTTTCTTTGTTCATTTTGCTACATATATCGAAGACAGCAATGTCATACGTTGAATGCTTCAATAGAAATAGGTACAAGAATATTTTCTAAATCATAGCATGGAAATTTTTCATTCCATAATAAGAATTCAAAAAAAATTGTATCCATAATTTTTTTTCTCAGATGCTCTAAAATGCCATTGAGTTCGGTCTAATATTCGATTTCAAACTTATAAATAATAGATTTCAGACTTCTTCAAAAATGTAGAACTGAAATAAGTAAGATCAATTCATCACTTTTTGATAACTATAATGATAAATATAATATTTTTTTTTTATTTTTAATGAGTTTATTTCATATATTATTGATAATATTTAAAAAAATTTGAGAATATAGTATGTTTCAAACTTTCTTAAGGATAATTTGGATTGAGGTTAAAGAATGAGAAGGAAAGAAAAGAGAAGAGAAATTTTTTTTTTTGTTTGGTTTTATGATTTTATTGGAGGGAAAAAAATGGAGGAGAATTATTTACCATGGTTTCCCTCTCAATTTCAATTTTTTTTCAATCCTGATTTGGGATTGAATGAAGGTGAATAAAATTATAAAAAATTAATCCAAAATAAATTTACGAAATCATCCTTATTATTTTTATAAATTTACAAGATATTTATTAAACCCTAGTGACATCTTGGTTGGGATTATTCTTCTACAATCAATTTCAGCCTTGTCTCAAAGCATCACATATAAGACTGAAATAAAAAAGGTATAATTATTTATTAAATAAAAGATTTTTTCATTCTTCTCCTTTTTTTCATACAAGGCATATAGAAATAAGATTAATTTTTTTCTTTCCTTCATTTTCCTTCCTCTTATTAAATTCTATCTAAACAAGATTAATTTTTATTCTCCCCTCTCCTCCCCTCCCTTAATGAACCATAAAACCGATCCTAAAAGTATGAAATTGGAACAAGGTAGATCAATTCATCATTTTTTAATGAATATAATTTGTGATGTGTATTGTTTATAATTCTAGCAATAAATTATAGAGAAAACCAAGATTTATATAAAAATATGACATCAAATATTATATCAAATTTGAGTGCATTTTGAGAATTTTGATAAAATAATTATGGATATGAGAATTTTTAAATTTTTATTATGAATTTTAGAATTTTCTTAATCCACCATGTGATTTATAAAAATCGTTAAAATAACCGAGCCAATATTCTTGGACTGACCTAATAAAATATTGGAGGCAAATCAACTCGGTTTGCATGCATCCAACTAAATGTGCTCTAAAAAAATCTCATCCAATGGAATCTTTTTGGTCCCCTGCGCTGGACCGCTGGTACCATATACCCATCCACAACCGGAGGATACCTATGACCTTTTTCTCTTTAACTGAACCGGAATGGAATCTTGTACCACCACCGTTGATTAAAAGAGCGCCCAAATTTGTGTGGACCAAATTACCCGGAGAGAGGGAAAAAGGATATCAACCCTTCAATTGTTCCCACACGTATCTCAAATCCAATACATGGACAAATCTTAAAAAGACACTAGTGCCCTTTGGTCACACGGAATGAAATTGGAGAAAAAGAAATACATCCAAAATTATAGCAGAAATAATAAAATGCTTAAAATAATTTTGAATCACTAGAAAATAGATTAAAATTAAAAAATTATAGGTTAATTTGGAAATACAATATTCGATGAAGCTTCATGGTTAATACAATTTATGCAAGTAGTTGAAAGAAAATATTCTCTTTTTGCAAGAAATAAAAAGTTATAGGAAAATTACATGAATATATCACGTACTTTGCAAATTTTTTCGTACTTTTATTTATTTCAATTGAATCATATATACATATACTTTTATATTTATTTTAATTGAATCCTATCGTTTAATTTTTGTGAGCAGCCCTATTAAACTAATAATATGGCTCGTTGACATATAATAAAAAGTATTTTTTTAAAATATTAAAATATTATAAAATAGAAACTTAAGTTAAAGGTCTCTTTCTCTCTTCGCTTCCCAGCACCCCCTGGCCAAGCCATTCGCCCCTTCTAGTGGTTCCACGATCAGCCCCGCCAAGCCCACAACACTGTAAGGATACGCCGCTGCCGGTGACGGAGAAGGAGCTGACGAGACAAAGAACATCCTACTCGAGGCAATCGTGGCACGACTGACACTAGCAAGAGAGAGAGAGATGTTGTTGTTGTGAGAATGTCTGGTCGACCAAGATCTTTAATATCAACAAATATACATCTTAATATCTAATTAGATCAGCTGTATTATATGTACCTGAAAGGATATATAAGAAAAGGAGCTTACTATGTACATGGATATATCATATATAAAATAGGGAGATCAGTTTCAGCTTCGCCTTTAATTGGGCATCTGATGAGGTCAACGTTCTGTTATCATTGGCGTTGGATCTGACGGTGGGGTGGAGGGGGGGAATTGGGGATCCGACGACTGCCATCGAGGAGGAAGAAGTGGCGTGCGCTGAGAAGTGAGAAGTATGCAGGTTCTATATCTCTGTCTGAGCAACTTGCTTGGTGGTGTAAGAGGACGACAAAGTGCTCCTTCATTGCAACAGCGGGACAGCGGCCATGAAAACGACCAAAGCTTCCACACGAGTAAAATGCTCTCTCTGATTAAGTATATGAAGAGGAGCCACATATTAATTGTTTGCAACCTCCAAGAAACATAGAAGAGAAGAAACTAATCAGACTAGCTTTTTCTCATTCCCATTAATTAATTCCCCACTTCAGTAAGGTAGTGATCGTCTCTCTCTCTCTCTCTGCTTGGTTTGTTTCTTAGCATGATTTATGATTAGGACGATAGTCAACAGAGATCAGCCATTAGAGTTAATATTTACCAACTTAACACAACAACACAATTGATTTATAGAAACACAAAATTAGAGACAAAATATATTTTTGTTTCTAAATCTTCATATTTATGGACTAATAGACACAAAATTTGTTCCTAATTGATCTCTAAAAATTTATAGAAACAACAACAACAACAGAGTCACTTAATTGATTTGACTCTAAGCTATAGAAACACTAGCAACAGAGTCACTTAATTGATATAACTCTAAAGTTATTTTTAAAGGCTAATTAAGAACAAATTTTGTATCTATTAGTATCTAAATGTGAAGATTTAAAAACAAAAATCTAATTTATCTCTAATTATGTGTCTCTATAGCCCGATTGTGTTGTAGTGTAATTAGCTTGCACGATACATATATCATTATTAATGTAGGCTATTCCAACTTCACTACCTTCAACATAGACCAGGAGCAGCTTGTCTCCCTACGCGGGAGCTAGAGGTTTGACTACGTACGTGGATGACTTTGTCATCGTCGACGAAGGTCTCATCAACAATTGGGGTCTTCCTTCTTCTCGCCCAAGAACCCTGTCAAGATCAGCTCCGTCGTAGGAGCTAATAATGGTGGTGGCGGCGGCATCCTCTACTGCTTGGAGATGACAAAGAGCTACAGTGACTCCATCGCCAACTCCGTGGACCAGGTATTTTACTCCGCCGACTATGTCGATCGGGCATTCTCACAATATATAGCAACATTTCTCTCTCTCTCTCTCTCTCTCTCTCTCTCTCTCTCTCTCTCTCTCTCTCTCTCTACTGCTAGTGTTAGTCGTGCCACGATTGCCTCGAGCAAGATGTTCTCTGTATCCTTACAGGGTTGAGAGAGATGAGACCCTTTAACTTAAGTTTTTATTTTATAATATTATAATATTTTAAAAAAAAATACTTTTTATTACATGTTAATGAGCCACATCATCGGTTTAACATGGCTGCTCACAGAAATTAGACGGTAGGATTCAATTGAAACAAATATAGAAGTATATATATATATATATATGATTCAATTGAAATAAATAAAAGTACA
This sequence comes from Canna indica, assembly GCA_034359265.1. Classification (NCBI taxonomy): domain Eukaryota; kingdom Viridiplantae; phylum Streptophyta; class Magnoliopsida; order Zingiberales; family Cannaceae; genus Canna; species Canna indica. Next base: position 21,789,966 of record CP136895.1, on the reverse strand, counting down.
TATCATAAATGAGAAAACCCCCAAAGTCCATGATATATTCAGGTAATTTATAGGCGGGTCAAGATCAGCTTGTAAACAGTCAAATACAAGAATCTCATTGAGCTCAGGTGGTCTAACAGAAGTCCAAATTTCGAACTTTCCGCATTCTAGCCCTATTTGCTACCCAATGGGCAGCTTGATTTGTAATACGAGGAATACATTTTACAATTGAATGCTAAAATTTACAAAGCATAGCTCTAATGTTGAAAACACGAGATCTAATTAGCAAAGGCGGTTATGTGGATATCTCTAAAATTGCATTCCTTGCCATCAGATTTAAAAATGACATGGTTCAATTCCTTTGATTCTGCAAAGGAGATAACAAACAACATAACAGTGCTTTCGTAAGATAAAATAGAATGTGATTGAGAAAATGAAGTAGCAACATAAATACAATTACCAATTTTAGTTCTACAAATAATACATACACCATTATCAGTGCAGTAAGAATGCATCACAATTAATTTTTAATCATGCTACAAGTGGAGGATCTCATTTAGGAGTATGGGTATCATATTTTCCTCAAGGTATGCTTAGAGTATTGCTTTGTGAAGGCTACAATTCTATTCACCGAAAATTAAGGGGTAGACCGCCTTTCATCACTATGTGTTACGAAATTTCTAAAATATCATATAAGCCAAAGGGTATTAGCAACAATGACTTTAAAATTCCAATTACCATTTAGTGTAATTGGGGTAAAAATCCAGCTACTAGAACACCAGCCATGTCTATTAGATAAATTTACATTTTGGCTCAAACTCAGAAGATGTCAATTTTGCGAAGCAAATACACATTCAAAAAATAAATGTTGTAGCATTTCAAAAATTGAATTGCATAAAACACAAATTCGAAAATGAGAAATACTCATTTTAAACGGCCTTTTCTTAGTCAATAATTGACCATGAAAAAAATTCCATAGAAATAGTTTAACGTTTGGAAATATAAGCAATTTCCATATAAGAGCCCATAAAGTAGAATATCTAAAGACATGGGTTTCATTTGATTTTAGGAAAGTATAAGCAGATGATGCAGTAACCATCACATTCATTTTATCGGTCTAAACATACCAATCATCATTAGAGTGTTTCGACAATTCAATACTCAAAATGACATCTCCAACATTAGCATCAAATAGTGTATAAACAATAAAAGATGACCATTTATTATGCTGCATTAAATGATGAACAAGAGTAATTCTATCCAAAAGAGCAACAATTAATATAGGTTGGTTTCAAAGTCAAAGGCAAATCTAAAATCCAAATGTTATTAAGGATAAAAGTTTCAGAGCCATTACCTATCACTTTTTTAAAACCTAAGTGAAGTTTACAGAAAACCTTTGTGAGGGGGCCCTAGAATTAGAAGAATTTGTTATGAGATACTTAGTTTGCACTAGTTTAACCCAAATGAAATAATGATTATTCAAATATTGTTGAATTATTCTAGCACGAAGGGCAAAACTTTTATTATAGATGTCTTGCAAACCTAAATCGGACTTTTTGGTTGATGGGTAATTTCTCATTTAATTAAATGAATAGAATTGTGGTTAAAATTGTTGTTCCAAAAGAAGTTCTCGAATTTAGACTTAATCTTATTGCAAGTACTAGAATTAAGCCAAGATATAGCTAAAGTATGAGTTGGGACAACATTTAGAACCAGATTAATTAGGGTAAGTCTACCAGCCTGAGGGAGAATATTAGGGCGCGTTTGTTGCTGGCCTAAGGTTTTCAACCTTGGTATTAATCTCGATTTTGATGATGATAAATATATAACTAATAATTTCATAGAGAATTATTTTCAAATTCCATATCGATTAGCGCACAACGTCCACGATCGAAAATATCAGAGAAATAAAAAAATCGAAAGGACATTGGTCGACGCGCTCGGATTCATTGGGAAGATAGAGTCTAGATAAATTATAAAATTCTCATTATGATGCAAAGACCCTTAAAGAACCAAACCCGTAATCTGAAACCCGAATCGAAGAAAGAAACTGGCTGAAACTCAATGTATAGTACATGTACAATATGTAAAGTACCGATACTCTACAACTGGTCGATTGGCTGATCGATCGAAAGGAGCCCAAAAAGCACAGAGGGCTCTGGTTGATGGGCCGATCGCTCGGTCGATCAACCGGCCTTCAATTGGGCATCACCAACGGATAGAAAAACGCCTGTTAGGATGGTTGTTTGCTTGCCTTCTCTCCATGGCTTATAAATACAAGCCATGAGAGCCTTCCTTAAAGGTCGTTCAACCTATTGAGCCAAATTTTGATGGTCCTTGAGCTTGATTGAGCCACCATTCTTGAAAACCCTAGCTTTGATCTCTCAACTCCTTGAGTAAGCCTTGACTTCATTGATTCACCATCAAATGCATCAAGAGGAAGCTAGGAAACTTTGTTGTGGAGCTAAGTACTTTATTATTTTGATTTTTGCTCCATTTGTTATTGTATTTTTGTGTTTATTTATTATTTACTCAAGTGTGTAAGCCTAGAGTGCTAGGTTGATTAAGTGGGTAGTTATCTTGGTGTTTAGGCATAATTCCACCGGTGTAATCTATGATTAGAATGTCATTCGGTAGAATGAGGTGAGAAAGTACTGTCGGTAGGAAGGTAGAGATTTCTGGGTATGGAAGTGTCTTCGATATGAGAGCAGAGATCTTCCATTGAAAAGTCATCATTGTAAAGGAACTCTATATCTAGTGGATTAGGTTGAAATCCTACGCGGGGTACTTAGGTAGTGGAGTAGGAGGGTTGCCGAACCACTATAAATTTCAAGTGTTAGCATTATTTATATTTGTGCTTGCCTAATTGCTTATCATTTGCTTCCGTACGTAATTAACTCATATTGTGTTTTGCCTAACTAATCAAGAAACGATTGAAACCAGATTTAGGCTAAAAGATACACACTATTCACCCCCCTCTAGTGTAGGCCATTTCACCAATATTTGTTTGCGAGATTTTTTTTCGAGTTTTCATTTCACGAAAACTAAAATTGGTTTTCGAGTTTCGGTTTTTTTATTTGGCGAAAACCTGTTTGTTTGACATGTGGTGTTTTCTTGTTTCGCAGAACTCTTATCCCAAAAAGGTCACGAAAATGCGGAAAATTACTCAAACTGATTTTCACGCTTGTGTGTATTTTGGTATTTTCGCGAAATACGAACTGAAACCCGCCCATATTTTGGTCAACAAACAAAGTTTCAAGCTCTATTTCAATTTCGGGCAAAAATGAAAATCGAAAACGGGGCTAACAAACACCCTTAGATTTCCAACTACCAAGTTTTTGATCAATTCTTTCTGTTAGAAAATCAGCCTTGGACCTAACTCCACCCTAAAAGCTAGCTCATGATGAAAGGATTGTCCAATCTATTAAAGGTTATCTAGATCACAACCTCAACCAATATGAGACTTTAACACACCCCCTCACGCCTAGGATCCACATATGGAGCATGAAGTTCTGCAGGTGGCCCACTATCAATAATAGGTTCGGCTCTGATACCAATTGTCATAGGGTTGATTCTGCAGCGGATTTTTTCACAATGTTTCAACATTGTGATGGCGCTGAACAGTCACCAACCTAGCTCTGATACCATGTTAGAAAATCAGCCTTGGACCTAACTCCACGCCAAAAGCTAGCTCATGAGGGGAGGATTGTCTAATCTATTTAAAGGTTATCTAGACCACAACCTCAACCAATATGAGACTTTAACACACCTCCCTCATGGCCAGAATCCACATCTGGAGCGTGAAGTTCTGCAGGTGGCCCACTATCAACAATAGGTCTGGTTCTTATACCAATTGTCACAGGGTTGATTTTACAGCAGAATTTTTCACAATATTTCAACCTTGTGATGGCGCTGAACAGTCACCATCCTAGCTCTGATACCATCTTAGAAAATTAGCCTTGTACCTAACTCCACCCCAAAAGCTAGCTCATGAGGGGAGGATTGTCCAATCTATTTAAAGGTTATCTAGAATACAACCTTAACCAATTTGAGATTTTAACATACCCCCATCACACCTAGGATCCATATTTGGAGCGTGAAGTTCTGCAGGTGACCCACTATCAACAATAGGTCTGACTCTGATACCAATTATCACAGGGTTGATTCTGCAGCGAAATTTTTCACAATGTTTTCAACCTTGTGATGGCGCTAAATAGTCACCAACCTGGCTTTGATACCATGTTAAAAAATCAGCCTTGAACCTAACTCCGCCCCAAAAGCTAGCTCATGATGGGAGGATTGTCCAATCTATTTAAAGGTTATCTAGACAACAACCTCAACCAATATGAGACTTTAACACACACCTCTCACGCCTAGAATCCATATCTGGAGAGTGAAGTTTTGTAGGTGGCCCACTATCAACAATAGGTCTGGCTCTGATACCAATATATTGTCACATGATTGATTCTGCAACGAAATTTTTCACAATATTTCAACCTTGTGATGGCGCTGAACAGTCACCAACCTGGCTCTGATACCATGTTAGAAAATCAGTCTTGGACCTAACTCCACCCCAAAAGCTAGTTTATGATGGGAGGATTGTCCAATCTATTTAAAGATTATTTGAACCACAACCTCAACCAATATGAGACTTTAACACTTTCCAGAATAAAGTCATGAGTTTTGGGTGGATGTCTTGTAGATGAAATTTGAGCCCCAAGATATTTAAAGGGGAAGTGTCATTCCTTCGTATGGAGTTGATTACAAACCTCATTTTTGACGGTCTTGATTAGTATTTTTGGGATTTTTTTTTAGATTTAGAGTAATTAACTTTTTGTCTAATCAACTGTTCATATAGGAACACAATCTATTATAGAGGCTTTAATCCGAGTGAAGGTTGGAAAGACAAACCCATCTTGGGTGTTAGGGTTCGTCGACCATAGAATCTAAGACCAAGATGTCGGTTGATCGAACTATTTGGAAGAGCTTTGAACAACAGCGGCATAAGAATATTGTTTCACCAGTGGTGGGGAAGGGGGATGAGAGGAAAATGGCGGGGGATCCGACAGTGGAGGAATAGGGGGAAATGAAGAGGAAGGGGCCGAAGCCTCCTTAGGGTTCGCCAAGTTAATTTGTCGCCAGAGCGCTTCACATGAACGACACCCGTTGAAAGAAAATGTTGAAATATAAGAAATATGATTATTCATATGAATTGGAAATAATATTACTGTTATTAAAAATTATTTTTTATTTTAATATATTTTATAAATATTCATTAAAAGATATACACATAGGATACAAGTAAAAAAATTTATGTGTATAAGACGTTATAACTATGAATTGTACATGTTCTCGCATGAGATTGGAAACGTTGCAAGTCGTCCTAACTCCTCTCTGGTTGGGACGACCTACAAAGACACTCTGACGCTCAATTGATGATGAATTTGAGATGTGTCAGTATGAAATTAGATTAGAGGAAGATATGTATAAGCTCATATATGGCCTGGTTTATAAGGTAGGTCATTGATGAAATATATTCAGTGGGTATTTCTCATCAATTATCGTGAGAATATGCTTTAAATGAGTCGATTGCCGAATTGTGCCCCTTAATTATGTTGTGGCTATGTTTAAATTCTTTGGATATATATAATCTAAAGATAAAAATGCCCTAAGGACGGCTGGGTGTAGCCCCCGAGCTTGACTTGGGCCAGCTCGACACGATTTGAGTCCTTAGGTGGCTAGGCCAAACTGCACTTCATGGGCTTATTAGATAGGCCCGAGAAGTTAGTCTGTCCAATACCTATAACTTCATATTGTATGTTTTGTACCTATGACTTTCAATTATATATTTATATTTAACGTCTAACCACTAAGCTAGCAGCAAATCACTTTCGTTAAAAGCTAAAATTAGTTATTGTTCTAATGCTCATGACTATATAATTTCTCAGTTTGACACAGTAAGAATGATTAGGAATTTTAATTAAGCGTCTAAGCTTGTTTTAATTAATTCTATTTTAAATTCTATCAATACTCACATTGTTTTTGTCACTTGGATAAATAACAGTATTATTGACAAACTTGAGAAAATCATTAGAAATTTTCTTTGGAATAGTAAAAATGATAAACACGGTATTCATTTAGTTAATTGAAATATTGTCACCCTTCCTAAAAACTCTGGAGGCCTATGTATCCAAAATATCAAAGCCAAAAGTCTTGCTTTACAAGCTAGAAGAATTCAGAATTACTTAAATAATAATGATTATATTTGGATGAAATCAGTTAAAAGTAAATACCCTTCACTCTCTTTTATTGATTAGACTCCTAGAAACTCTTCTTCGTGTTGGAAACTTTTCTTAGATGCTTTCTCTAACCTTAAATCTGGTTTCACTAGCATTATAGCTAGGTAATGGTAATAACACTTCTATCCTCAATGACCATCGGGTTTTTGATATTCCCTTGGCTTTAAAACCATCCTTGATCAACTATTTTTTCTTTTTTTTCCAAAGAAAGACATATATTAACTAATTAGGGAGATGCTCAGCATCTTTACACGGAATAAAATCCAGCTCAGGAGGTCGTACAGTGGTCCAACAGCGGACATTTTATGGCTCTTTGCGGAGTTTGTTGCCCAATGGGCAGCTTCGTTAACAATTCTAACAACATAAATACATGATACATTGTTGAATTTAAGAAATAGATGACTAATTTGATTAAACAAGATTCTGTGCTTCCAAGGAGGGGGGGTCTTCTTATGAATCATATCAACCAAGATCTTGCAATCCGTCTCAATGATAAGCTGATCCATTTTAAGGGAATCTGCCCAAGATAAAGCTAGCAAAATAGCAGTAGCTTCCGACTGAATAATAGATGAACATTGGAAATAAGATGAAGAGGCAAAAGTACAGTTACCTGCGGAATCCCGAACAATAAAGCCGACACCACCATCAGAATTGAGAAAAGATCCATCACAATTTAATTTATGTCAGCCATTAGGAGGGGGGAGACCATTTAATAACATTGTTGATTATGGGAATATTGTCCTCAGGAACATGACTTAATTTATAATTCATAGAATAAGATAGAATCCTCATGACAGCATTAGAGACTATAGGCCGTCCTTCACCATGCATAACATTATTTCTAATAAACCAGATGAACCACATAGAATTAGCAACAATAGCTTTGGTCTCAGAATTAAAAGTCTAATTTAATTGAGACCCAAGCCAGCTACCAGAATGTCATGAGCTTCTATAAGAAAAGTCCAATTTGAGAGAAACACCCAAGGAAAGCCAAATTTTTGAAACAAAGAAACAATCACAGAAAAGGTGCAAAATAGATTCAGCATCAGATTTACAGAATACATATAAATTATCCACAACTAAACCCATAGAAACCATTCTAGCTTTAGTAAGCAATCGGTCATGGATAAATTTCCAAATTAAAATTTTAACTTTAGGAGCAACCGAGAGCTTCCAAAGAAAATTCCAAGTTGGACTATTACTGATAGAATGATTGTTATCAAATTTAAGGAATAAGTAAGCAGAGGATGCGGTTGTCATACCATTCTCATTTGTTGTCCAAGCCACAAAGTCCTCATCATCGGGATATTCCAAAATCTCAATGTTAGAGATGGTCTCCCACATAACCCTGCTGCAAAGAGATAAGCCCAAAAGAAGGACCACTTATGATTGAAAAGGGTGATGAACATGAGTGAGATGCTGGATTTGATTAGTATTAATATAAGTAGGTTTTAATGCTAAGGGAAGATCCAAAATCCAATGGTCATTAAGAAATGAAGTATTATTTCCATTACCTATAATATGTTTGAAACCTAAAGAAAGGTTGGAGAAGGCTTTACAAAATAGCTTCCATGGCCAGAAAGAATTCTTAGGAGGGTAAGGGTTCGAGCAAGAGATTAAAGGGTATTTAGCATGAACAATATTAACCCAAAGAGAATTTGAGTTGTTTAGATATACTTGAACTCTTTTTGCATGAAAGGAGATGTTTTTGGAATGGATATCTTGGATGCCCAGACCACCCAAGCATTTAGGGAGAGTAACAATATTCCAATTTAATAGGTGGATACTGTTTTTATTTAGATTATGATTCCAAAAGAAATTATTAATGACTTTATCAATTTTCTCACTAAGATTAGAGTTTAACCATGTAACAGATGCTGAGTGAGTGAGAATTGAGTTTAATACAGATTTTATAAGGATGAGTCTCCCAGCTTGAGAGAGAAGGCTGGATTTCCAATTAGAGAGCTTTGACTCTATTTGGGAAAGGATGAAATCATGAGTAGAGGCAGGGAGTATTCTAGGAGACATCATCACTCCCAAATATTTGAAAGGGAATTTGCCTATTTTCATGTTTAGGAAAGATGATATTCTATGCTTAACATAGGTAGGAATGTGATTTGGAAAATATATCTCAGGTTTTGAAAAATTAATTTTCTGGCATGTTAAGATTTCATAGGAGGAGAAGATGGATTTAATAGAATTTAGGCTCTTGAAATTAGCTTTAAAGATTAAGATGATGTCATCAGCGAACATTAGGTGGCTTATAGTTATTTTATTTTTAATTTTATAGGGAGTAAGCTTGTTGGAATTCACAGCATCATTGATTAGATAGGAAAGGATTCGAGCCACTAAAATGTAAAGGAAAGGAGAAATGAGGTCTCCTTGCCTAATGCCTCTTGAAGAGGGAAAGAAATGAGAAACTTGAGAATTAACAAGGCAAGCAAAAGATGGAGAGGAAATGCATGCATGAATCCAATTGATGAATTGAGAGGGGAATTTATAAAGTTTTAACACATCAATAATGACATTCCTACTGAGAAGATCAAAGGCTTTCTCTACATCTACTTTCACAATGATATAAGGAGAATTGCTTTTAGAATTATAAAAAGAATGGACTAGTTCTTGCACAATTAGAATATTATCATGAATATTCCGACCTTTGGCAAAGGCTGATTGCTCGATACTAATGAGAGGAGGGATACACATTTTAAGCCTATTAGCAAGAAGCTTAGAGAGAATTCTATAAGAAATATTACATAATGCAATAGGTCTATAATCTCTAATAGACTTAGGATTTTTAATTTTTAGAATAAAGGTGAGGAGAGTTTGATTCCAGTTGTTAGGAATGATAGAAAGATTGTAAAAGTTCTGAATGGTTAGAAAGTAGTCATTGCCAATGATATCCCAATAATTCTTGTAGAATTCAATGGTGAAGCCATCAAAACTAGGGTCTTTACCATTTTTAAAGGACTTGATGGTATCCCAGACCTCATTCATAGTAAAGAGCTTAACTAAAGAAATAGCCAAATCGGGTGAGATATAATTGGTGTGAGGCCATGAGACAGAAGAAGGAGAATTAAGGTTGAAAAAATCCTAAAGATGCATGTAATGATCAACAAAAGACATCAATATATCCTTATTCTCAGTAATGAGAATATTATTAGAATGAAGAATAGAGTGAACATAGTTGATGCGTCTACGAATGGTAACCAATCTATGAAAATAAGCTATATTTTGGTCTCCGTCCATAAGTCATTTAACTTTGGATTTTGACCATCATTTGAGGTAAATTTGCCTTTGTAAAGCTAATAGTTTATTATTGAGCTCTCTAATTTTGGATTCTAAATTTCTTGGCTCAGAAGGAGAGTCTTCCAAGGATTCAAGGAGACTAAGGTCCTTGGAGGTGGAGACTATAAGGGATTCCAGATTACCAACCGAATTCTTATTCCAGTGAGCTAAGGCTCCTCTAGTATTATAAAGATTAGAGTTGAAAAGATTCACCCTATTAGGAGAGGAGTTGGTAGACCAAGCATCCCTAATTATATTATGGTTGTCTTCGTACTCAAGCCAAAAATTTTGAAATTTAAAAAGCTTATTTTTGACTTGAGGGTGAGAAGGAATAGTAATTAACAAGGGATTATGATCAAAGATTCCTCTGTTCAAGTACTTGATCAAGCAATGACCAAAAAAATGAAGTCAAACAGGGTTGGAGAAAGCTCTATCTAACCTAATTAAGATTATGGCTGTACCTTTTCAATTAATAGACCATGTATATTTAGGACCAGAGAAACATAGGTCTATTAAACCAGCATGATGAATAAATGCAGAAAAGTCCTGAATAGGTTTAGAAAATTTGAAAGGTAAGCCATCATATTTATCCTCCTGGTTTAAAGTACAATTAAAGTCACCCATAATTATCCAGGGAAATTTTGAACAGTCAATGGTTGAAAAGGAATTTCATAAGGTAGATCTAATTCTAGGATCAGTGTGAGCATAAACACTAGATAGAAGGAAAGGTTCAGTATTGTCTAATTGGACAACAACATGAAGAATTTGAGGAGAAATTGAAATAGTTTGGGCTTTGACCACAAAAGAATCCCATGTTATTAAGATATCACCTGAGGCACCTGTACTAGGCTGAATGGCAGCTGTCCAAGTACGACCAAGGGATCTAATGAGTTTCTTAGCATGAGGTTCATCTAGGTGAGTCTCATGGAGGGAGAGAATTTTAACATTAGTATTTCTAATATGAAAATATAGGAAGTCTTTAACAGGTTTCCTACCTGCACCCCGCACATTCCAATTAAGGACATTCATCTAATAAGGTGAAGGGGTTACGAGATTGAAACTCTACAAGAGTATTATCTCCTACAGAGGGAGCATTATTAAGGTCATTGTAAGGCTTTTGCCTCTTAAATTTGCTAGCACTAGTAACTCTAGGACCTAGGAGGTTTTTTTGTTTAGGGGACTTAGAAGTTTTCTTTCTGGTGGCTATAGAAGAAGAGCAACCAGAAGAGATTTGATTATTAACATTAAAAACAAAGTTCATCTGGTCAGCTAATTGCTCTAGGGTTTTAGATTCAGGAGGTTCAAAAGAGAATTTTTTATCTTTCTCTATATTCATATCATTTGCATTTGGGTTAATATCTGAAGATTTAGCAATTAAAATATCATTAACATCATGAACATGCGAAATGCTATCAAAGGTATTATGAGATGAAACAAAATTGGATTTCGTAACAGTCCATGTAGATTTAGTAGTAACAGGATTAATAGAAGATTTAGCAGATGAAGAAGAGGCATTGTTACCTTTGATCGATGAAGAAGCAGGAATAGATTTGTCTTTAGCAGTACCTGGCACATCTTCTATCTTGCGAGAAGGGGCATGCTTGGATTCATCTTGCTCACTAGCTACATATGCGTTTGTGTTAAAATAAATCTTTCTTAGCCCATTAAATAGGGCATTTGGATATCGGTTGATGACGCTGAGTTTTTTCAACCTATTATTTACGAAAATCTTCCTATGATATGCTTTTAGTGTGGTGTGATAGGTCATCGTGAATTTAATTACCCTAAAATATTAAATCACTCCTCAACTTCCTCTGCGAACCCTAATGTTGGTTCTTCCCCAAATGTTTCTTCCGATTTAAAAAATATTTTGCCTACTGTGGATTTAAATTTTTCTGTGCCTTTGGATGCTCCGACCTCCCCTTTTGATTCCCCTTCACCTGAACCTGCGTGCGGCCCTTGGATTCAAGTCCAACGTCGAAATTTCAATCGACGGATGAATCCAAGCATGCCACGCTCATCCGCAAAAGAACGATCATCAAATCGAATAACTTTACCAAAATTTTGAGCAATCGAAAAAACCGATTCTTTGTTCCAAAACTCAAGCGGTAAAGATTGGAAGCAGATCCAAACAGGAGCAGTATTAAACTTTTCATCCCATGGCATAAACCTAGGCTTCCAGGGCATAAGACGGAGGACATCCCCTCTCAGAATCTAGGGGCCACCAGTGAGAACCATATTTGCGAATTCCACGTAATCAAATCGAAAAACAAAGAAGTTTTCATCTAAATCCAAGACGGAATGGAAACCGGCGGAAAACCAAATACGAGAAGCCCAACTTTTTACAGATTCAAGAGAAGGGGGCTTGCTTAGAAATTTACCAATGAGGCTTTTCGCCCAAGGTTGGCTCCAAGCCTGAGTTTGTTCTGAGGAGAAGGAGACGCGATCCGAAGTGACCGCTTGAATTTTTGAGAGAGTACCCGTCGGAACCCTAATTTGGGGGGAAGGGTTTTCACGACTTAAGATTTTCGCCTAGGACTCTGGTTGCCAGACTTTTGGCGGGGAAGGAGAGATTGAACGCCCTTTCGGAGGCATAGGGACGAATGGAGGGGAAGGCGAAGAGGGGTGTTGACCGCTCGAACGGGACGAAGAGGAGGGAGTGCCATTAGGACTTTTAAATGATGGAGTGGGGGGAGAAGAGGGAGAAGGGAGATGATGGGGGGGGAGGGGGGGAGGCGGGGAGGGGGAGGAAACCCTAGGGTTTACTGTCGCCATGGGAGTCGCTCTCGAAAGTCGACTTCTCAATTGATAATCCATGTAGATTTACAAGTGTGAATGACTGCGAGCTTCCACAAAGAAACATCACTCATTAATCGTTTTCTTATTATTACTTCTTTGATCAACTCTAACTTGATTCAGAATTTGAATAAAGTGCATGATTTTATGTATAATCATTCTTGGTCTGCATTTCTTGGACTAACTTATTGCAGTAGAGACTTATGGAGGGCCATTGAACAAATTGAGTTGGCGAGGTTTCTTCATCTTCAACTTAAATGTTTTTGAAAAACTTAGGTGAACATCCTGTTGGTAATTTTTCACATTGGGCTGAAATTTGGAAGCTGACCACTTCCCTCAGGTAAGGTTATTTATGTGGAAATTTCTTCATAACAGACTTTTAACTTGACTTTGGCTTTTTCGATTGGGTATTTCAAATTCAAAAGCTTGTGTTTGTTTTGGTTTGGAAAATGAATCTATTCAACATTTGTTTTTTTGAATGCTCTTTTGCTTATGATATTTGGTCGGCCCTTGGTCATAAGCTCAACGTGAATTTTACTAATAGGACTGGATGGTATTCTAGTAGCTGGCTTCTAAAGGATCCTAGTTCAATTTTAAATCAGATTCCAGAGCCATTGTTGCTAATACTATCTGATTTATTTAGATTTTTAGAAATGGTTTGCTTCATGGTGAACATAAGTCCACTATCTTCAATTCTATGATGCGTATTTTAGCCTACTCTACTCATTTCCATAAACAAAACGTATCTGAGGGGAATAGAAGTATTATCCAGGATACTGAAAATTGGCATCCTCCTCCTCAGACTGGATTAAAATAAACTGTGATAGATCCTTTTTAAACTGTGAAGGTGGAACTGTATTTGTGATAAGGAATCATTTAGGGAAGTGTTCCTTTGCTGCTTCATTCTATTTTAATTCATGTTCTGCTTTCTTTAGTGAAATAATAGCTACTTACCATGCACTGTCTTATGCAGTTTCAAACAAGTTAAACTTCATTATTTTGAAGACTGATTGTAAAATTTTGGTGGATCTTATCAATGCTAAAGCTCAAACCCCTTGGCAAACTTATTCCTTGTGTGTTGAAATTGTATAGTAAATATACAAATATTATTTATAATTTTATTTCTAAATTCACAAATAAAGTTGCCTATTGGACAATAAATGCAGATCGACTGAATAAAGATTCTACTATTTGAAATTCTATTCGATCTTCAGAGCTTAGCAATATCTTGTATAATGATATCGTTTCTTCTGGCCTAATGGTCTAATAGATCTTTTCTCGGGGAAAAAAAAGTTATTCTCACTCCATAACGAAGAAGATAAGATTCATTATTTTTCTTTAATCAAACATTAAAAACATTGCTACATGAAAAGTTATCCACTCAGTCGAATACCACTTTAGTACTCATCCTCAATTCTTTATGAAAAAGATAATATTTTAATCACGCCAACCAAGACACGATGTTTGACAAATACTAAGAAATCCACCAAATATTTTAGAATGATCCATAGTTTTCATTTCAAAGTTGTATTAGAATACCACCTTTTCTTACCAATAGTTTTTATTTATTATCTTTGTTAATTGGCACCTGAAATTATTTTTATTCAGACTTGAATCTGATGAGCTTACTTTTGAATTTTGATGATATCATGGATAGTTTTGGTTAAATGGACACGTACGGAGTAACCTTATTTTATTATGTATTATTAAATATCTAGAATAGTTACATTAATCTATCGTGCAATTTTCTTAAAATCGAATAAAAAATCTATTTATTATCGAAATCAAAAAGACTTTTACTCTTTTTTTTTCCTCAAAACTCGAATTTTCCAAAACTCAAATCAATCTTTCAAAATACCATTAATGCCCTCACAACGATTAACAGAGTTAACACAATAAGTTAACCCCGTTAACTCCATTAAAAATTCTCGCCGAAAGATTTTTTTTAACCTGCCCATGAATTTTAAACTGTTTCGGATCATTTTAAATTAGATTCATTTATTAGGTCATATATGCAATGAAATATATGATAAAATCACTATAAATTCACAGAAATTATATTATGCATAATTAAATATGATCCATAATTTGAATCATCAAAATAAGTATTTAAGAATGTCATATCAATTTTTTTTACCATTTTAAACTACTTCAGGTTATTTTAAATTGGTTCAAAAAAATATTCTAAAATTATCATAAATTTATAAAAATTATATTATGCATAATGAAATATGACCAATAACTTGAATCATCAAAATAAGTGTCATGTTATTTTTTTTATCATTTTAAACTGATTGAGGAAAAATATTTTAAAATCATCATAAATTCACAAAATTTTTATTATGCACAATGAAATATGATCCACAATTTGAATTATCAAAATAAGTATTTAAGAGTGACATATCAATTTATTTTTATCATTTTAAACTGCTTCGGATCATTTTAAATTAGTTTACTTATTAAGCCATATATGTAATAAAATATATTCTAAAATCATCATAAATTCAAATAAATTATTATGCATAATGAAATGTGATCCATAACTTGGATCATCAAAATAAGTATTTAAGAGTGACATATCAATTTATTTTTATCATTTTAAACTGCTTCGGATAATTTTAAATTAGTTTACTTATTAAGCCATATATGCAATAAAATATATTCTAAAATCATCATAAATTCAAATAAATTATTATGCATAATGAAATGTGATCCACAACTTGGATCATCAAAATAAGTATTTAAGAGTGACATATCAATTTAATTTTATCATTTTAAACTATTTTAAATTATTTTAAATTGATTCAAAAAAAATATTTTAAAATCACCCGTTTATATGCATAATGGTATTAGAATATCCACTAAACATTTAGAATGATCCATAGTTTTCATTTCATAGTTGTATTAGAATATAGAATACCACCTTTTCTAACCAAGGGCCCGTTTGATTTGCAAACTGCTCATCACAGGACACTAGACAGGGACAAGGACAGGACATCAGATGTCCTGGAACAATAGCTATACCGTGTTTGTTTCGTCAAGAACAGGACACGATATTCCGTTCTGTCCTGCGTTTATTTCGTTATAACAAAGTATTATATATGACAAATGACTAAAATACCCTTGTAAATTAGTCTTAAAATTAATTAATATGTAAAAAAATATTAATATATAGTATCAAATACTTTAATACAATAAGAAGTTTTAGTTTAACTAATAAGTGTTCAACTAATTTTCAATTAACCTAAAAGTATAACAATAGGATAATACCGAAAAATATAAAAATTATACCAAACGATTTCCAATCTGAAATCTGACACC
Organism: Canna indica; assembly: GCA_034359265.1. Classification (NCBI taxonomy): domain Eukaryota; kingdom Viridiplantae; phylum Streptophyta; class Magnoliopsida; order Zingiberales; family Cannaceae; genus Canna; species Canna indica. The sequence goes on along the minus strand of CP136895.1, from coordinate 21,774,283 downwards.
ACCATCACGTTCATCACGTGAAAATTTACAACTTTGGTATTCACCTCGACTCGATCCGACGATTCTACGATCAAAGGAAGGGGTAATTTTGACAATTACAGCCCTTGTCCTCCGCCCGATTTCGGTGTACCGAGAAATTTCTCGGTACACCAAAATGGGTGGAAATCCTGTCCCGGACAAGGAGAAGTCCTTGTCCCGAAGCTTCTTTTGCAAACCAAACGGGGGACATGGGCGGATGTCCAGTCCAGTCCCCCGTTTTTTAGCAAACCAATAGTCTTTATTTATTATATTTGTTATTTGGCACCTGAAATTAATTTTATTCAGACTTGATTCAGATGAGCTTACTTTAGATGATATCATGGATAGTTTTGGTTAAATGGACACGTATAAAGTAATCTTATTTTATCATGTATTATTTAATATCTAGAATAGTTACATTAATCTATTCTGAGACCACTAGCTTCATTTTGACCGGATGAACAGGTAGTCCATCAAGAACCACAAGGGTATTATTGTCATTTTACCTATGGTCTAATTTATACTTCGTCTATGTCCTCAATCCTATCTTTTATTGTTCTCCAGAGACGTCCTCCTCGTCTCTCTCTGCGTCTCGGCCACGCTTCCCTCTCTCCATTGGAGGATAGCAACCAATCAGATCGAGGAACGGCGCTCGATCGATTGGCTTCTTCTGTAGTCTTCGTCCCCAAAGCCCTGATTTTTTCGTGAGTTTCTTCCTCGCTATCGGCGTTCTGATCGCCGTATTCGGCTTGCGGGATCAAAGTTAGGGCCTTTTGCTTCGGTGGTTGTGGTGCTGTGGGCCGAGGCGATGGGCGCCGGGGCCTCGAGTATTATGGGGCCGGAGGGGGAGGTTGGCGGTCCGACGGGGCTTGGGGACCTCCCGGAGAATTGCATCGCTGCGGTGCTTGTCCACCTTGACCCGCCGGAGATCTGCCGGGCGGCGCGGCTCAGCCGGACGTTCCGGGGGGCGGCCTCAGCGGACCTGGTCTGGGAGACGAAGCTACCTAGGAATTATCGGCACCTGTTGGCCCTGGCCTCGGATGAGAAAAGTCCCTACAAAAAGAGTCGTCTCTGCAAGAAGGAAATCTATGCGCGGTTGTGCCGGCCAATTCGGTTTGATGGGGGTACCAAGGTACGTCCTCTCGTTTGTCTGCTAATAAGATTGAAGAAATTGAGGACATCCATGGGTTTTCAGTGTTCATTCTTGGTTTTGAAGTAAAAAATGAATCTTAACCCGCCGTAGAAGAAATGGGATCAGATGTGGTTTTTTCCGGATGTTGTATCTTTGAGATGAATATCCGAACGAGGTTTCCTCTTTTTAATTTTAGCTTTATCGTGAGTTGAAATTTATGTATTTTGATTGGCGCTTTCGGTGGTTGATTTTTTTTTTCATTTTAGGAAGAAAATGGGATTTCTTCATGGCTGGAGGAAAGAGAGAACTAAAGGTGTTTTTTTGGGAAATTTCTTTGTAACTTGCTTATTTTAGTTTTTGTCTCATCTTTCTGTTTCCTGGACTATAGGAATTTTGGCTTGAAAAGATCGGTGGTAGGATTTGTATGTCAATTTCCTCAAGGGCCTTGCTGATTACAGGGGTTGATGATCGGAGATACTGGAATTACCTCGCTACTGATGAGTCCAGGTAACACCTCATCTGGAATGAAATTACCATTTTGTTTACTGACACATATAGCATTTACAAGTTAATATTAAATGTGTCTTCATCATTTTTTAATATAGTAAATTGAACTGATATGTTGTTTAATACAAATGCGGTATTCGAATCCTTAAACCACAACTACTTGAGACTTAGTTTGATCCTTCGACCATGTTTTCTAAAGTCTAAGCGTAATTCTCTCTTAATTATTCATCGTTTATGCTCAAGTATCGCACAAAGCCAAAGTAAGCAAGCATATTCATGGATTAACTTCTTTTATCTTTTGAGTTGTGTGAAAAACAAGATTTGCACTGTGAAATGTCAGGTCATTACAGTGGTTATCTTTTGAGCTTTTTCTATGAAGTTTGATCTCATTGGTTCCCTGTAAATCTTTTCAAGTTCTCGTGTCCTATTCCATCTGGTCCTCGATTGTTTTGTGGTTTTCATCTATGTCAGCTTCTTCAAGCTCCTACATCGATATCCAGTTAGGTTCTCTTGCCAGAAATACTATTTTCTGCTTGGAAATTCTTTTAGACTACTTTCCACATGTTTGCCTTTTTATAACAGCTTAAGCTAGAGACAAGTAGTCCTCTGATCAAGCTTAATATGGTATTGGAAAAAAAGCATAGGTATTTGAATTATACCAAAATCACATATTAACAGTAATACTCTGAATAGTCTTATTTTTATAATTAGATAATTAGGTATAGTTTGTTTTGTAACTAATCTTTTGATGGATTTTTTTCAATGGAAATTTTTTATCTCTTTGGCAATATCTAATGGGTGCCTTTGAAACTTTTGTTTTGCTTATTGGAAGTTCTCAGGCAACAACTTTCATCTATGTGTGCAACATCTGCTTGTCCAAGTTAGACAGTAAAGATTTTTCTTGTAATTTTATGGGGGGAAAGGTAGAATCAACATTCATTTGGAAAAAGGGTTTCAAGTTTTGATATACAGGTAAAATAGACATCTGATAGCTGCTAAACTAGACTGTGACAAATTTCCTTTGCTTTTCACTGTTTCCCGTAATTAGAATATCCATACAGTGTTGGACTGCCAGAATGCAATAGGAGGAAAAACAATGTCCGACTCTTGGGTTAGAAATGACTGTCCAATTATCCAAATAGCAAAGTGATTCAAAATGTTGAATTATTTGGTTGGGGAAATATGATTTAGTTAAGAGCATACTAAATAAATTATATAATACAAATATACAACAACAGGGAGACCCTGTAATGCAAACATATGCAGACATAAAAGACATGAGAACTAACTTAGAATGTTTTGTTTTGCAGATTTCATTCAGTTGCATACCTTCAGCAAACTTGGTGGTTTGAGGTGGATGGGGAAATTGATTTTTGCTTCCCATCTGGTTCCTACAGCCTCTTCTTCAGGCTTCATCTAGGGCGTGCCACCAAGCGACTAGGCAGGCGCATATGTATCACTGAACATATACATGGTTGGGACATAAAACCCGTGCGGTTTCAGCTGTCCACTTCAGAGGGCCAGCATACTCGATCTAAGTGCCATCTAGATATACCCGGGAGCTGGATCCTATACCATGCAGGTGACTTTATTGTTGAGAACTCTGATGTCTCAACCAACCTCAAGTTCTCAATGAAACAAATCGATTGCACACATACAAAAGGTGGCCTTTGTGTTGATTCTGTCTTCATATATCCTAAGGGTTTTAGAAGGGGAAAGGTCATTACCACTGACATAATGACATAGATGTAGTCTTCACCGAAATGGGAAAGATCAATATAAACAGGGTTTCTGTGGTTTGCTCTCTTGTAGTTCCCTCAAGTGCAAATAATGTACATAAATGTATTTTGAGCAAGAATGATGAGCTTTTGTTGTGTTCATGAACTACCATAAGCTCGCAAATGGAGTTTTGAATTGGGGATTATTTGAGTGCGTTCTTTCGTGTGAAGAATCAATGTGATCTTTCTTGTTGAGATGCAGATAATGTAAATTAGGATGCATTCAAAGATAATAACAGCATCAACTATTTTTTCGGTTCTTTCAAAGTTATATGTGCTTATTTCTTCTCAGAGTTGCATAAATTTGTGTTATAACCAATCAAATTAAGTGAAAGGTAAGTAATTGACCGCAAGTTGCTTAGTGGTTAAACATTTAGACATGTTACTCAAGATCATGGGTTTGGTCTCTAGTTGTAGCATTTTATGTGCATATTCATGAGTTTATGTACTCTTTGTATTGATTATATTATAATTTTTTTTTTCACAAAAAGAAGGTAAGCATTCAAGATAAGCATTCATGGAATCATGGTCATAGAGTGGACAATGTTTTATACTAGTCCAAAAATCATGCATTGAATAATAATATATAAATATAAAATTCAATAATATATAAATATAATATAATAATTTATTTGAATAAAATATATTATTTGTAAAAAAAATTGTATGTAAAATTATAAATATTATTTTTCAAAAATAATAAAATCATGTGTGAAAAATGCCAATATAAATAGATGATATAGGTTTATTATTAAGAAAAATCGCATTTCAAACAATATTTAGTAAATATTGTTTAAACAAACATTCATAAATAAATATCTTAAATAAAAATATCTATATTTGGATTAAAAAATATAATAGCAAGAGGTTGTACTTCTTAAATCACTTTCCCCACTTTTCAAATTATTTTATTAAAAGTATTTTGTGCGACCATTATATTTATCTATTTTTTCTTTGAATAAGTCAAAATATAAGATTTTTAAGTAATATTATCAAATAATATTTAATTTGTCAATAGTGAGTAATAAAATTGATGAAAATATTTGTATATTTTTTAAAGAAAGATCTGAAATTCAAATCTTAGTATATACTATCTTTGTTAAAAATATATATTTAATTTAAATATTTAATATAATTGATTTAATAATATTTTGATAAAAATATAATATTTATTAAAAATAATTCATTTAGTTTAATTTAATAATCACAATAAAAATATTAAATATACACATAAAATTTTAATTAACTTTAAACGAAGTACAGAAGAACATAACAAGAAAAAAGTACAGTTTTATAAATTAATATAGTGTTTGAATTGATACATTAAATAATACTTAGCAATATAATTTAATTTGAATAAACAATGTCTTTTTAATAAAAGACAACTCTCTTGCAGTTTGAGCTCCCAGGCGACTTTTTCCCTGGCGTGGTTATGTGCAGTTCTCCTCCGACCAAGGGCGGACTCACACTAGGGCCAAGGGGGTCACTTCCCCCCCCCCCCCCCCCCGAAATTTTCCAAAATATCAAATATTAAATATAATTTGATAATTATTTAAAAAATATATGGTAAGATCTTAGGTTCGAATCTCATCTCTTGTCATCTATATTCATTATTTATCATTTTTCGTAAAGACTAAATATAAAATCTGATTTTTTAATTAATTTTTTAAAAAAAATTTCTCTATTAATTTTTCACTGAACTCCAAAATTTTCTCTATTAGTTTATAAGCTAAATTCAAAATTTTCTCCATTAGTTATTTACATCTAAAATGTTGGTTTAATTTATTTCTAATATTTTTTCTATGCTATTATTCATGAATAATTAATTTTCTCATCAAGCATCCAAGAAAATAAATAAAAATTATGTTATATTTCATCCATTATTGTGAAATTTATTTAATTGAGAATCCAAATCTAAAATACATCTATATTAATTATATAATACATCTTCACGGTGTCAAGTTAATTTTTACTTTTAATGTAATACTAAGTACTATTATTTTTCTTTATGTATTTGTAATTTTGTTAATCTATTACTATTTTTTTTTTTATTCATATAGTTTCATAAAGTTGGCACTCGAGATGAGTAAGGCGACGACTGTATCATAGTAGAACTTGCTTTGGATAATTTAGATGAAAGAATTTTCACAAGAGTTTTAATTATTTTTAATTTAAATATTTTAGCAATATTTTCAAAATATAAAAATAGAAAAAAAAATTGTACTATTATAAGTTATGATTTTAATTAAAAAATTTGTAAATAAAGAATTAAAATAATATTTATTAAATTTTTATATCATAAATTGGGCCCCCCTCATTGGAATTCTGCGTCCGCCACTGCCTCCGACGCCCGACATTTGGCCTCCATCACCTCTTGGTGTATCTCATCCTATGTGGATTTCATCTCCTACTATGGAGCAACATCAATCTTCACATACTATCTCTGGAGCCTCTATGATCCTGTCAACAAGTGAATCGGCCTTGGAAGAGGAAACAATATTTCTTGAAGATGATCAAGCGTCGGCCACAAGTATTACTACAAGCCATTGTTTGATTGCCAAGATATGGTCGGAAAAGACCTTGGTGCCAACGACCATTTAAGCAGCGCTTTCCTGAATCTGGAATCAATCTAAAGGATTTCGATGCGAAGAGATCGATGGATGATTGTTCAAATTCTACTTTGAAGAAAATATCCCTATGATGAAAATTTTATAGAATCAACTCCTTGTTCTACGTTGCTGGGAGCATGAAAAAGATTTCAAAGACTATGCTTTCAACTTGGTTCCGATGTGGCCGGGTTCAGTGTTGGGGTCTTCCTGGTCATATTCGGAATGTTTCCATTAGACGCCAAATTTGCAGCCGTCTTGGAGCCATTGAAAAGGATGGACTATTCTCTATTCAAGATTCCCAACGGTTCATATATAAAGCACATGTAATGATAGATGTGGAGAAGCCAATCGAAGGGGGTATTAGAACTTACTCGACATCAGCAGGGAGTTTTCGAACTTCATTTAGGTATGAAAAACTACCTCTTTTCTGCTACTATTGTGGGTTCCTTGGGCATGCTGATAAGAACTGTGTAAACCTCATCATGGATGAGAGCCTCAACAATTGCAAAGAAACTTTATTAGGATTTAGGCCCCTGGTTAAGAGCTACTCAGATTGGTAGGAAAATACAAGAGGATTCAATGTGTAGAGACATGTATGGTAAGGAGAAGGGTGGCAGCTCTAAGAGAATTAATGTGGAGGTAATTAACAGGTTGTCATCCTTATCAGTAGAAACTTCCATTTCGGCTGCAAGAGAGAGTGATTCCATTCTTGGTGGATCTTCACCGATGTTGCCTTCAAGTGCTGGGAATGAAGTTGATAAGAGTAAGCAACCTGAACCATATATCACACCTCCTCGCAGATTGAAAGAGCGAGCACTCAAGGCTGATAGTGTTGGCCTAAGGTTTTCAACCTTGGTCTTAATCTCGGTTTTGATGATAACAAACATGGAACTAATGATTTTATTGAGAAATATTTTTAGATTCCATATCGGTTAGCGCTCGATGTCCTCGATCAAAAATATCGAAGAAATTAGAAAATCGAAAGGACATTGGTCGACGTGTTCAGGTTCGTTGCAGAAATTTCTAGAAGTTCGACGTGGGCACCAAAGACGTCTTGGACGAGTCTAAAGAACACATGGAAAGCTCTCCAAGTTGACACACGTTGAAGGCTGGAACCTGAAAACGAAGCGCGCAAGAAGAAGGTTGAAAAAATTAAGCTCAGCCTAGGTTCGATCGACCGAATATGGTCGAAAATTGGCAGTAGTCAATTTGGTTGACCGAAGTGTGCCCAGAAGTGGCAGAATGTCGTGGTCACTTGGGTGGTCGATCCATCGATCGACTGATGATCGATCGGCAAGCGATCGGGTGTCGGTAACGAGCAAAAATACGCCTGTTGATGAGCCCTTTGTTTGGGGGGTTATAAATACTCACCCCAAACTCTCTCCCAAGCTCTTAATGATGCTTCTAAGCCTCGAAGAGCCACTCCTTGCATCTCTACAAAAAATTCTTGAGCCATCTTTGCAAAGAGCCCTAGTTTTGATCTCCATTTGTTGATTTAGCCTTCAAGCTTCATAGATTTATCTTCTCAAGGCATCAAGAGGACTAGAGAGTTACTTTTGGAGCTAAGTACTTGTTGTTTGATTTATTGCTCCAATTGTTATTGTATTTTATTGTTTATTTTCATTGTATATCATTTGTGTAAACCTAGAGTGCTAGATTGATTGAGTTGGTGGTTGCCTTGGTGTTAAGGTCTAAATCCACAATTGTAAACTTACTTTACTAGAATTAGTTGATCGAGTTGTCCTTAGGTTGAGGTGGGAGAGTGCTCTCGGTAGAAAGACAGGATATTTCCGGGTGTGGAAGTGCCTTCAATTTGAGAGCGGAGACTTTCCGGTGTAAACTCCTCTTTGTAAGGGAAACGGGATAATCTAGTAAAACTAATTTGGAAATCCTAAGCGGGGTGCTTAGGTAGTGGAGTAGGCATTAGGGTCGAACCACTATAAATCACCGTGTTTGTATTGTTTCTACTTGTGTTTGCTTAATTAGCATATTTACTTTGCTTCCGTTTGCTACTCAACTTGTAATTTGCCTAAGTAACCAAAGAAACAATTAAAATCGAATTTAGGCAAAAAAATTAGTAAACACATTATTCACCCCCCCTCTAGTGTGGCCATTTCACCAACAATTGGTATCAGAGCGAGTCGTAGATTGAGATTTCACCATCTCCTCTACATCGTCTCTCGATCCAGAAAATGACACTAGAGAGTTTAGCGTCTTCACCTCATAGGTTTGATGCATCGAACTTTGGTCTTTGAAAATATAGAATGCACACATATTTAAAGACTAAAGGTTTTGGTGTCCTTAACATGTTAAGACTAGAATTCATTATGCCTAAGGTTGACATGCATGCTTGGAGTGAATTAGATAAAAAAATGTTTAAGTATAATGGAGATGCAATGAATTGTATTCTTTGCACTTTACCAAATGACATTCTTGAAAACTTCATGCATTGCTCTACGGCTTTTGATTTATGGGCTAGTTTGAATATTTTATACGATCATGCTAAAACCGAAGAAATTTGTACATTTAATGAAGATAGTAAAGACAATGGTCATTCACCTACCATTAATCTTGGTTTTGATGTCCATAGCTCTTCTAGTCAAAGAAGTAGCTCCAAGAGCCGAAAAAGAAAGATAATTTGTCATGCTTGCAAAGAAAAGGGGCATGTGAAGAAAAATTGCCCAAGCATGAAGAACAAAGCAAGGAAGATGTTAAGTGCTTCCACCTCCACCTCTCACTCACTTGAAACACCCTCTAGCCATGACTATGAAGCCACATCTAAACTTAGCCTCATGGATGCTAATGATGAGGTACACTCTCCTTCACCTAGTCATGCTAATGAAAATGACAATGCTAGTTCTACTAGTTCTCATGACATGCCATATGATGATTTAGTAGATGAGTGTAGAAAGATATATGCCTTGCTTGTTAGAAAAGATAAGGAAAATAAGATGCTAAAGAAAGAAAATGTGATGCTTAATTCTCATGTGCATGAATTGAAACAAGAAAAATGAGAAATTGAAATCTAGTTCATTTGATTTATGCCATGATAGATTGAAACTTGAACTTAAGGACTTAAAGCTTGAAAATGAAAATTTAAAAATTTGAGAATTCAAAAATCATAAGTGAGAATAATATTTTGAAATCTCAACTATATACCATGCATAAGTCAATTGAAGTCTTAAAAGATGAGATTTTGATCTTGAACAGGGAAGTACGTAATTTGAAAAACTCAACTTCCTTCAAGAAAATTGGAAAGAAAAATGTTTCTTTCAAAAATGCCTATGTTCATCATAAATCTCATGCTAAGAAAAATGATAACAAAAAGTTTCGTGGTCCTTATTTTTGTTGTGGTATCTATGGGCATGCTATATATGATTGCGTATTTAAGATGAACCCAAGTGGAGTTAAGATACTTTGGCTAGCTAAGCCCTCTAACCCCCAAGGACCCAAAATTATTTGGGTACCAAAAATCTCAGGCTCTTTTGTAAGGGGAGCTACCACACAAGGGTGAAAGATTGATGGTGTGTTGAAGTTGACCAAAGAGTTGAATGAAGGATCCTTATATGGTTACAACTTCAAGCTTTCACCTAGATGCCTTTGGTAAAATTGACATCAAATATTTTGGTATCATCTTCTATCTAACTTTGATCCAATTTACTTGAAGTTTATGATACTATGCATAATTCGATTGAGTTTTGTCCTCTTTCGATATGATTTCAAAAATGTTTTTGATTTTGATTTTCGGTCTTTTCGGAGACCTATGTAGCCTATAACGGCCTCATACGACCTTGCGGTTTTAAATCGTAGGCTCATTGTGGCCTTTCGGTTTTCAACCAAAAAGAAGAGTTGGAGATCATTTTTTCATTTATATTTCACTTGTGATCTCTTAAAATTAGTTTTGATATCACTCGATTTCATTTTGAAACAAATTTAAAACTATTTAGCAAAGTAGATTTTGATATCGATAATTGATCCCTCTCTTTGCTACTTAGTTTGATAACTTGCTAGTAATTATATTCGCATTATCCTACTAATGAATATTGCTTGCAAGTTATGATAAAATGGAAGACTTTAGAAATTGAAAAGAAAATGACAAGTTTGGCAAAATTTCCAAGAATGAGGTATGAGTTTGAGTTTGGCAAAAATCTTTGTATAATATTGAATATTTATGCTCTAATGATGTCTCTATACTCATGATTAATTTTGCATGACAAATCTATGAAATTTCATGAGTAGGTAAAATTTTGATAACTTAGGAAATTTCATGATATCTTGATTGAATAAAATTGGCTCTAGGTTGAAATTCATATTAGAGACCTCATTTTGAGTTAGTAGTTGGAAAACATATTTAGATACACACATGACATGATTCTAGGTGTTTAAACTTGAAAATTCATGTGTAGATGAACAAGGTGATAACTAGATCACTTTAGGGGACTTAAGCTTGAAAAAGTTTGACCCAAGTCAACAAATCGAGTTGGACACTTCATTTTAAGTCCAAACTTCATAAACATGTTTAGAAATAGATATGACATGTTTTCATGCACTTAGAATGAGAAATTCATATGGATATGAATAAAATGACATAAAGGCTGATTCATGATAACCTCTTTTAAACCAAGTTGACCCAAGTCAACAAATTGACTTAGATGTCTCATTTTTAATCCATATTTGAGGAACATGTTTAGATTTACTCATGTTAGGTTTCCATAAGTTTAAATTTGAAAAACCATGAGTAAATGATAAGATTGACACTTAGCAAATTTCATGATAACTAGTTTAGTTTTGAATGAAACCATGCTAAGTTGATATCTTGACTTAGGATATAATTTTCATTCCAAACTACATACACTCTTTATATGACCATTATGTGGTGTCATAAAAGTTTGAATGAAAATTGAACACTTTTTTAAAATAACTGAAAATTACAGAAATGCCATTAAAAATTTAGCATTTTCAGTTATTTTTAGAAAAATGTAAAAAAAATATTTTTAATTGATTCTTGAAACTGCATCTTCATTGAAAAATTTAGTTTATTCAGTAAAAATTTTAGAAATTTTCATCAAGAATCGAATTTATAATGGAATTTTGAAGTTGAATTTCTATCATCCTCTTGAAATATCAATATTTCCGATACTTTGATTTTTCGTCGAAAACTTCAAATGAAACTTTGTGCATACTATTTTAATTCCATTTCTAATATCATTCTCATTATTCTTTGAGTGAAATCATTTCTAAAAATGATTTTGATATCTTGAGCGATATCCTAAAAATGAGTTTTTGGTTGAAATCAAGATAAGATGAAAAATGAACTTAGAAATTTCTTTTTAAGCCCAAACTTGATCAATATACTTAGATTCACTCATGTTAGATATCTAAATACCTAAATTTGAGAATACATGAGTAGATAGCAAAATTTGATACTTAGTCATTTTCATATTTTCATGCCTACTTTGAATAAAATCGTGCTAAGTTCATATTTTGATCAAACGATACTATTTTCACTTCAAATTTAATATACATGCTTTACATGATCATAACTTGGTATTTTGAAAATTTGAATGAAATATAGAAATGTCATGAAAGACTCACTTATTTACGAAAATGCCACTAAAGTATCACTCTTCTCAACTTACTCATTTTTTTGGATACTTTGGATTTTCGTTAAAATTTTCAAATGAGACTTGAAGTATGATATTTTAAATTCACTTATGGTATCGTTCTATTCATTTGATGAGAAAAATCATTTCTAAAGTAATTTTTGACTATTTGACCGATACTTGAAAATATCGATACTTAAGTTACTACATGATTCTTGGTTTTGGATGTCATTTATCATTTCACGATATCATATATGACTTAGTCTCTTATTCGATGTTTGACTTTCATCCCTTGAGTTGAGACTTTCGCGGTTTCGAAAAATCTTTTAGAGTTTCAACTTTGACTTTTGATTGTCTTTTCTTGCCCCTTCTGAGTGATGTCAAAAGGGAGAGAAAAATCTAGGTAAAAAAGGAAGAAAATATAGGAAACCATACTTGATCCATCTTTGCAAAGAGCCGTAGTAACGGGCAAAGAGCCCTAGTTTTGATCTCCATTTGTTGATTTAGCCTTCAAGCTTCATAGATTTATCTTCTCAAGGCATCAAGAGGACTAGGGAGTTACTTTTGGAGCTAAGTACTTGTTGTTTGATTTATTGCTCCAATTGTTATTGTATTTTATTGTTTATTTTCATTGTATATCATTTGTGTAAACTTAGAGTGCTAGGTTGATTGAGTTGGTGGTTGCCTTGGTGTTAAGGCTTAAACCCACAATTGTAAACTTAGTTTACTAGAATTAGTTGAGTTGTCCCTTAGGTTGAGGTGGGAGAGTGCTCTCGGTAGGAAAACGGGATACTTCCGGGTGTGGAAGTGCCTTCGGTTTGAGAGCGGAGACTTTCCGGTGTAAAGTCCTCTTTGTAAGGGAAATAAGATAATCTAGTAAAGCTAGTTTGGAAATCCTAAGCGGGGTGCTTAGGTAGTGGAGTAGGCATTGGGGCCGAACCACTATAAATCACCGTGTTTGCATTGCTTCTACTTGTGTTGGCTTAATTAGCATATTTACTTTGCTTCCGCTTGCTACTCAACTTGTATTTAGGCAAAAAGATTAGTAAATATACTATTCACCCCCCCTCTAGTGTGGCCATTTCACCAACAGATAGTGGAGCGAATCTGCCTTTAGTCATAGGTGGCAAGAAACACAGTGGAGAGGAGATTTATTCTTCACTTTCTAAGAAGACGAAACTTTCTTTGTTGAATCGGGAAACTGATACGGTGGAGGAAACCAGCTTGAAATGCTCCCTGCCCCCCTACCCAATGAACATCCTTGTCTGGAACTATCAAGTTTTGGGGAATCCCTTGACAGTTTTCAATCTGAAGAACATATGTTCTAAAAGTTCCCTGGATTGTATTTTTTTATCGGAAGTTAAATCTAAAGGCCTTCATTCCAAAGACCTTATGCTGAGATGCGGCTTTGAAAACTTGTATTCTATAAACCCAAGGGGAAGGAAAGGAGGTTTAATTATGGCATCGAAATAATCTATGAATCTCTCAGTAATAGCAACTAATTCTTTCTTCATACAAGCGACTATATCTGATCTAGAGTTGACCAACCAATGGAGCTTTATGAGCATTCATCTTCATTATGATGCTACTGTGTGTGATGTCCAAGCTATGGAAATAATAAATAGGATTTCTTCTTCGACCTATCCTATCCTGGTGGGTGGGGATTTTAATTCAATTCTGTGTCCTGAAGAGAAAATGGGAGGAGCCGACTATACTGTTCAGATGAGTATGCACCTGAAACAAATCGTATTTGCCACAGATCTCCTGGAATTTCCAATAAGTGGGGTACCTCTTCGCATGGTGCAACCGTCGTCAAAATGAATTCTTCATCGAAAAAGTTCTGGATCGTTTCCTGGGGTTTGCTTCTTGGTGCAACAAATGGACAAACTATTTTGTTTCTCACCTCGAGGACATAGACAGTGATCATCGTCCTTTTTTGTTTAAACATCATAGCCCACCTAAGGCAACCCGATTTTTTAAATTTGACAAAAGATGGCTTAAGAACAGTCAGATTAATGATATCATTGTTGAGGCGTGGTCAACTACTGTCAATGGAACCTTTTAGTTCCAGATTTTCTTGAAATTGAAAGCTGTTTGACAACATATTCTCTCTTGGCTGAAGGTAAACAAGTTCAACTCAAACACTCGTATTCATGAGCTCCAAGCTAAACTTCAGATTCTATCTTCGAACATCGACCCTGATTATATGAACACAAAAAAATTTCTAGAGGATAAGCTTTTGAATGCTCTTCATGATGAGGAGATCTTCTGGAAACAAAAATCCAGAGTTAAATGACTGCATGAAGGTGATCGAAACGCCACTTTTTTTCATGCCTCCACACGATCTAGGCGACTGAGAAACAACGTCCACAGGATTAAGGACGATCAAGGTCAATGGGTTGAGGCAACTGACAAGGTGGCGGCAGTCGCTCTTCAATTCCTTAAGTCCAGATTTACTTCCTCAAATCCGATGGCAATAGATGATCATCTAATTGGCTTTCAAAAGAGAGTCACTAGACGCAATAATAATTGGCTATTTCGCCTCGTATCCTGCGAAGAAGTTAAACTTGTTGTTTTTTCATTGAATGCTGAAAGCATTCCCGGACCTGATGGTTTTATAGGAATTTTCTTTCGACACTGTTGGGACATGATAGGATCAGATATTACTGCAGTAGTGGCCTCTTTTTTTTATAACAAGATTCTTCTTCGGTCTTTCAACGACACATGCATTTCTCTTATTCCGAAGTCGAACACTGTTATGGAATTCTCCCATCTTCGGCCAATGAATTTATGCAACTTTTTCTACAAGATTTGCTCAAGAATAATTGTTTATCGTATGCAGCCTCTGATGGACAAGATTATTTCTCTAAACCAGAGTGCCTCCATTCATGGTAGGATTATTTCGGAAAATATCCTACTGGTACATGAAGTTATGCACCATCTTAAAATTCGACATTCCTCTTCTCACTATGAGATGACAGTTAAAGTGGACATGAGCAGTGCACACGATCGCATAGAATAGCCCTTCTTGGTAGTTGTTATGAAGGCAATGGGGTTTGCGGAGGGTTTCATTAATATGGTTTGGCAGTGCATTTCTTCAGTATCGTATTCTATTTCTATTGGGGGTTCAAGGTATGATTATTTTCATCCATCTCGGGGGCTTCGGCAAGGCAACCTGCTTTCTCCTTTTCTTTTCGTGATATGCATGGAGGGCTTCACCCATCTTCTATAGAGGAGATTCTCCGATATGAACTACTGAAATATCTCGGTGGGCCAAAATTGTCCACCAATTTATTCATTATTTTTTGCCGACAATGCTATTTTTTTTCCAAGGCCGACTCTCATCATGTTAATTATGTTAAGAACATTCTTCAAGATTTTGCAGTTTTAAGTGGGCAACAAATAAACCTTCAGAACTCAACTGTTTTCTTCTCCTGGAACACCCCCACCATAATTCATGATCAGTTAGGGGCTGCCTAAACATATCAAATGTGGGAGGGCAAGACAAGTATTTGGGGTTGCCTTCTATTATTAACTGCTCCAAAAAGAGTACATATGAGTTCATTTTATCTCGGCTGAAGCATCATATGGAAAGTAATCCAAATTCCTTTCCTGGGCTGGCAAAGCGGTCGATCTTGATTAAATCGGTATTAGCAGCCATACCAAATCATGTAATGGGCTGCTTTTATATTTCTGACACTCTTTGCCATCAAATTGAGAGAATTTGTAGCAACTTCTAGTGGTCGTCGTCTCCCGCACAACGCAGCACTCATTGGATGAAATGGTCTTCATTTTGCTTGTCGTTTATGGATAGAGGCTTGGGCTTTAAGGAGTGTTGAAATATGTGTTGGCCTAAGGGTTGTCCCCTAGGCTTCGATCTCTATTTTGATGATAACAAACATGAAACTAATGCATTTGTAAAGTTTTGAGTTCAGGTTGACTTTGTGATACGCACGCAAACTTCGTTAAGAGAAATATCAAAAATGTCAAAAACGGCTCCGAGGATGATCGTATAGAAAATATAGGGTTAGATTTAGAAATCATGTAATATGACCATAGGAATATATCCCAAACTTGATTGTAACATTATCCAAGTCAAATCTCAGAAACAGAACTCGGAAACGAAGTTCGCGAGAAGAAATTAGCACAAAAGGCTGATTCCCAGGTTCTATCGCAGAGTCGGCCGACCGAACCGAGCTTGAAATCCATAGAAGGTTGGTCGGTCGACCGAATTGAGCTCGATCGCAGAGGCAATCAACCGAATTGAGCCCAGAAGTAGCAGAGGGCTCCGATCGCTTGAGCGATTGATTAGTCGGTTGATCGACCTTCGACCGGCCAAGCAACCAGACGTCCTCAACGAGCAAAAAAACGCCCGTTTAGTGCCACAACCAAGTGAGGGGTTATAAATACCCCTTACCAACCCTCCTTAAATCCTCTCAACTGTTCATTGATAATCTCTAAGAGTGTTCTAAGTATTCTAAGCTCAATTTCGACGTGCTTGCTTCACTGATCGTTCATCTAACCAAAGCGCTCTTCTCGCCCCGACTTCGACTTCGATTCGATCTCAACGACTTGAGGAGTTGGTGGCATTGAAGGCTTTGCAAGGAGCTCATTTGTGTGGTTTACTTTTTAGCTCCTTTTGTTGTTATTTTCCTTGTTATTAAACTAGTCTGTCATTGTTAGCTTGCTAGGTGTGCTAGGTCAAACACCTTAGGGTTTTCTTTGTAGATTTGTGTTTTGCATAGGTGAATAGGGTTAAGGCATTCTCAAAGGGTTGAGAAGTGAGTCCTCATTTGTATTCAATGGGAAACACATTATCTACATAGGAGTTGGTTAGAAATTCTTGGTGTGGAGCCAAGGTAGTGAAGTAGGCGATTGCCTGAACCACTATAATTATGTGTGTTTGTATTGTCTTGTTTGATTGCTACTACTTGCTATTCATACTTTTCAAAGCATCTCATTTAGTAGCACTTAGTTTCGGTTGCATTTGGAATTGAATTAAAAGAAATCAAATTGGACGTAAAATTAACCCAATACTATTTAAACCCCCCATTCTAGTGTGGGTATTTGAACAACATTTGGTATTAGAGCAAGGTTGTAGGATTAGATTTAACAATCCACCCTACAATTTAGAATGTCTAGCATTATCCAACTAGCCCAAGGGTCCTCTACTCATACTCCACCACTATTTGATGGAAACAACTATGCGTATTGGAAGATACGCATGAATAGCTTCCTTCAATCACTAAGCATGGATGTATGGAGGATGATCCAAGTAGAGTATAAACAACCAACTAAGAATATGGATGAGTGAAACCCGAAAGAAATTAGACTCTTTAATGCAAATGCCAAGGCCATCAATGCACTATATTGTGACCTATCTATTAATGAGTTTAATCGGATTTCTACTTGTAAGTCAGCCTATGAACTTTGGAGTGTCCTAGAGACTACACGTGAAGGCATTTCTCAAGTTAAGGAATCTAAGATAAACTTCCTCATGCATGATTATGAAATATTTAAAATGTTATCGCATGAATCAATTGATGCCATGTATGCTAGATTTCCAAATATTACAAATGACTTAGCTAACCTTGATAGAGACATAAAGGAAGAGGAGAAGGTAAGGAAGCTCCTCCATTCCTATCTAAAAGCTTGGGAACCAAAGGTGATTGCAATTATGGAAGCCAAGGGTTTGGGCACGTTGAAGCTTACCGAACTCATTGGGTCTCTCATGACCAATGAGACCCACATGAAGCAATACAAGGAGGAAGATGCCCCCAAAAGCAAGACCATTGCTTTAAAAGCATCGCACCTGGTTGAAGAACATTCATCATCCAAGGAAGAAATGAATGATTTTGAAGAAATGACGATGATGGCAAGAAGGTTCATCAACTTCATGAGGGGAGGCATGAGAAGAGGCAAGGGAGGCTGTACTTGCTACAATTGCAACAAGATCGGACATCTAAAGAAGGATTGCCCACTTCTCAAGATGGCCTCTACCTCCAACCCCCACAAGAAAGACAAGTAGAAGAAGAAGAAGAAGAAGAAGAAGAAGAAGAAGAAGAAGGCAATGATGGCTTCTTGGGATGAGAGCAAATCTTTGTCAAGTGAAGAGGAGTCCAAAAGTGAGAAGGCAAATCTTTGCCTCATCGCAAATGACAACGAGGTAAAATTCATTTTTGGTGAGCTTTCATTTATGCAAGAAGAACTAAAAAATGAATTTGATCAAATGCATGATGAATTCAATGTCATTAGAAAGAAATTTAAAGAGCTTAAAAAGGATAAAAAATCTTTAGAAATTAAAAATGATAACTTGTTATTTTCATGCAATGCCTTAAGGAAAGAAGTAGATAGTCTTAAGGAAGAAACGAATGCCTTTGAGATTGTTAAAGAAAGTTTAGAAAATGACAACAAAAAGTTAGAAAATGAGAACAAGTTCTTAAGTGATCAAGTAGAACATTTGAATAATAACATGCTTAACTTGAAAAAAGAATTATGCATGCTAAATGAGAAAATGAATACTTTGGAAAATGCCATGCCTAAGGTTGCAAATGTTAGAAAACCCACAAATGGTCATGTTCATGCACACACACATAGCACTAGAAAATTCAATGGAAGTTATTTTTCATGTGGTTTTTTTGGCCATATGGCTAGAGATTGTGCACTTAAGAGGAAGCCACATGCTAGATTCACTTGGGTTCCTAAGATGACTAATAATCACTACAAGAAATGTAGTGATTTTCGACAGTCATTGGAGTCGAAAAGTGGTCAAAAGATTGTCGAAAATATTGATTTACCGACCAAATTTTGACTAGTTTTCGAGGCTAAAATTTACGTCGGTAAAACCTTGGTCGAAATAGATACCGACAATTTATTGACAAAAAATATTGTCTGTAACTATCGACCAATGTTTTAATCAAAAAGTTGTCGATAGTTCCTCAGTAACTACCGACAAAATTTTTGTTGGTAGCTCATCAGTAATTACCGACTATAAATACTATAAAAAAAGTGGTCAATAATTACTGACTACTTTCCTACCATATTCCATTCAGAAAGTGGTCGGTAATTTCTGACATGTCATTGAAATTTTGTCAAAAACTTAATATTGAAAAGGGGTGATCCAAGTGCACAAAGCAATTCCAATTTTTTTTTCCTATTAATTATATGTGGAAAATTGGATATATAATTCATGAATTATAAGATTTTAAATTGCAAACTACTCCTTGCACCTATGAATTACAATTCTCCAGCTATAAATTAATTAATTGTCCTCAAAATAAAAGACTTCATTTTTTCTTATCGTGAACACTAAAACAAGCGATCAAGTATTATAGCTCTTCAATATACACAGCTACAAAAAAAGACAACATCATCTTGAGATAGAGAGAGAGAGAGATCGCAGAAAGAGAAGCAAGTGTGTCTCAGCACGAGTACAAAGAGAAGGAGTGGCCGCAGCCGGCACTGCCATGGCTGAGCCGCGATGATGACGATGATGACCACGAAGAAGACTCTCTATTGATGCACCGATAGAGGTGGAGGAAGTCTTCGACGGAGCATGGCAGCTTGAGCGCCTCTACGAGCGATAGCCGTAGGCCTCCTGTGCGGCCTCGAGGAGCCGCTTGAAGAGGTGGTAGAGGTAGGAAATAGGAATGACGAACTTTCGGAAGCCGCCCTCTTCCCCTTCGAGGCCAATGTGGACGGTGAGGGAGCCCTTCTTCACCTTCATCTGTTTCTCCTGCATCTCGTTCTCTAATCTAGATGCACAAGACTCACCCGTTTGAGAGCAGAGTCGGCATCCGAGCCACCTGCCTCCGGCAACACCTCCTCGGTCTCACTGAAATCGTCTCTGGCTCCACGGGACTCGCTGAGCCAGGACCATCCTGGCTACCGCGGAGTCCGAAGCCATCCTTGATGAGGGGCGTAACCGCAGAGCAAAGATCGGCGGCGTTCATAGGTTGGCAGCGAGAGGAGGAAAGTAAAATTGTGAGATTAGGGATTTTGGAGGGTTACGGGGGGAAATAAATATAGGGCGAAAGAAATTAAGAAGAAGGGTCAGCTGAAATAAAAAAGGGCGCAGACTATTTTGACGAGTGGGCGGGATAATAAAGAGGAATCCGCACGGGAAAAAATTTTATCGACTAAAATTTGGACGAAAATTTGTCGATAACTTTTTAATCTTTATTTATAATTTTTCGACTCAGTTTTAGTCAAAAATTTCTGTCAGTAATTATTTTCGATGCCGAAAGTCGTCAGAACTTTAACGAAACTTTTCGACGATTGGTTCTCGTCGGAAGTTGTGGTCGATAAGTTCAACATTAATTAAGTATAAAAATATGTCATTAATATTTCCAACAAACTTGCGACTACAAAATCTGTCGGAAATTATTTTCGACCAAATTTCCGACGAAAATTCATCGATAATAATATGATAATTTTTTGACTCATTTTGGTCGAAAAGTTTTATCGGTAACTCCTTCCGACGCTTTGGGTGGTCGAAAATATAATGAAATTTTCGACGACATCTTCTCGTCGGAAGTTGTGGTCAATAAATCTAAATTTTCTTGTAGTGAATCAAGGACCCAAGAAGATTTGGGTACCTAAAGTTGTCTCTTCTCCTTTTGTTGATGGAGAACCATCCTCAAGCAAGTAGAAGCACATGGATATTGGATAGCGGTTGCTCAAAGCACAAGACGGGTGATATCAATCTATTTGCAACCCTATCAAGTTAGGATGGTGGACATGTGACTTTTGGAGACAATGTCAAAGGTAAGATTGTTGGCATTGGAAATATAGGTATACTTCCCTACCCATGCATTAAAAATATTTTATTAGTTGATGGGTTGAAGCATAACTTGATTAGCATATCCCAATTATGTGATAATGGATATGTAGTTATTTTTGAAGCATCTAAATGTATCATTAGAAGTGCACCATCTATTGATATTGTATTTATTGGAAATAGGCAAGAAAATGTATACACACTAGTTTTAAATATTTTGTCTAATCCTCATGTTAGATGCTTAGTTGCCATGGAAAATAGTTCTTGGTTGTGGCATAGAAGGCTAGGAAATGCTAGCATGAGCCTCATCCAAGAAATAACTAAAAATGACTTAGTTAAAGGAATACCCAAGATAAAATTTGAAAAAGATAAACTTTGTGATGCATGTCAACATGGAAAATAAGTTAAGTCATCATTTCATAGCATTAATCAAGTCACCACATCTAGAACACTTGAACTTGTGCACATGGATCTTTTTGGTCCTTGTGATGTTGTTAGTCTAGGTGGTAAGTTGTATTACTATGTTTTGGTTGATGATTTTTCGAGGTTTATATGGGTTTTCTTCCTAGCTAAGAAAAATGAAAATTTTGTTTTCTTTAAGAAATTTGTCAAGAGAGTTATAAATGAAATGGTTAATTACAAAATATATCCCGACTTTTTACGTGTTTCCCTACTCTATTCCCACTTTTCAATTTTCCCAATTTTGTACACCACTTTTCAATTTGTAACAAATCTATCCCACCGACTACCTAGCGTTAACTTCGCTGTTTGAATGCTGACGTGGCACTGCCAACGTGGCTAATAATCCCAGTCAGCATTCAAATACGAACTTTAACTTATTTTTTTCGATCTCACCAAACCCAATCAGCAACTATTTTACAAAATATATCCTAACTTTTGACATATTTTCCTAATCTATCGCCATTTTCTAATTTTCCCAATTCAGTACACAACTTTTTTTAATTATAAATCTATCCCACTGTCTACCCAGCGTCAACTTTGTTGTTTGAATGCTGACGTGGTGCTGCTGACATGGATAATAATCACAGTCAGCATTCAAACACTAACATTAACTTTTTTTTTCTAGCCCCACAAAACCCAATCAACAGATCACGACACGTTAATTAAAAAAATCCACCTTTAAAATCTCCTGCTCACCTCTTCCTCGACATTGTCGCTTGCTCGCCGCCCACCTTTCTCTCAATCCCTGATGTCACCTGCATTTCTTCGTGCTCCCTGTCTTCATCCTCGTAGACTATGGTATATATCTATTAATTTTCTCCAGCTCGCTCGTCTTCCCCCCTTCTGTCTAGTATGGCTAGTATAAATAGAGAGAAGAATATGATTTTCTCTCTCTGATTTCTTCTCTTTGTTGAAAAATTTTCTTGTCAAAACAAAGCCTATAACGACAAATCATATTCTTCTCTATGTTTATACTAACCATACTAGACGGAAGGGGAGAAGGCAAGCGAGCAAGTATAAATTAATAGAGACATACCAGAGTCGACGAGCATGAAGATAGGGAGAATGAAGAGATACAGGCGACGTTGGGGATTTAGAGAAGGTTGGGCGGCGAGCAGGCGATTTTAAAGGTTGATCTTTTTAATTAACTTGTCGTGATCTACTGACTGGGTTTGGTGGGGCTGAAAAAAAAAGTTAAAGTTTGTGTTTGAATGCTGACTATGATTATTAGCCACGTTAGCATTCTGACGGCGAAGTTGACGCTGGGTAGACGGTGGGATAGATTTATAATAAAATGAAAAGTGGTGTATTGAATTGAGAAAATTGGAAAGTGGGGATAGATTAGGGAAACACGTCAAAAGTCCGGATATATTTTGCAAAATGTTTGTTGAATGGGTTTGGTGGGGCCGAAAAAAAGAAGAAGTTAAAGTTCGTGTTTGAATACTGACTGAGATTATTAGCCATGTCAGCAGTGCCACGACGAAGTTGACGCTGAGTAGACGGTAGGATAGATTTGTTACAAATTAAAAAGTGGTGTACTTAATTGAGAAAATTGGAAAGTGGTGATTGATTAGGGAAACACGTCAAAAGTCGGAATATATTTTGTAATTAAGGAATTTCAATTTTGAAAATTAGAAGTGATAATGGAGGTGAATTTAAAAATGAATTTTTTTTCAAATTTTGTGATGAGATGGGTATTGAGCATACATTTCCTTCCCCTAGAACCTCTCAACAAAATACGGTGGTTGAGAGGAAGAATAGAACGCTACAAGAAATGGCTAGGACCATACTTTGTGAAAATAATTTGCCAAAGTATTTTTGGGGCGAAGTCATAAATACTTTTAGTTATGTGCTTAATCGTGTTTTATTGAGACCTAAAATTAAGAAAACACCTTTTGAGCTTTCAAATGATAGAATCCCAAGTGTGGGATATTTAAGAGATTTTGGATGCAAATGCTTTATCATTAATATTAAAGAGCATCTAAGAAAATTTAATTCTAAATTCGATGAGGGTATTTTCCTAGGTTACTCAAATGGTTTTAAAGCTTATAGAGTATATAATCGTAGAACTATGATTGTTGAAGAATCTATGCATGTTGCTTTTGATGAAACTAATGATTCTTCTAGAAATGTTAAGATTGTGAATGTAGGTGAGGAACTTGAGGAATTGACATTTCATGATAAGGAGGTCGAAGATGAAAACAATGAGGAAACACATCATGAAGATCCTTCATCCTCATCCTTACCTCAAGTTGGAGAAGAACAAGAGGAAGCTCTACCACCTCTCCCCAAATGATACCGATTGATAAGAGATCATCCAATTGATCAAATCATTGGAGAACCATCAACGGGAGTGGTAACTCGTTCTAAACTCAAAAATGTTTGTCAATATGTAGCTTTTATATCTCAAGTAGAGCCTAAAAATATTAAGGAAGCCATAGAAGATGAGTTTTGGGTGATTGCCATGCAAGAGGAACTAAATCAATTTGTAAGAAATGATGTTTGTGATTTAATACCTAGACCTAGTGAACAATCCGTAATTGGGACTAAATGGGTTTATAGAAACAAAATAGATGAAGATGATTTAGTCGTTAGAAATAAAGCTAGGTTGAAGGCCCAAGGGTATAATCAAAAGGAAAGAATAGATTATAATAAAACATATGCTCCTGTAGCTAGATTAGAAGCAATTTGCATGCTTTTAGCTTATGCAAATTTCAAAGGTTTTAAACTTTTTCAAGCGGATGTCAAAAGTGCATTTTTGAAAGGTTTTATTTATGGAGAAGTTTATGTTGAACAACACCTAGTTTTAAATTTCTGAATCATGTTTTTAAACTTAAAAAGGCTATATATGGTTTAAAACAAGCCCCTAGGGCTTGGTATGAAAGGCTTTCCAACTTTTTGATTGAACAAGGTTTTAGCGTTGGAAAAACCGATGTATCTCTTTTTATTAAAAATTATGGAAATAATATTCTAATTGTGCAAATTTATGTGGATGATATTATATTTGGTGCTACTAATGAATTACTTTATGAGTGGTTTGCAAAATGCATGCAAGAGGAGTTTGAGATGAGCATGATGGGAGAACTCTCCTTCATGCTTGGACTCCAAATCAAGCAAACCAACAAAGGAATCTTCATCAATCAAACTAAGTACACAAAGGAGCTCATTAAGAGATTTAGGATGAATGAAGCCAAGATAGCTTCTACACCAATGAGCACATTCATCAAGCTTGATAAAAATGAAGACGGTGTAAAGGTAGATGAAAAGCGATATCGAGGTATGATTGGTAGTCTCCTTTACTTAACCAACCCGATATCATGTTTAGTGTATGTGCATGTGCTAGGTTTCAATCATGTCTTAAAATATCTCATTTAAGTGCGGTCAAACCCATATTGAGAAATTTGAAATGCACGATTGAATTAGGATTATGGTATCCATGTGATGCATCTTTTGATTTAATTGATTTTTCGTATGTTGATTTTGTCGGATGTAAAGTAGATAGAAAAAACACTAGTGGGTGTTGTCAATTCCTAGGGATGAGTCTTATTTCTTGGTTTTCCAAGAAATAAAACTCGGTTGCACTTTCAACTGCCGAAGCGGAGTACATCGTCACGGCTAGTTATTGTGCACAAGTCCTTTGGATAAAGCAAACCCTTTTAGATTATAGACTTAGCTATTCATGCATACTTATACATTGTGATAACACAAGTGCCATTAACTTAACCAAAAATCCGGTTTTACACTATAGGACTAAACATATTGATCTAAGGCATCATTTTCTTAGAGAAACTGTAGCTAAGGGAAATATATTCGTAGAATTTGTATCCACCGATAAATAACTTGCGGACATATTTACAAAACCCTTGAATGAAGAGAGCTTTACAAACTTAAGGTTACAATTAGGAATTTGTAATTTACCATATGCTTAAGATTTCAAAATTTGCATACCTTTTGAAAAATTGGTTTTTAGATCGTATCATCACATTTATGTAATGCCTTGTAGTGGGGCTTTGCGACTTATCGAAGTTTTGCCTTCTATAGGCTTACATTGGTAGGAAGGCTATAGTGGTAGATGATACTTGGTTTTACGGTATTCTCGGCTTTCATGATGAAACTCATTGATAGTACCTTGATTCGTGCCCTTTTTGATTGATGTCAAAAGGGGGAGAAAAAACTTGGTCACATTTGTTTTATGATGCATATATATAGGGGGAGTTATAAGTTTGATATGCATGTTGATAGGGGGAGCATATTGTCAATTTATGTTAGTATTCTATATGGCTTACCAAAGAACTTACAAATGTATACTTAAAATTGATAAATTTCATGTTTTGTTTGTCATCATCAAAAAGGGGGAGATTGTTGGCCCAAGGGTTTCCCCTTAGGCTTCGATCTCTATTTTGATGATAACAAACATGAAACTAATGTATTTGTGAAGTTTTGAGTTCAGGTTGACTTTGCGATACGCGTGCAAACTTCGTTCGGAGAAATATCAAAAACGTCTAAAATGGCTTCGAGGATGATCGTATAGAAAATCTAGGGTGTCACGCCCCAACTCAGGGTCACGTGACCAGCCAGGGTATACGAGCCTATACCCCGCAGCCTAAACCATGCACATGCCAACTCAACAAATAAATATAGCGAAAAAGAAATAACAAGTTTTATTTCAATAAAAATGAACCAACATAGAGTTTATTTCAAATAGCTCCAATGAAACGAAAAGTGCAGAAATAACATTTTAAATTCAATAATTCAAAAGTTCAGATACAATAAGTCTAAAATAAATGACATAAATGCTCTCAGGGCTACAACTCCAAATCAAACTAATACAAGTGCATGACTACTACCAAAAGACTTGACTACGACCCCTAACTAGGACTGCTATGAGATCATGTGGCTCCTCTGCCCTCCAACTGCGCCAAGTGCTCCAGCCCACCTCACCGGTCAGACTCTGCAAAACAAAACAACCATAACGAATGAGTTCAAAGAACTCAGTGAGCAGTTCTACCGACCCCCACAATAAAAATAGCACAAGGATAAACAATAGCATAACATCGAACTCTACAGGAATAGGGTCACGAAAGTGTGACTAGCTATTAGGACATCTAGCCACTACTTGTTCGAAGGCAGCCAACACCCATATGGTGAAGATCAATAGGCCTAAGCCTACCATGCCCTAAGCAACAATACATACTAAGATAATCGGGAAGGCCCTCCGAACTTATCCTAGTATAAATTAACTCGGGAGCAATCGGAAAAGGCCCTCCGAACTTGCTCGACAAGACGCGTAGGGACAATCGAGATTCGCCCGTCTGAACTTTCCCCTTTAAGATATCATAGGAGTAATCGGGTAGGCCCTCTGAACTTACTCCTCTAAGATATCCCAGGAATAATCGGGTAGGCCCTCCGAACTTATCTCACGAGGCCAAGCCAGAACAATTGGGAAAGACCCTCCGAACTTGTTCTGTGGGTTGAGAATTAGCCATCCAACCTCCCGGGCTTAGCCCGCAATCCGGCTCCTCTACGAGCCTCTCCGCCATTCACAAGGATATGGTGCACCATGACCTAAGTTATGACTCTCCTACGGTGTCTTAGGGGTGATCTTATTGGAGAGAGCTTTAAACGAAAAGTGCAGAAATAATATTTTAAATTCAATAATTCAAAAGTTCAGATACAATAAGTCTAAAATAAATGACATAAATGCTCTCAGGGCTACAACTCCAAATCAAACTAATACAAGTGCATGACTACTACCAAAAGACTTGACTACGACCCCTAACTAGGACTGCTATGAGATCATGTGGCTCCTCTGCCCTCCAACTGCGCCAAGTGCTCCAGCCCACCTCACTGGTCAGGCTCTGCAAAACAAAACAACGATAACGAATGAGTTCAAAGAACTCAGTGAGCGATTCTACCGACCCCCACAATAAAAATAGCACAAGGATAAATAATAGCATAACATCGAACTCTACAGGAATAGGGTCACGAAAGTGTGACTAGCTATCAGGACATCTAGCCACTACTTGTTCGAAGGCAGCCAACACCCATATGGTGAAGATCAATAGGCCTAAGCCTACCATGCCCTAAGCAACAACACATACTTATGTGTGTTTGTATTGTCTTGTTTGATTGCTACTACTTGCTATTCATACTTGTCAAAGCATCTCACTTAGTAGCACTTAGTTTCAGTCGCATTTGGAATTGAATTAAAAGAAATTGAATTGAACGTAAAATTAACCCAACACTATTCAATCCCCCTTTCTAGTGTGGGTATTTGAACAACAATATAAACATGGCCTTGTTAGCGAAAAATGTGTTGTTCAAATACCCACACTAGAAGGGGGGGTTGAATAGTGTTGGATCAATTCTAACTTCAATTTAATTTTTTTAAAATCAATTCCAACTTCAACCCAAATTAAGTGTGACTAAATGATATGCGATAGCAAGTATGAAAAGCAATTATAAGCAATATGAACATGGCAAAGCAAAGTCAAAAGATTATAGTGGTTCGACCAACCGCCTACTCCACTACCTTAGCTCAACACCAAGGATTTTTAACCAATCCTTTATAGACAATGTGTTCCCTTTGAATACAACCGAGGACTCGCTTCTCAATCCTTCGAGAATGCCTCAAATCTATTCACCTAGGCAAAACACAATTCTACAAAGTAAACTCTAAGGTATTTAACGTAGGACACCTAGCAATCTTACAATGAGAATCAAGTTTAATAACAAGTAAAACAATTACAAAAGGTGCTAAAGATTAAACCACACTAATGAGCTCCTTGCAAAGCCTTCAACATGTCCAACTCTTCAAGTCGTTGAGTTCGAATCGAAGTCGGAGTTGACGCGAGAAGAACGCTCGAGGAGGATGAGCAACCGGTGAAGCAAGCATGTAGAAATCAAGCTTGGAAGGCACAAATCTCTCTTAGGAAGCTTTAATGATAGGTTGGTAGAGTTTATAAACCCTCACTCAGTAGCTCCATCCAACATGCATTTTTCTACTCGCTGGGGACGCTCGGTCGTTTGTCGGTCGATCGTCGGTCGACCGACCGATCGACCGCCGAGCGACCGAAGGCGTTCTGCCGCTTTCAGGCATCATTCGATCGATCGACCGGGGTCAGTCGCCCGAATAGCCTATTGCCTATTTTTTACTTCATTCAGTCGACCGACCGATCTACCGAACCTGGGTTGAGTCTATTTTTTCAAGTTTCATCTTGCGCGCTTCGTTTCCAGGTTCCGTTACCGAGTTTGGACTTGTATAACATTACAATTAGGCTTGAGATATATTCCTAGTGTCATATTACATGAAATCTATTTCTAACTCTAGATTTTTTACTCGATCGACGATGGAGTAGGGGTGTGCATGGGTACCGGGTAGACCCGGAACCATTTAAAACTGGTTCCGATTTCGACTCCAGCACATTTGGTACTCGGAACCAGAATCGGAATCGGTACCCGAAACCTGTACTCATGAACCTAGTCATTTACAAGTTCTAGGGGTACAGATTCCAACAGGGTACCATGTTGGAACCAGTACATTTACAGGTTCCAGAACATATTCCAACAGGGTACCCTGTTGGAACCTGCTCATTTACAAGTTCCAACAGGGTACTCGGAACTTATACCCTGGAACCTGTATATGAACAGGTTCCAACAGTGTACCCGGAACCGGAACCTATGGTTTTGGGTAGGGTCCGATTTTAGATTCCAACAGGGTAGGGTCCGGTTCCAAAACATAGGAATCAGTCCTATACATGGTAGGGTCCGGGTATCATAAAAAATACAAGGTACCCAGACCCGCTCACCCCTACGGCGGAGCTATTTTTGCCAATTTTTGGTATTTCTCCGAACAAACTTCGCGTGCGTATCGTAACCTCAACCTGAACTCAAAACTTCACAAATGCATTAGTTTCATGTTTGTTATCATCAAAATAGAGATCGAAGCCTAGGGGCAACCATTGGGCCAACAATCTCCTCCTTTTTTATGATGACAAACAAAACATGAAATTTATCTATTTAAAGTGTACATTTGTGAGTTCTTTGGTAAGCCATACAGATTACTAACATAAGTTAACATATACTCCCCCTATCAACATGTATATCAAGCTTATAGCTCTCCCTATCTATATGCATCATAAAACAAATGTGACATTGTCTTTTCTCCCCCTTTTGACATCAATCAAAAAGGGCAAAAATCAAGATACTATTAATGAGTTTATCAAGAAATCCGAGAAAACCGTAAAACCAAGTATCATCTACCATTATAGTCCTTCATACCAATGTAAGCCTATAAAAAGGCAAACATCGATAAGTCGCAAAGCCCCACTACAATACATTACATAAGTGTGATGATACCATATAAAACACAATTTTTCAAAAGACATGCAAATTTTGAAAACTTAAGCATTTGACAAAGTACAAATTTCTAATTGCATCCTTAGGTTTGTGAAACTATCTTCATTCAAGGGTTTTGTAAGTATATTCGCAAGTTATTTATTGGTGGATACAAATTCTATGGATATATTACCCTTAGCTACATTATCTCTAAGAAAATGGAGCCTTAGATCAATGTGTTTGGTCCTAGAGTGTAAAACCATATTTTTAGACAAGTTGATTGCACTAGTGTTATCACAATATATAGGTATACATAAATATCTAAGTCCATAGTCTAAAAGAGTTTGCTTCATCCAAAGGACTTGTGCACAACAACTAGCTGCGGTGATGTATTACGCTTCGCTAGTTGAAAGCGCAACCGAGTTTTGTTTCTTGGAAAACCAAGAATCAAGACTCATCCCTAGGAATTGACAACACCCACTAGTACTTTTTCTATCTACTTTACACCCGGAAAAATCGGCATCCGAAAAACCAATTAAATCGAAAGATGCATTACATGAATATCATAATTCTAATTCAACTGTGTCTTTCAAATATCTCAATATGCGTTTAACTGCACTTAAGTGTGATATTTTAGGACAAGATTGAAACCTAGCATATGCACAAACACTAAACATGATATTGGGTCTACTTGCGGTTAAATAGAGAAGACTACCGATCATACATCGATATCATTTTTTATCTACCTTTACATCATCTTCATCTTTATCAAGCATAATGGATATGCTCATTGGTGTAGAAGTTATCTTGGCTTCATTCATCATAAACCTTTTGATGAGCTCCTTTGTGTACTTGGCTTGATTTACGAATATCCCTTTGTTGATTTGCTTGATTTGGAGACCAAGCATGAAGGAGAGTTCTCCTATCATGCTCATCTCAAACTCCTCTTGCATGCACTTTAGAAACCACTCACAAAACAATTCATTAGTAGCACCAAATATAATGTCATCCATATAAATTTGCACAAGCAAAATATCATTTTCATCATTTTTAATAAAGAGAGAGAGACATCGGATTTTCCAATGCTAAAATCTTGATCAATCAAAAAGGTGGAAAGCCTTTCATACCAAGCCCTATGGGCTTGTTTTAAACCGTACAAAGCCTTTTTAAGTTTAAAAACATTATTTGGAAACTCAAAACTTTCAAAACCGGGGATTTGTGTAGCATAAACTTTTTCATCAATAAAACCATTCAAAAATGCACTTTTTACATCCATTTGAAAAAGCTTAAAGCCTTTAAAACTTGCATAAGCGGAAAAGCATGTAAATTGCTTCTAATCTAGCTACATGAGCATAAGTTTCATTGTAATATATTCCTTCCTCTTGATTATACCTTTGGGCCACTAACCTAGCTTTGTTTCTAATGAATAAACCTCCTTCATCTAACACTACAAGAAAATAGACTTTCACCAATAAATAATTACCAACAAACTAATTTTGTTGGTATTACCAATAAAATTACCAACAAATATATCATTCGTTGGTATTACCAACAAAATTACCAACTCATTTGTTGGTAATTACCAACAATTATATCTTTATCCGTTAGTAATACCAATGGACAATTGTAATATCCGTTGGTAATACCTAGCATAGTATCACCAACGAATTTTATCAATGCAAATCCGTTGGTATTAATATTACCAACAGATTTTTGACTATCAATGCAAATCCGTTGGTATTTGTTTCTAAACACCCATTTAGTCACAATTATGATTTGTCCACTAGGTCTATGTACTAAATCTCAAACATCATTCCTAACAAATTGATTTAGTTCCTCTTGCATGGCAATTACCCAAAATTCATCTTCTATGGCTTCCTTAATGTTCTTAGGCTCTACTTGAGATATGAAAGCTACATATTTACAAATATTTTTAAGTTTAGAACGCATTACCACTCTCGTTGATGGTTCTCCAATGACTTGCTCTATTGGATGGTCTCTTATCAACCGGTATCCTTTTGGGAGAGGTGGTAGAGCTTCCTCTTCTTCTTTTTCAACTTGAGATAAAATTGAGGATGAAGGCTCTTCATGATGAGTTTCCTCATTGTTTTCATCTTCTACCTCCTTGTCATGAAATGTCAATTTCTCAAGTTCCTCACCTACATTCACAATCTTAATATTTCTAGAAGAATAATTAGTTTCATCAAAAAGTGGCATGCATAGATTCTTCAACTACAATAGTTCTACGATTATAAACTATATAAGCTTTAGAAATATTAGAATAACCTAGGAAAAAACCCTCATCGAATTTAGAGTCAAATTTTCCTAGATGTTCCTTAGTGTTTAAGATCAAGTATTTGCATCCAAAAACTCTTAAATATCCCACACTTGGGATTCTATCATTTGAAAGCTCAAAAGGTGTTTTCTTAATTTTAGGTCTCAATAAAACACGATTAAGCACATAACTAAAAGTATTTATGACTTCGCCCCAAAAATACTTTGGCAAATTATTTTCATAAAGCATGGTCCTAGCCATTTCTTGTAAGGTTCTATTCTTTCTCTCAACCACCCTGTTTTGTTGAGGGGTTCTAGGGGAAGAAAAGGTATATTCAATACCTAATTCATCACAAATTTTGGAAGACTTTTCATTTTTAAATTCTCCTCCATTGTCACTTCTAATGTTTAAAAGCAAAATTCATTTTTCGTTTATAACTCTCCTAGAAATTATTTTAAAGAAATCAAAAGTTTTATTTTTCTTAGCTAGGAAGAAAACCCTTGTTAATCTCAAGAAATCATCAACCAAAACATAGCAATATAATTTTCCACCTAGACTTGCAACATCACAAGGACCAAAAAGATCCATGTGCACAAGTTCTAGTGTTCTAGATGTACTAACTTGATTAATGCTATGAAATGGGGACTTAACTTGTTTTCCATATTGACATGCATCACAAAGTTTATCATTTTTAAATTTTATCTTAGGTATTCCTTTAACTAAGTCCCTTATTATTATTTCTTGGATGAGGCTCATGATAGCATGTCCTAGCCTTCTATGCCACAACCAAGAATCATTTTTCATGGCAACTAACCATCTAACATGAGGATTAGGCAAAATATTTAAAACTAGTGTATAAATATTTTCTTGCCTATTTCCAATAAACACAATATCATTAGATGGTGCACTTCTAATGATGCATTTAGATGCCTCGAAAATGACTACATAACCATTATCACATAATATATTGAGATATACTAATCAAGTTATGCTTTAACCAATCAACTAGTAAAATATTTTTAATACATGGGTATGGGAGTATAATAATATCACCAATGTCAACAATCTTACCTTTGGCATTGTCTCCAAATATCACATGTCCACCATCCTTGCTTGATAGGGTTGGAAAAATATTGATATCACTCATCATATGTTTTGAGCAACTGCTATCCAAGATCCATGTGTTCCTATTTGCTTGAGGATGGTTCTCCATCTACAAAAGTGTAATATCCTATATATTAATATTAGTTTCCATTTATTGTGTGTGTTTGTCAGCCTAGCGGACTAGTCCGAGGTCGAGCCGAGTCGACTCATGGTCCGGTGCGAGTTTGCGAGCTCGGGTAAGTAGGAATATGAATTATGCAATTTCTTTTTCTGTGTAGATAAATTTATTTAATTATTCTATTGCGTGTGCTTAAGTTATTAAATTATGTTGTATATGCATGTGCATATAAGTGATGCTTGAATTTAGCATGGAGTTAGTCGGATTAGCGGGTTGCGGATCCGGGTTGTTGTGGGCGTGGGTTAGGGTGTGGATAGGAGGCTTTTGGAGGGGATTATAAATCCCCCCTCCTTTGTGGCTTGTGGCTCCCCATTGGAGCCGCACGAGCCGAGTAGGAGAGAGGAGCCGCCCAAGCCGAGCCGCCCTTCTCCTGTTTCCCTTCTTTTGGAGCCACCGAGTGGAGCCAAGCCGAGAGCCTAGCTGCCTTCCTTCCCCTCTCATCCTCCCTCTCCCTTGGAATCCAAGCCGCCGGCTTGGTAGAGCCGCCGCCCTCTTTCCCCTTTCTTGTAGCCGCCGACTTGAGGTGGAGCCCCCCCCCTTTTTCTTTGTCTTGGAGCCGAGTGCTTGAAGGACGGATTCAGAGGCCTCCGCTTGGAAGTTCTTCTCTAATTCTTTTTCCTAATCAAGGTGAGTGGTTTTACCCCTCCTTTCTCGGGTTTCCTCGTGTTATTGAGCCGATCTGGGCATTGTTTTGTTCTTGTGGTTTTCCATCGATTCGTGGGTTTTGATCACCGAGTTCTTGTGTCAATTTGTGGGAGGAGGGCTCGAGACTTCCCCTTTGTGGCTCGGCAGCTATAGTTTTACCCTAGGGGAAGCTCGGCCAAGGTGAAAGATGTTGAGTGAAAATCCACACTAGAAGAGGGGGGGGGGGGGTTGAATAGTGTTGGGCGACTTTTTTCTTCTACTTGAATTTCTTTTAAATCAATTCCAACTTTAATCGAAAGTAAGTGCAACTAAATGATGTTCGTTAGCAAGTACGAAACACAATTATAAACAATCACACAAGGCAATGCAAACACAAGAGATTATAGTGGTTCGGCAAACCGCCTACTCCACTACCTTGGCTCAACACCAAGGATTTCTAACCAACTCCTTTATAGACTTTGTGTTTCCCTTTGAATACAATCGAGAACTCGATTCTCAATCCTTTGAGAACTCCTCAAACCTATTCACCTAGGCAAAACACAATTCTACAAAGTAAACCCTAAGTGTTTACACTAGCACACCTAG
The DNA here is from genome assembly GCA_034359265.1 of Canna indica. Taxonomy (NCBI): domain Eukaryota; kingdom Viridiplantae; phylum Streptophyta; class Magnoliopsida; order Zingiberales; family Cannaceae; genus Canna; species Canna indica. Next base: position 21,740,271 of record CP136895.1, on the reverse strand, counting down.
CAAACTAATCAATGAAGAACAAGTTCAAGTAACAAGTAAAATTACAATGAAAATAGCTAAAGAGTAAACCACAACTAAGAGCTCTTTTCCAATCCATCAATGCCTCCAACTCCACAAGATGTTGAGGTCGAATCGAAGCTGGAGTCGAGGGAAGATGAGCGCTTGAGAGAAATCATCGATCGGAGAAGCAAGCGCGAGCAAATCAAGCTTGGAAGGCACAAATCTCACTTTGGAAGCTTTTATCAATGGTTAAGAAACTTTAATGAAGGTTGGTGAGGGGTATTTATAACCCCTCACTTGGAACAGCATTCCAACGAGCATTTTTCTACCCGTTGGACGTCGACCTGTCGCTTGTCGGTTGATCGACCAATAGATCGCCCAATGACCGTTGTCGTTTTGCCCTTCTACAACCATGTTCGATCGACCGAATTGATCGCGATGAATTCCTCTGTTGTTCGGTCGACCGAATTAGCCACTGCTAGTTTTTGGCCTTGTTCGATCGACCGAAGTGGCTACTGCCATTTTTCTGTCTTGTTCGGTCGTTCGAACCTAGGCTGAGGTTATTTTCTACATTTGTTTTGTTACACATCTTTTTTATGGGTTTTGTTACCAAGTTTTGACTTGGATAACTTTACACATAGGCTTGGGATGAGATCCTAGGGGTATATTACATAGAATCTATTTGATAATTTTACGAGTTCTACTAAATCTTCATCCGGGCCCTTTTTGACGATTTTGCGATTCTCCGAGCGAAGTTCGCGTGTGAATCGTAACTTCAACCTAAACTCAAAACTTCATACATATATTAAATACGTGTTTGTTATCATCAAAATAGATATTGAAGCCAAAGGGGAACCCTTGGGCCAACAATCTCCATCTTTTTGATGATGACAAACATAACATAAAAATTTTATATAAAAGAAGACTCTAAGTATCATTTGTGAGTTTGAGTTAAGGCATGCGCCACTTAGTTCACAACTTAACACATGCTCCCCCTATCAATATGCATATTATGCTTGTAACTCCCCCTAGCTATATGCATTGTAAAACAAATGTGACCTTACTTTTTCTCCCCCTTTTGACATCAATCAAAAAGGGCAAGAACTAAGGTACTATTAATGAGTTCCATCATTAAAACCATAAACTCGAGTATCATCTACCACTATAGTCCTTCCTATCAATGTAAGCATATAGAAGACAAACATCGATAAGTCGCAAAGCCCCATTACAAGGCAATACATAAGTGTAATTATACCACATGAAATGCAATTTTTCAAAAGACATGTATATCTTGAATATTTTTAACCACTAGGAAAAGCACAAATTCCTAATTGCATTCTTAAGTTTGTAAAGCTTTCTTCACTTAAGGGTTTTGTGAATATATCCGCAAGTTATTTGTCGGTGGATACGAATTCCACAAATATATTTTCCTTAGCTACATTATCCCTAAGAAAATGGTGCCTTAGATCAATATGTTTGGTCCTAGAGTGTAAAACTGGATTTTTTGTTAAATTGATTGCACTATTGTTATCACAATGTATAGGTATACATGAATACTTAAGTCCATAATCTAAAAGAGTTTGTTTCATCCAAAGGACTTGTGCATAACAACTAGCTGCAGCGATGTATTCCGCTTCGGTAGTTGAAAGTGCAACCGAGTTTTATTTCTTTGAAAACCAAGAAACAAGACTCATCCCTAGGAATTGACAACACCCACTAGTGCTTTTTCTATCTACTTTACGCCCGATAAAATCGGCATACGAAAAACCAATTAAATCGAAAGATGTATTACATGGATACCATAATCCTAAGTCAACTGTGTCCTTCAAATATCTCAATATGCGTTTGACTGCACTTAAGTGAGACATTCTAGGACAAGATTGAAACCTAGCACATGCACAAATACTAAACATGATATCGGGTCTACTTGCAGTTAAATAAAGAAGACTATCAATCATACCTCGATATTATTTTTCATCTACTTTGATACCATCTTCATCTTTGTCAAGCTTGATGGATGTGCTCATTGGTGTAGAAACTATCTTGGCTTCATTCATTCCAAACCTTTTGATGAGCTCCTTTGTGTATTTAGCTTGATTTATGAAGATTCCTTTGTTGGTTTGCTTGATTTGAAGACCAAGCATGAAGGAAAGTTCTCCCATCATGCTCATCTCAAACTCTTCTTGCATGCACTTTGCAAACCACTCACAAAGCAATTCATTAGCAGCACCAAATATTATATCATCAACATAAATTTGCACGAGTAAATTATCATTTTCATTATTTTTTATAAAAAGAGAAACATCGGTTTTCCCAATGCTAAAGCCTTGATCTATAAAAAATGTGGAAAGCCTTTCATACCAAGCCCTAAGGGCTTGTTTTACGCCATACAAATCTTTTTTAAGTTTGAAAACATGATTTGGAAACTCAAAGCTTTCAAATCCGGGGGGTTGTTCCACATAAACTTCTTCATTGATAAAACCATTTAAAAACTCACTTTTAACATCCATTTGAAAGAGTTTAAAGCCTTTAAAACTAGCATAAGCCAAAAGCTTGCGAATTGCCTCTAATCTAACTACGGGAGCATAAGTTTCATTATAGTCTATTCCTTCTTCTTGATTGTACCCTTGGGCCACTAACTTAGCTTTGTTTCTAATGACTAAACCTTATTCATCTAACTTGTTTCTAAATACCCATTTAGTCCCAATCACGGTTTGTCCGCTAGGTCTAGGTACCAAGTCCCATACTTCATTCCTAACAAATTGATTAAGTTCTTCTTGCATAGCTATTACCCAAAATTCATCTTCTATTACTTCCTTAATATTTTTGGCTCTACTTGAGATATGAATGCTACATATTGACAAATGTTCTTAAGTTTAGAGCGTGTTACCACTCCCGTTGATGGTTCTCCAATGACTTGATCCATTGGATGATCTCTAATCAACTGGTACCCTTTGGGGAGAGGTGGTAGAGCTTCCTCTTCTTCTTCTTCTTCTTCTTCTTCTTCTTCTTCTTCTTCTTCTTCTTCTTCTTCATCTTGAGGTAGAGTTGAGGATGAGGGTTCTTCATGTTGTGTTTCCTCATTGTTTTCATCCTCAATCTCTTTATCATGAAATGTGAGTTCCTCATGTTCCTGATCACCTACATTCACAATCTTAACATTTCTAGAAGAGTCATTAGTTTTATCAAATGTAACATGCATAGATTCTTCAACAATCATAGTTCTACTATTATAAACTCTATATGCCTTAGAACTATTGGAGTAACCTCGGAAAATACCTTCATCGGATTTAGAATCAAATTTTCTTAGATGCTCCTTAGTGTTTAAGATAAAGCATTTACATCCAAAAATACGAAAGTATCCCAAACTTGGGATTTTATCATTCCAAAGCTCAAACGATGTTTTCTTGATTTTAGGTCTTAATAAAACACGATTAAGCACATAACAAGAGATATTTATGGCTTCGGCCTAGAAGTACTTGGGCAAATTATTTTCACAAACCATGATCCTAACCATCTCTTCTAAGGTTCTATTCTTCCTCTTAACTACCCCATTTTGTTGAGGGGTTCTAGGGGAAGAGAAAGTATGCTCAATACTCAATTCGTCACAAAATTCAGAAAACTTTTCATTTTTAAATTCTCCTCCATTATCACTTCTAATTTTCAAAATTGAAGTTCCCTTCTCATTTGTAACTTTCCTAGCAATTTTTTTGAAAAAATCAAAAGTTTCATTTTTCTTAGCTAAGAAGAAAACCCATGTAAATCTCTAGAAATCATCAACCAAAACATAGCAATATAATTTGCTACCTAGACTAGCTATATCACATGGACCAAAAAGATCCATATGCACAAGTTCAAGTGTTCTAGATGTACTCACTTGATTAATGCTATGAAATGGAGACTTAACTTATTTTCCATGTTGATATGCATCACAAAGATTATATTTTTTAAATTTTATCTTAGGTATTCCTTTAACTAAGTCCTTTTTTGATATTTCTTGGATGAGGCTCATGCTAGCATGTCCTAGCCTTCTATGCCACAACCAAGAATCATTTCCCATGGCAACCAAGCATCTAACATGGAGATTAGGCAAAACATTTAAAACTAATGTGTAAATATTTTCCTGTCTATTTTCAATAAACACAATATTATTAGATGCTATTAAACTCAACGTAGAAATTCTATTAAACTCATTAATTGATAGGCCACAATATAGTGCATTGACGGCATTTGCATTTGCATTAAAGAGTTTAATTTCTTCTTGATCCCACTAATCCATATCCTTAGTTGGTTGCTTATACTCTACTTGAATCATTTTCCATACATTCATGCCTAGTGATTGTAGGAAGCTGTTCATGCATATCTTCCAATAGGCATAGTTGTTTCCATCGAACAATGGTGGAGTATGAGTAGAGGACCCTTGAGCTAGTTGGATTTCACTAGTCATTCTAAATTGTAGGGTAGATGGTTAAACCTAAATTGTAGGATAGATTATGCAGCCTATTTTGTTTAATTTTAATTATGCAATTAAAATTATAATCACCAAGATTAGGGTTGTGTTTTAAGGTTTTATTTTAGCTTACTGTTGTATCCGAAACTGATGTATCTAACCCAAACATGGTCTCCAGAGTGTGTCCTATGTTTCCAAACTATATTTTTTGATCAAAATGATAGGTTACACGACTATATTCAGAAAACTATACGCATCACAACAGAGAATTCAAAAGCAGCACAGATTCATCATCTCAGAATGAAATTCCAACAAGGTTGAATTTTCAGCATATCATGGAAATAAATCCAAAATTTACAGAAATTAGATCATTAATTATCATCAAAACAGAATACTAATCTTGAGATAAATTTCATAACATTCATATTTCTTAAACAAGGCTAACAAGTATCAACATCATCTTTAACAAGAATCAAGCAACATGATTTAGAATCCATTTCAAGAACACACATGGCATCAATTTCAAGATCTTACTTTGTAAAACATGGGATCTATCCAAAAATCACAAATTCATTAGAAGGCATGCTTTAACATATAGGATCCTAATTTAATAAGCAATTCAAGCATAGATTTCAAGAACACACAAGAACCCTCGCTTAGGCATTTCATCAAACATGTTGAGGGCACCCTTGCCGTAGGTTCATCCCAGGGTTACCGAGCCCCATAGGGGGGGGGGGGGGTAGGGCCTAAAGGGGGCGGTTCAGCGCCACCCAAGCTGCCGACTTCAAGAAAGGGGATGAGAGAGAGGGGATATGAAGGGCTCGGGTTAGGCGGCTTGGCTCCTTGGCTCGGCGATTGCAAGAGAGAGAGGGGGGGGGAGGGACGGCTTGGCTTTGCTCGGTGGCTCCTCTCCTCACTCAATCGGCTGGTGCGGCTCCAATAGGGAGCTGCCAGCCCTAAGGGAGATTTTTATAATCCCCTTCCACTTCCACCTAACCACATCCTAACTCGCACTCTCCTCAACCCGGATCCGCAACCCGCTAACCCAAACTAACCCTAAGATAAAAATACAAGCATCAAACACATACACACTCATATGCAACATAGTCTAATAAATTAGCTATACAATTATAAATCATAATTCGACTTACCCGAGCTCGCAAGCTCGCACCGGACCATGAGTCGATTCTACTCGACCTCGAACTAGCCCGCTAGGTTGGCAAACACAACCAATAAAGGGATGATAAATACAAATATTTAGGATATTGCCAATCCTTTATAGACAATATGTTTCCCTTTGAATACAATCGATGACTCGCTTCTCAACCCTTTGAGAATGCCTCAAATCTATTCACCTAGGCAAAACACAATTCTACAAAGGAAACTCTAAGGTGTTTTACCTAGCACACCTAGCAAACTTACAATGAGATCAAGTTTAATAACAAGTAAAACAATTACAAAAGGAGCTAAAGATTAAACCACACAAATGAGCTCCTTGCAAAGCCTTCAATGCATCCAACTCTTCAAGTCGTTGAGTTCGAATCGAAGCCGGAGTTGACGCGAGAAGAACGCTTGAGGAGGATAAGCAATCGGTGAAGCAAGCGTGTAGAAATCAAGCTTAAAAGACACAAATCTCTCTTAGGAAGCTTCAATGACAGGTTGGAAGAGTTTAAGAGAGGTTGGTGAGGGGTATTTATAACCCCTCACTCGGCAGCTCCACCCAACGGCCATTTTTCTACCCGTTGGGGACCCCCAATCGCTTGTCGGTCGATCGTCGGTCGATCGGTCGATCAATCGGTCGACATCGAGCGACCGAAGGCATTCTGCCACTTTCGAGCATCATTTGGTCGACCGACCGATTGACCGAATAGCCTACTGCCTATTTTCGACTTCGGTAGATCGACCGATCGATCGAACCTGGGCTAAGATTGTTTTTTCGAGTTTTCTTCTTGTGCACTTCATTTCTGGGTTATGTTACCGATTTTGGACTTGGATAACATTACAATTAGGCTTGGGATATATTCCTAGAATCATATTAAATGAAATCTATTTCTAACTCTAGATTTTCTACTCGATCGACGATGGAGCCATTTTTGCCGATTTTTGGAATTTCTCCTAACGAACTTCGTGCGCATATCGTAATCTCAACCTGAACTCAAAACTTCACAAATGCATTAGTTTCATGTTTGTTATCATCAAAATAGAGATCGAAGCCTAGGGGCAACCCTTGGGCCAACAAAATGGATGGTAGATCTTATCTCGTCCAAATTTGCTTCTAGCTCAAACACATAAAGGAAAATATTTTCCATATTGCTCATGTATGGAGGTTGGAGTTCCGAGCAACTACTCCTGGGGTTGGAGGAGTATGTTTAAGGGTCGTGAGTTGGTTAGGATGGGGTTGTACTCTCAGATTGGTGCTTACACAATTTCGCCAGTATTTGGAGTTCTGTGGCTGCCAATAGCACCTTATTTCAGTATTTACGGCCCTCCGCCAGATAGGTCAAACAACTTGCTGATCTCAGACCTTTTTGATAAAGAGACTAGGTTGTGGAACTCATATGTAGTTCTTGCTATTTTTCCCAATTCAATAGCTGCGATTGTACTCCAATATACCGATGGGGAGAGACAAATGGGTATGACATTTCCAAGTCAAGATCTTACACAATAGCTTTGGGGTACAAGTTGGCTGCAAATCTTCAGGTTACAAATCAAACAGTTCTAGTCGCGCCTAGGCCGTTTCCATGGACAAGCATTTGGAAATTAAAAACTCGTCTAAAAGTAAAGATGTTTATCTGGAGATTAGTGCATGGTTCCCTTCCACTCAAGGATGCGCTCTGTCGTCGTCAAGTTCCATTGCAGGATAATCTTTGTCCCCTCTATCGAAGTATACTGGAATCATCCCCTCATTTTTTTTATATTGTAGAACTTCTGATGCAGTTTGGCGAAGATCTGGTATTAACCTTCCTCCTCGCACTCTTACCACTTCGACCACTGAATGGTTTGAGAGCGGAGACTTTTCGGTGTAAAGTCCTCTTTGTAAGGGAAACAATATAATCTAGTAAAGCTAAGTTTGAAAATCCTAAGCGGGGTGCTTAGGTAGTGGAGTAGGCATTTGGGCCGAACCACTATAAATACTTGTGTTAGCATTATTTTTTGTGTATCGCATTGCTTATCTTTATTACTCGCTTTCGCATTTAGTCGTTGAATTATGAATTGCCTAAGTAATCTAAGAAATGTTTAAAATCGAATTTAGGCAAATAGATTTAGTTAACACAATATTCATCCCCTCTAGTGTGGCCATTTCACCAACAAAATGGTCTAACAATCGGCTAGATCCGCGACTCACAATATCTTATCCTAAAACTTACTATCCAATGAGCAGCTTGAATATAAAGTCATCGAGTGAAAAAAAAACAAATAGAATTATATTGATTTGCTATGAGCTAAATATTAGAAATTATGATATGAATCTACCAAGGGGGATCATTCTTTTGAGCGAGGGAGTCAATGTCAACTTTGACATTAGATTCAATCTAAAAACCAAGGAATTAGATATTGTGTGAACATTTGACAACTTCAAAAATTGCATATGCTTCAAAAATCAGAGGCGAAGTAACTATAACAAGTCTAGATTAGTAGGAATACACATTCCATCTTGGCGCCTTACTATAAGGTCAATACTTGCAACTTTAGTATCCTATGTTGCATCACAGTTGATCTTGATCCATCTATCATGTTTGGGAATCCATGTAGGGACTAGTGAGAGGTTTTAAGTTTATTGCCTTCAGAGGAAATATGAGCAGCTAAACATGTGAAGTAGAAGTATAAATTTTATTCACCAAGGATATAGTTGTGTTGTCGACTATTGTCTACATAGTTAATTATTTCGGGAAAATCAAATAAATCATAAAATACTAGCAATAAGACCTCTAAAGAAACATTCAATTTTGGATTATCCAGTAACATGGGTATACTACCAGAGTACCCAAGGTTGTTGATCAGAAAATTAAAGTTTAAATGATCATATAAACATTGCCAAACACTAGAAGAAAAACCATAATCAAATTAAGCATGGTTAATTTTTGGAACAAAATTGCATAGCAAACAACTTGGATGTTGAACAATACTTTTCCCCTTAAAAAACTCTCAAGTTGGCAATCTTTTATGAAAGAATTTTTAAAGAAAGAATTTTATTTTCAAGGACATACACAGTTTTCGAAAAAAAGAGAGTGAGAATTAAATCGACGTTTCAACCAACAATAGTTTATTGGAAATCTAAAAACAATATCCAGACATAAGTAATGACCATACCACTGGCCTCTTTCACCCAAATTTCCTAGTCATCACCAGCCTGATTTGGGACCTCATGATTCCCACATATGATGGTTAAATAGATTACAACCAATTTTATGCAAATAACCTAAAGGACATATTTAGTAATTAATCTTAAAGGATTATTTATTGTCATATTAATAATATTAATATACCTCAATTTTATGTAGGAGTGTGCATGGGTACCGGGTAGACCCGGATCCGATTGAAATCGACCCGATTGGGTAGGTTCCGGATAGATCTGAATTAAATTCGGATAGGATCCGGGATAAAAATTTTGGAACCGGTTAAAACCGGTTTCGGTTTCGGATCCAACACATCGGGTACCCGGAATCGGAACCGGAATCGATACTCGAAACCGGAGCCGATACTCGGAACCTATACTCTAGAACCTGTTCATTTACAGATTCTAGGGTACAGGTTCCAGAACAGGTTCCAACAGGGTACCCTGTTAGAACTTGTTCATTTACAGATTCCAACAGGATACCCGGAACCTATAACCTGAAACCTCTATATGAACAAGTTCCAATGGGGCACCCAGAATCGGAATCGGAACCGAAACCTGTGGTTCCGGGTAGGGTCCGATTCCAGGTTCCAACAGGGTAGGATCCGGGTATCATGAAAAATACAGGGTACCCGGACCCGCTCACCCCTAATTTTATGCAAATAACCTAAACGTTTGACAAAGTATGTAACTGCCAAGTGCCAATATAAAAAAGGATAATTACTTAAATATATCATGAACTATGCAATTTTTTTCATTTGTGGTCAATTTCAAAATATTATCAAATTATATTTCGAACTTTGAAATTTATCTCAATTACATCCTTCTGTTAACTCTCCATCGGCAGCACCATTAAGGCGATGACGTGGCGTTCTGACGTGAATTAAAATAATATTTTTTATTAAAAAAATATAAAAAATATTTTTTATTTTATATTAAAGAATCACTCTGAGCTATGTCGGGTGAACATAGAGTGATTTTTTAATATAAAATATAAAATATTATTTTATATTATTTAATATTAATTACAGTGATTTTTTATATTTTTAAATAAAAAAATATTATTTTAATCCACGTCAGAAAGCCACATCATCACCTTAACGGTGCCGCCGACAAAGAGTTAATGGGAGGATATAATTAAGACAAATATCAAAGTTCGAAATATAAATTGGTAATATTTTGAAATTGATCATAAATAAGATAAAATGCATAGTTCAGGATATATTTAGGTAATTATCTTATAAAAAAAGTTATATATTTTCCTTCAAATTTCCTAAATTCGATTCAAGAATGAAATGATTAAATCAATTAAGTTAATAAGTCGGCAAACAATGGAGGTAATTTGAAAAATAACAATCAAATATTTAATTTATCTATGACTTTATTAATTTCTTTTATAGTGTTCATGGCTTATCATATTTTTGAAAATTAAACCGAGTTTTCATAAATTGCGAAGGAACTTGAACTCTCTTGTACGGCGGACAATTTTAAGCCACAATGATTCATGTCTATTAAGGTAAGTTTGAACCCTTTTGGTACATAGAGCTAGGCTTTTTAATACAATGTCATGGATATCCAAATCATCAGCAAATTTTGTTAGTGCCCCGTTAATATCATTTGAATTACATCATGTACTTTAATATTTGTCTCAATTCAACCCTCCCATCAAGTATATGTGGTTTGCCGATTAATCGAATTTTTAATTTTTTGGTCACGCCTACGTTTTATCTTACGTGTCGCTTGCATGACAAATTGCTCTTTGTATGTGCGTCACGTGTAAATTCAACATCATAGTCAGTATCCACGATATCTCTGTTAAGTCTCACTTAGCAGTAGTTAGTTTGAGTGTCATTTTTGTACCATTATCAATAATCTTTGAGGGTATTTTAGCTTCAAAACAAACGTTAGGAGCATTTTAGTACCTGTGAGAAAACGTTATGATCATTGTATTACATTTGAAAAAACGTTCGGGATATTTTAGTATCCGTGAGAAAAATTTTTAGTATGCATGCGCGCCACGTGTCCACGTCATCGGTACTAATCATGAGTCATGTTAGCTTCGTTATCTCTCTATTAATACTATTTACCTATATAGTCATTTTTGTACTCTATTTCATAACGTAAGAAGTATTATTGATTCCAAAAAATTTTTAAGAGCATTTTATCACCAATGATAAAATATTAGAGATATTTTTGTATTTTTTTAAAAATTTATTTATGACTTTATTAATTTCTTTTAAAGTGTTCAATGTTAATGGCGTGGCTGGTCATATTTTTGAAAATTAAACCGAGTTTTCTTAAATTGCGAAGGAACTTGAACTCTCCGGTAGGGCAATTAGCAAATGTCTTTTTTTTTTTCCGCTTTGTCGGTCGCTACCATATCTTATTTCCTATCATTTTCTTTTCCCCTTTATACTCTCTCTCTCGCTCTCTCTCTCGAATTCATGACCCCTCCATTCGCCCTAGGGTTTCAGTTCCCTCGCTGCCGTGCGTGCTCCTCCTCGTTTTCCCTGGATCTGGCCCGTAGCAGTCTCGCGCTGATGATCCTGCTTTTATCCTCACCTCGCCTCATTTGGGTTCGATCGTGCTGAACGAGGTCGTGCAGGTGGTTTCCGGCGATGGACATCCGCGCAGATTTATTAGAGTGGCTGGGGCTGGACGCCTCCGCTGCTGTTCTCACGCGGCTGGATGATCCAGCCGATCTCGCGCGGGTCAGTGCCGTGTCTTGGTCCTGGCGTAGGTTCGGTAAGCTGCCGTGCCCTGTGTCTTGATTAAATTACTGATAGTTGATGCATGAGGAACACTGCCCATATCCCAATTCTTTTATTTTCAATCATTATTTTATTTTTGTGAATTGAGGAGTTCTTCTAATCTGCATTAATTATAAAAAAACAATTGCAGGACGTTTCTCACCTTAGATTGATAGCTGGACCCGTCGGGTTTAGGTGTAACTGCAAATTGACCTTTGATAAATGTTTGATGTACTTACATAACTTAGAAACTGATATTTTGGTTTATTTCATGACTACAAACATTGAAATGTTGCCATCAATTTAGAGAAGAATGTACTATTTAGAGAAGGGCTTACTAATTAGAAAGGACATGACTATCATTTTCTTGTACTGGTTGTGGGATAAATTAGGCCAAAATTTCAACTATAGTTAATTTTAGTGGATTATTAAATTAGAGAATTAAATGATAAAGTAAATCCAGTCACAAAATCTGAACCTTTATTATGTTATATAGATAATTTTGCTCAGTAAAAAAGCTAATACCATATCTGAAAGGCTGGAAGTACAGGACATGGTTAATTTCAGAATGGGATCAACAAGTGATCCTTAATTTTAGATTTTTGCAATTCAACTTGATATCCTCCTTAGAATTAGACCACTCAATTAGAATTAGATTTATGAGAAAGCATAATGAATGGGGTAGTATATAGTTTAACAATGGGCAGCGAAGGTGCAGGCTTTATGACACATCGTGCATTTTTGCTATATTGAGGAGAAGTTGTAGGAGAGAGAAAAGAGGAGGAAATATAAAGGGTAGTGAAGATCCGTTGACTGTGTAATGGGGTCTAATAGTGGGAGAGTGATATGGCCGAAGCCAAAGTGCATCAAGTTTTAGTCTGAGTCAACTTAGGTCAGAGTTGGGCATTCAATTTGATCCAGATGCGCTGTTTTATGGCCTTTTATGATGTTTTACATTAATTTTTATTGTTCTCTTTGAATTCAAAGAGTAAGGTTTAGTTTACTCTGGTGTATGAGGTTACTTCCTTTCTAAAGTTGTAGGCATTATCTCTTAATGATAATGACCCAACAGATATAGTTTCCTAATTAACAAAGACTCAGTTTATGAAAGGGTTGTTTAAGTTATTTATTCTAGGACCAAATTAAGTCACATATAAGATAGTCAAGAAGGGCTTCATGAAACAAAAAAATATTGTCATGTAGTATATATCAACGTGCAATGAATTTGATATAGGTGGAATGATGATGCGAATCTTTTTTATTGTTACTTGAAAGATGCTCTTCTGTATTGTACTTGTTGTTTTACATCATAAAGTGCAACAGGTTTATGCTTAGTTTGTAATAATTTCATTTTTATTTTCATATTGATGACCACACAATGGTGGCAGGTGACCGTTCTGGTTCACCTTTACACTTAGATCTTGTTTTCCATCCTAATATGAGGATTGTTGGTGCAATAATTATAATTATCTTTTTTCTATATTATTATGTTGTTAGCAATTTCATGTTTTCATTAGTTGAATCTACTACCTATGAGGCTAAGTTGACAGGAAAATATTGCATCAGCCAGTATTTTTATCAGCTTCTGTCATGTTGTGAACTTTTAATGATAAATTTCATTTTTCAATATTTTAATTTTGATTCTAAGGTAGCACTTTGACATATATTGCAGTTATTGCGAATGGTTTTGGCAAAAGTTTATTCTTAAGGAGTTCTCCTTATGTGCCAAGTTTTTCTCGTATTGCTGAAGTAAGTAGTTCTTCGGAGTCTGCAGAAGTTGGGTCTAGTGCTGCTGCAGAATGGGAATGCTTGGAGAGAGAGCACCGTGTGTATTTGTACTTAAGTCATTGTCTTGGTTCTCCTAAATGTGAAAGAAATTGCATTTATAAGGCAATATTTGCTTCAAGCACGGACAATTATCCAGATGAGAGCATTGATAATACATTAGAACCAAGTGAAATAGCAGATCGTCGGCCTTCTTATTGGTCAAGTGGGGGGCAGAGAGACCCCAGAGTGCCAGAGAGTCTAACTTACAGATTGGTTTCAAACCTCTGTATTGTTGATGAGATAAAGATAAAACCATTCAGAGGTTCGTCTTTTTAACATTTTCTATTTCATAATAACACTTGATTAATGCAGTGATGATGTTTGTTGCTTTTTTGTATATTCAGCATTTTTTCAGTATGGGAACCCCATATACTCTGCAAAATCTGTACGTTTCCAGATGGGGTATTCCAAATTAGCACCAGGAAGAAATACTTGCACAGCACAACAATCAGCTCTTGATGAAAACTACCACTGGACGTACACTTCGCCAGAGTTTCCTATGGTGCAGGTGATTTGAGAATGTCAATGTCTGCTAACCTACCATATATTTAGGCCCTAAATATTGAGCCCCTATTTAAATGTGGCAGGTTGATATATGCTTACATCTCTTTTGTTAATTTTCTTCAGTCAACTTGAATAAAAAAATTGAACATAACTGAATTAACATATCACAAATATTTATGAGGTTAATGCTATGTGGCTTTGCAACCTTGTTTTATCTTTCAAAGTTAGCCCAGTGTCTAGTCCAGGTCTTCCAGATTTAAAATATGTATTAATTGTGACTAAAGTCATGTTTTCCTTCAGACATAAATATTATATAGCTGCTATCTTGAATTTGTTGCAAATTCCTCTTTTCTGCCCAGTAGTGATGATTCTGACATAGAGCTAAACATTGTTGATGTAAGGTACCACAAACTTGATTTCAATGTTATTTATGGTTATGGTGGCCTAAGATGAACCCTTCTTTTATCATGCTAGCAACATCTGTTTATAAAGTTGAGGGCTTTCCATAAAAGAGGCATAACGGACATCTTGAGCTTGCATGTCTATATGAATTTACTTAATGATTGAACTAACTTTGTTACCTCTTTTACACATGGGTTGTGGTTGTGATATGCCTTGCATTTTTATGTCATCTAGGTCTTAGAATGATTATATTCAAAGCCTCGAAAATTTTGCTGTATATGTTGTTAAATTTGATTGGATCAACTTTATTCAAAAGGTCAAGCTGGTAGGATTGAGACCAATCTTTGCGTTTATATGCTTAATATTCCTCATGTGTGAGCGAGTAAACTTGAGGAGATTAGCTAAGTAGAACAAGTGGATTGATTTAATTTAATTAGGGGTATTCCAAAAAAATACTGACACTAGGAGGATTCTAACTCATGATCTTATGCTTTGATACCATTCTAAAGTTGATTTTACATGATCAACTTGTTGAAAAGAGATTAATTTATATATTTATATTCTTAACACGTGAGAAATTTTAAGTATAGTTTGATTGATGGAATATGAGTCTAGAATTTTGTCTCGGTTTTATCCATATGATTATATCAACAAAGGGAAATTTCAGAATCATTGCCTACCTGGGCAGCCTCACCTTAAGGGTGCGTTTGGTCGGATAGAATGAAATAATAAGGAATAAGAATAGATAAGGAATGGAATAGACAAGGAATAATATTACCTTATTTGGTTGACATTAGGATTAGACAAGGAATAATGTTACTTTATTTGCTTAGCATAAAGAATAGACAAGGAATTGAGAGGGAAATAACTAAAATACCTTTCTAAAAATATAATAAATTGTATTCTAATGTATTCTAATTAATAGCAACATAATAAAAATATGTATTAATGTAAAATAATTTATTAATTTAAAATAATAAAAAACTATTATTTACTTTATTTTCATAAAAATTAATTGAATCTTCAAAAAAATAAATATTAAAATAATAATTATCTATCTATGATATGCAATCATTAAAATTAATTTAACAATTATTATGTAATATTATAAATGTTAAAGAACAATATTGAAAAATATCATTAGGAATAGATGTGGAATACTATTCCTTGGGTTGAGGTAAGGAATTAGAGGTGGCAAAATGGGCCGGCCCGCTAACTCCATGGGCCGAAAATTCCTGGCCCGACACGGCCTGTGAGCCCGTTTATCAACTAAAATTTGCTAAAAACTTGTAAAAAAATTAATATAAAATGTTTAAGAGGCTAAATAAGCACCAAATATGACATTTCACATGAAAAGTTCAATGGATTAACTTCACATTCAATTTTAAAGCATTAAACAAGCACTAAACTAGACTTGAAATTAATTTTTTTTAATACTTAGCGGGCTAAATGGCCTGGGTCGGCCCGCAATATTATCGTGCCAGCTTGGCCCAGCCCGATAAGCTTATCGGGCTGAATTTTCCACCCCAGCCTGCAGTTATCGTGCCGTGTCCATTTCTGCCGCCCCTATAAGGAATAGTATTCCCCATTCATGGGGAATAGTATTTCTTATCTATTCCTTATGACCAACCTATTCCTTGTCTATAAGATAGTCTTTTATTGGATGGAATAGATGATGAATGAAATACTATTCCTTATGCCCCACTTATTCTTCCCTTGTTTGATTGCAACTTATAGACAAGGAATAATGGAATATGTGGGCCATAAGGAATAGATAAGGAATATTATTTCTTACCTCGACCCAAGGAATAGTATTCCCCATCTATTCCTTGTGACATTTCTAAATATTGCTTTTCAATATTTATAATATTACACAATAATATAAAAATTAAATTGTTAAATTAATTTTAATAATTGCATATCATAAATCGACAATTATTGTTTTATTACCAAATAATATTTTAATATTTATTTTTAAGATTCAATTAATTTTTGTGAATATAAAATAAATAATATTTTTTTATTATTTTAAAATAATAGATTATTTTATATTAATCCTTAATTTTATTATGTTGTCATTAATTACAATATATTATAATATTTATTATATTTTTAAAAGGATATTTTAATTATTTTCCTCTCTATTACTTATTTAATCATAATGTCAAACAAACAATGTAATACTATTTCTTGCATGTTTCATTCGTTATTTATTCCTATTCCTTATGATTTCATTCCATGCAACCAAACAAATTAGAATAAGTGGGGCATAAGGAATAATATTTCATTTCTCATTTAATTCATCCAACCAAAGACTAAATGTTGCGACTTGCGAAGGAAAAGACAAATGGGCACAATATTGAACAAATGCCATTAGATTACTGTAACTCATGGTGGTTATTTAGTATTGTCATGTTTATGTAGTACATATTTATGTTTATGTAGTACATATTTATCTTGAAACATCCCTAATATCCAGTTTTTAATTCATTGGAAATTTCTATTAAACAGGAAAATGTTCTGCAATCTTTCAAGCTTCCTAAGCCTGCTATTTGCCTTGGTGGAATATTGCGGATTGACTTGCTGGGTAGGGTTCAGAAACAAGCAATGGATGATCTGTATTATATTTGGTGAGTCTAGAATGAAGCATGCTTTATTTTTTGGGAGATCAAATGCACTCTTAATATTTATTTTTTATTAAAAATTTTAAGTCTAGACTGTTTAGTCATAAATCTTTCTTGTCACCCACTGCTTGGGATAAATTCATTTATAGCAAATGTGCATACTGCATACAAATTCTGAACACATGGGAACTTGGCATATATATATATATATATATGATGCTCCAAAATGTGATACTTCTAAAACTTTCATATCTTACGTGGTTTGAAGGAGTGCCAAATTCCCATGGTCTGCTCTTCTTGATCATCCTTATGTCCTTTATTTAGATGACTACTGCTTGACTAATGCTTAATATTTCTTATTTGCATTTTTGAAGTGTGTGCCATGTTCAAGTTATTGGCCGTTCACTATCACCTGTCTTAGATCTTGACATTCTTGGGACTGCTGGTAGTTTGGCTTTGAAGTACTCCCCAGATGCTAGAAGCCGCGTTATCTCTGTGACTACTGCAGAAGATGAAGCTAGAGAGTCTTCTTCGTGGAATTCTTTGGCTGCAGGCCTCAGGCATTTGAGAGCTGTCCGATGGAACCAAGTAATACTTAATACGCTTCTCGGACCCGTACAGTTCTTGGATGATGACGGTGATGATGATGATGGTGACGATGATGGTGGTGGTAGTTTGGAAGAGGAAGCTGCTTTGTAATAAGCATCTCTCTCCCTGCTATCATACACTGATTGCAGCATAAAATAACAGAGCCTCGTCTTACCTTTATGTTTGGTTCTGCAGACGGGACCATATGTTCGGATCTGTGATATACTTGCTATGCTTATGTCTTTTTATGTATAATTTCTCTGGATCATGGTATATTGCTGTTCTAATGGTTAAAGGAAAATGGGCTTCT
This sequence comes from Canna indica, assembly GCA_034359265.1. Classification (NCBI taxonomy): domain Eukaryota; kingdom Viridiplantae; phylum Streptophyta; class Magnoliopsida; order Zingiberales; family Cannaceae; genus Canna; species Canna indica. The sequence goes on along the minus strand of CP136895.1, from coordinate 21,722,480 downwards.
GGTGTTTGTTGTGACTTAACTGCCTTTGCTAATTCTATGCTTTAGATAAGTTACCTTGGCCCTCTTCGGTACAGTTTCCAGGTTTTGGCTTTGTATATTTCGAAACATTGTTAATATTTCATTTCTCTGTTAATCTCTAGCAGAGGCCTGGGAATTTGCTTTTATAACGCTAAAGGTTAATAATGTAATCTATTCTGTGTATATCTTACATAGTGCATGGCATCTGTTGGAGACAGTACTACTGGCCCATTTCTCAAGTTTTGATAATGAGTTGGGGCAGATGAACTGCGCTTGTTCTCTTACCTAATTATCTATGTAATCCGATGTAGCATTTTTAACGATTTGAATGCTTCGTATGTCAAACCTAATTAACAATTGTTAACAAAAGTTTTTTTTTTAAAAATAAACCAACCATCAAGTCAGGTTGAGCTCAGTCGCTCGGTAGAGAAGGCAGCGGGTTGATGACTGTGCACTCCTCGCCAAGATGGCAGCGGGTCGATGACTGTGCACTCCTTGCCAAGATCCCAAGTATAACTATATTCCCTCAGGTGGTGAAGGTCGCCAAGATCCCAAGTACAACCATATTCCCTCATGTGGTGAAGGTCTTTATTGAATATTGAGGTCTTTATTGAATATTGAAATATCCTCAGTAGAGGATCTGACAGGTGTTTTATAGAACTAATTAGCTTCAATGTAGCTTATCCTCACAAGATCAGTTGAGACAGGTGTTTTATAGAACTAATTAGCTTCAATGTAGCTTATCCTCACAAGATCAGTTGAGGAGAAATGAAACAAATTATAGAGGTTACATGAGTTGAAAAATGAAGGAATAACAACATAAGTAGGATTAGTAAACACTCTCCATTTGCATATATCATCGCAGCAGTTGCCAAAAACATTCCAAGATTCAAAATCAGGTTCAAGATTTGAGGTGCCTTTGAAATTCCCCTACTTGCGAGCTGATGAGCAACATTATTGTGATATATGTTGATGTGAAGTCAACCCAATACATCAAGCTTTTTACCTAGACAACAAATGTCTTTAGAATGATCTTTCACATTCCAAGGAGGCTTTAGGAGACCATTTAAAATATCAACAACAACCTTGCTATTAGAAAAGATTTTAAGGTGTTTGATATTAACTAGCTCAGTTTTTTTCAGACACCACCAAATAGCCTTGAGTTCATCACTTAAGATATCAGGAGCATAGGATGAACTGAAACCTTTCATGAAATCTTGATTACCTGCATTAATGAAATGAAATCCAAGGCCGACCTTTCTAGAATGATTTATCCATGCAGCATCACAGTATGCAGAAAAGAAAGCATCATTATGAGTGTTCGAGCTGATTGGGTTGTTAGAAGAATTGAGCATGTTGCCCAGATAGGCATTACATTGAGAATTGATATGAACTGGTGCATCAGTATCATCTATCTTCACTCCAGAAGGCTTACATTTACTGAGTTGCTTCACATTATTGAGCTCAGCCAAAACCCTACACATCAAAGTATTGTGATCAGCAAATTTGCTTTTGAAGCAAGCTTCGGTTTCTATTTTTCCACAAAGTCCAGAGACCAATAGCAATACAACATAACAAGCTCATCCTCCCAACTTTATCCAAATCTTTTCCTTCATCAGCCCAATTCTCATTTAACCATCTACTTTTACATTCAAATTTATGGTTTAATGCAGCTTCCAAGTCAGCCCATAGCCTAGAAGCATAGTAGCATTCAAAGAATATGTGAGAGATATTGTCTTGGCCCTTTTTACAAACCCAATATTCATGCTCAGGGACAATTTTCATCATAGAGATCCATTTATTTGAAGGTAATCTTCCCCGAACTAACTTCCAAATGAAAATGAAAATTTTCAAACTCCATAGTAACCTCCAATCAAAAGATTTATCAGCTACTAAGGAGCTTTCATTCTTTAAGAAATTGTAAGCACCCTTACAGTTTAACTTCCCTTTATTCAAAACTCATATCCATTTGTCATTACTCTCATTCCAAGGCAAATGAATTTGAGTGATGGAATTCACCAAATCATTTCCAAAAAGCTGAGTAAGCAGACATAAGTTCCATTCTCTGTTATGTATGAGGTCACTTACCAAACTAATTTTATTCATTCTATTGACATTGATGAAAGTTGGCCATCTATCTATTGGCAAGCAATCAATCCAAGGGTCTTTCCAAACATTAGTGGTAATCCCATTGCCAATTTTTATTTTGAGACCATCTCTCATTTTTTGTATAGCTGCAAAGAGACCTTTGGAAGCCCAACTTCTGCCCCTAACGCAAGCATCATTCCATGGATGAATATCAGTATGTTTTGCTGTAAGCAAATTCACCTAATTAGTATTCTTTTTATTTAGCAATGGCATGATTCTTTTTGCATGTATAGATAGCTTGACAATCTTTAGATCCCTGATACCAAGGCCCCCATTTAGCTTGCTTAAAGAGATCCTTTTCCAGCTGACAAGGTGAAGACTATGTTTCTTCTTGCCTGATTTCCAAAAAAAAATCCCTAGCCAATTTTCCATAATCCTTCGCTACAGCATCATTGAGCCATGTGGTAGCCAAAGTGTGTATAGGGATGGAGTTGACCACTGAGTTTAGGAGCACTGCTTTACCAGCTTGGGTAATGTTCTTGCTTGCCCAACTATCAAGCCTTTTCTCAGCTTTACTTATAATTTGCCTTTGAATATTAATTAGAGTTTTGCCTTTGCCAATGTGGGCACCCAAGTAGTTAAATGGCAGAGCACATTCTTTAATACCTAGTAAGGTACAAATGTCATCCCTCTTGGATTTCAGATAGCCACTGGGAAAAAAACATTCAGATTTCACAAGGTTTATGCTCTGATTGGTAATGTCCCCATACAAGCTCAGAACCTTTTTAAGATGTTCACAGGATTTCCTGCAGCACTTTATAACCAAGATTATGTCATCATCAAAGAAAAGATGACTAAGATTGAAATTTTTATACTTGAAAGCTTTAATGTGCCCATTTTTGACCTCGTCCTCAATCATGACAGATAATAATTCTTGAACAATGATAAACAAGTATGGCGAGAGGGGATCTCCTTGTCTTACCCTTTTGAAGCTTTTAAAGCTTTTGGACTGAAATCCATTTATGCAACATTTAAAGTTTGCAGCCTTCAAACAAGCAACAAACCATTTGATAAGTTTATCTGCAAGTTCATGCAGTGACATATGTTTCTAAGAGCTTTCCAACTTACTTTGTCAAAAGCTTTCTCCAAATCCAGTTTCAGGATAAAGTATGGTGCTTCCTTTTAGATTTGCCAATTATACTTACAATCTCGTTAAGAAGGATGATATTGTCATGCATATTCCTCTTTTCAACGAAGGCAGATTGTTCTTTTGAAACAATAGTGCTTATCCAAGGCTTCATTCTGTTGACCAAGACTTTTGATAAAATCTTATAGGCAATATTACAAAGTGCAATGGGCTTGTAGTCTTTGATACATTGTGGGCTATCACCTTTTGGGATGAAAATAAAGTTGGTCTGGCCCCAGGTTTCAAGCAATCTGCCATCATAAAAGAAACTTTCAATTGCTTCCATGTACGAGCTTTTTATTATCCCCCAGAACTGAAGATAGAATTCTAAACTATAGCCATCAGGCCCAGGTGCTTTACCTTTACCTAAGCTATTCATGGCTGAGACAACTTCATGCTCAGTGAATTCCTTGGTTAACATTCCGTGGCTGCTATTGGGAATTGGCCTCCAATCTAACTTTTTAATTTCCTCCCAATTTACTTCATTATCATGAAGGCAGTCACTTCTCCATAGGTAACTATACCAATTAACAAACTCGGATAGGATCTGCTTTGTGTCAGTAAGGACATTCCCATCAACAGAAATATGAAGGATGGTATTTTGCCTTCTTTTATATTTCACCAGGTTATGAAAGAACTTGGTGTTTTTATCATTCATGTCCACCCAATTGGTCCTTGCTCTAGTCCACCATTTGATATGGATCTTCCTGTTAAGAGCCATAGCTTTATTGGTAAGGCATTTGAGTCTATTGACCTCATATTCAATAGCAACACCAACTTCATCTACAGCTTCCAGTGACCCAATTTCCTCAAGGGTAATTTTTAGTTCTATTTCAATTGAGCCGAAGGTTTCTCTACTCCAGGCACTTAATGAATTACTGAGGTTACTTAGATATTTTTCAAAGAAACAGGCTTTGTTTGCATGAGAAATCATTTCCCCCCAGTTTTCTTTGACAAGTTGGTTGATGCTTTCTTTTTCCGGCCAATACAACTCAAAGATGAAACTTCTTTTCCTATTAACAGGCCTACTGTTGCACATGGTGTCAAGCATAATTGGCCTATGATCCGAGACCAATCTCTTTAGATGATGGACTGATGCATAGCTGAAGTTAGAAAGCCATGAACCATTGGCATAAACTCTGTCAATTCTTGCCATTATCCTTTTATCTTTATGTCTATTATTACACCAAGTAAATCTTGGACCAATGAACCCCAGGTCAATTAAGCTAGCTTCATGCTTCAGATTATTGAAAAGTCTCATAGATTTCCTCATGCAGAAGTCTCTACCACCCCTTTTATCCTCTTGTCTTTCAATACAATTGAAATCTCCCATAATTATCCAAGGGTTATTCTCAATATTCAAGTTTAAAAGAAAATCCCACAGCTGTTCTCTCACAGAGGCAACAATTCTGGCATATATCCCTGTTAGAAGCCAAGGATCATAACCTTTAGTGGAAATTGAAACATGAATTACTTGTGTACTCTTATGAAGCAGATCAACCTTTACAATATTAGTTTTCCATACAAGCACAATACCATTTGCTCTACCATCTCCTGGCATGAAAACTCCATCCCATTCAGAACCAAATTTTCTGATACAAGTTTCAGAAGAATCATTTTCAAGGTGAGTTTCAATTAACAAAATAAGATCAGGTTTATAGGATTTTAGAATAAATTCCAAATAATTCCAAGCATTGTCCTTTAGCCCCCCTATGATGTTCCATGAAACTATCCTCATTCTATTAACATTTTGCTTTTCCCCTTTTGAGACTCAGGGGAACCACTCTCATGTTCAGTAAGCATCTCAACTTTGGATAGCCTTTTTTTCTTAGCTCTATTCAGCTTAGGATGATAGGGAAAACATTCCTGGTGAATGTGCTGAGATATAGCTTTTCTAGTTTTGCCCATACCGCTCACTGAACTGTTAGTGCTAACATCATCTATGACATCAAATAAAGGCCCATCACCATCCCTGACTCTGCTAACAACAATGGCAAAAGAGTCAGACAGCTTGTTATGAAAGAGCTTTAAGTTCTTTTCAATATTTACGTGCACATGAACTGGCTCAGTTCTACCTGACTGAAATGTGAGGCTTTTATCAATATTTGTAGACTGACTATCGGTATTCATTGTCTTCAGACTATTATCAATAACCGTACCCACAAATTTGTCATCTGCATTTTTGCTACTAGGAGGAGACATTGGTATTTTGTTTTCCTTTTGGGCTAACATATTGTTATTCTTTTCTGTGAACACCATCTCATTAACCATATCAATATCAGTTTCACCGACCTTCCTTAAGGTCTCAAATTTGTTTATGTTTCTATCCTCCTCATTGTCTAATTTCCTTGCTTGATTCTTTTTCCTTCTATTGATAACCTGCCAAGGCCCGAACATATCATCATTGTTCATCTGACCAGTGCTACTGTTGACATTATTTGAATTGCCAGGTGCTGTTTGTGGGGCCTTGCCGAGGCTGCTAGTATCTACGTCAGCTTTTTCATGACAATGGTCAGCTATGTGACCTATTTTACCGCAAGAGAAACAAAACTTTGGTATACCTTCAAAATCAATAGCTTGCCAGAACTTCAAGCCACCTCCATTAATCCAAATACCAGGGGGAACTTTATTTTTTAAGTTCCATAAGATGTAGATGCGAGCAAACTTAGCTCTTAAACCCCTCAGAGTAACCCCATCAACCTTGATTGGCTGCCCTATGCTTCTAGCTATTTTCCAAATGATGTCTTTTTGAAGGTACTCCAATGGCAAGCCTGGTAACTGGATCCATACAGGGATAGCTTCAATTGTTTCCAGTAGAGGTTGAAAATTAGCTTTCCATGGGGTAAGCAATAAAGCTTGACCCCTGAAAAACCAGGGACCTTCAATGAGCACTTTATTCATATCATATTCACAAGCAAATTTAAAATAGAAATAACCAGCAGCTAAGTCGACTACTTGAACACTACATTTTAGTTTCCAAATTCTAGGCATTGCTTGTTGGATTACCTGTAGAGGAGGAGTGGAACCATAGAATCTACCATATAATCTATTACACCGGTCAGCCCTAGCAGATTGAAGCATTTCATCTTCTATGCAAACTTCATTTTCAAAAGCAATTTGGATCCTTTTCAGTTTATCATCAAGTTCTTTATTTTGGGGCAAATTGTCGAACACTTGTGCTCCTCTGAATAAGGCTGCCCAAGTAACAGGTTGTTTTCCTTTCGAGCTGAACTGATGTTGCTCCTTATCCTGATTCTTTACAAATAGTGGATTCTCTAAAGCAACAAAACTTTTGCTAGGAACAAAATTAACATTTATCTGATTCGAAAAAACCTTATTCATTTTGAGGTCCATACCTTCCGATCCAGATTTACCAATCATGATCTTCTCAGATGAATCACCAGATAGCATTTGACCTGCCGCATCAGATTTCTTCCTCCAGAATGAAAAGCTCTCGACTAGTCTTCCAGAAGGAGAAGGATCAGGAGGCTTCCTAGGGATGGAGGGATTGCGATCAGCGATTCCCCCTGTATCCAGTAGTCGGCGATCATCAGAGCAGTCGCTGCCTCTTTCGCCCTCATTATCGCCCAGTTGAAGAGACTTTCCCGCCATGAATCCCCATTGTTAACAAAAGTGGATCACTATCAAATGCATGTTTCTCGACTCTATGGATGATAATGGTTTGGTTAATTGCATATTTTGTGATTAATCGAAATTGATCAAAAATCCGATAATTGAAATTGAAATTGGTCGGTTTCAAAAACTAGTATCGAAAATTAAAATCGGTTCGGTTTTAGTTATTCGACGGATAACCGAAATTGGTTTGTTGGGTTCTAATAGAATGGGTTAACTGGTAGTAAACGATTAATCGATTAGTAAAATAAATTTTAAAATATATAATAATTATCAAAATAATTAATATTACCAGTTAACCGTGAATAATCGATAATCAAAACAGAAACATATAATCAATTTCGATTATTGATTATTTGCGATCCAATAATCGAAATCGAACTGATTTTAATCGATTTTTTTATTTTACTAATTGAAACCGAACCACAAATTTACTATCCGAAATCAGATTTTGTGATTCGATTAACCAATTTCAATTGTCATCCCTACTTGACTCAGACGGTTCGACCCAGATAAATGTACATCAACTGTTAATTGGATCTCTGTGAAAATAATTCAGTCGATTAAAAAGGAATTTTATAGAAATGTCTCCCATAATTTAGATAAATTAATCAGATTCTCTCTCCAAATTTGATGATCTTTATTTTCACGTACTCCCTTCTGAGGATGAGTTGTTAAATTAATATAGTAAAATATTTTTTAACGTTTTTAATAAGTTTCATTAATTGCCATGCGGATTTGATTAATATTCATTACTTAAATGGGTTTCAACCAAAATGCTTTGGATCTTATTAATCAAAGGACTTACAGCTGATGAAGCATATTGAAACAATTAGGAAAAGAATTTATTAGATTAGTTTAACACCTTAGCATATGAGAGGGACTACTTAAAAAATAAAAGGGAGATCACTAGGAGGGGAAGTCTGACTAATTTATCTAAACTACAAGAGAGGTTTCCATAGTTTTCCAAATTTAAAAATAGCTTCAAAAATTGTCCATGATATAATAAAACATGATTTAAAATTTGACCTTATAGAGAGATCAATGATAGAAAGGATCCATGTTAACTCAAAACATTTAAAATTGCATGGATTATTGCTGTTGTAATGTCTTGATATTTTTTAAAAGGTTGATGGTGTTCTTGGATATTTTTATATATATTCTTTCACTAGTATGCATTAATTCTTTTTAAAAGCTTTGCTAATAAGATTCTGGTGAAGCTTTGCTTAACACTTTCATCTCATATTGAGTTTTTACTGAATCGGGAGCTAAAGAATTGGCTTTGCTCCTGGACAAACTTTTGTTGAACAAATACTTGCCATTATGTTCTTCTCACGATTCTCATTTGAATTTGCAAGTAGTTCACAGTTGTAATCTCATGAGTTGAAACCTTCAGCTGATCACTGCTTGTTTGGATGCTGAACTCAAGTTCACAAACAACCAAGCCAAGTTCGTCCATAATGTATCAGCTCTTCCTTCTTTTATGTTTGCCCACATCAGTTGCTACAAGAATTTCTCCAGGCCATATATGAGATTCTGCAACAAAGCCTTCCAGGTTATCTAATGTCATTAATTATCTCTTCTCATATGAATAGCTGACAAGAAGTTCCAAGTACCTGCAAGCGAACCACTTTTCTGATAGCCAAGATAAGGCCGGGCATAAGGCACTGAACATTTGTAATGTCATGTCTCACAGAATATACCTGCAGAACCATTTGAACTCCTTTCATTTCTTATTATGGAAAAAGTAGTCTGTTGTTCTGAAGGAATGATACAAGCTTACCTCCCCAGGGCCTGAGAAGTGCACTGTAGTGCTTGAAGTTACACCTGGTAGAACCATGCTATGGACTCTCACCCCATCTTCTCCAAGAACCTGACCCCTTGCCTTGAGAAATAAATCCCATTTTATTCAGTAGGGTAATTTTGTTGATATCAATACAAACTCTATATTGTGCTGGTGTAATGGTGTTATCTTTGATTAGACTTCCCTTTTCAGGAAGAACCTGGAGGTTCAATATATATAACCCATTTGCATGAAGTAGAGCTTCAAGAGATTGTTTTACTTACTGGATTATTGGTTGAGATATCTTCACGATTATACATTTGGCCGAGATCCGTAAGATTATTAGCAATTTGGATTGCTTCTGCTGATGGGAGATCCTGTCAAGAGAAAGCAAGTTAGTGCAGATGGTTCAACTCTTAGCTGAAGAAAGTAGTTTGAATTGATAATGCTGCAAGAGTTCAGACAATTTGAAGTCCTGTGAGTGCCTGCTTTGCAAATTGAAATAAACTTTCATGTTTGATATTTTATGAGGAAAGGAAGTGTAGTCTATTGTAGATCAACATAATTAAATCATTTTGTTATCCATCACAGTGCTGAAAGAAGTGAAAAATTTCTAATTAATCATTATACTGCTACATATGGAATACATTTACATACTGCTGGGTGAGGTCTGGATTCAACAATCTCTACATTGTTGTAGTGAAAGGAAGCTTGGATTGCTGCCTGCTGGAGGAGAACAGAGCCAATCGACAATGTTGGAGCAACAAGACAACCCTTGTCACAAGAGAGATGAGTGTGCCAGATTTTACTTGTTATTTCAGGAATATATAAATCTGAATGCAATATCAGGAAGTCAAACTGGTGAATGCAACATAAGCATCACGTCGTGCTCACCATGCTTGCCTTCTCACAGAACAAGGAGAGCGCAGTGACTGTTTCCAATTCTATCTCTGGGACATAGACAACGCTCCTCAAGCCAAAGGCTGCTGCCTGCCGAACAATGAATGTTGCAGATAAGAAACAAATATAACAATGTATTCTTGTCAAATTTAAGAGTAAAGTTATGTGTTAATTGTTGAGAGTAGTGAAACAGAAATAGAATTCACCCCTGAAAAAATTCCACAAAATCCAGAAACAAAAAGCACAGAGATTTGATGTAGTTTAGCTATGGCTTTTCTTTGAAACCTATTATAACACCAAACAAGGAATACAAAAGTGGATACTTGCAGATTCACTAACACTATCACTCAAATACCAATTTATAATCACCCCACTAAGGATTTCCATCTTTAAACTTGGCCTCTCCTCCACCTCACGAGTGCCAACTACATATCTCTAAAGTCTCACCGTAGTATTTCTAATTTAGGAATACAATGAGTTAATTAGGTTAGTGTTAGAAAATAAGCCTGGAACCTAACTGCACTTCAAAAGCTAGCTCAGGGGGAGGATTGCCTAATCTATTTAAAGGCTATCTAGACCACAACCTCAAGCAATGTGGGACTTTAACACCCCCCTCACGCCCAGGATTCGATATCTGGAGTGTGGAGTTTGCAGGACTGGACATCTGCAGGTGGCACAATATCAACCACAGGGTAGGCTCTCATACCATGTTAGAAAATAAGCTTTGGACCTAACTCCACCCCAAAAGCTAGCTCAAGGAGGGGATTGTCCAATCTATTTGAAGGCTATATTGATCAATATCCTTAAGCAATATGGGACTTTAACAGTTAGCAATATATTTGTATAAAAGGAAATACTTCTTTTTTTTTGGCAAAGGGTAAGAATTCACCCCAAAAGGATACAATGGATTGACAAATACAATGTCAAAATACTGAGATATAATGTAGTTTAGAACTGTCGTCCTATTTTTGTGAAGAAAGGAGGTAGAATCCTACACCAAATAAGGGATACAAAAGTGGAGTTTTGCAAACTCGCAGAGACTATATAACTCCTCAAACCAAATTCATAAACACCTTGAAATCTCACCTTTGTAAAGATTTTTCATTCCTGTTTCAACTTAGCCTATCTTGCAAGAGTGCCAATAATCCCACCACAGTCTTTATTTAGGACTACAACGAGTTTAAATAGGTTAGCAATAAAATTGATTAGAAAAATACTTCTTTTTTGGCAAAGGATAAGTGGTGAAGGCAGCATTGAACCCATAGACCTTTAGAAAGACTTATAAACTGAGCTAGTTGACCTTCGTAAAAGAATATACTTGATAGGAAACAAAGCTCACAATGTAAATAAAACCAATGGGCATTCATATGAAATATGAGCTAAAATCGAAAAATTAAATTGAGACAAGACCTAAAATTAACAAAGCTATTGTCACTGAAATGCTTAAGATCTTTTGCAGATTACCTGCTTGACATTGTCGTACACACTTGCAGGATTGGTGAAATCAACAACTACTCCAGTTGACTTAGTCTAAGACAAAGAAGAAGACATGACTTTCCTCGGACAAAGAAAAGAAATGCATGAACCTAGAACTAGAAGTCAATACCTGTGCTATGGAACCTGAAATCATGGTCAAATCATTAAGAATTGGGACCTCCAGGGGCTCTTCCATCCCACACACCTGAAAGAATCATCCATAATAACCAAGAAAGATATATAGGGCACAGCAAGCACTCTCTGACGGAACAAAGAGAAGGGAGAAACCTTTCCTGCATCTTGCCCTACTAAATCAGAATCCACAGCGCCGGCAATCTCCATTCCCCTGGCTCTCGTCACCGCCAGGATTGCTGCCTTCCCAATCTCCTTCGTTGCGCCATTGATCACTACCTGAGGACATTTCAAGCACAGGCTCCGCGCTTTAACTTGGATGAGTCGTGGCGAACAACCACACAAGGGGGAGAAGAGTACCTTGATGTTGTTCGTGGAGGGCTGCATTGAGCAAGAGAAGGTGGTGGTGGAGATGGCGACGTGAATTCTCGAGGTCTTTCTGCAGCTTCCATGGTGGAAGAGGGGCTTCAAAGTGGCCATCTTCTCACTTGTGCTCGACAATGGTGGGAACTGAAGAGGCTTGTTCGCGCTCTTATCTCGTAAAGCTATCTCTGCTTTTACGCTATTGGATGTGTGGGTCTCATTGGTTGCATTCATCATGAACCGAACCGGTTCGGTTCAGTATTTTTCATCAAGCCGCTTTACAAATTGCAAATTAGTTTTTCTAAGTTTAGGTTTAGTTTGAAATTTATATATTTTATTAATGTGGCACTAAAATATAAAATCTATAAAATGGGAGTAAGACAAAAACACGCATTATTTCTAACAAATTTCTTGTTCTAAATTTTAATTTGCTTTAATAAATATTTTTTTTTGATACTATATATATAGTGTATTTTATTGCTTAGTTAAGCAAAATAACAAAATGAACTTAACTTATTGATTTATAGCGCCAAGCTTATCAGGGTGTGAGTTCATAATATATTACTAAAATTTTCAAACTAGTTGTGTCCCAAGTACCAAACACCCAAGCATACAAACGAGAACAATAAATAATTACAAAAAGAAAGAACAAGAGCTCAAGAGTGTGCACACACTATTGGAGCTCTTCCTTACTTTCTCCTAATCCTTCAAGGTCTCAAATTTGTTGACCTAAGGTTTTCAACCTAGGTCTTAATCTCGACTTTGATGATAATAAACATGAAACTAATACTTTCATGGAGAAATATTTTCAAGTTCTAAGTCGATTTATGTGCGACATCGGCGATAAAAAAATATCGAAGAAATCGAAAGGACGATCGTCGACACTCAAATTTTTGTTGGGAAATTAGAGTGTAGGTTTAGGGCATCTAGAATTGTATATTCCTCTATTTGATGCATAAGGACCCTAAAAAAGCCAAACTTGAAACTCGAAAATTCGAAATCTGAAAAAGTCACCCTTAACCAAGTTATCTGTTGTTCCTCTCGACCGACCAAAATCCTCGGTCGACTGAAGGTTGACCGGAGATCGATCAAAATGTTACTTGAATTTCCAATAATTGCTCGGTTGAAGCTCGATCGATCCTCGATCGATCGAGATTCAGCCGGAGTTCGATCAAAATGCCCAACAGATTTATTTAGATATCGAGGATAGATTATACTTTTTTTCAACTTAATGATTTCTATGGTTAATGAAGTCTTTGGGTCGGTGTGACCGGGCATTCTGGGCCCAAGGTAAAGGCCGTGTGGTCTGTACCCTTGAGTGCACTCGAGCTATTGATGGGAGACCACACCCACCGAGTAAGATTGTGGTGAGTAAGCTTGTACCTTTTTGCTGTTGAGATTGTGCATGTCAGGCCAGCGTGTTTGGATCGTTCAAGGATCATGGGTGAAAAGTGGACATGGAGGATTGTTCAAGGATTCAGAGGTCGAATTATGGTGCCAAGTATGGCAGAGGTTAGGTGTTGCGCAGTATGCCCAGCTTGCGCTCATCCGGGTTCAGTGGATTGGTGAACCTATAGCTTATCTCATAATTCGATGACGAATTTTCTTTAAGGGGGGAAGATTATAATACCCACAAAAATTAGAAATAGAAATTTAATTAATTTATTTTGGCTTCAGCAAAAAAGCTGAGATGCGCATCGGAGAGGGGCCGAAAAATCATCGGAGTCAAAGGTTGGGTTGAGTCAAGTCCGTAGGTTCAAACGAAACTCGATTCGGAGTCACACGGGCAAAACAAAACTCGAAACGGAAAGTTATGGCCTATTTAAGTTATAAGGGCAAAATTATAAATTCAAATAATAATAATAATATATCACCTGGGGCGTGGCTCCTCCTCGGAGTCACACGCACCCCTAGGCGATGGTGAGAGGGACGCGCACAAGGAGAAGGGTAGCGGGTGATTTGTCGTCGTCGAAAGTCGATCGTCGCGAAGAACGAAGGTTTCCTTCCTCGATTCCTTCTCGCTTCTCCTTGCCAGTGAGTGGTTAAAGGATTTGCTTCCTTGGTAGAACCTTCCCTTGCTCTAGCCGACCCATGTAAGGGGAAGGCATGGCTGGGATTTCCTTCTTTGATTTAGAAATCCTGCTTAGTTCCATGTGTTGGGAATGGATTAAGGGAAGAGATGTATTTCCTTGGTGACCCCTTTGGTTTAGGATAGTTAGGGCAGCCCTTGAATTTGGGGCTGGCGGCATGGTAGGAGGAGTTCACTGTGAATTTTAATTATTCTATGTTCTACTCGCTGAACTCCTCTTGATTTATCACTAGTTGAAGGAAAGATGGTTCCTAGTCGGTAGGAACCGAGGTAGGGCCGATTAAGGCAGCCCTACGGATTAAGGGTTGATGGCCTAGGGGAAAGGTTACACATATGTTTTTGATTATTTATGTTGTTCACTATTTTCATGTAGAGTGGACGTGGCATGGAGGAGAAACGATTCTTTGTCGATAAGAATCGATGTAGGGTCGACTAGGGCAACCCTAGGGATTAGGGCCGGCAGCTTGAAAAAGGTGTTGATTGTTGGAAATTCTTATTTAAGCACTGTTAAGTCACTGTTTTATTTATAAATTGACACTAAGTGAATGAGAAATTGGTTCCTTAAGGATAGGAGACGATGTAGGGCAGTTTGGTGTAGTATCTAAGGCCGCAGGGTAACGACGGTTGTGTTGGCCCAAGGGTTCCCCTTTGACATCGATCTCTATTTTGATGATAACAAACATGTATTTAATATATGTGTGGAGTTTTGAGTTCAGGTTGAGGTTACGATACGCATGCGAACTTCGCTTGGAGAAATGCAAAAATTATCAAAAAGGCTCGGATGTAGATTAAGTAAAATTCATAGATTATCAAATAGATTCCATATAATATATCCCTAGGAACTCATCCCAAGCCTATTTGTAAAGTTATCCAAGTCAAAAATTGGTAACAAAACCCATGAAAAAATGTGTAACAAAACAAATATAAAAAATAGCCTCAACCCAGATTCGGTCGACCGAACAAAGCCAAAAATTGGTAGTGGCAAATTCGGTCGACCGGTCAACAGAGGGAATTAGCAGCGACCAATTCGGTCGACTATGCGATCGACCGAATGTGGCTAGAAAAGGGAAGAACTCCAGCGGTCGATCGATCAATCGATCGACCGACGATCGATCGGTAAGCGACTGATCAACGTCCAACGGGAAAAAAAATGCCCGTTGGAGAGCTATTGCGAGTGAGGGGTTATAAATACCCCTCACCAACCTCTCTTATCCTCTCTTAATGATCATTAGTGCATTTCTAAGAGAGATCCAAACCCTCAAAGATTAATTTGTGCTCACTTGCTCCATCGATTGCTTCATCCTCTTCAAGCGATCTTCTTGTCTCAACTCCGGCGACGATTCAAGCTCACCATCTTGAAGAGTTGGAGACTTGGAAGGCTTTGGAAGGAGCTCACACTCTTGGTTTTCCTTTTAGATCCTTCTTGTCATTCTTCATTATTTTTAACTTGTAATTGTTACTATTAGCTTGCTAGGTGTGCTAGGGTAAACACTTAGGATTTCCTTCGTAGAATTGTATTTTGCCTAGGTGAATAGGTTTGAGGAGTTCTCAAAGGGTTGAGAACCGAGTCCTCGGTTGTATTCAAAGGGAAACATAAAATGTATAAAGGATTTGGTTAGAAATCCTTGATGTGGAGCCAAGATAGTGGAGTAGGCGGTTGGCCGAACCACTATAATCTCTTATGTTTGCATTGCCTTGTTTGATTGCTTATAATTGCTTTTCATACTTGCTAACGAATATCATTTAGTCGCAATTAGTTTCAGTTGAAGTTGGAATTGATTTAAAAGAAATTGAAATAGAAGTAAAAAGTCACCCAATACTATTCAACCCCCCCTTCTAGTATAGGTATTCATTCAACAGGTTGGTGATAGAGAAATGACCTAAGCAAATCATTGTTTTGACATACATTCATGCGCAATGGTTAGCATGACTTGGTGATGAAATGAGACTCCCTATTAGGAGTACTCGGCTAGGGATCCTACCTTAAGGGTTAAAGGCTGAATGAAGGTTCTATTCCGGCTTAAGGTGAACCTAGATGTTGATGTAAGGAAAAGGGTAGAACTTGGAAACTATGGCATGTCTCAAACTAAGGATATAGAGGACTGTTTGGAGATGTTTGGAGGGCACTTGTTGCTATTTGCCATGTGTTTTACCTTATTTTCATAGCTGTGGTACTTGCTTATGTTGCTCATGTTTATGCTAAACTTTTGCTATGAAAT
This sequence comes from Canna indica, assembly GCA_034359265.1. Lineage (NCBI taxonomy): Eukaryota > Viridiplantae > Streptophyta > Magnoliopsida > Zingiberales > Cannaceae > Canna > Canna indica. Next base: position 21,706,593 of record CP136895.1, on the reverse strand, counting down.
GCTAGAGGTAATGTGCATGAGAATGGTGATTTCTTTCTTACTGTTATAGGCTGAAATTATACAGGACATAATTGATTAAATACAAGAGAAAAATCAGTATTAATGGTGTGATTATGAAACACTTTATGTGTGAGAATTTCAGAATGGTACGAATCGCGTAGGGCTGAAATGCCGATTAGAACGTGCGGCCCTAGGTGGCTGAAATTTTCGGAATAAATAGACTACTTTTATGAATGAAAAGGGGACTGATTTATACACACTTTTAAATGATTTATGATATATAACTCGTGGGTGGTGACGCGTAGTGTTGCATCATAAAAAGTCCAAGTTTGGAGATGCCTATACTAGTGTTGAAATCTCAACTCGTTAGGTAATAATTGGTTGCTAGAGTTCTCCTCTTGGACGGTTGGATAGTAAATTGTCAAGAACACATACACTTGAGTTGATTCCTTTTTGTTCAAGTGGTGGAAGGCATGACCGAGAGGTTGAGGCCGGGTATAGGCCAAGCTCGGTGTGGCCACGTGCGCACTATTGATATCGGCAAGAATGTCTAAACCACTCGAGTAATTTTATTGGCATGTGTTATTGTGTATTTCTTTTCTTGAGATGATGCTTGTGTTTGGAGTATGGCGGGGTCGAGAATCGTACCAACTTGGCAAGTTGGTTCCGACTCGACGAGTTGGGATGCAGGTCAAGAGTTATTGTCAGTGAGCCACGCTGACGATGGACCTTGACAGGATAGTCTTTAACAGATCTTTCTGTTGCTGGACAGTTACACAGGAAGTTGCAACTGCTATGGTAACTACTTTAAAACAGAGTAAGTAACATATAAAAAGAACCACAAATAACATGCAAACACACAGATTTATTTACACAGTTCAATGATGAACTTGTCACCTAATCTGCGGGGCGCTCACCGGACAGATGCTCAGTCCACTATCAACAAAGTACAATATTAGTTCCAAGATTTCACACTCCAAAATCCAACAATCAGTACTAAAGTGAATTGAAAATAACAAACAAACTATTTGCTATTACAAGTACTAACTAACTTGCCTCTCTATGACAACTCAATCATAGAGTCCACACAGTCTCTGTGTTGTAGTGAGTTTAACAACCCAACTCCATCTTGACTTGATGATAATTGAAGTAGTTTGTTGTCATTTACACATTCAACAATCTCAACTCCTCATATAACTAGCAACTCTGTTACGCACATAGGAGACTTGAATATCCATCTCTTTTCTTTTCGCATATATAGAGAAAGCCAATCAACTCGCATGAAAACCATTTAATACAAGACTTTAACTACATCAGCTTCAAACTCAAAAGACAACCAAAATATATCATAATGCTTCAGCCATAAAAGCTTCAAGAAAAACCGCCTAGCTCATCAATGAAAATCACATCACCTCTTCCATAAATGACCAAGTGATTAAAGATGAATATTAAGACAATAATAACTACTCAAGAAGCATCAATAATTTTAGCAAACAGAAAGGCATCATCGCATCATCATAAATTTCAGCATAAACTTCACAGCATTCAAAGCAGTTATAACTGACATACAATTGGGAACTTAACTGCTATTCCTTTTGCCAAATATAGCCAACACAATATAAGCCAAACACCAACAATCTTCCATTTTGGTTTATTAGGCAAAACACAATTTGTCATCATGAATCAGTTAAAAAGAAAAGAGCAATTTAACTGTCAAATATCAAAGGATAATATTCAAACATAAATAAAATCCCAAAACAACATAGTCATCATAATTAAGTACCACAACCATCACAGGCAAAGTATCATACCCATCACAGACATCACAAACAAAATATCAAAGTATCACAGTCATAAACAGTTAGTCAGACATTCTTCACACAAGAGTTATACTAGTTTCTCCCCCTTTTTGGCAAATGAAGCCAAAAGAGTAAATAACTATCTTAATCTAAACTTGACGATCTGGTAGGACTATTAGAGGAAGTAGAAATAGGTCCTGTAGAAGCAGATGAGGAAGAAAAATGTTAAAGAAATTTCTTCTCCACAGAAACAAGTTGTAGTTGTAACTTAGACATAGTTTCCTTGGCAATGAATATCTCATCAAGAATACTCTGTTCATTGGCTAGAACTACAAAAGGTTTCTTGGTAGAGCTGAACCAGGATGAGACTTGGTAGGAGTGTCTACATTCTTCAAGAGCTTTTGATGAATTTTAAGTTAGGATCCAATAGGCTCTAGAACATCCTCAACAGAACATTGAAAACCTTGCTTTTCAAGAATGCCATAAATTAAGTTGGGAAAAATAAGAAACAATTTGGATTTTGAAGTCAACCGAGATCGAAGTGCAACAATCTGATCAAATATCAAACTTTCCAAATTGAATTGAATTCCATTAGTGATCTTGGAGAGCAGAATCACCATTTCCTTGCTCAGAACTATAATATGGGGGTTAGGAATCCAGTGGTACATTTCAATTAAATAAAGGGTTAATTACATAGTATATCTCCAACTTTTGGTGTTATCCCAATTATGTCCCGACTTTTTATTTGAATCAATTCTATACTTCAACTTTAATTTTGTTTCAATTTCTATCCCGACGTCAATCATTTGTTAGTTTTACCGTTTCATCGATGACATGGCATTGCTGACATGTATAAAAAATAATAAAAAAATTCACTGCCACATCATCAACTATATATTAGTTTACAATAAAACAAGTGATGACGTGGATTTATAAAATAATCCACATCAATCACATATACCCTACAAACTCCAGGAGAGAGAGAGAGGAAGGCAAGGTTAGTGAGGCGGCAAAGGGAAGTAGGGAATGATCGATGACGCCAAAGTTGGTAAGGTCGACGGCAGTCATTGCGGCGTCCGGCGATGTGGAGGAGCAACTAACGTCGTTCCAATTGCAGAGATGGAAATTCCACACAAAATGAAAGGAAATTAATCTCACCATACTGCTGCGATTTATTATAAGATTAGAATAAGTTTAATTAAGTAATTAAGTTAGCGGGTTCAGGTTCGGCTTGAGATGGATGCGGGTTGGATAAAGGGTTTAGAGGGGTTAGGGTTGAGGAGAGAATATAAAATCCCCTCCCCTTGGCTTGTGGCTCATATTTTGGACCACCCAAAGTTTTGAGAAAGGGAGCTAGCCGCCAGCCCCCTTTCCTCTTCCCCTTGGAGCTACCGCAGCCCCTGGAGCCGAGCCGCCCAAGGCTCCATCTCTTCTCCTTCATCTCCTCTTCGTCCCCTTTGGAGCCGAGCTGAGAGGAGCCAGCCCCTCTCTCTTCCCCTCTCTCCCTCTCCTCAAGCCGGTGACTTGAGGTGAGCCGCTGCCCCCTCTCCTCCCCTTCTTGAGTCGAGCCGCCATCTTTTGAAGCTGAATTCGAGGGTCGTCATCCAGGATTTCTCCATTATTCATCCTTCCTAATTAGGTGAGTGGTTTTACCCTCCTTCTTTCGTGTTTCTTCGAGTTCATGAAGTCAATCTTGAAGGCTATTGAAATCTTGATTTGTTTTTCGTCGATTTCTCGAATTCTCGACGTTCTTTTTGTGTGCCATATTTGAGGAGACCCTAAACTCTTCCCTTTGGGATTCGGCAACCCTAGGACGACCCTAGGGGTGCTCGGCCAAGGGTGGAACAAGGGTGCCCTCAAGGTGTTCGATGGAATGCCTAAGTGATGGATCTTGATTATCTGGTGGTTTATATCTTCAATTGATGTTTGAAATGAGTTCTTATATGTTTAAGCATGCTTAGTATTAATTCTGTGATTTTAGATAAAAATCATGTTTGAGTAAAATTGAATCTTGAGGATGATGCCATGAGGGTTCTTGAAAGAGGGGTTGTTGATCTTAATGCTTGTTCTTGATATTGTTAATTCTTATTAATATTGATTAATAAGCATGAAACCTGTAAAATAAATCTTGATATTATTATTATGTCCTAATGATGATTTAGGATTAATTTCTGTTAATTTTTGGATTTAATTTCATGATATGCTGAAAATTAAATGTTGCTGGAATTTTATGCTGAGATGATGAATCTGTGCTGTTTTTAGATTACTTGTTGTGGTATGTGTATTACTCTGAATATAGTCATGTAACCTATCGTTTCGACCAGAAAATATAGTTTGGAAACCAAGGACACACTTTGGATACTTGATTCGGGTTAGATACATCAGTAATGGGTACAACAGTAAGCTAAAACAAAATCCTAATATTGGTGATTTAAATTTTAATTGCATAATTAAAATTGGGTTAAGGGTCAGCATAATCTGTTATGAACCAACACATAAAGTTTTGCCTACCTGATTATCCCCGAGGTGGTTTGTTAAGAAAAAAGTTCGGAGGGCCTACCCGATTATTCCTGGATATCTTAAAGGCGTAAGTTCGGAGGGCCTACCTGATTACTCCTATGATATCTTAAAGGGGCAAGTTCGGACGGGCGAATCCCGATTGTCCCTACGCGTGTCATCGAGCAAGTTCGGAGGGTCTTTCTCGATTGCTCCAGAGTTAATTTATACAAGGATAAGTTTAGAGGGCCTTCCCGATTATCCTAATATATGTTGTTGCCTTAGGGCATGGTAGGCTTAGGTTTGTTGTTTTTCACCTTATGGGTGTTGGTTGCCTTCGGGCAGGTAGTGGCCAGATGGCCTGATAGCTAGTCACACTTTTGTGACCGCTTTCTTGTAGAGTTGGATGTTATGCTATTGCTTATCTTTGTGCTATTTTATTATGGGGGTCGGTAGAACCGCTCATTGAGTTCTTTGAACTCATCTGTTGTCGTTGTTTTGTTTTGCAGAGCCTGACCGGTGAGGTTGGCTGGAGCACTTGGCGCAGCTGGAGGGCAAAGGAACCACATGATCTCATAGCAATCCTAGTTAGGGGCCGTAGTCGAGTCTGTAGTAGGTTGTCATGCACTTTTGTTTTGGCATTTGGAGTTGTAGTTTCGTGGGGACATTCATGTTTTATTCAGTTTTTATTTATTAAAAGAATTATTGCTCTCGATTTATTTATTTCTGCACTTGAGATATTTATTTAAAACCTTGTTGTTTTAAAATGAAAATATGTTTTGGTTCTTTTTATTATTAAAAGCTATTGTTTATTCCGCTATCTTATGATATTGGCATGTGCATGAGTTAGGCTGCGGGGTATAGGCACATATACCCTGGCCGGTCACGTGACCTTGTATTTGGAGCGTGACATTATCATGACTAGATAAAGGAGAGAGTACCTCATTATTCACATCCATGAGGCAAGCTTTCGAAGTGGCTTCATAGTCATAGGTAGAGGTTGTTTCAAGTGAAGAGGTGGATGTGGAACACTAATGGGAATATAAGCTTCACCGATTGTTAAAATCGTTGTTGAACCGTTGGTGATGCTTATCATGAGCGGCAATAACCGTTGCAACACATCGTTGCATCTATACACGTTGCCAATAACCTGTGACGACTGCGTCGACCGTCACAAATATCATAGCAGCGACGACCACTATAACTGTCGTGGATATTTAATCATCAGCGGTGGGCGCCACAACTGTCGTTGATATTTAATCAACATCAATGGCCCACAGTCCTTGCTTAATATTATTAGCAACCGTGTAAACCTATGTTGCCCATGCCATCAGCCACTTACGATACGCTTTCATCGACAGTTGAGTGCCGACTAACCGTTGGTAAGCCATCGTTGTTGTTTTATCCTACAACTGAAAAAAAATAAAAATTCAAAATTCCTATATACATTGATTTATTCTTAAACCACACAATATACACGGGTTAAAACCACACAACATACAAACACAAACAACCACACAATATTCACAATATGAATCAATATTTATACTTAAATGTTATATATATCATCAATGTAATCAAAATACAACTATCTAAGCCTCAAAAGGAGGCTATCATGTATCATGTAATCAAAATACACTAAAAAAAATCTCATGACTACGGTGGAGGCTGTGGAGGATGAGGCGGCGGAGTCTCGAGTGGCTGGGTCGGGAGCAATGTCGATTGGGTCGAGGAGGACGGCTCGGACGTCGGAGGTATCCAAATACCGGAGTGAGCTGCAATCTACATGAGGAGTGCTTGCATATCCATCATCTATCTCTACGCATCGATCATCTGTCTCTACTATGTGAGCTCTAACTCCAAGGCCACTATTCGGCTTTAATCCTGCGCCTGGGATGTGGAGGGCTACTCACCCTCAATAGGAGGGGTAGGTGCCCCATGTGGCCCCAACATAGCTCGCGCATGGCCAGTATCTCCAAAGCTATAAACATAGTCGTGCTCCCAACCACATGCGGCATTGACCCACGCTACAAGGTTAAAGTCACCCTGTGGCGATTCTTCGTGCTGGGTGACGGTCCTCGTGTATGTCTCCTACACGAGTTTGTTTTAGATTTCATAATTTTTTAACCACATATATAAATTATACATAAAAATTGTGTAAACCAAGTATATATACTTACCACGATGACCGCGACCCTCCTATCAACGTAGTCCCCCACCCCAAGCCGCAGACGATGAGTGCGCTCGAATACCTCCATCGGCGAGGGGCGGTGGAGGGTGTCATCCTCCTCGACTCGCATCTAAAATTAGAGAACAAATACATTAGTACAATCATAAAATATAATTTAATTAAAAGTAGGGAAATACATACCATACGACGCTCTTGCACCTCAAAAGAGATGGAGCCACCAGTGTGGCACCGCCCCCGAGCCCTCCGCCTCGGACATACGATTTCTAGTCGCAGCTCGGGAGACCTCCTGCCACTCCTCGGATGCCCACCGCTCAACGAGCTAGTCCCACACAACCTCAGGAATCCACTAAGGGCAGTGTCCCCGGGTCTGCGTAATGTGTGTGGCCCCAAGTAGTTTTATCACGGTGGTATGGGCCTGTAGCTGCCTGTTGTAGCGAGCGCGGGCAACCGCTTCCCACGTACTCTCCACAAACGACGTCTAATCCTCTATTGGCCTAAGGTTTTCAACCTTGGTATTAATCTCGGATTTGATGATAACAAACATGGAACTAATGATTTCATGGAGAGTTATTTTTAGATTCTATATCGGTTAGCGCACGACGTCCCCGATCGGAAAAATCGGAGAAATTAGAGAAATCAACAAGGATGGTCGTCGACGCTTGGATTTCATCGGGAAGATAGAGTTTAGGTTTAGGGTGTCTAGCATGTGTTGTAAATCCTATATTTGATGCATAAGAACCCAAAAACCAAACCCAAACCCCAAAACATGAAAAACCGGAAAATTAGAAAACGGCCTTGAAATTCACTAAGCCTATGGAGCTCCTTGGAGGGCTATATGACCTAGACATTTTCTCGGCACCAAAAGTCCCGGTAATTGTTCCTTAGGTAAAAACTAGAAAATGAGATATTTTTAAGGATTTTTTGGAAGCCTTTAGCCTACCCATATTTGACCCGAAAGATTATAAAAATTTTTATTTTCGGAAATTTGTACTAGACCCCAAAAGTTAGATATTGATTTTTAAGGATTTTGATATTTTAAATATTTTTATTGAATCCAAATAGGGGGGGGAGGGGTAATCCTTTTATAACATTTATGTTTTAAAGTTAATTAAAACATCTTTCCTTTGTTATAAATACCCATCTCAAACTCATTCCTTTGTTGTTGTTGATGTTTCTAAGCCTCAAAGAGTCACTCCTTGCATCTCTACAAGCTTTCTTTGAGCCATCTTTTCAAGAACCCTAGCTTTGATCTCCACTCCTTGATTTAGCCTTCAAACTTCACCGATTCATCATCTTGAGACCTCAAGAGGACTAGGGAGTTTTCTTTGGAGCTAAGTATTTGTTGTATTATTTATTTGCTCCATTGTTTGTGTATTTTGTGGTCTATTTTCAATGTATATCATATGTATATGTTGGCCTAAGATTTTCAACCTTGGTCTTAATCTCGGTTTTGATGATAACAAACATGAAACTAATGTATTCATGAAAAAATATTTTCAAGTTCCAAGTTGGTTAGCGCTCGACGTCCCCGATCGGAGAAATCGAAGAAATCGGCAAGGACGCTCGTCGTCTCTCGGGATTCTTCGAGAAGTTAGAGTTTAGGTTTAGGGTGTCTAGCATATTTTGTAATCATCTTTTATGATGCAAAGAACCCAAAAATTAAACCCGAACCCCAAAAGATGAAAACCCGAAAACTGCCATGAAATTCACTAAACTTAGGGAGCTCCTTGGAGGGCTATTTGATCTAGACATTTTCTTGACACAAAAAATAACGGTAATTATTCCTTGGGTAAAAACTCGATAACGATGTATTTTTAAGGATTTTTTGGAAGCCTTTAGCCTAGGCCTGTCAATTCGGTTCAACCCGAACCGAACTAAACCGAGTTACCCAAAACCCAATTTTTTTTTTTGAATACCCGAACCCGAACCCGAACCAAATTACCCAAAAACCGAATAAATCCGAACCAAAATAATTCGGTTCGGTTCGGTTCCCTACTCAAAAAAACCGAAATTTCATTTACACGAAGATACATAAAAAAAATAATCGAGTCCGAGTGAAATATCGGGTTCGGGTGTATTAACTATTAAGTTAAAAATTAAAAAATATATATTTTAAAATTAGTTCGGTTTTTGGTTCCGATCGATTCCCGAATTCTGCGAACCGAATCCGAACCGAATATCAATGTTCGGGTTCGGTTCGGGTCAAGAATCGTACCCAACAGTGTCTAAACCGAACCGAACTAAAAAATCGGTTTGGTTCGGTGTAAACCGAATAATGGACACCCCTACTTTAGCCTACCCATACTTGACTAGGAAGATGAGAAAATTTTTATTTTTTGAAAATTTGTACTAGACCCCAAAAGTTAGAGTTTGATTCTTAAGGATTTTGATTTTTTAGATATTTTTATTGAATCCAAATGGGGGTAATCCTTATATAATATTTATGTTTTAAAGTTACAAACTTAAAGTTGAGAAATGTTATATAAGTAGACTTAGTGAAGACGGAACCCAGAAACGAGCAAATAAGCAAAAACTCAGCCAAACCAAGCAGTGTAGTATGCCCAAAACTGGCAGTAGGCAAGTCGATCGACGAAACGATCGACCAAAGTATGCCAGAAAGCAGCAGTATGCCTTCGGTCGCTCGGTCGATCGACCGGACCTGCGATCAAATGGTGGAAACAACTAGTTTCCTACCCGTTGAGTTGGTTGTTTCATGCCAACTCTCCATGGCTTATAAATAGAAGCCTTAGCAAGCCTTCCACCCTTTATCTAAGCTTCCATTGAGCCATATTTGATCATCTCTAAAGGATTTCTTGAGCCATCTCTTTGAAATCCCTAGTTTCCATGATAATACCTTTATATAGTCTTTGAACCTTCAAGATTCATCTTCTCAAGGCATCAGGAGTACTAGGGAGTTTCTTTTGGAGCTAAGTATAGTTTGATTTGTTTATTACTCCAATTGTTGTTGTATTTTCTTGGTTATTTTTTCATTGTATACCATTTGTGTAAACCTAGGTTGCTAGGCTTGATTGAGTTGGTGGTTGCCTTGGTGTTAAGGCTTAAACCCACCATTGTAAACTTAGTTTACTAGGATTAGTTGAGTTATCCCTTAGGTTAAGGTGAGAGAGTGCTCTCGGTAGGAAGGCGGGATACTTCTGGGTGTGGAAGTGCCTTCAGTTTGAGAGCGGAGACTTTCCGGTGTAAAGTCCTCTTTGTAAGGGAAACAATCAATCTAGTAAAATATAGTTTGGAAATCCTAAGCGAGGTGCTTAGGTAGTGGAGTAGGCATTGGGGCTGAACCACTATAAATCATTGTGTTAACATTGATATTTTATTTGTGTTAATTGCTTTATCATTAATTGCTTCCGTATTTAGTCGTTAAATTGTGAATTGCCAAAGTAATCTAAGAAACGATTAAAATTGAAATTAGGCAAATAGATTTAGTTAAAACACTATTCACCTTCCCTCTAGTGTGGTCATTTTACCAACATTTGGTATCAGAGCAGGTCGTAGCTTAAGATTTCACTATCTCTTCTACAATTTGTCTCGATCTTAAAATGTCACTAGTGTCGGTAGCGTCTTCACCTCCTAGGTTCGATGCCTCGAATTTTGGTCTTTGAAAATATAGGATGTACACATATTTAAAGACTAAAGGTTTTGGTGTCATTAACATGTTAAGACTAGAATTCATTGAGCCTAAGGTTGACATGCATGCTTGGAGTGAATTAGATAAGAAAATATTTAAGTATAATGCAGAAGCCATGAATTGTATTCTTTGCACTTTACCAAATGACATTCTTGAAAAAGTCATGCATTGCTTTACGACTTTTGATTTATGGGCTAGTTTGAAGATAAAACCAAATAAATTGGTACATTTAATGAAGGTAGTGATGACAATGGTCATTCACCTACCCTAACCTTGGTTTTGATGCACATAGCTCTTCTAGTCAAAGAAGTAGCTCCAAGAGCCGAAAAAGAAAGGTAATTTATCATGCTTGCAAAGAAAAGGGGCATGTGAAGAAAAATTGTCCAAGCATGAAGAACAAAGAAAGAAAGAGGTCAAGTGCTTCCACCTCCACCTCTCACTCACTTGAAGCACCCTCTAGCCATGACTATGAAGCCACATCCAAACTTAGCCTCATGGATGCTAATGATGAGATACACTCTCCTTCACCTAGTCATGCTAATGAAAATGACAATGCTAGTTCTACTAGTTCTCATGACATGCCATATGATGAGTTAGTAGATGAGTGTAGAAAGATGTATGCCTTGCTTGTTAAAAAAGATAAGGAAAATAAGATGCTAAAGAAAGAAAATGTGATGCTTAATTCTCATGTGTATGAATTAAAGCTATAAAATGAGAAATTGAAATCTAGTTCATTTGATTTATGCCATGATAGATTGAAACTTGAGATTAAGGACTTAAAGCTTGAAAATGAAAATTTAAAATTTGAGAATTCAAAAATTGTAACTGAGAATAATATTTTGAAATCTCAACTATATGACATGCATAAGTCAATTAAAGTTTTAAAAGATGAGATTTTGGTCTTGAACAAGGAAGTACATAATTTGAGAAACTCAACTTCCTTCAAGAAAATTGGAAAGAAAAATATTTCTTTCAAAAATGCCTATGTTCATCATAAATCTCATGCTAAGAAAATTGATAATAAAAAGTTTCATGGTCATTACTTTTGTTGTGGTGTCTATGGGCATGCTATATATGATTGCGCATTTAAGATGAACCCAAGTGGAGTTAAGACACTTTGGGTAGCTAAGCCCTCTAACCCCTAAGGACCCAAAGTCATTTGGATACTAAAGGTCTCATGCTCTTTTGTAGGGGGAGCAAGCACACAAGGGTAAAGGAAATTAAAGAATTGAAGTTGACCATGGACTTCAATGAAGAATCCATCTTTGGTTGCAACTTCAAGCCATCATGATGCCGTAGGTATGAAAATTGGCATCTAGATATGTTTAGTATCACCTCCTTTATTTTACTTGTCATCTTAATGTTGGAGTTACGATACTAGTTAACTTTGAGTTGGTTTTGCCCGCTCATGATATGACTTGAAAAATGATTTTTGTTTTTGATTTCCCGGTCTCTTCGGATACCTATGTAGCCTATAATGGGCTCATGCGATCTTGTGGTTCCAAATCGTAAGCTCATTGTGGCCTTTCGGTTTTCAACCAATAGGAAGGGTTAGAGATCTTAATTTTCAAATATTTCATACTTTGAGATCTCTTGATTCATTTCAGATTCATGATAATATATTTTGAAACAGATTCCAAACTATTTAGCAAAGTGAATTTTGAAAATGATACTTGATTCTTCTCTTTGCTATTTGGTTTGGGTTGCTTGCAAGTAGCTTTAGTTTTAGTAAATCTACTAATGAAGTCTACTTGCAAGTTAAGAATGTTAATGGAAGGCTATGCTATCATGAAGAAAATTGAAAAGTAAAAATACAAGTTTGGTAAAATAACCAAGAATGAGGTATGAGTTTAATTTTGCAAAAATCTTTGTATAATAAGTGAATATTCATGTTTAATGATGTCTCTATACTCATGATTGATGTTGAATGATAAATCTATGAAATTTCATAAGTAGGTAAAATTTTGATAACTTAGGCAATTTCATGATATCTTAATTGAATGAAACTTGCTCTAGGTTGAAATTCATATTAGAGACCTCATTTTGACTTAATGGTGGCAAACATGTTTAGATACACATATCACATGAGTCTAGGTATTTAAACTTGAAAACTCATGTGTAGATGAACAAGGTGATAACTAGATCACTTTAGGGGACTTAAACTTGGAAAAGTTTGACCCAAGTCAACAAATCGACTTAGACCCAAGTCACCAAGTCAACATGTTTAGAAATAGGTATAACATATTTCCATGCACTTAGAATGAAAAATTCATATGGATATAGATAAAATGACACAGAGGCCATTTCATGATGACCTCTTTTGAACCTAATTGACCCAAGTCAACAAATTGACTTAGAGGTCTCATTTTCAATTCATATTTGGGGAACATGTTTAGATTTACTCATGTTAGGTGTCCATATGTTTAAGGTTGAAAAATCATGAGTAAATGATAAGATTGAAACTTAGCAAGTTCCATGATAACTAGCATAGTTTTGAATGAAACTATGCTAGGTTGATATCTTGACTTAAGGATATAATTTTTATCTCAAACTTGACATACACTCTTTACATGACCATTAAGTGGTGTCATAAAAGTTTGAATGAAAACTGAACACATTTTGAAAAATAACTGAAAATTATGGAAATGCCATTAAAATTTTAGCATTTTTAGTTATTTGTAGAAAAATGTAGAAAAATCCTTTTTAACTGATTCTTGAAACTACACATTCACTGAAAAATCTAGTTTCTTCAGTAAAAATTTCAAAAAGTTTCATCATGAATATGATTTATAGTGGAAATTTGATGTTGGATTTCGGAAACACAAAGTATCACTTACTTGAAATACTCATTTTCCTGATACTTTGATTTTTCGTTAAAAACTTTAAATGAAAACTCATGTATACCATTTTGAATCTATTTCTAATATCATTCACACCATTGCTTGAGTAAAATCATTCATAGGAATGATTTTGATAACTTGAATGATAGCTAAAAATATCGGTTTTTCATTGAAATTAAGATAGGATGAAAAATAAACTTAGAAAATTCAATTTGAGCTCAAACTTGGCACACACATCGTAAATAATCATTCAGCATTGTCTAAAAATTTGAAGCAAAATTGACAACTTTTGAAAAAATACCTAAAATTTATGAAAATGCCCCTGGACTTTCAGGAATTTTATGAATTTATAGAAAACTAATTTTTGACTAATTCTTGAATTGTAGATTCCCTGAAAAATCTAGTTTGTCCAGTTAATGTTTCAAAAAATTTCGTCAAGACTATGATTTTATATGGATTTAAAAGTTCAATTTTTGTAAACTTGAAGTATACTTTGACCTAAGTCAACAAAGTGACTTAAAAATTTCATTTTAATACCAAACGTACTTAGATTCACTCATGTTTGATGTCTAGATGCCTAAGTTAGAGAAAATATGAGTAGATAGTAAAATTTGATACTTTGTCATTTTCATATTTTCATGCCTTTTTCGAATGAAAACGTGCTAAGTTGATATTTTGATCAAACGACATTAGTTTCATCTCAAACTTGATATACATGCTTTAAATGACCATATCTTGGCATTTTGAAAGTTTGAATGAAATCTAAAAATGTCATGAAAAAGAATTGATATTTACGAAAATATCCATACTTGAGTGCATACATGATTCTTAGTTTTGGATTCTATCTATCATTCATTGATATCATGTATTGATTAGTCTTAAAATTGATATAATGTTTTCATCCCTTGACTTGGTTGACTTTGGCTTTCATCAAAAATATTTTCTAGTCTCAACCTTGATTTCAATTAACTTTTCTTGCCCTTTTTGAGTGATGTCAAAAGAGGGAGAAAAATATAAGTACAAGGGAAAAAAATATAGGAAAATCATGCATATAGATAGGGGGAGTTCTATTATATAGATATGCATGTTGATAGGGGGAGAAATATCATATTTGATATCCTCTATGCTTAATTGTAGATATTTTCTTAAGGATGTTTGTCATCATCAAAAAGGGGGAGATTGTTGGCCTAAGATTTTCAACCTTAGTCTTAATCTCGGTTTTGATGATAACAAACATAGAACTAATGTATTCATGAAAAAATATTTTCAGGTTCCAAGTTGGTTAGCGCTTGATGTCCCCGATCGTAAAAATCGAAGAAATCGAAGAAATCGGCAAGGATGCTCGTCGTCGCTTGGGATTCTTTGAGAAGTTAGAGTTTAGGTTTAGGGTGTCTAGCATGTGTTGTAATCCTCTTTTATGATGCAAAGAACCCAAAAACTAAACCCGAACCCCAAAATATGAAAACCCAAAAACTGCCCTAAAATTCACTAAGCCTAGGGAGCTTCTTGGAGGTCTATATGACCTAGATATTTTCTTGACACAAAAAATGGCGGTAATTGTTCCTTAGGTAAAAACTAGATAATGAGATATTTTAAAAGAGTTTTTGGAAGCCTTTAGCCTACCCATACTTGACCCGGAAGATTAAAAAAATTTTGTTTTTCGGAAATTTGTACTAGACCCCAAAAGTTAGATTTTGATTCTTAAGGATTTTGATTTTTTAGATATTTTTATTGAATCCAAATGGGGGGTACTTTCACCATTTCAAATATATATAGTTTGTCCAGTTAAAGTTGCAAAAAATTTCATCAAGAATATGATTTTATAAGGATTAAAAAGTTTGATTTTCATAAACTTGAAGTGTACTTTGACCGAAGTCAACAAAGTGACTTAGAAATATCTTTTTAAGCGCAAACTTGATTGACATACTTAGATTCACTCATGTTAGATGTCTATGCGTTTAAATTTGAGAAAACATGAGTAGATATCAAAACTTGGTACTTAGCATTTTCATATTTTCATGTCTACTTTGAATGAAATCGTGCTAAGTTCATTTTTTGATCAAACGATATTATTTTCAGTTCAAACTTGATACACATGCTTTAGATGACCATATTTTGTATCTGGAAAGTTCGAGTGACATTTAGAAAGGTCTGAAAAATTTTCATTTATTTATGAACAAAGTTGTCTAATCGTGAATCGCTTGATCAAATTTCGAATCGTGAATTGTGTATTGTTGTTTTGTATCGCATGATACAGAATTATATTCATAAAAAGTCTAAAAAACAAAATTACATACATACCAACAAATATTTACTAGAAAATACTTAATACTATAATAGACCCGACGGTGAATTCTTAAGATATGGTCCAATTTTCCTCTAAGAAATTAGAAATTCAGAACCAATAGTGGATACTTAATAGAAATTAATAACCAACAGTCAATACCTAATAGGAATTTAGAACCTAAGTTAAGAAGCCGATTCCAAAAATACTTAATAGATTAAGTAAATAGATTAAGTAAATAGGAAATAGAAATACTTAATAGATTAAGAAATAATAGGAAGAAGAACTTGAAAATTAACCAACTGTGAATAATAGGAAATAAAAATACTTAATAGATTAAGTAAATAGGAAGAAGAACTTGGAAGACTCGCGTGAAGAAGACGATTGCAGAAATCTGCCTTTGCAGAAGCCGCGCAATCACGTGAAGTGACGACGTCGGGGGAGGGGGGATTGCAGAAGCCGCGTAAAGTGGCGGCATCGGCGACGCTTCTGCAATCACGATGAGTCGCTGCGGGGAGGGGGATTGCAGAAGCGGCGTGAAGTGGCGGCATCGGCGTCGCGATTGTAGGCACTCATCACGATTGCAGGCAGCGACTCATCACGATTGCAGGCAGCAACTCGTCGCGATTACAAAAGCGTCACCGCGTGAAATCACGCCTGTGAATCACACATTCGAATCGCCTAAATCGCATATTCAGAATTGTGATTCTAAATCACAGCGATTCAGGTGATTCGTATATGATTCATAGTAAAAAATGATTCATTTTGGTTTTTGAATCGCTGGGATCCCAAATCGATTCGATTCGAATCACACGATTCGATTCGAATCACACGATTCTAACATTAAATTTTACGAAAATGCCATTAAAGTATCACTTTTCTCAAGTTGCTCATTTTTTCGATACTTTAAATTTTCATTAGATTTTCAAATGAGACTTGAAGTATGATATTTTAAATTCACTTATGGTATCGTTCTACTCATTTGATGAGAAAAATCATTTCTAAAGTGATTTTTGACTATTTGATCGATACTTGAAAATATTGATACTTAAGTTACTACATGATTCTTGGTTTTGGATATCATTTATCATTTCACAATATCATGTATGACTTAGTCTCTTATTCGATGTTTGGTTTTCATCCCTTGAGTTGAGACTTTCGTGGTCTTGAAAAATCTTTTAGAGTTTCAACTGTCTTTTGATTGACTTTTCTTGTCCTTTTTGAGTGATGCCAAAATGGGGAGAAAATATAGGTAAAAGGGAAGAAAATATAAGAAAACCATGCATATAGATATGAGAAGTTTATTTTCATAAATATGCATATTGATAGGGGGAGAAATCCCATGTTTGATATCATTTATGCTTAATTATTGATATTTTCTTAAGGATGTTTGTCATCATCAAAAAGGGGGAGATTGTTGGCCTAAAGTTTTCAACCTTGGTCTTAATCTCAGTTTTGATGATAACAAATATAGAACTAATGATTTCATGGAGAGTTATTTTTAGGTTCCATATCGGTTAGCGCACGACATCCCCAATCGAAAAAATCAAAGAAATCGAAGAAATCGGCAAGGACAGTTGTCGACACTTGGATTTTGTCGAGAAGATGGAGATTAGGTTTAGGGTGTCTAGCATGTTTTGTAAATCCTATATTTGATGTATAAAAACCCAAAAACCAAACTCAAACCCCAAAACATGAAAAACCAGAAAATTATAAAACATCCCTAAAATTCACTAAGCCTAGGGAGCTCCTTGGAGGGCTATATGACCTAGATATTTTCTTGGCACCAAAGGTCCCGATAATCGTTCCTTAGGTAAAAACCAAATAACGATATATTTTTAAGGATTTTTTGGAAGCCTTTAGCCTACCCATATTTGACCCGGAAGATTATAAAATTTTCGGTTTTCGGAAATTTGTACTAGACATCAAAAGTTAGATTTTGATTTTTAAGGATTTTGATATTTTAGATATTTTTATTGAATCCAAATGGGGGGTACTTTCACCATTTCAAATATATATAGTTTGTCCAGTTAAAGTTGCAAAAAATTTCATCAAGAATATGATTTTATAAGGATTAAAAAGTTTGATTTTCATAAACTTGAAGTGTACTTTGACCGAAGTCAACAAAGTGACTTAGAAATATCTTTTTAAGCGCAAACTTGATTGACATACTTAGATTCACTCATGTTAGATGTCTATGCGTTTAAATTTGAGAAAACATGAGTAGAGTAGTCATTTGGGCCGAACCACTATAAATGTGTTAGCATTGTTTACTTTGCGTATCTTATTGCTTATCGTTTATATCTTGCTTCCGCTTGCTACTTGATTGGTGAATTGCCTAAGTTGCTTATGAAAAGATTAAAATCAGAATTAGGCAAAAAAATTTAGTTAACACACTATTCTCCCCCCTCTAGTGTAGACCTTGTCACCAACATCCTAAACCTATATATAGCGAGTCTGCAAAATAAAATAAATTCATTAGTACCAGTTGATATTTATATTTATCATTGATTTAATTAAAAAAAAGTATACGTACCTCAAACTCTTGCCAGAGCATGTCAATGTGCTCACGAGGCACGTGAGACCAAGTAGGCCACGCTTCGTGCATGAAATGTCGAATCATCCCCGCTATTGTGCAGGAGACGTCCTCCGGCTCAAACTTGCACAAAATGAAGTATAAATATATATTATGATATATTGAATTATATATAAATAATAATTTATAAATAATACATTGCGTGTTGGGTCGGCGAGGACCGGGCAAGCAACAAAAATTTACAAAGAACGGAAGTATAAACCAATCCTCTACCCAAGCGGATCCATGCATCTCGATTAAATCAATACTAGGTTTAGGAATATACCCTTGAAGGCCGAGCTCCATTTTCTGCTCCAGAAGACCAAGGCTTTGGATCACATGTGCTCCCAAAGATGCACACCCTCTACAGTTGGCACACGAGTGAACACAACGAACAGGGAGGCTTTCAAGTGCTAGCTCGGCTCTCTCAGAACTAATTCCGATTTGGATGATCATGGAACTCCTTCCGTGCTCTCCTCTCTCTCTCTCTCTCTCTCTCTCTATATATATATATATATATATATATATATATATATATATGATGAGCATGGAACTCCTTCCGTGCTCTCCTCTCTCTCTCTCTCTCTCTCTCTTTATATATATATATATATTTGGGTGGAGGTCGGCTACCACAATAGGGAGCTAGGCTTCCTTCAAAAGGAGGTCGGCTTCCTTTCTTGATGAGGTTGGTAGCCACCAGGAGATGATCATCTACCCATCTAAAGCATAGGCAAGTATTTATAGTCGTGTCAATCATATCCTTAATAACAATTAACAAGGATGAATTTTCTAAATTCAGGATGTCAATTATAATGTATCCTTTAATACCGAATATTAAAGATACATTACCAATCGTGATCAAGTAATTTCGATAATGAAATGACATTTCAAAATTGAGAATAATTTATCCAGATTTGAAAACTCATTTTCAAATTCAAAATTAATTTCCAAAATTAACAAGAGAGATATAGTTGGTTAATGATCATGCAGATCCAATCCGATAAGTTATAACCTCAAGCCCAATTCGGTTCGCCTTATGTGTGCGACCCTGTAGGTTCACATAACGTTGATAGTAGGTCCAAAACTCATTTGCAACCCACAAGTCATAAGCGGTCTCTAGCAAGACATTATGACTACCCAAGTCAAGTGAGATCAGTGATCCGAACAACCTAACTCACAATATGATACTCTATTATTTTGTCACGCGATATTTGGATCGAGCATAAGGCATGTATTACATCATCCTTATATTGTTCAATCTCGTTTCTTGATTCCTGAGTAGACTGACTTAATTAACAAATGACATTGATACTTCTATCAATTCATTTGAGCACGACCATGCATTTTCTCAGTCACACTCATCAAGGGGCCCACATATATCTCTCTCATATACAAGAGGGACAAATTCCCTCACGACTACACATATTCCACTACATGATTTATTTCATGTCCAACTGTAGTCTTTATTACCACCCGGTTAAAGATGATGTTGGACTAGGTCAAAACATAGAATTCCTCATGTAGGAATCTATGGTGACATCAGGTCGGAGGACATGAAATATACTAATGATTTTAATCCACGTCTCGCGATGGGTTTGTCCAATACCATGTTCTCCAACATGTGTCTGTCTATGATCTAACTTTAATATCACGTATTCATGACCAGTAAAATATGACCATCGTCAGTCGGACTGCATACTAGTCTTCATTCATTATCGTTCCAACGATAATGACCGTTGCCTTAGGGTTTTACTATCAAATCTCGTACTTGATGACCATTAGGCAGAATCAACTATTCAAGGAGTCTATTATCAAGTTAAATATGCTCACAATAAATAACAAGATAAAGTGAGTGTTCCAATTATTCAAAAGGAAAACAACAATAACAATATTATTCCATTGGCCTAGGGCACACTACTAACATTACGTACCTCTCATCGCACACACTAATCACTCTACACAGCTGCTCCTCGCCAGGCGAAGGGAGAATTCTGTTAGGCCCTCGTGGTCTATATCTCGATGTCGACGGCGTCGACGTTGATGGACCATGATTGGCGATTGGACCAACAACCGGAGGTGAGGGGACAATGGCTAGAGGTGGGAGTTGGTTGGTGGAGGCGAAGGGATAGTGGCGGTCAATGAAGGGATGGTGGCGGTCGGGGTGATTGGGGCAACATCGGTATAGGAAGTGGTGGCTGGGGCTACGGGTGGTAATCGTCGGGGGTCATGCGAGAATATCCTCGACATGCCATAGTTGTCAAATAAGAATATAATTAGATTATATTATTTACAATAAACATACATAGGTAATAGAAGATTTACTATTCATTTACAACTATTCGTAATCGACATTATCATCATCTGAGTAATACTCTTCTTATTGTTCTTCTTAGTCTTCTTCTTATCCTTCTTCATCGTCATTTTGCCCTTCCTCAACTCCATTATCGTCGTCATCAACATATTCTACTTCCAATTGAACTAACTCGCTGTACTTCAGAAGGATCCTTTTCTTGATAGAGGTCATCTGTCAAATCATGTATCGGCTCATTCTCTCCAGCTACCATATTAATTCTTCCTCTGGCTATTTCTAAGTTGATTGCTCGGGCGAGGCAGGTGGAGGGCAGGTCTAGAGTGAAGTTAGAGAGGCTCTATCGTAATTTGGCTATAGCTACTCCGGAGGGATCTCGCTTGAGGACTGAGATTGAGGTCGCCATAGCAAAGACAGAGAAGTCAAAGATGACAGTGCAAGGTCCTGAGAAGATGTGAGGACTCGAGGGCGAGGGGTGTCGCTTTCGAGACGCCGCCCTCATTATATTCGCTGATGGTGTCCTTATATGACGAGGTGGAGCCCCCAGGCTGAGTCGTTTGACTTGACTTGAGTCTGATTCGGAAGTGTGAGTGCTTTTAGGACTAATCCGGCCGGGCCCAAATTGCTAGTCTAGTCTATATATATGAGTGGCCTCCCTTGTACATTTGCAATCCAGTAAAAAGAGTTTCACGTTGGATACTACTACACTATAAATTGCAAAAGTCACTTAAAGTGTTTGTATTTCTTCCTATACTAAATTTACAACATAATATATACTTGATTTAATCAAATTATATATATACAAAAACTGATCAATTAAAATGTTGAATGTGTTATATATAAATATGTATCCAAGTATTAATCGTAAGGAGAAAATAAAATAAAATCCAATTAAACAAGTTATATATATATTGTCATAAAATTAGATTACAATTATGATTAAAGGCAAATTATAATGCCATAAACAAAGTACTGCATGTAAGTTGCTAAATTAACCAGCGAAAATGGAAATTTTTTTACAAATTCTAGCTTGTTCATCCACATAAAGCACGAAAGAAAAGTACGAACGCATTGCATGCATTACTCCGGGGTAATGGAGAGTGGACTCCTCACACTCCTCTTCGTTGACACCCAATGTAGTTGCCCCTCGACAACTCCGGATCTACCTCTAGTCCTCCTGAAACATATGGTAAAGCTCTTCTTCTCCTTCCCTGACATGAACGACGGCACTCTCGGTTGCACCTTCACAGACACGCCCTTTGGCGTGTTCACCACCGCGTAGTATGCCGAAGTCGGCTCCCCAACGTTTGTCACCGTTCGCGTCAAGCCAACTGACCTCTTCTTGTTTGCTGGAACTTGTACAGTTATGGAAGGATAGTTCAGCTCTTCCTCAGTGATGGCCTTCACCAAGGAGCAATTCACCGGGTTGTGAACTATAGCACGCACTTTGGAGTTGCTAAGGCCAAGGCCACAGAGGTAGGGGCAGTAATCCTCTGGGGAGAGGTCGTAGACAAGCCCTAGATTGATGGCCTTCCTCGGGTTCACATGTCCAGCGCTCATGGCGAAGTAGTCAGCTGGGCGGCTTGTCTCGTTGATGATAGGATGCTTGGTGTTATCCTTTGTGTACGCGGTGGTCATGATTGCGGATTTGATCACGGCCGGTGACCAGTCTGGGTGCGCTCTCTTGATCAGCGCTGCAATGCCGGATAGGTGAGGGCAAGACATGGAGGTACCAGAGATGATGTTGAACTTTTGGGTGTTCCACGCGGTGAGGACGTTGACTCCAGGCCCGATTATGTCTGGCTTCAATATCCCGAGAGTGATATGGCTGGGCCCGCGGGAGGAGAATGAGGTAATCATTGGAGAGTGAGGGGTGTGCGTGATGAGTAGGACTTGTATGAGCGGCCTGCTCATACAAATTTGTATGAGCAGGCCGCTCATCTTCCGCCACATCAGCTCAGCACGCATCCCGATGCAAAATTCGAGTTCGAGATGCGTGCCCAGCAACAGCCCAAACTGCATTCCGAATTCAATTTTTGCATCGGAATGCGTGCTGGGCTGACGTGGCTGAAGATGAGCTGCCTGCTCATGCAAATTTGTATGAGCAGGCAGCTCATACAAGTTTTCTCCGTGATAGTGCCTTTGAAGATGATGGTGGTGGTCGGCTGAGAGGTGGAGTTGATGTAAGCCTTGATTTTCTAACCATAAGCATAGGGAATGTGAGATGCCGGGAGGGCGTGAACATTGGCTAAAGTGCTGTACCCCTCCTTGGGTGCGTTGATGAGGATCATGCCAGCGTCGCCGGCTTCCTTAATGATTCCACCCTTCTTGACTATCCCGATGTTTCCACCATGGTCACAGAGCACTAATTTCCCTCGAACGTCAATATTCTTTAAGGAGCCATTTGTGCAGTGGTAGGTCTCTAGCAAGCCATTAATGAAGCCAGGGTAGATGAGAGCCAACATCTTCGACTGAAAGTCTGCTGGCTGGTAAATTGACTCACCCTCGAACTCTTCCCCGTTGCCGATCTTAACAGTAGCCACAAATAACCCATCCATGGAGCTCGCCGCCACCATTAGCAGCCACGGTGCATCGTTGCTGACGGTGTTATGACTCGGCTTCGAGTTGCCCGCAGCGCAGCTAACGAAGATGCCCTTGTTAATGGCGTTGAAGCCACCTAGCGCGACCGGGTCAGAGTAAAAAGGTGAAGGCTCGCTGCCAAGTGAGAGAGAGAGCACGTCGACCCCGTCCTCCACCGCGGCTTCCATGCCAGCCAATATGTCGTAACCTTCGCACGAGCCTTCGGAGCAAACCTTGTACACTGCAAAGGTGCGGCCGTGGCGCCATGCCTACTGCCAATCCCCTGCCATTTTCATAGGCATTGGCACCCTTCACAAATGCCCCAGCAGTGGTGCTTGATGTGTGGGTGTCATGCCCATCCTTGTCGACGGGTGTGTCGATCGCCTAACGCTTGACTCTATCATAGTTGATGAAGGACCTCGCGCCGATAAGCTTCTTGTTGCAGTAGCCCTTCAAATTGCAGCGGCCCTTCCACTTTGTGGGCGGCGGCGACATGTCGCGATCATCGAATGAAGGGTGCCTAGGCGTCACGCCGGTGTCGAGGACGCCGATGATGACGCCTGCACCCATGTTGGTGGAATTCCACACGCTCTGAGTGTGGGAGCGTAGATGCAGGAACCTGGGCGTGTGGGTCGTCATGGTGTGGTAAATAGGGCTCGGATAAGCATGCAAGAACCAGTCAAACTCCGACAAGTGCTTCACCTCCGCTTCCGTCAGTACGGCAGAGAAGCCCGTCATGACGCTATGGTAGGAGTATATGAGGCGCGATTCCAAGCTGCCATCTTTTCCTTGGAGTGCAACTTCTATGGGCAGCCTGCTCATAGAAAACTTATGAACGAGTAGATATGAGATTTAAGCGATTGAATATAAATAGAAAGAGAATGAATATGTTCAGCAACTGAATATGAATAAAAAGGGAATGGATATGCATTCCCTTTTTATTCATATGCAGTCGCTTGTAGTCTATATTCATTCAGTTCATAGAACTTTATATGGGCAGGCTGCCCATATAAGTTTTTTTCTTTTTCTTGGGCATCGAACGATGTAGGCTTTGAACTCGTTGGCAATGGCATGATGAGCGGAGAGAGAGAAGGAAGAATAAAGGAACAGCGCAAGGAAGAGGAAGTGATTCATTGGAGCCATTGCAGGATTGTGATTTGAGAGAGTTCGGGATGACATATTTATAGTGCTACATGAGGGTGACGAAGGGGTGAATAGGCTGCTTATTTGGGAAAGTTTACAGCAAGCACACAGGGTTGCAAAAACTTCCCTATAATTAGAAATTAGGGTAAATAGATTATTTCCAACTTCGCTCTCCTAGAAAGAAATTATATTGATAGATGGATTTGAGTAGTAATCGGCTGGTGTATTGGTAGGTAGGTAATATTAGGAAATATATCCAATGAAAATATCAAATAAAGCAAGAACTAGTAATATATATCTAAAACAAAATCAGTTAAGAAGAAAGCTAATTTAATTGATTCGTTTATTATATTATTCGTACTTAATATTTTCAACAACCACACATTTGGTTTGTCAAAAAGCACGGGATATAGGACAGCACAAAAGCACTAACCGTGCATTTCTTTCGCTAATTGAGGTCATGAAATAAGAAAAAAAACTAATTAAGGTCATGAAAAAAAGACAAAAATTAACTGGGCACAAGACACAACTTAGGGTGTGCATGCCGAGTAGACCTAGAACAAGTTGGAACCTACTTGCTACCCAATCATGTAGGTTCTGGATAGACCCGAGTTAAATTCAAGTAGGATCCGAAATAAAAATTAAAGAATCGGTTAAAATTGATTTTGGTACTGGGTCCAACACATCGGGTACCCAGAATCGGAACCTATAAATAAACAGGTTCCAAAACCTAGAAATCGGTCTTATAGGTAGTAGTAGTATTGACACATACTAGAGGTACATTGTTTTCCTCCTTACCGTCCTCCTCTCCCTATCTTTGTCTCTTTGTGGATCGCAGTAGGAGGATCTAGCCACGCTCTCTCCAACCGCGATCGGAGCAGGAGGCACCACGCCCTCTATTCAATGGAGCCGGCTAAGTCTCCTTCGAGGCTGTGGAGGAAAGGGTTTGTGAGAAAGGTCTACAAGAAAGCTTCCTCTCCTCTATCAGCTAAGGGCGAGTCAACTTCTAGTTGTGAAGAAACCACGACACAGTCTCTTGCTCCAATGACAAATGAAGGTGTTCCTCCTCCACCTTCTCAAGGTCACCCCATGCAAGTGAAGCATAGCAGACGCCCAACAGATCTCACACCTAGGAAGAGCCGAGGTATGCCTTCTATCCTCCCTATTTCTCCACCTAGGGTTTCAATTCCTGAGGAGGTGGATTCATATGTCGAGGGGTAGAATTAATTTTTGTGTTGAGGGGGAGTCTTGTATGGCAATCATGCTCTATACTGACAATCCGACTCAATGTGACCCAGTTGAATATGTTACTTTAATTACCTGATATTGTACTTGATTCTATTCTAGTGAACACTAGTCTCGTGCTAGTTGAAATTGTCTTTATAACTGATGGTACGTACTCTTGGCTCATCTCCAGTGAATACTGGTCCCTTGCGGACAAGATCTAAAATTTCTACAGGTTCTAGTCAAGATGGTGAACCATCAGATCCAATTCCTTCACCTATGACAAAAACTAGGGATCATGCACCCAATCCCTTAGTTGAAACCCCCCCACTAGTTATACCTATTGATCCTGCTACACTACCAGTTACAACTGCTGAAAAGACTAAGGTGCTGAAAGCTAATGTTGCAACTCAACAGAAAAAGAAACATGTTAGAACTTTTGAGTTCTGATCACAAGAAGTCTGTAAAAAGGATGTTGCCTAAAAGATCAAAGAAAAGACATTTAAGAAGTGAGACAATTGAAGTTGATTCAGAGAATGAAACTCTACTAGAGAGAGTTGCTCTGAGCTGAGGCGTACAAAAAGAAACAAGCCTTATGTTGAAGCCCCCAAGGAAAATGAAAACTCAACAATTCCTGAAAAGAAAAAAAAATTTGTTTCGCATAAAAAGATGAAGAAGCCTGTGAAGAATCCTGAAAAGAAATCTCAAACTAGCAAGCTACATCTAGGTTTGCTTTCTGGTGACCTTTTTACATATGGGAGGCTCTTCAATTAAAAGGAGTTATTACTCAAAGGCCCTTAGATATCAAGAATATTAATCTGAAGTGCAAGACTGTTATGGATTTTCTTAAGGAAACAAATCTTTTTAATACTTTTTCGCATATTACTCCGTTCTTCAAGCTACTAATGATAGAATTCTACTGCAATCTTTCTTCAAATATTGATAATCCTCGTAATGAACATTTTCGTCAAGTCTTTGTACGAGGAAAGTGGTATGACTTTAGTGTTGATGTTATCAATGCTTATTTTGGTTTTGTCACTTCTAGTATTGTTGTTGATGAAATTGATGAAATCAGTGCTGAGTTCTTAAAAGGAGTTGGAACTAAAGTGTCCACTATTGGGATGGGAATAAGAAACACAACAGAAATAGCAATTTAAAAAATTCAAACCATACCGAAAACAACGATCTACTTTAGCAATATTAAGGAATTCAACATAGGGGAAGAAGGAGAAGATATACCTCAACTCGTGGTTGGTATGATTGCTCCTATCTCCGTTTTGAGACGCACACACGCACATCCTCCAACGTAAGTCCACACCAAGCACCTCACAACAAAAGGGGCAGTGAACACCGGGGCTCATTGTGGCTCAACGGAGAAGCTTTCTCAATCCCGAAATCCACCAAGGCACGGCCGGCCCTTCCACCAAGAATCGAGCACCAAAGAGGAAAGGAGAGAGGATGAGAAAGCACTGGAACAAAAGAGAAGAGGTGAAGATACCTCGCTGTCCTCTGGGACTCCTCCAAGAAGATGATGATTGCGGCACACCAAAGAAAAGAAGACACCTTTAATTTGGCTTCCCAAAAACCGGGGAAGGAGGATGTAGATGACCGGCCACCAATGGAGTGGAGGAGTTCTTTGGAGCTTTCTCTTCAAGAAGCCTCTAAAGAATCAAGTCCTTAATCTTCTCCAAGAAGATGAAGAACTAATTAATTAACCTCTCTTATGGGGTGTTCGGACACTATTTATAGAGAGGAGGGGCGGCTACAAGAGTAGATCCGGCCCCTTAAAAACTCTCTCCCCGGAATTTAAAATTTAAATTCCGGGGTTTGCCTCCAAAAATAATTTATATTTTAATGGCTTCATAATTAATTCAAAATTAATTAAATCCATTTAAATATAAAGTTTAATTTATCTCCATAAATTATGAGCCTATAAACAAGAATGATAATTATCTAAATAAATTAATCCCCTAAATAATAGGAAATAGGTTTATCTAAATAATTATTAATTAATAGAATTACGATTTATCCTCATAAATCATATATCTATTATTTTTATAGTTCATCTCTATAAATCAAATTCTTATTAATTAGGATTTATCCAAAAAAATTAATTCCCAATTAATTGGTTAGTATCATGGTTAGAAACTAATTTTCCCACCTTGTATATTTTATTCAAAATCAAATTATATTTAAATCATAATTAAATACATTCCCAGTCGAGTAGTTTATTAAATATACAATTCATAATTAAATTAAATAACTACATTATCATGTTCCAATCCCTATAGTTTAGGGATGCCCTATAAATTAGGGTTACCGAGGAACTCATTCCTCACGCATTCGTTCCTGTAAAAAACATCTTTCCTATCATGTCGGTAAATGAAATCCGCGATCGAGTTGAAACATGTCCATGTTAGTAGACATATAGGGCCCCACACTAAGCTAGTAGTGAGTTGTGCATAACGAAGAGTAGGATATGATAAAACGACTTCTATTTGAATCTTACGAGCCACCACTAAACCCCTTTAGTGTGGTCGTGAGTGACTCCGCTCACAAGTCAAGATTGACGTCTAGTAACGTGTCATGACTACCTAGATAGTGTGAGATTCAATTTACAGGGGTCGAATGCCCTTCAGTGATTAGTAATCGTGAAACTAAGTCCCTCAGTTACAATGTTCCGAATATGGCTAGAGTACGAAAAAAGTGTCAAACCCTAATACCGATTCATATGTATTCTTCCTGCCAAGTCGTCGTCTCAATAATGACATGTCAGACAACCTTTTTCTGACATTCATATCTACTCTGGCTAGATATTCCTAAGTCGACACTTGCAAGGACACATAGAATATTATCTCATCGCAATAGGAGTAACTGATTCCATGTTGGTTGCTCACATACCTCCATGGGTGCTTTCACATGCCCAGAGGTGTCCGACACATGACACTAAAGGCCACGTAAGGGTAAGTCCAAAAAGCGTCAACACTCGCAAGGTAACCATGACAACCTCAACTCCAAGGATTGCTTGCACCTACTATCACCCGAGGAATATCCTCTCGATACTCTTGTAAGGATTCCATTCCGCGTTCCTCGTGTAGGTTCGTTCAGTGAACTCATTCCCCAATGAGCAACGACACTTGTATGTTAAATGATCGCTCATAGGTAACTATGAGATCAACTACCCATTATCGTATAAGGCATGTACCAAGTGCGCTAGTCTATTCGGAATCACCAATCTCTTAATCGGTGATCCTACGACTAGGAACATTTAGAAAAGGGGCATCTGGATTCCAAGTCTCACTGGCATGATCTCATCATGGCCTTGAAATCAATTGCCCGGGTTCATGGGGTTCATCACAATCTAATATATACAAAATATAAATGCATCATATGATAAAAAGTTGCCTAATACTATTCATTAACCAAAAATAGTTTCCTACACATCAATATTTCATTGGCTCAAGGGTACGATTTCTTTCAATCTCCCACTTGCACTTGTAGCCAATCATTGTGGTATTTAATACTCATACAATTAAAGTGGCGATCGAACTACTGTTGTGGTAATGGCTTTGTGAATGGATCTACTATATTGTCTTAGGTGTCAACACGTTCGGCATTTATATTACCACGTCCAACGATCTCTCTGATCAAGTGATACTGCCTTAGGATGTATTTAGATTTATGGTGGGATCTAGGTTTCTTTGTTTGAGCAACAGCCCCAATGTTATCATAATAAATAGGGACTGGACCGGCAACCTCAGGAACAATACCCAGCTCAGAGATGAACTTCTTTATCCACACTCCTTCCTTGGCGGCTTCGCTTACAGCGATGTACTCAGCTTCTGTTACCGAGTCGGCCACAGTACCTTGCTTGGAACTTTTCCAGCATATTGTTCCACCATTTAGAGTAAATACATATCCAAAAATGGATTTACTGTCATCCGTGTCCGATTAGAAGCTAGAATCTGTGTAGCCCTCCAGTTTAAAATCTGACCCACCAAAAATTAGAAGAACATCTTTAGTCATTCTTAAGTACTTAAGAATATTCTTTACGGC
Source organism: Canna indica (assembly GCA_034359265.1). NCBI lineage: Eukaryota > Viridiplantae > Streptophyta > Magnoliopsida > Zingiberales > Cannaceae > Canna > Canna indica. The sequence continues at coordinate 21,677,451 of CP136895.1, read as the reverse complement.
TTTCCAATGTTCCTCTCGAGGATCCACCTGAAATCTGCTAGTTACCCCCTAGGGCATAAGAGACATCAAACCGAGTACAGAGCATTGCATACTAGATGGATCCTGCTACCGACGCATAAGGGATATACCTCATCCTTTTTCTCTCCTCAGGTGTCTTATGACACATCTTCTTGTAAATAGTGATGCCATGACTCATAGGCAAGTAACATCTTTTACTGCCTTCAATGCTAAACCTTTTTAGCACGATATCAATATACCGAGACTAGGACAAACCAAGCATCCTTCTAGACCTATCCCTATAGATCTTAATGTCGAGTACATAGGATGCTTCACCCAAGTCTTTCATGGAGAAGTTTTTGGATAACCATGCTTTCACTGTCTGGAGTAGAGGAACATCATTCCCCATAAGCACAACGATGCTCCCACTAAATTTTTTGTAGATACAAAGTTCGTCTATATTTTTGATAAAGTCAAACTCTTTGATTGTCTCATCAAAATGGATGTTCCAACTCCTCGAGGCTTGCTTGAGTCCATAAATGGACCTTTACAATTTGCATACCTTCTCCGGTCCTACCGGGACATGAATCCTTCTAGTTGGGTCATATAGACCTCTTCCTCAAGTTCACCATTGAGGAATGCAATCTTGACGTCCATCTTCCAGATCTCGTAGTCATGATATGCAGAAATGGCTAGCATTATCCTAATGGACTTGAGCATGGCTACAGGAGGAAAGTTTCATCATAGTCAACACCTTGCCTTTGGGTGAAACCTTTTGCAACCAGCCTGGCCTTATAGCCCTCCACCTTGCCATCTACTTTGATCTTTCTTTTAAAGATCCACTTACACCCTATAGGAGTGACTCCTTTAGGTAAGTCAACCAAAGTCCAATTTTGGTTGGTGAACATCGAGTCCATTTCGGATTTCATTGCAACATCCTTGATTGCTTGATCTTCGGATTGCGGATCAATGTCTTCCTCGTCATTTTCAAAAGTTAGAAAGAATCTCTCAGGTTGTCGACGCAATCTCCCTGATCTACGAAAAGTATTGGGAGGTAGTATTTCTGTGACTGGTTCAACCTGTGGACTATCCACCAGTTGTTGCGATTCAGTCTTTGGTTGTTGATCTTCCATCAAGTTCAACATTTCTTCCACTCCCACTTTCCTCGATAAACTCTTTTTTTATGAAAGCGGCATGCCTACTGACAAATACCTTTTTGTTCAGTTGGCGAGTAGAAATAATACCCTAAACTCTCTTTAGGATATCCCACAAATCTGCACCAGGTTGATTTAGCATAAAGTTTATCTAACTCCAACTTTTTTACGTACGCAGGACAACCCCAAATATTGAGATGCCTCAAACTTGGTTTCTTGCCACTCCATTGGTGTACTAGAGACAGATTTTATTGGAATCTTATTAAGAAGGTAGATAGTGATTTCTAGCGCATATCCCCAAAAAGAAATTAGGAGATCAGTAAAGCAAAGCATGAACCACATCATATCTAGCAATGTGTTATTTTTCCTTTCAGACATTCCATTATGCTGTGGTGTGCCAGAAGGGTTTTAATATGTCTCCCTACTTGTTTTTCAACCTCAGTCCTATACTCTTTGAACCTTTCAAAAGCATCAGACTTATGTCTCAACAAGTAGACATATCCATACCTCGATGCATCGTCTGTAAACATGATGAAGTAGGAATACACACCTCTGGCTTGAGATGTCATTGGTCCGCACACATCTGTGTGGACCAACTCTAACAACTCAGTGGCACTCTCACTATGTCCAGTGAAGGGGGACTTGATCATTTTTCCCTTGAGACAGGATTCATAAGTGGCATCGATTCAAAATCGAAAGGGTCAAATAACCCATCTTTATATAAATTGTTGATCCGATTCTCATTAATATGTCCGAGTCTCAAATGCCAAAGATAGGTGAGGTTCAAATTATCTCTTTTTCTTTTGTGTGTTTCAACATGAAAAATATTATCGGTTACATCTAATATCAATAAACCATTTAAAATGCGTCCAGTTCCATATAACTCATCAGAATGATATATGTGGCAACAATTGCTCTTTAAAGACATTTCATAACCTTGTTCAAGTAACAAGGGAACATAAATAATATTCTTTAATAAAATTAGAATGTAATAATAATTATTGAATTCAATGATCTTGCTAGAAGGCAGACATAAACAATAGCTTCCTACGACTAAAGCTACAACTATTGCGTCATTGCCTACCTGGAGGTTGTAGTCACCCTTGTTCAGCAATCTACTTTTTCTGAACCCCTGCAACGACATGCGAATGTGAGAACCACAACTGGTATCCAATACTCGTTTAGTAGAATTATGTAATAATAAATTTATTTCAATAACAAACGCACCTGCCGAGGGGGCTTCAGAAGCCCTCTTTTGTCTTACTTCTACAATGTACTTCTTGCAGTTGTGCTTCTCGTGGCCATCTTTACCACAATGGAAACAGGTGCCCTTAGAAGCAGTCTTTACCTTTTTCTTGATTTCCTTCTTAGGTTCCATAACTTTTTTTTTGCTTTGTTCTTAACAGAGCGCTTCTTCACCTTTTTCGGGGCATTACCCACTAACAAGACTTTGTCCTTTTCCTTCGAAAGGTGGGACTCAGCAGTCTTCAACATATTAAGGAGCTCGAGAAGCGGGGCATCGAGCTTGTTCATGTGGTAGTAGATAATAAACTGTGAAAATGACACTGGGAGGGATTGGAGTATTAAGTCCTGACCTAGCCCTTTATCAATGCTTATGCCCAATTTCTCTAACCTCTCGATCAAATCAATTAGTTTGAGGACATGGGTTTCAACAGGGGTCACTGTCGTCATCTTGGCCTGGAAGAGTTGCTTTGACATCTCAAACCTAGTAGTCCGGCTCTCTTCACCATACAACTCTTTGAGGTGAGAGAGGATGGCCCTAGCGTCCATCTTTTCATGTTATCACTGCAACACATCGGACATAGAGACGAGCATAATGCACTGAACAGTAATGTTGTCATCTTGCCACTTCTTGTAAGTCGCCCTCACTTCCTCAGTAGCCCTTTGTTCCAGTAAGTTTATTTGCATCAAGAATGCTACGAAATGACAGTGTAGATGACTTGGTGATGATTAAATTCTACAAGCAAAAAGAAAGAAAAGTATAAGCTACCATTTCACATGCATGATTAATGAGGTCTTTTATTTTATCATGTCTCCCACTAATTTTCATGGTTCCATAATACCCTCCGGTTTGGAAGCGGGAAGCTCCCGTTGGTAGACTTCCTTAGGGGAAAAATGGAACCCCACTTCTCCTACTCGGGTCTCGCATGTAACATGACAAACCCCAATAAGTCCATGGGTAGGTAACTCTTTACCGATCACATCACTATGTGACTTCCATATATTTTTGCCTCTAGGGCAACCAAGGCCTTGTGTGTGCACAACAAACCAAGGAGCCCTAGTTGAGTCGGACCCATCGTTCGTATGTCCTAGCGAGAAAATAACCACCCTTGAGTGTAGCTCAACAAGGTAAGTCATGTTCAAGGCGGTAGTAGAGACACAAAAATGGATATGTGCCATATGAGGTGCAACGTGTCTATTAGCACAAAAGGCCATGTGTGTGCACAACAAACCCGTTGTGACAATAGACACACTTGCTCCTCATAACGATAGAAGGCGTGACCGATATTCTTAATATATTAGCCATTCAGACTCAATATTATCGGAGGGTGTCCTCATGAAATTATAATTATCTAAGCTATCAACAATTGAAGCAAAAACAATAAATAAAAGAATAAAGTAAATAAGGATGATTAAATGTTCTAAGGGTTCCACCCGAGCCACCGGGTGAACCAAGGCCATCATCTTAGGGGTTTTAAGGAGCTCCATCTCGCCAAGGGGCTGCCCAAAAACATCTTGTAGGTTGACGGTTCCATCAGAGCTTTCCCAGGGTTCAAGCTGTCATCAACATGGCGCCGAACACCTCCTCTCCGCGCGGGCACCAAAATGGGGCAGCGAGCGTGCTCGTTGTGAATTTGCCCCTAAACTGCTAATTTTACAAAACTAAAAGAATAAGACCCCAAACAACGCTTGGGGAAAGGTTTAAGGAGAGAGAGAGAAGTGAATTACAATCATAATTCGCAAGAGGAAGACAAGGGTACGCAGGCCCTATTTAAAAATTACAATGCTGAAATTTCATAAATTTACAAGCAATCATCACAACCATGTTTTACACACAGTCACATGCATATAGGGCTCATCCATAATTATCCTTTCATGCATCACATCATATATGAAAAAGAAAAAAAAAAAAAAGAATCCAAAATCGTGCAAATCCGATCACGTTTATTGTTCAAACAACACATGCTGAATTTTTCGATTATCGTGGTTGTTCAACCATGAACCCACGAGATATTTGAGTTTAAATTCTGTCCAAAATCAATATGGACAGCAGGCTTCCACCTCGATTCATCATATGAACCGTGGAGCCAAGAAACCAACTCAAAAACTTCTGAAAGCCCAAACCGGGCAGCATGACATTTAAGGAGCGAATGGTATGTAAACGTGACCAAAATGCAAAATAAAAATTCCAAAAATTTGCTAAATGTGGCTATGATATCATTGTTGGTATGGGAATAAGAAATACAGTGGAAATAGAAATTTAAAAAATTCAAACCATCCCGAAAACAGTAACATACTTTAGCAATATTAAGGAATTCAAGATAGGAGAAGAAGTACAAGATATACCTCAACTCGTGGTTGGTATGGCTGCTCCTATCCTTGTTTTGAGATGCACACGCGCACATCCTCCAACGTAAGTCCACACCAAGAACCTCACAACAAAAGGGGCAGCGAACACCAGGGCTCATTGTGGCTCAACGAAGAAGCTTTCTCAATCCCGAAATCCACCAAGGCACGGCCGACCCTTCCACCAAGAACCGGGCACCAAAGAGGGAATGAGAGAGGATGAGAAAACACCGGAACAAAAGAGAAGAGGTGAAGATACCTCGCTGTCCTCTGGGACTCCTCTAAGAAGATGATATTGCGGTACACCAAAGAAAAGAAGACACCTTTAATTTGGCTTCCCAAAAACCGGGGAAGGAGGATGTAGATGACCGGCCACCAATGGAGTGGAGGAGGAGTTCTTTGCAGCCTTTCTCTTCAAGAAGCCTCTAAAGAATCAAGTCCTTAATCTTCTTCAAGAAGATGAAAAACTAATTAATTAACCTCTCCTATGGGGTGTTCAGACACTATTTATAGAGGAGGGGGGCAACAAGAGTAGACCCGGCCCCTTAAAAACTCTCTCACCGGAATTCAAAATTCCGGAGTTTGTCTCCAAAAATAATTTATATTTTAATGGTTTCATAAATAATATAAAATTAATTAAATATATTTAAATATAAATTTTAATTTTTCTGCATAAATTAAGAGCCTATAAACAAGAATGATAATTATATAGATAAACCTAAATAATTATCCCCTAAACAATAGGAAAGAGGTTTATCTAAATAATTATTAATTAATAGAATTATGATTTATCCTCATAAATCATATATCTATTAATTTTATGATTTACCTCCTTAAATCAAATTCTTATTAATTAGGATTTATCCAAATAAATTTTCCCACCATGTATATTTGATTCAAAATCAAATCATATTTAATTCATAATTAAGTACATTCCCGGTCAAGTAGTTAATTAAATATATAATTATTCATAATGAAATTTAATCAACTACATTATCATGTGCCAATTCCTACAATTTAGGGATGCCCTACAAATTAGGGTTACCAATGTACTCCTTCATTGCACATTCGTTCCTATAGAAAATATCTTTACTATCATGTCCGTAAACGTGATCTGCGATCGAGTTGCAGCATGTCCATGCTAGTAGATATATGTAGCCGCATTTGGACTTTATCTCATAAGGACCATTACGAGGTTACCCTATTGTGTGTGACCCATTGGGCCCCACACTAAGCCAGCAGTGAACCCCTTTAGTGTGGTCGTTAGAGACTTCACTCACAAGTCAAGGTTGACATCTAGCAACGTGTCATGACTACTCGGATAGGGTGAGGTTCAATCTACAGGGGTCGAATGCCCTTCGGTGATTAGTTACCATGCAACTAAGTCCCTCAATTACAATGTCCCGAATACGATTAGGGTACGAAAAAAGTGTCAAACCCTAATACTGATTCATATGTATTCTGTTTGCCAAGTCGTCGTCTCAATAATGACATGTCAAAAAACCTTTTTCCAACATTTATATCTACTCTGACCAAATATTCCTGAGTCGGCACTTGCAGGAACACATAGGACATTATCTTCTCTCACTATGAGTAACTGATTCCATATTGGTTGATCACATACCTCCATGGGTGCTTTCCCATGCCTAGAGGTATCCGACACATGACACTGAAGGCCACTTAAGGATAAGTCCAAAGTAATGGGTCGACACTCACAAGGTAACCATGACAACCTCAGATCCAAGGATTGCTTGCACCTACTATCACCCGAGGAACATCCTATCGACACTCATGTAAGGATTCCATTTTGTGTTCCTCGTGTAGGCTCGTTCAGTGAACTCATTCCCTAATGAGCACCCGTACTTGTACATTAAATGATGACTCATAGGTAACTGTGAGATCAGCTACCCCTTATCGTATAAGGTATGTACCAAGTGCACCAGTCTATCCGGAATTACCAATTCCCTAATCAGTGATCCTACGACTAGGAACATTTAGGATAGGAGCATCTGGATTCCAAGTTTCACTGGTATGATCTCATCATGGCCTTGGAATCAATTGCCCGAGTTCATGGGGTTCATCACAATCTAATAAATACAAAACATAGATGCAGCATATGATGAAAAGTTGTCTCATATTATTCATTAACCAAAAATAGTTTCCTACACATCAATATGTCATTGGCTCAATAGCACTATTTATTTCATCCAATGGGGATATTTCAGATTGGATTGGTGAGCGCAATATCAAATCTTCCTCATTGAACACATTTTATGTTGTATTATATCTGATTGCCAGATATCATTGGATTCCTAACTCTCATATCACTTTCCTAAGCAAAAAGAAATGGTAGTCCTGCTGTATAAGATAACAAATGGGATTTTGTTCAATTTTGGAAGTCTGATTTTTGACCAGATTGTTGCTCATTGTGCTCGTCTTACCATTTAATGAAGACTTTTTTCTGATTTTTCCTAATCTTATATATGTCATTCTCGAGAAGCAGGGCTTCAAAATTTCTAATGAGGAACTGTTGGGGTCTTCTCTCAAGGTGCATCAAAAGTTATTAAAGAATGTTGGCACTCCTAGTCATCCTCCTCCTAGTTCCTCTCGACAGACCACTGCCACTGCTACTGCTACTACTGCTAAGCATGGTATTTTAGAAGAAATCTCAAATGTCAAAGAGGTTGTCTCCATCTTACTGAAGCAGATTGTTTCCTTGGAGCAAAGAGTTCTAGATCACTTTACATCATCCTCAGTTCCTACTGGTAATATATCAACTTCTTCGGCTAGTTCTTCAGATTCTTCTTCATTAGGTTGAAACATTTATTACCTCCTTTGGCTTAATTGCCAAAAAAGGGGAGAGGGTTGGATAGATACTTTATTCAGTTGCAACTCTGTGTGGTTTGTCTATTGTTTAGTTGCAATTGTATTGCGATGACTAACTCTTATGACTTGCTTGACTGGTTGATTTCTATTGTGTCTGTTGTGACTGATGACTGCTGATACTCTGGGATATTATCTGTGGTGACTGGGATATTTTTGTTGTTGTTGTTGTTGTTGACAATTTGTGTGCTTATGTTTATATCAAATTTGTGGTTTGTTTTTCTGAAGTTAGCTTGCATTTTGCCAAATAAACCAAAGGGGGAGATTGTCACGCCTCAACTCAGGATCACGTGACCGGCCAGGATATGTAAATACTCCGAAGCCTAACTCATGCATACAACCATGCAGATATAATGATGATGAATAGACTGACATAAAATGGACCAAGTGCTCAAATATGAATAATGTTTGTTCAAAGGAAGGTACAGACTCCAATATCTCAAAACTAAGACATCTCTATGCATGAAGAAAAACAACCAAGATTCAACTACGACTCCCAAAACTCAGTCTGCTACGAGATCAACGGTGTCATTTGCCCCTCTAGCTGCGCCATGTCCACTAGCCAGTACCTCACTGGTCAAGCTCTGCAAAACAAAAATTAAACAAATGTAAGTCCATGAGGAACTCAGTGAGTGGTTCTACCGAACCTCCACCTAAATCCCAGATACACGAATATATAACATGAAATAAATTCTCAGATAAATTCAGGAATTTAGTACACCACCTGACCCAATGGGCAGATGCATGAAGTGAGAACATTCGGCCATGATGGCCCTCATGCATAAACAATACTTGGCCACAACCGGCCACACAAACACGAGCAATACTCGGCCTCGACCAGCCACACAAACATGTAATACATAATTCAACATTTTGCACATTTTAACTCAATCCGCATAAAGCAAATCTTCGGGTCCTTCAGCTAGGATGGCTAGCTAGCTTCTGGTACCCCACTGGATTGGAAATGGCACATACAACCCAAACTCGGGTCTAACGTCAAGGTGGACCACTGACGTGACCCTCCGCCACTGGGTCTAGAACCAGCGTAGCTCACTAGTACAATCTCACGACCCCTCATCATTTGCTGAGTCGGGCAATAGCCATGTCGGCTAAAGACGCTCCTCAGTCCGGTCATCACAAACACAATACATGAAACACAATGCACACAAGATTTTTATACGCACTCAACTACCCGGCATGCGCCCGCATCAAGCCCTATGTCGGGCTCTGTCATTTAATTTCTATGTGTCACCCTACACATAATGTTTCTATGTATAAAAATAAATTTTTAAATTTTCTAGCAATTTCCGTCACGTTCTGTCACGATATCACACCATATGTTATGCTTATCCTGCTAAACCTTTGCCTCTAGCATTTATCTACGATAGAATATGATAAACATGGCAATCAGACATCTAGTTCAGCATGTATAGGGGTAATCACTACATTAAATAATTAATCACATCAATTAATAATTTAGCACAGCCTATGCACAATAATTCCAGCCCCTATCTAAATATTTCCTGTAATTAAATATTTAATTTATGCATTTAAATAAATGATTTCAGCATGCTGTAATTAAATTACAGCAACTACCTAAATGATCTAGATACAAATTTAGTCATATTCTCTAATAAACTAAAATCATCTACATATCTTATATTTCGATAGCCTCCACATAAGAGATAATTATCATGATAGCATCAACATGAATTATAATCATCATGATAACATCGACATAAAATATAATCGTCATGATATCATCAACATAAAATATAACCATCATTATAAATCCCCTTAACCATGTTCGGCCGAACCTACCCAAGCCCCTTGTAGGGTGCTCGGCCGAACCTATCCCCCCTTTGCTCTACCTTGGTTACTCCTCAATCCAATAGCAAGCTTGATCCACATGAATTATATCTAGAAAATATAATTTTCAAAACATCTCCTCTCTTTCCCCTATGCGGCCGAACTCTATCATAGGGAAACTTGACATGTGGCCGGCCCTTAGGGGTTTAGAAAATTTAGATTTCACAAGTGTTAAGTCTTCCTATTTTTCCTAGGGTGTTCATGCGCCCTATACATATAATCTACAATTTCTAAACATGTCTAGGATTTAGGGAGAATTTTACCATGACCTCCCCTTATTCTCCTATATTCGGCCGACCCTAACTCTCAAAGGAAACACCACAAAATCTCAAGAAACCACATCATTATCAAGAGGGGAATTCAAGAACAAGAAGCCACATGATCCACCAAATAATCGACAAGAAAAATTGTCACGATTTGCAAATCAAGGGTTCGGCCAAAGCAAGCCTTTCCCTACAACCAAGGTTCAACGACTCACCTCTAATCGGAAGGAAAGGAAAATGAGATGAAGACGACTCCGAACTCCGACGACGACTCTTTGCTCAGGCACCGCCCCCTCTACTTTTTTCCCTCCTCTCGCCCTCCTCGATCCGCGTGAAATCCTAGAGCTAGAAGTTGTACTTTCTTATAGTGGATTGAGCATTTGTCCAGTGAGTATCCCGCAGATTAGGTGATATATTTTATCACTGAACTACTTTAATATTCTAGATTTTTTTCTTTCTTTCCTCTTATGTTTGTGTTTGCCAGCCTAGCGGACAAGTTCGAAGTCGAGCCGAGTTGACTCATGGTCCGGTGCGAGCTTGCGATCTTGGGTAAGTAGGATATGAAATTTATGAATTTAGGTTTGAGTAGTTAAAATTATTTAATTTGATGTTGTGTGTGCATAATTGTTTAATTATGTTTATGTGGGTGTGTGCATAATTAATTGCTTATGATTAGAATAAATTTAATTTTCTAATTGGGTAGCAGGTTTGGATTTGGCTTTAGGCGGATGCGGGTCTGATAAAGAGGTAGAAGGGCTAGGGTTGAGGAGGGAGTATAAAACCCCCTCCCCTTGGCTTGTGGCTCCCTATTTGGAGCCACACAAGATTTTTGAGAGGAGTCAAGCCGCCTAAGCCAGCCGCCCCTTCCTCTCTTTTTTTCTGCTTGGAGCCGCCAAGCCAGCCAAGCCGCTTGAGCCAGCCGCCCTCTCCTTCTCCTTCCTCTCCTTCTTCCTCACCTCTGGAGCCGAGCCGAGAGGAGCCAGCCGAAGCCAGCCCCTCTCCCTTCCTCTCTCCCTTTCTCCTCAAGCCGGCGGCTTGAGGTGAGCCACCGCCGCCCCTCTCTTCCCCTTCTTGAGTTGAGCCGGCACCTTTTGAAGCCGGATTCAAGGGCCATCATCCGGGATCACTTCTAATCATCTTTCCAAATTAAGGTGAGTGGTTTACCCTCTCTCTTCGGGTGTTTATTCGAATTCTTGAAGCTGTTCTTGGCGTCTTGGTGTTTATGTTTCATTCTTGAATTATTCTTCGAGTTCTTGCCGTATTTTCTTAGAGTTTGTGCTTGAGCAGACCCTAATCTCTCCTCTATGGGGCTCGGCAGCCCTAGGATAAATCTAAGGGTGCTCGGCCAAGGGGGAAACCGGGGTCGCCCTCAAGGTGTTCGATGGAAAGTCTAAATGAGCTTTCTTATTTTCTTGACATGAAAATCTTGATCTTTTCACCTAATTTGAGTTCTTGATATGTGGATTGCATGCTTAGGATTAAATTTGTAATTTTTTGGGTAGAAATCATGATTACGATCAAGATCTTGTAATTTATGCCATGGGGATTCTTGAGAAGGGGGATTTTTAATCTTGATATTGTTTCTTGATTAAAGCATGGTAGATTCTTTTTAATCTTGATTAAAAAACATGAATTCTATGAAATAAATCTTGAGATTAGTATTTTGTCCTAATGATAATTTAGGAGTTAATTTTTGATAATTTTCGGATTTAATTTCATTGTATGCTGGAAATTGTATGTTGCGGGAATTATATGTTGAGATGATGAATTTATGCTGATTTTAGATTGTTTGCTGCGGTGTGTGTATTTTTGTGAATATAGTCGTGTAACCTATCGTTTCAACCAAAGAACATAGTTTGGAAATATAGGACACACTTTGGAGACTAGATTCGGGTTAAACACATCAGTTCTGGGCAGAACAGTAAGCTACAATAAAACCCTAATCTTGGTGATCTAAATTTTAATTGCATAATTAAAATTGGGTTAAGGGTGAACATAATCTGTTATGAACCAACTTATAAAGTATGCATGAAATAAAACAACACGGGTTTATGACATTACGGGTCTAGGAGTTGGGGTCGGGTTTGGAGTGTTGAGACACTTTCCAATAAGATCACCCCTAAGACACCGTAGGAGAGTCATGACTTAGATCATGGTGCACCATATCCTTGTAAATAGCGGAGAGGCTCGTAGAGGAGCCAGATTGCAGGCTAAGCCCGAGAGGTTGGATGGCTAATTTCCAACCTGCAGAACAAGTTCGGAGGGTCTTTCCCGATTGTTCTGGTTTGGCCTCATGGGATAAGTTCGGAGGGCCTATCCGATTATCCCCAAGGTGGTTTGTTAAGGAATAAGTTTGGATGGCCTACCCGATTATTCCTGGGATATCTTAGAGGAGTAAGTTCGGACGGGCGAATCTGGATTGTCCATACGTGTCTCGTCGAGCAAGTTCGGAGGGCCTATCTCGATTGCTCCCGAGTTAATTTATACTAGGATAAGTTTGGAGGGCCTTCCCGATTATCCTAGTATGTGTTGTTTCCTTAGGGCATGGTAGGCTTAGGCCTATTGATCTTCACCATATGGGTGTTGGCTGTCTTCGGGCAGGTAGTGGCCAGATGGCCTGATAGCTAGTCACACTCTCGTGACCTTATTCCTGTAAAGTTGGATGTTATGCTATTGTTTATCCTTGTGCTATTTTTATTGTGGGGGTCGGTAGAACCGCTCACTGAGTTCTTTGAACTCACCCGTTTTGCTATTTTGTTTTGCAGAGCTTGACTAGTGAAGTGGGCTGGAGCACCTAGCGCAGCTGGAGGGTATAGGAGTCCTAGTTAGGGGTCGTAGTTGAGTTTTTTAGTAGTAGTCATGCACTTGTATTAGTTTGATTTGGAGTTGTAGCCCTGAGGGTATTTATGCCATTTATTTCAGACTTTATTGTATCTGAACTTTTGAATTGTTGAACTTAAAATATCATTTTCGCACTTTTCGTTTCATTGGAACTCAATAAACTCTATTTTGGTTCATTTTTTTATTGAAATAAAACTTGTTATTTCTTTTCCGCTATATTTATTTATTGAGTTGGCATGTGCATGGTTTAGGCTGCGGGGTATAGACACGTATACCCTGGCTGGTCACGTGACCCTGAGTTGGGGCGTGATAATGTGGTGTCAGAGCATGTGGTTCGGTCTGACTACGACCTAGAGTTGTCACCGTATATGACATTACTAGCGTGTTAGTATACAATAGGGGTATGCTATGAGATCAATGGGTTAAGTTTATACCTCAGCGCGACTTGTGGTTTATTTATTTAACGACTTAGGGTGAATTGAATTGTTTAAATTTTGATAATTTCTTTCTGGTGATTCCAGATCGATGGAGGCTTTTGATGCCGCGAGGAGTGATAGTGATAGTAACTCTACTAAGCGCCGAGGTCGTGGGAGACCACCGCAGGCCCGGGAGGAGGTGGGACAAGATCCCATGGTTATGCAGCTGCAGGCTCGAGTGGCTGAGCTGACAGAGGCACTCCGCAGAGAGCAGGAGCTGAGGCAGCAGCCACCGCCAGTACCGGCAGCACCCGCAGTACCAGAGGTGGTCCAGCCAGTGGCACAGGTAGTCAAAGCCCCCAGAGCACCTTCATATGCAGATTTTGTTGCATTCAAGTCACCAGAGTATACAGGGATAGATCAGCGAGTGGAGGTCACTAGTTTCCTAGGAGATTGCTATGAGCTGTGCAGGGAGCTCGGTTGTTCTTCTGAGATGACTGCTCGACTCGTTGGGTTACAACTGAGAGGACCAGCTAAGGATTGGCTCCATACCTAGAAGGACCGCCGAGCAGCAGATGCACCGCCCCCTACTTGGGAGGAGTTTAGAGCTGCTATGATAGAGAAGTATCTGCCGATGAGCATCCGAGATAGGCGGGTGAAGGAGTTTGAGCTACTGCGTCAGACGAGTAGCATGTCAGTGATAGATTATGAGATGGAGTTCACAGGACTCTCGAAGTACCATCCCACCTTGGCAGCCACAGAGACCGCCAGGGTCAAGAGGTTTGTTGAGAGGTTGAGGCCGCAGATCGCCAAACTGATCCATTACACGGAGGAGACTTCATTTGCCCGAGTCGTTGATGAGGCACTCCGGAAGGAGGCGCTGGTACCGACAGATAGGCATGAGGGTCCCCAAAAGAAAAAGTTTCGACCCTAGCCTTCGAGGGGTCGGCTAGCTCACTTAGAGGGGACTTTCAGGTCAGTAGATCCACCGTAGGGCGGAGGTCAAAACAGTTCCAGAAGCCACATGAGTTCAGGACTAGGGGCGACATTTGGAGGTTTGCATTGGAGATCAGGCCCACAGTAGTGTAATCGATGTCACAAGAGGCAATGGGGGGGCTTGTTGGGGACGATCAGAGGGATGTTTTAGTTGTGGGCAGACTGGCCATTACAAAAAGGATTGCCCTAGCAAGGGCAGTCAGTAGCCTGATCATACAAGAGCAAAGACACCGTTGTAAGTGGGTTTCGTAGCTCAGAGGGGTCAGACTCAGCGAGGAGACTAGCGAGCTGGTGGTTCGGAGAGGCCCACTGCACAGGTCTTTGCTGTGAACCAGGAGGGCGCTGAGGCGTCCAGGGCAGTGGTGTCAAGTAATATTATTGTTGGGTCTGCCATTGCATATGTCTTATTTGATCCGGGTGTTACGCACTCTTTTGTATCTGCTTTATTTGCTGCTAAGTTATCAGGAGTACCTTCTGTGCTTGAGTTACCTCTTGTGGTGTCTATGCCTATGGGCATTTCTGTGATGGCAGAGACAGTCTGTCAGGGCTACGAGGTTGTCATTTGTGGGCATGTGTTAATAGCCGACTTGACAATCCTGTTGATGTTGGATCTTGATGTGATCTTGGGCATGGACTGGTTGGTGGACCATTTTGTCTGAGTAGATTGCAGGGCTAAGACTATGACCTTTAGTAAGCCCAGATTGCCCCAATTTACCTTCCAGGGTGAGGGAAGGGGAGAGTCGTTGATGGCAATTTCAGCTCTTATGGCTTGGAAGCTACTTCTAGGCGGTTGCCAGTCCTTCTTCTCCTTTGTGTTTATAGCAGAGGAAGACAGAGGTGCAGCTAAGGACATAGGGGGGGCGCCCGTGGTGTGTGGGTTCTCTGATGTGTTTCCAGAGGAATTGCGAGGTTTGCCTTTAGAGAGGGAGATTGAGTTCTGCATTGATTTGCAACCTGGGGTGAAGTCGATCTCCATTCCACCGTATCGGATAGCACCAGCTGAGCTGAGGGAGTTAAAGTCCCAATTGCAGGAGCTACTTGACTTGGATTTCATTCGCCCTAGTGTTTCGCCTTGGGGTGCTCCAATGCTCTTTGTAAAGAAGAAGGATGGGTGCATGCGGATGTGCATTGATTACCGACAGCTTAATAAGGTAACAGTAAAGAATTGGTACTCGTTCCTCAGGATTGATGACTTGTTTGATCATCTTCACGAAGCTCAGTGGTTTTCTAAGATTGACTTGCAGTGAGGGTATCATTAGTTGAGGATTCGGGACAGTGACATCCCTAAGAGTGCTTTCAGGTCGAGGTATGGGCACTTTGAGTTCCTGGTGATATCCTTCGGGCTGACTAATGCACCTGCAGTATTTATGGACCTGATGAACTGAGTGTTCAAGGAATACCTGGATAAGTTTGTGATTGTGTTCATTGATGATATTTTGATTTATTCCAGGAGTAGGGAGGAGCATGTTGAGCACTTGAGGGTTGTTCTGGAAACTCTCAGGGAGCACAAATTGTATGCCAAATTATCCAAGTGCGAGTTCTGGCTGGAGAGTGTGGGGTTTCTTGGCCATGTCCAATGAAGGAATAAAAGTGGACCCTGCAAAGATTGAAGTAGTTCAGAATTAGAAGAGGCCGACTAATGTCTCGGAGATTTGCAGTTTTCTAGGGTTGGCAGGTTATTACAGAAATTTTGTGGAGAATTTCTCCAGGATTGCAACGCCATTGACCCGCCTGACTCAGAAGAAGGTCAAGTTTGAATGAGACAGTAAGTGTGAGGAGAGCTTTCTAAAGCTCAAGGACTGCTTGACGTCGGCACCAGTTCTAGCAGTACCTTCAGGCTCAGGAGGGTTTGTGGTTTATTGTGATGCCTCCCGGGTCGGCTTGGGTTGTGTGCTGATGCAGAATGACAGTGTGATAACTTATGCCTCCAGGCAGTTGAAGGTTCATGAGAATAATTACCCAACTCATGATCTTGAGCTGGCAGCGGTGGTGTTCGCATTGAAGCTACGGAGTCACTACCTTTATGGCGAGGCTTGTGAGATATACACTGATCATAAGAGCCTCCAGTATTTGCTCACACAGAAGGAGTTGAACCTGAGGCAGGGAAGATGGCTTGAGCTGTTGAAGGACTATGACTGCACGATCATGTACCATCTAGGGAAGGCTAATATGGTAGCTGATGCTCTAAGCAGGAAGTCCATGGGCAATCTAGCGCATTTGGTAGTCAGGAGGAGGTCGTTGGCTCAGGATTTGGTCCTATGTTTGGATGGCGGGGCAGTCTTATCAGTATCAGATTCTGGTGCGCTGGTGGCTCACTTGGGAGTGTAGTCCACATTGGTTGACATGTTACGGGCAGTGCAGGAGGAGGATATCTCTTGTGCACTCACTAAGGATCTGGCTAGGAGAGGAGATGCAGATAATGGGATCAGTGTGGACTCGGAGGACATTCTGAGGTTTAAGAACCAGATTGTGGTACCCGATATGGCTGAGGTTCGCAGGCAGGTGCTGGAGATGGCTCATCGATCAACCTACACCATGCATCCGGGAGCCACAAAGATGTACCGAGATCTCAGGCAGAACTATATGTGGAAAGGCATGAAAAGAGAGGTGGCTAAGTTCGTACTAAGTGCCTTGTATGTAAGCAGGTGAAGGCTGAGCATTTGAAGCCGACAGGGTTGCTCCAGAACTTTGGGATATCGAAGTAGAAGTGGGAGAAGATAACCATGGATTTCGTGACTGGGTTGCCAAAGTCCGGAAAAGGCAATGATTCTATCTGGGTAGTGGTAGATCGCCTAACCAAGACGTCGCATTTCATACCAGTCAGGACGACCTTTTCGGCCGAGCAGTATACGAGGTTGTTCTTGGATCGGATCATCGCTTATCATGGAGTTTCGATTATGATCATCTCAAATCGGGGTAATCAGTTCATGGCTCGATTTTGGCAGTCCTTCCAAGAGGCATTGGGCACTCAGGTTCGGTTCAGTACCGTATTTCACCCTCAAACAGATTATCAGTCAAAGCAGACTATTCAAACGATGGAGGATATGCTGAGGGCATGTGTCCTAGACCTGGAGGGCAGTTGGGAGAGGCACTTACCTCTGATTGAGTTTGCCTATAGTAACAATTACCACAGCATCTTTGGGATGGCCCCATTTGAGGCGTTGTATGGGCGAAGATGCAGGTCGCCTCTAGGTTGGTTTCAGGCAGGGGATTCCCTTATGATGGGACCTGATCTTGTGGAGGAGGTTGTGAAAAAAGTGAAGCAAATCAGAGAGAGGTTGTTAGCAGCTCAGAGTCGCCAGAAGTATGCTGATAGAAAAGCCAGGGAGGTAGAGTTCGCTGAGGGGGACATAGTGTTCATCAAGGTATCCCCTATGAAAGGGGTGGTGAGGTTTGGTAAGAAAGGAAAGCTAAACCCTAGGTTCATTGGGTCGTTTCCTATTCTCAAGCGCAGGGGAGGTGTGGCTTATGAGTTGGCCTTACCTCCTAATCTGGACTGAGTACATCCGATGTTCCATGTGTCTATGCTGAAGAAGTACATTCGGGATGAGTCCCATGCGATCGAGCCTACCGCAGTGGAGGTGGATTCAGCAGTCTCTTATGAGGAGCGGCCAGTTGAGGCGCTAGACCGGCAGATCCGAAAGTTGAGGTCCAAGGAGATCCCCTTGGTTAAGGTTAGATGAGAGCACCATTCCTGTCAGGAGGCCACCTGGGAGGTGGAGTAGGATATGAGGGAGTGTTATCCTTCATTGTTTGATGATGTGGTGAGTCTTTATTTTTCTTTTCTGAAATTCGAGGACGAATTTTCTTTAAGGATGGAGGATTGTAATATCCTAGATATTTAATATTTTTTTTCTTTCCTCTTATGTTTGTGTTTGCCAGCCTAGCGAACTAGTTCGAGGTCGAGCCGAATCGACTCTTGGTCCGGTGCGAGCTTGCGAGCTCGGGTAAGTAGGATATGAAACTTATGAATTTAGGCTTGAGTAGTTAAAATTATTTAATTTGATGTTGTGTGTGCATAATTATTTAATTATGTTTATGTGGGTGTGTGCTTAATTAATTGCTTATGATTAGAATAAGTTTAATTAAGTCTAATTGGGTTAGCGGATTTGGATTTGGCTTTAGGCAGATGCGGGTCCGATAAAGAGTTAGGAGGGCTAGGGTTGACAAGGGAGTATAAAACCCCTCCCCTTGGCTTTTGGCTCCCTATTTGGAGCCACACAAGATTTTTGAGAGGAGGAGCCAAGACGCCTAAGCCAGCCGCCCCTTCCTCTCTTTTTTTATTACTTGGAGCCACCAAGCTAGCCATCCTCTCCTTCTCCTTCCTATCCTTCTTCCTCACCTCTGGACCCGAGCCGAGAGGAGCCAGTCGAAGCCAGCCCCTCTCCCTTTCTCCTCAAGTCGGCGGCTTGAGGTGAGCCGCCGCCCCCCCTCTCTTCCCCTTCTTCAGTTGAGCCGGCACCTTTTGAAGCCAGATTCGAGGACCATCATCCGAGATCGCTTCTAATCATCTTTCCAAATTAAGATGAGTGGTTTACCCTTTCTCTTCGGATTTTTATTCGAATTCTTGAAGCCGTTCTTGGCGGCTTCGTGTTTATGTTTCATTCTTGAATTGTTCTTTGAGTTCTTGTCGTGTTTTCTTGGAGTTTCTCCTTGAGCAGACCCTAATCTCTCCTCTATGGGGCTCGGCAACCCTAGGGTAAACCTAGGGGTGCTCGGCCAAGGGGGAAATCGGGGTCGCCCTCAAGGTGTTCGATGAAAAGCCCGAATGAGCCTTCTTGTTTTCTTGACATGAAAATCTTGATCTTTTCACCTAATATGAGTTCTTGATATGTGGATTGCATGCTTATGATTAAATCTGTAATTTTTTGGGTAGAAATCATGATTAGGATCAAGATCTTGTAATTTATGCCATGGAGATTCTTGAGAAGGGGGATTTTTAATCTTGATATTGTTTCTTAATTAAAGCATGATAGATTCTTTTTAATCTTGATTAAAAAGCATGAATTATGTGAAATAAATCTTGAGATTAGTATTATGTCCTAATGATAATTTAGGAATTAATTTCTGATCATTTTCGGATTTAATTTCATAGTATGCTGAAAATTGTATGTTGTTGGAATTGTATGCTGAGATGATAAATCTATGCTGATTTTAGATTATTTGTTGTGGTGTGTGTATTTCTATGAATATAGTCGTGTAACCTATCGTTTCATCCAGAAAACATAGTTTGGAAACATAGGACACATTTTGTAGACTAGATTCGGGTTAGACACATAATTTTTAGGCAGAAGAGTAAGCTAAAACAAAACCCTAAAATAAAACCCTAATCTTGGTGATCTAAATTTTAATTGCATAATTAAAATTGGGTTAATGGTGAGCATAATCTGTTATGATCCAACTTATAATGTATGTATGAAATAAAACGACACAGGTTTATGACATTACGGTTCTGCGAGTTGGGGTCGGGTTTGGAGTGTTGAGACACTTTCCAATAAAATCACCCCTAAGACACCGTTGGAGAGTCTTGACTTAGGTCATGGTGCGTCATATCCTTGTGAATGTCGGAGAGGCTCGTAGAGGAGCTGGATTGCGGGCTAAGCCCGGTAGGTTGGATGGCTAATTCCCAACCTGCAGAATAAGTTCGGAGGGCCTTTCTCGATTGTTCTGGTTTGGCCTCGTGGGATAAGTTCGAAGGGCCTACCCGATTATCCCCGAGGTGGTTTGTTAAGAAATAAGTTCGGATGGCCTACCTGATTATTCCTGGGATATCTTAGTGGAGTAAGTTCGGAGGGCCTACACGATTACTCCTATGATATCTTAAAGGGGCAAGTTCGGACGGGCGAATCCCGATTGTCCCTACGCGTCTTGTCGAGCAAGTTCGGAGGGCCTTTCCAGATTACTCCCGAGTTAATTTATATTAGGATAAGTTCAGATGGCCTTCCCGATTATCCTAGTATGTTTTGTTTCTCTTCACCATATGGGTGTTGGCTGCCTTCGGGCAGGTAGTGACTAGATGGCCTAATAGCTAGTCACACTTTCGTGACCCTATTCCTGTAGAGTTGGATGTTATGCTATATTTTATCCTTGTGCTATTTTTATTGTCGGGTTCGGTAGAACCGCTCACTGAGTTCTTTGAACTCACCCGTTATCGTTATTTTGTTTTGCAGAGCCTGACTGGTGAGGTGGGCTGAAGCACTTAGAGCAGCTGGAGGGGCAGAGAAGCCACATGATCTCATAGCAGTCCTAGTTAGGAATCGTAGTCGAGTCTTTTGGTAGTAGTCATGCACTTGTATTAGTTTGATTTGGAGTTCTAGCCCTGAGGGCATTTATGTCATTTATTTCAGACTTTATTGTATCTGAACTTTTGAATTATTGAACTTAAAATATTATTTCCGCACGTTTCGTTTCAATTGGAACTATTTGAAATAAACTCTGTTTTGGTTCATTTTTTTATTGAAATAAAACTTGTTATTTCTTTTTCGCTATATTTATTTGTTGAGTTGACATGTGCATGGTTTAGGCTGTG
Organism: Canna indica; assembly: GCA_034359265.1. Classification (NCBI taxonomy): domain Eukaryota; kingdom Viridiplantae; phylum Streptophyta; class Magnoliopsida; order Zingiberales; family Cannaceae; genus Canna; species Canna indica. The sequence goes on along the minus strand of CP136895.1, from coordinate 21,656,915 downwards.
GGGTATAGGCACGTATACCCTGGCCGATCACGTGACCTTGAGTTGGGGCGTGACAACTACGTAAATAAATACTTGTGTTTGCGTATGTTTTATCTTGGTTCTTACTTTGCTACTTAAGGCTGTTGTTATAGCAGTTGCAACTTCCTATGCAACTGTCATCTATAGAAGTTCCCTAAGAGACATTATTGTCATTTAGTATCAAAGCGGTTGTGCTAACCTTTGCCTACACAAGATCCTTGGTGTGTCTTTTATATTTCAGGCTCAAGATGGAAAGAATGCCAAGGGGAAATTCTCTTAATGTTCCTTCACTTTTAGTTAGAACAAACTATGCTTATTAGAAGGCTCTCGAGGGGCTTTCATCAAGTCTATTGATGATCATTGCTGGGACTCTATAGAAGATGGCTATACTCCTTTAACTGTTGATGGGACTGACAAGAAGCCAAAGAACCAATATACTGAAGCAGAAGTTATTGCTACAAACTATGATAACAAGGCCCTGAATGTCATTTTCAGGGGGGTTGATCCCTCTCAATTTAAACTTAACTCCGCTTGTACTCTTGCAAAGCAAGCATGAGAGATTTTGGAAATAAATTATGAAGGATCCTTGACTCTTCGTAAGTCAAAGGTTGAAATTCTCAATACCAGATTTGAGAACCTAAAAATGGAGGAAGATGAAAGCATTCAAGACTTTCATGGGTGCATCAAAGATTTGATGAACAATGCTTCCAACCTAGGTGAACCATTCTCGAAAGAAAAGGTGGTAAGAAAAGTTCTAAGATCCATGCCTACCAAATTTGACATGAAGGCTGCTGCTATAGGTGAAGTTCATGATCCCCCAACCATTACCCTTGACACCTTGATGGGTAAACTTGAAACATATGAGTTGGAACTGTTTAAAAAATACTCACATAAAGAAAAAAAGGAGGAATTTTTCTTTCAATGCTACTGAAAATGAGAACAAGTCTGAAGATTGTTCTTAAGAAGAGATGGATACAACATATGCTCTTATGACAAAAAATTTCACAAGATTTTCTAAGGGTGAAGAACAAGCAAAACCAGAATTCACAGTTCAAACAACAATTTCAACCGCTCAGTTCAACCAGCTCCAAAACTAGTTCTCCCTTTGGTGAAAACAGAAGAAGTCGATCTTCTGCTGATAAGTTTGATCTCAAACAAAAGTCTAAACGTGTTCAGCGCTTTGAATGTGAAGGATATGGACATGTCAGATCTGAATGTCCAAATGTATAGAAAAAACTCAAGAAGTCCTTTACAGCTACCTGGAGTGATCATGATGAAGAAGATGACACAGAAGAATCTGAGCAAGGAAACTATAGAGCTTTTGCTGCCTGTATAATTGACACAGTTCAAACTCCTTGTAACTCAGACATTGATGATGAACTAAACAAGACTCAGTGTGCTGCTGACAGTCTTGAAGAGGCCTATCAAGAGATGTTTGATAAATGAGTTGAAGTGACAAAACTCAACAAGACCCTCAGAAATCAAAACAAGCTCTTGGTTGATCAAAAAAAAAAACTTGAGGAGGAAGTTGAGACCTACCAAAGTCAGATTGCTAAAAAATCTGATAAATAGTTCAAGTTGATTTCTGAACTTGAAAAGGTAAAGAAAGAAGTCAGAATGATGAATTCCACTAGAACTCTAAATGAAATTTTCGGTGCAGGAAAATCCTCTTCTAATTATGTTGGACTTGGATACACTAGTTCGAGGCAGTCGAAACTCTAGTCTTAATTGCCCATTCAAATGAAGAACTTTCATAAAGGCTCCCCAAGTCATCAACAGTCCACTACAAGGAAGGGAAGTAGAGTACTCACATGTTACAATTGCAAGTGTAGATGACAAATAATTGTAAATTATCTCAAGCTTGCCGACAAACTAAGGAGAAAGATACATGGAAATTCTCCAAAGCAGAAAGTTAAACAAGTTTGGGTAAGGAAAATTGATCTTAATTGCAAAGTTAATTTTATGTCAAAGATTATTTCTTCTCTTGGATCATGGTATTTTGACATTGGTTGTTCTTAGCATATGACAAGAAATTCAGAAAATTTGAAAAACATACAAGAACATGAAGGTGCAATTGTAACCTTTGGAGATGGAAGACATGGAAATTGGCCTAAGGTTTTCAACCTTGGTCTTAATCTTAGTTTTGATGATAACAAACATGGAACTAATATTTCATTGAGAAATCCTTTCAGGTTCCAAGTCAGTTAGCGCTCGACGTCTACGATCGAAAATATCAGAGAAATCGGCAAGGATGCTCGTCGACGCTCGGGATTCTTCGGGAAGTTAGAGTTTAGGTTTAGGGTGTCTAGCATGTGTTGTAGTCCTCTTTTATGATGCAAAGAACCCAAAAATCAAATTCGAACCCAAAACATGAAAACCCAAAAACTGCCCTGAAATCCACTAAGCCTAGGGAGCTCCTTGGAGGGCTATGTGACCTAGATATTTTCTTGGCACCAAAAGTTCCGATAATTGTTTCTTAGGTAAAAACTATATAATGAGATATTTTTAAGAATTTTTTGGAAGCCTTTAGCCTACCCATATTTGGCCCGGGAGATTAGAAAATTTCTGATTTTCAGAAATTTGTACTAGACCCCAAAAGTTAGATTTTGATTCTTAAGGATTTTGATTTTTTAGATATTTTTATTGAATCCAAATGGGGATAATCCTTATATAACATATATGTTTTAAAGTTAAGAAATGTTATACAAGAGGACTTAGCGAAGACGGAACCCAGAAATGAACAAACAAGCAAAAAGCTCAACCAAACCAAGCAGTCTGCCCAGGTTCGATCAACCGAATGGTCGACCAACAAAAGGAAAAAATGAGCAGAAGGCATTTCAGTTGACCGAGCGATCGACCGATCGATGCCCAGAATGGGCAGAATGCCTTCGGTCGCTCGACGATCGATAAAGGGCAAAAATCTGCCCGTTGAGAAGAGGGGAGCTCTCTCTTCTCTTCATGGCTTATAAATAGGAAGCCATAAGAGCTTTTCTCCATTACCTTGATCACTCCTAACCTTCTTGAGCCATATTGTGATCATTCCCAAGCTTTATTGAGCCAATTCTTGTGGAAACACTAGCTTTGATCTCTCATCCCTTTGATTGAGCCTTACCTTCATTGTTTCATCATCAAAGGCATCAAGAGGAAGCTAGGAATCTTGTTATGGAGCTAAGTACTTTATTATTTGATTTATTGCTCAATTTATTATTGTATTTTGTTGTTTATTTCATTGTATTTGAACTTGTGTAAACCTAGAGTGCTAGATTGATTGAGTTGGTGGTTGCTTTGGTGTTAAGGCTTAAATTCACCATTGTAAACTTAGTTTACTAGAATTAGTTGAGTTATCCCTTAGGTTAAGGTGGGAGAGTGCTCTCGGTAGGAAGGCGGGATACTTCCGGGTGTGGAAGTGCGTTCGGTTTGAGAGCGAAGACTTTTCGGTGTAAAGTCCTCTTTGTAAGGGAAATAATTAATCTAGTAAAGTTTAGTTTGGAACTCCTAAGTGGGGTGCTTAGGTAGTGGAGTAGGCATTGTGGCCGAACCACTATAAATCTCATTGTGTTAGAATTGCTATCTTTATTTGTGTTTAATTGTTTTATTATTGTTTTCGTATTTAGTCGATAAATTGTAATTTGCCTAAGTAGTTTAAGAAAAGATTTAAACCAGAATTTGACGAAAAGAATTTAGTTGACACACTATTCACCCCCTGTCTAGTGTGACCATTTCACCAACAATGGAAATGTTATAGGAGTTGGAACACTCAATGTTCCAGGAATTCCCTGTTTGAAAGATGTCATGCTAGTGGATGGTCTCAAGGCCAATCTTGTGAGTAGCAGTCAATTGTGTGATCAAATTTTAAATGTTTAATTCAACAAAAACAATTGCAATGTCTTTGATAAAGATGGTTATTGTATTCTTGAAGAGAGTAGATCTAGAGATAACTGCTATAAGATTGCATATTCTTCAATCTGTCTTTCAGTTGTTTCCTCTGATATAAATTTATGGCATAGAAGGTTAGATTAGGTCAATTACAGAGACATAAAGAAACTTGTTAATGCTGGAGCTGTGAGAGAAATGCCTAAACTTTCAGGAGAACCAAAATTAGTTTATGGTCCTTGCCAAGAAGGAAAGCAAACATGGCAGTCTCATAAGCAGTTGCAACTGGTGACCACATCAAAGCCTCTAGAACTTCTTCACTTGGACTTGGTTGGTCCTATGCGAGTTGAAAGCATTGGAGGTAAAAAGTATGTTCTTATTTGTGTAGATGATTACAAGCTTCACTTGGATAGAATTTCTAAGGGAGAAGTCCAATGCCTTCAGCAACTTTAAATCCTTATGCTTGAGACTTCATAATGAACAAGAACTTTCTATTCTAAAGGTGATCAGAATAAGAAGTGATCATGGGAGAGAGTTTGAGAACATTTCTTTTTTTGAATTTTGTGATGAAAATGTAATGCTACATGAATTTTCTGCTCCAAAGACTGCTCAATATAATGATGTTGTTGAAAGGAAGAATCGTGCTATCCAAAGAATGGCTTGGGTCATGCTAAATTCTAAGAAGATTTCTGAAAGATTTTGGGCTGAAGCAATTAATACAGCCTGCTACATTATAAATAGTGTCTATCTCAGATCAAAAACTATAAAAACACCTTATGAATTATGGAAGGGAATAAAAACATAACCTTACATAGTTTCATGTTTTTGGCAACAGGTGCTATGTGCTAAATGATAGGGAATATCTTGGAAAGATGCAAAGAAAAAGTGATGAAGCAATATTACTTGGCTATTCAACAAACAACAAAGGTTACAGAGTCTACAACAAGCATACTCAAACTGTTATAAAGTCACCAAATGTGAAAGTTGATGACTCACAGATCTACCAAACTCTGACTGCTGATGAGAAAGTAGTTGAAATTATTGATAAGACTGCCCGGGACTCTTCAATGACAACAAAACAGACAGTTGAAATTGTGGATTCAATAGATTCTGAGACTGACACTGATCAAGAAAATGAAAATACAACTGTAAAGTCTACAAGAACTCTCAAGAATCATCCTCTGAAGAATATAATTAGAGATGCATGCACATGAAGGAGTCAAGACCAAGAATCAGTCCAAGAATAGTCATCAAGACATGATCAGATATTCTTGCTACACCTCAATTGTTGAACCCAAAAGCATCAAGGAAGCTTTAAAATATGAATTCTGGATCATGGGTATACAAGAAGAACTGCAGCAGTTTGTCAGAAATGATGTTTGGGAATTGGTTCCAAGACCTAAAGGTGTCATGTGATTGGAACCAAGTGGGTCTTCAAAAATAAGACTGATGAAGCATGAAACATCACAAGAAACAAGGCCAGACTTGTTGCTCAAGGCTATAATCAAATTGATGATTTGGACTATGATGAAACCTTTGCACTTGGTGCAAGATTGGAGTTCATCAGGTTACTTATTGCCTTATCTTGTTGCATGAAGTTCAAACTGTTTCAAATGGATGTTAAGACTGCTTTCTTGAATGGTATTCTCAATGAAGAAGTCTATGTTGAACAACAAAAAGGGTTTGAAGATTCTGCTCATTCTAACCATGTGTATAGACTATAGAAAGCTTTATATGGTCTCAAGCAGGCACCTAGAGCTTGGTATGAAAGACTAACTCATTTTTTACTCCTGGAAGGTTACAAAAGAGGAAGAGTTGATCAGACCTTATTCATTAAGAAGAAGGAGTCTCAACTGGTAATTGTTCAGATTTATGTTGATGATATTATTTTTGGTTCAACTTCTGAAATGTTTGCTAAATAATTTATAGATGATATGAAATCTGAATTTGAGATGAGCATGGTTGGGGAAATGAGTTATTTTCTCAGTCTTCGAGTTAAGCAATCTAAAGAAGGAATATTTATTTCTTATAGTAAGTATGTTAAGAATCTAGTTCACAAATTTGGACTAGATAGTTCTAAGGCAGTTAGAACTCGTATCTCAACTCATGAGAAACTGAGCAAAGATGATGAAGGGAAGAATGTTGATCCTAGTCTCTACGGAAGTATGATTGGCAGCCTATTGTATTTGACAGCTAGCAGACCTGACTTATGCTTTAGTGTTAGATTGTATGCCAGGTATTAAGCAAATCCTAAGGAGTATCATCTTAAGGTAGTTAAGAGAATTCTCAAGTATGTGAAAGGTACTCTGTATTTTGGTCTTTGATATTCAGTTGATTACAACCCTTGTCTAGTTGGATTTACAAATGCAGATTGGGCCGGTAATATTGATGGCAGAAATAGTACTTCAGGTGGTTGATCTGGATAAGGAGCATGTTACTTGATTATAGTCTTAATCAAGAAGAGATGGTACTTTATTGCGACAACTCCAATGCAATCAATATTTCAAAGAATCATGTTATGCATTCTCGTACCAAGCACATTGATATAAGGTTTCATTATATCAGGGAGTTAGTTGAAAGGAGGGAGTTGCAACTGGAGTACATTGCAACAGAGAAACAAGTGGCAGATTTCTTACAAAGGCCTTAAATGGTGAAAGATTTGAGCAGTTGAGGTCTGCTCTTGGATTATGTGTCATATGACACATTTTATTTCGAGTTGAAATAAATAAATAGGTTTTTATTGTGATGAAAAATGAAAGGGTTTTCTATTTTTATTCATTCTTTTCATCACTTATTAATGAAGACTATCACTTATGCCTTTTTCCTCAAATTTCGGCCGGAGTATGGATGCCTTCTTTGAAGCCCATACGAGTGCCCTTTTCGGTGACATTTTTATTGATGAGAAATGGTCACAGGTATCTTCACAAAAGACTTTGAGTGGAGAGAAGTCTGACCAATTGAGATCTCCTATGGGACAATGTATCATTTGATACATCTTTTTTTAGAAAGTGGGATATTTGAAGAGTCTCTTCAATCCTTTTAGGACAGTGTGTCATATGACGCATCTCTTGTTCATTGAAGGTTTATTCACCCTCTTTATTGATTTCGGTTGGCATTTTTGTAACTTCAACTCTCCTATTTGTTGCACTTTGAATTTTTCCTTCGGCTGGATCTGAACTGATGGGACTTCTATCATCATCCTGGCATTGTAACTTGGTTCAGTGTCTAGATAAATTAATCGACAGTTTCACTTGTCCTCTTATCTATTTAATCAGAAGTTTTGATGTTGGGCAGTAAAAATAACAAGATGAGCTTTGAGAAAGAGACGACTACTTCCTTGGCTAAGGAGATGGTGTTTTCAAGTCCTCCTGAGAAAACTAAAACAACTGTTCAAGCTCCATCTCCTGATAAAAAGTTCTCTTCTTCTACCTCTGAAGGTAAAAATTCGAGAAAGAAATCACGGGGAAAAGCTATTGACTATCATGGTAGAGGTATTGTATTTGTAATCCTCAAATTCCTTTCTATGTTTCCTAGTCCTGAGAAGGAGGGTAAAGATAAAGTCAATTTTTTCTTCTAGATCTGATTTTTTTTGTTGATGAATAGCTTGGCTAAATTCCAGGAAAGACACGATCTCAGTCGTTTTCTCCAGTTCTTAAGACTAAGACAACTAGAGTTGAAACTATATCCGAGGCTATTAAAATTGCTGATAAAAGGCTTGAAAATGTCATTGTTCCAACTGTTGCTGATGTAACTTCAACCATTGCATCCAAAGCCTTGGACCTCTATCCGGCTCCTAAATCCACGGCAGAAAGAGCTATTTGTCATGACCCATTTAAAGAGCTCCATCTGCAGGTAATATCTGTTGAGAAAAAGATTCTTGAATATTTCATAGCTAATACTGCAGATTCTGCATATCACATAGACGGTTCATCCAGTCCAGACTACTCTGAGTTACTGTTTTCTCTCCTTTGGCTTATTAGGCCAATAAAACGGGGGAGATAAATTGGGTGTTTGTGAAGAAAATAAAGTTTGGTCTAGTTAACTTCTATCTTTTGGTTGAGTCTAGTATGTTGTCTAGTTGTATATTTTTTGTTTGTGACTATGGTGGTTGTGACTCTGTGTGACACTATGTTGTTAAAACTTGATAGTTTGTGTGCTTATATGTGATTATTATCTTTTTTTTAAGTTGATTATGACAGGTTGGTTTTTTTGCCAAATAAGTCAAAGGGGGGAGAATGTTAGTGTTTGGCTTTTTGTAAGTTGGTTGTATTTGACAAAAGAAGCTTTTTGGTGATTTCTTAGTTTTTGCACAGTCTCAACAAGTGAGAAGCTCTACTTATGTATTGACAGTCCCAACTATGTTAGGAAAGTTTCAACTACTCCTTTTGTAAATGGCTTTGGCTTTCTGGAGATGATGACAGTTTTAACTATGGAGAAATAGTTTTTAACTGCCTACAGTCTATGGTATTCTGGATAATTTTCGGTGTGAATATGATGGTTGATGAACTTCTGATTTAATGATGAGTCTTTTGATATTTTTGGTCATTTCATCGTCATTATTTATGACTTGCGTTCAGTTGAGTTTTGAAGAGTTTTATATTCTTTATTTACGAGCGTTACTGTTTACTTAAATGATTATATGTTTATTATGTCTATTTATGTTGACTGTTTCAAACTGAGGACTGCAAAGAGGAGAGTGATTGAAGTCGGCATTTATTGAGATCCTTCAGTTCTCACATATAAATACTTGTGAAGGTATCTGTTGTCGATAACTCCATTGTGCCAATAATCTGTTGTCAATTTTATAGGAGTTGAGACTGCTTAGTGCAAAGAAGGCAACAACCTACTCATCAAATCTTCATGCTGAGATGATTGTGGGTTGCTAACTCATTACAACACAAGGATTGTGTGGAGGACTGGACTCTATGACTAGGATGTCATAGAGAGGCAAGTCACTATGTACTTGTAATAGCAATAGGTTTTGTTATTTACAATTCAGTGTAGCTGGTAGTTGGATTTCGGAGTGTGAAATTCTAGAGCTAGAAAAATACTTAAGTATTTCCAATTCACTTTCTAATATGGATTGGGCATCTGTCCGGTGAGTGCGCCGCAGATTAGGACATGCTTTGCCACTGAACTGCATAAATAAATACTTATGTTTGCATATGTTTTATCCAGGTTCTTACTTTCCTACTTAAGGTAGTTGTTATACCAGTTGCAACTTTTTATGCAACTATTATTTACAGAAGTTCCCTAAGATACCTTATTATCACACTCAACTACCGAGCATGCGCCCGTATCTAGTCCTATGTCAGGCTTTGTCATTTCATTTCTATGTGTCACACTACACATAATGTTTCTATGTTTAGAAATAACTTTTTAAATTTTCTAGCAATTTTCGTCATGTTCTGTCATGGTGTCATACCATATATTATGCTTATCTTATTAAACCTTTGCCTCTAGCATTTATCTACCATAGAATATGATCAACATGACAATTAGACATCTAATTCAGCATGTATAGGGATAATCACTGCATTAAATAATTAATCACAACAATTAATAATTTAGGACAGCTTATGAACAATAATCACAACAATAAATATTTAATTTCTACATTTAAATAAATGATTTCAGCATGCTAAATAAAATTCTAGCAACTACCTAAATGATATAGATACAAATTTAGGCATGAAATCAATTTATAAATAAACTGAAATCATCTACATTAAATAATTAATCACAACAATTAATAATTTAGGACAGCTTATGAACAATAATCACAACAATAAATATTTAATTTCTACATTTAAATAAATGATTTCAACATGCTAAATAAAATTCTAGCAACTACCTAAATGATATAGATACAAATTTAGGCATGAAATCAATTTATAAATAAACTGAAATCATCTACATATCTTATATTTTGATAGTCTCCGCATAAAAGATAATTGTCATGATAGCATCAACATGAATTATAATCATCATGATAACATCGACATAAAATATAATCGCCATGATATCATCAACATAAAATATAACCATCATGATAAATCCCTTTAACTATATTCGGCCCAACCTACCCAAGCCCCTTGTAGGGTGCTCGGCCGAACCTATCCCCCCTTTGCTCTACCTTGCTTACTCCTCAATCCAATAGCAAGCTTGATCCACATGAATTATAACTAGAAAATATAATTTCCAAAACATCTCCTCTCTTTTCCCTATGCGGCTGAACACTATCATAGGAAAACTTGACATGTGGTCGGCCCTTAGGGGCTTAGGAGATTTAGATTTCACATGTGTTAAGCCTTCCTAATTTTTCCTATGTTGTTCATAGGTCCTACACATGTAATCTACAATTTCTAAACAAGTCTAGGATTTATGGAAAATTTTGAGTGATAGTGGATTGAGCATCTGTCTAGTGAGGGCCCCGCAGATTAGGTGATAAAATTGTCATTAAACTGCATAAATAAATCTTCTGTGTGTTTGTATGTTTCTATTTTATCTTTATATCTGCTACTCACTCTATCTTAAAACAGTTCCAGTATTAGTTGTAACTCATTTGCAACTGACTCTCACCAGAAAGTTTACATAGAGATTGTCCTGACAAGGTACCCGTGGATACAGGTACTATAATATCCATACATGCCCCATATAATAAACGGGTGAAAAAATTTACTCACGACATCCCCACGGATAGGATATTAACCCTCACACTCATCATAAACAAGTAAATACCCGTGGGTACCCATTTAAACAGGTATTATTGCCATCCCTAGTCACGTAACCGTCGTCGATGTTACATTGTGAGCAACAACCTCTTGAACCGTTGGTAAGTCAACGACGTTAGCGACAGCCCCGTTGGTCATCACTATACCAGTAGCAATTGAACTAATTTTTAGTACCAGAAGCACTTGACCTCTTCATTGCTTTGTTCTTCATGCTAGGTCAATTTTTCTTCACACGCATGGCAAATTATCTTTCTTTTTCAGCTCTTGGAGATGATCCTTTGACTAAAATAGCTATGAGCATTAAAGCCAAGATTAGGGATAGGTGAATTACCATTGTCATCACTACCTTCATTAAAGGTGTCAATCTCTTCGGTTTTGGCATGATAATATAATACATTTAAGGTAGCCTAAAAATCAAAAGAAGTAGAGCAATGCAAGACTCTTTCAAGAATGTCATTTGGTAAGATGCAAAGTATGCAATTCATGCATCTCCATTAAACTTAAAACATATTCTTGTCAAGTTCACTCCAAGCATGCATGTCAACCTTAATTAGGTTCAATGTATTCTGGTTTCATCGTGTTATAAACACCAAAATCTTTAGTCTTTAAGTAGGTGTACATCCTTAACTTCCAAGACCAAAGTTTGAGTTATCAAACCTAGCTAGATGTAGACGCTAAACTCTCTAGTGTCATTCTACGGATCGAGGCAAGATGTAGGAGGTGATGGTGAAATCTCAATCTACGACATGCTTTGATACCAAATGTAAGTCGAATGGTCTACACTAGAGAGGGTGAATTGTGTGTTAACTAAACAGTTTAGCCTAAATGCAAATTATCGATTTAATCGATTCGATAAGTGATTAGACAAACTCAAAATTAAAAAATATGCGCGGAAGCAAGTAAGTATGACAATTAAGCAATAAACACAATAAGCAATTCAAACACCGAGATTTATAGTGGTTCAGCCCCACGCCTACTCCACTACTAAGCACCCCCGCTTAGAATTTTCAAACTTAACTTTACTATATTATAATTATTTCCCTTAACATGAGAACCTTTTACCTGAAGAGTCTTCGCTCTCACACTAAAAGCACTTCCACACTGGAAAGTTTCCGCCTTCACATCGAGAGCAGTCTTCCACCTCAAACCCCAACACTATGTTTGGATAAATTTGAGTACGGGGTTTGGAGGAGGATGAGTTTGAAGGTTTTTCAAATGATTTGAAAAATCTTGTTTGGTTAGACTTCATGAGGTGTTTGGAGAGGCTTGAAACGGTTTGGTAGATCATTGTGCCATCATTTTATAATCATATTTTTTTTTCAGGGATACTTTTGTAATTTAAATTTTTTTATTCATTAACGCGTCTAACACCTCTAAACTCCGGGGTTTTGAAACATCTCCTGTCCCCCCCCCCCCCCCCCCCCCCTTCAAACTCCTCCAAAACTCTCAATCCAAATATAGTCTAAATAACAACAATCAATAATTCTAGTAAATCGGGCTACATCGATGGACCTATGCCTCACAACATCAAGGCTACCACACAATCAAACAAGCCTAGCAACCTAGGTATATACAGCTTGTAAATACAACAAATAAACCTCAAAAATACACAAGTAAATGAAAGCAATAAATCAAACAAAGTATACGTACTTAGCTCCAAAACCGAATCCCTAGTTCTCTTGATGCCTTGAGAAGATGAATCTTGAAGGTTTCAAAGACAAGATCAAGAAGTAAGCATAGAGACTAGAGTTTGTAATGAAATGACTCAAGAAAGCGTGGAAATAATCTTAGAGAAGCTCAATGGAGTCACTATAAAAAATATTAGAATTAGTGGCAAGCTATTTTTACCACAGTAGTGACCTACAGTGACAAAATGATGATTCAGTGACAAAAAAGTGATTGTCAACTGTTTGCCACATTAGGTCCGCCGCTAATGGTCATTTTTGGTTTTTGTGGCGAACTTTAGCGGATTGCCACAAATTGCAATTTCTTTAGTAACAAATGAAAAAGTCAAACTACCTCCACTCTATTGTGGCAAACGAGGCTTGCTGACGCCATATATCATTTATGGCAAAAACTTTTGTCACTTATTGATAAATATTTGTCATTATTCTACCCTTTTCATAGCAAAAATATATAAAATGTGCCACTAATATTATATTACATTTTGACATTGAATATCTAATTTGCTATAAAATTTTTTGTCACTGTATGTTTGATCCTTTGTCATTAATCGCTAAAATGAATTTGCCACTAATGCGATTTTAAATTTAGATTATTGCCACAATATTAGTGATGATTTTGCCACAATATGTAATGAGTTTGCCATAACTTTGAGAATCTATGATGAATAAATTTGCCACGAACACACAAAATTTAACAATTAATCATTCAATAATATAATAATCCACCTGATAATTACAAAACCTACAACATAGCAAGTATACAACCAACAACCTACATATCCAACCATCAACAAATCCAAAATAAGTTCAATATTAATCCAAATACATCAAAACAACATTGTCTATCAACACGAAATAGTCCACACTATCTAATATCCATTAAAAAGAAGTTACAATAGGTACGCACAATAGTTTGTGCGCCAAAAAAAAATAAACAACACTGCTCCAATAAAAAGAAGTTACAGTACATCTGCTAGGTCCGCCTCATTTATTCTTCTTTTTCTCCTGCAAAAGAAGATAAGTAAGAACACCGCCTCATTAGTTCCAACCAGTAAATTGCAAATAGAAAATTGCAATATATTATAACCTAATGATGTAAATATGCAAGCTTTGTGTATACTCAAAAATTGCATATAGTACACAATAATCAAGTCTTATTTAGCTATTCGAGTTAATGTTAGTGAACTTTTAATGTGAAACTAAATAGTATATTACAATAGTGATTACAATAAATCTATCCAAAACTAAATAGCATAACAATTCATGCATGGGTCTGAACTTAAGCACGAATACCAATCCATTAATTTCACATTCTTCTTCTATCATGTTCATCATTCCTACTATATATAGCCATAAAAAAGAACCAATTGGATGACCTTCCCAAAGACAATATACTCTGATGCAAAGATAATTTGATAAACAAATTCATGCCAAAACATATTCGATCATTGGGAGTAAAATTTGCTAATCCTTAAAGCAAGCCCTACCAAGTAGGGTTGTCCATTTGGTTCAACCCGAACCAAACCGAACCGAAATTAACCAAACCAAAAAAATTTCTATACCGAAATTCCAACCCGAACCCGAACCGAATTATGCCTAAACCGATCTAACACGAACCAAAATTATTCGGTTCGATTCGGTTTCCAACCCGAAAACCAAAATTTTAATTAATTCGGTTAAAAATTAAAAATTAAAAATTATTTCCTAATACTCATTTAATTACCTGGGTTAAAAATTAAAAATATATATATATATTATTTTTTAATTATTCGGTTTTTGGTTCGGGTCGGTTTCGAATTTCGAAAACCGAATCTGAACCGAAATCCAAAATTCAGGTTCGGTTGGGTCAAGAACCGAACATGCAACCGTTGAAATCGAACCGAACCAAAAAATTTGGTTCGGTTTTTCGATTCGGTTTGGTGTGAACCGAACAATGGACACCCCTACTACCAAGTACTATATAGCACCAATCATTAACAAAAATAAAAATGACTAACATTGCTCTTTTCCAAATCTAGAAACATAGAAAAATATGAACTTTTAATTCACAGAAAAAATGTTGACATCAATCTAGAAACATTGCTCTTTTCCAAATCTAGAAACATAAAAAAATGTCATTCACAGGAAGTTACTAGCTTGCTTGTCTTGAACATTGGAAGGAAGTGAATATAAAATACTCAGAATGTTGACCATCACCAAATACTCAGTTTTGTTTGCAAACTATGTATGTAAACCAACTAATCATACTAGTGTGTTGAGCTATAACATATGGAAGAAATTTTTACTTTAGGGGAATTTTGCAGTTTCGATAATATCATCGCAATTGCTTTAATCTGAGCCGACATCTCTTCTTGACATTTTTTCATCTCCTCAACTCTAATGTTTGCAAGGGCTGCCTCTTTTCGTGCTTCCTCGGCTTCCATTTTTCCTTTCTCAGCTTGTTCCTTCAATACCTGAACCTCTTTTCCTACTTGTTCCTTTAATGCCTCAACTTCTTTTTCTATTGATTCTTTCACCACAAGTACTTTTTTCTCCGCAAGTTGAAGCTCTTTCTCCAATGGTACCTTCTCTCGCTCAGTCAATTCTTTCTCCCTCGTAGCTAATTGTTGGACTCTCAACCCGTCAGGCTTAGGACGCGGCCCACGACCACGTATATAATTTTTCTTTTGTCCAAGAATCTCGAAGTATATCTTATCTTTATAAACTTCCTCGCCGACTTCTTTTAGAGATTCAATTATTGCCTTTGCTGCCTCCTAAAAAACAAAAAATTAATGGATTACAACTAAAACCTATTGCAACTAACATTTTATTATATAAGGAGAATTATATATCAACTAAACTTACATAATTTGTCCTAGCCTGCTCATTGACTTAATCATTCTTCTTCTTACTCCAGTGAGTTTCATAGTACAATTTGGACATGGAAGGTCACTCCATTGTATCTTTATTGGTTTGACATAAAAATAGGATGAGCCAAAAATACATTAAAGATAAATTTTTACTGATTTGTTCTGATTTATCCTCGACGAGTTCAGAATAGTTCTGGGAAAAGTAAAAATTGAACAAACCAATAAATCAGAACAGTTCTAATTTTTGAATAGTTCTAAAATTTGTTCTGAAATCAGATCAGTTCACAGACATATTTTGGAAGACAAAGCTTTACTTTTACAAAAAAAAATAATTCACAAGCCCATCAAAACTTCTGAAAAAGTCATGTCTTTGTTCAACCTCGACAGCTAGTGAGTAGTGACTTAATTACTTCTCAAAACAATTCTATATAAAATAAGACATGTAGTAAATTCTACTCAAACAAGGGCATTTGGAGTTTGGAGTATTAGAACATTGCACATAGATTAATAAAAACAAAAAAAAGAAATACAAAACAAAAAAAAATGTCACTCTAAAATCTAAATCATATGTGGTTCAATCAAAATAGTAAATAGACCAAACTCTAAACTATGGTTGATGATTGTAACAAGATGTTTTCTCTTACAAACAATCCTACCCTCTCATCCACCGAACTAGGAGAGATAGAGGATCACCAATCAAAGGGTCAATCCGGGTTGAACCACTAACCAACCAAGATGTAATAAAAAAATATATAATTATTACTAACAAATATATGCATATATTCATTGAAAAGATTCAAATAACCATTACGCAGACACATCCATTAGAATTACATGTTAATTTACCAAACTTAACAGAATAATAGTATGATCAAAATATTCAATAAAATATATATTTTACAGCATCAATATCGAATATTGTAACTTTAGAATGTTTGTTACTTAACTCTTGATCCTCTACTTAACTCCTGATTTCAAAACAGTTCTGAAATATCAGAAATCAGAACAGTTCTGAAATATGAGAACAATTCTGAAATTAGAACAGTTCTAAAATATCAGAATATCTCTGATTTCAAAATAGTTTTGATTTCGGAACATTTCAGAACTGTTCTGATTTTAAAACATTTCTGATTCTGTTCTGAGATCTGAACAATTTTGAAATCAGAACTGTTCTAATTTCTGAACATAATCAGAACAGTTCTAATTTCTTATCACGCCCCAAAAGCAGGGTCACGTGACCGGCCAGGGTATACGTACCTATACCTCGCAGTCTAACTCATGCACATGCAAATATCATAAACAATAAAGTAAATAACAACTTTTAATAATAAAAGAACCAAAATAGATTTTTATTTCAAAACAACAAGGTTTTAAATACATATCTCAAGTACGGAAATAAATCGAAGAGCAACAGTTCTTTTAGTAAATAAAACTGAATAAAATGTGAATGTCCCCACGGGACTACAACTCCAAATACCAAAATAAAAGTGCATGACAACCTACTACAGACTTGACTATGACCCCTAACTAGGACTGCTATGAGATCATGTGGCTCCTCTGCCCTCCAGCTGCGCCAAGTGCTTCAGCCCACCTCACCGGTCAGACTCTACAAAACAAAACAAAATAACGACAACGGGTGAGTTCAAAGAACTCAGTGAGCAGTTTTACCAACCCCCACAAATTAATATCACAGAGATAACAAGAATATATCTATCTCTACACAGGCAATGTGACAAAGGTATGACAAGCTACCAGGCCAACAAGCCACCCATGCCCACGACATCTAACTCTCAAAGAGGTGCATTAGGCCAAAGCCCTACCATGCCCGAAGGCAACATCACCCATAAAATGTGCATCGAGTCAATGCCCTACCATGCCTAGAGGCAACATCACCGTCAAGAGGTGCATCGGGTCGAATCCCTACCATGCCCAAAGACAATATCACCATCAAGAGGTGCATCGGGTCGAATCCCTACCATGCCTAGAGGCAACCACACATACTAGGATAATCGGGGAAAGCCCTCCGAATCTATCCTGCAGGATGGGAATTTGACGTCTAACCACCGGGGCGTAGCCCGTAACCCAGCTCCTAAATGAGCCGCTCCACCATTCCCAAGGATATAGCGCATCAAAACCTAAGTCAAGATTCTCCTACGGTGTCCTAAGGGTGTCCTCATTATGAAGCGTCTCAACACTCCAAACCCGACCCCTACTCCTTAGACCCGTAACGTCATGAACCCGTGTGGTTTTATTTCATGAATACCTTGTAAGTTGGTTCATAATAGATTATGCTCACCCTTAGACCTAATTTTAATTATAGAATTAAAATTTAGACCATCTCAATTAGAATTTTATTTTAGGTTACTGTTCTGCCCAGAACTATTGTATCTGATACGAATCTAGTCTCCAAAGTGTGTCTTATGTTTTTCGGTTGAAATGATAGGTTACATGACTATGTTCAGATATCTAAGCACATAATAACAGAGAAATCAAAAATTAGCCCAGATTCAACAAACAACATATAAATTTCAGAAAGCTGAAATTTCCAGCACATCAAGGAATAAAATCCGAATTTTGCATAATTAAATCCCCAAATTTCTAACATCACAGATTCAAGTCATCATGCCAATCATGCATACAATCTCATAATTTTTACTAAATAAAAACTAGCATATATAACAAGAATTCCTTAATCAAGAATCAAGCATTAAGATCAAGAATCCTTAATTAGTCATTATCAAGATCTTAATCCTACCACATGATTTCTACCCAAAATCACATATTTAATCCTAAGCATGCAATCCACAAATCAAGAAATCAAATTGGAAGAATAAATCATGATTTGCACATCAAGAAAACATGGCAAGAACTCGAAGAAAAATCCAAGAACAAGACATAAATACTGAGCCATCACGAACGACTTCAAAAAATCCGATTAAAATCCCGAAGAGGGAGAGGGTAAACCACTCACCTTAATTTGGAAAAATATTAGGAAAGAAATCTCGGACGATGGCCTCGAATCCGGCTTCAAAAGGCCGATGGCTCAACCCAAAAAAATGGCTCCAAGGGGAAAGAAGAGAGGGAGAGGAAGCAGGCGGCTCGGCTCGGCTCTAAAGAGAAAGAAGTAAGAGAGGAAGAGGAAGAAGAATCTGGCGGCTCGGCTCGGCTCTGGGTGGTTGCGGCTCCAAGGAGAAAAGGGAAAGTGGGCTGGCGACTTGGCTTGGCTTGGTGGCTGGCTCCCTTTCTCTAGTTTTTAGGTGGCTCCAAAATAGGAGCCACAAGCCATGAGGGGGGGTTTATACACCCTCCTCAATTCTAATCCCTTAAACCCTTAATTCACAACCCGCATCCACCTTAAGCTAAAATCAAAACCCACTAACCCGATAGACTTAAATAATTTAATTAATCTCATTCTAATAAATCATGAATAGTTAATTAATTACTCATATGAACATAATTAGCAATTATGCTCACACAATACCAAATTAAATACTCTCAACTATCCAAGCCTAAAAATTTATAAATTCACAAATTTATATTCTACTTACCCGAGCTCGCAAGCTCTCTCCGGACCATGAGTTGACTCGGCTCGACCACGAACTAATTTGCTAGGCTGGCAAATATACATTAAAAAAAAAAATTAAATATTTGGGATATTACATTTTTGAAATCAGAACAGAATCATAATAGTTCTGATTTTTGAAAAGAAATAAAAATCAGCAAGAATTTTGATTTATCCTTGACGAGTTCAAAACAGCTCTAGAAATAAAAATCAGAACAGTTCTGGAAATAGTATATAATATTTGACTTTTTTTACCAATTTAAATTCTCGACGAGCAAAACCCCATACTAAAGCATAACAATATATCCTCAATCACAACATAATAAATCAAAAAATGGTAGCAACATTTGCTTAAAGAAGAAATAGTCCTAAGCAAATCACATTGAGAAGAAGAACAAAGATAGAGATCAGTAGCGTAAAGATGACAAATAAAGACAAATAAAGAGTTTGGTGAAAATGATTTTTTACTCACCTTGATGTTGAGAGGTAGTAGAAATCGGCCGTCCAAGACAATGTAGGACCCAAACGCTTCAACCAATTTGTCTTCATTGAGAAACTCTTCGAAAAAAATGATAGTGAAATTTCAGGCATTTTATAACCTAAAAAGTGTTAGATCCATTTCCTAGAACATCGTACACACAAAAATTAACTCACCCTAAATAAAAAAACTCGTGATTAGGGAAACCAAAGCGTTGGAGTTCTTGGTGAACAACAATCAAACTCAAGAAAGAAAGAAAACAAGACTAAATTTCTACAAAAAAAAAGGGAAAAGAGAGCAAAGCAAAAACAATGATCTATAACCTGTTGATAGTGAATCTCGTTGAGCATAGATGTAAAACCACGCAGCCCAAAACTAAAAACATTAACTTTTCATGAAGAGGAATCGCAAGATCACATTATCCATGTTTAAGAGCATCAAATTAATGTCAATGAGAGTCCATACATGAGGATCATTGTCAAAAAAAAAATCAATCTACCGACTTTGCATAGACCATAATCCTTAACTGGATTATAGGAACTTTATACCACTACATCAAAATGTTAAGTTTCCTATTGTAACAAAGTCCTAAAATTCAAATTAAAGGTAGAGTTTGCAAAAGCTGAGATGTGAAACAAATATGTGAAGAAATTGGCAATAAGTTAGCTCTTCCAAAGCATGCTTCTTCAAGATTCTATTTCAGAATTCATAAGTACCATATTCATTACTACTATACTTTGCCAAGTATCGACCAGTGACATTATTCCCTCTCTATGTTTCCTAGTGGAACTTGACACCTAATTGTGGAATCCAACAGCAATTAAAGAAAGTTCAAGCATTTCTATACTAACTCGGATCTTCATCAAGATAATAATACATGATATTTTCTTAACTCGGAACTTTAAATATGAAACTAATCAACAGGGTATTTGCTATGAAGATATTATGTTAAGTCCAAGCTTGAGTTCCTTACCTAGAATTTTGGCACCAAGAGCAAGAGACGAGGAGCGAGGAGACGAGCAGCGAGGCTACAAAAACATGATTTGCATTAAACTCAAGAAGACATGAAAAACAAAAACCATATTTGCATTTTTCCAGCACTATCTAGACAATTGTGATAATATCATAAGAAATCCAACAATAATAAAGCAAGGAGAGATAGTAATAGGAAGAAACCTATTGCAACCCAAGCACTGATGTTGAGAAACTAAATTTAACCATGTTTTAACCCTCTTTTACATATTAAATCATTATTAAGTACCTGAACAAAATTCAAACAAAAAGCCTTGTCTCTTAACCTAAAATGAATTTGCTTGATGATAGATATCACATACTTGATGATAGAAAAAGGGGCTTCAAGTTGTATGTTTTTGACATCAAACCAACACATGAATGCCTTTGATAGAGCAATGAATTTGTGTGCTGAGAAGCCCCTTTTTCCTCTAATAATTATTTTTGGACGTTGTATGTTGACTTGTGTTTCTGATGATGCTGTCATCATATTCAACTTCTAGCAAATGTTAACTTGAAGAAAACTTATGTTGAATTGGTGGATGATAACAAGGTTCATGATGTGCTTTTCACATCAAACCAACACATGAATGCCTATGATGATAGAAGAAGGAAGCAGCTAAACTCTAAACCCTAAGCAACTAAGCAACTAAACCCTAAACCTTACATTACCCATTACAAAGCAAGGATCAAAGCCGGCCAAATGATAAAGTAGGAGTATAAAAAAAATAACTTCATGCATGAAACAACATAGAACAAGAAAGATCAGTCAATGGCAAAAATCTAGATTTAAATCACCTTGTCCTAAACAAGCACAATCCCCGAACTTTTACCATTTAAACCAAAGATAAAATTTTTGAGATCCTTACCTTTCCACGCACAGAAATATCAAGCGAGATCAAGCGAGCATGGGAAAATCGAGTGAGATCATGAGTGGTGGGTTCGGTGAAATGGGAGGCTTCGTCGGGGGTTGGAGATGAGCAATGGTGGGTTCGTCGTCGGGAGCGGGAGACAAGAAGTGATGAGGGGAAGGGCACGGTGCGAGATCAAGCTGAGAGCAACTTCGGATTTGCTGGAAGCGGAGGCGTCGTCGGGGGCGGGAGAGGAGTAGTGGTGTCGGGTATGTTGAAATGGGAGGCGTCGCCGGGGGTCGAAGACGAGTAGTGGTGGGTTCGTCGCCGAGAGCGGGAGACGAGAAGTGAGGATGGGAAGGGCACAACGTTAGATCAAGGACAGCAATGTCGGGTTTGCTGGAAGGGGAGGCGTCGCCGGGGGCGAGAGAGGAGCAGTGGTGGGTTCGTCGATGGGAGCACAAGACGAGCAGCAAGGGCATGGGCAAGGGAGGCGGGGAAGAAAATTTTAGGCTAAAACTAATTTTACCGGGTTAAGTGTCCGGCTTAGAAATGGTTGAAAAATAAAATGTAAAGAAAATAAAATAAAAAATTATAAATTGGTCAGATTAATTATCAACGAATTTTGTCATTCGTCAGTAATAAATCCGTCTTGTAGTGGTTAATCGAAAAAACCGATTCGGTTCCGGACCGATTTTCAGGTTAATCAAAAAATCATTTTTTTTTCTCACCCCTAGTCGGGGTATTATAAGTCGGGGGTACATGAGGAGGTCACATGTATTATAAGTCGAAGTTGTTTTAGTCGGGGGATAGATAAAATTGGGGGAATTATTTTTGCCAAACATTTTATTTTTTTAATTATTTTACCATCAATGGCACACATAATTTGTTCATATAAATAGTTCTATATCTATGGCCAATATATTGTCGCAAATATTTGCCACAGAATATCGTGACAACGTTGTGGCAAAAATATTGTCGCAAACGCTTGCCACGGTAGAATATTTTGAATTAGTGGCAAATTCTATTGTAATAAATTTAAAAAACTATAAATTTTGAACGTTGACTCAATTATTAGTGGCAAATATAGTGGTAAAATTAGAAAAATTATCGCAAATAGTTCGAACTTATACTTTTAAACACAAAAATAGTTTTGCCATAAATTTCGTCGCATATTATACTTTTTGTGGCCAATTGTTGTTGGTCACTCCAAAATTTTGCCATAAATTCTTATTTTTTTTTGTAGTGAGTGTTGGAGGGCTGAGGAAGGCTCTCTTCGGAGCTTATATAGAAATCCCAAGGATAGGAGCTCAAAAAGAGCCGTTCAACAGATCTAAATAAATTCATTGGTTGCTTCGATCGACCTTATTCGATTTGGAAGTCGAACCAAACTGAAAATAGTTGGTGCGATCTGGTTCAGTTCATTCTATATTCGTTTTTGTTTTTGGTTTAATTTTTCATCTTCAAAAAATTTCGGTTCAATTCAATTTGAACTAAATGGACATCTTTAATCATGAGCATTCATATTATCGATAATTTAGTTCATCAAACATGATAATCTAGTCTTGCCCAAATAATTTAAAAACCGAATTCACATGAATTACCTCGTAATGAACACCCTCGAGGAAAAGCTCATGGTCATCCTTGCAAAAGTCATATGATAGAATTTATGAATGGTTAGCATATTTCGTGAGACACGAGCTACAAAATTAATAACATGTATTGAATTATTTCATCTCTTTCCTCGTTGTGATATACAACGAATTACGTGGTGTCGTGCGTGGAAATAATAAATAACGCAATTGGACACGGGCACACTTAAATCTCATGCAAATGTTTTATTTCATATCAATATAATATATATTTATATCATGCCTTAAATTATACAGTCTGGTTTTCCTTTTTCCGTTAATATACTTTTAAGAATCGATGTGAATGATTAAAGTTCAAGTCAGATTTTTTCGGATTCAAAAGTTCTCGGTGGAGTACAATCTAATTCCAATTATGAATCAATGTTTGAACCTAATTATTTACATTAGGGGTGTGCATGAATACCGGGTAAACCCGGAACCGGTTAGAATCAATCCGATCGGGTAGATTCCTGATAGATCCGAATTAAATTCGGATAGGATCCGGGTAACAAATCAAGGACCGATTAAAATTGGTTCCGATTCTGGATCCAACACGTCGGGACCCGGAATCGGAATCGGAACCGGTGCAGATTATATATATTTAATTATTTAACTCGAATCCGATATATTAGATAATAGATATATTTTTAAAATTTTGAGGATTTATGGCATCCACAACTATATTATCAATGATTATAGTTGGTAATGAAGTAGAGAATATCATTCATTTTGCAACATGAGTATTCTTTGTAACATTTATAGTGTCTATATCTTTTCTAGGGGTCTATTTATAATTTCTCAATATAATCTATTGGTTACACTCTACGTATATTACTATTTTTGTCATAAAACAATAATAGAAATGATAGTGAACATTAACAAACTCTTTCATTCATTAATTCATTATTTTCTATTCACATTAACAAAATCAAATAGGTGATCCAATTAATAGGATACTCGAAACCAAAATCGGAATCAGTGGTTTCGGATAGGGTCCGATTCTAGGTTCCAATAAGGTAGGGTCCGGATCCAAAATATAGGAACCGATCCTATATATGATAGGGTCCGAGTATTATGAAAATTACAAGATATCCGGACACGCTCACCCCTAATTTACATCAAATTCTACCCTTTTAGGATATATTTATTATTAAATACCAATACGCCACAAATTAAATAACAAATCATATATCAATATTAATAGCTTAGTTGGTTACCACATTAGACAAAAGTGCATGAGCTATGAATTTTAAATAGGGAAAAAGATTAAATTTTCCCTTAAAATATTAAAAAATACGTAAATTTACTCATTAACTGTGTTTTTAACCAAAATTATCCTCGACATTACATAATTAGATCAATTTTGCCCTTTTTCTTAACGGAAGTCGACGTCAGCAAATGGAAGTCAACGTGGCAAGTGAAGCTCGGCCACATAAGATGTCACGGTGGAAAATGACACGTGATAATAATGTACTGATAAGGGCAATTTTGGTCCAAACATATTTAGAGGATAAATTTGTATATTTTTCAATACTTTATGGGCAAATTCGAACCTTTTTCAATACTTCAGGGATAAATTTAATTATTTTTTCTTTTATATATTATTATCATTAATGTAATTCTAATTAACACTATAAGAATGATATTGATATCATCTTTACCAAAATTAAGAAAATATAAGCTTGACAATTATACTTCATGATGTAAGAATGATATTTTTCTTAATTGTTTACTCAAAGATATGAATTATCATATTTAGTCACTTGTCACTATAATAACAAACCAATCAACATAGTAGGGATGAGTTTGAGTCGGGACGAAAATATATGTCCCAGTTTTGGTCCCGAATATAAAGCATCCCGATTTTGTCCTGGTCCTATCCAAATTTTGAACTGGGTTAGGATTTTTCTCGAATTTTCGGGTCGGGCCGGACCGGACCGAGATGTCCCGATCCTTGCTCACCCCTACAACAAAGTCTGCAATAGTAACTATGAGAAACTATAAATTAAAAAAATAAAAAGTCTCGTGAATCTTATAATAAGCACGTAAAAGAGAAAAATTAATAAATAGATAAAAGAAGAAAAAACAAACAGCAAATGATATCAAGAGTCAAGATGTTAACTAAATAAGCCAACACCATCACGATTTACAAACACAAGCATTGCCACTATGTTACTAATAATTAAATTTAATCAAATTTTAATTTTAGTAATTAAGATATATCTTTTTGAATATTATTTTTGTTTCATCTTTAAAATCTATATTTCTTAAGAAATTCACTAAAGTATTTGTTTAAATTCTAACGTAGAAGTCAAACTTGCAAAAATCGTGCAATGAACATAAAACATGTTGGCTGGGTACCATATAAATTTAATTCAAGGGAAAATGACCAAATTTGCACTACTAGAAAAATGGGCATCAGCAACGGCTGATGCCGTTGCTGAGCCGTTGCTGAAGAGCATCAGCAACGGTCGAGCTGTTGCAATAGAGCCGTGACAGAAACTCGCGTTGTTGATAACTTAGCAACGGATCAGCAACGACCGCTCGGGCCGTTGCTAAAAATATTATCAGCAACGGTTTTGCCACGGACTCGGAGCCGTTGCTGATAACATTAATAGCAACGACCGCTGAGTCCGTAGCAACGCCGTTAGTAAAAGCCCGTCGCTAAGCCGTTGCTGTAGGTCATCAGCAACGGCTTTCGATACACTTTTAGCAACGGCTTTCCCACGAATGGTCGTGGGAAAGCCGTTGCTGATGATGTGAACCTGGTAACGAAAATATTTAAAATTTAAAATTTCCATTGATACATTGATACATTATCTGATACATAACTTACACACCCATACACTCATACACACATTCATTCACACATCACAAACACACTAAGATATACATCAAAACAATTATATTTATATTGATAATTATCCACGATAGTATAAAAACAATTCAAATGCAAAATTGAAGTATCAATATCCAAACAAAATAAGTTAAACAAGTTCAATATCTCAGTAACAAAGTCAATATAAACAAAATCTCACGATGACGATGGAGGATGGTCTGGATCATATGGCGGGGTCTGGAGTGCTTGAGTGTACACCGGCGTGGATTGACTCGCGGACGATAGATTAGATGATGCCGAAGAGATGCCTGCTTCGGGATGACCTGACATGTTGCGTAGCATAGCTTGTATATCCGCCATCATCTGACTCTGGCGCTCCATTATCTCAGTCTGACGCGCGACCATGTCCTCTAGAGTCCTTATTCTGCTACTATGATCATAACTGGATCTAGATGTGGACGGCCGCTCACCAGCGATCGGAGGGGTCGGTGCCCCAAGTGGCCCTAGTACGGCTCGCGCATGACCACTATCTGCGAAGCCATATACGCGGCCATGGTCCCAGCCACCTGCGGCCTCGACCCACGATGCTGTGTCAAAGTCCTCGGGGGTACCCCCGCGCTGCACCACCGTCTGGCTGTAGGTCTCCTACTCGAGTTTGATTTTTTGTTTAATATTTATCATAAAACTTAAATTATAAATATATAATGAATAATTTAAACAAATATATAATTACCATAATGTATGCAGCGCGGTTGTCGATGTACTCTCCCGTCCCATGTGCTCGACGGTGAGTCCGCTCAAACACCGCCATCGGGGAGGGTCGCTGGACAGTCCCGTCATCCGACACCGTCGTCTACATTTACAAAACAAATACATTAGTTAGTACACATAGTAACAAATAAAATATATAATTAAAAGATATACTTACCATACGGTTCGCGTGCACTGCAAATGCAACAGAGCCGCCGGTGTGACGCGCTGCTCCCCCCGACATGCGATTTCTAGCCGCATTCCGAGAAACCTCCTGCCATCGATCCGTTCTGAAGACTGATTGATTTAAAGTGTTCCATACAATACGGACAAGAGAGTCGGCCATGAGTGCTCCAACCCGACAACATGCCGTACGCCGGGAAATCATTGATTGTCCACAAGACCGCGGCCTTTAAATTGAAGTTTTGCTTCCGATGACAATCATAAGTGACAGTTCCCTCAGTCCACAATGTTTTCAATTCATCTATCAAGGGTCTGAGAAATATGTCAATTTCTTTTCGCGGACCCGGCCTTAAGACCAGGAATAATCATCGAAAGATAAATAAATTCATCTTTCATGCACATTGACGGTGGCAAATTATAAACTGTCAGCAGCACTGGCCAAACTGAATAAGGAGTTGCAGAATGTCCAAACGGATTAAAACCATCTGTGCACAATCCCAATCTGATATTTCTAGTATCCCTAGCAAATGAAGGATAACATGTATCCAAATGTTTCCATGCTTCACTGTCAGATGAATGAGTCATTACTGTATCATCACGACTTCTTGCATGCCAACTCATGTAGGGGGCTGTCTTTTCCGACATGAATAATCTTTGAAGTCTCGGTGTTAGTGGAAAATACCGAAGCACCTTAAACGAGATATTTTTCTGTCGGATCGATTTCTTCTCCTTGTAACGAGGATGTTGACATAGAGGGCATTTATCCAACTGCACATTTTTTTTATAATATAAAATGCAGTTATTTTGGCACGCGTGTATTTTTTCGTACCCAAGCCCCAATTTTCTCATTAGCTTTTTAGTCTTATAAAAAGTTGGCTCAAACTTATTATCAGTAGGCAGCATCCCATTAATCAATCCAGCAATCTGATCATATGCAACTCCGCTGATATTACAATCGGCCTTGATGTTTAAAAGTTGTGTCATTGCTGAAAACCTAGTGTATTTAGGACAATTCTCATACAAAGGTTCATCGGCAGCTTTCAACATCTCGTAAAATTCTGCAGCTTCTTTATTCGGTAATTTAATCTCTACCGCAGTTTGTACTTCTGTGATATCAATCGCTGTAGTATCTGGTGGGACTGATGTCTAAAGAACTGGCCGATCAACATTATCATTCAGGTGGAATTGACCCCCAAGACTATCAAGTATCATAGTTCTATAGGGATTACATTGACTGGATGAAGAAGCACCAGCAGAGGAAGATTCACCATATGTCTGAACGACAGGATTGCTCGACGTCCCGACTTCGCGTGACTCCCCGTGACAAGTCCATAGAAAATATTTTGGTGCAAATCCTTTGGTATATAGATGCAGAGTACGTGACAGTCTCCCGATCCAAAAATCGTCCATTTGAACAAATGCGGCACGGACGTCGGATTTGATCACCTATGCTAACGAAATTCTGATTCGAATAGGCGAAATTTAGGAAGTACGTTACGCCTAATCGAAACTCATTCGTTAAAGCTCCACGATCAAGACGTCGGTACATCCAACTTCGATCAGTCGACATGATTCTGTCAATCAATGACAATTTCTTTGGTTAATGTCTTTAGGTGAGATTGTCCTATTCCATTCGGGATTTATGTTATTTATATTGCACTAAGTACTTATTTTAACCGTTAACTTCATTCTAAATTTCGGCAGCATCTTCCTACAGTTCTCCGAATACGCATATCATCTGGGCGCGTATCGGAGAATAAGAGAGATGTTGCCGAAATTTAGAATGATTAGTTAACAGTTAAAATAAAAACGTAAGTGCAGTACGAATAACTATATTCCCAAATTGTCCAATCAGGGACAATTCAAGAATTGTACGTCGTATAAAAGATCATCTACTTCTTTTACACGAACATACAATCCCCGAACGGATCTAAGGTTTTGCTAAATCATATCCGACTCGTCGATGCGTACGTGAAACATATGAACTCGTTGGATGCATGATTATTTTCTAAATGTTTCGAGACAGTTCGAGTCCATATTGGACGATTTCGGCACGCGTCCGAAGTGGACGATTTCGGCGCACGTCCGAAGTGGACGATTCCGGCGCGCGTCCGAAGTGGACGATTTCGGCGCGCATCCGAAGTGGACAATTTCGAAATTAATTTAACAAATTAAACAATTAATCTAAATAATTAATTAACAATTAAAAAACAATAAAAAATTATATATAAATCTATAAATTCCGGCGCCGGCGTATAGTGGCCGGACACACTGTCCGGCCACTGTACAAGGTCCGATGGTGGCCATCGGCCGACCGCCGCCGGCCGAAACCCTTAAAAAAGGGTTTCGGTCGGATTTCCCGCCGGTCGCAATGGGAAGAGACGGCCGGCCGGCGAGGCATACCTGAAAATGTCGGCAGCAGCGGGAGGAGGAAGAGGCGTCGGCAGCGGCGGCGACAGGCGGGAGCAGGAGATGACGGCGGCAGCAGCGGGAGGAAGAAAGGTCGGGCGCGACTGCGTGCCCTATATAAACTTATCAGCAACGGCTCACTCACCCGTTAGAAAGCCGTTGCTAATAAGTTATCATCAGCAACGGCTCACTTGTCCGTTAGAAAGCCGTTGCTGATAATTAAAATATCAGCAACGGCTCGCCTTTCTGTCAAAAAGCCGTTGCGAATAATTAAAATAATCCGCAACGGCTCGCGTGTCCGTTAGAACGCCGTTGCAGATACAAATATCTGCAACGGCTCGGGCGGCCGTAAGAATGCCGTTGTAAATAGCAACAGCTTGAGCGACCGTTGCTGATAGCCGTTGCTGAAGACTCAATTTCTAGTAGTGTTGTCTTTGAAGTATTAAAAAATGTGCAAATTTTCCCCTTAAATATATTTTGGGTCAAAATTGTCTTTGTCAATATATAATTGTCACGTGTCATTTTTCACCGTGGCATCTTATGTGGCTGAGCTTCACTTGCCATATTGACTTTCGTTTGCTGACGTGGACTTTTGTTAAGAAAAAAGACAAAATTGATCCAATTCTATTACAGCGAGGATAATTTTGATCAAAAACATAGTTAAAAGACAAATTTGCATCTTTTTTAATATTTGAGGGGCAAATTTGGCCCCTTCCCCTTTTAATTAAGATTAATTAATTCTTATACCACAAAAATTTTTATTTTCACTATTATCGGAAGAATAAATTTATCCACACTATTAAAATGATGATCATTAATTACTGACGGTTCACATTGTCACATTGTCATCGGTGATTACCATTGACGATGGTTCCATCATTTGCAACAAACTATAGCATATGAAAGCGTCGCAGTATGTTACGATATATTGCAGTATTGACTGTTTCATATAATACTATTTACAACAGTCGATGTAACTTTCATAGATAATAGTGTTAGTGGTGACTGTTTTGATAGATAACTAATATCTACAACGATTCAACAACGAGTTCGTCATAGTCAAATCATCGTGAAGCTGTTATAGTTGTCTTCGGCAAAGTTATCGTATTTATCAAACGAATAAATAGAAAGTTTAAAACAACCTTGCATCTCATTGTCGCCTCTCATCATGAGTATTAATGAAACCATATGATTTTATTCTTGTATATATGTTGGTCGTTCTATTGTTTTTTCAAAAGATATTATTTTTCTAATCATGAACTCTCCATAACATCTGGGTTCCTTCTTATATTAAGATAGTTTTTATGTACTAGGGATGACATATATAGGTTGAATTTTTAATTTTTTATCATGTACTTGAACTATGTGACATGTTTAAATCGAGTTTCAGATAGTAAAAAAAACATTGAAGTTAAGCTCGAAACAGATTCAGTGATTTCCCTAATATAGAATAGAAAAATAATTTATTTTCAAAATAAAAAAACCTAATATTTTTTTCCCAAAATTAAAATTAAAATTAAATAATACTTAAAATATCCTTGCATTAAAATTATTTAAAATGATCATTTTGATAATGAAAATACATCTTAAAATTTTTTAAAAATCACAATAACTTTAAATTAGTTAATAAAATTTTATTATAATTTTTTTTAAAAAAATTAGGATATATTTTCATGGTCAAATGACCATTTTCAAATTTCAAGTGATTATGTTGATCATAAAAATACATCCTACAATTTCAAAAAAATATATAATAAAATTTCATTCACTAATTTAAAATTATTGTGATTTTTTTTAAAAAATAGAATGTATTTTTATTATCAAAATGACAATTTTAAACAATTTTAATGCAATGATATTTTGGTTATTTTTTGAATATAATTTGATTTTGAGAAAAAAATATTAGATTTTTTTATTTTGAAAATAAATGATTTTCCTATTTTATATTAGGAAAAATCGTTGAAACAGATCCAGATATATACCCATTTAGCTAATTTTAATCGGATTTGAATAGAAAACAATACCTCATTTGACTTCAAGCTTGGATAGTGAAAAAAATGCCATTGTCATCTCTAATATATATATATATGCACATCTTTAAGTACTTATAAGAGAAACCTATAAAACTCCAAATTGTGGTTAATATTAACCACATTGTATTAATATCAATAGATCTCCATCTTAAATATTTCAAAAATTTGCATATCAAGTTATCACCCTTATAAATTGATAAGCCTTGAAAGGGCGTTAATGCTATCAGATGATCCAACTAGTAATCAATTGATGAAAACTGACTTTATAAAGTCATATCATATGCTTAAATTTCTAGAGGAATTTATAATAAAGAAAATTTCCCTTCCTATTTAAATATCAAATGTTCTCACGTGCGTCGCATCGTATTGGTTAAGGAGAACGATGCCCCGTTTCAGTCAAACGGCTGGTCAACGACACTAATCCGTAGTAGTGAGAGCCACTAATCCCATTTGCCGCACCATTATACGACATGGGAAATTTTATATCCACGTGGAACTTATTACTCTAACGTGTACTTCCCTTTTCATTGGCAAACAGAATGACTCGGGGGGCTTGGTTCGCTGCCTCGATCCCCCGAGACCGGAGGAGGGCATCTGACAAGGAGTAGATTTTGATAAGGCGTCTATAGCACACGTGTCTTTATCTGCACGCTACATTGCAGGGCCCATTTACAAAAACCAAATCTGTTTCCTGTCTTGACCATTACAGCGTGCCGTCGCTCCAATATCACCCCGAGGTTTTTAACAGCGACCACACTGCGAAAAGAAAGAGACGAGCTCTCTCCGGCTTCCTCTCCCTCTCCCGCGCCTCTCTCAATCTCTCCATTCTTGCCTCTCGCTGCTCTCTTTACCTCCTAGTCGGCGCTATCAAATCCGATCGTTCATCCACTTCGGTCCTCACTCTGTCTTATTCTGTATTTTATTTTTTTTTGGATTTTTTCCCTTCTTTTTGTGTGCGATTTCCTTTTGTTATGCTTCTGCTTTTGGTATGATGCTTTCGCTAGGGTTTTGCTCCGGAATGCCATCCATTTTGCTAATCTGGATCGACTAGTTACTGGAAGACAGGCTTACTTTTCGTTAAGATGATTGGGTTGCATTACTGTTGGATTCGGTTAAGTCGTTCCCGAGTCAATAAAAATGCTTTATTTTTATTGTATCGCTAGGTCTTCCGGTTTATTTTTTTAACTCTCTGTTCGCGAGAGACCGCCGCCGTGATCGGGGATCGAATGGACCAGGTGAGCGCCGCTCAGCTGCTAGTATATGAAGTTTTCTTGGTGGCTTTTTCTTGTAGTAAAATGAGGGATTTTGATTGCAGTATGAGAAGGTGGAGAAGATTGGTGAGGGGACTTACGGGGTGGTGTACAAGGCCCGCGATCGTCTCACCAATGAGACAATAGCACTGAAGAAGATCCGGCTGGAGAATGAGGATGAGGGGGTTCCAAGCACTGCCATCAGAGAGATCTCTCTCTTGAAGGAAATGCAGCACAGCAACATTGTCAGGTCGCTCTAGTTGTTCCTTCCTCGCTTATCAATTCTTTTTGCTTTCTGACTGTGCCAAAGCGACGACATTGCTTGCTTTAGCTTTCTCGTTGCACGCTCTCAAAAGCAACTTAATGTAGGATCAATCCTTAGTTCTCAAGACCTTAGTTATTCTGTCATTTTTTATTAGCCATAAATAAGCTACAATTGGCTACATTGATCATATAGTTAGATTGATCTCGTCCACATGGTCCTAGTATCAGGGTCCAGATTGGCTTAGCTGGATTTTGATAATCTCCATTGTAATTGAACTATCTACAAGACATGCACCAAGGCTACCGCATAGATGTAATTCTTGAACATATAGTTTTGAACCGTTTCACTGTAAAAATAGACAATGTATGGCATGCACTTAATTTAGTTTCTTCAGGTTTCTTCAAAAGTTGCCTTATCTGTTTCAATTAATTCTATGTCAATTTAATACTTTTACTTACTCCGTTATCCAAAACAAATCACTTAAAGTCAATAGATATCTTCAGAAATCCTGGCTTACAAGCTTTTGAACTGCCATGACTCTGCCACATCTCATTCATGGTTGTTACTCTAGTGTCGTTGTATTCCACAACTTCCTGCATCAACAATTGCATCACAAGATTCTGAAGAAACAGATTGAGGGTTAAAAATTAGCTTTCTCTGAAATAAAATAAATTTCCTCAATGTTTTTGTTTGTTATTCTTATGATATTTCTTTTTTCTTGTTCTCCCTGACACTGTATTTGAAAAAATGTAAATCTTTTAGTGATATTTGATCAATCTACTGATCACCCAACAGGTTGCAGGATGTAGTCCACAGTGAGAGAAGGATTTATTTAGTTTTTGAGTATCTTGACTTAGACTTGAAGAAGCACATGGACTCTTGCCCAGAACTTGCTAAAGATTCCAGACTAGTAAAAGTGAGCCTTTTCCTTATTAAGTCTGCCTTGGTTTATCTACATGTTGCTTGTATGAATATATTCTTTTTGATGAAATCTTCCCATGGAGACTGGTTTCCAAAACATCTTTGTGACTTTTAGCTGAATGAAGCTTTGTAGAAACTGCACAAGCTTTTGTTATATGTTAAAGATGAACAGTAATCTTGTGGATTCAGAACTGTCTTCTAACGTAATTATATCTTCTGTGTTCTTTGGTAAGTATGAAGCTCAGAAGTTAATGGTTTATTGCAGCTCATACTCTTGAAAATTGTGGTAGTTTTATAAAACCTGCCCATTGCTTTCAAGTTACAACATAGAGAAGTTTGTTCAATGCTCAATGTTCAAAGTTCCAAATGCAACTACAAGCTAGTTGCTTTTGGTAATGATCTATATACTAGATATTAATTATTAGAAAGGTGCTCTTTATTCATGTAACTATATCTTGGATGCTTATCTCTTGTTTTTTTTTCCGTCTGCAGACATATTTATATCAGATACTTCGTGGCATTGCCTTCTGTCATTCCCATAGAATTCTACATCGAGATCTGAAGCCTCAAAATCTATTGATTGATCGGAGAACTAATGCACTGAAGCTTGCGGACTTTGGGCTAGCTAGAGCTTTTGGCATTCCGGTTCGGACATTTACACATGAGGTGCTACTATTTGTCATCCTTGGATATATAAACTTTAAGCATTTTAATCATGTATGGATTACTGGTTCTCCTGAAGAACTGAAGTCTCAGTTTCAAATTTATCTTTTAGCATACCGTGCAATGCCATATCTTCAAAGCTATTTAACAATTATGTTTTATCTGGTATATAATTACTTTGATGTTTATCTTAAGGCAACCAGATTTTTCATTCAAATATTCTCTGTAGATATTCTCATTACATTAGATAGTATATAGACTAAGGCAAAGCTTTTAGTTGTGTAAGTGCCCATATTTCAGTTGATGGCTGGCATGGTAGATGCCACTAGTAAAGCACAGCACATAGTGGTGGAAAAAGGAGGGGCTCCAGCTTCGAGATGAAGCGATGGCAGTACCAAGTGCTTAGTTCCGTGGCTTTTCCTAGAGTATGGTGAGGTGTAGCAACTTAGCGAGGGTTGGCCAGGCAGAGCAAGCCACTAATGATTAGTGTTTAAACCTTTGGAGCCTGCCATGCTGTTAGACTTTTTAAAAACAAAAGTTTAACTATCTTAAAGGCTTTTCGGGCTAGCTTGGCAAGTTCAGACCCAAGATTGAGCATCACATAAATATAGTGCATACCACTCGTAGACCCATCTTATGGATCTAAGATCCTGTTTCAACTCAAATAGTTTCAGGCTATATTCTCAAAAGTTATTTAAGCTTAAACCTTTTGAAAAAGAGAATTACAACTCTAATATGTCTCTTCTATGATACTTTTGAACTTCAGGTAGTAACACTCTGGTATAGAGCACCAGAAATCCTCCTTGGATCCAGACACTACTCTACTCCTGTTGATGTGTGGTCGGTTGGCTGTATTTTTGCTGAAATGGTGAATCAGCGACCATTGTTCCCTGGAGACTCTGAGATTGATGAATTATTCAAAATATTCAGGTTTTTGTTGATACATCAATACTGAAAATTGTTTCTCTTATATCTACTATTGCCACCTTTTGCTTGTATTTTATTCTTACAGAATCTTGGGCACCCCAACTGAAGAATTATGGCCTGGAGTTACTTCCTTACCTGATTTCAAGTCTGCTTTCCCCAAATGGCTTCCCAAGGTACGAAAGAAGGATAGATTTAATTGCTTTGATGCATGTGTTGGTCTAGGAAGGCTGGAAAAATAGAATCATTACTCAGGTTGCAGGAGAATCTTTATATAAGCAGCCCTAAATCCATTACTGTGATAAATAAGAGTGAAGAACGAAGATAATGGTTTGAGTATATCAGATTGCTGAACTAAACAATGTGCCCTCTTCTATCATTGGATGGACATATCATCCAAACAAGGATTGTCTTTGTCCTTCTACCTGACCAAGTCAATACAGGATTATCTCTTGAACTTACATTGGGTAGGCAATCCACCCAAAATATATGAGAGCTTACTTTTTGGTCTACTTTGTGGCACAGTTTGATGCTATTAGATCTATGATAATATGATGTTTCTGTCCACTCTTGAAGGCTTGTAATTGGATATCTGCTGTGCAGGATCTGGCAACAGTAGTTCCAAATCTTGAAGCTTCAGGAATTGATCTTCTCTCCGTAAGTCCTGCCAAAATTGGTATATGCATGTTGCACATATTTTTAATAGTAAACTGCAGTGTTTCATTATATGCACATCGTGTACTCCAGTTGAGTTTCAGACTTTCAGTATATGATGGCATTCAGCTCTATCTTTTCAGATTTACCTAGTTCAGGCTCTATCATCTATTATTCTAGAACGGGTAAAATGCATGCATGGTACAATGGTACATCAACTTTCACCAAAGTTTGAAATTAGTAACTAAACATTTTCTTTTACCAAATTCATGCATAAACTTATAATAACATTTTAAATCCATACTTTCATCATTCGACCTTACAGAAGACAATGGAAAATGATGAATGTGGGGTGTCCACATC
This sequence comes from Canna indica, assembly GCA_034359265.1. NCBI lineage: Eukaryota > Viridiplantae > Streptophyta > Magnoliopsida > Zingiberales > Cannaceae > Canna > Canna indica. Next base: position 21,620,969 of record CP136895.1, on the reverse strand, counting down.
AGATAGAATATCATAGAAAGTGTCCAACTTTCTTATACATTAAAATAATAAAATATAATAAAATATAATAAAATATAATATAATAAATTAATATTTAAAACCTTTTTATCACATCCCCTAGTAGGGGTTTCCACTATTTGGTTTAACCCGAAAAATCAAACTAAATGGAACCAAAATTCTCGATTCAGTTTGTTTTTTTGACATAATGAAAGGGTTCAAAGTTGTGCCAAAAATTGAATTTGTAATTGGGTCTGGTTTCGTTTTTAACTGAATGAAACCAAATAAATCAAATATTTTATAACATAATTATAATTTTTTATATATTTAAAATCTAATTATATAACATAAAATAGAAAATACAATATATTTGATTTGAGTCATATATTTTTATAAATTTTATTTTTATTCCTTTATTAACAAAGAATTATATATTTTAAAGCTAATTAATTAAAATATGCAAATAAAAAGATAAACAAAAATTAATAAAATTAGTACATTTTGCATTTAAGTCCTATGTTTTTATAATTTTGATGTTTTAGTCTTTCGATTGATACAAATTATATATTTTCAAAATGATAGATAATAATTAAGTAAAAGTTAATGAAGATAATACTATATTTGCATTTAAGTCCTTTAATTTATTAATCTTATATTTTAGTCCTTTATTAATTATTGATAATATATGTATGGTCTATAATTTTTAAAGTCAATTATCATTCTAACCAATACTATTAAACTCAAATTAGATTGGTCGGTTCTATTGGGAACTCTTGTTGGGTCGAATTTGATTCATGCCCAAATATAGGAATGATCAAGGATAAGCGAAAATCTAATTGACCCCATCAAACTCAATTCAAACTGAATTTTGGAATTTTTATTCTTTATTTGGATGGGTTGATTTGATCAAATCAATAAACAACGCTTGGTCCAGGTTTAAAAAAAATTGACTCTAACTCATGATAGTTGGGAGAAATTAAAAAATAAGCTAAAATTTTGGTTTAAACCAAACTGAACAGGTAATTTTGGATTAATAAAGGATAACCTAGTGCACGAAGCAATTCCACTTTTGTGGACTCTGGGGAGGGTTGATGTACACAACATGTGCTATTTCTGTGTCTCAAGCCCATGACCTCCAGGTCACAGGTAATTTTGGATTAATGATTTGGTTTAAAATCTATTTCTGTTTGGTTATGAAGAATTACTAATTCCAGATCAGTTTTAATTCTGTTTGATACGGTTTCAATTGAATGGACAATCTATATTGCTTAGGGAGATGAGCCATGTTGCTTATATGGTTTATCTGATGTGAACGCTGACATGTTATGCCATATCAGCATTTCTGTTTGCTTGTTTTAAATTTGATGATAGAAGTATGAATTTGAAGCCGTTTTAGATGTTCAAGTATAGATTTGACAAAAAAAATATTTAGGTATTAATTTAGAACTTTGGTGAAAGTTTAGATCCATCCAATTTATCCTTCCAAAAGTTAGATCACTGATCTCTCTACTAGTGGAGTATTAGTGGAATTATGTGTATGAACGAGTAGGCAAGGGGCGTAGTGAGTAACTAAGTTCTAACCTTGTGTCCTCCTGTACATGAAGCCTTGGAGCACCTTGATCCTTGGCAGTTATAAATAAGGTCGGGGCCAAGAAATCACCTTGCTCGAGTCCTCTTTTCATCTAAATTCTAGCATGGTCATAGCTATAATTTGTGTGAAAATGAAATGCTTTTGTTTTACCAAAACTAAAGTCCATTTTCACTAACTGTCCCATTAATTTTTTGCTTATCAGAAAATGCTTCGGTTAGACCCAAGTAAAAGAATTACTGCTCGACAGGCTTTGGAGCACGAGTATTTCAAGGATCTCGGGCTTGTGCCATGAGTAGTATCATCTTGATTTATGGTGAATCATCATCTAGAACATCAGAATTCTTCAACACGACTACCTCTATCATCGTTGCCTATGTAATCATCAGATGTTGCTCTACTTATCAGCATACCCATCTTGATAGGAGCATGAGTTCGAGAATCTTGGTTTGGCACAAAGATGTAGTCGTAGGCATCCAGCCAACACAGCAGTTTGTTGCAACTTTTGTATTTGTAACCGTGGGACTTGTCTCCATTATATTTTGAACCTATATATATATATATGGTTCTATAGTTTACCTGGCTTTTAAGATAATATTAGTGTGTACGTTTGAACTAGCATTGCACTTTAGGTTGTGAGAATGTTATCTGAGGCATTCAAAAAATGCATTGTTTCCTTGTTTCAAATAATTCCTGCATAATTTTCTATTGGGTTGGTAAAGACTTGAAGGAAGAAATAAATTGAATACACATCTTTGCTTCTGTAGAAGCATATAAGAACGAAGGTAATGGAATATTGCTATAATGAATCGTATCAAATAAAAACTCACATTTTATCAAATAAAAATGTCCACAAATTGTATCAAAATGGAGCAAATGGTGGAGAGTGAACAAGGCTATTTCTTGTAGTAGTCGTGACAAGACTACGTCGTGGTTTCTAGTGGCAGATATTTTGAAGAGGTAACCATGTTTCCTCTATTATGCCTTCGCAAGATAGGTAGTGTTTCTACAATGCCTATCTTGGATCTCTGACGAAGAAAATTATCTGTGGAAAGTGTGGACGTAGAAGGTATGTAATCGACATCTAAGATTTTGTCATCAACCTATTCTCTTACAAAATGATATAGTAAGTGAGCTGTGCTTCACTCGACTTTGGAAATCATCTCATAGATTGTCACAAAACACTACTAGTGACTGTATAATATGAATACACATTTCATTCAATAGATTAAGAAGCTAGTTTGTCTCGGCAATTGCATTTGCAATTGCTTTATATTTTGCCTCAACGGAAGAGTGAGCAATAGTTCGTTGTTTCTTTATCGACCAGCTGATTGGAGAATTGCCAAGCAATGATACATAAGCACTTGTGGATTATCGATCATCTGGATCACCTCCCCAATCAAAGTCCGAGTACATTTACAGTTTGAATGAGTGTTGAGGTGTAAGAAGTCCAAATGAACTAATTTCTTCCAAATACCGCATGACTCTTTTGCATCCTTGTCAATGTGTTTGCATTAGTTTATGCATGAATTGTGATAGTTGATTAGTAATGAATGAGATGTCTAGTCGAGTAAATGAAAGATAAAGAGTTCCAACAGCTTGGCAATATTGCTTCTAGTCCGTTTTTGCAGATCCATCACAAAGTTTAAGTTTTGTTGAAGCAACAATAGGAGTTTTGATTTCCTTAGCTTCATGTATGTTGAATCGATGTAAGAAGTCATTTATGTATTTATTTTGAGAAAGAAATATGCTTGTGGGTGTAAGATATACTTTTATTCCAAGAAAATAGTTTAATGGTTATAAATCCTTGAGTAAGAATCTGGCAGCAAGTACTTTGTTTATTTTCATATTTTTTGTGGTAGATGATCCTGTTAGGATTATATCATCAACGTATAGAAATAAAAATATTGTATAATCCTTGCCATGTAATACAAATAGTGAAGTATATGATTTTGAATTACTGAACCCAATTGAGCAGATGAACTTCTTGAATTTTGTATACCATGTTGGGGGCTGTCTCAGTCCATAAATAGCTTTGTGAAGCTTGCATACATAATTGATATATGTATTGTTTATAAAGCCAATGGGTTGTTCCATAAATGCTTCCTCCTCAAACTTTCCTTGAAGAAAAGCATTGTTTACATCAAGTTGGAAGAGTGCCCATTTGAATTGTACTGCTAGAGTAACTATTGGTCGCACTGTTGTTGGTTTAATGATTGGACTAAAAGTCAATGAGAAATCAATTGCGGGTCTTTGATGAAATCCTTTCGCAACTAGCCTTCCTTTGTATATGTTAAGGATACCATCTGGATTTTGTTTAATTCTAAAAACCCACTTGCATTCAATTACATTCTGATTTGGAGAAAGAGGTACAAGGGTCCAAGTTTTACTTTTGATAAGAGCATTAATTTCCTCTTCCATTGCATTTCTCCGGTGCTCATATTTAGCTGTCTGCTTATAAGTCTGAGGAGTTGTCATGCTATCTGTAAGTGATATTGAGGCTGCATAGTCGGTATGTTTTCTCGGTTTGAAGATATTATTTTGTGAACAAGTTACCATTTTGGTTGAAGAATGTAGATTTTGTTGTATACCTGTTTCCTCCAGAGACTCTTGTTGTGAAGATGAGCAGAGAATGTTTTCACTCAAGTTCATAGTAGAGTTTGAATGGTCTTGAAACACATCTAGATTATTTTGTAAATTGTTTGAGGTAGTGATACGGGTTGATGATGGAATTGGAGTTATGTCATAGTTGAGTGTAGGTGAATTGGTTTCTGATATAGAGGAGGTTTCAAACCATTGATAAGTTGTGTTGTGAGATATTTCGGGTGATGGTCGATGAAGATTGTTTTGAATGAGAAACTATTTTCAATAAAAATATGTTGAGAGAAAAACTTTGGAGGTAGAAGGATCAAAACACTGATAGCAATGATATTTAGTTGAATATCCAAAGTATATACATGGTTTTGATTTAGTGTCGAGTTTGTGAGTTGAGTATGGTTGTAACCATGGGTAGCAGAGACATCCAGATGTTCGAAGATTGATATAGTTTGGTGATTCCTAGAAGAGAGTCACAAATGACGACTTTTCATTCAACACAAGAGTTATTAGTCGATTGATTACATATATAGATGTTGAACAAGCATAAGGCCAGTACATTAGTACATTAGTGGGACATTAGCTTGATGTAGAAGGGTTAAAGTGGTTTCCATTATATGACGATGTCGTCTTTCGACAATACTGATTAGCTTGATGTAGAAATTTTCAACTAAGCGTTTGAAGGTGATAAAGATATATATCACTGACTTCTTCTTTAAAAGAAAGAACCAAATGTATTTAGTGAAATAATCTACAAAGATAACATAGAACTTGTATCCTTCATTAGAGATAATTGGAGATCATCCCCAGACATCGGTGTAAAGCAAATCTAATGGTCTTTTTCTTTTCAAAGTGGGACATTTAAATGGTAAACGATCACTCTTGTTGCAAAGACATGAGTTACACAAATTTTAATACAAACTAAAACAAGGTAAATTAAACTTTGAGATGATAGATTCAATTGTGTTTGAGTGAGGGTCAACAAGTTGACGATGCCAAGTTGTGAGGGATGGTCAGGTGGAAACTGAAGCATGAAGAGCGGCGGGTGATGAGTGTTCAGTCCATTCATAAATCTGCGGTCTATTCCGACCTAGCTTGAGCAAGAGGCATTCTCGTCTTTAGATCATTCACAACAAAAAAAATTAGAGAGGAAATCAATTGATGTATCATTTTATCTACAAAAATGAAATACTAATATTAAATTTTTGAAAATATTTGGTGCACAAAGAACATTTTGCAATGTAAATTTTCGAGAAGGTGGAGAGATAGTAGTTTACCCTGAGTGTGTTATTTTACACCCTTCCCATCTTGATAATAACATTGTCCATGCTTAAAAAGTCGGAGAATTCTTGTAGATTTCGAGTGTTAGAAGTTATATGGTGTGAAGCTCCGGTGTCCATAACCCAATTTATATTGGGTGAGCTTTGTCCATCATAGAAGTTGACATGTGGCATCTCCTCATTGCCAAAATTGAATGATCGGCATACCTGAGCATTATGTCCAAACCAATCACATAGTTGCATTGCACTCGTTGTTTACTCCTATTATTTGATACTAGAGGTCTCCCGTTTGACTTACGAAAATAATTATTGTTGCTGAACATTGGTCGAGTGTTGCAATTGGTATACATATGACAAAATCAATTATAATTGCCATTGAAGCCAGGTGATTGATTCCTTCGATTGAAATTACTGTTAGGAAATTGTTGATTATGACTTGAGTAAGTTTATCAAGGAGTTCTTCCAAAAAGATAGGAGAATCTCTTGACCTTATTGCTGCACTGACATCATTATACCCAAGCTCGAGTCCATTGAGAATTTTGATAACAAGTGCAGAATCATTGATAGGAGCATCGACAATAGCAAGTTCATTTGAGATAGTTCAAATCTCATTAAAGTGTTGAGATATAATTTTGGTGCCTTTGATGTCGAGCAAGAGAATCTTATAGTTCATACACTCTAGACTATAATTTGTTAGCATATTTCTAAGCAAGTTTTGTCCAGGCTACATGAGTCATTGGTGCTGTTGCAACTAGTGGTACGATGGTAGGATGGATAGATACCATGATGACATGTCGAATTTACCCATCTTGACGAATCCATGTTTTCATTTGTGGACCAGTGGGTGGAGTTGAGGACATGGAAAAGAACCATCTACATAAGAGGAAAGATCATACACGAGCGGGAGCAAATTGAGTTGTGCCTTCCAAGTTAGATAATTATTGCTTCCGGTTAATTTTTATACGAAGTTGCACCACGTGATTGATGGTGATGAACTGCTCTCCATTTGTAATTGGATTAATTACTCCTAGGTTGGAAGAGGCTGATGGGATAATTAAGTTGACATGAGATATATCAAAAATGTGATTTAAGAAAGAAGGTGAAGAAAAAAATATCTCTCATTTGAGAAAAGAGGCTCCGATGCCATAAAGACTTGAAGGATGAAATAAATTGAATACACATCTTTATTCCTCAGCATGTATTACTTTATACTGCTTCTGTAGAAGCATATACAAAAGAAGGTAATGGAATATTGTTACAATGAATCGCATCAAAAAAAAATGTCCACATCTTACCAAATAAAAATGTCCACAAGTTGTATCAGAATGGAGCAAATGGAGTGTGAACGAGGCTATTTCCTGCTATGGAGATACTGTAGTCATGACAAGATTCCGTCATGGTTTCCAATGATAGATATTTTGAAGAAGTAATTCTGCTTCCTCTATTAGTTGGTGCTAGAAAAGAATAATGCTTATTCCATTTTTATCATCGTCGTGCAAAATGTACTATTCCAACTATTTTTAAAGCCACATTTAGGAATGATAACAAATTAAATATGGTGAAAAATATTGGAAGTGTCATATTTGTATTATGGATACAACTGTTTCATATGCGTTCATTTCTATTCATAATACACCATATAATGCGTTAATATATGAAAATTATAATATAATAATGCATATATACTAGATACAATATAATAATTTTAGGTGTGCACTAGTGCGGATATAGATTAGATAAATGTGAATATACATACATAATCTTATTTATATTGTATTTGTGATTGTATTATTTTTTTTGTTTATCGACAACATTTTATGTCATTTGAAAATAGATCATCATCATGCAAATATAGTTGTTATAAGTTGAATGTGAATACAATTGTCATCTAGTTATATTATTGGGTAATTTACTTCTACATACTATCTATTTTGAATAAATTAAGTGTGAACCTCGTCAGATTATATGTGAGTATCTTGTATTTACTATGGAGTTACATGAGCCACGTACCTCTCCAGTTTGACCGGGATGATTTTTAAATGGTGAAATAAATGTACCACTCTTCTATATACTTTAAAATAGATAGTATCACCCTTCTTGATTTTAAAAAATAAAAATCCTCGTGACCTTAAACTTCCATCTGCCCCCTAAATGCTAACATGACATATGTGTTTGATATTATATAGGATTAATTAATATATCTAGTTCAAATTATAATATTTTTCACAAATCTAATTCGATGTTTAATTTATATTAATTATGTTCCGAACTATTAGATTAATATCAATTTTAGTCCGACGTCAAATGTCCGTCAATGCAACCGTTAGGTGCCGACGTGGCATCTGACTCAATAAATTAAAAAATATTTTTTTATTATCATTTGTGCCATGTCAACATGTAATAAAATATATTATAATATTATATAAATAAAGAAGATTAATATATTTATCCTAAATTTTGGCCCTAATATATATATAATAACTAAAATATTTATGTCACTTTTCATCTCATATTAAAAATTAAAATATACCATCTATTTTCTAATCCAGCATCAAGACAGAAGAAAGATAATAAAACTAGAATATTGTATTTTTTAAAGAAAAATATGAGGTGGCGGATGATACGAACATTTTTATAATTGAATATTATATTCTATACCAAAAAAGTTATTATTAAGATCTAGGAAGTGTTAAATAAATTTTGATAGGGGTTCTAAATATTTTTAAATAGCTGGAGAAGGCCCAGGCAATTAGCCCTAAATAAAGAAAAGATTTGTGCAATTTTACCCATTGATTTAATTAATTTTATAGCTAAATCAAGTTTAAAAATTAAAATAGACAACAATTTGGAGCTTTTGATAATTTTATTATAGTTTTTAACAAGTTTGCAAGGTTTTGAAACAATTTTAGTTGGGCTAATTGCAACTATATCTTTTAGGGCTTGTTTGAATAAAAGGGGAGGAGGGATGAGGGATGAGGGATGAGGAGGGATGAGGAGGGGAATGATAAAGCTAGGTAAGGAAGGGAGGGACGGGAAGAGTAGTCAATTTCATGTTTGGATATATAGTAATTAAAAAGTGAGAAATGAAGGGTGGGATGAAATATTTTTCTCATTGTTTGGGTAGAAATTTTAAATGGTGGGATGAGAAAGAATAATTTAATGTAAAATTTCTTTCAATCATCTATACAAATTTATATATATAATGAATGTTAACTTGTTTATATCCAACCGAGGTCCGTATTTAGAAGGATCTCTAGATCTCTCACTGCTATCCTTTTACAATTTCACCCGTTGATTGTTGGGCTTTGGATCTACTTATGGTGAGACAACTCATTACTATGGATGGAACTTGGAATGAAGATCTGATCAGACGATCTTTTTCTTCAGGGGTAGCAGATAGTATACTCCACATTGTTCCCACTTTTCGAGAGGATAAGTAGATGTGGATCTTCACTAGGCATGGGGAGTATTCTGTAGCATCAGGCTACAATATTGCTTTTCAGTTTTTCCCTCCTGCCTTTGCGGGCCATACTATTTTAAGTAACAAAGTTCTTTGGTGATCGGTGTGGGACACTAAAGTACCACCAAAGGTGAAGATCCTCTTCTGGAAGTTAATGCATGAAGGTGTTCTAGTGAGGCAAAAGCTGAAAGAGATGTTTCCCCATGTTGATGATCTCTGTCTGCGATGTACTGGGGAGGTGGAATCAGTTCACCATTGTTTTTTGCTATGTCCGCACATTTCACCCATTTGGCAGCAGGTGCCTTTCATTTATCATGATTGGAATCTTCCATCTGGGATCTTTTGGAGATGGTGTCTAGAGTTGCACGGGAAACTTAAAATTCTTCCAGATTTTGAGAATCATATGACTCATTGCTTTCATCATTTGGAGGATTTGGTTAGCACGAAATGTAAAAGTTTTTGAAGGGAAAGATATCAGTCACATGAAAATCTAGAATTTGGCTAACATCTTATCAGATGAGTTTGGAAGACTTCACACCAACATTACTGTTCTCTTTTAAGTTCTTCTTTGCAAGTCATTGTATTTTTAGGATGTACCCATTACTCTTGTATGCTTTTGTTTCCATTGGGATTATGTAATTGAACTCTTTTGGAAGCTTAATATAAATATCTATCTTTGGTTTTTTTTAAAAAAAATATTTTAAAAATTAATTAAAACAAAAAACACAAATTTTAATAATCAAACTTAAAAAAACCAACAAATATTAAAAATTGAAAAAAAAATGTGAAAGATAAACCCGACATTTCGTGTTAGGAACAAAAATCGTGCCCGACTCAGCCCAACCCAAACGAAAAATCGTGCTCAGCTCAACCCGACCCAATAAAAGGTCAAGTTCAAATTCCCGGCCCAGCACAACATGAACAATAAACATGCCGGCCCGGCCCGACCCATTATCTCGAGAATAAAAATTCAAAATCGAGCGATCATGCTAGATTCGGGCCTGAATCGTGCTATCGAGCCCAAATTGGTCCATCAGGGCGATTTAGGCCCAATAGCTCGATATTTTGATAATGAATAAAACTTTTTATCAGGCAGGGCCGAGCCTACACCGCATGGCCTCGGCCCGGCCCGATATTTGTTCGGGCCTTATCGGGCCAACCCAATAACGGTCCAGCCACGGTAAGAATCGACATGAGCCTGATTTTATCGTGCTCGGCCGAGCTATCGGGCCAGGCCGTGCTATCGAGCCGGGCCGTGCTATCGAGCCGTGCCAAAAATTGCCAAATCTAGGGAAAGATAACTATACAAATTAAATAATTAAAAAAATAAAAGAAATTTTTTATTTTAATGGAGGGCGAAATGGTATTTTTGATGACATTAAAATATTTCAAATTTGTTATCCCTCCTTATTCCATCAAAAATAAAGGTTTGAGGGGTTTAATGGAGTTGGGAGAGGTTTCTAACACCTTCAAACTCCTTCATCTTCTTCTAAAATTGAAAGTCAAACATAAGATAATTAACCCCTCCCTTCCTCGTCCTTCTTTATCCCTCCCTATTCTACAATTCAAACAAGCCCTTATCGAAATGAAAGAGATTGAAACTGTGCAATTACCTCCAATCCAAATAAGTTCAGAAGGACGACAATCTATTACACTCTTCTTACCGTATATGATCTACAAAATAGGATACTCTGAGTCGCTGCTCAAATGCATCAGCCGACCACAGACAGACACAATGGTGGTAGAGGTGCAGGATGGCATCTACAACAATCACATTAGAGGAAGATCTTTGGCAGCTAAGATCCTCTGGGCCTAATACCTCTAGCCAACTACGAAGACCGACTGCGGTCTGTATGTCAAAAGGTGCGACAAGTGCCATAAATTCTCTGAAGTCTCGCAAAAGCATCCCGAGCTGCTACATAGCTCGGAAGTAGTTGGTTGTTTCACAGATAGGGGATCGACCTCCTTGACCCATTTCACCAAGCATCAGGGCAAATCAAATATTTGGTAGTAGTGATCAACTACTTGACGAAATGGATAGAGGCCGAGCCCCTAGTCTCGATTGCGACAGAGAAGATCTGAAAATTCATATGGAAAAACATCGTCAACAGGTACATCATACCTCGAGAGCTCGTCAGCGACAATGGCACATAATTTACAGATTGATAGTTTCGAGGATTCTGCTCGAACCTCAACATCCAACAGCTCTTCTTTTCAGTAGAGCACCCACAGACCAATGGCCTAGCCGAAGCAACCAACAAGGTCATCCTGGCATGACTCAGAAAGAAACTTGATCAAAGGAGCACCGGGCCGAAAAGCTGCCCAAGGTGTTATGGAACTACAACACAACCGCCCATGCAATCATCCACTCAAGAAACACCCTACAAGTACAGGCTCATCTATAGAGCAGAGGCCATGATCCACGTTAAGATCGCACAACCTAGCCTCCGCAGGACAACCTTTGAGGAACAAAATGATTCAAAAATCCGACGAGCCAAGCTTGACCTCATCGAGGAAGAACGAGAGCTCGCCAATACAAGGAAGAAGCCATGAAACTCAGAATAGCTCAAAAATATGACAAACATGTCAAGCCGAGAAACTTCAAAGAGGGAGATTTGGTAATGTGAAAAATCGAACTCCAAAGAAAGCCAACCGAGGAAGGGAAGCTCGCCACGAACGGGGAAGGCCCATATAGAATCACCGAGGTTATCGAAAAAGGCACTTACAGAATCACTAAACTCCCCGGACGAGAACTCCCATGGACGTGGAAGGTGGCCTCCTTGCGGACCTATTACAACTAAGCTTCTCCCTTAAACTACAAGTGGTCAGTGTGCTCTTTTCCTTCATTGCGGTTTTTCTCATAGGGTTTTTCCCTTAAAAAGTTTTAACGAGGCACCACAATACGTAGGTTGAGTACATCACTCGGTGGGATACAATGTATTGTTGTTATTAATATTACTGCTCCTCTAATCTACACATCCTCTCGATTTCCAAATTTTCTACAGTATCTCATAGCACGCATCGGAGCGACTCCCACAATCCCACGATAGGCACATTGCCAGACAATGGAGACAACTCCTACCCTGCGCGGCATGTTGGCTTTAGGTTTTCAACCTAGTCTTAATCTCGATTTTGATGGTTTTGATGATAACCAACATGGAACTAATAATTTTATTAAGAATATATTTCAGGTTCCATATCAGCAGCGTTCGATGTCCTCGATCGAAAAAATTAAAGAAATCGATAAATCAGAAGGATATTGATCGTCGCGCTCGGGTTCGTCGCGGAAAATTCTCGAAGATCGACGAGTGCACCAAAGTCACTTGGACAAGTCCAAAGTTCATATGGAAAGCTCTCCAAGATGATGCTCGTTGAAAAGCCGGAACCCAGAAATAAAATGCGGAAGAAATCGGCTAAAAAATACAACTCAGCCTAAGTTCGATCGACCGGGCGATCGACCGAATAGGGTAAAGTAAAGGGCTCCAACTATTTCAGTCGACCGGTCGATCGACCAACTAGTGCCGAAAAGGGACAGTAGTTACGTCGATCGACCGGGTGATCGACCGATTGAAGCCCAAATTGGGCAGTAGCTCGGGCGGTCGACCCGTCGGTTGATCGACCTGCGTTTGCTGAAGATACGATATCGCGATAGTCGACCGATGGGTCGACCGAAGGGTGGATCGATAGATTTACGTCTAGGCGGTCGACCTGTCGGTCGATCGACCACAGGAAAAAAGGAAGCAGTAGAATGACGGATCGACCGACCATTCGATCGGCGACCTGCAACGGATAGAAATCTATCCGTTGAGCAGCAGTTTTTTCACAAGGGTATAAATACACCCTCATATACTTCATTTAACCTTCTTTCTTCATTTCTAACAGAGTTCATTGAGTATTCAAAAGGAAGATTTAGAGCCTTCCAAAAGATTTAAAGCTTGCGCTCTGCTTCTCCGTCGAGTTCATTCTTCAAGCGCCAACTGCTGCCTCAACTCAGAAACTGACTCGAGCTCATCCCCTCAATGAGTTGGAGGTTCCAAGGTTGTGAAAGGAGCTTGCAAACATTGGTTTTATTATTTAGCTCTTTTGATTGTATCTTATCTGTTATTTTAACTATTTGTTTAATTTTAGTTTGTAAGACCGGGTGTTAGGTCTTGAATTGGGTGAAGTGGTATCCTTGGTGTAGAATGAGTAAAGCCACTTGTGTAAACGAAGTATTACTAGGATTAGTTCTAGTTGTCCCTTAGGTTGAGATGGGAAAGTGCTCTCGGTAGGAAGACGGGATACTTTCGGGTGTGGAAATGCCTTCGGTTGGAGAGCGGAGACTTTTCGGTGCAAAGTCCTCGTTGTAAGGGAAACTCTAATCAATCTAGTAAAACCTAGTTTAAAAATCCTAAGCGGGGTACTTAGGTAGTGGAGTAGGCATTGGGGCCGAACCACTATAAATCTTGTGTTTGCATTGTTTCTTTTTGTTGTGCTTTAATTGCTCAATCATTTATTGCTTCCGCATATAATCATTGAATCGCAAATTGCCTAAACGATTTAAGTAAATGATTAAAAGTGAGTTTAGGCGAATAGAAACAGTAAACACACTATTCACCCCCCCTCTAGTGTCGCCATTTCGCCCACATTTGGTATCAGAGCGGGTCGTAGATTGTGATTTCACCATCCATTCTACAATTCGTCTCAATCTAGAAATTGCTCTAGAGAGTGTAGCGTCTTCACCCCCAAGGTTCGATGAATCAAACTTTGATCTATGGAAATCTAGGATGTACACCTTTCTAAAGACTCAAGGTTTAGGTGTATTCAACATGGTAAAGATAAAATATGTAGAACCTAAGGAAAAAATGGATGCATGGACACAAGAACAAATTAATAGGTTTGAACTAAATGCTAAGGCAACAAATTGCTTATATTGTTCCTTAGAAAATAACATATTTGAAAAAGTCATGTATTGCACTTCGGCTTTCGATATTTGGGCAACTCTAAACATGCTATATGATTATGCCAAGACTGAAGAAATTACTACTTTTGATGAAGGTGGTGATGACAATGGTCACTCACCTACTACTAGTCTCAATTCTGATGCCCATAGTGCTTCCAGTCAAAGAAGCAAATCTAAAAGCCGGAAGAGAAAGGTAATTTTCCACTTGTGCATAGAGAAAGGGCACGTAAGGAAGAATTGCCCTACCATGAAGAACGAGGCAAAGAGGAGGTCAAATGCTTCCACATCATCATCATATTCGAATGAAGCATCCTCTTCCCATGGCTATGAAGCAAATTCAAAAGAATGCCTCATGAATGATGACAATGAGGTACACTCCACCTCTTCTAGACATGTTAATAACAATAATAGTATTAACTCATCTAGATCCTATGATTTTGATGAATTGATGGATGAGTATAAAATCATGTATGCCTTGCTCTTGAAAAATGATAAAGAGAATAAAAATTTGAAGAAAGAAAACTTAAATCTTAGCTCTCAATTACATGATGTAAAATTAGAAAATGAGAAGCTAAGAATTAGTGTCAATAATCCATGTCATGATACTTTAAGTATTGACACTAAGGATTTGAAAAATAAAAATGATATATTGAAGAATGAAAAGAGCATGTTGAAAAGTCAATTGCATGCTATTCATAAATCAATGAATGATCTGAAAAATGAGATTATTTTTCTAAATAAGAAAGTTAGTAATCTATCTAGTAATTCTTCCTTTAAGAATTCTAAAAATGCAAATGTTTCTTTCAAGAATGCTTATGCACATCATGCTTCTCATATCAAGCATTCTACAACTAAACCTCATGCTCAAAAGAAGAATGTATCTTTTAAGAATGCTCATGCTCATCCTAGCTCAAATAACAAGCATTCTAAAAATAAATCTCATGTCCATAACAAAAAATAAAATAAAATAATGGATATTATTTTTGTTATGGTATTTATGGGCATACCATATATGATTGTGCTTTCAAAGTGAACTCTAGTGTTATTAAGATACTTTGGGTACCTAAGCCCATTAACCCCCAAGGACCCAAAACTATTTAGGTATCAAAGGTCTCATCTTCTATTATAGGGGGAGCTACCACACAAGGGTGAGAGATTGAAGAATTGAAGTTGACCAATGAGTTGAATGAAGGATCCCTACATGGTTGCAACTTCAAAGTCTTCATCTAGACTAGATGCCTATAGTAAAATTGGCATCAAATATTTTGGTATCATCTCCTATATCCCATTGCTTAAGATTATACTTGGAGTTGATATATGCTTAATATTAGTTGATTCCCCCGCTCTTAATATATTTCAAAAACATTTTTTGATTTTTGATTTCCGGTCTCTTCGGAGACTCCGGTGGCCTGTAATGGGCCTAAGCGACTTTGCGGTTCTAAATCGTAGGCACATTGTGGCCTTTCGGTTTTCAACCAATAGGAAGGGTTGGAGATCTTATGTTTTAAAATTTTATATTTTGAGATCTCTTGATTCATTTTATTATCATGAATAATTTCTTTGAAAATGAATCCATTCTATTTAGTGAAGCTGAAGTTGATAAATGATACTTGGTTTTTCTCTTCACTATTTAGTTTAATAGCTTGTATGTAGATTTGATTTGATTTTCTATTTATAAAGTATACTTGCAAGTTATGATAAAATGGAAGGCTAATTGGAATGAAAAAATTAGTTTGGCTAAATTATCATGAATAGGGTATAATTTTGATAAATTCAAAATTTTAGTGTTATACCTCAATGTTTAAGCTTAAACGATGTCTCTATACTCATGATTAGATTTGCATGTTAACACACTTGAATTTTCATGAGTAGATAGAATATTAGCACTTAGGCAAATTTCATCAAATGAAACTTGCTCTAGGTTGATACTTGCTACTAGAGACATTTCTTTAAGACCAAACTAGTTAAACTTGTCTAGGGACCTTATGCCTCAAATGGTTCACATCTTGATCCCTTAGATTCATTTTGATATTAAGATATCCTCATTTAAAATGAATCTTTTCTATCTAGCATAAGTTGAATTGTTAATGGAAATTTGCATGGAACCTTTGCTATGTAGTAACTTAGCTTGCTAAGTTGACATATTATTTCATTATGATACTAATGAAGTCTACTTGCAAGTTAAGAATTGGAAAACTATGCTATCTAAAATAAAATGGAAAATGATATGAAAAGTTGGGCAAATTTTCAAGAAAAATATATGAATTTGATTTTGCAAAATTTTAGTATAATTCTTGAATTATCCATGTTAAATGATGTCTCTATGCTCATGATTATTTTTGCATGACAAATCCTTGAATTTTCATGAGTATGAAAAATCTTGATAACTTAGCTCATTTCTTGATATCATGATATTTATGAAATCGAACTAGGTTAAAATTCTTCTTTAGAGACTTCATTTTAAGTTAAAAATTTGATAAACATGTTTAAATACACATATCACATGAGTCTAGATATTTAAAACTTGAAAATTCATGTCTAGATGATCAAATACAATTAATATCTCACTTTAGGGGACTTAAGCTTGAAAAGTTGGACTCAAGTCAATAAATCAACTTGGTCATCTCATTTTAAGTCCAAACTTCATAAACATGTTTAGGTGTGTTAATGATTAGTTGTCATCTGCTTAAGATTGAAAATTCATGTCTAGATGAATAAAGTGACAACTAATTCACCTTAGAGGACTTAAACTTGAAAAGCTTGACCCAAGTCAATAAATCGACTTGGTCACTTTATTTTAAGTCTAAAACTCATAAACATATTTAGGAGTAGGTATGACATGTTTCTATGCATTTAGAGTGAACAATTCATATAGATATGGATAAAATGACATAGAGGTGGTTTCATGAAATTCTCTTTTGGACCAAGTTGACCTAAAGGTTTCATTTTTTATCCATATTTGAGAAACATGTTTAGATTTACTCATGTTAGGTATCCATAGGTTTAAATTTGAAAAATCATGAGTAAATGTTAAGATTGAAACTTAGCAAGTTTCATAAAAACTAGTTTAGTTTTGAATGAAACTATGCTAGGTTGATATCTTGACTTAAGAATATAATTTTTATCTCAAACTTGACATACACTCTTTACATGACCATTATGTGGTGTCATAAAAGTTTGAATGAAAACTAAGCATTCTTTGAAAATAACTGAAAAATTATGGAAATTTTATTTGTTCAACAATTGATATCATTAATTTCAGTTATTTCTAGAGAAATATAGAAAAATCATTTTCAGATGATTCTTGAAACTACACATTCACTGAAAAATCTAGTTTTATCAGTAAAAATTTCAAAACATTTCATCAAGAATCTGATTTACAATGGAATTTTGAAGTTGGATTTCGAAAACTCAAAGTATCACTTATTTGAAATATCAATCTTTCCGATACTTTGATCTTTCTTCAAAAACTTCAAATGAAAAACTGATGTATACCATTTGGATTCCGTTTCTAATATCATTCACATAATTTCTTGAGTAAAATCGTTCCTAGAAATAATTTTGATATTTTGGATGATAGCTAGGATCCATTTGTTTATTTGAAAATAATATATGATGAAAAATGAACTTAGAAAATTCATTTTGAGTTCAAACTTGATACATGCATTTCAAATGACCATTCAATAATTGGTATCAAAAAATTTCATCCAAACAAATTGGTTTCAAAAATATTTGTCAAAAATATGACTTTGTATAAACTTAAAAGCTTGATTTTTGAAAACTTTAAGTATAGGTTGACCTAAGTCAACAAAGTTAATTAAAAATTTCATCTTAAGCCCAAACTTGATTCATAGACTTACATTATCTCATGTTTAATGTCTCGATGCCTAAGTTTGAGAAAACATGAGTAGATAGCAAAACATTGAGATTTAGCATTTTCATGTTCTCATGTTTATTTCAAATGAAAACATACTAAGTTCATATTTGGATTTAATGACATTAGTTTCATTTCAAACTTGATATACATGCTTCAAATGACTATATCTTTGTATATTGAAAGTTTGAATGAAATCTAAAAATATCATGAAAAAAGAAACAATATTCATTTTGAGAGCTTACATGATTTTATTTTGAATTGTATCTAACACTCTTTTCATATCATGTATGATTTTGTTTCTCATTAAATATTTGTTTTCCATCCCTTTGGTTGAGATCTTCATGTTTCATGAAAAATCTTTAGAGTCTCAACTTTATGCAAAAATATTTATTTTTCATCCCTTTGACAAAATTGACCTTTCTTGCCCTTTTTGATTGATATCAAAAGGGGGAGAAATATGGAGAAGAGTATAGGTATAAAGGGGGAGAAAAAGAGTATAGGTATAAAGGGGGAGAAAACTATGGAGAAAAGTATAAGAAAATATAGGAGAAAACTATAGGTAAATGTGAGGAAAATATAGAAAATTCATGCATATAGATAGAAGGAGTTTAATTATATAGATATGCATGTTGATAGGGGGAGAAATCCCTTAATTGATATCCTATGTGCTTTAATGAATATATATTTTCTTAAGGATGTTTGTCATCATCAAAAAGAGAGAGATTGTTGGCTTTAGGTTTTCAACCTAGTCTTAATCTCGGTTTTGATGATAACAAACATGGAACTAATAATTTCATTAAGAATATATTTTAGGTTCCATATCAGCAGCGTTCAATGTCCTCGATCGGAAAAATCAGAGAAATCGATAAATCGGAAGGACATTGATCGTCGCGCTCGGGTTCGTCGCAGAAAATTCTCGAAGATCGACGAGTGCACCAAAGTCGCTTGGACGAGTCCAAAGGTCACATGGAAAACTCTCCAAGATGATGCTTGTTGAAAAGATGGAACCCTGAAACGAAGCGCGGAAGAAATCAGCTGAAAAATACAACACAGCCTAAGTTCGGTCGACCGGGCAGCCGGCCAAATAGGGTAAAGTAAAGGGCTCCGGCTATTTCGGTCAATCGGTTGGTCGACCGACTAGTGCCGAAAAGGGGCAGTAACTACATCGGTCGACCGATTGAAGCCCAAAATTGGGCAGTAGCTCGGGCGGTCAACCCGTCGATCGATCGACCTACGTTTGCTGAAGACGCGAGATCGCGACGGTCGACCGATGGGTCGACCGAAGGGCGGATCGATAGATTTGCGTTTGGGCGGTCGACCCGTTGATCGATCGACCACAGGAAAAAAGGAAGCGGTCGAATGACCGGTCGACCGACCATTCGATCGACGGCCTGCAACGGATAAAAATCTATCCATTGAGCTGCCATTTCTTCACGAGGGTATAAATACACCCTCATATACTTCATTTAACCTTCTTCCTTCATTTCTAACAGAGTTCATTGAGTATTCAAAAGGAAGATTTAGAGCCTTCCAAAAGATTTAAAGCTTGCGCTCTACTTCTCCGTCGAGTTCATTCTTCAAGCGCCAACTACTGCCTCAACTCGAAAATTGACTCGAGCTCATCCCCTCAATGAGTTGGAGGTTCCAAGGCTGTGAAAGGAGCTTGCAAACATTGGTTTTATTATTTAGCTCTTTTGATTGTATTTTATCTGTTATTTTAACTATTTGTTTAATTTGAGTTTGTAAGACCGGGTGTTAGGTCTTGAATTGGGTGAAGTGGTATCCTTGGTGTAGAATGAGTAAAGTCACTTGTGTAAACGGAGTATTACTAGGATTAGTTCTAGTTGTCCCTTAGGTTGAGGTGGGAAAGTGCTCTCGGTATGAAGGCTGGATACTTCCGGGTGTGGAAGTGCCTTCGGTTGGAGAGCGGAGACTTTCCGGTGCAAAGTCCTCGTTGTAACGGAAACTCTAATCAATCTAGTAAAACTTAGTTTGGAAATCCTAAGCGGGGTGCTTAGGTAGTGGAGTAGGCATTGGGGCTGAACCACTATAAATCTTGTGTTTGCATTATTTTTTTTTGTTGTGCTTTAATTGCTCAATCATTTATTGCTTCCGCATATAATCATTGAATCGCAAATTGCCTAAACGATTTAAGTAAACGATTAAAAGTGAATTTAGACGAATAGAATTAGTAAACACACTATTCACCCCCCCCTCTAGTGTCGCCATTTCGCCCACACGATGCATCTATCCTCCACAACCTGAGCTCGATTTTCATCGATCAGGTCCCCAGCCTCAGTGCCGCCCTCGGGCTCCCATGTCTTCAACAACCTGAGTTTGATTTTCATCAGTTGGGTTGCCAGCCTCAGCACCGCCCTCCGACTCCTACGCCCTCAATGACCTGAGCTCGATTTTCATCAGTCGGGGTCCACGACCTTAGCACCGCCCTCAAGCTCCCACACACTCAACAACCCGAGCTTGATTTTCTTCAGTCGGGTCCTCAACCTCAGCGCTACCCTTGGGCTCCAACGCCCTCAACAATCCCAAGTGTGGTCCCGCTGCACGCTCCTCGTGAGCTTGGCTTGACCTCAAGCGCGATCCTTAACCCTAAATGCAGCCTCCAGCTCAGCCCGGCTTGCTCTAAATGAGCATGATCCCAGGCGCGGTCCAAAGTGTACGCTCACCGCGAGCTCGGCTTGACCCTAAGCGCGGTCCTCGACCCTAAATGCAGCTTCTGGTTCAGCCTACTCTAAATGAGCAAATACTCAACGACCCGAGCTCAATTTTCATCAATCGGGTCCCCCGCCTCAGCGCCGCCCTCGGGCTCCCATGCCCACAATGAACTGAAGTGTGCTCCTTGCGAGCACGATTTTCACTGAGTCTAGTCTCCGATCTTAGTTACACCAAAGACTTCGGCCCGCGCCCTCAACTACCCGAAGCGCGCTCCTCGCGAGCTCGATTTTCACCGAGTCTAGTCCTCGCCCTCACCACCATCAAAGACTTAGGCCCCGCGCCCTCAACTACCCAAAGCGCGCTCCTTGCGAGCTCGATTTTCACTGAGTCTGATCCTCGGCTTTAACGCCACAACTACTAACCTCAACACCTCCTCTCCCAAATTTGAACAATCTTGGAAGGGAACCGACAACTACCAAACTAGTAACCTAAGCCTTAAGTTTGTTTTTTGGCAGGAACACACGATTGACTTCGACAGCAGTTGACAAAATAACATCAGTGCCGCTCGACATACAAGCCAAGGAAAGGCCGAATAACCTAGCAAAAGATAGCCAACACAGTCAGAATGAAAGCTAAAATGTGTTTATTCATAAATCCTCATGAGTGGGAAGTATATATTTACAGGCCCACAAAGGGACGATTTACAAGCAGAGAAATAAGTTACTGAAATATATAGTACAAAATAGCTACCGCAGGAAAAACATTTCGACGATGCAACAACATAGAACCATTAGAGGAGGAAGGAAACTCAACGATGAAAGAAAAAAGAATGTGCCCTTCTAGAAGCAGTCACATTTGACTTCCTGGGAAGGAAGCCGCATTGATGGACCACAAGCAGATGTTGGCACCACTTGTGAACCACAAAAGCATATGACGGCACCGTCGCCAGTTAAGGACGAGCCTTGCGGTTATGGCCTCCCAAATCAGCGCCAACACCGCCAATAATAGGCCCAGCCCAAAAAGTCCTGAAACTATTGTTGACATAAAGGAGGAGGCACGAGGTGGCCGGGTGCTTGCAAGAGCAGGACGACCGATCAGCGAAAATGATGTCCGCTACATAAGCCCTGCAGTGCGAACTCACCATGGTTCGTCGGCTACAGGTCTCCAACCACCTCCGCCGTCATGACCAGCTTCGCGCCTCCCACCTTCCTCTTAAACGTAGCGGTGCGAACCCACGACAATCGCTGATATACTCACTACTATCCAAGGCTGACTCCCGAAGGAACGATGATCTTCGATACCTCCCACTCAATGCCGAAAACTCACGGATGCAGAAAACAAATATGCAGGGGGCTTTTATAGGCCTGGAAGAACTGTCATCTTAACGATCGTTCGCCACTCAACCACTAACGGGGCCACGCCCGTCAGTCAACAACCGGCACTCAAGTGCCTTGAAAATCGACATTCAGATCTCCTGTGATAATTACTCCCGTCAGAATAAATGACTGATAGGCACACACGACAAGGCGCCCCCTCTCATCGGGCAACCGTCGCATTTACTTTAGAAATTGAGCGGTTGCAAAGCTTTAATACCGATACTCGTCGAGATCTCCTGATCATCACATCAGTCGAAGACCCAGCCGACGTCCATCTACCAAACCGAGATCAAAAGCCGACATACTACTTGAGCTTGGCACAAAATCTCCAAACTCCGACCAAGCTCGGGGGATGTGGACTGGACTAGCACTTTGGGTCGGGCTGAATTAGGCTCAAAAGCGCTCACACTCATGAACCAGAGTTAAGTCAAACTAGACATTATATAGCCTGGGGGCTCCATCCGGTCATACAAGAAAACTTACGTCATCATCAATTACGAGAGATTCATCAATTATGAATCGAGAATCTCTGGGATCAACCTCGACCCATTTTGAGCACATCCCTACGAGATTACCGAGAGGTATTATCACCAGACATCCCTCATACGGCACTATATACAGACACAATGCTCACCATGTACATATAGATTCTAATTTATATTCCCCTCACCTGAAATCCTTTCTTACTTGAGTGTCAGAGTACCTTTTGCAGGTCCCCCGCCGAAGTCGCACCTTATCAAGAGACGAGCCAAACCGCATTACCCCGACTTCAGACAAGAATATTATTACGAGTGGGGTCCTATTCTTGTAAATGGATAAGAATTTATTTTTGTCTAACTTTTAACCATGCATGAATCTTAATGTTAAGTGAATTAGTAAACATTTAGATGAGAATTTTCATTGAAGAGAGTAGGACCCTAATTAACATCACGTTATATTATATTTATATATTTTTAAATTGCATATACTTTTTATAATTTTAATTTCTTAATATATATCACCTCAAAGAGCAACATTAAATTTTCAAGAATAATACCTATATGATTTGATTTTTTTGGTAAACCTATGTGAATTTCATAATTCTTAAATCTATAATCATTTTATAATAATAATCAAACATGAACTTCTTCGTTCATATTAATCTCGACGTGGGAAAAAAAATGCTCCATGCCAAATGAAGCCTTAAGGATGCCTGCAGAACTTGTGAAAAGAGAAAATTTTGAAAAAATGTATTGACGTCATTTCTTATACAGTTAATGATATGTTTATTTTATCATATTAAATGAGAAAATATTGATTAAGAATCATTTAAATTCAATATATTATATCTAATATTAATTTATATTACTTCTAATCTTATTCTTTTATGTTTTATGCACTAAATAAATAATAGATATAAATTTATTTCTTATCCTATTTTATTTATCTTATGAAACAAATATGTTCTGACACATTTTCTTTTGACCTTCATGTTAAAATTAAGCTAGAAAGCATATTTTCCGACTCTTGGAAGTCAACATAACATGTCAAAGATTTTTTTCCTTCACATGATCTCAAATGCCAACTATACGATAACTTTATGATCAACTGGTGAGGGGCCGGGCAAACAAATAATGGGATCCTCTCTATTTCGAACGAAATAAATGATCAGATTAATTGAACCTGATCATCAAAATTGGAAGCAAAGAAATGATTTACAACTAGGAAAGGTAAAAGATGATATAGTACAACTGTAGGTTATTCTGATCGAGATTTCACAATGTAGGCATTGAATTTGACAACCACCTCCACACCTTCAGTTCGCCGGTTCCATCACCGGTGAAAAATAAACCACCAGGTCCGACTTGTATTGCTCTAACCTCTTCCTTGGAAAATATCTTACCCCGCTCATTGAACCTAAAAGAAGGGTTAGTGGGTTTCACAAGTCTGATGATGTATTTTAGAATAATAGTTAGCTTAAGTGTCATATACATATATACTTACGAAGGAAGATCATAGACCCGAATGCTCTTGTCATTACAAGAACATAGTAAGACAGGTTTGGCTTCCGCATCATGCATACCACATAAAGCAAGCACACCCTGAGATACAAAATGGCATTAGCTAGAAGCACAATCTAGTAGATAAAATTGTAACAAAGCATCAAAAACTTGTGATAAGAGTCTAACATGACATAAACTTTACTAGAGCTATTATTGTTCTCTTATACGATACAAACCTGTTTTTAATGAAAAAGGCACAAATGCCATCATAAGTTAATAACTAGCAAGGGGAGCACTCATCACAAGAGAAGATTGGATAAAATGAAGCATTCAAAAAGGAAATTGGATTGGCAATCCTTGAATCACCATAAAAGACAGGAGAAATAAGGAAAAGGATAAATAAATGGATGATAGCATATATAAATATACTCCTGAAGGTTATAATATGGTACTTGTGTAGGAGACCATGCTCTTGCTATTGATATGGAGAAGAAAATAAAATATACTGAACACTTCCCTAGCACCAGTAAATCCAATGAAGCAACCTAAATAACTTGACCACCCTAACACCTTCTGGATAGTTCATGAGCCGTGGCACATGGTTTCATACAAATGTTCCTAACTACATGTACAGCATATGCACATCAAAATCTACATAGACCAATAACACTAGCCAGTTTTAGCTCTCATGACATGGCATCTTTGCCATATTACTAGAATTATACATACTACATAAGATACCTAGGGAACTTTCTTATTAAACCTTAAAAAATGTGGGGTGAAGATGCTAAATAAAACCCTAATTGTAAGGCAAAAAATAAACTTCACCTACCTTGTGTAATTTGGTTATCTGAATCTTCATACTTTGATGATAATTTGCCACCATATCAAATTATATATGCTACTAATAGATAGTACGGAGTCAACATATAGAAACCAAACTTCAACAAATATATATAAAGCAATTTCTTATGGCTAGGATTAATTGTTTCCTCTTTTATGTATAAGTTAACCTCTTATAGTTTGAGTTTGTTTCTTATTCATGAGGATACCTCTATGACTTGGCTTCACTCATAAACTAATCTCAATATTTGGCCATGGTTCGACTTCTTCTCTACAAGAAATGACTAAGCTTCTCATATGTGATAAGACCTATGGCATGGGTTGACATCAGACAAGCTCTTATGAGTTGGCTTCATTGTCCAGCTTCTTATGCATAAGATAGGTTCTTATGACTGGACTTCTTGACTTGCATGCTTTAATCCTAAGTTGAATACTTGTGGCTTAAATGAAGACATCATTTCTTCTCAACAGAAAGTCTGAAATTATAATGCTTAAACTGACTAGTAATGACTTGAATTTCTTATGGAATGATTATTTCCAACACTAAAATGCAACCAATAAAAGATCATTCATAAGCACTAACCTCCTATTGTCTGATTTCTTTGGAGTGGTTAGCCTATTTATTTCTTCGTTTTAGACACCAATGTGACAATATTTCTAAACTAAACTCTTATGACTTGCCTTATTTTCCTTTGAAATGACTTTCAGTTGGTGCCATTTATATCTAAGGTGGTACTAAATAAAAAGGACCCCTGATATTATTTGTCTTCTTTAAGGGAATTATTTAAATTAGCACCACTCAGAAGAAGTAAAGGTATCCTACTACTTTGTTATCATTTTTTTTTGAAAAAGTATACTCTAAGTACCAGGTGAACCACTACTCAATTGTATAATACCATTTTAATTTGCAACAACATGTTGTCCATCTGTTGCATTTTGGTAGCAGTCAATTTGATTGGATAATACACTATTTTCAAACTCAACTTATTCTGTCATAGATACAGCAAATGCCTGGTCATTTTAACAACACTATTTTTCTTCCTCAAACTAATTAGGGACTATCTGATTAAATAACTTTATATAGGTTACCCAATAACTGTGGTAAAGATGCATGTTAATCATGTGTAAGGAAGGATCTTCCAGTTATGCACCACAAATGAATGAGACTGATTTTTACCAGATCGTATTTCATTGTAACTGCTTAATAACCTGATGATAAGAGTCAACAATGCAATTGACAGACCACATCAAATAATTACCAAAAGATCATTTTGCACCTCACAAGCCTCTTCTACTACAATTACATTGCTAGATCTCAATAGAGCAAAAATTCTGCAATTTATTTTGTGTAGATCTCTCTAAACAATAGGCAAAGGTGTAACAAACTAACAGAATTGAACAAAAAGATAGATTCTTTAATATAGGAAAGAAGACCATATATAATTAAGAATTCAATGTACTTAATTACAATGTAAAGGAATTCATAAGACTAAAAGACAAAATCCTTATAGCAAATAACTGCATTGTGCCATACTCTCCCTGAATGGTTGTTAAGCAAAACAATCCGCAATATATAAATATGAGAAGTTCTAGTACTGAAACACACTATTTAAGAGACAAAAGATTATGAAACCAAAATCATTATCATTCAAAGACAGTTTTAATTCTAGGAATATCCATGGTCGGAAAGGAATAAAATTTAGTGTTGTCAATATAATATAGAATGTAAGAGAAATAAGTATAATGGCATCAGCAATTTTAACTGGTTTAACTGATAAAGCTTGAACTAATCCGTCAAAACAAGGGAATATGAAAAAAACTATGCAAAAAAACTTGACAGCAGACTCAATATGGGACAACAATGCTACAAAAGAATTCATATATTTGAAGAAACAAATTATTCCATGCTAACTTAACCAAACTTTATTGAAGTGCAGATGTGTACATGTTCCTCATTATGAGCGTATGTTACTTCCATGTTTCCACTTTCTGTAGGAACCCAAACCTGTACAAACAATAAATATTGACATGAGGAAAGTAGATCAGGTACCATGCTAAGTGAAAAATCCTGAATCAAATGAAATTCATCAAATTAAATAATGAAAACAAATGAGAAGCAGGAAACTAACCTTGACTGTACGGTCCAAGGAAGAAGATAATAAAAATTGATCCCAACAAAGTACTGACATAACAACAGATGTATGGTCAGTGAGGGTCTGAATACACTGGAAAGTTGTCAGGTTCCATACCTAGAAATTAGGAGATGCTGACAATTAGAATTATGCTTTACCCATATGAAGCAAATTTACTAATCTAAAAAGAAGAAATTAGGATAGGCAACAAGAAAACATCTTATGCTAATCTGCAGGATAGCATCTTGCACCTCAATCTATGATAGTTAAGAATCCAACCTTAGGAAGTCAACTAGGAGATTGGACAATCTGTTCTACTTTACTCTGCCTATATTTCACAAAAAGTGAAGACAGTATTTTTTTTTGTCAAATAATTTTGCATTTTGTAGAGAACCCTTCAACGCCTGAAAATCAAACACTGGAAATTTTTTCTAATTGTTTAACGCAGTTGAGCTTTATTTTCAATCAAACATAATTGTAGTCTTTCCCAGAGATGTTGTCACATGGATTTAGAGGAGGAAGCCTAGGCATAACATGAAGGGCTATGATGGATTGTAAAAAAATGTTATAATGAAAGTGGTGATAGATATAAACACTGAAGCTTGCTTCATACTTTGACTTTCTTGTAATCAAAGCAGCATAAGCTATCTATGTCATCTAGACAGTGAGGCCAACCAATCTATGGATTGGTTAATATTGAGAATTTTTATATTCTACCTGTACATAGATGGATTCCTATAGGGTGTCTGTCTCCTTTACAAATATATATCACTTTTTTATGAACAAAAGTAGAAATACATTCCTCTCCTTAGTTGAAATCAAGAAACAATTTGAAATTGGCTGCAATGAATTCTAAGGTAGTTTTTCTAGTTAAACGGAGTGTTTAAAGTCTTCTTTGAATATTTCCAATGCAGGTCCCCAAGCTTGGATAAAAAGGCGAAGGGTTCATTAGGCCTTTGACATCCACCATCAAATTTTGTCAAATCTATATATACTAAAACTGTTTTCAGTGTTGTAATAGTCTTTCTTGTATCTTCTGGGTTCTCACAATTATAATTAATCTGTGCCATTTAATTAAAGCATCTAACATATTCTTTGAACTAGACAATAGAAACTTTGATGATTTGTACCTTATTCAATCCTCTATGAGGGAATTTTTCCCTAAGGTATACAAATGCTATCATTTCTTACTCTATCTCATCTAATTATCTCACTCATCCATCTAAACACATTCATCTTAGATACATTGATTTTCTATATATGTTTTTTCAACACTTTGATGCATAGAGCATAGCTATCCAGAATCTAAGAGGCAGAGGAAAAATCAACCAAAATCCAATTTCATACAATGTGCTATAATTAAAAAAAAATGGTAAGGCTGAATTCGGACAAGAAATTCACTGAAAAACGACCAAACTTTATAGCTTCATCTAAAACTCTATTTTCTTCGGGGAACAACATTTAAGGCAAACATGTGCTTACAAGTTTGAGCAAGATTGCACAAATGTGTGTTGATACTAATTCAAAGTAGAATTGATTCTTAAGATTGATGAAATTGCAATAAAATTTTACAAACTTTTGCACTATTTCAATTAGGTGATGAAGGTGGATTAGTTTCAGAAGAAGCATTGGGATATTCAATAGGGTTTTCAGACATGATTTTAGCTAATATGAATTGGTGAAAACAAAGATTTAGATAGGCCTAACATAAGATTCTCAAACTCGCATTTTGCGCATCAGCAAATACATGACAATCAGACTGCAGAATATGCCTAGTAGGCTAGTATTGCATTCAAGTTTTGATAGTCTTCAGCTTGTAACCAGGTATCATTAATGACAACAATTTACAAAATAAAGTTAGTTAATATTGAATATATAAATTTTGTTGATTTTTAAAATATTTATTCTTATTTAATTCTTAAATTATAAATTTGTTTATATCATTTGAAGGGTACAATTGCAACATGCAGCCTTTTCAAATTGCAAATCCGTTTGCAACTTCAAGGCCTAATTGCAAGTGGATTTGCCACAGTGAGCCATTTACAAGCAACCAAACAATTGCAAATAATTTATATGCTTGAAATGCATTTGCGGCCAATCTATTTGTTCACAATCAAATATCCCCCAATTCCTCATGGGACTTTAAAGCCCATTACATCTTCTATTCTGATGTTATGTATTTTATCTGGTTTAGTGGGGCTCTTCTTTTAGCATCAGTTGTCCAATTAGCATGCGCTTTATTGGATATCTTAGATTTTTTAATAGCTTTGTTAAGGAAGGTTGAGATGAAAGGGTTTACATGTAGCACTTACAAATAGAAGTCTGAGCAACATTCTAGAGCAGCCAACTTATAAAAAAGAAAGATATTACCTATGAGCCTTTTCCAGTCTATCTATTCCCTCTCCTGGCTAAAATCTAAGATTCTGATATATATGCTGCATTACCATCTTTCTTCCTATTTGTTGTATCAAATCTTCTGGTGGCAATTGGTTCACCTGTAAGTGACAACGGTGCTGACTGAGTGAGACCCAGGAACCTTGCCATATAGAAGTGGTGTTGTAAAGGCCTCAAATGGGCCTACCTTCATAGAAGCAAGTTATCCTTCATTTTAATTACTGATAATAGTCACTCCAGCAAGTTCGCGCTCCAGTTTAATTCGTTTCTTCCTCCTTGTTCGATTCGTTTATCGAAGGAAAGATATGTGCAGCGGCCGCCTTAAGCGCTCCCCGCCGCCCTGCTCCTTCGATGACCTCGTGGCCTTCAAACGGGCGGTGGAGGATGAAGGCTACCCACTCAATGCTGCTGCCCCTGCTACAGCCGCTCCCTCGGCGGCGGTCGGGGGATGGGGATCCAGCAGCGAACGCCTCTTATGATCGCGGCACTCTACGGCAGCACCGCTGTGATTGAGTACATCCTCTCCACCCGTCCAGTCGAGGCTGCCCGCTCCGCTGCCACCGATGGCGCAACCACTCCACTGCACTGCTTCCGGCGGATCCCCGGCTTCTCTCGAGGCCATGAAGGTCTTGGTTGACGCTTCTGCTGATGTGATTGATACCCAAAAGTTATTTTATTTATGAGAAAAGAGGCCTATATATAGACCTAGAACAGAATATGCTACACCACAGATATAACCTAAGCTAAACATGTACTACCATACACAAATACCTATAACTATATCACTTAACACTCCCCCTCAAGCTGGTGCATCGATGTCAATCATGCCCAGCTTGTCATAAAGGAGTTTAAAAAGAGAAATACTTAAAGGCTTAATAAAAATGCCTGCGAGGCAAGGAGCAACGAGATCTAGTGGGAAGAGGGTTCAGAGAGATCCGGCGAGAAGAGGGATGCCAGGAGAAGCTGCGAGATCCGGTACGCAACAAAAGGACGCGTAAGTCACGTGTAGAGCCGGCTGGAGAAAAGGACGTGTAAGGCGCATGAAGAGCTGGCTGGAGAAAAAGACGCGTAAGGCGCATGAAGAGCCAACTAGAGAAAAGAACGCGTAAGGCGCGTGAAGAGCCGGCCGGAGAAAAGAACGCGTAAGGCGCGTGACGAGCCGACTTGAGAATGAGAGAACGACTCGGGATGAAGCCGCCGGAAGAAATTCGGCTTGAGAATGAGATAACGACTTGGGATGAAGCCGCTAGAGAAGAGGAAACCGTTGGAGGAAATCTGGCTTGAAAATGAGATAATGGCTCGAAATGGCTTGGCTCGTGATGAGATGAGGCTCGGCTCGAAAAAGGCTTGGCTTGGCTGGAGAGCTGATTGGAAGAGCCGGCTGGAGCCGACTGGAGAAGAGACTTTTTTTTCACCTGCTGAGGGGGGCACGAACGATGATGCCCCCCTATTTTTTTTGTTTTTTTTCTTCTTCGGTGGGCGCCAAAGACGAGGGCTCGTTACCTTTTTTTTCCTTCTCCATGCACGAGTACGCACCAACGACGAGGCAGGATTTCTTTTCTTTTTTACTTCACGCGCAGGTAGGCTCTCGAGAGAGGGTTGCGCCGAGTGGGGGGAGCGGCTTCGTTCAGGGGTGTAGGCGGCGCAAGAGGGCAAGTGCTCGTCGGGGATTCTTCTCGAGCACGGCAGTGAAGCCGCGTGAGAGGATGCGGCACACAAAGAGCCCGTGAGAAGACACGGCACACCAAGCGCCGCGTGAGAGAACACGACACACGCAATGCCGCTTGAGAAGCTCGGATTCTGAGCGAAGAGGCACAAGCAGAGCGGAAATAGTGATTGACTCCTGCAAGAACACGAAGCGTGGCCGCTTGAGAAGCACCGCATGGACAGCGAGACAGGACGCGGCACACGAAGCACCTGTGTGAAAAGAACAACGTCTCGAGACGTTGGAAGACTAGCAAAGAAGCCGCGTCTTGGGGACGCAGGCGAGTACAAATTTCGGGTGTGGAGAGAAAAGTCGTTTGGAGCCGCCCATCCCCAAAAAAAAACTCATGTCGCGTGGAGATGAGAAGCGGCAGACGATGAGACTGGGCGCAGGAAGGAGACGGGTGGTGCAAGAACAGGAAGAAAAGAAAAAACCTAGGGCTCAAGTTTGAGAGGGGAAGAAATCCTAAGCTCTGATATCATATTGAGTAGAGCCCAAAGGTTATTTTATTAATGAGAAAAGAGGCCTATATATAGACCTTTAACAGAATATGCTACACCATAGATATAACCTAAGCTAATATATACTACCATACACAAATACCCTCCAAGAGAGAATGCTAAACAATATTCTTCTTAGCATTTTGGCAGTGAAAGGAATGACAGGGTTGAAATTATGTTGCACAAAATAACATGTAAAGAGGAAAAATGACTCCATGGAAAAGCAATAAAATAAAATCAGGTCAATGGAACCTTAAAAGCCAAGATATATTGATTGAAAATATATAATTGCTGCTAATATGCTCTATGTGAAATGTGCACGTTTTAGTTGTCGCATGTCATTGTTAACATGGATTCCTGTTCCTTCATGAACACGTGGATTAGAGATTATCCATAACAAACTAGAACCATAACATTAAAAGAAAACACAGGAAAACAAAACTGAATACAAATTCTTTATTAAACGTGCAGTTTGCAAAAGAAAGATGTTCCACTAGTAGAATGTGAAGAAACAAAATATCAACGAAAACAAAGGATAGGCCTTATTTGTCAAATGCTCAAGGATTGTTTGTGATTGTCCCATAATGATAAAAGAATATCCGTCTTTTTGCTGATGCTAAATAGGATCCATTGAACCCATACGTCATTAGTGTTACAAATATATATCCATAGATTGGTCTTTTTCGTAAAAGCTTAATCTTTTGAAAAAGTTGGTCATCCAATCAAATTTAACAATTAGAAACTATAATTAGAGACTAGGGTGTGTACTATTGTATTCTGCTATAACATATTACTCCAAGCTTCATAACTGTAGATTTATTAATCATGAAGCTCAATTTACCATCTATTTTATTTTAACTGTTACATAATCCAAGGGCCAATGCGGTTTTTCTTTAATGATTCTTACTTTTATTGTATGATCCATGGAACCAGAGTATAGCTTCATGCCTCCTGCAACTAAAGAAACCACAGCAAGTCGATGACCACTAAGAGAAGCAGCTGGTTCAAACAAATTTCCAGCAACATTAAACTTCCAAGCCAATATACATGAATCCTGTGTGTGTTGAAGGCATTAGTTTCTGTGAGAAGTCAGAAATTGATCCGACAGGCCACATGGTGAACAAAAACAAATATACATTTGAAATAAAAAGAAACTAGAAGATGTACCTGTGTGCCAGCAAACAACATACCATTGCTGACAACTAAAGCATACACTTGTCCAATAGGGCCATCAAGGCTTTGATCTGTTGCAGTTTGTGTGTTCCATGCCTGAATCATCATCCAAACAAATCCAATATAGTTACTCCAGAGCCGACCTACATGCTTCATAAGCACATAGCCTAAAATCTCTAACCTTGACCGCATTTGGAACTCCAATGAATATCCAAGGACCTTCACTGATCATACATCCAACCTCACCTCCCATATTGATTACTCCAGTGCACTTTGACAGACATGTAAGAGTCAGGAACTATATCATTCCAGTCCAAGGTGGTAAGAGTTTGAGAGCATCTACCTGCCCGGTCTGACAATCCCAAACCCGAACGGTTTCATCCTTACTTCCAGAGTAGAGCTTATCAGACCCTGAAGGCAGTGCAATACCAGTGACAACCTGTCAGAATCACTCATTCGATCAACTACCAAAATAAAATGTCAATTTCCAGTAGATGCACGTATGATCTAGGTACAGAGGAAACAGAAAGCACTGCCTTTTGATGCCCCTGAAGTGGAGTCAAGAGGGAGAAGCTGTCGCCGATGGACCACGAGTGCAAGAACCTGCATTTCTCCCCATAGGTACATTTCCCGGAAAGGAAGTAATTGCAGACCTTGTCCGGAGCCTTGCCGCCCACTCTACCCTTACCCCACTTGGAGGTAGGCGCGCAACCAGTGCTAGGGTTTCTTGAAATGAAGCTCTGGTGCTGACCCCGCCTTGCAGCGCCGCCGTCGGTGGACATTGGCTGCGGCAGCTCGGCGTGGAGGAAGGGGCAGGGATGGCGATTGCAGCGCCCCGCCTGCCAGTGGAAGCAGACCTTGTTGGCCCGATCAGGAACCCCCTGCGACGGCCCTGCTCGCTGATAGGCCTTTCTGCTACCGTACCGATCGGCTGATTCGATGTCCATAAATCGATCCCAAAAAGAAAGAAAAAAACTAAATAACCGAATCCGGGAAGATAATGAAAGAGATGAAGAGACAATTCCTAGGAGGGTCGACGCAGGTGCATAAACGGAAGACCGGGAAGATGATCAAGAAGAAGGATTTCAAAACAAAGAATTTGATAACTATGGATCGAGCCAACAAAAATGGTAGATTAAGCCCAATATCTTAGATTTCGGAGCAAACGGTTAAGAAGCAGAAGATGTTGAAGGCCTTTTGTTCGGCGGGGATCCGAAAAGGGGAGAGGGAAAGATCGCTGCTTGCAACGTTATTCAGATTTCCTTTTCGATCTCTTTCTTCTTCTCCTTCTTCGTCTCCTCAACCAGCTCCAGATTCTTCTGCTTTGCTTTGTGGCTTCCTGAGAGGGCGAGGTGAGGATAGGAGAAAGGGATACGGGCTGCGATTTGCGAGCGAAGAAGAAGCAAATAGCTCTGGCGAAACGGCGAGTCGCCGACTCTGAACCCACGAGTTCGCCGAGTTCAAACGTCGAGCCTGGACACATAATTTATAAAATATTTTTAATGATAAAATATATTATATAATTTTAATATAATATAATATAATATAATATAATATTACTAATTACAGTACCGTACTTTGCATTATAATTTATAATTTTAAAAATAAAATAAAAATAAAATTTTATATTTTAATATATCATTATGTATAAATAGAATAATTTATCAAAAAAAATTAAATAATTTTCATATTTCATAATATAATTTTAATTTTAATAAATTTAAATTTAAAATTAATTGTGATTATTTTTTAAAAAAATAATTATTATAAACTTCAATTATAATTTAATTTTTAAATTAAACTTCAACAATAATCTAATATTCTTGATGATTTAAATTAAAAATTTAATATTTGTATACTTAAATTTTAAGAAATAAATTATTATAGTATTAGCATATTATTAAAAAAAAATATTTTTAAGAAAAAAAACTTTTAGTAAGATTACACATTACCAAAAATATTTTTCTAAAAATTAATTTAAATATAATAAAATTAAAAATAACAACCTCATCTACTATTTTTATTTATCAAATTTATTATAACTATTGTAATAAATTTAATTCAAATCTTATTCTTTTTGAAATCTTTATCATTTTTTATTCAAGTTTTTATTATATTTATTATATCTATTATTAATATTATTAGTTTTTATAAAACTATCATGATTTTTTAAAAAATAAGTGAATGTTAATTTTTATAAAATTAATATGATTTATTTATTTTTTTACTTTTGTAGGAATATGTGACAAATACTTAATGTGATTTAAAATTTACACCGGTGTAATTGAATCATATTTCTATTTATTATATGAAATTAAATATAACGAGAATCTTATTATAGATAGTGATTGCACGTAGCAATGGGAGAAGGGGGTAGAGAAAGAGAAAGGAGTGAGGGGGAGGAGGAAGGGAACTAAGGTACTATTGACCCGACTTATTTGAGTTTACAAACAAATATTGTAAAATATATTAATCATTTTTTTACCACACAATCTACGCTAATCACAACACATATATATATATATATATAATTTTCAAACAAAATATGAAGATGACTTTAAAATGTATATATATATATATATATATATATATATATAATTTTCAAACAAAATATGAAGAGAACTTTGAGATGTTGAGGTTTGTAAAGTTTGATATCTCAAAAGGTGATTATCTAGTGATACATCTTAACACCCATGTCCAGTCTTTTTTTCTTAATCTTAACCATAAGCTTACTTGTAGAAAATTGATCAGGAGCAAGCGAATCATTTCCTTATCAAAAGGCAAATATCTTTTAAGACATGTTAAGTTATTTGATGAATTGATATCATCTTCATTATCACAGACTTGTAAAAAAAAAATGTAATATGATAAGCAAAATCTCAAAAGCTGAATTAGTTGAAATGAATGGAAAAGTAATGAAATTATTATAAATTTTAGGGAAAATACTTAAATATAGCATGTACTTTGATTTTTGTATCAATTGTGATATGTACTTTCATTTGTCTCAATTGTATATATGTACTAAGACATCTGTTCTAATTGTGGCATGCTGTCAAAATTTTGTCGGACGCACCGTTAACTTAATGACGAGGCATGCCGATATGTATAAATTTTTTTTAAAATTCAAATCTCCAAGTCATCTCTCTCAAGGTCATTAAAAATGGTTTTAATGGGTTCCACCTCTCTCACTCCTGCCCATCCTCTTTCCTTACTGCTGCCTCCTCCTCTCCTTCTTCTTATTCCCGTTGTCTCCTCCTCCTCCTCTCGGCGGCCTCCAATAGTTGTGATCGGGAACTCATGCAACCTGGCGGTGGTAGTATCGTCGCCAAGGGTAAGCACACGAAGCGGCAAAGGACGAACCACTAGCGGCCGACTCTGAAGCACGAAAACGCCAGGTGGGCTTTCATTTTCGTGTCCGAAATGTTTCGGACATGGAGACGAAGGAATACATTGTTAATACGTCTCGGGAACGGTCAACGTTTCTGATAATACAAAAAATTAAATAATTTTTTTTTTCGCCTTTTTGATAAGGAAACAAATCTGATTTTTGAACTGATAAATCAAAGAAAAATCCAGTTAAAATTAAATAAATACCTTATTTCATCTTATTTTTCCTATCTTGCTTCACCTTCTTTTCTATTTTCTCCGTCGGTGGTGGGGCGCCGATTCATCTTCTTCGTAGTATTTGTGGAGCGGTGGGCGCCGATTCATCTTCTTCGCAGCATCGGCAAAGTTCTTCGTGAGTGCGGCAAAAAAATTTTGGTTTCATTACTTTTGTCCATGTTAAAGAAACATTCATTGTTTTGTCCATATTACTTTATGCTGATGCGGCAGGAAAATTCTTGGCGGAGTAATAAAAACATTGGTTTGTCCAATGGTTAAAGTAATGGATTTGTTTTATTTTAATCTAGTGCATTATTTTATCCACACTCCGCATTCCACTTATTAAAGCAACGAGTTTGTTTTATATTAATCAAATGTATGCTTGTCCCACTTTTATATTAATCAAATGCATGCTAAAATTAGACAAATGTTTTTAATATATTTTTATACATTATTTATGTTATATTTATTATTAAAAAAATTAGTTAATTTAACGTTTTCCCAACGTTTTAGTGTCCTATATATTTTAAAATCAACGTTTCCCCGTTTCTTATCGTGTCAGGTAGCGTTTCCAGTTTCCGTGCAACATATTCATGGAAAAAAGTTGCCAATTAATTGGTTCAAGAGAAAAATATTCATGGAATCAATTTCATATTCATCGTTTACCTTTTTCAGGAGAAAAAGCTTCATATATGATTCTATATATACTCTCCGCCGCTGCATGTTGAGTTCGTGACTTCACCTGGCCAGTACCCCACCTTTCGATCCAATGTTGACGTCGGTGATCTCCTTTGTGAACTTACTCCTTTCCTCGACGCCGTCGTCGTCGTTCCTCACGGCAATGACCGTGGTCAGCTTCATCTCCCTCGTCCAAAACAGGGTGTGTAGGTGAGGTCAGGGACCAAAACTGCGGCTACTCTAAGTTCTTCTTCAAATCCGGTGGCAAGGAGGTCGCCGACAAACGGGTCTCGAGCTGTGCCGGGATGCTGCTCTTTACACCCCGCCATCGTGGTGGCCGTGATCGCAGCCTACTTCCTCGCTGATGTCAGTGGCCGCTACCGGTTGCTTTCCCTCGTATTCTCTCTCCTCTTCTTCAAGAGAGACTTCGAGGTAAATACAATTAGAATGTAGCAGATCCACCTTTTGCAGCCATTCGTAGTAGAGTTCAACGTGCTGCCCAATTAGAATGTAGCAGATCCACCTTTTGCAGCCATTCATAGTAGAGTTCAGCGTGGTCGTTGCCGCCTCCCCTTTGCTCGTGAACTTATTGCCGACGGCTGTAGTGGCTTCTTCTTCCAAGGGAGCCCTGGGATCGGACGCGCGACCCTGGGTGAGAAGGGTACGACAAATAGCCATATCCTCATCCTCCTTGGTGATGCTATCCGAGAGCTCACCAGAGAAGCCTGAGAGCGACTCAGAACTAGACTGCACCGTCGGTCGGCCATGGTTCATCCTTCACCGCTTCGTGCGCTTACCCTTGGCGCCGACACTGCCGCCGCTGTCAGGTTGCATGAGTTCTCGATCGCCAGGAGGAGGAGGAGGAGGAGGAGAAGGTGACAACGAGAAGAAGAAGAACGAAGAGGAGGAGGAGGCAGCAGTAAGAAAAGAAGATGGCAGGAGTGAGAGAGGTGGACCAATTAAAACCATTTTTAATGACCTTGAGAGATGATTTGGAGATTTGAATTAAAAAAAATATTTTTTTATACGTATCGACATGCCACGTCATTAAGTTAACGGTGCGCCCAACAGAATTTTAACGGCATACCACAATTGAAACAAATATCTTAGTACATGTATACAATTGAGATAAATAAAACTATAGGTCACAATTGAGACAAAGATCAAAGTACCTACTATATTTAAGCATTTTTCTTAAATTTTAATAGCATTACTACATACTTTATCCATAAAAGAAACTATAATGTCCACCTCATCATATTCGGCCGTTCTTGTTAAAGGAATGTGGAAGATTAGAATCCTACAAAAGTAGATATAAATTACATTAGAATAGTCATAAACACTTGTTGAAATAAGAATTTATTTGATAAACTAATTAATCAAATGTGTATAGAACTATATTAATAAACTTTAGCAAAAGCTCATAGCATATACAACAACAATACTTACAATTGCAAAGTCAATATTATCTTCAGAGTTCGTAGTAACTGAATCTTCAATGTTAGAGTCCTTGGAGTCCTGCAAGAATAGATTTAAATGAAATTATAATAGTCATAACATTGAATACGTTATCTAATGAGTGCTTATTTAAGGTATTAATTAACTAATATAATATAAGACTATATATGTTGAATTTTACCAAAAGAAAACACATCTTCAGTGATAGTACTTACACTTCCAAAAGTACTAACAATAGGAACTCCTCCTTCTGAATGGTTTTTAATGATTCTGCTGTAACGAATAGCCGGATAGAACTAACTTCATGTTAAATGATTAAGATAAGAGAAACCTATGTTATATTACAATGAGAAATGAATTGCATTCAACCATTCATAGTTTATTGCATAACTCATCTGATTTTGTGGTAAGGATGAAAGATAAGAGCTAATCAAGTCAGGATCTTCAGTTAGTTTTTTTACGGTAAAACTTGCAAATGGATTTATCTTGTTGAAATTACTGACTTCTACTTTAAATATGAATACCCTATTGAGCAAACACCCCAGCTCTATTGGAAATCCATCCTCATCACCTTCCTTATAATTAAAAAGAATAATTAAATGATAACTATTTTATCTTATACAATTCTAAGAAGAGAGAGATGACTAACTCTAAACAGACGATTTTTAAGATCATTTGCTGTATGATGAATCAACTTAAAAGTAATATTATTGAATAGAACAAATGAAACAACAATATCATCTGAATCTTTGACCCCCACATGGATTTTGTACCTATACAAAATGCACAATTTTGAAAAAAAAAAATGTTAAAGATTGAATTTGAGGAATATATAGGAAATAAAATAAAGCATGTTAAAGTTGATAAAATAAAATTTAAAAAATGTCAAATATTATATCATTAAGTTTTGTTATGAAGCTCTACCTTTGGACAATTAAACATGGAGGTTTATCACATCTTGGACATTTTAGCAAACCATCTTTTATGCGCACCTTTTTCCCATGAACTGAGCAAGCATCAAAGTACCAATTGAACCACGTCTCAATCTTCGTAATTGTAGCCATAGTAGTATAAACTCCATTATGCAAGTGCAAGGAAGTATACATATTTATACAATATATCTAAATACAATATTGATGATAAAGTTAAAAAGATAATAACTTCTGCTTCCTTTAATTGAGACAGAGTCATTCTTGTTTCCATAGAAAGAAAGTCATTTTGGCATTGAGATTGAGAGTCACTCTCAATTTGGTTGAATGTTTGTGAGTTTGAGCTTTCAAGTATGTTCAAACTGCAAATAATAAATAAAGAATTTCATTTCAGTAATGGTCATCATGTCAAAATATGAAAAGAAAAGTAATTTATTAGAACCATGATCAATATAAGTTAGGAAGATAATAATTGACTAACAACAATTTGAAAATGACAATAGTTAACTTGATTTAAACTCAAGAACAACATCAATATTTGGATTGATCATGAATTTGGACGCATTCCAAGAATTTGAAATATTAGCTACACCGGTAAATATTGTAAGTAATAAGATTAATAAAGATTGTGATTTCTAATAATATGATTTTAATATATTTTGAATGGTCACATTACCTTTTGAGATCATGCATAATTGGAACACAACAATAAATGTTTGTTCCTTAGAGTTTTTAAAGTGTTTGAAACTTGATCAGCATAGTCACCAAATAATGTGCACCGTAATTTGTTACTCCTACAAATGTTTTAAAAAATAAAATAAAATTATAATTTATAATATGTAAACTAAAAAGAACTTAGGTATAAAATATTAATTACATATTATCTCGAAGATGAAGTTCCATCAAGTTAGACTTTACTCCATTCCTTTCAAAATCACGACAGCTTCGATATGATTCTAGTTCTCCAATAACATCTATGATCAAGAAAAAACAGGATATGTAAATTGATTAATACAAATATAATAGAATAACGTAAGTATAAATATATTCAGGATTAAAAAACTAACCTAGCAAATAACCTGTAGAAACATTCCCTTTTATAATATCGTCAAATGAAACAAAATCAAATGAATGTAAAGCAATGTCAAGGTTAGCGAGCTGAATAGTGATTCCATAGTGGAAATTGATTCTAAACTTATGATGAGTTGCTCTATACTCTCCAGTATTCTGGACAACAACAAACTTTTGAATGATATAACATTTTCCTTCAGAAACAGAAGTCATGTGCTTCTTAATTAATTTATCTCTTGAAATAGAAGCTTGAATCTTGTCCCCCTAAATAACAAATTTGGGTATCAATCAATTTTCTAAACTAAAAATAATATGATGAATAAATAAATACTAAGTCAAATGATAATTAATAGTTCTTAAAATAGATAAAGAAGAACATTCACTTAAAACAGAGAAAGATGTACATACCCTTTGGTCAAGTAAAACCATTTGAATACTCGATATGATGTTAGGTGAATTTGCATATGAAACATTCCTAGTTCGAACAATCCTAACACCTATTATCCAAGACTTCTTTTGATTTGTCAGTTCAGCAATGTAGTTTATCTTTTGTGCACTCATTCTAAATAGCTGATGTAATATTTACCTATTGGTAAAAAAAAAAAAGAAGTTAAATATCATTATTTAGGATTTATAACAACAATTAATTAAACAGGAAGAAAGATAAAATGAAATGAAGCATTTTAACTTTTGTTGAGAATAACAAAAGAGATTGTAAAGAAGCCTAAAAAAAGAAATTGAAGAATAGAACATAAAATTAATAGGATACATATATAGTTCTCCAAATCTCATATCAATCAGCCACAAAAGATTACATAACAACCATGACAAATTCTGAATAGGAGATCTTTTGTGCGCCCATTCTCAATAGTTGGTGTAATATTTACCTGTAGCAAAACAAAATAAGTTAAATATCATTTTTTGGGATTTATAACCACAATTAAACATGAAGAAAGAGAACTTGAAATGAAACATTTTAACTTTTGTCAAGAATAAACAAATATATTGTAAAGAAGCCTAAAAAATATAATTGAAGAATAAAAACATAAAACTGATATGATACAATTGTTCTCCAAAGCTCATATCAATAAGCCACAAAAGATTGCATAACATCTAGGAAAAATTCTGAAATATTTCTTTGTACACAACATTATTGGTTTTTGTCAATGGTTCATTATTAGTATTGTGGATCAAAATTCGTAATCCTTGCTTCGACTTCACTCGTGAAAGAGCCACATAAAGTTGACCATGAGTGAAAATAGATTTTGGTAGGTATAATCCAACATGGTCAAGTGACTGGCCTTGGCTCTTATTAATCGTCATGCAATATGAGATGATCAACGGGAATTGTCTTCGTTCAAGTCTGAACGGCCAAACGAACTCTGAAGGACTCATTGTCATTCGAGAAATTAACACTTTTCGTCCAAAATTCATTCCTGAAATAAGTTTCGCTTCAATGATATGTCTTCCAAGTTTCGTAACAATAAGCCTTGATCCATTGCAAAGTCCAAAAGACTGATCGATATTCCGAAGAAGCATAATTGGAACGCCAACCTTTAAGATTAAAGTATGATTGGGTAAGCCTGAACATTTAAGAGTGTTTAAATACTCAGGTGGGTGTAGATCCTGAAAATACTGAGAGTGTTCACTTCCACTATATATTGAGTCTCAAGTTAAATATTCTTTTGTTTTCCTGGGAATAAGAGAAAGAATGTAGTCATTGACTTTTTCAACAATGTCATGTGTTGGTATCAAAATAGCCCTGTCTTTTAAGTAGCCTGGATTGGTGTAATTATTAAGCAGAGATGGATAGGTGCTATGAACAATTGCTGCAGTAGAATCTTGAAAATATGTTATTAACAATTTTTGAGGGATTGAAATTTGTGCCTCTCCATCATTAGGTTCAGAGACTTTGCCATCACCAACCTTGAGAATCCAATTTGAAAATTCCTTAAGTTCAGTCATATCTGTGGTCGCCGAATTATTGTGGAGTCTCATATTTTTTGACAGTGTTAAGACATGACAATATTGCCACAAATAGGAGGATTTAATTGCTGCATGAACAATATCAGATCTTGTCCCTTTAGGAATGACAGACAATATTTAACGAAAGTCACCACCCAAGACCACAGCTTTTCCACCAAATGGAAGATTAAGATTGTTTGGATTATCAAATCTTAGAATATCACATAGTGTTCTATCAAGAGCCTCAAAGCATTGCCTCTTAACCATAGGTGCTTCGTCCCAAATAATGAGTTTGCTTCTTTTGATTAACTCTGTGTTTGGAGATCCTTGGTTGATATTTCAAGTTGACTCATCGATGAGTTGTAATGGAATTCGAAATCTTGAGTGAGCTATGCGGCCAGCAGGTAGTGGAGTTGATGCAATACCACTTGAAGCTACTGTCAAGACAATAGACCCTTGGGATCTTAAGGCAGATGTCAATGCATTCCATATATAAGTTTTGCCAGTTCCTCCGTAACCATGAAGGAAAAATACTCCACCCTCATCTTTAGATACATAATTCATTATTGTGTCAAAAACAACTCTTTGTTCATGTGTCATTTGACTTAAAAGTCTTTTGTATTCCTCTAGAAGCTCTTGTCTATTAAAATTTAGTTGATCAACAATAAGCTAATTTTGGAAATCCAATTCTATCACTTCTCTGGGTGTAGGCATTGATGGATAATCTGTTAGGCTTTGTCCGTTGGATCTCAATAATTTCTCAATCTCAGCAAGACAAAGGTTCTATTTTTGAATGGCAGTCAACTGCAAATCTAGGAAGACCATTATATATACGATGTTATTAAATAGAAGTGTAAACATTTTAACTATACTTTCAACTGATAGTATAAAAGATCTCATGTGATAAACATAAATTATATGTTAACATGCATATAAGGAGAAATAGATATATTAACCATGAATAAGGAAAAAAATTATATATTAAAGTAGAATTCAATTTTTCATACACAAATAGGACTATTTTGAACTAAGCATGTGTTATGAATAGATTATTTAGAAAGAATATGCTGATAAGAATAAAGTTGCAATTGTCTTAGATAACTAAAAATTGAGAGGTGAAACATCTCTAGTTGTAGTGTAGAGTCAAATGACTAAGTTGACTGGGTAACCCTATAAAACTTTTGGTTTTCATGTGTACATTAACAATTTAGAATTATCTAAAACTATGCATATGAGCTTCAATTTGGCACTTTAACATGAAAGCATATCCATTCACTCGAAAACATGGAAGTGAAAAAAATGGAAAACATACAAGAGAAAATAATGAGTCTCATTGTATGAAGTTAGAAAGGTGAGTAAACTACACTGTTCTTTAATTGAATGATCCTTCAAATTAATTGTTGGTATGTGCCTCCGCCTCGATGGAGAGCTCAATCGTAAATTACTCTGCTTCTCATATTAAGCAGGATACTTGATGCAACATGCTATGGTCGAGACTTTGACCAATCTATTTACTCTCTAACTAAGATGTTAGAGTTTTTCTTTTCTTTTTTTAATGATTATCTCTCCATTCTGCCCTTTGCCATAGATTTTGGACTTTGTAGTAATAAATACATTGGTTTTTTATTTCTTTCACAAAATATAAAAAAGTTTAAATATGAATATTGACACCATATAAGTATGTATCTTAGTACTGTCATGAGGAATATGTACCTATTGAATAGGATCACAACTAAGACCAACCCAGGGGCACAATGAATAAATGAGAGGGGAAATATATAGGCATAAATACTCCCAAGTTATCTTTTTGCTTCATGCTTAAAATTCAGGCCTTTAATTTAGTATACTTGCAAGTACTATTACTAACTTCAGCAAATCCTTGTAGACCCAGTCATATGTACTTGGACTACCACCTTAATTCTTAAGCAACTTGTGTTAGGATCAAATAAAATTCAGATGAAATTGCTCAACTAAACCTGGACTATTTTCATACAGAAATATTAAATTGCTAATTAAACATATCTAAAACAAAATTATTATAAATTATAAATAATATTAAAGAACAATTCTATAAAAACCAATACCATATAAAGCTACATGTGTAAGCTATTTTGCGAGTAAATCTAATTATTTAAACAAATGTAACTAAGTGAATATAATAAAGAGAAGTTAAAAGTATATATTATACATATTATAAGAGTAACTAAATGAATAGTTTTGTATTAATAACTTCGGTATTTTAAGGTAATTAAATCTATTTGAAAATTTAGTGACACCCAAAAAGCATAATCATGCAAATGATTAATTAAAAAGCACTTTAATGAATATAGTTTTGTATCTAAAAGTTAATCAAGAATTTTGTAAATGTAAAAGCTTCTATTTGGTTAAGTTTAATAAATTAACTATTGTATTGTAAAGAAACTTATATTACCAGAACCTCGAAAGTGCCTTCTATGTGTATAAAG
Source organism: Canna indica (assembly GCA_034359265.1). Classification (NCBI taxonomy): domain Eukaryota; kingdom Viridiplantae; phylum Streptophyta; class Magnoliopsida; order Zingiberales; family Cannaceae; genus Canna; species Canna indica. The sequence continues at coordinate 21,576,283 of CP136895.1, read as the reverse complement.
CATATGTTCAGAAAGTAGATGCCAGGTCTTCTCCCATACATGTTGTGATCTAGATAAAGAATTGGACATAAGCATTGTGATGAACAATAGTCTCAAATACATCCCAGTACCCCATATATATGCTTCTTGAATAGCCTTAATGTACTCTTTATCATCATTGAGTAGTCCAAGTTCGTAGCAAGTATCTCTATAAGTTGGAAAAACAATGTTGCCAATGGTTTTAATATCTTCATTAGATTGAGGACAATAGATTTTAGTAAGGAGGATTCTTTGATAGTAAAGTTCCCCGCAAGTTGGAGGAACATGGTGAAGTCGACCGATGGAGAATCCTTTTTTTCTTGGAAACCACTTACACTTTGAAGGGTTATACACAAACTTTGATGGGAACTCCGCATATGTGTGTAGTTTTGCATCTTCATACATCCTATTTGCTTCAAACCAAGTTGTAAACATACTCTCTTTATTTCTAGGGTCCTCGACAACTGAACTGAGTGGTTAACCATCCTCATAGACAATGTACTGTTCATTAGGTAGATGAAAGGAAAGTCTTTCACTGGTGGTTGCCTATAATGGATATCAAACCCAAATATCCTCCAAGATGATTCACAAGCAGATATATATCGGCAGTCCAAATAAATCTTAATCTCATCCACTTGATTTTGATTTGAAGACATGTCATTTTCTTCATATAATGCAGTAGTAACACGATCATATCCCTTATTGATGTACTTAAACAGATACTTGATTGATGTAAGATTGATACTTGAGTAGTAATTGTGGATTGTAAGGAACAATGAATTGATTATCAAGAGGAATACCATTCTTTTCTATGAATCAGCCATCATCTCTTCTTCTATATTCAGGGTATCCATCTTCATCAAAAGCAGTTGAATTCACAAAACGTTTTGGGTAAAATTTAGAACATCTCCCATCCTTCATGCATGGTGACCGCGGATTCAAATGACCACATGGGCCATGAACCATGAAATTCGAAACAACATCATACAGTTTTGAATTAGTATATTTATTCGGGATCTTTGCAGAAATTATGTTATTAAGATCTTCTAGACTGTGATATTTGTCTTGCGGGTGCAAGAACAATAAAATATGAGCATGAGGCATACCCTTTTTCTGAAACTCTATGATATAAATCTGTCACGCCCCAACTTAGGGTTCGCGTGACCGGCCAAGGTACGTGTCGGTACCTCGAAGCCTACCATATGCACTGACCATCAACTCATAAAGCACAACAAGACTAACATGGAAATCATAAACAAAAGCAACGGTACCAAACTTTATTAGTTGTTTGAAAACAGTTTAACCAAACCAAGTTCGAAAACATCACAAGTTTTTAAACAAACATCTAAAGGTTTTCAAAGAAGACATCTCAATATTTTCACTATAAGAAATCTAGTTTTTCGTGACGAGATTTGGTGGGGGTCGCGCATTGACCCTTACTAAATCAACCTATTTATGAGGGTCGATAGTCGACCCTCATGAAAACCTGTCAGTAAAAGAATACTTTTGTGAGGGTCGGATATGACCCTCACTAAAAAGTATATATAGTGAGGACAACACCATGACCCTCACGAAAAATTGTCAGTAAAAGAAAATATTTTGTGAGGGTCGAATATATTCCTCACTAAAAAGTATATATTGTGAGGACAACATCACGATTCTCACGAAATTATGTATTTTGTGAGGGTTGAATATGTCATTCACTAAAAAGTATATATTTTGTGAGGACATCGTGACCCTCATGAAATCCTACATTTAGTGAGGGTCGAATATGATCCTCACTAAATCCTATATTTTGTGATGGTAAGAAACGACCCTCACCAATTCCTACCTCTCACTTCTAAATCTAAAAATAAATAAATATTAATTAAAAAATAATTTTAAATAGTTAAATAATTGATTAAATATATTTTTAAAATCTAAAATATTATTAAGTAAAAAAAAAATTCTCAGCCCTACCCCTCAAATTTTTTTTTCTAACTTTTCAAATGTCCTGTGCTTGATATGCCTTCTATCTTGCCATCTTTAAGGCCTTATTCCACCAACTTGCAGAAACCTTTCTCGATTCTTTTTTCTTTCTCCTCAAAGATTGGATCATTGTAACGCACAAAGGAACAATTTGGCAACTTTGATAGAAATGATTCCCAAAAAAAAAAAGATTACTGCATCATTCTAGATAAACATGAGTTTCATATCATTACATGGAAATAGGCGGTGGAGAAGAGAGACAATGAAGTACAGAACTGAAAATGGAATGAGCTAAAGCTATATATATATACACACGAGAGGAAGACGTACTGCACATTAAAATAAGAGAGACATGGAGAGGAGAAAAGGAAGGTGGAGTGTGTGAGATGGAATACTGGGATGGGAGGGAGAAGGGGGTGTGCTGCGTCTCTATCTTCAACTTTGGGTTTCGCAGTGTGTTGGGAAGGGAGATGGTATCTGTTTCTGAGCATGAAAGAGCAACTATTTATTAAATAGGTAAAGTTTTACTTGTAGATATGTAATACTTCAATGTCTGTTCTTGTGTCTCATGCATTGAATGTTTTTATGTAATATTTTAATGTGGCTTTAATTACCATGTTCATCCTCTGTTTTACTTTTACTATATGTTGAAGCAGTGAGAGGAGAGAAATCAGAAATGTCTTCTTAGCAGCTCAGATGATTCATCCTTCACCATCGAGAGTACTAGGGATTCATTTAGCACTGCAGATTGTGGCGACAACAATACCAACCTTGATGCTACTATTTCTTCTCTATTTTCACCTACATGCAAAATTTACTCAGTGGTTTGCACTATTGTTTAATGTTTTTTGTTCTCACGATCTGATATCCTTTTGTTATGGTCAACTCTTCCTCTTCATGTTATTTTTTCACATGCTCTAAATGTCATTTTCACCATCTAAGTTTGCTATGAACTTTGTTGCCTCCCAGCCATTTATGACACTTTGATTTCGCTTTGGTTTCATTAGGCTAACACAATCCTCCACCTTATGGTTTCATTAGGCTAACACAATCCTCCACCTTTTTCTTCATAGCTGACATTTCCAATGTTACATTCTTAGCTACCTGTTGCACCTAAATAGTCTCATCAATGGGCACCATATTGCCATATTGGTGTTTTCAAGTGCAAAGAAGTACCCATCCCGGCCAAGTTATTGTGATTAAGTTTCCTAGTGCTGTGATTAACTCTCATGTTTTTGATTGTTGGTTTCCATTGAACATCTTTTGATACAACTATTGATATATATTATTTTGATGATACAGATAATTGATTGCCTCCCAACTTCAAGCAGCTAACGTTCGTAATGAGAAGTTGATTTTCAAGATTGATAAGTTGGAGAAGAAAATAGAAGAAGACAAGAGGGAGATGAAGGAACAAATGATGGAGGCAATGGTAGAGGAAAGAAAGAAACTCGAACACTACAAGAAAACATAGCTTCACCAACAGAATTTTTACCAACGGATATAATTTGTTGGTATTACCAACAAAATTACCAACAGATAAATAATCCGTTGGTAAATTAGAATTTTTTTTTCGTTTCAGCCGACCAAATTTTTTTTCCCCTCTCATTTCAGCCGACCACTTTAGTTTCCCCCTCTCCCACTCGTCAAAATAATTTCTCGCGCCTCTTTTTTTTCAGCCGACGCCGACAAAGCATCGTCTTCGTCTTTCTTCCCCCTCTCCCACTCGTCATCCTTCTTCCCAGGCCGCCCCGACAAAGCCATTTCTTCCTTCCCCACAGTTTCCTTCCCCGCCGGTTCCCTCCCCGCAGACTCCTTCCCCACAGTTTTCTTCCTCGCAGCCGACAAAATTATCCGTTCGAGCTAGTCATCACAGATAGCGCGCGCAGGTTCCTTCTAATTCCCCCGCAGCTGATTCGAGTTTTTATTTCTTCCCTCCCCTTCTACAGGTTCCTTCCCTTCCTCGTGCCCTAATCCTCTGTTACTTTGTGGCGAAGCGCAGGAAGCGCTCAGAGGAAGCGCAAGTAGTCACAGACAGCCGACCGACGAGTGAATTCCTTCCCTTCTACGGGTTTCGAGCGCTCGATTTCCCATTCGATTGTGGAGGTTCGATTTTAGTTGCGATTTCATGATGTTCAGATGATTTTAGTTGCGATTTTAGTCAAATATTAGAGATGCTTTTAAATTTAGTTAATGAAGGTCAAATTTTTGTTAATGCTCGTCTCCACTCTCACCATCTACCCACATTTTTTACTAATCGCAAGATCTCATATAAAGATGAGATGCTTACACGATGAGATGCTTGATAATTTTCATTCTGGCATCTTTTGGCTAAGAAACAGATTCTATCCCTTGATCTAATTTAACCTGATAACACTTCATGCGTTAGGTCTTCTCTTTTTAGTAACAGTTGCAAACAAAGGGCATGTATATATCATGATTAATGAAAAATAGATTAAATAGATGTAAGCAAGTAAATGGGATGTCCAAAACAAGTGACAATGTAGAATGGAAATGGTACTCCTACACAAGCAACAATAGCACTGCAAGCTACTGACGGAAAAGTGATGTCAATCCTGATGCATGTATGAACTACTCAGGCATGCATGGAGTTGTTTAATTATTTGTAAATTGGTCTAGCTCATCATATTTGTGAGTTGACTGATCAACTTTCTCTCCATCTATAGCCACAAGTTGGGTTACAACAGATATAGAATAAGGTCATTCCTTCCTCCCCATGTGAGGAAGCCTGTAAACATTGCAAAATACACCTCATTAACTATATGGAAATTATAAGGAGAAAGAAAGAATCTAAATCATGAACTAGTTGTGCCACCAGTTTTAAAATGGCAGCAAAAAAAGGTCATTCTTGGTTTGAACTTGCTTGTACGTATTCAAGCTATCAGAATCAGAATTTATTTTTGAAGTATTTAGTTGATACAGCACGGAACACTTGCAAATAGGATCAGGTTAGTCTATCCATCACTAGTCATATGGTGCAAAAGAAACAAATACTACACCACATGTGCTAGAAATTCCAGACATAACAAGGCTCTATAATAAGATAGTAGAATGCATCTTGAAACTTTTTTTAGAGACTTTGAGATAGATGACCCTAGACTTGAATTGAATGGAGAAAGTTAGTAGGATTTATTTTTCATTTTTGAATGTGGATACATGATTGTAGATTAAAATGTTTTCATTTTTGAAAGTGGATACATGATATTGGATGTTAGCATTGATTCTTGAATTTTTGGTTGAAGAACGTAATGAATAGAGTATATTATGGTATTGAAAATTCATTGGTATGGCTTTTAATTGGGTGACTTTTATCAGAAAAATGTGAATGTTACAACTTACTCTACTGCTTGTGTTGTTTTAAGCTTTTTTCTTGATTGGTTTTAGAGAATGCAATATGGATATTGTTTCATCTTTAGCTGACTAGAGTTCAACTTACTCTGCCTATATTCAGTTCAGAAGGATTGTGAAACTAAATGCAAAATGCTATTAGAATCTAAACAGCATAAACAATGCATGTTAGCACAGTACATTAAATTTAAGAAAGAAATTAAGAAGATTTTTTTTGAAAGTACCTTCTTTTAGATAGCGTACTAATGGTACGAAGTAGCCGGCCTTTGCCATAAGAAGCACATTGTGTGCATTGGCTGATAACACACTCAATAACCTCTCTGCGCATTGTGATGCAATAGTGTCATTGCCATTTTGCACTGTCACTAGCATCACCATACAGCCTCGGATTCTACCAATTCTTTGTCGAACTTTTACGATCTCGGACAAAGCCAATAGCAACCCTACTGCTTCTCCACTCTCTGCAACATCCCTTGACAAAGACCGCACTAAAGTGGAAAGAGCTTCAATGCCTGCCATCTTCTCCTGCAAGCTATATGCATGTAGCTTGTGTCAAATTAATCCCAAAATCCAATAAAATTTTTCTCATCCAAATTGCTTGACAGCTTGCTGAAGTAGCTGATACATATTCAGCTTCGGCTGAAGATAATGTACTTGAATTCTGCTTTTTAAAACACCAGCACACTGTACTTGCTCCAACTTTGAATAGATATTCAATAGTACTTTTCCTGTCAACTATTTATCCTCCCCAATCACTATCAAAATACCCAGTAGTTTCAGATCATTGTCTCTTCCCAAATGTAATCCATAATTACATGTCCCCTTCAAGTATCTCAAGATTCTCTTTGCTGCCTTGAAGTGTACTGCTCTGGGATCATTCATGAAATGAGATAGAACTTCCAAACCTAGGAAGAATTTCATCTCACCCAGATTAGTCATCTTAAAAGTCTTGAACATTTTGTTCTTGATCTCCTCTCTCATTTTTTCATTGTTACTACAATAAAGCAAGTCATCCACATAGAGAAGAACAATTAGAATATCTTCATTTTCATCTTCTTTTGTATATAATGTGTGTTCATTCCTGCTTCTCTAAAATTTTTTTCAGTAACAAGTAACTATCAATTTTTTCATACCAGCTCATTAGAGCTTGCTTTAGGCCATATAAGGACTTCTTTAGCCTATAGATCATTTGTTCCTTTCCTTTAACCCTTTGGTTGAACTGTTGAACTACATAAACCTCTTCTTTGAGTTCTCCATTTAAGAATGCAAATTTTACATTAAGTTGATAAATTTTCAGCCCTGAAATTTAAGAATTCACAATTTCAGCTTCATCCTGATCATATCAACCCTGAACTTGAACTGTTAGCTAAATTTTCTATGATGACTGAGATCTGGTTTTCTTCTACACCAAATTTCAGCCCTGAAATATCTAGCCTCTTTCTTCTATGCTTAGGTATGTGACAATAAGCTACATACCCAAATTTTCTTAGATGACCGAGATCTAGTTTTCTTCCACACCAAATTTCATATGATGTTTTCTCAAGCAATGCTTTGGTTGTGCTTCTATTTATAATATATGCTGGAGTATTAAAAGCCTCTGTCCACAAGTTTTTAGGCAGCTTACTTCCCTTTAGCAGACATCTAGGCATTTCTACCAAAACTCAATTTTTTCTTTCTGCAACCCTATTCTGTTGGGGTGTATAGCTTGCAGTAAGCGTTTTATTCCATGTTCATCACGACCACAAAAGGTTTAGAGGTGTATTCTCCTCTATCAGTTCTTAGCACTTTCACTTTTGCATCAACCTCATTTTCAACTGCTGCTTTAAACCGAAGGTTCCCTTTGTATGTTGTGCATGTAATAATTAATGTGCTTAATATTGTTGCTAGGTTAAAAAGAGTTAATCAAAATGTATATCGATCGTAGTTGGATGAAACGTCGGATAATTGGAGGAGCATTGACTAATGAATTTATGGAAGGAGTCAAGGGATTTCTTGATTTTGCATACTCCAAAACTCAATATGTTTCTGGTGATAAAATTAGGTGCCCATGTCGACGATGTAATAATCTTCAATTTCATTGTCGAGATGAGGTGGAATATCACTTATGTTCGAAGGGATTTATATCTGGCTACACACAATGGATTGCACATGGGGAGTTGACAAGTGAAGAAGTTGATGAATCCTCAAGCATTCCTCAATCAGAAAGCTTTGATGCTCCTCAAAATCCGTATAGAACTATGGTGGTGGATGCAATCGGTATTGAAGGTATTGGAGAAGAAAGACCAAATGATGAAGCTGCCAAGTTTTTTGAATTACTGAATTATGCAGATGAGCCATTGTGGAGTGGTTGTAAGAGTCAAAGTAGGCTATCAGCCATGTCACAGTTGCTTAATTGCAAATCTGAGTTTAACATGAGTGAAGCTTGCTATGATCGGCTGATGTTAATAATTAAAGATATGCTACCAGAAGATGCAAAGTTGGAAGAAAATTTTTACAAAACAAAGAAGATGATGAAGAAATTAGGACTTGGGTACGAGAAGATAGATGCATGTCAGAATAATTGCATGTTGTTTTATAAAGAAACAACAAATTTAACGCAGTGCTCAGTGTGTGGACATGCTCGATATAAGCCAAGACTATTAAATAATGGTAGACGAAAAAATATACCGTATAAGGTCTTACGGTATCTCCCTATAGCACCAAGACTTCAAAGGCTTTTTATATCTGAAAAAACTGCAAAGCATATGATTTGGCATGCTAAGAATCGTACTTCCGACGTTGTTGCACATCCTGCACATAGTGAGGCATGGAAACAATTTGATGCTCACCATCCTTCATTTGCTTCTGACCCAAGGAATGTCAGATTAGGATTGTGCACCGATGGTTTCAACCCATTCGGGCATTCTTCTATTCCCTATTCAGTTTGGCCCGTTCTCATTACTGTATACAATTTGCCGCCATCTATGTGTTTGAAGGATCAGTTTATGTTCTTAAGTTTGATAATTCCTGGACCAAAGAGCCCACGTAAAGAACTTGACATATTTTTGAGGCCATTGATAGATGAACTGAACATGTTATGGTCTGATGGAATTTTGACATATGATGTCTTTAGAAAACAAAATTTTCAAATGAGAGCAGCACTTATGTGGACTATCAGCGACTTCCCTGCATATGCTATGCTATCAGGATGGAGCACACACGGGAGATTAGCTTGTCCCTATTGTTTAGAGCGTAGCAAAGCTTTTGTTCTCGAAAATGGGAGAAATATATCATTTTTCGATTGTCATCGTCAATTTCTCCATCTTGATCATCCATATCGACGACAAAGAGATAAATTTATGAAAGGCCGAATTAAAAGAGATATTCCACCTCTACGATTATCGGGCGATGATATAAAGGCACGTGTCAATAAATTGCCTGATATTCAATTTGGAAATCAATGTATTAATGCTAGAATTTCTGGATTTGGCCAACAACATAATTGGGTTAAAAAAAGTATCTTTTGGAGTTTACCGTATTGGCATACAAATTTAATTCGGCATAACTTAGATGTGATGCATATTGAACGTAATGTATTTGAAAATATATTCAATACAGTGATGGACATCAAGGGGAAAACAAAAGATAATATCAAGGCCAGAGCTGATTTGCCTAAGTATTGCAAGCGCCCCGAATTAGAATTAGAGCATGTTAATGGGAAAATGTTGAAGCCGAGAGCCTCATTTGTGTTGAACAAAGAACAAATCAAAGCAGTATGTCAATGGGTTAAAGAATTAAAATTTCCCGATGGTTATGCTTCAAACATAAGTCGGTGTGTAAATATAGATGACTGCAAATTCTATGGAATGAAAAGTCACGATTGTCATGTTTTCATGCAAAGGCTTATTCCAATTGCATTTCGTGATTTATTACCTGATCCAGTATGGGATGCATTAACTGAGCTGAGTTTATTTTTTCGGGACTTGTGTTCAAGTGTGTTGTGAATTGAGGATGTAGAACGACTTGAGTTAAACATTGTCAAGATACTATGCAAGCTTGAGAAAATATTTCCACCAAGTTTTTTTGACTCTATGGAGCATCTCCCTGTTCACCTAGCTTATGAGGCTAAAATTGGTGGTCTGGTACAATATAAATGGATGTATAGATTTGAAAGGTAACACATCTTCCTTTTTATTCTTGATTGAAATTTTTGAAAAAAATTACGTCTTAATTTCTAAGAATATTTTCAGGTATATGCTTCAATTGAAGAAAAAAGTGAAAAATCGAGCATATGTCGAAGGGTCAATTTGTGAAGCATATATCATTGAGGAAATTTCTAATTTTTGTTCTTTTTACTTCGAACCAAAGGTACACACAAGGTTGAATTGATTTATGAAAAACACACACACACACACACACATATATATATGTATTATATAAGAAATATTAATTTCTTGTTCATTTTATTCCTGGACCAAAAGGTACACACAAGGTTCAATCAAGTACCTCGAAATGATGATGGTGGAGTTCCAACTACCATGGGACGTCTATCTATCTTTACCTATACTGGTCGACCTTGTGGGGCTGTTGGGCATTATAGGAGGGTCGACGAAAATGAGTATAAAGCAATTGAGCTTTACGTGCTTATGAATTGTGAAGAGATCTCTCCTTTCATTGAGTACGTATAGTAGTGTTAATTATTTCATATATTTACTTTATATTAATGTAAACTTTATTGTTTTTTAGTGAGTTTAATAATATCGTTATGCAAAGAGAACTACATTTGACTGACGCAGAGCTTGAGAAGTTACGAGATAGAGAATTTCCAAAAATGGTTGAGAGACTATGTAAGTTGAATAATATAATAATTTTTGTCTCAATATGAATAATCATGACTATATTATAAATTATTCTTTTTCTTCTTTTTGTGATAGGTTAATCATAATATTGACACGATTGATAGTCGAATTCTTGCCATTGCACAAGGCCCGCAAAGATTTGTTCGATCTATGAAGGGTTATTTTGTTAATGGATATAAGTTTCACACCAAGGAATATTCACATGGAAAGAAAATAATAAACAGTGGTGTTTGTGTTAAGGGCAGTTGTTACAATGATTATGATCGTGATTACTATGACATCCTGATTGATATTGTACAGGTAGAATACTTTGGTGAAGGAAATCAGGTGGTGTTATTTAAATGTGAGTGGTTTGATACCGAAAAAGGAGTTAGGGTACATCCTCGTCATGGACTTGTTGAAATCAATCACAAGTTAAAACTTTATATTGATGCTCCTTTTGTGTTACCCGAGCAAGCTCAACAAGTTTATTACACGAGTTACCCCTCAAAGAAAAAAGGAAGGAGTGATTGGTGGGTTGCATGCAAAATTAAAGCAAGAAATAGATATGAAGACATTGAAGAAATAGATGATAATATCCCTCCACATATCGATGATTTTTTTCAAGAGGATGAGGTTGAAGCAGTACAACCTATTATGCCTACAATAGAGTTAGATGCATCCAATGCATTAGTTAATGTTGGAGTAGTTGATGAGGTAGATCAATATGAAAAAAATTTCTTGAGAACTCAAACACATGTCGTTGAGGAGGATGAAGAAGAAGCAAATGCTGTTGACATTGAAGATGAAGATACTGAAGATGAAGATACTGAAGATGTTGAAGTTGATGAGTGTTTGTCAAATGAGGAGAATGATGATTGAAATTTTTTAAACTTCTATTATACTTTTCTCAAATTATCTAATATATGTGTTTAGTGGGCCCTGAGGCCTTATAGTTGAGGAGTCACTATTTATAATTTATTTCTAATGCAGACATGACTGACTATCTAATATGTTTGAATTATTTTTATGCTTGATGCTTGAGTTCCTTCATAATTTCCCCTTTCTCTAAAGATACATAGTTCAGGTGGTGTTATTGGGTTGTAATTGCTTAAAATTAATTCTTGCAGAGCTACAAGAAGTGGAAGTTGCTGCCAATTGGTCTTGCTGAAGTGGAGGAATTCCAAGTTAATTAAGGTTTGCATCTTGTCCAAAAGTAGTCATCAAATTAATATAGTAGTGTTCTATAATTTTCCTAAAGAGAATGTGGCTGGGGGATCATTTCATTCACTTAGAAATATGCCCATGGGATCATTTCATTCACTTTAAACTTCATTATCTGCTAATTACTGCAACCATTCTTCTATTAAACAGATTCTTCTGAAGGATTTGCCAACACTTTGAATTAACTGTATCAAGAACTCAGGGAACCAAGGTATCATGAACAATATCATTTTTTAAAGTTATTGACTGAATGAACTATGTCTTTAAGTCTAGAGGAGGTATTTTCTTTTCCTGTTTTTTATGTGAATATGTTAGTCATCAAATGTTTTTTTTGCTCTTCAACTAAGTAAATTTATTGCATATTACTCTATTTTTTATGTGAATATGTTATTGCATATTGAATATGTTACTTAGTTTTTCAGAAGTTGGAACCTTTTCTATGAAATTTCTGTTGAATAACTAACATTATACAATTTGATGTGTGAACTGAGATTCTACTTTTGAGGATGCAATATATGGTGTCAGTAAGCACTTCTGAAGCATCCAGTAATAGTGAATTAATAACTAGGTTTTGTTGATGCCTTTCTCCAATCTACTCTCAAGCTGCTTAAGGTCCCTTAGGCTCATGGAGTCAAGAGACTCACCCATCAAGTTCTTGGTAAACTAAGTTTTTTAGAGGCACAGGCTGCTTTATATGTTATTTCATGATTATGCTTGCATGTAGTAATTAATTAATAACTGATATATACCTATTTATGCTTTGTAATTATTGCTGACGGAGTTTTGATACTTCTTGCTGAGAGTACTGGAAATAGAGGATGTTGAAGTAGAGTGATGAGATTATTGTTGACTAGAGCATGATATAATCAGTAGGTACATAACTTACACATGGATAATTATTTCACTCTAACCCAATGAAACCAAAGTAGCTCATGTAGTGTTCAGTAATGATAATTAATATTAAACTGGCCCAACCTTAAGATTATTAAGAAGCTATGTAGAAATTTCATGTAACCACTTTGAGTTGCACTTTATTAGGGTTTGATTTTTAAGTTAAGAATTGAGCTTTGTAGATTGAGGAGCACATCAAGCATTTAAGAGAGAATACTGACCCCATTATCCAATCTATGTTGGACTTGGCTTTGAGATCTCATCATGGGTCGCTGCATCTCAAGGAAGATGGTTGAAATGAGATCTCCAGCAATGTGATTGGTGGCACTGGTTGCTGCCGGAGACTTCTTCCTATGATGGCAACCTGGTGTGAGCTCATTAAAATCAAAGAGAGCACACAATCTTCTTGTAAAGAAAACAACAAAACACACTACATGACTCCTTCAAAGCAACAACTCTAGTCAAAACATGTCAAAGGAAATAATAAAGAAGAGATAAGGATAAATGTAAACACAACTTCTCCTACACTTGCTAGGTAGTTAAGGATAAGGATTTCTAGTGACAGTTAACTCCATTAGTAAGCAATTAAATTAATGGCATTTGTTCAATAGTAGCTTGACAGTTAATGATAGTTAACTCCATTAGTAAGCAATTAAATTAATCTAGAGATAAGACACTAAGAATCATAAATAACAATGAAGGTTGAGAGCATAAAGTGTTGATAATAATCATAAAATCCAAATTAATGGCTATTAATATATATAGACCCCATTGCCTCAAAATAGATGACAATGAATAAGGTATTTTATTCAAGTCTATAGTCTCCAGTTGATGGCAATAGATGGCCAGACACCCACTGTTCTGACATGAGGTAGCTTGATACATATTCAAGTCTATAGTCTCCAGTTGCATAGGAATTTAACAAGTTATAAGGTATTTTATCATAATTTGGATGGCACTATATGTTTATACATCGTTAATTATTTATATATGCTTCATTTATTTTATTAAGTAATGGTGAATACACGAAGTCGAGGTCGAGGTCGAGGACGAGGACGAGGGCGTCCTCCTTTGAGTCAATACCCTTCTACCACTTCTATACATTCATCATCTGAAGATACACCTGTACCACCTGTGATCATTTCTTCTGCACCCATGATACTTGAACCTGTACCTGTGATTGACTCTTTAGCACCCACGATACCTATATCTGTACCTGTACCTATTACTGTTCCCATAGAAACACCTAATATTCCTAGTATTCCTACACCGTCGACATCGGCAGCATCGTTACCCTCACAACCTTCAGTGAATTTGCCTTTGACGTCATCAGTTCCTATTATACCATCTACGTCTATACTTGACACATCTATTCCTACACAAAGTGATGGTACTTCACATCAAAGTCGAGGAAGAGGACCAAATCAGCCTTCACAGCCGCTAGAGACACCAGATGATAGACACCTACTAATTATTGATAAGAAAAGGTATATATGTAGTCAGATATTCAAACACCATCATTTGTAAATATAAGATATTTGTTAACATTCTTTTTTGCAGCTTCCCCGAGACAGAAGTAGTATGAGATATTTCATCAATAATTAAGGCAAATTTCACGGGTGCATGGCCATGTTGGTCTCAAGTACCATCACATGTGAAGGAATTCATTTGGGACAAATTTAAGGTATTTTCCTATAAAGCAAGTCAAATTTCTTGAATGTAAGTCACAAATTTCATTGATGTCCTCAACCTAAAATTTTAATATACAGTTATTTCCATATCCAGTTTGTTGTTGCATCATGCCCATGAGTATTGACCATTTTATTACTTTCATACAAATTGTTTACATGAGAATCCACATCTACATGGACAAAACTACTACTATTTATTACATGAGGACTACTGCTTACTATACTATTTATTACAGGTAACACAGCTTATTCATTCAAAGAACTACTACTACTTGGTTTGAACAAATGAATAAAACTTTCTTCCCTTCCTTTCTTCTACTCCAGAGCAGACCTTGCTAGGTTGTACGCATCACTGTTCATTTCCCTCTTTATATGAAACCAACCCTTGACACTGATAGGAATGACTTGATAAGCTGCAGCTTGTGGATATCAGTATCAGGATACTGAATAGGAAGAAGCTCCAGTTTATCTTGATTCTAATATCAGTATCATGACTGATATAGGAATGACTAGCTGTCTAAATTCTAAGAAAATAAAGTAACTAGGGAATAACAAGTATGTGGCCTGTTCTAATACCATTAACATCTATTTGGCCTGCTCATAACAAGTATGCTGCCCCTAAGCTATTCTAATACCATAGCCTAGCTTATCAAGTTGCACTACAACGATCTAAACTCTAAACTCTAAAGACCACATCTACAACGATCTTAAATAAAGTTGCACTAGCTTATCAAGAAGGAAGGAAGAAGCTCATGTGGATATCAGTATCAGGATACTGAATAGGAAGAAGCTCCAACTTATTCTGATCAGTATCATGACTGATATAGGAATGATTAGCTGTCTAAATTCTAAGAAAATAAAGTAACTAGGGAATAGCAAGTATGTGGCATGTTCTAATACCATTAACATCTATTTGGCCTGCTCATAACAAGTATGCTGCCCCTAAGCTGTTCTAATACCATAGCCTAGCTTATCAAGTTGCACTACAACGATCTAAACTCTAAACTCTAAAGACCACATCTACAACGATCTTAAATAAAGTTGCACTAGCTTATCAAGAAGGAAGGAAGAAGCTCATGTGGATATCAGTATCAGGATACTGAATAGGAAGAAGCTCCAGCTTATCCTGATCAGTATCATGACTGATATAGGAATGATTAGCTGTCTAAATTCTAAGAAAATAAAGTAACTAGGGAATAGCAAGTATGTGGCATGTTCTAATACCATTAACATCTATTTGGCCTGCTCATAACAAGTATGCTGCCCCTAAGCTGTTCTAATACCATAGCCTAGCTTATCAAGTTGCACTACAACGATCTAAACTCTAAACTCTAAAGACCACATCTACAACGATCTTAAATAAAGTTGCACTAGCTTATCAAGAAGGAAGGAAGAAGCTCATGTGGATATCAGTATCAGGATACTGAATAGGAAGAAGCTCCAGCTTATCCTGATCAGTATCATGACTGATATAGGAATGATTAGCTATCTAAATTCTAAGAAAATAAAGTAACTAGGGAATAGCAAGTATTTAGCTCATCCCTGTGGACGTGTAACTTATTTAGCTCATCCCTGTGGTGCTTTTTAGCTTTACTTATCTAGATGTTTTCTCTTTGGCACAAAGTCATTAGACCAAGAAATAATGTTCTGCTGCCCATAAGCTGTTCTAATACCATAGCCTGTTCTAATACCTTTGTTTATTATAAACAATCTATTGTTAT
Source organism: Canna indica (assembly GCA_034359265.1). Classification (NCBI taxonomy): domain Eukaryota; kingdom Viridiplantae; phylum Streptophyta; class Magnoliopsida; order Zingiberales; family Cannaceae; genus Canna; species Canna indica. Next base: position 21,560,584 of record CP136895.1, on the reverse strand, counting down.
CCATTGCTTGCACAAGGAATTAAAAGAGAACCATCACCTCTCATGAGAGAACAACAACAATAGAGAAAAAAAGTATCTGATAGGAATCAAGGGTCATTCCATTTAGTTCATGCTCAAGATATTCCTTAGTTATTGCAGACTCAAAGATAGAAATCATTATGTTGATGATTTGCCTCCTGAAGTCATTTATATCTATAGTTATTACTGCTTATCCACGGCATGTCCAACCCAGCACTTGAATTTATAGCCTTATGGGTCACTGCTCCACATGATTTACTGAAGAGAGCTACATATGTCTATACGCTCATCAGTTCCACTACCCTCATGAAGAAAAAAAAATCCTTTGTGAGATGATAGTACATAAATAAGTCTTTTTTGAGACAAAATAAAGAGTATCAGTTTATACTAGTACACAAGAAGTCGTTATGCTTATTTGATATAATTGTTGGAATATCATATTTCAACAGTTTTTTACCCATACTCATCATGTTATTGAGCACCGAAAGATTTTTAGTAAGTTTATCCTGCAACTTGCATATGCCATGATTGGTTGTGTGATAGACATCTACTCATATTACAACAGTTTTTGACCCATACTCATCATGTTATTGGTACACAAGAAAGCTTCTTAGTAAGTTTTAGCCATAACTGCATATGACTAATATTCAGTTTTAGCCATAACTAAATATTCATACTAAATATTCAGTTTTAGCCATACTAATATTCATACTAAATATTCATAACTACATAACTGCATACTAATATTCAGTTTTAGCCATAACTGAATATTAGTAAGTTTTAGCCATACTAATATTCATAACTGCATATGCCTTTTCCTCTCTAAAAAGATTTAGCTGAAGTAATAGAAGGTTGGCTGCATGAAACCTGCATATGCCATGATTGGTTGTGTGATCATATAATTGCATCAAATTGGTACTTTTTTAGAATATTGTCAACTATCGTTTCATTAACATATTTGTTTTTTTTCAGACAGTCTATCGTTGGGATCCATCTAGGACAAGCGAGGTTCATGAAATATGGGATAGAACAGCTTGTCGACGCTTTTCTGACAATATGTCTGATGCAAGGAATTATGCGAAAAGAAAGGCCAATACTGATGATATTAGTCGAACTAATGGATTTGGCCCTCCATGGATATCTCCAGATGTGTGGAATCAACTAATTAGTGAGCATTGGGTCACGGAGAAGTGGAGGAGAAAATCCAAAGTTGCTCGTCAAAATCGTAAGAAAGAGGTAGATAGTGACGTCACACGACATACAGGTGGATCTATTTCATTTGTGGCTCATTGAAGAAAATTGGTATGATATTAATAGAATTTGTTATCCTATATGTTTTTTAAAATATTATTAATTAAATATTATTTGTCATTTTTTGTAGGAAGAAAAGTTGAACCGACCCCCAACCCATCTTGAGTTGTTTAAGCATACTCATAAGCGTAATAGTGGTGAGGGTGACTATATCGACAACAAATCGCAGAGTGTTGCGGTATGTATTTATTTTATTTGTTGCTTCTTTTTAAAATATCGTAATTAACTATTTTTATAAAACATTGTGCAGGAGGCTTATGAGGTATCGATCATAGAAAAGTATGGTACAGATGTAGCATCACAACCCATTTTAGATCCAGAAGAATGGATTAATGCCTCTGGACATCCATCTCATAATCGAGTTTACGGTTTTGGATGTCGAGAGGATGTTAAATCCATTATGGGGAGTTCTAGCTCAGCAGAATCTAGTACATCGGGCCATGGTCGAATGAATGAGTGGAATGCGATGCAGACTGAGATGACATCCATGCGACAGTATATTACTGAATTGGAAGCATCAATGCAATCACAACAATCACAAGTGAAGTCGCAAGTACAAGCACAAGTGGAAGCTCAAGTTCGGTTGATGTTAACACAACTCGGCTTTCCAATCAACTCTTTCCAATCAACAGATTCACCTTCAGCTTCCATTGCACCTCCACCTCCACCTCCACCTCCACCTCCACCTCCACCTCCATTTGGGTTATGATGTTGGTTAAGATTTGTATTTGGTTATGATTTTGCACTACACAATTCGGTTAATGTTAGGGAAAATTTGACTTAGTAATGTTTGTATTTGTTTGATAATATACTCGATTGTAGATGTTTGGTTTTGGTTATGAAAATGACACTATTATTTGGTTATGAAATATGAATTTTTTTTCTTGACTTGTATATATATTTGTGATTGGGTAAATAAAAAATTTGATGTGTGATTATAGGTTGTATATAGGAAAATGAAAATTCATATGGGTATGAGCATTTTAATTAAAATGTATTAGCAACAAATATTTCTGTTGGTAATACCAACTAATGTCAGTTGGTAATACCAACGGATACCTTTGTTGAATATGTCAGCGTAAACAAGGATGATATCTGTTGGTATTCCCAACGGATATTATCTCCGTTGGTAATACCAACAGAGTATGATCCGTTGGTGACACCAACGAATAGTGATCCGTTGGTATCACCAACAGAGTATATTGCTGTTGGTGTTACCGACGGATAATATTTTTCGTTGGTGTTACCAACGGACATTAATTACCGTTGGTGTTACCAACGAATATAATAATATCCATTGGTAATACCTAGCATGGTCATCACCGACGTATTTACCAACCGATAATCCGTTGGTAATATATTACCAACGGATTTTTGAGTATTACCAACGGATTTTGTCCGTTGGTGATACCATGTTTTTTTGTAGTGGAAGAGGGATTTAGAAAGAAGCTGGACGAGGATATTAAAAATAGAAGATGAAAAAAGAATATGGAATATGAGAGAAAGAGGATGGAAGACGAGAAAAGAAGATGAAAGAACAATTTGAATATGATAAAAGTTAAGAAAGATGGATATGATAGTTGCTTTCATGGATGAGATGAAAGGTAGGAAGTTTGAAAAGAATTTGCGAAGATAATGATCTCGATTTATGTATGAATTAGTAGAACATGTTTGAATTTTATTTTGATGTTGAAATTTTTATGTAATGAGATTGATATTTTATTAGATGTGTCTTTGTAATGGATCATGTAATGATACTTTATGAATTTTGTAATAGATATATTATATGTTAAATGATGACATATTTTTTGTCTTTATATGTTTCTTAAGATTTATGTAAATATAATTAAATTATAAAAATTATTAGATTTTATATGCATGTTATAATAACTTTTAGTGAGGGTTGGGAAATCCTCATGAAAAAACTAAATTTATGAAAAAAGGTTTTAGTGGGGTCAGGGGTGACCCTCACAAGATGTAGGAATTAGTGAGGGTCGTGACCCTCATTAAAACCTCGTATGACCCTTACTAAATGCTTTCAGTGAGGGTCATTCGACCCTCAAATGTTGTCAAAAAAAGTCTCGTCACTAAAAGTATAGGTGAGGGTTAAGTCCCGACCCTCACTAAAAGGTAGCTTTCGTGAGGCAAAATTGACCCTCACTAATTCTCATATTTAGTGAGGGTCAGTTCAGCCTCACAAAAACTATCTTTTAGTGAAGGTCACCAGTGACCCTCACTAAATATAAGAATTTGTCAGGGTCAATTTTGCCTCATAAAAGTTACCTTTTAGTGAGGGTCAGGACATGACCCTCACCTATACTTTTAGTGATGAGACTTTTTCTGACGGCGTGTGAAGGTCATATGTGGTTTTAGTGAGGGTTGCGACCCTCACTAAAGCCCAAATTTCTTGTAGTGTTTATAGAACCGACTCAGTGCATACACACGACTCTACTCAAACACGACTAGAACTATAGAGCTGTCAGCTACGAGATCTGCGCCCACGTCTGCCCTCCAATCACACCATGTCACAAAGCCGTACCTCACTGGTCGGGCTCTGCAAAACAATAATAAATAATCTGTGAGTTCTCGAGGAACTCAGTGAGTGGTTCTTCCGAACCTCCACTTAAATCCTCGGCAAGATAACATATGCAAAGATATGATACAGATAAGGAATTATAAATTGATCATACCATAGTAGTTAGCCAGTTTGCCAAGTCATAAGGATAAGTAAATCGGCCTCTTCGGCCCTTAACAATTCCACTATAACTCGGCCACTAATGGCCTAAAAGATGTGGAAGGTTCGGTGCTCCTCTCTACAAAACCAGGCCGATCGGCCACCAAAACCAGCCCATATGGGCATTTCATACTTGACATTCATGTCACGGATCCGTCGACTAGGATGGCCATAAGCCTCAGAAATCCTCCGGATTAGGGATTGCTAGTCCCACCCAATTCGGGTCTACCGTCAGCGTGGCCCACTGACGGAATCTCAAGACCCTCTGCCACTTGGGTCTAACACCTAGCGGGCCTATTGATGCAATCTCAAGACCCTATAAACTACTGAGTCGTGTGGTAGCCGTTCGACTAATGACACTCCTCAGAAGACCATCTCAATCACAACCGAAACTAGGTTGTGCAAATTTCCCCGTGTTTTGCTTTCCGAGCATTGCCCATATCCAACCCTCCCCTCGGGTCGCACTATTAGGGTATTGATGTTCGCTAACTACCCCTAGGTGTAGAACATAGCGAGTGTACTTTGTCTCTCAATTAATTGTCACAACTAGGTATCGAAACCTTTCTTTATGAATTTATTAGAACATACCAAGCATAGATGAGTACGTGGACTATCATTATCAACAACACTTACCAAAAATAACTATCAACAATAGTTATCATGTGAATGCCGAATTAAGGAGGTTAAATTCCAGAAACAGATAAGGAACATGCAGTGTACATAGTAATGATTGAGCATAATATCTAAAAATTATTGAAACATTTCCTTTGATTTATATGCCATACCAATCCTATCCATGTATGCACTAATAAGAACATTTCCTTAAACATGATAATCTAGATCTATAGCTACTAATGATTTCTAAGATGAGCGAGCAATCTCATAATATAATTACAATCTAACATCAAGCATGTAAGTATGAATCAAGACCACCCAACATGAAACCTAGCTTAAATAATTTGATCAAACTTGTAATTCCACCCTTACCCTTGCTCGGCCGACTTGAGCAGGGTAACACCTTGCTCGGCCGAGCCTTTTAGGGAGGATGAGCATGTTCTCGCAACAAATCCTAAGCATCAATCTAAAGATCTAACATTTAACGGAAATAAGGCGATCCATGAGTTAAAAGACGTCCAAGGAAATTGGGAAAAATTTTGGCATGACATTTCCCCTTTTTCCTCTATTCGGCCAACTCATAAAACATAAAAAATAAAATCTAAAACACGAGATCACAGATATACTAATCATCTAGAGTCCAAACACAAGAAAACCACATCGATCGACAAGAAAACTCGCGTAAAAACTCGATTTCAAAGCTTACTAGGTCCGGCCACCTGCCTCCCCTCATAAACAAACCAACCACTCACCTCGATTGGATCAAAAGGTAGGCTCGATGAAGACGAATCCCGATTTCCTCGGGCGTCGATGCGAACTCGGCCCCGATCACAATCCCCCTCCCATTCACCTTGGGCTACGTGCGGCTCTCCCCTTTGAGCTGCACAGTGGCTTGGGTGAGGGCTTTTATTCCCCTTCATCCTTTGACTAGAATGTTGGCTTAAGGGTTTCTCTTAAGCCTCGATCTTTATTTTGATGATAACAAATATGTATTTAATCCAAGTGTGAAGTTTTGAGTTCAGGTTGAGGTTGCGATAAGTATGCCAAGTCCGTTCAAACGAGACGAAAGAAAAGATCGTCAAAGAAATGGAAGAAGAAAATATCAAAGAAAGGCTCGGGCATAAATCAAATAGATATCTTGTAATATACCCCTAGGACGATCTTATCCCAAGCCTAATTGTATAGTTATCCAAGTTAGAACTTGGTAACTAAATCCATAAAAAGGCATGTAAAAATTTCAAGGAGAAATCAGCCTCAGCCTGAGTTCGGTCGACCGGTCGATCGATCGAACAAGGTAGTATTCTGCTAGGCAGCCTATTCAGTCGACCAATCGGTCGACCGAATGATGGTAAAAACTGGCAGTAGCCATTCGGTCGACCTGTCGGTCAACCGAAGTTGGTGAAGGAATCTGCGCAAGGCTGCGTCGATCGACCGACCGAAGCAAAAGATTGGTAGAATGCTCATCGGTCGATCGATCGGTCGACCGGATTGAGGATCACAAGTTGCGCGACCCTGGCTCCACTGATTTGGTCGACCAATTGGTCGACCGAATGTGGGATCGGTAATTTTGCGACAAGTCGATCGATCGTCGGTCGATCGAGCACTCACTTAAGCCAGTGGTCGCATTGGCGGTCGATCAATCGATCGACCGATGATCGACCGACAAAGCGACCGAACAGCTTCAATGGCTATTTTTTCGCCCGTTGAAGATTCTGTTCGGGTGTGGGGTTATAAATATGACACCTAACTTCTTTAAATATTCTTATATAATTTATTGAGCAATTAAAGAAGTATTTTAAGCCTTCAAAAAGATTGAACAGCTGCGTGCCCTCCGCTTTTGTCGACAACTCATTTCGAGCGCTGCTTCGCTGCTTTCTTCAACCTTGCTGCAAATCAAAGAGTCATCCTCCCGCAAGTTGGAGCTTGAAGGCTTGGGAAAGGAGCATTGGTTCATTTTTACATTCTTAAGCTCTTTCCTCTGTATTTGAAGTTTATTGTAAACTTATTTTCCATTTGAGATAGCTGCTAGGTGTGCTAGGAAACACTTAGGGAAAACTTTATAGGATTATGTTTTGCCTAGGTGAATAGGATTGAGGGGTTCTCAGAGTGGTGAGAAGGGTGTCCTCATTGTATTCAAAGGGAAACACAAACTCTATAAAGTAGTGGTTAGAAATCCTTGGTGAGGAGCCAAGGTAGTGGAGTAGGCAGTTGGCCGAACCATTATAATTACTCTTGTCTGCATTGCTTACTTGATTCTGTCATTGCTATTATTATACGATCACATATCTTGTTAAGAAACACTTGCACCTAAGTGAAGATAAAATTGAGCAAAAAGAAAAGAATTGAAAAAGGGGACAGACACTATTCAACCCCTCCTTCTAGTGTTAGATTTCACACAACAATTGGTATCAGAGCAAGGTCGTAGGTCAAGATTTAACCATCTTCCCTACTGTTGCCTTAAGGTTTTCAACCTTGGTCTTAATCTCGGTTTTGATGATAACAAACATGGAACTAATGTTTCATTGAGATATCTTTGAGGTTCCATATCGGTTAGCGCACGACGTCCGCGATCGAAAAATTGGAAGGACGTTGGTCGACGCGCTCGAATTCGTTAGGAAGTTAGAGTTTAGGTTTAGGGTGTCTAGAATTTAATGTGATCCTCATGATGATGCATAAGAAGCCCAAAAACCAATCTCGAATCCCAAATCGTGAAATCCCGGGACCGCCCTGAAATACTCTAAGCCTAGGGAGCTCCTTGGAGGGCTATATGACCTAGATATTTTCTTGGCATCAAAAGTCCCAGTAATTGTTCCTTGGGTCAAAACTAGATAACAATGTATTTTTAAGGATTTTTTGGAAGCCTTTAGCATACCCATACTTGACCCGGGAAATTAGAAAAGTTTCATTTTCGGAAAATTTGTACTAGACCCCAAGAACTAGATTTTGATTCTTAAGGATTTTGATTTTTTAGATATTTTTATTGAATTCAAATGGGGGTAATATTTATATAACATTTATGTTTTAAAGTTATTATCTTAAAGTTAATAAATATTATATAAGTAGACTTAGCGAAGACGGAACCAAAACAAGTAGAAAAGCCCAAGTAAAATAGCAGACTGCCCTGTTCAGTCCAGGTTCGGTCGACCGACAGAAGCCAAAAATTGGCAATAGGGTCATCGATCGACCAAATTGAGGATCGTTGAGTCGCGAACCAGTGGTAGTAGCGTCGATCGATCGGTTGACCGGATTGCAGATCGCAAGTTGCGAAGCTGGCTTCGGTTGACCGAATTGGAGATCGATAAATTAGTGACACTCGGTCGACCCATCGGTTGACCGATCAGCGTAAAAGTTTCCTAGAAAGCCAGCGGTCGATTGGTCGATCGACCGACGATCGACCGGACCATCGACTGGGCGTCGGCAATGGTAAAAAATATACTCGTTGACGCCCTGTTTCAGCTGGGGGGTTATAAATACCCTTCCCAATCCTCCTTCAAACCTTCTAATGATGCTTCCAAGCCTAAAAGAGTGATCCTAAGCATTTCTACAAACCTTCATTGAGCAATCCTTTCAAGAACCCTAGCTTTGATCTAAACACCTTGATTTAGCCTTCAAGATTTACCGATTCATTATCTCAAGGCATCAAGAGGACTAGGGAGTTTATTTTGGAGCTAAGTAACTATTGTTTGATTTATTGCTCCAATTACTATTGTATTTTGTTATTTATTTCATTGTAATTGAACTTGTGTAAACCTAGGTTCCTAGGTTTAATTGAGTTGGTGGTTGCCTTAGTGTTAAGACTTAAACCCACCGTTGTAGAAGTAGTTTACTAGGATTAGTTCTAGTTGTCCCTTAGGTTGAGGTGGGAGAGTGCTCTCGATAGGAAGGCAGGATATTTCAGGTGTGGAAGTGCCTTCGGTTGGAGAGCGGAGACTTTCCGGTAAGTCATCGTTGTAAGGAAAACTCGATATAATCTAGTAAAGCTAAGTTTGGAAATCCTGAGCGAGGTGCTTAGGTAGTGGAGTAGGCATTGGGGCCGAACCACTATAAATTTGTGTGTTTGCATTGATACTCTATTTTGTGCTTAATTGTTTATCTTGCTTTCGCATCCAATCGTAAAATTGCAATTTGCCTAAACGATTTGAGAAACGATTAAAATTGGATTTAGGCTAATTAATTTAGTTAACACACTATTCACCCCCCCCTCTAGTGTTGCCATTTCTCCAACATTTGGTATCAGAGTGGGTTCGTAGCTTGAGATTTCACAATCTCTTCTACACCTTGTCTCGATCCGAAAATGGCACTAGAGAGTATAGCGTCTTTATCTCCTAGGTTCGATGAGTCTAACTTTGGTCTTTGGAAGAGTAGAATGTATACTTTTCTAAAGACTCAAGGTTTAGGTGTATTTAACATGGTAAAGATAAAATATGTTGAACCTAAGGAAAATATGAATGCATGGACCCAAGAACAAATTAACATGTTTGAGTTAAATTCTAAAGCTACAAATTGCATATTTTGTTCTTTGGAAAATAATGTGTTTGAGAAAATCATGCATTGTACTTCCGCATTTGATATTTGGGCTACTTTAAACATGCTTTATAACTATGCAAAAACCGAAGAGCTCAATACATTTGATGAGGGGAGTGATGACAATTGTCATCCACCCAATACTAATATGGTTTTTGAAGCCCATAGTGCCTCTAGTCATAAGAGCACAAGAAATCGAAAAAGGAAGGTGATTTGCTATGTGTGTCAATAAAAAGGGCATGTGAGGAAGAACTGCCATACTATGAAGAACAAGGCAAAGAAGTGGTCGAATGCCACCACATCATCATCCCACTCAAATGAAACATCCTCTTGCAATGACCATGAAGCTACTTCAAAAGCTTGCCTCATGAATGATAATAATGAGTTACTCTCCTCTTCTTCTAGTTATGTTAATAATAATGATAGTATTAACACATCTAGCTCTCATGATTTTGATGAATTAATGGATGAGTATAAAAACATGTATGCCTTGCTCTTGAAAAAGGATAAGGAAAACAAAAGGATTAAAAATGAGAATTCTACACTTAGTGCACATTTGCATGATCTAGAATTAGAAAATGAGAAATTAAAATCTAGGCATTTTGATCCATGCCATGATAACTTAGAACTTGAGCTTAAAGCTTTGAAACATAAAAATGATAATTTAAAAAATGAAAATAGCATGTTAAAGACTCAATTGCATGCTATTCAAAAATCTATGAATGATTTGAAAAATGAGGTTGTATCCTTAAATAAGAAAGTAAACGAATTGAAAAATATTTCATTTCCTAAGAACACAAGAATGAAAAATACTTATGTAAAGAATGCCAATGTCCATCATGTTCAAAATGCTAAGCATCCTACCATTAAACCTCTTGTTCAAAAGAAAAATATTTCTTTTAAAAATGCTCATGTTCATCATCATCCTCATGTCAAGCATTCTAACTTTAGACCTCATGTTCACAAAAATGACTAAAAGAAAGAATTTCAAGGTCATTGTTTTTGTTGTGGTAGTTATGACCATGCAATCTATGATTGTGCATTTAGGAAAAATTCAAGTGTTGCTAAGACACTTTGGATACCTAGGCCAACTCACCCCCAAGGACCCAAAGCCATTTGGGTACCAAAGATCTCATCTTCTATTGTAGGGGGAGCTACAACACATGAGTAAGATGAAGTTGGTTGATTGAAGTTGCTTGAGGGCTTAAAGGATACACCACCTCAAGGTTGCAACTTCAAATCATCATGATGCCTTAGGAATGAAAAGTGACATCTAAGTAAACTTGGTATCATCTTCTTTACTTTATTTGAATCCATTCAAGTTGGAGATTATGATACTTGTTTAATTCGAGTTGATTCTTACCGCTCTTAATATATTTATCAAATGATTTTTGATTTTTGATTTCTGGTCTCTTTGGAGACCTATGTAGCCTGTAATGGGCTCATGCGACCTTGCGGTTTTAAATCGTAGGCTCATTGTGGCCTTTCGATTTTCAACCAATAGGAAGAGGTGGAGATCAATTTTTCATTAATATTACATTTGTGATCTCTTAAAATTCGTTTCGGATTCATGATAACATATTTTGAAACGAATTTCAAACTATCTAGCAAAGATGCATTTTGAAAATGATATTTGAATCACTCTTTGCTATTTGGTTTGGTTAGCTTGCTAGTAGCCTTAATTTCATTATCTACTAATGAAGTAAAATATTAATGGAAGACTATGCTATCTAAAAGAATTTGGAAAGAAAATGAAAAGTTTGGGAAATTTTCCAAGAATGAGGTATGAGTTCGTTTTTGCAAAATCTTAATACAATTCTTGAATATTCATGCTTTAATGATGTCTCTATATACTCATGATTGATTTTACATGATAAATGTTTGAATTTTCATGAGTAGGAAAAATCATGATAACTAAGCAATTTTATGATATGGATATTGAATGAAATTGGACTAGTTTAAAACTTCTTATTAGAGATCTCATTTTGAGTAAACACCCAATGAACATGTTTAGATACACACATGATATGATTCTAGGTGTTTAAACTTAAAAATTCATGCGTAGATGAAAAATATGATAACTAGATCACATTAGGGGACTTAAGCTTGAAAAGTTTGACCCAAGTGAATAAATCAACTTGGACACTTCATTTTAAGTCCAAAATTCATAAACATGTTTAGGAATAGGTATGACATGTTTCCATGCACTTAGAATGAAAAATTCATATGGATATTGATAAGATGACATAGAGACCATTTCATGATAACCTCTTTTGAACCAAGTTGACCCAAGTCAACAAATTGACTTAGAGATCTCATTTTTAATCCATATTTGAGGAACATATTTAGATTTACTCATGTTAGGTATCCATAGGTTTAAGTTTGAAAAACCATGAGTAAATGATACGATTGAAACTTAGCAAGTTTCATGATAACTAGCTTAGTTTTGAATGAAACCATGCTAGGTTGATATCTTAACTTAAGGACATAATTTTCATCTCAAACTTGACATACACTCCTTACATGACCATTATGTGGTGTCATAAAAGTTTGAATGAAAACTGAGCATATTTTGAAAAATGACTGAAAATTATAAAAATGCCATTGGAATTTGAGCATTTTTAGTTATTTCTAGAAAAATATAGGAAAATCATTTTTAGATGATTCTTGAAACTGCACTTTCACTGAAAAATCTAGTTTGTTGTGTAAAAATTTCAAAAAATTTCATCAAGAATCTGATTTATAATGGAATTTCGAAGTTGGATTTTGGAAACACAAAGTATCACTTACTCGAAATACTCATTTTTTTCGATACTTTGATTTTTCTACAAAAACTTCAAATAAAAACTCATGTATACCATTTTAATTGCATTTCTAATATCATTCACACCATTGCATGAGTAAAATCATTTCTAGGAATGATTTTGATACCTTGAATGATAGCTAGAAATATCAATTTTTTTATTGAAATCAATATAGGATGACAAATGAATATAGAGAATTCATTATGAGCTCAAATTCGACATATGCATCTTAAATGATCATTCAACGATGTCTGGAAAGTTTGAAGCAAAATTGACAACTTTTAAAAAAAAACCCTAAAATTTACGAAAATGCCATTGCACTTTCAAGAATTTTATGAATTTATAGGAAACTGATTTTTGATTGATTCTTGAACCCGTAGATTCCTTCAAAAATCTAGTTTGTCCAGTTAAAATTTCAAATTTGTTTGTTAAGAATATAATTTTATATGGATTTAAAAGTTTGATTTTTGGAAAACTTAAAGTATACATTGTCCTAAGTCAAAAAGTGACTTAGAAACCTCCTTTTAAGCCCAAACTTGACTCATATACTTAGATTCACTCATGTTTGATGTCTAGATACCTAAGATAGAAAAAAACATGAGTAGATAGCACAATTTGATACTTAGCCATTTTCATGCTTTCATGCCTACTTTGAATGAAATCGTGCTAAGTTCATATTTTGATCAAATGATATTAGTTTCACCTCAAACTTGATATACATGCTTTAAAAGATCATATCTCGGTATTTTGAAAGTTTGAGTGAAATCTAAAAATGTCATGAAAAAGATATGATATTCACGAAAATATCCTTAATTACTTGAGCTTTATACATGATTTCTAGTTTTAAATTATGTTAGTATTCTATGATATCATGTATTGATTAGTCTCACTTGTATGTATGTTTTGATCCCTTTAGTTGAGATTTTCATGTTTCATGGAAAATAATTTTAGAATCTCAACTTTGACTATAGATTGACTTTTCTTGCCCTTTTTGATTGATGTCAAAAGGGGGAGAAAAATATAGGTAAAGGGAAAGAAAATATAGGTTAACCATGCATATAGATAGGGGAAGTTTCATTATATAAATATGCATGTTGATAGGGGGAGAAATCCCATGTTTGATATCCTTGGTGACTTAATATATATATTTTCTTAAGGATGTTTGTCATCATCAAAAAGGGGGAGATTGTTGGCTTAAGGTTTTCAACCTTGGTCTTAATCTCGGTTTTGATGATAACAAACATGGAACTAATGTTTCATTATGATATCTTTTAGGTTCCATATCGGTTAGCGCACGACGTCCGAGATCGAAAAATCGGAGAAATCAAAAAATCGGAAGGACGTTGGTCGACGTGCTCTGATTCTTCGGGAAGTTAGAGTTTAGGTTTAGGGTGTCTAGAATTTAATGTAATACTCCTGATGATGCATAAGAAACCCAAAAACCAATCCCGAACCCCAAATCGTGAAATCCCGGGACTGCCCTAAAATACACTAAGCCTAGGGAGCTCCTTGGATGGCTATATGACCTAGACATTTTCTTGGTACCAAAAGTCCTGGTAATTGTTCCTTGGGTCAAAACTAGATAATCAGGTATTTTAAAGGATTTTTTGGAAGCCTTTAGCATACCCATACTTGACCCGAGAAATTAGAAAAGTTTCGTTTTCGAAAAATTTGTACTAGAGCCCAAGAACTAGATTTTGATTCTTAAGGATTTTGATTTTTTAGATATTTTTATTGAATCCAAATGGGGGGTAATCCTTATATAACATTTATGTTTTAAGTTTTTTATTTAAAGTAAATAAATTTTATATAAGTAGACTTAGCGAAGACGAAACCAAAACAAGTAGAAAAACCCAAGCAAAATAGCAGACTGCCCTATTCAATCTATGTTCGGTCGACCGACAGAAGCCAAAAATTGGTAGTAGGTTCATCGGTCGACCGATCGGTCGATCGAATTGAGGATCGCTGAGTCGCGAACCAGTGGTAGCAGCGTCGGTCGACCGGAATGCAGATCGCAAATCGCGAAGCTAGCTTCGGTCGATCGATTGGTCGAGCGGATTGGAGATCGATAAATTAGCGACACTCGGTCGACCTGTCGGTCGACCGATCAGCGTAAAAATTTCACAGAAAGCCAGCGGTCAATTGGTCGGTCAACCGACGATCGATCGGGCGTCGGCAATGGTCAAAAATATACTAGTTGACGCCCTGTTTCAGCTGGGGGGTTATAAATACCCTTCCCAATCCTCCTTCAAACCTTCTAACGATGCTTCCAAGCCTAAAAGAGTGATCCTAAGCATTTCTACAAGCCTTCATTGAGCAAACCTTTCAAGAACCTAGCTTTGATCTACACACCTTGATTTAGCCTTCAAGATTTATTGATTCATCATCTCAAGGCATCAAGAGGACTAGGGAGTTTGTTTTGCAGCTAAGTAACTATTATTTCATTTTTTATTGCTCCAATTACTATTGTATTTTGTTATTTATTTCATTGTAATTGAACTTGTGTAAACCTAGGTTCCTAGGTTTAATTGAGTTGGTGGTTGCCTTAGTGTTAAGGCTTAAACCCACCGTTGTAAAAGTAGTTTACTAGGATTAGTTCTAGTTGTCCCTTAGGTTGAGGTGGGAGAGTGCTCTCGATAGGAAGGCAAAATACTTTCGGGTGTGGAAGTGCCTTCTGTTGGAGAGCGAAGACTTTTTGGTGAGTCCTCGTTGTAAGGGAAACTCGATATAATCTAGTAAATCTAAGTTTGGAAATCCTAAGTGGGGTGCTTAGGTAGTGGAGTAGGCATTGGGGCCGAACCACTATAAATTTGTGTGTTTGCATTGATACTCTATTTTGTGCTTAATTATTTATCTTGCTTCCGCATCCAATCGTAAAATTGCAATTTGCCTAAACGATTTGAGAAACGATTAAAATTGGATTTAGGCTAATTAATTTAGCTAACACACTATTCACCCCCCCTCACTAGTGTTGCCATTTCTCCAACACCTACAAATTAAGATGTCTAGTGAAATCCAATTAGCTCAAGGGTCCTCTACTCATACTCCACCACTATTCGATGGAAACAACTATGTCTATTGGAAGATCCACATGAATGGCTTCCTACAATCTCTAGGCATGGATGTATGGAGGATGATTTTAGTAGAGTATAAGCAACCCGATAAGGATATGGATAAATGGGACCAAGAAGAGATTAGACTCTTCAATGCAAATGCAAAGGCCTTCAATTAATGCTTTATATTGCGGCCTATCAATTAATGAATTCAATAGGATTTCTACATGTAAGTCCGCATATGAAGTATGGAAGGTCCTAGAGATCACCCATGAAGGAACTTCACAAGTAAAGGAATCCAAAATAAACTTACTCATGCATGATTATGATATGTTGAAGATCCTATCACATGAGTCC
Source organism: Canna indica (assembly GCA_034359265.1). NCBI lineage: Eukaryota > Viridiplantae > Streptophyta > Magnoliopsida > Zingiberales > Cannaceae > Canna > Canna indica. The sequence goes on along the minus strand of CP136895.1, from coordinate 21,545,168 downwards.
ATTGATGCCATGCATGCTAGATTCCAAAATATTACAAATGACTTAGCTAACCTTGGCAGAGAAATAAGGAAAGAGGAGAAGGTAAGGAAGCTCCTCTGTTTCCTTCCAAAATATTGGGAGCCCAAAGTCACAGCCATCATGGAAGCCAAGGACTTGAGCACCTTGAAGATTACCAAGCTCATTGGGTCTCTCATGACACATGAGACCCACATGAAGCAATACCAAGAGGAAGATGCTCCCAAAGGCAAGACCATCGCCTTAAAGCATCACATCGAGTAGAAGAGTCGTCATCATCCGAGGAAGAGACAGATGATTTTGAAGAAATGGTGATGCTAGCAAGAAGATTCATGAGTTTCATGAGGGGAGGCATGAGGAAGGGAAGAGGAGGCTACATATGCTACAATTGCAACAAGACCGGACATCTAAGGAAAGATTGCCCACTTCTCAAGATGGCCTCCACCTCCAACCCTCACAAAAAGGAAAAGTACAAGAAGAAGAAGGCAATGATGGGCACGTGGGATCAAAGCGAGGTCTCATCGAGTGAAGAAGAAGCAAAGAGTGAAAAGGAAAACCTTTGCTTGATGGCAAAGGATGATAAGGTAAGATTTATTTTTGGTGAAGTTTTATTTACTCAACAAGAGCTAGAAAATGAATTTGAGCAAATGCATGACGAATTCAATGCCATTAGGAGAAAATTTAAAGATCTCAAAAACGATAATAGGTCTTTAGAGATTGAGAATGATAATCTATTACTTTCATGAAATGCCTTAAGGAAAGAAGTTGACACCCTTAAGGAAGAGACATGCACCCTAGAGAAAGCTAAGAAGGACTTAGAAATTGACAACCAAAAACTAGAAAATGAAAACAAGTGTTTAAGTGATCAAGTAGAGCATTTAAATAATAGCATGCTAATATTGAAAAAGGAACTTTGCATGCTAAATGAAAAGATGACAACCATGCAAAATGCCATGCCTAAAGTAGTTCATAAAAAGAAATCATCACACTTCCATGCTCACACATACACTAGAAGAAAATTTAATGAAAATTGTTTTTCATGTGGCATATTTGGCCATATGGCCAAGGATTGTGCATTAAGAAGGAACCCACATGCAAGATTTACATGGGTTCCCGAAATGACTAACACTCAAGGACCCAAGAAAATTTGGGTACCTAAAGTGGTCTCTTCTCTTGTAGGTGGAGAAGCATCCTCAAGCAAATAGGAGCACTTGGATATTGGATAGCGGTTGCTCAAAGTACATGACGGGTGACATCAATTTATTTGCAACCCTATCAAGTAAAGATGGTGGACATGTCACATTTGGAGACAATGCTAAAGGTAAGATTATTGGCATTGGTGACATATGTATACTCCCTTACCCATGCATTAAGAATGTTTTATTAGTTGATGGGTTAAAACATAATTTGATTAGCATATCACAATTATGTGATAATGAATACATAATAGTTTTTGAAGCATCTAAATGTATTATTAGAAGTGCACCATCAAATGATATCATGTTTATTGGAAATAGGCAAGAGAATGTATACACCTTAGAATTAAATGTCTTGCCAAATCCTCATATTAGATGCTTAGTTGCCATGGAGAATGATTCTTGGTTGTGGCATAGAAGGCTAGGACATGCTAGCATGAGCCTCATCCAAGAGATATCTAGGAAAGAATTAGTTAAAGGCTTACCTAAGATAAAATTTGACAAAGACAAACTTTGTGATGCATGTCAACTAGGTAAGCAAGTCAAATCTTCATTTCATAGCATTAATCAAGTTAGTACATCTAGAATTCTTGAGCTTGTGCACATGGATCTCTTTGGTCCATGTGATGTAGCTAGTCTAGGTGGAAAGCTATATTGTTATATATTAGTTGATGGTTTCTCTAGATTTACTTCGGTTTTCTTTTTGGCCAAGAAAAATGAAACTTTTGAATTTTTCAAAAAATTTGCAAAGAAAGTTACAAATGAAAAGAGAGTTTCAATTTTGAAAATTAGAAGTGACAATGGAGGGGAGTTTAAAAATGAAAAATTTTCCGAGTATTGTGATGATTTAGGTATTCAACATACCTTTTTTTCCCCTAGGACCCCTCAACAAAATGGGGTGGTTGAGAGGAAGAATAGAACATTACAAGAGATGGCTAGGACCATGCTATGCGAAAACAATTTGCCTAAGTATTTATGGGCCGAAGCCATAAATACTAGGGATGACAACGGTTCGGTTAACCGCATTTTTGGGGGTTAACAAAACCAAAACCGATTTCCAAACCCGCTAACCGAAACCGAAACCGAAACCGGTCGGTTTCAAAAGCCTATATCCGAAACCGAAACCGGCTCTATTTCGGTTATCCGCAGAAAACCGAAACCGAATTTTTCGGTTCGGATAGAACCGGTTATCCGTTTACTAATCGGTTAACCGGTAGTAAACGGATAACTGATTCAAAGATTAATAACAAAATCGGTTTCGGATACCGGTTAACCGTAAAAAAACTGGTAGTAAACGGATAACCGGTTCAAAGATTATAACAAAATCGGTTTCGAATACCGATTAACCGCAAAAAATTGGTAATCGAAACCGAATAAATAATCAGTTTCGATTACTGGTTAACCGCGACCCGATAACCGAAACCGAACCGATTTTAAACGATTTTTGGTTTTTACTATCCGAAACTGAAACCGAACTGCAAATCCACTATCCAAAACTGAATTTTGCGGTTCGGTTAACCGATTAATCGCGGTTAACCGATTTGAATTGCCATCCCTAATAAATACCTCTTGCTATGTTCTTAACCGAGTTTTATCAAGACCTAAAATTAAGAAAACACCTTTTGAGCTTTGGAATGGTAAAATCCCAAATGTGGGATATTTTCATATTTTTGGATGCAAATGTTTTATATTAAATACTAAGGAGAATTTAGGAAAATTTGACTCTAAATCCGATGAAGGGATTCTCCTAGGTTACTCCATTAATTCTAAGGTATATAGAGTTTACAATCGTAGAACCATAATTGTTGAAGAATCCATGCATGTCACGTTTAATGAAACTAATGATTCTTCTAGAAATATGAAGATTGTGAATGTAGGTGAGGAACTTGAGGATCTCACACTTCATGATAAAGAAGTGGAGGATGAAGATAATGAGGAGACCCGGCCAACATGAAGCACCTCCATCTTCAAATCTACCTCAAGTTGAAGATGATGAAGAAGAAGCTCTACTACCTCTCCCTAAAGGATATCGGTTGGTAACAGATCATCCAATGGACCAAGTCATTGGAGAACCTTCAACGGGAGTGGTAACACGTTCCAAACTCAAGAATGTGAGTCAATATGTAGCTTTTGTATCTCAAGTAAAGCCTAAGAATATTAAGGAAGCAACAAAAGATGAGTTTTGGGTACCAGCTATGCAAGAAGAACTCAACTAATTTGCTAGAAATGATGTATGTGACTTAGTGCTTAGACCTAGTGAACAAACTATAATCGGAACTAAATGAGTATTTAGAAATAAGCTAGATGAAGAAGGATGAGTTATTAGAAACAAAGCTAGGTTAGTGTCACAAGGGTACAATCAACAAGAAGGGATAGATTATAATAAAACGTATGCTCCCGTAGCTAGATTAGAAGCAATTAGAATGCTTTTGGCATATGCTAGCTTTAAGTGTTTTAAACTTTTTCAAATGGATGTAAAAAGTGCAGTTTTAAATGGTTTCATTAATGAAGAAGTCGATGTAGAACAATCCCTCGTATTTGAAAGTTTTGAGTTTCCAAACCATGTTTTCAAACTTAAAAAGGCATTATATGGTTTAAAACATGCCCCTAGGGCTTGGTATGAAAGACTTTCAATCTTTTTAATTGAACAAGGTTTTAATGTTGGAAAAGCCGATGTTTCACTTTTCATTAAACATCATGAAAATGATATGTTATTAGTTCAAATTTATGTTGATGACATAATTTTTGGTGCTACTAATGAAATGCTTTGTAAGTGGTTTGCTAAATGTATGCAAGATGAGTTTGAGATGAGCATGATGGGAGAGCTCTCCTTCATGCTTGGTCTTCAAATCAAGCAAACCAACAAAGGAATCTTCATCAATCAAGCCAAGTACACAAAGGAGCTCATCAAAAGGTTTGAGATGAATGAAGCCAAGATAGCTTCTACACCTATGAGCGCATCCATCAAGCTTGACAAAGATGAAGAGGGCATTAAAGTTGACAAAAAATGATATCGAGGTATGATTGGTAGTCTTCTTTACTTAACCGCAAGTAGACCCGATATTATGTTAAGTGTATGTGTATGTGCTAGGTTTCAATCCTACTCTAAAATATCTCATTTAAGTGCGGTAAAACGCATATTGAGATATTTAAAGGGCACGGTTGACTTAGGACTATGGTATCCATGTCACACATCATTTGAGTTAATCGGTTTTTCGGATGTGGATTTTGCCGAGAGTAAAGTAGATAGAAAAAGCACTAGTGGGTGTTGTCAATTCTTACGAGCGAGTCTTGTTTCTTGGTTCTCAAAGAAACAAAACTCAGTTTCTCTTTCAACTACCGAAGCGGAATACATCGCTGCGGCTAGTTGTTGTGCACAAGTCCTTTGGATGAAACGAACCCTTTTAGACTATGGGCTTGAGTATTCTTGCATACCTATTCATTGTGATAATACTAGTGCAATAAATCTAACAAAGAATCTCATTTTACACTCAAGAACTAAGCATATTGACTTGAGACATCATTTTCTTAGGGATAATATGACTAAGGGAAATATATCGGTAGAATTTGTATCACCGATAAATAACTTGCCGATATATTTACAAAACCCTTGGTTGAAGAAAGCTTTACAACATTAAGGATGCAATTAGGAATTTGTGCCTTTTCGAGTAATTAAAATGTATGTTTTTTGAAAAACTTGCATTCTATAAAGTATCATCACACTTATGTATTGCTCTGTAGTGGGGCTTTGCGACCTATTGGTGTTTGCCTTCTATATGCTTACATTAATGGGAAGGACTATAGTGGTAGATGATACTTGGTTTTATGAATTTCTTGGTTTTTATGCTGAAACTCATTAATTGTACCTTAATTCTTACCCTTTTTTGATTGATGTCAAAAGGAGGAGAAAAAGTAAGGTCACACTTGGTTTTCACGATGCATATAGTTAGGGTGAGTCATATAGTTAGGGGGAGTTAGAAATAATATGCATATTGATAGGGGGAGCATAGGTTGAAGTTATAAGTATTTGAATATGCACATTGATAGGGGGAGCATAGGTTGAGTTATAAGTAATTGAATGCATATGCTAAGTTACGCAGTTGAATGCATATGCTAAGTTACATATCTTGCATGCCCTGCCTTAACTCAAACTCACAAACACTTATGCTTGCCGAAAAATTTCATGTTATGTTTGTCATCATCAAAAAGGGGGAGATTGTTGGCTTAAGGGTTTCTCTTAAGCCTCGATCTTTATTTTGATGATAACAAACATGTATTTAATCCAAGTGTGAAGTTTTGAGTTTAGGTTGAGGTTGCGGTAAGCATGCCAAGTCCGTTCAAACGAGACGATAGAAAAGATCGTCAGAGAAATGGAAGAAAAAAACGTCAAAGAAAGGCTCGGGCATAAATCAAATAGATATCTTGTAATATACCCCTAGGACGATCTTATCCCAAGCCTAATTGTATAGTTATCCAAGTTAGAACTTGGTAACTAAATCCATAAAAAGTCATGTAAAAATTTCAAAGAGAAATCAGCCTCAGCATGAGTTCGGTCGACCGGTTGATCGATCGAACAAGGCAGTATTCTGCTAAGCAGCCTATTCGGTCGACCGAATGATGGTAAAAACTAGCAGTAGCCATTCAGTCGACCTGTTGGTCGATCGAAGTTGGTGAAGGATTCTGCACAAGGCTGCGTCGGTCGACCGACCGAAGCAAAAAATTGGCAGAATGCTCACCGGTCGACCGGATTTCGGATCACAAGTCACGTGACGCTGGCTCCACTGATTCGATCGAACGATTGGTCGACCGAATGTGGGATCAATAATTTTGCGACAAGTCGGTTGACCTATCGGTCGATTGAGAACTCATATAAGCCAACAGTCACATTGGCGGTCGATCAGTCGATCGACCGACGATCGACCGGCAAAGCGACCGAACGGCTTCAACGGCCATTTTTTCGCCCGTTGAACATTCTGTTTGGGTGTGGGGTTATAAATATCCCACACCTAACTTCTTTAAATCTTCTGACAGAATTTATTGAGCAATTAAAGAAGTGTTTTAAGCCTTCAAAAAGATTGAACTGCTGCGCGCCTTCTGCTTCCGTCGATAACTCATTTCGAGCGTTGCTTCCCTGCTTTCTTCAACCTTGCTGCAACTCAAAGAGTCATGCTCCCGCAAGTTGGAGCTTGAAGGCTTGGGAAAGGAGCATTAGTTCATTTTTACACTCTTAAGCTCTTTCCTTTGTATTTGAAGTTTATTATAAACTTATTTTCCATTTGAGATAGCTGCTAGGTGTGCTAGGAAACACTTAGGGAAAACTTTATAGGATTGTGTTTTGCCTAGGTGAATAGGATTGAGGGGTTCTCAGAGTAGTGAGAAGAGTGTCCTCATTGTATTCAAAGGGAAACACAAACTCTATAAAGTAGTGGTTAGAAATCCTTGGTGAGGAGCCAAGGTAGTGGAGTAGGTAGTTGGCCGAACTACTATAATTACTCTTGTCTGCATTGCTTACTTGCTTCTGTCATTACTATTAATATTTGATCACATCTCTTGTTAAGAAACACTTGCACCTAAGTGAAGATAAAATTGAGCAAAAAGAAAAGAATTGAAAAAGGGGACAAACACTATTCAACTCCCATTTCTAGTGTCAGATTTCACACAACATAGAATACCCCCTACTCACTTAAACCCCCTTATTCGACTCCACCCAATCCGGATCAAGTCCTGACTCAGTCCGCGAACCCGATCTCAACCCAACTTGAGTCAACCAATACACTCATCCCCCAATTGCCAACAATAGGTTATAATTTAAATTAATTATACCTGCTACTCGTGGCGATCTTGCGACTCGGCCCGGCTAATTCCCGACTCGATGGGTTGCACCATAAAATATTTATATTAGGAAACCCGGGTATTACAATCTTCCCCCCTTAAGGGAAATTCGTCCTCAAATTTTGTAGAATCATACAGACTTACTAGTTCTTCGAACAGGGACGGGTAGTGTTCCCTCATGTCCTGCTCTACTTCCCAGATAGCTTCCTGCCCGGTGTGATGCTCCCACCTAACTTTCACCAAGGGAATTTTATTGGATCTCAGCTTCCTGATCTGTCGGTCAAGTATCTCCACTGGCCTCTCCTCATACGAGACCATCATGTCCACCTCAACCGCAGTCGGCTCGATCACGTGGGACTCATCCCTCACATATCTCTAGAGCATTGACACATGAAAAATTGGGTGAACTCTGCTCAGGCTAGGAGGGAAAACCAGCTCGTAAGCCACCGCGCCTCTCCGCTTGAGAATAGGGAAAGGCCCAATGAACCTAGGGCTCAACTTCCCCTTCTTCCCAAACCGGACTACCCATTTCATGGGGGAAACCTTCAGGAACATCAAGTCACCCTCAGCGAACTCCAACTCTTTGGCTTTCTTATCGGCATACATTTTCTAGCGACTCTGAGCCGCCAACAGCCTTTTCTTTATCTGTTGTACCTTCTTCACTACCACCTCGATCAAGTCAGGACCTACTATGAGAGTCTCTCCGGTCTCAAACCAGCCCACAGGAGACCTACACCGTCGCCCATACAATGCCTCGAAGGGAGCCATGCCAATGCTACTGTGATAGCTATTGTGTTTCTCCCAACCACCTGCCAGGTCCAGAACGCAAGCCCTTAGCATATCTTCCAAAGTTTGGATGGTTCTCTCAGACTGTCCGTCTGTCTACGGATGGAAGGCCATGCTGAATCGTACTTGAGTACCCAAGGCTTCTTGGAAGGACTGCCAAAACTGGGCTGTGAACTGGGTACCTCAATCTGATATGATTATCACTGGGGTACCATGATAAGCCACAATCCTGTCTAAAAATAGTCTGGCGTACTGCTCCACAAAAAAAGTCATTTTCACCAGAATGAAGTGTGCGGTCTTAGTTAACCAGTCCACTACCACCCAAATGGAATCAAAACAGTGACCTAGACAACCCGGTCACTAGGTCCATGGTGATTTTCTCCCACTTCCACTCGGGGACCTCGAGGTTCTGCAGCAGCCCCACGGGCTTCAGGTGTTCGGCCTTCACCTGCTGGTAGATCAGACACTTGGATACAAACTATGCTACCTCTCTCTTCATGCCCTTCCACCAGTAGCGTTGCCTTAAATCTCGGTACATTTTGGTGGCTCCCGGGTGCATCGTGTAAGTGGAACGATGACCCATTTCCAAAACCCGTCGGCGTACCTCAGCCATGTCAGGCACCACGATTCGGTCTCTGAATCATAGGACACCCTCTGAGTCTACCGTGAACCCATCATCTGCGTCACCTCTCCGGACCAGATCCCTTGTCAGAGAACAAAATGCGTCCTCCTCCTGTGCAGCACATAACATGTCCACCAAGGTCGACTGTAACCGCAGGTGTGCCACCAGGGTACCTGAAGCTGACACAGTCAGAGTTGCTCCCCCATCCAGGCACAGCGCTAGCTTTAGTGCAAAAACCACCGCTGCCAGCTCTAGGTCGTGCGTCAGGTAGTTCTTTTCATGAACCTTCAGCTGGCGGGATGTATAGGCTATGACTCTGCCAAATTGAATCAGAACGCAGCCTAAGCCAACTCGAGAGGCATCACAGTAGACTACAAACCCTCCTGAGCCGGAAGGTACAACCATATTACTGATACACGCACATAATAAGTCGAGGGCTGGACCCTCATGTCATCACACAAAAACTTACTTATTACTGATATCAAACCCATGTTTCAAATATATATGCAGCGTATCAAGAAAGTCGTACTGAGTCCGCAACCCGGCTCGTTATGCACGCACATAATAATCCTAGCCCATTGTGAGTGTCTATTTCCTACCCGTACACACCTGTTCAGGTTACCAAAATATTCCTTATGTTTCTAAACTAAAGTATAAAAGAAAACCGATAGGTTACATCGATATATTATACAGGCTTACAGCAATACAACAATATGTATCTCAGCCTATACATATCAAATTTCAGCAATTCAGCAAGTAATATACATTTTCAGCACATGCTATAACCATTTCAGCATACATCATATAATCTCAAAACATCATACAAAATTTTAGCATCATTAGCATAAGCTTTTCAGCATCAAACACTAAGGAAATTTCAGCATCGAATACTAAGAAAATTTCAGCATCTATACATCTAAATTTCAGCATTATTAACTTGGTAACCTCAGCAATATATAATTTAAACCTATAGTATAACCTTGCCTTAGGTCATCACGTTTAATGGCTCAAGTAAGCAACCATTCCAATTTAGATTAGTATAACAACAAGATGTGGAACAGTGAATTAAAAATACACCTCACCTACTCAACCTGCACTTTGTGAAACCTCACCCCAATGCCTTGTTCGGCCAGTCCTAGGTATCCCTTAGGGCTGCCGCACAAGTCCCTTCCCCTTTCATCCAAGAATTAAATCTCATCCAAGGATTCACCAACATAGTTCAATCTATCAAATATTCAATGAAGCAATAAAGTTTCCACCCCCCATCACGTCTACAGTCGGCTGCGACCGCAAAGGAGAAAGAAATCCTACACCTAGGATTTATGAATTCACATCAAAGCATGACTTCAATCATCAAACACCTGATTCAAGGAGTTAATGTCAAATTCAAGAACCGATTAAGAAAAATTTAGAAATTTTCGTCCTCAACAAGGGGTTGGCAGCCATTGAGAATTTAGAAGAGATTGGGGAGAAATCCACTCACAAGAAGGAAGAAGAACGGAAGGAAGACGAGAGATTTGAGAAATTCGGTGTCCGATCTTCGATTTCCTCCGAATTTGGCGTTCGATCTCTCCTCTTCTCCAATATCACTCGTCGCCCCTTCCCCAAGTGTGTCTCGGGTTCCGTGTGACTGTAGCAGTCGTACGGTGCCCCACTTTTTATTTTATTTTATTTTATTTGGCTGAATTTACAATTCTGCCCCTAACTTAAGTGGTTCACTAAATCTCTTTTCCACTCGGAGTCCTCATTAAATACATGACGCATAAAATATTTTTCCATTTAATTTTATAATTAAGAAAATTTCTAAAGTATCCGGGTCTCACCTCAAGCTAAATATCAATGCTCAAGCTCACGCGCACCATCTAGCGTCACATGCAACCCGCTAAAATTAATACACATAAAATATTTTAGCGAGTATTACAATCTCCCCCCCTAAAAAAAAAATCCATCCTCAAATATAGGGGATAAAAGAGGAACTTACCATCTCCAATAAACAATTTGGGATATGATCATCACCAGAATCCCGTGACACGCCACTATCCAATCAGGGAAAAGCCTAGCTCTGAAAAGGTCGTCTTGACTGGAACAAAGTGTGCCGACTTGGTTAGCCGGTCCACCACGACCAAAATGGAGTCATGACCTCCTCTCGACCTCGGCAAACCGGTCACCAGATCCATAGTGATCTTCTCCCACTTACACTCAGGTACATCTAAGTTCTGGAGCAACCTTACAGGTCTCAAATGTTCTGCCTTAACTTGTTGGCAGGTCAAGCACTTGGACACATACTCAGCCACTTCTCGCTTCATTCCTTTCCACCAGTAATGCTGCCGTAGGTCACGGTACATCTTCGTGGCCCCTGGATGCATGGTGTACGAAGAGCAGTGACCCATTTCAAGAACCCGCCTCTTCACTTCAGCTATATCAGGTACCATAATTCTATCCTTGTATCTCAGGACCTCCTCAACATTGATCCGAAACCCATCATCTGCGTCCCCTCTCAATACAAAGTCTCTAGTCATCGTGCAAAAAACATCTTCCTTCAGAGCTGAATGAAGCATCTCAACTAAGGTAGACTGCATCTGCAAATGTGCCACCAGATCCCCGGTGTCAAACATTGAAATTACGGAACCGCCATCCATGCATGTCGCTAACTCTCTAGCTAGAGATCTCCTCTCAATAGCCAAGTGTGCAAGTCTACCCATGGATTTCCTGCTCAAGGCGTCAGCAACAACATTCGCCTTACCAGGGTGGTACATTATGGTGCAATCATAGTCTTTAAGCAGCTCAAGCCATCTCCTTTGCCTCAAATTCAGTTCCTTCTACGTCAGCAGATACTGAAGACTCTTATGAGCTGTGTAGATCTCACAGGCCTCGCCATACAAGTAATGACACCAGAGCTTTAAAGCAAACACCACTGCCGCCAATTCCAGATTATGCGTCGGGTAATTCTTCTCGTGATTTTTCAGCTGCCGCGATGGATAGGCAATGCCCTTGCCGTACTACATAAGGACGCATCCCAAGCCTACTCTCGAGGCATTGCAATATATGACAAAACCCCCAGACCCCGACGGTAAGGCAAGTATAGGTGCCTACGTCAGGCAGTCCTTGAGCTTTTGAAAGCTCTCCTCACATCTTTCATCTCAGGCAAACTTAACCTTCTTCTGAGTCAACCGAGTTAGGGGGGCTGCAATTCGTGAGAAGTTCTCGACGAAGTTCAGGTAATACTCGGTCAGACACAAGAAACTACGTATCTCAGATACGCTAGTCGGCCTCTCCCAATTCTGCACGGCCTCAATTTTGGCGGGATCCACCTTGACCCCTTCTCGGGACACCACATGCCCCAGGAATCCTACACTTTCCATCCAAAACTCGTACTTGGAGAACTTAGCATAAAGCTGATGCTCTCTGAGAGTCACTAGAACTGTCCTCAAGTGCTCACTATGCTCCTCTTTGCTCCTAGAGTATACCAGAATATCATCAATAAAAATAATCATGAACTTGTCCAAGTACTCTTTGAACACACGGTTCATCAGGTCCATGAAAGCAGCGGGTGCATTAGTCAGCCCAAAAGACATGACTAAAAACTCATACTGACTGTATCTCATTTGAAAAGTTATCTTAGGCACATCCTGATCCCGGATCTTCAGCTGGTGGTATCCGAATCTTAAGTCAATCTTGGAGAACCACTATGCCCCCGTTGATCGCATCTGAAACATGCATATGAATGGCCATAGCATACACCCCAGTGCCGTCTGCCACACTGTCCACAAGACGGCGGTGCCTCAGGCCTCCTCGACAGAGATATATCCCCTGTAGGTGTCCTCTGTATAGAACTCGACCCTGAGCAGCCTCTGACCAAGCTATATCCTCTGCTCACCTGCGGAACTGGCCTCCCGACGGCGCCCTCAGAATGGGACGGTTGCCCCACTGGTCCATTAGATCTAGACCTCTTCCTCGAGTGCCCCTCAGGTCGCTCTGCAGGTACTAGAGCTTCCTTACGCATCACCTCATCAACTGCCTCAGCAAAAGATGTGCCCTGTGTGTAGTGAATCAAGCGGCCAATCTGCGATCGCAGTCCCTCCACAAATCGTCTGACCCTAGCCGTCTCAGTGGCTACCAAGGTAGGGAGGTAGCGGGATAGCCTAGTAAACTCCATCTCATACTACTGGACTGTCATCCTGCCCATCTGGCGCAATTGCTCAAACTCTCTTGCTCGCCTTTGGCGGACATTCCTAGGCAGGTACCGCTCTATCACTGTAGCCTTAAACTTGTCCCATGTAGGGGGTGGTGTAAGGTCCCCCCTACGGGCCTCCCAGGTCTGGAGCCACTCCTTGGCCGGTCTCCTCATCTGTAAGCCCACAATGCGTGCTGCCACCTCGGATGAACACCATTGCACTTGGTAGAATGCATAACAATCACTGAGAAACTCTATGACTTCTACTGCCGGATCGGTATCGGTGAACTCTGGGGGCCTCAATTTGACAAACCTCTCATAAGGAATCTCAAGACCCACTGCCTCATGATGATAGTCTGCCCCAATCACAGGTGGCACTAACTCCTAAATCACTGGAGCTGCTGGTGCAATTGGCTCGGGTTAAGGCGGTTGTTGTCTCATTTCACGCTCCTTACGGAGCACCTCAGTTAACTCAGCCACCTGAGCCTTTAACTGCGCCACTCGGGGGTCTGGCTCTGCCCTCTCTTGGGTTGGGCGGCCACGACCCCGACCCCCAGTGCGGCCTCTACCTCGGCCTCGGCCCCTCTGGCCTGCAGAATTACTGTCACTCCCACTCATCATTGCCTTGCCCTGAGCCTCCATCACTCTCAAAATCATAACAGAAAAACCAAAAGCATTAAGTACAAGTTTAATTAAAACTGTTACCGAGATCATAAGTACTATTGTTAATGCGGCCGTCTCCGTAGCCTAATCTCGTGAGTAGAACACACCTTGTAAGACACACTGATTCTTGTCTATACAGTACTATATGTTCTAATGACGTAGTTCGGACCTAACCACATACTCTGATACCACTTTGTCACGCCCCAAAACTGAGTCACGTGATCGGCCAGAGTGCAGTCGAACACCCTGAAGCCTAAACCAAACATCTAGATATAATATGCACCAAAACCAGGATATAACGTACTGTAGCATTGAAATAAACATCTGGTGACAACACAATATCACGTTTATGGAGTACAATATAAACATGCTTCTTATAAGCTTAGGAAATAAAAAGACTACCAATCCAATCACACTAATATTTTAACAGACTTTGTTCTAACAAGACTCGACTCGACTATGTCAACTAGCTCACGAGATCGCTACCGAAGTCCGCCATCATCAGCAGCGCCGTACCTCAGGCTCACGCTCTACAAAACAAACATGAAAATAAAAGTGAGTATAAAACTCAGTGAATGGTCTCCCATTCCTCACTAAATGGAATCTAGTAAAGGTAATACATGTAATATATCAAGGGAGTGCGGATGTTAGCCATTTTTTTTTAGTTTCACTGATCTAGGAAGGCCCTCTAGACTCAGTGTCCAACTGACTGTCCCTCTCGGGTTCATTGGTCTAGGAAGGCCCTCTAGAACCAGTACCCTGTTGGTCGAATGGCAACACTAGAGGGGGGGATGAATAGTATGTTAACTAAACTAATTAGCCTAAATTCAATTTTAATCGTTTCACAAATCGTTTAGGCAAATTGCAATTTTACGATTGGATGCAGAAGCAAGATAAACAATTAAGCACAAATAGAGTATCAATGCAAACACACAAATTTATAGTGGTTCGGCCCCAATGCCTACTCCACTACCTAAGCACCCCGCTTAGGATTTTTAAACTAAGTTTTACTAGATTAATTCTTGTTTCTCTTACAATGAGGACTTTGACTCGAAGAGTCACATTCTCAACCGAAGGCACTTCCACATCCGAAAGTCTCCGCCTTCTTATCAAGAGCACTCTTCCACCTCAACCCTAAGGGACAACTCACTTAATCCTAGCAAATTAACTACGTTTAATTACACCGGTGGATTTAAACCTCAAACACCAAGGCTACCACCCAATTTCAAGACCTAACAATCCTAAGTCTTCACACGCACAAAACCAAAGTAACGACATTCAAATAACAATATAAATACAATCAAAATAGCTAAAAAAGTAAACCAAGATTAAAAGCTCTTTTCCAAGCCTTGGAACCTCTAACTCGCCGAGTAGTAGAACTTGAATCAAATCCCGAGTTGAGGAGCAGTTGGCGCTTGAAGAAGAACGTTGACGAAAGAGCAGAGCGCGCTGCAATCAATTTCTTCGAAGGCTTAAACTCCCTTTTAATTGCTCAATAAAATCTGTAAGAGTGAGAGAAGAGAAATTAAAGGAGTTAGATGAGGTATATTTATACCCTCTGAAAGAAATGGTATGGTAGCTCAACGGATAGAAAACTATCCGTTACAGTTGCTCGGTCAATTGGCCGGTCGACCGACCGATCGATCGCTCAAGCGACCGCTGCTCCAATGTCTCTGTGCGGTCGACCGATGGGTCGACCGCCAGTTGCAAATCTTGTGTTCCCTCAATCTGGTCTATCGTCCGGTCGACCGACGCAAGTTGCGGCTTCAGCTATCCGTAGTTCGGTCGATTGATCGGTTGACCGACAAGGCTACTGGCTATTTTTGGCTTCGGTCGGTCGATCGAAGTAGTCCACTGTCTATTTTTACCCATCTTCGGTCGATCGACCGGTCGACCGAGAGGCTACTGCCTATTTGCGGCATTCTTCGGTCGACCGAGATGGCCACTGCCATTTTTCTAACCCTATTCGGTCGACTGACCAGTCGACCGAACATAGGCTAAAATTGACTTTTGAGCCATTTTTCTTGCGCGCTTCATTTTCGGGTTTCGGCCTTCAGCGTGCGTCATATTGGAGAGCGTTCCATGTGATCTTTGAGCTCGTCCATTACGTCTTTGATGCATACATCGAACTTCGAGATATTCGATGATGAACCCGAGCGCGACGATCAATGTCCTTTCGATTTTCGATTTCTTTTGATTTATTCGATCGAGGACATCGAACGCTAATCGATATGGAACCTAAAAGATTTTTCAATGAAATATTAGCTCCATGTTTGTTATCATTAAAAGCAAGATTAAGACCAAGGTTGAAAACCTAAATCCAACATACCCAACCGTATTCTTGCTCGGGTTCACTAGTC
Source organism: Canna indica (assembly GCA_034359265.1). NCBI lineage: Eukaryota > Viridiplantae > Streptophyta > Magnoliopsida > Zingiberales > Cannaceae > Canna > Canna indica. Next base: position 21,529,520 of record CP136895.1, on the reverse strand, counting down.
TAGGAAGGCCCTCTAGAACCAGTAGCAACTGTACCTGTGCTCAGGTTCACTAGTCTAGGAAGGCCCTCTAGAACCAGTACCGACTGTACTTGTGCTCGAGTTCACTGATCTAGGAAAGGCCCTCTAGATCCAGTACCCACTCGATCGGGAAAGCCCTCCGACCCATGATCGCTCGTACGCTGTGCGTACCACTCGGCCTGCATACGGTCTATGGTCATCATATGCGCATAACACACCACTCAGCCAATCCGGCCCCAATATCATCTTGTGCGCGGAGCGCACCACTCGGCCTATCTGACCCAATATCATCTCGTGCGCGAAGCGCACCACTCGACCCATTAAGGCCCAATAGATATTGATTTTAAGAACCACCAAACCCTTAAGCCTGCTTGCTTCCCCGCATCTTACGGAGCGTCGGTTTGCTTCCGAACCTCAAACCCTCTACATTTAACTTCCCATATATTCACTCGAGGGATGGACCCTCATGTCATCACACAAAAACTTACTTATTACTGATATCAAACCCATGTTTCAAATATATATGCAGCGTATCGGGAAAGTCGTACCGAGTCCGCAACCCGGCTCGTTATGCACACACATAATAATCCCAGCCCATTGTGAGTGTCTATTTCCTACCCGTACACACCTGTTCAGGTTACCAAAACATTCCCTATGTTTCTAAACTATAGTTTACAAGAAAACCGATAGGTTACATCAATATATTATATATACCACAAGCTCACAGCAATACAACAATATGTATCTCAGCCTATGCATAACAAATTTCAGCAATTCAACAATTCAGCAAGTAATATGCATTTCCATCACATGCTATAACCATTTCAGCATACATCATATAACCTCAAAACATCATACAAAATTTCAACATTAAACACTAAGAAAATTTCAGCATCGAATACTAAGAAAATTTCAGCATCTATACATCTAAATTTCAGCATTATTAACTTGGTAACCTCAACAATATATAATTTAAACCTATAGTATAACCATGCCTTAGGTCATCACGTTTAATGGCTCAAGTAAGCAACCATTCCAATTTAGATTAGTATAACAACAAGATGTGGAACAGTGAATTAAAAATACACCTCACCTACTCAACCTGCACTTTATGAAACCTCACCCCAATGCCTTGTTCGGCCAGTCCTAGGTATCCCTTAGGGCTGCCGCACAAGTCCCTTCCCCTTTCATCCAAGAATTAAATCTCATCCAAGGATTCACCAACATAGTTCAATCTATCAAATATTCAATGAAGCAATAAAGTTTCCACCCCCCATCACGTCTACAGTCGGCAGCGACCGCAAAGGAGAAAGAAATCCTACACCTAGGATTTATGAATTCACAGCAAAGCATGACTTCAATCATCAAACACTTGATTCAAGGAGTTAATGTCAAATTCAAGAACCGATTAAGAAAATTTTAGAAATTTTCCTCCCCAACAAGGGGTTGGTAGCCATTGAGAATTTAGAAGAGATTGGGGAGAAATCCACTCACAAGAAGGAAGAAGAATGGAAGGAAGACGAGAGATTTGAGAAATCTGGTGTCCGATCTTCGATTTCCTCCGAATTTGGCGTTCGATCTCTCCTCTTCTCCAATATCACTTGTCGCCCCTTCCCCAAGTGTGTCTCGGGTTCCGTGTGACTATAGCAGTCGTAAGGTGCCCCACTTTTTATTTTATTTTATTTTATGTGGCTGAATTTACAATTTTGCCCCTAACTTAAGTGGTTCACTAAACCTCTTTTCCACTCGAAGTCCTCATTAAATCCATGACGCATAAAATATTTTGCCATTTAATTTTATAATTAACAAAATTTCTAGAGTATCCGAGTCTCACCTCAAGCTAAATATCAATGCTCAAGCCCGCGCGCACCATCTAGCGTCATATGCAACCCGCTGAAATCAATACACATAAAATATTTTAGCAGGTATTATATAGCTAGTCCCACCCAATTCGGGTCTACCGTCAGCGTGGCCCACTGACGGAAAATCAAGACCCTCTGTCACTCGTGTCTAACACCTAGCGGGCCCGCTGGTGCACTCTCAAGACCATATAAATCGTTGAGTCATGTCGTAGCCGTTCGGCTAATGACACTCCTCAGTAGACCATCTCAACCATAACCGAAATCAAGTTGTGCAAATTTCCCTGTGTTTTGATTTTCGGGCATTGCCCATATCCGGCCCTCCCCTCGGGTCGCACTATTAGGGTATTGATGTCCGCTAACTACCTCTAGGTGTAGAACCGAGCGAGTGTACTTTGTCTCTCAGTTAATTGTCACAACTACGTACCGAAACCTTTCTTTATGAATTTATTAGAACATATCGAGCATAGATGAGTACGTGGACTACCATTATCAACAACACTTACCAAAAATATCTATCAACAATAGTTATCATGTGAATGCCGAATTAAGGAGGTTAAATTCCAGAAACAGATAAGGAACATGCAGTGTACATAGTAATGATTGAGCATAATATCTGAAAATTAATGAAACATTTCCTTTGATTTATATGCCATACCAATCCTATCCATGTATGCACTAATAAGAATATTTCCTTAAACATGATAATCTAGATCTATAGCTACTAATAATTTCTAAGATGAGCGAGTAATCTCATAATATAATTACAATCTAACATCAAGCATGTAAATATGAATCAAGATCACCCAACATGAAACCTAGCATAGATAATTCGATCAAACTTGTAATTCCACCCTTACCCTTTCTCGGCCGACTTGAGCAGGGTAACACCTTGCTCAGCCGAGCCTTTTAGGGAGGATGAGCATGTTCTCGACAACAAATCCTAAGCATCAATCTAAAGATCTAACATTTAACGGAAAGAAGGCGATCCATGAGTTAAAAGACGTTCGAGGAAATTGGAGAAAATTTTGGCATGACCTTTCCTCCTTTTTCCTATATTCGGCCAACCCATAAAACATAAAAAATAAGATCTAAAACATGAGATCATAGATATACTAATCATCTAGAGTCCAAACATGAAAAAACCACATTGATCGACAAGAAAACTCGCGTAAAAACTCGATTTCAAAGCTTACTAGGTTCGGCCACCCGCCTCCCCTCATAAACAAACCAACCACTCACCTCGATTGGATCAAAAGGTAGGCTCGATGAAAACGAATGCTGATTTCCTCAGGCGTCGACGTGAACTCGATGACGATCACAATCCCCCTCCCCTTCACCTTGGGCTACGTGCGGCTCTCCCCTCTGAGCCGCACGGTGGCTTGGGTGAGGGCTTTTATTCCCTTTCATCATTTGACTATAATACCCTACTCACTTAAACCCCCTCATTCGACTCCACCCAACCCGGATTAAGTCCTGACTCGATCGGCGAACTTGATCTGAACCCAACTTGAATCAATCAATACACTCATCCCCCAATTGGCAACAATAGGTTATAATTTAAATTAATTATACCTGCTACTCGTGGCGATCTTGCGACTCAGCCCGGCTAGTTCCCAACTCGATGGGCTGCACCACGAAATTTTTATATTAGGAAACCCGGGTATTACAAAATCACTGTTACAAACAAAGAAATAACATTTTAGATTTGACCATTAAAAATACAATTTATAAACTATCATAAATGGAAATAAAAAGGAAAAAATGCAACACCTAAAATACAGTAGAATTTCGGTATCAATAAAATATGATTTTTTTTAAAAAATATATGTAAAAGAATGTTAAAAAGTGTCATATCTTTTACAAATAACTTATATATTTATGAGATATTTATCGATAATTTATTTTTTTATATCATTTTTTTATCACAGTTAAAATAAGACTATTGAAAACTTGACAAATAAGGAGTACTATTATAAGGATTTTCATTAATACATAAATAAATATTTATAAATGAAAAAATCAAATAACTTATATATGTAATAAAAATATAACAATTTTATGACACATAGTGCAATGATTGTAGAGTAGAATAAATGATAATTAATATATATGAAGTATAGTAAATATAATTATATAATAGGTAATTAAATATTTTTATTATACAAATATTTTTAATCAATACGTACTTTTGTAATTATTTAGATAATCTATACTTAGTTGTATAAGATTAAAATTTTAGTATGTTAAATTATCATGCAAAATATTAACATAACAGTAAATATTGCAAATTAAAAAAATAGTAAGTAAAAGTTAGAACCTAACCTGCTTTGAAGATTTTTCCCTCCTTTAGTTCTTTTATAAGCATTGCAAGCTTTATTTTGAAAACACGAGATAATAAATCTGGTCGATCTTCAGATTTCAAGTTGAGTTGATTCTGGCGACGAGTAATCTCAAGCCATGACGGGTTACAGGTGAAAGTGATAAAGATGTCAGGATACCCAGTCCATTTACAAATTGCCATGGCATCTTGATAGTTTTGAATCATATATCTAGCTCCACCCGTGAAACTTGAAGGCAAGATAACACGTTTGCCCACGGAAGATGAATTAGTTTCCCCTCGCAATGAAGCATCATTCAAGCCTTTGTATAGATCCGCTCTTAGTTGTTTTTGATGATATCTTATGTAGGTCAATCTCTGATATTCAATCATAGTGTAGCCATCTACTGTAGGAATAACTTTCTTGAATGCAATAATACTAATTTTTCTTGGTCTCTATCTTGAATCCTAAAGGTAAAATACTCTCTGAGAGTAAGCTTATTTTTTTTCCTTGCAGTTAAAGTAGAAGAATGACTGTGCATTATATCATTCCTATAATCATCTTCCCCATATGGGAACAACAATGGATACTGTAATGGAAGATAAGAAGGATGTAGCTCATCAACCCTTTGTAATTGCCCACATTGAGTTTCGACTATTATATCTTTCCCATTATTTGAGGTATCAATATTACCAACGATAAGAGCTGCTACCTCTGATACAATTGGAAGGTTATAAGTTCTACCATCACTCTCCCTCTTTTGGATCAACCTTAGTTTAAAGTCTTTTACATTATCACTGTGGAATCTATCTCTGACCATCCTAAATGATTGTGCTAGAACATTATAGTCATCAAGCATTCTCTTCAACTTATGAACAACATCAGGATTAAGTCCTGTCTTTCTTTATCATATCTAAAATCATAAAGAGTAAAAAAAAACAATCAAATGAAACCATTTAGTAACAAAAAATATAAAATATAAGGAGAGTAGCTAAGAACCATACAAAGATTGAAGAAAATAATAGTACATGACAAAAGATAAAGATTCAACTACAAAATGAAAAATTATACATACTACATGCATATTGAACATCATTATAAAAAATTTTAATGACAAACAAAAAGGAAAGGTAGAAGTATAAATAAACAATTACATAATGATCATCAAATAAAAAAAACTAAAACTATATTAAAATATAGTAAAAAATTAATATATTACATTACAAACATGATCATACCTAAGCACACTCATTCTATTTTCAACCTCATGTTGTGTGTCATATATGTAAAGTTGAGCAAATTTGAGATATTGATCATCTAGAGGTAGAAGGATGCCTATATTGTGATAATTTACACCAGACAATGTGTAGGTATATGGACTACCACCATTATTTATAGACTTGTCCACTTTCCCTCCCAAGAAAGTGAAAGAAAAAATTGTGTTGTATGCTCCAACATTGTCCATATAATGTTTGGAAATAGTGGACTCCTTATCAAAGACAAGACTTGAAAGATAAGTAGGAGGCTCTTTTAATAATGGTAATTGAATCTTTCCTTGATTGCAACACAAAGAAAACTTTGGGTTTGAAGAACATCTCCATTTTGTAACCCTCTCAAGAGACCACATGTGAGCACCACAATATGGACACACATATTCTGGATCACCCAAATCAATATAATCTGTAGAAGAAAAGAAAATGAAAAACAAAAGAAAAGGACATTACATTAACATACATATAACTAAATGAATTCAATGAAAAAATTAAGTATAACAAAATATTATATAAAAGATTTACTATAATCAAGAGAGATATCTAGTGGAATTTTTGGACTAATCATTTCATCTACGTAATAATAAGAAATCAACTATTAATCTATAAATCTCAAAGATTAATTATATGAAAATATTTACCATGATCACCATGAGTAGTTTGTGAAAGTATTGTACCATCACTTTCATCTACAAAATAACAAAAAAGAAATCATCAAAGTTGACAATAAATAAAAAATTTGAGAAGTTATAAGAATAATAATAATTTAGAGGATACCATGTGGATTATTTAAGCATGCATCACTTGATTCTTCAACATTTGAAAGGGCATGAACATTACCTATATAAAATTAGATAAGAATAAAAAATTACTTCACAAACTACCAATAGAAGTTAGTAAGATACCATTATGAAGTTTAAAACAATAAATATAAAACAAAATAAAACTTAGTACATACCATTCTGATCTCGTTGGCATGAGTCTTGTGATACAAATTCAGCACTGCGGGCCCAACCCGCAACAACCTCTTGTATTTGACCCTTGCAACTACTTTTATTATGGATATTGTTATTTGCAAAAACATACTTTTCAGGTAATAATAGTGACATCTTAGTAGTCGAGACATTTATTGCCATGAACGATGAACTTTGAGGAACTTCAGAAGTCAAATTACTTGACAAATTACCAAGAGAAGTTGGTAAGATAGTTTTAAGTCTCTTGCTATTACTTGAAGTGTTTGGTGAATGTGTATCAGAATCTGTATGTTTCAAGAATGTACTCATTATACAGAACATGTAGTATCTAGTTTGCAATAAAATAATATTATTTGTACAAATAAGATCATACCTTTAGAAGCAACTGAATTAAATTCACAATTGCGACTTCTAGCATAGTTTGTTATATCATTTAGATGAGTCCTTTGAAAGTTGAAACACGATATAGATTTTTTAGTTTGCATGCTATTTGTTGTGAGCATATTTTTCATAGAAAGATGCACACTATGTCCAGCACTAATCATCGAATGGGAATGTAAATTTAATGCGAAATTATACAATTTAGATGTCAGAGTGCTTATAAAACTACCACCTGACAACTAGAACTAAAAATATTAAAGAAAACATTCCATGTGGTAAGATAAATTAATGTTATATAAATAACATAAGGCTAAAGACATGTCTTTAGTCAAAGGAGAAATATTTGTGAATCAAATAAAGTTGTTCAAAAAAAAGAGTGAAGATTTCAACAATAAACAAAGTAATAAGAAATTACCTTTCGAACCATTAGGTGGATTTGAACTTGGACATTGACTTTCACTCATAATGCAATAATAATTCTAAAACTTGTAGCTCTATTTTTTGTAATATATACCAAATCTTTTACTCTCCAACAAAGTACTTAACATTAACCAAGATCTTTATCTCAATCTAAAGTCGACAGTAATATATAGTACTTCTCCTCAAGCTAACATCACTTAACCGTTAAGGAAAAAGTATTTAAATAGTAAAATATTTCAACATAATGGTCGATCTATATAAGTACGTGCTACTAACAACATAAATAGTAAAGATAATACAACATGATTATTTATGTAGGCATATAAGAAGTATAGATCTCTAAAACAAAATTCAGAACTCAAAATATGATTTGTTAACATGAGTGTCATAATTTTAAAGTAATATCATACCATGTTAAAAAAATTGCTTCCTTATATGCTATTGCAGGAAAAAAGAAACAGTAATGCATACTTATTTTCGCTGGTTCATGCCATTGTTTCATTGATGCCATATATGGTATAAAAACAATATCTATAGTCAGAATGTGATAAATTAAGCAGTATATACTACAAGAAAATAGACTTTCACCAATAAATAATTACCTACAAATTAATTTTGTTGGTATTTCCAACAAAATTATCAATAAATATATCATTTGTTGGTATTACCAACACAATTACCAACTCATTTGTTGGTAATTACCAACAAATATATCTTTATCTGTTGGTAATACCAACAGACAATTGTAATATCCGTCGGTAATACCTAGCAGAGTATCACCAACGGATTTTACCAATGAAAATCCGATGGTATTAGTATTACCAACGGATTCTTAACTATTACCAACGAATTTTTGACTATTACCAACAGATTTAATCCATTGATGATACCCTATTTTTTTTGTTGTAATATATATACAACCTATAATATCAAACAAATGCTAAGATTCACAATTCTAGAAAATCTAGACCTTCTAGCTGACTTACGATTTGTAAATTTTTAGACTACTCTGATTTGTCATCCAAATTAAGGAAGCTTTCTATTTTGGGACAGAGCTACTGTGCCTACTAAATCATAACATAAAAATGATTCCAATTAAAGCTATTTTGTCCTTATGTTGATTCTTGTTAAAGGAACAACCATATCTTTATTGAGTCTCATTATGATGTTGACTATGAAAGAGAATTTATTGATAAATAATCCTATCTTTCATGTGAGGTAGACTATGATTTTATTTGAGATTGATGATGTCTCATTAGTATACAATTCACAAACTCTTAGAATTAAATCGTAGAAAATGATAGTTCAGTTGTAATTTTTGAGGGAGAGAAAGAGAGAAAGAAAATACCTATGAAACTTTTTCTCCTTCAACCCTATAATAAAAAACAAACTCTTAGAACTTTTGAGAGAGAAAGAGAGAAGAGAGAAGTACCTATAAAATTGAATTACAAATTTAGCTAGGTTAATGGGGAAAAAATTTGGATAAACTACTTGTGAAATTTTTTCTTCCTTAAAATGTTAAGCTTTTGAGGGAGAAAGATAAAAGAAAGTACGTCCAAACTTTTTCTCCTTCGGCCTATAATAAAAAAAATAAAATATTACAAATTTTGAGAGTGGAGAGTGGAGGGAGGACAATGTACATTGCAACATTTGAGAGAGGAGAGAGGAGAGAGAAGAGAGGACAACCTGTAACGTAAATCCTAATTAAAAATTGTATTACGAATTTTAGTGGGTAGTGGGTAAAAATTTGGATAAAACCTTAATAAAAAATAATTAATTAATTTAAATGGGTAAAAATGAGAAAATTTTTAGGGGGGAATTTTTTTTTTTTTTTTTTTTTTTTTTGGGGGGGGGGGGAGTTTTGGGGGTATGGAATTGTTTATTATATATATATATATATATATATATATATATATATATATATATATAATATTATTATAATATATTACATATAATATAATATTATAGTGTATATTATTATATATTATATTATATATTATATATATTACATTGCATTATATTATATTATATTATATTATTATAATATCACTACAAAAAAATATGGTATCATCAACGGACTAAATCCGTTGGTAAATACATTGGTGTTGCCTGCTAGGTACTACCGACAAATATTACTATATTCGTTGGTAATACCAATGGATATTATAATCCGATGGTAATACCAACAGATACACTTTCGTTGGTATTACCAACGAATTTCACCAACGGAGTAATTCGTTGGTGAAACCAACAAAAAGAGCCATTCATATTATTCATAGTTATTTTCGTTGGTAATACCAACGGGGATATCCATTGGTAATACATTTTATAACCAAATATCCTGTATACCCATATCAAATTCCATAATCAAAATTCATATTTTCCTATATACAATACCTAAGAAACCAATCACACAACAAATTTCTAATTATCCAATCACACATATATGTATACAACCACTCAAGAAAACAAAAACTCATATTTTCATAACCAAAACTAAATAATATTGTCATTTTCAAAACCAAAACCACTAGTATCACGCATCTACAATCAAGTATATAGTGTATCAAACAAGTACAAAAATACATATCGTACCTCACTAAAAGTCAAGTCTTCCCTAACAAAAGTTAAATTTCATAACAAAATTAACATCTAATATGAAAATCAGAGCCTGAATTTCTTGTGCATTTGGACGATTTTGACGAGCAACTTCTCATTTATTATCTCTATCAGCTTCTTAGACAGGCTTTCTTTTTCACTCTCCAAAACACATATCAGAGCCTGAATTTCTTGCGCATTATTTTCATCTCCTTCTATGATAGCCTTCTTGTAAGCTTGGATGAGAACCTTCATGGGAGGCAAGTCTTTTTGATTGACATTTTCTGATATCTGATTCTCTCCATCTCCATTTACATCTGAAAAAAAATGTAAGACCCGGAAAAATTTTCTAATATAAAAATCTATTTTGGTGCAGCGCGCCGGACCCGGGGGTAGTTGAGTCGAGCCTCAGGATCGCCTCGAGTGAAAATGTATGACTCGACTAATGATTCATGTAATCTATTTGGGTGATTAACTTTTCTTTTATGAAATCATACCTTAAATCAAGCTAAATCGATTCATAGTGTGGGTTGAGTCAGAACCCAAGTTGAGTTCGGGTTTAGTCGAGTCTCGAGTATGAGTCAAGTGAGTCTAGGAGCTATTTTTGGAAAGCTAGATGAGGGATTAAAACCCCTCATCTTGGAGCCGTGCGACTCATCCTTTGAGTCGCACAAGGCTGCCTTGGGAGAGAGGAAGAAGAGCTAGAAGGGGTGGGGGGGGGGGGGGGCTTGGATCGATCTGGGATTTCGCATCATCGCTGGAAAATTTCAAGTCGTCGTCACCCGATCTTTCGTTCTCCGCGATCTAGGTGAGTGGTTAGAATTTGAAAGCATGGGGGAGGTGGGTAGCCGTACCCCTAGTTGTGATAGGATGAGTTTTCTCACGATCTTTCTGACAGATCTTGGTTTTATCGATGTGTAATCACTATTTTGTACGATTTCTTGTCGGATTACCTTGTTTCTTCATCGATTTTTCAATTGCTAGGGCGGCCGAGTCATGGGAAAAGGGGAAAGGTCATGCCAAAATTTTTCCCAATTCTCTTGACGGCAAGAAGTCCATTAGATGATGTCATGTTCATGATTGATGTAGTTCAAATTGTAAATTTCACGCGTTATGAAGCATGTCTTCCCTAGATCTTTTTGATGTGGCCGAATGAACCCTACACTTCATGAAGAGGGTTCAACCAAGGGTAAGGGAAGGGGTAAAACAGTCCATTGATATTAAGTTATATTCGGAATCGAATAATTAGAGGTATAGCTAGAGTCTCCTTTCCCTTTCCTACCTTAAGGGCCATGCCCGAGCAAGGTTTTCCTTGCTCATGGCTCGGCCAAGACTAGGGAGGGGAGAAGAGAGTAGCTTTAGATGGAAACTTACATGATTATAAGGTTCACACATGTAGGTATGACAATACTTAGGAAGAACATCAATCATAACAAGTAGATTGATTGATTTTGAATTGTAGGAATGCTAGCCTTATGACCATCCTTAGCATTAGATCTTTAAATTTTGAAATGTTGCAATTGTTTACCATGCTTAGCATTTCCTATATTTTTGTATTCATTACTACCTTACCATGTTAGATAATTGTTTCTTATCGAGCTTAATTCCTAAGGTAGTGTAAAGTTGTTATGCATGAATATTGTGATTATTTATGGTAGATGTTGTAACATTTGAATATTTTTCTTTAGATTATACATGCGGTCCAAAAATGTTCATGGGCGGAATTCCAAAGTCGGTACAAGGAATTCCTCACCCAAGATAGTGTAGAAGGGTAGACAACATGTAAGGCATCGCGAGACGTCCTTCGTGCTTATATGGAAACTTAGCTAGGAGACGATATCACTTCTAGGACTTCTTGTAAACATTTGGAAACCTAGAACTCCTAGGTGTACACATTGTGAAAGGGCGGCATAAATTATTGACCCTGTAGCCCGGATTGGGGCCAGATATGGGCAATGGCCCGAAGTGTATATATGGAAACCCTAGGATATTGATTGTGTGATGTGCTTGAGATGGTTCGCCGAGGAGCGTGGAGGTCGGGAATGACCAATGCTCAGCTCGGCCAGTGTTGGGTCTTGAGGTGCGCCAGCGGGCCCGCCAGGTGCCAGACCCCAATTGGGTGGGACTAGCTATCCTTACCCCATATGGTGTCCGAAGACTAGTGGACCATCCTAGTCGATGGCCCAGGATTTGTTTGCTTACATATTGAGATGATGTGGCCGATGGCCAGTATTGTAAGACCCGAAAAAATTTCCTAATATAAAAATCTATTTTGGTGCAGCGCGCCGAACCCGGGGGTAGTTGAGTCGATCCTCAGGATCGCCTCGAGTGAAAAGGTATGACTCGACTAATGATTCATGGAATCTATTTGGGTGATTAACCTTCCTTTTATGAAATCATACCTTAAATTAAGTTAACTCGATTCACATTATGGGTTGAGTCGGAACCCAAGTTGAGTTCGGTTTTAGTCGAGGATTGAGTATGAGTTAAGTGGGTCTAGGGGCTTTCTTTGGAAATCTAGATGAGGGATTAAAACCCTCATCTTGCAGCCGTGCGACTCATCCCTTGAGTCGCACAAGGCTGCCTAAGGGGAGAGAGGAAGAGGAGCAAGGTGAAAGCTTGGGGGGCTTGGATCGATCCAGGATTTCGCGTCGTCGTCGGGAAATTTCAAGTCATCGTCACCCGATCTTTGTTTCTCCACAATCTAGGTGAGTGGTTAAGTTTTGAAAGCTTGGGGGAGGCGGGTAGCCGAACCCCTAGAGGTGATAGGTTGTGTTTCTCGCGATCTCTCCGACGGATTTTGGGTTTCATCGATGCATGTTCACTATTTTGTGAAATTTCTTGTCGGGATTCCTTGTTTCTTCATCGATTTTGAAGTTTCTAGGGCTGCCGAGTCATGGGAAAATTGGAAAGGTTATGCCAAATTTTTTCCCGATTCCCTTGACAGCAAGAAAGCCCTTAGATGATCTCATGTCAATGTTCGATGTAGTTCCACTCGTAAATCTCACATGTTATGAAGCATGCCTTCCCTAGGAATTCCTTGAAGTGGCCAAATGAACCCTACAACTCATGAAGAGGGTTCGGCCAAGGGTGAGGGAAGGGTAAATCAGTCCATTGACATTAAGCTATAATCGAAATCGAAGAATTAGAGGTATAGCTAGAGTCGCCTTTCCCTTTTCTACCTTGAGGGCCATGGCCGAGCAAGGTTTCCCTTGCTCATGGTTCGGCCAAGGCTAGGGAGGGGAGAGAAGAGTAGCTTTAGATGGAAATTTACATGATTCTAAGGATCACACATAGAGATATGACAATACTTAGGAAGAACACCAAACATAGCAAGCAACTTGATTGATTTTGAATTGTAGGAATGTTAACCTTATGACCATCCTTAGTATTAGATCTTTAAACTTGAAATTGTTTACCATGTTTAGTATTTGTTACATTATTTTGAATTCATTACTATCTTACCATACTAGATAATTGTTCTTATTGAGCTAAATTCCTATGATAGTGTAAAATTGTTACGCCTATATATTGTGGTTATATATAGTAGATGTTACAATATTAAATAGTTTTCTTTAGATTATGCATGCTGCCCAAAAATGTTCGTGGGTGGAATTCCAAGGTCGACACAAGGAATTCCTCACCGAAGGCAGTGTAGAAGGTTAGATAACATGTAAGGCGTCGTTAGACGTTCATTGTGCTTATATGGAAACTTAGCTAGGAGACGATAACACTTCTATGACTTCTCGTATACTTTTGGAAACCTATAACTCGTAGGTGTTCACATTTTGAAAGGGCGAATAAATTGCTGACCCTGTAGCTGGATTAAGGCCAAATACGGGTAATGGCCCTAAGTGTATATATGGAAACCCTAGGATATTGATTGTGTGATGTGTTTGAGATGGTCCGCCGAGGAGTGTGGAGGTCGGAAATGACCAATGCTCAGCTCGACCAGTATTGGGTCTTGAGGTGCACCAGTGGGTCTGCTAGGTGCCAGACCCCAGTTGGGTGGGACTAGCTATCCTTACCCCAGACGGTGTTCGAAGACTAGTGGACTATCCTAGTCGACGGCTCGAGATTGTTTGCTTACATCTTGAGATGATGTGGCCGATGGCCAAGGGCCGGATGCCAGAGGCTTGAAAAGCCGAGATGGCAGGTTATCATATTCAGTTGGTACCGATGGACCCGTCGGGGGTCGGTAATCACATTAGAAGTAATTTTTACTTCCTTGTACATTCCCTTTGTTGCCTTATATGATATATATACATGACTGAGGCTTATGTGAAGGTTCATTAGAGCCACTCACTGAGTAGTCACTGAGTCCCAAGTGGACTCACAGTTTATTCTTATTTTTGCAGAGCATGAGCAGTGACTTGGCTTGTCGACATGGTGTAGCTAGTGGGCGGGAGGTGGTGCCATATCTCGTAGCGGCGTCCATGAGTCTTAGACCAGTGTCTAGTAGTGTTTGTTTGTTCCTACACTGACAGTTGTAATTGAAAAAAGAGAATTGTAAAACTTGTTACTTGAACATTCGGTTATTTGATGTTGATGTTTCTACTTATTTTGAAAAACATATAATTTGTGACTTGAAAACTTTATAAAGTGTGTTGAGTTTTCTTTTTTTGATATGTCTTGGTTTTCTTGGTGTCAGTGTGGACTGTAGGCTACAGGGCAGGATGTAGACCCTGGCCGGTCACACTACCCTCAGTTGGGGTGTGACAAGTATGATACTACCTGATATGGTATGGACGGCTGTAGTCGAGATATTTATTCCATAAGCAGGCCCAAGGGCCAGATGCCGGAGGCTTGATAGGCCGAGATGACAGGTTATCATATTCAGTTGTACAGATTGACCCATTGGGGGTTGGTAGTCGCATTAGAAGTATTTTACCTCCTTGTACATTCATTTTGTTGCCTTATATGATATATGCATGATTGAGGCTTATGTGGAGGTTCACTAGAGCCACTCACTGAGTCCCAAATGGACTCACAGTTTATTCTTTATTTTTATAGAGCATGAGCAGTGACTTAGCTTGTCGACATGGTGCAACTGGTGGGTGGGAGGTGGTGCCATATCTCGTAGCGGCGTCCATGAGTCTTAGACAAGTGTCTAGTAGTGTTTGTTTTGTTTCTGCACTGACAGTTGTATTTGAAAAAGAGTTGTAAAACTTGTTACTTGAACGTTCAGTTATTTTGATGTTGGTGTTCTTACTTATTTTGGAAAACATAAAAATCGTGACTTTGAAAACTTTTAATAAAGTATGTTGAGATTTTTTTTATTGGATATGTCTTGGTTTTCTTTGTGTCAGCGTAGATAGTAGGCGACAGGGCAGGATGTAGGCCCTGGCCGGTCACACTTCCCTCAGTTGGGGTGTGACAAAAAATAACATCAAAACTTAGTGCAACAAGTAATCATGAACCATCAAGATTATCAAGATAGTGAGACACACACATACTCTGATATCTTCTCCTGCAACCAATATAGAAACAATGAATTCAGCCAATGCAGAAACAATGAATACACTTCAAGGATCAGCGAAATAAAGAAAAACAAAAGTGTTACTCACCATTATGACAACAAACGAGTAACCTTCTCCCACTACTCAAGTTTATCTTTGCAAAATCAACAACATAAGGAAGATTCTTAAATAAGGAAAACTGATCCACTTTTGAAGTTTGCAAAAATGAAATAAATAAGGAAAACTTCTCCCATCACTTTGAAACAAATTATTTGGCATCACTTTTTACCTTTCAGAGCCAGCTAAATCCACAAGATTTAGTCTCGTAGAGCGTATGTTTATCGTCAGATCTTTTCCCCATCTACTCTCGATTATACAAGTAAAAATAGTGTGTGAACGACTGCTCTCGTGGTTCATAGTTGTAGATGCCACTTTCCTATTTGCAGCACCCTAATAACAGATGCTACAAGTGAAGTTTAAATATAAAGGTAGAATAACAGTTTTAATGATGATGAAAAGTGGAGGCAAAAGATAAAATTTACCCGTATGAGAAGCTTAATAACATCGGTGGCATTCTCAATCACATAATCGGTAAGGTTTTTAACACAAACACCCTTGCTGATATCTTCTCGCAACTATATATTAGTTGCAATGCAAAGAGGCCAACATTGTAAAAATATTAGCGAGAAATTTCTTTCATTATGGTTTTATTGTACTCTTTTAACAAGTACAACCAACTTTGGAAAAGCATAATGGAACTTAGAAGCACATTGCTAGTCGAGGGATCAAGAAGATCAATAATTTGTTCATTGTAGATTTCAAGGAAGGAGCATCTGCATCTGTACTTAAGTTTCTCATCCCTCCTGCGGTGGAAGGGAATGAATAAGAACTAACTATTAGATGAAATACAATGCAAAGACAGTATGTGATACTCATAATATGGGATAGATTCTTTCAAGTTGAAGAATTACATGTTACAAACAGAAACACGAAAAAGGAACCATAGCACCAAGAATCATACCTCTTTCGCTTCTTTGTACTCAGAGATAGCTTTTCCAAGAAGCATATGTGAACTTTGTATCTGGAGCTAATTCGAAGATAATATAGTGGCTGGAAAAACAATAAAGTCAGAAAAATTGGAATAGGTGTAAATCAAGATTATCAGCATAAGTGGAGAGTGCAACTTACTAGTTAGTATCAAACCACTTCGTCATCTCCATAGCAGGAACAAAGGCATTACCTCTAGCCATAGATAAGTGTCAAACCCAATGTCACCACCATTCCATAAAATGAAAAGATAGTAACTATTTCCAATGTCACCACCTGATCAACATAAAACACAAACAAACAGTTGGAAAATAAGTAATATTTCCACTTCAATTTAGTTATCAGTACTTAATTATTAAATTCTCAAGAAAAAAGAATAAAATGAAAAGATATCACTTGTCAACATAAAGATCCTTTTGTAACCTTTGCTTACCAAGAGTATCATACAGTGGAACACATAGTAAGCTGTTTCCGTTGCATGCCTGCAAAATATATATACAGTGGAACACATAGTAAGCTGTATCCGGCGCCATCCAAGCATCCTGTTGCCAGGATACTTCTTTGCTGTTAACCTACCGATTGAGGATAAGAATACAACAAGGTTAGTTATTATCCTAAAGTGAGGACCATTAAGCATATTTATTGTGATAGAAACAAAGTTTTTGGTTCTTCATTCGATCAAATTCACCTAGGAAGCTTAAGTAGTAGTTATTGTTCTTTTTTAAGTAGGGTTACATTTGAAGACTTGTGCTGTATACAAGAAATTGCCATACATTGAGCAGCAAATTCAACTACCAAAAAAATTCAACTATGTAATCAAAGACCGAGAGAAGGCAATTCATCCTCACCTCTACATGAGCTTCCTCTTGGGTGGCAAAGGCTCTAGTTTATAGAAGTGGCCAAAGACAGTAGCTGCAAATTAAATAAGAAAGAAAATTTTTACAAAACTGCAGATAAGATCTTGATTTGAAGGTGCTACAACAAAGCAAACTCGTTTGACTCCTCCCGACATGCCTTCACCCAGCAAAAGCTTTGAGAACTTCTCCTTCATCATCTCAAGCTCTGGTCTCAAATCAAAGATCAGATCAAGGAAAAGAATTGAATACTTTCTTGATGTACTCATTGACAATTGGACGAGAGGCATACCAGGTTGATGTGCTTCACGCTGGCGATGGCTGAGATCTCTGCCTGGAACTTCTTCTCGCTGTACTCCGCCCTCTCGAATTGCTTCACTGCCACCGGGGTGCCGTTGTCAAGGATCCCCTTGAAGACCGACCCAGAGGAGCCCCGCACGAGCAGTGCCTGGATGCAAGTGGTCCTCGCGCAGGTGAGAAGCACAAGGATGCCAGCGATCCCCGCGCAGGTGAGGCCAGAGCACAAGGATGCCAGCGATCCTCACGCAGGTGAGGAGCTTTACCTTTTACCGGTCGGCGGAAGACGACGACTGACGACCGAGTGGGAGAGGTGGGGGCACGGAGAGAGTGAGAGATTGAGAGAGGGGATCCGAGCTTAGCCTCTTCTTAATCCAATCAAACATGAGGGCAGGACTTAGTGATTGACGAAAGGGGGCAACATCAGACGGCGGTAGTGGGCGATCCGATGAGGGCAGAGGAAGATGTGAGAAATGGGGTAGTGAGACGGCGATGGGAGTGAAATAGGGAGTGTCGAGCAAAAAAAAATTGGTCGGGAGAGAGGGAAAATGAAATAGTAGCGCGCACATATATTAGAATTGGTTGGTCGGCTAAATTAAGATATTATTAAAATTGGTTTGGTATTAAATACCAACAGATATCTTATCTGTTGGTAATTGTGTTACTAATACCAATAGATACAATCCGTTGGTAACATATCTGTTGTTGAAAGTCAATTTTTTTGTAGTGTATATTACATATACTATAATAATATTAGTGTATATTATTATATTATATATAATATTACATTATATAGTATATAATATAATATAATATAATATAATATATAATATATAATATAATATAATATAATATAATATAATATAATATATTATATTATATTATATTATATATATATTATATTATATTATTATAATATATTACATATAATATAATATTATAGTGTATATTATATTATTGGGTAAATTAATGAATATATCACGACTTTTACCGAAATTCTCAAATCTATCACGACTTTTCATTGGTTTCAAATGCAGGCATCAACTCCTGATTCGTTTCAATTATATCACACCGTCAGAATTGGGTTAACTGTCCCGTTAAAAAGCTGACGTGGCATCGATGATGTGTCATTAGCTATTTATTTAATATAAAAAATAAAGAGTAGCTGACGTGGCATCGATGACACGTCATCATCTATTTATTTAGAATAAAAAATAAAGATTAGCTGACGTGGCATCGATGATGTGTCATCAGTCATTGGTGCTGACGAGACGCATAGGCAATCACCGTGCCATATTGCATCAGAACACAGCCCAGGCCAGCCCGAGAGACCTCACAGTATACCACAAATCCCCCTGAGCTAGAAGGTACGAGTAGAATTGGTGCTGATGTCATGCATTCTTTGAGCTTCAAGAAGCTCTCCTCACACTTCCCGTCCCACTCAAATTTGACATTTTTCTGGGTTAACAGAGTTAGAGGAGCTACAATTTTTGAAAAGTTTTCTACAAACTTTCTGTAATACCCGGCTAACCCCAAGAAATTGCGAACTTCAGTCACACTGGTCGACTGCTTCCAGTCTTTTACCGCCTCTATCTTGGCGGGGTCTACACTGATTCCTTCCTTGGACACTATATGACCTAGGAATCCAACACATTCTAGCCAAAACTCACACTTGGTGAATTCGGCGTACAACTGATATTTTCTTAGGGTTTTTAGGACCATTTCGAAATGCTCAAAGTGCTCCTCCTTGCCCTAGGAATACACTAGGATGTCATTAATAAAGACGATAACATATCTATCCAGGTATTCTTTAAACACTCTGTTCATGAGGTCCATAAAGGCCGTAGTTGTGTTAGTCAATCCAAACGACATCATCAGGAACTCATAATGGCCGTATGTAATACCCGCAAAATTTATGAAAATTTTCATATTGGTTTCGGCGGGATGAGCGCGACGCGTAACGATGCGTGCAGATTTGATAGTTAATGGAAGCGATTTAAGGTGAGACTTGCTCAAAATTAAATTACCTATGTATAGTGATAATTATTGTGTTAAGTTCGAGTTGGGTTCGAGCCGAGTCCGAGGTAGCGGTCAAAACTCAAATCGGACTTGTTTAGAGTGAGTTGGGTCGACTTAATTGAAGAGGGGCAAAATAGTAAATTGTCGTTTGATTAATTAAATATATATATATACCTAGGACCGTACGGCTCCAAGGAGGAGCCGCACACATCCCTAGGTGGCGTTAGGAAGAAAAGGGACTCGGTGAAGATCTTTGGCCGGGAATCGGAGTTTCGCCAAAATTGAGTCATCGCGAGGCTTCTTCATCGCCTTCTCTTCTATTCAACTAGGCCCGAGGTGAGTGGTTGGGATCTAAAACCTTATAGATCTCCTTGTTTGATCGGTGGTGTAGATGCTGGAAATTTTTAACCAAGAATTAGATTTTGATGGATTCAATTTGAGAACATCCGATTTCTTGATTTTCTTGTCTTCCTAAGGTGGTCGGTTGGTTAGGGGAAGGATAGAATGCGAGTTTAGGGCTATTTCCTTAGGTGAGGAGCCCTTCTGTGGACGCCATTGAATGAATGAAAAATATATAAAAATATGCAAATTTATGTCCCTTCTCTGCTTTGAATTCACAAAAGATGACATGTAGATGTTTGATGAAAAAGAGATGGAATTCTTACAAGATGATAGGTGGATGTTTGGTAAAAAAGATATGGAATTCATACAAGACGACGGGTGGATGTTTGGTGAAAGAGATGAACTCCTTACTAATGGCATTCGGCTGGTATCATAGTGAGGTGAGGTAGGGGCTAGATGGCCCTAAAAATGAAGATTTTGTATCAATTAATTGGACTAATTTCCTTACTGTCATATGTTGACCCATGCTGATTATATCTATTAAAATCTCAGGAAAGTCATATCATACTTGATTATAATTAGCAACACATTTGTATTACTTAATTAGTTTACCTTGATGACTATTCTTCGCTTGTGCATGGGGTCTTCCTGGTTTTGTTGGCTCTGGTGACATTTCTTCTTTTAAGAATTTCTACTACAGCAAGATAATTTGTAGGTAATTAATTTGGGAATTTTTAATAATTAAATTCCAAAATTCGTTTATATAAAAGCATGCTAAAAATCAAGTAGGAATTTAAAGTTTGTAGCCTAAGTGTGATCCGGATCACCCTTAATCGGTACGGTACATATAGGTGACATCATGTAGAAATTTTCTAGATTGAAACCATTTTATCATACACTGCACTTTCATTATATATATGCTGGAATAAAATGTTGAAAATGTATCTACATGTATGCTGAAATTCCTTTCAGAGCATGCTGAATTTTATACTTTTACATGCCGAAATTTAGATACGCATGTTGAAAATTCATGAGATATTATATCGGAATTTATCTACTTGATATGCTAAGATTTATGAGTACTAGTATGTTGGAATTTCATATTTTGATGTGTTGAATTTTTCATATTTAAGTGTGCTGGAATTTATGCTCGGTATGCTGAAATTTCCGACTTGTGAGGCTGAAATGTTGCCTCGTGGTGAGCTAAGATTTTGTATCAGTTTATGTTCATAAAACTATCATATTATTTAGATTGTTTTGCACTCAAGACGAGTTATAGACTCTAGATATCAAGTGCAGAAATTTTCCCTACAGTAGGTTGAATTTTCGGCTTAGGGCTAAAATTCTCCACGACACATAAACGAGCTAGGAATCACAAATTTCCATGACTGTTTATACTGAAACTGAAATCTTCGGGTAGATATGGGAACATAATAGATTTTCCAAAAATTTCTAGGTGTTCGGATGAGATTTCGAACGAGAAATGGTGGTGGCGGAAAGGTATGTCGTGCGAGAAAATTATAGCATTTTCGCTACACGATGACCTACCGCGAATATTCAATTCTTTGGATAGAAAATTGTAAAGTAAACTATAGGGGTTCTAACCGTAGGTAGTACGACGGTAAACAATTATGGGGCCGAAAGGTGGCCGAGTGGGGTGCTACCGAGTGTGCACCGATAAACATGTACATGGCCGTACCTACCCGAATAATCCACCTCATATTGTAAGGTATATGTTTCAGTCCACTTAGTGGGCGTGTTTGTGGATGTACATGTGATGGCCGAGTGGTGCGCATCGCACACTAGTTGATATTGGGCCTTATTGGGCTGAGTGGTTCGCTCCGCGCACGAGATGTCATTGAGCCGGACAGGCCGAGTGGTGCATATCGCACATGAGAAGATGTGGGCCATATTGGGTCAAGTGGTACATCTAATGATTGAGTTATGGGCATTGAAGCTAGAGGGCCTTCCTAGCACAATGAGCCCGAGTGACATGGGTCGGAGGGCCTTTCCTGACCGAGTTATGGGCACTGAGGCTAGAGGGCCTTCCTAGCACAATGAGCTCGAGTGACATGGGTCGGAGGGCCTTTCCGGACCGAGTTATGGGCACTGAGGCTAGAGAGCCTTCTTAGCTCAGTGAGCCCGAGTGACATGGGTTGGAAGGCCTTTCCCAACCGAGCTATGGGCACTGAGGCTAGAGGGTTTTCCTAGCTCAGTGAGCCCGAGTTGAGAGGTTTGCTGGGGGTGATCGGCCTAGCGAGCACCCCGTGAGTTGTAAGCGGATAACTAGAAGACTGCTCTAAATGGGCCGAGTCAATTTGTATGGTGCGCGTAGCGCACGGGTTACTAAAGTGATATGTACCATAATTTTATCCGTCATTTGAACACAGAGATAATTACTGCATTAATCATTTACATGGTTTGGCTTGGTAATGGTCGAGACGACCACTCACTGAGTTCTTTGAACTCACCATTCTTTTTGTATGTTGTTTTGCAGAGCATGATCAATGACTTATGGCGTGGCTGGTGGTGGCAGACTCCGGTGGCGATCTCGTGAAACCCGTTGGTGTAGTCGAGTTGAGTCATATTTGAGCTTATTTAGGAGACATATAGTTTGTCTGAGTCTTGTAGCATTGATACTTGGTTTTGTAGCTTTTCCAAAAATTGATACTTAGTAGCTACTTTGATGATTAAGGTGTATGTTATGGCATCTTGACTTGGTTATATTCCATGGATAAACGAGTTTGTATGGTTTAAGCTTCGAAGTGTCTGTCCGCACTTTGGCCGGTCGCGTGACCCGGATTTGGGGCGTGACAAAGTGGTATCAGAGCATGTGGTTAGGTCCAGACTACATCATTAGGGCATAGAGTACCATAAAGGTAATTGTTAGTTTGTTGATACGGTGTGTCCTGTTTTCACAAGACTGAGTTTGAGCGTACTAGCGTCGATACGTATGATCATTTATTAACTGTATATTTAAGTGCTAAACGTGCTTATTGTATTATTTATGTGATGCCAATGGAGGCAAATGATAGTGCAGTGTGAGTGGGTTCTTCCCTCCCTCTCTTTTGGGTTGAGTTTTCTATTGCCATGATCAAGGTTGAGTATGCTTCCGGAAAAAAAAAAAAATCTAAAATTTTACCCTGTCAGTGTTTTATTTGGCTTGTGACAGCACTTGGGGATGGCTACCCCTAAAGCATGGAGTAGGCAGTTTGTAGAGAAGAAAGAAGGCTTGCTTATATATATATATATATATATATCTTTATGACTGACTTCTCCCCATTATTGAATACCCTTGAAGAGGACCGATGCATGATTCATATAGTCGGGTGAGGGCAGTCCTAAATTCTAGGGATAGCCGACGGCTTGTGTATGAATTATAACCTGCATTTAGATGCTGAGTGTATTGCTGTGAATGGGCTGAAATTTCATAAAATGCATGCTGAAATTTACCTACTTTTATATGTTGGAATTGATGTTCGAGATGCTGAAATTTTCATGAAATAGTAATCTAAATTTTTTTAATTCTTCATGTTGAAATCTCTTTTAGTTGTAGCTGAGATTTCATAGCAGTATACATAGATTGATTTTGCCATTGCTATTAGAATGTCACGTACTCTAAAAATGGTTCTAGGCACTATATAAGCAAGGTGCAGAATTCACCTTTCGTGAGGCTTAAATGTCGACCTTAGGCTGAATTTTCAGCGAAGGGTTGACAAGTTAGGAAATCTGAAATATCTATTATTTTTATGCTAAATCTGAAGTCGTTGGATAGATATGGAAATATGCTAGATTGTTCAGGATTTCTCCGAATTGTTGAATAAGGTTTTGAGTGCAAATGGTTAATGGCATGGAGGTGCTTCATGTTGAACTTGTTCGGTAGAGTGCTGAAATTTCAGTGCATGACGACCGACTATGTATATCTTCCTTGAATAAGAAGCCGGAATGTAAATTGCAGTAGGTGTAATGGTGGGTGGTACTGCGGGTAACCAAGGGTTTGGGCCCGAGATGAGGCCGTGTGGGGTGCACTTGTGCATGCACCCTAGATATGTTTGTTTCTACTATTGGATGTGCTTGTGCTTGTGTTGTGATGGCCGAGCTGGGAATCGCATTAATATGTGAAGCTAATGCCCAACTGAGCGAGTTGATATTGGGTCGAGATATTCAGTGGTGGGTCACGTCAATGACTGACCCGAGTGGCATTGGTTGGAAGGTTATTCCCAATCGAGTGTCTAGGGCACTGAGACTAGAGGGCCTTCCTAGCTCAGTGGACCCGAGGTGTGGAGTTTACTAGGGAGGCTAGCCTAGTGAGCAACTTGCGAGTTGTGTATTGTGGTTTATGAGGACTCTCTGTTTGGCCGATGTAGGCCAATGTGTTTAGATGTGCGAAGTAGCACTAGATGGTTGCTTAGATGTTGTGACTTGTACATGACATGGTAAAATTTATATTTTATCCGATGTTGTTTCAAAAAAAAGAAGGGGATGTGTGCTCGTGATGCCGTTGGAGGGCATTCCTAATGGGGGAGACTTGCTAGAGGGCTTTCATAGGCTGGCTATCCAATGGATGGGTACGTGCTAGAGGGCATTCTTAGTACCCTACTCGGTGGTGCCATGTGTATACGTTAGAGGGCTTTTCCTAATGTTATCTCCGGCTTTTATGCTTCTATGCTTACTATTGCGTGATTCATGAATATAGTATTGGCCGAGATCGGTCGGTGTGGGTATGTGCACGAGCGCGCACGAGAGGTGTGCATGGTCATTGCGTTAATGTGTCTGATGATTATGGGTCTACAGATGGCATAGATTAGTGGGTACCTTTGCGAGTTTAGGACCCATGGGAGTGTCCAAGAGTGGAGGGTGCCCATGTGCGCACCTGAGGTCTTGGCAAGGTACCCCAACCACCCAAGGATATGGGTAAGGCTGAAAACTTTGTCTGTTGAGATTGTGAATGTTAGACCGACGTGTTTTGGTCATTTTGGAACCATCGCGAAAGGGGTGATATAATCACCTTGCTTGGATTGTACTTGTGCTCGGACTAGAGATTTAGTAGGAAATCTATGGGCAGCCTAGCACACTTGGAAGCGAAGAGGAGCCCACTGGCTCGGGAACTTGTGGCCTGCCTGATGGCGAGGCAGTTATCTCAGTGATTGACACCGGCCACTTGGTGGTGCACTTGTGAGCGCGGTCCACATTGGTGGAGAAGCTGCGGGCGGCCAAAAGGAGGCTACTTTTCGTGTTGTGACTAGAGACCAAGTGGAAAAGGATGAAAAGGGCAGTGGCCGAGTTGTGTCTAGGTGTCTGACTTGCAAAAATGTTAAGGCTGAGCAGTTGAGACTGGCAAGTCAAAAAGTTGAGGTATAAAGAGGTTCCATTGATGAAGGTTCGGTGGGAGCATCGTTCTGGTCAAAAAACAACCTGGGAATTGGAGCAGGGTATGATGAAGAAATATCCGCAAATGTTTAATCATGATGGTAAGTTCCTTTTCACCCCTAAATTCGAGGATGAATTTTCTTTAAGGGAAGAGGATTGTAATACCCGCAAAATTTATTAAAATTTTGCATATTGGTTTCGGCGGGATGAGCGCGACGAGTAACGATGCGTGCAGATTTGATAGCTAATGGAAGCGATTTAAGGTGAGACTTGCTCAAAATTAAATTAGCTATTTATACTGATAATTATTGTGTTAAGTTTGAGTTGGGTTCGAGTCGAGTCCGAGGGAGTGGTCGGAACTCGAATAAGACTTGTTTTGAGTGAGTTGGGTCGACATAATTGAAGAGAGGCAAAATAGTAAACTGTCATATGATTAATTATATATATATATACCTAGGACCGTACGGCTCCAAGGAGGAGCTGCACGCATCCCTAGGTCGCATCAGGAAGAAAAGGGACTCGGTGGAGATCTTTGGCCGGGAATCGGAGTTTCGCCAAAATTGAGTTGTCGCGAGGCTTCTTCATCGCCTTCTCTTCTCTTGAACTAGGCCTGAGGTGAGTGGTTGGGATCTAAAACCTTATAGATCTCTTTGTTTGATTGGTGATGTAGATGCTGGAAATTTTTAACCAAGAATTAGATTTTGATGGATTCAATTTGAGAACATCTGATTTCTGAATTTTCTTGTCTTCCTAAGGTGGTCGGCTGGTTAGGGGAAGGATAGAATGTGAGTTCAGGGCTGTTTCCTTAGGTGAGGAGCCCTTCTGTGGACGCCATTGAATGAACTTAAAAAATATAAAAATATGCAAATTTATGTCCCTTCTCTACTTTGAATTCACAAAAGATGACAGGTAGATGTTTGATGAAAAAGAGATGGAATTCTTACAAGATGACAGGTGGATATTTGGTAAAAAAGATATTGAATTCATACAAGATGACAGGTGGATGTTTGGTGAAAGAGATGAACTCCTTACTAGTGGCATTCGGCTGGTATCCATAGTGAGGTGAGGTAGGGGCTGGATGGCCCTAAAAATGAAGATTTTGTATCAATTAATTGGACTAATTTCCATATTGTCATATGTTGACCCATGCTGATTATATCTATTAAAATCTCTGGAAAGTCATATCATACTTGTTTATAATTAGCAGCACATTTGTATTACTTAATTAGTTTACCTTGATGACTATTCTTTGCTTGTGCATGGGGTCTTCCTGGTTTAGTTGGCTCTGGTGACATTTCTTCTTTTAAGAGTTTCTACTACAGTAAGATAATTTGTAGGTAATTGATTTGAGAATTTTTAATAATTAAATCCCAAAATTCACTTATTTAAAAGCATGCTAAAAGTCAAGTAGGAATTTAAAGTTTGTAGCCTAAGTGTTGTCTGAATGACCCTTAATCGGTAGGGTACATATGGGTGACATCATGTAGAAATTTTCTAGATTGAAACCATTTTATCATACGCTGCACTTTCATTATATATATGCTGGTATAAAATGTTGAAAATGTATCTACATGTATGCTGAAATTCCTTTTAGAGCATGCTGAATTTTATACTTTTACATGCCGAAATTTAGATATGCATGCTGAAAATTCATGAGATATTATATCGGAATTTATCTACTTGATATGCTAAGATTTATGAGTACTAGTATGTTGGAATTTCATATTTTGATGTGCTGAATTTTTCATATTTAAGTGTACTGGAATTTATGCTCGGTATGCTGAAATTTCCGACTTGTGAGGCCGAAATGTTGCCTCTTCGTGTGCGATGATTTTGTATCAGTTTATGTTCATAAAACTATCATATTATTTAGATTGTTTTGCACTCAAGAAGAGTTATAGACTCTAGATATCAAGTGCAGAAATTTTCCCTACAATAGGTTGAATTTTTGGCTTAGGGCTAAAATTCTCTGGACACATAAACGAGCTAGGAATCACAAATTTCCATGACTGTTTATACTGAAACTGAAATCTTCGGGTAGATATGGAAACATAATAGATTTTCTGAGAATTTCCAGGTGTTCGGATGAGATTTCGAATGAGAAATGGTGGTGGCGGAAAGGTATGTCGTGCGAGAAAACGATAGCATTTTCGCTACACGACGACCTGCCGCGAATATTCAATTCTTTGGATAGAAAATTGTAAAGTAAACTATAGGGGTTCTAACTGTAGGTAGTATGGCGGTAAACAATTATGGGGCCGAAAGGTGGCTGAGTGGGGTGCTACCGAGCATGCACCGAGAAACGTGTACAAGGCCATACCTACCCGAATAATCCACCTCATATTGTAAGGTATATATAGAAAATTTCCGTTTTCTGAAAACTTGTACTAGACCCCAAAAACTAGATTTTGATTCTTAAGGATTTTGATTTTTAGATATTTTTATTGAATCCAAATGGGGGGTAATCCTTAGATAACATTTATGTTTTAAAGTTATTAACTTAAAGTTAAGAAGTAGACTTAGTAAAGACCAAACCCAGAAAACGAACAAACAAAACCAAACTGCCTAGTCCAGTCCAGGTTCGGTCGTCCGAATGCTGCCAAAAATTGGCAGTTGGTAATTCGGTCGACCGGTCGATCGATCGAAGTGTGTGAAAAATTGGCAGTGCATCTGTCGGTCGACCGATCGATTTATCAGATTGCGGATCGCTGATATCGCGACTCATTCGGTCGACCTGTTTGTCGATCGATCAGCTTATTTAAGGCGCAGAAAGCCAATGGTCGCTCGAGCGGTCGCTCGACCAACGATCGACCGACATGCGACCGAACGGCGGTAACGGCTAGTTTTCCGCCCGTTGAGCCGTCTGTTTTGTTCTATTCCTTCTTGGCTCTATAAATACTGATGCCAAAGCCTTCCTAACAAAAAACTTTTGATCACTCCTAAACTTCATTGAGCCATCCTTGATCAATTTCGAGATTTCATTGAGCCAATTTTTTGAGAAACCCTAGTTTTGATATCTCATTCCTTTGATTGAGCTTTACAGTCATTGATTCATCATCAAAGGCATCAACAGGAAGCTAGGAATCTTGTTATGGAGCTAAGTACTTCATTATTTGATTTATTGCTCCAATTATTGTTGTATTTTTTATTTATTTCATTGTATTTGAGATTGTAAGAAGACCTAGTGTTAGGTCTTGTGTGTAAGTGGTATCCTTGGTGTAGAAGGTGTAAAACCACTTGTGTAAATGTAGTTTACTAGGATTAGGTGAGTTGTCCCTTAGGTTGAGGTGGAAGAGTGCTCTCAGTAAGAAGACGGAGACTTCCGGGTGTGGAAATGCCTTAGGTTGAGAGCGAGACTTTTAGGTTCAAAGTCCTCGGTGTAAGGGAAACAACATTAATCTTGTAAAACTAAGTTTAGAAATCCTAAGCGGGATGCTTAGGTAGTAGAGTAGGCATTGGGGCCGAACCACTATAAATCACCGTGTTTGTATTGCTTCTTCTTGTGTTTGCTTAATTAGCATATTCACCTTGGTTCCGCTTGTTATTGAATTTGTTAAATTGCCTAAGTAACTAAGTAAATAATTAAAATCGGAATTAGGCAAATTGATTAGTAAACACACTATTCACCCCCCCTCTAGTTTGAGGTTTGAGGTTTAAATCCACCGGTGTGAACATAGTTTACTAGGATTAGTTGAGTTGTTCCTTAGGTTGAGGTGGGAGAGTGCTCTCGGTAGGAAGGCGGGATACTTCCGGGTGTCAAACTGCCTTCGGTTTGAGAGTGGAGACTTTCCGGTGTAAAGTCCTCTTTGTAAGGGAAACGATATAATCTAGTAAACCTAGTTTGGAAATCCTAAGCGGGGTGCTTAGGTAGTGGAGTAGGTATTGGGGCCGAACCACTTTAAATAATTGTGTTAGCATTGTTCACCTTGCGTTTCTTATTGCTTTTTATTGATATCTTGCTTCCGCTTACTACTCGATTTGTGAATTGCCTAAGTAATCAAATAAATGATTAAAATCGGAATTAGGCAAATAGATTTAGATAACACACTATTCACCCCCCTCTAGTGTAGGCCATTTCACCAACAAATGTTAACCTGTAACTGAGAAATTTCAAAATTAGAATTTTCCATTGATACATTTTTAACCTGATACATAACTCACACACTCATACACACATCCATTCAGATACACATACATTCGCATACACATCACACATACACCCAGATATACATCAAAACAATTATATTTATAATAATAATTATCCATAATCGTATAAAAAATATACGAAATCAAAACTATCGTATCAACACGATACGAATCAATATATCTAAGTAACGAGTCATAAAACATGTCACGGCCCAACTCAAGGTGCGTGACCGGGCAGGGTAGGTGTCGGTACCCGGAAGCCTACCGCATGCACTAAACCACTACACCAAAGAAAACATTGTACATCCAGGTATCATGAACAAAAGACCACGGCACAAATCTTTATTTTTTTTAAAGAAAACAAATGTCAAAATAGTTTTAATAATTTCAAATTTGAAGGAAACAACTCAAGTTTCAAAGTCTAAAGCAGATACAAGTTTTTCAAAGACAAACTACTTAGTGCATGTCTAACAACCCTATCGACACGACTACGACTACTTGACTGCCTGCTACGAGATCTGCATCAACGCCTACCCTCCAGCCGCACCATGCCACCAAGCCGTATCTCACTGGTCGGGCTCTGCAAAAAAAAACAAAGAAGAAACCGTGAGTTCACTAGGAACTCAGTGAGCGGTCCTTCCGAACCTCCACTTAAATCCCTGATATGATAACATATAAATATATACACATTAATGAGGAGTCTATGCTAGTCATATCGTGGTAACCGACCAATTGAACAACCTATGCGAATAAGCAGTCTTGCCATATCGGCTCCTTCACACTGAGTATCATTCGGCCACTATGGCCTCATCCTGCATGAATAGTTCGGCTCTATTCGGCCTTCACCACAATATAGTACTCGGCCACACCGGCCTATACAACATACAAGGAATGTCAATAATAATCACCGGGCCCGTCTTAGGATCCCACCGGGTTAGGGATAGCTAGTCCCACCCAACTCGGGTCTACCGTCAGCATGGCCCACTGAGAAAATCTCAAGACCCCCTGCCACTCGGGTCTAACACCTTGCAGGCCCGCTGGTGCAATCTCAAGACCCTAATGATCGCTGAGTCGAGTAGTAGCCGTTCCGGCTATCGGTACTCCTCGGTAGACCATCTCAATCACAATACACAATCAGAGTTTCAAAAAAAAACTTCCATCTTAATCCCTCGGCATCAACCCGTATCCGACCCTTCCTCGGGTCGCACTAGTCGAATACTAATGTTTGATATCTTTCTCTAGGTGTGAAACCTAGTTTATACATTATATTTCTTAAGTGTAACCACATTTCATAAGCATGAAAATTTCTAATTTTAGGTTCATCACAGCATATATAACATAAGAAATTCATTCTACAACTATCCACATGAATAATCACATGATTTCCAAAATAAGGAGATTAAATTAAGTTTTTAATTACTAAAATTTCAGCAAAAAAACAATTGGTCTAACATAGCAAAGATTTTACAATAGCATGGTAAACAATGAAGAATTTCCATGATTCACATTCCATACTAGATTCTAATCATATAAGCACATTCAAGAACATTTCCTTATCAATTGTTAATTGCAATCTACCACTATCAACAATCCATTCATCGAATAAAATACTTAATAGTATAATCGCATACTAGGTCGAGATATTCCCCTCTTACCCAATGGGCCGAACCCTACACAAGGGTTATCATGCTCAGCCGAGCCTATCAAGGTGAGATTAGGGCTCTTTCGACCATGAACAAGAACAATTGGGTCACAAATCTTGCAAGGAATTCGATCCAAGAGGTTTCAACCGCTCTAGAAAATTGGGGAAATATTCGACATGATCTTTTCCCTTTTTCCTTCATTCGGCCGACCCCTAAATTCGAGGAAAACTTCGTGAAACTTTGTCATTCAACAACATATACACAAGAGAATCAAATCTCGGAAAAATTTAAACAAGACGATGGAAATACCACGAGAAATCGACAAAATCCCCAATATCTTGGGTCGGCTACTTGCCTACCCTATGGATCTCGGTTAGACTACTCACCTTGATCGGATGAAGGAGATGGACTAGATAAGGACGATCCCGATTTCTCCGATGACGACATGAGACCGATGCCGTCCACGAGCTCCTCTCACCTTTCCTCTTCCCTCAGGCTGCGTGCGACTCTCTCTTGCTTTGAGCCGCACGGCGGCTTGGGGTGAGAGGGTTTTAAATCCCCCCTTTTTTTGACAAAAATGCCCTCATGACTTAAGTTCCCTCACTCAACTCAACTTGAGCCCGAATTGAGCCCCGACTCGACCCACGAACCCAATTTCAACCTAACTTGAATCGATCTAGCACATAAATCATATAAACATAATTCACGAGTCAAACAAATTGAACTATACCTTCTATTTGCATCGATTTTCATGACTCAACCCTGCTATTCCCCGATCCCGTGCGTTGCACCAAATAAAATTTTTATATTAGGAAATCCCAGATATTACAAAAAAAAGTATATCTAAGATATCCAAGTAACAAGTATATAACAAGTCAATATCCAAGTCAATCAAGTCATAAAATAATAAAAGCTCACTACGACGGTGGAGGAAGGTCGGGATCATACGGTGGGGTCTGGAGTGCTTTAGTGTACACCGACGTGGACTGAGTCGATGACGATGGATTTGAGTGTACACCGCTGGACTAACCTATCATCTGTCTCAGCATGGCATGCATCTCAGCCATCACCTGACTCTGATGAGCCATCATCTCACTCTGCCGTGCGACTGTCTCCTCTAGTGTCGATATCCTCCTACTCTGATCATTAATCCTAGAGGTGGAGGGACGCTAACTGGCTACCGGAGGGGTTGGTGCCCCAAGTGGCCTAAGCACAGCTTGGACATGGTAACTATCAGCAAAGCCATAGACGCGGCCGTGATCCCAACCACCTGCAGCGTCGACCCACGCTCCCACGCGCCACCGTCTGAGTGTAGGTCTCCTACACGAGTTTGGTTTTTGTTTCATATTTTTCCTAAAACTTAAATTATAAATAAATAATGCATAATTGAAACAAATATACTTACCATGATGACTGTAGCACAGGTGTCAATGTACTCCCCCGCCCCATGTCCTCGCGACGGTGAGTTCACTCAAACACCTCCATCAGGGGAGGGTCGCTGGATAGTCCTATCATCCATCACCGTCGTCTATATTTACTAAACAAATATATTAATTAGTACACAGAGTAACAAATACAATATATAATTCAAAATAAGGTATAATACTTACCATGCGTCTCGCGTGCACGACAAATGAAATAGAGCCGCCAGTGTGATGCGCTCCTCCCTCGGACATCCGATTTCTAGCCGCAATCCTAGATATCTCCTGCCACAGCTCGGAGACATAATTAGATTATATATATAGTAGACTCTATAGCTCTCGTCCGTAGTCCTAGATATATAATCTATTAAATATGTCAAATAAGAATATAATTAGATTATATATATAGTAGAGATAGATTTAATAGAATATATACTTTACAATTATTCCTCATCATCTGAGTAATAGTCTTCGAATTCTTCTTCTTCATCTTCTTCAAATTCTACTTCTTCATCTCCACCTTCCTCAACATCATGGTCATACAATTATTCCACGGAGACTCTGTAGCTCTCGTCCGGCGATAACCTCGACCCACCATAGCTCTCAAATAAGAATATAATTAGATTATATATATAGTAGAGATAAATTTAATAGAATATATACTTTATAATTATTCCTCATCATCTGAGTAATAGTCTTCTTATTCTTCTTATTCTTCAAATTCTTCTTCTTCATCTCCACCTTCCACAACATCATGATAATCATCATCAACATATTCAACTTCTAATTGAACTAACGCTGTGCTCGCATCCTCGAGTGTTGGAATAATACGGTCTATAACGGGAGGATCATCTTCTTGATACAAATCATCTGCCACATCAGGTATCGACTCATTTTCTCCTGCTATCAAATCAATTCTTCTTCTAGCTTTAGTCTTACAGACTACACGCCAATATGCTCTATCTTTATTTTGAGCCGGATACTTCGTGTTATATACTTGTTCGGCTTGTGATGCCAATATAAAAGGCTCATTTGCTGCCAATTTTGATTTGTAATTAACCTCAACAAGTTTGTATTTTGGATGAACTTTCATGCCCCTATCTGTTGTATCGAACCAATGACATTTAAATAGAATAACTGATTTCAAGCCGAAGTAGTGCAATTCTAGCGGTTCTTCCAACAGTACATAAAAATCCATATCACATTAAACATACGTTGTCCCTTTCACGTAGACCCCGGTATTCATCGTCTTCTTTGTAAATGCATATTCAACTGTGTGAAATTTATATCCATTAACAAAATATCCGCTATAACACGACACTAGTCGTGATGGTCTACTAACAAACTCAAATATTTTTTCATCTATTTCAGCTCTATGATCTTTGATGTAAGCCTGAATCCAAGTAGGGAAATCATGATTCCGTAATCTATCCAATTCCTTATCGCTATGAATAAAGTATTTTTTCATCATCTCAATGTCAAATATTTCAATAAATTGTTCAATCTCTGGACAATTGAGTAATACGTACAATTGTGCAAAATGATACTCTTCGTCATTTAAATGTCGAGACGAACAAGAACCAAAATCATGACCAGAGTGACAGAATATATTTAAATGCCCATCTGAATGTCAAACTCCTCCGTCGTCGTTATGTTGAAGACTATGAAATTTTGTCTGCATTGTCGATTCAAAGTAAAATGAGTAGAATGTTGAAATTTCTTAGATGATATACGATTCAGATATTGATCCTTCAACCACTGCGGTGTTCTTTACTTTTTTCTTTAGACGATTCATGTATCTTTCAAATAAGTACATCCACCGGTATTGAACAGGGTCACCAACTCGAAGGACATTTGCACAAGTGCTGACATATCTTCGACTCGAAGGACATTTGCACAAATATTTCTAAAAAATATACTTAATTCAGTCAATGAACCCCAAATATTATCAGGTAGAAGATCTCGTAATGCGATCTGAAGTAATCTTTGCAAGAATACATGACAATCGTGGCTCTTCATCCCTAATATTTTGCAATCATCGACGTTCACACATCGAGATAAGTTTAAGGCAAATCCATAAGGTAATATGAGTTCTTTGATCATTGACAAACATCTTTCATCTGTTATTTATTTAACACATACGGGGCCTTCGGCTTTAGATATCATGCGTTGATCTCTTGTAACTTCAACTCGGCCTCTTACAAAGTATTTTCAGATCATGTGGGGCCTTGATATTATCTTTAGTTTTCCCGAAAACATCCATCAAAGTGCTAAAAATATTATCAAACACATTTTTCTCAATGTGCGTGACGTCCAAATTATGCCGAATCAGTGATGAACTCCAATACGGCAATTCCCAAAAGATACTTTTTTTTACAAAGTTTTGTGTTTGACCAAAGCCCGACACTCTTTCATTCTGACCAAACACTATCTCTGGAAGTGCTGAAACACGTGCTAACATTTGTTCACCAGACAACATTGGTGGTGACTCATCTCTTTCGACTCTGCCCTTAGTAAATTTATTACGATTTCTTCGATACTGATGGTTAGCCGGCAGGAATCGACGATGACAATCAAAGAATGAGATTTTCCGTCCGTCCTGAAGGCTGAATGATTTAGAGTGTTCCATACTATATGGACAAGAGAGTCGGTCATGAGTGCTCCAACCAAACAAGATGCCGTAAGTCGGGAAATCATTGATTGTCCACAAGACCGCAGCCTTTAAATTGAAGTGTTCTTCCAGTGATAATTATAAGTGACAGCTCCCCCAGTCCACAATATTTTCAATTCATCTATTAGGGGTATGTGAAACACGTCAATTTCTTTTCGCGGACCCTTAGGACCCAGAATAATCATCGAAAGATAAATAAATTCATCTTTCACATATATTGATGGTGGCGTATTATAAATTGTTAGCAGCATTGGCCAAATTGAATAAGGAGTTGCAGAATGACCAAATGGATTAAAACCATCCGTGCATAATCACAATCTGATATTTCTAGTATCCCTGGCAAATGAAGGATAACATGTATCCAAATATTTCTGTTGGCCTAAGGTTTTTAACCTTGGTCGTAATCTTGATTTTTCCGATTGGGCACATCGCATGCAAACTGATATGGAACCTGAAAATATTTCTTGCTCAAATATTAGTTCCATGTTTGTTATCATCAAAATCGAAATTAAGACCAAGGTTGAAAACCTTAGGCCAACAATCTCCCCCTTTTTGATGATGACAAACATCCTTAATAAAATATTTTCATTCAAGCATAAAGGATATCAATCATGGGATTTCTCCCCCTATCAACATGCATATCTAGATAAATTAACTCCCTCTATCTATATGCATGACTTCCTTAATGTTTCTCCCCTTATACCTATATTTTTCTTCCCCTTTTGGCATCAATCAAAAAGAGGAAGAAAAAGTCAACCTACAGTCAAAGTTGAGACTCTAAAATATTTATCATGGAGCATGAAGATCTCAACCAAATGGATGAAAACCAAATGTCGAATATGACACTAAGTCATACATGATAGCATGAAATGATAACTAAATTTCAAAACTAGAAATCATGTATAAGCTTAAGTATTGATTTTTTCATATATCGATCAATATATCAAAAACCATTTTAGAAATGATTTTTCTCGATGAAGGATTAGAACGATACCAAAAATGAATTCACAACATCATACTTGAAGTCTAATTCGAAGATTTGACTCGAATTAGAAGTATAGAAAAAATGAGCATTCAAGGGAAACGATACTTCAAGTTCTAAAATTAAACTTCAAAAATCTGTACTAAATCACATTCTTAATTGAGATTTTTGAAATTTTTATGCCATTAACTAACAATTTTCAAGGCAAATGCATATTCAAGAATCATCCAAAAATTATTTTTCCACATTTTTCTATAAATGCTTGAGTGAATGTCTATCAAACTAGTATAATCAAGCTTATCGCCCTAACGATGGCCAGATATTATTTTATCACTTTACTCATGAATTTCCAAAACTAAGCACATAGAAATCTAATATGAGTAAATCTAAATATGTTTATCAAGTATGGATAGAAAATGAGATCTCTAAGTCAAAATGTTGACTTAGGTCAAACTTGTTTGAATGAGATTTTCACGAAACCACCTCTATACCATTTTATCCATATTTTCATAATTTTTAATTGCAAATGCATAGAAACATGTCATATGTATTCCTAAACATGTTTGTGAAGTTTTGACTTAAAATGAAATGTCCAAGTTGATTTGTTGACTTGGGTCAAACCTTTCCAAGTTTAAGTCCCCTAAAGTGGCCTAGTTATCATTTTGTTCATCTACCCATGATTTTTTTGATTTTAACCACATGAAAACAAATCATGAGCTAACCTAAACATGTTGGTCAAGTTTCAAACTAAAATGAAATCTCTAAGATGAAATTTCAACCTATTGCAAGTTTCATTCAATCAAGATATCATGAAATTTCCCAAGTTATGAAAAAATTTATTACTCGTGAAGTTTTAAACATTTAACATGCACAATTAATCATGAGCATAGAAAAATCATTCAAGCATAATTTTTGAGGTAATT
Source organism: Canna indica (assembly GCA_034359265.1). NCBI lineage: Eukaryota > Viridiplantae > Streptophyta > Magnoliopsida > Zingiberales > Cannaceae > Canna > Canna indica. The sequence goes on along the minus strand of CP136895.1, from coordinate 21,492,504 downwards.
GAGCTAGAATTTAATTAAAGTCAAGGTCATACCTCATTCAAGATAGATTTGCCAAACTTGTCTTTTTCATTCAATTTTTTTTATATATCTTTCAATTTTGCCTTTCATTTAAATTTATAATAACTTGCAAGCAACAACCATTAGTAGTATAATGAAAACATGACTACTAGCAAGCTATTAAACTAAATAGAGAAGTGAGAAATCAAGTAGCATTTTTCAAAGGGAAAATTAATGAAAATGTCCCAAACTATTGAATTTTTAACAAATCTGACCCATACTTTTATTTGTAACTAACTTATAATCGAACTTTCATTTTGATATCAATTGTATACTCCCATCAGTTGGGTGTTAAAGGAGCAGTTATATGCTGACGTGGACTGCACAGTCAGCATAAATAAATTATTTTTTAATTCAAAGTTGTCTTGTAATCAAATGATCGAAGTTAGCAAGATTAGTTTAAACAAATATTAAAAAACACTTCAATGCCACATCAGCCATACCTTAAAAAAAAGAGGGAAAAAATAATTGAAGCATTTTTTTTATAAAATAAATGGTCTTGTCGACGAGGATTATTTGATAACGAGGCAACTTTGAATAAAAAATTATTTTATTTATGCTGACTGTGCAGTCCACGTCTGCATATAATGGCTACTTTAATACCCAATTGACGGGGAGTATACAATTGATACCAAAATGAAAGTTCGAGTATAAATTAGTTATAAATAAAAATATGGGTCAGATTTGTTAAAAACTCAATAGTTCATGATATTTTCATTAATTATCCCTTTTTCAAATCCAACTTCACTAAATAGCAAGGATTCATTTTCAAAATAAGTTATTCATGATACCAAAATGAATCAAGAGATCTCAAAATATGAAAATTTTGAAAACTAAGATATCCAACTCTTCCTATTGGTTGAAAACCGAAAGACCACAATGAGCCTACAATTTAGAACCGCAAGGTCGCTTAGGCCCATTATAGGCCACAAAGGTCTCCGAAGAGATCAGGAAATCAAAATCAAAAATCATTTTTGAACTCACATCATAAGCGGGGAAGCCAACTCAACTTAATCAAGTATCTAAACTCTAACTATTAATTGAACAATATTTTGATGCCAATTTTAGCTAAGGCATCAAGGTAATTTAAAGTTGCAACCAAGTAGATTCTTAATTCAAGTCCATGGTCAACTTCAATATTTCACCATTATTTATCCTTACATGATAGCTCCCCCCTACAAGAGAGCATGAGACATTTGATACCCAAATGACTTTGAGTCCTTGGGGGTTAGTTGGCCTAGGAATCCAAAGTGTCCTAGCTATACTTGATTTTTTCTTGAATGCACAATCATAAATAGCACGACCAAAGATACCACAACAATAACAATGCCCATTAAACATTTTCTTATAGTTTAAGTGTAGAATGCTTTGCATGGAAATGATGATGAACATTTGCATTATTTACATAAGCATTTTTCATTCTACTGTTCTTGAAAGAAGAAACACTTAATAAATCACTAACTTTCCTTTTTAGGAATACAACCTAATTTTTCAAGTCATTCATGAATTTATGGATAGCATGCAATTGAGATTTCAATATACCATTTTCATTTTTAATTTTTGAATTTTCCAATTTTAAAGTCTCAATCTCAATCTTTGAAGTATTTTTCAAATCATTATTTTTGAACTTCAATTTAGCTTTCAAATCCTCATTTTCAAGCTTTAAACCCTTAAGCTCAAGACTTAAGGTATCATGGCAAGGATTAATATATAGAACTAGTCTTTAATTTTTCATTTTTGTACTTTCAATTCATATACATGAGAGAGGTAAGCATAAAATTTTCCTTATTAATTCTTTTGATTATCTTAGTTTTCTCCGTGACCATAACAATCAATTTTTGGCATTCATGAACTAATTCTTCATAAGACATGTCAATTGAGCTTGAAGAAGTAGCATCACTATCATAATTTTCATGATGATGAGAAGTTGAAAAGTTTATCTCATCATTGAATCCCATGAGGCAAAGGTGAGAAGTAGCTTCTTCATCATGACAAGAAAGTGCTTCATGTGATTCGTAGGTGGATATTGAATCACTTGTTCTCCTCTTGGCTCTTTTCTTCAAGGAAGGGCAATTCTTTTTAATGTGCCCCTTTTCCTTGCACTTTAGGCATAAAAAATCAAGAATCGGAGGCTTCAGAGTCGAGCATGTCAAAATTAGTTTAAGACTTAATTTCTTTTATTGTAAATATTCCTAAGCCTTAGTGTGATGTCCTCATTGAGTTCGCAATCCAGAAAAATGAAACCCGAGCCCCGAAATCTTGAAAACTAGAAAAATCAGAAAACACTTTGAAAATTTCCAAGTATAGGGGGGCTCCTTAGAGTGCTATATAATTTAGATATTTTCTTGCCATCAAAAGTCCCAATAATTATTCCTTAGGTAAAAAAAAAAATTAAAGACATATTTTAAAGCAATTTTTGGAAAACCTTAACCTAAAGAATTAAGGCTTGAAAGGCTAGAAACCTCCGAACTATCCAGAATTCCCAAAATGTCCCCAACCAGTTTTTTTCAAAAACTGCCCAGAATTCTCAGAATGCCCCCAAACGGCTCTTTTTCAAATTAGATAAGATTTGAACGGCTCTTTTCTTCCATACTCCAATACCAACTCTATAAATACACCCAAAAATCCCTTCCTAAGGCTCCCAACTATTCATTAAGCCATTCTAACAATATTTGGAGCCTTTCTTGAGCCATTTCTCTCAAACCTTAGATTTGAGCTTCTACCTCCTTGATTGAGCCTTCAACCTTGTGTTTCATCATCAAAGGCATCAAGAGGAAGCTAGGATATTGTGTTGAAGCTAAGTATTATATTGATTATGTTTTTGCTCCATTTAAATTTGTATTTTGTTGTTATTTTCATTGTATATCAAGTTGTGAAAACCTAGGGTGCTAGGTTTGTGTGTATGGTGGTAGCCTTGGTGTAGAGGCTTAAATCCACCAGTGTAAACTTAGTTTGCTAGGGTTAGTTGTGTAGTCCTTAGAAGAAGAGGTGTTGGAGGTACTCTTGGGTGTGAGAGTAACCCTCGGTTGTGAGGGTCGGTGCCTTAGCTTGTAAATCCTCTTGTAGGATATATTTAATCTAGTAAGTTAGAGTTTGAAATCCTAAGCAGGGTGCTTAGGTAGTGGAGTAGGCATTGGGGCCGAACCACTATAAATTCATTGTGTTAGCATTGCTCTTGTGTGTGTTTGATTACTTGTTATTTATCTTGCTTCCGCTTGCTATTAATTTTTGATTTACCTAAAGTAATCAAGAAACGACTAAAATTGAATCTAAGTTAAAGTTTTAGTTAACATACTACTCACCCGCCCTCTAGTGTGGTCATTCAACTTACAATTTTCATGCTTCACTGTCGGATGGATGAGTCATTACTGTATCATCACGACTTCGATCTTGCATGCCAACTCATGTAGGGGGTCGTCTTTTTCGACATGGATAATCTTTGAAGCCTCGGAGTTAGTGGAAAATACTGAAGCACCTTAAACGGGATATTTTTCTGTCGGACCGATTTCTTCTCCTTGTAACAAGGATGTTCACATATAGGGCATTTATCCAACTGCACATTTTCTTTATAATATAAAATGCAGTTATTTTGGCACATGTGTATTTTCTCGTACCCAACCCCTAATTTTCTCATCAACTTTTTGTCTTATAAAAAGTTGGCTCAAACTTGTTATCTATAGGCAACATTCCATTAATCAATCCCGCAATCCAATCAAACTAAACCCCACTGATATTACAATTGGTCTTGATGTTCAGGAGTTGTGTCATTGCCAAAAACCTAGTGTATTTAAGACTGACCTAGTGTATTACAATCAGCAACTTTTAACATCTCGTAAAATATTGTGACTACTTTATTCGGTAATTCAATCTCTTCCGCAGATTGTACTTCTGGTGGAAATTCTGTGACATCAACATCCGTAGTATCTAGTGACACTAACGTCTCACTAACTGGCCACGTGACATTATCATTCAATTGGAATTGACCCCTAAGACTATCAAGTATCATAATTCTATAGGGATTAGATGGACTGGATGAAGAAACACCAGCAGAGGAAGATTCACAATATGTTTGAATGACAAGATTGCTCGACATCCCGACTTCACGTGACTCCCCGTGATAAGTCCATAGAAAATATCTTGGTGCAAATCCTTTGCTATATAGATGCAGAGTGATAGTTTTCCGATCCAAAAATCATCCATTCAAGCAAATATGGCACAGACATCGGATTTTATCACTGGCGCTAACGAATTTCCGATTCGAGTAGGCGAAATTTAGGAAGTAAGTTACGCCTAATCGAAACTCATTCGTTAAAGCTCTACGACCAAGACATCGATACATCCAACTTCGATCGTCCGACATGATTCTATCAATCAATGACAATTTCTTCAGTTAATGTCTTTAGGTGAGATGGTCCTATTCCATTTGGGATTCATGTTATTCATATTGCACTAAGTATTTCTTTTAACCATTAACTTTATTCTAAATTTCGATAATATATCCCTACAGTTCTCCGAATACGCATATCATCTGGGCGCGTATCGAAGAGCAAGAGAGATACAATAGCCAAAATTTTAGAATGAGTTAACAGTTAAAAGAAAAAACTAAGTGCAATACAAATAACTATGTTCCCAAATTATCCAATTAGGGACAATTCAAGGGTTGTACATCGTATAAAATATCATCTACTTCTTTTACACGAACATACAACCCCCGAACAGATCTAAGGTTTTGCTAAACCATATCCGACTCGTCGATGCGTAAGTGAAATGTATCAAGTCGTCGGATGGATGATTATTTTCTAAATTTTTGGATGTCGGTTCAAATCCATAGTGGACTATTCCGACGCGAGTCCAAAGTGGACGATTCTAATTAATCTAAATCTAAAGATTAACAATAAAACTAAAGAGAAGAGAGCATAAGAAATGGGGCGGGCGGGCGCAAACATAGAGATAAAAACATTTATCAGCAACGACTCACTTGTTCGTTAGTAAGCCATTGCTGATGATATTTATCATCAGCAAAGGCCGAAGAGGCCTTTGTTACGCCATTGCTGATAACAATTTCATTTTACGCGCCGCGAGCACGCATCGACTAAAGAGCAACTAGTATAGAAGTCGTAAGCATGTCGTTTCAGATGTTATTATAACGTTAGCAATGATCGAAGCGACCTTTAGTACACCTTTGCAGATAACTTGTTTCCTTTGCGCGCGGCGTTCGCGCCATCCACTTGTTTGCAACGGCCTGAGCGGCAGTAACGAAGTCATTGCAGATATATCACATATGCAATGGAACGAGCAGCTGTAAGAATATCGCGAGTCATTATAACGGCGTTAGCGGCCGTTGCTGATGGCCGTTGCTAATTAACATATTTTTAGTAGTGAATATACATTGGTATTAATAAATTTATTTTTTTTGCAGGCTCATTATACATGGCCTGAGGATCAGTTGTTTTATGTAGAGAGTGTATGGGAGACCGTTGCCCGCGCTCACTACAATGGGCTACTAAACCAAGCCTGGACCACCATGATGAGACGGTTGGGGGTCACACACATTGCAGAGACTAAGGGACACGGCCCCGAGTGGATTCCTATATGTGTGGGACCAACTCGTTGAGCGGTGGTCATCAGCAGAGTGGCAAGAGGTCTCTTGAACTGCGACGAGAAACCGCATGTCCAGGGGGGATGGCACGGGGGCGCGCCACACTGTTGGCTCCGTGTCTTTTACGGTGCATGAGTGTCGTATGGTATGTATAATTTCTTTAGTTTTAATTAAATTATATAGTATGTACAATTATACTAATGTATTTGTTTTCTAATGTTAGACGCGGGCGGAGGAGGATGGCATCGCCCACAGCCCCTTGCTGATGGAGGTGTTTTAGTGCACTCACTGTCGGCAACATAGGGCGGGGGAGTACATTGATAGGAGGGTTGCGATCATCGTGGTAAGTATATATATTTGATTTACACCATTTTTATTTATAGTTTATATAAATGTAGTATTTACAAAATAAACTCGTGTAGGAGACATACACGAGGACCATCACCAAGCACGGAGGAACGCCGCAGGACTTTGACCCTGTAGCATGGATCGAGGCTGCAGGTGGCTGGAAGCATGATCGTGTTTATGGCTTTGCGGACAATGTCATGAGCCATATTAGGGCCACTTGGGGCACCGACCCCACCTGTTGTGGGTGAGTGGCCCTCCACATCCTGGGCGCAGGACAAGAGCCGGATAGTGGCCTTGGAGTCCGAGCTTACACAATAGAGATAGGTGATGGAGGAGCAGAAACATACGATGGAGGAGCAGAGACAGACAATGGAGGAGCAGAGACAGACAAATAAAGAGTTGAGACGGGCGGTGGAGGAGCAGAGACAGATGATGGATGTGCAGAGACAGATGATGGAGAACTTGCAGGCTGTAATATCCTAGATATTTAATTATAATTTTCCTTTATGGTTGTATTTGCTAGCCTAGCGGTCTAGATCGAGGTCGAGCCAAGTCGACTCATGGTCCGGTGTGAGTTTGCAAACTCGGGTAAGTAAGAATACGAGTTATGTAATTTTGCTTGTGTAGATTAATTTATTTAATCTTTTTATGTTGCGTATGCATAAGTGTTTAATTATGTGGCATGTGGATGTGCATGTGCATTGTGTCTATATTATTTATGGATGGTTATGTGGAGAATAGAATTAATTAAGTTAATTTAAGTTAGCGGGTTCGGGTTCGACTTGAGGCAAATGTGGGTTGGATAAAGGGTTAGAAGGGTTAGAGTTGAGGAGGTAGTATAAAACCCCTCCTCTCGTCTTGTGGCTCCCTATTGGAGCCACACAAGACTTTTGAGAAGAGGAGCCAACTGCGAAGCCGCCAGCATCTCTCCCCTTCCCCTTGGAGCCGCTGCCGCCCCCTAGAGCCGAGCCGCCCAAGGCTCCATCCCTTCTCCTTCCTCTCCTTCTTCCTCCCCTTTGGAGCCGAGCTGAGAGGAGCCAGCCGAAGCCAGCCCCTCTCTCTCCCTCTCTCCCTCTCTCCTCAAGCCCGCAGCTTGAGGTAAGCCGCCGCCCTCTCTCTTCCCCTTCTTGAGTTGAGCCATCATCTTTGAAGTTGGATTCGAGGGCCATTGTCTGGGATTGCTTCAAATCATCTTTCCAAATTAGGTGAGTGATTTTACCCTCCTTCCTTCGGGATTTCTTCGAGTTACTTGAAGCCATTCTTGGAGGCTTGATGTTCTTGTTTTGTTTCCGACGATTCCTCGAATTCTCGACGTTCTTTTTGTGTGCCATGTTAGAGGAAGCCCTAAACCCTCCCCTATGGGGTTTGGCAGCCCTAGGATAGCCCTAGGGGTGCTCGACCAAGGGTGGAGCAAGGGTGCCCTCAAGGTGTTCGATGAAATGCCTCAGTCAGGGATCTTGATTATCTTGAAGTTTATATCTCAAATTGATGATTAAAATAAGTTCTTGTATGTTCAAGCATGCTTAGTATTTAATCTATGATTTTTGGAGAAAATCATGTTTGTGAAAATTAGGATCTTGATGTTGATGCCAAGAAGGTTTTTGCAAGATGGTTTCTTGATTTAAATGCTTGATCTTAAAAGTTGTTCTTGATTAAAGATGAGGGTAGTGCTTGATAATCTTGTTTAAAAATATAGTTTTTGTGAGAATTATCTAAATGTTGTAATTATGATATGTTGGGGAATTAAGAATTTAATTTCTGTGAATTTTCAGATTTATTTTCATGACATGCTGAAAATTCAATGTTGATGAAATTTTATGCTGAGATGATGAATCTGTGCTATTTTTGTAATGCTTGCTGTGGTGTTTGTATTTCTCTGAACATAGTCGTGTAACCTATTGTTTCGATCAGAACACATAGTTTGGAAACATATGACATACTCTGGAGATCAGATTCGTATTAGATAAATCAGTTTTGGGCAGAACAGTAAGCTAAAACAAAACTCTAATTATGCTGAACTAAATTTTAGTTATATAATTAAAATTGGGAAAAAGAGTCAGCATAATCTGTTATGAATTAACTTGAGAAGCTTAAGCATGAAATAAAACCACACGAGTTTATGACATTACGAGTCTAGGATTTGGGGTCGGGTATTGGAGTGTTTAGACACTTTCCAATAGGAACACCCATGAGACATCGTAGGAAAGACTTGACTTAGGTCATGGTGCACCATATCTTTATGAATGGTGTAGAGGCTCGTAGAGGAGCCGAATTGCGGGCTAAGCCCGGGAGGTTGGATGGCAAATTCACAACCTGCAGAACAAGTTCGGAGGGCCTTTCCTGATTGTTCTGGTTTGGCCTCGTGGGTTAAGTTCGGAGGGCCTAACCGATTATCCCCGAGATGGTTTTAAGGAATAAGTTCGGAGGGTCTTTCCCGATTATTTATGTGATATCTTTTAAGAGTAAGCTCGGAGGGCCTACCTGATTACTCTTATGATATCTTAAAGGGGCAAGTTCGGATGGGCGAATCCCGATTGTCCCTACGTGTCTCGTGGAGCATGTTCGGAGGGCCTTCCCAATTATCCTAGTATGTGTTGTTTGCCTTAGGGCATGGTAGGCTTAGGCCTATTGTTCTTCACCGTTTGGGTGTTGGCTGCCTTCGGCCAGGTGGTGGCCGGATGGCCTGTTATCTGGTCACTCCCTTGTGACCTTTTCTTGCTTGAGTCTGGAGTTTTACCTTGTGCATCTTATCTGTGATGTTTGTTTTTTGTGAGGGTTGGTAGAACCGCTCATTGTGTTCTTTGAACTCACCCGTTGTCGTTGTTTTATTTTTGCAGAGCCTGGCCGGTGAGGTGGGCTGGAGCACTTGGCGTAGTTGGAGGGCAGAGGAGCCGCATGATCTCATAGCAGTCCTAGTTAGGGGTCGTAGTCGAGTCTATAGTAGGTTATCATGCATTGCTGATTTGGTGTTTGGAGTTGTAGTCCCGTGGGGATATTCATGTTTTTATTCAGTCTTTTATTTGTTAAAAGAATTGTTGCTCTTCGATTTATTTATTTCCGTACTTGAACATTTTATTTAAAACCTTGTTGTTTTGAAATAAAAATATATTTTAGTTCTTTTTATTAATAAAAGCTGTTGTTTATTCCGCTATTTTATGAGTTGGCATGTGCATGGGTTGGGCTGCGGGGTATAGGTGTGTATACCCTGGCGGGTCACGTGACCCTGAACTTGGGGCGTGACAATATGGTATCAGAGCATGTGGTTCGATCTGACTATGACCTAGAGTTGTCACCGTATAGGGCATTGCTAGCGTGTCAGTATACGGTAGGGTTGTGCTATGAGATCAATTGGACTAAGTCTGCACTTCAGCGCGACTTGTGGTTTATTTATTTAACGACCTAAGGTGAATTAAATTGTTTAAATTTTGATAATTTATTTCTGGTGATTCCAGATCGATGGAGGCTTTTGATGCCGTGAGGAGCGGTAGTGACAGCAACTCTACTGAGCGCCGAGGCCAGGGCCAGGGTCGTGGGAGACCACCGCAGGCCCGAGAGGATGTGGGACAGGATCCCATGGTTGTTTAGTTATAGGCCCGAGTGGCTGAGCTGTCTGAGGCACTCCGCAGGGAGCAAGAGCTGAGGCAGCAGCCACAACCAGTACCGGCAGCACCCGCAGCACCAGAGGTGGTTCAGCTAATAGCACCGGTGGTCAGAGCCCCTAGAGCACCTTCATATGTAGATTTTGTTGCATTTAGGCCACCGGAGTATAGAGGGACAGATTAGCGGGTGAAGGTCACCAGTTTCCTAGGAGATTGCTATGAGCTGTGCAGGGGACTTGGTTGTTCTTCTGAGTCGACCGCCCGACTGATCGGGCTACAGCTGAGAGGTCCAGCCAAAGATTGGCTTCATACCTTGAGGGACCACAAAGACCACCAGGGTCAAGAGGTTTGTCGAGGGGTTGAGGCCACAGATCGCCAGACTGATCCATTACACTAAGGTCACTTGCTTTGCTCGGGTTTAGATGAGGCGCTCTGAAAGGAGGCGCTGGTACCGACAGACAAGCATGATGGTCCCCAGAAGAAAAAGTTTCGGCCCTAGCTTTCGGAGGGTTGGCCAGCTCACTTAGAGGGGACTTTGAGGATAACAAATCCATCGCAGGGTGGAGATCATAACAGTTCCAGAGGCCACATGGGTTCAGGACCAGAGGCGTCATCTGGAGGTTCGCAGCGGAGATCTAGGCCATAGGAGGCACTTGGGGGGCTTAGTGGGGACGCTCGAAGGTATGTTTCAACTGTGGGTAGACTGGGCATTACAAAAAGGATTGTCCTAGCAAGGGCAATCAGCAGCCTGATCAGACCGAAGGAAAGGCACTGACGTTAGTGGGTTCCGTAGCTCAGAGGGGTCAGACTCAGGGAGGAGGCCAGCGAGCTGGTGGTTCGGAGAGGTCCGCTGCAATGTGTTTTCTATGAACCAAGAGGGCGCTGAGGCATCCAGGGCAGTGGTGTTAGGTAATATTATTGTTGGGTTTGCCATTGCATATGTTTTGTTTGATCCGGGTGCTACGCACTCTTTTGTATCTGATTTGTTTGCTGCTAAGTTGTCAGGGGTACCTTCTGTGCTTGAGTTACCTCTTGTGGTGTCTACGCCTACGGGCATTTCTGTGATGGCAGGGATAGTCTTTCAGAGCTGCGAGGTTGTCATTTGTGGGCATGTGTTGATAGCCGACTTGACACTTCTGTCGATGCTGGAGCTTGACGTAATTTTGGGCATGGGCTGGTTGGCAGATCATTCCACCTCAATTGATTGCAGGGCTAAGACTGTGACCTTGGGTAAGCCCTGATTGCCCTAGTTTACCTTCCAAGGTGAGGGAAGTGGAGAGCCGTTTATGGTGATTTCAGCTTTTAAGGCTCAGAAGCTACTTCTGGGCAGTTGATAGTCCTTCTTGGCCTTTGTGTCTGTGGCAGAAGAAGGCCGAGGTGCGGCTAGGGACATCGGGGGGGATGCCCGTGGTGTGCGGGTTCTCTGATGTGTTTCTGGAGGAGTTCTGCATTGATTTGCAGCCAGGGGTCAAGCCGATGTCCATTCCACCGTACCGAATGGAACCAACTGAGTTGAGGGAGTTAAAGTCATAGTTGCAGGAGCTGCTTGAGTTGGGTTTTATTCGCCCAAGTGTTTCTCCTTGGGGTGCTCCAGTGCTCTTTGTAAAAAAAAAAGATGGGTCCATGTGGATGTGCATTGATTACCAATAGTTTAATAAGGTAACGGTGAAGAATCGGTACCCGCTGCCCAGGATTGATGATTTGTTTGATCAGCTTCAGGGAGCTCAGTGGTTTTCTAAGATTGACCTGCGGTCAGGGTATCATCAGTTGAGGATCCGGGACAATGATATCCCTAAGACTGCTTTCAGATCGAGGTATAGGCACTTTGAGTTCCTGGTTATGTCTTTCGGGCTGACTAATGCACCTGCATCATTTATGGATCTGATGAACTGAGTGTTCAGGGAATTCTTAGATAAATTCATAATTGTGTTCATTGATGATATTTCGATTTATTCCATGAGCAGGGAGGAGCATGCTGAGCACTTGAGGGTAGTTCTGGAAACTCTCAGGGAGCACCGCTTGTATGCTAAGTTCTTCAAGTGCGAGTTCTGGTTGGAGAGTGTTGGGTTCCTTGGCCATGTTGTGTCCAGGGAAGGGGTAAAGGTGGACCCCGCAGCGATAGAAGCAGTTCAGAATTGGAAGAGGCCGACTAATGCCACAGAGATTCGTGCGTTGTTTCATGGGGTTGGCAGGTTGTTACAGGAAGTTTGTGGAGAACTTCTTCAGGATTGCAACGCCATAGACCTGCCTGACTCAGAAGAAGGTCTAGTTCGAATGGGACAGTAAGTGCGAGGAGAGCTTTTTGAAGCTCAAGGACCACTTGACGTCGGCACCAGTTCTAGCAGTACCTTTGGGCTCGGGAGGGTTTGTTGTTTATTGGGATGCCTCCCGGGTCGGCTTGGGTTGTGTGTTGATGCAGAATAGCAGGGTGATAGCTTATGCCTCCAGGCATCTGAAGGTTCACGAGAAGAATTACCCGACTCATGATCTTGACCTAGCAGTAGTGGTGTTCGCATTGAAGCTGTGGCGTCACTACCTTTATGACGAGGCTTGTGAGATATACACTGATCATAAGAGCCTCCAATATTTGCTCACCCAGAAGGAGTTGAACCTGAGGCAGAGAAGATGACTGGAGCTATTGAAGGACAATGATTGCAATATCATGTACCATCCGAGGAAGGCCAATGTGGTGGCTAATGCTTTGAGCAAGAAGTCTATGGTCAGCCTGGTGCATTTGGCGATCAGGAGGAGGTCGTTGGCTCAGGATATGACCCTATGTTTGGATGGCGGGGCAGTCTTGTTAGTATGAGCTTCTGGTGTGTTGGTGGCTCACTTGAGGGTACAGTCCATATTGGTTGACATGTTGCGGGCAGCGTAGGAGGAGGATGCTTTTTGTGCTCTCACTAAGGATCTGGCTAGGAGAGGCGATGCCAATAATGGGTTCAGTGTGGACTCAGAGGACGTTCTGAGGTTTAAGAATAGGATAGTGGTGCCAGATATGTCCGAGGTTCACAGACAAGTGCTAGAGATGGCTCATCGGTCCAGATACACTATGCATCTGGGAGCCACGAAGATGTGCCGTAACCTAAGGTAGAATTATTGGTGGAAAGGCATGAAAAGAGAAGTGGCCGAGTTTGTGTCTAAGTGCCTGGTATGTCAGCAGGTGAAGGCTGAGCATTTGAAGCCGGCAGGGTTACTCCAAAACCTAGAAGTACCAGAGTGGAAATGAGAGAAGATAACCATGGATTTTGTGACAGGATTGCCAAAGTCTTGGAAGGGCAATGATTCTATCTGGGTAGTGGTGGATCGTCTAACCAAGACTTCGCATTTTATACCGGTCAGGACAATCTTTTCAGCTGAGCAGTATGCGAGGTTGTTCTTGGATCGGATCATCGCATATCATGGTGTTCCCATGATGATCATATTAGATCGTGGTACTCAACTCATAACTCATTTTTGGCAGTCATTCTAGGAGGCTTTGGGCACTCAGGTTCGGTTCAGTACTGTGTTTCACCCTCAGACAGATGGTCAGTCGGAGCGGACTATTTAGACGCTAGAGGATATGCTGAGAGCATTTGTCCTGGATCTGGAGGGCAGTTGGGAGAGGCACTTACCTTTGATTGAGTTTGCCTATAATAACAGCTATCACAGCAGCATCGGGATGGCCCCATTTGAGGCATTGTATGGGCGGAGATGCTGGTCGCCTGTAGGCTGGTTCGAGGCAGGGGATTTCCTTATGATGGGACATGACCTGGTAAAGGAGGCAGTAGAAAACGTGAAGCTAATGAGAGAGAGACTGTTGGCAGCTCAGAGTCGCCATAAAATGTATAATGATGGAAAGGCCAGGGAGGTAGAGTTTACTGAGGGGGACATAGTGTTCCTCAAGGTGTCCCCTATGAAAGGGGTGGTGAGATTTGTAAGAAAGGAAAGCTAAGTCCTAGGTTCCTATTCTCAGGCGTAGGGGAGCTGTGGCCTATGAGTTGGCCTTACCTCATAGTATGGACCGAGTACATCCAGTGTTCCATGTGTTTATGCTGAAGAAGTACATTCGGGATGAGTCCCATGTGATTGAGCCTACCGCGGTAGATGTGGATTTAGCACTCTCCTATGAGGAGCGGCTAGTTGAGGTGCTAGACCGGCAGATCTGAAAATTGAGATCCAAGGAGATTCCCTTGGTTAAGGTTAGATGGGAGCACCATTCCGTGCAGGAGGCCACCTGGAAGGTGGAGCAGGATATGAGAGAGCGTTATCCTTCATTGTTTGATGATTTGGAGATTCCCTTGTTTGAAATTTGAGGACGAATTTTCTTTAAAAATGGAGGATTGTAAAATCCTAGATATTTAATTATATCATTTTCCTTTATGGTTGTATTTGCCAGCCTAGAGGACTAGATCGAGGTCGAGCCGGGTCGACTCATGGTCCGGTGCGAGTTTTCGAACTCGAGTAAGTAAGAATACGAGTTATTTAATTTTGCTTGTGTAGATTAATTTATTTAATCTTTTTATGTTGCGTACGCATAAGTGTTTAATTATGTGGCATGTGGATGTGCATGTGCATTGTGTCTATATTATTTATGGATGGTTACGTGGAGAATAGAATTAATTAAGTTAATTTATGTTAGCGGGTTCGGGTTCGGCTTGAGGCAGATGCAGATTGGATAAAGGGTTAGAAGGGTTAGGTGTTACAACCCACTTAATGGGATAACTGACCCATCAACTTCATAGACCAACCTATTGGCCTAATTAAAATTCTTAAGCTGAAGTTGATGGTAGCACACCCATCAAGCCTTATAAGCCAACACCACATCCAACATACTCCCGATGTGGGACTAAACCGAGGTATTACATTAGGGATGAGGAGGGAGTATAAAACCCCTCCCCTTGGCTCGTGGCTCTCTATTGGTGCCACATAAGACTTTTGAGAAGAGGAGCCAATCGCCCAGCCGCCCCCTAGAGCCGAGCCGCCCAAGGCTCCATCCCTTCTCCTTCCTCTCCTTCTTCCTCCCCTTTGGAGCCGAGCCGAAGTCAGCCCCTCTCTCTTCCTCTCTCCCTCTTTCCTCAAGCCCGCGGCTTGAGGTGAGCCGCCGCCCCATCTCTTCCCCTTCATCATCTTTTGAAGCCGGATTCGAGGGCTATCATCCAGGATTGCTTCTAATCATCTTTCCAAATTAGGTGAGTGGTTTTACTCTCATTTCGGGATTTCTTCGAGTTTCTTGAAGCCGTTCTTGGAGGCTTGATGTTCTTGATTTGTTTCCGACGATTCCTCGAATTCTCGACGTTCTTTTTGTGTGCTATGTTTGAGGAGGCCCTAAATCCTACCCTATGGGGTTTGGCAACCCTAGGATAGCCCTAGGGGTGCTCGGCCAAGGGTGGAGCAAGGGTGCCCTCAAGGTGTTCGATGAAATGCCTAAGTGAGGGATTTTGATTATCTTGTAGTTTACATCACAAATTGATTATTAAAATAAGTTCTTATATGTTCAAGCATGGTTAGTATTTAATCTGTGAAATTTCAAGAAAATCATGTTTGTGAAAATCATGATCTTGATGTTGATGCCATGAAGGTTTTTGCAAGATGGTTTCTTGATTTAAATGCTTGATCTTAAAGGTTGTTATTGATTAAAGATGAGGGTAGTGCTTGATAATCTTGTTTAAAAATATGGTTTTTGTGAGAATTATCTAAATGTTATAATTCTGAAATGTTATTCATGTGATATCTTTTAAGAGTAAGCTCGGAGGGCCTACCCGATTACTCTTATGATATCTTAAAGGGGCAAGTTCGGATGGACGAATTCCGATTGTCCCTACGCATCTCATGGAGCAAGTTTGGAGGGCCTTTCCCGATTGCTCCCGAGTTTATTTATACTAGGATAAGTTGGGAGGCCCTTCCCAATTATCTTAGTAAGTGTTCTTTGCCTTAGGACATGGTAGGCTTAGGCCTATTGTTCTTCACCATTTGGGTGTTGGCTGCCTTCGGGCAGGTGGTGGCTGGATGGCCTGTTAGCAGGTCACTCTCTTGTGATATTTTCTTGCTTGAGTCAGGAGTTTTACCTTGTGCATCTTATCCGTGATGTTTATTTTTTGTGAGGGTTGATAGAATCTCTCACTGAGTTCTTTGAACTCACCCATTGTCGTTGTTTTGTTTTTTGCAGAGCCTGACCGGTGAGGTAGGCTGGAGCACTTGGTGCAGCTAGAGCACTTGGCGCAGCTGGAGGGCAAAGGAGCCACATGATCTCATAGCAGTCCCAGTTAGGGGTCGTAGTCGAGTCTGTAGTAGGTTATCATGTACTATTATTTTGGTGTTTGGAGTTGTAGTCCCGTGGGGACATTCATATTTTTATTCAGTCGTTTATTTGTTAAAAGAATCGTTGCTCTTCGATTTATTTATTTCTGCACTTGAACTATTTATTTTAAACCTTATTGTTTTGAAATAAAAATCTGTTTTGGTTCTTTTTATTAATAAAAGTTGTTGTTTATTCCGCTATTTTATGAGTTGGCATGTGCATGAGTTAGGCTGCGTGGTATAGGAGCGTATACCCTGGCCAGTCACGTGACTCTGAACTTGGGACATGACACATGCGCTCTTGACTCAAATTGCATCTTGCTCCAACATTTATATACCTCAGATGTTCGAGCCATCCTTGATAGCCTTCGTTTGATCGCCTCCACCGCAGCTGTTAGATTTTATTTTATTGTACTTTGATACTTGATACTTGATACTTGATAGCCTTCGTTTGAGGCTTAGATACTTGATATTTGTATATATACTTTACTTTGATATTTGATATATGTTTGCCTCCGTTTTGAGGCTTAGATTGATGATATTTAAGTAAAAATTATGTGGTTGCTTGTATTTGTATGTGTAAGATGTGTGTGTGGTTGTAAATTGATTGTTCGTGTGTAATGTATCGTGTGAATATTGATGTATACAAGAATTCTCAAAATTTTATTTTTTTTCGGTTACAGAATATAACGTCAGCTGTGGCTTACCAACGGATGACCGTCACTAGGTTATCGCCAAAAACTTATCGAAACTGGCTGATGGCCTTGGCTCCCGACCGCAGCAGTAGATATCATGGTTGTTAATACTATCAACGGCGGCTCCCGACCGTTTCTGATAATTAAATATCGACGAAAACCTTTAGGGACCGTCGTTGATGGATTTAAATCGGTGACAGCGTTGGTGGCTGTCGCTGATAATTACTTGGGACGATCGCTCCGAGCCGCCACAAATTATTTGAGATGCGCACACAAGCAATGGCTCTTTGCCCTGGCTCGCGCCATCTGTGATAGTCGTCACTGAGTGTGTGTCTAGCCTTCGGTGACGACTATTCTAGTAGTGCGTGTCTCGTGTGGTAACCATCCTTAGACAATCTTTAGTTTGTTATGAGTGTGAGGTAGCTCAGGCACTTTGAGAGTTAATCGTTAACTGATTACAGGGGTCGAGACCGATTGGAACAATTGGTTATTGGATGGATTGCTTAATGATGGTTTGTTCTTATGAAAGCTTAATAACATCTAGACAGCTCTTCAATACTCTTTATTTGATTTGGTATTCTCGAGATTTAGGATGCTTCTAAACTAGTTATGCCTTCTATATTTTATTTGTTCACCAAGGTTATTAAGCTTACTGATAATTCTTTTTCTGAGGAAAATAAATTTTTTAACAATTCTTTACATATTTGGAGTTGCACTCCTACGAATTGAGTAAAATACAACACTGATGGCTCCTTGGAAGAGTTAACAGACTCTACTTCTTATGCTTTTCTATATGGTGTGCTTTTTTTGCTAGCAATAACATTTTAAGTTATCATTCAATTCTATTTTTTAAAGCAGATATCATATTTTAGATTTTCAAGTTTATGACATGTATTTCACATTAGCAAGTATAGTATATGACGCTAGATGATTAACATGAAAAATCTGAGGTGTGTGCTATTTATGGAAACTCAAAGGTAGACTAGTTATGTTTTACACCTAAGAAATAATTAGCGAGCAATAGTGCACACATGTTTTGAACCGAAAATAAAGGGCTGAAAATGGGCGGACGCCCACGATTTTAAACAAAGAAGCTATAGGACACTTGCTTGTGTGATGTGTTTGTGGTGGTCTGCCGAGATGCCTGAGTAGTCGGAATGACCAATGCATGCTCGGCCAGTGATTGGGTCTTGAGATATCACCAGCGGGCCCGCTAGGTGTCAGACCCCAATTGGGTGGAACTAGCTATCCCTACCCAGACGGTGTCCGGAGACTAGTAGACCATCCTAGTCGATGGCCCGAGATTTCTTGACTTCGTCTTGATATGGTGTGGCCCGAGCGGCCAGTGTGATTCTACCTTATATGGTAGGGTTGGGTATAGCCGGAATTCCTAGACCATAAGTAGGCCCTAAGGGCCGATTGCCAAGTGGCTTAATTAGGCCATTATGACGGATTTTGCTTATATGGTCTGTACAGAACAACCCATGGGGTCGGTAGTCCTATCAAAAGTAACTTACCTCCCTGACTATATTCTATGCTGTCTTATATGTTTATGCATGCCTATTTGAGGATTATGTGGAGGTTCGGAAGAACCGCTCACTGAGTCCCAACTGGACTCACGGTTTGTTTCTTTTTATTTTACAGAGCATGATCTATGAGTTGAGGCTTGTCGTCATGGTGCAGCTGGAGGGTAGGCGGTGGTGCCAATCTCGTAGCGGCATCCTTTAGTCATAGTCTAGTTGTTGTGTTGTCGTCTTCCTACACTGACAGTTGTGGTTTTTTAAAGCTTCTAATAAACTTTGAACTTGAGATGTTCTAGTTTGTGACAATGTTAGCTTTTCTTCTTTGGTTTTGAAAAATATATTTGTGAACTTTGAGAATTTAAATAAAATTTGCATTGTGGTTTCGTTTATTCGATGTGTTCTGGTTTTCTCGATGGTCAGTGTAGGTAGCAGGCCACAGGATAGTATGTAGACCCTGGCCGGTCAGACGACCCTTAGTTGGGGTGTGACACTTATATATGCTTCCTTTCAAGTCTTACGGTGCTTAATCGTCTTGACTTTTCTTACATCCCTGTTTAAGTATGTTTATAACTTCATATGTAAAGTTATCTTATTTTTTCTTTAAAATCTAGGCATTATTAATGCCTAACATAAAGCAAAAATTAACATATTTCCTAATTCCAGTTTTTGATTGCATTAGTTGGCTTCTTGGATCTTTACTTGCCACTAATGGGAAAATTTTTGATGTAAGTAGGATACTTTTTTATCACATGCAAAGGGTTCAGTCAGCCCGGATATGTTCTTCTCCCAGCATTTCTGGACAGCTGCAGGGCTACTAGAATAAAATTAGAATATCTTTTAAGAAGAAAGCTATTCCCTAGTTGGTATTTCCTATATTTGTTTTTGCATTTAATCTCCTTGAGTTCTCTATTCATATTTCTAGGGAGCATATATTGAATGACTAAGTTAAGACTCCTTGAATTCTCTATTCATATTTCTAAGGAGCATATATTGAATGACTAAGTTAAGATTTTGCAGCCAACATATTGTGTCTTATTCAACCCATTGACTAAATCCTTCTAAAAGTATCAGTTGCCTATATTAGGGCTAAACTGAATATAAATGTGCCACATAACTAAAAAAGTGCACTTCAGTTGATCCAGTAGATAATGAATCAAACTAGGCTGTGTCTAGTTGAGTTTACTACTAAATGTGCTGCATCATTTAGTTTACTACTTTTGCCAATGGTACAATACTTGGTAGTTTTTGTTCTTTTAATAACAAGAAAATAATCTTATGCACTGTGTTCATCATTCTATTAATTTATAAATTGCAAGATGCTATTGAGAAGATGCTGATCTAGAACTGCAGATATATTTCAGCATGATGGGCTTCCTGGAGAATGAATGGGAGGCTTGGACTGATGATGGTGTGGTCTATTTCCAGAATTTTTTGTTTGTTTTCTGCGGTTGAGGTTTCTTGTAGTCTGGTTGAGGTTTCCAGAATTATAGATTCTTCTTTAGTAATTAATTACATGATAATAGTGATACTGAAACTTTTAATTCTTACATAGGTCTACTAAAGTTAGCTCTACTAAAGCCATAGGCATATTAGAATTACCTCAAAGGATAACTTAACGAGCATGCAATATATCAAAAGCTCCACATGACCTAGTCAAATGAATATTATATATACCAACCTACAAGAAGAGATGTACTAATGAGAATTAATTGGACTAGTAGTAAAAGAGTTCAATGCCAATAGCAAATGAAATATATAGTGAAGTAAAAGAGCACGAGAGAAAGTGACAACAATTTCAAGGCTAATACCTGGCAACCAATGGCTTCTGGAACAATGTCTTCAACACGCCCAAGACTTTCCTCAAGAGAAAGTCTGACCTTCTCAAATTTCGTAAGTACAGAGTCTGCAGTAATCGCCTAGAAAAGCATAGTACACTTGCACATAAGATCTAGATAGTTGTGAAACTTGAAGTAGACTATGAGTACTGAGTTACATAGTTATGCAAATATCTGGACCTAAACTATAAATATCTGGAGATACCACTCGAGCTTATGAACAGCTTGAATATTCACCTCTTCACTTGCATTACAACAGTTCAAAACATCCAGCATCTACACAACTTGCTTCCTATGAGAAGCTACAATTCCTTGATAAACTAAAACCTGCAACATTATAAGCAGAATAGTTAATTCTTCTACTAATATGGTTCCACAATATGCCTTCAAATTCTTTCTCCAACCTTTTTATTCTTTTCACCAACCAAAGATCACTTCAAATTCTTACTCCAACCTTTTTATTCTTTTCACCAACCAAAGATCTTTCCATGCAGCAACAAGTTTGCCATTCAGTATATTAATAGCTTTCTCACAATCAAAATAAACTCTCATGATTAATAGATCAAGCACTGACAGAAAAGTTTTTCTTTTATCTTAGCTTCATGACTTACTTTGTGACAACTTTGAGCTTCATTTTTGTGGAAACATCTGAAGAAAGAAAAGCCTCAATAACACGGCCTCCTCCAGCATCTTTTGTAGTTTGAAGGACATGGGCAGCATCCATTGATGTAAGACTAATGACAAAAGGCTGAATTAATTGCTATCAATACCAAAAATATCAGATACCATTACATTTTAAATTTATATATTAAAAAGAAAATTCAACAGTAAGTATGGATAAGAAAAATTGTCAACAAATAAGGTAATTAGGCCTCAAATCAGATAAGTATCAAATGAGGAGTTCAACGTACCATAGGATATCTAAAAATGATTTGTAACATTAAGCAACCCAACACATGCATTTTATCATAAGGAGGCCATTTCCAACTAGACTTGTCTCGGAAGTAGCTCTCGAGAAATAGTATATGCGGAACAATAAAGCTGGGAGATTCCGAGTCTAAATTCTATGTACAAATACTATAAAAAGCACAAAACTTTCCAGATCTTTACCACCATCAGCTAGTACAAATACTATGTAGCACTAAACAAAATAAGTCATTATCATCTTTCATCAATAAAAATCAATTTATAATAGTCATCAATATGCCTAGACATAGAATAGTGATTATTTAACAGATGTTTGTTCCTATGTGTCTATCTCCGTCCATAAAAAGTTAAGACAAATTTAGAACCTAAATTGACACTTAGACCATAATTATGCCTTAAGCTTTTCTCTTTTTTCCCCTTATGTAGATACCTGATTCTCTGTAAACTCCTTGGGATGATCATTTTCAGAACCATGCTCTGCATCCCAATCTTCCCATGCACTAATCAAGCTTACATCATAGGCTCCTTGACAAATGCAAACACTGAAGACATAGAATAGTATTACCATTTTACTAAAACATTAATATATACTGATAAATGAACTTATAAGCATAAATCATCAGGACAATAATGTTCAAAGAAATTGACCAGTTTCCTTCGGCTAATGTTCAGGGCTGGTGAATTAATAGTATTACCAATTTCCTTCTGCCAAGAAATTGATGCAAGAAGACCAAATTATTTAATTATTATCAGCATGAGCACACAAATTTAAGAAATTAAGAACATACTGCTTTAGAGCTTGGATTCCTCTGTTGGGTGCTCCTCTTTGTTTGACTGGAGGCCTAAATTTTATCCCAGCTGCAAGGACAATACTTTCCCTTCCTCAATCAATAAAAAGAATGGAGAGAAGTAAAATAAGAATCAAGGATTAATGAAGCGCTCAAAGTCAATATCACCACCCAATCCAAAAGTTCACTTTTTCCACATAAACGCGAAGTAAGGACAACCATGAGAGTAAATTGCAACACCCATAATATCAATTTTCACATTATAAACTATCGGGAACCATCAAATGAGCAAAGATAAAAGCAGTGGAGGCATTCCAACCGTGCATAATCTATCAAACACGTTAAACGACGAGAAAAAAAAGGATCTTTTGCATACCTTGTGGAAAGGGATCAGTTCCAGCTAACTCTTGGTTGGGGCAAACTCATCCACCTTCCCTACTCGATCGATCTCTGTATTAGGAAAATTAAACTAAAATATAGAGAAATAGAAAAATGTCAGGAACGCGATAAAGTGGTAACTTGGTGCTCATATCTGTACGTCCTTAGGTTCGTATCTACAACCATTCGTCTTCTTCTTTCGTAAACCACAGCAACTTGGGTTTTAGGTAATCCTTCACCTTGCGGGGAAGCGATCTCCGCCCAAAGATCGTTCCCCTTGCCTGAACGCGTTGAAGATTATGGAGGAAACAGAGATAAATTTGGGGGTGAATTAAATTTAGATTGGGAAGGAAGAGCAACTATGGGTACCATGAGTACCTCTCGGAGAAACAATGAGCAGAACCAGTTAAACCACTTTGATAAGCGACGAGTGATGCCCTCTAAGAGAGAGAGAGAGGGGAACGTACCAGGTGAGCTACAGCAGATCGGCAAATTGGGAGTGTGTGCAGACTCGGTAGAGGCATTTCATCGGTTGGGGAAAAAAAAAGAGCAAGCGGGGTTTTTGGTCGGCAGAGAGAATTAAAATAATAGAGCCGGAAACCAACAAAGCTTACTTCGATAGCTGAAGGTCGCCTCTTTTCTCCTTTGATCCTCCTCTTCCCGTAAAAGACTGGCACCGAGAAGGGAGCGAGAGCAGGTGGACGGAGAAAGGCGAGGAATGAGCAGAGAAAGAAGCGGCACCGAGAACGGATCACTAGGGTAATGTTGAATCCCCGACAATGAGAACGGCGAGGTGTCGCAGGGAGAGGTCGCGCGAAATGGGGAGGCATCGCAGGGCGAGGTCGAGCGGAATGGGGAGGCATCGGAGGGAGAGGTCACGGAACGGGGAGGTGTTGCAGGGAGAGGTCACGCAAGACGGGGAGGTGTTGTAGGGAGAGGTAGCGTGGGGAGTTTGTCGGCTGGGGAAAATTAAGGGATTTGTCGGATCGCTGTATTAGGGCTGAAAAAAATATGGCGCAAAAATAGTATTTTGGTGAGTTAGTAGGGGGGAAATATTTGGTCGGTTGAAATAGAATGGAGAAAAAATTATAGGCTGATTTACCAATGGATTTTTTAATCCTTTGGTAATTTTGTTGGTAATACCAACAAACTAAATCCGTTGGTAACAAATCCGTTGGTGATGCTATGTTTTCTTGTAGTGGTGGAAGATGCTTTCGGGAAGAAGGCAGAGAGCTTTTTGTGTAAATCCTCATTGTAGGAATCCTAAATTATTAGTGGATTTGGTTGAAATCCTAAACGGAATGCTTAGGTAGTAAATATTGGCTTGGTTGAAGTCGAACCACTATAAACACTTGTGTTAGCCGCTTGATTGTGTGTTGTGCTTACTTTTATTATATTACTTCTGCTTGCTAAGTTGTATTTGTCATTGGCCTATTTCTTAGAATCGACTAAAATTGAATTTAGGCTTAATTGTTTAGTAATGCATTATTCACCCCCTCTAGTGTGGTCATTTCCTCTCGCATTTGGTATCATAGCAGGTTTGTAGATTGAGATTTCAACATCTTGTCTACAAGATCCAAAACAACGCTAGAGTGTTTAGTCTTTATAGCCCCTAGGTTCGAGGAGTCCAATGTTAGTCTTTAGAAACAAAGAATATATATATTTTTAAAGAGTCAAGGTTTAGGAATTTTTAACATATTAAAATTGAATTAAGGCATAATTATTAGTAACACACTATTCACCCCCCTCTAGTGTGGCCATTTCCTCTCACATTTGGTATGAGAGCGGGTTCATAGATTGAGATTTCATCATCTTGTCTACAAAAAACTCTGATCCAAAAATGACACTAGAGTGTTTGGTATCTACACCCCCTTAGGTTCGATGAGTCCAATTTCGGTGTTTGGAAAAATAGAATGTATGCATTTTTGAAAACACAATGTATTGACATTTGGTGCATGCTTAAACGTGAGTGCATTCAACCCACTATTGATATTAGTGCTTGGATTCATGAGAAAGTTAAATTATTTGATTTGAAGCTAAAACAATGCCTTATTTATGTTACTCATTTTTAATGATATATTTGAAAAAGTTATGCATTGTTCATCCACATTCCAAATATGGGCCACTTTAAATGTATTGTATGGTTTTGCTAAAATCGAAAAACTTACTACCTTTAACAAAGGTGGTGATGATTGATGATAATGGTCATCCCCCTATTATTAATTAGGTTTTTGATGCCTATAGCACTTTTAGGCAAATGAGCACAATCAAGAATCGAAAAAAAAAAGAGCCTTAGGTTAAGGGTAGGGACATAAAAAGAAAAAATTGTCTCTTGATGAACAAGAAGTCCAAGAAGAAGAAGAAGGCTTCCACATTCACCATAGTATCACATGAAGCATCTTCTGGTTACGATGAAGAAGCGACTTCTCAATTGTGCCTCATGGGTCTTCATGATGAGGTAAAAATTTCTACTTCTAGTCATGATGGAAATATTGATAATAGTGATACTTATTTTCCAAATTCTTTGACATGTATTATTAGGAACTAGTAGAAGAATGTCAAAAGATGCATGCCTTGTTTGTGAAAAAGAATAAAGAAAATATGATAATTAAGAGATAAAATTTGAAGCTTGTTGTCACGCCCCAAAATCAGGTCACGTGACCAGCCAGAGTGTAGACAAGCACCTCGAAGCCTAGACCATACAATCGAACCATGCATGTGAAAATAAACAACTCAGGTTAACACAATCTCAAAGACTTCATTCATGGAAGGGAACAAGTCCACATGCCAGACCAAATGCATAAGATAAACATAACCAAATATTCAAGGTTGACACTACATAATGTTCACATGCTCGAAATAAATACACGACTCGACCAAGACTCGACTACACCAACTAGTTTCACGAGACTACCACAGGAGTCTATCGCCACCAGCTGTGCCATACCTCAATAATCAGAATTCGCAAAACAACACCAGAAGAGTGGTGAGTTCATAGAACTTAGTGAGTGGTCGTCTCAACCACTACTAAGTCAATCCACATAATAAAATGCAGTAAAATATTTAAATGCTCATCAATAATATATGAAACATAAGAGGTTTCCATAATTCATCTCGTGCACACTGCACACCATCCGACCCAATTCGGCCCAAGAGGACATACCCTCAACCATACAGTCTACAACTCGCAGGTCGCTCACTAGGCTGGCCACCCTAGCGAACTCCTCGCCTTGGGCTCACTGAGCTAGGAAGGACCTCTAGTATCAGTGCCCTAAACTCATTCGAGAAAGACCCTCCAACCAATGGCACTCGGGTCAATCGTTGGCATGGCTCACCGACAAATATCTCGACCCCAAAATCAACTCACTAGGTCAAGCATTAGCTTCTCACGCTAACGCGCTTCCCAGCCCAGCCATCACCTTCACATCCATAAACACGTCGACTAAGTGGACAGAAATATACATTACAACATAAGGTGTACCACTCAGGTGGGTACGACCATAAACACAATTCTCGGTGCATGCTTAGTTGCACCCCACCCGGCCACAACTCGGCCCAAATAATTGTTCGCCCACCGTACCACCCACCATTCCAGCCTTTGTAGTTTACTTTCCAATTTTCTATCCAAAGAATTTCATATCCATGACTGGTTGTCATGTAGCAAAAATGCTATCGTTTTATCAAACAATTTCAGCACGACGTACCTTTCCGCCACCACCATTTTTTGTTCGAAGTCTCATCTGAACACCCAAATATTTTTGGACAAACTAATATGATTCCATATTTACCCAATGGTTCCCTTATTCAGTGTAATAGTCCTAGAAATCTCAGATTTCTAACTCATCTAAGTCTCGCGGAAATTTCAGCCCTTAGGCCGAAATTTCAAACTCTTGGAGTGAGATTTTCCTGCGCTTGCAACCAAGAGTCTATACTTTCTCTTGAGTGTGAAATAAACTAAGTAACCTGATAGTCTTATGGGTCTAACTAATATGCAATCACAGCATATCGCGAGACAACATCTCAAACTCACAACCAGATCGATAATTTAAGCACGTAAAACAAAAATTCCATCCTACTTAACTAATGCAATTTCAGCACATCCATTTATGAAATCCCAGCAATATAGTACTCATAAATCTTAGCATATCAAGTAGATAAATATCGATATATTGTCTCAATAATTTTCAGCATGTAAAAATGTAAATTTAGCATGCTCTAAAATTAATTTCAGCATACATGAATATAAATTTCAGCACACTATACCATTCATCCCAGCATATAATTAATTAAATCGCAGCATAAAATAAAGGGGTTCTATCAAGCAAATCTCTACATGAAATCCCCCAAGGGTACCCTAACTATTAAGGGTCACTCGGCCACCCTTAGGCCACATACATTAGATTTCTACATCGAGTTTTTTTAGCATGCTTTCTCACAACAAAATTTGGAGTTAAATACTGAATAATTATGAAATAAAAAATCTACAATCCCTCTTGCCTCCAATACAATGGTCGGCTCTCCCTAGGGTTTAAGGGCATGCCCTAGGGCTGCCACCCACCCTAAACCCCAAGGAGGCGTCTCAGGAACATTCCGATACAACAATCACAAAGACTAACATGCATAAAAACCAATCCTCGAATAGATTTCACCATTTAGGCATTAGGGAATGAACCACTCACCTAGAACCGGTTTAGGGAAAAGGAAGACGATGATGAAGCCTCGTGTCGAATCTGATCCGACGAAGCCTCTGATCAACGACTGATTCTTCTCCGACTCCTCCTCTCAACTCACCTCCTTGGGTCGCGTGCGGCTCCTCCTTGCAGTCGTACGGTCACAGGTGGCAGCTTATATTATTTTTTAAAAGCCGAATTACTCTTTTACCCCTCATCCACTTAACTTGACCCAACTCGCTCAAAACAAGTCTGATTCGAGCCCTGATCGCACCGTCAGACTCGGCTCGAACCCAACTCGAACTTAACACATCAATTAACTCTAAATTTAAGTGATCTCAATTGAGCAAGGGTTTCACCTAAATTCACACCCAACCGCGATCAACTCAGCACGCGATGTTACGTGTCGCGGTCATCCTGCTGAAACCAATATACAAAAATTTATTAAATTTCGTGGGTATTACACTTGTTCGTAGTTTGCATGCAATAAATGTCACACCCCAAATCCGGTATGACCGGCTAGGGTACGCCACGTACCCCGAAGCCTAATCCCAAAAAAAAATATACATAAAAAAGTAATGAAACCAAACATTTTATGACATTTAAAACTTAGAGGAAAACATCAAATTCTAAAACAAACCCAACCACTAATTAAAAAAAATGCTAAAGGTTCAATTTATTTTCAAAACTTTAAAGTCCCAACAAGGACACCCCAAACTAAGGAAAATGCGGAAACGAAATAACCGAGTCTACTTTACTCAACAAAAATAGAAATGACCGTACTCAGTATCCTCCTCGATCACGATATGTCACGAGACCCGTTGCCTTGCCGCCGCCAGCAGCGCTACTGCACCCCGATACCTCTCTGATCTAACTCAAGTGCTATAAAATAACAGTAATGAGGGGTAAATCCTACTAGGACTTAGTGAGCAGACCAGTCCTCAATTCACCAAATCAATCATCATGCATAAAAACACAAATAGTCGATATATATATATAATGTAACAGCAACTTCAGGAGAAATCAACAATAATATATCTACTACTATATGCAAGAAACCAGCATCCGTCAACAAATATAAAATATCCTTAAAAATGACGGAACAAGCATCAGTAATGTGGGTTTAAGGGTTTCTCTTAAAGCCTCGATCTTCATTTTGATAATAACAAATAAATATTTAATCTATGTGTGAAGTTTTGAGTTCAGGTTGAGGTTGCGATAAGCATGCGAAGTTCGTTCAAATGAAATGAAAGAAAAGACCGTCAAAGAAACGGAAGAAGAAAACGTCAAAGAAAGACTCAGGTTTAGATCAAGTAGAAATCATGTAATATACCCCTAGGATGATTTTATCCCAAGCCAAATTGTAAAGTTATCCAAGTTGAAACTTGGTAACTAAACCCCTGAAAAAGCATGTAACAAATTTAAAGTAAAAATCAGCCTCAGCATAAGTTCGGTCGACCGGTCGGTCGACCGAACAAGGCAGAATAGTGGCAGTAGCCTATTCGGTCGACCGAATGATGCCATAAAATGGCAGTAGCCATTTGGCCGACCTGTCTGTCGACCGAAGTTGGTGAAAAATTGGCAAAAGGCTATGTCAGTCGATCGATCGATCGACCGACCGAAGCCAAAATTTGGCAGAAGCACTACTAGAATATACCACATCAGCCACGGGCATCACCGACGGTCGCCTCGGCCGTCAAAATAATTTACGACTTTTCGACAGTCGTAGCGATCGTGGCTGATGTAACCGAATCAGCCACGGCTCGCATACAACCGCTTAGAGCCGTCGCTCATAGTTGATGGCACGCACGGGCACGAAATAAAATAAGTTATTAGCCATGGCTTAGCGGGGGCATGAGAGTCATTGGTGATATGAATAAGTCATTAGCCACGGCTAGAAGCGGCCGTCGCTTATTAATAATGGCGCGAACACAACAGGAAAACTAAAACACTCTAAATCGACGGCTTAGAGAGGGTCAGCCGTCGATGATATTAAAATTATGAATCCACGGTTTTCCGACGGCTGGAGAGTCGTGGGTGAAAATACTTTTTATTTGCATTCGCGCCCGACCCTTCTCTTTCCTCCGCCCTCTTCTCTCTCCGCTGTTGCCGATAATTTGTCGCCGCACCCTCGCCATGCCGCCTGCTCCCTCACCCTTACCGCGTCGCCTCCCCGACCCTCTCCCCCTCGATCTCCGTCGCCCACACGCGCCGCCGCCGGCTGCTCCCTCACCCTGGCCACCGATCCCTCTCCCCTCTCCGCCACCACCAAGTGAGTTCATCCCCCTCCCCTCTCCGGTCCGGCGCCGGTCGAAACCCTAGGGTTTCAGTCGGCGCCGACCAATATATATATATAATATTAATTTAATTAATTAATGTTAATTACTATTATTAGTGATTAATTAGATTTATTTACTGTTAATTACTGCTATTAGATATTAATTAGGGTAGGATAAATGTTAGGATTAATTTTAGTTGGGTGTAATTATAATTATGAAATCATCCACTTTGGACTCGCGCGCTCCGAAATCGTCCACTTTGGAATCGCGCCGGAATCGTCAATAAAGGATGGGCTCGCGTGCGCCAGAATCGTCCACTTTAGACTCGCGACCAAATCGTCCCCGGTGGACTCGCGCCAGAATCAAGACGAGTTGATACGTTTCACGTACACATCAACGAGTCAAGTTTTAATTTTGCAAAATGTTAGATCCGTTCGGGGGTTGTATGTTTGTGTAAACGAAGTAAATGGTGTTTTATATGACATACAACCCTTGAATTGTCACTAATTAGATAATTTGGTAACATAGTTATTTATATTGCACTTAGTTTATTTTTTTATAGTCATTATTCATTTTTAAATTTTGGCTTGTATCTCCCTTGTTCTCCGATACGCGCCCAGATGATATGCGTATTCAGAGAACTGTAGGGAGATGCTGCCGAAATTTAGAATGAAGTTAATGACTAAAAGAAATACTAAGTGCAATATGAATAACATGAATCCCGAATGGAATAGGACCATCCCACCAAAAGACATTACCTAAAGATATTGTAAACTTTTTGACAGAATATGTCGGGCGAACGAAGTTGGATGTACCGACGAATTCATCGTGGAGCTATAACGGATGAATTTCGAGTAGGCGTAACTTACTTCTTAAATTTCGCCTACTCGAATGAAAAATTCCTTAGTGGTGATAAAATTCGATGTCTGTGCCAGAAATGTTTGAACATAAGATTTTTGGACCGAGAAACTATTACACTACATCTGTATACAAAAGGATTCACACCAAGATATTTTGTATGGAATTATCACGGGGAGTCACGTCAAGTCGGGACATCGAGCAATCTTGTTGTCCAAACTCTTGGTGTATCTTCTTCTACTGGTGTTTCTTCTTCTAATCCACCTAATCCTTATAGAACAATGATTCTGGATAGTCTTGGAGGATAACTCCATTTAAATGATAATATTGAGTCAGTTACTGAGACGGTAGTGCCACCAGATACTACGACAGTTGAAGTCACTGAAGAACAACCTGCGATACAGATTGAATTGCCGAATAAGGAGGCTGTAGAATTTTACGAGATGTTGAAAGCTGTCGATGAACCATTGTATGAGAATTGTCCTAATTATACAAGATTTTTGGCAATAACACAACTCCTGAACATCAAGTCCGATTGTAATATCAGCGGGGTTGCATTTGATCGGATTGCATGCTTTATCAATGGTATGCTACCTCCAAATAACAAGTTTGAGCCAACCTTTTATAAGACAAAATAGTTGATGAGAAAATTAGGGCTTGGGTACGAAAAGATACACGCGTGCCCAAATAACTGCATTTTACATTATAAAGAAAATACATAGTTAGAGCAATGCCCGGTATGTGAACATCCTCATTACAAGGAGAAGAAATCGGTCCGACAAAAAAATATCTCATTTAAGGTGCTTCGGTATTTTCCACTTGACACCGAGACTTCAAATGTTATTCATGTCGGAAAAGACTGCCCCCTGTATGAGTTGGCATGCAAGAAGTCGTTAGGATACAATAATGACTCATCCATCTGACAGTGAAGCATGAAAACATTTGGATAGGTGTTATCCTTCATTTGCTGGGGAGACTAGAAATATCAGGTTGGGATTGTGCACAGTTGGTTTTAATCTGTTTGGTAATTCAGCAACTCTGTATTCAGTATGGCCAGTGTTGTTAACAGTTTATAATTTGCCGCCCTCAATGTGTATGAAAGATGAATTTATCTATCTTTCGATGATTATTCCAGGTCCTAGGGGTCCTCGCAAAGAAATTGACGTGTTTCTCCGTCTCCTAATTGATGAACTCAAAACATTGTGGGTTGAGGGAGTTGTCACTTATGATTATCACCGGAAGCGGAACTTCACTTTACGAGCTATTAAATTGTGGACAATCAATGATTTCCCGGCCTATGACATGTTGTCTGGTTGGAGCACGCATGGGCGACTCTCTTGCCCGTGGTCCGGCCACTATTCCCCCACTTCATCGATCCACCATTCCCCCAGCTCTAGCCACCATCCCTTCAGCCGATCCAGGACCGTCGTCTTCGAGACGTAGGCCACGAGGGCCTAACATAATTCTCCCTCCGCCACCCGAGGGAGCATTGCGCAGAGCAATTAGTGTGCGCGGAAGATGGTAAGTATATGCATCAATTATTTCTTATAATTTATTTATTTCAAAATATCATATTATGAATTTAAATTTTGTGCAGATTTGAGCAGGAGGACGTCCCCCACACAATAGCGGGGACGATCCGAAAGTTTAAGCTCGGGGTGTGGCCTACATGGTCTCACGTGCCCCGTGAGCATATAGATTTATTGTGGCGAGAGTTCACGGTAAGTATATTTATTAAATTAATGTTAATGTTAAATATTCATCGGTAATAATAAATTTTTTTTTGCAGGCTCATTATACATGGCCGGAGGACCAGACCACTATTGTGGAGGCTGCATGGCAGCGTGTTGCCCATGCTCGCTATAACGGGTTGCCTCAGTAGGCCCGTCAGACCGTGATGAGATGGCTGGGGCCACACAGATAGGGCAGACTCGGGGACACGCCCCCGAGTGGATTTCTGGCCCTGTGTGGGACCAGCTCGTTGAGCGGTGGGACACTCCTGAGTGGCAGAAGGTCTCCCGGACTTCGTCGAGAAACCGCATGTTCTGGGGGGATGGCACGGGGGCGCGCCACACTGGTGGCTCCATCTATTTTGCGGTCCATGAGCGTTGTATGGTATGTATAATTTAATTATTTTTAATTAAATTATATTGTGTATAATGATATTAGTGTATTTTTTTTCTAATGTACGACGCGAGTGGCGGAGGACGGCACCGTCCAACGCCCGTCGATGATGGAGGTGTTTGAGCGCCCCCACCGTCGTCGACGAGGAGCGGGGGACTACATTGATAGCAGAGCCTGGTATATAATGGTAAGTATTTATATATTGTCTATTCGATTTACACAATTTTTATTTATAGTTTATATATACTTAAAATATAAACATTTGTAGGAAACTTACATGAGGACTGTGATCGAGCGTGGAGGCACATCGGAGGAGTTCGACGCAAGAGTTTGGGTGGAGGCCACAGGTGGCTAGGAGCACGGCCGTGTTATGGCTTTGCAGACAGTGGCCATGCACGCACCATACTCGGGCCACTTGGGGCACAGACCCCTCCGACTGCGGGTGAGCGACCCTCGTCATCCCGAGCGCAGGACCAGAGCCGAATAGCGGCCATGGAGTCGGAGCTCACCCAGTAGAGACAGGCGATGGAGGAGCAGAGGCTGGAGATGCAGGAGCAGAGGCGGGCGAATGATGAGTTGAGACAGACTATCCAGAACATGCAGACACTCCTCACTCAAATTGCATCTCACGCTGGCCTTCTACCGATGATGTTGCAGCCATCATCCTCCACGACCCAATCGACGCTCCCGACCCAGTCGTTGTCGACTCCACCGCCTCCACCGTCGTCGTGAGATTTTGATTAATTATATTTTCTTTATATTTTGATACTTGACATAGATGATATTTTGATACTTGGATATATGTTGATACTTGGATATATAGATGATATTTTGATACTTGGATATATGTTGATACTTGGATATATAGATGATATTTTAATACTTGGATTTGGGATCAATGAAGTCGTGATCCATTCGATCGACCCGTCGGTCGATCGAGCAGCGCGAGTAAAGCCGAGAAAGGTAGCGGTCGCATGCGGTCGGTCGATCGGTCGATCGGTCGATCGACGATTGACTAACAAGCGACCGAACGGCGGTAACGGCCAGTTTTCTACCCATTGAACAGCCCGTTCAGCTGAGGGGTTATAAATACCCCTCACCTAACTTCTTTAAAGCTTCTTAGAAATTTAATCGAGCATTCAAGAAGTGATTTGAGCCTTCAAAGAGATTGATTTGCTGCGCCCTACTCGTCCGTCAACATCCTTCTTAAAGCGCCCGCTTCCCTCAACTCTGCTACAACTCAAGTTCATCTTCTAGCAAGTTGGAGGCTTGAACGCTTGGGAAACAAGCTGTGGTTCATTCTTACGATTCTTAAGCTCTTTTTCATTGTATTTGAAGATTTATTTCAAACTTATTTTTCATCTGTAATAGCCTGCTAGGTGTGCTAGAGAAACACATAGGGTAGACTTTGTAGATTTCTGTTTTGCCTAGGTGAATAGATTTGAGGAGTTCTCAAAGAGGTGAGAAGAGTGTCCTCAGTTGTATTCAAAGGGAAACACAAGTTCTATAAAGTAGTTGGTTAGAAATCCTTGGTGAGGAGCCAAGGTAGTGGAGTAGGCGGTTGGCTGAACCACTATAATTGATCGTGTTTGCATTGCTTTCAATATTTGCTTATTATTGTTCTTGATATTTGATCACATCCACTTGCATTTGATTGAAGTTAAATTGAGCAAAAAGAAAAATTGATTAAACCAAAAAAGGGGATAGACACTATTCAACCCCCCTGCTAGTGTCAGATTTCATACAACAATTGATATCAGAGCAAGGTCGTAGGTCAAGATTTAACCATCTTCACTATAATTTAATTAGGATGTCTAGTGAAATCCAACTAGCTCAAAGGTCCTCTACTCATACTCCACCACTATTCGATGGAAACAACTATGCCTACTGGAAGATTCGTATGAATGGCTTCCTACAATCTCTAGGCATGGATGTATGGAGGATAATTTTAGTAGAGTATAAGCAACCCAATAAGAACATGGATAAATGGGACCAAGAAGAGATTAGATTTTTCAATGCAAATGCAAAGGTCATCAATGCTTTATATTGCGGCCTATCAATTAATGAGTTTAATAGGATTTCTTCCTGTAAGTCCGCTTATGAATTATGGAAGGTCCTAGAGACCACACATGAAGGGACTTCACAAGTAAAGGAATCCAAAATAAACCAACTCATGCATGATTATGAAATGTTTAAAATGTTATCACTTGAATCCATTGATTCCATGTATTCTAGATTTCAAAATATTACAAATGGCTTAGCTAACCTTGGTAGAGAAATAATGGAAGAGGAGAAGGTAAGGAAGCTCCTCCGTTCCCTTCCAAAATCTTGGGAGCCCAAGGTCATAGCAATTATGGAAGCAAAGGACATGAGTACCTTGAAGATCACCGTGCTCATTGGGTCTCTCATGACACATAAGACCCACATGAAACAATGCTAGGAGGAAGATGCCCCCAAAGGCAAGACCATTGCCTTAAAAGCATCACATCAAGCAGAAGAGTCGTCATCATCCGAGGAAGAGACAGATGACCTTGAAGAAATGGCGATGCTAGCAAGAAGATTCATGAGTTTCATGAGGGGAGGCATGAGGAAGGGAGGAGGAAGCTATACATGCTATCATTGCAACAAGGCCGGGCACCTAAGGAAGGATTGCCCACTCTTCAAGATGGCTTCCACCTCCAACCCTCACAAGAAGGACAAATACAAGAAGAAGAAGAAGGCAATGATGGCTTCGTGGGATGAAAGCGAGGCTTCATCAAGTGAAGAAGACACAAAGAGTGAAAAGGCAAATCTTTGCTTGATGGCAAATGATGATGAGGTGAGATTTACTTTTGCTGAAGTTTCTTTTGCTCGAGAAGAGCTAGAAAGTGAATATGAACAAATGCATGATGAATTTAATGCTATTAGGAGAAAATTTAGAGACCTTAAAAAGGACAATAAATTTTTAAAGCTTGAGAATGATAGTTTATTACTCACATGCAATGCCTTAAGAAAAGAAATAGACACCCTTAAGGAGGACACGCACCCTAGAGAAAGCTAAGAAGGACTTAGAAAATGACAACAAAAATTAGAAGATGAAAACAAGTATTTAAGTGATCAAGTAGAGCACTTGAATAATAGCATGCTAACATTAAAAAAGGAACTTTGCATGCTCAATGAAAAGATGACAACCATACATCATTTCGGGTGTCTCTTTGGGGCATACCCTCCCCTCACCAGCGAGGCTTCCGGGAAATGCAACAAGCACATCACAACACCACGCATGCAAGTATATAAGCATAAATAAGATGTGCTATCAACATGTAATAAAGGGTATGTCAAGTGCATACCTCATCCTCCATCTCCTCCTGCCAACATCACAACCATATATATATATATACATATACAGAGAGAGAGAGAGAGAAATAGTGCTCATAAATCATGAATACTCAGCACAATAATCAATCATGAAATAGAATTATAGCACATCTAATCACCGTAAGAAAGGAAGCACGTGTATCATGAAAGTAGTGCAAAAAGAAACTACAACAGTAAATTAATGGACTAGAACAATAAGATAAATAACTCGTCATAGGAATCA
The DNA here is from genome assembly GCA_034359265.1 of Canna indica. Lineage (NCBI taxonomy): Eukaryota > Viridiplantae > Streptophyta > Magnoliopsida > Zingiberales > Cannaceae > Canna > Canna indica. The sequence goes on along the minus strand of CP136895.1, from coordinate 21,456,965 downwards.
CTGATCTAGGATAATATTCATCTTATTAACTACTATATCCATGAATCGTCTCAGATTGAACTATAAAAATATATAAAATTTGATTTTTCAACTTGGCACGCAAAATGAGGTGATGTGTGCTTATTGTTTTCAAAATTCGAAGGTCTGATGGCAAAACAGACTGTGCCAATGAATCCAGAACGTCGATTAAGTGAAATAACATATATAACATGAATATTTTTGCTAACCTTAACGCCTCAAAATAATTATTTAGAATAATAGAAGAATTATCAAAAATTTATTCAATAAATCACTATTACGCATGAATATAACGGTGTTACCATCAATAAATCAGTAATAAAATATTAGCCTTTCATCTAAACAGTATCAAATCACAGCCTTCCATCTAATGTGATGCAATCATAGCCCTCTATTTCACATGACGCAATCTCAGCCTTACATCTAACCAGATGCAATCATAGCCCTCTATTTAACATGATGCGATCTCAGCCTTACATCTAACCGGTTGCAATCACAGCCCTCCATCTACATAATGCAATCACAACCTTACATCTAACTAGTTACAATCACAGCTCTCCATCTACATGATGCAATCATAGCCCTCCATCTACATGATGCAATCACAGCCTTACATCTAACCAGATGCAACCACAACCTTACATATACATGATGCAATCTAAACCTTACATCTAACCTGATGCAATCTCTGTTAAAGTCCCACATTGGTTGAGGTTGTGGTCTAGATAGCCTTTAAATAGATTGGACAATCCTCCCCCTATGAGCTAGCTTTTGGGGTGGAGTTAGGTCCAAGGCTGATTTTTTAACATGGTATCAAAGCCAAACCTATGGCTGAGAGTGGGCCACCTACAGAACTTCACACTCCAGATGTGGATCTTGGGCGTGAGGGGGGTGTGTTAAAGTCCCACATTGGTTGAGGTTGTGGTCTAGATAGTCTTTAAATAGATTGGACAATCCTCCCCTATAAGCTAGCTTTTGGGGTGGAGTTAGGTCCAAGGCTGATTTTCTAACAATCTCATCCCTCCATCAACACAAGATCAAATCCCTGCCCTTCATCTCAACCAATTCAATCCAGCCCTTCATCTCACCCAAATCAATCTCAACCCTTCATTTCATCTCCCCGCCTAGGTCATCTTCATCTCCTCCTTCCCTCCACCCACCGTCGCCGCCCTTCCCCGGCCGCTCGAGCCGCTAGCAGCGCTGCCGCCGACGCCGGCGCACCGCCGTTTGACCGGCGCCAACGGCGGGCTGCATAGTAAGGAAAAAAAAGAGAGAAAAAAGAATAAGAGTATTTTATTCCCAAAAGGGGTAAACAACATGACTCAATTAAGAAACGACTGATCCAACTTCCGATTCGATACGAGAAATGCGTCAAAAATCGACGAAAAACACCGAGACATGAGAACAGCAATATGAATCAAGAATTGGAGAAAAGAATGTCTAAATCCACTCACCGGATGGAGCGAAAATGGAAGGAAAAGACGTGCAAGATCTCTCCCCGATCGACACCGACGAACTCACAAAAAATCGGCTCCGACGGCTCCTCCTCCTTGGCGGTGCCCTCTCTCTCCTCTCTCCTTTTCCTTGGGTGGTGTGCGGCTAAAACCCCTGGCTGCACACCCCAGAGTCTAATTTATAGACATAGGTTGGGTCCAAATGATCAAAATATCCCTACCTAAGCTATCCTACTTAAACAGCTCATAACTGACCCATTCTAACTCCGATTCGAGATCTGATTGCACCGCTAAATTCACCTCGAGACCCTCTATCATCCTAGCATGCTAAATCACAGAGATAAAGCAAATAAAATTTTCCTTAATTTTTCTACATTAAATGATTACCCGGGTCTAATCCCGACGCTTCCCGCCAATCCGCGCTAACTAGGGCCCACGTGTTCGGTGAAATGGCCACACTAGAGGGAGGGTGAATAGTGTGTTTACTAATTTTTTTGCATAAATCCGATTTTAATCGTTTCTTTAGTTACTTAGGCAAATTTCAAGTTGAGTAGCAAGCGGAAGCAAAGTAAATATGATAATAAAATAAACACAAGTAGAATCAATGCAAACACAATTATTTATAGTGGTTCGGCCCCAATGCCTACTCCACTACCTAAGCACCCCGCTTAGAATTTCCAAACTAGCTTTACTAGATTATCTTGTTTCCTTACAATGAGGACTTTTCACTGGAAAGTCTCCGCTCTCAAACCAAAGGCACTTCCATACCCGGAAGTATCCCGTCTTCCTATCGAGAGCACTCTCCCACCTCAACCTAAGGACAACTCAACTAATCCTAGTAAACTACGTTTACACTGGTGGAATTAAGCCTCAAACACAAAGACAACCACCCAATTTCAAGACCTAACGACCTAGGTCTTCACAAGCTCAAATACAATAAAATAAACAAGAAAATACACAACTTAATGGAGCAATAAATCAAACAACAAATACTTAGCTCTAAAAAAACTCTCTAGTCCTCTTGATGCCTCAAATTGATGAATTGATGAAGCTTGAAGGCTTTGTCAAGGAGATGAGAGATCAAACTAGAGTTTTCAAGAATGGTGGCTCAATTAAGCTCAAGGATCATCAAAATATGGCTTCTATTTATAAGCCTTCAGGAGATGACATGAAACAGCCAACTCAACGGGCGAAAAACTAGCCGTTTCCATCGTCCGATCGCAGGTCGATCGATCGTCGGTCGACCGACTAAGCGACCGCCAAGGTACCCAAACATGATTTTTCTGCTTTTTGCTCGTTTCTGGGTTCAGTCTTTGCTAAGCCTACTTATATAACATTTCTTAACTTTAAGGTAATAACTTTAAAATATAAATGTTATATAAGGATTACCCCTCATTTGGATTCAATAAAAATATCTAAAAAATCAAAATATAGTTTTTAGGGTCTGGTACAAATTTTCGGAAAATAGAAATTTTCTAATCTTCCTGGTCAAATATGGGAAGGCTAAAGGCTTCCAAAAATTCCTTTAAAATATCTCATTATCTAGTTTTTACCCAAGGAACAATTACCGTCATTTTTTGTGTCAAGAAAATGTCTAGGTCATATAGCCCTCCAAGGAGCTCCCTAGGCTTAGTGAATTTCAGGACGGTTTCCGGATTTTCATGTTTTGGGGTTCGGGTTTGGTTTTTTGGTTCTTATGCATCATCATGAGGATTTACAACATATGCTAGACACCCTAGACCTAATCTTCAACTTCCCGAAGAATCCCGAGCGTCGACGAGTGTCCTTGCCGATTTCTCCGATCGGGGACGTCGTGCGCTAACCGACTTGGAACCTGAAAGATTTCTCAATGAAACATTAGTTCCATGTTTGTTATCATCAAAACCGAGATTAATACCAAGGTATAAAAATTTAGGCCAACACCACGACCCCCCGCTCAAGAATAAAATATTATTATTAAGATTTTAGGGTATTACATTAAATCTAAAAAATGCGAAATTGAAAACTAGTTCATTTGATCCTTGTCATGGTACTTTAAATCTTGAGATTAAGGATTTGAAAACAAAAATTATGCATTCGAAAAATGAAAATAAAATTTTGAAAAAAAATGAATTCTAAGATTGACAACTTGAGAAAATGAATTTAAAATTGAGAATGAGAATTTAAAAACTTTTTTTCAAAAAAAACAAGTTAATGGTCAAATTCTACTTGCCGTTTGGGTAGAAGGAGCAGAGGGCGCCCATAGTCGTGCCTCCTTCATCATAGCCAGTAGAATTATATTCCCCCTGGTTATTATCACTTTTATTAATATCAAAGTAAGACATATTATATTCCGTACATTAGTCTACACTTCCCCTCCTTAAACACTCGTATATATGTATTTACATCATTAGCAAACAAAGAGCACTCAGCAGTAAAGCTAATGTTCAGACTACTAGACTACAAAAGCCTTTCGACATACTCCTTATTCAAGTAATTAAAATCTATGTTTGCAGACATTGAAAAAAGAAGATTTCGAGACTTCCCAGCACTCAGGATTGTTCAAACTCATTTCATCACCAACAAAGCCTGTCCTTGCTAGAATGTGTGCTTTTAAATTGTTCTCTCTTCTTGTGTAAAAGAAGCTTCTATTGAAACTTTTTCAGCTATCCTAAAAATATCTTCTACTAAATTCTTGATAACCCAAGGAGGCTTTAGTCTCTTATTCAGGATATCTATAGCTGCTTTACTGTTAGAAAAAATCTTGAGATGCTTCAAGTTGATGCAATTAGTATTGAAAAGACTTAACCAAATAGCCTTAAGCTTAGCAGTTAAAGCATCCACTTCTACTGAATTACAACAGCCCATCATTATTTCACTCTTCTTAACATTCAAAATTGTAAATCCAAGTCCAGCATTGCTTGTTATTTTTATCCATGCTGCATCACAGTAAACAATAAATCTTGTTTCATTATCCATATATACTTCCCTCTTATAAATTGTTCCAGAACAAAAGTCATTGTTTCTAGAAGTAAGTTTCTAAAAACTTTCAAGTTCACTGATTGTGGTATTGCATTTTGGAGCATATTTCTTTAGTTGAAGTTACTGACTTCAGTCAAGACTTTGTAGACTAAAGAATTGTGTCCAAATCCTTTCCCTTTGAAGCATTTTTTATTTCTATTTTTCCAAATGAACCATAATCCTGCTGCAATACAACTAATCATATTCATCTTATTTTCTTTATCCGTAGAACTACCTTCATCCATCCATTTACCCTGCAGCCAATGCTCTCTAAACTTAAAGTGATGGTTTAACAATATTTCAAGAGCACTCCATAAGTTTTCTGCAAAATTGCACTCAAAGAATATATGTGAAATTGTATCAGATTCTTCTTCACAAACAAAACATTTCTGTTCATTTATTTTACTGATCCTTGAGAGCCACTTGTTTGTAGGAATCCTACCATAAATCGTTTCCAAATGAAAAAACTTGATCTTAGGAAGTACTCTTAAATTCCACATCATTTTCCAATTGAAGGGTACTTCAGCTTCCTCATTACTTTTACTCTTCATGTAGTTATAAGCAACCTTACAGTTTAGCTTACCTTTCCTGTTAAGAGCCCAGATTCATTTGTCATCTATGCTCTTCTTTGGAATGTAAATATGAGCTATAATTTTAGCAAGCTCGATCTTCTCCATGGAGAGATTTAATTAGAGGTAAGTTTCATTCTCCATTGAATGTCAAGTCACTGACCTTTTCAAAACCATTTAGTTTCTCCATGTTTATAAAGGTTGTCCATCTGTTGAGAGGAATGCAATCAATCCAGGGATCTCTCCATACATTTGTATTTTTGCCATTACCAATTTTGATTTATAAACCATTTTTGAGCTTTATCATAGCTGAGAGGATTTTCTTCATAGTCCAACTTTTATTATTTCCATAGTCATCTTTCCAAGGATGAATACTATCATACCTTTTATTCAAGATATTAAACCAGCAAAGATTTTTTTATTCAAAAGTGGAAAGATCATTTTAGCATGGATAGAAGACTTAACCACTTTTAAATCTCTTACACCCAAACCTCCTTTTGCTTTGCTCAAGGCAACCTTTTTCCAATTGATTAGATGCAAGCCTTTGCCTTTTGAGCTCGACTTCCAGAGGTAATTTCTTGCTACCTGTTCATTTTCTTTCACAACCTGATCATTTATCTAAGAAGAAGCTAGAGTATGAAAAGGTATTGAATTTACCACAAAATTAAGAAGGACAATTTTCCTGCTTGTGAAATATTTTTGCTTGCCTAGCTGTCAAGCTTGCTTTCTGCCTTGCAAACAATAGTTCACTGAAGTTTTGCCACTGTTAATGTGTGCACCCAAATATTTTAAAGGCAGAGAACCTTCCTTGATACCCAGCAGCTCACATATTTCCTCTTTCTTCTTTTTTGGATATTCACCAAGGAAAAAGAACTTCAGACTTTTCAAAATTAATTTTTTGATTTGTAATTCTTTCATATTGGTTCAAAACAAACTTGATATATTCACATGACTTCCTATTACACTTAACAGTAAGGATAATGTCATCTGCAAAAAATAAGTGGCTCAGAGATATTTTCTTGTACTTAAAGATTTTATTGTGATTCCTCTCAACCTCTTTATTAATCAGTACAGATAAGAGCTCTTAAAGAATAATGAATAAGTATGGGGATAGATGATCCCCTTGTCTTACCCCCTTGAAACTTTTAAAAGACCTTGACTGAAAACCATTGATACAACATCTGAAGTTAATTGCCCTTCGGCATGCCATAATCCAGCCAATGAATTTTCTTGGTAAGTTGATACATCTGCAAATACCCTCAAGAGCCTCCAAACTTACTCTATCAAAAGCTTTCTCTAGGTCCAATTTAATTAAAAAGTAGGGGTTCTTCCTTTTTGATTTACCAATGATGTTGACAACCTATGATAGCAAAATGATATTGTCATGTAAATTTCTTTTTTTCACAAAAGATATTTGTTCTTTGGATATGACAGTACCAATCCTGTTAACAAGAGCTTTTGAAAGTATTTTGTAGGATACATTGCATAATGTAATGGGCCTAAAATCTTTAATAATCTTTGGGTGATCACTAGCTTTTTGGAATAAAAACCAAATTAGTATCGCCCCAAGACTCTTATAGTATTCCATCATTGAAAAATAGGTTAACAGCCTCCATGTGACTGTGTGATAAATTTTCAAAATTTTAAGAAAAAATTCAAGACTGAAACCATCATGACCAAATGCTTTTCCTTTTCCAAGGCCATTCATTGCAGCAATAATTTCCTGCTCAGTGAAGACTTTAATCAGGTCATTGTGGAATTTAGAGGGAATTCTCTTCCAACTTAGATTTCCGATTTCATCCCAATTATCGCAGCAAATATTTTCTTCCTTCCATAAATTTCAATACCATTTCACAAATTCTTCAGATATCTCAACAGTTTCAGTAAGTCTTTTCCCTTCTGTCAAGATTTCTGAGATAATATTCATCCTTCTTTTAAACATCACGAGGTTATGGAAGTATTTAGTATTTTTGTCATTCATTTCAATCCAATTTGCTATGGCTTTAATCCACCATTTGATGTGAATCTACTTATTTAGAGTCATAACTTTGCTTGTTAGACACTTAATTCTGTTCACATCTAAATCTATTGCTTCACCTCTTTCATCAGCAGCCTCTAAGCTTTCAAGCTCATCCATTGTGTCTTTTAATTTTTTTTCCAAGGAACCAATGTGTACTCTTCAAAGAAATCCATTTTGTTTCTTTGAAACACATCTTTACTCCAGTTATCTTCAACATGCTGAAAAATGCTCTCATTTTCTAACCAATAAAGTTCAAAAATGAATCTCTTCTTATTTCTAAAATGTCTTGTGTTAATCCTTGTGTAAGCATGATATGTTTATGGTCTGAAGCTAGCCTTTTTAAGTGATGGACCATTGCACTACTGTATTTTGAAATCCACTCCCCACTACAAGAAAACAGGGTATTACCGACGGACCAAATCCGTCGGTAATACCCAAAAATCCGTCGGTAATATTGTTACCGACGGAGTGACTGTCGGTAAAAGGCTCCTCGGTAATACCGACGGATTTTAATTAATCTGTCGGTATTACCAACAGATATTTTTATTTTGTTGGTAATACCAACGGATACATATATTCGTTGGTATTACCAACGGATATTTTTCCGTTGGTATTACCAACGGATATTTTGTCGTTGGTATTACCAACAAAATAAAATATCTGTTGGTAATACCAACGAAATCCTATCTGTTGGTAATACCAACGTATATATGTATCTGTTGGTAAATTCGTTGGAATTAGAATCTACCAATTGCTCATTATTGTGTACCTGATCAATCTCAAATAATGAAATCACATATAAGATAATTTGATCACACGAAATCTGAAAAATAATTTTTGAATCACACATTAAAATCCACACACATAAGAAACCATTGTATACCAGTAATTTCGAAATTACATTGTGTTATTCAAATATTTACAAAGTTTCAAAGTTTCAAAGTTTCAAAGTTTCAAAGTTTCAAATACATAAGATAAGTTTTTCCAAAAAGCCGATCCTTGCACTTCATCCTTTTACCTGCATGTAGAAACAAAAAAAATAATGAGGCAATGAAATGAGGAATACGATGTTTGTAACTCAATGCAAAATAATAAACTCACACTCTGAAGTTGTAAATAAAGTTTGTAACTCAATGAAATGAGAAATACCTAACAATGCAGCATGCTGAATTATATCAATAGCATGCTGAGAATTCACGCATGCTGAGAATTGACTCAGCATGTTGAATTCACAGCTGAGAATTGGAATTCACTCAGCATACTGAGAATTGAATTCAGCATGCTGAGATTCTGAGAATGAATTCCCAACATGTTCATTCTCAGCAAGTTTAATTTACCAAGTTTAATGTGCATAAAAGCAACAAGTTCAAGTTTAATTTTAATGCAGCATGCTGAATTGTAACAATAGCATGATGAGAATTTAACAACATGCTGAGTATTCCATGCTCTCAGAATGCTGAGAATTATTCTCAGCATGCTGAGAGAGCTAAGATAGCATGCTGAGAATTCACTCAGCATGCTGTGAGAGCATGCTGAGAATTCCACAGCACACTCAACATGCTGAGAATTATTCTCAGCATGCTGAGAGCTGAGATAGCATGCTGAATTCTCAGCATGCTGAGAATTCACTAATCCAAGTTTATTCTAGGTCCCGACAGTAGCTCACCTCTTTCTTTATGTTAGACTCTCTTAGATTGGAACTTCACATATGTAATTACTTGTTCCTCATGCAGGCTTGGTAAAGATGGTGAGGGTTAGTGTTTTGAATGATGCTCTCAAGTGCATGTATAATGCCGAGAAGCGTGGCAAGTGGCAGGTTATGATTAGACCATCTTCTAAAGTTATAATCAACTTCCTCATTGTGATGCACAGCATGCTGAGAATTCACTCAGCATGCTGAGAATTGCTGAGAATTCTCAGCAAGTTCCTCATTGTGATGCAGAGCATGCTGAGAATTCACTCAGCATGCTGTGAGAGCATGCTGAGAATTCACTCAGCATGCTGTGAGAGCATGCTGAGAATTCCACAGCACACTCAACATGTTGAGAATTATTCTCAGCATGCTGAGAGCTGAGATAGCATTCTGAATTCTCAGCATGCTGAGAATTCACTCAGCATGCTGAGTGCTGAGAATTCACTCAGTATGCTGAGAATTCACTAATCCAAGTTTATTCTAGGTCCCAACAGTAGCTCATTGTGATGCAGAGCATGCTGAGAATTCACTCAGCATGCTGTGAGAGCATGCTGAGAATTATTCTCAGCATGCTAAGAGAGCTGAGATAGCATGCTGAATTCTCAGCATGCTGAGAATTCACTCAGCATGCTGAGAATTCACTAATCCAAGTTTATTCTAGGTCCCGACAGTAGCTCATTGTGATGCAGAGCATGCTGAGAATTCACTCAGCATGCTGAGAATTCACTCAGCATGCTGAGAATTCACTCAGCATGCTGAGAATTCACTCAGCATGCTGTGAGAGCATGCTGAGAATTATTCTCTTAGATTGGAACTTCACATATGTAATTACTTGTTCCTCATGCAGGCTTGGTAAAGATGGTGAGGGTTAGTGTTTTGAACTTCTGTGAGAGCATGCTGAGAATTCTATAGCATGCTGATAATTGAATTAAGAATGGAATAGTTTAATTTACTAACCTATTTCTTTACCCAGCTGATGGAGGTGGAGGTGGAGGTGGTGCGGTGGAACTCGATGGAGAATTTGTTGATTCTGAAGGATTGATAGGAATCCAAGCTGTGTCAATAGCAAGCGCACTTGAGCCTCCACTTGTGATTGCATCGATGTCTCCAAGTGGGTGATGTGCTCTTGCATGGATGCCACCTCCATCTGCATATTGTTCCACTCATCATGTGTCCGACGATGCCCATAACTTGAGGATGTACTTCCTTGAGAGCTTGAACTCCCAATAACAGATTTAACACCCTCTCGACATCCAAAACCATAAACCCGATTATGAGACGGGGGTCCAGAGGCATTAATCCATTCTTCGGGATCAAAATTCGGGTGTAATGATGCATCTGTGCCATACTTCTCTATAATTGATGCCTCATAAATCTCCTGTACAATTTTTTTTAAAATAGTTAATTATTAGATTTCAAAAATTAGTTAATTATTAGTTAAATCAAGTACATACCACAACTTTTTGTGATTTGTCGTCGACAAAGTCACCCTCACCACTCTTTCGCTTATGGGTGTGTTTAAACAACTCAAGATGTGTAGGTGGTCGATTCAACTTTTCTTCCTACAAAAAAGATAAATAATATTTAGTTGACAATATTAATATAAATTTTGTATGACAACAATATTATCAATATCATACCAATTTTTTTCGATGAGCAACAAATGAAATAGATCCACCTGTATGAAGTGTAATGTCACCATCTACCTCCTTCTTGCGATTGAGACGGCCGACTTCTGATTTTCGTCTCCACTTATCTGTATCCCAATGCTCAATAATAAGTTGATTCCAAATATCTGGAGGTATCCACGGAGGGCCAAAACCTCTAGTTCGGCGAATATCATCGGTGTTAGCCTTTCTTTTTGCATAATTTCTAGCATCACACATATTATCAGAGAAGCATCGACAAGCTGTCTTGTCCCATATTTCTCGAACCTCATCGGTCTGAGAAGGATCCCAACGATAAACTGCCTAAAAAAACCCAAATACACAATAGTGGAGATAAAAATTTCAATTTTAGGTGTTTATATATCAGTAACATATAATTATCATAATCAAAATTTTAAAATAAAATACCGTAAATTTGTCCCAGAGTAACTCCTTCAGATGTGATGGCACTTCAGACCAATATGACCATACACCCGTGAAATTTCCCTTAATAATTGATGAAATGTCTCTAACCACTTCTATCTCGGGGAAGCTACAAAAATAATAAAACTAGATCACAGAAACTTGATAAAATGTAATAAGAAATAGCTCAAATATTTGTCATTAATCTGTAATTATAAGATACATTTCAAATACTACATTTTAAGCTAATTGTAAGAAGTTCTTGAAGTCAGCATTGGCGGATGCATTTACATTACGCGCTTGGATGATAACTTGTAAAGATTTTAAGCTAGGCTTTAGAAACAGTCACTGCCACTGAACATCAGTTATTCTAACTTGTGATGGTTATATCAAAGGTTTCATCATGGTGCATGTTTTCGTAAAAGAGAGACATGAAACAACAATCCATATATTTTTTAGGAAAGTAAGGCTTATAATTATCAAAAGAATTGAGAAATACAAGCTAAGTAGGGGAGTAAGGGAATATACAGAGGAAGAAGGAAACCTCGGAAAAAGCCCAAAGGGACTAGGTTACAAGGAGTCGGTCAAAAATAGAGAGGCTCCCTCCACAGTCATTTCCTGCACAAACTTAGAGGAAACAACAATCCATAGAGTGCAATTTCTAGCAGCTTATTCTCAGTTGCAATTGACTTTATTCATAATACATATTGTCCTTTGTGCGGTTTAGAACTTTAGATGGAATCCTTTTTTCAATAGTAGTTCAACTTGCTAGCACTGAGGAGCTCTACATATTAGTATATTACATCAGTTTGAGTTGGTGGTGGAGAGGTCTGGTGGTTGGGTAGGTGTAGTCAAAAATAGTTCTTTGGTTATTTGAAATTCTTGGATTATTTCAATTAGCATGTAAACCTTATGATCTATCACTTTTGTATATGTAAGAAAGACAGTGGATTAACAACTACTTGAACTCGGCAGGAATACATTCTTGGGGTCTTTCTTTCCTATTCGGATTGGCTTGAATTGGATTAACAAGTGTTAGAGTTCATTAATACCTGTGGACATATGCATCATTAATCATTTAAGGGCTGGGTGCCTGTTATTCTTCCTAACGTAATGTTTACTCCAATCTGTTTTCACTTAAGCTTTCTAAGTTAATCAAGTTCAATATCATGTACATAAATTACCCATGTAAAATGTCTGAAATTTTGCATTGCAGTCTTTAGGTATACTCAAGTAATATTGTTGTAGTTCGGAATCTGAAAAGATTGTATGCACTATGAGTATGGCTAAGAATAACTTGATCAAGTTAAGTAGTTTTAATTTTGCATTAAGGGTTGAAAGTTGAGTTGAAACTGATTTAAGTCTATGGCATAAACGCATGGGACATGTCAATGAACAATCACTTATTGATATGACCACTAAACATATGATTGAAGGTATTGATTCTTAAGTATTGATATGCACTTATTGATATGCACTTTTTAAGTATTGATTCTTACTCTGGATGTAAATATGTTGCAGTGTTTGTGGATGATTGGAGCAGGATGGTGTGGGTGTATTTCTTGAAGGATAAATCCGAAACTCTAAATCTGTTCAAGAAGTTCAAATATATCAGCAGTTGAGAATGAAGTTAACTCAAGGATAAAAGTCTTGAGAACAGATAGAGGTGGAGAATTCACCTCAAAGTCTTTTGATGAATTCTGCACTGAGACATGAATTAAACATCAGCTAACAGCCAGCTACACACCCCAACAGAATGGGGTAGCTGAGAGGAAGAACAGGGTTTCAGTGGAAATGACTAGATGCTTGCTGAGGGGGAGCAGTTTACCTAAGAACTTGTGGGCCGAAGCATTGAATACCTTAGCATATATCATCAACAGATGTACCGAATGAAAGTCCATGATTTAGAAGCTGAAGAAGAGAACTTATTGAGTGATGAGCCGAATGAAAACTGTGTCTGAACACACTATAAATGAAAATGTTCAGAGTGAGAGCAATAATGATTCTTCACCACCACCCAGAGGCTTTAGAAGTGTAGCTGACATCTTACAAGGCAAAGATTGAATAAAAGGGAGAAAGAAGGAAATGGAAATGAGAATGATTAACTAGGGTTCAAGTTAGGAGAGAGCACCATCTCCTTGAACTCATTGGGGGAAGTGAGCTGAACACCTTGTAGAGAGAATGGAGGAAAGAAAATTGATTTCATTTCTTGATCCCCATCATTCGTTACATTCTCTTTTTGTAGATATACAAGATAAAAGCAAAAGGCAACACCCTTAAGATGACTCTAGAAGATAACAATGAACAAACCATTAGAACTCATGATCTCAACTAACAATCTAAACAGCCCACTAACAACCCATTATAAAACTAATTAAGAACATAAATCCAAACTGATGATAATGATATGGATGATGTGGCATGTTAGGTCCATATTAAGTCCCCTACCCTTGAAAAAATACTTGTTCTCAAGCACAAATGCCAGAATTGTTGAAGTAGTCCTAAGTTGCTTGAAGAAATGGGGGTGAAGATCTCTATTTATTGTAGAAGTAGGTGCATACATAAGGGAGGATGTGGTGCATATAAGCTAGGTAGGTAATTTTGGCTGATCTTGCTAATCATGCTTGATCAATGTCTTGCTAATTAGCCTTAAGAGTTTCATCTCCATCATAAATAAATAATATATAGTATTAGAAAAAAAGTATTAGGTATTTAATGATTTAATATGTTTAAGCAACCCAAATCATCTACGGGTAACCATGGTTTGTTAGGATTAATTATTTGGCATATATGAAAAAATGTTGTATTTAAAAGAATACATGCACTATTACATTTTGTAGAGGTAAATATTCTATTTCCAAATATATGAAACATATTGCAGAATAAGCTAGTTACCCAAATAGTAACTGAAATAATATAATGCAAAATATAATGATCTACCTTTTCTTATCAATAATTAATAGACGTCTATCATCTGGTGTCTCTGACGGTTGTGAAGGTTGATTTGGTCCTCTTCGACGTGAAGTATCATCACTGTGTGTAGCAATAGATGTAGATGGCACAAGAGGAGCTGATGGCATCAAATGCAAATGGACTGAAGGTGGTGAGGGTGTTGGTGTTGGTGCCGGTGCTAGTGCTGATGACGTCGAAGGTGTAGGAGTAGAAGGTGTTTCTAGTGGAACAGTAACAGGTACAACAGGAGTACAAGGTGTAGAGGTCGTGGCTCCAACTATAGCTTCAGATGATGATGAGGTCGCAAAAGGTATTTCAATCAAAGGAGGACGCCCTTGACCTCATCCTCGCCCTCGTCCTCGCCCTCGTGACACCATTATTTACTAAAAGTGCATTAAAAATAGTTAATAATTCAAGACACATGAATTTTTTTAAAAAAAATCAATTACAAACAAATGAGAGTTTGTCATCATGTTCACAATGATTTTATAAGTGATCATCAAAAGTAAACTTATACAAAAAAAGTTTCAATCATCATTCTCCTCATTTGACAAATACTCGTCAACTTCATCATCTTCACTATCTTCCATGTCTATAGTGTCCGCTTCTTCTTCATCCTCCTCAATGGCTTGTCTTCGAGTTCTTAAGAAAAATTCTTCATGTTGATCTACTTCATCAACTACACCATCGTTATCAACTAATACATTTAACAAATCCAACTCAGTTGTAGGCATAATAGGTTGTATTGTTTCAACCTCATCCTCTTAAAAAAAATCATCGGTCTGTGGAGGGATATTATTGTCTGTTTCTTCAACCTCTAAAACATCAAATCTATTTCTTGCTTTAATTTTGCATACAAACCACCAATCACTTCTTCCTTTTTTCTTTGAGGGATAACTAGTGTAATAAACTTGTTGAGCTTGCTCTGCCAACACAAAAGGAGCGTCATGATAAAGTCTCAACTTGTGATTGATTTCAACAAGTCCATGGCGAGGATGTACTCTAGCTCCTTTTTCGGTATCAAACCACTCACATTTAAATAACACCACATTATTTCCACCAAAGTATTCTACCTCCACAATATCAATCAAAATGCCATAGTAATCAGATTCAAAGTCATTGTAGCAACTACCCTTGACACAAACACCACTGTTAATTGTTTTCTTTCCATGTGAAAATTCTTTGTTGTGGAACTTATATCCATTCACAAAATAACCCTTCATGGAACGAACCAATCTTTGTGGGCCTTGTGCAATGGCAAGTATTCGATTATCAACCATGTCAATGTTATGATTAACCTATCAAAAAAAAGAAATATGAAATAATCAGGATTATTCACATTGACATTGACACAAGAATAATTGTTCAACTTACATAATCTCTCAACCATTTTGGAAATTCTCTGTCTTGTAACTTCTCCAGTTCTGCGTTAGTTAAGTGTGGTTCTCTTTGCCTAACGATATCATTAAACTCACTAAAAACAATAAGGTTTACATTAACATAATTTGAATATATGAAATAATTAACGAAAAGTTGATGTTAATACTACTACGTACTTAATAAAAGGAGAGATTTCTTGACAATTTATAAGTACGTAAAGCTCCACTGCTTTATACTCAGCTTCGTCGACAACCATCCTATAACGTCCAACGGCCCCACAAGGTCGACCAGGATAGGTAAAGATAGATAGGCGTCCCATGGTAGTTGGAACTCCACCATCATCATTTCGAGGCACTTGATTCAACCTTGTGTTTACCTTTGGTTCAAAGTAGAAAGAACAAAAAGTAGAAATTTCTTGTATGATATATGCTTCACAAATTGATCCTTCAACATATGCTTGATTCTTCACTTTTTTCTTCAATTGAAGCATATACTTGAAATATTCTTATAAATTAAGACGTTTAAAAAAATTAAAAATTTGAATGAAGAATCAAAAGGCATATGTGTTACCTTTCAAATCTGTACATCCATCTATATTGTACAGGACCGCCAACTTTAGCCTCATAAGGTAAATGAACAGGGAGATGCTCCATAGAGTCGAAAAAACTTGGTGGAAATATTTTCTCAAGCTTGCATAGTATCTCAACAATATTTAACTCAAGTCTTTTGACCTCCTCAATTCGCAACACACTTGAACACAAGTCCCGAAAGAATAAACTCAGCTCAGTTAATGTATCCCATACTGGATCAGGTAACAAATCATGAAATGCAATTGGAATAAGCCTTTGCATGAAAATATGACAATCATGACTTTTCATTCCATAAAATTTGCAATCATCTATATTTACACATCGACTTATGTTTGAAGCATAACCATCAGGAAATTTCAATTCTTTGACCCAATGACATACTGCTTTGATTTGTTCTTTGTTCAACACAAATGAGGCTCTCGGCTTCAACAGTTTTTCATTGACATTTTGTAATTCTAATTCAGGGCGCTTGCAATACTTATGCAAATCAGCTCTAGCCTTGACATTGTCTTTTGTTTTTCCCTTGATGTCCATTACCGTATTGAATATATTTTCAAAAACATTTCGTTCAATATGCATCACATCTAAGTTGTGTCGAATTAAATTTGTATGCCAATACGGTAAAGTCCAAAAGATACCTTTTTTTAACCCAATTGTGTTGTTGCCCAAATCCTAAAATTCTAGCAACACATTGATTTCCAAATTGAATACTAGGTAATTTATCAACACGTGTCTTCATTTCATCGCCCGATAATCGTGGAGGTGGAACATCTCTTTCAATTCGGCCCTTCATAAATTTATCTCTTTGCCTTCGTTATGGATGATCAAGAGGGAGAAACTGACGATGGCAATCGAAAAATGATGTCTTTCTCCCATTTTCAAGAATAAAAGATTTGCTATGCTCTAAACAATATGGACAAGCTAACCTCCCGTGTGTGCTCCATCCTGATAACATAGCATATGCAGGGAAATCGCTGATAGTCCACATAAGTGCTGCTCTCATTTGAAAATTTTGTTTTCTAAACACATCATATGTCATAATCCCATCAGACCATAACATGTTCAGTTCATCAATCAATGGCCTCAAAAATATGTCAAGTTCTTTACGTGGGCTCTTTGGTCCAGGAATTATCAAACTTAAGAATATAAATTGATCTTTCAAACACATAGATGGCGGCAAATTGTATACAGTAATGAGCACAGGCCAAACTGAATATGGAATAGAAGAATGCCCAAATGGATTAAAGCCATCGGTGCACAATCCTAATCTGACATTCCTTGGATCAGAAGCAAATGAAGGATGGTGAACATCAAACTGTTTCCATGCTTCACTATCTGCAGGATGTGCAATAACATCTGAACTACGATTCTTTGCATGCCAAATCATATACTCAGCAGTTTTTTCAGACATAAAAAGCCTTTGAAGTCTTGGTGTTATCGGAAGATACCGTAAGACCTTATACGGTATTTTTTTTCTCCTACCATTATTTAATGGTGTTGGCTTATATCTAGGATGTCCACACACTGAGCACTGCATCAAATTTGTTGTTTCTTTATAAAACAACATGCAATTATTCTGACATGCATCTATCTTTTCGTATCCAAGTCCTAGTTTCTTCATCATCTTCTTTGTTTTATAAAAATTTTCTTCCAACTTCGCATCTTCTGGTAACATATCTTTGATTATTGACATCAGCCGGTCATAGCAAGCTTCACTCATGTTAAACTCAGATTTGCAATTGAGTAACTGTGACATGGCTGATAACCTACTTTGACTCTTACAACCACTCCATAATGGCTCATCTGCGTAATTCAATAATTCAAAAAATTTGGCAGCTTCTTCATTTGGTCTTTCTTCTACATTTGATGAGCCAATACCAATTGCATCCACCACCATAGTTCTATAGGGATTTTGAGTGGTGCTTTCTGATTGAGGAATGGTTGAGGATTC
This sequence comes from Canna indica, assembly GCA_034359265.1. Lineage (NCBI taxonomy): Eukaryota > Viridiplantae > Streptophyta > Magnoliopsida > Zingiberales > Cannaceae > Canna > Canna indica. Next base: position 21,439,269 of record CP136895.1, on the reverse strand, counting down.
ACCAACTTCTTCACTTGTCAACTCCCCATGTGCAATCCAATGTGTGTAGCGAGGCATAAATCCCTTCGAACATAAGTGATATGCCACATCATCTCGATAATGATAATGATGATTAATACATTGTCGACATGGACACCTAATTTTATCACCAAAAACATATTGAGTTTTGGAGTATGCAAAATTAAGAAATCCCTCGACTCCTTGAATAAATTCATCAGTCAAAACTCCTCTAATTATTCGACATTTCATCCAACTACGATCCGTAGACATTTTGATTAACTTTTTCAACCTAGAAACAATATTAAGCACATTAATTAGAACACAATTTAAAAAAAAAAATCACCTATCATGTTATTTAGATGATATTTTTAAAAATTAGCTATTAAAGTGGTACCTTGGTTTGTTTGGGAGTTGAGTTAAGCAAAAGAAGGGGTGGGAAGAGAAAGGGGGACAAAGGAAAAAGATGGTTAACAAATTCCTAGTTATCTAGGTGACAAGAGTATTTAAATATAGCTTCTACTTGGAATTGTTTTCAATTAAACTTTTAACTACCTTATTTTTCTTTCGATACTAGGCAATTTAAAAAAATTGGTAAAAATACCGACCGTACTAGACGGTACAGTATTTGAAATCATGCTTCAAACTATCTCTGAAAACGAATATAATGTAAGCACCATAGTTCAACAGCTAGCTGTTATGTTAATTGGGTATTTGATAGTGGCACACAACAATATGTGGAATAGCAATGGATGTTGACAGACACAATAATTATCAGTAATTACTACCACATAGATACTCTCTAAACCACTGGTGAAAGTTTGATCATATGACTACAAACCACTGGTGAATAGCAATGGACTGGAAGGCTATTTAATTGCTAAATAAAATTAATCTTCCAGCTTCTAATATTGTAGGCAATTATTAATGAAGTAGTCATTCTCAAGACAATTTATATGTGTGCAATCACTCACCAGTGTGCATGTGGAAACTTTCATGGGAGTACACAGGCATCTCCCCAAAATATGCCAAGATGGGAGCTTGTTTAAGTAGGAGTACTACTAGGAAGAAGGTCCCTCTTGTTAATTGCACTAGCTAGTTGATGAAGCAATTAAAAGCACATGATAAAATAATTGGAGGAAACAAAAAGAGAGACAAGGCCTTATGGGAAAACCTTGTCTTCTTTTACATGTTCCAGTAGCTCTTTATGGGAGTGAGGGAGGGAGCTGATGAGCTTTTACATGCTATCACTAAGGAAAGAAGCTCTAAAAATACCATTTTCATTAGATATGGTTTCTATCTTATGACCATTTTCATTATTTGTTTGCTGGAAAATGAGAAAAGAAAAGAAAAGAAAAGATGGATTGAAGTTTTGGGCTGAGGTAGTAGTAGTGGCAGTGGATGTAATGTACAGTTTAGGTTGTAGTGGCAGTGGATGTAATGTGCAACTTAGGTAGTAGTAGTAATGGCAGTGGCAGTGGATTGAAGTTTTGCACCCCCAGTCAATGAGACCTGCTAGAGAAGGTGATATACCAGTGAGGGTGAAGAATTCTTACAATCCTCAAGCTCCAAGTATTGTCATCACTAGAGAAAGAGATATGAGTAAGGCATAACCATAAGTCACCAATTTCTATTGTTTCTTCTAGAATTGAGGCCATTTATTCTTATTATTTGGACTCATTATTTTATTGTGTATAGTTCAGGCTATACAAACTAGTATTGTTTTGAAATCAAATTTTACCATGTTGGACATTAGAGGAGCTGCTACGGAAGAGGCAGTGGAGTATTTGGGTAGCCTAATAAGAATTCATAGATCAGATTTAATATTGTTGCAGGAAACTCATCTGGAAGATGATGATGCAAAGTTGTTTATTAACATATTCCTTTTAAGATTAGAGATGGTTTCTAGGCTCCTAGGTGCCTTCCCATTAAATCATCATCATATTTTATTGCTTATAATCCTCTTCAATCATTTATTGGATGCAAATAATTGAGTTAAATAGAAAAAAAAAACATAAAGAATAACAAAATGCTAAAGGAAACAAGCTAGACAAGATGAGATATGAGCTTGGATGTAGGACTGTTTAGTCCTATAGAGGTTGAGTACCATCTGAACTATCTTTGCTAGTTTTGATATCACTTTCACAAAGAAATACACCATTGCTTTTAGTCTCTATCCCATAGTGATTGATATTCCGAAGTCCAAACTGGTGTTTGGACAATTTGGTTTCCTAGCAAAGGTGATTTTTGATACACTAATAGCTTATAATGATCCTTAACTTGAGGTCATCCCCCTCCCTCGAAAGGGGCATCCCCCTCACAAGATTCTTAACTCAAATAGGTGTCTACCCTAACTTGAGGTCAGTGGTGAACTTTCACTTCACCAAAATGGAGGGCAAGAACAGAGACAAATATGAAATGCAAATTAAACACACTAATGAGACAACAACAATTTGATTATGCACTGGATTGACATGCTATAGATAATGTTGGTCATGACAAGGCAAGGGGTTGCTTGGGAAGGTTCCTTGGAAGTGAAATGATGGGGGTAATCAAGAAGTTCCTTAAGTTGAAGAATGAATAGTTTAGCGAGAGAGCTAGTCTGAACTGTGAGAGCCAAATGATTTATATACTAGAGACTAACATGCAAATGATTGAGAGTTCCTTAAGTTGAAGAATGAATGGTTTAGTTGAAGAAGCTCCTTAAGTTTCAGGATTGAGAGTTCATAAGCTAATGTCTCAGCTTAAGAAATTAGAGGAGGAGAAGTTGCAAGCACTTGACAAGGTCAAGTTTGCTGCTTCATATATTGATGAACTGTCCGAGGAGAAGAACAAACTCATTGATGAACTTAAGACCAGCAAAGATGAATTGCAAAAAGTTAAAGAAACAATGGAAGGTTTAGCTTCAGTATTAAATGAAATGTCTACTGAGTCAATAGAAAATCAAGAAAAGCTTTTAGAAAAGCAAGCTAAAATTGAAGATGCTCGATCGCAGATAGAGCAATTGGATTCAACTCTTAAGAACACTGAAGAGAGGTATGAGGTCATGCTTGATGAAGCAAGATATGAGATAGTTTGCCTCAAGAAAATTGTTGAAAAATTGGAAGCTAAAACTGATAATTCAAGCACTGAGTGGGATACAAAGGAGCTTCACTTAATTAATGCTATCAAAAATTCAGAAGATGAACTAGCTCCTCTCAAAGGCGAAATGGTTAAGGTTGTTGATTCACTCAAATTAGCAGAACAAGAAGCACATGAAGCAAAGGCGAATGGAGCTGAGATGTTAAACAAGTTGAAACAAGCTGAATATGCAGCAACAGCTGCTTATGAAGCGGCTGAAGATGCAAAGTCTGAGACTCATGGTAGCATCAGAGAATAAGAAAGGAGTTCACAATGACGAAGAGGAAGATCCTATAGGTATTGTGTCCAAGGATTTAGCATCAGAGAAGGACGATGAGGATGAATCTGGAGATGACAATGCATATTCGAAGATTCATGGTGCTATCTTTGAACAGACAAATAGTATGACAGAGAGCACAGAAATCTTCCCCACCATGAACCATCAGCAAAAGAAGAAAAAGCACAGAAATTTACATGCAGTAAAACAAATAAATGCATAAATCAATAACAAGAACATGGCTCTCTAAGAAATCAATAACAACTCTCTAAGAATAATCTACGAAATCTGGAAAAATTTTAAGATTAAAGAAATTTACCTCAAATCAGCACAAATCTAGAGAAATCGGAAGAAAGGGGCCTGCGATAGTGTTGGATGGGGGAAGAATCGTGGGTGGCAGGGGGGAGCTAGCTTGGCGATGGGCCTCTGCGAGAGCTTGTTGTGGGTGGAAGGGGAGATCGTGGGTGGTAGGGAAGAAGCGTCGGATGAAGTCGCCGCGGTTGGAGAAGAATCCCACGACAAACGAGCCTCTGCGAGAGCAGGTGGCAGGGGAGATCGCGGGTGGCAGTCAGATGAAGAAGGATGAAGAAGCGTCGCGGGAGAAGAATCGCACGACAAAAGGGGGAGAGGGAAACTTTTGTCGCGCGCCTGCAAATTTTCGTCGGGTTGAAAAAAATAAGTAAGGGCGCGAGTTTTTGTCGGCTGGGAGAGAGGGAAAGGCTGGTCGGCTGAAAAATAAGATGGAATGAAAAGAAATAAGGATTTTCTAAAATTTACCAACAGATATATGTATCTATTGGTAATTTTGTTGGTAATACCAACAAAAAATATCGGTTGGTAACACATCCGTCGGTGAAACCTTCTTTTCTTGTAGTGCCCCATTTGCATACATTCTATCTAACCTGGCTAAGACTCTTTTATCCCCAAGTCTATTATTACACCAAGTAAATCTGCATCCAACAAAATCCAAGTCTATTAAGCCAGCATCTAAACAAAACTCTTTAAGAGCTAGTGTTGAATTCCCCATTCTAAAAATTCTGCCACCCTTCTTATCTTCCTATTTCTCTATGCAGTTCAAGTCACCCATCAAGATCTAAGGAATGTTATCAATGTTTAGGCTTCTCAAAAAATTCCAAAGTGTTTTTCTCACTTTTGCATTGGTGCTTGTATATAACCCAGTTAGCAGCCAAGGTTCTTCATCTTTTACACAAATTCAGACATGTATAGCTTGAGTACACTTATAAAGAATTTCAGCTTTTACAATTTCATTTTTCCACACTAATATTAATCCTCCAGATCTTCCTTTTCCAGCCATATAAAGTCCTTCCCAATCAGAGCCAAACCTTTTGATACAAGTTTTAGATCCTTCATTGTCAAGATGTGTATCCACAAGAAGAATCAAGACAGGTTTAATATCTTTCATTAATGAGCTCTTCTACATCCAACTCGAGCTAAAACGCAGACTCTTTGCTGACCAGATCACCCTCGCCGAGCCTAAAGATATGGCCGACTTCCAAAAAAAAGTGGCAAGCTTCATAAAAATGTAAGAACTCCAGGAGGCAAAAAAACACGACTGGAAGAACATCAAGGCCATTGTCGAGTACAAAAGGTCCAAAAAGGAAGACAAAAGAACTAAAGACCGCAGCCGACACGAGCGGGGTAATGGCAAGGGACCAAGGTCACCACCTTGCCTGAATGCCCATTTTGAAAGGCACACCCCTTTCAACACAAAGAAGAAAACCATCCTCCGAGACATCTACCACCTGAAACTCATCAAATATCCCGCCAACGCGGGAAAGCAAAAGTTGTTGCCTAACGCCGACATGAGCAAGAAGTGTGCATACATGATACTTATGGACACACCATCGAGGATTGTGTAATGCTTGGAGACCAACTCGAAGATTTAGACTGTGCATGACACCTGGACAAGTACGTCCATCATAAGAAAGAGAGGGGTTGGAGCAGAAGCTGCGACCCTCGACGATGAAGCCGAACACCCCGAACTCCCATAGGGAAAGCAGCCGAGCTAACGATCCCCGAGGGGTCAACGACTACATCGCCGATGGATTTGTTGGGGCGGAGAGTCGAGCTCAGACAAGAAGAGGTCTCTCTGGGCAATCATGATGGTCGACAGCGCCACTCGCCCATGTCGGCCTACCCCTAAAACCCCGGTAATATCGTTCTATGAATCCGACTTTTGTGGAACTGATCAAAACCTACACGATTCGATCGTAATCTCTGTTATTGTAGGAAACTTCATCATTAAAAATGTCCTTATCGACCATGGGAGCTCAGCCGACATCCTTTTCTACCCCACTTATGAGAAAATGCAATTAACAAAAGCCTCGCTCACACCGTGCAAGGGAGACCTAGTTGGCATCTCGGGCGAGAGGGTTGGCGTCCGCAGAGCCATATGCTGAGAATGACATTCAATTCTCAGTCAAAAGCAAAGATAATTGGTGTGCAATATCTTGTCATCAATATCCCCAGCTCATACCATATGATCTTAGGATGGCCGTCCTTGAATAATCTGGGTGCTGTTGTATCCACTCCCCAGCTGGCATTAAAATTTCTTATCTCGGAGATAGAAGTAGGCGTGTTGCACGCCAACTAGAAAGAAGCCTGATGGTGCTATAATGAATGGCTCAAGCTGAAGGTGGCCGAATCGAAGAATGAGCTGATCAAAGACTTCCCACAAACACTTCCCAAAATCAAAGACAAACAACCGGCCGAAGCCTCCAAACCAAGCTCAGGACGAGACACGCAAAAGCAACCTTGGCTCAACCTTTGAAAAGAAATAAAGGTTCAGAACAAGAGCACTCCTCCTGTACACACAATTTCCTCATTAATCAATAAAATTACATTTTACGCATTTCTCTCTGTCCTCAAGAGAATCTACGGTTATCTCGCCGTCTTAAACGAGTATCCCATTATTCGAAACTTGTTTGAGTCCTCATGCACAAGCTGGGATTTTTCTCTCCCGAAGCTACTAGTTTCAACTCCTAGAGCCTAGCACTCCATTCAGCGACTAAAACTCGGTCTTCACCAATTTGGGTTACCGGCCTCCGTGCCTATTCTAGGCTCCTTACGCCCTCAACGACCCCAAATGCGCTTCTCGTGAGCTCGATTTTCATCGAATCTGGTCCTCAGCTATTACGCCACTACTTCTGGCCTCAGAGCCCTTACTTAACTCCTCGCGCGCGGTTCTGCCTTACGCTCCTTGGCGAGCTCGACCTGAAAGCCCGAGTGTAGTCCTCGGCTATTACACCACTACTTTCGGCTCCCAGAGCCCAACACTCCATTCAACGACTAAAATTTAGTCTTCACCAATCTGGCTCGCTACCCTCAGTACCTATTCTAGGCTCCTTACGCCCTCAACGACCCCAAGCACGCTTCTCACGAGCTCGGTTTTCACCGAGTCTAGTCCTCGGCTATTATGTCACTACTTCCGGCCCTCAGAGCCCTTACTTAACTCCTCGTGCGTGATTTCATCTTAGGCTCTTCGGCGAGCTAGGCCTAACCCCCTCCCCCCCCCGAGTGCAGTCCTCAGCTATTATGCCACTACTTCCGACCTTAGAGCCCTTAATTAACTCCTCGTGCGTGGTTTCGACTTATGCTTCTCAGCGAGCTCGGCCTAAACCCTCAAGTGTAGTCCTCGGTTATTACACCACTACTTTTGGCCTCAGAGCCCTTACTTAACTCCTCGCCCGTGGTTCCGCCTTACGCTCCTCGACGAGCTCGGCCCGAACCCCTGAGTGTAGTCCACGGCTATTAAGCCACTACTTTCGGCCTCAAAGCCCTTACTTAACTCCTCGAGCGCGGTTCCGCCTTACGCTCTTCGGCGAGCTCGGTCTGAACCCCTGAGTACACTCCTCGGCTATTACGCCACTAATTCTGACCGCAGAACCCTTACTTCACTCCTTGCGTGCGGTTTCACCTTACACTCGTTGGCGAGCTCGGCTTGAACCCCTAAGTGCAGTCTTCGGCAATCGCGCTGCTACTTCTGGCCTTAGCGCCTGTACATAACCAGAATTCAACTCTCAGTAAGATTTCAAAAGGTTCAACCTCAAACAAGATTTCAAAAGGTTCAACCTCAAACAAGATTTCAGAAGATTCAACCTCGAACAAGATTTCATAAGGTTCAACCTCGATTAAAGATTTTAGACGGTTCAACAAAATATCGTAGAGCAAAACTCTCTCCTCATAGGAAACCAAGCGTAAAGAATCAAAACCACATAATCAACCAGAGTGTATTGCAAAATCAAAAAGAGCACACGAAGGGACTATAGTCGAAATGGCAACATTAGAGGGGGGTGAATAGTATGTTTACTAATTACAATGAAAAATATTTCAAATAACAGATAAAAATTACAATGAAAAGAGCTTAGAAATAAAACCAAGATTAAATTCTCTTTTCAATCCTTCATAACCTTCAACTCGCTAAGTAGTATATCTTGAATTGAAATCTGAGTTGAAGCAGAGTGTGCGCTTGAAGAAGTTGTCGGCGGAAGAACCAAGTGCAAGCAATTAATCTTTTGGAAGGCTTAGATCTCTCTTTTTGATGCTCAATAATTTCTGTAAGAGTGAGAGAGAGAAATTAAATGAGATATATGAGGTATATTTATACCCACATGAAGAAATGACAGCTCAACGGATAGAAAACTATCCATTGCAGTCACTCGGTCGATTGGTCGGTCGATCGACCAATCGACCGCTCAAAGTGACCGACGCCTCTTCTCTCTGTGCGGTCGACCGACGGGTCGACCGCCCAGACGCAAAATTGTGTACCCACAATCCGGTCGACCAACAGAGCTACTGCCCATTTCGGGCTTTGGTCGGTCGACCGCCCGATCGACCGAAGAAGCTTGAGCCGCTTTGCGGCATCCTTCGGTCGACCGACATGGCTACAACCATTTTCCTTACACTCTTGATTTTTTAGCCCTTTTTCTTGCGCGCTTCATTTTGGGGTTTCAGCTTTCAACGAGCATCAACTTGGAGAGCTTTTCATTTGATCTTTGAGCTCATCCAATGCGACTTTGGTGCACTCGTCGATCTTCGAGATGTTTCGCGATGAACCCAAGCGTGACAATCAATGCCCTTCCGATTTTCCGATTTCTTCCAATTTTTCGATCGACGACATCAAACGCTAATCGATATGGAACCTGAAAGATTTCTCGATGAAATATTAGTTCCATGTTTGTTATCATCAAAACCGAGATTAAGAGATTAAGACCAAGGTTGAAAACCTAAAACCAACAATCTCCCCCTTTTTGATGATGACAAACATCCTTGAGAAAATATAACATTAAAGCATAGAGGATATCAACTAAGGGATTTCTCCCCCTATCAACATGCATATCTATGAAAAAACTCCCCCTATCTATATGCATGGATCTCCTATATTTTTCTCCCCTTTACCTATAATTTTCTCCTCATTTACTTATACATTTCTCCCCCTTTTTTCTATACTTTTCTCCATAGTTTTCTCCCCCTTTTGACATCAATCAAAAATGGCAAGAAAGGTCAATTTAGTCAAAGGGATCAAAAACAAATATTTTTGCATAAAGTTGAGACTCTAAAGATTATTTTTCATTAAACATGAAAATGTCAACCAAAGGGATGGAAAACAAATATTTAATATGAAACTTAAATCATACATGAGAAAACTTAAATATTTGAATTCAAAATTAAATCATGTATGTTTTCATATCTTTTTTATGATATTTTTAGATTTCATTCAAACTTTTAACATATCAAGATGTGATCATTTGAAGCATGTGTATATCAAGTTTGAAGTGAAAACTAATGTCATTTGATCCACATATGAACTTAGCACATTTTCATTTGAAATAAGCATGAAAACATGAAAATGCTAAGTATCAAGTTTTTGCTATCTACTCATGTTTTCTCAAACTTAGGCATCTAGACATTAAACATGAGAGAATGTAAGTCTATGAATCAAGTTTGGACTTAAGATGAAATTTCTAAGTCACTTTGTTGACTTAGGTCAAGGTATATACTTCCAGTTTTCAAAAATCAAATTTTTAAATTCATACAAAATCATATTTTTGATGAAAAATATTTGATATCAATTGTTGGATGAAAATTTTGATATCAATTGTTGAATGGTCATTTGAAATGCTTATATCAAGTTTGAACTTCAAAATGGATTTTCTAAGTTCATTTTTCATCATATATTATTTTTTAATCAAAAGCTTATTTCTAGGTATCATTCAAGATATTAAAATCATTCCTATGAATGATTTTACTCAAGAAATTTTGTGAATGATATTATAAATGGAATCCAAATGGTATACATGAGTTTTCTTTTGAAGTTTTTGAAGAAAGATCAAAGTATCAAAAAGATTGATATTTCAAATAAATGATACTTTGTGTTTTCAAAATCCAACTTCAAAATTTCATTATAAATCAGATTCTTGATGAAATGTTTTACACATTAAACTAGATTTTTCAGTGAAAGTACAGTTTCAAGAATCATCTAAAAAAAGATTTTCCTATATTTTTCTAGAAATAACTAAAAATACTAATACCAAATGTAGGTTGAAATGATATTTTTGTAATTTTCAGTTATTCTTAAACCATGTTCAATTTTCATTCAAACTTTTATGACAACATAAAATGATCATGTAAAGAGTGTATGCCAAGTTTGAAATGAAAATTATATCCTAAAGTCAAGACATCAACCTAGCATGGTTTCATTCAAAACTAAGCTAGTTATCATGAACCTTGCTAAGTTTCAATCTTATCATTTACTCATAATTTTTCAAACTTAAACCTATGGAGACCTAACATGAGTAAATTTAAACATGTTTCTTAAATATGTATTGAAAATGAGACCTTTAAGTCAACTTGTTGACTTGGGTCAACTTCGTTCAAAAGAGGTTTTCATGAAATCACCTCTATGTCATTTTATCCATATCCATATGAATTTTTCATTCTAAATGCTTGGAAACATGTCATACCTATTCCTAAACATGTTTATGAAGTTGGGACTTAAAATGAAGTGTCCAAGTCGATTTGTTGACTTGGGTCAAACCTTTTCAAATTTAAGTCTCCTAAAGTGATATAGATATCACATTGTTCATCTAGACATGAATTTTCAGTTTTAATTACCTAGACTTATGTGATATGTGTATCTAAACATGTTCAATAGGTGTTTACTTAAAATGAGGTCTCTAATAAGAATTTTAACCCAGAGCAAATTTCATTCAATCAAGATATCATGAAATTGCCTAAGTTATCAAAAAATTTCTACTCAAGAAAATTTAAACATTTATCACGCAACATCAATCATGAGTATAGAGACATCATTAAACATGAATATTCAATTATTAAACAAAGATTTTTGCAAAATTAAACTCATACCTTATTCAATAGAGATTTTGCCAAACTTGTCATTTACTTTTCACTTTTCTTCATGATAGCATAGCCTTCAATGTTTTTATCACTTTCTTATCTTGCAAGTAGGCTTTATTAGTATCATAATGAAATAGTATGCCAACTAGCAAGCTATTTTGCTAAATAGCACAAGTTTAATGCAAAGTTTCATTTAAACACTTTAACCTATGCTAGATAGTAAAGATTCATTTTAAGGAGGTTAACATGATATCAAAATGAATCTAAGGGATCTTACGATGTGAAACATTTGAGGGATAAGGTCTCTAAATATGTTTAACTAGTTTGCACTTAAAGGAATGTCTCTAATAGTAAATATCAACCTAGAGCAAGTTTGATTTAATAAAATTTGCCTAAGTGCTAAGATCCTACCTACTCATGTAATACTATAGTATTTAAATTGACTATCTTCATTTGACTTAATAGTGAAGACTGTGATTTTCCGTACTCAAACCTTTTTTGAGCTCTTTTATATAATTTTGCCATTTTTCTACATGATCTTCCCAAGTCAACTTTTTGGATGATGTCATAAAACCATCGCTGACATGAAAACAATACTTCTCGTAAGATGTTAGTATACCCTCGATCCTGTCTTCCCAAGCTTTCATTTCCTTCTTGCTTAAGTTGTCTGGTATATTTTCCTTCAAATAATCATGAAGCTGATTAGTTGGGATAATACTATTCATATATAGTGAATTTCTATCCATTTTGTTAGGAGAATTCAAGGGTTTGACATGCAATTCTAATCATGAGTATTGAGACATCATTTAAGCTTAAACATTGAGGTATAACACTAAGTTTTTGAATTTATCATGGTTATACCTTATTCATGATGATTTAGCCAAACTAATCCTTTTTTTATTCTAATTAGCCTTCCATTTACCCTTAGATTTAACTTGCATGAGGAAATCATTAGTGACATAATGACATAATTATTTCAAGCAAGTTAATCATTCTAGATAGCAAAGTAAGCATCAAATATTTCAATCAAAATCCAACTTTGCTAAATAGTTCGAAATCCATTTTAAAGATGAAATCGAGTCATACCAAAACGAATTTTTAGAGATCACAAATGAAGTATAAATAAAAATATGATCTCCAAGCCTTCCTATTTGTTGAAAACTGAAAGCCCACAATGAGCCTATGATTTAGAACCACAAGATCACTTAGGCCCATTACAAGCCACATAAGTCTTCGAGGAGACCGGAAATCAAAAATCAAAAATATTTTTGAAAAAACAATTCTAGAGGACGAAGATCAATTAAGCATAGTATCATAATCTTCAACTAAAGTAAAACAATGCAAGTTGGAAGATGATACCAGAATAGTTTTGATGCCAACTTTACCTAAGGCATCAAGGTAGCTTGAAGTTGCAATCAAGGAAGGATTCATCATTCAAGTCCATGGTCAACTCCAATACACCACTTCTCATTCATCCTTGTGTGGTAGCTCCCCCTACAAAAGAAGATGAGACTTTTGGTACCCAAATGGCTTTGGGTCCTTGGGGGTTAATGGGCTTAGGTACCCAAAGTGTCTTAACAACACTAGGGTTCACTTTAAAAGCACAATCATAAATTACATGCCCATACATGCCACAACAAAAGCAATGTCCATAAAACTTTTTATTTTCATTTTTAACATGGAGATGAGATTTAATGTTAGAATGATTAACATGAGGAGGATGATGAACAAGGGCATTCTTAATGGAAACAATCTTCTTTTGAACATGAGGTTTAGTGGTAGAATGCTTAGTATTTTGAACATGATGGACATTGGCATTCTTTACATAAGCATTTTTCATTCTTGTGTTCTTAGGAAATGAAATATTTTTCAATTCATTTACTTTCTTATTTAAGGACACAACCTCCTTTTTTAATAAATCAAGAGATTGATATAAGGCTTTAGATTGAGATTTCAAATTGTTGTTTTGACTTATAATTTTTAAATTCTCAAGTTTCAAATTTTCATTCTTAAGCTTTATGTCCTTAAGCTCAAGTTTTAGCCTATCATGGGAAAAATCAAAAGAACAAGATTTCATTCTCTCATTTTCTAGTTTTAATTCATCCACATGAGAGTGAAGCCTTATATTATCTTCCTTCAATCCTTTATTCTCATTATCCTTTTTAACAAGCAAGTCATACATTTTCTTGTATTCATCTACTAACTCATTATATGATATGTCAAGAGAACTAGTAGAGCTAGCATTATTATTATCATTAGCATGACTAGAAGGAGAAGAGTGTACCTCATCATTAACATCCATGAGGCAAACTTTAGAAGTGGCTTCATAGTCATTGCTAGAGGGTGCTTCAAATGAGTGAGAGGTGGAGGTGGAAGCACTTGACCTCTTCCTTGCTTGGTTCTTCATGCTTGGGCAATTTTTCTTCACATATCCCTTTTCTTTGCAAGCATGATAAATTACTTTTCTTTTACTGCTATTGGAGCTACTTCTTCGACTAGAAGAGCTATGGGCATCAAAACCAAGATTAGGGGTAGGTGAATGACCATTGTCATCACTACCTTCATTAAATGTGCCAATTCCTTCGGTTTTAGCATGATCGTACAAAACATTCAAACTAGCCCATAAATCATAAGCCGAAGAGCAATGCATGACTTTATCTAGGATGCAATTTGGTAATCTGCAAAGTATATAATTCATGGCATCTCCATTATACTTGGACATTTTCTTATCCATTTCACTCCAAGCATGCATATCAACCTTAGGTTCAATGAATTCCCAATGTAACATGTTAAAGACTCCAAAACCTTCAATCTTTAAATAAGCGTACATCCTATGTTTCCAAAGACCAAAGTTCGAGTCATCGAACCTAGGAGGTGAAGACGCTACCGACTCTAGAGTCATTTCAAGATCGAAACTAGATGTAGAGGAGACGGTGAAATCTCAATCTACGACCCGCTCTGATACCAATTGTAGTCGAAATGGCAATACTAGAGGGGGGGTGAATAGTGTGTTTACTAATTTAATTAGCCTAAATTCAATTTTAATCGATTTCGTAGATCGTTTAGGCAATTTATGATTGAACGATTTGATGCGGAAGCGATAGATAATTAAGCAATTTAAAACAATCAGTAAATCAATGCAAACACGAGAATTTAAAGTGGTTCGGCCCCAATGCCTACTCCACTACCTAAGCACCCTGCTTAGGATTTCCAAACTATGTTTACTAGATTAATTTGGTTTCCCTTACACAGAGGACTTTGACTCGAAGAGTTGCACTCTCGACCTAAGGCATTTCCACACCCGGAAGTTTCTGCCTTCTTACCGAGAGCACTCTTCCACCTCAACCCTAAGGGACAACAAAACTAATACTAGTAATAACTAAGATTACACAAGTGGCTTTACACCTTCATAATAAGGTAACCACTTTCACACAAGAAGACCTAACACCCAGTCTTTGTACAAACCCAAATCAAAGAAAAATAGTTCAAATAACAGATAAAAATTACAATGAAAAGAGCTTAGAAATAAAACCAAGATTAAATGCTCATTTCAATCCTTCAGAACCTTCAACTCGCCAAGTAGTATATCTTGAATTGAAATCCGAGTTGAAGCAGAGTGTGCGCTTGAAGAAGTTGTCGGCGGAAGAACCAAGCGCAGGCAATTAATGTTTTGGAAGGCAGATCTCTCTTTTTGATGCTGAATAATTTTTGTAAGAGTGAGAGAGAAAAATTAAATGAGATATATGAGGTATATTTATACCCACACGAAGAAACGGTAGCTTCTTCTCTCTATGACCGCTCAAAGCGCCCAGACGCCTCTTCTCTCTATACGGTCGAATGACGGGTCGATCGCCCAGACGCAAAACTACATTCCCGCAATCCGATCGACCGACGTAAGTTTGCGTCTTCAGCGAACACAGGTCGGTTGACTGACAGAGCTACTGCTCATTTTGGGCTTCGGTCGGTCGACCGCCCGGTTGACCGAAGTAGCTAGTGTCGCTTTGCGGCATCCTTCGGTCGATCGAGATGGCTACAACCATTTTCCTTACACTCTTTGGACGACCGACCGGTCGACCGAACATAGGCTGAAATTGATTTTTCAGCTCTTTTTCTTGCGCGCTTCATTTTCAGGTTCTGGCTTTCAACGAGCATCAACTTGGAGAGTTTTTCATTTGATCTTTGAGCTCGTCCAATGTGACTTTGGTGCACTCGTCGATCTTTGAGATGTTTCACGACGAACTCGAGCACGACGATCAATGTCCTTCCGATTTTCTGATTTCTTCCTATTTTTCAATCGAGGACGTCAAACGCTAATCGATATGGAACCTGAAAGATTTCTCGACGAAATATTAGTTTCATGTTTGTTATCATCAAAACAGAGATTAAGATATTAAGACCAAGGTTGAAAATCTAAAGCCAACAGGGACAACTGTAAAACCAGAAGAGCCCACGAAGGGGCAATTGTGAAAAAGGGCCCACGAAGGGGAAATTGCTAAACAGAAGAAGGGGATAATTTACCACGGAAAGTTCTTAAAACCAGTACAAAGCGTCTATTGAGGAGAAGTTGTACCAACCTTGGCACACTTGACATGAACATATCTCCCCAGAACAACATCTCCCTGTGGAGAAAAAGAACATTGACCTAGAGTCACGACTGAACCTGGAAGTCGAACTCCGGTAGATGCACTAGTCACCACCGTAGCCTCCGGAAGAATTGACTCATTCCCCTGCGAACGGACGACTGCTTCAAAGAACGGGTTCACCTCAGAATGCCTAGCTTTTTTCCGACACCCCATCGGCAAGCCAAGGAAGACCGGAGAGTCTGAAGAAGCTAACGAACTAGCGGCCTCAGCTCTCGCCCCAAAAACCCTTGGCTTCCGAGATCGTGAACCCTCATAGGCTTTAGTAAGTCATCCACCAACCGACTCTTTCTCCTATCCACTGAGGATTTTCCTTATATTTCTGCCAAACAGGCGCGCATACATGGTATCTTTAGCAGTGAAAACATCTCACCTACAAAACAAAGAAGGGGCTGGATAGTTCGTCCCAAGAATACTATAAAGAAGACAAACCTAAAGCCAACATTGACGATATCAAAGCTAAAGTCAAAAACCAAGAAGACTTACCAGCAAGAGCTAACGACGAAGGGAGAAAGGAACATACTGAGGAAGGCACCAACAGAAGGCTACTGAGAATGAAAGCCAAAGAGCGCAAGGAAAACTCGCAAACAAGGAGGGAAAGAGTCATTTTATAGGCTCAACTTCTCCATCGGACGACCCACAACGAAGTTGAAATTAAATCTTCACCGACCAGTTCAATGATCAACGGCTCTCTGGAAGCCCCCATGGCACGAGCGGGCGACTTTTTGCGCCATGATGTCTTCCCCAAAAGCGAGGGGACAAAAGCCAATCAGCAACCGACTCGCCAAACGTGAAAGTCGAGAGGGCATATTGATAACACGGCAAAAATATGCCGATTTGACTTGCTTCGGGATGATACGAAGAGCCACTGCGTGCCAACTATAGATGATGTGAGGATACTCACCCTAGCCCGACTTCCACAGCTGCTCGCGCCACCTTGGCCGCCACGACCATCCTCCCCAACTCGGCCTCCTCAACCATTTTCTTCAGCTTCGTCTTTATAGTTGGACGCCTCGGCATGGCCTCCCTGGTTACCTTTCTCAGTTTGGCCTTAATGGCCACTTGCTTCAAACTGGTCTTGATGGCCAATCCTTCCCTATCCAATATCTGTGGCTGTCCACTTCAACACGGCCTCTATGGTCTCTCAGCTTAGCTTCAGCGGCCACCTGCTTTCCCTCTATGATCAATTAACCGCTCCAAAGTAATATCCAGCTTGGCTTCCCTATCCACTCAGCGCAACTTGATAGGGCATTTTAAACTCCTCAAAGACACCAAAAGACAAAAGCTAACCTGACTTAAGAGCTCGATAATAGTCCTCCAGACTCTGACCGAGCGGGGGCTGTGAGCTAGGCTAAAACCATTGGGCCTGGGCAACGCCCCACCATTCATCCTAGGCCGAACGACGTGACTCCACACCCAGGGGGCTCCGCCCAACTACACCCATGAATCAGACCCGAGCCAGACTAAGTGGCTCCACCTAAGGACCCCACCTGGCTACATAAGGATATCTATATCCTACCTTATCAAAAGAGATACGCCATTATGAGCCTTTTATCTTCGGGATCGATCTCAACCCATTCTGGGCAAACTCACCGCGAGATTTCCGACTGGTGTCATCATCCCCACCTGCAATAAATATAGACATGGCGCGCCTCAAGTAACCCTAATTCCAATTTTCATTACCTCCACCTTGGATGGAGTCCCACTAACTTGAGCGTCGGAGTATCTTTTGCAGACCCCCCTTCCCCCCCCCACCCGGCGTCAAACCGAACAAGGAGAGATGTCGAATCAGACCAGAAGGCCCCAACTCTCAAGCAGGAACATCAGCATCTAAATTAACTTTTGGTATCGTCTCCTAACTTAACTTGATTTGCTTGGAGTTTGTGATACATGACTAATTTTAGTTGGTTTCCCCGCTCATGATTCATTTTAAAAATAATTTTTTATTTTTTATCTTCTCGTCTCTTCGAAGACCTATGTGACCTATGTTGGTGAAATGGCCACACTAGAGGGGGGGTGAATAGTATGTTAACTAAATTTATCGCCTAATTTCAATTTTAATCTTTTCTTAGATTACTTAGGCAATTCACGATTAAATGACTAAATGAGGAAGCGATTAACGATAAAGCAATTAACACATGCAATATATCAATGCTAACACAAGAATTTATAATGGTTCGGCCCCAATGCCTACTCCACTACCTAAGCACCCCACTTAGGATTTCCAAACTTAGGTGTCATTTAGTTGACACAACTTCTTGCAGGAAGTTGTACTTCCCAGGAAGTTGTGTTTTCTGATCATGTTTGGTTGACACACTTCCTGCATTTTACAGGAAGTACAACTTTCTCAGGAAGTTACACTTCCTGCAAAGTGCAGGAAGTAACTTACCTAGGAGGACCTAGGTAAGTTGTACTTCCTGAGTTGCATTTAAAAGAAAAAGACATTTGTGCCCTTACATTTGCATTTAATGCTAATTTTATAATTTTATGTTAACTCTATGAGATTAAGTAATTCATAAATTATTAACTTATTTTTTATTTTAATTTATTTTTAGCAAAATATATAATTCTTTTTATATCAAATTCAAATAAAATTTATTCTATAAAAAATAAATAATATATTATATTAGTTATATATGAAAAATTACTCTATATATGTATTAAATATTAATTTATAAATAAAATTTATTATATATATATATATATATTGAAATATTAATTAGTAAAAAGAAGGGTATATTGGTCATTTGATATATACTTCATAGGAAGTACCTATGTCAACCAAACATGGGTGGGAAGTTACACTTCCTATCAATTAGTTTTTTGTCAACCAAACACATTTTTACTACTTTACAAGAAACATAGGTGGAAAGTTAATTCATGAGAATTACAACTTTCCACGGGAATTTACTTCCCTTGCAAAGATGACTTTACACCGAAAAGTCTCCGCTCTCAAATCGAAGGCACTTCCACACCCCAGAAGTATCCGATCTTCCTACCGAGAGCACTCTCCCACCTCAACCTAAGGGACAACTCAACTAATCCAAGTAAACTAAGTTTACAATGATGGATTTAAGCCTTAACACCAAGGCAATCACCAACTCAATCAACCTAGTACTCTAGGTTTACACACACTCAAATACAATAAAATAAACAATAAAATACAACAATAAATGGAGCAATAAATCAAATAATAAATTACTTAGCTCCAAAACAAGATTCCTAGCTTCCTCTTGATGCCTTTGATGATAAAGCAATGAAGTAATGGCTCAATCAAGGAGATGAAAGGTTCAAATTAGGGTTTTCACAAGATTTGCTCAATGAGGGCTTAGGATTGATCAAAAGATGGCTCAAGGAGGTTAGGAGTGATCAACATCCTGGAGGAAGGCTCTCATGGCTTCCTATTTATAAGCCATGAAGAGAAGAGAGAGCTCCCCTCTTCTCAACGGGCGGACTTTTGCTCGTTACCGACTGTGGATCGCTTGCCGGTCGATTGTCGGTCGATCTCCGAGTGACCAAAGGCTTTTTGCCACTTCTTGGCAACCTTCGGTCGACCGAATTGGCTACTGCCAATTTTTGACCTTATTCGGTCGACCGACTGGTCGACTGAACCTAGGCTAAGCTTGATTTTTTTAGCCTTCTTCTTGCGTGCTTCATTTTCGAGTTTCGGCCTTCAACGTGCGATAACTTGGAGAGATTTCATTGTGTTCTTTAGACTCGTCCAAGACATCTTTGGTGCACACGTCGAACTTCCAGAGATTTCCATGACGAACCTGAACGTGTCGATCAATGTCCTTCCAATTTTTTGATTTCTTCGATATTTCCGATCGAGGACATCAAGTGCTAATCGATATGGAACCTGAAAATATTTCTCAATGAAACATTAGTTCCATGTTTGTTATCATCAAAACTGAGATTAAGACCAAGGTAGAAAACTTAGGCCAACAATCTCACCCATTTTGATGATGACAAACTTTCTTAAGAAAATATATATATTAAAGCACAAAGGATTTCTTCCCCTATCAACATGCATATCTATGAAAATAAACTCACCCGATCTATATGCATGGTCTTCCTATATTTTCTTCCCTTTTACCTATCACTACAAGAAAAATGAGTATCAGTGACAGAAATTTAGTGACGGCGAAAATACGTCACAAACTGTGACAGATTTGTCGTGGCGTGAAATGAACTTTCTTTTTCCCAAAATAGTGACGGATTTGTGACGGAAAATCCAACACAAGGCGATTTCGTCACAAATTAGTCACAGAATTTTTTTATCAATTTGGCCTAGAATTTTTAATAAATAGCATCAGTGACAGAACAGTGATGGATTTCATTTCCATCAATAATTTTCCGACACTAATCCGTCACTAAATTTTTTTTCTTCATATCCGTCTCAATTCCGTCACTGAGCCACCACATAACAGTGACAGATTAGTGACGGGAATAGAATTCCGACACAAAATTAAACTAAATATTTGTAAAATAAATTTTATCATGTTTAGTCCCACACGGGTTAAAAATTATTTTTTACTTATTCTTAACCATTATAAATATAATTTTTTTAGTCTCATATGGATCAATTTTCTTCTCTCCTAATTTTCTTAAATTTTATAAATTGACACCTCATGAGATCAAAAACTATACTATCATGCTATCTTTTATAAATTTATTAAAAATATTATAAAAGTATAAATAATAATATAAGGTAATATCATGAAACAAAGCCAACCAACTCAAGGGATGAAAACAAGACATCGAATAAGAGACTAATTCATACATGTAGCATTAGCAAATAAATAAATTCTAAGTCTAGAAATCATGTATAAGCTTAAGTATAGATATTTTCATGCATCGGTCAAGTAGTCAATAATCATTTTAGAAATGATTTTTCTCATCAAATGAGTAGAACGATACCATAAGTGAATTTGAAATATCATACTTCAAGTCTCGATCAAAGATTTCGACGAAAATCAAAGGTATTGTAAAATGAGCACTTGGGAAGAACGATACTTTAAAGTTTCGAAGTTCAATTTCGAAAATCCAAATCAAATCGCATGCATACTCAAAATATTTGAAATTTTTATGTCATAGACTAGATTTTTCAAGGAATATGCAGATTCAAGAATCAACAGAAAATTAGTTTTCTGCATTTTTCCAAAATTCATTGAGTTCTAGTGGCATTTTCGTAAATAACTGGAATTTTTTATGAGTTTTCAGTTTTCATTCAAACTTTTCAGATATCAAGATATAATCATTTAAGGCATGTTTATCACGTTTGAAATAAAAATGATGTCATTTGGTCAAAATTTTACCTTAGCACGATTTCATTCAAAAACAAGCATGATAACATGAAATTGCTAAATATCAAATTATATCCTTTACTCATGGTTTTTCAAATATAGACACTTAGACACCTTACATGAGTAAATCTAAATATATTTGTGAAGTTTGGACTCAAAATGAAATTTCTAAGTCAAATTGTTGATTTAGGTCAAACTTTTTCAAGTTTGAGTCCCCTAAGATGAGCTAGTTATCATTTTTCCCATTTACACATGATTTTTCAATTTTAGCCACATGGAAGTAGATCATGAGTAAGCTCAAACATGTTTGTCAAGTTTCAACTTAAAATGAAGTTTTTAAGATGAAATTCTACTTATAGCACATTTCATTCAATAGATGACATGAAATTGCCTAAATATCAAAATTTTATCTACTCATGAGATTTCAATCAATTATCATGCAAAATTATTCATGAGCACAGAGAAACTATTTTATCAGGAAAATAGAGGTGCTATGCAAAAAATTTGCCAAAATAAAACTCATACCTCATTTCTTGAGAAATTGCACAATTTTCATTTTCTTTCCCA
This sequence comes from Canna indica, assembly GCA_034359265.1. Taxonomy (NCBI): domain Eukaryota; kingdom Viridiplantae; phylum Streptophyta; class Magnoliopsida; order Zingiberales; family Cannaceae; genus Canna; species Canna indica. Next base: position 21,417,985 of record CP136895.1, on the reverse strand, counting down.
ATTTTCTTTAGCCTTCCAAATTTACCACTTTCTCAACTTACAAGTAGGCTTCATTAGTATCATTATGAAATCATATACCAACTAGCAAGCTAACTTACTAAATAGCAAAGATTCAATGCAAAGTTTCATTTAAAAGTCTTAACCTATGCTAGATAGTAGATATTCATTTTAAAGGAGTTATCATGATATCAAAATGATTCAAAGAGATCTTAAAATATAAAATTTTGAAAAATAAGATCTCCAACCCATCCTATTGGTTGAAAACCGAAAAGCCACAATGAGCCTATGATTTAGAACCGCAAGCTCGCATGAGCCCGTTATAGGCTACATAGGTCTCCGAAGATACCGGAAATAAAAAACAAGATCATTTTTCAAAAGACTCTTATCAAGAGCGGGGAATCTACTAATATTAAGCATCTATCAACACTCTAACTCTAATTTAAAACAAGTATAGGAGATGATACAAAAGTGTTTGATGCCAATAATTTCATTACCCAAGGCATCAAGATGACTTGAAGTTGCAACTTTGAAATGCTACAATCTTTGAATCCTCAACCAACTTCAATCAACCAACTTTATCTCACCCTTGTGTGGTAGCTCCCCCTTCAATAGAGCAAGAAATCTTTGGTACCCAAATGGCTTTGGATCCTTGGGGGTCAATGGGCTTAGGTACCCAAAGTGTCTTAACAACACTAGGGTTCACTTTAAAAGCACAATCATAAATTGCATGCCAATACATGCCACAACAAAAGCAATGACCATGGAATTCTTTCTTTTTACCATTCTTATGATCATGGGGTCTAATGTTAGAATGTTTGGCATGAGAAATATGATGAGCATTAGCATTCTTAGATGGAACATTTTTCTTCCTACGATTTCTAAAAGATGAAGCATGTGATAAATTACTAGTTTTCCTACTCGAGAAAGCAACCTCATTTTTTAAGTCATTAATGGATTTGTGTAAAGCTTGTATTTGAGATTTCAACAAGCAATTTTTATTTCTCAAAATATCATGCTCAAATTTGAAATCCATTGTACAATCCTTACCATTGAGATTTACATTATTTTTCGTGTTCTCATTTTCATCTCTAATTTTTGAAATCTTAATTAACAACTTATCATTCTCAATTTCTAATTCTTCATTTCTATATTTCAAGTCCTTAATTTCAAGTTTTAAAGCATCATGGCAAGAATCAAAAAAGCTAGTATTCAATTTTTTATTTTCTAATTCATGCACATGAGAACTAAGCCATAAATTTTCCTTCTTTAATTTTCTATTTTCCTTTTTATTTTTCATGAGTAAGTTATACATGTTCTTACATTCTTCTAGTAGTTCTTCATATGACATATCAAGGGATTTAGAGCTACTAGAATCACTATCATTAACATTTTGAACATGACTAGAAGATGGAGAATATACCTCATCTCGAAGACCCATGAGGTAAAAGTTTGATGTAGCTTCAATGACATGTCTAGAAGTGGCTTCACTTGATTTGGATGTGGATGATGAAGCACAATTCTTCATTTTGGATTTCTTCTTCAAGAGTGGACAATTCTTCTTCTTGTGTCCCTTCTCTTGGCAAAGGAAGCACCTAAGTTTTCTTTTCCGATTTTGGTGTTCCTTTGACTAGATGAGCTTTGGGCATCAAAAACTTCATTAGGACTAGAGGTATGACAATTGTCATCAATTCCTTCATTGAAAGTAATAAGCTTATCGGTTTTTGCATAATCATAAAGCATATTTAAACAAGCCCAAATATCAAATGCGGATGAACAATACATAACTTTTTCAAGTATATCATTTGAGAATGAGCAATATAGAAAGTGCGTTCGTTTAGCATTCAATTCAAACAATCTAATTTGTTCTTGAGTCCAATCATTAATGTCAATGGTGGGCTCAATATATTCATTCTTTAGCATGCACCATAGATCTAAACTTTGTGTTTTAAGAAAAGTATACATCCTACTCTTCCAAACACCAAAAAAAATTTCATCAAACCTAGGTGGTGCAAGTGCTATACTCTCTAGTGCAATTTTCCGGATCGAGGCAAGATGTAGATGAGATAGTGAAATCTCAATCCATGACCCGCTCTGATACCAAATTTTGGTGAAATGACCACATTAGAGGAGGGGTGAATAGTGTGTTAACTAAATTTATCGCCTAATTCAATTTTAATCTTTTCTTAGATTACTTAAGCAATTCACGATTGAATGACTAAATGCAGAAGCGATTAACGATAAAGCAATTAACACATGCAATATATCAATGTTAACACAAGGATTTATAATGGTTCGGCCCCAATGCCTACTCCACTACCTAAGCACCCCGCTTAGGATTTCCAAACTTAGCTTTACTAGATTATATCATTTCCCTTACAAAGAGGACTTTACACCGAAAAGTCTCCGCTCTCAAACCGAAGGCACTTCCACACCCAGAAGTATCCTGCCTTCCTACCGAGAGCACTCTCCCACCTCAACCTAAGGGACAACTCAACTAATCCTAGTAAACTAAGTTTACAATGGTGGATTTAAGCCTTAACACCAAGGCAATCACCATCTCAATCAACCTAGTACTCTAGGTTTACACACACTCAAATACAATGAAATAAACAATAAAATACAACAATAAATAGAGCAATAAATCAAACAATAAATTACTTAGCTCCACAACAAGATTCTTAGCTTCCTCTTGATGCATTTGATGATGAAGCAATGAAGTAAAGGCTCAATCAAGGAGATGAAAGGTTCAAGCTAGGATTTTCACAAGATTTGCTCAATGAGGGCTTAGGATTGATCAAAAGATGGCTCAAGGAGATTAGGAGTGATCAACATCCTGGAGGAAGACTCTCATGGCTTCCTATTTATAAGCCATGAAGAGAAGAGAGATCAGCTGCCCTCTTCTCAACGGGCGGATTTTTGCCTGTTACCGACCGCCGATCGCTTGCCGGTCAATTGTCGGTCGACCAACCGAGCGACCATCGAGCGACCGAAGGCTTCCTGGCAACCTTCGGTCGACCCCGGTCGACCGAATTGGGTACTGTCAATTTTTGACCCTATTCGATCGACTGACCGATCAACCGAACCTAGGCTAAGCTTGATTTTTCCAGCCTTCTTCTTGTGCGCTTCATTTTCAGGTTCCGGCCTTCAACGTGTGACAACTTAGGGAGCTTTTCATGTGTTCTTTAGACTCGTCCAAGACGTCTTTGGTGCACACGTCGAACTTCGAGATATTTCCACAACAAACCCGAACGCGTCGATCAATGTCCTTCCAATTTTCCAATTTCTTCGATATTTTCGATCGAGGACATCATGTGTTAATCGATATGGAACCTAAAAATATTTCTCAATGAAACATTAGTTCCATGTTTGTTATCATCAAAACCGAGATCAAGACAATGTAGAAAACCTTAGGCCAACAACCTATAGCGGGTCTAGTAACCTTACAATTTTAAACCCTAGGCTAACCATTGACATTGTAGTTTTCAACCAATAGGAAGGGTTAACTGTACTAAACACTTAGTTATTCAGCTGACTAGATATTAATTATTTTTGAAGAAAATGTATAAATAATGTAAAGTTCTATCAAGTAAATGAGATTTCATATTTCTTTTTGGTACTTGACACCTTCTCCTCCATCTCCCGAACACTCTGCTCTCCTTTTCCCCAGTAACTGAAACAATGTTGAAGCAAATAAGAACAAATAAAGCACAAACACAATTAAGGCAATGCTAACACAAGATTTATAGTAGTTCGGCTTCAACCAAGCCTACATCCATGACCTAAGCACCCCACTTAGGATTTCGACCAAAATCACCAATTATTTAAGGTTCCTACAATGAGGATTTACAAAGCTCACTGTCTTCCCCCCTTAAGCATCTTCCTACCTCACACTCCAGGGACACCTTAAGCCTAGTATGCACAAGTGAATTTATGCCTCTACACCAAGACAATCACTCAAACCTTGGTCAATTACGAACTTTGAATGACAACAATAAAATAATCAAGATACAACCAAAATGGAGCAAATAAGTAAAATACCAATACTTAGCTCCAAACTTGGAGTCATAAGTCCTCTTGATGCCTTGATGGTGAATCGATTCTAGTTCAAATGCTAAAACAAGAAGGTAAACATACAAAGCTAGGGTTTTAAAAGAAAGATTACTCAATTAAAGCTTGAGGTTATCACATGATGGCTCTAGGATCATTAGAAAGTTCAAGGAAGCATTACCAAAAATCTTATCTTATACGACAGCTTTAGTAGTCGTGAAACCACCGTTGAAGTGCTTTTGCGACGGCAACTTGCGGTCACAAAAGTCCATCGTAGAGGACATCGCCGCAAATAATCTGCAATAACTAAACTAGCCATTGTATGAAATATAAACTATGATCGCTACCACGATAGCCAACAGGCGTCACAGGCTCGATCACAGACTGACTATGATGGTCTTTCGCCACCTCATGATATTTACTTTGTGATGGCATGGCGACCACAGCTTGTTGTCGCAAAGTCGTCGCCTAACCAATTTGCGACCATTGTACGCAACTAGATTGATACACCTTCTGCAATGGTAAAGCGGTCACAGAGCCATCGCAAAAGTCTATTTTTTTTATGATTTAAAAATTAAAATTTCCTATTTACAATTATAATTAAAATGTATCAAACAACAAATAGACATGAACTAATAGATGAACCCTCGAAACATTATATATATATATATATATATCAAATTTTAATATTTACATCAATGTATCCAAAAAAATGCATCAAGGCACAAATGTACATAGATAAACATATAAATACAAAACAAACGTTATTGCTTGGGATCATATGGCGGTGATGGCGAGGAAAGGGACTGCATGTGGAGCGCGTCAGACAACGTCAGCAATGATAACGGATCTGATGTTGATGTCGTCGTACCGAATGATGGAGGGGTCAGTGCACCAAGCAAACATGAAGAAAAAATCCTAAAGTTATACTAATAAATTAACGATCTTAATATTACAACATGATACTAAACATGCTATTAAACATGAATATTAAATATGAATATTAATTAATCAAACATGATATTAACGAAACATGATATTATATAATTAAACATGACATTATACATGATCTCTATAAACATGACATCAATTAAACATGACATTAATTAAACATGATATTAATTAATTAAACATGAAGCTATATATTTAAACATGAAATTATTAATATAATTAAATTGTTCGAAAATGACTTACCTCTATGATCGACGAACTAACGAACTTCTTCGATCTACAAATCTAAACACATTTGAAATAAATTAAATAAAATCTAAAGTTTAATAAACTTAATTAAACCTAAAGTTTATAATTAATTAAACCTAAACTAAATATATAAATATAATTATAAATAGTGGTCCAGCTTCAACCAAGCCTACATCCACTATCTAAGCATCCCGCTTAGGATTTCAACCGAAATCACTAATTATTTATGTTTCCTACAATGGGGATTTACACCAGACGCTCACCCGGCTTCTCCTCGAAGGCACCTTCCCACCTCACACTTTAACTAATGACACTCCAAACCTAGTGTACACAAGTGGATTTATGCCTCTACACCAAGACAACCACTCAAGCCTTGACCTAACATCTTAGGTCAATTACAGACTTTGAATAAAAACAATAAACCAATAAAAATACAATCAAAATGGAGCAAATAAGTAAAACACAATACTTAGGTCCAAACTTGAAGTCCTAGCTCCTTTTGATGCCTTAAAGATGAATCAATTGATGTTCAAAGGCTAAAACAAGAAGGTGAACATACAAAGCTAGGGTTTTAAAGAATGATCACTCAATCAAAGCTTGAGGTTATCGAATGATGGCTCTAGGATCATTAGAAGGTTCAAGGAAGCTTGGGAACCCACTTATATAGAGAAAACATGAAGTGGGGCAGTTCAACGACATGCAATGGTAAAAATTTGACTGTTGCAGTCGCTAGTCGAACGTCGGTTGATCAAAGGTTCGAACGAAATTGCACTGTGTGCAGTTTTAGTAATGCTTTGGGTTTTGGTTCAAGTTTTGGGTTTCAAGTTTGATTTTCTTCATTATCATTATGCATATTAAGGACACAAAAAACTAGATTCTTACTTTCCTTCATCTTTCGAGCGTCGATCAACATCCACTTAAATTCCATTTTTGCGTTGTTCTTCCACTACTAGAAATTGATTCTTCAGTAACGGCTATTAGCAACGGCCGCTCAAGCCGTTGCTAATTGCAACAGCATTCTTACGGTGTTGAACGACGGTGTACTAATTTTAATTATAATTATATATTATATTTGTTACTCTGTGTACTAATTAATGTATTTGTTTTGTAAATGTAGACGACGGTGTTGGACGACGGGACTGTCTAGCGACCCTCCCCGATGGCGGTGTTTGAGCGGACACACCGTCGAGTGCATGGGACGGGGGAGTACGTCGACAACCGTGATACATACATTATGGTAAGTATATTTGTTTAAATTATTCATTATTTATTTATAATTTAAGTTTTATGAAAAATATTAAACAAAAAGTTAAACTCGAGTAGGAGACCTACAGTCAAACGGTGATACAGCGCGGAGGCACCCCCGAGGACTTTGACGCAGGAGCGTGGGTCGAGGCTGCAGGTGGCTGGGACCACGGTCGCGTGTATGGTTTTGCAGATAGTGGTCATGCGTGAGCCGTGCTAGGCCTGCTTGGGGCACCGACCCCTCCGCATGCTGGTGAGCGGCCGTCCACCTCCAGGTCCAGTTCTGATCATAGTACTAGGATAAGGACACTAGAGGAGACGGTCGCGCATCAGAGTCAGATGATGGCGGAGATGCATGCTATGATACGCAACATCTCAGCTCATACCGGAGCAGGCATCCCCTCGGCATCATTTGATCCATTGTCCTCGAGTCAGTCCACGCCGGTGTACACCCAAGCACTTCAGACCCCGCCATATGATCCAGACCATCCTCCATCATCATCGTGAGATTTATTTTTATTTTTATATATTGACTTTGTTACTTAGATACTATACCTGATTAATTTGTTTTGTTTGGATATTGATACTTCAAATTTACATTTGAATAGTTTTTATATGATTGTGGATAATTATAAATATAAGTATAATTGTTTTGATGTATATCTTGGTGTATTTGTGATGTGTGAATGAATGTGTGTATGGGTGTGTGAGTTATGTATCAGATAATGTATCGATGTATTAAATGGAAATTTGGAATTTTAGATTTTTTCAGTTGCAAGTTGTAGTCATCAGCAACGGCTTTCTCACAGTCGTCCGTGGGAAAGCCGTTACTAAAAGTGTATCGTAAGTCGTTGCTGATGTCATACAGCAACGGCTTAGCAACGGTCTTTCACTAACGGCGTTGCTACGGACACGCGGGTCATTGATAATAATTGTTATCGGCAACAGAACCGGGTCCGTGGCAAACCCGTTGCTGATAATATTATTAGCAACGGCGCGAGCGGCCGTTGCTGATCTGTTGCTAAATTATCAGCAACACGTCTTTCTGCCACGGCTCCGTTGCAACGATTTTGGATGTTGCAAGCCGTTGCTGATGTCCATTATTCCAGTAGTGTTCTGCTCGCGGACGTCGCGTGCTACTCATTGGAAGTTGAAATTGTTTCTCATTGAAATTAACATTAGTTCCGAGTTTGTTATTATCAAAACCGGACTAAGACCAAAATTAAAAATCTTAGGCTAAGAAATAGTATCATCTATTATATAAAAAAAGTATCATCCACTAGTTATTAGTTAAACAACATATACATAGCTTGCTTGTATGCATGGCTGGTTGCTAGGCAGTAACTAAATGCCTATAAATTAAAGGTGGTTCAAATTTCAAGGTTTATATAGCACTTTGATTAACCCTTCCATTTGTTCTTTTACTAAAATTTTAAGAAACCATAACTCTACTTGTATTGTATCCATTTTTGGAAATATATAGTTCGTTCGTTTCATAAACTATCTAGTACAATACAAGACTGGTCAATACAGTGTAAGGTTGTACAGGACTATAATCCATCATTTGTTTCACACAGTACTAGACTTCAAATGTATAGTGTGATCGTATGCTTGTTTCACATTGTCATAGCACATGACACTACTAGAATAATGGTTTTGATCACCAACGGGGCTCATCGACGGCCGCCAGCACTGTCAGAAATATCCACGGCTTTTCGACGATCGCAACGGCCGTGGGTAATGTAACAAACTCAGCAATGACTTGCATATGGCCACCTAAGCCCGTCGCTCATAGTCGATGGTGCGCACGGGGCGCGAAATGAAATAAGTTAGTAGTTATGGGTTAGCGAGGGGCCACTGGCCTTCAGTGATATAAATAAGTCATTAGCCATGGCTATCAGTAGCCGTCGCTTATGAGTTGATGGCGCGAACGCGGTGTGAAAAAAAAAAACTCGTAACCGACAGCTTAGAGAGGGCTACGTCGACTGTCGATGATATCGTAATTAAATATTCACAGTTTATCGATGGCTGATGAGCCGTCGGTGAAAAGTCTTTTTATTTGTGTTCGCGCCCGTCCCCTTTCTTTCTCTCGCTCCCTCTTCTCTCTTCTCGATCTGCCTCGCCGAAACCTCACCGAAATCCATCGACCATCGTCTCCTCACCTCGCTGTCGATTCTTCGGGTCACGCCAAGTTCGTGTTGGTTCTCCATATATGTTACCGCCAATTAAAGTCATTGTCGATCGCCTCCTCGCAGTGCGCCTCAATACTCGTCGTCGTCGCCTCTTCTCCTCGCCGACGATTGCCCTCCTTCCCCTCCCTCCCTCGCTGCCGGTCAATTGTCCCCGTCTTCAGCCGGCGAGGGCTAGGTATCGGTCGCCGCCATCAATAGCTAGGTTTTTTTTATCTCTTATATATATATATGATTTAGGGTTTAGTTATTTTTAATTATCTATTAATAATATATTAATTATATGTTAATTTTAGATTAATTAGTAATTATTTGTTAGTTTTTTTATTAACTGTTAATTAGGTTAAGTTTTTTTGTTGTTAATTAGTTTTAATGTTAGGGTTAATTAATTTTAATTAGAATAAATGTTAGGGTTAATTTTAGTTGGGTGTAATTACAATTTTAATTAGAATCGTCCACTGCGGACTCGCGCCGGAATCATTCACTTTGGACTCGCGTCAGAATCGTCCACTTTGGATTTGCACCAGAATCGTCCACTGTGGACTCGCACGAGCATTCACAAATTTAGAAAATAAATTAATCATGACGAGTTGATACGTTTCACGTACGCATCAACGAGTCAGGTTTTAATTTTGCGAACCTTTAGATCAGTTCGGGGGTTGTATGTTCGTGCAAACGAAGTAGATGATCTTTTATACGACGTATAACCCTTAAATAATTATATATATTCATTTTAATTAACATAATAATTAAATAATTTAATTAATATGTTTTATTACGGCTAGGAGACTGCAGCATCGACACTTGGTGCCTAGAAGACCATGGCGCTGGTACCACGTTGTCAGTAGACTGTGATGTTGATGCCAAGTGGCCAAGGAGGCCACGATGTTGGCGTCAATGCTTTGTGACCAGGAGACTGCGATGTCGACAACGTTGGTCAAGGAGGCCGCAGTGATGACGCAGTGAATCCCTTGCCGTAGTGATATGCTGCAGCCTCCTTGGTCATTCGTTGTCGACGTCTGACCTCCTTGGTGTTGCATGCATAGTGAGAGGTGAGAAGTAAGGATGTTCACGGGTCGGGGCGGGGTCGGGTTTAGGAAAAAAACCAACCCAACCCAACCAAGTGTAATTGGGTCGGTCGGGTTGAGTAGTCGGGTTTACCCGTTTAGGTAAAAATGAGTTTATAAATAAAGTTTTTAAAAAAATATTTTTAATATAATATTTTAAAAATAATTAAAATATATAAATAATCGGGTCATCGGGTTGGGTCTCAGGTCATCGGATTTCAAATTCTAAAATCCGAGACCCGATCCGATTATGGTCGGGTTTGGTCGGAGTTTGCCCGATCCGACCCAACCCAAATAGGTCGGGTCAGGTTGGATTCTCGGGTTCATTAGGTTGACCTGACCCGATGAACAACCCTAGTGAGGAGAGATAACATGTGGAGGCCGCTTTTTGTTGCCGCACACAACTATGAATAGGAGAAGGAGAAGTATCAAGTGGAAAACGAAGTATTGAATTAATCAAGGTTATTGCTGTAATTTCAATCCTGTAGGCATTGTTTGGAGTAATAAAATAATGACCTTATTAATACTGTACCAAGACATAGTTATGTCATGTCAATTTTTTTTTAGAGTTTCACATTTTAATCAAGTTATAGGTATACGTATAATTTGACCTTACTCAACCCAAAATCAACAATTAAAAAAAATAAAATTTAATTGAAAATTCAATTGGAATCAATCAGACTTGATAGAAAATTAGTTTAGAAAGACTCAACCTCGCCCGAGTCAATTGAATATGAAATTAGTTAATAAATCAATTTTATTTGTAAAAATTGGTTTGTCCTGACTTAGTCCTATTTGATCTAGAACTAATTAAAAAATTTCTTAAAAAATAAAATATAAATTGAAAATTTTAGTTTTGGTCCAAATATGATTTGATTTGAGTAAAAATTAATTAGAAAACCCACTTCATGGCACTAATCTCTCATTTCGTATGAATTCTTCAATTGTATACTAGAGATTGAAGTTTGATTAATTTCGAGTTATCTTATGTACTTAATTCGAAAATTCAACTTGGGACGACGATATTGTTTCTGTAGTCGTCCGGTGGCACACAATGGACGATATTGTCTCAACATTGAATTCATACTACTTCTGTAGTCACGATCAATGCAAATGAAGAATTCCAAAAGTAACATTCTCCTCACCACATTTGCAAATCAAAATTCCTCATATATATGTGATATGTCTAGTCAAAGGGGATTCATCGAGACCTCAGATTTGTGTTTGTTTATAGTTTCATGCGTCCGGCATTTCCTAATGCTTTCAAGTGCCAAATCTTTAGATGAGCGTCGAATTCGCGCTTGCTGACCGAGTGGTTACAATAAACTCTAAATAATTGAATTAAAAATCCAGCAGCCCATCTTTGCACTGCATTCACCGTTAACGTCGAGAACTATATATACATATCGAGACGTCTCCGTTTCTTCTTGCGATTGGTGTCTCGAAGCGCGCATGGCTCTTCCTCGCAGGAGATCGCTGGTTGCAGTCTTTGTTCTCTGCTGTTTTAGATTATGCTACGCTGAGCATGGTAGTAGATGTCCCTTAATTTGGTTGAAATGAATTTAATTAGTACTACGCACTTGACCTGAAAAGTTTTAGCTTGGCTTGATTCGTTAATTTGCCCAGCAGGCCCACCAGACTACACCTTCATGAAGTCTGCGAAGCAGGCACCGGAGGTGTCGTACTTCGACTACATCATCGTGGGCGGCGGCACGGCCGGCTGCCCGCTGGCCGCGACCCTTTCGGAGAAGTTCCACGTCTTGCTGCTGGAGAGAGGAGGCTCTCCGTACGGCAACAGAGACATAACGGAGCTGTCCCACTTCGGCCTGACCCTCGCCGACACCGCCCCGGACTCCCCGGCCCAGCGCTTCGTGTCGGAGGACGGCGTCCCCAACACGCGGGCGCGGGTGCTCGGCGGCGGCAGCTGTCTCAACGCCGGGTTCTACTCCCGCGCGAGCCCCGCGTACGTGAAGAGCGCCGGCTGGGTTGGGGCGCTAGTGAACCAGTCGTACCGATGGGTGGAGAGGACGGTGGCGTTCGAGCCGCCGGTGCTCCGTTGGCAATCGGCGCTGCAGCATGGGCTTTTAGAGGCCGGCGTGACGCCGTTCAACGGGTTCACGTACGATCACGTGTACGGAACAAAGATCGGGGGGACGATCTTTGACCGAGAAGGCCACCGCCACACCGCTGCCGATCTGCTCGAGCACGCGAATCCCAACGGGCTCACGGTTCTTTTGCACGCTACGGCGGCGAGGATCTTGTTCAGGCGAACAGGTAATCATAATCTGCATGCCTGGGGAAGACGTGAAACCTAGAATTTGTTCATGCATGCTTTGTGTAGGTGGATCGGCACGGCCGGTGGCTTATGGAGTGGTATTCATCGACGCGGCCGGCAGCGAGCACAGGGCCTATTTGAACAAGGGAGAAAAGAACGAGATCATACTCTGTGCCGGGGCACTGGGGAGCCCGCAGCTGCTGATGCTGAGCGGTGTCGGCCCAAAACATCAGCTCCAGTCTTTGGGCATCGACGTGGTGGTGGAGCAGCCGATGGTGGGGCAAAGCATGTCGGACAACCCCATGAACGCCATCTTCGTTCCTTCCCCGGCGCTGGTCGAGACCTCCCTCATACAAGTCGTCGGCATCACCAGGTTCGGCAGCTTCATTGAGGGCTCCAGTGGCTCAAACTTCGCCCGGCTCGAGCTAAAATTTGGCGTGTTTTCTCCTTTTCAGGTTTTCATCTCAAAAACATATATCAAATAAAGAAAATTTATGCAATTTTAGATGCATTCTTCACATTTTTAGACACACTGCAGACTGGCGAAGCTGGATCAAAGATTACAGGCTTCTTCCACAAGGCGGGAGATCTTCCCATGTCCCACATGAGAGGTGGTTTCATCCTCGAGAAACTCATGGGGCCTCTCTCAACTGGGCAACTTGTGCTCAAGAACAAGAACCCTAATGATAATCCCTCTGTCACCTTCAACTACTTCAAGGAGCCAGAGGATCTAAAAGTATGTGTTCAAGGAATAAAGATGATAGAGAAGGTGATACAGTCGAAGGCATTCTCTAGATTCAGGTTCGAGTTTACATCGATGGAAGAACTCCTCAAAATTATGCTAAATTCCCCGATAAACATGCTCCCAAAACATGGCAATGCCTCCAAGTCCGTGGAGCAATTCTGCAAGGATTCTGTCATGACCATATGGCACTACCACGGAGGTTGCAGAGTAGGCGAAGTGGTCGACGAAGATTACAGAGTTCTCGGCATCGACGCTCTCCGGGTGATCGATGGATCCACGTTCAAGATCTCCCCTGGCACCAACCCTCAGGCTACGGTCATGATGCTTGGAAGGTAATCCTTAATTAGTATGAGCTAGCATAAGAAGATCAACATCTCGTGAATAACTTGTTGATTTATTTCTTCTTCTTATTTATGTTTGTGTTGAACTCAGGTACATGGGGACCAAAATCCAGACAGAGAGGTAGGGAAGACATGAAGCAGAAAGGAATTCCTGATACATGAATATTCATATGCCAAGAACAGTACTGACATCAAAACCGTGTTTGTTTTGAGAGGAAATAATTTTCTGAGAAATATCAATAATATTGTTGGTTTGGTTGTGCGGCATTTGGGAATTAATTTTTTTCTAGTAATTGAGTACCGAATGATTAAGGCTCGTGAAATAAGATATTTTTTATATACTTTGAATATAAGAAGATTTTATATAATATAAATATCATATATTATTTTATATCACAAAAGATTATATTATCAAATTATTCTTAATATTATACTTATATATATATTAAGAATTCAAGATATTAATATTCTTAATTTTATTTTAGATATTGTACGTACAGTGTTTTCAGGAAATAAAACAGTATAAATACATTAAATATTTATGTTCATGCATGAGGATCGGAGTACTTTAGTCCGGTTCGATGTCTCTCCTTATCTAGTTCAACGTCGGCGCAGGGGAGGGAGGTGGACCTGCCAAAGACAATCTGACGCTTAAATCAGGAGATCTTCAAGGTGGAGGTATTGAAATTGAAACTTATGGTTACCTGAGGTGTGTCGTATCTATATTTATTGCATGTGGAGGTGATGGTGCCACCCGAAAATTTCGTGGGGATATTGCCCACAATGGGTCGAAGCTGATCCCGGAGATGGTGGGCTTGTAATGATATATCTCTCTTGATAAGAAAGGATGAATGTCCTTTGTATAGCCGGGTGGGGTACCCAGATAGAGCCACTTGGACCAGCTCGGAACTGGTTTAGGAGAATAGCTAGGAGAAGACCCCTAGGTGGAGCCGCTTGGATCGGCTCAAGACAAGTGGTGGGGTGCTGTTGGATCAAATGCGACCGAGCCCAATAGTCCTAGTCCAGTCCACAGCCCCCGAGCTCGATCGGAGTCTGTAAGACTGCGTGCCGGGCTCTAAGGGAGGTCGGCCTTCATGACCTCGGTTGATCACACGATGAGTGCACGGCTTTTTATATATTGCTTCGATATTCGGGCTCGATATGTGCTTGTGTGAGCTCTTTCGAATGTCTGCCACCTGTGCGGTAGATATATCTCAACAGAAAAGTAATCAGGAGTAAAGATTGTAGGCGAAATGGCAACACTAGAGGGGAATGAATAGTGTGTTTACTAAATTAATTAGCCTAAATTCGGTTTTAATCATTTTCCTAAATCGGTTTAGGAAATTTACGATTGAATGATTAGATGCAGAAGCGATAGATAATTAAGCAGTTAGAACAATCAATCAAACAATGCAAACACAAGATTTATAGTGGTTCGGCCGCAATCCCTACTCCACTACCTAAGCACCCCGCTTAGGATTTCCAAACTAGTTTTACTAAATTAATTCGATTTCCCTTACACAGAGAACTTTTCACTTGAAGAGTCGCACTCTCGACCTAAGGTACTTCCACACCCGGAAGTCTCCGCCTTCTTATCGAGAGCACTCTTCCACCTCAACCCTAAGGGACAACTAAACTAATCCTAGTATAAACTATTTTTACAAAAGTGGCTTTACACCTAACACCAAGTAACCACTTATACCCACAAGACCTAACAGCCTAGGTCTTACAAACTCAACTTCAAAGAAACGATAAATTAACAATTAAAAATACAAGTGAAAAGAGATTAAGATAAAACTAAGATTATCTACTCTTTTCCAAGCCTTGTAGCCTCCAACTCGCCAGTGAATGTGCTTTGAGTCGAAGCCGAGTTGAGGAGCAGTTGGCGCTTGAAGACGAACTCGACAGAAGAATAGAGCGTGCTGCAATCGATCTTTGAAAGGCTTAAATCCCTTCTTAAATGCTCAATAAAATCTGTAGAAGTCAAGGAAGAAGGATAAATGAATTATATGAGGGTGTATTTATACCCTTCTAAAGAAACGGCAGCTCAACGGATAGTTTTCTATCCGTTGCAGGCCGCTGGTCGATTGGTCGGTCGACCGACTGATCGACCAGTCATTTGACCGCTGCATTCTCTCTGTGGTCGATCGACCGACGGGTCGACCGCCCAGACGCAACTTTGGCGATTTGCCATTCGGTCGACCAGTCGATCGACCGACACGATCTTGTGTCTTCAACAAACGCAGGTCGGTCGATCGACAGAGCTACTACACATTTTGGGCTTCGATCGGTCGATCGAAGTAGCTGCTGCCTCTTTTCGGCACTGTTCGGTCGACCGACCGGTCAACTGAAATGGCTGGTGCCATTCTCCATACCCTATTCGGTCGATCGCCCGGTCGACAGAACTTAGGCTAAATTTGATTTTTCAGCCAATTTTCTTCCGCGCTTTGTTTCCGGGTTCTAGCTTTCAACGACCATCAACTTGGAGAGCTTTCATGTGATCTTTGAGCTCGTCCAATGCGACTTTGGTGCACTCGTCGAGCTTCGAGAAATTCCCGCGATGAACCCGAGCACGATGATCAATGTCCTTTCAATTTTCTGATTTCTTCTGATTTATCCGATCAAGAACATCGAATGCTAATTGATATGAAACCCGAAAGATTTCTCGACGAAATATTAGTTCCATGTTTGTTATCATCAAAACCGAGATTAAGAGATTAAGACCAAGGTTGAAAACCTAAAGCCAACAATCTCCTCATTTTTTACGATGACAAACATCCTTGAGAAAATATAACATTAAAGCATAGAGGATATCAACTAAGAGATTTCTCCCCCTATCAACATGCATATCTATGAAATAAACTCCCCCTATCTATATGCATGGATTTCCTATATTTTCCTCCCCTTTGCCTATAATTTTCTCCCCATGTTTCCTATACTTTTCTCCATGTTTCTCCCCATTTTGACTTATATTTTCTCTATAGTTTTCTCCTAATTTTCTCCCCCTTTTGACATCAATCAAAAAGGGCAAGAAAGGAAAATCTAGTTAAATGGATGAAACACAATATATTTTTTCTTTTCATGAAGTTGAGACTCTAAAGATTATTTTCATGAAACATGAAAATCTTAACCAAAAGGATGGAAAACAAATATTTAACATGAAACATAATTCATACAGGATATGTTCAAAACGCAATTGGAATTCAAAGTTAAATCATATATGATCTCAAGTATGAATTTTTTCATGAATATGGTTCTCTTTCATGATATTTTTTATTTCATTCAAACTTTCAAAATACTGAGATCTAATCATTTAAAGTATGTTTGAGAAGTTTGAAATGAAAATAATATCATTTGATCCAAATATGAACTTAACACATTTTCATTTGAAATAAGTATGAAAAACATGAAAATGCTAACAATGTCTCAAGTTTTGCTATCTACTCATGTTTTCTCAAACTTAGGCATCTAGACATCAAACATGAGAGAATGTAAGTCTATGAATCAAGTTTGGGCTTAAGATAAAAATTTTAATTCACTTTGTTGACTTAGCTCAACTTATACTTCAAGTTTTCAAAAGTCAAATTTTTAAATCTATACAAAATCATTTTTTCGATGAAAGTCTTTGGTATATTTTTGGATGAAAATTTTGATACCAAATATTGAATGGTCATTTGAAATGCATATATAAAGTTTGAACTCAAAAGAATTTTCAAAGATCATTGTTCATCCTATATTGATTCTAATGAACAAATGAATATTTTTAGCTATCATCCAAGGTATCAAAATCATTTCTAGGAATGATTTTACTCAAGAAATTATGTGAATGATATTAGAAATAGAATCCAAATGGTATACATGAGTTTTCATTTGAAGTTTTTTGAAGAAGAATCAAAGTATCGGAAAGATTGATATTTCAAATAAGAGTTACTTTGAGTTTTGAAATCCAACTTCAAAATTCCATTATTAATTAGATTCTTGATGAAATGTTTTGAAATTTTTATTGAAGAAACTAGATTTTTCAGTGAATGTGCAGTTTCAAAAATTATTTTTTAAAAAAAATTCTAGAAATAACTAAAATTGATACCAATTGTAGGTTGATATGGTATTTTTGTAATTTTCAGTTATTCTTAAAACTTCTTCAATTTTCATTCAAACTTTCATGATACCACATGGTGGTCATGTAAAGAGTATATGTCAAGTTTGACATGAAAATTATGTTCTTAAGTCAAGATATCAACCTAGCATGGTTTCATTCAAAACTAAACTAGTTTTTATGAAACTTGCTAAGTTTCAATATTAACATTTACTCATGATTTTTTTAAATTTAAACCTACGGATACCTAACATGAGTAAATCTAAATATGTTTCACAAATATGGTTTGAAAATGAGATCTTTAGGTCAACTTGTTGACTTGGTTCAACTTGGTTCAAAAGAGGTAGGCATGAATTGACATCTATGTCATTTTATCCATATCCATATGAATTTTCCATTCTAAGTGCTTGGAAACATGTCATATCTATTCTTAAACATGTTTATGAAGTTTTGGACTAAAAATCAAGTGACCAAGTCGATTTGTTGACTTGGGTCAAACTTCTCAAGCTTAAGTCCTCTAGATTGACTTAGTTTTCATATTTTTCATCTAGACATGAATTTTTAATTTTAAATACCTAGACTCATGTGATATGTGTATCTAAACATGTTCATTTGGTGTTTGTTCAACATGAGGTCTCTAATATGAGTTTTAACATAGAGCAAATTTCATTCAATCAAGATATCATGAAATTACCTAAGTTATCAAAATATTTTCCTACTCATGAAATTTCATATACTTGTCATGCAAAAACAATCATGAGGATAGAGACATCATTAAACATGAATATTCAATTATTTTACAAAGATTTTTGCAAAATTAAATCCATACCTTATTTTTAGAAATTTGCCCAACTTTTCATTTCTTTTTTCATTTTCTTTTAGATAGCATAGCCTTCAATGTTTACCACTAACATTCTTAACTTGCAAGTAGACTTCATTAGTAGCATAATAAAATAATATGCCTACTAGCAAGCTAACATACTAAATAGCACAAGTTTAATGCAAAGTTTCATTTAAAACCTTAACCTATGCTAGATAGTAAAGATTCATTTTAAAGAAATTTTTTACCATGATATCAAAATGAATCTAAGGGATCTTAAGATGTGAAACATATGAGGAATAAGGTCCCTAAACATGTTTAACTAGTTTGGACTTAAAGGAATGTCTCTAATAGTAAGTATCAACCTAGAGCAAGTTTCATTTAATGAAATTTGCCTAAGTGCTAAGATTCTACCTACTCATAAAAATTCAAGGGTTTGCTATGCAATTCTAATCATGAGATAGAGACGTAATTTAAGCTTAAACATTGAGGTATAACACTAAGATTTTGAATTTATCAAAGTTATACCTTATTCATGATAATTTGCCAAACTCATCATTTTCTTCCTAGTTAGCCTTCCTATAATACTCATAACTTACAAGTAAGCTACACTAATATTTTAGAGAAAATATAGCTACTTGGCAAGCTAACCAAACTAAAAAGCCAAGAGAAGCATTAAATATCATTATAAAAATTTACTTTGCTAAATAGTTTGAAATCCGCTTTAAAGATGAAATCGAGTCATACCAAAATGAAATTTTAGAGATCACAAATGAAGTATAAATAAAAATATGATCTCCAACCCTTCCTATTGGTTGAAAACCGAAAGCCACAATTAGCCTACGATTTAAAACCGCAAGGTCGCTTAAGCCCATTACAGGCCACATAGGTCTCCGAGGAGACCGAAGATCAAAAAATTAAAATTCATTTGAAATATATTAAGAGCGGGGAAATCTTACTAATATTAGGCATATATATATCAAGCTCCAACTCTAATTTAAACAAGAGGTATAGGAGATGATACCAAAGTGTTTGATGCCAATAAGTTTCTTACCCAAGGCATCATGATGACTTGAAGTTGTAACTTTGAAATGGTACAATCTTTGAATCCTCAAGCAACTTCAATCAACCAACTTTATCTCACCCTTGCGTGATAGCTCCCCCTACAATAGAAGATGAGATCTTTGGTACCCAAATAACTTTGGATCCTTGGGGGTTAGATGGCCTAGGAATCCAAAGTGTCTTAACTATACTTGAATTTTTCTTGAATGCACAAAAGTTACTAGTTTTATTTCTTTTTATTTCTTTGGGGGTCCTTGGGAGTTAGATGGCCAAAAACACCACAACAAAAAAAATGTTCATTAAATTTCTTTTTATTTTTGCTATGGACATGAGGTTTAAAGTTAGAATGCTTAACATGTGAAGTATTATGAGCATGAGCATTCTTGTTTGGAGATTTCCTAAATGAGACATTTTGATTTTTAGGACTCCTAAAAGATGAAGCATTTGATAAGTTACTAGTTTTCTTACTCAAGAAAACAACCTCACTTTTTAAGTCATTGATGGATTTGTGTAAAGCTTGAATTTGATATTTCAGCAAGCAATTTTCATTTTTCAAAATATCATGCTCAAATTTGAAATCACTTATACCATCCTTACCATTAAGATTTACATTATTTTTTGTGTTTTCATTCTCATTTCTAATTTTTGAAATCTTAGTTAACAACTCATCATTCTTAATTTCTAATTCTTCACTTCTATGTTTCAAATCCTTAATTTCAAGTTTTAAGGCATCATTGCAACAATCAAAAGGGCTAGTATTCAATTTTTCAGTTTCTAATTCATGCACATGAGAGCTAAGCCTTAAATTTTCCTTCTTTAATTTCTTATTTTCCTTATTCTTTTTCATGAGCAAATTATACATCTTTTTACATTCTTGTAGTAGTTCTTCATATGACATATCAAGGGATTTTGAGCTACTAGAGTCATTATCATTAACATTTTGAACATGACTAGAAGATGGAGAATATACCTCATCTCGAAGACCCATGAGGCAACAGTTTGATGTAGCTTCATCGTCATGTCTAGAAGAGGCTTCACTTGATTGAGATGTGGAGGAAGAAGCACACTTCTTTTTGGATTTCTTATTCAAGAGTGGACAATTCTTCTTCTTGTGTCCATTCTCTTGGCAAAGGAAGCACCTAAGTTTTCTTTTCCGATTCTTGCTTGTGCTTCTTTGGCTAGAAGAGCTTTGGGCATCAAAACCGAGGTTAGTACTAGGGGGATGACCATTGTCATCACCACCCTGAACAAAAGTATTAAGTTCTTTGATTTTAGCATAGTTATATAACATATTTAATGTTGCTCAAATATCAAAAGCAGAAGAACAATGCATAACCTTTTCAAGAATTTCATTTGAAAATGAGCAATATAGGAGATGCGTTGTTTTAGCATTCAATTCAAATAATCTAACTTGTTCTTGAGTCCAATCATTTAAGTCAATGGTGGGCTCAACATACTCATTCATTAGCATGCACAATAGATCTAAACTTTGTGTTTTAAGAAAGGTATACATCCTACTCTTCCAAACACCAAAGTTTTCTTCATCAAACCTAGGTAGTGCAAATGTTATACTCTCTAGTGCCATTTTTCGGATTGAGGCAAGATGTAGATGAGATGGTGAAATCTTAATCCACGACCCGCTCTGATATCAATTATAGGTAAAATAACAACACTAGAGGGGGGGTGAATAGTGTGTTTACTAAATTAATTAGCCTAAATTTAGTTTTAATTGTTTTCCTAAATCGATTTAGGCAATTTATAATTTAATGATTAGATGCAGAAGCGATAGATAATTAAGCAGTTAGAACAATCAATCAAACAATGCAAACACAAGATTTATAGTGGTTCGGCCCCAATCCCTACTCCACTACCTAATTAAGCACCCCGTTTAGAATTTCCAAACTAGTTTTACTAGATTAATTTGATTTCACTTACACAGAGGACTTTTCACTCGAAGAGTCGCACTCTCGACCTAAGGTACTTCCACACCCGGAACTCTCCGTCTTCTTTTCGAGAGCACTCTTCCACCTCAACCCTAAGGGACAACTAAACTAATCCTAATAAAAACTAATTTTACAAAAGTGGCTTTACACCTAACACCAGGTAACCACTTATACCCACAAGACCCAATAGCCTTTTGAAGAAACAGCAGCTCAACGGATAGTTTTCTATCCGTTGCAGGCTGTCGGTCGATTGGTCGGTAGACCGGCCGATTGATCGGTCATTCGACCGCTGCATTCTCTCTATGGTCGGTCGACCGATGGGTCAACCACCCAGACGTAACTTTGGCGATTTACCATTCGGTCGACTAGTCGGTCAATCGACGTGATCTTGCATCTTCAGCAAATGCAGGTCAGTCAACCGGTTGGTCGACCGACAAAGCTACTGCCCATTTTGGGCTTCGATCGAACGACCGCTCAATCGATCGAAGTAGCTGCTGCCTCTTTTTGGCAATGTTTGGTCGATCGACCGGTCGATCGAAATGGCTGGTGCCATTCTCCTTACCCTATTCTGTCGATCGCTCGATTGAACGAACTTAGGCTGAATTTTATTTTTCAGTCGATTTTCTTCCGCGCTTTGTTTTTGGGTTTCGACTTTCAACGCCCATCAACTTGGAGAGCTTTCATATGATCTTTGAGCTCGTCCAATGCGACTTTGGTGCACTCGTCGAGCTTCAAGAAATTCTCGCGATGAACCCGAGCGCGACGATCAATGTCCTTCTGATTTTCCGATTTCTTCTGATTTATCCGATCGAGGACATCGAACGCTAATTGATATGGAACCTGGAAGATTTCTCGATGAAATATTAGTTCCATGTTTGTTATCATCAAAACCGAGATTAAGAGATTAAGACCAAGGTTGAAAACCTAAAGCCAACAAAGATTTAGTAATCAATTCCCAAAGCATTGAGCATCAGTTTGACGAAAAAGAGGCCTTGTGGGTCCGTCAATTATGGTGACGGTTCTTATTCAGTGCCTATAAATAGCCCGCTACTTGTTGTGAATTTTGAAAATCATGGACTGGGAAGTGAAGATTACCATCCCGCTAGGGGTTGCTCTTATTTGCTTGGAGAAGGGTTCGCCATTTGCTGTGGGTTTGTACCATCAGGCTGAAGGATTGAGGCGAGATAGGAAGTTCAAAGTGTGGGTCTGTACCATCCGACTTATGGCGAAAGCTTTTCCATGGTTTTCAGGCATCTGGGGAGGCATCGTTCTGACTAGAACCTTGTTAGTGGTTCTTAGTTTGCCACGTCAATGTTGTATTTTTTGTCGAGTTTGGATCAGCTTTTTCCCCTGCATACTTTGATTAGCGTAGTATCTCAACTTGGATTTAGCTGTTTGGTGCTTGCAAGTAAGGCACTAGGGCCACATATAGCAGTTCGACGACCATTGAGGTGGATCGGTGGAAACCAAGTCCTAATAGCATAGGGGCGCTAAGGTCAAAGGTGAGGATTTTGGAGGGCGAAGAGTTTGTGTAGGGATTCTGAGGCCAGGAATAGCGGCTCTAGAGGCCGATGACCAAACTCGGTGAAGACCGAGCTCACGAGAAGCATGCTTGGGACCGTGTTGCTCGTTTAGAGTGTGTTGGGCTGAGCCAAAGGCCGCGTATAGGGCCAAGGACCTGACTCGATGAAAACTGAGCTCGTGAGAAGTGCGCTTGGGGTCATGTTGCTTATTTAGAGCATGTTGGACTGAGCTGGAGGCCATGTGTAGGGCCGAGGACCAGACTCAGTGAAAACCGAGCTCGCGAGAAGCGCGCTTGGGGTCGTGTTGCTTGTTTAGAGCATGTCGGGCTGAGCCAGAGTCGTGTGTAGGGCTGAGGACCAGACTCGGTGAAAACTGAGCTCACGAGAAGCATGCTTGGGGTCGCTAAGGGTGTAGGAGCCCATGATAGGCATTGAGGCTGGCCAGCCAGACTGGTGAAGACCAAGTTCTAGTCGCTGAATAAGGTGTTGAGTTCGAGCTTTGGACTGGTGGGAAGCAAGTCGTAATTGCTTAGGCACTTGGTGATGCCGAGAGTAAGGGCGATCAGGCGAGGAGGAACGACGCGTCACGTCGGTCAAGGGCTGCTTGTGAGATCGTGTAAATTCCTCCTGCAAAGTATGCAAATGACTACAAGGAATGTTTGACACAAAAGTCATGCGTAGAATAAAATGATTTCATTATCAAATATTAAAAAGATACATATTATCTATAGTACGCTTGTAAGGAGGCCGCGTTCTAGGATCGTGGGAATTCTCATCAATAGAGCTCGACAATTTTGTAAGCACCCTTTCCGAGGACCTCTATGATCTGATAGGGCCCTTCCTAGTTTGGAGTAAGCTTGCCTTCTCCGGTTGGTTTCCTTTGTGGTTCAATCTTCTGGAGAACAAGGTCTCCTTCTGCAAAATTTCTGAGCCAGACACGTTTGTCGTACTTCTATCGTACTTCTGGGCAATCTTAAGTTTCATTATCTCTTCTCTGATTTTGGCGAGCTCTCGTTCGTCTTCAACAAGATTGAGCTTGGCCACTCAGGCTTCTACGTTGCCCTTCTCTTCGAAGGTAATATCGTGCAGAGGTTGGGCTCTGTGATCTCAACAGGGATCATGGTCTCTGCTCCATAGACAAGCCGGTAAGGGGTCTCCGAGGTGGAGGACTAGGTGGTTGTATTGTGACTCCAGAGTACCTTAGGTGGCTCTTCGACCCAATATGCCTTGACCTAGTCGAGCTTCTTCTTTAATCCTATAAGAATCACTTTCTTGGTTGCTTCAGTCAGGTCATTTGTTTGCGGTTGCTCAACAGATGTAAAGAGCTGTCCGATGCCGAGGTCTTAGCAGAACTCTCGAAATCGACGATCCATAAACTTTGCTCCGTTGTCGCTAACGAGTTCACGTGGTATTCCAAATCTACATATGATACTTTTACAAACAAACTTTTGAACTTCATCAGTTACAATTGTAGATAGAGGTTCAACCTCTATCCACTTGGTGAAGTAGTCGATTGCTACGACCATGTATTTGAATTGCCCCGATGCTTGGGGTAATGGGTTGAGGAGGTCTATGCCCCATTTGTGGAATGACCAACTGACGTCAGAGTTGTGCAATGGTTCAGGGTGCAGTTAAGAAACATCAGAGAACCTTTGGCATTTGTCACATTTTTTGATGTAGAGGCCCGAAGTAGCCGGCCCGAAGGATTTTGGCCGCTAGGGACCTTCCTCCGATGTGGTTGCCATAGATGCCGTTGTGAACTTCCGCCATTATGGTGGGTTGGTGGCTATTCGGGGTTGGGCGACACACTTGAGGAGCGATCGAGAATACCCCCTCTTGTAAAGCTCGTTATCAAAAAGTGTATAGTACCTTGCCATTCTTTTAAATCTACTTGGATTGAGGATGTGCTCCAGAATATCGCCTCATTTGAGGTAATTGATGTAGAGAGTTCTCCAATCTATGCCTTGTTCGACTATTTGGACCTTGATCGAGGTGTCGGCCAATTGGATGCTCGAATGTCCTAGGACTTGTTGAATGACCGACCTATTGTTTTGAGGATTTTTGGTGCTAGCAAGTTTGGCTAGCAGGTCGGCCCAGGTGTTTTCTTACCGAGATATATGCTGAATCACATAACTATCGAAGTTAGTGATCAAAGAAAGTACTAGTGCGAGATACCTTTCGAGGGAGGGGTCCCTCGCTTGGTAGGTGTTGTTGACTTATCCTACAACAAGTTGTGAATCACTTTTTACGACGATGCTTCGAGCTTTCACTTCCTGAGCAAGTTTTAGCCCGGCGATTAGAGCTTCGTATCCCGCCTGGTTGTTTCTGACTTTGAACAAGAATTGAAGGGACTGTTCCAAGACGATTCATTAGCCATTTTCTAGAATGATGCCTACCGTGCTCCCTTTTTCATTGGAGGCATCATTCACAAATAGCGTCCAGGTTTCCTCTAGCTTAGGAGTATCTTCTTGGTTGGCTATTGTCTGGGCTTTTATGGGACCCATGGGTTGGTATTCGATGCTGGATTCTGAGAGTTTCACCGACCAAGATATTATTCGTCCTGCGAGTTTGGATTTAGCCAGTACCTACATGATCAGTTTTTTGGTGCACACCTGAATGCGGTGGCTATGGAAATACAGCCTAAGTCTCTGAGCCGAGATGACCAAGGCAAAAGCGAGCTTTTCAAGCCTCTAGTACTTGATTTCTAGTCCTTGGAGGATTTTGCTGATGAAGTAGATTAGTTTTTGATATTTTTCCTGCTCTCGGATCAGGACTGAGTTAAGGGCATTCTCCGTGACTGTGAGTTAAAGAAACAAGGGTTCTCCTTGCTGCGGTTTATCCAAAACTGGTGGGTTAGTGAGAAATTGTTTCAACTCTTTGAAGGCATGTTAGCATTTTTCATCCCAATGTAAATTTTGCTTTTTCTACAAGATATTGAAGAAGGGATCGGCTCGATCAGCCAACTTGGAGAGGAATCTGGACAGCACTGTCATCCTCCCAGTGAGTTGCTGTACCTCCTTGATGTTACGCGAGCTACACATCCCTTCAATGGTCTGACACTTCTCCGGATTTGCTTCTATCCCTTGATGTGTCAGCATGAAGCCGAGGAATTTGCCACCCTGCACTTCGAAGGCGTGCTTTTCCAGATTTAATCTCATGTTGTAGTATTTGAGCTGACTGAAGATCTCGATGAGGTCACTACAATGATCATCGGTGGCTGGTGTTTTAGCTACCATGTCATCGACATACACCTCCATGTTACGACCAATTTGTTTTCGAAGACTTTGTTCATCAGTCGCTAGTATATGGCTCCTGTGTTCTTAAGTCTGAAGGGCATTAACCTGTAGTAGAAGTTAGCATACTCAGTGATGAAAGTCATTTTTTCTTCGTCATCAGGGTGCATTCGGATCTGATTGTAGCCTAAATAGGCGTCCATGAAACTCATGTATTGGTATTCGAGGAGCCGTCGACGAGTTTGTCAATGCTCAACAAAAGGTATGAGTCTTTCGGGCAGGCCTTGTTGAGGTTGGTGAAGTCGATGCACATTCGCCACTTTCCTGAGTGCTTTTTGACCATCACAACATTCGCGAGCCATGTTGTAAATCGAATTTCTCTGGTGAATTTTGCCTTTAGCAGTTTCTTAGTTTCTTCAAGAGATGCCTTCTGTCGTTCTATTCCAAGCTTTCTCTTCTTCTGGGCCACGGTCTTGACATAAGGATTGATAGCCAGCCTAGTGCTAGATGACATGGGGGTCTATTCCTGTCATGTCGGCAGGTGTCCACGCGAAGAGGTCAGCATTGTTTCTGAGTAGGGTGTTGAGTTGAGCTTTGGGCTCGCTGGGGAGGTGTGCTCCAATGTAGGTTACCTCTTTGGGGGATGTCTCGATCTACACGGACTCTAGGTCGTTAGCAGACTGAGGCCCCTCTTGGATGTCTCCTTTGGGATCCAGGTCTGATATTCTTGGTTGGAGTTCAGCCGGCCTAAGCTTCAAGCATTCGTTGTAGCACACGTGAGCCTCTATCCGGTCTGCATGGATTACTCCCATTTCTATCTCAGAGATGAGAAATTTGATGGCGAGATGGGGGGTTGACACGACGGCTCCTAAGTTGTTCAAGGGGGCCGGCCCAAGATCATGAGGTAGGGACTCGCACACTAGACGATAAGGAATTGTACGTCTATCATCTTTGTTCCCAATGTGGAGCCAAATGTTGTGGCTATCCATAAATAGCACCTGACTTTTACGTGGTCTGCCGAGAAGCTAACAAGTTCTCCATGGTATGGGTGTTGCGAAGATTCATTGATGCCTATTTTCTCAAGTGTCAGGTAGAAAAGGACATTGGCAGAACTCCCCTAGTCGACCAAAACTTTCTTGACAAGGAAACCATCAGCAATCACAGAAATATCGACAGGATCATGTAAATTCCTGTCAACTCCTTGAAAGTCAATATCATAGAAGGATATTACTGGAGTGGCTACGCATGGCCTTTGTGGCCGAGTTGCTTCGTTGACGATCATGATGGTCCGAAATGGTTGCACTTCAAGGCTGCCTTCTCCGGCGAATCCTCCTGTTATGTAGTCGATGACTCCTTGGATGCCGAAGTGGGATTATTCACCTTCAGAGCCATCATGGTTGTCTATGTCGCCAGATAGCGGTGTGTTGCTGGGACTTTGGCGTTGTGGACGGTTTCATCGGCTTTGGCTGTGACTCCGGTCATGTTGGATGTAGTGGTCGAGGCATCCTTCTATGATTAAACGTTCAATCTGGTCGCGTAGGACCACACATTCTTTGGTGATGTGTCCGTAAGTTCGATGGAACTCACACCTTTTGCTCTTGTCGCGTTTGAATGAAGATCTCACCCTCTCGGGGCAGCTAGGGGGTCTAAGTAGCTGCAGATAGTATACACTACTAGAAACTTGGACTTCAGCAACGGCTATCAGCAACGGCCGCTCAAGCCGTTGCTATTTGCAACGGCATTCTTACGGCCGCCCGAGCCGTTGCAGATATCTGTATCTGCAACGGCGTTCTAACGAAAAACCGAGCCGTTGCTGATTATTTTAATTATCAGCAACGGCTTTCGGACGGAAAGGCTAGCCGTTGCTGATTTTTTAATTTTCAGCAACGGCTTTCTAACGGATAAGTGAGCCGTTGCTGATGATAACTTATCAGCAACGGCTTTCTAACGGGAGAGTGAGCCGTTGCTGATAAGTTTATATAGGGCACGCTCTCGCGCCCGACCCTTCTTCCTCCCGCTGCTGCCGCCGCCGCCTCCTGCCGAGAACTTCGCCGCTGCTGCCGTTGCTGCCGACGCCGACGCCTCTCGCCGACGCCTCTCGCCGACGCGCCGCTGCCGCTGCTGCCGGTATGTTGATCGGCCGGCCTATACGGTTTCGGCCGGAGATGTTAAAATCCGACCGAAACCCTATTTCTAGGGTTTCGGCCGGCGGCGGTCGGCCTATGGCCGCCGCCAGACCTTCTACAGTGGCCGGACAGTGTGTCCGGCCACTGTACGCCGGCGCCGGAGGGTGGACTCCGGCGCCGGAATATATATATATATATATTGTTTTTGAAATTGTTAATTAATTATTTTATAAATGTTAATTAATTGTTTAGATTAATTGTTTAATTTGTTAGATTAATTATTAGGGTTTAGATTAATTTCGGACACGCGCCGGAATCGTCCAATTCAGACTCGCGCCGGAATCGTCCAATTCGGACTCGCGCCGGAATCGTCCAATTCGGACTCGCGCCGGAATCGTCCACTTCGGACGCGCGCCGGAATCATGAGAGATTACGGAATTGGAGAGATTCACAACGATCACAACGATCAAGAATTGGAGAGATTACGGAATCGTGATTTCCCTACTTGGATTCAGACTTACAGCAAAGATCACAGAGCTGAAATAGATGAAAAAATATTTGAGTTTGTTAGTGGACCGTCGCGACTTGTGTCGTGCTATAGCGGATATTTTGTTAACGGGTATAAATTTCACACGGTTGAATATTCATTTGCAAAGAAGACGATGAATGCTGGGGTCTGCGTGAAAGGGACAACCTATGTTGAATGTGATATGGATTTTTATGGACTGATTGAAGAAGTGATAGAGTTGCACTACTTCGGCTTGAAATCAGTGATCCTATTTAGATGTCATTGGTTCGATACAACAGAAAGGGGCATGAAAGTTCATCCAAAATACAAACTTGTTGAGGTTAATTATAAATCGAAATTGGCAGCAAATGAGCCTTTTATATTGGCATCACAAGCCGAACAAGTATATTACGCGAAGTATCCGGCTCGAAATAAAGATAGAGCAGATTGGCGTGTAGTCTGTAAGACAAAAGGTAGAGGAAAAATTGATCCGATAGTAGGAGAAAATGATCCTCCTGGTTTCTATCAAGAAGAAGATATTCCTGCTGTGGATCGTATTATTCCAATACTCGAGGATGCAGACACAACGTCAATTCAATTAGAAGTTGAATATGCTGATGATGACGATCATGAAATTGAGGAAGCTGAAGATGAAGAAGATGAAGAAGAGGAAGAAGAGGAAGAAGAGGAAGAAGAAGAAGAATTCGAAGACTATTATTCAGATGATGAAGAATAATTGTAAAGTGTATATTTTATTAAATATATCTCTACTATTTATACAATAATCTGATTATATGTCTGTTCGACAGATATGTCTGGTCGTGGTTATCGACGCAGGAGAGTTTCGGAGTCTCCGATCGGTGAGACTCCAGCACTTACTCATGCTGCTGATCCTCCTGTTGCTGATCCTCATTCCGATGATACTGCCGAGGCTAGTACATCCAGACGTAGGCGGCCACGCGGGCCGAACAGGTGGCAGCCTCCACCAGCCACAGAGTCACGTAGATTGATTAGCGTGATTGGGGAGCGGTACGTAATATATCATGAATTATGAATCATTACAAATTCATTATATCATAATATAATATTAAAATTTATTTTTGTTGTGCAGGTTCCAGCAAGAAGAAGTGCCGAGGAGCATTTCTTCTACTATTCGACGATACATGCACGGGGCATGGCCTACGTGGTCTCACGTGCCTAGCGAGCACGTCGACATGTTATGGCGCGAGTTTGAGGCACGTATTATTATTTTTTTTACATGCATGATGATATATTAATATTGGTACTGATATTATTATTTTGCAGGCTCGCTATACATGGGCCGAGGACCAGAGGCCCTTCATTTACGCTGCTTGGGAGGCTATTTCTCGGGCAAGGTACAACGGGCAGCTGGGGCAAGCTCGGTCCCAGGCGATGGCCCGAGCTGGGACCACTAACATCGCGGAGACTCGGGGATACGGCCCCGGTTGGATTACTCCGGATATATGGGACCAGCTCGTGGGGATATGGTCGACGGATCGATGGCAGGAGGTTTCTCGGAATGCGGCTAGAAATCGCATGTCGGGAGGAGCAGCGCGTCACACCGGCGGCTCTGTTGCATTTGCAGTGCACGCAAACCGTATGGTAAGTATATCTTTTAATTATATATTTTATTTGTTATTATGTGTACTAATTAATGTATTTGTTTTGTAAATGTAGACGACGGTGTCGGATGACGGGACTGTCCAGCGACCCTCCCCGATGGCAGTGTTTGAGCGGACTCACCGTCGAGCACATGGGACTGGGGAGTACATCCACAACCGCGCTGCATACATTATGGTAATTATATATTTGTTTAAATTATTCATTATATATTTATAATTTAAGTTTTATGATAAATATTAAACAAAAAATCAAACTCGAGTAGGAGACCTACAGCCAGACGGTGGTGCAGCGCGGGGGTACCCCCGAGGACTTTGACGCAGCATCGTGGGTCGAGGCCGCAGGTGGCTGGGACCATGGCCGCGTATATGGCTTCGCAGATAGTGGTCATGCGCGAGCCGTACTAGGGCCACTTGGGGCACCGACCCCTCCGGTCGCTGGTGAGCGGCCGTCCACCTCTAGATCCAGTTATGATCATAGTAACAGAATAAGGACTCTAGAGGAGACGGTCGCGCGTCAGACTGAGATGATGGAGCGCCAGAGTCAGATGATGACAGATATACAATCTATGCTACGCAACATGTCAGGTCATCCCGAAGCAGGCATCTCTTCGGCATCATCTAATCCGTCGTCCTCGAGTCAGTCCACGCCGGTGTACACTCAAGCACTCCAGACCCCGCCATATGATCCAGGCCATCCTCCATCGTCATCGTGAGATTTTGTTTATATTGACTTTGTTACTCAGATATTGAACTTGTTTAATTTATATTGACTATGTTACTCAGATGTTGATACTTCAATTTTACATTTGAATTGTGTTTATACTATCGTGGATAATTATGAATATAAATATAATTGTTTTGATGTATATCTTGGTGTGTTTGTGATGTGTGAATGAATGTGTATGAGATGTTTGTGATGTGTGTATGAGGGTATGGGTGTGTGAGTTATGTATCAGATAAATGTATCAATGTATCAACGGAAATTAGAAATTTGAAATATTTCTCAACGGCTTTCCCACGGCCGTCCGTGGGAAAGCCGTTGCTAAAAGTGTATCGACAACCGTTGCTGATGACCTACAGCAACGGCTTAGCGACGGGTTTTTACTAACGGCTTTGCTACGGACTCGAGGCCGTTGCTATTAATGTTATCAGCAACGGCTCCGGTTTCGTGGTAAAACCGTTGCTGAAAATATTTTTAGCGACGGCCCAGCGACCGTTGCTGATAATGTTTAGAGCGACGGCCCGAGCGACCGTTGCTGATCCGTTGCTAAGTCATCAGCAACGCGACTTTCTGTCACGGCTTTATTGCAACGGCTCAGCCGTTGCTGATTCCCTTCAGCAACGGCTCAGCAACGGCATCAGCCGTTGCTGATGACCATTTTTCTAGTAGTGATACTTCTTGTAGAATGGTCTCTCATGGGGTATTGAGAGGTGTGTACCTTCCGAATCAGGTACTCAGACGACGTGAAGACCTCGGCGCTAGGTTGTTGCTCTATTCATGACAATCGCGGTCTTCGCTTCTTCTGTCCCCTCTTTTGGACTTTTTGTCTTCGACAGTAGTCTTGAGATTTTGCCAATCGACCATCTTAGCTTCTCGGAGTTCTTCCATTTTTGTGAAGCTTGTTGCCTTCTCCTGGAATTCTGCCATGTATTTAGGCTCGATCAAGGTGATCTGGTAGGCAAAGAGTCCGGGCTTTAGCCTGAGCTGGATAGAGAAGAGATTGATCTGTGGGTCGAGATTGAGAATTTCGGCTGCTATGGCTTGAAACCTGTTCAGGTATTCTCTTAGGGGCTCAAGTTGCCCTTGCCTGACATAGTGGAGGCCAGCAGCCGTCTTGTGGTATACCCTTGATGTGGTGAACCGATTGAGGAAGATGCGGGAGTGGTCTTCGAAGGAATGAATAGATCCCGGTGGGAAGAAGGAAAACCATAAACAAATAATTTTTCCCAGGAAAATTGGAAAGGCTCTGTAGAGTGCTGGATTGGTTGCTCCGCGGTAGAGCATCATAGGCCTGAACGCCGTTAGGTATCGAATTAATTTCGGTTCGGTTTTCGGTTAAAGAAAATTTTAGATTTTGATTTTCGGTCGGTTCGGTTCGATAAATTAACCGATGGTTCGATAAATTAACCGACGGTTCGGTTAATTTACCGAATTAACCGATCATATATATAATAATAGTTATATCACATATTGCTAGTTGCCTTGGTGGTTAAGTGTAATGTTAAGTCTGAATCGTAGTGCTGTGTAATATTATTTATTTTACATTCGATTATATATATAATATGGATTAGTTATAAATAAATTGATAATAAAGTTTGCTAAGATGGTTAAAGGGGTGTGGAATTAATGTTTGGTTGCCTATTTGTTTGGGTTCGAGTATTAGCACATGCATTTTTTTTAAAAAAAAATTGGTTATTTTTTTTAATCTTTTTGGTTAACTGAACCGAATCGAAAATTTGGTTAACCGAACCGAATTAACCGAAATTTTTCGGTTCGGTAAACAGTTAAAAAAATTCTTTTGGTTCGGTTCGATTATTAACCGAACCGAACCGATGCTCACCCCTATGGAATAGCTTGGTGAGGGCATTTTGAAGAAACAGTGTATAGAACTGGCATCCAGTGAAACGGGCATGGTACCGGCCCAAATGTGGTACCCAAGGGACCATGAAAATTTTGTCATGGAATTGTCGGGGTTTGGGGAAACCCCTAATAATTCACAACTTAAAAAGGATGTGTAGATCCTATTCCCCAGAGGTGGTGTTCTTATGTGAGACAAAAAATTGTAATACTTTTGTTTCAGATATCGTGAAGAAATGTGGTATGAACAATTATTTTTGTGTTTCTCCTCGAGGGCTTTTTGGTGGATTAGTAATTGGATGGACTGCTTTGGCTGATATTTCTATTATTGCACATGATGAGTTTTTTATCTTCTTCAAATGGACAGGTCCACTTCATCAAGTACAATGGGATGTTTTGGCTATTCACTTTCACAATGATGGGAGGACCAGTATCGCTAGAGGATGGTAATGGAAGATGGTGTACCACGGCTGAGACTATTGGGATGAAAGCTCAAGAGTACTTTGCAGACCTCTTTACTTCTAGTTCTCCTATAGATCCTACTAGTCAGTTTGAACATATGAGAATGAAAGTCACTAATACCATGAACAGAAAGGTCACTCAATCGGTCTCTGAAGGAGAGGTGAAGTTTGCTGTTTAATCTCTTGACCCTTGTGCTGCTCCTGGAGATGATGGGTTCTCCACAAAGTTTTATTAATTTTATTAGAATATTGTGGGTCAGGATGTCTGCACTAGTTCAGAGCATCTTCTCAAGGGGTAGGATGCTTAAGAGCTTTAATCATACTCACATTTGTGTGATTCCAAAAATGAAAAATGCTACTTCAACGGCTCATATCAGGCCTATTAGCTTGTGTACTGTGTTCTATAAGATTGTTTTCAAAGTTCTAGTGCATCAATTACAACGGTACATGAACTATCTCATCAGTTCAAGTCAGAGTGATTTTCTTAAAGGGCGTCTGATAAGTGACAACATTCTTGTTGTACATGAATGTATGCATTTCCTGAAGACTAAGAGATATGGCCAACCTGATTTAGCTTTCAAGCTTGATATGAGTGAAGTGTATGATAGGGTGGAATGGTGTTTTGTTCTGTATTTAATGGGGAAGTTGGGATTTTGTGAACGATGGTTAAACTGGATTAAAGAGTGTGTTTCTACGGTCTCCTATTCTACCATTGTTGATGGATAACCGTTTGAGTTTTTTAGACCTTCTAGAGGACTCTGACAGGGAGATCCTCTATCTCCATATCTGTTTCTATTTTGTGCTGAGGGACTTTCCTATCTTCTCCACCAAGGAGAGATGCTCCATAGGTTTCATGGGGTGACTTTGCCTTTGGAACTGATATACACTGACTTGTGTGGACCAATGGAAGTAAAGTCAAAGTCAGGCTATAGATACTTCATGGTGTGTGTAGATGACTACAACAGATTTCTATGGGTGTTCTTTCTTAAAAATAAGCCAAAAACTCTAAGATTGTTCAGACAATTCAAAGTAGCTGTTGAATTGGAATCAAAACACTTGATTAAGTGTATACGATCAGATAGAGGTGGTGAGTATATTTCAAAGGAGTTTACTGATTTTTGCAACCTTCATGGTATTAAGCATCAGTTAACTGCTAGCTATACACCTCAACAGAATGGTGTAGCTGAGTGCAAGAATAGAAGCCTAGTTGAGATGACTTGATGCATGTTGAAGAAAAGTCAGCTGCCAAAAGAAATGTGGGCAGAAGGTGTGAATGCTGCAACTTACTTACTAAATAGATTTGCTACCAAGGCATAGCAGGAGAAGACTCCTTATGAAACCTGGTTTGGATATAAATCAAATGTCAGTCATTTCAGAGTATTTGACTCACTTGCTTATTGTCATGTGCCTAAAGAAAAGGGGAAGAAACTTGATGGTAAAAGTAAAACTCTGATAATGATTGGATATAGTAGTCAAACAAAAAGATATAGACTGTATAATCCGAAAACTAAAGAGCTTACCATCAGCCGTGATGTACAGTTCAATGAAGAAAAAACTTGGAATCAAAATGATCAGTCAGAAGAGGATACTGATAATGCAAAGGAGAGTTCCAGAATTCAGAATGTAAATCTTGAAGATGAATCAGTAAATGGTGAAGTAGTACATCATGATGAAAACCAGAATACTGATTCTGAAGAGATGCCTGACCTGATTCACAGTGACTATGAATCAAGCTCTCCGCCAAGGAGATACAGAAGTTTAACAGACTTATACAGCAGTACTCATGCTTGCAATCTCACTAAAACATGAGAACCTACTTGTTATGAGGAAGCTAAGGGCATCAAAGTATGGGAGGAAGCTACGCAAACTGAGATTGATGCTATTATGATACATGGGAGTTAACTAAACTACCTAAATGAAAGAGACCAATTGGTTTGGAATGGATTTACAAAACCAAACTCATTGTTGATGGTAGTTTGACCAGACATAAAGCCAAATTGGTGGTACAAGGGTTTATGCAAAGAGAAGGACTGGATTTCAGTGGCAAGATTTGATACGATTCGGCTGCTGGTATCTGTGGCTGCAATTAACAAATGGAGAATCTATCAGTTAGATATAAAGTCATTTAAGAGATGCTTAAAGAAGATGTCTTTGTGTTCCAACCACAAGGATACATTGTTCATGAAAAGGAAGATTGGGTGTATAAACTGAAGAAAGCATTGTATGGATTGAAACAAGCACCTCGTGCTTGGTATGAGAGGATTGATGATTATTTCAGTAAACAAGGCTTTGATAGAAGCAGAAATGAGCATACATTGTATACTAGAAGAGATAACCAGAATCATTTACTGATGTCACGCCCCAACTCGGGGTCACGTGACCGACCATGATATGTGCCAATACCATGAAGCCTAACTCATGCATTCAAACCACACAGATAAATTATGACAATGAGACTAAATATGTAAAGGAAATAAGTCCACTGAAATAAAATAAATACTCTGTTCAAAGGATTACAGACTCCAAATGCCACTAACAACATAGCTCAATACATGAAAAGAAATCACTACACGACTACGACTCCCTAACTCAGCCTACTACGAGATCAACAGTGTTGTTTGCCCTTCCAATTGCTCCATGTCTAACTAGCAAATACATCACTCGTCAGGCTCTACAAAACAAAATCAAATAAACTATGAGTCAATGAGGAACTCAGTGAGTGATTTTAGAGAACCTCCACCTAAATCCCATGTATATAAACATGTATAACTTCAAATAAATATCTAGATGAATACTCATGGATTTTACACATCATTTGGCCATTCGGCCCACCGGTAAACATAAAATCATTCGGTCGTACCATGCCTAACACCATACATGTTAATCGGCCATTGTTGGCCCTACTCAGTATAAATACCTCTCGGCCATAATCGGCCTACTTAGAATGGTTAACACATGGCCATAACCGGCCTAATTAGCATGGATAACACTTGACCATAACCGGCCTAACTCAGTCATGCAAATACATATAATGACAGTATGCACATTCCACTGAGTTCCGCATAAAGCGATCTAATTTCTCGGGTCCTTCAACTAGGATGGCTAACTAGTTTACGGTACCCCACCGGGTTGGGAATGACTCATCCAACCCAAATCCACTTGGGTCTAACATCAGCGTGGCCCACTGACGCAATCTCAAGACCCCCGCCACTCGGATCTAACACCAGCGCAGCTCACTGGTGTAATCTCAAGACCCTGCAATCACTCGCTGAGTCGGGCAATAGCCATGCCGGCTAGAGACGCTCCTTAGCCCAGCCATCGCAAACACAGTATATAGCACACAGTGCACGTAAGGTTTTTTAGTCATTAAACACTACCCGAGTGTGCTCCCGTACCCCGTCCTACCCCGGGCATTATTATTTTGATTTCTCAATGTCACCCTACACATAATGTCTATAGTGAGTTGGACTTCATCGTCCCTATGTTTAGAAATTTATTTTAAATTTCTAACATGTTTCGTCATGTACTAACGTGGTGTCATACCATATATTATGCTCATCTTGCTAAACATTTGTCTGTAACATTTATCTGCAATGGTATATGATAAATATGACAATCACCGATCTAATTCAGCATGCATAAGGATAATCATTGCATTTAATAATTAAATCACAAAATACTAAATATGGAACAACTTAACAAAATAATCACAGCAATTATCAATTTATTTACAGCAATTACATATTCAATTCCTACATTTAAATACTCAATTTCAGCATGCTAATTTTAAATTCTAGCAACAACGTAAAAATGTAGGAGTCCTATAAGTATGTTTCTTTACATGAAAAATAATCTACAAGTGGCGTAAAAATTCTATACAATGGAATAATTTCCGCTACCCAACCACGAGTACGCCACTCGGCCGACCCTAACATTAATTACCCCTTTGTAGGGTATTTCGGTCGAGCCTACCCCCCAATTCCACTATGGTTTCCCTTCAACCAAACACATTGAACTCGCTCTACATGTCATTCATCTATGAACACACTTCCTAATCTGATATCCTTCCTCCCCCTCTTGGCCGAACCCTATCAATAGGGAAAATACCATGTGGCCGACCCTTAGGAGGTTTAGGAAAATAACATCCACAAGTTCTAAGTCTTCCATGATTCCTAAGGTGTTTATGTACATGATACAAGAAGATCCTACATGTTCTAAGTACTTGGGGATTTAGGGAAAAATTCAGCATGACCTCCCATCTTTTTCCACTATTCGGCCGACCCCCAAACACAAGGAAAACGTCACAAAAATCTCAAGGAAACACATCATCATCAAGAAGAAGGTTCAAGAACAAGAAGCCACGAGATTCGTCAAAGAATCGCCAAGAAAACCAACACAATCACAAACTCTAGGATTCGGCCAAGGGCCTTACCCTACACCTAAGGATCAAGCACTCACCTCTAATCGGAAGGGAAGAAGGCGAGATGAAGACGACTCCGAACACCGGCGATGACTCTTAATTTGCTCCGGCGTCGCCCTCCCCTTTTCTCCCTCCTCTCTCCCACCTCGATGCGCGGGCTCCTCTTGAACCGTACGACGGCTGGGGTGGGGGTATATATATTTTTAATTTTATTTTATTTCCAAAGTTGCTCCTCTTACTTAAATTCCTTTAACCGACTCAATCCGCATCTGAATCGAGCCCCGATTGAACTCACAAACTCGGTTCCACCCCGGCTTGAACCCAACATCTAATTTTCATTATAATTAGCAAAAAAATTTAACCTTGCAAATAAATAATTACCAGGTCGTACCTTCTACTTGCGGCGATCCACGGCTCATCTCGGCACATCCCCGAATCGGCCCGCTAAAAACAAACAAAAATTTAGGTTAGAAATTTTTGGGTATTACAATTGATTGTTCTAATATATATTGATGATCTTCTAGTTTGCAGTGACAAACTGAAGAATTAAGCACAAATTTCAAACTCAAAATGGCAGAAACTTTTGATATGACTGATCTTGGGGAGATGAGTTTCTTCTTGGGTTTAGAAGTTAAACAAATGAGGGGAGATGACTACTCAAACCATCAAGCATTTTGGAATGGAACAATGTAATGGAGTAGGTAATCTAATTACTTCAGAAACAATACTCAAAGTGGAAGACGATGATGGTCCAACTAATGCAACCTTGTATAGAATGATACTGGGAAATCGAAGTCTGAGGTATGTAACCAACTTAAGACCATACTTATCATTTTGTGTCAGTCTTTTGTCTAGGTTTATGAATAAACCAAGTATGACACACTTGAAGGCTGCCAAAAGATTAATCAGGTATCTAAAGGGGACCCAACAATTTGGCATTTTCTACTCTAGTTCAGCTAAACCAATTGGGGTGGATCAATTGAGAATTGCAAAAGTACTTCCGAATACATTTTTAGATTTGGAAGTGATGATGTCTGTTGAAGCTCTAAAGAGCAAGCAATCAGTGCATTGTCTTCTGCAGAAGCAGAATACATAGCAACTACCACAGCTAGCTATCAGGCAATATGGACTCGAAGAATCTTGAATGAATTTGGTATGTTTTAGACTTCATCAACCACAATAATGTGCGACAACTCTTCGGCTATTTCAATCAGCAAAAATCTAGTCATGCATAGGAGAACAAGACATATATATTGATATTAGATATCACTTTATTCGAAATTTAGTGAAAGATAAAGTTGTTAATATGGAATTCTAG
This sequence comes from Canna indica, assembly GCA_034359265.1. Lineage (NCBI taxonomy): Eukaryota > Viridiplantae > Streptophyta > Magnoliopsida > Zingiberales > Cannaceae > Canna > Canna indica. The sequence continues at coordinate 21,379,145 of CP136895.1, read as the reverse complement.
ATAATAGGTGATCAGATTGTTGACATCTTTACAAAAGCCCTGCCACTTATAAATCTACTTACTTCAGAGATCTTTTAGGAGTTCACACTCTTCATTAAGGGGGAGTGTAAGAATATTATGTTATGAAGAAGCTGACGTGAACAGTATTGCATAAGTTGTTTGTAGTTCTACTTGTAGATGATCAAATACAATTCTGTTGTAGCTCAATAAGCACTCTCAGCTTGTGAGGGTACACGAAAACCTAGATTTATTTCTGTTACCTAGCTCAGTATAAATAGCTTAACATTTACACATTTGAATTAGCTTTTTGAGATCATTGTAATTTCCTCTTTCCAGTTGAATCGAAGCAGAAGTTTGTTTCCTTTACTCTTTGCTCTCTGTTTTTGCTTGTCTTCCTGAATGAGTGAGTGAATCAAGAGTGTATCCATCAGCTACATATTTTCTTTTGAAATAAATTTCTTGTTCTTGTGTAATCTTGCTCCTCTCGTTCTTGTGTAAGTGCTCGCTGTTTCTGATAACAGCCCTAACTCTTCTTGAATCTGTAGACATATTGGTGAGATATTTACTCTCTCACTTTGACCCCCTCCCTTGGAAACCAGGAGAATTCGTCATTGAGGAACAAACTGTTGACTCTCCAACTCTCAACTCTCCTGCACCTTATCTTTCCTCCCAAGGAATGTGAACCAAAAGGAACAATACTGCACTACTTTAAAGATGTTGATTTTGGGGAGGAGAATAATATCAGTAGTGGTGAGAGGTAATATAAAGTTGAAAAAGACAATGGGTATATGGATATTCATGGTATAACCCATGAGCATATGCCACAGACAGTGTGAGTTTATTCCATCTTCACAGCCTGAGAAGCTCTATCTGGTATTTAAGGTCACGATCGCCGAGTGGTGGCACCGCAAAACCAGGGAGGATGAAGAAGAAGAAGAAGAAGAAGAGGGAGGTGGAGCAGCAAGAATTGGCTAAGGCTAGTCTCAGGGCTGCTCTTCTTTTGGCAGGTGATGGAGATGTAGGAACTGCAATTCCAATGTCCTGCCAAAGGAGAGTTGCCCTATGACTGGTCTCAGCTTAAAGCAGGGGTTGGGTCGTCTAATGGTAATCGTTATCCCTAATTAATCCCTCATAATGTTTGTATCAACTTTTGATGCAAATGAATAGGTGAAGAACAAAGTACCTGACATGAAATTATAGCTTCAAGATAAAAGATCAATTGAAGGAGTAATCTTAATTAAATAGATGTAGTGTATTAACTGTTAATCAATTTTGATTTCACATGCTTGCTTATCTTTGAGAATGCCGTTAATGAATCAACGTATGCAGCAAATTGATGTTCAGTATTGTATTCACATACATCATGCATGATATTCCCAAATGTTCCATTAAGATTAATATCTTGAATATTTGAGTATAAAGTATTCAGGAAATTGTTGTATTCCTTTGGGTGGAGTTGCAGTTGTATGTTAAAATTTTGGATAAATTACAGGAAATCCCTCTCGACTATAGTCGATGTACGCAAAGATTATATAAACTACCAAGTGTGCACAAAATCTCCCGCGACTATACTTTTTGTCCAAATAACCCCCCTCTGTTAGTCTGTCCATTAGTAACTTAACGGTAAAACTTTCAGGTGTACAGAACCCTCTTCCCCTAGTGCCACGTGGCAACAATCTTCATCCTTCATCTCATCCGACGATCATCACTTCTTCTTCTATCTATCCCCTTGCCCTAGACTCTATCACCGTTGCCGCCGGAGGTGATGGTGGTGGAGGCGGCAGCGACGACGGCGGTGGTAGCGATGGAGTCCAGGGCAAGAGGAGGAGTGTAGGTAGGTGAGGGATGGGTAGAAGAAGAAGTGATGACAGTCAGATGAGATGGATCGATGCACAGATTTTGCGCACGTAGAAGTTTTACCGTTAAGTTACTAACGAACAAGCTAACGGATGGAAGTTATTTGAATAAAAAGTGTAGTCGCCGGGGATTCTGTACACACTTGGTAGATTAGGTAGTGTTTGCGCACATCGACTATAGTCGAGGGAGGTTCCGTGTAATTTACCCTAAAATTTTGAATGAAATCATTTTTCTAAAACAAATTATAGCAAATCCTCAGACATTTGCCAAAGTTGTCCTTTGCACCAGAGAAGTAATACTTGATCACTAGCTCCTCAAACAATTGTTATTATCAGATTTTGACGATGCTCTCTTTTACCAAGAGCATCACCAGCTCCTCTGTTTTCTACCTTACGTTGAAGAAGGCCCCAAAAGAACAATGGGACTTCTCACAACATGCTTATCCGAAACCCACCTCAAATTGCCTTCAACAAAACCCAAGGGCGAGGGAGGAGTCCCAACCCACTTCACCTCCGCCGTAAAGCTCTTCTTTTCGTTCACCTTGGAAAACACCAAAGTCCGAGGCTCCACAGTCACGGTCATCGTCTTCGGCACCTTCACCTCCACCTTGTAACTCGAGCTCGCCGGCCCGACATTGGTCAGTGTGCGCTTTACTGTGTCACCGGCCGTGCCTTTCTCTGGGATAACAAGAATTGCCGGGTAGTTCAGCTCTCCTTCGGTGATGTTTTTGATCTTTGAACAATCGACCGATCCGTCACGGACGATAGCTTTCGCGCCGGAGCTTCCGAACTTGCCGCAGATATAGCAGATGTAGTCACTGTTGCTAATGTCATAGACGAGGCCTGGATCAGCCGCTTTTGCTGGGTTGACATGTCCGGCGCCCATCGCAAAGAAGGATGCAGGGTTGCTCTGGTCATCCCAGATAGGATGCCCGTTGCGAGCTTTGTCATCGGATGAGGTCATGATAGCTGACTTGATTGCTGCAGGCGACCAATCCGGATGCACGCTTTTGATGAGCGCAGCAACGCCGCTGAGATGAGGCGTCGCCATGGAGGTACCGGAGAGGATTTCAAAGACAGCCTTGTTTCCGTCTCCGGCTCCGTCCGGGGAAGGAATGTACGCCGCTATGACGTTAAGGCCGGGCCCAGATATGTCCGGCTTGAGAATGCCCGGGGTCGCCCTGGAAGGACCCCTCGAGGAGAAGGAAGCGACTGCCGGATCATCAGAAGATGGTACAAGAATCGTGCCATCGAAAACGAGCGCTGCTGTCGGGTTGGTCACCGAGGTCGCCTGAGAAATAATGCCCGAGCCTCCATTTGCGGTAACTATAGCAGAGGTGAAGTTGCTTCTGGTGTCAATAATGGTGCTCCCCTGGCCCGCATAGATGACGAAGATGGCGGCGACGCCTCCGGCGTACTTTACTGACAATGCAAGACTTTCTGTACTTGGATCCTCGAAACCGATCAACTCACACACGACCAGCTTTCCCAAGGCGCTGTTGCTGGCGAAGTTATTGCAATAATTATCCTTTGGATCGTAGTACAAAGGAAGCTGGCTTTTAGTAAAGTTCGATGGCTGGTCGAGAGACTCGCCGTAGACCTCTTTCCCGTCGCCAAGCTTGACGGTCGCCCTCAGCCTTCTGTTGGTTGAGGTCGCCGCCACGGTTAGGATCCATGGCGCCTCGTTGGAAAGGGAATAGTTTAGTCCGCCGTTACCAGCGGCACAGCTGACGAAGATACCTTTCTCAACGGCGCCGAAGGCGCCAATGGTGAGCAGATCTTTGTCCAAATCAACAGAAATTCCGCCTAAAGAGATGGAGATCACGTCGACGCCGTCTTTAACGGCAGCGTCCAATCCGGCTAATATGTCGGCGAGTGGGCACCCATCAACGTCGCACACCTGGTACATGGCAAGGTGAGCGAGTGGCGCCATGCCGGCCGCCGTGCCGGCACCTAAGCCGCTGATACTTACGTTATGCACGAAGTTCCCGACCGCCGTGCTCGAAGTGTGTGTCCCGTGGCCGTCTCTGTCGATCGGCGGGTTTCCTTTCGTACCGTTGAGGAAGCTCTTTGCGCCGATGAGCTTGTTGTTGCAGCCGCTCTTGAAGTCACACGAGCCTCTCCATTTGGCGGGCGGCGGCGGGACCCCTTTGTCGTCGAAGGAAGGGTGGTCCGGCGTCACGCCGCTGTCGAGGACTCCGATGATGACTCCCTTGCCGAGGTTGGAAGCGTTCCACAAGCCCTGGCCAACCTTGAGCCCGAGGAAATCAGGGGTGTGGGTGGTGAGGAGAGGCAACACGCGGTTGGGGAAAGCACGAAGGAACCCGTCCTGCTTTGCCATGTTCTCCAGCTCTTCCTCCGTCAGCTTGGCGGCGAAGCCGCTGAAGACTTCGGTGTAAGAGTGGAGCAATCGCCCGGTGTTGTCGGAGGACGACGACTGTGGCAGAAAAGATTTGTACCAGGTATGGAGACTTTCTTCATCCATGGACATAATTGGCAGTTGCACTTGGATTATGTAAGTCTGCAGGTGATGAGAAGTTTGTCCGCATAAGACAAAGGAGGGATTTGAGGATAATGTAATTAGAGCAAGGAGGAAACAAGAAATCCATGGTGCATGAAAGGTCACCATGTCCAAGATATGATTGACTTCCATGAGCTTTCTGGTGCTATATATATTGAATATTATTTGGATGTATGGCTGGAAAATTATGATAATATAAAGTTCATATTCCATGGATTTCTTTGAGCTTGTAAATTAAAATGGTAAGAAATGCCAAAATTGCTAACTTGATTTGGCAGCTGGATCTCATTTAATTCTCCCTTAGGTTTGATGACAAATTAGCTCAGAAATATATTATCATACAACATTTTTCTAAAACCGGATACACTACAATACAATCGATCTATAGAGACACATAATTAGAGACAAATTATATTTTTATTTCTAAATCTTCATATTTAGAGACTAATAGACACAAAATTTATCCCTAATTAGCTTCTAAAAATAGCTTTAGAGTCAGATCAATTAAGTGACTCCGTTGCTAGTGTTTCTATAGCTTAGAGTCAAATCAATTAAGTGACTATATTGTTGTTGTTTCTATAGATCTTTAAAAACTAATTAGGATCAAATTTTGTGTCTATTAGTCTCTAAATGTGAAGATTTGGAAGCAAAAATATAATTTGTCTCTAACTTTGTGTCTCTATAGGTCAATTGTGTTGTAGTGATATTACGATGAAAAAAAATTCTTAAATCCATATTACTATGGCCAAAATTTCTAAATCCGAAATAAAATTTTTATAATACCATTTTTACCTAGCTCGTAAAAGTGTCTAATTGGTTAGACACTTTGGTAATACTATATATTTACGATAGAAAAAATTACTTTTAGCATTGAAATCGATTTAATATGATGTGAATTAATTTCTAGGATTTTAAACCAACATATATTGTATATCTATGCATTTTGAATTTTTACATCGCGTTAGACATTTTATGCGAAAGTATCTAACCGGTTAGACACTTTGGTAGAACTACATATTTAGCACTTAAATTGAGTCAATATGATGTGAATTAATTTTTAGGAACATTAAACCAATATTTGGAGTGATATATTTATGCATTTCGAATTTTTTACTTCGCGTACACTTTCTACGAAAGTATCTAATCAATAAGGAACTTTGGTAGAACTGCATATTTACGATGGAAAAAATTATTTTTATCACTTAAATTAATTCAATATGATGTGAATTGATTTCTATGGATATTAAACGAATATTTGGAGTGGTATATTTGTACATTTTAAATTTTTTACTTCGCATTATACACCTTTTGCGAAAGTGTCTAAACGGTTAGATATTTGGTAGAACTACGTATTTACAATGGAAAAAATTATGTTTATCACTTAAATTGATTCAATATGATGTGAATTAGTTTCTAGGGATATTAAACTGATTTTTGGAGTGGTATATTTGTGCATTTTGAATTTTTTACTTTGTGTTATATTATTTCTGCGAAAGTGTTTAATCAATTAGATACTTTGGTAAAATTGCATATTTACGATGATAAAAATTATTTTTAACACTAAAATTGATTTAATATGACATGAATTGGCTTCTAGGGACATTAAAGCATATTTGTCCATTTTTTAATTTTTACATCGCGTTAGATAGTTTTTGTGAAAGTGTATAATAGGTTTGATAGTTTTGCGATGAGTAAAATTGATATTATGAAAATTTAGTCTTGGATTTCAAAGTTTTTGCGGAGGCTGGGCTCCACGATCTCAACAGGGATCATGGCCTCTGCTCCATAGATGAGCCTGTAGGGAGTTTCCTGAGTGGATGATTAGGCAGTTGTGTTGTAGCTCCATAACACCTCGGGTAGTTCTTCAGCCCAGTGCCCCTTGACTTGCTCAAGTTTATTTTTGAGTCCTGCTAGGATGACCTTGTTGGCTACTTCGGCTGGGCCATTAGTTTCTTGACCTTCTCGGTCACAATCGAGGCTAGGGGTTCGGTCTCTATCCATTTGGTGAAATAGTCGACCACTACTCTCAAATATTTGATTTGTCCTCACGATAAGGGAAAAAGGCCAAGGAGGTCGATGCCCCACTAGTTGAATAACCAACTGGCTTCCAAGCTATGCAGCGGCTCGGGATGCATATGTGAGATCTGAGAGAATCTTTAATGCTTGTCGTACCTTTTAATGTATAGACTATAGTCTATCTTCATAGTTGGCCAAAAATATCCAGCTCGGAGGATTTTAGCCGCAAGGAGTCTTCCTCCAATGTGATTATCGTAGATACCATCTTGTATCTCTACCATCACTATGTTTGTTTGTGGTCGGTTGATGCATTTGAGCAATGGTCGGGAGTATCCTCTTTTGTAGAGTTGATCACCGAGAAGTGTGTAGCTCACCGTTCTTCTAAACTTGTTTGGATTGGAGGTGTGCTCTGGTATCTCCCATTGCCTAAGGTAAATTATGTATGGGGTCCTCCAATCGGTAGCTTGCTCGACTTTTTAGACTTCGATCGAGGTATCAGCCGACTTGATGTTCGACTGGCCAAGGACTTGTTGTATAATCGACACATTGTTTCGAGGTTTTTTTGTGCTGGCGAGCTTGGATAATAGGTCGGCTCAAGTGTTTTCTTTCCGAGGTATGTGCTGAATCACACAATTACCAAAGTTAGTTATTAAAGAATGTATTAGTTAGAGGTACCTTTCAAGGAAGGGGTCTCTAGTTTGGCAATTGTCGTTGAATTATCCAACACAAGCTATGAGTCATTTTTCATGATCACATTCTGGGCTTTCGTGTCCTGGCGATCTTCAGCCCAGCGATCAGGGCTTCGTATTTCACTTAGTTGTTACTGGCTTTGAATTGGAACTAAAGGGATTGCTCTAGGGCAATGATGTTGGCTCTGCTTCCGTTTTCATTGGAGCGTCGTCTACGAACAACGTCCAACTTTCGACCTCGTTGGGGGTGCCTTCTTGGTCTGTGAATTAGGTGACGAAGTCGGCCAATGCCTGGGCTTTGATGGGACCTCTAGGCCAGTAATGTTGAATTTTGAGAGCTCGACTGATCAGGATATCATTCGTCCGACGAGGTCGGGCTTGGCCAGTACTTGCCTGATCGACTGCCCTGTACATACCTAGATGTGGTGAATCTGGAAGTACGACCTTAGTCTTCTGGTCGAGATGACCAAGGCGACGACGAGCTTCTATAGCCTCTAGTATTTGGTTTGGGTCCTTGGAGGACTTTGTTGATAAGTAGATCGGTTTTTGATCCTTTCCTTGTTCTCGGACTAGCACCGACCTAAGGGCATTTTTCGTGATTGTGAGGTAGAGGTAGAGCGTCTCTCCTTGCCGTGGCTTATCCAGAACTAGTGAATTGGCGAGGAAAGTCTTGAGCTCTTTGAAAGCTCGTTCGAAGTCATATTTCTTTCTTAAGATTTTGAAGAAGGGAGCGGCCCTATCGGTCGATCTGGAGAGGAATCTTGACAAAGCAACCATCATCCCAATAAGTTATTGCACCAAAATTTTATGTTGTGGAAGCTACGCATCTCCTGGATAGCCCGACACATTTTTGTATTGGTTTTGATTCCTTGGTTTGTAAGCATGAAACTAATGAACTTGCCACTGTGGACTCCGAAGGCACAGTTCTCCATGTTCAGTCTCTTGGTGTAGTGCCTGAGTTGGTTGAATATCTCGATGAGATCGTTACAGTGGTCTCCGATGGCCGATGTTTTGGTGACCATGTCGTCTACGTACACCTCCATATTTTGATCGATCTAATGCTCGAACACCTTATTCATTAGTCGCTGGTATGTAGCCCCAGCGTTCTTAAGCCCGAAGGGCATTACCTTATAGCAGAAGTTGGCATGCTCAGTGATAAAGGTTGTTTTCACCTCATCTTTCAGATGCATTTGGATCTGGTTATAGCCTGAGTAGGCATCCATAAAGATCAAGTACTGGTATCCTGAGAAGCCATCGACAAGCTTATCTATCCTTGGTAACGGGTAGGAGTCCTTTAGACAGGCCTTGTTGAGGTCGATGAAATCGATGCATATCTGCCATTTCCCTGAGTGCTTTTTGACCACCACGACGTTTGCAAGTCATGCCATTTATTTGATAAAACCTTCTTTTAGTAGCTTTCTGATCTCTTCGAGGGATGCTTGTTGGCTCTTGGCCCCAAGCTTTCTTTTGTTCTCTGCCACGGGCTTGACCCAGGGGTCGATGGTGAGTCTTTGGCAGATGACTTGAGGGTTTATCCCTGGCATTTCAGTTGACATCCTTGCGAAGAGGTCATCATTGTCTTTGAGTAGGGTGCCGAGTCGGGCTTTGAGCTCGGTTGGGAGATGAGCTCCCATATAAGTTCTAGGTTGGGGCCACTCCTCGATGTCTCCTATGGGGTCCAGTTGGGAGACTTTAGGTTGTTGGGAGATGAGCTCCTCGATGACTGCTGGCTGGGATGAGGTACCCGACATTTCTTCCTTCTCGGTCGATCTAAGATTTAGACATTCATTGTAGCATATGCGAGCTTCTTTCTGATCTGCATGGACCACTCCAGCTTTTGTCTTTGAAACGACGAGTTTGATTGCTAGGTGGGGAGTCGATACGATGACCCCCAAGCTATTCAATGATAGTCGGCCTAGGATTATGCGATAAGGGCCGAGGTACTAGATGACCGGTATTGCACGTCCATCGACTTCGTCTTCATTGCGGAGCCAAACATCGTTGTCGGCCACAGGTAGCCTCAGACGTTGACTCGTTCTCCCGAAAAGCCAATGAGGTATCAGTGGTAAGGGAGGAGTGAGGCTTCATTGATGTACATCTTCCTGAACGTTGAGTAGAACATGATGTCGGCTGAGATTCCCTGGTCTACCAAGACATTCCTAACAAGGAAGTCATCAATAATTACAGAGATGATGATAGGGTCATGTAAATTTTTATGAATTCACTAGAAATCAAATTCATAGAACGACAATGCCAGGGTTCTGGGAACGGGCAAGTTGCGCCGCTTGTTGGCCCAAGGGTTCTCCCTAGGCCTCGATCTCTATTTTGATGATAACAAACATGTATTTAATATATTTATGGAATTTTGAGTTCAGGTTAAGGTTACGATACGCGCGCGAAGTTCATTCGGAGAAATACAAGAATCGACAACAATAGCTTCGAAAACGAGTAAGTAGAAAATCTAGAGTTAGGATTAGATTTTATGTAATATATCTCTAGGAATTCATCCAAGCCAATTTGTAATGTTATCCAAGTCAAAACTTGGTAACGGAACCCGAAAATGAAGCACGCAAGAAGATAGCTGAGAAAAACAACCTCAGCCCAGGTTCGGTTGATCGGTCGATCGACCGAACAAAGCCAAAAAGCAGTGGCCAATTCGGTCGATCGAACAAGGTAGGAAATTGGCAGTAGCCAATTCGGTCGACCAGTCGGTCAACCGAATGTGGCCAGAAAGAGGTAGTAGCCCTACGGTCGCTGGGCGGTCAATCAGTCGGTCGACCGACGATCGATCGGCAAGCGACCGGAAAACGTCCAACGGGCAGAAAAATGCCCGTTGGAGTGAACTGCCGAGTAAAACCTTCTAATGGTCATTAGTGCATTCCTAAGAGAGATTTAATCCTTCAAAGATCGATTTGCGCTCGCTTGCTTCGCCGATAGCTTCATCTTCCTCAAGCGATCTTCTCGTCTCATCTCCGACAATGATTCGAGCTCGTCATCTTGAAGAGTTGGAGACTTGGAAGGCTTTGGAAGGAGCTCACACTTGTGGTTTCATTTTTAGCTCTTTTTTGTTGTTTTTTATCATTCTTTAATTATAATTCTCATTGTTAGCTTGCTAGGTGTGCTAGTGTAAACACTTAGGGTTTGCTTTGTAGAATTATATTTTGCCTAGGTGAATAGGTTCGAGGCATTCTCAAAGGATTGAGAAGCACGTCCTTGGTTGTATTCAAAGGGAAACACATAGTATATAAAATGTTGGTTAGAAACCATTGGTGTAGAGCCAAGAACACTTGAACTTGTGCACATTGATCTTTTTGGTCCTTGTGATGTGACTAGTTTAGGTGGAAAATTATATTACTATGTTTTGGTTGATGATTTTTCAAAATTTACATGAGTTTTCTTCCTAGCTAAGAAAAATAAAACTTTTGAATTCTTTAAAAAATTTCCTACGAGAGTTATAAATGAAAAAGGAATTTCGATTTTGAAAATTAGAAGTGACAATGGAGGAGAATTTAAAAATGATTTTTTTTTCAAATTTTGTGATGAATTAGGTATTGAGCATACCTTTTCTTCCCCAAGAATTATTCAACAAAATGGGGTGGTTGAGAGGAAGAATAGAACCTTACAAGAAATGACTAGGACCATGCTTTGTGAAAATAATTTGTCTAAGTATTTTTGGGCCGAAGCCATAAATACTTCTTGTTATGTGCTTAATCGTGTTTTGTTAAGAACAAAAATTAAGAAAACACATTTTGAACTTTGGAATGATAAAACCCCAAGTGTGGGATATTTTCGAGTTTTTGGATGTAAATGCTTCATACTAAACACTAAGGAACATCTAGAAAATTTTGACTCTAAATCCGAGGAGGGCATTTTCCTAGGATATTCTACTAGTTCTAAAACTTATAGAGTTTATAATCGTAGGACTATGATAGTTGAAGAATCCATGCATGTCACTTTTGATGAAAATAATGATTCTTCCAGAAATATTAAGATTATGAATGTAGGTGGGGAACTTGAGAAGTTGACATTTCATGACAAGGATGTTGAAGATGAAAATAATGAAGAAACTCATCATGAAGAGCCTTCATCCTCAACACTACCTCAAGATGAGGAAGAAGAAGAGGAAGCTCTACCACCTCTCCCCAAAGGGTACCGATTGATAAGAGATCATCCAATGGATCAAGTCGTTTGAGAACCATCAATGGAATTGGTAACGCGCTCTAAACTTAAGAATATTTGTCAATATGTAGCATTCATATCTCAAGTAGAGCCAAAAAATATTAAGGAAGTAATAGAAAATGAATTTTGGGTAATTGCTATGCTATAGGAACTTAATCAATTTGTTAGGAATGAAGTTTGAGACTTAGTACCTAGACCTAGTGGACAAACCGTAATTGGGACTAAATGGGTATTTAGAAACAAGTTAGATGAAGGAGGTTTATGTTAGCTTAAGGTTTTCAACCTTGGTTTTAATCTCGGTTTCGATGATAACAAACATGGAACTAATGTTTTATTGAGAAATCTTTCAGGTTTCATATCGATTAACGCACGACTGTCACACCCCAAACCAAGTATGACCGGCCAGGATACGCCACGTACCCCGAAGCCTAACCCAACTCAAATAAAACAACAATAACTTGAACAGTGGAAGATTTTTTTTTTGTTGAAAAGAATAGACATGACATCGCGAACCAAACCAAACCAAAACTCAAACAAACACACTGAACAAGTTTATTAAAAAGGAGTTCAAATAAATAAATAAGACTCCCTAAATAAAAATAAAATGCGAAAATCACGACCCGAGTCAACATGACTCAACAACTCAAAGAGACACTAAAATGACTCAGGTATCCTCCTCGATCACGACATGTCACGAGACCCGCTGCCCTGCCGCCACCAGCCACGCTACTGCACCTCGGTACCTCTCTGATCTAACTCAGGTGCTGAAAAATAACATAAATGAGGGGTAAGTCCAACTAGGACTTAGTGAGTAGATCAATCCTCAATTCACCAAATCAATCATCACCAGCGAGGCCTCTGAGAAATGCAACAAGCACATCACAACACCACACACACAAGTATATAATTATAAACAAGACGTGCTATCAACAAGTAATAAAGGGTATGTCAAGTGCGTACCTCCTCCTCCACCTCCTCCTGATATACATCACAATCACATACAGATATATATGTAGAAGTAGTGCTCATAAATTATGAATGCTCAGCACAAATAAACAATCATAAAATAGAATTATAGCACTGTAAGAAAGGATGCACGTGTATCATGGAAGCAGTGCAAAAATAAACTCCAACTATAAATCAATAGACTGGAACATGATAAAATAACTCGTAATAGAAATCACTAATCTAGGATAAAGTTCACCTCATTAACTACTGTATCCATGAATCGTCTCAGATTGAATCATAAAAATATATAAAATATGATTTTTCAGCTTGACACGCAAAACGAGGAGACATCCGCCTACTGTTCCAAAATACGAAGGTCTGATGCTGAAACAGACCTCACCAATGAATCCGAAACATCGATTAGGTGAAAATTCATATATAACATGAATATTTTGCCTAACTTTAAAGCCTCCAAATAATTATTTAGAATAATGAAAAAAATACCTTAATTTATTTAATAAACCACTGTTACGAATAAATATAACGATGTTACAATCAATAAACCATTAATGAAATCTTAGCCCTTCATCTAAACATGATCACATCACAGCCTTCCATCTAATATGATGCAATCACAACCATCTATTTAACATGATGCAATCTCATCCTTACATTTAACTAGATGCAATCATCACTCTCCATCTACATGACGAAATCATAACCCTACATTTAATCGGATGCAATCACAGCCCTCCATCTAACCAGATGCAATCACAGCTCTCTATCTACATGATGCAATCACAGCCTTACATCTAACCAGATGCAATCACAGCCCTCCATTTAAACAGATGCAATCACAGCTCTCCATCTAACCTGATTCAATCCCCACCCTCCATCTACATGATGAAATCTTAACCTTACATCTACACAAAATCAAATTCCAGTCGTTCATCTCAACCAACTCAATCCAACCCTTCATCTTACCCAAATCAATCTCAACCCTTCATTTAACTCACCCCCTTAGGTCATCTTCCTCCTCTCCTCCCCAACCCAGCCGTCGCCGCCCCTTCTCCGGCCGTCGTCGAGCTGCCCAAGATGATGGTGCCGACGCCGGCACCGAGGCCAGCGCCTGTCGATGTCTCGCTGCCACCACGCAGCGGTGGCAATGCCTCATGCGGCTGCCCGCGTGTGGCAGCGACGCTACGCCAGGCGCCGCTGTCGCCGCAGCGCCTCGCCGGGCGCCGCCTCCTAGCGTGGCCGGCGCCTGCCGGCACAGTGAACAGGAAGGGTAGAGGAAAGAAAAAGAAAAAGGAAAAAAAAGAAATATTATTTTATTCCAAAAGAGATAAATAACATGTTTTCAATTAAGAAGCGACCAATCCGATAATATAAAATGCGTCAAAAATCGATGAAAAAGCCCAAAGCATGAGAACAACGACATAGAATCAAGAATTGGAGAAAAGAGGGCCTAAATCCACTCACCGGATGGAGAGAAAACAGAAGAAAAAGACGCGCAGGATCATCCCCGATCGACACCGACGAACTCGATAAAATTCAGCTCCAACGGCTCCTCCTCCTCGACGGCGCCCTCTCTCTCCTCTCTCTCCTCTCTCCTCTCTCCTTTTCCTCGGGTGGCATGCGGCTCAAAACCCCTATCTGCACACCCTAGGGTCTAATTTATAGACATCGATTGGGTCCAAATGACCAAAATACCCCTACCAAAGATATCTGACTTAAATAGCCCATAACTTATCCAATCTAACTCCGATTCGAGATCCGATTGCACTGCCAAATTTGCCTTGAGACCCTCGGTCACCCTAGCATGCTAAATCACAGAGATAAGATAAATAAAACTTCCCTTAATTTTTCTACATTAAGTGCTTACTCAGGTCTAATCCTGAAGCTTCCTGCCAATCCTCGCTAACTAGGGTCCGCGATCCCCCGCTCAAGAATAAAATAATATTATTAAGATTTTTGGGTATTACAACGACGTTCGCGATCGAAAAAATCAGAGAAATTGGAAAATCGGAAGGACGTTGGTTGACGCGCTCGAACTCTTCAAGAAGTTAGAGTTTAGGTTTAGGGTGTCTAGATATGTTGTAAATCCTCTTTATGATGCAAAGAACCCTAAAACCAATCCCGAATCCTAAAACATGAAAACCCAAAAATCACCCTGAATTCACTAAGCCTAGGGAACTCCTTGGAGGACTATATGGCCTAGATAGTTTTTTGACATAAAAAATGACGGTAATTGTTCCTTGGGTTAAAATTAGATAACGAGGTATTTTTTAGGAATTTTTGGGAGCCTTTAGCCTACCCTTATTTGACTCGAAAAATTAGAAAAGTTTTGTTTTCTGAAAAATTGTATTAGACCCCAAAAACAATATTTTGATTCTTAAGGATTTTGATTTTTAGATATTTTTATTGAATCCAAATGGGGGTAATCCTTATATAACATTTATGTTTTAAAGTTATTAACTTAAAGTTGATATATTATATAAGTAGACTTAGTGAAGACGAAACTAGAAAACGAATAAACAAAACCAAATTGCCTAGTCCAGTCCAGGTTCGGTCGACCGAATACTGCCAAAAACTGGCAGTTGGCAATTCAATCGATCGGTCGATCGATCGAAGTTTGCCAGAAAGCGGCAGTATGTGCTTCGGTCGACCAGACTGCGGATCGCTCAACTCGTGACTCATTCGATCGACCCGTTGGTCGATCGATCAGCACGTTTAAGGTGCAGAAAGCCAGCGATCGCTCGATCGGTCGATCGATCGGTCGACCGACGATCGACCGGTATGCGATCGAACGGCGGTAACAGCTAGTTTTCCGCCCATTGAGCCGCCTGTTTCATTCCATTTACTCTTGGCTCTATAAATACCCAAACCAAAACCTTCCTTAAGAATCTTTTTTTGATCACTCCTAAACTTCATTGAGCCATCCTTGATCAATTCCAAGATTTCATTAAGCTAATTTTTAGAGAAACCCTAACTTTGATATCTCATCCCTTTGATTAAGCTTTACCTTCATTGATTCATCATCAAATGCATCAAGAGGAAGCTAGGAATCTTGCTGTGGAGCTAAGTACTTCATTGTTTGATTTATTGCTCCATATATTGTTGTATTTTTGAGATTGTAAGAAGACCTAGTGTTAGGTCTTGTGTGTAAGAGGTTACCTCGGTGAAGAAGGCGTAAAAGCCACTTGTGTAAACATAGTTTACTAGGATTAGTTGAGTTGTCCCATAGGATTGAGGTGGAAGAGTGCTCTCGCGCGGTAAGAAGGCGGAGACTTCCGGGTGTGGAAGTGCCTTAGGTTGAGAGTGAGACTCTTAGAGTCAAAGTCCTCTGTGTAAGGGAATCAATTTAATCTAGTAAACTTAGTTTAGAAATCCTAAGCGGGGTGCTTAGGTAGTGGAGTAGACATTGGGGCCGAACCACTATAAATCTCTGTGTTAGCATTATTTTCTTTGTTTGTGCTTAATTGATTTATTTTTGTTTTCGCATCTAATCGATTATGATTTGCCTAAATAACTTAAGAAATGATTAAAATCGAAATTAGACAACAAGTTTAGATAACACACTATTCACCCCCCTCTAGTGTGCCATTTCACCCAACAGTTTAGTCATTAGAAACAAAGCTAGGTTAGTGGCCCAAGGGTATAATCAAGAAGAATGAATAGATTATAATGAAACTTATGCTCACGTAGCTTGATTAGAGGCAATTCGCATGCTTTTGGCTTATGCAAGTTTTAAAGGTTTTAAACTTTTTCAAATGGATGTTAAAAGTGCTTTTTTAAATGGTTTTATCGATGAAGAAGTTTATGTTGAACAACCCCCCGGAATTTGAAAGCTTTGAGTTTCCAAATCATGTTTTTAAACTTAAAAATGCTTTGTATGGTTTAAAACAAGCCCCTAGGGCTTGGTATGAAAGGTTTTCCATATTTTTGATTTATCAAGGCTTTAGCATTGGAAAAGCCAATGTTTCTCTTTTTGTAAAAATAATGAAAATGATATTTTACTCATGCAAATTTATGTTGATGATATAATATTTGGTGCTAGTAATGAATTGCTTTGTGAGTAGTTTGCTAAGTGCATGCAAGAAGAATTTGAGATGAGCAGATGGGAGAACTCTCATTCATGCTTGGTCTCCAAATCATGCAAACCAACAAAGGGATCTTCATAAATCAAGCCAAATACACAAGGGAGCTCATCAAAAGGTTTGGGATGAATGAAGCCAAGATATCTTCTACACCAATGAGCACATCTATTAAGCTTGATAAAGATGAAGATGGTGTTAAAGTAGATGAAAAACGATATCGAGGTATGATCGGTAGCCTTCTCTATTTAACCGCAAGTAGACTCGATATCATGTTTAGTGTTTGAGCACATGCTAGATTTCAATCCTGTCCTAAAATGTCTCACTTAAGTGCGGTCAAACGAATATTGATATATTTGAAAGGCACGATTGACTTAAAATTATGGTATCCATGTAATGCATCTTTCGATTTAATTGGTTTTTTGGATACTGATTTGCCGGGTGTAAAGTAGATAGAAAAAGCACCAGTGGGTTTTGTTAATTCCTAAGGATGAGTCTGGTTTCTTGATTTTCAAAGAAATATAACTCGGTTGCACTTTCAACTACCGAAGCGGAATACATTGCTGCGGCTAGCTGTTGTGCACAAGTTCTTTGGATGAAACAAACCCTTTTAGATTATGGACTTAAATATTCATGTACACCGATACATTGTGATAATACTAGTACAATTAATTTAACAAAAAATCTAATTTTACACTCTAGGACCAAGCACATTGATCTAAAGTACTATTTTTTAAGGGATAATGTAGCTAAGGGAAATATATCCGTGGAATTTGTATCCACTGATAAGAAACTTGCGGGTATATTTACAAAATACTTAAATGAAGAAAGCTTTATAAATTTAAGAATGCAATTAGGGATTTGTGCTTTGTCGAGTGTTTAAACTTTCAAAATTTACTTGCCTTTTGAAAAATTACATTTCATGTAGTATCATCACACTTATGTATTGCCTTGTAATGGGGCTTTGCAACTTATCGATGTTTGCCTTCTATAGGCTTACATTGATAGGAAGGACTATAGTGATAGATGATACTCGGTTTTATAGCTTTCTCAGTTTTATTGATAAAACTCATCAATAGTACATTGGTTCTTGCCTTTTTTGATTGATGTCAGAAGGGGGAGAAAAAGCAAGGTCACATGTGTCTTATGATGCATATAGATATAGAGAGTTATAAGCATGATATGCATATTGATAGGGGGAGCATATGTCAAGTTGCAAAATAGACTCACAAATGATACTTAGAATATAAAATTTCATGTTTTGTTTGTCATCATCAAAAGGAGAGAGATTGTTGGCCCAAGGGTTCTCCCTAGGCCTTGATCTATATTTTGATGATAACAAATATGTATTTAATATATTTGTGAAATTTTGAGTTCAGGTTGAGGTTACGATACGCGCACGAAATTCATTCGGAGAAATACAAGAATCAGCAAAAATAGTTTCGAAAACGAGCAAGTAGAAAATCTAGAGTTGGGATTAGATTTTATGTAATATATCTCTAGGAATTCACCCAAGCCAATTTGTAATGTTATCCAAGTCAAAACTAGGTAACGGAACCCAAAAATGAAGCGCGCAAGAAGATGGCTAAGAAAAATAGCCTCAGCCTAGGTTCGGTCGACCGAACAAAGCCAAAAATTGGCAATGGCCAATTCGGTCGATCGATCGGTTGACCAGACAAGGCAAAAAATTGGCAGTAGCCAATTCGGTCGACCAGTCGGTCGTCCGAATGTGGCCAAAAAGAGGCAGTAGCCCTGCGGTTGCTGGGTAGTAGATCAGTCGGTTGACCGATGATCGATCGGCAAATGATCGGACGACGTCCAACGAGCAAAAAAATGCCCGCTGTAGTGAACTGCCGAGTGAGGGGTTATAAATACCCCTTACCAACCTCTCTTAGAGCCTTCAAATGGTCATTAGTGCATTCCTATGAGAGATTTAAGCCTTCAAAGATCGATTTTCGCTCGCTTGCTTCACCGATAGCTTCATCTTCCTCAAGCGATCTTCTCGTCTCAACTCCGTCAACGATTCGAGCTCACCATCTTGAAGAGTTGGAGACTTGGAAGGCTTTAGAAGGAGCTCATACTTGTGATATCATGTTTAGCTCCTTTTTGTTGTTTTTCATCGTTCTTTAATTGTAAAATTCATTATTAGCTTGCTAGGTGTGCTAGTTAAACACTTAGGGTTTGCTTTATAGAATTGTGGTTTGCCTATGTGAATAGGTTCGAGGCATTCTCAAAGGATTGAGAAGCAAGTCCTTGGTTGTATTCAAAGAAAAACACATAGTCTATAAAGTGTTGGTTAGAAATCCTTGGCGTGGAGCCAATGTAGTGGAGTAGGCGGTTGGCCGAACCACTATAATCACTTGTCTTCGCATTACTTATTTGATTGTGCTTATTTGCTATTTATTATTCTTCAGGCTTCTCTATCTAATAGCACGTTGACTTGGTTGCATTAGAAATCGAATCTAAACAAAATCAAATTAAACTTAATTTTTTAACCTAACACTATTCAACCCCCTACTTTTAGGTTGAGTATTTGATCAACATCGTTGATCATCATGATGGCTCGAATTGACTTCTTTTGAACTGTGCTCATTTCACCTCCTACCGCAACCCCCCCCACCCCCGTAATGTAGTCGGTGACTCTGCGGATCTAGGTGCTCGGCTAATTGGCTCTACGACCGCCGTAGTCGCCTGCTACGCTTCTTGGTGGTGGCGTCCTGCTTGGACTCCGGAGGTGGGAGTCGTGACCTTGGTTGTCCCCGCTTTGGCTTTGTTGGTGGCTGATGTATCCATCTAGGCGTCCTTCTTTGATTAGGCGCTCAATTTGGTCTCTGAGCATCACACACTCCTCGATTGTGTGCCCATAAGTGCGATGAAACTCTCACTTCTTGATCTTGTCAAGATTAGATGGGGGTTTCGATCTCCCCATGTTGTTGGGTAGCTTGAGCAGCTGCAGGTGGTAGATCTCCTGAAGGATAGTCTCCCTCCTGGTATTTAGTGGAGTGTATTCGCCGAATTTGGGGCTAGGTCGGGAAGACGACCTTCCTCTTCCGATGCGGTCTCGCTCGCGACGATCTCGGTGTTGGCCCAAGGGATCTCCCTAGGCCTTGATCTCTATTTTGATGATAACAAACATGTATTTAATATATTTGTGAAGTTTCGAGTACAGGTAGAGGTTACGATACGCGTGCGGAGTTTGTTCGAAGAAAAATAAGAATCAACAAAAATGGCTTCGAAAACGAGCAAGTAGAAAATCTAGAGTTAGGATTAGATTTTATGTAATATATATCTAGGAATTCATCCCAAGCCAATTTGTAATGTTATCCAAGTCAAAACTTGGTAACAGAACCCGGAAGCCAATTTGATCGACCAGCCGGTCGACCGTATGTGGCTAGAAAGAGGTAGTAGCCCTGCGATCACTGGGCGGTCGATCAGTCGGTCAACCAATGATCGACTGACAAGCGATCGGACGACGTCCAACGGGCAAAAAAATGCCCGTTGGAGTGAACTGCCGAGTGAAGGGTTATAAATACCCCTCACCAACCTCTCTTAGAGCCTTCAAATGGTCATTAGTGCATTCCTAAGAGAGATTTAAGCCTTCAAAGATCGATTTGCACTCGCTTGCTTCGCCAATAGCTTCATCTTTCTCAAGCGATCTTCTCGTCTCAACTCCGGCAACGATTCAAGCTCACCTTCTTGAAGAGTTGGAGACTTGAAGGCTTTGGAAGGAGCTCAAACTTGTGGTTTCCTTTTTAGCTCCTTTTTATTGTTTTTCATCATTCTTTAATTGTAATTCTCATTGTTAGGTTGCTAGGTGTGCTAGTGTAAACACTTAGGGTTTGTTTTGTAGAATTATGTTTTGCCTAGGTGAATAGGTTCAATGTATTCTCAAAGGGTTGAGAAGCAAGTCCTTGGTTGTATTCCAAAGGGAAACACAGTTTATAAAGTGTTGATTAGAAATCCTTGGTGTGGAGCCAAGGTAGTGGAGTATGCGGTTGGCCGAACCACTCTAATTGTTTGTGTTTGCATTGTGTTCCTCATTTGATATACCTTGCTATTTATACTTGTCAAGCATTGTAATTTAGTTGCACGATTAATTTGGTCGGATTAGAAATTGAATAGAAGTTAAAACTCACCCAACACTATTCAACCCCCCTTCTAGTGTGGGTATTTGATCAACACTCGGTCTTCACCCCTTTTGTTGAGCTTTTTAGACTTCATATTCTCGACACCATCTTTGGTAGTCTCCCTATCATCTTTTTTGATCTCTCGAAGCTCTTTCATCTCCATGTGACATATGACATTTTCTCAGAACTCTGCCATATTTATGGGTTTTATCAAGGCGATCTAGTCAGTAAAGTGTCCAAGCCTCGGACCACGTTTGATGAAAAATAGCTCGACGTGTGGGTCGAGGTTTGGGATCTCCATGGCCACGACATGAAATCTTTTTAGGTAGTCTCTTAGCGAATCATGTTATCCTTGCTGGATGTAGTGAAGGGTGTCTTCGATTTTGGAGTAGATTTGTAACGAAGAGAACTAGTTGGTGAAGGCTCGGGAGAGCTCCTAGAAAGTATATATAGACCCTAGGAGAGGGTAGAAAACCAAAGTAGCGCGACCGAGGTGATGAGGTACGACACATCTCCCAGTAAGGTGCGACTCTGGTGGGGGACCTACAAAAGACACTCCAAAGCTCAAGTAAGAAGGAATTCCAAGTGAGGGGAGTATAAATTAGAATATAGATGTACGTGGTAAGCATCGTGTTTGTATATGGTGCAGGATGAGGGATGTCTGGCGATAATGCCTTCTGATAATCTCGTAGGGATGTGCTTAGTAGGGGTGTTCACGGGTCGGGTTGGGTCGGGTTTAGGGAAAAAATTGGTCTAACCCGACCAAATGTAATCGAGCCGGGTTGAAAATTCGGGTCAGGTCGGGTAGTTGGGTTTACCTGTTTAGATAAAATATGAGTTTTTAACAATTTTTTTTTTAAAATAAAATAAATAAAAATAAATATTTTTTAAATATAAATATTTTTAAAATGATTAAAAAATATAAATAATCGGGTCATCATGTTGGATCTCGGGTCATCGTGTTTCAAATTCTAAAACCCTAGACCCAACCCGATTATGGTCAGGTTTGGTCAATTGTATCCAACCCAACCCGATTACCCGACCCAAATAGGTCGGGTCGGGCAGGGTTCTCGGGTCCTGACCCAATGAACAACCATAGTGCTCAGAATGGATGAAGACTGATCCCGGAGAAGTCAGATTCATAATGAACGAATCTCTCGTAATCAATAAGGACGTTAATGTCCTTGTATGACCGGGTGGAGCCACCAGGCTAAGTGGCATCTTGCTTGACTTGAGTTTGGTTCATGAGTATGGGCACTTCTGGACCTAATTTGATCGAGCCTAAAGTGCTAGTCCAGTCAATATAGTATCTCCATCGAATCCAATATGTTATCATCCCTACTTGAAAACTCACATTGTTGTTCAATTTTTTTTTCTTTTTTTTTCTCTATTCCTTCTCCTACATTGAGATGTGAGATGTGTACAATTTTGTAAAATTAATACAATGTTCATGATTCTTCTTTTTAAGAAGATGAAGTTTTACCAAAATCAGGCAATAAATTATTCCAATTATTCTCTATTTTAATATTGTTAGAACAAAAAAAATAATTCAACTAAACTATTATGGCTGATAATTTATTACGAAGGGTTGTCAAAATCTTTTATAGAACTATTATTAAAATAGGAATCTTATCATCCAAATTATGTGAATATAAATTTTTCACTTAATTTTTAATCATTTTTTTTTCAAAGTATAAGGATTAATTAACTAAGAGGATGTTGAGCATCCTTAAACAATAATACATCCAATTCTGAAGGTCTAACAAGGGTCCAAACAGTAGACACCTTGTTCCTCTTGGCCAAATTTACTGCCTAATGGACAGCTTCGTTTGCATCTCTGTTTACAAAAGAGATGGATACAAAATTGAGAGAATCAATTAGATTACAAATATTACTAAACAAATTCCTATGAAACCAAGAGAAATTCCTTTTGCTATTGACAAGATCCACTATTTGTTTGCAGTCCGATTCAATGATTACTTTCTCCAATCTCCTGGACACAACAAGTTGTAAAGCATGATAAATAGCTAAGGATTTCGAATAATAACTTGAATTAGAAGGAAAATATACTGAAGAAGCATATAAACACTCCCCTTTTGAGTCACGTAAGATGAGGCCAGCTGCGCCGTCGGGATTGTTGAAGGCTCCGTCATAATTAATTTTAAGAAAGTTAGAGGGAGGAGGGATCCAACAATCAGCAGTGATATTAGACTCAACAAAGCCCTCAGGTAAGTGCGCCTTGGCATAGCTTGAAGACAAGGCAACAATACGCATCACAACGTTATTAGTGGAAGGTCGTCCTTCACCGTGCAAAATATTATTCCGAAAATACCAAATGAACCACATGGCATTAGCAACTATAGCCTTGAAATTAGAATTCAAAGAAGAATTCAAACTCAGCCGCTGACAGCCACCATAATGCCATATCAAGCTACTAGAGAGGTCCATATTAATGCATTGACTCAAAGCAGACCAAATAGCAGAAGAGAAGTGACAGGAAGATAAAAGATGGTGAAGAGTTTCCTCTGCTTGGTTGCAAATAGGACAAAGGTTATCAGCTGAAATGTGCAAATGATGGAGTTTGAATTTGGTTGGCAATCTACCATGGAATATTTTTCAAAGGAAAAGCTTGACCTTGGGAGGACAATTCAATTTCCAAATTTGAGGCCAGCTTGGACTAGAACTAGTAGCTTGATAGTTCACTGATTTCAGAAAGTTATATGCAGAGGATGCGGTTGCCTTTCCACTAATTTCATCAGACCAGTCAACACAATCATCATAGGGGTGTGAAGGTAAATCAATGCTCTTGATGGAATCCCACAAATCGGAATTGCACATAGTTAAACCAATAAAAGAAGACCATTTATTATCAAGCATCAAATGGTTAACATGAGTGAGCTGATGAATTAAATTCATATTAAAGTAACTTGGTTTCATAGCAAGGGGGAGATCTAGAATCCCGCTATCATTTAAAAAAGAAATGGTATTTCCTTTACCTATAATAGCTTCAAATCCAAGATGAAGTTTAGAAAAAGCATGCATGAAAAGTTTCCAAGCCCAGGAGGAGTGTTTAGGAGGACTGATATTTACACAGGAAGCAATGTGATACTTAGCTTTAACAATTCTTACCCAAAGAGAGTTTTCATTATTCAAATAGGATTGAATTCTCTTTGCTTGAAGAGCAAGGCTTTTGTTTCCCAATTAACTAGGTGGATGCCTTTTTTATTTGAATCATGGTTCTAGAGGAAATTCTTCATAGATGATTCTAGTTTATCACAAATATCATTGGAAATCCAGGTTACAGAGATTGAGTGAGTAGGCAAAGAATTTAAAACAGATTTAATGAGAACCAGTTTCCCAGCTTGAGACAAGAGAGAAGCTTTCCAATTGCAAAGCTTAGACTGAATTTGGTTAATGATATAGTCGTGAGTTCTAGGAGGGGGTCTCCTAGGAGCAATCATGACACCGAGGTATTTAAATGGAAATGAACCCATCTTCATACCAAGGGATTGGGAAATTTTAAGTTTGGCCCTAGGATTAATATTCCTAGGGAAGAAAATTCCAGACTTTGAGCAATTAATTCTCTAACCAGTTATTGCTTCATAATGGGCAAAAATAGAGGTGATGGAATGCAGACTTTTAGTATTAGCTTTGAAGACTAGGATAATGTCATCAGCGAACATAAGATGGCTAATAGAAACATTGTTCTTAAATTTAAAAGGAGTAAGGGCATTATTAGTTACAGCAGTGTTAATTAAATTTGTAAGTAATTGAGCTATCAGAATGTACAGAAAGGGAGAAATAAGATCCCCTTGTCTGATACCTCTATGAGAGGGAAAGAAACTAGATAACTGTCCATTTATAAGACATGCAAATGTAGGATTAGATATGCAAGCAGAAAATTTATAACTGTCCAATTAATAAACTTATTAGGAAATTTATAGAGATTTAGAACTCTTAGGATAGTATCTCTGCTAATAGAGTCAAAGGCCTTTTTAACATCAATTTTGACTATAATATATGGAGATGAACTTTTGGAGTTGTAAAAGGAGTGAATAATTTTCTGCACAATGAGGATATTATCCTGGATATTCCTGCCTTGAACAAAGACAGACTGCTCATAGCTAATGAGGGAAGGAATGAATTGTTTTAGTCTAATAGCAAGCATCTTGGATAAAATGCGATAATAGACATTACAAAGGGCTATAGGCCTATAGTCCTTAACTGATTTAGGAGATTTGGATTTAGGGATAAAAGTTAAAATGATTTTATTCCAGTTATCAGGGAGAATAGAAGAATTATAGAAAGAGGTAATAGATTCGAACAGGCTGCTAGAGATGACATCCCAATAACCTTTATAGAATTCTATTGTAAATCCATCGTAACCTGGGCTCTTACCATTCTTAAAGGAATTGATAGTACTCTTGAGTTCATGAATGGTAAAAGGGGCAATTAAAGCATTAATACTAGAAGGATTAGAGTGGATAGTAACAGGCCAATTGAAATTGCTAATGATGGTTGTATATTGAGAGTTCCAAAGATTTTTATAATGATGCATGAATTCTGTAAGAATACTATGAGTATATATCATAAACAACTATATTATGAGAATTAAGAATGGATGAAATGTAATTAATGCGTCTTCTCATGGTGACAATGCGATGGTAAAAAGCAGTATTTTGGTCACCATTATGAATCTAATGAAACTTGGATTTAGACCACCATTTGAGACATATTTGTCTTTGAAGGGCTGCATGTTTATTATGCAAACATTTAATCTTTATGCCTAAGTCTTTAGGAGGATGGGGGAGACCTTCTAAGGATTCAAGCAATTGAATATCATTAACAGTGGCATGTAGGTTAGACTCAAGCTTGCCAAGGGAATTCTTGTTCTAGGAAGACTTAACATTAATAAGTCTAGAGTCAAAAGAAGGGGCAGTATTATGAATATTAGAGGTAGACCAAGCATTGTGAACAATACTTTGGGACTCTTCATAATCCAACCAAAAATTTTGAAATTTGAAAAATTTATTTCTAATTTGTTTATGAACAGGAATTATGCATAATAGAGGACAATGATCTGAGTAAATTCTGTTAAGATGCTTAACATTACAATGACCAAAGTAATAAAGTCATGCAGCATTAGCAAACATTATGTCGAGCCTAATTAGGATTTTAGCTAAATCTTTACGGTTGTTTGACCATGTATATTTTCTACCTGAGTAACCTAGGTCTATCAAACCTAAGTGTTCAACAAAGAGGTTAAATTCCTGAATAGGTTTAGAATATTTAAATGTTTGACCACCAAGTTTGTCCTCAGCATGAAGAATACAATTAAAATCACCCATCAATAACCAAGATATAGCAGTCAAATTTAAATGCATAAAAGAGTTCCAAAGAGATGATCTAATAGAAGGATTAGTACTAGCATAAAAGTTGGACATAAGAAAAGGTTCTACATCATCTAACTGAATTACAGCATGAATAACTTGGGGAGATATGAGAATAGGTAAAGCTTTAACATAATTAATATTCCAAGCAATAAGAATGCCACCAGAGGCACCATTTCCTGGTTGAATGGCAGCCTCCCAGTTACGGCCAAAAGACCTCACCAGTTTATTGGACATATACTCATTAAGATGAGTTTCTTGAAGAGAAATAATTTTAACATGAAGAGATTTAATTTGAAAAGTTAAAAAATCACGAGCCTGACGCCTCCAAGCACCCCTAATATTCCAGTTAAGAACATTCATCTAACACTGTAAAGGGGTTATGAGACACAATATTGGAAGGAGGTTCATCTACCTCTAAATAGTTTAAATCAAAATATGCGAGAGATTTTTGCTTCTTAAATTTGTTTAAGCCTTCACTCCTTATACCTAAAGAAGGGTTAGGTTTGGGAGGTTTGGTCTTAGAAGATTTCGTCCTAGGAGGCTTGACTATACTTGGAGAGGAAGAAGAGGAAGGGGGTGACTGGAAGACAACCTTTAATTGATTTGCTAGCTCTTCTAATGACTTTGAGGAGGGGGGAGGATAGGAAGTATTAATTTTAGAAGATGAGGGGTTATCATCCTTACTCATCCCTTGGTCCATGGATTGGGAGACCATGAGGGAGTCCATGGGGTCAAAAAGCTGATCTTCCAGGGATTGGAAACTATAAGAGTTCAATTCAATGGGAGGGCCGTTTGACCTAGAGGGAGGGGGGTTTCTAACAGAGGTAGGAAGAGGGGTAGGGGGAGACTTTAATTTTTTTGATTTCACAGAGGAATGAGGTTTTTCTTTAGAGGAAGTCCTAGGAGGAGGAGAAGAATGATGGCTACTCTTAGGTTTTAGGTTTATTCCGTTTCCTCGACTGCTGTGGTCCAAGGGAAAATATTGATCTCCATTAGCCCGAGCACGGCCTCCTCGAGGAATCGAGGGAGAGCGCGCACTACGAGGACCTTGCCGACGACGATGACGCCTTTGGACTTGAATCCAAGGACCACAAGTAGGGGTAGAGGAGGAATCATTTACATGAATATTAACATCACAGAGGGGAACATCAATAGGAGCACTCTAGGCGGATTCACAGAGTTAATAGAAACATGAGTGTTAGAGGCAACATTAAAAGAAACATTCGGAGGATGCAGAGTAGGAATGTTAGACAAAATCGGACAATTAGAATCACAATGGCCAACAATGCCACATTTAAAACATATAATAGGAAGATTTTCATATACTACAGGTTGAAAAAATTCATTACTATCCACAGAGATCCAAACGCCCTGACGGATGGGCAAAACCAAATTAATTTATACACACACTTGGATATACCGACCTCTTTCGAAAGAAAAGGAACGATCGTCCACTTTTAAAACTTTACCGAATGATTGAGCAATCGCAACAATCGAATCGTGGTGCCAAAACTCAAGAGGAAGAGACTGGAGTCTAATCGATACCGGGGATGTGGTGAACATTTCCTCCCAGGGTCGGAATAAGGGTTTCCAAGGCATAAGCCTTAGGATATCTCCACGGTAGATCCAGGGCCCTTCGGTTAGGGCACGATTCGCAAAATCAATGGAGTCAAAATGGAAAACAAAAAAGCCTTCATCCAAGTCTAAAATCGATTGAAAATCGAAAGTGGACCAAATCCGAGAAACCTAGCGCTTAACAAAGTCTAGAGGAGGAGGCTTACCCAAGAACTTGCCGATAAGACTTTTTTCCCATGGTTGACAACATGACGCAGCCTGTTCAGTGGAGAAGGAGACCTTGTCAGCGATGGTTGAGTGTATCCTTGAGAAAGTCCGAGATGAACCCTTAGTTCCAAAATTAGGGTTCCCTTGACGGAGCAACTGTGCCCACGAGAGGGGCTTTCGGGACTCCGGAGGGGGACCATGAGAGAGATCGGGCGATTTAGAGGCATAAACATCCGAAGAACGACGAGATCCGTCGGGGGGTTCGGGGGGAGGAGGGGGCGGCGGGGGAGGGGGCGAGGGTTTCGGCAGAGGGGAGTCGCTCATCGCGACACTCTGCATGTAATTTTTAATCAATTATTTAACTCGTCATAAATTCAAGCGTGCACAGCTTATCACAAACAAAATTAATTAAGTCTCGTGCTTCACGACTGGATAATTTTTTTTCTAAAAAGTATTTTTATTTAATAATCATAATATTAATACATATAATGAAATAGATTAAAATAAATAAATATAAATGATGATAGAGATAAATATTTTATATATTAATTCAATATAATATTAATATATAAAATGAATAAAACATAATTTCATATTAAGTTTTAAAAAATAAGATTGTGTATTAATAGAGATAAATATAAAAATTAATCTACCATTTTCAATATTCTAAATAGGAAAATTAGTAAAAATATAACAAAGATGAATACATTTTAAAATTATATATAAAGATAATTATAATAAATCAAAATAAATAAATAAAACTAAAAGTAAACAAAATCACTTAGAAAAATTTATACTAATAAAAAACAATCATAGTTGAAGAAATCACAATTACGAAAAAGAAAAACATTACTTCACTTTCCAATGGAGTAAATTTTTTATAAAATAACGTTTAATTAAAAAACTATGAAATTTGTTATATATTAAAGCATCTAATGAATAAAATATAAGTAAAGATTATCATATGAATGCAAAATCATGTATTAATAGATCTAAAAATAAAGATCAGCAATTTTTGAAGAATCGAATTTTGGGAAAGAAAAATTTTTATATCCAAAGTTTGGAGATTAAAATTCTCAAAATCAGAACTTGGTGGATTTGATACTCATTTTACACTTGGACCAAAGTTTTTAATTGGTTAGAGACTTTGGTCGAAAATATTAAAAAAAATATTTTCAATTTATAAAATATTTTTTATGATAAAAATGAGATATTAGAGTATAAAAAATATTTTTTCAAACTTTCTAATGCATCAAAGATTTTTGCACAAAGTGTATAAATTTAAATTTAAATTATAAATTATAAAATATTTTGATATAAAATATTTTTTTGGATCATAGTATATCTTTTGTATCATTAAAAGATTATTTTATAAATTTAATTTTTTTTTAAAAAAAAAGGATAAGAGCCATATTTGCCCCTAAAGTATTCGAAAATATATAAATTTGCTCTCAAAGTTTCTTTTTTATTCAAGAAGGTCCTCGCCATCCAAATTTTAGGCCAAAAATATCACTAAATGTAATAGTTTGACAAGTTAGCAAACGGTTGCTTACGTGGCAATGATAACGGTCATATTTGCCCCTAAAGTATTTAAAAAGATACAAATTTTCCCTTAATTTTTTTTTAAAAAAAATGCCCACATTGTCCAAATTTTAGATCATATTTGCCTCTATAGTATTTGAAAATGTACAAATTTACCCTTAAACTTTTTATTTTTGACAAAAGCCCTTGCCGTCCAAATTTTGAGCCAAAAGCACTACTGCTTGTAACTGTTTGACAAGTCAACAAATAATTGTTACTTGACAAATAAAATAAGTCACATCATCAAGCCACACTGGATTTTAAGTTGTCAATATGTAATACCCAGTATATTCACAACCTAAATTAATTAGGGCGACATATAGAGTTCGTATATATCCTAACTTTTAGTTACAAGCCATTAAAACAATGGTCAAATTGAATGAGCTAAAAAGATAGAAAAAAAAAGAAAAAGAAAATAAGGTAGCCTAGCCCGCTGTAAAAACTCTATGATTAAGGGGTGCTGCAAAAATAGGTCTCACCACTTCTTTGTAATACCCGATTTTTTTAAAAATATTTATCTAATTATTTCAACGGGATAATTTAATCACGCGTTAGGATGGACCGGATGAAACGTCAGAGGGCTTAAATTGAAGATTTCCCTTTGCATGAGAGGAAATTAATTCATCTAAGTTTGATTAGTCATTAGATGGGTTGCTTGGTTCGAGACGAATCCGGAGGTTCGAGCGGAACTCGAATCAAACTTGTGTTGGTTGAGTTATGACTTGTTTTAGACTCAACTTAAGTTAAGGGGCACTTTGGGGCAAATACTTTAGGGGCAAATATGACCTAAAATTTAGACGACGAGAGAATTTTTTTTAAAAAAAAGTTTAAGGGAAAATTTGTATCTTTTCGAATACTTTAGGGGCAAATATGACCTTTATCCTTGCCACGTAAGCAATCGTTTGCTGACTTGTCAAACCGTTACAAGCAGTGATATTTTTTGTCCAAAATTTGGACGACATGGGTATTTTTGAAAAAAAAGAAGTTTAAGAGCAAATTTATACCTTTTCGAATACTTTAGGGGCAAATATAGTCATTATCCATTTAAAAAATTATAAAACTATTATAGACTTTGCACAAAAGTCTCTAATAAGCTAAACACTTTTGTTTATAATAATTTTTTATCATAAAAAATAAAATTTAATTCACAAAAATATACATATGTGATATAAAAGATGTGTTGGAGTCTATCAAAATATTTTGGACAAAAAATATTTCAATATTTTTATTTTAAATTTAATTTTATAGACTTTGTACAAAATTCTCTAATAAATTGAAGAGTTTGAAAATATATTTTTTAGACTCTAAAACCTCATTTTTATTATAAAAGTTTTTCATAAATTAAAATTATTTTAAAAAAAATTAAATATTTTTTTAAAATTTTAACCAAAGTCTCTAACTGGTCAGAGTCTTTGGCCCAGGGATAAAATGGGTATTAAATCCACTATGTTCCGATTTTAAAAATTTTGATCCCCAAAATTCGGATTTAGAAATTTTTCTCTCCTAAAATCCGATTTTTAGATATTCCTAAATAAAAATCAATCTTATAATTAGGGTTGTCCATGGTTCGGTTCACACCGAACCGAACCGAAAAACCGAACCGAATTTTTCGGTTCGGTTCGGTTTCAATCATTGTAGGTTCGGTTCTTTGACCCGAACCGAACCAAAATTTGAATTTCGGTTCGGATTCGATTCTCGGAATTCGGGAACCGACCCGAACCGAAAACCGAATTAATTAAAAAAATAATATTTTTTTAAAATTTTTAACAGAATTACTTAAATAGATTTTAAGTAATTATTTTGAATTTTGAAATTTTAATTAAAATTTTGGTTTTCGGGTTGAAAACCGAACCGAACCGAATAATTTCGATTCGGGTTAAATCGGTTTAGGTAGAGTTCGGTTCGGGTTCGGGTTGGAATTCAGGTATAAAAAAAATTTCGGTTTGGGCAAATTCGGTTCGGTTCGAACCGAATGGACAGCCCTACTTATAATGATCAAATTTAAATTCAACAATAATAGTAAATATTAATATACTCAATAAAAAATTAGTAAATATTCAATAAAGATGGATATATTTTTTTGAAAAAAAACAACAATAAGCACATATTAATAAGAAGTAATAATGTTAAATATAAATACTCAAAATTAACGTACTCAATAAATAAAAATAATCATAGTTTAAAAATATTACAATTTAAGTAAAGGTTAAAAATTAAAGTAAAAAATGAAAAAAATAACTCAGATATCCGATTTCTCATGTATCATGTTTTTGAGATAAGAAGACTTTAATTAATTATTAGAGGTGATAGATACAAGTAGAGGAGAGGAAAAGGAATGTACAAAAATAAAGGGAGAAAATCAGGGAGGAAATAGCAAAGATTTAAGAAGAGAAAATATGTATCACTTGACTACATTATTAATCTTGCTGTAATATATAAAATGAAAATAAAACAGTAATGCTCAAACTAAACAAAAAATTTTTTGTAATCAAATCAAACTAAACAAAATTTCTAAGCTCAACATTATTATTTACTTATGATTCTCTTGTTGTTGCTTAAGAGGTGTGGGTGACACATCTAGTATTATAATTGTGTTACCCTGATATAAGGTAGCCACACTATCAAGGTTGTGAAGGAATTTCTAGAACAGAAATTAATTTCAAAAGTCAATAATCATCGTGCTAAATTATCAAGAACGATAAGAACAAAAATGTACCTAATTCCATCACTCAAAATTCGGAGACGGGTTGAACTTCCAAGTCAACACACGAGTCCGTACAAATGCTCAATGAGAGATGAGGATTTCAAAGACGTGGAACTTAACACGTGACTCGGGGACCATAACCCCTCTTTATATAGAGAAAACCAGATGTTGGTAAATTATAATTTCGTCCATCATGAAATTGTAATATTATCACTATGATATCTCTACATATATAATTAATTCCATAATTATGAAATGGTACAATGCCTAATAGTAAACTTTATAAGATCACCTTTAATCGGCCAATCATTTTGATAGCGTAACCATATGCCGATGGATAAATATTGGCCCATAATAAATTATTAAATAAATAATTTAACAATCTTCCACTTGGGCCAACATAAATATCACCATAGGGCTATGTGTACCAAAGTTATTTTATGAGCTCATTTTCGCTATCATTATCAACCATCTCAATAATCTGGTCCATCGATCATACCAACATAGAACCAAAGCGACTTTCGCCACATTTATCGTGACTAAATCCATCGATGACCACAATGTTAATACTTTTGACGACATAGATTAAATATGGGTGCATAAAATAAAAATTACATGTAATGTGATCTAAATATATCTATTTTCAACTGGTCCTACTTTATTCTTTAGTGAGATCAAATCCACATATTCAGAGTGAACATAATAAAAGAACTTTATTCTGTAGAAAAATTTATAAAGCATAGTACAAATTATAGTCTCTCACTAAACCATCATATCATTACATGATAAGACACCTATATAAGCAACATGCTCATGAAAGACCATGAGTGGTAATCCTTTAGTAAGCGGATCCGTCCTCATGGAAGTTGTATCAATATGCTATACATAATTGACCACTCTGAATTCTTTCTTTAACAACCAGGAATTTAATGTCAATATGCTTTGACTTAGACGAACTCCTGTTGTTATTGGAATATAACACTGCTGATTTATTGTCACATAATAACTTTAGTGATCTTTCAATATCATCAATAATATGCAGCCCAGTGATAAAATTACGCAGCCATATTCCATGATTGGATGCCTCATAACAAGCTATGAACTCTGCTTCCATAATTGAAGCCGTAATGAGTGTCTGCTTAGCACTCCTCCAAGAGACAGCTCCACCGGCAAGCAAGTAAATATAGTGCAAACAACAAACGTGGGGGATTCAATGAAGAAGAGTACAATACCGTGCTTAGCCTACTTGGTCAAAAGAATACCCATATGGTGAACATGGCAGGTATAAATTTTGGATTTTGGATACTTGATAGTGGATCTACAGACCATATAGCATCCAACTCAACAAGCTTAGATAGCATCTCCCAACCTAAACCAGATGATAAAGTTTCCTTACCCACAAGAGAATCTTCTTTGGCATCTCATCTAGCGACATCCTATATCAATAGATACATTCAGCTTAATGATGTCCTAGTTGTTCCAAATTTCCAAGTTAACTTGATGTCTATTAGGAAGTTAACCAAAGAACTCAATTGCTCAATTGTTTTTAACCCCAATGATTGCATAATCTAGGACCAAGTAACGAAGAGAGTGTTGGGGAACGATAGAGAGAAAAATGGATTGTATGTGATGAATGGAGCTTACACAACCGCATGCAACACCAAACCATATCTCTTGGTGAAATGACCTACACTAGATGGGGGGTGAATAGTATGTTTACTAAAATTTTAGCCAAATTTTGATTTTAAATGGTTTCTTACAACTTAGGCAAATTACAAATTGAGTAGCAAGCGGAAGTAAAGTAAATATGATAATTAAGTAAACACATGTAGAAGCAATGCAAACACAATTATTTATAGTGGTTCGACCCAATGCTTACTCCACTACCTAAGTACCCCGCTTAGGATTTCCAAACTACTTTTACTAGATTAATTAGTTTCCTTACAATTAGAACGTTTTCACTGGAGAATCTCCACTCTCAAATCGAATGCACTTACACACCCGGAAGTATCCTTCCTTCCTACCGAGAGCACTGTCCCACCTCAACCCTAAGGACAACTCAATTAATCCTAGCAAACTATGTTTACACTGGTGGATTTAAGCCTTAACACCAAGGCAACCACCAATCATTGAAGACTTAACAACCTAGGTCTTCACACTTTCAAATACAATGAAATAAGCAAACAAAGGAGCAAATAAATAATACAACAAATACTTAGCTCCAAAAGGAACTCCCTAGTCCTCTTGATGCTTCAAGATAATGAATCGATGAAGAATGAAGGCTCAATCAAGAATGTGAGGATCAAAGCTAGGGTTCACAAGAAATCTCTCAATGAAGGCTTAGTATAAGATCAAATTATGGCTTAATAGGTTCAACAACACCTGAGGAAGGCTCTCATGGCTTGTATTTATAAGCCATGAGGAAAGGAGCCAAGACGGCCACTCCTAACGGGCGTATTTTTGCCTATTGGCGTCGCCCGTTTAGTGGCCGATTGATGGCCGATTGATTGACTGAACAACCTATCACAGATCCATTATTTTGTGCAGAAGAATTCGTGTGGCACCCTTGCTTCCCATGTAAGGGGTTAGCCTTAAGCCAATCTGCTTGGCCAATATCGAAAAGTCGTGGGCTCCCACTTCGCGTTGGTCGAAGCCTCTGTGTGCTTGGATGCAAAAACGTTATTGGGCCAAATGACCAAATGGCCAATTGCATGAAAATGCGAGGAAATGCTTGAACGAAAGCTAGAATGAAAGACTAGAGTGTGCCCAAGCTATACCTGGGTATTATACTTATGGAGCCTAACCGCCAAGCACCACTCCCAAGGTTCCCAAAAGCATGAGGAGCATGACAAGATTCCTATGTTCGCACACCCCCCCATCCACGCCACGCCTAGGCAAACGAGGTTGTTTGCCTAGGCGTGAGCAAGAGCGGTGGGCAGTGCACGAGCGCATTTTACAATGCATATTTATGTGGATGCTCATGATGCAATATTTACAATGCACGTTAGGGACCGTCATGACACAAACATGACTTGACAACCCCGAAGGTCCCTAACATTCTGGCCCACTTGCGAAGTTGACACCCTCATCGACTTGTTTCTTGAAGGCGTTGGAGAGGTCTTGACTCTTGTCTTCCATTTCTTCATCTTGCGGATTGGGTACTGTCGCTCTATGTTGTTCAGATTTCAACTCTCGTAAATGGTGGAATGCCCTTCCTGCTTGCAAATGCCTCAAACATCGAAGCAAATGCCTCTCCGGTCCCTGCTGTGGGTTCGCGCTGCGTGCTATGTCTTACGAGCCATCTTCCCTACGCGGGTGTCTTACGAGTCATCTACTCTGCACATAAATATTGCAACTTAGAGGCCATCTGTCATGCGTACAAGCCTTGCGTCTTATGAGCCACATGCTATGCGCACAAATATTATGACTTAGAGGCCATCTGCCATGCGCACGTACACTTGTGTCTTATTAGCCATCTGCTCTGCGCAATCAGGATGATCTTCTAGTTTCACTACAACTATCTTCATGAATTCACCCTGACGGACTCCTCCCTTCACTTGTGTGGCGGCATGGGGTTTGCTCTGGCAAGGTGTTGAATGCATTGTTGGAACGATGCTGGGGTTGTTCTCCCCCATCAAGAATATTGTGTCGAGGAAGGGCATGGGTACCGCCTTTGCCGATTTGAGGAACTCAATCCCTCGAATGACTTGATGGTCATCAAGGGGCACGACCATCAGGTTGATATGTCCTTTCCATCTTCCAACCTTCAACAGAACGTCTCTTGTGATGCCATCGATCTTTCGTGTTTTGGAATTCACTGCTTTGACTTGACTCGAACTTTCCCTTAGTTTGAGCCTCAATCACTCTGCCTCTTCTCTGGCAATAAAGTTATGAGTGGCTCCAGAGTCTACCATCGCTCGGGTGATTATGCAATACAGCTTGATGTCGATGAACATCAGCTCATTCGTCGCTTTTGGATGCTTTGTCGTGGGTTTTCGCTCTCCCACTTGAGTCTTGAGAGCATTGAGCAATCGTATTGCTCCCATGTTGGTTCTCCCAGTGTACTCGTCTTCGTTGGAGTGGTCGCTCGATGACCCCTCGCTGTGACTCGATGAGGCAATTGCTTTCCCTTTACCCTTATCTTTCTTAGTAGAGGTGTTGGACATGGTCTCCTCCACGGCCTTTGTTATCAGGGTGTTCAAGGATTTTCGTTGAGGACATGTTTGATTTGAGTGAGGCCCTTTACACCAAACACAAGTATGCGAAACTGTCCAATGGTCCCTTCTCGGAGGGGACCCCATTTGAGAATGCTCTTTCGGGGTGTATTGTAATATCCTAGATATTTAAATTTATTATTTTTCCTCTTATGTGTGTTTTCCAGCCTAGCAGACTAGTTCGTGCTCGAGCCGAGTCGACTCATGGTCCGGTGCGAGCTCGGGTAATTAGGATATGAATTTATAAATTTATAAATTTTAGGCTTGGGTAGTTGAAATTATTTAATTTGATATTGTATGTGCATAATTATTAATTAAATTAATTAAGTCTATCGGGTTAGCGGGTTTGGTTTTGGCTTAAGGTGGATACGGGTTTTGGATTAAGGTGTTTAAGGGGTTAGGGTTGAGGAGGGAGTATAAAACCCCCTCCTCATGGCTCGTGGCTCCTATTTTGGAGCCACCCAAAGCATTGAGAAAGGGAGCTAGCCGCCAGCCCCCTTTCCCTTTTCTCCTTGGAGCCGCCGCCACCCAGAGCCGAGCCGAGCCGCTTGCTTTCTCTTCCTCTTCCTCTCCTCCTTCCTTTTCCTTTGGAGCCGAGCCGAGAGGAGCCAGCCGAAGCCAACCCCTCACCTTCCCCTCTCCCCCTCTCTCCAAGCCGGCGGCTTGGAGTGAGCCGCCGCCCCCTTGTTCCCTTTTCTTGAGTCAAACCGCCACCCTTTTGAAGCCGAATTCGAGGGTTGTCGTCCAGGATTTCTTCTTTAATCTTTCTTCCAATTAAGGTGAGTGGTTTTACCCTCTCTCTTCGGGTTTTGTTCAAAATCTTGGAGCCGTTCTTGGCAGCTCGGTGTTTTTGGTCGTTCTTGGATTTTTCTTCGAGTTCTTGCCATGTTTTCTTGAAGTTGTGCTTGAGGAGACCCTAATCTTGTTGGCTTAAGGTTTTCAACCTTGGTCTTAATCTCGGTTTTGATGATAACAAACATGGAACTAATGTTTCATTGAGAAATACTTTCAGGTTCCATATCGGTTAGCGCTCGACGTCCTCGATCGAAAATATCGGAGAAATCAGAAAATCAGAAGGACGTTGGTCGACGTGCTCAGATTTGTCGAGAAGATAGAGTCTAGGTTTAGGGTGTGAAGTTTGTGTTGTAAATCCTCATGATGACGCATAAGAATCCAAAAATCAAACCCGAACCCCAAAATATGAAAACCCGAAAACCGCCCTGAAATTCACTAAGCCTAGGGAGCTCCTTGGAGGGCTATATGACCTAGATATTTTCTTGACATAAAAAATGACGGTAATTGTTCCTTTGGTCAAAACTAGATAACGAGGTATTTTTAAGGAATTTTTGGAAGTCTTTAACATACCCATATTTGACCCGGGAGATTAGAAAATTTCTGTTTTCCGAAAATTTGTACTAGACCCCAAAAACTAGATTTTGATTCTTAAGGATTTTGATTTTTTAGATATTTTTATTGAATCCAAATGGGGGGTAATCCTTTTATAACATTTATATTTTAAAGTTGTTGACTTAAAGTTAGTAAATATTATATAAGTAGACTTAGCAAAGACGGAACCCAATCGAGCAAAAAATCTAGCCTAACCAAACTGCCCTGCCAAGATTTGATCGATAGACTGGTCGACCTATGGCATTTCGATCGACCGAACATTGCCCAGAATGGGCAGAATGCTCTGGTCGCTCGGGCGATCGCTTGGTCGGTCGACCGATGATCAACTAGATAAGTGACTAGCGGGCTGTAACGGGCAAAAAATCGCCCATTGAGAAGAGAGAGCTCTCTCTTCTCTTCATGGCTTATAAATAGAAAGCCATGAGAGCCTTCCTTCATACTTTTGATCACTCCTAACCTTCTTGAGCTATCTTGTGATCATTCCCAAGTTTTATTGAACCAATTCTTGTGGAAACTCTAGCTTTGATCTCTCATCTCTTTGATTGAGTCTTACCTTCATTGTTTCATCTTCAAAGGCATCAAGAGGAAGCTAGGAATCTTATTGTGGAGCTAAGTACTTTATTGTTTGATTTATTGCTTCATTTATTGTTGTATTTTGTTGTTTATTTCATTGTAATTGAACTTGTGTAAACCTAGAGTGCTAGATTGATTGAGTTGGTGGTTGCCTTGGTGTTAAGGGTTAAATCCACCATTGTAAACTTAGTTTACTAGAATTAGTTTGGTTGTCCCTTAGGTTGAGATGGGAGAGTGCTATCGATAGGAAGGCGGGATACTTCCGGGTGTGGAAGTGCCTTCGGTTTGAGAGTGGAGACTTTTCGGTGTAAAGTCCTCTTTGTAAGTGAAATGATATAATCTAGTAAAGCTAGTTTGGAAATCCTAAGCGGGGTGCTTAGGTAGTGGAGTAGGCATTGGGGCTGAACCACTATAAATCACTGTGTATGCATTGCTTCTACTTGTGTTTGCTTAATTAGCAAATTTACTTTGCTTCCGCTTGTTATTCAATTTGTTAATTGCCTAAGTAATCAAGTAAACGATTAAAACCGGAATTAGGTGAAAAGATTAGTAAACACACTATTCACCCCCCCTCTAGTGTGACCATTTCACCAACAATTGGTATCAGAGCGGGTCGTGGATTGAGATTTCACCATCTCGTCTACATCTAGTCTTGATCCAAAAATGACACTAGAGAGTGTAGCGTCTATACCACATATGTTCGACAAGTGTAATTTTGGTCTTTGGAAGAGTAGAATATATACTTTCCTAAAGACTCAAGGTTTAGGTCTATTTGACATGGTAAAGATAAAATATATTGAACCTAAGAAAAATATGGATGTATGGACCCAAGAACAAATTAATAGGTTTGAATTAAATACTAAGGCAACAAATTGCATATATTGTTCTTTGGAAAATAACATCTTTGAAAAAGTCATGCATTGTAGTTCGGTTTTTGATATTTGGACAACTTTAAACATGCTATATGATTATGCCAAGACCGAAGAGATTGACACTTCTAATGAAGGTAGTGATGACAATGGTCATTCACCTACCACTAATCTTGATTTTGATGTCCATAGCTCTTCTAGTCAAAGGAGTAGCTCCAAGAGCCGAAAAAGGAAGGTAGTGTGTCATGCATGCAAGGAAAAGGGGCATGTGAAGAAAAATTGCCCTTCCATTAAAAATAAGGCAAAGAAGAGGTCAAACGCTTCCACATCATCATCTTATTCTAATGAAGCATTCTCTTACAATGGCTATGAAGCTAATTCAAAAGATTACCTCATGAATACTAATGATGAGGTACACTCTTCTTCCTCTAGTCATGATAACAAAAAAGGTAGTATTAATTCATCTAGATCTCATGACATACTTTATGATGAACTAATGGATAAGTATAAAATCATGTATGCCTTGATGGTTTAAAAGGATAAAGAAAACAACAAATTAAAGAAGAAAAACTTGACTCTTAGCTCTCATTTACATGATGCTAAACTAGAAAATGAGAAGCTAAAAATTAGTGTCTCTAATCCACGCCATGATACCTTAAGTATTGACACTAAGGATTTGAAAATAGCATGTTGAAAACTCAATTGCATGCTATTCATAGATCCATGAACAATTTGAAAAATGAGGTTGTGTTTTTGAATAAGAAAGTAAATGAATTCAAAAATATTTCTTCTCCTAAGAACACAAGAATGAAAAATGCTTACGTAAAGAATGCTAATGTCCATCATGTTCAAAATGCTAAGGCCCTGTTTGTTACACCTGGTTTCGGGTTTTCATTTCACCCAAAACCGAAATCGGGTGTTGAAATCGTGTTTGGCAGCTAGTCTCGGGTTTGGTTTCGCGAAACTAGGTTTTTGCGAAATTGGGTTTTATACATGAAGCCTGAATTCTACTCCGAGTAGAATTTGGGTTTTCGCAAAAATAATTCAAAATGGGCGGTGGCATACTTGTAAATAAGTGCAACTTTTCCGCTCATTTTGTGAAAATGAACAAAACCACGCGTTCGACCACTCGTCCTCGACATCTTATCCCCACGTTCGTTTGACCACCTCTGGCGAAAAAAATCACCCTCGGCGACAACTAGATCTGGCCCGACGATCCCGTGTCTTCTTCCTTTCCTCATCACCATATCTCCTCGCAAGGTACTTTCTACCCTTCCTCTTCTTCTTCTCCGCCAGATATGGCCCAATGATCCCCCCCTTTGTCTTCTTCTCGGCTAGATTTGGCCCAACGACCTCAGCTTCTCTTCTCGGTCAGATCTGGCCCGACGACCCTCTCTTCTTCTTCGGTTGTTGCTATGTATGAACTTTTCACGCAAGGTTCTCATCGGATGTTATCTAGGGTTTTGGTCTATTTTATCTGCAGTGTTATCCAGGGTTTCGCCCTAAGTATACTTGCTACTGTTCCTCGGATCTAGGGTTTCACCTTGTATACTTGCTATTGTTCCTCGGATCTAGGGTTTTGCCCTAAGTATACTTGTTATTGTTCCTCGGATCTAGGGTTTCACCCTAAGTATACTTGCTATTATTCCTCAGATCTAGGGTTTCACCTTGTATACTTGCTATTGTTCCTCGTATCTAGGGTTTCGCCCTAAGTTGGCTTGCTATTGTTCTCAGATCTAGGGTTTCATCCTAAGTATACTTGTTGTTATATTGTTCTGGTTTTTTGTTACCGCATTCATGCTTGACTTGTTTATCTACTATTTTCTGTTACTGCATTCAGACAATAAATTGTTACTTGCATGGATCTGTTAATATTGCATTCTAATATCTGGGGTCTAATATTTGGTTATTTAGTAATATAGATGATTGATTCTTTTATTAGTTTATCTACTTTGAGTTGATCATGACTTCATTTTGCTTGGATCTTAGTATGACAGACAATAAATTAGTATTAGTTTATCTATTGTTTTCATGCTTGACTTGTTACTTTGATGTTCAATCAGTATAGTAGACAAGTTGTATCAGTTATCTTTTCATCTATTTCATGTGTTACTTTGAGTTCATCTACTGTTAGTTGTTATCAGTTCCATTGCTTTCCTGATTCATTGTTCTGTATTGTTCATCTATTCCATATTTGTTTTCATCCTATTCTGTTATCAATTATTTGCTAGCTATGTCACCCTGTTACTGATTCATGTGTTCGGCTCTAGGGTTTTCTATTCTTCAACATTTTTAATTTATGACATCTACTGCTATCTATGTTCAATGTGTTATCTATGTTGTTCGACTCTAGGGTTTGGCTGATATGCTTTCATTCTTGGCCAAATCTAGGGTTTTGGCTAGTGTTCATGTACTGTTCTGTTATCATATATGTATATTCTATGTTCAATCATGTATCATATTTATTTGTTAATGATTTCATCTACTGTTAATATGAATCAGTTCATCTACTGTTAATATGAGTTCATGTATTTGTTTGTTAATGAGTTCATCTACTGTTAGCATGAGTTCATCTATTGTTAATATGAGTTCATCTATTTGTTTGTTAATGAGTTCATCTATTGTTAGCACGAGTTCATCTACTATTAATATGAGTTCATCTATTTGTTTGTTAATGAGTTCATCTACTGTTACTTTGATGTTCAATCAGTATAGTAGACAAGTTGTATCAGTAATCTTTTCATCTATTTCATGTGTTACTTTGAGTTCATCTACTGTTAGTTGTTATCAGTTCTATTGCTTTCCTGATTCATTATTCTATATTGTTCATCTATTCCATATTTGTTTTCATCTTATTCTGTTATCAATTATTTGCTAGCTATATCATCCTGTTACTGATTCATGTGTTCGGCTCTAGGGTTTTCTATTCTTCAACATTTTTAATTTATGACATCTACTGTTATCTATGTTCAATGTGTTGTCTATGTTGTTCGGCTCTAGGGTTTGGTTGATATGCTTTCATTCTTGGCCAAATTTAGGGTTTTGGCTAGTGTTCATGTACTGTTCTGTTCATGTATATTCTATGTTCAATCATGTATCACATTTATATGTTAATGATTTCATCTACTGTTAATATGAATCAGTTCATCTATTGTTAATATGAGTTCATCTATTTGTTTGTTAATGAGTTCATTTACTGTTAGCATGAGTTCATCTATTGTTAACATTGTGTTTCCACTAGGTTCAGATTTTAGGGTTTTTACTTATTTTGTTCATGAGTTCTTGATTACACATAAAATGTTGTACATCGATGTTGTACATTGTGTTTCCACTAGGTTCTTGTTTTATTGGACTTATCAATTACTTTGATGTTCTCTTATCAGTTTGCATGTGTTACTTTGATGTTCTTTTATCTTATCAGTTTGGACTTATCAATATACTTTGAGGTTCTGTTTTGTTCATTGTTAATGTTATCTTACTGTTTGATATCCCGCATGATATTGCTTATGGTTAGTATATTTATGTAACTGTTTTATATGTTGTTCAACTTGTTTATATTGCTTATGGTTAGTATATGTTGTTCAACTTGTTTATACTGCTTATGGTTTGTATATCACTGTTGTTATCAGTAGCTTACAAATATATTTTCATGTACTATTCTATTATCACTTTGCTTGCTATATCATATCAGTTATCTATATGTTCATGTATTCTTCTTACTATTTATTAATTCATTTATGAGTTCATCTACTGTTAATATTTGTTTGTTAATGGGTTGCTTTGATGGTTAATGAGTTCATCTAAGTTCATCTATTTGTTAATATTTATGAGTTCATCTACTATTAATATGAGTTCATCTATTTGTTTGTTAATGAGTTCACCTATTTCATTTATTAATCAGTTATCTTTTCATTTATTTGTTTCACTCTACTAAACTATATCAATATTTAATTCGATTATTGCTTGTTCACTGCAAAGGTTTCCATCTATGCTTCATTTTGCATACGGTTGAACTTAGTCATTATTCTGTAATATGTTGCATGTTTCTATAATATGTTGCTTGACTTCGGTTATTGCTTGTTCACTGCCAATCATGCAATCTGTTAGTAGATATATTGTTGC
Source organism: Canna indica (assembly GCA_034359265.1). NCBI lineage: Eukaryota > Viridiplantae > Streptophyta > Magnoliopsida > Zingiberales > Cannaceae > Canna > Canna indica. The sequence goes on along the minus strand of CP136895.1, from coordinate 21,336,067 downwards.
ATGTTTTTGTAATATGTTGCAAGTCTTCGGTTATTGCTTGACTTTAGTTTTTGTATCAATTATTGCATGTTTATTGCTTGTTCATTGTTATCATTGTTTATATTGCAATCTGTTGTCACTGTTCATATTGCAATATGTTATCACTGTTATTAAATGTATAGGGTTTCATTAGATATGTTTCTGGTTTGATTGTGTTCATGCTTTGAAGAATGGTTTTATTAAATCATGCTATATTTTATTCATCTATTCTTCTTACTAGTTAGTATATTGTGTTGTACCTATTATGCTACATTATGCTCTATTACTATTTCACTGTCAATATCTGTTCAATATTGCTTACTGTTAGTATATGCTGTTAGTATATTTCATATGGGTGGCTATCGGAATCCGAGGAAAAAGTCAGAGTTCTGGCCAAAGAATGTCACAGAAGAATTTTTGTACCTCTTGCATAATAGACAAGCTGAATTAGGCAATCTCAATTTTGATAAGACTGTATGGGAAGATATTAGTAAAAAATTGGAGAAGTGTGGGACTAATTACGGGGTGGAGAAATGTAAGTCCAAAAAAACATGGCTTCTTTGCTTATATAAGCATTTCCAAGAGTTGATTAACCAACTGGGGTCACATGGAATCCTGACATAGGAAAGATTGATGCCGATGAAATGGTGTGGAACTCATCGGTTTGTTGTTTTGTATTTAATCAATGGGGTTAAGTTAGTTGGTTTGAGAATTTTTTTTTTCGTGCGCAGAAAGGAATGACAAAAAGCTATTTCAAACCCTTTAAGAACGGGCCACCACCACACTATAATTTGATAGAATTGATATTTCAAAATCAATCCGCAACAAGTGGAATGGCCTGATCATCAACACAACCCCCAATGAATTCGGATGAAGAGCGTATGTTAGAGAAGGAATATTTGAATCCAGATCGATGTACATGGGAAGGAGCCCTTAGTGGAGGAAGATGATGATAGTGTTGAGGCGGTAGATAGACGTCCATCTATTTCCTCACGCGGCAACAAAAGAGGTAAATCATCGGTGAGATCAACTCTAGAACATGAGAAGAAAAAGCTGTATGAACTTATTACAAATCACTATGCAGCCCATCGAAGTGATGCAGCTTCAGTGTGCACATCACCCCCGGATCCATATAGCGTCCCAAACTGTGTTGGACACATTACTAGTGTGGAAGGGCTACCTGAAGCCCACTTGTTTAAGACAATGACTTACTTGGTTGAGCACCCAAATGCTCGACCACTTGTTATGTCATTGAATGACGAACAACTCAAGAAATGGATGCAAAGTTTGCATGGGTGACACTTTATTTTATTTTTTATGATGTCGGATTGAACAATGTGTGTAAGAATACATTATTTTATTTTTTTCATGCTTTGGTTATGAACTGAACTGAACAATTTATTTCTAGTTTGTTTATTTTATGTTTTCATGCATTATTTTTTACTTAGTTTTTAATTATCGTAGAATGAGTCATCAACCTCCACATACATTTTATAGCGATGAAGAAATTTTCGATGACTTGGTATTATTACTCATGTTGGATATATTGGATAAGTTGGATGAATTAGAAAATCCAACCCCAAGAAGAGCAGTGCGCACTTCAATTTTGAGAGGTGCGGACTATGTGCAGGAGTTAATACATAATCCTGTACGATGCTACGAGAATTTGCGTATGGAGCCAAGTCTATTCCTTAGATTATGCACCGATCTTAGGAGACTTGGCTTAGAAGACCAAAATATATTTGTGGAGGAAGCAGTTGCAATATTTTTATATACACTTTGTCATAATGAACGAGTGAGAGTAGTTGCGGAGCGCTATCAACACTCCACTCAAACGTGTCACAAGTGGTTCAAGTTGACACTTGCAGCAGTTTTTAGGTTGGGGACAGAAATTATCAAACCCCGAGAACCTCGAACTGTTCAACCTGAAATTGAAGGGCATCCTAGGTGGTTCCCTTATTTTAAGGTAAAATCATTTCCTAGTCCTTATGTATAATTCCATAGGATTTGTCTAACATTTGAACAATCCTTTTGTAGAATTGCATAGGGGCGATAGACGGGACACATATATCGGCATTCGTTCCCGTAAATAAGGCATCTTTATATCGGGGCCGTAAAGGAACCATTACACAAAATGTAATGGCAGCATGCACTCACAACATGCTATTCACCTACGTAAAGAGTGGTTGGAAGGGAAGCGCGAATGACGCACGTATTTTCAGCCACACTATTTATTCTCCTAACTCAGATTTTCCTATGCCAATAGGAGGTAAATTTAACTCAACGTAATCACTTCCTTAGTGTTGATTTGGTTTTAATAGAAATTTTTCTTACCTTATGTTAGATGAATTCTACGTGGTTGATGCGGGATATCCGAACGTATCTGGATTTTTGGCACCTTATCGTGGTTAAAGGTACCATAGATCAGATTATCATAGGCGAGGCCCCTCAACAAAAAGAGAATTGTTCAATCAACGACATTCTTCTGTTCGGAACGTAATCGAACGATGCTTTGGACTATTGAAAGCACGTTTTCCGATATTAAAGATGATGCCGAATTACTCGCTAGCAAGACAAAACAATATCGTATTGGCGTGTTGTACAATTCATAACTTCATTATTAAATATCGTAATTTGGATGAATTAATCAATATTTGGAACAATGAAGAAGTTATTATTGATGATCAAGAATAATCTTCACCCCCTATTGAATCATCAGTAGGTGAATCTTCTTCAACTCAAAATATTATGCATGATATTCGGGAAGGGATTGCAAATCAGCTTTGGGCACATCGACGCTGATTGCCCTTCCATATTTTAATTAGGTTTAAACATGTAAATAAAATTATATGTCTTGGACTTGTAATAGACTTTTAATTGCTACTTAGATTTATTTTTGATAGTGTATGTTACCAACAATATACTAATTTTAGTTTCATTAAATAGTATGGCAGCTTCTTCATCCCGAATAAGCGAAACATATTTGAGTTATCAAAACAAAGAATGTTTTTGCGGATTGCGAGCCGCGGTATGGATAAGTGAAAGTGAGAAAAATCCCAGTCGATTATATGCAGCTTGCATAAATAGAGGCAAAATTGACATTCCCAGTTGTCAATTCTTTCGATGGATCACTCCCATTGCAACGACAATACGCGATGAGGAAGAAGAAGTGAACCAAAGAAGTAGGGACCTCTTTTCACTTGAGGCAAAAATGGACAAGCTTCTTGACATGGGTTGCAAGGGGTTGATAGTACTTGTTTTCATTGCAATTATTTTTTTCTTTAAATAGGTTAGATAACAATAATGATGTAAACCTAAATACTTTATTGGACTACTAATGTAATTTGACTATTTTATCTTATTATTTGATTAACTTTAGTTTTATATCGACGGGGAATTGGAGGCGATAACCAAATAATGGTTATGCGCACTTTCCTCCTAAGGTCGTAAAGTAATGTTGCCCATTATCAATTATGGTTTTATATAAATGCGTGGTTGTGCTTATATTTCATTGTTTGATTGCGCTTATATAAATGTGTGGCTGTGCTTATATTTCATTGTTTGGTTGTGCTTATATAAATGCGTGGTTGTGCTTTATACTTTGGTCATTTTAAGATAATGGACAAACTTTATTTTGGTGGACTATGAATTGGAGGCGATCACCAATTAATGGTGATACGCATTTTCCTTCATTGTCCTACATTTTTACCGTCAAAATTGACAACAATATTGTTGATGGTGCTTGACTGTTGGGTTGTATCTATTATGCAATGCTTATCGGTGAGTGTATGAAAAAAAAAGAAATGTAACAATGCTTGATCCCGGCTGATGTTTTCCGATTGCCAACTTCCAACTCATCAACCTCAGGCGGATGCAGTTTCTTGTTCAGTGTATGAAAAAATATGTTATTGTATTTGATACTTAAAAAATCTTGTATGCCATTGATCAGTGTTATCAAGTTACAATCTATGTTAATAAAAATATGTTATTGTATTTGATACTTAAAAAATCTTGTATGCTATTGATTAGTGTTCCCAAATTACAATCTAAGTTAATAAAAATATGTTATTGTATTTGATACTTAAAAATTTTTGTATGTCATTGATCATTATTACCAGGTTACAATCTAAGTTAACAAAAATATGCCATTGTATTTGATACTTAAAAAATATCATCGATAGTTAATAAAAATATCTTTGCTGCTTCAGCTGCCGCTTTCTCTGCCTCTATCTCGACAACAATAGCATCGATTTTAGCTTTCTTTAGTGTAGAGTAATTAGAAAGAATGTGGACTAATTAATATATACTTATCCAATTTTATACTATATGTATAGCTTATAGCTTATCCCTTGATCTCAAAGCAACAACTCTATCCATTATAGTTATGTACCTCATCTCAACTCTCAACTTGTTACACTTATGAATTTAAATTATAAGCACAAGAATGTTAATGGAAGGTTGAGCATCATTTTATCAAAATGTCAGCCACTAGATCAATAGATCAATCTTGTATTAATATTATCATGTGTGTATAATAACTTTATATTCAACTCATGTAATTCTATGTAACTCTATCTATGTATTAATTAAATGTAACTTTATAACTTTATAACTTCATGAAAACTACTACATCAATAATTTCAACCATTATTAAGTTGGGTTAGTTAAAGAAGTAAAAAAATACGAGTTTATACTTAGTTGATACGTAACTCATATTTAGTTGATATTTAATTGATAATTAATGCATGATAATTAATTAATAATATTAATTAATTAATTAATTAATTACAAATATTATTAATATTTAGTTGATACGTAACTTTATTAATTAATTAATTAATATTATTTACAAATATTATTTTAAATTATTTATAAATTAAAAAATATAATAAAATATATTTTAATAATTTTTATATCTTAAATAAATAATATTCACAATATATTTATCAACTAATTAATATTATTCATATATATTTTTAAATTTAAGTTAATGATTTCAAATTAAATTTTATAATTAATAAAATAGTATAACTTAATAAACTGAAACTAAAACTATGTTTGATAAACAAACACAGTTTCAGTTTCGTCCCCAAAATTATCAACGAAATCAACACAAAACAAACAAGTTTTCGCTGGTTTCATTTCGCGAAACATGAAATTTGAATATGTCAAACAAACGCGTTTTCGCCAAACAGAAAAATCGAAACCAAAATTTTGAAATTTGAAAATCCATTTTGATTTTCACGAAACGAAAAGTCAAAAAATATTTTCGCAAACAAACGTGCCCTAAGCATTCTTCCATTAAACCTCATGTTCAAAAGAAGAATGTTTCCTTTAAAAATGCCCATGTTCATCATAGCTCACATGTCAAGCATTCTAGTGATAAATCACATGTCCATAGCGAAAATAAAAAGTTTCATGGACATTATTTTTGTTGTGGCATATATGACCATGCTATTTATAATTGTGCCTTCAAGAAAAATCCAAATGTAACTAGGACACTTTGGATTCCTAGGCCATCTAACCCCCAAGGACCCAAAGCCATTTGGGTACCAAAAGTTTCATGCTCTTTTGTAGGGGGAGCCACCACACAAGGGTAATGGAAATTGAAGAGTTGAAGTTGACCAAGAAATTGAAGGAAGGATCCTTGCATGGTTGTAACTTCAAAGTCTTCGCCTAGACTAGATGCCTTAGGTTTAAGAATTGGCATCTGAATCACTTGGTATCATTACCTTTTCTCTACTTATATGTTTGAAGTTGGTGTTTATGATATATGCTTAAAATTGATTGATTTTTCCCGCTCTTAATATATTTCAAATGATTTTTGATTTTTTGATTTCCGGTCTCTTCGGAGACCTATGTAGCCTATAACGGGCTCATGTGACCTTGCAATTCTAAATCATAGGCTCATTGTGGCCTTTTGGTTTTCAACCAATAGGAAGGGTTGGAGATCATGTTTTCATATTTATTATTCTTGTGATCTCTTAAAATTCATTTTGGTATGACTTGATTTCATTTAAAACGGATTTTGAACTATTTAGCAAAGTTGGATTTTGAATAAAATCTTTGATGCTTACTTTGTTATCTAGAATGATTAACTTGCTTGAAATAATTATTCCATTTATGTTACCAATGATTTCCTTATGCAAGTTAAATCTAAGGTTAAATGGAAGGCTAATTAGAATGAAAAAGATTAGTTTGGCTAAATTTTCAAGTATGAGGTATGATTTTGATTTTCATAAAATTTTAGTGTTATACCTCAATGTTTAAGCTTAAATTATGTCTCAATACTCATGATTAGAATTGCATGTTAAACCCTTGAATTCTCATGAGTAGATAGAATTTTAGTACTTAGACAAATTTCATTAAATGAAACTTGCTATAGGTTGATATTCATTATTAGATACCTTCTTTTTAAGTCCAAACTAGTTAAACATGTTTGGAGATCTTATTCTTCAAATATTTCATATCTTAAGATCTCTTTGATTCATTTTGATATTATGGTAACTTCTTTAAAATGAATATCTACTATCTAGCATAGGTTAAGATTTTAAATAAAATTCTGCATTAAACCTTTGCTATTTAGTAAGTTAGTTTGCTAGTTGGTATATAATTTCATTATGATACTAATGAAACCTACTTGCAAGTTGAGAAAGTGGTAAATTTGGAAGGCTAAAGAAAATTGGGAAAGAAAATGAAAATTGTGCAATTTCTCAAGAAATGAGGTATGAGTTTTATTTTGGCAAAATTTTTGCATAACACCTCTATTTTCTTGATAAAATGATTTCTCTATGCTCATGAATAATTTTGCATGATAATTGATTGAAATCTCATGAGTAGATAAAATTTTGATACTTAGGCAATTTCATGAAACTTTGTTTGAATAAAATGTGCTTTAGGTAGATTTCATCTTAGAGACTTCATCTTAAGATTGAAATTTGATAAATATGTTTGAGCTTACTCATGACCTACTTCCATGTGGCGAAAATTGAAAAATCATATATAAATGAGAAAAATAATAATTAGCTTATCTTAGGGTACTCAAACTTGAAAAAGTTTAACCTAAGTCAATAATTTGACTTAGAAATCTCATTTTGAGTCCAAACTTCACAAACATATTTAGATTTACTTATGTAAGGTGTCTAAGTGTCTATGTTTGAAAAATCATGAGTGAAGGATAAAATATGATACTTAGCAATTTCATGATACAATGTTTGTTTTAGAATGAAACCATGCTAAGGTAAAATTTTGACCAAATGACATTATTTTTCTTTCAAACTTGATAAACATGCTTTAAATAATTAGATCTTGATATCTGGAAAGTTTGAATGAAAACTGAGAACTTTTGAAAAATAGCTAATATTTACGAAAATGCTACTAGATTTTAGTTATTTTTAGAAAAATGCAGAAAATTGATTATTCGATGATTCTTGAATCTGCATGTTCTCTGAAAAATTTAGTTTCTTCAGTAAAAATTTCAAAAAATTTCAGTAAAAATATGATTTGATATGGGTTTTTGAAATTGGATTTCAAAACTTTAAAGTATCGTTCTTTCAAAATGTTTATTTTTTCGATACTTTGATTTTTGGTCCAATCTTCGAATGAGACTTCAAGTATGATATTTTGAATTCACATTTGGTATCGTTCTACTGTTGTGATAAGAAAAATCATTTCCAAAATGATTTTTGACTCCTTGATCGATACACGAAAATATCAATACTTAAGCCTATACATGATTTCTAGACTTGGAATGTATTTATCATCAAATACTATCATGTATGATTTAGTCTCATATTAGATATTTGATTTTTCATCCATTTAGTTGAGATTTTCATGTTTCATGAAAAATAGTTTGAGTCTCAACTTTGACTATATGTTCAATTTTCTTGTCCTTTTTGATTGATGTCAAAAGGGGGAGAAAAATATAGGTAAAAGGGAAGAAAATATAGGAAAACCATGCATATAGATAGAGGGAGTTTATTTACATAGATATGCATATTGATAGGGGGAGAAATCCCATGTTTGATATCCTTTGTGCTTTAATAGATATATTTTCTTAAGGATGTTTGTCATCATCAAAAAGGGGGAGATTGTTGGTTTAAGGTTTTCAACCTTGGTCTTAATCTCGGTTTTGATCATAACAAACATGGAACTAATGTTTCATTGAGAAATACTTTCAAGTTCCATATCGGTTAGCTCTCGACATCCTCGATCGGAAATATCGAAGAAATCGGAAAATCAGAAGGACGTTGGTCGACGCGCTTAAATTCGTCGAGAAGATAGAGTCTAGATTTAGGGTATGTAGTTTATGTTGTAAATCCTCATGATGATGCATAAGAACCCAAAAACCAAACCCGAACCCCAAAACATAAAAACTCGGAAATCGCCCTGAAATTCACTAAGCCTAGGGAGCTCCTTGGAGGGCTATATGACCTATACATTTTCTTGACATAAAAAATGACGGTAATTGTTCCTTGGGTAAAAACTAGATAACGAGATATTTTTAAAGAATTTTTAGAAGCCTTTAGCATACCCATATTTGACCCGGGAGATTAGAAAATTTTTGTTTTTTGGAAATTTGTACTAGACCCCAAAAACTAGATTTTGATTCTTAAGAATTTTGATTTTTTAGATATTTTTATTGAATCCAAGGGGGGGGGGGGGTAATCCTTATATAACATTTATATTTTAAAGTTATTGACTTAAAGTTAGTAAATATTATATAAGTAGACTTGGCAAAGACGAAAACCCAATCGAGCAGAAAATCCAGCCTAACCAAACAGCCCTGGCCAGATTCGATCGACCGATCGGTCGATTGAACATTGCCTAGAACAGGCAGAATGCTCCGGTCGCTCGGGCGTTCGCTTGGTCGGTCGACCGATGATCGACCGGACAAGCAATTGGCGGGTTGTAACGGGCAAAAAATCGCTCATTGAGAAGAGAGAGCTCTCTCTTCTCTTCATGGCTTATAAATAGGAAGTCATGAGAACCTTCCTTCATACTTTTGATCACTCATAACCTTCTCGAGCCATATTGTGATCATTCCCAAGTTTTATTGAGCCAATTCTTGTGGAAACCCTAGCTTTGATATCTCATCTCTTTGATTGAGCCTTACCTTCATTGTTTCATCATCGAAGGCATCAAGAGGAAGCTAGGAATCTTGTTGTGGAGTTAAGTACTTTATTGTTTGATTTATTGCTTCATTTATTATTGTATTTTGTTGTTTATTTCATTATAATTGAACTTGTGTAAACCTAGAGTGCTAGGTTGATTGAGTTGGTGGTCGCCTTGGTGTTAAGGCTTAAATCCACCATTGTAAACTTAGTTTACTAGAATTAGTTGAGTTATCCCTTAGGTTGAGGTGGGAGAGTGCTCTCGATAGGAAGGCAGGATACTTCCAGGTGTGGAAGTGCCTTCGGTTTGAGAGCAGAGACTTCTCGATGTAAAGTCCTTTTTGTAAGGGAAACGATATAATTTAGTAAAGCTAGTTTGGAAATCCTAAGCGGGGTGCTTAGGTAGTGGAGTAGGCATTGGAGCCGAACCACTATAAATCACCGTGTATGCATTGCTTCTACTTGCGTTTGCTTAATTAGCATATTTACTTTGCTCCCGCTTGTTATTCAATTTGTTAATTGCCTAAGTAATCAAGTAAACGATTAAAATCGAAATTAGGCGAAAAGATTAGTAAACACACAATTCACCCCCCCTCTAGTGTGGCCATTTCTCCAACAAATCTCCCCTCTATGGGGCTCGGCAACCCTAGGGTAAACGTAGGGGTGCTCGGCCAAGGGGGAAACTGGGGTCGCCCTCAAGATGTTCGATGAAAAGCCCGAATGAGTTTCTTGTTTCCCTTGATATGCAAATCTTGATATATTCTCCTAATTTGGGATTCTTGATTGTGGATTTCTTGCTTAGAATTAAATCTGTGATTTTTGTGTAGAAATCATGTGGTAGGATTAAGATCTTGATATTGATGCTTTAGTGGTTTTTGAGAAGGAGGTTCTTGATCTTAATAATTGATTCTTGATCTAAGTGTTGTGGGTTCTTGTTAATCTTGATTAAAAGCATGATTTATGTGAATTAATTCTTAAGATTATTATTTTGTCCTAATGATAATTTAGGGGTTAATTTCTGTTAATTTTCGGATTTAATTCTATAGTATGCTAAAAATTGCATGTTGCTGGAATTGTATGCTGAGATGATGAATCTGTGCGGATTTTGGTTTGTTTGTTGTGGTGTGTGTATTTCTGTGAATATAGTCATATAACCTATCGTTTTGACTAGAAAATATAGTTTGGAAATATAGGATACACTTTGGAGACTAGATTTGGGTTAGACACATCAGTTCTGGGCAGAACAGTAACCTAAAACAAAACCCTAATCATGGTGATCTAAATTTTAATTATATAATTAAAATTGGGTTAAGGGTGTGCATAATTTGTTATGAACCAACTTATAAAGTATTCATGAAATAAAACCACATGGGTTCATGACATTACGGGGTCTAAGGGAAAGGGTTCGGGTTGGAGTGTTGAGACGCTTCATAATGAGGACACCCCTAGGACACCGTAGGAGAGTCTTGACTTAGGTCATGATGTGCCATATCCTTGCGAATGGCGGAGTGGCTCAATTAGGAGCCGGATTGTGGGCTACACCTGGGAGGCTGGATGCCAAATTCCCAACCTGCAGAACAAGTTCAGAGGGCCTTTCTCAATTGTTCTGGTTTGGCCTCGTGGGATAAGTTCAGAGGGCCTTTCCCAATTATCCCAGAGGTGATTTTTAGAGGAATAAGTTCGGATGGCCCTTCCCGATTATTTCTATGATGTCTTAAAAGAGTAAGTTCGGAGGGCCTTTTTCGATTACTCTTGTGATATCACATCTCGCAGAACAAGTTCGGAGGGTCTTTCCCGATTGCTCTCGAGGTTCCTTATACACTACTGGAATAATGGGCATTAGCGTTGCTGAGCCGTTGTTGAAAACCATCAGCAACGGCTTGCAACGGCGCCAGCCGTTGCAACGGAGCCGTGGCAGAAAATCACGTCGCTGATAACTTAGCAACGGATCAGCAACGGTTTTACCACGGACACGGAGCCGTTGCTGATAACATTAATAGCAACGACTAGTGAGTCCGTAGCAACGCCGTTAGTAAAAGACCGTTGCTAAGCCGTTGTTGTAGGTCATCAGCAACGGCTTTCGATACACTTTTAACAACGACTTTCCCACGGACGGCCGTGGGAAAGCCGTTGCTGATGATGTAAACCTGAAAACGAAAAAAATTTAAAATTCCAAATTTCTATTGATACATATCAACATTATCTGATACATAACTCACACACCCATACACACATTCATTCACACATCACAAATACACCAAGATATACATCAAAACAATTATACTTATATTGATAATTATCCACAATAGTATAAAAACTATTCAAATATAAATTGAAGTATCAATATCCAAACAAAATAAATTAAACAAGTATAGTATCTAAGTAACAAAGTCAATATAAAAAAATCTCACGATGATGATGGAGGATGGTCTGGATCATATGGCGGGGTCTGGAGTGCTTGAGTGTACATCAGCGTGGACTGACTCGAGGACGATGGATCAGATGATGCCGAAGATATGCCTGCTCCGGGATGACCTGACATATTGCGTAGCATAGTATGCATCTCCGCCATCATCTGACTCTGGTGTTCCATCATCTCAGTCTGATGTGTGACTGTCTCCTCTAGTGTTCTTATCCTGCTACTATGATCATAATTGGATCTGGAGGTGGACGGCTGCTCACCAGCGACCAGAGGGGTCGGTGCCCCAAGTGGCCCTAGCACGGCTCGCGCATGACCACTATCTGCAAAGCCATATACGCGGCCATGGTCCCAGACACCTGAGGTCTCGACCCACGCTGCTGCGTCAAAGTCCTCGGGGGTGCCCCCGCGCTGCACCACCATCAGGTTGTAGGTCTCCTACTCGAGTTTGATTTTTTGTTTAATATTTATCATAAAACTTAAATTATAAATATATAATGAATAATTTAAACAAATATATAGTTACCATAATGTATGCAGCGTGGTTGTCGATGTACTCCCCCGTCCCATGTACTCGACGGTGGGTCCGCTCAAACACCGCCATCGGGGAGGGTCGCTGGACATTCCCGTCATCCGACACCGTCATCTACATTTACAAAATAAATACATTAATTAGTACACATAGTAACAAATAAAATATATAATTAAAATGAATACTTACCATACGGTTCGCGTGCACTGCAAATGCAATAGAGGCGCTGCTCCCCCCGACATGCGATATCTAGCCGCATTCCTAGAAACCTCCTGCCATCGATCCGTCGATCATATTCCCACGAGATGGTCCCATATATCCGGAGTAATCCAATCGGGGCTGTATCCCCGAGTCTCCACGATGTTAGTAGTCCCAGCTCGTGCCATCGCTTGGGACCGGGCCTGCCCCAGCTGCCCGTTGTACCTCGCCCGAGAAATAGCCTCCTAGGCAGCGTAAATGAAGGACCTCTGGTCCTCAGCCCATGTATAGCGAGCCTGCAAAATAATAATATCAGTACCAATATTAATCATCATGCATGTATAAAAAAAAATAATACGTGCCTCAAACTCGCGCCATAACATATCGACGTGCTCACTAGGCACGTGAGACCACGTAGGCCATGCCCCGTGCATGTATCGTCGAATGGTAGAAGAAATGCTCCTCGGCACTTCTTCTTGCTTGAATTTGCACAACAAAAATAAAATTTAATATTATATTATGATATAATGAATTTGTAATGATTCATAATTCATGATATATTACCGCTCCCCAATCACGCTAATAAATCTACGTGACTTTGTGGCTGGTGGAGGCTGCCACCTGTTCGGCCCGCGTGGCCGCCTGCGTCTGGATGTACTAGCCTCAACAGTATCATCGATAGGAGGATCAACAACACGAGTAAGTGCTGGAGTCTCACCGATCGGAGACTCCGAAGCTCTCCTGTGACGATAACCACGACCAGACGTATCTGTCGAATAGACATACAATCAGATTATTGTATAAATAGTAGAGATATATTTAATAAAATATATACTTTACAATTATTCATCATCATTCGAGTAATAGTCTTCGAATTCTTCCTCTTCTTCATCTTCTTCATCTCCAGCTTCCTCAATTTCATGATCGTCATCATTAGCATATTCAATTTCTAATTGAATTGACGTTGTGTCTGCATCCTCGAGTATTGAAATAATATGATCTACAGCAGGAGGATCATCTTCTTGATAGAATCCATCTGTCATATCAGGTATCAACTCATTTTCTCATGCTATCGAATCAATTTTTCCTCTACCTTTAGTCTTACAAACTACACACCAATCTGCTCTATCTTTATTTCGAGCCGGATACTTCGTGTAATATACTTGTTCGGCTTGTGATGCCAATATAAAAGGCTCATTTGCTGCCAATTTATATTTGTAATTAACCTCAATAAGTTTGTATTTTGGATGAACTTTCATGCCCCTTTCTGTTGTATCAAACCGATTTTTGTTGGATAAATGCCCCATTCTGTTGTATCGAACGGGATATTTTTCTGTCGAATCGATTTCTTCGCCTTGTAACGAGAATATTCACATACAGGGCATTTATCCAACTGCACATTTTCTTTATAATATAAAATGCAAATTATTTTGGCACGCGTGTATTTTTTCATACCCAAGCCCCAATTTTCTCATCAAATTTTTAGTTTTATAAAAAGTTGGCTAAAACTTGTTATCAGTAGGCAACATTCCATTAATCAATCCTGCAATCCGATCATACGCAACCCCGCTGATATTACAATCGGCCTTGATGTTTAGGAGCTGTGTCATTGCTGAAAACCTAGTGTATTTAGGACAATTCTCATACAAAGGTTCATCGGCAACTTTCAACATCTCGTAAAATTCTACAGCTTCTTTATTCGACAATTCAATCTCTACCGCAGTTTGTACTTCTGTGATATCAACTGCTGTAGTATCTGGTGGGACTGATGTCTGAGTAACTGGCCGATCAACATTATCATTTAGGTGGAATTGACCCCCAAGACTATCAAGTATCATAGTTCTATAGGGATTAGATTGACTGGATGAAGAAGCACCAGCAGAGGAAGATTCACCATATGTCTGAATGACAGAATTGCTCGACGTCCCGACTTCACGTGACTCCCCGTGACAAGTCCATAGAAAATATCTTGGTGCAAATCCTTTTCTATATAGATGCAGAGTGACAGTCTCCTGATCCAAAAATCGTCCATTCAAACAAATGCGGCACGGACATCGGATTTTATCACCGACGCTAACGAATTTCCGATTCGAATAGGCAAAATTTAGGAAGTACGTTACGCCTAATCGAAACTCATACGTTAAAGCTCCATGATCAAGACGTCGGTACATCCAACTTCGATCAGCCGACATGATTTTGTCAATCAATGACAATTTCTTTGGTTAATGCCTTTAGGTGAGATTGTCCTATTCCATTCGGGATTTATGTTATTCATATTGCACTAAGTACTTCTTTTAACCGCTAACTTCATTCTAAATTTTGGCAGCATCTCCCTATAGTTCTCCGAATATGCATATCATCTAGGCGCATATCGGAGAACAAGAGAGATGCTGCCGAAATTTAGAATGAGTTAACGGTTAAAAGAAAAACATAAGTGCAGTACAAATAACTATATTCCCAAATTGTCCAATCAAGGACAATTCAAGGATTGTACGTCGTATAAAAAATCATCTACTTCTTTTACACGAACATACAACCCCCGAACAGATCTAAGGTTTTGCTAAATCATATCCGACTCGTCGATGCGTACGTGAAACATATCAACTCGTCGGATGGATGATTATTTTCTAAATGTTTCGAGTTAGTTCGAGTCCATATTGGACAATTCTGACACAAGTCCAAATTAGACGATTCCGGCGCGCGTCCGAAGTGGACAATTCCGATGCGAGTCCACTGAGGACAACTCTGGACTAATTAACAATATTTTAACTAATTAATTAATATTAATCTACACCATTTTAACTAATTTAAATAATTAACCTACCATTATTAAATATTAATCTAACTAAATTAAACTAAAAATTAATATAAACTCTAAAAATTAATCTAAACCCTAAAAATTAATCTAACAAATTAAACAATTAATCTAAACAATTAAACAATTAAACAATTAAACAAATAATTAATTAACTATTAAATAATTAAATAAAAAATTATAAAAATATCATTTCCGGCGCCGGAGTCCAGTGTCCGAACACTGTACAAGCTCCGGCGGTGGCCATCGGCCGTCCGCCACCGGTTGAAACCCTAAAAATAGCGTTTCGATCAGATTTTACTTTGGGATCAATGGGGAAGGCCGGGTGATGAGAAATACCTAAAATCGGCGGTCGAGGACGGACGGTTGCGTCGGCAGCGGCGGCGAGAGGCTGGAGGAAGAAGGGGCGGGCACGATTTGCGACCTGTATAAACTTATCAGCAACGACTCACTCGCCCGTTAGAAAGCCGTTGCTGATAAGTTATCATCAGCAGCAGCTTACTTGTATGTTAGAAAACCGTTGTTGATAATTAACATCAGCAGCAATGGCTCGCATGTCCATTAGAAAGCCGTAAGAATGCCGTTGCAAATAGCAACGGCTTGAGCAGCCGTTACTGAAGACCCAATTTCTAGTAGTGATACTAGGATAAGTTCGGAGGGCCTTTCCCGATTGTCCTAGTATGTGTTGTTGCCTTCGGGCATGGTAGGCTTCCGCCTGATGTAATACACTTTGGAGGGTTAGATGCCTTGGGGCATGTGTGGCCTGTTGGCCTGTTAGCTAGTCACACATTCGTGACCTTGCCTTCTATAGAGATAGATTTCACTCTTGTTATCTTTGTGTTGTTTATTTGTGAGGGTTGGTAAAACTGCTCATTGAGTTCTTTGAACTCACTCATTGTCGTTTGATTTCTGTTTTGCAGAGCTTGACTGGTGAGGTGGGTCGGATGCACTTGGCGCCGCTGGAGGGCAGATGAGCCGCATGATCTCATAGCAGTCCTAGTTAGGGTCATAGTCGAGTCTTTTGGTAGTAGTCATGCACTTGTATTAGTTTGATTTGGAGTTGTAGCCCTGAGGGCATTTATGTAATTTACTTTAGACTTTATTGTATCTGGACTTTTGAATTGTTGAACTTAAAATGTTATTTTCGCACTTCTCGATTCATTTGAGCTACTTGAAATAAACTTTATTTTGGTTCGTTTTTCATTAAAATAAAACTTGTTATTTCTTTTTCGCCATATTTATTTGTTGAGTTGGCATGTGCATGGTTTAGGCTGCGGGGTGTATGCACGTATACCCTGGTCAGTCACGTGACCCTGAGTTGGGGCGTGCCATGTATGATCCGTGGGTGTGATTTCTCCACCTTGTGTCGCCTACGACTCTTTTGCCATTAGAAGTGTCGGACCCCCCAAATCTCGATTTGAAGGATGTCGTCTTAGCAATGTCCACCTCTGAACTATAGCTATTGGAGTTGTTGGGTCCCCAAAATCTCGGCGTGTAAGGTGCCATCTTAGCCGTATTCTCATCTAAATTATAGTCGGTGAGTCATTTCGCTGCGATCTTTGCTTCGGGAGAGTTCCTGTTGTGCCCACGGCTGCAGTCTTTCCAAGAAGGTAAATCGTTGATATGTCTTGGCCATGTCTGTAATGTCCAGCATGATAGTCGAGAGCTTCTTCATATTCTCCTGAACTGAATTGTCTTGACGGAGCTGTCGCAATTTTCGCTGAGCAATGAACTCCACATTCTCGGGGAAGAATTGCATTTTCAGTTTGTGCTTGAGGTCATCCCAAGTGTCAATCTTGGCTTGGCCCATCTGAATTTCATCATATTTGGTCCGCCACCAAATTTTTGCATCTTCCGACAAATACATGGTTGCAACAGACACTTTCATATCATCATCAACTGTCCTTGTGACCTTGAAGTACTGCTCCAAGTCGAAGAGGAAGTTCTCCACCGCTTTGGTATCTCGGATCCCATGGTAAGGCTTTGGTTCAAGAGCTCTAAGGTGGTGTTGTGGCGCCTCGTTCTGCCGTGAATTGCCACCGCCCGAGTGAATCTCTCGGATTAGAAATTTGACTATAACCTTTAGCTCTACAATCTCATCTTGTAGATGTTTGACTACATCTTGAGTGTCATAATGGAGTCTCTCTAGCCTTGACTCCAAGATTTCTTGTGCGTTGGTTAGCTTGCCGACTAGGGCCATGCCGGCCTCGTGAGCATCAACTAGTTTCTCTAACTCTCCAAGCCATTGCGTAGTAGATCTTGTCTACTTAACGGGTTGTGTTTGCGTTGGCTCTTCCACCAATGCTTCCTCTGGAATGGTCGTCACCACGTCGATGACGCCACTCGTTTCACCGATTGTCTTGCGACCCATGATTGGTCAAGAAAATCTCTCATGGGAGATTATTGACTGCTCCAACGTCGTTTGTTGATAGTTTGCATCGATTGCTTGCCCCAAAGCTTTGTGAGCTTCCCTCGCTTTGATACCAACTATCATGGATCAATTATTTTGTGCGGAAGAATCCGTGCAGCGCCCTTGCTTACCGTGCATGGGGTTAGCCTTAAGACAATTTGCTTGGCCAATGTTGAAAAGTCGCGGGCTCCCACTTCGCATGGGTCGAATCCTCTGTGTGCTTGGACGCAAAAATGTTGTTGGGCCAAATGGCCGATTGCATGAAAATGCGAGGAATGCTTGAACGAAAGCTAGAACGAAAGACTAGAGTGTGCCTAGGTTATACCTGGGTACTATACTTATGGAGCCTAACACCCAAGTGCCACCCCCAAGGTTCCCAAAAGCACGAGAAGCATGACAAAATTCCTATGTTCGCACACCCCCACTGTCCATGCCATGCTTAGGTAAACGAGGCCATTTTCCTAGGCATGAGCAAGAGCGATGGGCAGTGCTCGAAAACGTTTTACAAGGCACATTTACATGGATGCTCATGATGCAATATTTACAATGCACGTTAGGGATCGTCATGACACATAGAGGACTTGACAACCTTGAAGGTCCCTAACAGACCAGCCACCGACCGGAGCTCACTGCCCATTTTGGAGCTTAGCTGATCAGTGGCCGACTGATGGTCGGTCGATCGACCGTCGAACGCCCATCGACTGGCACCCACAAATTAGCCTGGTTTTGGTTGAGTTTTTTGCTCGTTGTTCGTTTCTGTGTTTCATCTTCGCTAAGTCTTCTTATATAATATTTCTTAACTTTATGTTAATAAACATAAATGTTATATAACTATTACCCCCCATTTGGATTCAATAAAAATATCTAGAAAATTAAAATTCTTAGGAATCAAAATCTAATATTTGGGGTCTAGTTCAAATTTCCGAAAACCGAAAATTTTATAATCTCCCAAGTCAAATATCACTATAAAAAAATAGGGTATCACCAACGAATTAAATTCGTTGGTAATGGTCAAAAAACCGTTGGTAATAGTCAAGAATCCATTGGTAATACTAATACCAAAAGATTTTCATTAGTAAAATCCGTTGGTGATACTCTGCTAGGTATTACCAACAGATATTACAATTGTCTGTTGGTATTACCAACGGATAAAGATATATTTGTTGGTAATTTTGTTAGTAATACCAACAAATGATATATTTATTGGTAATTTTGTTGGTAATACCAACAAAATTAGTTTGTTGGTAACTATTTATTGGTGAAAGTCTATTTTCTTGTAGTGAATATGAATCGGTTAAAGGCTTCCAAAAATTATTTAAAAATATGTCGTTAACTAGTTTTACCTAAGGAATAATTACCGAGACTGTTGGTGCCGAGAAAATGTCTAGGTCATATGGCACTCCAAGGAGCTCCCTAGGCTTAGTGAATTTCAGGGTCATTTTCTAATTTTTCGGGTTCTCATATTTTGGGGTTCGGGATTCAGTTTTTGGGTTCTTATGCATCAAATAGAGGATTTACAACACATGCTGGACACCCTAAACTTAAACTCTATCTTCCGGTCGAAATCCAAGCATTGACGACCATAGTTGCTAATTTATCTGATTTATCTGATTTTTTTGATCGGGGACGACGCATGCAAACCGATATGAAACCTAAAAATATTTTTTCATGAATACATTAGTTCCTTGTTTGTTATCATCAAAATCGAGATTAAGACCAATGTTGAAAATCTTAGGCCAACAATCTCCTCCTTTTTGATGATGATAAACATCCTTAAGAAAATATCTACAATTAAGAATAAAAGATATCAAACATGAGATTTCTCTCCCTATCATCATGCATATCTACATAATGAAACTCCGCCTATCAATATGCATGATTTTTCTATATTTTCTTTCCCTTTACCTATATTTTTCTCTCATTTTGACATTAATAAAAAAAGGGCAAAAAAAGTCAATCTATAGTCAAAGTCAGGACCTAAAAACAAGTTTTCATGAAAACATGTAGATCTTGCACTTGCTGCAGTCGATCGTGTAAAACAAAATCCTATTAATAAATAGGAGCACATTCCCACTAATTCCCCAAAAATATAAATTTTTATCAAATTTGAACTGGTAACTAATCCCAACATAGAAGCATTGGAAAAACTCATATAAGCAAAAAGTCTTAAATATACTTGATCATGAGACATATATTTATCACTATAAATAAGAATCATGATTCCAACCGTAATAATTAATATTGACATAATAGAACTAAGTGGATTGATCAAATATCTGACCTCTAAGGAAAAATCATTATTGATGGTCCAAGGCCATAGATATTGATGGATAGAACTTTCATTTATTTGTTGAATAGATAAATTTGCTGAAAACCCCATAGCTATACTTAAGAGTAAAACACTAGTAAAAGCTCATATACGGCGAATATTTTTTATTGATGTTGGAATAAGTAAAAGCCCCAATCCTATTGACATAGTAACTGGAAGTCAATGAAAATGTATTATCCATGCATATTGATATGTATGTTCCATAAGAAAAAAAATGACATTTTTAATTATTCTACTATTCTAGTCTTAGTAGAATATTCTTTTTTTTTTTCCAAAGAAGAAAAAGAATTACTCAACTACCAAAGTTACAATACAAAAAATATCTCTACAAACTATATGAAAAAAATCTGCCGGCTAGTTATGCTCCCAATTGAAGTTCCGTTCCATCCTCCTAGCGTAACACGCTAGCCAATGAGCAGGTTTGTTGGCATATCTACCAATATAAACAATCGAAAGCTCCTCGAAATTACTAGCACTCAACCAAATATCGTTAATAGTATTTTTGATGTGCCAATCTAATGCAAAAGTTTTATTACACATATCTACCACTAATTTTGAATTAGATTCGATAGTGATTTTCTTATGATTCAGAATAATAACTTGATCAATAACAAGTTTAATAACAAAAGCCTCATTTTCCTAGATAGAAAAATTAAAATTGATTCTAGCAATAGCAAAGCATAAATCACTATTAATATTCCTACAAACAACAACATAAGAACCTAAATTGCTATCAATGGAAATTGAGGCATCAACATTTCATTTAAGGAAACCATCCCTTGGAGAAGACTAAAGACAACCAGAGCTTTTAGACTTATTTGTTCCCTCAGATGTATTGATATCAACATAGTCAACCGTAAGAGCGATGACTTTAGCAAACAAAGAGTTATAAGAAGATCTTATTTGTTCAAATATTGCCTTATTCCGAACCAACAAGAGAATATAAAGAGTGTTGAAACAGATTGCCACCAAGATTGGTGAGAATGATTTAAACATATCCTGATGGACAATACTATTTCCACAGAAAATCCGAGCCAACAAGCCAACACCGTTAAATCGACGGTCCATTACTTCCCACAGAGTCCTAGCAACCTCACACTCCAAAAGACAATGAGAAATATCTTCTAGAGGGCTACCACAAAGGACACAACCGGGGGAATTAATGATACCAAAGCGATGTAATCGATCTGAAGTAGGTAGCTTATGATGAAATAATTTCCAAATGTAATTCTTAATCCGAGGACCGAACTTAGTTTTTCACAATAAAACCCACTTCGGATGATTACAAGGATTGGTATAATTTAAAGCCGCAATGAACTTGTATGCAGACTTTGTACAAATAAGACCAGATTTTTCAGGCCACCAAATCCAACAATCATCACAGGGATAACTAGGAAGGGAAATCCTGAAAATCTTAGCCGCCACCAAGGGACCAAACATATCATCAAGCAAAACATGGTTCCACTTACCATTATTAATCAAAGAACTCACACAAAGATTATTATCAATCATATCCATGTTAATAAAACTAGGTTTCATAGACATGGGCATCTTAAAAATCCAAGCACCAGAAAAAAGGGAAGTATTATTTCCAGAAGAAATAAATTTGATAAAACCAAATTTTAACAAATCAGCAGCATGACAAATAAGTTTCCAAGCACCACTACAGTTCTTAAAATAATTTCCATTCCAAAGAGATAAAGCATTATACTTAGTAGTAATAACATCAACCCATAAAGAATTATGCTTAATAAGAATCTGTTTAATTTTCTTAGCAACCAGAGCATATCTCATAATATCCAAAGATCTAATACCAAGACCTCCTAAAAATGTAGGCAAAGTCACTTGGTTCCAAGAAACTAAATGCAACCTATGCTTCTCCCAATCAGAGCTCCAAAGAAAGTTCTTTATAATAGAGTTAATCTTATGCATGACACATTGAGGAGTCCAGTTAACACAAAGAGTGTAGAGGAACAGAGTTTAGAACAGACTTGATAAGAACAATCTTACCAGCTTGCGATAAACTATTTTTCGTCCAATTATTCAACTTAGCACTAACTTTATCAATCAAGAAATTGTAATTACAAGCATGAAGCATTCTAGGACTAATTAAGGTGCCAAGATATTTAAAAGGAATTTTACCACTTTTCATATTAAATTTCCTACAAATACTATTCCCGACAGTAACAACAGTTTTATGAGAGAAAAAAATCTTAGATTTGTTCAAATTAATTTTTTGATTAGTAATTTTCCCATATAAGTCAAAAAAATTTAGAACACAATTAATAGACTTCTCATTAGCCCTAACAAATAACAAAATATCGTCAGCATACATTAAATGATTAATAGCAAGTTTATGTTTGATCTTAACAAAACTAATCTTACCATTAAGACCAGCAGAATTAAGCATACAAGACAAGAGGTGACTAACAATGATATAGAGATAAGGGGATAGAGAATCCCCTTGTCTAATGCCACAAGAACCAGTAACTTTTACAGAGATTACATCATTAATACAACAAGTGAAATTAGTACTAGAAATACATTCTTTAATCCAACAGATGAATTTTTCAGGAAAGTTTAAAATGGTTAACATATTAATAATAGAGCTCCACGAGATTCTATCATAAGCCTTCTCAAGATCCAACTTAATCATAATAATAGTATTCTTACCCTTAGAATTATGGATGGAATGTACAACCTCTTGAGCAATAAGGACATTATCATGAATAGATTTACCAACTATAAAAGCAAACTGATTACAAGAGATCAAATCATTAAGAAAAGGTTTCATTCTATTAACAATGACCTTAGCAAAAATCCTATAAGTAACATTACAGAGAGCAATAGGCCTAAAATCCTTAATGCCAATGGGGCTATCAATCTTAGGAATAAAAACAAGACAAGCATCATTCTAGCCAGAAGACATAGAAATATGCTCATGAAAGTAATTAAAAGCAGATACAAAATCTTTAGCAATAATATTCAATAATTCTTAAAAAATTTACAAGTGTAATAGGCCATCGGGACCAGGACTTTTGCCAGTCCATAAAGATTTAACAACAGAGTAAATTTCATTAATATTTAAAGCAGAAGTACGTCAAAGTATCACGATGAGAAGAGTCCAGTTGAGACATACAGGGAAGTATAGAACTCTTGAAAACACTATTATTGTGATAAGACCAGAGCTCAGAATAGAAAGAAATAAAAGCATTACTAATATCCTCTATAGAAGTAAAAAAAGAATCATCAATCTCAGTGGCAGAAATCATATTCTTTCTTCTTCTAATTTTAGCAATGTTATGATAATATCTAGTATTCTTCTCCCCTTCATTAATCCACTTAGTTTTAGCAAGAGACCACCATTTAATGGAAAGTTGTCTATTTAAAGCATGGGCTCTATTGTGGAGAGAAGAGAGTTTAATCAAAATCAGAATCACTAAAGTCAGACGACCCATCCTTCATCTCAAGCTCATTAATCAAATTTTTAACCTCCGCAATGTTGTCTTCAAGTTTACCTAGCTTAAATTTGTTCTAGTGAGACAATTTACCCCTAAGAATAGATAAATTCCTAGAGAAAAATTAGAATGACTAGTCCAAGATGTTTCGACAATATCTCTAACCACAAGATAGTCAACCCAATAATTATGGAACATAAAAAAATGATGTTTAGGAATAACAGTATCTAAGATATTAAGAAGTAAAGGACAATGATCAAAAGCAACTCTAGGTAGATGTGTAACTCTAGAATTACCAAATAAACTCAACCAACTAGTATTTGCAAATGCTCTATCTATGGTTTTAAAATTCGTACCGTACCGGGCGGTATGCCTGGTATTTACCGGTATTTTGCTTTTTCGATATACGAGATACCCGGTATGAGAGAAATATTGGGTATCTCGGTCATACCGGGCGGTATTTATCATATACCGCCCGGTATGGGACGGTTTGATGGCATATAGCAACTATATTAAATGAAGAATATTAAAAAATACCGGTATATCGGTAAATATCATCCGATATGCCCTGGTATTTAGCAAATATCGGGCGATACCGCCCGGTATGCCTCGGTATTTAGCAAATACCGGGCGATACCGCTCGGTATGATCCAATGGCTCTTAAAAAGAGTCGTTGGGTACTATTTGGTACTGTATTAGGATTTTTCATAGATACAAGAGAATTATTACATTGGAGTTTATATAGGGCGACACAAGTCGACAACCCAAAGGGTCCAAAAAATCTTCGGGGGCTTCGCCCCCACACCCCTGGCAGGGGCCGCCGAAGACTCTGCGTAGCGCAACATAAGACGTAGCGCAACATAAGACCGTACCGACACATGGTATTCATCATCTCGGTTGATGTTGCGCTATGTCTTATATATTTTGGGTTGTGGACTTGTGTCACCCTATATAAACTCCAATATAATAATTCTCTTGTATCTATGAAAAATCCTAATATAGTACCAAATGACTTTTAAACATTGTATTCATGTATTTGATATTTGAATCTTAAATTTAAGTATTTCTTGATCAATTATGTGTTATTAGAGTTATTTTTAACAGCAAAAAAAAAATGTCTGGTATGCATTTTCGTACCGGTACCGGTCATCAACCGAGATGATGATCGGTACCGATATTTTAAACTATGGCTCTATCTAATATGATAAGAATCCTATGCATGTGCTTCCTATTATTACACCAAGTATGCTTGGGCCCAAAAAAATTCAAATCAATAAAACCACAACTAGAAATCAACATGTTTACCATGATCTAACAAAACAACATTATACGGAACATGAGGATTAAACTTATTCCTAGAAGAATGATCAAGAACATTACCAAACACATTATTATTAAGATCGGTAGTATTTTCATTAACAAAGTTTCTAGAAAACTTAGTAGTATCATGAAAAATCACATCAGTAGAGACTGCATTATAATTAGGCAAATCCTGAAATACAGAGTCCTGAACATGAGTAAAAATAGTATTTTGACAAACAGATTTCCTTTGGATCTTCTAGTCACTTTGACCCAAGGACCATAAGTAGTACTAGACTAGACTGATCCAAATCATTGGAAACTTGAATCTTATCTAAGGAATTAGCTAAAGAATAAGCAGCAAGCTTTGCACAAATATCAACATTCATATCAATATTACTAGGAAGAGAAACATCACACTCATGAAGTCTATCACCAACCATGCCACATTTGAAACAAAAGTTAGGTAAAAGGCGCACCATCATGGAGCAGCTAAACCAAGTTATCAAAAGGATTGATAGCCTGATGATCTCAACACCCTAAAAATCCAAAAATGCGGAAGAGGTGGACCGCAGAAACAAATCACCAAGAATTATCTAACCTAATAAGTTTTTATTTGTTTTCTTAGGATGATATTTCAGGAGCTGATAAATTTAATAAGGAGCAAAACAGGAGTGCATCAAGCCATGCCTCAAGCAAAGAAGGACATAACCATCGCCCAATACTGGGGCACATTAAGCGGAGCAACAGGACTTGAGGAATTGGAGAGGCTTACTGGGGAACTCATGTTCAAATACCCACGGACAATGCAAGAAGAACAAGAGATGATGGAAAAAGTTTACAACATCCACAAGGCGCAGTCCATAAAGGCCTTGGAAGAAGTTGAAACCTTGATTGCTATCAGTTATCTGCAAAAGGCCAGGCAATACTCGACAACCTGAAATAATCCAACATTGGGCTTACCAATCCAAACACCCTATTTAATAGGCTTAGAAAAATTTGCCATGTTCCAGTTAAATGATTGTTCATCTATTTTTATGGGTTTACCAATAAGAGAAGCATTTCTAAATAAAACATGCTCGGACCAATATTCCGTTGGCAAATCCGAAAATTAAACCCCAATGAGGGCAGAAGTGATCTCCTCAGTCATAGCCTTGAAATTAGGTTTCCAAGGCCTGAGGTTGATCAAATTTCCTTGATAAGACCAAGGGCCATCAGATAAAACTTTTAAAGCATTTTCCTTGAAATTGAAACGAAACAAGAAAGAACCATTTTCTAAATCAATAACGTTTTCCAAACCAAAAGAAGACTAGGTGGAGAAAGCCCAATTACACAAGTGAAAATGTAGGCGACTTACGAAGAAATCTACCAATAAGGGAAGAAAACCAAGGTTTTCTAATATCGAGAAGCTCATTTTCATCAAATTCAATAAAGTCTTCAACAAATGCTTTAATATTCGATAAAATCTTAATGGAAGAAAAAACCTTATGATCAGAGGCAGAAGACTTAAACAAATTAGCCCAGGTAACATCCCTAACAGAAGGGTCCTTAGTAGAAGCAGAAAGCAAAGGTTTTACAGTACTATTATTAGGTAGCAAACGACCATTTGTAGTAGCAAACGAACCAGATGAGGAGGGATTTAGTATAATATTCTATTCTGGTAATTTAGAACCATATTATATAGTATAGTAAGGAAAAAGGGAAAATCCATTTTTTGATTTATTTCTTCTATTCCATGACCGGAACAAAAGGGGATACACATTACACCATGATTTTGAATCAGAAGAGAGATTTCAAGAAATGTTAGATCTATTCACTCTATCAATAACCAAGCCAGATCTGGTGTATCATAGGGGATTTGCGTTTTCTATTGATTCCTACGGGTTAGATCAAGAAAAATTCTTGAATGAGGTATTCAACTCCAAAGATGAATAGAAAAAGAAATCTTTATTGGTTCTACCTCCTCTTTTTTATGAAGAGAATGAATATTTTTATCGAAGGATAAAAAAAAAATCGGTTCGGATCTACTGCGGGAATGATTTGGAAGATCCAAAACTAAAAAGAACGGTATTTGCTAGCAACAACGTAATGGAGGAATCAATCAATATAGATTGATCCGAAATCTGATTCAAATCCAATATAGCACCTATGGGCACATAAGAAATGTATCTAATTGATTCTTTTTAATGAATAAATCCGTTTGCAACTTCGAGAAATTATTTTCCTAAAAGAGAAAAGAGAACGATACCAAAAGTGAATTCAAAATATCATACTTGAAGTCTCATTCGAAGATTAGACCAAAAATCAAAGTATCGAAAAAAATGAACATTTGGGAAGAACGATACTTTAAAGTTTTGAAATCCAATTTCAAAAATCCATATCAATCACTGATTTTTTTTTAAATTTTTACTAAAGAACTAGATTTTGTTACTGAAAATGCAATTTCAAGAATCAGCCAAAAAATCAAAAATCTAGTGGTATTTTCATAAATATTATTATTTTTTCCAAAAGTTCTCAAATTTGATTCAAACTTTTCGGATAGCATGAAATGATCATGTATGTCAACTTTGAACTGAAAATAAGGTTATTTGGTCAAAATATCACCTTAGCATTATTTCATTCAAACATAAGCATGTTATCATGAAATTGCTAAGTATAAAATCTTAACATTTACTCATGGTTTTTCAAACTTAGACACATAGACACCTAACATGAGTAAATATAAACATGTTTGTGAAATTTGGGCTCAAAATAAAATTTCTAAGTCAATTTGTTGACTTAGGTCAAACTTTTTCAATTTTGAGTCTCATAATGTGAGCTAGAGCTGTCAATTCGGTTCAAACAGAACCTAACCGAATCGATTTAAACCAAACCGATTTTTTTTTCATACTAATATTCCAACCGAACCCGAACCGAATTATGCCTCAACCGATCTAACCCGAACTGAAATTATTTGGTTCTGTTTGGTTTCAACCCAAAATATCACGCCCCAAACTCAGGGTCACGTGACCGGCCAGGGTATACTGGAAGGTAAACTCAGGCCTTGAGAGCTGCAAACACCATCAACGAGTCTCCCCTTCCCTCACCCTCGAAGGTAAACTGGGGCAATTCGGGCTTATAGAAGGTCACAGTCTTAGCCCTGCAATACACTAAGGCGAAATGGTTCGCCCACTAGTCCATGCCCAAAATTACATCAAGCTCTAACATCCGCAGGAGTATCAATTCGGCTTATCAACACATGCCCACAAATGACAACCTCGCAGCCCCGAAAGACTGTCTCTGTCATCACAAAAACGCCCATAGGCGTAGACACTACAAGAGGTAAATCAAGCACGAAAGGTTCCCCTGCCAACTTAGCAGAAAACAAAGTAGACACAAAGAGTGCGTAGCACCCGAATCAAATAAAACATATGCAACTGCAGAACCAACAACAAGGCTACCTGACACTATTGCCCCGGACACTTCAACTCCCTCTTGGTTCATAGCAAATACCTGTGCAGTGGGCCTTTTTGAACCACCAGCTTGCTGGCCTCCTCCCTGAGTCTAAACTCTCTGAGCTAAGGAACCCACTGACATCAGTGCCTTTTCTCTGGTCTGATCAAGCTGCTAACTGCCCTTGTCAAAATAATCCTTTCAGAAGTGCCCAACCTGTTCGCACCCCAAAACATGCCTCAAAGTGAAACCGCTCTGAGTCCTGCTCAACTTTGGTCGCACATAATCCTGGCCCTTAAGCATAAGGTCGCTCTACACCCATAATTTATATTTCCTGAAATCTAAGGGAAAGATCCTCCAATCAATCCAAAATTTCAACTATAGGGAAAATTTACCATCAACCAACTCCTACAGATCCCTTATGAAGATCTTTATCAACCGGCCCCCCTAGGATCCCTAGGGCCACTCTAACTAAACTGCACCACAAATATTTAACTATATGACGAGACCCAATGAATCATTCAAGATACTGCAAACATTGCAAGGATCTCTAATCTAGGCACCCATACAAGGGTAGCCCCTAAAATGGTGCACTCTCTAGCACAGGGCCATTCATGGCCTCAAGCTGTGCTACCCTGGGACTATCCGAGTTCCTCCTCCATTGGTCGTCTACTTTTACGACCCCGACCCTGCCTTCTGCCTACACACTGGCCTCGGCCTTGGTCCCGCGTGGAGTTACTGCCACTGCCGCACTATGCGACACTAAAAGGCCTCAATCAATCTGGAATCACCAGAAAGAAAATATCAAACTTAGATAATTTAATTCACTATAAGTCGTTAAGTAATTTCAACCACAAGTCGCGCTGAGGTGCAGACTTAGCCCATTGATCTCATAACATAACCCTCCCGTATACTGACACGCTAGCAATGTCCTATACGATAATAACTCTAGGTCGTAGTCAGACCGAACCACATGCTCTGATACCACATTATCAAGCCCCAAACTCAGGGTCACGTGACCGACCAGGGTATACGTGCCTGTACCCCGCAGCCTAACTCATATACATGCCAACTCACAAAA
Organism: Canna indica; assembly: GCA_034359265.1. NCBI lineage: Eukaryota > Viridiplantae > Streptophyta > Magnoliopsida > Zingiberales > Cannaceae > Canna > Canna indica. Next base: position 21,306,963 of record CP136895.1, on the reverse strand, counting down.
GATAACAGAAAGAAACAACAGTTTTATTTATAAAGAGAAACAGAAACAGATTTTATTAAACAATATAGTTTTTATCAAAAGCTCGAGTGCGAAATAAAATGAATCAAAGAGCATCAATACTGATATCCAAATAAAATCTGAAATAAAACATGAATGTCCCCATGGGACTACAACTCCAAAAATACCAAAATAAAAGTGCATGACAAACTACCAAAACTCGACTACGAACCCTAACTAGGACTGCTATGAGATCAATGTAGCTCATCTGCCCTCCAATCGCGCCAAGTACTCCAGCCCAACTCACCGGTCAGGCTCTGCAAAAATAAAACAAAACAACAATAACGGGTGAGTTCAAAAGAACTCAGTGAGCGGTTCTACCAACCCCCACAAGAATACAACATCACAAATAAGATGTGTAAACTAAACTCTTGACTCAAATAGGAAAAGGTCACAAAGGAGTGACCAGCTAACAGGCCATGGCCACCACCTTCTCGAAGGCATCCAACACCCAAACGGTGAAGATCAACAAGCCTAAGCCTACCATGCCCTAAGGCAACAACACATACTAGGATAATCGGGAAGGCCCTCCGAACTTATCATAGTATAAAGAAACTCGGGAGCAATCGGGAAGGCCCTCCGAACTTGCTCCACGAGAAGTGAATGGACAATCGAGATTCGCCCGTCCGAACTTACCCCTTTTTGATATCACAGGAGTAATCGGGTAGGCCCTCCGAACTTACCCCTTTAAGATATCATAGGAATAATTGGTTAGGCCATCCAAAATTATTCCTTAAAACTACCTCGGGGATAATCGGGTAAGCCCTACGAAATTATCCCACGAGACCAAACAAGAACAATCGGGTATTGCTCATCCGAACTTGTTCCACAAAATATACTAGGATAATCGGGAAGACCCTCCGAACTTGCTCCACGAGACGTGAAGGAACAATCGGGAATCGCCCATCTGAACTGGTTCCTCAGGTTGGGAATTAACCATCCAATCTTCCAGCCCTAGCCCGCAATCCGGCTCCTCAACGAGTCTCTCCGCCATTCATAAAGATATGGCGCAACATGACCTAAGTCAAGTCTCTCCTACGGTGTCTTAGGGGTGTCAACCTTATTGGGAAGCGTCTCAACACTCCGATACCCGACCCCAACTCCTAGACTCGTAATGTCATGAACCCGTGTAGTTTTATTCAATGCATAAACTTTATTTGTTGGTTCATAACAGATTATGCTAACCCTTTGCCCAATTTTAATTATGCAATTAAAATTTAAATCACCAAGATTAGGGTTTTATTTTAGGGTTTTGTTTTAGCTTACTGTTGTGCCCGACACTGATATATCTAACCCAAATCTGGTTTCCAGAGTGTGTCATATATTTCCAAACTATATTTTCTGGTCGAAATGATAGGTTTCACGACTATGTTCAGCAAACTATATACATTACAAACAAGATTTCAAAATCAGCCCTAAAATAAATAATCCAGCATGCAATTTTTAACCTAATTGAGTTTCAGCATAATAAAGGTAATTAAATTGGAAAATTATAGAATTAAATTCCTTAATTATCAACACAATAGAATTATATCATTGAGACAAAACCCACAAGAATCAAACCATGATTGTTTATCCAAGATTAGCAACATCAAGACAATCTTCAAACAAGAATCAAATTTCATGAACAAGAACACCCATATACAAGTTATTTACCCTCCAGCGGCGCCAAGTGCATCCAACCCATCTCACCAGTTAGGCTCTGCAAAACATAAATCAAACGACAACGGGTGAGTTCATAGAACCCAGTAAGCGGTTTTACCAACCCTCACAAATAAAATCACAGAGATAACAAGAATAAAATCTATCTCTACAGAAGGCAAGGTCACGAAGGTGTTACTAGCTAACAGGCCAACAGGTTACACATGCCCCAAGGCATCTAACCCTCCAAAGAAGTGCATCAAGCCGAAGCCCACCATGCTTGAAGGCAACAACACGTACTAAAGAAGTGCATCGGGCCAAAGCCCACCATGCCCGAAGGCAACAGTGTTGGGTGAAATGGCCACACTAGAGGGGGGGGGGTGATAACAATGCTAACATAATTGTTTATAGTGGTTCGGCCCCAATGCCTACTCCACTACCTAAGCACACCGCTTAGGATTTCCAAACTAAACTTTATTAGATTAATATTGTTTCCCTTACAACGAGGACTTTGACCTGAAGAGTCTCGCTCTCAACCTAAGGCACTTCCACACCCGAAAGTCTCCGCCTTCTTACCGAGAGCACTCTTCCACCTCAACCTAAGGGACAACTCAACTAATCCTAGTAAACTAAGTTTACACCGGTGGAATTAAGCCTCAAATACAAAGGCAACCACCCAATTTCAAGACCTAACAATCTAGGTCTTCACAAGCTCAAATCCAATGAAATAAACAAGAAAATATACAAGTAATGGAGCAAAAATACAACAACACAAATACTTAGCTCCAACACAATGAATCCTAGTTCCTCTTGATGCCTTGATGATGAATCAAATCAAGCTTGAAGGCAAACTCAAGAAAAACAAGGTAGAAAGCTAGGGTTTCAACAAAGATGGCTCGACCGAATTGGCTACTACCAATTGTCTTCTTCGTCCGATCGATCGCCCGGTCGACCGAATTGGCTACTGCCAATTTTTGACCATATTTGGTCGCCCGACCTGTCGACCGAATTGGCTACTTCCAATTCTTCACTACATTCGGTCAACCGACCGATCGATCGAACCTAGGCTGAACTTGATTTTTTTCAGCCTTCTTCTTGTGCGCTTCATTTCCAGGTTCTGGCCTTCAACATGTGACAACTTGGAGAGCTTTCCACATGTTCTTTAGACTCGTCCAAGACGTCTTTGGTGCACACATCGAACTTTGAGAGATTTCCACGACGAACCTGAACGCGTAGATCAATGTTCTTCCAATTTTTTGATTTCTCCGATATTTCCGATCGAGGACATCGAGCGCTAACCGATATGGAATCTGAAAATATTTCTTAATGAAATATTAGTTCCATGTTTGTTATCATCAAAATCGAGATTAAGACCAAGGTGGAAAATCATAGGCCAACAATCTCCCCCTTTTTTATGATGTCAAATATCCTTAAGAAAATATATTCATTCGAGCGCAAAAGATATCAAACATGGGATTTCTCCCCCTATCAACATGCATATCTATATAATAGAACTCCCCCTATCTATATGCATGGGTTTCCTATATTTTCTTCCCCTTTACCTATATTTTTCTCCCCTTTTGACATCACTCAAAAAGGACGAGAAAAGTCAATCAAAAGTCAAAGTTGAGACTCCGAAAGATTTTTTTCATGAAAATCAAAGCCAACCAACTCAAGGGATGAAAACAAGACCTCGAATAAGAGACTAAGTCATACATGATAGCATGAGCTAATAAATAAATTCGAAGTCTAGAAATCATGTATAAACTTAAGTATAGATATTTTCATGTATCGATCAAGTAGACAAAAATCATTTTAGAAATGATTTTTCTCATCAAATGAGTAGAACGATGTCATAAGTGAATTTGAAATACCATACTTCAAGTCTTGATCAAAGATTTCAACGAAAATCCAAAGTATCGAAAAATGAGCACTTGCGAAGAACGATACTTTAAAGTTTCGAAATCCAATTTCAAAAATCCAAATCAAACCACATTCATACTGAAGATTTTCAAAAATTTTATGCCATAAACTAGATTTTTCAAGGAAGTTGCAAATTCAAGAATCAACAAAAATTCATTTTTCTGCATTTTTCTAAAATTCATTAAGTTCTAGTGATATTTTCGTAAATAACTGAAATTTTTCAAAAGTTTTCAGTTTTCATTCAAACTTTCTAGATATCAAGATATAATCATTTAAAGCATGCTTATCAAGTTTGAAATGAAAATACAGTCATTTGATCAAAATTTTATCTTAGCATGATTTCATTCAAAAACAAGCATTGTATCATGAAATTGCTAAGTATAAAGTTTTAACCTTTACTCATGATTTTTCAAATTTAAATATATGGACACCTAACATGAGTAAATCTAAACATGTTTGTGGAGTTTGGACCTAAAATGAAGTTTCTAAGTCAATTTATTGACTTAGGTCAACTCTACTCAAGTTTAGGTATCCTAAAGTGAAGTTGTTATCAATTTATCCATTTTCTCATGATTCTTCAATTTTAATCACATGGAAGCAAATCATGAGTGAGCTCAAACATGTTTATCAAGTTTCAACTTAAAATGAAGTCTCTAAGATGGATTTCTACCTAGAGTACATTTCATTCAATCTAGATGACATGAAATTGCCTAAGTATCAAAAAAATTTCTACTGATGAGATTTCAATCAATTATCATGCAAAATCATTCATGAGCATAGAGAAATCATTTTACCTAGAAAATAGAGGTGTTATGCAAGAATTTTACCAAATTGAAACTCATACCTCGTTTCTTGAGAAATTCCAAAATTTCCACTTTCTTTCCATTTTCCTTTAGCCTTCCAAATTTATCACTTTCTCAACTTGCAAGTAGGCTTCATTAATTAGTATCATAATAAAATTATATACCAACTAGCAATCTAACTTACTAAATAGCAAAGGTTCAAAGCAATGTTTCATTTAAGAATCTCAACCTATGCTAGATAGTAAAGATTTATTTTTTTAAAAAGTTAACATGATATCAAAATTAATCAAAGAGATCTTAAGATATGATTAATTTGAAGAATAAGATCTCTAAACATGTTTAACTAGTTTGGACTTAAAAGAATGTCTCTAATAATAAGTATCAACCTAGAGCAAGTTTCATTCAATAAAATTTGCCTAAGTACTAAAATTTTACTTACTAATGAGAATTCAAGGGTTTAACATGCAATTCTAATCATGAGTACAGAGACATAATTTAAGCTTAAACATTGAGGTATAATACTAAGATTTTGAATTAATCGAAGTTATACCTTATTCATGATAATTTGCCAAACTTAGCATTTTCTTTCTAGTTATTAGCCTTCCTAAAATACTCATAACTTGAAAGTAAGCTACACTAATATTTTAGAGAAAATATAGCTACTTAGCAAGCCAACCCAACCAAAAAGCAAAGAGAAGCATCAAGTATCATTATCAAAGTTCACTTTGCTAAATGATTTGAAATCCGTTTTAAGTAAAATCAAGTGATACCAAAATGAATTTTAAGAGATCACAAAAATAATAAATATGATAACATGATCTCCAACCCTTCCTATTGGTTGAAAACCGAAAGGCCACAATGAGCCTACGATTTTGAACCGCAAGGTCGCATGAGCCCGTTATAGGCTACATAGGTCTCCAAAGAGATCGAAAATCAAAAATCAAAAATGTTTTTGAAGTCATATCGAGAGTGGACAAAACTCAACCGAATTATGCATAGTATCATAAACTTCAACTAAATTGGATTAGAGTTAGATAGAAGATGATACAAAAATATTTGATGCCAATTTTATCTAAGGCATCTAGGTGAAAGCTTGAAGTTGCAACCATATAATTAAGGATCATTCATTCAACTCTTTGGTCAACTTCAACACATCATCAATCTTTCACCCTTGTGTGGTAGCTCCCCCTACAAAAGAACAAGAGACATTTGGTACCCAAATGGCTTTGAGTCCTTGGGGGTCAATGGGCTTAGGTACCCAAAGTGTCTTAACAACACTAGGATTCAGTTTAAAAGTACAATCATAGATCGCATGCCCATATATGCCACAACAAAAATAATGTCCATAAAATTCTTTCTTTTTATCCTTTTTGTGAACATGAGGTTTAAAGTTTGAATGCTTAACATGTGAACTATGATGAGAATGAGCATTCTTAAAGGAAGCATTCTTGTTTTGAGGTTTCCTAAATGAGACATTTTGATTTCTAGAATTCTTAAAAGAGGAAGCATTAACTTTCCTACTCAAAACCAACATCTCATTCTTCAACTCATTCATATATTTATGCAATGCATGTAGTTGAGATTTTAACATGCAATTCTCAACTATCAATTTTTCATTCTCATGTTTGAAATCATTTTTCAAATCATTACTCCTAAGTTTCATTTTTGATTTCAAACCTTCATTTTTCATTTTTCAAGTCTTTTACCTCACTTTTTAAATTCTCAATTTCAAGCTTAAAATCATCATGGCAAGAAACAAGTGTACTTGTATTCAATTTTTCACTTTCTAGTTCATTCACATGAGAACTAAGCCTTAAATTTTCTTTCTTTAGTTTTTTATTTTCCTTGTTCTTTTTCACAAGCAAGGCATATATTTTTTGACATTCCTCAACTAGTTCCTCATATGACATGTTAAATGAACTAGAGGAGCTATGACTATCATTATCAATATAATTTTTATTATGACAAGAGGTAGAAGGATTTACCTCATTTTTTAATCCCATGAGGCACAATTGAGAAGTAGCTCTATTGTCATGATTTGAGGATGCTTCGAGGGAATTGGAGGTCGATGTAGAAGCATTTGTCCTCTTCCTTGCTTTGTTCTTCAATAATGGGCAATTCTTCTTGATATGCCCATTCTCCTTGCACAAATGGTAAATGACCTTTCTCTTTCGGCTCTTTGAAATATCTTTTTGACTAGAAACACTATGGGCCTCAAAAACCAAGTTAGCATTGGAGAGATGGCCATTGTCATCACCACCTTCACGAAAAGTTGTTAACTCCTCGGTTTTGGAATAATCATATAAGATGTTTAAACATGCCCATAAATCAAAAGCCAAAGTACAATGCATGACTTTTTCAAGGATGTTATTAGGTAAGGTACAAAATATGGAATACATAGCATCTCCATTAGATTGAAACATTTTCTTGTCATGTTCACTCCAATCATGCATGTCAATCTTAGGTTCAATGTATTCTAATTTAATCATGTTATAAATATCAAAACCTCTAGTCTTTAAGTAGGTGTACATTCTAGACTTCCAACGACCAAAGTTCGATTCATCGAACCTAGGAGGTGAAGACGCTATCGACTCTAGTGCCATTTTTCAGATCGAGAGACGATGTAGATGATATGGTGAAATCTCAATCTATGACCCGCTCTGATACCAATTGTTGGGTGAAATTGCCACACTAGAGGGGGGGTGAATAGTGTATTTATCAATCTTTTTGCCTATGTCCGGTTTTAATCGTTTCTTTGGTTACTTAGGCAAACTTCAAGTCAATGACTAAATACGAAAGCGAGTAATGAAGATAAACAATGCGATACACAAAGAGAACAATGCTAACACAATTGTTTATAGTGGTTCGGCTCCAATGCCTACTCCACTACCTAAGCACCCCGCTTAGGATTTCCAAACTAAACTTTACTAGATTAATCTTGTTTCCCTTACAATGAGGACTTTGACCCGAAGAGTCTCACTCTCAACCTAAGGCATTTCCACACCCGGAAGTCTCCGCCTTCTTACTGAGAGCACTCTTCCACCTTAACCTAAGGGACAACTCAACTAATCCTACTAAACTAAGTTTACACCGGTGGAATTAAGCCTCAAACACAAAGGCAACCACCCAACTTCAAGACCTAACAATCTAGGTCTTCACAGGCTCAAATCCAATGAAATAAACAAGAAAATATACAAGTAATGGAGCAAAAATACAACAACACAAATACTTAGCTCCAACACAATGAATCCTAGCTCCTCTTGATGCCTTGATGATGAATCAAATCAAGCTTGAAGGCAAACTCAAGAAAAATAAGGTAGAAAGCTAGGGTTTCGACAAAGATGGCTCAATCAAAGCTTATAGGTATCAAAGGATGTCTCATGAAGCATTAGTAGGTCATAGGAAGGCTTAGAAGGCCTTTAAATAGGCGAACCACCAAGTGGTGGTCGGGCACAATGGGTAAAAATGGTTATTTTTCAAGCCGTTATACCGCCGGTTGCTTGTCCGATCGATTGTCGATCGATCGATCGAGCGACCGAAGGCAATCTGTCACTTCCGGGCAAACTTCGGTCGACCGGATGGTCAACTGAATTGGCTACTGCCAATTCTCTGCTTCGTCCGGTCGACCGCCCGATTGACGGAATTGGCTACTGCAAATTTTTGACCATATTTGGTCGACCGACCAGTCGTCGAAATTGGCTACTGCCAATTCTTCACTACATTCGATCGATCGATCGGTCGACCGAACCTAGGCTAAACTTGATTTTTTTCAGCCTTCTTCTTGCTCGCTTCATTTTCGGGTTCCGGCCTTCAACATGCGACAACTTGGAGAGCTTTCCATGTGTTCTTCAGATTCGTCCAAGACGTCTTTGGTGCACACGTCGAACTTCGAGAGATTTCCACGATGAACCCGAATGCGTCGATCAATGTCCTTTCGATTTTTTGATTTCTCCGATATTTCCGATCGAGGACATTGAGCGCTAACCGATATGGAAACTGAAAATATTTCTTAATGAAACATTAGTTCCATGTTTGTTATCATCAAAACCGAGATTAAGACCATTGTGGAAAACCATAGGCCAACAAACAACACATACTAGGATAATCGGGAAAGGCCCTCCGATCTTATCATAGTATAAGGAACCTCGGGAGCAATCGGGAAAGGCCCTCCGAACTTGCTCCACGAGACGTGATATCACAAGAGTAATCGGGATGGCCCTCCTAACTTACTCTTTTAAAACATCACAGGAATAATCAGGAAAGGTCCTCCGAACTTATTCCTCTAAAAATCACCTCGGGAATAATTGGTAAAGGCCCTCCGAACTTATCCCACGAGGCCAAGATCAGATTAATCGGGAAAGGCACTCCGAACTTGTTCTGCAGGTTAGGAATTTGACGTCCAATCACTCGGGCATAGCCCGAAATCCGGCTCCTAATTAAGCTGCTCCACCATTCTCAAGGATATGGCGCATCAAGATCTAAGTAAAGATTCTCCTACGGTGTCCTAAGGGTGTCCTCATTATGAAGTGTCTCAACACTCCAAACCCGACCCATATCCCTTAGACCCGTAATGTCATGAACCCGTGTGGTTTTATTTCATGCATACTTTATAAGTTGGTTCATAATAGATTATGCTCACTCTTAACCCAATTTTAATTATACAATTAAAATTAGAGGGGAGATTAGGGTTACCGTAGGGCTGCCGAGCCCTATAGAGGGGAGATTAGGGTCTCCTTAAGCACAATCTCAAGGAAACATGGTAACAACACGAAGAACAATCAAGAAACGAAACACAAATACGAAGTCGTCAAGAACGGCTTCAAGAATCCGACTGAAATCCCGAAGAGAGAGGGTAAATCACTCGCCTTAATTGGAAGAAGAGCTAAGGAAGAAATCCCGGAAGACAGCCCTCAAATCCGACTTCAAAAGACCGGCGGCTCAACCCAAGAAAGAGAGAGGAGAAGGAGAGGGGCTGGCTCGGCTGGCTCATCTCGGCTCGGCTCCAAAGGGAAGGAAGAGAGAGAGGGGAGGAAGGGAAATAGGCGGCTCGGTGGCTTGGCTCACAGGCGGTGGCTCCAAGGGGAAGAGGTAAAGGGGGCTGGGGACTTGGCTCACAAGCGGCGGCTGGCTCCCTTTCTCAACCTTTGGGTGGCTCCAAAATAGGAGCCACAAGCCATGAGGAGGGGGTTTTATACTCCCTCCTCAACCCTAACCCCTTAAACCCTTAATCCACAACCCGCGTCCACCTTAAGCCAAACCAAAACCTGCTAACCCAATAGACTTAAATAATTTAATTAAACTCATTCTAATAAATCACAAGTACTTAATTAAATACACCAACATGAACATAATTAACAATTATGCACACACAACATCAAATCTAAATAATTTCAACTACCCAAGCCTAAAATTCATAAATTCATAAATTCATATCCTACTTACCCGAGCTCGCAAGCTCGCTCCGGGCCATCAGTCAACTCGGCTCGACGACGAACTAGTCCGCTAGGCTGGCAAACACACATAAGAGGAAAAATAATAAATTTAAATATATAGGATATTACAATTCTCTCTTCTTAAAGAAAATTCGTCCTCGAATTTCAGAAAAGAAAATAAGGACTCACCACAACATCAAACAATGAAGGATAACGCTCCCTTATATCCTGCTCCACCTCCTAGGTGGCCTCCTGACCGGAATGGTGCTCCCATCTGACCTTGACCAAGGGGATCTCCTTGGACCTCAACTTCCGAAATGTCGGTCTGGCACCTTAACTAGCCGCTCCTCATAAGAGACTCCTGAATCCACCTCCCCTACGGTAGGCTCGATCACATGGGACTCATCCCGAATGTACTTATTCAGCATAGACACATGGAATACTGGATGTACTCGTTCTAGACTATGAGGTAGGGCCAACTCATAGCCTACAACTCCCCTGCGCCTGAGAATAGGAAACGACCCAATGAACCTAGAGCTTAGCTTTCCTTTCTTGCCAAACCTCACCACCCCTTTCACATGGGACACCTTGAGGAACACCATGTCCCCCTCAACAAACTCTACCTCCCCGGGTCCTCCGATCTTTGATGATCATAACAAGAACTCCATGATAAGCGACGATTCGATCTAAGAAAAACCTCGCATACTGCTCAGCTAAAAATGTCGTCCTGACTAGTATAAAATGCGATGTCTTGGTTAGGCGATCCACCACTACCCAGATAGAATCTTTGCCTTTCCCAAACTTTGGCAACCGTCACGAAATCCATGATTACCTTCTCCCATTTCCACTCCGGTACCCCTAAGTTCTGGAGCAACCCTGCCGGCTTCAAATGCTCAGCCTTCACCTGTAGACACACCAGGCACCTAGACACGAACTCGGCCACCTCTCTTTTCATGCCTTTCCACCAATAATTCTATCTGAGATCTAAGTACATCTTCGTGGCTCCCAGATGCATAGTATAGTTAGATCAATGAGCCATCTGCAGCATCTGCCTGCGAACCTCGGCCATATCTGGTATCATAATCCGATTCTTAAACCTCAGGACGCCCTTCAAGTCCACACTGAACCCATTATCTGCATCTCCTCTCCTGGCTAGATCCTTAGTAAGTGCGCAAAAAGCATCCTCCTCCTATGCTGCCTGCAGCATGTCAACCAATGTGGACTGCATTCTCAAGTCGGCCACCAGCGCACCAGAATCTGATACTGATAAGACTGCTCCGCCATCCAAACATAGGGCCAAATCCTGAGCCAACGGCCTCCTCGTGACTGCCAAATACGCCAGACTACCCACAAACTTCCTGCTCAGAGCATCAGCTACTACATTAGCCTTACCTGGATGGTACATGATCGTGTAGTCATAGTCCTTCAATAGCTCAAGCCATCTTCTCTACCTCAGGTTCAACTCCTTCTAGGTGAGCAAATACTGGAGGCTCTTATGATCAGTGTATATCTCACGAGCCTCGCCATAAAGGTAGTGACGCCACAACTTCAATGCGAACACCATCGCTGCCAGCTCAAGATCATGAGTTGGGTAATTCTTCTCGTGAACCTTCAACTGCCTGGAGGCATAGGCTATTACTCAGCCATTCTGCATTAGCACACAACCCAAGCCGACTCGGGAGGCATCACAATAAACAACAAAACCTCCTGAACCCGAGGGTACTGCTAGAACTGGAGCCGACGTCAAGCGGTCCTTGAGCTTCAGAAAGCTCTCCTCGCACTTATTGTCCCATTCGAACTTGATATTCTTCTGGGTCAGGCAGGTCAATGGCACTGCAATTCTGGAGAATTTCTCCACAAACTTTCTGTAGTAACCTACCAACCCCAGAAAACTGTGAATCTCTGAGGCATTAGTCGACCTTTTCAAATTCTGAACTGCTTCAATCTTTGCAAGGTCCACTTTTATTCCTTCCTTGGACACCACATGGCCAAGAAACCCCACACTCTCCAGCCAGAACTCGCACTTGGATAATTTGGCATACAATCTGTGCTCTCTGAGAGTTTCTAGAACTACCCTCAAGTGCTCAGCATGCTCCTCCCTACTCTTGGAATAAATCAAAATATCATCAATGAACACAATCACAAATTTATCCAGATATTTCTTGAACACTCGGTTCATCAGGTCCATAAATACTGCGGGTGCATTAGTCAGCCCGAAGGACATCACCAGGAACTCAAAGTGCCCATACATCAACTTGAATGCAGTCTTAGGGACGTCACTGCCCCGAATCCTCAACTGATGATACCCTGACCGCAGGTCAATCTTAGAAAACCACTGCACGCTTGAAGCTGATCAAACAAGTCATCAATCCTGGGCAATGGGTACCGGTTCTTCACTGTTACCTTGCTAAGCTGTCGGTAAATCAATGCACATCCGCATGGACCCATCCTTCTTCTTTACAAAGAGCACTGGAGCACCCCAAGGCGAAACACTAGGGCGAATGAAGCCCAGATCAAGCAGCTCTTGCAACTGGAACTTCAACTCCCTAACTCAGCTGGTGCCATCCGATATGGAGGAATGGAGATCGACTTCACCCATGGCTGTAAATTGATACAGAATTTGATCTCTTTCTTTGGAGGTAACCCTAACAACTCATCCGGAAACACATCAGAGAACCCGCATACTACGGGCGTTCCCCCGATATCTCTGGCCGCACCTCTGCCTTCCTCTACCACTAACACAAAGGCCAAAAATGACTGACACCCGCCAAAGAGTAACTTTCGGGCCTTAAGAGCTGATATCAACATCAACGATTCACCCCTTCTCTCACCCTAGAAAGATAAACTGGGGCAATCCGAGTTTAATGAAGGTCGCAGTCTTAGCCCTGCAATCCACTGAGGTGAAATGGTCCGCCAACCAGTCCATGCCCAATATCACATCAAGCTCTAACATTGGTAGGAGTGTCAAATCGGCCATCAACATATGCCCACAAATGACAACCTCGTAGCCTCGAAAGATTATCTCTGTCATCACAGAAACACCCGTAGGTGTAGATACCACAAGGGGCAAATCAAGCACAGAAGATACCCCAGACAACTTAGCAGCAAAAAAAGCATACACAAAAGAGTGCGTAGCACCCGGATCAAACAAGACATATGCAATGGCAGACCCAACAATAATATTACCTAACACCACTGCCCTGGATGCCTCAGCGCCCTCTTAGTTCATAGCAAACACCCGTGCAGCGGCTCTCTCTGAACCACCAGCTCGCTGGCCTCCTCCCTGAGTTTGACCCATCTGAGCTACAAAATCCACTAACATTGGTGCCTTTCCTTTGGTCTGATCAGGCTGCTGACCGCCCTTATTAGGGCAATCCTTTTTGTAATGCCCAGTTTGCCCATAGCTGAAACATCCCTCATACCATCCCCAACAAGCCCCCCAGTGCTTCCGGTGACATCGGTTACACTGATGTGACCTAGATCTACGCTACAGACCTCCAAATAATGCTCCTGGTTCTGAACCTCTAAACTATTATGACCCCTGCTCTGCGGCGGATCCGCTGCCTTAGGAGTACTCTTAGAATGAGCTGGCCGACCCCCTAAATGCTGGGGCAGAAACTTCTTCCTCTGAGGTCCATCAAACATGTCTATCGGTACCAGTGCCTCCTTTCAAAGCCCCTAATCAATGACCAGGGCAAATGAAGTTTTCTCCATGTAATGGATCAATCTGGCAATCTGCGACCTCAGTCCCTCAACAAACCACTTGACCTTGGCAGTCTCTGTGGCTATCAAAGTGAGATGGTACTTCGAGAGGCGTGTGAACTCCATCTCGTAGTCTGTCACTAACATGCTACCCGTCTGACGCAGTAGCTCGAACTCCTTTGCCCGCCTATCGAAGATGCTCATCGGTAGGTACTTCTCCACCATAGTAGCTCTAAACTCCTCCGAAGTAGGGGGCAGTGCATCTGTTGATTGGCGGTCCCTCCAGGTATGGAGCCAATCCTTAGCTGGTCCTCTCAGCTGTAACTCGATCAGTTGAGCAGTCATCTCAGAAGAACAACCAAGCTCTCTGTATAACTTATAGCAATCTCCTAGGAAACTGGTGATCTCCACCCGCTAATCTGTCCCTGTATACTCTGGTGGCCTGAATGCAACAAAATCTGCATAAGAAGGTGCTCTGGGGCTCTAACCACTAGTGCCACAGGCTGAACCACCTCTAGTACTGCGGGTGCTGTCGGTACTGGCGGTGGCTGCTGCCTCAGCTCCTACTCTCTACGGAGTGCCTCTGTTAGCTTAGCCACTCGGGCCTGTAGCTGTACAACCATGGGATCCTATCCTACCTCCTCCCGGGCCCGCGGTGGTCTCCCCCGGTCTCGGCGCTCAGTGGAGTTGCTATCACTACCGCTCCTTGCAGCATCAAAGGTCTCCATCAATCTAGAATGACTAGAAAGAAAATATCAAGAATTAGGCAATTGAATTCACCCTAAGTCGTTAAATAACTTAACCACAAGTCGCGCTGAGGTGCAGACTTAACCCATTGATCTCATAGCATACCCCTACCGTATATTGACACGCTAGCAATGCCCTATACGGTGGCAACTCTAGGTTGTAGTCAGACCGAACCACATGCTCTGATACCAACATTGTCATGCCGCAACTCAGGGTCACGTGACCGGCCAGGATATACGTACCTATATCCCGCAGCCTAAACCATGCACATGTCAACTCAACAAATAATGTAGCGGAAAAGAAATAACAAGTTTTATTTTAAATAAAAGCGATCCAATACCAAGTTTAATTCAAATAACTCAAATGTAACAAAAAGTGAGGAATAACATTTTAAGTTTAGCAGTCCAAAGTTCAGATACAATAAAACCTGTAATAAATGACAAAGATGTCACAAGGCTACAACTCCAAATCAAGCTAATACAAGTGCATGACTACTACCAAAGGACTCGACTACGATCCTAACTAGGACTGCTATGAGATCATGCAGCTCCTCTACCCTCCAGCGGCGCCAAGTGCATCCGACCCATCTCACCAGTCATGCTCTGCAAAATAGAAATCAAATGACAATGGGTGAGTTCAAAGAAATCAGCGAGCGATTTTACCAACCCTCACAAATAGAATCACAGAGATAACAAGAATGAAATCAATCTCTATGGAAGGCAAGGTCATAAAGGTGTGACTAGCTAACAGGCCAACAGGCCACACATGCCCCAAGACATCTAACCCTCTAAAGAAGTGCATCAGGCCGAAGCCCACCATGCTCGAAGGCAACAACACATACTAAAGAAGTGCATTGGGCCGAAGCCCACCATGCCCGAAGGCAACAACACATACTAGGATAATTAGGAAAGGCCCTCAGAACTTGCTCCACGAGATGTGATATCACAAGAGTAATCGCGAAGGCCCTCCAAACTTACTCTTTTAAGACATCACAGGAATAATCGGGAAAGGCCCTCCGAACTTTTGTCTCTAAAAATCACCTCAGGGATAATCGAAAAAGGCCCTCCGAACTTAGCCCATGAGGCCAAGATCAGAATAATCAGGAAAGGCCCTCCGAACTTGTTCTGCATGTTGGGAATTTGACATCCAACCACCCGGGTGTAGCCCAAAATTTGGCTCCTAATTGAGTCGATCCGCCATTCTCAAGGGTATGGTGCATCAAGACCTAAGTCAAGATTCTCCTATGGTGTCCTAGGGGTGTCCTCATTATGAAGCGTCTCAACACTCCGAACCCGACCCCTATCCCTTAGACCCGTAATGTCATGAACCCGTGTGGTTTTATTTCATGTATACTTTATAAGTTGGTTCATAATAGATTATCCCACCCTTAACCCAATTTTAATTATATAATTATAATTTAGATCATCTCAATTAGGATTTTGTTTTATGTTACTTTTCTACCTAGAACTGCTATGTCTAACACGAATCTAGTCTCCAAAGTGTGTTGTATGTTTCCAAACCATATTTTTTGGTCGAAACGATAGGTTACATGAGTATATTCACACATATACACACATAACAACAAACAAATTAAAATTAGCACAGATTCATCATCTCATTATACAATTCCAGCAACATGCAATTTCAGCATACTTATAGAATTAAATCCGAAAATTAACAGACATTAACCCCTAAATTACCATTAGGATAGAATACTAATCTCAGGAATTAATTCACAGAAATCATGACTTTCATCAAGATTAACAAGAACCCACACACTTAAACCAAGAATCAAACATTAAGATCAAGAACCCCCTTCTCAAGAACCCCTAATTAGTCATTATCAAGATTTTAATCCTACCACATGATTTCTACCCAAAAATCACAGATTTAATTCTAAACAAGAAACTCATAATCAAGAATCTCAAATTAGGAGAATGGATCAAGATTTCATATCAAATGAAACAAGAACTCATTCAAGCTTTTCATCGAACACCTTCAGGGCGACTCGGGTTTCCCCCTTGGCCGAGCACCCCTAGGGTTTCCCTAGGGCTGCCGAGCCCCATAGAGGGGAGCTTAGGGTCTCCTCAAGCACAATCACAAGGAAACATGGGAAGAACGCGAAGAACAATCATGAAACGAAACACAAATACCAAGCCGTCAAGAATAGCTTCAAGAATTTGATTAAAATCCTGAAGAGAGAGGATAAACCACTCACCTTAATTGGAAGAAGAATTAAGTAAGAAATCCTGAATGGCGGCCCTCAAATCCGTCTTTAAAAGGCCGGCGGCTCAACCCAAGAAAAGGCTCCAAGGGGCGGCGGCTCACTCCAAGCCGTCGGATTAGAGAGAGGGAGAGAGAGGAGAAGGAGAGGGGTTGGCTCCTCTCCGCTTAGCTCCACAGGCAAGGAAAAGAGAGAGAGAGGGGACGAAGGGAAGTAGGTGGCTCGGCGGCTTGGCTCACAGGCGGTGACTCCAAGGGGAAGAGGGAAAGGGGGCTGGCGGCTACCTCCCTTTCTCAACCTTTGGGTGGCTCCAAAATAGGAGCCACAAGCCATGAGGAGGGGATTTTATACTCCCTCCTCAACCCTAATCCCTTAAACCCTTAATCCACAACCTGCATACACCTTAAGCCAATTTCAAAACCCGCTAATCCAATAGACTTAAATAATTTAATTAAACTCATTCTAATAAATCACAAGTACTTAATTAAATACACCCACATGAACATAATTAACAATTATGCACACACAACATCAAATCTAAATAATTTCAACTACCCAAGCCTAAAATCCATAAATTCATAAATTCATATCCTACTTACCTGAGCTCGCAAGCTCGCTACGGACCATGAGTCGACTCGGCTCGACCACGAACTAGTCCACTAGGCTGGCAAACACACATAAGAAGAAAAACAATAAATTTAAATATCTAGGATATTACAGAATCTCCTTGGACCTCAATTTCATGATCTGCCGGTCTAGCACCTCAACTGGTTGCTCTTCATAGGAAACAGCTGAATCCACCTCCACCGCAGTAGGCTCAATTACATGAGACTCATCTCGAATGTACTTCTTCAGCATAGAAACATGGAACACTAGATGTACTCGGTCCATACTAGGAGGTAAGGCAAACTCATAGGCCACAGCTCCCCTGCGCTTGAGAATAAGAAACGACCCAATGAACCTAGGGCTTAGCTTTCCTTTCTTACAAAATCTCACCACCCCTTTCATAGGGGACACCTTGAGGAACACGATATCCCCCTCCGCAAACTCTACCTCCCTAGCCTTTCCATCAGCATACATCTTCTGGCGACTCTGAGCTACTAACAACCTCTCTCTTATTAGCTTCACCTTTTCTACTATCTCCTCTACCAGGTCAAGTCCCATCATAAGGGAATCTCCTGCCTTAAACCAACCTACAGGCGACATCCATCTCTGCCCATACAATGCCCCAAATGGGGCCATCCCGATGCTGTTGTGGTAGCTGTTGCTGTAGGCAAACTCAATCAGGGGTAAGCGCCTCTCCCAACTGCCCTCCAGATCCAGGACACATGCTCCCAGCATATCCCCCAGCGTCTAAATAGTCCGCTCTGACTGACCATCTATCTGAGGGTGAAATGCGGTACTGAATCGAACCTGAGTGCCCAAAGCCCCCTGGAAAGACTGCCAAAATCGAGCCGTGAATTGGGTTCCTCGATCTGAGACAATCCTAACTGGAACACCATGATAAGTGACGATCCAACCCAAGAATAACCTCACATACCGCTCGGCTGAAAAGATAGTCTTGACTGGTATAAAATATGACGTCTTGGTTAGGCGATCCACCACTACCCAAATAGAATAGTTGCCCTTTCCAGACTTTGGTAACCCCGTCACAAAATCCATGGTTATCTTCTCCCATTTCCACTTTGGTACTTCTAGGTTCTGGAGCAACCCTGCCGGCTTGAAATGCTCAGCCTTAACCTACTGACACACTAGACACTTAGACACATACTCGACCACTTCTCTTTTCATGCATTTCCATCAATAATTCTACCTTAGGTCTCGGTACATCTTTGTGGCTCCCAGATGCATAGTGTATGTAGATCGATGAGCCATCTCTAGTGCCTGCGAACCTCGGCCATATCAGGCACTACTATCCGGTTTTTAAACCTCAAAATGCCCTTCGAGTCCACACTGAACCTGTTATCGGCATCACCTCTCCTGGCCAGATCCTTAGTGAGAGCACAAAAATCATCCTCCTCTTGCGTTGCTCGTAACATATCAACCAACATGGATTGCACCCTCAAGTGAGCCACCAGTGCACCAGAAGCTGAAACTGATAAGACTACCCCGCCATCCAAACACATGGCCAAATCCTAAGCCAATGGCCTCCTCCTAACTGCCAAATGCGCCAGACTGCCCATAGACTTCCTGCTCAAAGCATTAGCCACCACATTGGCCTTCTCCTGATGGTACATGATGGTGAAGTCATAATTCTTCAAAAGCTCAGGTTCAACTCCTTCTGGGTGAGCAAGTACTGGAGGCTTTTATGATCAGTGTGTATCTCACATGCCTTGCCATAAAGATAGTGATGACACAACTTCAATGCGAACACCATTACTGCCAGCTCAAGATCATGGGTTGGGTAATTCTTCTCGTGAACCTTCAACTGCCAGGAGGAATAAGCTATGACCCTGCCATTCTGCATCAACACACAACCCAAGCCAACCCGGGAGGCATCACAATAAACATCAAATCCTCCCGAGCCCGAGGGTACTTCTAGAACTGGTGCCGACGTCAAGCGGTCCTTGAGCTTCAGAAAGCTCTCCTCGTAATTATTATCCCATTCGAACTTGACCTTCTTCTAAGTCAGGCGGCTCAAAGGTGCTGCAATCTTGGAGAAATTCTCCATAAATTTTCTATAATAGCCTGCCGACCCTAAGAAACTGCGGATCTCAGTAACATTAGTCGGCCTCTTCTAGTTCTGAACTGCTTCTATTTTTATGGGGTCTACCTTTACCCCTTCCATAGACACCACATGGCCAAGGAACCCCACACTCTCCAGTCAGAACTTGCACTTGGAGAACTTAGCATACAAACGATGCTCTCGGAGAGTCTCTAGAACCATCTGCAATTGCTCAGCATGCTCCTCCTTGCTCTTGGAATATATCAAGATATCATCAATCTTGGGCAGCGAGTATCGATTCTTCACCGTTACCTTGTTAAGTTGTCGGTAAACAATGCACATCCTCATGGACCCATCTTTCTTTTTCACATATAGCACTGGAACACCCCAAGGCGAAACACTAGGGCGAATGAAGCCCAACTCGAGCAGCTCCTGCAACTGGGACTTCAACTCCTTCAACTCAACTGGTGTCATCCGATACGGAGGAATGGAGATCGACTTCACCCCAGGCTGTAAATCAATATAGAATTCGATCTCCCTCCCCGAAGGCAAACGTGGCAATTCCTCTAGGAACACATCAGTGAACCCTCATATTACAGGCGTCCCCCCGATGTCCCTAGCTGCACCT
Organism: Canna indica; assembly: GCA_034359265.1. Taxonomy (NCBI): domain Eukaryota; kingdom Viridiplantae; phylum Streptophyta; class Magnoliopsida; order Zingiberales; family Cannaceae; genus Canna; species Canna indica. Next base: position 21,287,141 of record CP136895.1, on the reverse strand, counting down.
CCGCCTTCTTCTGCCACAGACACCAAAAACCAAGAAGGACTGACATCCACCCAGAAGTAGCTTCTGAGCCTTGAAATCTGCAAACACCATCAACGAGTCTCCCCTTCCCTCACCCTAGAAGGTAAACTGGGGTAATTCGGGCTTACTGAAGGTCACAGTCTTAGCCCTACAATCCACCGAGGCAAAATGGTCCGCCAACCAGTCCATGCCTAAAATTACATCAAGTTCTAATATCGGTAGGAGTCTCTGCCATCACAGGAATAAGCTATGACCCTGCCATTCTGCATCAACACACAACCCAAGCCAACCCGGGAGGCATCACAATAAACATCAAATCCTCCCGAGCCCGAGGGTACTTCTAGAACTGGTGCCGACGTCAAGCGGTCCTTGAGCTTCAGAAAGCTCTCCTCGTAATTATTATCCCATTCGAACTTGACCTTCTTCTAAGTCAGGCGGCTCAAAGGTGCTGCAATCTTGGAGAAATTCTCCATAAATTTTCTATAATAGCCTGCCGACCCTAAGAAACTGCGGATCTCAGTAACATTAGTCGGCCTCTTCTAGTTCTGAACTGCTTCTATTTTTATGGGGTCTACCTTTACCCCTTCCATAGACACCACATGGCCAAGGAACCCCACACTCTCCAGTCAGAACTTGCACTTGGAGAACTTAGCATACAAACGATGCTCTCGGAGAGTCTCTAGAACCATCTGCAATTGCTCAGCATGCTCCTCCTTGCTCTTGGAATATATCAAGATATCATCAATCTTGGGCAGCGAGTATCGATTCTTCACCGTTACCTTGTTAAGTTGTCGGTAAACAATGCACATCCTCATGGACCCATCTTTCTTTTTCACATATAGCACTGGAACACCCCAAGGCGAAACACTAGGGCGAATGAAGCCCAACTCGAGCAGCTCCTGCAACTGGGACTTCAACTCCTTCAACTCAACTGGTGTCATCCGATACGGAGGAATGGAGATCGACTTCACCCCAGGCTGTAAATCAATATAGAATTCGATCTCCCTCCCCGAAGGCAAACGTGGCAATTCCTCTAGGAACACATCAGTGAACCCTCATATTACAGGCGTCCCCCCGATGTCCCTAGCTGCACCTCCGCCTTCTTCTGCCACAGACACCAAAAACCAAGAAGGACTGACATCCACCCAGAAGTAGCTTCTGAGCCTTGAAATCTGCAAACACCATCAACGAGTCTCCCCTTCCCTCACCCTAGAAGGTAAACTGGGGTAATTCGGGCTTACTGAAGGTCACAGTCTTAGCCCTACAATCCACCGAGGCAAAATGGTCCGCCAACCAGTCCATGCCTAAAATTACATCAAGTTCTAATATCGGTAGGAGTGTTAGTTTGGTTTATCAACACATGCCCACAAAGACAAACTCGCAGCCCCGGAAGACTGTCTCTGCCATCACAGAAACACCCGTAGGCGTAGACACTACAAGAGGCAAATCAAGCATGGAAGGTTCCCCTGCCAGCTTAGCAGCAAACAAAGCAGACACAAAGATTGCGTATCACCCGATCAAATAAAACGTATGCAACTACAGAACCAACATCAAGGTTACCTGACACTGCTGCCCTGGATGCTTCAACGCCCTCTTGGTTCATAGCAAACACCCATGCAACGAGCCTTTCTGAACCATCAGCTTGCTGGCCTCCTCCCTGAGTCTGACCCTTTTAAGCTACGGAACCCACTGACATCGGTGTCTTACCTCTGGTCTGATCAGGCTGTTGATTGCTCTTGTCAGGACAATCCTTTCTGAAGTGCCCAACCCGTTCACACCCTAAAACATGCCTCAAAGCGAAACCACTCTGGGCCCTGCTCAACTTTGGTCGCACATAATCCTGGCCCTTAAGCATAAGGTCGCTCTAAATCCATAATTTATATTTCCTGAAATCTAAGGGAAAGATCATCCAATTAATCCAAAATTTTAGCTATAGGGGAAATTTACCATCAACCAACTCCTACAAATCCCTTATGTAGATCTCTATCAACCACCCCCCTAGGATCCCTAGCGCTACCCTAACTAAACTGCACCATAAATATTTAACTATATGACGAGACCCAATGAATCATTCAAGATACTAAGCAAACATTGCAAGGATCTCTAATCCAAGCACACATACAAGTGTAGCCCCCAAAATGGTGCACTCTCTAGCACAGGGCCATTCACGGTCTCAAGCTGTGCTACCCTGGGACTGTCCGAGTTCCTCCTCCACTGGTCGACTAGTTTTACGACCCCGGCACCGGCATCAGCATACACTCTGGCCTTCGCCTCGGTCCCACGTGGAGTTACTGCCATTGCCGCTCTATGCGGCGCTAAAAGGCCTCAATCAATCTGGAATCACCAGAAAGAAAATATCAAACTTAGACAATTTAATTCACCCTAAGTCATTAAGTAATTTCAACCACAAGTCGCGCTGAGGTGCAGACTTAGCCCATTGATGTCATAATATAACCCTACTGTATACTAACATGCTAGCAATGCCCTATATGGTAATAACTCTAGGTCGTAGTCAGACCGAACCACATGCTCTGATATCACATTGTCACTCCCCAAACTCAGGGACACGTGACTGGCCAGGGTATACATGCCTACACCCCGCAGCCTAACTCATGCTCATGCCAACTCACAAAAGATAGCGGAAAGAAACACCGATTTTATTTATAAAGAGAAACAAAAATAGATTTCATTAAACAATATAGTTTTTATCAAAAGCTCGAGTGCGGAATAAAATGAATCAAAGAGCATCGGTATTGATATCCAAATAAAATCTGAACAAAAATATGAGTGTCCCCACGGGACTACAACTCCAAAATACCAAAATAAAAGTGCATGACAAACTACCAAAACTCAACTACAATGAGATCAATGTAGCTCCTCTACCCTCCAACCGCGCCAAGTGCTCCAGCTGACCTCATCAGTCAGGCTCTGCAAAACAAAACAAAACAAAACAAAACAATGACAATGGGTGAGTTCAAAAGAACTCAGTGAGCAATTCTACGAACCCCCACAAGAAAACAACATCACAGATAAGATGCTAAAGTAAACTCCCGACTTAAATAGGAAAATGTCACAAGGGAGTGACCAGCTAACAGGCCATTTGGCCACCACCTTCCCGAAGGCATCCAACATCCAAACGGTTAAGATCAACAGGCCTAGGACTACCATGCCCTAAGGCAACAACACATACTAGGATAATCGGGAAGGCCCTTCGAACTTATCCTAGTATAAAGAAACTCGGGAGCAATCGGGAAGGCCCTCCTCCGAACTTGCTCCACGAGACGCGAAGGGACAATCAGAATTCGCCCGTCCGAACTTGCCCATTTTTGATATCAGGAGTAATCGGGTAAGCCCTCTGAACTTACCCCTTTAAGATATCACAGGAATAATTGGATAGACCCTCCGAACTTATTCCTTAAAACCACCTCAGGGATAATCGGGTAGGCCCTCCGAACTTATCACACGAGGCCAAACCAGAACAATCGAGTATTGCTCATCCGAACTTGTTCCATAAAATATACTAGGATAATCAGGAAGGCCCTCTGAACTTATCCTAATATAAAGAAATTCGAGAATAATCGAGAAGGCCCTCCGAACTTCCTCCACGAGATGCGAAGGAACAATCGAGAATCGCCCGTCCGAACTTGTTCCACTGGTTGGGAATTAGCCATCCAACCTTCCAGGCCTAGCCCTTAATTCGGCTCCTCAACGACCTGGATTGGAAGCATCTCAACACTCCAATACCCAATCCCAACTCCTAGACCTGTAATGTCATGAACCCGTGTGGTTTTATTCCATGCATAAAGTTTATTTGTTGGTTCATAATAGATTATGCTGACCCTTTGCCCAATTTTAATTATGCAATTAAAATTTAAATCTCCAAGATTAGGGTTTTATTTTAGAGTTTTATTTAAGCTATTGTTGTGTCCGAGACTGATGTATCTAACCCGAATCTAATTTCCAGAGTGTGTCCTATGTTTCCAAACTATATTTTCTGGTTGAAACGATAGATTACACGACTATGTTCAGCAAACTATGTTCATTACAAACAGAATTTCAAAATCAGCCCTAAAACAAATAATTCAGCATGCAGTTTTCAGCCTAATTGAGTTTCAGCATAATAAAGGTAATTAAATTGGAAAATTACAGAACTAAATTCCTCAATTATCAACACAATAGAATTATATCATTGAGACAAAACTCACAAGAATCAAACCATGATTGTTTATCCAAGATTAGCAACATCAAGACAATCTTCAAACAAGAATCAAATTTCATGATTAAGAATCTCATATCAAGAACACCCATGACTTCAAGATCCAATCTTATATATATTTTTAAAATATGATCATCATCCAAAATCATAGATTTAATTCCAAGGCATGCAACAATAATACAAGAACCTAAATTTGTAAGCAATTCAAGGTATAGACCTCAAAATAAACAAGAACTCTCACTTTGGCATTTCATCGAACACCTTGAGGGCAACCTTGTTTCTCCTTTGGCCAAGCACTCCTATGTTCATCCTAGGGCTGCCGAGCCCCATAGGGGAGGGCTTAGGGCCTCCTCAAGCATGACACACTAAAAGAACGACAAGAATATGAGAGATCATCAAAAAGCAAATCAAGAACATCAAGCCTCCGAGAACGGCTTCAAGAAACTCGAAGAAAACCCGAGAAGGAGGGGTAAAACCACTCACCTTGATTACGAAAACAATTTGGAGAAGAACTTCCAAGCGACGATATCCAAATCTGGCCTCAAAGTGGGTGGCTTAGCTCCTCAACTAGAGGCGGCAGGTAAAAACTCATGGGGGCACTGGCTACACCCAAGTTGTCGGCTTGGCTCTAAGGAGAGGGGTAGAGAGAGAAAGGAAGAGGGGAGGGAGAGAGGCTCGACGGCTTGCTTGGGGGCAGAGGCTCCAAGGATGAGGAAGAGGGGAGAGGACCATGCTTGGTTTGGCTGGGCGGCTCCTCTCTCTATGCGGCTTGTGCGGCTCCAATAGGGAGACACAAACTCTGGGGGGGGGGGGGGAGGATTTTATAATCCCTTCCCCTCCTCTTCAACCCTAATCTTCTGTATCCCGCATCCGTCTCAACCCGAATCCAAACCCACTAACCTCCCAACCTGCTAACCCAACTAAGCTTAATTAATCCTATTCTTATCCCATGATAAATTAAAAGCAACCACATATACACATCCACATAAACTAAACAATTATGCATACACAACATGAAATTAAATAAATTTAACTACTCAAGTAAAATTCATATATCTCATATTCTTACTTACCCGAGCTCGCAAGCTCGCTCCGGACCATGAGTCATCTCGTCTCGACCTCGAACTAGCTCGTTAGGCTGCGAGTCACAATTAATGACAAAAATAATTATCAATATCTAGGATATTACATGAAAAATCCAAAATTTTATCCAAACAATGTATTAACCCTCGACCCGAACCCAAAATATGGAAAAAAACAATTAATATTTTTAGTTATTCGGTTTTCGGTTCGGGTCGGTTCCCAAATTCCGAAAATCGGATACGAACCGAATAGCACTGTTCGGGTTCAATTCGGGTCAAGATCCGAACCCCACAGCGTTGAAACTGAATCGAACTGAACTGAATAATTCGGTTCGGTTCCGTGTGAACCAAATAATGAACAAGCCTAATGTGAGCTAGTTATCATTTTATGCATTTACACACGATTTTTCAATTTTAAACTCATGGAAGCAAATCATGACTAAACTCCAACATCTTCATCAAGTTTTAACTCAAAATGAAGTCTCTAAGATGAATTTCTACCTAGAGCATATTTCATTCTATCAAGATATCATGAAATTACTTAAGTTATCAAAAAAAATTTACGCATGAAATTCTAAACATTTATCATATATAATTACTCATGAGCATAGAGAAATCATTTTATCAAGAATATTCAGCTCTTAAAACTAGAATTGGCCAAAATGAAAATCGTACCTCATTTCTTGTGAATTTTCATATACTTTTCAATTTTCACCTAAATGGCCTTTCATTCTTGATAACGTTCAAGTAATCGTCATTAGCGGAATAATGAAAACATAGCTACATGCATGCTACCAACTTTGTCACACCCCAACTTAGTGTCGTGTGATCGGCTAGGGTCTATGTCCTACCCTAAAGCCTACTACATACACTAACTGACGAGAAACCAGAAGCACGTAAATAAAAACAACGATGGAGCTTTATTTAAATTTTAAAGATGGTTCACAATTTTTATATAAAGGAAAAGTTGCGAAACATCAACCACAATATGAAACAACTCCAATTTAAAGTCGAATACATGTTTCAAATAGACAACTCTCAGTGTATGAAAAACAACAGTCCTAAACATCTAGACTATGATTACTGGACGCTGCTACGAGATCTACGCCACTGCCTGCCCTCCAGCTGCACCATGACTCCAAGCCTCAACTCACTGATCGGGCTCTGCAAAATAGGAGAAATAAACCGTGAGTCAACATGGGACTCAGTGAGCGATTCTTCCGAACCTCCACATAAATCCTCAATAATCATATGTATATAAGTTAGCAAATATAAAGTAGGGATCTAATCTAGTCCTGATACGACAACCGACCCCAAGGGTCATCCTGTATAGACCATACAGTCATGTAACCAGTCATAGCAGCCCAACAAAGCAAAATGACACCTAGCCACTATGGTCTGCTCATGAACTATTGGTTCTGCTCTAACCAGCCCTACCACACAATGACAATAATGTTCTGGTCGTACGACCTACATAACACATAAGCAAATCAGAGCAATCTCCGGGCCGTAGACTAGGATGGTTTGCTAGTCTCCGGACACCTACCGGGTTAGGGATAACTAGTCCCACTCAATTGGGGTCTGACACCTAGCGGGCCCGCTGGTGCGATCTCAAGACCCAAATCACTGGCTGAGTTAAGCATTAGTCATTCCGACTATCCATGCTTCTCGGCTGACCATCACAATCACATCACACAAGCAAAGTGTCCTAGAGTTTCCTTATTTAAAATCCTGGGCGTCCACCCGTGCTCAGCTCTTTATCCCAAGCCTTACCATCCGCACACTATTACTCACTGGTTGTTCCTTAGGTGTGAGACCTAGCTTGTCTACAGTTGAGTTTCCATAAGTAACACGTACCTTAGAGTTACCTACTAGTCATCTAGCGTCAAGTGCTACATTTGCTAGTGTGAGCTACATGTCATAAGTGTAGAATGTCCAAGTATATACATGCCACAACCCATAGGTTATAAGGAAGTTAACCTACAACTATTACCATGAATAACTGCATGATTGCAACTAGAAAATAATTAAATTCTGCATTTAATCATAAAATTCCAGCAAGGCAACATTAAATCTATCATGGCAATTCATTACTAATACTAGTAATTGATAGAGAAAAACTTGGAAATAATTGCTACCTCTTAATGTCGCTATGTGTATATATACATATATGCACTAACGTTGTAGTTTTCCTTAATTGATGTCTTACCTAATTCTCATCTTAGTTCTACTTGTCAATCGAGGTGACTCTCGTTTCTTAGTGTCTCCAATATTTCCAAGTATGAAGGTTAGTTCCCTCCGGTCATCTTTCCCACTTCTTGACTAGGCTGAACCTTGAGCAGGTAATGCCCTGCTCGGCCGAGCCTACAAGGGTAGGAGGATAGGAGTTTTTTTGACCATGAACCCTAACAATTAAACTTGTGACCTACCATAGTTAAATTCTAGATCAAGCTTTCCCCCCATCTTGCTCGGCCAAACCTTGAACAAGGTTCCCCTTGCTCGGCCGAGCCCTCAAGGCACTAGGGAGAAGGAATCTTTATCATCCACTACATAGATTGAATCCCAAATCTACGTGAGTTTAAATTTAATCGATCTAAAGGGGTTTAAACCAAGCATGGGAATTGGGGAAATTTTCGGCATGACCTTTCCCCTTTTCCCTCTACTCAGCCGGTCCTTAGAACATCAAAATCCGGACATTTAAATCAAATCTAATACATTAATGGTTAAAAACAACGGAGAGATCGAAGAAATACCATGAATCGACATGAACAACGAGAAAAACCTTCGATCTAGCACCCTAGTTGGTTCGGCCACCCGCCTCACCATGAAATCCAAAATCTAACCACTCACCTTGATTGAGGAAGAAGAAAGGATGAACAATGGCAATCTCGATCTTTCCGATGGCGACATGATTTAGGCGCCGACCCAAGACTTCCCCTCCTCCCTCTCTTTCTCGAGCTGGGTGCGGCTCCAAGGATGAGCCGCATGGCTACAGATGAGGGATTTTATTCCCTCATCTACAAATGACCTATATGCCCTCCTTAATGACTTAGCCCCTACTCGACTCAATCTGAGTCCGATTCGGGCCCCGATTCGATCCGCATACCCGATTTGAACTTGACTCAAATAGGATATCTAATGCTTAAGAAGGAAATGTTCATTTAACCAATTAAACTTCATAAGGCTAGTTATATCTTCTACTAGAGGTGATTCCATGGCTCGACCAGACTAACTCCTGATCCGGTATGCTGCACCAAAAATAGATTTTTATATTAGGAAATTTCGTGTCTTACACAAACTAAATAGCAAAGATGAGGATCAAATATCATTTTCAAAGACCTACTTTGCTAAGTAGTAGAGATTCATTTAGAAATAAGTGAAAATGATACCGAAATGAATCAAAGAGATCTAAAAATCTGAAAATTTGAAAAATAAAATCTCCAACCCATTCTCTTGGTTGAAAACCGAAAGGCTACAATGAACCTATGATTTAGAACCGCAAGGTCGCATGAGCTTGTTATAGGCTACTTAGGTCTCCGAAGAGACTAAAAATAAAAAATAAAAAATCATTTGATAAAACTATATCAAGAGTGGGCAAAACAACTCAAATCAAACATGTATCATACACTCCAACTTCAATGAAGCCAACCAAAGTAAGGAGATTAAACAAAGTATACCTAGATGTGAATTTCCATACATATGGCATCATGACGACTTGAAGTTGCAACCTCATAGAGATTTTTCCTTTGAATCTAAGGTCAACTTCAATATTCCATTTCCCATTCATCCTTGTGTTGCAGCTCCCCTACAAAAAAATAAGAAACTTTTAGTACCCAAATAGCTTTGGGTCCTCGGCGGTGAGTTGGCCTAGGAATCCAAAGTGTCATAGCAACACTTGGATTTCTCTTCAATGCGCAATTATGGATAGCATGACCAAAAATAGCACAACAAAAGCAGTGTACATTGAACTTTGTTTCATTTTGGCTATGGACAAGGGATCTACCATTAGAATGCTTAACATGTGAACTATGATGAGCATGCACATTCTTAAAGAAAGCATTCTTGTTTTAAGATTTCCTAAATGAGACATTTTGATTTCTAAAATTCTTAAAAGATGAAGCATTAACTTTCCTACTCAAAATCAGCATCTCATTTTTCAACTCATTCATAGATTTATTCAATGCATGTAGTTGAGATTTTAACATGCAATTCTCAACTCTCAATTTTTCATTCTCAAGTTTGAAATTATTTTTCAAATCATTATTCCTAAGTTTCATTTTTTATTTCAAATCTTCATTTTCATTTTTCAAATCTTTTACCTCACTTTTTAAATTCTATATTTCAAGCTTAAAATCATCATGACAAGAAACAAGTGTACTGGTATGCAATTTTTCATTTTATAGTTCATTCACATGAGAACTAAGCCTTAAAATTTTCTTTTTTAGTTTTCTATTTTCCCTGTTCTTTTTCATAAGCAAAGCATACATTTTTTGACATTCTTCAACTAGTTCCTCATGACATATTAAATGAACTAGAGGAGCTATGACTATCATTATCAATAAAATTTTCATTATGACAAGAGGTGGAAGGATTTACCTCATTTTTTAATCCCATGAGGCACAATTAAGAAATAGCTCTATTGTCATGATGAGAGGATGCTTCGAGGGAATCTGAGGACGATGTAGAAACATTTGACCTCCTCCTTGCCTTATTTTTCAATAATGGGCAATTATTCTTGATATGCCCCTTCTCCTTGCACAAATGGCAAATGACCTCTCTCTTTCGACTCTTTGAATTGTCTCTTTGACCAGAAATACTATGGGCTTCAAAAACCAAGTTAGCATTGGAGGGATGTCACCACCTTCATGAAAAGTTGTTAGCTCCTTAATTTTGGCATCATCATATAAGATGTTTAAACAAGTCCATAAATCAAAAGCCGAAGAACAATGCATATCTTTTTCAATGATGCTATTAGGTAAGGTACAAAATATGCAATACATAGTATCTCCATTAGATTGAAACACTTTCTTGTTAAGTTCACTCCAATCATACATGTCAACCTTAGGTTTAATGTATTCTAGTTTTAACCATGTTATAAATATCAAAACCTTTAGTCTTTAAGTAGGTGTACATCCTAGAATTCCAAAGACCAAAGTTCAATTCATCAAACCTAGTAGGTATGGAAACAACTGACTCTAGTGCCATTTTCGGATCGATACAAAGTGTAGGAGAGATGGTGAAATCTCAAGCTACGACCTGCTTTGATACCAAATGTTAGTGAAATGACTTACACTAGAGGGGGGTGAATAGTGTATTTACTAAAACTTTAGCCTAATTTTGGTTTTAAACAATTTCTTACAACTTAGGCAAATTACAAATTGAGTAGCAAGCGGAAGCAAAGTAAATGCGATAATTAAGTAAGCACAAGTAAAGCAATGCAAACACAATTATTTATAGTGGTTCAGCCTCAATGCCTACTCCACTACCTAAGCACCTCTCTTAGGATTTCCAAACTAGCATTACTAGATTAATTAGTTTCCTTACAATGAGGATGTTTTCACCGGAGAGTCTCCGCTCTCAAACCAAAGACAGTTTCACACCTGGAAGTATCCTGCCTTCCTACCAAGAGTACTCGCCCACCTCAACCCTAAGGACAACTCAACTAATCCTAGCAAACTACATTTACTCCGGTGGGTTTAAGACTTAACACCAAGGCAAGTACCAATCATTCAAGACCTAACAACCTAGGTCTTCACACTTTCAAATATAATAAAATAAAAAATAAAATACACAAACAATGGAGCAAATAAATAATACAAGAAATACTTAGCTTCAAAAGAAACTCCATAGTCCTCTTGATGCCTCAAGATAATGAATCGATGAAGAATGAAGGCTCAATCAAGAATGTGAGGATCAAAGATAGGGTTTACAAAGAATCTCTCAATGAAGACTTAGTATAGGATCAAATAATGGCTCAATAGGTTTAACAACACCTAAGGAAGGCTCTCATGGCTTGTATTTATAAGCCACGAGGAAAGGAGCCAAGATAGCCACTCCCAACGGGCGTACTTTTGCCCGTTGGCGCCGCTCGGTCGGTGGCCGGTTGACCGGCTGAACCACCAGCCACCGACCAGAGTTCACTGCCCATTTTAGAGCTTAGTCGACTGATCAATCGACCATCGACCACGCATCGATCGACACCTAGAAAACAACTCGGTTTTGGCTGAGTTTTTTGCTCGTTGTTCGTTTCTGAGTTTTGTCTTCGCTAAGTCTTCTTATATAACATTTATTAACTTTAAGTTAATAAATATATATGTTATATAAGGATTACCCCCCATTTGGATTCAATAAAAATATCTAGAAAATCAAAATCTTTAAGAATCAAAATCTAACTATCGGGGTCTAGTACAAATATCTGAAAACCGGAAAATTTATAATCTCCCGGGTCAAATATGAATCGGTTAAAGGCTTCCAAAAATTTCTTAAAATATGTCGTTAACTAGTTTTTACGTAAGGAACAAATACTAGGACTTTTGGCGCTAAGAAAATGTCTAGGTCATATAGCCCTCCAAAGAGCTCCCTAGGCCTAGTGAATTTCAGGGCCATTTTTTGATTTTTCGAATTTTCATATTTTGGGGTTCGAGTTTCGGTTTTTGGATTTTTATGCATCAAATAGAGGATTTACAACACATGCTAGACACCCTAAACCTAAACTCTATGTTCCCGATGAAATCCAATCATTGACAACCGTCCTTGCTGATATCTTTGATTTTTTTGATTTTTTCGATCGGGGATGACGCACGTAAACCGATATGGAACTTGAAAATATTTCTTCATGAATACATTAGTTCCATGTTTGTTATCATCAAAACCGAGAGTAAGACCAAGGTTGAAAACCTTAGGCCAACGATCTCATCATGCTTTATTTATAATGCTTGATGTACCTACTTTGTGGCATCTTATATTAGGTCACATGTCATTTTCTAGAATAAGAACTTTGTCTAGTATAATACCTGAGCTCAAGTGCAATTCCAACTTATTTTGCAATATTTGTCCTCTTGCAAAACAATGTAAACTTCCTTTCCAACAAAGCATCAATAATACTTCAAATTCCTTTGATATGATTCATTGTGATGTGTGGGGTCCCCATAGGGTTCCTACTTACAATGGGTGTTCTTATTTCCTTACTTTAGTGGATGATTGTACAAGAAGCTGTTGGACATATTTGTTTTTCACAAAATTCCAAGTTCCAAACATACTTATTGAATTCATTAAGATGGTTCAAACTCAGTTTTCAAAGACCATCAAAATAGTCATGACCGGTAATAAGAGTGAATTCTTTAATTCTACTCTTGAAGACTTTTTTATCTAAACTTGGAATCCTACACCAAAGCTCTTGTATTGAAACTCCCGAACAAATTCCGTTGTTGAAAGAAAGCACAAACATCTATTGCAAGCCAGAAGCCTCTAGTATCAAACCAAACTATCTCTGAAATTCTTGAGAGATTGCATTCTAACCGCAACTTACCTCATTAACATACTACCCAGTCCTATTCTAAGTAATCAAAGCCCATACAAGCTGTTGTATCAAGGAACCTGATATAACTCATTTAAAGGAATTTGGATGTTTGTGCTATTCCAATACTTTGCTTAGGGACGGAACCAAATTTGATCCGAGGGCCAATGAATACATCTTCATTGGCTACCCTTATGGACAAAAGGGTACAAGGTATACAACCTGAAGAATCACTCCATATCAGTCACTACAAACATCACATTTATGACATAAGCAAAACCATCATTCCTATTTCCATTCCTAAAAATAAAGATAAATACAAAGATATTCTTATAAAAGTCCAATCATGAAACTGTCCAACACACCGAAGAAAATGTGCAATCATCCACAAAAGATTTAAGGAGTTCTCAGCTACCTATCATTTCTTCTATTGAATCCTTTCAGCCACCTATCATTTCTTCCACAGAAAATTCACAGCTACCTATTATTCATTCCACTGAAAATTATGAAAACCTTCCTGAACCACTTACTGAAAAAGAAGCTCAGCAATCCAAACATTCTCCTCTAAAAAAAACCCAAAGAGTAGTTAGAAGATCAACAAAACTTCAAGATTATCACTGCAGTCTATTAACTCCTATTGTACTCAAAACCCAAAACCTCCAAAAACCAAAGATAAAACCCTATCCATTATCAAACTTCATTACTCCCAGAAATTTTCTAGTTGTTATAAATTCACACCTAGAACCTGAAAGTTATAGCTATGCTATTAAGGTCCCAGTTTGGGTAAATTCTATGAAATTAGAACTAGCAACACTAGAAGCTAACAAAACATGGGAGTTAATGTCTTTACCACCTGGAAAAGCAGCAATCAAATGCAAATAGGTGTATATTGTTGTTCAAATAACCACACTATAATGAGGGGTTGAATAGTGTTGGGTTAATTTTAACTTCAATTCAATTTCTTTTAAATCAATTTCAACTTCAACCCAAATTAAGTGCGGCTAAATGATATGCGATAGCAAGTATGAAAAGTAATTATAAGCAATCAAACAAGGAAATGCAAACCCGAAAGATTATAGTGGTTCGGCCAACAACCTACTCCACTACCTTGGCTTCACACCAAGGTTTTCTAACCAATCCTTTATAGACAATGTGTTTCCCTTTGAATACAATAGAGGACACGCTTCTCAAGCCTTTGAGAATGCCTCAAACCTATTCACCTAGGCAAAACACAATTCTACAAAGGAAACCCTAAGGTGTTTAACCTAGCACACCTAGCAAGCTTACAATGAGAATCAAGTTTAATAACAAGTAAAATAACAACAAAAGGAGCTAAAGATTTAAACCACACAAATGAGCTCCTTGCAAAGCCTTCAATGCCTCCAACTCTTCAAGTCATTGAGTTCAAATTGAAGTCGGAGTTGAGACGAGAAGAACTCTTGAGGAGGATGAGCAACCAGTGATGCAACTGCGTAGAAATCAAGCTTGGAAGGCACAAATCTCTCTTAGAAAGCTTTACTGACTAGTTAGAAGAGTTTAAGAGAGGTTGGTGAGGGGTATTTATAACCCCTCACTCGACAGCTCCACCCAACAAGCATTTTTTTGCCCATTGGGGACGCTCGGTCGCTTGCCGATCGATCATCGGTCAACCGAACAATCGACCACCCATGCGTCCGAAGCGTTCTGCCACTTTTGGGCATCTTTCGATCGACCAGTTGGTCGATCGAATACCCTTCTGCCAATTTTTTGCTACATTCGGTTGATCGTTCGGTCGACCGAACCTGGGCTGAGGCTGTTTCTTTGAGTTTTCTTCTTGCACGCTTCATTTTCGGGTTTCGTTACCGAGTTTGGACTTGGATAACATTACAATTAGGCTTGGGATATATTCCTAGAGTCATATTACATGACATCTAATGTAACTCTAGACTTTTTACTTGATCGTCGTCAAAGACATTTTTGTTGATTTTTGGTATTTCTCTGAGCGAAGTTCGAGCGTGTATCGTAACCTCAACTTGAACTCAAAACTTCACAAATGCATTAGTTTCATGTTTGTTATCATCAAAATAGAGATTGAAGCCTATGGACAACCCTTGGGCCAACAATCTCCCCCTTTTTGATGATGACAAACAAAACATGTAATTTATCAATTTAAAGTATACATTTGTGAGTTCTTTGGTAATTTATCAATGTAATTTATCAATGTAATTTATCAATTTAAAGTATACTCCCCCTATCAACATGCATATCAAGCTTATAACTGTTGGTGAAATGGCCACACTATAGGGGGGGTGAATAGTGTGTTATGTAAATCTTTCGTCTAATTTTAATTTTAATCGTTTACTTGATTACTTAGGCAAGTTGCAATTTATCAACTAAATGCGGAAGCAATAATGAAGCAATTTAGCACACACAAAGATACCAATGCTAATGCAATGATTTATAGTGGTTTGGCCCCAATGCCTACTCCACTACCTAAGCACCCCGTTTAGGATTTTCAAACTAGTTTAACTAGATTAATTAGTTTTCTTACAATGAGGACTTTACACCGGAAAGTCTCCACTCTCAAATCGAAGGCACTTCCACACCCGGAAGTATCCCGCCTTCCTACCGAGAGCACTCTCCCACCTCAACCTAAGGACTACTCAACTAATCTTAGTAAACTACGTTTACACCGGTGGATTTAAACCTCAAACACCAAGGCTACCACCCAATTTGAAGACCCACACTCTAGGTCTTATACAAACTCAAATACAAAGAAATAAACAAGAAAATACAACACTAAATGGAGCAATAAATCAAACAATAAAATACTTAGCTCCAAAACAAGATTCCTAGCTTCCTCTTGATGTCTTTGATGGTTAATCAATGAAGGAATGAAGGCAAGATCAAGGTTTTTGGCTCAAGCTAGGGTTTTCACAAGATTGGCTCGATGAAGGCTTAGAATTGATCAAAAGAATATCTCAAAGGTAGTAGAAGTGATCAAGATTATGAAGGAAGGCTCTCATGACTTGCTATTTATAAGCCATGAAGAGAAGAGAGAGCTCCCTCTTCTCAACGGGCGATTTTTTGCCCGTTACCGCCCGACGGTCGCTTGTCGGTCGATCATCGATCGACCGACTGAGCAACCGAAGACAATATGCCACTTTTGGGCAATGTTCGGTCGATCGATCGATAGACCGAAATACTGTCAGTCGACTGAACTCGAGCAGGGCAGACTGCTCTACTTGGTTTTTTTTTCTTGTTTGCTCGTTTCTGATTCCGTCTTCACTAAGTCTACTTATATAACATTTCTTAACTTCAAGGCAATAACTTTAAAACATAAATGTTATATAAGGATTACCCTCCATTTGGATTCAATAAAAATATCTAAAAAATCAAAATCCTTAAGAATCAAAATCTAGTTTTTGGGGTCTAGTACAAATTTCCGGAAAATAGAAATATTCTAATCTCCCGGATTAAATATGGGTATGGTAAAGGCTACCAAAAATTCCTTAAAAATATATCGTTATTTAGTTTTTACCCAAGGAACAATTACATCTATTTTTTGTGTCAAGAAAATGTCTAGGTCATATAGCCCTCCAAGGAGCCCTGGAATTCCCGGGTCAAATATGGGTATGCTAAAGGCTTACTGAATTTTAGGGTGATTTCTGAGTTTTCATATTTTGTGGTTCGGGTTTGGTTTTTGGGTTCTTTGCATCATAAAGAGGATTACATCACATTCTAGACACCCTAAACCTAAATTCTAACTTCCCGAAGAATCCCGAGCGTCGATGAGCATCCTTGCCGATTTCTTTGATTTCTCTGATTTCTCTGATTTTTTTGATCGCGAACGTCGTGCGCTAACCGACCTGGAACCTGAAAGATTTCTCAATGAAACATTAGGTCCATGTTTGTTATCATCAAAATTGAGATTAAGACCAAGTTAGAAAACCTTAGGCCAACAATAACTCCCTCTATCTATATGCATCATAGACATAATGTGACCTTGTCTTTTCTCCCCCTTTTGACATCAATCATAAAGGGAAAAAATCAAGATACTATCAATGAGTTTATCAAAAATTCGAGAAAACTGTAAAGCCGTGTATCATCTACCACTGTAGTCCTTCCTACCAATATAAGTCTATATAAGACAAACATCGATAAGTCGCAAAGCCCCACTACAAGGCATTACATAAGTGTGATGATACCACATAAAACACAATTTTTCAGAAAACATTCAAATTTTGAAAACTTAAGCATTCGACAAAGTACAAATTCCTAATTGCATCCTTAGGTTTATGAAACTCTCTTCATTCAAGGGTTTCGTAATATATCCGCAAGTTGTTTATCGGTGGATACGAATTCTACGGATATATTACCCTTAGCTACATTATCTCTAAGAAAATGGTGCCTTAGATCAATGTGTTTGGTCCTAGAGTGTAAAAGTGGATTTTTTGTCAAGTTGATTGCACTAGTGTTATCACAATGTATAGGTATACATGAATATCTAAGTCCATAGTCTAAAATAGTTTGCTTCATCCAAAGGACTTGTGCACAACAACTAGCCGCGACGATGTATTCCGCTTCGGTAGTTGAAAGCACAATCGAGTTTTGTTTCTTGGAATTGACAACACCCACTAGTGCTTTTTCCATCAACTTTACATCCAGCAAAATTAGCATCCGAAAAAACAATTAAATCAAAAGATGCATCACATGGATACCATAATCCTAATTCAACCGTGTCTTTCAAATATCTCAATATGTGTTTGACCAAACTTAAGTGAGACATTTTGGGACATGATTGAAACCTAGTACATTCACAAACACTAAACATGATATCGTGTCTACTTGCGGTTAAATAAAGGTAAAGAGACAAAGAGTCTAAGTTGATTTCTGAACTCGAAAAGGTAAAGGAGGAAGTTAGAATGATGAATTCCACAAGTACTCTTAACAAAATTTTGAGTGTAGGAAAAAATCCTTCTAATCATAAGGGACTAGGATATACTGATTCATGCTAGTTGAAACCACAATCTCAACTGCCTGCTAAATAGAGGAGCTTTTATAGTTGCTCTTCAAGATACCAAAAGCCTATTATAAGAAAAAGAAAAAGGGTTCCTATCTGACACTATTGCAGGTGCAGAGGACACATTATAGCAAATTGCTTCAAACTCTCCAACAAAATCAGAGAGAAGAATCGTGTTAATAGCCATAAGAAAGAAGTTAAGAAAACCTGGGTAAGAAAAATTGATCTTAACTGCAATATTGCTTTTATGTCAAAGACTTTTTCTTTTTTTAGGTATTGGTATTTCGACAGTGGTTGCTCTCAGCACATGACAGGCAATCCAGAAAATCTAAAAGAAATTAAGAAACATGAAGATGGAACTATCTTTTTTGGAGACGGAGGATATAGAGTGGTCACAGGAATTGGAACCCTAAATGTTCCAGAAATTCCTAATCTTGAGAATGTCCAACTTTTAGAAGGTCTCAAGACTAATCTTGTGAGTATAAGCAAATTATGTGATCAAAATTTAAATATTCATTTCACTAAGAACAATTGCAAAGTTTTTGATAAAGTTGGAAATTGTATTCTTGAAGGAAGTAGGTCTAGGAACAATTGTTACAAAATTACCTATACCTCTATTTTTCCTTCAGTTGTTTCTTTTGACAATGATCTATGGCATCAATGGTTGAATCATGAAAACTACAGTAGAACAAAGAAACCAGTATGTATTGAAATTATCAAAGGAATTTTTAGATTTTCAAAAAAACCAAAAGATGTATGTTATTCATGGCAAGAAGAAAAACAACTAAGACAGTCTTCTCTGCGGTTGAAACCAAGTGGTATTTTAAGATTTTCAAGGTCTGTCCATCTTGATCAAATGAATGTCCAGACTACTAACATAAATGGTTTTCTAAATGAAGAAATACATGTTAAATCCAAAGGCTTTGAAGATCATGATCAGAGACTAAGCAAGCATGATGATATTGATATCAGCTTTTACAGAGATACAATCAAATGTCTTCAAAAATTCACTAATAAGATATATGGAAGATATCGAGCTAACTCAAAGGAGGCTCATCATGAGACAGATAAGAGGATTCCAAGATATATTCAAAATTGTGGTTATGTTGGTACAAACCCGACAGCATGGTTGAACAAAAGACAAAACTCTATTCCTTTTCTTTTTGCGAAATCGGTGTTCCTGACAGCAGGTAGTTGTAGTACTCAGTTAACTCAGATAAGGAATGTACAACTGGATTATGTTTCAACAAAAAGATAAGTGGCAGATCTTTTTGAACAGTGAAAGTATACTATCAGTTCTGTGTTAGATGACACCTTTAATATGAGGAAAGAATAAAAGAAATAGGTATTGGGGTGTTTTTGAAATAAAAGGTCCAAAGTTACAGTTTATTTTTCCACCTGTTGCTTTATTAAGGGGTATTTATGGTGTTTTCTCTACTCACAACTGGAGCTTTTTTTTTCTTGCCACACGTGTGCCCACTTTCTTTAATGGAAACTTGATTTAACACCCTAAAATAATAAATTCGAGCGTTGCAGTTCCTTTCTCTTCTTCTTCCTTTTAGGGTAATCGGCGATGAGTGAAATCTCTACTCACTTGTCTCTTCATTTGCACCCTATCTCTTAAATTCAGGATGGCCAAAGTAAAAAAGAAGAAAGTTGTTGTCAGAAATGTTTATGTGTCAATGGTGAAGTAGATGCAGTCTTCAAACCCTAGCAAGATGGATGAAAAGACTTCTGCTGTGCCTCCATCTAGAGAAATTTCACCTCCTCCTCATTCTCTATCTGCTCAAGG
The DNA here is from genome assembly GCA_034359265.1 of Canna indica. Lineage (NCBI taxonomy): Eukaryota > Viridiplantae > Streptophyta > Magnoliopsida > Zingiberales > Cannaceae > Canna > Canna indica. The sequence continues at coordinate 21,267,515 of CP136895.1, read as the reverse complement.
TCATAAATTGAGGAAGAAAGATGGACGAAGACCAGCTGATGAACCTTTAAGGAGAAGCGAAAGAGGTATGATTTCCAAAAACTCCCAATCTCCTTCTAGGATTTCTGTTGTTGAGGAGGAGAATGTTTCGTCTAAGGGGGAGTTAAGAGATAATGATAGTTTATTTGGTGGTTCTATTTTTTATGGTATTGCTTCGAGAATAGAGGACTTTGACATAAATCTACCAATTTCTTCTCCAGTACAAACTGGTCCTGATTTTGACATTAATGTTACTATTACTGATGATTTTGACTTGATTCCTATCAAAACTAGTCTATCTCGTGTGTATACAGTTCCTAATGTTCAAGAAGAAGTGGTTACACCCTTTCAAGACAGTGGTATTATTACACCTGATGGTGCACAGGAAGTCTCAACTACGAAAGCCATAGTTGAAACAAATAAAGAAGTTCCTATGAATGAACACTTACAGACTCCTATAGTGGCAGTTGAAACTGCACGAGAAAGTGTCAAAATTGCTAATACTGCCTCAAATAATGAAGCAGTTAAAACTGCCAACATTGTTTCTGCCACTGCAAGCGCACCATAGAAATCTGTTGATGAACCTGTAGTTGTTCTAGAAGCTATGGATCTGAACAAACTTCTTACTAATTAATTGGAATCTCTAGTTCCTGAAGCTTCTATACCTCAGAAAGAAGATGATTCTTCTGTCCCTAAAAATGCTACTTCTTCCAAAAAGAAAAAGAGAGTCTCATATGAATCTGGGAGAAGTTCAAAAAGAAAAATGCCAATCAAATTCAACCTGGTTTCTAGAGAACATGTGTGTTGGCCTAAGGTTTTCAACTTTGGTCTTAATCTTGGTTTTGATAATAATAAATATGGAACTAATGATTTCATGGAGAATAAATTTTCAGGTTCCATATCGGTTAGCGCACGACGTCCACGATCGAAAATATCGGAGAAATTGGAAAATCGAAAGGACGTTGGTCAACGTGCTCGGATTCGTCGGGAAGATAGAGTCTAGGTTTAGGGTCTCTAGATAAATTGTAAATCCTCATGATGATGCAAAGAAACCCAAAAAGTAATCTCGAATCCCAAAACATGAAAAACCAAAAAATCAGAAAATAACCCTGAAATTCACTAAGCCTAGGGAACTCCTTGGAGGGATATATAACCTAGATATTTTCTTGGCACCAAAAGTGCCGATAATTATTCGATAGATAAAAACTAGATAACAAGATATTTTTAAAGATTTTTCGAAACTCTTTAGCATACCCATATTTGACCCGAAAGATTAGAAAATTTTCATTTTTCGGAAATTTGTACTAGACCCCAAAAGTTAGATTTTGATTCTTAAGGATTTTGAATTTTTAGATAGTTTTATTAAATCCAAATGGGGGGTAATCCTTATATAACATTTATATTTTAAAGTTATTAACTTAAAGTTATATAAGTAGACATAGTGAAAACGGAACCCATAAACGAACAAACAAGCAAAAAATCCACCCTGCCCAGGTTCGATCGACCGACAGAAGGTGAAGGCATTTCGGTCGATCGACCGATTGATCGAACGATGCCCAGAATGGGCATAATGCCTTCGGTCGCTCGGCGATCGCTCAGTCGGTCGACCGACGATCGATCGACAAGCGATCGGGCGTTGCCAACGAGCAGGAATCAACCCGTTGGGAGAGCTATTTTGGCTCTCTCTTATTGGGGCTTATATATACTAGCCCTTGAGTGACCTTCTCTATGATCTTAACTTTCATTGAGCCATCTTTGATCAATCTTAAAGCTTTCACTGAGAGATTATCTTCTTCAACCCTAGCTTTGATCGTCAACTACTTGATTGAGCCCGCAAACTTCATTAATTCATCACCTTGAGGCATCAAGAGCACTACAGAGTTTCTTTTGGAGCTAAGTACTTGTTGTTTTGATTTATTGCTCCAATTATTATTGTATTTTGTTATTTATCTTGATTGTATATCAAGTGTGTAAACCTAGGTTGCTAGGTTTGATTGAGTTGGTGGTGGCTTTGGTGTTAAGGCTTAAATCCATCATTGTAAACTTAGTTTACCAGGATTAGTTGATTTGTCCTTAGGTTGAGGTGGGAGAGTGCTCTCGGTAGGAAGGCGGGATACTTCCGGGTGTGGAAGTGGAGTAGACATTGGGGCCGAACCACTATAAATCATTGTGTTAGCATTGATATTTTGTTTGTGTTAATTATTTTATCATTAACCGTTTCCGCATTTAGTCGTTCAATTGTGAATTGCCTAAGTAGTTTAAGAAAATATTTAAAATCAAATTCAGGCTAATTGATTAGTTGACACACTATTCACCCCCCCTCTAGTGTGGCCATTTCACCAACAATGTGATCCTAGAAACTGACTCTGATGATGAACCTCTGTCCCTTAGGGCTACTAAGTTGAAAAGGCCCAAGAAAAGAAAGTACAACCTAGAAATGTCAACAAAAAAGGAAGTTATTGTTCCTGAATAGAAAAAGGCTCAAACCTTTGAAAAGAAACTTTCAAAATCTAAGAAGAAATCTGAGAAGAAAACTCATGTCAGCAAACTACACAAGGGACTAATTTTTGATGACCTCCATCCTCTTTGGAAAGCTCTACAATCAAGAGGCATCATCTCTCAGAGAATTCTTGATTTAAATCAAATCTCTTCAAGGTGCAAACCTGTTCTTGATACTCTTAAAAAGAGAAATCTGTTTAAATCCTATAAGAAAGTCGGATCTTTTTGCACGCAACCTATCTTAAAGTTCTATTGCAACCGATCTGATAATATTTCCAACCCTGATAGCAATAATTATCATGAGGTATTTCCTAGGGGCTGCTGGTATAATTTTAGTCCAGACGTGATAAATGATTTTGTTGGTTTTTTTGAATTTTCTTGTACTGCTATTGAAATCAATGAAACTGATGACTTTTTGAATATGGTTAGTAAAAAAGTTTTGAATGGTGATGTTCCTAGTTGGATTGGAAGTCACAACATCAGATCTTCATTCCTGAATACTTTTTATGCAGTCTTGTTCCTTATTGCCAGAAATCACTGGATTTCTACTTTCTCACATTACTTTTCTAAGTTCTGCAAAGTCCAAGTTCTGATATGAAGACTGTACCTGGAATTGCTTTAGCTGGCACATCAACTACAGAAAGGAAAATTCTAGATAAGTTATTCTCTACCAGAGAAACCATGGCTACACTCCAGCGGTAAGTAATTATAATAGAAAAGAAAATTATTGATTATTTCACAGCTACAACTACAGGACCAGCCTCCCCCTCCTCTGGAAGTTTATCTGATTCATGTTGGCTGTATTTGGCAAAAGAGTTTCTTGAAATTTCTCAGTTTTGTCTCTAGTCTTATTAGTAAAAGGAGCTTTGCCTATGATGATAGTTTCAACTATGTTTAGACAGTCTCAACAATTTCTCCAGTCTGAGTTTTTCATGATAAGTATGTTACGAATAAGATGCCTGCCAGGTTTCTTCAATGATTCTCTTAATTTCTCTAGCATCATTACTCATGTGTTTATGATATTTTCAATGATGGTTGTTTTAACCGATGACTATTTGGTTTGAACTGAAGATTGATTAAATATCAGTGATTTAAGTCATCATTAATTCAGGTCTTTTGGATGTCTCTTATAAATACTATTGGAAAGATCTGATTTGTAACTCTCTATGTGCGTACACTGGATTATCAATTATCAAGAGAGGTTGAGACTATTGAGTGTAGACATTTCTTATCTTTATGAGAAGATTGGTTTCGGGTGGAAAGCTCACTACAACACAAGGTTGTGTAGAGGACAGAACACTATGGCTGGGATGTCATAGAGATGCAAGTTGGTATTTTCTTGTAATAGAAAATAGCGTTTTTGTTATTTCTAATTCATTATAGTACTGTAGTCGGATTTTGGGTGTGAAATCCAGAAGACTTATTTTGTACTTGTAGAGACTGAATTGGGCATACCATAGTGTTCCGATGAGTACTGTAGTACCATAGTGTTCATATATTTTGTATTGTAGTACTGTCCGATGAGTGCTCCGCAGATTAGGTTACTGGTTTGGCATCTATGGATCTCATGACTAGGACATACCATATGTGAACACACTAGCAATGCCCCCATATGATACCCATTATCCTATTGTCGTACCCGCTCTGATACCACATTGTCACACCCCAAATCCGGTATGATCGGCCAGGGTACGCCATGTACCCCAAAGCCTATCCCAACTCAAACACAACACAACCACAATAGCCTAAACAGTGATTATATGTAAATTTTTTAAAGAAAAGAATAGACATGACATACTGAACCAAACCAAACCAAAGGCTAAGAAGGAATACTCTGAACAAGTTATTTAAAAGAGTTCAAATTATTAATCAAACTTCTAAGATAAAGAAAATGCGAAAACAATGACCCAAGTCCACATGACTCAGCAACTAAAAATAATTAGGTATCCCCGCAACCACGACATCTCACGAGATCCATCGTCCTGCCGTCACCATCCACCAGCCACGCTACTTCACCTTGGTACCTCTCTGATCTTGCTCAGGTGCTAAAAAAAAGAGGGGTAAGTCCACTAGGACTTAGTGAGTAGATAAGTCCTCAATTCACCAAGTTAATCATCATGCTTAAACAATAAATTGCAGCTATAAAGCATAAGTAACAATGATAAATATAATCATTAGTAATCATCCACTACTCTATGCATGATATAGCATCCATCAACAATATATAGATATCCACAATAATCACAATGGGGTAAATGCAACATCTCAATCACATGCATGCTCACCGGACTCGTCGGTCACAGTGGGGTAAATGCAACATCTCAATCATATTTATGCTTAATACCTAATGTGTAGAAGTAATTCAAAATACCCTAAAGTATGTTCCTTAGTTGTAAAAATCATATTTTTATTTTCCTGAAATCTGCCCCTAGGTGGTCGGCCACCCTAGGGCTCCTAAAGAGCCCTAAAAGGGGGCGGCACTCCCTAAACCCTACCCTAAAACTACCTCCTTCAACAAGAGACAAATCAAGATGCAAGAATCTGTAACAACCACCATCAAGATTCAAGAATTCCTCAAGAAAACTCAAAGAGGAAATGGCGGTGGTTCACCCAAAATTTGATCCGAGAACAACACGACGATGACAAGAAAACCCTAAAGCTGAATCTCTAGTCCGATACGAGAAAACTAAGCCAAAAATCATCGAAAACCCCATGACATAGGGGCGGCGACAAGATTTAAAAAACCAAGGAAAGAGGGCTAAATTCACTCACCTCTTTGGAGAAAATGGAAAGGAAGAAGATGCATATGATCTTCCTTCAATCGACGCCGATGAACTCACGGATTCTAGCTCCGAATAGGCTCCTCCTCCTCTCGGCGGCACCTCTCTCTCTTCCTCTCTCCTCCTCGGGTGGAGTGCAGTTAAACAACCCATATCTAACTTGTTCTAACTCTGATTCGAGTTCTGATTGTACCGATAAATTCGTCTTGAGACCCTCTAACATCCTAGCATGCTAAATCACAGAGATATGGCAAATAAATTTTTTCCTAAATTTTTCTACAATAAATGCTTCCTCGAGTCTAATCCCGAAGCTTTTTGCCAATCCGCGCTAACTCCGGCCCATAGTCCCCTGCTCAAGAATAAAATATTATTATTAATATTTTGGATATTACACTTTCAGAATGGGCGCTTGGGCGAGGTGGTGATGTCGGTCCCTTGCCATTACCCCGCTCATACCGGCTGCAGTCTTTAGTTTTTTTGTCCTCCTTTTTGGACCTTTTGTCCTCGATCGTGGCTTTGAGGTTCTTCCAGTCAATCTTTTTTGTTTCTCATTGATCTTCCATTGTAATAAAACTTGCCGCTTTTCCTGAAATTCGGTCATGTCTTTAGTCTCGATTAAAGCAATTTGATCGGTGAAAGGCCCAAGCTTTAGCCCATGTTGGATGTAGAAAAGCTCGATCTGTGGGTCGAGTTGGGGATGTCGACTGCTGTGGCCTAAAACTTGTTCAAGTATTCTCTTAAGGGCTCATGTTGCCCCTGCCTAATATAGTGTAGGGTTGCTCTTATCTTGTGATATACATGTGATGTGGTGAATCGACTGAGGAAAACACAGGAAAGGTCGTCAAAAGAGTGAATCGATTCTGGCGGGAGGGAGGCAAACCATAATAGGGCGGTTTTCCCCAAGAAAGTCGGGAAGGCTCTACAAAGCGCGAAGGCAGTTGCTCCATGATAGAGCATCGCGATACAGAACGTCATTAGGTGTAGCATGGGGTCACCTGTATCGTCGTAGGGTGTCAAGGTGGTAGGTAGCTCACTTCTCGGTGGGAGACGAGTTGCCATGATGTGCTTGGCAAAGGGTCTTGCATCAATGTGAGAGGCAGCCTCAATTCCATGAGCCTGTGGAACTTCACCTTTTTCCGATTGAGGGGTACTGGAGACCTCATCTCGAATGAGAAAGATTGACCTTCTTCTTTCCGAGTGGTTTCTCTCCCCATGCTCTGAGTGACAACGTTCGCGCTCAACCGGGGGCTGTCCTTGAGAACGTATCATTGTCTCAACTTGGGCCGCTAGTTGTTGGTTTTGTGATTCTAACTCGTTTACCCACTACTGGGGCTCTTCAGGTAGAACGTGGGCCGGTGTTGGGAGCATCGCCCCTTGCTATTTCAGCGTCACCAGGTTACGATCGATCGTCGCTATCAGGTCATTGCTGTTGGCATGCGGCGACGATCGCTTGGCTCCGGGTTCCAACCGTTGTAGGGGAGGCAAGCTTTACTCAGCCCCACGTACGGTGGGCACCTAATATTCCTACCTGAGAGTTAGTTGCCTTCTGGTTCGGTTCGATGTCTCTCATTTGGTTCGACGCCACCGGGGGGGGGACGTACAAAAGGCACTCCAACGCTCAAGTCAGTGGGATTCCAAGGTGGGGGCAATGTGAATCGAAATTAGGGTTACTTGAGGTACGTCGTGTCTATATTTATTGCAGGTGAGGACGGTGACGCCGCCCAAAAATCTCTTGGTGAGGTTGCCCAAAATGCGTCGAGGTCGAACTCGGAGATGACAGACGTATATCTTATAATAATGTAGGATGTGAGTATCCTTATGCGACTAGGTATGGAGTCCTTGAACAAAACTGTTTAGCTTGACTTGAGCCTGGCTTTGGGGCATAGTTGGGTGGAGCCCCCTAGATGGGTTCGCGTAGTTTGGTTCGGAGTGAAGGATGGGATATTATTGGGTCTAATCTGACCCAGTCCAATAGTTTTAGTCCAATCCACTTTCATTTTGAAATGCACGAGGATAATTTAATAACCCAACGTCTTTTATTTTTCCAACTTGTAGCACTCAATAGAATGGATTTCATAGTGTTAACGGAAGTAGCAGCACTATCATTGACTTGTTCTAGCTTTAAGTCCTTGAATCTTCCTTTTCATTCTTCCTTATCAGGATTAAATAATATTCATCAAGCAGGGATACATCTTTAACTGATTAGTTGACATCAATCTTAATCAAGTCTATTATGTTCAAAGAGTTGAATTGGAAAGAATCCTAGAGACTAGTACTGGATTAGATCATCTAGAGCATATTTGCTCATGGGATAAGGGATAAGATAATGGAAGGATTAATATTCATTATTTGTTTAATGTATGAATTAAAAAAAAATGAGAATATAAAAATATAAAATTAATATTATATCTGATGTACATCGACTTCAAAAAATTCATATCACATCCCCTATCATTTGTTATCCAATCCAATCCAATCTAATGAAGCAAAAATACCTAGGACATGGCAATAGATCGAATACGGTGTGAATATCGCATTATCCGTATCCGCACCGCACCTCATATCCGCACATTCGTATCCATACCGGATCCACTATGGATATGAAAATGGATCGATATTCATATCCGCACCGCTTCAAATGCGGATATCCGCACCGCATTCGTATCCACACCGTATTTAATAAAAAAATATTAAAATAATATATTTAATTAATAAATTAATAAATTATCAATTCATTGATCCACAGTTTAATATATACTTACATGAAATTACCATAGAGTCTTATATATATTAATAACTTATATGGGCAAAATAGTAATTTAAAGACGCAGATAGAAAGTGCGGATACGGTGCAGATACTCAATCATATCTGTATCCACACCATATCCGCGTGGATATAAATGATTTAGATCTGTATCCGTATCCATATCTATTTTTACCTGCAGATATGGATCGAATACGGTGTGAATGCGGTTTTTAATTAGTGATTGCAGATAAAATTGCCACCTCTAATGAAGCAAATATACCACTAGAATTGTTCCCAAAGGAATGCTTCAAAACCTTGAAGGAGATAGAAAGCATTTCCATGAAAACATATTTCCTCCTTTTGATTACAAAATCCAAAGGACATAATTGAGTCAATAGAGTCCAGTTTTCCTTGTTGGTTGTCTCAACTCTCAAGAACATGGCAGACACGATTTGCAGTGCCTTTCTACAAATATAAGGTAACTGTGATTGAAAAAGATAAGATACATAGCTCACAGCAAATGGGAAATTAATTTAGTGATACATGCATCTAAATATGTTAACTGTGATTGGAATAGGTGACTGTGCCTTTCTATATATGTTATTCCTAATTAGTTCCAAGCATCACAAATTTCTCCTTGGACAAAATTTCATACATGCATCTCACGATTGAAATGGTGTAGATTGAAAGTTTAGTGAAATTAAAAGTTTGATTTTATAAATAGAGTTATAGTGATATTATGATGTCTGGTTTTGATCGAGACGATGATGTTGAATCTGTGATGTTCGGTGTTGATACCATGACGTTTAGTTTAATTGATATTATGATGTTTAATTTTGAATCAATGTTTAGTTTATTAAATCACGAGAGAATTAGAGAGCTTGTCTATCTGGCTCCACTCTCAATCTATATATAAAACAAAAAAAAAAATACATATGGGTCCTTGCTATTTACATATGGATCCTAATATTTACAACTAATTAAGTCTTGACACTTCCCTTAAGCTTGAGCAAATATATTGCAAAGCCTGCTTGTGACATATATATTTGATGTTTGATTTTTTTAAGGACTTAGCGAAAAAATCAGTCAACTAATCATTTGAAATTATTAATGATATTGACATTGTAATTTTTTTAGATTGCACTTTTTTTCTAATAAAATGACAGTCAATCTTTATGTGCTTTGTCGTCTCGTAGAAAACAGATTGGTTGAAATGTGTATGACAGTTTGATTATCATAATACAACTTCATAGGTTCAATATGAATGAACCCTAATTTTGACATTAACTATTTAAGCCAAATTAATTCACAAGTGACTAATGACATAGCTTTGTACTCAGCCTTTGCACTAGATCTTGCCACCATCCTTTGTTTCTTACTCTTACATGAGATCAAGTTGCCTACAAAAAAAATAGTATCCTAAGGTGGATCGACGATCAATTAGTGCACCTGCCCAATCAGAATTAATATATCCAATCACTTGAAGATGACCCTGACGGTAATATAGAAGTCCTTCACCTAGGGTAGCCTTAAGTTAGCGTAGTACCCATAAGGCTGCTATCTAATAATCCTCACAAGGAGACTCAAGGGACTGACTAATCACACTTGAAGCAAAAGAGATATCAGGTTTAGTAATTGTGAGAAAATTAAGTTTACCTACTAGCATGTGATATTTTTTGAGATCAAGTAAGGGCTCGCCCTAGCAAGCCTATTTCCTTTAGCATATCCAATACATATTTTCTTTCTAATATATAGATATCTTTCTCAAATCGAGCTATTTCAATACTTAGAAAATACTTCAAGTTGCTTAAGTCCTTCTCAAATTGTTGATGCAAATAGGCCTTCTCAAATAGGCACGATGGTGGATGGAGGGAAGGGGAGGAGGAGACAGTACCACACATATGTTCAGAGGCTCTAGAGTCCAAGATCCAATGATGAAAATCAGAGGTATGCGTCACACAGGCAGTAGATGTGCTACCAAGAGCAAGAGACATCGATGATTGAGAGGTGGAAGACTGAGCAGACTAAAGCTGAAAAAAATGAGAATAGTCCTCGATATAAATACTCACATTGGACCTGGTGCCCACAAGAGATAGAGTACCTAGCAGTCCACTTGAAAGAAATAGTGTCCTTGAGCCAATCACATATTGATGTGTAGGAAACTATTTTTTGGTTAATGAATAATATAAGGTAACTTTTTATCATATGCTCCATCTATATTTGTATATATTAGATTGTAATGAACTCCATGAACCTGGGCAATTGATTCCAAGGCCATGATGAGATCATATCAGTGAGACTTGGAATTCAGATACCCTGTTCTAAATATTCTCAGTCATAGGATCACCAATTTGGGGATTGATAATTTTGGATAGATTGGTGCACTTGGTACATCCCTTATACGATAAGGGATAACTCATCTCACAGTTACCTATGAGCCGTCATTAATGTACAAGTGCATGTGCTAATTAGGGAATGAGTTCACTGAACGAACCTACACGAGGAACACAGAATGGAATCCTTACATGAGTGTCAATAAGATGTTCCTCGGGTGATAGTAGGTGCAAGCAGCCCTTGTACCTAAGGTTGTCATGGTTACCTTGTGAGTGACGACTCATTGCTTTGATTCTATCCCTACATGGCCCTCAGCATCATGTGTCGAGTATTACTGGGCATGAGGAAGCATTCATGAAGATGGGTGAGCAACCAATATGGAATCGGTTACTCCTAGTTAGAGGAGATAATGTCCTATGTGTCCGCGCAAGTATCGACAGGGGAATCTCTAGCCAAAGTACACATTAAAGTCAGGAAGATGTTTAAGACGTTTCATTATTGAGATGACATCTTGGCGGGTGGAATACATATGAATCAGTATTAAGGTTTGACACTTCTTCCGTACCCTAGCTGACTTCAGGATGTTGGAATACATATGTAGCCGACTTCCGTACCCTTTCATTATTGAGATTGCCTCTCCGTTGAGCCACAACGAGTCTTGGTATTTGCTGCCCCTTGGTTACGAGGCACTTGGTGTGGACTTGCCTTGGAGGACATGCGCATGTGCGTCTTGAAACGGGGATATGATCTAATACTTGGGATTTCCTAACATATAAGTTTTATGTCGAGCAGTGCATGGAATCGGGGATTAGCCGGGTTGAGTTGCCTGAATCGACACGAATGGAAGGTATAATTTAATTTGTTGATTCGTGAAGCTTGTTGTATGACTTGTGTGTTAGATCAATTCAAGTCGGGTCGGAATCGGGTTGAGTCGGGATCTGATTCGGACTCGGGTCGCGTTGAGTAATGAGACTTAAGTCTCGAGGGGTTTTTGGTCAAAAGCCAAAAAGGGAGGGGGAATAAAACCCTTGACCTCAAGCCGCCGTGCGGCTCAAACGAGGAGAGCCGCACGCAGCCCAAGGTGATGGAGAGGGAGGAAGCTTCTGGTCAGCGCCGGTCTTACGTCATCATCGGAGAAGCCGAGATTCATCTTCATCGAGTCCACCTTTTCATTGGATTAAGGTGAGTGGTCGGATTTATGCTTTGGGGTGAGGCGGGTAGCCGAACCTATTAGAAATGATAGATCGAGTGTTTTCTCGCAAGATGTTGTCGAGATTTTTTGTATGTTCATCGATTTCTTTGGATTTTAATCGCTGATGTACCATATGTATGCTTGATGTCCGGATTTATGTCAATCTAGGGGTTGGCCGAGTGAAGGGAAAAGGGGAAAGGTCATGTCAAAATTTTCCCCAATTCCCTCGACCGATTCAACCCCTTAGAGTCGATCTCAACCTAAAGTGGAGTGGTTTATGGTTTAATCGCTGTAGTTAGTGATCAAGACCCTTTGTCCCCCAAGCCTTGAGGGCTCGGCCGAGCAAGGGAAGTCCTATTGTATAAAATGGCATACTAGAGGGGGGGTGGATAGTGTGTTTTCTAATTCTATTTGCCTATTTCGGTTTTAGACGTTTCTTGAATTATTTAGGCAAATCACAATTTGTCGATAAGATGCAGAAGCAAGAATAAACCAATCAAGCACAAACAAAATTTAACAATGCTAACACTGAGATTTATAGTGGTTCGGTCCCAATGCGTACTCCACTACCTAAGAATCCCGCTTAGGATTTCCAAACCAAGTTTTATTAGATTAATTAGTTTCCCTTACACAGAGGACTTTGACTCGAAGAGTCTCACTCTCAACCTAAGGCACTTCCATACCCGGAAGTCTCCGCCTTCTTATCGAGAGCACTCTTCCACCTCAACCCTAAGGGACAACTAGAACTAACCGAGTAAACTACGTTTACACAAGTGGATTTACACACCACTTAAATCCAAGACCTAACACTAGGTCTTCCTAAAATTCAAATACAATGAGTAGAAGAACAAATTAAAACAAAAATTGTTACAAGAAGAGGAATGACAGCTTATCACACTTAAACGCCTCTTCTTTCCACGCCTAAACGACTTGTTGAACCCTTTGAAGGAGAGCTCTTTTGACAGCAACGGATCAAGCGTCAGGCTGATGAATGTTGACACGTTTAAGCTTGGAGGATGTTATGGAATCACTCTTTTAAGGTTTTCTTGCATCCAAAAATCCGAGTTAGAGAGACAAAAGAGGTTAGAAGAGGTATTTATAATCCTTAGCTAAAATAGGGCGTCAACGGGCATAAATTTTACCGTTACAGATGCCCAGTCGATGGTCCGGTCGATCGTCGGTCGACTGATCGATCGACCACCAAGCTCTCTATAAGATTTACGCGCCATTTGATCGGCCGACAGGTCGACCGACTATCGTGAGATTGGCAATCCCGAATCCGGTCGACCAATCGGTCGACCGAATCAGTGATGCCAAAATCGCGCGACTCGCGATTTTCCATCCGGTCGACCGATTGATCGACCGATGAGCATTCTGCCACATTTCGGCTTCGGTCGGTCGACCGACCCATCTACCGACATAGCCCTTCTGTGAATTCTTCACCAATTTCGATTGACCGACAAGTCGACCGAATGGCTACTGCCTCTTTTGCGCGTCATTCGGTCGACCGAATTGGCTGCTGCCACTACTTAACTCCATTCGGTCGACCGTCCGGTCGATCGAACCAGAGCTAGAAACTTTTATCTTGGCTTTCTCATTCCGCGCTTGGTTTTTCGGCTTCGTTCTTCAGCGTGCTTTAACTTTAAAGGATTCTCCATGCTATCCAAAATATTTTTGATGCACGCATTGATCTGTTTTGGAGATTGATCGAGAGACATAAGGCTTGACATATCTTTCATCGATCCTGCAATTTTCATACTTCAAGCACTTGTTAAATAGGTTTGTTATCATCAAAATAATCATGACGAGAATAAAACATGAAGGAGGAACCCTTCAGCTAACAATCTTCCCCTTTTTGATGATGATAAACCATTGACGATAAATATCAAGATGAAGTAATGTATCCGATAATTATTATGAAGCATGACTTGTTAAATGGATACATGGGAGCATCAAGGAAATGAAGTAGTGTATTCAATTAGAGCTCCCCCTATCTATATGCATATATTTTCCAATTCTCCCCCTATCTATATGCATGGTACTTGAAATGAAGTATTCATTTTGTGCTCCCCCTATCGATATGCATATATTTTCTAATTCTCCCCCTTTTGTCATTCATCAAACAAAAAAAAGAAAAAATAACACTTACAATACTAATCATCACTTAACATAGTCAACCAAATACATATAAAGTTGAGTGTGAAATACATGTTCCTAAGATGAATAACATCAATACATCAAAGAGGACTAGTCATCCTCGGGTGGTGGAGGAGGTGGTAGATGTGACTGATAATATTGCCACATCTCATCCACTCTCCCATACATTTCATCAACTTGACGACCATACTCATCTATTCGCTCTTCGTATTGGTCAACATGTTGACCATACTCGTCTATGCACTGGCCATGGTCACCAATCATGATACCATACTCGTCCATCTGACGCTCGTAGTCGCCAATCTGACGGTCGTACTCGTCCATTCATTCTAATGTGCTTTTGTTCCATTCTATCTGACCGATGTGAAATTGAGCAAACCGATCCTCCAGATCACTTAGACGCGTAAGGGAAGTGCCTGATGATGAACCTCCACCAGCTTCGTATTTCTCCATCTCAGTGTCATGCTCAGGCTGTTCCATAGGTTCTCCTCGCATTCTTTTGCCGCACTGATTTTCAAGGATCTTCATTCGGTTGAGGGAGGATGAATTTATGGCTCTGGGAATGGGCTCTATTTCAAATCTAGACCTATTTACCCTAGCTTCATATATGAAGTGAGAGATCACTGAGGCATATGATAAGGCTTGTTTTTTTGAGGCATGAACTTTAGCTATGTACCTAAGGATAAGATCAGGGACATCTATAGGATTGCGTGACATGGCAAAAAACAGTACTCTAGAACTCATAGTGGTGACCTCATCATAATGATCTGCTCTAGGAAGGATATTATACGAAATGATGAGATGCATGATCCTGGCAGTGGTTGACAGTTTGATGCTTTGGGTAGGGATCATTCCCTGATAACCCTCAGGATAAATAGTTGACACAACTTCATGAGGAGGAAAATCCTCATGAAAATGGTGTGTGGATATCTTATAAATTGATCTTCCTACTAGAGGAAACCCAAATTCATCTCTAATGTGGGATTTGGTGATTACTATGGATTTTCCTAGGATTTCAGACCGAAGAATTAAGTCATCACCATACCTTGCCTTTTCTATCACCAGGTTGGAGAAAAAGGCTTTTATCAGGGTGGGGCATACAGGTACTTATTTTTCTAGAAACTCTACCTATCCCATGCTAACAAGTTTGCCTCTAATATCGAATTGTTCTATATCATCTAGATTGACCGGACGTGTCTGCAGGATGGCCCTATCTACAAACTTAGTAGCTTGTTTCTTGCTTAAAGAGGTCAATAGGTTATCGGGTAAGGTTGGGAGTTTAGTCTTGGGTGTCATTCTGCAAGATAATTTTGAGGATGATGCTGATGATTAGTTTTAAATGAGAGATGCATGCTTTTAACGCAAATAAAAGAAGGCAGAAAAAAATTTAAAGATCGGCATAGATTCATGCAAGAACAAAAAGATTTTCTCGTTAAATTTCAAGATAAAGAATAAACAAAAAAAATTAAAAAATAAGATTAAAAAAAATGATCCATAAATGAAAAGATCATACAAAAAAAATTGTTTTGGCTAGAAGAGAATAAGAAATATTTTGCTTTTTGACCAAAACAAAATTCTTTTAAGAAGGCCAAAGTTAAAGTTGAGAAAAACTCATGAAAGAAAACAAGAGAGTTCTTGACTAATAATTTTTGACCACAACAAAATTCTTTTTAAAAAGTAAATGTTGAATCATTTGAAGAAGACATGGGATATTGATTTTTGTTAAGAAGAAAAACTCGTTTTTAGAGTAAACATGTCAAAGAGAAATTATTATCCAAGTAAAGTAAGTATGAATCACATTTTTATGTATGAATCAAGACACATTGAGAGAGTAAGAGATGAAGAAATCACGTTTTTGAGAATCACCTCATGAATGATGGATAAAGAAAAACTTCTTACCTTGGAGAAGAGTCTTGGAGAGGAGGTAGAAACCATAGAAGATGAGAGGAGAAGTCTTAGGTTGGGGTAGCTGGTCGAATGGGCAAGGAAGCCCTAGTTTCAGGCTTAAACATTATGTTTGAACGACCAGGATTGAATCTGGTCGAAGAAATGGGTGATTTGGATCGATTTTCGCCCGCCGATCGATCGGGCGGTCGCAAGCCGATCGACCGCTCAATATGCCCTGTAATTTTTTTATCCCCTAAAAAAAAAAAATTTGAGAGGGTTTGAGCATTCAAATTTTATGAATTTTTTTTACATCAATTAGAATTTATGAGGATTCCAAAAAATCAAGAATCACTCAAAAATGATATCTCTACAATTTTCTAGAAATTCTAGAAGATCTCAGTGGCATTTTTGTAAATATAAGTTATTTATCCACCGATTTCAGATTTTGTTCAAACTTTCTAGATATCAAGATATATTCATTTAAAACTTTTTTGTCAAGTTTGGAGTGAAACTAATGTCGTTTAATCAAGATATAAACTTAGCACGGTTTCATTCAAAGTATCCTTGAAATCATAAAAGTGCTCAGTATCAAATTTAGTTATCTACTCATATTTTCTCTAACTTAGGCACTTGGATATCTAACATGAGTGAATGTAAATATGTTTGTGAAAATTTGAACTTAAACAAAGATTTCTAAGTCAAATTGTTGACTTAGGTCAAGCATTTTCAATTTTGAGTTTCATAAAGTAATCTAGTTATCGCATTGGTTATCTAGACATGAATTTTCAAGTTTGAGTGTCTAGACTCATGTGATATGTGTATTTTAAACATGTTTGTCAACCATTAAAAAAAATGAGGTCTCTAACGAAAATTCTAACCTAGAGCAAATTTCATTCAATCAAGATATTATGAAATTGCCTAAGTTATCAAAGTTTTACCTACTCATGAACTTTCATATATTTATCATGCAAAGACAATCATGAGTATAGAAACATCATTAAACATGAATAATCAATTATTATACAAATATTTTAACAAATATTAAGCTCATACCTCATTCTTGAGAATTTTCCAAACATTTCATTTCTTTTTTCATTTTCTTCATAGTAGCCTTCCATTTACAATAACTTGCAAGTATAGTTCATTAATAGTAATCAAACCATATCTACTAGCAAGTTATCATACTAAATAGCAAGGTGAAAATAAAAAATCTTCATTTGAGAATTTCAACCAAAGCTAAATAGTTAAAAATTCGTTTTAAGTAAAATCGTCATGAAACCAAAACGAATCGAGAGATCTCAACATATGAAAATTTAAAACATAAGATCTCCAAC
This sequence comes from Canna indica, assembly GCA_034359265.1. Lineage (NCBI taxonomy): Eukaryota > Viridiplantae > Streptophyta > Magnoliopsida > Zingiberales > Cannaceae > Canna > Canna indica. Next base: position 21,250,568 of record CP136895.1, on the reverse strand, counting down.
CCTTCCTATTGGTTGAAAACCGAAAGGCCACAATGAGCCTACAATTTAAAACCGCAAGGTCGCATGAGCCCATTACATGCTACATAGGTCTCCGAGAAGACCGGGAAATCAAAAACATAAAAAAACATTTTCAAAAGGGGTTTTCTAATGTAGAAGAGATGGTGAAATCTCAGACTACGACCTTGCATTGATATCAATTGTTGTATAAAATGGCACACTAGAGGGGGGTGAATAGTGTGTTTTCTAATTCTATTTGCCTATTTCGGTTTTAGACGTTCTTGAATTATTTAGGCAAATCACAATTTGTCGATAAGATGCAGAATCAAGAATAAACCAATCAAGCACAAACAAAATTTAACAATGCTAACACTAAGATTTATAGTGGTTCGGCCCCAATGCCTACTCCACTACCTAAGCACCCCGCTTAGGATTTCCAAACTAAGTTTTACTAGATTAATTAATTTCCCTTACATAGAACAATTTGACTCGAAGAGTCTCACTCTCAACCTAAGGCACTTCCACACCCGGAAGTCTCTGTCTTCTTATCGAGGGCACTCTTCCACCTCAACCCTAAGGGACAACTAGAACTAACCAAGTAAACTACGTTTACACAAGTGGCTTTACACACCACTTAAATCCAAGACCTAACACTAGGTCTTCCTACAATTCAAATACAATGAGTAGAAGAACAAATTAAAACAAAATTGTTACAAGAAGAGGAATGACAACTTATCACACTTAAACGCCTCTTCTTTCCACGCCTAACCGACTTGTTGAACCCTTTGAAGGAGAGCTCTGTTGACAGCAAGGGATCAAGTGTCAAGCTGATGAATGTTGACACGTTGAAGCTTGGAGGATGTTATGGAATCACTCTTTTAAGGTTTTCTTGCGTCCAAAAATCTGAGTTAGAGAGACAAAAGAGGTTAGAAGAGATATTTATAATCCTCAGCTGAAACAAGGCATCAACGGGCATAAATTTTACCGTTATAGACGCTCGGCCGATGGTCTGGTCGATCGTCGGTCGACCGACCGATCAACCGCCAAGCTCTTTGTAAGATTTACGCACCATTTGGTCGACCGACGGGTCATCCGACTATCGCGAGATTGGCAATCCCGAATCTGGTTGACCGAATTAGTGATGCCAAAATCATGCGACTCGTGATTTGTCATCTAGTCGACCGATCGATCGACCGATGAGCATTCTGCCACATTTTGGCTTCGGTCGGTCGACCGACGCAGCCCTTCTACGAATTCTTCACCAATTTTGGTCGACCGAATGACTACTGCCTCTTTTGCGCGTCATTTGGTCGACCGAATTGGCTGCTGCCACTACTTAACTCCATTCGGTCGACCGTCCGGTCGATCGAACCAGAGCTGGAAACTTTTATCTTGGCTTTCTCATTTCGCGCTTGGTTTTTCGGCTTCCTTCTTCAGCGTGCTTTAACTTTAAAGGATTCTCCATGCTATCCAAAACATTTTTGATGCACGCATTGATCTGTTTTGGAGATTGATCGAGAGACATAAGGCTTGACGTATCTTTCATCGATCATCGATCCTGCCATTTTTATACTTCAAGCACTTGTTAAATAGGTTTGCTATCATCAAAATAATCATGAGGAGAATAAAGCATGAAGGAGGAACCCTTCAGCTAACAAGTCCTTGTTCAAGGTTTGGCCGAGCCAAAGAGGGATGGGTTGATCAAGAGTGGAAATAGGAAGGTCTTAAGTCTTGGTGTTAGGGTTCTTGGTCAAAAATCGCCCTCACCTATCATCCTTGGAGGTTAGGCCAAGTAAGGCATGCCTTGCTCAAGGCTCGGTCGAGCCAAGGAGGAGGGGGTGGTGACCGAAAAGGAATAACTCTTCGTACTTAGAATGTTAGCGACATTGGGAAACGAAGAGCAGATAGTTTGGCATTTAGGGCCACCGTGGGAATTGGTAGGACACCAACTAAGGAAAACCTACATTTGGTAAACATATTAGTGACATCATGTGGTAGGAATAATATTCTAAGTTTTCTCATCTAATGCTAAGGCTCATTTAATTTCTTTACCATGCTAGATGAATTCTTTCCTTGCTGAGTTTATTTCCTTCCAGCAGAACTTAAATTCCCTTACTCCTGTATTTATTCAATTTGATATAGCATTTATTGCAATACCAGTTAAATCATAAATTGTATATGGTGATGCATGATATATGTCTACTCCTACAGTTATGGCATGCATATATATGTATATGCATATTTATAGAATTGTGGAATACCTATTGTGTATTGTGATTGAGGTGGTCTACTGGGAGGGTAGAGGGCCAGCCCAGCTTCTACTTGACTCAGCGGTAAATTCAGGGTCTTGAGATTACACCGACGGGTACGCTAGGTGTTAGACCTCATGGCGGAGGGTCTTGAGATTTCGTTAGTGGGCCACGCTGGCGGTAGACCTGAGTTGGGTGGGACTAGATATCCCTAACCCGGTGGGTTCAATAAACTAGACGACCACCCTAGTGGACGGGCCCGGTGTTTGACTCACCATGTGCGAAACTTATGATGGTGAACACAATTTATGTAACTATGAAGGCCGAATAGGGCCGAAATGCGTCTACTCATGTCTAGGCCGATACTGGCCGGTTATTATGGTTTTTGTGTAGGGCCTTGTGTATGGCCTGATCCTTCACTTTTGTTCAATCAGGCCGAATGGCCAATGGATGGAATGGATTCTAGATATGGTTGCTAATATATCATTTAGTATTTTTATCTGATCATGTATCGGGATCCAAGTGAAGGTTCGAAGAACCACTCACTGAGTTCCTCGCGAACTCACGGTTTATTTGTTGTTGTTTTGTAGAGCCCGACCAGTGAGATACGACTTGGTGGAATGGCACAGTTGGAGTGCAGGTGGAGGCACAGATCTCGTAGCAGGCATCCATAGAGTCATAGTCGTGTTATTTAGGGTTGATGGTCATGCACTGAGTGGTTGTTTGTAAAAACATTTACGGTTTTAAACTTGAACTGTTATTTGAAAAACTGAGTTGTTTCTTTAAACTTAAACTGTTTGAAATTAATAAAGTTTGGTCGCCGTTTATTTCATGGTTTTTCGATGATTCAGTGTTGTTTCTGTTATGATTGGTTAAGTGCATGTGGTAGGCTTTGGGGTATTGACACTTACCCTGGCTGGTCACGCGACCCCGAGTTGGGGCGTGACATAGGAGCAGTCATACCATCCGTAGTATAAGGTAAATCTTCTCCTTCTACTCGTTGATTGAATTCCTTTAAAGATTACTAAAGTTGATCATTGTTTTAGGGATGTTTTGAATTTTTAAATTTTTTTTTCCGGTGTGATTCTTCTTCCCTTTCCTACAGTGGCATCAGAGCCACCATTAGTAATTTTTCGGAATCTTATTACGCGTTGTTGTTGTGTTTACGAACCGTTCGCTCCCTAAACGTCATGTTGTCCGATTTTTGTTTTCGGGGGTTCTTGAGTCGTTCTTTTGGATCCACGATTCATGCGATGAATCGGGGTGATAGCCTACTATCCAAACTTGTCTTGGACAGATTTTGAACTCAAGATCCCCATGGATTCATGGTTGAATTACCCTGAAAATTGAAATTTCCAACATGTGTTGTTTGGATCGTTTTGGGTGGAAACGTAACCCGATTAGGGCGTTTTCGGATTCTGTTTTTTCCTTTCATTTTATTAATTGTTAAGATGCATGAAAGGATGATTATGGATGAGCCCTATGTGCTATGACTATGTGTAAAAGGTGATTGTGTTGATTGCTTGTAAATTTATGAAATTTCAGCATTGTAACTTTTGAGTAGGGCCTACGTACCCCTACCTTCCTCTTGAGAATTCTGATTGTAATCTTTTTCTCCCTCTCCTTAAACCTTTCTCCAAAGGTTGTTTGGGGTCTTCTTCTTTTTGTTTTGTAAAATTAGAAGTTTAGGGGTAGATTCGCGACGAGCATGCTTGCTGCCCCGTTTTGGTGTGCGCACGGAGAGGAGGTATTCGGCGCCATGATGATGACGACTTGAACCCTAGGAAGGCACTGATGGAACCGGCAACCTTCAAGATATTTTTGGGCAGCGCCTTGGCGAGTCGGAGCTCCCTAAGACCCTAGGATGATGGCCTTGGTTCGCCTGGTGGCTTGGGTGGAACCCTTTAAACATCCATAATCATCCTTATTTACTTTATGCTTTTATTTATTGCTTTTGCTTCAATTGTTGATAGCTTACATAATTATAATTGCTGAAGAAACCCTCCAATAATATTGAGCCTGAATGGCTAAGATATTAAGAATATCGGTCACGCCTTCCATCGTTATGAGGTACAAGTGTGTCTATTGTCACAACGGGTTTATTGTGCAAACACAAGGCCTTTTGTGCTAATAGATACATTGCATTTCATATGGCACATACCCTTGTGTCTCTACTACTAGCTTGAATATGACTTACCTTATTGAGCAAACTCAAGGGTGGTTGTTTTCTCGCTAGGGTAAATGAACGATGGGTCCGACTAAACTAGGGCTCCTTGGTTTGTTGTGCAAACACAAAGCCATGGTAACCCTAGAGGCAAAAACTTGATAGAAGTGGCATAACGATGTGATCGATAAAGACTTACCTACCCATGGATCTATTAGGGTTTATCATGTTAAATGCGAGACCTGAGTAGGAGAGGTGGGGTTCAATCTTCCCCTAAGGAAGTCTACCAACGAGGGCTTCCCGCTTCCCAATTAGTGGGAGCCATGATTAATCAAAAGACCTTAATGATCATGCATATAACATATATGCTAATTTATATCTTTTCTTTTCATTGTAGCATATTCAACATGTCATCTACACTATCATTTTGAAGCGTACTTGATGCAAATAAACTCACTGGACCGAACTATGTCGATCGGTTGCGAAACTTGAGGATTGTCCTCAACCAGGAGAGACTTTCCTATGTTCTTGATAATAGGCCAACGGATGCCCCTTCCAAAAGGGCTACCGAGGAAGTGAGAGCCACTTACAAGAAGTGGCAAAATGACAACACTACTGTTCAATGCATTATGTTTGCCTCTATGTCCGATGTGTTGCAGCGACAACATGAAAAGATGGACTCAAGGCCATCCTCTCTCACCTCAAGGAGTTGTACTATGAAGAGAGCCGGACTGCTAGGTTTGAGCTATCAAAACAACTCTTCCAGGCCAAGATGACGGTAGGCACCCTTGTTGAAACCCATGTTATCAAACTAATCGATTTGATCGAGAGGTTAGAGAAATTGGGTATAAACATTGATTAGGGGCTAAGTAAGGACTTAATACTTCAATCCCTTCCAAGGTCATTTTCATAGTTTATCATTAACTATCACATGAACAAGCTGGACTCCTCGCTTCCCAAGCTCCTTAATATGTTGAAGACTGCTGAGTCCCATCTTCCGAAGGAAAAGAACAAAGTCTTGTTAATGGGTAGTACCCCTGAAAAGGCAAAGAAGTGAATTAAGAACAAAGCGAAAAATAAAGATGTGAAACCCAAAAAGGATAGCAAGAAGAAAGGGAAGAAGACTCCTAAGGGCACCTATTTCCATTGTGGAAAAGATGGCCACTGGAAGCGCAACTGCAAGGAGTATATGGCAAAAGTAAAGCAGAAGAGGGATTTTGAAGCCCCCTCCAAAGGTGCGTTTGTTATTGAAATAAATCTATCATTACAAAATTTTACTACATGGGTATTGGATACCGGTTGTGGTGCTCACATTTGTAATTCGCTGCAAGGGTTGAGAATAAGTAGAATGTTAAACAAATGTGACTACGACCTTTGGGTAGGCAATGGCGCAAGAGTTGCAGCTTTAGTTTTCGGAACCTATTGTTTGTATCTGCCATTAGGCAAAACCATTGAATTGAGAAATTGTTATTACGTTCCAGTTCTAATAAAGAACATTATTTCTGTTACTTTGATGCCAGAACAAGGCTATGAAATGTTTTTAAAAGGCATCTGTTGCCACATATATCATTCTGATGAATGATAAGGAACTAGACACATTTCAAATAGTTTGATGGTCTTAGATGTAACTGATAATGTTTTTCATATCAAACAAATGCACAAGAGGAAACGAGATAATTTGAACCTCAGGCACTTGAGACTGGGTCATATTAATGAGAATCGTATTTACAAGTTGTACAAAGACGGGTTGTTTGACCCATTCGATTTTGAATTGATGCCAACTTGTGAATCCTGTTTCAAAGGAAAAATGACAAACTCCCCCTTCACTGGGCGTAGTGAAAGGGCTACTGAGTTGTTAGAGCTGGTCCACACAAATGTTTGCGGACCAATGACAACTCAAGCTAGAGGTGGGTGTTCCTACTTCATCACGTTTACAGATGATAGATCAAGGTGTTGGTGAAATGGCTACACTAAAGGGGGGGTGAATAGTGTGTTAACTAAATCTTTTGCCTAATTTCGGTTTTTTGTGTTTAATCATTTTCTTACAACTTAGACAATTCACAATTTGATGATTAGATAAAGAAGCAATGAAATAATGCAGTTAAGTAAACACAAGAAAAACGATGCTAATACAAAGGAATTTATAGTGGTTCGGCTAACCGCCTACTCCACTACCTAAGACCCGTGCTTAGGATTTCACACACAAATGCACTATATTAAGAGTAGCTTACAATTGAGGACTTTACACCGGAAAGACCCTACACTCCCTTAGAAGGTACTTTCACACCTGGAAGTATCCACCTTCACACCGAGTGAGCTTTCCCACCTCAACTCCTAGGAACAACTCCTAATGTAGTTTTACATTAGTGGCCTTACACCTTAAACACCAAGGTTATCACAAACTAGCTAGACCACACAAAAGGTCTATTACACGATCAAATTAGTACAATCAAAATCAAACCAAAAACACTTCAATCATAAGAAGAGAGAAAATATGTGTTATCATAATAGAATCGCATATTCTTGTTGAGCCTAACAAGCTTGAATGACCCTCCAATGATGAGCAGTTGAGATTGAGGGATCAAGGGCAAGGTTTCGAATATTTGATCAACAAAAGGTTTAGAAGATGCTTAGGATCACTCTTTTAGTTTTTGAGGCATCAACAACACCTTGGGAGAGAGTTTTAAGTGGGTATTTATAATACCCCCAAAACCAAGGTGTCATCAACGGACGTTTTTCTACCCCGTTGGTGACGCCCGATCGCTTGCCGATCGATCGTCGATCGATCGACTGATCAACCGCCCAAGTGACCACAGTAATCTGCCGCTTTTGGGCACACTTCGGTCGATCGACTGGTCGGCTGAATTGGCCACAGCCAATTTCTCACCACATTCGATCGACCGATCGATCGACCGAATTGGCTACTGCCAATTTTTGACCGCATTCGACCGATCGAACCTGGGTTGGAAATTTCTTCTTTAGGTCTTCTTGTTGCGCGCTTTGTTTTCGGGTTTCGCCCTTCAATGTGCTTCAACTTAGAAAGCTTTCTATATGTTCTTTCGGTTCGTCCAAGACGTCTTTGGTGCACGCATCGAATTCTTGTGAGTCGTCGTATCGAGACCGATGTCGCAAGACGTGAAACCGACTTTTGTCTTTTATTGATCCTGCGACCTTCATGCTTCAAGAACTCGGTTAGATAGATTTGGTTTGTTATCATCAAAATAATCATGAAGAGAATAGAGCACGAAGGAAAAAACCTTCGGCCAACAATCTCCCCCTTTTTGATGATGACAAACCATTGACGATAGAGAACAACAAAAAATATATATGTAATGCATTAGTCAATTAGTGTGAAGCATGAGTTTATAAGTGCATATTTGAGAGCATTAAATGATGATGAAGACAAGCATATTATATTTAGTGCTCCCCCTATCAATATGCATATCTTTAACTCTCCCCCTATCATCATGCCTAATCTGAAGCATGTTAATTGTATTGATGAAACATGTTAACTCTCCCCCTTTTGTCATCGACCAAAAAGAAGAAAAATATTTAAAAGGAAATGAGTCATTCATGACAAGTCATATGATCAAGTGCAACATCATGCAATCCTCACATACATAATTAAGTGCAACAATAATAAGTTCAACATAGCCACATAAACTTAAAGGCAAGCAGTCTCAAATACAAATACATAGTAGTTTGAGCAAAGTATAGTGTTAATACAAGTCCATAGAGTGAATGATATCATGCAACAGTGGGACTAATCATCCTCAGGTGGTGGAGGTGGCTGATGCGTCTGATAGTATTGCCACATCTCATCCACCAGACCATACATCTCATCAACACGATGATCATACTCATCAACTCTCTGACCATACTGATCGATGTGTTGACCATACTCATCGACTATCTGACCATACTGATCGATACGATGGCCGTACTCATCTAGGCACCATGTCGTACCTCTGTTCCATTCCAGCCGGTCGATATGAAATTGAGCAAATCGATGCTCCAGATCTCCCAAACGCTCAATGTGAGTACCATTTGACGAGTTTTCTCCAGTATCTGCCTCATCCATGTCCTCATCATGATCGCTTTGTTCCGCAGGTTCCTCCCGCACCCTCTTACCGTGCTATTTTTCAAGTATTTTCATACGATTTAGAGTGAAGGAGTCTATTGCTTTGGGCACAGATTCTATCTCAAATTTAGACCTGTTTACCCCAGCAGCATAGATGAAGTGAGAGATTACTGTGGCATAGGGTAGGGCTTGTTTCTTTGAAGCATGGACATTCACTATGTAGCGAAGCATAAGATCAGGAACGTTTATAGGTCTACGGGTCATAGCATAGAAGAGCACTCTAGTGTTCGTGCTGGTTACCTCGTCATAATATCCTGCTCTAGGAAGTATATTATAGGTAATGATGAGATGCATAATCCTAGCAGTGGTTGACAATTTGATGCATTGAGCAGAAGCATCCCCCGGTAGCCCTCAGGACAAATAGCTGACACAACCTCAGTACTAGGAAAATTCTCATGAAAGTGATGTGTGGACATGTTATATATTGATCTTCCTAGCAGAGGGAACCCAAATGCATCTCTAATGGCTGATTCGATGATGACTATGGATTTACCTAGGATTCCAGATCTAAGGACTAGTGAGTCACCTATTCTTGCCTTATCTATCACGATCGAGGTTAGAGAAGAATGCCTTTATCAATATAGGACACACTGGTACTTGTCTCCCTATATATTCTACCCATCCCAGGGCTGCAAGTTTGCTTCTAATGTCATACTTTTCTAGGTCTCCTAGGTTAACTGGACGAGTTTGTAAGATGACTGTCTACGAACCTAGGGGCTTGAGTCTTGCCTATGGAGGTTAGGAGATTATCGGGAAAGCTTGGAAGCTTAGTCTTGGGTGCCATCTGCAAGACAACTAGGATAATATGCATATAATTAGCTTTGACGAGTAATGTATGCTCCAAAACCAAAGAGAATAGACACTTTTAAAATTTTCATGAATTTTTTTTACTATGCTTCTTCTTGAGAGAGAAGCATTTTAAATTTTAATGCTAAATATCAATGTATGAGTCCAACAAATGCATCAATATGCATCATTTCAGAAATAAACTGAAGCATTTCTCTTAAAATGAAACCAATGTAAATCATTTTCTTAAAAAAAAACTTTTTAGAACACTCTTTTGTTTTGGCATTTTTCCTTCCCTCCCCCGCCCCCTTTTAAAATTTAAAAGAAAGAGGAAATGAGAAATTTGAACCATCATGAAGATCTCTTTTGTGAACAAAAGAAAAGAAAAAAAAAAGAGATGATATTTCATGAAGAGAAAAACTTTTAAACATACAAAAGACATAAATTTTGATTTTAAATTTTGATTTTTCTTCCCTAAAATTTTTTTGAACCAAAAATATCAAAGAAAACCACCATGCATAGAATAGAGAAGCATGAACCATGATCTTTATGAGTAAATATAGACATAGAGATGTAGGAAGATGAAGGATCTACTTAACATGATGAATTAACTCATGTATTAGAGCTAAGAGTTGAGTTTTTACCTTAGGAGTGGAGAAGAAACCTTAAGATCCAAGGAATAAGGTTGAGTGGCCGATTGGAATAATGAAAGAAGCCCTAGTTTTGGACTTAAAAGCTTTTGTTGAAGGGCTCATATTAAAACAGTCGGTCAAATGGGTGGACAGGATCATTTTCTATCCACCGATCGATCGGGTGGTCGCATGTGGTGCAACCGCTCGAGCTGGAATGTATTTTCTAGGCTTACAAAGAAAATTATTTTGAGAGATCTAAATATTGGAATTTTATAAAACTATTTTTTACATGAACTAGGCTTCATGCGGATTCCAAAAAGTCAAGAAGGACCTCTCTACAATTTTCTAGAAAATCCTCAAGTTCACGGTGGCATTTTCGTAAATATTTGGACTTTATGCAAAATCTTAGATTTCTATCGTAGAATCTCCTGATCTAGTAAGATCTTGTCTAGATCACTTATAATGATGTATTTGAGCATATAGAGTTTTTTTTTGAAATTTTTATGCAATTTTAATCATATATATCGATTTTAAAAAAAAATTATATTTACAAATCACATTTTTTATTTGCCCGAAATATAAAACGTTATGTATTTATCGATATACTTGTTTAAGGGGGCATTTGGTTGTCCGCCAATGCAAATGCTGCAACTCTAGTTGCAATATTTAGATAACAAATTTATTTGGTTGGCCGCAAAAATATTTTGCAGCATTTACTAGTTGAAACTTGTATTTATAGTATCATTTGCGGGCCGCAAATGGAATTGCAGCCCAAAAAGCCCGCAGTACAAGATTGCGTGCTGCAAATACTATAATTTATGTATTGAAAAATAATTAATTTGGGCGACTTAGAATCGTCGGATGGAGACGGGATAAATATCAAAGTGATAGGTTTTCGCACGCTGAACGCGATGGTAGTGTCAAATTTTAGATCTGATGTTGTTTTATAGATTTTTTAAATATATTTCCAGTATTATACACAAATTAAAATTATTAATTTATCAGACTAGATCTGGCAAATCATTTCGGGCCTAAGTTTTCGGCCCAACACGAAAAAATTTGTGCAAGGCCCTGCCTGAAAAAATTCATGCTTGGCTTGGCCCGAAAAAATTCGTGCTTAGCCCGACCCAAAAAAATTAGTGCTCGGCTCGACCCGAAAAAAATTCTTGCCCAGCCCAGCCATACCTGGAAAAATTCGTTCATGGCCCAGCTTGAACAAAATTGAGCCCGGTCCGGCCCAGAATAATTCGTGCACGAAACTACCAGGATCGGCCTGGCCCGAAAAAATTCGTGCCCAGCTAGCCCAACCCAAAAAAATCTTGCTCGACCCAGCCCAAAAAAATTCTTACAATTGCCCAACCTGAACAAATTTGTTCATGTCCCGGCCCGGCTCAGCCCGACCCGAAAAACTTCATACCGACTCAGCCCAAAAAACTTCGTGCTCGACTCGGCCTAAAAAAATTTAAGTACATATTGGCCTGGATCGGCCCGGCCTATTCTGACCCGGCTCGGCTTGACCCAAAAAAATTTGTTCCCGACCCAGCTCAAAAAAATTTGTGCCCGGCCCGACTCGAAAAAATTTGTGCCCGGCCCGGCCAGAAAAAAATTCGTGCCTGGCCCTACTCAAAAACATTCGTGCCCGACCAGAAAAAATTCATGCGCGACACGATTCGGCCAAAAAATAATTTGTGCCCGGCTCGGCCTGACTCGAAAAAATTCGTGCCCAACTTGGCTCGAAAAAATTCATGCCCAGCCCGATCTGAAAAAATTTGTGCCCAGGGTAGCCCGAAAAAAATTATGCTCGGCCCAGCTCGAAAAAATTCGTGCACAGCCATCGTGGCCCAGCTCAGCCTAACCCAACAAAAATCGTGCCCGACCCGACCCAAAAAAATTCGTAAGATGCAAGTAGCAAGTTGCAAGTGTAATTGCAACTTCCATTTGTGGCCAACCAAATGTTTGCAAATAGAAGTTGCAATTCTACTTGAGGGCAACTAAACGGTAGACTGCAAAATCTATTTGCGGGCATTTGCTTTTGCATGCAAATAGATTTTGCAGCATTTGCACTTGCGGGCAACCAAACGCCCCCTTAATCAAGAGAAAAGATGTGTCATGCAAGAATTTTTACCAAATTAACGCTCATACCTCATTTCTCAAAGAATTCCATAAATTTTATTTTCTTTCTCCACTTTTTGATTATGGCCTTCCATTATCAATAAATGTTAACTTGCAAGCCAAAAAATCATTAGTAGTTCAATGATATAACAACTAGCCAGTGAGCATACTAAATAGCGAAGTGTGAACAATAATACTTCATTTGAGAGTTTAACCTAAGCTAGATAGTGATAAATTCATTTCAAGTAAAATCGTTATGAAGCTAAAACGAATCAAGAGATTTCAAAATATGATATTTTGAAAAGTAAGATCTCCAACCCTTCCTATTGGTTGAAAATTGAAAGGCCACAATGAGCCTATGATTTAGAATCACAAGGTCGCATGAGCCCGTTATAGGCTACATAGATCTCTGAAGAGACCAGGAAATCAAAAATAAAAATTATTTTTCCAGTCAAATCATGAGCGGGCAAAACCCACTCAAATTTATCTAGTATCATAACTCCATATTTAAAATGACAAGTAAGGTGAAGGAGGTGATACCAGACATACCTAGATGCCAATATCCATACCTATGGCATCATGATAGCTTGAAGTTGCAACCTCTTGGAGATTTCTCGTTCGGATCAAAGTCAACTTCAATAGTCCATTTCTTTACCCTTGTGTGGTAGCTCCCCCTACAAAAGAGCAAAAAATCTTTGGTACCCAAATGGCTTTGGGTCCTTGGGGGTTAGTTGGCCTAGGAACCCAAAGTGTCTCTGCCACACTTGGATTTTTCTTGAAGGCACAATCATTAAATTTCCTTTTGTTTATACTATGGACATGTGATCTAGCATTGGAATGCTTAGCATGTGAATTATAATCAACATAAGCATTCTTTGAAAAAGCATTTTTGTTTTGAGGTTTCCTAAACGAATCATTTTGATTTCTAAATCTTTTAACAGAGGAAGCATTAATCTTCCTATTCAAAATTAACATTTTATTTTTTACATCATTCATAGATTTATGCAATGCATGCAATTGAGTTTTTAACAAGCTATTTTCGTTTTTCAAAATGTCATTTTCATTTTTCAAATCCTTAGTGTCAATGTCTAAGGGATGATGACATGAATTAGTGACACTAACTTTTAGTTTCTCATTTCCTAGTTTTACTTCATGTAAATGAGAACTAAGTGACAAATTTTCTTCTTTTAATTTTTTATTTTCTTTGTTCTTTTTAACGATCAAGGCATACATAATTTTGCATTCGTCTAATATTCATCATATAAAAGATCCGAGGAACTAGATGAGTTAGATCTATAATTTCCATGACTAGAAGAAGAGCATACCTCCTCATCAACGTTCATGATGTTAGCTCCGTGATTATGGTGTGAGGATGCTTCACTTGATGCACGTGAGTAACTTGAAGCATTTGACCTCCAGTTTGCCTTGTTCTTCATACTAGGGCAATTCTTCTTCCCGTGTCCTTTCTTGTTGCATAGGTGACATATCACCTTTCTCTTTCGACTCTTTGTACTTCTTTGGCTAGATACACTATTAGCTTCAAAAACTTCATTAATTATAAGAGTATGATAATTGTCATCATCTCCTTCATTTAGGGTAACAAGTTCTTCTGTTTTAGCATAATCATAAACATGTTCAGTGTAGCCTAAATATCATATGCCGAAGTACAATGCATGACTTTTTCAAAAGTATTATTTTCCAAATAACAATATATGCAATTTGTTGCCTTTGCATTAAACTCAAACCCGTTAATTTATTCTTGGGTCGATGCATCCATATTTTCCTTAGGTTCTTTGTATTTTGACTTTACCATATTAAACACACCTATACCTTGAGTCTTTAAGAATGTATACATTCTTCCTTTCCAAAGACCAAAGTTTGACTCATCAAACCTAGGTGGTATAGATGCTACCAACTCTAGTGCCATTTTTCGGATCGAAACTAGATATAGAGAAGACGGTGAAATCTCAATCTACGACCTGCTCTGATACCAAATGTTGGTGAAATGGCCATATTAGAGGGGGTGAATAGTGTGTTAACTAAATCTTTTGCCTAATTCTGGTTTTTTGTGTGTAATCATTTTCTTATAACTTAGACAATTCACAATTTGATGATTAGATAAACAAGCAATGAAATAAAGTAGTTAAGCAAACGTAAGAAGATCAATGCTAACACAAAGGAATTTATAGTGGTTCAGCTAACCGCCTACTCCACTACCTAAGACTCGTGCTTAGGATTTCACACACAAATGCACTATATTAAGAGTAGCTTACAATTGAGGACTTTACACCGGAAAGACCCTACACTCCCTTAGAAGGTACTTCCACACCCGGAAGTATTCACCTTCACACCGAGTGAGCATTCCCACCTCAATTCCTAAGAACAACTCCTAATGTAGTTTTTACACTAGTGGCCTTACACCTTAAACACCAAGGTTACCACAAACTAGCTAGACCACACACGAGATCTATTATACGATCAAATTAATACAATCAAAATCAAACCAAAAACACTTCAATCACAAGAATAGAGAAAAGATGAGTTATCATAATAGAATCACCTCTTCTTGTTGAGCCTAGCAAGTTTGACTGACCCTCCAATGATGAGCAATTGAGATTGAGGGATCTAGGGCTAGGTTTGGAAGATTTGATCAACAAAAGGCTTAGAAGTTGCTTAGGATCACTCTTTTAATTTTTGAGGCATCAACAACACCTTGGGAGAGAGTTTTGAGTGGGTTTTTATAACCCCCCAAAACCAAGGTGTCATCAACAGGAGTTTTTCTACCCGTTGGCGATGCCCTGTCGCTTGCCGGTCGATCAGTCGGTCGAGTCGATCGTCGGTCTACCGACTGATCGACCGCCCAAGCGACCGCGACAATCTGCCACTTTTGGGAACACTTTGGTCGACCGACTAGTCAACCTAATTGGCTACTTCCAATTTCTCTCCACATTCGATCGACCGATCAGTCGACCGAATTGGCTACTGCCAATTTTTTATCACTTTCGGTCGACCGAATTGGCTACTGCCAAATTTCTTCTTTAGGTCTTCTCGTTGCGCGCTTTGTTTCTGGGTTCCGCCATTCAGTGTGCTTCACCTTGGAATGCTTTCTATATGTTCTTTCAATTCGTCCAAGACGTCTTTGGATCACGCATTGAATTCTTGTGAGTCGTCGTATCGAGATCGATGTCGCAAGATGTAAAACCGACTTTTGTCTTTTATTGATCCTACGACCTTCATGCTTCAAGAACTCGGTTAGATAGATTTAGTTTGTTATCATCAAAATAATCATGAAGAGAATAGAGCACGAAGGAAAAAACCTTCGGCCAACACAAGGATGGATATGTCTACTTGTTGAGACATAACTCTGATACTTATTAAAACCCTTCGATCAGATTGTGGTGGTGAGTACTTATCCACTGAGTTTCTAAATTATCTAAAAAATAATGGGATTATCTCCAAATGGACCCCTCCAGGCACACCACAACATAATGGAGTATCTGGAAGGATGAATCGCATGTTGTTAGACATGATGCGGTCCATACTTTGCTTTACTGATTTCCTGAGTTCCTTTTGCAGATATGCACTTGAAATGGCTATCTACCTTTTGAATAGGGCTCTCACAAATTTGTCTCTGGTACACCATATGAGATATAGAGTGGCGAGAAATCAAGTTTGAGGCATCTTAAGATTTGGGGTTGCCCCGTGTACGTCAAGAAATTAGAGTCAAATAAGCTTTGTGCTAAATCAACCAGGTGCAGGTTTGTGGGTTATCCTAAAGAGAGTTTAGGGTATTATTTCTACTCACCAACTGAACAAAAGGTGTTTGTCAGTAGGCATGCCACTTTCTTAGAAAAATAGCTTATCGAGGAAAGTGGGAGCGGGAGAGATGTTGAGCTTGATGAAGTTCAACAACCACAAGCAAATTCACAACCACATGTGGAAAGTCCACAGGAAGAACCAATCGCAGAAACACTACTTCCTACCACTCTTCGAAGATCAGGGAGATTGCATAGACAACATGAAAGATTATTCCTGGCCATTGAGAATGAATAGGAACTTGTTGATCCGCAATCCTATGATCAAGTAATCAAGGATGTTGATTGCAAACAATGGCAGGAAGCAATGCAATCCGAAATGGACTCCATGTTCACAAACAAAGTCTGGACTTTGGTTGACTTACTCGAAGGAGTTACTCCTATAGGGCATAAGTGGATCTCTAAAAGAAAGATTGGAGCTAATGGCCAGGTGGAGACCTATAAGGCCAGGCTAGTATAAAAAGGTTTCACTCAAAGGCAAGGTCTTGACTATGATGAAACTTTTTCTCTTGTAGTCATGCTTAAGTCCATTAGGATAATGCTAGCCATTGCTGCATATCATGACTACGAGATCTGGAAGATGGATGTCAAGACTACATTCCTCAATGGACTTGTCTCCGGTAGGACCGAAGATGGAACATCCATTTTTATGAGAGAGTCAAAGAGTTTAGCTTCATCAAAAATGTAGACAAACCTTGTGTCCATAAAAAGGTTAGTGGGAGTGCCGTTATGTTTTTTGTGTTCTATGTGGATGACATACTGCTCATGGGGAATGATGTTCCTCTGCTCCAGTCAGTGAAAGCATGGTTATCCAAAAACTTCTGCATGAAAGACTTGGGTGAAGCATCCTACGTACTCGGCATTAAGATCTATAGGGATAGATCTAGAAGGATGCTTAGTTTATCCCAGTCTCGGTATATTGATACTGTGCTAAAATGGTTTAGCATGAAAGGCAATAAAAGAGATTACTTGCCTATGAGTCATGGCATCACTCTTTCCAAGAAGATGTCTCCTAAGACACCTGAGGAGAGAAAAAGGATGAGCGAGATCCCTTATGCTTCGCAGTAGGATCCATCATATATGTTATGCTTTGTACTCGGCCTGATGTTACTTATGCTCTAGGGGTAACTAGCAGATTTTAGGCAGATCCTGAAGAGGAACATTGGAAAGTCATAAAAAACATTCTTAAGTACTTGAGAATGACTAAAGATGTTCTCCTGATTTATGGTGGGTCAGATTTTAAACTGGAGGGCTACACATATTCTAGCTTCCAATCAGACTCAGATGATGGTAAATCCATTTCTGGGTATGTATTTACTCTGAATGGTGGTGCAGTATGCTTGAAAAGTTCCAAGCAAGGAACTGTGGCCGACTCAGTAACAGAAATTGAGTACATCGCTGCAAGCGAAGCCATAAAGGAAGGAGTGTGGAAAAATAAATTTATCTCTGAGCTGGGTATTGTTCCTGAGGTTGCCGATCCGGTCCCCATTTATTGTAAAAACACTGGGGCTATTGCTCAAGAAAAGGAACCTATATCCCACCACAAATCAAAATACATCCTAAGGCGGTATCACTTGATCAGAGAAATCATTAGACGTGGTGATATAAATGTCGAACGTGTCGACACAAAAGAAAATATTACAAATCCATTCACAAAGCCATTACCACAACAATAGTTCGATCGCCACTTAAGTTTTATGGGTATTAAATACCGCAATGATTAGCTACAAGTGCATGTGGGAGATTGAAAGAAATAGTGCCCTTGAGCTAATCACATATTGATGTGTAGAGAACTATTTTTTGGTTAATGAATAATATGAGGTAACTTTTCATTATATGCTACATCTATATTTGTATATATTAGATTGTGATGAATCCCATGAACCCGGGCAATTGATTCCAAGGCCATGACGAGATCATGCTAGTGAGACTTGGAATACAAATGCCCATGTTCAAAATGTTCCCAGACGTAGGATCACCAATTAGGGGATTGATAATTCCGGATAGACTGATGCACTTGGTACATCCCTTATACGATAAGGGGTAGCTAATCTCACAGTTACCTATGAGCCGTCATTAATCTACAAGTGCTGGTGCTCATTAGGGAATGAGTTCACTGAACGGACCTACACAAGGAACACATAATGGAATCGTTACATGAGTGTCAATAGGATGTTCCTCGAGTGATAGTAGGTGCAAGCAGTCCTTGGACCTGAGGTTATCATGGTTACCTTATGAGTGACGACCCAATGCTTTGGTTCTATCCCTACATGGCCCTCAGCGTCATGTGTCGGGTATTACTGGGCATGAGGAAGCATTCATGAAGGTAGGTGAGCAACCAACATGGAATCGATTACTCCTAGTGAGAGGAGATAATGTCCTATATATCCCTACAAGTGTCGACTCGGGAATCTCTGGCCAGAGTACACATTAAAGTCAAGAAGATGTTCCTGAAGTTTCACTAATGAGATGACATCTTGGCGGGTGGAATACATATGAATCGGTATTAGGGTTTGACACTTCTTCCGTACCCTAGCCAACTTCAGGACGTTGTAACCGATGGACTCAGTTGCATTGTAACTAATCACTGAAGGGCGTTCGATCCTATAGATTGAACCTCACACTATCAGGGTAGTCATGACACGTTGCAAGACGTCAATCTTGACTTGTGAGTGGAGGCCCTCAATAACGACTCATTCTATCGAATTCGACTCTCCGTTATGTGGTGGCTCGTAAGATTCGAGTAGAAATCATTCTAGTAGAAATCTTGACTTGTGAGTGGAGGCCCTCAAGGGGTCTAGTGGTGGCTCATAAGATTCGAGTAGAAATCATTCTATCGAATTCGACTCTCCGTTATGAATGACTCACTGCTCGCTTAGTGTGGGGCCCAATGGGTCACACACAACATGCTAACCTCATAACAGACCATATGAGATGAAGTCTGACTGTGGCCCTATATGTCTACTAGCATGAACATACTGCAACTCGATCACGTATCTCATTTACGGACATGATAGGAAAGATGTTTCCTATAGGAACAAATATGCGAGGAAGGAGTTCCTCAATAAACCCTAATTTGTAGGGCATCCCTAAATTACAGGGATTGACACATGATAAATCCTAATCAATAAGAATTTAATTTAGAGAGATAAATTAAAGTTTATTTTTAGTTAGATTTAATTAATTTTGAATTAATTATAAATGCATTAAATATAAATTATTGTTTTGGTGGCAACCTATGCCCCTTATAAATAGATGGTCTAACCTCCTTCAAGGGGGTTAATCAAATTGGTTAATGATCTTGGAGAAGAGCAAGGGCTTGGTTCTTGAGAGTCTTCTTGAAGAGATAAGCTCCAAGAACTCCTCCTCATCTCCTTGAAGGGCAGGCCATCAAAAGCTTCCTTCCCCGGTTTTGTGAAGCCGATTGAAGGTCTCTTCCGCTTGGGTGTGTCATCTACTTCATCTTCTTGGAGGAGTCCAAAAAGGACAGCGAGGTATCCCTTCATCTTCCTCCTCATTCCGTGGTTTTCTCATCCCCTCTTCCTCCCTTTCGGTGCTCAGTTCTTGGTGGAAGGGCCGGCTTTACCTTGGTGCGTTTCGGGGTTGAGATTGCCTCTCCGTTGAGTCACAATGAGTCTTGGTGTTCGCTGCCCCTTGGTTGTGAGGTGCTTGGTGTGGACTTTCCTTGGAGGATGTGCGCGTGTGCATTTTGAAACGGGGATAGGAGCAACCATACCATTCATAGTATAAGGTAAATCTTCTCCTTGTACTTGTTGATTGAATTACTTAAAGATTGCTAAAGTTGATCGATGGTTTAGGGATGTTTTGAATTTTTAAATCACTTTTTCATTGTGCTTCTTCTTCCCATTCCTACACCACTTTGAACATACGAGCCTAACTGAGTGACATGAGCAGTATGGGAAGGATGACCCGGAGGGTAGGCATGTAAGTTGTAGCAAACATCTCTATTATGTCCAAATTGTCCACAAAATGAGCATTTAGGGCATCCACGTCCACCATTACGACTACCACCCTATGCTCCACTACGACCACAGTGACCTCCACCTCGACCTCCTTGAGATGTAAGGGTGGGCCCTATCACCATTGCATAACAATCAAGGAGGTGCTCTGGTGGAGGATTAAGAGCGGCAGAAGCACATATCATTCTTGTGTAGGTATCTAATAAGGAAATAAGTGACGTTCCATCCAAAATCTCAGTCCGAACAGGCTATAACTCACATCGAACTATTTGCAAAAATATAATTGCAAGCAACTGATCAACACGGTCAGCATAGTTTAAGTAGATAACAGAAGAAGATCTCTAAAGTCAGTGACAAAGGCCTGAAACCTACCAATGTGTGTAGTAATATCTGATTCTGATTGACTAAGTTGAAATAGGTTTCCAATAATATCATAAGCACGAGAAATATCACTTGTATATAAATGATGCGCTTGTTCCCAAGTTTCAACACAAGTGAAATGACATCTACGCCTGTGTTGGGCTTATGTTGTCTTGGCTATATTTGGTAAAAGGGATATCAGTTAAGTTCTCAGTTGTAAGCTTTGGGTGCTGTGGAGTTTATGCTGACTTTAATGATGCTGCATGATGTCTTTTTGTTTGCTAAAATTATTGATACTTCATGAGTAGTCATTATTGATTTAAATATTCATCTTTAATCACTTGATCAATTATGCAAGAAATGATGTGGTTTTCATTTATGGGTTGTGCGATTTTTCTTGAGGCTTTTATGATCGAAGCATTATGATATATTATGACTGTCTGTTGAGTTTGGAGCTGATGCAGTTAAGGTCGGATGTTAAATGGCTTTTATGGGAGTTGATTGGCTTTCTCTATATATGAGGAAAGAGAAGATATGGATCAGGTAGTCTCCTATGTGCTAAAACCAAGTTGCCAATTCATATGAGAAGTTGAGACTGTTGAGTTTGTGTCGATGACAACAAACTATTTCAATCATCTTCAAGTCAAGGTGGAGTTGGGTTGTTGAACTCACAACAAACCGAGATTGTGTGGAAGATAAAACTCTATGATTGAGTTATCATAGAGAGGCAAGTGGTTAGTACTTGTAATAACAAATAGTTGGTTTGTCAGTTCCAATTCACTTTAGTACTGATAGTTGGATTTCTGAGTATGAAATCCTGAAACTTATAATGTACTTTGTTGATAGTGGATTGGACATCTGTCATGTGAGGGCCTCGCAGATTAGGTGACAAGTTTGTCACCGAACTGTGTAAAAAAATCCTTGTGTGTTTGCATGTTTCTTTCTAGTTATTTTATATTTGTTACTCGCTCTGTTTTAAAGCAATTCCCATAACAATTGTAACTTCCTGTGCAACTGACTATTAACAGAAAGCTTCCTTGGAGACTATCATGTCAATCTAAAAATACTCATGAGAGTGTGATCAATCTATTATCATAATAATGTTAAAAGTTAGGCATCAAGGTTTACCCAATAAGCCCTCTTATCCTTAGGGATGGATGAGGCCCTGGTGGTGAGATGTTCTTCTTGCCTGTGTTCAACAAACCAAATTTTGACTGTTGTTGCCTACGAATTCTAATTTCTTCCATTAATTTTCTCAGTGGTGATGATCACTGAACCAGACATTGATGCCAATAGGGGTGAAACCACGAATCTTCAAGATTTGAATGCTGCTGAGATTGAAACAAAAGAAAATTGATAGAGAACTTGAGTTTGGATCTTGAAATAGGAAAACGCTAAGAGAAATCAGTGCTGGACCCAACGAGGTCGTTGGATCAAGGTGCGGCGTACGAAGGGGAGGTCGCGAGTGAAGAGTAGACGAGGGAGTCATGTAGTGAAGAATTGGTGGGAAGGAAAGAGCAGTCGGGTGAGTCTACATTGGTTGCGTCTCAAGCAAGCGAGGGGCAGAGAGCATGCGTCGGCTAAATCAGGTGAGGGCGCCGTGCAGTGGAGAACAAACGCCGGCTAGAAGCGATGTAATTAAGGCAAAGAGTAGGCATGTAAGACTCAGAAAAAAAACATCCTAATATAAAAAATCTATTTTGGTGCAACGCGCCGGACCCGGGGGTAGTCGAGTCAAGCCTTAGGATCGCCTCGAGTGAAAAGGTATGACTCGACTAATGATTCATGGAATCTATTTGGGTGATTAACTTTCCTTTTATGAAATCATACCTTAAATCAAGTTAAATCGATTCATATTGTGGGTTGAGTCAGAACCCAAGTTGAGTTCGGATTTAGTCGAGTCTCGAGTATGAGTCAAGTGAGTCCAGGAGCTATTTTTGGAAAGCTAGATGAGGGATTAAAACCCCTCATCTTGGAGCCGTGCGACTCATCCTTTGAGTCACACAAGGCTGCCTAGGGAGAGAGGAAGAAGAACTAGGAGAAGGGGGGACTTGGATCGATCCGGGATTTCGCGTCGTCGCCGGAAAATTTCAAGTCGTCGTCACCCGATCTTTCATTCTCCGCAATCTAGGTGAGTGGTTAAAATTTGAAAGCATGGGGGAGGCGGGTAGCCGAACCCCTAGTTGTGATAGGATGAGTTTTCTCGCGATCTTTCCGACGGATCTTGGTTTTATCGACGTGTAATCATTGTTTTGTATGATTTCTTGTCAAATTACCTTGTTTCTTCATCGATTTTTCATTGCTAGGGTTGCCGAGTCATGGGAAAAGGGAAAAGGTCATGCCAAAATTTTCCCCAATTCTCTTGACGGCAAGAAGGCCCTTAGATGATCTCATGTTCATGATTGATGTAGTTCAAATCGTAAATTTCACGTGTTATGAAGCATGTCTTCCCTTGATCTCTTTGATGTGGCCGAATGAACCCTACACCTCATGAAGAGGGTTTGGCCAAGGGTAAGGGAAGGGGTAAAATAGTCCATTGATATTAAGTTATATTCGGAATCGAAGAATTAGAGGTAAAGCTAGAGTCTCCTTTCCCTTTCCTACCTTAAGGGCCATGGCCGAGAAAGGTTTTCCTTGCTCATGGCTCGGCCAAGACTAGGGAGGGGAGAAGAGAGTAGATTTAGATGGAAACTTACTTGACTACAAGGTTCACACATGTAGGTATGACAATACTTAGGAAGAACATCAATCATAGCAAGTAGATTGATTGATTTTGAATGGTAGGAATGCTAGCCTTATGACCATCCTTAGCGTTAGATCTTTAAATTTTGAAATGTTGCAATTGTTTACCATGCTTAGTATTTCCTACATTTTTTAAT
The DNA here is from genome assembly GCA_034359265.1 of Canna indica. Lineage (NCBI taxonomy): Eukaryota > Viridiplantae > Streptophyta > Magnoliopsida > Zingiberales > Cannaceae > Canna > Canna indica. Next base: position 21,227,453 of record CP136895.1, on the reverse strand, counting down.
TCATTACTACCTTGTCATGTTAGATAATTGTTTCTTATTGAGCTTAATTCCCAAGGTAGTGTAAAGTTGTTATGCATGAATATTGTGGTTATTTATAGTGGATGTTGTAACATTTGAATATTTTTCTTTAGATTATACATGCTGTCCAAAAATATTCATGGGCGGAATTCCAAAGTCGGTACAAGCAATTCCTCACCCAAGGTAGTGTAGAAGGGTAGACAACATGTAAGGCGTCGCGAGACGTCCTTTGTGCTTATATGGAAACTTAGCTAGGAGACGATATCACTTCTAGGACTTCTTGTAAATATTTGGAATGACCCCTAGGTGTACACATTGTGAAAGGGTGGCATAAATTGTTGACCAAGTAGCCCGGATTAGGGCCAAATACGGGGAATGACCCAAAGTGTATATATGGAAACCCTAGGATATTGATTGTGTGATGTGCTTGAGATGGTCCGCCGAGGAGCGTCGAGGTCGGGAATGACCAATGCTCAGCTCGGCCAGTGTTGGGTCTTGAGGTGTGCCAGCGGGCCCGCTAGGTGCCAGACCCCAGTTGGGTGGGACTAGCTATCCTTACCCCAGACGGTGTCAAAGACTAGTGGACCATCCTAGTCGACGGCCCGGGATTGTTTGCTTACATCTTGAGATGATGTGGCCGATGGCCAGTATGATACTACATGATATGGTAGGGACGGCTGTAGCCAAGATATTTATTCCATAAGCAGGCCCAAGGGCCGGATGCCAGAGGCTTGATAGGTCGAGATGGCAGGTTATTATATTCAGTTGTATAGATTGACCCATTGGGGGTCGGTAGTCGCATTAGAAGTATTTTACCTCCTTGTACATTCATTTTGTTGCCTTATATGATATATGCATGACTGAGGCTTATGTGGAGGTTCACTAGAGCCACTCACTGAGTCCCAAGTGGACTCACAGTTTATTCTTTATTTTTGCAGAGCATGAGCAGTGACTTAGCTTGTCGACATGGTGCAGCTGGTGGGCGGGAGGTGGTGTCATATCTCGTAGCGGCGTCCATGAGTCTTCGACTAGTGTCTAGTAGTGTTTGTTTTGTTTCTGCACTGACAATTGTATTTGAAAAAGAGTTGTAAAACTTTTTACTTGAACGTTCAGTTATTTTGATGTTGGTGTTCTTACTTGTTTTGGAAAATATAAAAATTGTGACTTTGAAAACTTTTAATAAAGTGTGTTGAGATTTCTTTTATTCGATATGTCTCGGTTTCCTTTCTGTCAGTGTAGACAGTAGGCTACAGGGCAGGATGTAAGCACTGGCCGGTCACACTACCCTCAGTTGAGGTGTGACAAGGCATCGATCGAATTAGGTGAGGGCGTCGTGCAGTGGAGAACATGCGTTGGTTGGAAGCAACGCGATTGAAGGACAAAGCGCGGGGCAGAACTTGAGTGATTGAACAGAGTGCGATTGAAGAACTGGCACCGACTGATGCTAGTTCTGTTGTGTGTATCTTCAATAAGGCATGACTATAGCTTATGCAAGGTCAACCAGGTCTAGGCTTCTTTCCAAATTTCAGCTTCCAAAAATGATTCATTTTTAGATTTCTTTCCATACTTTGTTGTCTAAATACCAAACATAACAAAAATCATATATTAGGAAGCATTTATTTTGAATTTAAACATGAAAATAAGCTTACTAAGATAGAAAATATGCATATAATCAAATTTCCCCCACACTTAAACCTATAAGACAATAAACTAATAATCAAATATCTTGGTTTAATATTTTTGACACCAAATGAAAGTCCAAATTCATAGAGGAAATAGGAAAGAAATTGTTTGTCTCGAAATTTGTAATTTTTGGTTCTACCATGTGTATCTACAATAAGGCATGCCCAAGTCTTATGCAGGGTAGGTTTCTTTTCAAATTCTAATTTTCAAAAATGTTTTGAAAAGTAATATTTCATTAAAAGCAATATAGCATTTATACGTAATTAAGGATATACAGTTAAGGCTAATATATAAAAGCACGGTAATTAATTTCGAAACAATGAAAGTACGTCATAATATAGCAATAATAATGATGATTAATCTAAGAATTATATAGAGAGCTTGATTTAGAAGGTGACATTAATTATAGGAAGATTCCTCGCACCCTGAATCTTTTTACTAGAAATGTACTAGGTTTTTCTTTGCTATAAATATCTAGAAAAAGCCGAAGACTAATCATTCACAACCCGATCTTCCAAGTGAATCTTCAACATGAAGACCTCTAACGCATCTTGGGTTTCCTTAATCGTTGTTGGTCTTGTCGAATCTCTCACAATTCCCTCCGTTGTCTTCTGTCGTCCCACTCCTGATGCTAACAATGATCATCTCCAAACTTACATTATCCAAGTGAGACAACACGGACTGTCTTGTCCACTCCTACAACGAAGTCTTTAGCGGCTTCGTCGCCAAGCTCAGCGGGGAAGAGCTGAAGAACCTATCAAAGAAGGAGGGCTTCGTCCGCGTGTTCCCCAACCGTGTCCTGCCACTCCTCACGACTCACACCCCCACCTTCCTCATGTAATACAAATCTTTAACCAAGTATTTCATGAATATAAGAATATCATAAATAAATCAGTAAGATAAGATCTTACTTAATGACGACATATCTGCAGCGGAATAAAATTCTGGATCTCCAAGAAAAGCCGGGTCTTCCTCCACAACACTGTCTCAAATGCTTTGCTTTTGATGGGGAAAGCAACTATGACCTAGGGTTTTTCCACACGGTGTATAGAGGGGACCTAGCCTCTATTTATAATTGATTATATGGGCCCGTCCATCACGGGCTTCATTAATCGGGCCTACACTTGATTAATCACACCAATCATGGTTAAGTGTTTCAAGCTCGAATCACATGGATCAAGATCACATGAGCTAACAGGCATCTCAATAATGGATCATAAGATCAAACCCGCTTTTATTAAATCAAAACATTACAATTGATTGTAGCCCACATATGAAAAATGAAAATATAGAATATCTAAAAAATATTCTAACATTCTCCCACTTGGGCAAGATCAATTGTAAAATTTTATTTTTGAAAAATAAATTTAAAAAACGACACTCGGGTTTAATCACATATTTCAAAAAATGTGGCGACAAAATAAATAAATAAAATAAAAATGATTCAAGATGCAACACTTATTATGACTCATATCAACAACCAATGATATCGAATCATGGCAGCCATCATGACAATACTGGACATAAGACTTTCCATGATCACGAATACCACTGACATTGTTGACAATTGACATTGGTGTGGAGTGTAGCATGAAAATAACACTCAAAATGATCCGATAAGAACAGTGTTATTTTCATTGTCAGTCCTCATACTTTCTCTTCTAGATATACCTTTCGGCAAGAGAAAGCGTATGGTTTTTTAAAAAACCATCAAGTCCCTAGACTCAAAATTGGCATCAATCAATGGGCAACATGATTCACATGACACCGAGCCTTTAAACAAAAACATGATGTCTCTAGACTTAAATATGGTATCAATCAAGAGACATTCTGATTCAAATGATACCGAGTCTTAAATAATTATTGAACACATATATTAAATATGACAATATGATCTCAAAGGAAAAAGAGTTTGTTATTGAACATGCGGTAACATAAACCTAACAATCATGTATCAAAGTGCTCAAAACAAAAGGAAAAATAACTCCCACTAACCAAGCACATCAAAAGAACTCAGAATGCCCATATTTTCAACATGTCTTTTAAAGACTATGGGTCTGAGTCCCTTGGTTAAGGGATCAGCAAGCATCAGATCTGTCTCTATGTGTTCAACTAAAATATCTCATTTCTTTACAAGATCTCTAACAGTCAAAAATTTGATTCTAAATGTATGAAGTCTTGTAATGAGATCTACAATGTGAAGTCATATATTAATATTTTTAAGTCAGATAGCTTGATATTCAGCTAGTTACTAATAGAAAAAATATTTTCCTCCCACTGATCTTCACATTTATATATTAATCAATTATTTTCTTCACATCCTATTAGTGTCGCTATCTTATCAACAAGTGATCGATTTATGAATCAGTTAATCAATGAGACTACATTAGTTTTCAAGAACATGTCCCCTTTAGGCAGATAGATTTTCTAGACCAACGCACACTCTAATAACTTCATCATAATATAATTAGAATGTGTTAGATTAAATTATAGGACATATAATAAAATTGAAATTGAGGCTAACTAAATATTACATATTCACCTTTGGGCAGAACATGCAATCACGAAATAAAGCCTCGATGAGTTAAATAATGAGACGCTGATTTTCGAAAACCTATCACCTTTGGGCAGACAGATTTCTAAACCAATGCACACTCTTCTAACTCCATTACAAAACTTCCAATTAAAACATCCAATAATCATCCTTTGGGAAAAAACTATTGAATGAATTAATCTTCAGTATTCCTCATATGATGAGAAAATACACCACTCATTATAAGTAATCCCACTTTAGTGGTAATTACAAATAATAACTAGTGAAAAAACTCATCAGGAATCAATTACCCACATCTCAAATATTCAAATCCAATATATATTGCAAAATTGGTACAAGAATAAAGTACCATGATTAATAATGAATTTAAATCAATGACCATTTCAAATTATTATTTATGTTTATGTGGTTGTAAATTATGCCAATATTCTCACCTAATTGTATCTATATTAGGTATCAAATATATATAAAAAATTGACAGCATTATTTACAATAATGAATTAATATTTTAAGTAATCCACATAACATAAAATGAATAATAATATCATCACGTAAATAATAAATCACATGTATTCTACATCAAGCTAAATGTAGCAAAATTTGAATCATGACAACAAAATTTGCAATAAAGAATCATGAAACGAATCATGCTGATAAAATTATGATAATAAATCAGCTATACTGTGTCAATTATGCAGTATTATTATAATATCAAGATAATAATGCTGCATTATGCCTAAATTAAGCAAAAAAATAAGTCTATTTATTATGCGCAGAACTTTTATAAGCAGCAAACTAAAAAATTGGAGAAAGACCATTAATAGCATTAGGTCCATAAAGATCCAATAGCCCAGTTCAGTTCCAGCACAAGATATGAAAGATTTTGCAGTCACATTAAAAATTTAAAATACTGCAATATAATAAAATCGACGACAATAATCACGTGATCAATTATAGCATGATATTTAATATGATAAATCACATAACACATATTGGGATCAAAAGTCTAATCCATAAATACACAAGGCTCCCAAAAATTAAATTCAATGAGAAAGAATTTCAACACAATTTAAATATTGTATTCAAAATTTCATGTCATGATCTAATTCTAAAGTAAATTGGTTAAAAACATAGTGAACCACTGAAAATTTCACTAAATCAAGTTGAACCAATCATAAAAGGATCAATTAAGCATGAACAAAATATAATTGAGATGAACTAAACATAATACCGGAGAACCGATAAAAATTAAGCTGAATCAATCATAATTTCGACGAACCGATAAAAAATTAAACTGAACCAGTCAAAAAATATGGTGATCTGGTTAAAAATAACTTGAATGATTGCGAACCAAATGAAAGTGAGTTGAACCATTCATAATTTCAACCGATTGTGATGTAGAAATAAATCACTGAAATATGAATGAACCAATCAATTGAATCAAACCAAAACAATGAACCAGTTTAAGATCAGAAATAAATCAGAAATAAAATTGAATTGAATCCCACATAATATAATTGAACCAGGCAATTGACCCAAATCAATTTAACCCAGAACCAGATTGAACCAAACCTGAAATAAATCTAGGTTCAATTAAAAGTCTGGACCGGTTTTAATAAAAAACTATTGAACCAACATTTGATGGGTCCGCTGAGCAGGCCCGAGAGGCAGGGTCTGCCCGGCAAGCAGCGCGGCCTTGTGCCTGTTAGGGTACGGGGCAAGCAGCGCGGCACGCGGAGCGCCTGCTCAAGCTCGCGTCGCGCGGCAAGAAGCGGGCGCTGCATGCCTCGCGAGACAAAGCCGTTCGCATTAGCAAACCCCAGAGGTGCTCACGTCAGCAAGCCCCAGAGGTGCTCACGTCCCCAGGTGAGAAGCAACGAACTCGGCCCCTCTCGTTGACGCTTGGCAACCGCTCAGAAGCGAGCGCCGCTCGCATCAGATGAGGCCTCGCAATCGCGGTGCTTTCACGCCGCCACGACTGCTCGCTTCGCGAAACGCGCCCACGCGGGCCGCCCCAGAGGAGACACGAGCGCTGCTCACGCAACAGCGCAGCGCTCGCGTAAGCAGCGTGATCCCGCACAGGCGACGCTGAACGTGAGCGGCCTGGGGCGAGTCGCGAGTGCCTCGGAGGCACAGCAGGCAGACACGATTGCAATAGACGCTCGGCGTTGACCGCCTGGTGTCCTGCTGTCCGCGGTGGTGTGTGCCGCATGCCACGCACGCTGAGGCACACCGAGATAAAAACGCCAGCAAAGAAAACCGAGACATGATAATGATTCATGAGTAAAAACATCTCAAAATCCATGATCTTATGGTGCAGGCGAGCAAGAAAATGACGCGCTCACTGAGGGAGATGCACGCGGATCAAGGCAGATAAAACTTTGAAATAACAGCATCATGATACATATTTCTGATCAAGAACACACGAAACCAACCGCGCATACCCATGCACAACAACACAATCCGAGAAAAAAAAATTTCATGTTCAGCGAACCACGAGCAATTCCACGCGGATAAAATTTTTGAGAAAGATGCACAGAACCCTATCGGCTGAGAGCGATCACAAAAGGAGATGTAAAGCATCCTAGAAGCATAATAAAAAATATCCGGAAGAATAGATACGATGATCAACGGAAAGATTAATATTAATATTCAAACATGATGAATCAAAATTTAAACAGATTATTCATCGTATTAAAATCATCCCATAATTATCATAAACGAATTCTTAAAAGGGGCTCTGATACCAATTGTAATACAAATCTATAATCAAGTATTTCATGAATATAAGAATATCATAAATAAATCAGTAAGATAAGATCTTACTTGATGACAACATATCTGCAGTGGAATAAAATTCCGGATCTCCAAGAAAAGCCGGGTCTTCCTCCACAACACCGTCTCAAATGCTCTGCTTTTGATGGGGAAAGCAACTATGAGCTAGGGTTTTTCCACACGGTGTATAGAGGGGACCTAGCCTCTATTTATAACTGATTATATGGGCCCGTCCATCACGGGCTTCATTAATCGGGCCTACACTTGATTAATCACACCAATCATGGTTAAGTGTTTCAAGCTCGAATCACATGGATCAAGATCACATGAGCTAACAGGCATCTCAATAATGGATCATAAGATCAAACCCGCTTTTATTAAATCAAAATATTACAATTGATTGTAGCCCACATATGAAAAATGAAAATATAGAATATTTAAAAAATATTCTAACATCTCAGACTTAAAGAAGGCCAAGGCATGTGGATATCCGCCAACCTCGGGAAGGGAGTCATCATGGGAGTTCTCGACAATGGTATCACTCCCGGTCACCCGTCCTTTGAAGACGCCGGGTTGTCCGTGCCACCCGCCAAAGGGAAAGGCTCATGCGCCTTGAAGAGCGGCTGCAATAACAAGATCATCGGTGCTCAGAACTTCATAACTAGGTGTAGCGGTGCTCCTCCTATCGATCAAGAAGGGCATGGAACTCACACTGTCGGCACAGCCACAGGGAACTTTGTGGGCAACATCAATCTCAGCTATATTGCGGCACAGTTTTCGGGATGGCCCCTCTCGCTCACCTTGCCATCTATCAGGTGTGCGACTCAGCAAGATGCAGCCTCGCCGCTGTGTTGGCCGGGATGGACGCTGGCATTAAAGATGGCGTCGACATGCTCTCCCTCTCTCTAGGCGGATTGTCCATCCCACTTGATATCGACCCGATTGCCATTGGCGGCTTCGCGGCCGTGGAGAAAGGCATTTTTGTTAGCTGTGCTACTGGCAACTCTGGACCGGATCCGTCATTCATTTCTAATGAGGCACCATGGGTCCTCACCGTGGTGGCGAGCAGCATCGACAGAAGCCTGAGGGCTTCCATAACGCTTGGAAATGGCAAGAAGATCAACGGCGAATCCATGGATCAGTCATCGAAGTTTCCCGAAAGCTTTCTCCACCTATTTTATGGATCTAGTTGTTCTTCTCTTTCAGCGAGTGATGTCAAAGATAAAGTGGTTGTGTGCGAGCTGTTAGAATCTGGATCTCCTGAAGAAATAGTTTCAACGGTCTCGAACGCAGGCGGCATTGTTATTTTCATGAACATTGCAAGCAGAGGTAACACCATAGTTGTCCAAAGTTTCAACTTCCCGACTGCGATACTAAGCAACAACGATGGCTGCATAATTCAATCATATGCGACATCATCATTGGACCCAACGACGACCATCTCCTTCGACGGTGCAGTTCTTGAAATATATCCCGCCCCTGCTGTGGCTTCTTTCTCCTCGAGGGGTCCAGCTTAGGCAACCCCTTCCATCATCAAGCCTGACATATCCGGCCCGAGCGTAAACATTTTGGCAGCATGGACATCGAGTGGAGAGGGAAAGTACTCTTACAACATCATCTCTGGCACATCGATGGCGACTCCTCATCTAAGCGGCATTGCTGCGCTTATCAAAAGTGTAGGCGATCCAAGTCTGCGATCATGACCACCTCCGACGACAAGGACCGAGATGGGAAGGCGATCCAAGATGGAACTGGGAATACAACAGCGAGCTTCTTTGCAATGGGCATTGTACATTTCAATCCTTCCAAAGCTACCGATCCTGGTCTAGTTTACGACATGCCTATCGATGACTACATCACTTACATTTGTACCAAGTTTGGTCACGCCGATGCCATCGTCCATGATAGATACGTTGATTGCTCAAAAGTCAAGAAAATCTCTGAATCAGAGCTTAACTATTCTTCGATTATGCTTAAAAGCGGATCCACTATTAATCGGATGGTGACTAACGTCGGACAGGCGAGCTCAAGCTACGAGGTTAAGGTGGATGTGCCGGCATCTATGGAGGTTACCGTGACGCCTACGACCTTGGTGTTCACCTAGGCAAATCAGAAGAAGAGCTTCGCTATGAGCGCAAAAGGTGATGGTTTCGAAAACCTGAAATGGGTCTCAGATAAGCACGTTATCAGAAGCCCCATCGTCAAAGCTGCTTGAACATTTACATTATGTTTGGATAACGGGATGTTTTTCGCTTTGTGTGGTTTCAAATTTTAATGGAGGGGAAAGAGATTGAGGGGAATTGTTTACCTTGATTTCCCTCCAAACCTCAATTTTCTTTCAACCCTGATTTGGGGTTGAATGGGGTGAAAATAAATTATAAACATTCGTCCAAAATAAATTTACAAAGTACCCTTATTATTTTAATACATATATAAGATTTTATTAAATCCTAGTGATCTCATCTCATCTCTATTGAATACGAAGGCAAAAAAAAGCTCTCATTCTTCATTTTTATCTTTCATAGTATCTTCTGTCTAATCTTAATATTTGTAGTTAGCCAAAAAAATCCTAATATGTGTAGGAATAGAAATTGCAAAAAAAGAAAACATATATAACACAAAAATAAAAATGGTATAACTGTTTATTAGATAAAAGATTTGTAATACCCGTGAAAAGAAAAATTATTTATTTATTTTGGCTTCAGCGAAAAAGTCAGGAAGCGCGTCAGAGCGGGCTGAGAAATCGTCGTAGGGCACGATTTCTGATTTGAACCTTATGCATGAGGAAATTATTTTATTCGAATTGGGATGGAAGGTTGGGTCGAGTCGAGTCCGTAGGTTCAGATGGAACTCGATTCGGATGAGTATAGGTCGAGTTATTGTCCGTTTAAGTCATAAGGGCAAAATCATAAATTAAAATAAATAGATAGGAGGGGGTGTGCAACCATACGACTCCAATAGAGCCGCACGCACGTCGAGGGCAGGAAGGAGGAGGAGAAATGTCGCCACCAAGCATTGGCCGAGGTTGCTCGCCGTCGTCGGAGATCATCGTCGCGAGGCTTCATCCTTGTCTTCTTCCAATCATTTCCCTTGTCAAGGTGAGTGGTTTGCCCTTATTTGGTGGATGTTTTCTTTGTGTGGCCGATCACGATGATGAGAAGATTTGGAGAAATTCTTTCTCTTGTTCTTGATTTTACGATCTACCTCTATTGAACCTCTATTTTAAGAATGGAAGAGGAGAGACGGACACGAGCACTTGCTACCCAGTCCCTCCTCCTCAAGTCGTTCTCAACCTTCTCGCCATTGGGGTTTTTGCTCGCAGCATCTTCCAATTGTTTGGGGTTAGTGGGCGTGCTTATTCTTGCCCATTGATTTCAATGCAACATTACGATCCTTAATTGAGGAAACAGTGAATGTTGAAGAATATTGTAGCATCTATTTAGGCATACTTCAAGTTGCTTTTCACCAAGACCAAGGATTTGTGAGAACGCCGGGAGATAGAGTTCCTGTTGTTTACTTTGCAATGTCAATTGCTGAATTTGTGAAGCAAGAGGATTATTAAATTGATGGTTTTTCTCTTGAAATCTCAATACCTCCTGTGGTAGTGGCTAACGAACAGTGCTACATATCCGGTTGTACTTGAGCAACAAATATGAAAATGAAGAGTGGTTTTCAACAAAGTTCCTTTGTGAGCAAATATCTGCGAAGGATGCTTTGAGATCCTCAATATATGCTTCACTTGAAAATCATTTGGGTATCATATTTTGATGTCAACTCGTTATGTATTTGTCTTACATATTCGCATCCCGAGGCTTCGAGAAGGCTATTGGATTCCCTAGGAAACAATCTTGCAATGCAAGAGAAAAAAACAAACAAAACAAAACAGTGGCAAAAGACAATATGGTTAAAGCGGGTGATTCATGTGAGGGAACTTTAAGTAACTATGATGGACAAACTTGCAATGAAGATTGGTATTTGAAGATTATTGGGGTATTTTAAAAAGGAGACGACGGATGAGATCAAGATGAATATTATATTAATCTTGACTAGGGGGTCTCTAAATAGGAAAGTCCTAGATTTCAATGAGTAAGATGATGGGTGTAGAAAGGGGTTAGAGCCGACCCTACGAGTTCGGGTTTTATGACTTCATGAAATCCTTAACCTTGAACACCTTGGTGTCTAGATTGAGGTATGATTAAGTATAGTGTTCAATCATAGTCTAAATGGTATGGAAATAAGGTGAAAGCGTGATATGGAAGTTACTGTTGAATCCTCTTGGGTGGGAATATGGCTACTAGGGTAGGCTCCCTTAGGAGTTAAAAAAGTTCCCCGATTGAATTCCTCTATAGTTAAGTAGTGGCCGCTAGAAAACTATCGCCGTAGCGGAAAAGATTAGACTTGGGTGTGTAAATTTGTAGAGGCTTAAAGCTGGAATTTTCATAGCATGCTATGGCATGCTGGAAATACTTTTATACACGCTGGAAATACCTTTATACATGCTGGAAATACGTACTTTTATACACGCTGGAAATAAATTTATACATGCTGGAATTATTTATTGAATGCTGAAATTATATTTTCTTGCTGGAATTACTTATTGTGTGCTAATTTACTTATTACATGTTGAAATTTGGTTTTATGTGGAATTCAACCCATGCTGAAATTATACGATGCAAGCTGGGATTATTTTAAATGTATTGGAATAATATAGTACATGCTGAAATTAGTATGAGGTGTGTTGAAATCTCTCACTGGGGAAATAAGGTATAAAGTCGAGATTTTTGGGCCCAAGGGATGGCCGGGTTGGGGCGCGTACCTGAGTTGTCGACAATAATTTTTTTTTTTTGTGTACTTGTATGTACTGTGTAATGAGATTGCTTGTGTTGTGATTCTGGATGGACGATGGTCGGGCTAAGAAGCGTCTTTAGCTGGTGAAGCTATTGTCATACTCAACGAGTGAATTATGGGTCTTGAGATTGGGTCAGTGAGCGAGTGGATTTGGTTGGATCGGCTATTTCCCAACCAGAGTGGGCGTCGGAACTAGTAGACCATCCTAGTTCAGCAGGCCCGGGCAGGAAGCTTGCTAGATAGAGATTCTAGCGACCGACTCGTATGTTTGAATTGTTTTGGGCCATCGTGGGCTGAGTGGATGTTTGGGGCCATCGTGGGCCGAGTGGATGTTTTGGTCCATCGTGGGCCGAGTAGATGTTTGGGGCCATCGTGGGCCGAGTGGATGTTTTGGGCCACTGTGGGCCGAGTGGATGTTTTGGGCCGTTATGGGCTGAGTGGTTATGGTGCTTGATATTTGGGCCATTATGGGCCGAACGACTGTGGTGCGTCTGAAGATAAGTTTGTGGATGAATGTTTTACTTTACACACTATTACATCTCAGCACTCCCATAATTATAATTTATTCTTGATTATATTTATGCTTGGGGTAACTTGGCGAGGGCTTGGTTCAAGCCACTCACTGAGTTCGTTGGAATTCACCCCTATTTTGTTGTTGTTTCGCAGGTCCTGACTAATAGAAGTACAGTAGTACCCATGTAGCGCGGCTAGAGTTGCAGGCTCAGGCAGTGGATCTCGTGACGTGTCGAGTCGTAGTCGAGTTGTAGGAGTTACTTATGAATATGGTCATGTGATGGTTGTAGACATGGATCTTACTCACATTCGATTATTATTATTTTTCAGTATAGCATACATATGTTCATTGGTTTTCACATGTTGTATCATTTATTCCGCATTTTGTTTGCATGAGTTGGTAAGCTTCGTAGTATGGATGCGTACTCTAGTCGGTCACGTGACCTGGATTTTGGGGCGTGACAAGATTTCCTCATTCCCCTTCTTTTCCTTTACAAAGTACATCCAAACAAGGTTATTTTTTCCCTTCCCTTCCCCTTATTAAACTATATCCAAACAAGGTTAATTTTCCCACTCTTTTCTCCTCCCCTCCCCTCCCTTCCCCTTCCTTCCCCTTAATGATCTGTATCTAAACAGACCCTAAGGGATTTGGAGGGGTTTGAAGGATTTTGGAGGGAGGGGATTTGAAGGTTTTTGAAAGTTTTAAGAACTTTGTTTGGTTAGACTTCATAAGGGGTTTGGAGGAGTTTGAAAAAATTTGGTAGACCACTATGCCCTCGTTTATAATAATATATTTTTTATTTTAGGGATATTTTTATAATTTATCTTTTTTAATTCATTAACTCTTCAAACCCCTCCAAAACCCTCCATTTTGGAGGTTTTGAAAATGGGTTCTAGGAAAGATTTGGAGGGGTTTGAAACCCCTTCAAACCCTTTAAAAAAAGTTATCCAAATATGATGTTTTAAACCCCTTCAAAACTTTCCCCCTCCAAACCTCTCCAAAACTCTTCGAAACTCTCAATCCAAACATAGGGTTAGTAGCTAGCTGATCGACCCGGTTGTCATTTTTTTTTTTTTTTTTCAGACACTGAAAAATTTGTGGAAATTTTTATGAATAATTAATAAATATTGCTATATGGAAACTTATCGAATGGCAGGCTCCTCTGTGAAACAAGGTGAAACCAAACCTTCGGTGTCGGCCAGATCCCTGAAGGTGAAGAAACCTCCTGATAAAGGCGGAGTTGATATCTCCTTTTCTTTTTCATTGAAATTGAGAATGTGGCACCAGAGAAATTAGCTATTCTGAAGTCAGTAGCTACCCTGTTGATCCATTACTGGGAGAAGGTACCAATCCTGTTTCTGATTCTAAATCTGCTACATTAATCCCTAAAGAAATTGGTAAACCAAATGCTGGGAAAGCACTGGGCTCGTGCGCAGCTTTGTTCAGAGAGGTCAATGCACCTGTGGATTTAGAGAAAAAAGCCAGCATCAATGAAAAGATCAAGCACATCCAATGTATCTCTTACAATGATGTCAACATTGATGAGGATCTTGTTTCTTTCTCTAGATCAACATGGGAGTTCAGTGGTAGATCTCCCTCGTTACCCCTTGTGCAATCTATTTTGCCTATCAAGATCACATCCTGCATTAGGCAGCCTATCGAGATTGATGAAATCACATTAAAAGGTCATAGGGCAAAATTCGCCCAAGTATGCATTCTGTGGGAGCTTGAGAAATCTGTACTGCATGGTATATGGATTAATTGCTAAGGAAACAAGTTCTGGCAGGCTCTAGCCTTTGAGAATATTCCTAAGCGGGTGCTACTCTTGCGGAAAGATTGGCCATTCCTTGGATCAATGTGACATGGCAGCTAACCTCAATTCTAAGGGCGCCTCAGTTTTGCAAGGGCTAGGTGATCTAGTTAAAAGTAATACAGTATCTTCAGTCTCTCATGTAGATTCTACTAACTCAATGGCTTCGGTGCATGAAATGGGGGTTGCTGGTGTTACAAAGAATATTCATGGTGCAGTGTGTCTTCAGAAGATAATCACTATGGACCTTGGTAGTTGTCAACAGAAGGAGAAAGTTTGCAGGAAAGAAAAAATCTATTTCAGAAATCAAAACACCAAATGTATTTGATACTATTGCTGGTTAGAGTGATTTAAATTTGGGTTTGAACTCATTTGATATCAGTAAAAATTAAACTCATCTAGGGGAAATGATGGTCGATGCTCCAAATACTCAAAAAAGTCCCTTATGCAACCCATTTACCGGTAACAAGAACAAGGTCCATCAGTAATATCTCAATACATGGAAGTGGAAGATTTCAATGCAGTTCAGGTGAAAGAAGTCCCTATTCAGGTTAAAATTGAAAACAATGTTGAGGCACTCCACAAGAATCTGACTGATACTTTCTCAATTGCTGTTAGCAAAGTTAAAATTGTGGAAGATATTTAGAATGAATGAACTAATACAATCCTTAAGATCAATGAATATGCTAATGATTCCAGAATCAGGAAACCTATCAGCCAAAATGTTCATTTGAATAGCTTTCCTTTTAACCTGAAGCAAAACATGACTAAAAAGAAAAAATATTCGAATGCTTTACATGTGATATGCTCAGATGGGGACCCTATCCTAGAGAACATGACATATATCAATTCTTCTTAAATCATTTTGATTATATGAAGATATTAATATGGAATATCAAATGTGGCCTAAAAGGTTCAAGTTGGGACTAGGGGTGAGCTCGGGACAAGACGGGCCGGGATTTGGTATGTCCCGGTCCCGTCCCAGTTTTGAGTCGGAACGCAAATATGTGTCCCGATCCCGGTCCCGAATACGAAGCATCCCGATTTTGTCCCACCCCGAAAAATTCGGGACAGGACCGGGATGTCCCGAATTTATTAATATTGGGTTTTTATAAAATAAAAATAATATCTCCATTAAAATAATTAATATTCTTTTTTTTCCTACGTGCTCTATTCTCTTCATGACTATTTTGATGATAACAAACTAAACCTATTTAACCCAAGTTATTGAAGCATGAAGGTCGTAGGATCGATAAAAGACAAGTCAAGTTTCACGTCTTGCGACAAGAATTCGATGCGTGCACTAAAGACGGCTTGGACGAATCAAAAGAATACATGGAAAGGCTTTCAAGTTGGAGCACGCTAAAGGGCGGAACCAGGTACCAAAGCACGCAACGAGAAGATCAAAAAAAAGTTTTCCAGCGCAGGTTCGATCGACCGAATAATGCGAAAAATTAGCAGTAGCCAATTCGATCGATCAGTCGGTCGACCAAACAAAGCCAAAAATTGGCAGTAGCAAATTCGATCGACCAGCCCATCGACCGAAGTGCGCCCAGAATCGGCAAAATGTCGCGGTCGCTTGGACGATCAACCGACAAGCGACCGAGCGTCTGCAACGGGTAAAAATACGCCCGTTGACGAGCCCTTTCTTTGGGGGGTTATAAATACCCATCGCAAACTCTCTCCCAAACTCTTAATGATGGGTATAAACCTCAAAGAGTGATCTTTAGCATCCTCTATATAAGCTCCTCATTGATCAAATCCTTCAAACCTAGTTCTTGATCCCTCATCTTCAAGTGTTGTTCATTGGAGGGCTCATCAAGGATGCTAGTCTCAAGAAGAAGAAGTGTTCTTATTGTGATAAGTCCTCTTTACTCTCTTCTTGTGATTAAAGTATTTTTATTTTATTTTGAATTGATTTACTTGAGCTTGTAAGAAGACCTAGTGTTAGGTCTTGTGATTGAGTGGTATCCTTGGTGTAGAAGGTGTAAAGCCACTTGTGTAAACTAAGTTAGGAGTAGGTCTTAGGAATTGAGGTGGGAAAGCTCACTTGGTAGAAAGGTGGGATACTTCCGGGTGTGAAAGTGCCTTCAAGGTGAGTGTAGGGTCTTTTCGGTGTAAAGTCCTCAATTGTAAGCTACTCATAATTTAGTGGATTTGGGTGTGAAATCCTAAGAACGGTGCTTAGGTAGTGGAGTAGACATTGGGGTCAAACCACTATAAATCCTTGTGTTAGCATTGATATATTGCCTATGTTAATTGCTTTATCGTTTATTGTTTTCGCATGTAGTCATTCAATCATAATTTACCTCAGTAACCAAAGAAATGATTAAAACTGGATTTAGGTAAAATAGATTAGTTAACACACTATTCACTCCCCCTCTAGTGTTGCCATTTCACTAACAGTTGGGGTAGTTGGTATAGTGATGCGCATATTTTAACGGATGATTAACATTGTTAGTAGAGACTTACCATTAGTATAGAGGTCCCTATAGTTATTGATCTCGTTAGAAGAAAAATCCTTTAGTAAAGAGATCCCTATACTAACGATTATTGATCTCGTTAGAAGAAAAATCGGTTAGTATAGATGACCCTATACTAACAATTATTTACCTCGTTAGAAAAAAAAAATAGTATGTCATGATTTGAACTTTAGTTGTTGGGAGAGAAGTGTTTCATCTTAACAACTCAAGCAAGTTATAACATGTGATATATATTTTTATTTATTTACTTAAACTATATTTTGGTTAATTCGTACCAAACCGAAAATTGAAAAATATTTAAATTTTTAATTGTTAACTGAATCGAAAATCAATTGGACAAATCGGTTTGGTTAATTCAGTTTCAGTTCAGTCGATTAATCGATTTTTTGGTTAACTGATAAATTTTTCTCATCCCTACCTGGCTATTGGGATGGGCTGAAATTTGTCAGGCCTATTAGTAACGGTTTATTCATTAGTATAGAAGATGTTTCACTAACGGATGCAACTTCGTTAGCAACTTTACTAACGGCACATAAAATTCGTTAGTATATAAGATGCCTTACTAACAACCTATAAAATTTGTTAGCAATTTTACAAACTGATACATAATCTATTAGCATTGGTTTTCTATATACCAACGATAAAGCTTGTTCATTGGTATATATAGGGTATGACTTTCAGCAACGACTACTGTTTCTGTTTGTAAAAGTTATATTTACTAACAAATTTTCTTACCGTTAGTAATATTATCTGTTAGTAGATGACATTTATTTTATAGTGTTGCTTGCATGTTTAAAATCTGCCACATTGAGCTGCAATATTAATGGTGTTTCTTCAGAGCCTTTCAAAAGCCACAAGGGGGTGAGGCAGGGTGATCCATTGTCACCCTATCTCTTCATTATTTTACAAGAGTTGTTCTCACTTCTTCCTAAAAGTTATATCTCTTCAGGCAAACTCAAAATCACCTCTTCTTTGCTGATGATGTCTTGATCTTTATGAAATGCATTAAGAAATTGGCAGGAAATATCTTAGAAGTGATTGACTTATATTGTTCAGCCACTAACCAAAAATTGAACAGATCTAAGTCAAAAATATTTTTTCCCCAACATTATTCTACTGTGTTAAAGAGTGAAATTAGCAAGCTCCTAGATATTAAAGAAAGATAGCTGCCTATGAAATACTTAGAAGCTCATATTGATTCCAAGAGGCTTGATCACAACCACCAAAACATTGTAGTTGACAAAGCTATGGGTAGAATGGTAATCTAGGCTAGTAAGCATGTGTCTCAAGCAGGTAACATAGTGTTAATGAACTCAGTCATTAACTCTATACCAATCCATATCCTGTCAACTACTTGGTTAAATGAGAAAGTGGTAAACATATTCAAAAGCATTTCTAGGAATTTTCTTTGCAGGTCTGATTTGGAAAAGAAAGCTTTTCACTTGATGAATTGGAACAAGGTAACTACAAGTAAGTTTAACGGAGGATTAGGTGTTAGAGATATCAGTTTAACTAGAATCTCTATACAAGCAAGGAAAATACTACCTTTCCTAAATAGAAAAGGTAATATCGGGTCAAAACTCCTTGAAAAAAGATATGATAGTTACCATCCATGGAGTTTCCCTAGCTCTTATAAATTTTCTTGGACTTTCAAGTGCTTGCACCTTGCAATTCTTGAGCTTAGAAATGGGCTCATAAAGAAGATAGGGAATGGGGTTGATACTAATATCAAAAGAGATCCCTAAATTAGTTGCATTCCAATTGATAAGTGGCCTACATTCCTTAATATGGACAGATGCAATGAATTTTCAAAAGTTTCTGAACATATGTGCAATGCTCAATGGAATTTGCCTCTTATCAGAGAGTTACTTGGCAACTATCATGCTGAAAATATTAGCCAAATTATATTCCTTAACATGTTTCTAAGGACAAATGGATTTGGTCCCTTAATGATAAAGGCAAACTAAGTTGTAAAATTGCTTACAACTATTTGAAAAGCAAGGAAACTACTGAGGGTGGTCCTATCATAAACTGGGTCTCACTATGGAAATCTGATACATTGTCAAAAGTAAAAATCTTTGCTTGGAAACTGCTTTGGAAGAGATTACCTACCACTATGTACCTCTCAAAATTCAGTAAGATTGAACCTAAGACATGTTTCCTTTGCAATAGTAATGAAGACAAGGTTGAACATATCTTTTATGAATGCCCTTTTTCAACACTGTTTTGGAACAAAGCTGAGGAAATCATTAAATACAAATTCAAAAACAGAATGACTGATCTAATGGTGATTGGCTGAAGGAAGATGCTGATTTGGATATGAGCGATAGGAAAAAAATCTCTGGTTTCATTGCTGCGAGGATTTGGCATACCAGGAAGAACATGAATAGTTTGTGTTTTAATAAGAGTGGAGCTGGAATTAATACCCTGGTGTTTAGGGCCATTGCTGATGTTTCAGTTCCTCACAATGTCTCTAACTATTCTCATATTCCTATTGTTCATTCTAATACAATTAGTATTACTGCTGAACATTCTACTAATGTCTCTCCTCCCAATAACTGCATTGATATTTTCTGTGATGCTGCTTGGGACTGTGAAAGTAAGAAGGCTGGGGTTGGCATAGTAGTAGTGAATCTTGGAAAGTTGCTAATTTTTGAAGACTCTAGCTCAATGTTTGTTGACTCACCATTGCATGCTAAACTTTGGGCTATTAGTCATGCTGTAGATAAGGCAGTTCTCCTGAACCTTAAGAACATTAACTTCTTCTTTGATTGCAACACTGCAATAAACTTGTTGAATAAATCAAGCAAGATCCCTTGGAAGCTGAAAGGCATGGTCATTGACATTCTGAATGCTATGCTGCTGATCCACTTGGGGTTTCAAATAGGTTTCATATTAGTAAATCTTGTAATGTTTCTGCTCATAATTTGGCTAAAGTTAGACTTAGGAATTTTACTACTACTCTTGACCTCCAAGTAGAGGTAGCAATGGGCCGTGCTTGGGCTGGCCCAGGCCCGGCCACATTTCGAGCCGTGCTTGGCATGGCCCGAATGCGTTGCGGGCAGGCCCAGCTCGGGCCCGAGCTCGCCCATTCAGGCTCGAGCCGGTCCGAATAATTAAATATTTAAATTAAATATTTAAATTTAAATTTTTAAAGGTTTAAAATTTAATTTTAAAAATTAACGGCTATGGGTGAGTTTTGAACTTTAACCTCTAGTTTTATTTGAGAGCTTAACCATTGTACTAAGCTTTATTATATATTTTTTAACACATTTTTTATATGTAACACAGTACAAATTAATAAAAAAAATTTAAAAAATCAAATTATAATTAATTTTTTATTTATCTTTAATACAAAAGTATTCATCCAATGATAAAATAATTTTTTTAATATTATAATAGACCGCACCTTAAAAGGTTGCCTACATACCCTTCTATAGCTAAACTTGTACTCCCCAATGATTAAACTATAGAAGGATCAGGTCTACGTAGTTCTTTTTATATTTTTAATCACCCGTAGTCCCCGATGATTTAACTTGTGCTTGAACCAGCAGCACCAGCTTCGCTTGTTTGAGCTTCTTCCTCTCCCGACGATGAAGTGTCGTGTCCTCCATTATCTTGTAATCTATCTTCAGCATTCAACTAGTCTTTTAAGCAAATGCACATTTCAACTGTTTCTGCACTCATTCGGCGCCTTCTTTCGTTGAGAATTTTATTTCCTGTACTAAAACAAGACTCAGAAGCTACTGTAGACACAGGAACAGTTAGTATATCACGTGCCATGATGAAAACAATAGGTACACATTTTCTTGTTTTTTCCATCATTCTAAAATCTCATTATCATATATTTCTTCAGAATTATTATGATCTAGAAAAAAAGTTAATTCATTGAAATTAGTAGATTTAGTTTTTTTTATCCTCAACCAAGTTGAGAATTAATACTATTTCCACTATTATCTCTTAATCTAGAAGAAGAAGATGTTGTCTTATTTGTAATTGTATCATCAAATTTTGAAGTGTAAAAAACAAACATAGAATTCAATATATTTTATATTTTATATTTTTTTTCTTCAACATTATCTAATTCTATATTCTTATAATAATCATCTAATAATATATTTAAACCATCAATTTTCATTCTAGGGTCTAAACATATTGTTAAACAAAATAAAGTAAGTGTATCTGACCAATACTTTTTAAATTTAGATTTCATTAAAGAAATAATTTGTGCAAATAAAGGATGATGTCTATGTGAAGAAAATACTTCACTAATACGAACTATATGTAAAAGAGTTAAATTACATGTAGGATAATAAACACCGAAAAGTTGTTTGGTAGCTTTATTAAAAAGTTCTAAAATTTGAGTAATATGCCCAACAACTAACCAATCATTATCATTAATATATTGGATCACCAGGCATACTTTCATTGTAAAACATTGTAAGGATCTCTTGATATTTTGTAGTAGACCTAAGCATATAATATGTTGAATTCCATCTAGTAATAACATCACCATTAAATTTTTTAAATGGTTTATTAAAAGATTGACATAATTTTTTAAATTTTTGTGTTCTTGCTTTTGAAGAACGCATATATCTAATAACATCTCTTATTTTTTCTACATGTATATTTACTAGTTTTAAACCATCTTGTACACATAAATTAAGAACATGACAAACACAACGAACATAAAATAATTCACCATCTAATACTGGCTTAAATAATTGTATAAGAGGAGGAATAGCAGCATCATTATTACTAGCATTATCAAAACTAATCGAAATTTTTTAAAATCATTTATATTATAGAAAGAAGTTACAAATCTAATAGCAGAAAAAATGGCAACATAAGTGTGTGGATATTCAAAAACATTAAAACTAATTATATTTTTTTGCAAAATAAAATTTTCATCAATCCAATGTGTAGTAACACAAATGTAAGAATTAGTAGTACGTTGACTAGACCAAACATCAGATGTTAAAGAAATTTTTGATTTATTATTTTGAAAACCAGTTATTATATTTTCTCTATATATAAAAACTAATTTTAAAGCATCACTTTTCATTGTATTTCGAGTAATTTTTTTATATTTTTGTTGTAAAGTATTTTGAATCCAAGTAGAAAATCTTGGTTGATCAACAAAACTAAAAGGAGATTCACTTTGAACAATTAATTTTGCAAGTTCTGGGTGTTGAAAATCATGATCAGACGAAAAAGTTGTTAAACCAGAAGAAGATAAATTAAGAATTTGTTGAGCTTGTGCAACCTTATTGTCATGACCCTTTGCATGACGTAAAAGATGACCAGTTCCTCCTGTTGTTGAAGCCGAAAGAATTTTTTGATATTTTTTGCACCGGACTTTTGTTATGGTGCCATCAGCTTCAATAATTTTTTCACAATATTCTCATACCATACTTTTTTTCTACCTGATGGACATAAATTAATAGACGGACTTATCTCTATGTTTTGGTTTTGTTGAGTGGTAGTTCTTCTAACATATTTGATCCACCTTGTGGAGTATAATCTGAAAAATCTCTATCCGCCATTAGTAAAAATTAAAAATATAAAAAGTATAAATATTATACTAATCAATGAAACAAATTTAAGAGATTAAAACAAATTGACAGCAATCTTGAATCCTTGATGAACTTAAAAAGTTGTTGAGAATGATTGTAAATGAATTTAGATTGTTGAGAGTAAGAGAGTTGAGAGTTGAGAGTAAGAGAGTTGAGAGTTGAAAGTTGAAAGTTGAGAGAAAGAGTTGGAGAAGATAATGAAGATAGAAAAAATGAAGAAGATGATAGGGTATTTATAGGAAATTTTAAATAATATATATATTTTTTAATTTAATCAGTTTGGCCCGTGCCAGACTTGGCTCGGGCCTGACCTAGGTCTGGCGCGCGCCAGACCTAGTCTGGCACGGCCAGGCCTAGGTCGGCACGCGTCGACCTATGGTCGTTCTCGGCCCACGTGACGTGCTCGGGCCAGCACGATGCACAGGTCGTGCTCGGCCAGCGTGCCATGCCTAGCACGGCCCACGTGTCCACGAGGAGAGCCCGGCCGCCCATGGGCGGGCCCGGCCCATTGCCACCTTTACCTCCAAGCTCCTTCTGGTATGAGAAATGCCCAGGCTGATATTGCATAGTTTCAGCCTATGTTTACTTCTCATTCTCCAGCTCATAGGGATTCCCACAAAAGGCTCTTCCACAATTCGGGTCTAGTTTTTCATCAAGCTGAACCTCTTGGTGCTCCAGTTTCTATGGTTTTTAATGTTCCAGATGATCTTTTAATGTCTCATTCTCCAGATTCCATTTTTGTCCTTCTTCTTGAGAGGCTTTCCCATTAGTTCCATCAACATCCATCCAAGGTGAATCATATATTCGTAGTACTTGGATTCTTCATTCTTCGATAATGATGATGATGATGATGAAGAAGAAGAAGAAGAAGATGATGATGATGATGATGATGATGTCCTATCACCAAATGATGCTTTTAAGGCGATATTCTTGTCTTTAGGGGCATCTTCCTCCTTTTTTGCCTTCATATGGATCTCATAGGTCATGAGGGATCTGATGAGTTAGGTGAGCTTAATGGTTCCAAGATTCTTGGCCTCCATGATAGCAACCACCTTTGGTTCCCATGCTTTGGGAAGTGATTGAAGAAGCTTCCTCACTTTTTCTTCCTCTTGTATGTCCCTTCCAAGGTTAGTTAAAGCATTGACAATATTTTGAAAATGGGCATACATTTGATCTATATTCTCATGAGTATGCATTTTAAAGAGTTCATAGTTATGCATAAGCAAATTTATTTTAGACTCTTTAACTTGGGAAGTTCCCTCATGAGTAGTTTCTAAAATATGCCAAATATCAAAAGCAGGTTTACAACTTGATATTCTATTGAACTCATTTATGTATAAACCACAATGTAATGCATTCACTGCTTTGGCATTTAAATTAAACAATTTGATATCTTCTCAAGACCAATCATCCATGCTCTTAGAGGGTAGCTCATAATTAACATGAATAGTTCTCCAAGCATCTAATCATAGGAATTGCAAGAAAATACTCATCCTAGTTTTCCAATAGGGATAATTGTTTCCATCAAAAAGAGGTGGTGCATGAGTTGAAAACCCTTGACCTAGTATGATAGTAGAATCCATCAGTGTAGGTTAGATGGTTAAATATATTCCTACAACCTTGCTCTGATACCAATTGTTGAGTGAATACCCACACTAGAAGGGTTAATTTTAACTTCAATTCAATTTCTTTTAAATCAATTCAAACTTCAACCGAAACTAAGTGCGACTAAATGGTATTCGTTAGCAAATATGAAAAGCAATTATAAGCAATTAAACAAGGCAATGCAAACACGAGATTATAGTGGTTCGGCCAACACCGCCTACTCCACTACCTTGGCTCCTCACCAAGGATTTCTAACCAACTCCTTTATAGATAATGTGTTTTCCTTTGAATACAATCGATGACTCGCTTCTCAACCCTTTGAGAATGTCTCACAACTATTCACCTAGGCAAAACACAATTCTACAAAGGAAATCCTAAGTGTTTAACCTAGCACATCTAACAAGCTAACAATGGAAACCTAGTTTAATAACAAAAGAAATAACAACAAAGGAGCTAAGAATTAAACCACACAAGTGAGCTCCCTTGCAAAGCCTCCAAAGCCTCCAACTCGTCAAGATGTAGAGCTCGAAGTGAAGCCGGAGATGAGGCGGAAAGAATGCTTCGAGTAGATGAACGATCGTCGAAGTTTGCCCGATGAAATCCACTTGGGAAGACTCAAGAACACTCTAGGAGATCTTCAATGAATGGTTATGGGCCTCTTGGAAGGCTAGTGAGGGGTGTTTATAACCCCTCACACGACAGCTCTACCCAACAGGTGTTTTTCTGCCAGTTGGGGATGCCCTATCGCTTGCCCGACTGGTCGACCGAATTAGCTACTGCCAATTTTTCTCCATATTCGGTCGACCGAATTGGCTACTGCAAATTTTTGGCTTCATTCGGTCGACCGAACCTAGGCTGAGACTATTTCTTCGAGTTTTCTTCTTGCGTGCTTCGCTTTCGGGTTCTGTTACCAAGTCTTGACTTGGATAATATTACAATTAGGCGTGGGATATATACCTAGAGACATATTACATGAATTCTATTTCTAACTCTAGATTTTCTACTCGATCTATGATGGAGCCATTTTTGCCGATTCTTCTTTTTGTCTGAACAAACTTCGCGCACATATTGTAACCTCAACTTGAGATCAAACACTTGATAAATTCATTAGAATAAGTTTGTTATCATCAAAGTCAAGATGATGACCAATGTTGAAACCCTTAGGCCAACATATGTCTCCTACACGCATTTATATATATATAAACTATAAATATAAATTGCGTAAATCAAATAGACATAAATACTTACCATGATGATCGAGGCTCTGCTATCGACGTAGTCCACCACTCCTTGTCGCCAATGGAGAATGTGCTCAAACACCTACATCAGCGAGGGGTGAGTTTCTCAACGCTGTCCGATAGACCTCTTACCACTCGGGCATGTACCGCTCACCAAGCTGGTCCCACACAGGTCCAAGAATCCACTCGGGGGCGTGTCCCGAGTCTGCCTAATCTGTATGGCCCCCAGCTATCTCATCACGGTTTTATGGGCCTGCTAAAGTAGCTTGTTGTAGTGAGCGCGGGCAACACACTCCCATGCAGCCTCTACAAAAGTAGTCTGATCCTCCGGCCATGTATAATGAGCCTACAAAAAAATAAATAAATTATTATCGATTGATATTTAACATTAACATTAACAAAAATAAATATACTTACCGAGAAGTCTCGCCATAATAAATCCATATGCTCACGGGGCACGTGAGACCATGTAGGCCACGCCCCGTGCTGGAACTTCCGGATCGTCCCCGCTATCGTGCGTGGGACGTCCTCCTGCTCAAACCTACACCAAATATTGTACAATTCTATATTATAATATATTGAATTATAAATAAATTATAAGGAATAATTAATGCATCTACTTACTTGCATCCACGCACACTGACTAATATGTGCGGCTCTCCCTCTGGTGGTGGAGGGAGAATTCTGTTAGGCCCTCGTGGCCTACGTCTCGATGTCGACGAGCCTAGATCGGCTGAAGGGATGGTGGCCGGAGGTGGGGGGATGGTGGCCAGATCAAGTTAATGGTGGACGGATCAGGTGGGGGGATGGTGGCCGGATCAGGTGGGTGGGTGGTAGGTATCGGCGAATGGTTAGGGGTGGCAGGTGGTAATTGTCGGAGGTTACTCCTGCAAGGAAGGCCTCCTCGGGAACGCACTTCTCGAACCATATTTGTAAAAAATGAATATAATTAGATTATATATAATAGATTAATAGATATATTTAATAATTGAAGATATACTTCACATTTATAATTATTCATCATCGTCATCGTCATCCGTGTAATACTCTTCTTCCTCTTCTTTTCTATCGAAATCTTCAAATTCTTCTTCTTCTTCTCTCTCATCATTATTTTATCCTTCTTCCTCAACTTCATTATCGTCGTCATCAACATATTTCTACTTCCAATTGAACTAACTCTGTGTCATCATCCTCGAGTATTGGACTAACTCGCTCCACTTCGGAAGGATCCTCTTCTTGATAGAAGTCATCTGTCGGCTCATTCTCTCTAGCTATCGGGTCAATTTTTCCTTTGGCTTTAGTCTTACAGACTACATGCCAATCTGCCCTATCTTTCTTTCGAGACAAATACTGCATATAATATACTTGTTCAGCTTGAGATGTCAATATAAATGGCTCATTTAAAGCCAATTTTGATTTGTAATTGACCTCGACCAGTTTATACTTTGGATGAACTGTCATGACCCTATCGCTTGTATCGAACCAATGACATTTAAAAAGGGCAACTAATTTTCATCCGAAAAATTACAATTCTATGACTTCTTCCAACAGTCCGTAAAAGTCAACATCACATTCAGCATACGTTATCCCTTTGATGCAGATCCCGGCATTCATAATCTTCTTTGTAGATGAATATTCAAGTATGTGAAATTTATATCTATTAACAAAATAATCATTATAACACTGTACAAGTCGTGCCGGTCCGCTAGAAAACTCAAAATTTTGATTTATCTATTTTGCCTTTGTGTTTAGTACTGTAAGCTTAAAACCAATTAGGGAACTCACGATTATATAATCTCTCTAACTTCTCATCGTTGTAAATTGAGTATTTTGTCACCATCTCGACAAATATTTCAATGAACTTTTCAATCTCTAGACAGTTTAGTAAAATGTACAAATGGGTCAAATGGTACTCTTCGTCATTTAAGAAATGAGATGGACGAGAACCCAAAGCACGACCAGGGTAAGAAAAGATATTTAAACAACCATCTGATGGTCAAGATCCCCCGTCTAATGGTCAAGCTCCACCGTCGTCGTTCCGTGGAAGATAATTAAGTATTGTCTTGATGATTGATTCAAAATAAAATGAGCAGAATATTGAAATTTCTTGAATTATATATGCTTCTGATATGAAACATTCAACTGCCGTGATATTCTTTACTTTTTTTGTCAGACGATTCATATATCTTTCAAATAAGTACATTCACTGGTACTCACTAGAAGAAATATTAGATTTATCGACTATAACTTTCGACGAGAAGATGTTGTCGAAAATTTTCGTTATATTTTCGATGACTCATAGCGTCGAAAAGAGTTACCGACAAAATTTTTAGACCAAAATGAGTCGAAAAATTATCATATTAATTTTAAAAACTTTAATCGATTATCAACGAATTTTCGTCAAAAATTTAGTCGAAAATAATTTTCGACAAACTTTATAGTCACAAGTTAGTCGGAAATATTAATGACTTATGTTTATACTTAATTAATGCTAACTTCATCGACCACAACTTCCGATGAGAATTCATCGTCGAAAATTTTCATTAGATTTCCGACGACTCTCAACATCGGAAACAGTTACCGACAGAAATTTTCGACCAAAATGAGTCAAAAAATTATAAATAATTAGTTTTAAGAGATTAAAAAATTATTGTTAAATTTTTGTCCAAATTTTACTCGATAAAAATTTTCAATTATTTATTTATATTTATCAAAACTTATATATTTATAAATTAAATTAAATTTACAATTAATGACATCCTAATGCACTCATCACCTTCCAAAAACGCTTTGTATTCCTGGCTTCTTCCCTACACGCTCAAAATCAATCGCATCCCTCTTCTCCTATCACATAACCCTTCTTCTTCACCCTCCTCAACGTGCCTCTCCTGGCAGAAACGCGCCTCTTTGTCATGAATCACACAAGTGACGAAGAAGAAAATGTTGTGGTGGCAAGGGATGACGTGGAACAATCACGACGACTGACGACACGCGTACAGCGGATGCCAAAGCACTTCGAAGAATATGAATTGTAAAGAAAATAAATATAGAAAATAGAATTTAAATAATTGCATGCTACTGTAGCTACTGTATAAATAGCAGTAAGAGAAGAGAAAATGCACACGATAGTTAATTGAATTCTTCTCTTACATCTCTCTCTCTCTCTCTCTCTCTCTCTCTCTCTCAACCTTCTCCACATCCTCTGTTTTCTCCATCATCTCGGTCCCGATCTCGATCTGGATCTTCATGGTTAAGCGCTCACCGAAAGTTCAACCCATTCCACAGTAGCTATCGCAGACGCGATCTGGTTGGATCTGGATTTATCTTTCCACTCAACGGTGCTCTGCTTTGATAGGTGAGTTCTTCCTATCAATTGGATATTTCATTGATTCCATTGTATCAAACTTTCCGTTGACATGGAAACAAGAGCACAAGTGATGAGCAAATCTGTGAAAACATTACAAGAAACCAGTGTTCACCATGAGCATATGTTGGGATCGATCCAAGCCAATCTGGAAACCCAGCAACAAGTTATGGAGGCACAGCAAAAGTTATTGCAATCAGTTTCATCGCAGATCGCCCTTTTGAACTCTCAAATGGTTCAAATGGCGAAGGTGAAGTCGAAAGCTAGGGGATCGGGGGGATCTCAAATTCCACCTACGGCTCGAGGAAAATTCATCGCGCGGGGGGACGTCGCGACGACGACGAATTTCCATTCCCTCCCAAACCGCCACAGATCAAAATACCTATTTTTGATGGATCCGATGCGGAAGAGTGGATAGTGTCGGCTGAATACTTCTTTGAATTCTACGCGATGGAAGACCAGCATCGTGTAATGATGGCTTCATTTAGAATGGTGGGATTGGCGAAATGTTGGTTTCGCTGGATGCAACATCTGGTGGAGGCAATCAGAAGGCGTTTTGAGCCGACTGATTTGGAGCCACCTGAAGGATTGCTTACGAAGCTGTTGCAAACCTCAAATGTTGAGGAATATGAGGGCCATTTTGAAGAGTTAGCACTGCACACAAACAATTTGCCTGAGTCATTTTTAATCAATTCTTTCATTTCTGGTCTTCAAAATGATATCAAGACTGAGGTGCTTACTCGTCAACCTGCATCGATGCATGAAGCCATTTTGTTGGCGAAGCATTTTGAAGCCGAAATACATGCTTCAAAATGAATTCCTCCTTTGTGGACAAGGAACAAAGGATCGGCCCTATTACCTACACCCACAAGAGGTGTGCAAACTCAATCAGCTCCATATCAAGGAAGCAAGACAATGAGTATGTTGCCAACATCAAACTGAGTAAACAATACATCGGTGCCAGCTCCTCAGCGGATACCACCAAGGAAACTATCGTATGCTGAAACCCAGAAATGTCACGAACAGGGATTATGTTATTATTGCGACGAAAGTTATTCTTGGGGACACATGCAAATCACCGCAGTTTTTTATGTTAGATGATGAAGCCATACAAGAGGGAAATGTGGAAGAACTTGACACTGTTCGGGAGACTAAAGAAGTGACGCTTATAGAACCAACATTGATATCATTCAATGCCATGTCGGGCTCCTTTTCCCCCATGACTTTGCGATTTCAAGGCTCAATAAAAGGGCGGTCAGTAAATGTGTTATTAGATGGGGGCAGCACCCACAATTTTATACAAACTCGGGTTGCTCAGTTCTTGGGATTGTCAATTTAAGCTACGTCCTCGTTTGGGGTCATGGTAGGCAATGGCACCGAGATAAGGAGTGAGGGAGTAGTGCGTGGGCTGACATTAAACATTCAAGGCTCTACAGTTAATACTGATTTTTATGTTATACCTTTAAAAAAATTAGATGTGGTGCTTGGAGTTGCGTGGATGGCAACATTGGGTCCCGTAGTGATGGATTTCGCAAAGCAATTATTTGAGTTCTGCTCTAAGGAACAGAAACACTCATGGTCAGGTATAAAGAGTAATCTTCCAGAGAGAGTCGAATGCCATTCCTTGTGGAGGATGCAAACTAATCAGGCTCTAGTAGAGATGTATCATTTAGAACTCCTGGAAGAACCTCGAGTTGCATCGCAATGTGAAATAAAAGAATTGCAGCAGGTAATCGAGCAGTTTCCAGAGGTATTTGAACCACCTCGAGGCTTGCCTCCATCCAAGGATATTGATCATCGTATCTTTCTTCCACCCGACCAACCACCGATCAATGTGAAACCATACAAATATCCACACTTCCAGAAGGAAGAAATTGAACGGCAAGTGTAGAAGATGTTGGAAGAAGGTCTTATCCAGCCAAGCACTAGTGCATTTTCTTCTCCCGTGTTGTTGGTAAGGAAGAAGGATGGTACCTGGAGGTTCTGCGTGGAATACAAGGCCCTTAACACGGCGACTACCAAAGACAGGTTCCCTATACCGACAGCCGACGAGCTGTTTGATGAGTTAGGGGAGCGACCATTTTTTCCAAGCTTGATCTCTTGGCAGGGTATCACCAGATAAGGGTGCATGTCGGTGACGTCGCCAAAATAGCCTTCCATGCGCATGAGGGTCACTACGAGTTCTTGGTGATGCCTTTCGACCTCACTAACGCTTTGTCCACCTTCCAAGCCATGATGAATGGTATTTTTAAACCATTTCTTCGACAATTCCTGCTAGTTTTCTTTGATGATATACTTTTGTACGTACAATCGGACACTAGCTGAACATCAAGAACATCTGCGACAAGTCCTACAAACACTGAAGGATAACCAGTTGGTAGCTAAGCTATCAAAGTGTTCTTTTGGATGCACCAATATTGAATACCTGGGGCATTTGATTTCTTCAAAAGGGTTGCAGGTGGACTCAACCAAGGTCGACGCCATCCAAGCATGGCCACCACCTAAAAATATCAAAGAACTGAGAGGATTTCTGGGATTGGCGGGGTACTACTGCAGGTTTATCAAAAATTTTGCATAAAAGGCGGCTCCTTTAACTGATCTACTGAAGAAAGAAGCTTTCAGGTGGTCGAAACCAGCACACACAGCCTTTGAAAACATAAAAGAAGCGTTCAGCAGTGCTCCAGTGTTGGCATTACCCGATTTCAATAAACTGTTCACGTTAGAAACAGGTGCCTCCTGAGTAGGTATTGGAGATGTGTTAGTGCAAGAGAAACAACCCATCGCATACTTCAGCCAAAAGTTGTCGAGTCGGATGCAAGCAGCCGCAACTTATCAGCGTGAAATGTATGCCATCACGCAAGCTGTAAGGAACTGGCGTCAATATTTACTTGGAAGGAAATTTCTCATCGTCACTGACCAGTGTTCTTTAAAAGAGATGGTGAAGCAAGTTATCCAAACTCGAGAGCAACAAAAGTGGCTCGCCAAACTCCTTGGGTATGATTTTGACATTCATTATAGATCTAGTAAACTAAATATAGCTGCTGACGCATTGTCCAGAGAACCTGCAAGTGCCATGATGGCATTGTCTCATATCCAATGTGGTATATTGGAGGACATTAGGCGCCTTAATCACGAAAGTGATGAGTTGCTGCAGATACATAAGCAACTGAAGGATGGAGAGAAGGCATGATATGAGATAAGAGATGGAGTGCTGTTGTTTCATAACAAGATAGTTATCCCTAATTATCGCACTCTTAAATCACTGCTCTTGAGAGAGTATCATAGCTCACAGACAGGGGGGCACACAGGGATTAGCCGCACTTATCGAAGGATGGCGGAGAATTTCTATTGGAAATCCATGAGAACAGATATACAACAGTATGTAGAAGAATGCCAAATTTGCCAAAGAGTTCCTCTAGAAGCTTTGAACCAATGTCTTGAGATGTATCTCCGTAGTTTTGCAGCTGACGAGCCGTCGAAATGGGAATGTTACCTGGTTTGGGCAGAATACTAGTATAATATGTCACACCAGACCTCGGCAGGTATCTAGGAGGAGCCAAGAATTCAACTGTTGATAGGGAGCTTACTACCAGGGATCAGATACTGACGCGGTTAAAACACAACCTGTCAAGAGCTTAGGATCGCATGAAAATTCAAGTTGATAGGAAGAGAAGAGATGTAGAGTTCAAAGAAGGCGACTGGGTATTTATCAAACTGAAACCCTATCGACATGTCTCATTAAGATTGCAACGGAATCAAAAACTCAGTCCTCGTTATTTTGGACCATATCAGATAGTTCAGCGAGTGGGAAAAGTCACTTACAGGCTCAGTTTACCTGAGTTGGCAAAAATACACCTGATATTTCATATATCGATACTGAAGCTGTGTAGAGGAAGACCTGAGATGCAGATGACACCTATTCCTTTGTTACAAGCTTCACCAGAGCTTGACCAGGGCGACACGGTGGTTAGCCACGGCAACTAGGAAATCTCAAGCAACCTCGCAGACGAGGTGTGTTTCGACTATGGAGGTAATGTCAAGAAACACCCAAGTGACAAAGAAGAAAATGCTGTGGTGGCAAGGGATGACGTGGAACAATCACGACGACTGACGACACACGTATGGTGGATGCCAAAGCACTTCGAAGAATACGAATCGTAAAGCAAATAAATATAGAAAATAGAATTTAAATAATTGCATGCTACTGTAGCTACTGTATAAATAGCAGTACTAGAAGACAAAAGGCAGGCGATAGTTAATTGAATTCTTCTCTTACACACTCTCTCTCTCTCTCTCTCTCTCTCTCTCTCTCTCTCTCTCTGTGTCTCTCTCTCTGTCTCTCTCAACCTTCTCCACCTCCTCTGTTTTCTCCGTCATCTCGGTCCCGATCTCGATCTGGATCTGCATGGTTAAGCGCTCACTGGAAGTTCGACCCATTCCACAGTAGCTATCGCAGACGCGATCTGGTTGGATCTGCTTGGATCTGGATTTCTCTTTCAACTCAACGGTGCTCTGCTCTGATAGGTGAGTTCTTCCTATCACTCTTCTTCTTCCTCAACGCGCCTCTCCTGCAGAAACACACCTTTCCTGGACATTGGTCTTCCATGGATCATGTGCCAGCAAGCTGATGCTCCTTCCCCAATGGTAGATAAAATATCACTACATTTTTTGGCATTAATTGATGTTTATATAGCGTGTATTTATCTTTTCCATGAACATATATTTTGATTTAGATCAACACCTGCAATGGTTTTGCTGGCTGCGATGCTTTTACACCCAACAACAAGAGCAGTCCAAGGATCTGGACTAAGAACTGGACAGGCTGGTGAGTTATACTATATTTGGTTATTCAACTTATTTCTTGTTCTTGTGCAACAACTAAAAATAAAAAGTTTCACTGATTTCAATGTCAGGTTCAAGAATTGGGGCTCTCCAGATCCACATAGACCTGTTGAAGATATAGCATTCCAGATTGCTCGTTTCTTCCAGAGCAAAGGCTCCCTCCAAAACTACTACATGGTTAGCATATATAGTCTCTTTGCTCAATGTTTGTCCTCATACATATTTACTGATGTGTAACATAACTTGATTTGTTCACTCTTAATTAGTATCATGGGGGAACCAACTTTGGCAGAACCTCTGTAAGCCCTAACCATGTCACAAGCTATGATTATGATGCTCCTCTTGATGAGTATGGTATGCCCACATTCCTCTTGATTGATGTCCAGTGTGCATGTAAGCAAAGGGGAAGAATTCATCCTTAGTGTTAACACAACCGGCCACATCCTCCAAGCATTTGTCAATGGCAAGCTAAAAGGTAAAATCAAATAGATTTAGGGATGCAGTTCTCTACTTGATTCCACTGATATTAATTGTTTGAGCTAAATGTATATGTTATGAGTATTCTCGGAATGGAAACTTTGTATTTGAGAGGAAAGTGCGGTTTAGGCCAGGAAAAATTTAGATATTATTACTGAGTGCAACTGTTGGCCTCAAGATTAATTAGTTTGCTTAGTTAATATTCACATCTTTCAGGGTATAATTGTTTATGTACTTATATATTGAGTTAAACAGAACTATGGAGCGTATTATGATTTGGCGACGGTGGGGATCGCCGGTGGACCTGTGAAGTTGATCGGAAAAAATACTACTTTGGATTTGTCCCACTATAATTGGACTTACAAGGTAATCAGGCTCCTATTTATGTTGTCTTCCTTCATGTAAGTAATGTCAGTGAAAACTTTTGCAGCTGATAATAGTATTTTGAGATTGAGTTGTGTCTTCACCTTGATGTACACGATTTGAGTTGGCATTCAGCAGGTTTCATTCGCATTCCAACCATGAGGCCATTCACTTGGTACAAGGTAGTTCAATCTTTGTTCTTGTTACTCACATGATGAAATCTTAATTTGTCTTCTCCTCGATTTTTCTTGCTGAAGGCAACCTTCCAAACTCCTCCAGGATCGGAACCGGTCGTCATCGACTTGCTCGGCATGGGCAAAGGAGAAGCATGGGTGAATGGAAACAACAATGAGGCCATTCACTTGGTACAAGGTAGTTCAATCTTTGATCTTGTTACTGACAGGATGAAATCTTAATTTGTCTTCTCCTCGATTTTTCTTGCTGAAGGCAACCTTCCAAGCTCCTCCATGATCGGAACCGGTCGACATCGACTTGCTCGGCATGGGCAAAGGAGAAGCATGGGTGAATGGAAACAACAAGAGGGAGCAGGTTGAGCAAGTTTTGTCAGTGCGTCAGCAGGAGCAACTAACGCTACAACAATCCATGGCCCAACTCATGTAGCAACAAACAACTCTACAGATGGCGCAGAACCAACAGTTCATGGCGGCCAAGAAGAAGGATTTCGAAGTGATGTTGAATCAACATCTTGAACAACTTCGACATCCTCAGCATATTTTTGGTGATGATTGCTACCGTCCGTAGCCGATGGGAGATGATGACGATCAGGACGACGATCGGCGGGGTAAAAATGAGTTTTTGGATGAGGACCGATTATGTGTGAAATGTTTTGAATATTTAGTGTTATTGGATGCTTAGTGTTACTATTTGAATATTCATTATTTTGAATGAATGATACTTTTGGTTTATTAGCTATTTTTTTTAAAAAAAATCTTAAAGTTTTCGACAAAATTTCGAAGACATGTCGTCGAAAATTACTGACAAACCTGTTGTCGGAGACAAGTCGGTAAATACTAACAACATTTAGTCGACAAGTCATCAGTAATTACCGACCACTTTTCAAATAGAATATGGTAGGAAAATAGTCTGTAATTATCGACCACGTTTTCGACAGTATTTATAGTCGGTAATTACTGAGGACCTACCGACAAAACTTTTGTCGGTAGTTACCAAGGAACTACCGATAGCTTTTCGATTAAAATCTTGGTCGATAATTACAGACAATATTTTTTGTCGCTAAACTATTGGTACCCATTTCGACCAAGGTTTTACCGGTGCAAATTTTGGCCTTGGTAACCGGTCGAAATTTGGTCGGTAAATCAATGTTTTCGACCACTTTTCGACTACAATGGTCGTCTGAAATCACTATATTTCTTGTAGTGATTGAACGGGGTCACCAACTCAAGCCTCGTATGCCAAGTGTATCGGTAGATGCTCCATCGAGTAAAAAAATATAGGAGGGAAAATGGTTTAGTGATTTCAGACCAATGTAGGTGTATTGTTGAAATCACTATATATATGCAAGTGTTATCAAGGCTAGTAATCCTCGTGCAAGACCAATGGTAATAGAACGTACACACAGTCAAACATTTGACAAATGGTTTCAGCTTTATGTAAGTAATGATAGTTATTGTAGCATAGTCATTTCTATTGTTGAAATTAAAATTTTAGATTACTAATTACAAAATTTATTTTAACACAGGTAGATCAACAACATGAAGTCAATCAGGAAATTGTATAAGACGAAATTAGATGGCTAGCTAATGGCCCTAGTAAAATGGCAAAATGATATAATGGTTTTCTTATAAATGGATTTTGATTTCATACTAAATCTCACGATGAACAAAAAAAAACTCAAAATAGTGGTGTTATGGTGACTGCGAGGACATCAAGTTTTTCAAGTTCAAAATATAAAAATCCTATTGATGGAGATATTACATATTATGGAAAGTTGACAGATATCATTGAAGTCAACTACTATGATCAATTGACATTCGTATTATTCAAATGTGATTGGGTAGATGTTCGAGCTAAAGGTAGAGGAATTAAAGAAGATGAATTCGGTTTCACCATTGTAAACTTTAAATATCTTCTAGGTTGTGGACAACAAATTTCTAACGAGCCTTTTGTCCTAGCATCTCAAGTGCAACAAGTTTTTTATATTCAAGATCCACAACAAAGTGATTGGCATTCAATTGTAATAACAAAACCCAGAGATTTTTTTGATATGCAAGGAGAGACTTCTACGGATGATGCTGAAATATACATAGAGAGGAACTTGGTCGAAATGGTAGAAAGCAATGATGAAGATGTTGTAGATTGAAGAAGGGAGGATATTCAAGGAACCACTATTGAGTCACCTTTACTATTTAGTCAAGCAAAGCCAAATGGAAATGAAGATGATTTTGATTCTAGTGATGATTGAAGGACGATGTTCTTTTTGTTTACTTTATTAAACTTTGCAAAGTTTACATTTGTTGGAACTTAGTTAGAAAGTATCTCTTATATTGTTCATGTTATTTAATGTTCATATCTTTTTCATAGAAATTGATTATTCAAGCTCCTTATTATGACATTGATTATTTATATTATTGTTTGTATATTTATATTTTTTGCATTTATTCATATTTCAGACTCTTTGTTCTAATTACTCGTTTGAATTGTATAATTATATATGTATAATAAATATATTTTATTATATTAGAACAAACATGTCTGTAAAAAAAAATCGATTGAATATTGAAGGAATTTGGCCAAATGTTGCACGACGATCTCGATCAGGCTTTAGACAACTATTGCAACCACCAACATTTACAACAGAAATTGGTTTGGAACCAAGTTCAGACGAGTCAGATAGTGCAAGTTTAGACGAGTCAGACAACGTTGAGCTACAAGAGGTAGAGGAAGAAGATACAGGTAAATGAATTAGTTTTTAAAATGCAAATTTATAATGCATTCATAGTAGACTTATTCATTGTATGATTACATATCCTTTATATTCCATGTCTTATTTTATATTTAGAGTATATTATTATGCATCTTAATGTGTACATTTCTACAAGTAATAAATATGAGATTAACATAAGTACATAACCTGTTTTATGTTTACCATATATCTTTTCTTATTTTACTATATGTGTGTGTTTATAATAGATATGCGTTTGGAGTTTAACATGATTATACTTACATTTTTTTACTTTTTAAAAAAAAATATTTTGTTCATTTTGAAAAAGGAAATATGGCTAAGAAAAAAGGACGAGTTACACAATAATGCGTAATGTATGGAATAAGCCACCGGGGGAGCTCATTCATGTTGATTTTAATGAATATGGTCAACCTATTCGTCATGGTCCTAATGCATCATACTTTACGAGCTTTCTTGGAATTATAGCCGGAAGTGGATTTATTGCACTAAAGTACATTGATTGGAGAAATGTGCCAAAATCAAAAAAGCTAGATGTTTGGGAACTTGTAGAATTAGTTATTTAATTATACATGATTATATTACTAAAGTATTTATATTTTAATGCAAAAAAAGTTTGATGTAGATGAAACTTCTTATGCTTGGACAATGGAATCGCTTGCAAAGAAATGGAAGGCTTTTAGGAACAATTTAAAGAAGAATTACTTTGATGCTAACTTGACAAATGATCAACTTATGGCTACACATGATGAAAGGATTTGTAGTGAAGATTGGAAGGCTTTAATTGACTATTGGAGATTATCAAAAGGACGGGTACAAATATTTGAGAAATTTTAATTTGAATAGATGCAATATAGATTTATTAATTTTAAAATTATTTAATGAAATTTTGTAATTGCTAACTTTATAATAGGCACGTAGTGCTACAAATAAGGCAAATTGAACTATGCTAAAAACAGTGCATTGTTCTGGTACAAAAAGTTTTGCAAGAATTCGTGAAGAAAAGGTAATTGATATTCACATTCTAGTCTTGTTTATATAATTTTTTTCATTTTATGTAATATTTATAATTTTGTTTTGACGGCAAGCAAAAAATAGTAAAGAGCCAACTCGAGCTGAAATATTTATTGCAACACATAAAAGAAATGAAAAGTCCGTGGATGATTTCTCGAGAAATGCAATTGTGAGTTAGAAAATTAATCATTATAACAAGATATTATTTATTAGTTAGTTTTAATTTAATATTCATTTTTTATTAATTCATTTTATTATGAAAGTTATTGTTGATAATTTTTTAAATAGGCACAAATGGAAAAACTTATGGAAGAACAACCAGAGAATTTTACAAGAGGTGCATTTGATGATGATATTTTCTCTCGAGTTATGGGACAAGAAAAATATGGATGGGTGCGCACATATGGCCTTGGCCCAAGGCCATCTAATTTATGTGGTCCACTTCCTAGCAAAACTCAATGCATGAGAGAAGTTATGGTAGCCAGGAAAGAACTAGAAGAGGAGCGTGCATTAAGTTTAAAGTGCATGCAAGAAATTGAGCAAAAACAAAAGGATTTGAAAGAATCTATGAAGCAAAAACAAATTGAATTACAAAAATCTATGGAAGCAAAGCAAAATGAGTTACAAAGTCAAGTTAATGAACTTCTACAGTTACTTAAATCTATGCGACAGACAAGCATGGAGAAACCACTTGAGCATATAGGAGAATTAAATGTACCGTTGGATTTTAATGAGGTATTGTATGTGTTATTTATATTCCATAATTTTCCTTTTCAACTAATTTAATTTTTTTATTTTAATGACATAAGGATATACATGATCATAATCTACTGAAATATCACCACGAATAAATGTTTTATCATCGACTTCTCATCATCATGTCCGTGCAATTCAAGCTCATAAGGTTATTGTGATTCAAACTATAAAAGTGTATATCTATATATATTGGAAGTTTTTTAATGATATTGTTTTTCAATCTATATTGCAGAGGCAACATTTAAGAAAAAAGGATGGAAATGATTTTATTAAGGTATATAAGTTAAAATATTTTTGCTGCATGATTATGCTATTAAACAAATTTTATTTGTAATAATTTATTTATTAAGTAGGTAATTCTATTTTACATTTTGGTAAAATGATATGTTTTTTTTTTTTTAGAATTCTAATTCTAAGATAGCAAAGACACGAGTACGTCCTTCTATTGAGGTAAATATGATATTAGATACAATTTTTTCTTATCTTAAACTACATTATTACTAATATCAGTTTTTAATTTTTTAATTATATTTAAATAATAGATTAGAAGTAAAGTTGTATTGAAGAGTTCTAAGCCTCCTCATGAGATACTAGTAGCTAAAGGTATTTTGAAGAGTACACATCAATCTACAAGAGTTGGAGGGCATGAATTGGGAGAAGAATGGTATGAGGTACATATTGAAGAAGCATTGATTAAGAACGAACCACTATTATGGCCTTTTGAATCTACTAAGACCATTCGACAAGCTATTGGTTAAGTGTTGCATGGCCACAAAATTTGGTATGTGTTAAAATATTTATATATAATTTATTTAAAATATTATTGTACCAAATTTCTAATTAATATTTTCTTTATTTTTTTATAGGTTGAACGTGTCTCGGACGACGGTTGATTGAAGAATCATGCATTTTTATATATATTTTTAGTGAACTTTAGAAGTTTGAGATTTAAGTGAACTTTAGAAGTTTGAAATTTAAGTGAACTTTGGATGTTCGAGATTTAAGTGAACTTTAAAGGTTTGAGATTTAACATACTTATTTGTCAATATTAGTTTTAGAATAGACATGTCTATCTTTTAGTAAAATATTTTGCTTTTATCTTTACAAAGTTTATAGTTGAGTACAAAGTTATACATATGTGAAATGTAGTTATTTAAGTTGTAATTATATTTTTCTTATTAATTATAATATTTTTAGTTAAAAATATATTGTCTCTAATCCAAATTAATTTTCTTAGTAAAATTAATTGCCTCTACATAATTTTTATAGGAAATTAAATATTTAAATTATCTATTAATTAAATATAATTAAAGAAAATAGCCTGATTTTTAATTTAGAGGCAATTGTATATTCCCCTAATGATATTTATATATATTAAAGACAAATATATATGTCTCTAATGATATTTTAGAGGCAAATATGGTACATGCTTCTAACCGTGTATGTATATTAAAGGCAAATATAAATGTCTCTATTAATATTTTTAGAGGCAAATATAAATGCCTCCACTAATATTTCTAGAGACAAATATATATGTCTCTATTAATATTTTTAGAGGCAAACGTATATGCCTCTATTAATATTTTTAAAGGCAAATATATATGTCTCTATTAATATTTTTAGAGGCAACAATATTATGTGCTTCTAATAGTATTTATATATTAGAGGCAAATATATATGCATCTATTATATTTGTAGAGACAAATACATTATAGGTCCCTAATACTTTTAGGGACGGGGGCTATAGAGACGAACAATTGTATTTGTCTCTAAAAGTTATAGAGATAAATATTTAACTTTTAGAGACAAATTTGGTTGTCTCTAATTGTCACTTTTGTTGTAGTGATTATCAAACATATTTTTTTCAATGCTCATGACGTCCAAATTATGCCAAATCAGTAATCAACTCCAATACCGCAATTCTCAAAAGATACTTTTTTT
Organism: Canna indica; assembly: GCA_034359265.1. NCBI lineage: Eukaryota > Viridiplantae > Streptophyta > Magnoliopsida > Zingiberales > Cannaceae > Canna > Canna indica. The sequence continues at coordinate 21,186,651 of CP136895.1, read as the reverse complement.
TCACTCAGTTATGTGTTTGACCAAAGCCTAAAATTCTTACATTCCGACCAAAAGTAATCTCCGGAAGCAATTCAACACGTGCTAACATATGTTCACTAGACAATATCGGTGGTTGCTCATCTCTTTCGACTCTACCCTTGGTAAATTTGTCACGATTCCTTCGATATTGATGTTTAGACGGTAGCAACCGGCGATGACAATCAAAGAAGGAAATTTTTCGACTGTTCTCAAGACTGAAGGCTTTTGAGTGTTTCATGCAATACGGACAAGAGAGTCACCCATGCGCGCTCCAACCAGACAACATGCTGTAGGTTGGGAAATCATTGATTGTCCACAATATATATAGCAGCTCGTAAAGTGAAGTTTTGCTTTCGGTGACAATCATAAGTCACAACTTCCTCAGCTGACAATGTTTTCAATTCATCAATTAGGGGTCGGAAAAACACGTTAATTTCTTTCAGAGGACCCCTAGGACCGAGAATAATCATCGAAAGATAGATAAATTCATCTTTCATACACATTGACGGTGGCAAATTATAAACTGTTAGTAGCATTGGCCATACCGAATACGGAGTTGCCGAATTACCAAACGGATTAAAACCATCCGTGCACAATCCCAATCTAATATTTCTAGTATCCCTAGCAAATGAAGGATAACACCTATCCAAATGTTTTCATGCTTCATTGTTGGATGGATGAGTCATTACTGTATTATCACAACTTCTTGCATGCCAACTCATATAGGGGGCATTCTTTTCCGACATGAATAACCTTTGAAGCCTCGGTGTCAGTGGAAAATACTGAAGCACGAGGATATTTTTCTGTCGGACTGATTTCTTCTCCTTGTAACGAGGATGTTCACATACCGGGCATTGCTAGGGATGTCAACGGGGTGGGGCCGGACGGGTACGGGGGGTGCCTACCCACTACTCGCCCCGCAAAATAAACGGGTACCCGCTACCCATTTATTCTCCGCGGGTATCAAAAATGGGTACTCATTTAATTACCCGTGGGGGGACGAATACCCATGGGTATTTGCGGGTACCCATGACACTTTTAAAAAATGTAAATTTTGATATTTTGATAAGAACTTCAAATATAAACACTCTTCAAATAAACACATCATATTTTGATAACAACTTCAAATATAAATAATTAAACACACTTCAAGTATATGTTGGTTTAAGGGTTTCTCTTAAAGCCTCGATCTTCATTTTGATGATAACAAACAAATATTTAATCTATGTGTGAAGTTTTAAGTTCAGGTTGAGGTTGCGATAAGCATGCGAAGTTCGTTCAAACGAAATGAAAGAAACGACCGTCAGAGAAATGGAAGAAGAAAACGTTAAAGAAAGGCTCGGGTTTTGATCAAGTAGAAATCATGTAATATACCCCTAGGATGATTTTATCCCAAGCCAAATTGTAAAGTTATCCAAGTTGAAACTTGGTAACTAAACCCATGAAAAAGCATGTAACAAATTCAAAGTAAAAATCAGCCTCGGCCTGAGTTCGGTCGACCGGTCGATCGACCGAACAAGGCAAAATACTGGCAGTAGCCTATTCGGTCGACCGAATGATGCCACAAAATGGCAGTAGTCATTCGGTCGACCGAATTTGGTGAAAATTTGGTAGAAGGCTACGTCGGTCGATCGATCGAAGCCAAAATTTGGCAGAAGGTGCATCGATCGACCGATCGGTCAACTGGATTGCAGATCGCAGATAGCGCCTCTGGCTTCACTGCATCAGTCGACTGATCGGTCGACCAGATTTGGGATCAATGAAGTTGCGATCCATTTGGTTGACCCGTCGATCAACCAGATGGCATGAGTAAAGCCCAGAAAGGTAGCGGTCGCAGGCGGTCGATCAGTCAGTCGACCGACAATCGATCGACAAGCGATCGAACATCGGTAACGGCTAGTTTTCTACCCATTGAACTGCTCGTTCAGTTGAGGGGTTATAAATACCCCTCACCTAACTTCTTTAAAGCTTCTTAGAAATTTAATTGAGCATTCAAGAAGTGATTTGAGCATTCAAAGAGATTGATTTGTTGCGCCCTACTCATACGTCAACATCCTTCTTAAAGCGTCCGCTTCCCTCAACTCTGCTACAACTCAAGTTCATCTTCTGGCAAGTTAGAGGCTTGAAGGCTTGGGAAAAGAGTTGTGGTTCCTTTTTACAATTCTTAAGCTCTTTTTCATTGTATTTGAAGATTTATTTCAAACTTGTTTTTCATCTGTAATAGCCTGCTAAGTGTGCTAGAGAAACACTTAGGGTAGACTTTGTAGATTTGTGTTTTGCCTAGGTGAATAGGTTTGAGAAGTTCTCAAAGAGGTGAGAAGAGTGTCCTCAGTTGTATTCAAAGAGAAACACAAGTTCTATAAAGTAGTTGGTTATAAATCGTTGGTGAGGAGCCAAGGTATGGAGTAGGCGATTGGCCGAACCGGGCTGAACCACTATAATTGATCGTGTTTGCATTGCTTTCAATATTTGCTTATTATTATTCTTGATATTTGATCACATCCACTGTTAAGATACACTTGCATTTGATTGAAGTTAAATTGAGCAAAAAGAAAAATTAATTAAAATAAAAAAGGGGACAGACACTATTCAACCCCTCTTCTAGTATCGGATTTCATACAACAGTATAAACACACAACCTCAACACATTAAGACTTTAAAACATTTCTTAACACAAACATAAGACTTTAAAATATCAAGTCTTCAACAACATGTCTTCAAGCATAAAGTCTTCAAATATAAATTACAAACATTTCTTAACATCAACATAAGACCTTAAAATATAAAGTCTTCAACATGTATTTAAGCATAATTGCGTATACACATTAAAATGCAACAAAGTGTATAGAAAGTGAGAAACACATTAAAGATTTCTTCACGTCAAGAATTATCTTCAAGCATTTTCATCCTGCACAAATATAAAATATATTAGTTTATCATAAGAAATACTCCTATTAACAACAAAAAGAATATAATATATATTTACTTACATCAACATCATTATCTTCAAGCATTGAAGGAATCTCCATGCCCAATCTCATCTTCGAAGAAGGTATAAAGAAGAACATTAATTAGACAATTAATATTTAAAGCTGTAATTTTACACAACATATTGAATTAAATTAGTATATATTATATTACCTCTATTATCATTCCATAGCCAATCTTGAGAACACATCAATGCCTCAATTGTTTCTGGACGCAACCTACTACGATGTGGAGTGAGAACTCTACCACCGGTACTAAAAGCTGATTTAGAAGCAACCATGGAGATAGGAATAGCCAAGAAATCTCTAGCAATCTTCTATAGAGTTGGGTATTTTAATCCATTTGACTTCCACTAAGCTAAGATGTCAAACTCCTCATCTCAATTAGGAGGTAACACTTTCTCCTCTAAATAATTGTCTAACTCTGACTTCGTACACATATATGTAGACTTTTCATTGACAAACAATGCGAAGTCAGACCTCCAATTATCCTTCCTTCCAATAGTATTTGTGACATCTAATTTTGAAGATCCAACCCCTCTTTCTTTGCTCTGGTTCTCATACTCATTAACCAAACCCCGACACATATTTTTGACCTTCTCTATTTCATACTCAGCATCGTCTCCATATATTTGGGCAAAAAAATAATTGATTAGCAACATTTTATATCTGGGATCTAAAATAGCTCCCACAATCATCACTCTGTTGATCACACCTCAGTACTTATCAAATTTAGCAATCATGGTAGTAGCCATTTGTTGAATAATGACATTTGGATCACTTCTCCATTCTCTCAAAGCTATTCTAACTTCACAAATCTTTGGAAAATACACATTTGAAGTTGGATACAAAGTACGAAAAAATAATTCAGTTACTCCATAAAACAGTTCCAACCTATGACAAATTTCTTTTGCCATCTCCCAATCATATTCACTAGGTAAAGACTTATATTGAGGTTCACGTTGCACCAAGCATCCAAAAATATCTTTATATAATATGGTAACATCAAGCATCAAGAAAGTTGAATTCCACCTAGTTTTGCAATCAAGAACAAATTTTTTATCATAAGAAATGTTCAATTGACCACATGTCTCCATGAATTTTTCCTCTCTTTTAGGTGTTGTTGTCCAATAATGAACACTCTCTCTAACTTTTCAATGGCATCTGATATTATAGATAACTCATCCTTCACAATCAAGTTTAGTATATGAGCACAACATCGCATGTGAAAGAACTTGCCACTCAAAATAAATGATCTAGGTGAAATCTTATCTAAAATCCTTTTGATAATGACATCATTAGTACTGCAATTATCAAGAGTCAAAGTAGACAACTTTCTATCAATTATCACCGGTAATTTTCTTTTCATTGATATTTATGGCCAAGGGAGTGAAAATTTGCTCATTAGACATTCTACATGTAAAAAAATACAATTAGCATGTTATTTCATTCTACGGTTAATTAACACATAATAATATTAAATTTCATAAGTTTAAGCATTAACATGATGCATTAATAGGAATAATTTAAAATGTGGAATAAACCTGGAAGTAAAAGATGAAACCTTTCCCTCCTTCCACGTATATTAACTCGGTAGCAAGAAAATTAGCAATTGTTGAATCATACTGATGCGACAGTAAAAATATTTAGCAATGAGGTGATGTGGACATTTAAAAAGTTGTATAAGAATAGGAAGGAAAAAAACCGAGGAAAATTTTAAAGGAATTCAAAAGGAAAAAAACTACATCAATTATGGAAATATCAAATATCAATAAGCAATCAGCTTCAGTGCAAGATGTGATATGAAACGTAAACAGACCATCACAGTTAGATGCAAAACTTGACAGGAGAAAATAACATGTTTAGTACGCAAGTTGAAGAGGAAACAAATAATAAATACCTTCAAGACTGCTCGGGCTTGAAGACGACTTGAAGACTGCTCGACCGAAGGTGTAGGTTGACGAGGGACGAGCGCTCGAATGAGGAGAGGCGGGCGCAGCAAGGGTGGATGAGCGATCGATTGAGGAGGGACTGCAGAGAGGCAGTCAGGAGCGATCGGGCGGACGAGCGGTCGAGTGAGGAGGGACTGCAAAGAGGCAGTGAGGAGCGATCGGGCAGACGAGCGATCGAGCGAGGAGGGACTGCAGAGAAGCAGTGAGGAGCGATCGAGCAGACGAGCGATCGAGTGAGGAGGGACTGCAGAGAGGTAGTGAGGAGCAATCGGGCAAACGAACGATCAAGCTGACCGGCTGACGAGAGACGAGCAAGGAGAGGTGAGCGCAGCAACGGGTGAGAGCGATCGGGCAGACGAGCAAGGAGAGGCGGGCGCAGCAACGGGCGAACGAGGGATCGATTAAGGAGGGACTATAGAGAGGCAGCGAGGAGTGATTGGGTGGATGAGCGATCGAGTGAGGAGGGACTACAGAGAGGCAGTGAGGAGCGATCGAGTAGATGAGCGATGGGGCTGACCGGCTGATGAGAGACGAGCGAGGAGAGGTGAGCGCAGCAACGGGTGAGAGCGATTGGGCGGACGAGCGAGGAGAGGCGAGCGCATCAACGGGCGGACGAGCGATCAATTGAGGAGGGACTACAAAGAGGTAGTGAGGAGAGATCGATCGGATGAGCGATCGAGTGAGGAGGGACTGCAGAGAGGCAGTGAGGATCAATCAGGCTGACCGATTGACGAGAGACAAGCGAGGAGAGGTGAGCGCAGCAACGGGCGAGAGCGATCTAGCGGACGAGTGATCGGGCTGACGAGCGACGAGAGAGGAGATCGAGGTGTGCGGCACGGCGTGTAGCTACTGGGTAGTGGGTATTGACTATTGAATTAGGTTAGGAACTTAGGGTTTTTTAGTATATGTATTGGGGGTAAAATAGTAATTTACTAATTTTTACGTGTAACGGGTACCCGCTGATACGGTACTATTATACCCGTACCGGCCCCATTTAATAAACGGGTATAAAAAATTACCCGTGAAATACCCGCGGGTAGGAAACTACCCCACATACTCATCATAAATGGATAAATACCCGCGGGTACCCGTCTAAATGGGTAATATTGTCATCCCTAGGCATTGCTCTAACTGTGTATTTTCTTTATAATATAAAATGTCGTTATTTGGGCATGCGTGTATCTTTTCGTACCCAAATCCTAATTTTCTCATCAACTTTTTTGTCGTATAAAAAGTTGGCGCGCTCAAACTTGTTATCTAGAGGTAGCATACCATTAGTCAATCCCGCAATCCGATCAAGTGCAACCCTGCAGATATTATAATCGAACTTGATGTTCAGGAGTTGCATCATTGCCGAAAATCATGTATATTTAGGACAATTCTCATACAAAGGTTCATCGGCATCTTTCAACATCTCGTAAAATTCTGCAGCCTCCTTATTCGGTAATTCAATCGTTATCGTAGGTTGTTCTTCAGTGACTTCAAATGTCGTAGTATCTGGTGGCACTGCCAGCTTAGTAACTGACTCAACATTATCATTTAAATGGAATTGTCCGCCAAGACTATCCAAAATCATTGTTCTATATGGATTATGTGAATTGGAAGAAGAAACAACGACACTAGAAGATTCACCATTTGTTTGGACAACATGATTGCTTGACGTCCCGACTTGACGTGACTCCCCTTGACAATTCCGTAGAAAATATCTTGGTGTGAATCCTTTTGTATACTGATGCATTGTGATAGTTTCTCGATCCAAAAATATTACGTTCGAATATTTTTGGCACAGACATCGGATTTTATCACCACTAACCATTTTTTTATTCGAGTAGGCAAAATTTAAGAAGTTACGCCTACTCGAAATTCGTCTATTATAGCTCCACGATGAATTCGTCGGTACATCCAACTTCTATCGCCCAACATGTTCTGTCAAAAAGTGGGCAATATCTTCAGTTAATGTCTTTAGGTAGGATGGTCCTATTCCATTCGGGATTCATGTTATTCATATTTCACTTAGTATTTCTTTTAGTCACTAACTTTTACGAAATTCTCAATTTTGGCCAATACTTTGATTGGTCTCGATCGATTGTATATAAGAACTTTTGAATTAGTTTCAATAATGGCCCTCCGTCTACGAACCATGAGTATGACCGTTATTCCACTGACGTGGTGAATCAAAAATGATTTAAAAAACCTCACTCGCCGTATCAGCTTAATACACGTCATATTGACTTTTAATATCCATTGGGTCCCATCTCTCTCTATTTCTCTCTATTTGATTACCGTAAGAGATGTGCGCCGTAAGACATGTGCGACGTAAGAGATCACAGCGGCGACGAGAGCATCGGCGTATGCTGCAACAATAAGTTCATGGCCTGAAGTCGTGGTAGCTCTCGCCAACTAGCAAGCGAAGTTCCCCTTCCTTGGCCTTTATCTAGCCGACGGTAGCAACAGACGACAGCGGAGGTGAACACATGGCAACGGAGGTGAACACATGGCGACGGTGACTGCCGAATGAAGAAGTGAAGAAGCCAGAGGTGAAGTCCATTGAAATCTCCGACTGAGCTTAACTAATCGATCATCAATTCATGCTTGTTGATAAATAATAACATCTTTTGGGTCTTGAGGTGAATGCATGGCGACGGATATCGTGGAGATAGTTATATACCATTCCTCTTCTTCTTTTATATATAGTTAATATATAAAAAAAAGAATGGCGACGGATCTCGTGGAGATAGTTATATACCATTCCTCTTCTTCGTGGAGGTGAACACATGGCAACAGAGAGGACTGCTGCCATGGTACGTCAACGATCATGGCAATGTGGACCAACGCATTGGCGGAGCAGACGCTCCAGATCGGGATTACACACCTCGGCGACGAGTTCCGGCACTCATGATCCAGAACATCGACTTGACGCTGAAAAATTCCAAGAGTCCATTGAAAGGCTCTCCCTCTCATTCAGTTCCACCGTAAGCGATGCTTCTACTGAGGACGTCGGAGGAGGATCGCCTCTGGCATGTACAGTCATTGCTTAGCTGAAAGAGTATATTATATTCTACCAAGCATTTAAATAAATTTATTTATATCCTAAGTTTTTTATATCATACGGATCGATTCAGTCATTCAGTATGACATTTTACAATCAATCTCAAAGCCTCTTTACTTCTCTGCTCATAGAAAGGGGCAGAGAGCAAGAGACAAGTCTAAAAAAATAGGGGAAGAGTAGCAATGTAATGCATGATGACCTCAGAGACATAACTCGTTGCGTATACTGGTTAATACTTACAAACTACGTTTTATTTTTCAAAAAGGATTTATTGTGATGAAACAAAAATTTAATTTCAGCATTGTTAGAGATTGACTCAAATTGGGTCCGAACTGAATCCAACGAGTCCGACCGAATCCAAATCAGAGTTGATTTGATCAAGATATGTTTGAACCGATTTGCCAATTTGATTAAACCATGTTGAACCGGACTCGATCAAAATAAATCATGATTTTATAATCATGGGTCTGGGAGCCCAGCCCACCATCTTCTCAAGATACCCATGCCAATGTTGCAACAACTCACGTAAAAATTTTCAAATTAATGATAACTTCAAAAGTTTTCAAATTGATGATATGAAAATCAAATATTACTTTTGACTAGTCAAATGGAGAAAAAGGTGGAGACATCACGTGAAGCCACCAAGCATTTTGTAAGTTTCTTTGGTCAAAAAAAGCATTTCAGCCATCCGATTAAATCAGACGGAGCAGCAAATTCCTTGGCGATTTTTTCTCCACTAAAGAAGGCATGAATCGGCTCTCCCCCTCTATTATAAATAGAGGCCTAATATGCAGTTCTAAGATCATCCCACACCAAGAGAAAATCCCCCCATATGAGAGTTTCAGAGATCCAAAAAATTAAGAGTGCCGCTACAATCCTTTTTCCTAAGGAGTGCCCCTTCTCAGTTTCTGGCATATAACAGCAGGAGTTCAGTTTCAAGGTAGATCTTGTAGAGATAGTGCATCTACTCCGTACCAGTTTTAGGTTCAATTAATTTAAGACAGTTTGATATATTCTGAAGGGGATTTAGATTATTGCACTCTTATTGTAAAAGTTCTTTTTTGGATTTAATAAAGCAATCTCCTCTTCTCCCTGTGGACGTAGGATCGGCACCCTGCCGAGTCCGAACTACGTTAACCCCCTTGTCTTTTATTTTTCTGCATTATTATTAATATCGAATTTTTTTTTTCATTTTTCTCGCTGGGTTTGGGTTTTGTAGATCTTGCAGGAAATTATCTCAAATTTCCTAACAGTTGATATCAAAGCCTACTTCCCCAACCATGACGAGCACCAAATTTGATATTGAGAAGTTAGATCGCAATGTCAACTATGCACTTTGGTCAATGAAGATGAAAGTGATCTTAACTATGGAGAAAATACATTATGCTATTCTTGGTAAGGATAAGATGTAGAGGACCGATGAGGAGAAAGAATATAAGGAGTAAAAGGCAATTGCAGTTTTGTACCTAAGCTTGTCAAATGAAGCACTTCGAGAAATTGCATCCCAAAAGACAGCTAAAGGTATTTGAGACAAGCTCGCATCGTTGTATCAGGACAAAACTCTCACCGGTAAGATGACTTTGAAGCAGAAGCTCCATTTCCTACGTATGGCAGAAGGCACATCGGTCAAAGAGCATATCAATACTTTTCAGACAATCATCATGGACCTAGAGAATATGGGTGTCAAAATTGAAGAGAAAGATAAGGTTTTATTCCTTTTATGTTCACTTTCTTCTTCTTTTAAAAATTTTCGTGAAACTATGCTTTTTGGAAAGTCTACTATTACTCCAGAACATGTGATCATTGCTCTTGTGTCTAAGGAGCTTATGGACACACACATCTTATAGCAAATCCCTCTGGTAGAGGGAAAGGAGAAGCTCTCTACTCTAATGAAGAAGGAGAAGGTAACAAATCAAATGTCACTTGTTATTACTGTAAGAAATGAGGTCACATCAAGTCAGAATGTCGCAATCTTAAGAGAAAGTTGCAACAACAAAATAAGGGTCAAGACAGATTTTGAGAAAGTTGAGGTACTGATCGTGACAGATGGCATACGCACTGCTAAGACACGCCGTGGGCGACGGCGGTCTCAGCGGCGACAACACACCTCAAGTTAAAATTCCTCTTCATCTTCTTCTGATATGTTTGATCATGCAACATGCAATCCAGGTCAGCAGGCAAACAGGTCAACCACCAGTAGCATTGATGAGTGGTTCTTGGATTCTGGGTGTTCCTATCACATGACTCCACACCGGACGGCCTTTGTGGATTATCGGAGTACCAATGGTGGAGTAGTTCGTGTCGGCAATAACGTACCTTGCAAAGTTGTCGGATTCGGAACAGTGAAATTTAAATTGCATGATGGCTCGACAAAGATCCTAGCAAATGTTTGTCATGTCCCGAAGCTAGGAAGGAATCTAGTGTCTCTTGGAGTTCTTGACACTAGGGGCTATACGATATCCTTTGCAGGAGGAGTCTTGGAGGTACAGGATGGAACCACGACGGTACTAAAGGCTCTAAGGATGTCGAATAATTTATACAATGTGGATGGATCCATCTTTCGTGAAGCAGTTTAGATTCCAAGGCAAAACACAGCAAAATCAGACACCGGGTCAGGTATAAATTTTGCTTTCAGGGAAATCCCTTCTCAAAGATACACAATGAAGGAGGAGACTCGGAGGACTATGTGGGTTCCTAAGGCCAAGCAAGAAGCTGACTCGGCCCACTTGAACACTGATTCGACGTAGGCCATGTACGGGCCTTGTGGGAGAGGAGGACGACTTTTGAGGATTGCATCGGCTCCAATTTTCATCAAAGGAGGAATTGCTAGAGATTGACTCAAATTGGGTCCGAACCGAATCCAACGAGTCCGACCGAATCCAAATCGGAGTTGATTTGATCAAGATATGCTTGAACCGATTTGCCAATTTGATTGAACCATGTTGAATCGGACTCGATCAAAATAAACCATGATTTTATAATCATGGGCCTGGGAGCCCAGCCCACCATCTTCTCAAGATACCCATGTCAATGTTGCAGCAGCACACGTAAAAGTTTTCAAATTGATGATAACTTCAGAAGTTTTCAAATTGATGATATGGAAATCAAATATTACTTTTGACTAGTCAAAGGGAGAAAAAGATGGAGGCATCACATGAAGCCACCAAGCATTTTGCAAGTTTCTTTGGTCAAAAGAAGCATTTCATCCATCCGATTAAATCAGACGGAGCAGCAAATTCCTTGGAGATTTTTTCTCCACTAAAGCAAGCATGAATCGACTCTCCCCCTCCATTATAAATAGGGGCCTAATATGCAGTTCTAAGATCATCCCACACCAAGAGAAAATCTCCCCATATGATAGTTTCAGATATCCAAAAAATTAAGAGTGCCGTTACAACCCTTTTTCCTAAGGAGTGCCCATTCTTAGTTTTTGGCATACAGTAGCATGAGTTCAGTTTCAAGACAGATCTTGCAGAGACAGTGACTCTACTCCGTACCAATTTCAGGTTCAATTAATTTAAGATAGTTTGCTGTATTCTAATGGGATTTAGATTATTGCACTCTTATTGTAAAAGTTCTTTTCTGAATTTAATAGAGCAGTCTCATCTTCTCCCTGCATTATTATGCTACTTCATAATAATGCAGGGTTCAGGTTTTGTAGATCCTACAGGAAATTATCCTAAATTTCCTAACAAGCATTAAATCAGATGGAAGTAGAGTGTTTATTTGATCGAACCAGAGTGTTGATTTAAATGTTACTTCATGAAAAAATTCTAAAAGAAGTCTCATATCTTTTAAATAGGGCTATTCATGGGTCAAACCCGACCCAATGAACCCGAGAACCCGACCCGACCCGAACCAATCGGATCGGGTCGGGTTTAAATTTTTGAAACCCGATTATAATCGGGTCGGGTCCGAGTTGCAATCTTTAAAACCCGATGACCCGAGACCCGACCCGATTATCTGAATTTTATATATTTTTAAATTATTTTTAAAATATTTATATTAAAAAATATTTATTTTATTATTATTTTTAATTTTTTAGAAAAATTATTATTAAAAATTTATTTTTTACCTAAATGGGTAAACCCGACTACCCGACCCGACTCGACCCGACCCGACCTAGGTCGGGTCGGGTCGAGTCGGGTTTGAGAGATGAAAATTATTCAACCTGACCCGACCCGACCCGATTATATTTGGTCGGGTCGGATCGATTTTTTCCCTAAACCCGACCCGACCCGATCCATGAAGACCCCTACTTTTAAATGTGTTTGATGAGAGAGCAATGATAAAAAAGAACATCTAAACCATAAACAATCATGATCGACAAAGCTATTTACCTCTGAGGTTCTATTTAGACATGAACTAATATCGGAACCTTCATCGGAAAGCATACCAAATTGTAAATAAACCAACATATATTAACAGCAAACCTTTAAATCATTACAAAGATCAACACAGACTCTGACTCGACAAAGCAAAACACACTTGACTCAGAGATTACAAGTACAAAGATGCCAACCATGTTTATTCGATACCACAAGACCCAAAAGATGTTATTATTTATCAATAGGCATGGGTTGATGATCGATTAGTTAAGCTCAGACGGAGATTTCAATGGATTTGACCTCCGGCTTCTTCACTTCTTCCTTCGGCACAGTCACCATTGCCAAGATATATAATCCGTCGCCATGTGTTCACCTCCACCGTCGTCTGCTGCCGCCGTCGGCGAGATAAAGGCCAAGGAAGGGGAACTCCGCCTACTCGCTGGCAAGAGCTACCACGACTTCAGGCCATGGACTTACTATTGCAGCATACGTCGATGCTCTCACCGCCGCTGCGATCTCTTACGGTGCACATCTCATACGGCGATATGAGAAAGATAAATAGAGAGAGATGGGACCCCATGGATATTAAAAGTCAATATGATGTGTATTAAGCTGACATGGCGAGTGAGGTTTTTTAAATCATTTTTGAATCGTCACGTCAGTGAAATAACGACCATACTCACGGTTCGTAGACGGAGGGCCATTATTGAAACCAATTTGAAAGTTCTTATATACAATTGAGATCAATCAAAATATTGGCCAGAATTGAGAATTTTGCAAAAGTTTGGGTCATTTTCGTCTAATAACCTAATTTTAAAATGAATAATGACTAAAAGAAGAAAACTAAGTGCAATACAAATAACTATGTTCCCAAATTATCCAATTAGGGACAATTCAAGGATTGTACGTCATATAAAAGATCATATACTTCGTTTAGACGAACATACAACCCCCAAACGGATCTAAGGTTTTGCAAAATTAAAACTTGACTCGTCGATGCATACGTGAAACATCAACTCGTCATGATTATTTTTTAAATTTGTGGATGCCAATGCGAGTCTAGAGTGGAAGATTCTGGCGCGAGTCCAAAGTGAATGATTTTAAAATTATAATTACACCCAACTAAAATTAATCCTAACATTTATTCTAATTATAATTTATCAACCCTAACATTAAAACTAACCTAAATTTAATCTACAATTAACACATAATAAATCTAAAATGTATCAATCTACAATTAACACAAATTAATTAATAAACATAAAAAAAATTAAACCTAAAATATATTCCATATGCTTCGCGCCGACGTCGTTCTCTAGTATCGACGTCCGGCGTGTAGATGCCGATATTGGCAGTGGCAATTGAAAGGAAAGGGGAGCGGCAATCAATACCTCGATACGGAGTCGACGGGCGTGGTAAGTGAGCTACGACAGTGGCGAGGTGGCGATGGCAGCAGCAACAGTACTGGCGACGAACAGGCGGCGATTGCAACGGCGAGGGCAACGGGATAGAAGAGAGAAAGAAAGAGGAAGGGTCGAAGGCGAACGCAAATAAAAGGCTTATCACCCAAGACCCTCCTGTTGTAGGTTAACCATGGATATTTATTAATTATATCACCGACGGCCGACGTAGCCCTCTCTAAGCCGTCGGTGAGTTATTTTTTATTTTCACGCCGCGTTCACGCCATCAATTAAGAAGCGACGACTGCTAGTAGCCGTAGCTACTGACTTATTTATAGCACCGATGGCTTTTGTGCCCCTGCTAAGCCGTCACTACTATGTTATTTCATTTCGCGCCCCGTGCGCACCATCATATATGAGTGACGGCCTTAGGCGACCGTATGCGAGCCGCGGCTAATTTGGTTACATCAAACACGACCTCTACGGTTGTCGAAAAGCCGTGAATAATTCTAACAGCCTAGGCGGCCATCGGTGAGCCCCGTGGCTGATAACCAATATTCTAGTAGTGGCTACGCAATGACCATCACGGGTGTTAGGATCTTGAATAGAAGAATTTATAAGACCATCACGGAGAGTACACGATGACGAGTAACTTAATTGGGCCGAGTAAAGGCCGAGCAGGTGCTACCTAAGGTGCACCGAGAAATGTGAATTAAGAAGTAATTACCCGACTAATCAACTTCATTACAAGGGTACAACCTATTCCCTAAATGAGCATGGTTTTGATATTGGGCCGAATGGGGTGAGTGGTGCGCATCGCGCACGAGTTTATATTGGGGCGGATGGGGCGAGTGGTGCGCATCGCGCATGAGTCGATATTGGGCCGGACGGACCAAGTGGTGCGCATTGCGCACGAGTTGATATTGGGCTGGATTGGGCTGAGTGTGCGCCTCACGCACAAGTGATTCTTGGTTGAGACTTACATCGGTGAGCCACGCAAATGACTGACCCGAGTGACCTGGGTCGAAGGGCCTTTCCTGACTGAGTTGTGTGCACTGAGGCTAGATGGCCATCCTAGCTTACTAAGCCGAGTTGGGAAGTTCACTAGGGTGGCTAGCCTAGCGAGCACCCCATGAGTTGTAGGAGGTAGCTAGAGGACTGCTCTAAATGGGCCTAGTCAGGCTGTGTGGTGCTCGTAGCGCACGAGTTACTAATGTAACATGTACCATGATTATATCTGTCATTTGAACACAGAGTTGATTACTGCATTATTTATTTATATGGTTTGGCTTGGGGATGGTCGAGACAGCCACTCACTGAGTTCATTGAACTCACCATTCTTTTCTTAATACTATTTTGCATAGCGTAATCATTGAGGTACGGCTCGGCTGGTGGCGGCGGACTCCGGTGGCGGTCTCGTGGAACCCATTGATGTAGTCGAGTCGGATTTGAGTTTATTTAAGAGACTCATAGTTTATCTAAGACTTGTTGTTATTTGAACTTATGTGGTATTGGTACTTGGTTACGTAGCTTTTACTTAAATTGTTACTAAGTTGCTATTATAATGATAAATGTGCTTGTTTGGTATCTTGAATTGGTTATATTGCATGGTTAAGTGTGATTGCATGATTTAGGCTTCGGAGTGTCTGTCCATACTCTAGCCGGTCGCGTGACCCAATTTTGGGGCATGATAATAATGCTAAAAGTTGGGCATCAAGTTTTACCCAATAAACCCTCTATCCTTAGGGATGGATGAGGCCCTAGTGGTGAGATGTTCTTCTTGACTGTGACTAACAAACCAAATTTTGACTGTTGTTGCCCACGAATTGTAATTTCTCCATTAAGTTTCTCAGTGGTGATCATGATCATTGAACCAGACATTGATGCCAATTGGGATGAAACCACGAATCTTGAAGATTTGAATACTGTTGAGATTGAAAGGCAAAAGAAAATTGATAAAGAACTTGAGTTTAGATCTTGAAACATGAAAGAGCCAAGAGAAATTAGTTTTGGACCGAACAAAGTGTCGCTGGATCAAGGTGCGACAAGTGAACGGGGGGGGGGGAGTCACGAGTGAAGAGCAAGCGAGGGAGTCTTGTAGTTAAGAATTAGCGAGAAGGAAAGAGCAGTTGGGGTGAGTCAGCGTTGGCTGCGTCACGAGCAGGCGAGGGGCAGAGAGCATGCGTTGGCTTAACAGGTGAGGGCGCCATGCACTGGAGAACAGATGCCGGCTGGAAGTGACATGATTGAGGCAGAGAGTACGCACCGGCCGGATCTGGTGAGGGGGGCGTGCAGTGGAGAACATGCGTCGGCTGGAAGTGGCACGATTGGAGCGTGGGGCAGAACTGACGTGATTGAATAGAGCTCGATTGAATAACTGGCGTCGGCTAATGCTGGTTGTATCATGTGTATCTTCAATAAGGCGTGTCCACGGCTTATTCAAGGTCAACCGGGTCTGGGGTTTTTCCAAATTCTAGCTTCCAAAATTGTGCAAAAAGATTCATTTTTAGATTTCATTCTGCACTTTATTGTCTAAATACCAAACATAACAAAAACCATATATTAGGAAGCATTTATTTTGTATTTAAGCATGAAAATAAGCTTCCTAGGATAGAAAATATGTTTATAATCAAATTTCCCCCACACTTAAACCTACAAGACAACAAACTAATAACCAAATATCTTGGTTTAATATTTTTGACACCATATGAAAGTCCAAATTCATAGAAGAAATAGGAAAGAAATTTGAAAGTTTTAGTTCTATCATGTGTATCTTCAATAAGGCGTGCTCATGGCATATGCAGGGACATCGACCAGGGTCTAGATTTCTTTCCAAATTCCAACTTTCAAAAATATGTAAGAAGATTCCTTTTAAAATTTCTTCGTTACTTTGTTGCCTAAATACTAAATACAACAAAATATATATATTAGGGAATATTTAATTAGAATTTAAACATAAAAATAAGCTTCCTAAGATAGAAAATATGCATATCATCAATGGTTCATTGGCGATTGGACAATATCATTGAACCAGTGGCGGATCCACAGTGAGGGCAGTGGGGGCAATCCACTGCCCCACCGAAATTTTAGAGATAAAATAAGTATATATATGTCTAAGTTTCATAAATATTAATGCATTGTAATTAATTAGCCCCAATTGACAATCAATTGCCCCCATGAAATTATTCTTCCATACCACTCCAATGCAATCAATTTTATTTTTTTTATCAAAGATATATATATTATGATTCAATCAAATACATAATACAATGATTCTAAAAGAATCTATAGCATCCAAGGAGCATGGGATATCCCAAAAAAATAAACAAATCAAGCTTAAAAAAGATTAAAAGGGATAAAAAATAATTGAGTTGAGCCTTCCAAATTCTTCTGCAAGAGAGCAAGCCTTAGTCCAAATGTCAATAGGAGGAGTGTCCACATCTTCAAAAACTTTGACATTTCTAGCTATCCATATCCTCCAAATTAAGAAAGCAAGCAAGGTCATATGTTTCTCCGCATGTCGCTCATTTTTCAATTTATGATACACCTCCGGCCACCAATGCCAAAAGGAATCCAAGGGCAAGTTTCAATCATGATCAATAAAGGTAACTCTCTGCCATAGCTGTAACACATGAGGACAAGAAAGGAAGCAATGTTGTACGGATTTCGCAGTCAGATGACATCGCGGACACATATCCAACACATCAGGAAATCGCTCCCGTAGTCTTTGATGCACTGGGATACCATCATGCATAAGTTTCCAAATAATAATCTTAACTTTTGATGGCACTTTAAGATTCCATACAGATCCTCAAAGTTCCTTATTTCCCAAATGTCTATGGCCATGACTTGCAGGAGAATGAAAGAACTGAAAAGCAATCTTATATCCTAAGGCAACTGAATAGGAGCCATTCCGTTCCAATATCCACAAAAGCCTATCCTCCTCAAGAGTGGGCACTATCTGTAGAATAGCTTAAGAAACTGATGGCAGAAAGGAGCGATGGATCAAAACTTCCTTCCAGGTTCTGTCACTATTCAGGAGTTGCCTAACCATGATATGAGTAGGATTCTGACAAGCCACTGGCGAGATACTAAAAGGATAAGATTGATACAACCATGGATCCTTCAGTACACGAATGGTAAAGTCTGATCCTACCTACCATTTCACTCCTTTTTCTACCACCTTTCTCCCTTCCAAGAGACTCCTCCAAACCCAAGACTGGTTATTGCCTACTGTTACCTCTAGGAGTGAACTATGAGGAAAATATTTTTGCTTGAAAATTTTATAAAATAAGGAGTGCTCCCTTGTTAAAAGACACCAAGCTTGTTTCCTGAGCATGGCCAGATTAAAAGCTTTCAAATCCTTAAAGCCCATCCCACCTTTAGACTTCACTCGACATAAAATATCCCAACCAATCCAGTGCATCCACCTTTCAGAACCTTTCTGTCCCCACCAGAAATTAACCATGGTTTTTTGGATTTGTTCTAGTAAGGTATCAGGAAATTTAAAATAGCCCAAGGAATAAAGCGGGATAGCAGAACCAACTGCTTTAATAAGCACTTCCTTACCCCTAGAAGAGAGAAGAGATCTCTTCCAATGTTGGAGCTATTGGCCTAAGATTTTCTACCTTGATCTTAATCTCGGTTTTGATGATAACAAACATGGAACTAATATTTCATTGAGAAATATTTTCAGATTTCATATCGGTTACCGTACGACGTCCGCGATTGGAAAAATCGAAGAAAGTGAAGAAATCGGCAAGGACGCTCGTCGACGTTCGGGATTCTTCGGGAAGTTGAAGTTTAGGTCTAGGGTGTCTAGTTTATGTTGTAAATCCTCATGATGATGCATAAGAATCCAAAAACCAAACCCGAACCCCAAAACATGAAAATTCGAAAACCGTCCTGAAACTCACCAAGCCTAGGGAGCTCCTTAGAGGGCTATATGACCTAGACATTTTCTTGACACAAAAAATAGCGATAATTGTTCCTTGGGTTAAAACTAGATAATGAGATATTTTTAAAGATTTTTTGAAAGCCTTTAGCCTACCCATACTTGACCTGGATGATTAGAAAATTTTTGTTTTTCGAAAATTTGTACTAGACCCCAAAAACTAGATTTTGATTCTTAAGGATTTTGATTTTTTAGATATTTTTATTGAATCCAAATGAGAGGGAATTCTTATATAACATTTATGTTTTAAAGTTAGTAAATGTTATATAATAGGACTTAGCAAAGACCGACTGGTCGACCGACCAAAGGAGAAGGCATTTCGGTGGACAGACCAATCGACCTACATTGCCCAAAAGCGGCAGATTGCCTTCCGTCGCTCACTCAATCAATCAACGATCGACTGGACAAGCGATCGGCGGGCTGTAATGGGCAAACAATCGCCCGTTGAGAAGATGGAGCTCTCTCTTCTCTTCATGGCTTATAAATAGGAAGCCATGAGAGCCTTCCTCCATACCTTGATCACTCCTAACCTTCTTGAGCCATCTTGTGATCATTCCCAAGTTTTATTGAGTCAATTCTTGTGGAAACCCTAGCTTTGATCTCTCATCTCTTTGATTGAGTCTTACCTTCATTGTTTCATCATCAAAGACATCAAGAGGAAGCTAGGAATCTTGTTGTGGAGCTAAGTACTTTATTATTTTATTTATTGCTCCATTTATTGTTGTATTTTGTTGTTTATTTTATTGTATCTGAAATTGTGTAAACCTAGAGTGCTAGGTTGATTGAGTTGGTGGTTACATTGGTGTTAAGGCTTAAATCTACCATTGTAAACTTAGTTTACTAGAATTAGTTGAGTTATCCCTTAGGTTAAGGTGGGAGAGTGCACTCGGTAGGAATGCGGGATAATTCCGGGTGTGGAAGTGCCTTCAGTTTGAAAAGAGACTTTTCGGTGTAAAGTTCTCTTTGTAAGGAAAACAATATAATCTAGTAAAGCTAGTTTGAAATCCTAAGCGGGGTGCTTAGGTAGTGGAGTAGGCATTGGGGTCGAACCACTATAAATACTTGTGTTAGCATTGTTTTCTTTGAGTATTGCATTGCTTATTTTTATTACTAACTTCCGCATTTAGTCGTTGATTTGTGAATTGCCTAAGTAATCTAAGAAACGTTTAAAATCAAATTAGGCAAAAAGATTTAAATAACACACTATTCACCCTCCCTCTAGTGTGACCATTTCACCAACAGAAGCTTCTTGGTGACTTTGTCTTTAACAAAAGAATAGGTGGCTTTTTTAATCTTCCCACCATGGATAGGAGACCTAAATATTTATCCTGAGTTCCCACATTTGGAACTTGTAAGAGAGCAGCCAAACTTTCTCTAACTGGCTGGAATGTATTTCTACTGAAGAACACTGAAGACTTTTCAAGGTTAATCCTTTGTCCACTGAACTGCCCATAGGTGTGCAAAATGCCCATTAGATTTCTACAGTGAGCCTCTGTAGCTTGACACAACAGAATAGAGTCATCTACAAACAGAAGATGAGATATTGATGGACCTATGGAGCATCTCTCCCTGGTGGAGAAGATAGGAAAGTCCCTCGGCACAAAATAAAAACAAATATGGAGATAGAGGATCTCCCTGCTGGAGTCCTTCAGAAGGTCTAAAAAATCCAAACGGTTGTTCATCAATAATGGTAGAATAAGAGGCTATAGAAATGCACTCCTTAATCCAGTTTAACCATCGTTCACAAAATCCCAACTTCTTCATTAAGTGCAGAACAAAACACCATTCCACCATATCATACGCTTTACTCATATCAAGCTTGAAAGCTAAATCAGGTTGGCCATATCTCTTAGTCTTCAGCAAATGCATACATTCATGTGCAACAAGAATGTTGTCATTTATCAGACGCCCTTTAAGAAAAACACTCTGACTTGAACTGATGCACCAGAACTTTGGAAACAATCTTAAAGAACACAGTACACAAGCTAATAGGCCTGATATGAGCCATTGAAGTAGCATTTTTTATTTTTGGAATCAAACAAATGTGAGTATGATTAAAGCTCTTAAGCATCCTACCCCCGAGAAGAAGCTCTACACTGCTCTACAGACAACCTAACCCATAATATTTCAATAAAATTGATAAAACTTTGCAGAGAACCCATCATCTCCAGGAGCAGCAAAGGGTCAAGAGAGAAAACAACAAACTTCACATCTCCCTCAAAGACCAGTTGAGTGAGCTTTATGTTCATGATATTAGTGACTTTCATTCTCATATGTTCAAACTGACTAGTACGATTCATATATAGGAGAACTAGAAGTAAAGAGGTCCGCAAAGTACTCTTGAGCTATCATCCCAATAGTCTCAATTATGGTACACAATCCCCCATTACCATCCTCCATCCTCCAAATTTTGTTACGACGGTTTCGTGGCTGATCCTTAGAGTGGAAGAACTTGGTATTCTGATCCCCCCATCTAAGCCATTTAACCCTTGACTTCTCTTTCCAATATCGCTCCTCCCTATCATATGCATCCACTAACTGATGTTCAAGCTGACAAATGTCCTCCCTTGTGGCATTAGATGGATCTGCCCTGAGAAAAGATAATCGGTCCATAATATTATGAATCTCATTCATGGAATTACTAGAATTATTTCGCTGTCAATTAACTAAAGCATGTCTACAATACTTTAGTTTAGAGAACAAACGGAACATAGGAGATCCTATAACTGCCACATCCCAAACATTAGTAATAATGTTTTTAATTTCCTCAGTGCCACACCACCGTTCTTGGAATTTGAACCTCATGTGTCTCATTACAGAAATCGGGTTGGAGGTCAAAAGGAGAGGACAGTTATCAGATCCACTGTCCTCCAAATGATGAATAGTAGCCATAGGATAAAGAAGGCGCTACCTCCTTGACACTAGACCACGGTCTAGTCTTTCCAGAATAAGGGATCCCCCAAAGCTTTTATTATTCCAAGTGAATTTGTGCCCGATGAATCCTAAATCTAGGAGCCGAGCTTAATTAATGAAAGCATTGAACCCATCAATGGAGGAGTTAGGTTTCAAACGACCACCCTCTTTTTCATCTGATGAGGATATTGCATTAAAATCACCAATCACTAGCAAATGAGCATCATGTCGATCCAAGAATACCAAAGTACGAGTATACTAAATATTTTTGATTCGCTCATCATTGTGAAAGTGAACAGCCAAAATATCTCACTGTACTTGATGAAGAGGATCTATCCATTTGAAGATGATAAAAAACTCATCATGCGCAATAATAGAAATATCAGTCAAAGCAGTCCATCCAATTATTAATCCACCGAAAAGCCTTCGAGGAGAAACACAAAAATAATTGTCCATACCATATTTCTTCATTGTATCTAAAACAAAAGTATTATAATTTTTTGTCTCACATAAAAACACCACCTCTGGGGGAATAAAATTTACACATTCTTTTTAAGTTGTGAATTGTCAGGGGATTTCCCAAACCCCGATAATTCCCCGACAATATATATTGTCATGATCCTGTGTACCACCACATTTGGGCTGGTACCCATACCCGCTCCATTGGATACATGCGATGTGCGCTGCTTCTTCAGAACGCCATCACTGTTCCATAGATCTATGCTTTACTTTTCTAACCTTCTGTTTAAAGGGAACTTTGTTTTGCAGAGAGGAATCGGCCACCACATCATTATTTGTTGTTGACTTCAATTGACCACATTCAATTTCCACAAGACCAACAGCTGGCAAGTTAACATCAATATGTGGTATGCATGGTTGGGGATTCACTAAAGTGGTATTCATACCACTTGGTGAGGCATGGTTGGGGATTCACTAAAGTGGTATTTATACCACTTGGTGATGCAAGATGAGGCAAGGTTGACTTGGTCCTGGACAACAGTGAATGACAAGCCAACTTTAATCCTAGGACAAGGCAACAAGTGCAGAATCACTTGAGAACAAGACTCGGGTCTTGAGAGAAGTCCGGAAGGACTCGGCTGCAACAAAACCTGCATTCGTAAATCACGCTGTAGGAAACAGGAATAGCATCACTCGATGGCAAACGACAAGAGCTCCACAGAGACTCCTGCAGACGTAAAATAGTATGTAATGAAGATGTTGATGAGGACAGAATTGCATAGTTACCTTACTGTTTCTCTTGTAGCGGATTAGTTACAAGCTGATTGTAGCTCAATAAGCAACCTCGACTTATGAGGTCATTGAGTAAACCTAGATCTATTTCTGTTTCATAGCTGAGTATAAATAGCTAAGCATTTTATTCATTTGAATTCATCTCGAGTATTGTAATTGTTTTCCCAGTTTTAATCAAAGCTGAGTTCATTCCTCTTTTTCCATCCTCTGCTTCCTGCTTGTGTTCCTCAGTGTGAGTGAGTGAATCAAGAGTGATTCCTTCAGTTGGTATCAGAGCAAGGTGCGGTGGCGCTGCGGAATCATGGCCCAGACCACCACAGGAAGCGCGCGGGATGCCGGGAATACCAGTTTTCGATGGATCCGGGTATGAACTCTGGTCTCAAAAAATGGAGAATTATTTCATTTCGCAAGATCTATGGGAGATCGTTGACGAAGGATATGTTCCGGAGGGGATGACAGTAAATCGATTGAAGGAGCTTAGAAAACGAGATGCTAAAGCTATCTTCTGCATCCAACAAGGGATCGCAGATAAGATAGGTACTCGTTTGGGAAGGATCTCATCCGCCAAGTCTGCTTGGGATGCCTTGAAGAGTCGATATGAAGGGACTTCAAGAGTGAAGGAAGTCAAACTACAAACTCTTAGGGGGATGTTTGAAAGTTCATTCACGAAGGAAGATGAAGATATAATGACCTTTGCTTCTGGTGTGGTTGAATTAGCAAATCATATCCGAAATTATGGTGAAGAGTTGGAAGAACTCAGAATAGTACAGAAGATTCTGAGAAGTCTGCCCCAAAAGTTCGATCATGTAGTTACGGCAATTGAGGAAGGGAGAAATGTAAAAGCAATGACCAGTGAGGATCTGATAGGATCCTTACTGTCACATGAAGACAGAATGAAGAGATTTGAATCAAATAATTCTAAAGGTATAGCATTCTACATGAGATCTGAAAAAAATTCTAGTTACAAAACAAATAGATGGAAGAAAGGTGAATCATCAAGAGACAATGAGATGAAGTCAGATTCAAAAACAGAAGAATGAGAGAAGAAAAAACGTATTCAATGTTTCTATTGCAACAGACATGGGCATATTGAAAGATTCTGTCGGCTGAAACAGAGACATGAACAAGAGAAATTGCAAGCTAATTTTGCTGAAGAACAGTCTGATAATGAAGAGGATGAGAAGGTTCTTTTGCTGGCTAAACTAAATGATGAACAGAATTGTGAAGGTTGGTACATTGATTCCGGGTGTAGCAACCATATGACTGGAATAGCCGACTTGTTCATATCCATTGATGAGACAAGATCTACTTCAGTAAGACTAGGTGATGGAACTATTAGAAAGGCAAAGGGAATGGGTGATCTTAAGTTCATCACAAATAAAGGTGAAGTTATCATAAAAAATGTGTTGTATGTTCCTGAACTTGAATCTAATCTTCTAAGTATTGGTCAGTTACTTAGAGATGGTTTTAGAATACAATTTGCTGAAAATGAATGTCAAATCTTTACCAAAGATAAAGAAGAAGCAGTACTCACTGTTACTATGGCTACTAACAACTTGTTTTTCTTGAAGAATTATGAGTTTGCCTTGAAGGTAGCAAGCACAGTGAATACCAAATTATGGCATAACAGATATGATCATTTGAATTTGATTAAGCTCAGAGAGATGGCAGTGAAGGAAATTGTAGAAGGATTACCACATCTAGCTGAAAATGATAATGACATATGTGAAGATTGTGCAGCTGGTAAGCAAGCCAGATTACCATTTCCCAAAGGTCAAGCACATCGAGCTACTTCGCCTTTGGAACTGGTACACACTAACTTGTGTGGACCAATGGAGGTGCAATCAAACTCAGGCTACAGATATTTCATGGTATGTGTAGATGATTTCAGTAGATTTCTGTGGGTATTTTTTCTTAAAAATAAGTCAGAAACTCTAAAGTTGTTTAAACAATTCAAAGCTGCTGTAGAATTAGAATCAGGACACTTGATTAAATGCATACGTTCTGATAGAGGTGGTGAGTTTATGTCAACAGAGTTTACTGATTTTTGCAACTCACATGGTATCAAACATCAGTTAACTGTAAGTTATACACCTCAGCAGAATGGTGTAGCTGAGCGCAAGAATAGAAGCTTAGTAGAAATGACTAGATGCATGTTGAAGAAAAGTCAGCTGTCAAAAGAAATGTGGGCTGAAGGAGTGAATACTGCAGCTTACTTACTAAACAGATTTGCTACTAAGGCATTGCAAGAGAAGACACCTTATGAAGCCTGGTTTGGACATAAACCAAGTGTCAGTCATTTCAGAGTATTCAGCTCTCTTGCTTATTGCCATGTGCCTAAAGAAAAGAGGAAGAAACTTGACTGCAAAAGCAAAACTCTGGTAATGATCGGATATAGTAGCCAAACAAAAGGATATAGACTGTTCAATCCAGAGACTAAAGAGGTATCTATCAGTCGTGATGTTCACTTTAATGAAGAAAAAATTTGGACTCAAATTGATTAGTTGGAAGGAGAGACTGATAAGATGAAGGAGAGTTTTAGAATTCAGAATGTAAACTTGGAAGAGCAAATAGAAAATGATGAAGAAGTGCCTCTTGAAGAAAACCAAAATTCAAGTTCTGAGGAGATACCTGAATTGATCCATTGTGAATCTGAATCAAGCTCTCCACCAAGAAGATACAGAAGTTTAACTGAGTTGTACAGCAGTACTTATGCTTGCAATTTTACTAAAATTGGTGAACCTACTTGTTATGAGGAAGCTAAAGGCATTAAGGTATGGGAAGAAGCTATGCAAACTGAGATTCAGGCAATCCTTATGCATGATACATGGGAGTTGACCACTTTACCATAAGGCAAGAGACCAATTGGCTAAAGTGGATTTACAAAACTAAACTTAATGCTGATGGTAGTTTGAACAAGTATAAAGCAAGATTGGTGGTGCAAGGATTTATGCAAAGAGAAGGCCTAGATTTCAGTGAAACCTATGCACCTGTGGCCAGATTTGACACCATTCGATTGCTTATTTCTGTGGCTGCAATTAACAAATGGAAGATATATCAATTAGATATCAAATCAGCCTTCTTAAATGGAAAGCTTAAAGAAGAGGTCTTTGTGTGCCAGCCACAAGGTTATGTTGTTCATGGTAAAGAAAATTGGGTTTATAAGCTGAAGAGAGCACTGTATGGATTGAAACAAGCACCTCGTGCTTGGTATGAAAGAATTGATGATTACTTCAGCAAAAAGGGATTTACTAGAAGCAGAAATGAACATACCTTGTATACTAGAAGAGATGATCAGAATCATTTACTGATTGTTTTAATATATGTTGATGATCTTCTAGTGTGCAGTGATACAGAAGCAGTAAGCAAAGACTTCAAACTTAAAATGGCAGCAACTTTTGATATGACTGATCTAGGAGAAATGAGTTTCTTTTTGGGTTTAGAAGTTAAACAAATGAAAGAAGGTATCTTTCTTTCTCAAGCTAAATACATAATTGAGTTACTCAAGAGATTTGGAATGGAACAATGCAATGGAGTAGGAAATCCAATGACTTCAGGAACTATACTCAAAGTGGAAGATGATGACAGTCTTGCTAATGCTACCCTGTACAGAATGATACTAGGAAGTCTGATGTATGTAACAAATTCAAGACCTGACTTGTCATTTTGTGTGAGTCTCTTATCCAGGTTCATGAGCAAACCAAGTATGACACATTTGAAGGCTACAAAGAGAGTGATTAGGTATCTTAAGGGAACTCAACAATTTGGTATTTTCTACTCATGTTCATCTAAACCAGAAATGGTAGGATACACAGACAGTGATTGGGGAGGATCAATTGAGGATCGCAAGAGCACTTCAGGATATATTTTTAAACTTGGAAGTGGAGCTGTTTGTTGGAGTTCTAAAAAACAAGCAATCACTGCATTGTCATCTGCTGAAGCAGAGTACATTGCAGCCACTGCAGCTAGCTGCCAAGCTGTTTGGACTCGAAGAATCTTAAGTGAATTTGGTATGAATCAGACTTCATCAACTACAATAATGTGTGACAATTCTTCAGCTATTTCAATCAGCAAAAATCCTGTTATGCATGGAAGAACAATGCATATTGATATTAGATATCATTTCATTCGAGACCTTGTTAGAGATGAAGTTGTTAGTTTGGAATTTTGCAGAACTGGAGATCAGATTGCAGATATCTTTACAAAACCTCTGCCACTTGATAAGTTCACTTATTTCAGAAACCTTTTAGGTGTTCAAGCTCTTCATTAAGGGGGAGTGTAAAATAGTATGTAATGAAGATGTTGATGAGGACAGAATTGCATAGTTACCTTACTGTTTCTCTTGTAGCGGATTAGTTACAAGCTGGTTGTAGCTCAACAAGCAACCTCGACTTGTGAGGTCATTGAGTAAACCTAGATCTATTTCTGTTTCATAGCTGAGTATAAATAGCTAAGCATTTTACTCATTTGAATTCATCTCGAGTATTGTAATTGTTTTCCCAGTTTTAATCAAAGCTGAGTTCATTCCTCTTTTTCCATCCTCTGCTTCCTACTTGTATTCCTGAGTGTGAGTGAGTGAATCAAGAGTGATTCCTTCAACAACAAGAACGCCATCACTTATCCCAAGCAAGAAGAACTTGAACGAAGGCCTCAAATTCACATAAGCATTCAACCGCAGTGATCAAACACTGAACAAAAGCAATAGTTGCCACAAAGAATCGTAAAAAAAATGACAAATTCACTCTAAATCTAGGAACCCTAGCAGAGCACTCTCAAACCCTAGCGGGCACTCCAAAAAAAAAATTGTATATGTAATAAACTATTTTTCTAATGCAATCAATTTACCCTCTAATGCAATGTATAATTAATTATCATACTCTAATGTAATGAATTGCCCCCATGAAATTATTCTTCCAAGCGTGGCAAAGGCCTCCATTGCAAGTTTTTACATATTTTTTAATTAACAATATATAATTGTATTGTATTAAATATTTTAAAAGGAAAGTTTAATTTTAGCATTCAAATACTTTTATGGGAATGATTTAGTCCTTTCCCTTTTGCTCTGATATAACTTATGGAGATCAAATCATTTTTTTTAATAGAATATATAATTATGTCATTTTGTAGATACATGCAACATAAAATTAGAGTAGCTATAACATTCACAAGAGATCCCTGAGGATATATATTCTCTCAAAACTTAGGTAAATGATGTTAATTTTCCACAACGATGTTTCGCAGTGTGATTCACTCCATATTTTCAGCTACGAATACATAAAAGAATCTTCATGGACTCAATCATTTTGGACACAAAATATTGCAAAAGTTATGGAAAAGGAAAACGAAAAAGAAAAGCTCGATTGATCCAATAAGACTATCCTAAATTTTTTATCAATTTTGATTCATTTAATTTGATTTTCTAATTTTATTTGATTAAAATTTTGAGTAAATATATTTTAAATTTTTTGATTCAATTAATTATATTATGGTTGTAAATTTTATAATTTCTTTTAAAGATACATATATAGATGTATAATTATTTGGCAATTTTGGCAAGTATATTTAGTGATTAGATATATATGTGTATAATTGTATGTTTTTTTTTTGTATTAATTTGCCCTCGTTCAGTAAATTTTTTTAGATCCACCACTACATTGAACAAATCAAATTCTTTAATCTTAATGTAAAACTATTATATTTAACTTTTGTTTAAAGAGATAAATCATGTTGCTCAAATGTTTTGGAAAACAAATCATGCAAGAGTTTGTAAAAAAATATAAGATAAGTCTTATTATTTGGTAAAAATAAATATATAATTTCTAATAAGC
Organism: Canna indica; assembly: GCA_034359265.1. Taxonomy (NCBI): domain Eukaryota; kingdom Viridiplantae; phylum Streptophyta; class Magnoliopsida; order Zingiberales; family Cannaceae; genus Canna; species Canna indica. The sequence continues at coordinate 21,157,971 of CP136895.1, read as the reverse complement.
TAGGTTGTTATACATAGAAATTTTCCTTGCAAATTTAAACCTAGTTAATCTCCAAAGGAAATGTTTTGAAAAGTGATATTTCATTAATAGCAATACAGCATGAATATATAATTAAGGATATATAGTTAAGGCTAATATATAAAAGCATGGTAATTAATTTCGAAACATTGAAAGTCATAACAACAATAATTAATATAAGAATTATATAGCGAGCAGGATTTAGAAGGTGACATTAATTATAGGAAGATTCCTCGCACCCTGGATATTTTTACTAGAAATGTACTAGGTTTTTCTTTGCTATAAATATCTGGAAAAAGCCGAAGACTTATCATTCACAACCAGATCTCCCTAGTGAATATTCAACATGAAGACCTCTAACGCATCTTGGGTTTCCTTAATCGTTGTTGGTCTTGTCGCATCTCTCACAATTCCCTCCACTGTCTTCTGTCGTCCCACTCCAGATCATAACGCTGATCATCTCCAAACTTACATTATCCAAGTGAAAACTCCAGTTCAATCCATGGACTCGGACAGTCTGAAGATCTGGTACAAATCTTTCATGCCGGAGTCCGACGACAACTCCGACCGTCTTGTTCACTCCTACAGCGAAGTCTTCAGCGGCTTCGCCGCCAAGCTCAGCAGGGAAGAGCTGAAGAACCTAGCGAAGAAGGAGGGCTTCGTCCGCGCATTCCCCAACCGCGTCTTGCCACTCCTCACGACCCACACCCCCGCCTTCCTCGGACTTAAAGAAGGCCAAGGCCTGTGGAAATCCGCCAACCTCGGGAAGGGAGTCATCATTGGAGTTCTCGACACCGGTATCACTCCCGGTCACCCGTCTTTCGACGACGCTGGGTTGTCCGAGCCGCCGGCCAAATGGAAAGGCTCATGCGCCTTGAAGAGCGGCTGCAACAACAAGCTCATCGGTGCTCAGAACTTAATTAGTAGCCGTAACGGTGATCCTATTGATGAAGAAGGGCATGGAACTCACACTGCTGGCACAGCCGCAGGGAACTTTGTGCGCAACGTAAATCTCAGCTATATCGGCGGCACAGCTTCCGGGATGGCCCCTCTCGCTCACCTTGCCATCTATCAGGTGTGCGACTCAGCAGGATGCGCCCTCGCCGATGTGTTGGCCGGGATGGACGCTGGCGTTAAAGATGGTGTCGACGTGCTTTCCCTCTCTCTGGGCGGACAGTCCATCGCACTTGATAACGACCCAATTGCCGTTGGCGGCTTCGCGGCCGTGGAGAAAGGCATTTTTGTTAGCTGTGCTGCTGGCAACTCTGGACCGGATCCGTCATCCGTTTCGAACGAGGCGCCATGGATCCTCACCGTGGCGGCGAGCAGCATCGACAGAAGCCTAAGGGCTTCCATAACGCTTGGAAATGGCAAGAAGATCAACGCCGAATCCGTGGATCAGTCACCGAAATTTCCCAAAAGTTCTCTCCCCCTATTTTATGGATCTAGTTGTTTTTCTCTTTCAGCGACCGATGTTGAAGGTAAAGTGGTTGTGTGCGAGATAGAATCTGGATCTGCTGTTGAAATAGTTTCGACGGTTTCGAACGCAGGCGGCGTTGCTGTTATTTTCATGAACACCGCGAACAGTGGTAACACCATAGTTGTGAACAGTTTCAACTTCCCAACTGCAATAGTAAGCAGCAAAGATGGCTCCACAATTCAATCATATGCGACGTCATCATCGGACCCGACGGCGACCATCTCCTTCGACGGTGCAGTTCTTGGAATATCTCCCGCCCCTACTGTGGCTTCTTTCTCCTCGAGGGGTCCTTCTCAGGCAGTTCCTTCCATCATCAAGCCTGACATATCCGGCCCTGGCGTAAACATTTTGGCGGCATGGTTATCGAGTGGAGAGGGAAACTCTTACAACATCATCTCCGGCACATCGATGGCGACTCCTCATCTAAGCGGCATTGCTGCGCTTATCAAAAGTGTACATCCAAATTGGTCAGCAGCCGCTATCAAGTCGGCGATCATGACTACCTCAGACGACATGGACCGAGATGGGAAGGCGATCCAAGATGGAACGGGGAATACAGCAGCGAGCTTCTTTGCAATGGGCGCCGGACATGTCAATCCTTCCAAAGCTACCGATCCTGGTCTAGTTTACGACGTGCCTATCGATGACTACATTGCTTACATTTGTACCAAGTTTGGTAACGCCGATACCATCGTCCGTGATAGATCCGTTGATTGCTCAAAAGTCAAGAAAATCTCTGAATCAGAGCTTAACTATCCGTCAATTATGCTTGAAAGCGGATCCACTATTAATCGGACGGTGACTAACGTCGGACCGGCGAGCTCAAGCTATGAAGTTAAGGTGGACGTGCCGGCGTCTATGGAGGTTACTGTGACGCCTAAGACCTTGGTGTTCACCCAGGCGAATCAGAAGAAGAGCTTCACTGTGAGCGCGAAAGGTGATGGTTCCGGAAACCTGGAATGGGTCTCGGATAAGCACGTTGTCAGAAGCCCCATCGTCATAGCTACTTGATCATTTAGTGGCTAGCTGATCGATGCTGTTGTCATTTTTTTTTTCATTCCCTGAAAAATTTGTGGAAATTTTTATGAATAATTAATAAATATTGCTTCTGAATTCTGATGGATAAAACTTTGTTCGATCATCGTCGAGAAAAATGATTATGGTTTCTGTCAATTTTTTCTCGTTTCTATAAATGCTGTGCAATTGTGAAGAAGGAAGTTAATCAAATTTTAAATGTTTCCATCAATACTCACTCTATATATATATATATATATATATATATTCTTGTAACAACAAAATACTTAAATCTGTATTTTGTTTTAGCAAAGATAATAAATTATGAAAAAAATCAATACTCACTCTATATATATATATATATTCTTATAATAACAAAATACTTAAATAAATTATGATTTAAAGGATCCAATTTCTTCTTCTGTAGCGACTTCATATTTTTGCTTTTTTTTTCACACTCATCTATATATCAAACAATTTTAAAATTGAAAATCAATAATAATGAAATATCTAAGTAAAAATAAATACCGGGTGCAGCTATTCTGAGCGTGACGGTTAAAATTTCTTACAAATTACGATGAATTTCTGATAGACTTGTGACGGTAGAAAATGAAGTTTCTTTTTCCAAAACAGTGACGAAGTCACTACTTCGTCACTACACCTTTTGAATTTTTTATAGCGTTTAATCGAAATCTCCCTCTTCTTTCTCGTATGCTGATAAAAAAAACTCGCCCTTCTCTTTTTTTTTCCATCTCCCTGCATCCTCTTCCCTCTTCCCATTCCTCGTCACCGCGCTCAAGCCGAGTCTGCATCATCCCGCCCGTCTCTCCGTCGCCGAATTCTTCTGCCCCATCCTCGTTACTTTATGAGCAGGCCGGCCGGCCACCTCCACAAGCTCGCCCCGCTTTTATTTTTTTCCTCGTTTTAATATCGCTTTTGAATCGAGTTACGCTTAGGTTTTCTTTGTTCTTTTTTTTCTGTCGCCCCTCTCTCAGTCTCTCTCTCGAGTCGAGAGTTTTGTGGAGATGGCGGAGGGGAAGCCCAAGAGCCAGTCCGAAGTCTGGAGCACAGTCAAGCCCTTCGTCAATGGCGGCGCCTCCGGCATGCTCGCTACCTGCATCATCCTGCCCATCGATATGGTCAAGGGACGTGGCACATCTTCTCGGCACCCCCTTCCCTCATTCCCTGATTCGGTGAGCTTAATATTTTTGTCGAACTGAGGTCGTTTTGCACGAGAAAAGGGCGTTTTTGCTGTTATCGCCAGGAAAATGATCATGTCTTTTTTTGGAATGTGACGACCTGTTCTTGCAGTTCTTTAGTGTTATTTAGGATTATAACGTGGTTTGCTGATGAAATTTTGTGTGGATTCCAGGTGAGGATCCAATTGGGGCAGGGATCGGCCATCCAGGTTACCAAAAGCATCCATAAATTATACTAACATTTTTCCAAGGAGCTGTTGAACCAATGTTGTATAGTTAGTATATAAGTATATAGGTCTGCAATTCTGAATTTAGTGGATGCTTATTAATGGCATGAATTTCAAGTCTGGATACTGTGCTCTCCCATGCATAGTGAAATACATCAACATCTTAACCATGATCAAGCTACTGTAAGGAAGATACATGAGAGCAATACTGAATGTGGCAAAATGTGCACCATGTCACACCTTAATTCTAGACAAAACCTTAAGCAACTTTGCAGTGGAGAGACCTTAAGCAAAATTGTTGGATCCTTTTGGAGGCGTTTGGGCGGAGGAGACCGCTAGGGTCTCTCTGGTTCTTTTTTTATTGCTCTTGTCTTTATTTTCCTTTGTATACTTCTCTCTATACTTCTCTGTTATACCCAAGCTTATTATTGCGATCAAAAAAATTTCGCGGTAGCGAACCTTGATATCGATAATATCGTTTCGCGATCGATATATCGTCTATTTCGCGACATATCGACAATATATATATATATATATATATATAATATCAAACATAAATCCAATTAAATTCACATATAGACACTACAACACACTAGCACAACAACAATCGACAATCAATTAAAATGTAGATGAGCAATCAATTTAAACTTTAAAATATAGACCACAACAGCAATCAAAATTTAGCTACAGTTTAAATTAATAATAGGTAAAACATATAAAACCAATTTAAGATTTATATTAAAACCTAATGAAGAGAAAACCACTGCGCACAAAAAAGACCACTGCAATAAAATTTAAATTATACGCAGAAGATCAAAGCATAAGAACACAACTAATTATATGTTATTTACATTAAAACATATAACTAATTATAAATTTAAAACCTAGAGGAATAAAAAAATGACTACTGCACACAGTTTGAAATGAAGAAGAAAAAGTAAAGAAAAGAAGACCAGAAGAAAGAAAAGATTGATTCCAACAATCAAAGCTTGATTCCAGAACTTGTTCCGGAAGGCGGAAGCAAGCACAGAGAAAACAAAGAAATTTCCGGTAATATACCTACACGCCGCACGGACTCGCCGGAATCTCCTGGAGAAGTGAGGACTGAGGGAACTCAGGCGCCGCGGGATGTGAGGAAGAAGGGGAGATGAGGAGCGTCGAGTTTTACCAGGTTTAAGTTAGGTTTTTTTCTTAAAGTACTATATTATATATATTTTATCTATAAGTTAGATAAAAAATTTCAAAAAAAGTTACCTTGGCCCATTGGTGGATCCCTTTTTGGTCCATCGTAAGGGCCAGGGTTCGAAGACTGGCGGCGATTTTTTTCATACAGCAACCATCTCGACATCTTCTGTCTCGTCCGGACGGGATGAGATTTCTCACCGAGACAGCGATATCTCGTCGCTATCATTCAAATTTCGGTTAGCGACGAGATAGCGACAAGATGATAACAATGGTTATACCTGTAAAATTTTGGTATTTTATCCATTATGAATAGATTGGTGTTGCCTCGCCACACTTTCATTCAAAAAATACTGTATAGTGGACAGATGTATTACAAGGGCAAAGTAGATTACCTTCATCAAGAATCTGAGATTCCACTTGACTCGTGTGGATTATAAATTTATATTATGAATACTAGTTATAGTCATGTTCTTGAGGGACATTGTATTTGAGAAAAGATATAATATTTAAATGGTTAAAAAGAAATTATTGACACAGGGGATTAACCACAACGGATGGTATCAATTAAATGTATCTGATGGCTAAGACATCCACCAAGACTTGTATTCTCCACGGATGGAGTTCTATCTTTTAAGGCCCAACCATGTGTATTGTGGTTCGTGGCTTCGTGCAGTACATTTAGTAAGTGGCTTCTTCTTATGTGGTTTGCTGCCATGACTACTTTATATAGCTTAAAGGACAGCTGAGTCAATGTTTAACCAGTTAACCCAGTAAGGACAGCTTGTGAAGCCGGTCGAGAAGATGGCTTAAGGTTTTCATTTTCTTTCATAGTTTTTAAAATTTTTAAATGAGTAAGACTTCTATTCTTGTTGAGGCCATTGAATACCTCAAACAATTGCAGCTCCGGGTGCAGGCAAGTAACTTTAATGTCAGATTCCTCTTCTCTTAATATGTTCTTTACCAACCTATTACATGTTCTCTTTCATATTGTTTAATCTATTCAAATGCATTGCAATTTAGCATTTTTTAGTCCCTTTCTACTTAAATTTTCTTTCTTTTTAAGTTGAAATAATTGTGACCGGAAGAACTTGTTTGAGTATAAAAAATGCATTGCAATTTTTTTACTAAAACATCTTGGTATCTTTAGCTATTCTGTTTATGAATTATTACTGTTATAAACTCTTTTATGAAGTTGGCATTGTTTATGATGGCAAAGCTTCTTTACTGTTATATATCTATTTATTTGGCTTATTGCCCGTGGAAATATATTGGTCATAATATCTCAAACATGCTCAGAATCATTAACAGTTTTCTTCGATGTATTTAACCATCTTTCCCTCTTTTCCCCCATTTATCTTTCTGAATTTACACCTCCCCCAAAAGATGGATGAAGAGCCTACTTGATCCATACATATATGTTTTCTTTTCGGAAGCTTCTTTCATCCATTTAAGGCTGTAGATTCTAATGTCATTGTGTCAAATTATGGATGTGTCAGCTAGCTTGCTAACATGTCCTGGTATATTACATCTTATGCTCTCTTCAACCTTAGAGAAGTCACATGTCAACTTGTCAAGTACATATTTTGCTTCTCTGTATAACAATATTTTTATTGGAGTTTGTTCTATTTGTTTAAGGCAGGGGACAAGATTATTGGCAAGATGAAAAAATGTCTAACATTTTTCATACCATAGAGGTGGGAAAATGTTACATTTTGGATTTCAGGTGAGATATGCATGACAACTTCCAGCAAGATTGAAGTGTTTTATTGCTAGTTTAAACTTTTGTTTGTCTTTGTTGTCTTACTTCCTTCATATCTCATGCAGGAATTTACAGAAGAAATAGCTGTATATTCTCAAGCCATGAGGAACCAAATAAATTCATTCAGGGTAGGCTGGATATACTTGCCTTGCATTTTATTTGTCCTATTTATTGTTGATCTTTGGTATTCTAGGGACTTGTCAAATTATTTGTTCCATTAGCAACATTTCTTTTTCAGAAGTATACTTGGTTCACATGAGTGTATAGGATATGTCATATAAAGTCGTCAGCCAACTTGCTTCCAACATGAATTTGTTGAATTGGCTCTTTCATTGACTGATGTAAAAAAGATCAATTAGTCCACCAGAAATTATTTTGATCTATTTAGTTCTAAATATTTGGTGACATAGCTTTACCATAGGATATGTCATGAAAATCTTCAGCCCAGTTTCTCCAGAGGCAAACGCCATTCTTGAGATGAGCTTTTCTATCCTTGTATTTTTTCCCTGCAAGAGTGGCAGACACACCATTGCATATAAATGTCAGCATAGCTCAAAGTGTGTGCTAGGATTAATTAGGATAAGGGATTTATATGTTTATGTTACTATGTTATCTAAGTTTTTTCTAATGAAACTTCATAACTTGTGCAAATTGTATTTACCATATATTGCCCCTTCAACCGTTTGCTTAATCCATAATATGATTACAAAATGTTGTGATTACATTTCATTTACTTGAGGCATTAAAATATAATTATTTTCTTATGCTATTTTGGAACTTAAAGGGTTAGATATTTGGAAGTTATGTTGGAAGATTTAATGATTATAACAAGCTAGCTACTTTTGTTTTAGAAGACAATATTTAATTTACTTTCTTTTTATTATTAGAAGATAATATTGATCTATGTTTAAGTTCATTAGTTGATATTTTACTAAGTTTGGATTAATGTTATGTTTTAGTAGTTTGAATTTATGTAATGCATTCTTGATTTAATATAAAAATGTTCTTTATATTGATCCATGTTAATATTTTAGTATGATAAGCTGAGAACCTACTTTTGTGATAAGCTTAGATTAAACCTACTTTTGTATGACAGCTTTAAAATGCTCTCTTTAGGGACAGATCACGGTTTGTAAAAGCTATATAAGTATATATATGACTAAATAATATTGCTATTGTAGAAACACGTAATAGCAAGTCAAGCATGCTATAACAAACTAATAATAATGGTTTGAAAATGCTATATAAATATATATGATAACTAACTAATATTGTTATTGTAGAAAGAAGTAATAGCAGGTTACGCATACGATAACAAAATAATCATAACAGATAAAAAATGTTATAACATAACATTCATATAACATTCGTAATTGCATTCCCAGAAACGCTATTTTAACATTTATATAACATTTGCAATTGCATTCGTAGAAATGCTATTTTAACTTTCTCATATAAGATAAAGTGCGATTTGATAGCGTTTCGGATAATGCTATACACTACCTATGATAGCATTCAACGGATGCTATTAAAGATGATTATTGTTGTAGTGAGTTGTGACGGAAAATTCGACACAAGATAGTTCTGTCACAAATTAGTCAGAATTTTTGACTAATTTGGCCTAATTATTTTAATAAATAGTATCAGTGATAGAATAGTGACAAATTTCATTTTCGTCACTAATATTTCAATACTAATCCGTCACTGAAATTTTTTCTCTATATCCATCACAGATTAGTGATGGAAGTAGAAATCAGTCACAAAATTAAACAAATTATTATTAAAGCAAAATGTATCATGTTTAGTCCCACATGGGTTAAATTTATTTTTTCTCTTATTCTTAACCATCATAAATATAATTTTTTAGTCTCATATATATGGATTACTTTTTTTCTCCTAATTTTATAAATTTTATAAATTGATATCTCATGAGATCGAAAAATTTACTATCATACAATCTTTTATAAATTTCTTTAAAACATTATGAAAGTATAAATAATAATAATATAATTGATAAATTTTTTATGGGTATGAAATCATAATTGATATCATAATAAGTGACAGATTTTTTATGCGTATAAATCGATATCAGTGACAGATTTTGTGACGGAAAAATTTTCGTCACAGGTTTTTGTGATGGACACATCTGTCACAAAAGAGCAAATGGAGGATTAGCCATTAGGTTTTTAGCGATGAACTTAGTGATGGAAGTTTCCGTCACTGATACCCTTCAGTGATGAATTTTTCCGTCACTGATTCCTATTTTTCTAGTGGTGGCAGATCGAGCGCATTCCCAACTACTGTATTGAGAGAGAGAGAGAGAGAGAGAGAGAGAGAGAGTTACGTTGTGATCAATCGTAACAGACTGAGATCTCTTGTGGAAGAGGAAGAAGAGAAATGGAGTAGATGAAGAGAGGAAGAAGACTTAGATCTTGTTTATTAGCTAATTCAAAATGTTTCACATTGTCGTTTATATATGACATTATACATGCGACACGTGGCCCACTAATATAACTCAATCATTAAAATGACAGGGTGCTCTCCTTTCGCGACGTTTGTGCCGAGCTGGCACTGTGGACCCCTCTGCATGAATGCGACACTCGTCTTCCTTCTCATCTGTTGCATCCTCGTCATGTGCTCTCTGTGTGACATTTCCTCTGGTTCTTAGAGAACCTTGTCCGCAAGGTTAGTAGCAACTGTAGCCTGTCCTGGTCTCCATCGTTTGGCTCTTGCCCAGGTTGATTCCTGACTGGTCTCAATAGGGGAATTGGAGTGACCTGCAACTCCGGCTGTCCCTTACACATCTTTAACCTTGAGACATGAAAGACATGATGTAGGAGCGAAGACGCGGACAAATCAAGTTTGTAAGCTACATCGCCAATCCTCAACATTTGAAAGGGGCCGAAGAACTTCAGACTCAACTTTTGTTGTTTTTGGAGTCGAGGGACAATTGTCTATAGGGTTGTAACTTGACGAAGGCCCAATCGCCAATGTTGTAATTGACGTCGCGGCGTTGTCGATTCGCCCGAGTCTTCATGCGGTGCTGAGCTCTGATTAGATTGTCCTTGAGCTGCCTCAAAATTTCATCCCTTCCTCCCAATTCCCGGTTGACAGTGGAGTTGTTGGTTGAGCCGGTGGTATAACGCAGCAACATTGGCGCCTCCCGCTCATACAGCGCCTTGAACGGTGTCATTTCGGCCCCTAACTGGTATACAGTATTATACCAGTACTCGGCCCAAGGTAGGAACCTCCTCCATGATTTTGGCTCCTCTGATGCAAAGCTACGCAGGTACATCTACAAGCACCGGTTGAGAGCTTTCATTTGGCCGTCCGTCTGCGGATGGTAAGAAGAACTGAACTTGAGTTCAGTACCCTGCTATTGGGCGAGCTCCTTCCAGACTTCCCCAATGAAATGGCTATCGCGATCGCTCATGATCGATCTCGGAACTCCATGCAGTTTAATTATACCCTCCACCACTACCTCAACTACCTTTTCACTTGTGTAACTCCTCGGCAACGCGAGGAAATGTCCATATTTGGTTAATCGATCAACCACAACCAATATGTCTGTCTTCCTGTCGGATGGTGGCAAATTGGTGATGAAGTCCATGGATATATCTTCAAAATCCTCCTCATGAATCGGCAGAGGCTATAGCAATCCTGCCGGAGATAGTTGCGCAACTTTCATTCTCTCACAAATTTGGCATTCCTTGACGAAGTCCTCCACATCCTTATGCATGGTCTTCCAATAAGAATTCGCGGCCAATCGATGGTATGTGCGATCAATTCCCGAGTGCCCCCCGACTAAGGAGCTGTGATACTCCCTTCGTATCATATTTCGCAGTGTCTGGTCTTCAGGTATGACTATTCTCCTTTGGAACATCACTAAGCCATCTTGTATTTCAAAGCGGTTATCCTCAACCTCTCCGGTAGTAAGCTTTGCCTGCAACTCTTGCATTGCTATTATCGCGACTATCTCTTCTTATATCATCCAATAACCCAAACATAGGTTGTATCAAAGCCATACATTGGCGTACAAATTGTCTTGACAAAGCATCTACTGTTGTGTTTAATCATCTCGCTTTGTACTTCACTTCAAAATCATACCCGAGCAGTTTACTCAACCACTTTTGTTGCTCCGGTGTCTGCATAACTTGCGTTGTCATCTCCTTCAATGCTTGTTGGTCGGTAATAATGGAAAATCTCTGGCCTAATAGATACTGCCGCCACTTCCCAATGACCTGCGTTATGGCGAACACTTCCCGTTGATAAGTGGAGGTGGCCTGCATTCGTGGTGATAGCTTCCAACTATAATAAGCTATCGGCCGACCATCTTGAGTCAATATGGCGCCAATGCCCGTTCCTGAGGCGTCTGTCTCTACCTTAAACTGCTTGTTGAAGTCGGGCAAGGATAGAACTAGGCCTGACTTAACTTGTCTTTGAGTTGCTCGAAGGCGGACTGCGTTCTTTCGGTCCACTCAAATGCCTCCTTGCGTAAGAGATTTGAAAGAGGAGCGACAATGCTAGCAAATCCTTTGATGAATCGACTATAGTAACCTGCTAACCAAAGAAATCCTCTTACCCCCTTCACATCTGCTGGGCGCGACCAGGCCTGTATTGCAGCCACTTTGCATGGATCAGCTTGAAGACCATTCCCTGACAAGAAATGCCCAAAATACTCTACGGTGGCCTCGAAGGAGCACTTGGATCAATTAGCAACCAATTCACGCGACAGCAATAGCTTCAATACAATTTCCAAATGTTTCAGATGCTCCTCGCGACCACAACTATAAATCAATATGTCATCAAAGAAAAGTAATACGAATTTTCTGAGATAAGGCTGAAATATACGATTCATTGTTGCCTGAAAAGTAGAGGGAGCATTTGTCAATCCGAATGGAATCACTAGGAACTTGTAGTGACCCTCATGAGTTCGGGAGGCCGTTTTGGCTACATCCTCAGCTCTAACTCATATTTGATGGTAGCCAGAAAGTAGATCCAATTTTGAGAACAATTTAGTGGCGCCCAATTCATCACAAATCTCGTTGACGGTAGGAATTGGAAAATGGTCCTTCACCGTCACTGCATTCAACGCCCGGTAGTCGACGCAGAAGCGCCAAGTACCATCGTTCTTCTTCACGAGCAATACAGGCGAAGAAAATGGGCTACTGCTATGTTGTATAATTCCTTCTCCTAGCATTTTGTGGATTTGCCGCTCAATCTCCGCCTTGTGGTAGTGCGGGTATTTGTATGGCCGCACGTCGATCGGAGCTTGTTGTGGCAGTAAATAAATGCAGTGATCGATAGTCCTGATGGGAGGAAGTCCTTGAGGTTTAGTAAAGACCCGTGAATATTTGTTTAATAGTGTGCTCAATTCTTCTCCAACTGCACTCATGTTCGACTGCTCCATTGACCGTAGTTCCAGATGGTAAAGCTCGGCAATTGATTGTGTTTCACAAAGCCTCCGCAAAGCATGGTATTGTATTTGTTCGGTTCCATTGCTTTGCTCACCCTTCCATATATGCTTTTGCCCCTGCAATTGAAATTCGAACCGGAGCTGCACATAATCCATGAGCACCAGCCTGAGAGTAGCCATCCAGGCCACTCCAAGAACTATATCGGACCCCTTTATGAGCAATACATAGAAGTCAGTCACTACCTTTGTCTCTTGTACTACCAATTTCAACTACCGGATGACTCCTTCACACTGCACGCGAGCTCCATTACCAACCATGATGCCGAAGTGAGCAGCCGGTTCAATGCTGAATCCCAAATGTCGAGCGACACGGGTCTGAATGAAATTATGGGTACTTCCTCCATCCAGGAGAAGTTGTACCTCCCTTCCTTCAACTGTTCTTCGGAATCGGAGGGTCATGGGTAAAAAACACCCTGATAGCGAATTGAAGGAAATAAGAGATTGCTCAGAAGACTCCCTCATTTCTTCGAGGTGCTCAATCTTTTCTCTTTCATGGACGTCCACACTGGACCCATCGTCCAACATGAACATTTGTGGCATTTTGCACTTGTGACCCCAGGTAAATTTCTCATCACAATAGTAGCATAACCCCTGTTCTTTCCGTTTTTGTGCTTCAGATGAAGTCAATCATTGCAAGTTTGGTCGATTGCCTCTCACCTGGGTGGCTGGAGGAGAGTGGATTATCGAAGGAGTTGTAGTACCCACCTTATCTGTGGTCTCCGACGCTGATAAACTTCAGCTTGTTGTAGGTAGTAAACCTGCAGTCCTCGACCCCATGGTCGTTCCTTGAAATCTTCGGGCAGCTGAGATCTTAGCTTCATATCTTTTAGCCAGTGAAACAGCGTCATGCATTGTACATGGTTGTTGGGTCAAAACTTCGGTCTTAATGTCTTGCCGCAAGCCTGAAATAAAGCAATTGATGAGAAATGTTTCAAGTAGCAAGGTGGTTCGCAAAGCCATGTCCTCAAAACCGACCCTCATACTCTTCGATAGTGGAGATCTGGACAAGCTTTGTTAGCTGACCCTCAGGAGGCTCTAAATCGGTTGGTTCGAACCTCCGGCAAATCGCATCCACCAAATGCTGCCACCCCGCAAGCTGCTTCCGGCATTGCATCCACCGGAACCACTTCTTAGCGGTGCCTTCCATACGAAAAGAGGCCATCGTCACCCTGTGCTAATCCTTCGTGGCGTAGAATTCAAAGAAATCCTCCACAGACGCAATCCAATCATCTGTGTCACTTCCATTAAAGATAGGAAGTTCGACTTGGGGTGGTCGCAGAAGGAAAGGGAGATCGTCTTCCTCTCCATTTCCTCGATGCTTTTGGCCACGGATTGCAGATCCAGATCCCCCTCCTCCCACATTGGATATATCTAATTTAGGCGAAACAAGCTGAATGATCTAAGAATTTAAAAGGGAGATTTGAGAGGTTACATTTTGCAGCACCTTTTGATGATTCTCCATTGATTGCCTTTGAAACTCTAGCGTATGCTGTTGAGCCTCGAGGTTCGCTTGTAATGTTCCTAAGACCTGGTCATATCGATTACTAGCATCCTGTAAAACTTTCAGCGACTCCGCCATCACCTGTCCTCGCGTCTCCATGGCCGAGTCTTCTGATTTGCCGTCGACGACGAAGTGTACGTGGACATAATCTCAATGAAAGCACCAATGTTATGGTGCGATCAACCGTAACAAACTGAGATCGCTTTTGGAAGAGGAAGAAGGGAAATGGAGTAGATGAAGAGAGGAAGAAGAAGACTAAGATCTTATTCATTAGCTGATTCAAAATGTTTCACATCGTCGTTTATATACGACCTTATACATGCAACACGTGGCCCACTAATATAACTCGAAATCATTAAAATGACGGGGCGCTCTCCTTTCGCGACGTTGGTGCCGAGCTGGCATCATCGACCCCTCTACATGGATATGACGCTCGTCTTCCTTCTCATTTGTTGCCTCCTCCTTGTCACGTGCTCTCTGCATGAGAGAGAGAGAGAGAGGTGGTGAGGAAATAAATACCCATACCTATTTAATTAGTTGTTAAATACTTCATCATATACTGTGAAGCAAATAATGGGTTTGTTCATTCTAGTCATTTTCTTCTTTAAATTGTGGCCTTCTCTTCTTGGATGGCATTCTGACCTAGGTTTTCCGTGATTGATTCTCTAGTATTATGTAAATTAAGTTGGCTCTTGAACTCAAAACTTATACTATAGCTTTCAGATTCCCTCGTAGAAGTTTATATGCTATCAAGTGTGACTTTAAGATTTATTATGCCAAATTGGTGGGAAATCTGAAAGTTGTTGATAAACATGTACCCTATTCTTTAATTCATGGGCCTGATTTATTCAATGAACATGAATGTTGATATTGAGAAATTGATAGATAGTCCAAAACCCAAATTCCATCTAGTAGCAGTAAGTGTTGCATTGTAGCTACTGCAATTTCTATTAGGCCATCTTGACATTTATGTCTCCTTTGGGCTATCTAACATGTCCAACACAGACTAGATTTGTTGAAAACTAATCCAGCAGGGATTGAACTTATCAAGGTAGGATCAAAAGTTCTCTTAATCTATAGGAGTTTCTTTGGAACAGTTAGGATGTCATGAACTGTAAACTTTGGAATAGTTAAGCATGCCTTTTGTGTTTATGGCTGTCAAGAACTTAGGATGTCATAAAGTATTTAACTATATAGAGAGTCCCATAAACCATTTTCTGTCAGTTTCAATTCAAGACCATGCCATAAGCAAGTAGTTTGGTTTGGCATTGTCAAAAATTAGCTTTCAGTACAGTTTTATAAGCAAGTCCATTGAATTGCAATTAATTTGTCAATATAATTTTAGGATTGAAATTAAAATAACATTATGATTCGCTAGTTGATAAAGTGACACAAACTTATCGACCGTTGAATCATAATTCTTTTTACAATACCTTAGATTCATTCGGAGATTGATTTGATGTCTCTAAGAAGTATAAAACTTATAGATTTTTTACAATTTTTGAATAGTCCTTGATTGGATAGTTTGGGATCAAAATTATTCTACTTGCAGTTAAATATATTTTTTAATATTCATTTTAGTTAGAAATTCTAGCAGATATCCCTTGTTCTCCAAGTATGCGCCCAAATGATATGCATACTTGGAGAATTGTAGGGAAATGCTGCCAGAATTTTGACTGAAATTGAATGTTAAAAAGAATATTTAAATGCAAGTACAATAATTTGATTCCCGAATGGAATAGGATCACCCCACCAATAAAGATTTTCTAAAGAAGTGATTGTTGTAATATATCACATACAGAATCATGACGGAAGATCGTAGTTGGATGTACTGTCGGATGTACCATGGAGGTATACTTGAAGAATTCAAGAGCGGTGTTCAGGAATTTTTGAACTTCTCATATTCAAATCCACAATTTGTCAATGTTGATAAAATCAAATGTTCGTGTTGTCGGTGTGTCAACTTATTTTTGTAGACCAACAGACAGTGACATTGCACCTATACAGAAATGGTTTTATGAATCGTTACTATCGATGGATTTCACATGGGGAGTCATTCATAGGCATATCATCGTGTGAATTAGGAGGCTAGTCGTCTGATATTGGATCTTCGTCTGCAACTCATACGACATCTGTTGAGCAGCCGTATCGATATATGGTTTTGGATGCTCTAAGCAGTCGTGAATTCCAAAGGTTGCCAATGCCTCACACAGAATTAGGAGGTCAGTCGTCAAGTACTGAAGCGGCAATGGATATAGAGTGTGAGCCACAAGTACAATAAGAAATTCAAATAGAGTTACCAAATTCAAAAGCAACACGGTTTTACAATTTACTAAAAGCTGCAGATGAACCATTGTATGAAGGCTCTAATTAATATTCAAAGTTGTCAGTAATCACTCAAATAATAAATATTAAGTCTGACTGCAACTTAACCGAGATAGCATATAATCAGTTTTCCGAGCTTTTTCACAAAGCGTTGCCTAAAGATAACAAACTGGAGGACAATTTTTACAAGACGAAAAAGATGATGAAGAGACTTGGTCTTGGGTATCAAAAAATCCATGCATGTCAGAAAAACTGCATTCTCTATTACCGTGAATATGCAGACTTGACCCGGAGTCCAACATGTCAACATCTACAGTGCAAAGAGAAATCTTCGAGTAGGCAGAAAGATATACCGTTTAAGGTTCTTCGGTATTTCCCGATAATTCCCAGATTGAAGCGGTTGTTCATGTTTGAAAAAATAGCCCAACATATGATATGGCATGCTAAGAGTCGTGACTCAAATGTTATGACTCACCGGTCTGACAGTGAAACATGGAAACATCTTGATCGATGTCATTCATCGTTTGCAAGTGATCCTATAAATGTCAGACTAGGGTTATGTATTGATGGGTTCAATCCATTCGGTCAATTATTGTCATACCCCAACTGAGGGTGATGTGATCGGCCAGGGCCTACATCCTGCCCTGTAGCCTACTGTCTACACTGACATAAATAAAAAACCAGAACGTATCGATAAAAGAAATCTCAACACAAACTTTATTATTGTTTTCAAAATTCACAATTTATATTTTCAAACCAAATAAGAAAACCAACACCGCAAAACAACTGAACGTCTCAAGTATCAAGTTTTACAAACTCTTTTCCAAATACAACTGTCAGTGCAGAAAATAAAAACAACATCTAAACACTGGTCTATGACTCATGGACGCCGCTACGAGATATGGCGCCACCTCCCCCCCACCAGCTGCACCATGTCGACAGGTCAACATCACTGCTCATGCTCTGCAAAAAAAAACAAAGAATAAGCTGTGAGTCCACTTGGGACTCAGTGAGTGGTTCAAGCGAACCTCCACATAATCCTCAGTTATTCATTCATATCATATAAGGCAACATAATGAATATACAGGGAGGTAAGCTACTTCTAATGTGACTACTGACCCCATAGGTCATTCTGTATAAACTGAATATGTGAAAACCTGTCATCTCAGCCTATCAAGCCTCCGGCATCCGGCCCTTGGGCCTACTTATGGAATAAAAGTCCTGACTACAACCGGCCCTACCATACAAGGTAGAATCATACTGGTCGTCGGCCACATCATATCAAGAGGTAAACAAACAATCCCGGGCCTTCGACTAGGATGGTGCACTAGTCTCCGGACACTATCTGGGGTAAGGATAGCTAGTCCCACCCAACTGGGGTCTGGCACCTAGCGGGGCCGCTGGCGCACCTTAAGACCCAACACTAGCCGAGCTGAGCATTGGTCATTCCCGACCTCCACGCTCCTCGGCGGATCATCTTAAGCACATCACACAATCAATATCCTAGGGTTTTCATATATACACTTCGGGCCATTGCCCGTATCTGGCCCTAATTCGGGCTACAGGATCAACAATTTATGCCGCTCTTTCAAAATGTGTACACCTAAGAGTTCTAGGTTTCCAAATATTTACAAGAAGTCCTAGAAGTGATATCATCTCCTAGCTAAGTTTCCATATAAGTACGATGAACGTCTCGCGACGCCTTACATGTTATCTAACCTTCCACACTATCTTGGGTGAGGAATTCCTTGTATCGACTTTGGAATTCCGCCCATGAACATTTTTGGACAGCATGTATAATCTAAAGAAAAATATTCAAATGTTACACCATCTACTATATATAACCACAATATTCATGCATAACAACTTTACACTACCATAGGAATTAAGCTCAATAAGAAACAATTATCTAGCATGGCAAGGAAGCAATGAATTCAAAAATGTAGGAAATATTAAACATGGTAAACAATTGCAACATTAAAGATCTAATGCTAAGGATGGTCATAAAGCTAGCATTCCTACAATCTCATAATCAATCAATTTACTTGCTATGATTGGTATTCTTCCTAAGTATCGTCATACCTCTATTGTTGAACCTTATAACCACGAAAGTTTCCATCTAAAGCTACCCCTCTTTCCCCCTCCCTAGTCTTGGCCGAGCCATGAGCAAGGAAAACCTTGCTCGGCCATGGCCCTTAAGGTAGAAAAGGGAGAGGGACTCTAACTATGCCACTAATTCTTCGATTCCAAAATAACTTAATATCAAGTGGAATATTTTACCCCTTCCCTTACCCTTGGTCGAACCCTCTTCATGTGGTGTAGGGTTCATTCGGCCACATCAAAGGTTTCTAGGGAAGACATGCTTCATAACACGTAAAATTAACGATTAAGACTACATCATTCATGAACATGAGATCGTCCAAGGGCTTTCTTTCCGTCAAGGGAATTGGGGAAAATTTTGGCATGACCTTTCCCCTTTTCCCATGACTCGGCAGCCCTAGTACTTAAGAAATCTGCGAAGAAACAAGATGATCCGACAATAACTCATACAAAATAGTGAATACACATCGATGAAACCAAAATCCGGGTTGAAAGATCGCGAGAAAACTCATCCTATCACATCTAGGGGTTCGGCTACCCGCCTCCCCCAAGATTTCAAATTCTAACCACTCACCTTGATTGCGGAGAACGAAAGATCGGATGACAACGACTTTGAATCTTCCGGCGACGACGCAAAATCCCGGATCGATCCAAGTCCCCCTTCTCCTTGCTCTTCTCCCTCTCTCCCTAGGCTGCCTTGTGCGACTCCAAGGATGAGTCGCACGGCACAAGGATGAGGGGTTTTAATCCCTCATCTATCCTTCCATATAGGCTCTTGACTCACCTGACTCATACTCAAAACTCGACTAAACCCGAACTCAACTTGGGTTCGGACTCAACCCACAACATGAGTCGATTTAAACTTGATTTAAGGTATGATTGCATAAAAGGAAAGTCAATCACCCAATAAAATTCCATGCATCATTAGTCAAGTCATACCTTTTCACTCGAGGCGATCCTGAGGCTCGACTCGACTATCCCCGGGTCCGACGTGCTACACCAAAAATAGATTTTTATATTAGGAAATTTTCCTAGGTCTTACAATTATTCATTTTATATTCTGTTTGGCCGGTGCTCCTCACAGTCTACAATTTGCCGTCGTCGATGTGCATGAAAGATGATTTCATATTTTTGAGTGTGGTAATCCCAGGACCAATGGGACCAAGAAAAGAATTGGATGTGTTCGACTGTTAATTGACGATTTAAAGAACTTGTGGGACTTCAGAGTCATCACTTATGATATTCATCAATAACAGAATTTCAACTTGAGGGCCTCATTGTTGTGGACAATTAATTAGTGACTTCCCGGCATATGCTATGTTGTTTGGTTGGAGCACACATGGGAGGCTTGGTTATCCGTATTGTATGGAACGAACAAAAGCATTCAGTCTTCGATGGATGAAAGATTTCATGCTTTGACTGTCATCATCAATTTTTGCCATTTGATCATCCGTACCGGGGAAATAGAGATAAATTCATTAGGGGCAGAGTGAAAAAAGACGGACCACCTTCGCGTTTGTCTGGTAATTAAATGTTAGCTCGGGTTTTTGTGTTAACAGACATCATATTCAGATAGGTTGACAGAATTAGTGGTTTCAGAGAAAGACACAATTGGGTCAAAACAAGTATATTATGCAAACTGCCATACTGGAGCTCATTACTAGTTCGGCACAATTTGGATGTGATGCACATTGAAAAGAATGTGTTCGAGAATATTTTTAATACAGTGATGGATTTTGCAGGAAAAACAAAAGATAATGTGAAGGCAAGAATGGACTTAAAAGTATATTGCAAACATCCAGATTTAGATCTACAGGAGGTGAACGACAAACAAGTGAAATCGAAAGCCTAGCTCTTATGTTCTCAGTAAGCAACAACAAAAAGATGTTTGTCGGTGGATAAAAGATCTCAAATTACCATATGGCTATGCATCTAATTTAGCTCGATGCGTCAATGTAGACGAAGGTAAAATATCCGGAATGAAAAGTGATGACTGTCACATGTTCATGCGGAGACTACTCCCTATTGCATTCCATGATATTTTACTAGACAAAATTTGGGGTTCGTTAACCAAGCTTAGTTTGTTCTTCGAAGATATTTATGCCAATGCCCTCCGTATCGAATATATGGAAAAGCTAGAGAAAAACATTGTAGAAATTCTTTGCAAATTAGAGTAGATATTTCCACCTGGATTTTTTGACACGATGGAGCATCTACTGGTTCACTTAGCATACGAGGCAAGAGTTGGTGGTTTGGTTCAGTATCAGTGGATGTATTTATTTGAGAGGTATGCAGAGGTTAAAAAGGAAAATAAAAAATACAGCTCAGTGGAAGGTTCAATAAGTGAAGCTTATATAATTCAGGAGATATCAACTTTTTGTTCTTTCTATTTTGAGTCCAATGTGCACACAAGGTTGACTCGTCTTCCCCGAAATGATGATGGGGATAATGTGAACGCTGTAGATTGTTTACCAATATTTTGTTTTCCTAGTCGTGGTTTGGGCTTACGTCCATCGAGATATTTAACTAAAGATGAGTACCATCTTGCACAATTATATGTACTAATGAATTGCCCCGAGGTTGATCCTTTCATTCAAAAATTTGACACGGAAGTTCGTACACAAACACTGAATATATCCGAGGAAGAATTACAAGATAAACGTACCGTAGAATTTCCAAATTGGTTCAAAACTTGGTCGAGTGAACATATTCAAGAAATAGACAACAAATTACTCGAGTTAGCATGTGGACCATCACAACTAGTCTTATGCTATAACAGATACTTTGTGAATGGATATAAATTTCATACAAAGTAGTACTCAACCACATGCAAAGAAGACAATGAATGTCGGTGTTTATGTCAAAGGCTCCACTTGGATTAATTATGATTGTGATTTCTATGCACTGCTTGAGGAAGTACTTGAGCTTCAATATGTTGGGTGCAAAAAAATAGTGATATTCAAATGTCACTGGTTTGACACATCATCTTGGGGGGGGTCAAATTCAGCCAAAGTATATAAGCTTGTTGACATTAATTTCAAATCAAAGTTAGCATCGAACGAGACTTTTATTTTGGCATCACAAGCACAACAAGTATATTACGCAAAATATCCAGGCAGACGAAGAGATAGATCGGAATGGCGGGCAGTGTGTAAGACTAAAGCACGATTGAGGATTGATCCAATGGCAGAGGATAATGATACTACAAGATTTGTACTAGGTGATTTTTATCAAGAGGATGATCATCCCGTAGTTGAAGTTGTAGGTCAAACACTTGAAGATGAAAATTTAGTCGTTGCACAAGGTCTGTCTGAAAAAAGTATTGATGTTGTACCAGATGATGCAGAAGATGAGAATAGTTGTGAAGATGGAGAGACAAGTGAAGAAGAAAATGACTCAATTGATTATTATTAAGATGATATCGATGATTAATGTGTAATATATATATTTTACATCTTTTTTCTACTAATTTATATTATTTTATTGGTTGACATCACTAATCAATATTTATATCGGTAGATGTCGCATGCCCGTTCTAGGGTTCATCGCATAGGTTTATCTCGGTCGCCACCGCCGTTCGGCACCAACCGTGGCAGATGCTATACCACCACCAATAGCTCGAGGTCATCGTACGCCTCGTGGGCCTAATGGGGGTGGGGGGTGGGGGTGAAGCACCTTTATCGTCCAAACGAATGGTCTAAAGTAAGTATCAAAATTTATTTATTATAATTGTTAATAATTAATTTTTACTTATAATGTTGTTATACTTGAATTGTAGATTTCAGCAGGATCATGTCGCCCGCGCCATGATCGTTCTTCTTAAGAGTTTCTTTCATGAGCCGTGGACTTCATGGACCAGGGTGCCGAACTATAATTGAGATTTATTATGGATCGAGTTCGATGTACGTAGTTGATTATCTAAGTGAGTGCATATTGTTCTAGTGCTCTTAGTTTTTTCACACTAAGCTCAAAATGCTGTAAATTAATTTTCACTTTTACTAATGATCTTAATTATAGAAAAATAAATTCTTCAGCTATGATATTAATTAATGTCATTTTGCTATCCTCTCTCTCTCTATATATATAAATTAATAGATATATCATTTAATAGATATATGAACTAGTTATTATCACTATGCTATATATATAGCGGGTTAATTAGCTGATGGTTGATATGCAAATATTCAATTCTAGTGAGTAAATGTCATGTAGAACTCGGGAAGATTTTCAGTTTATTTAGAACTTGCGATACTTATACTTAGAAGGTTTGCATAGCTCATTGCAGTAACTTTAGTTAGGTGTTGACTTCAACTCTAAGATGCTTGATATTGTTGATGATATCATAGTGCAGAACTTCCTGATTGTATACAAGATCCTATTGGTCATTTAGCTGTTTCTCAATATATGATGCATGAACCATGTGGAGATGTTAATCCTTCTTCTCCTTGCATGTCTAATAAGAAATGTACAAAGTATAAGCTTGGATCAAGTATATATAGATAGATGTATTTTACAAACTACTTCCAAATATAAAATCTCCAAGATTGAATTCTTATTTAAAAAGTGAGATTTTAGGTGAAAAGTGATTGGGTAATGAACAATGCGAGAGAAACATAAGAAACAAGGCGACATAAAAATTAGGCAAATGGCAAGCCTTGAGCAATAGATGAAGGCAAACACAATTCCAACCCTTCAAAGCCACTACTAGAAATTTGGTAATCTGCGACGGCAAGAGTAGTGGTCGCAAATGTGACGGTTCTGCGACCACCGACCGCGGGGGTCGCAAAGTCGGCACACCTGCGACGGCATTGCGACCAGTGATTTGACCGTTGTAAAATTAATGATGTAGCGATGGTGTTGCGACCGATTTGCGACCGCTTTTTGCCATCGCAAAACCATCATTGATTATATTATTTTACCCACCCTTAATTTATTCCCCGTTCAATCTCTCTCACCCGACTCTTAGTTTTCTCTACAATTAGGGCAGAGATGTCGACGACCACTCACTCTCAAGTATTCCCCCTCTCTCTCTTTGGCCGCCATCGCCGACTAGGGTTTTGGTCGACTGACGTCACTCTAAGGTATTCCCGATCTTATTCTGCTCATTTATATATGAGAGAGGTGGACAAAGAAACGAGAGGTTTTGAGGTGCCAGTGAGTGGGAGACGGGGAGAGGACGAGGTCGATCGGTTAATGCTTCCTCCCCTCGCTGAATAGCATTGCAAAACCTTTATCTCTTGCTTCGCTTCCTCAACAAACCTCATATTTTACTTCCGATTTTTAGTTCGGAACGACGCCCTCGAAGAATGGCGGTCGCTGCACAGGACGCCATCAAGCATCTCTCTGTTCTTGTCGATGAAGGTCGCTTCATTTCTCCACAAATCTCAATTGTTTTTGTCTCTGTAATTTAGTTTTTGAATGTTTCATTGGATACTGATAGTTTTAATGCCGATTCTTGAACTTTTGGCAAAATTCTTGCAGTTGACGAACCACTGAAACATTCATTTCAAGTAAAAACTCATTACTTTTCTCGATTTGCTCGGATCTTGTGTTGGATGCAATAACTTTTTTGATTATGCATTTAATTTAGTTCTTGGATGAGGTAGTTGGGTCTGGTGCTCGGATCTTGGTGTTTTTCATAAATACTTATGTTCTTCTTGAATGGTATGTACTGTTGGGTGAAATGGTCACACTTGAGGGGGGGTGAATAGTGTGTTAACTAATCAATTAGCCTAAATTCGGTTTTAAATGTTTACTTTATTACTTAGGAAATTTACGATTGAATGACTAAATGCAGAAGCGATAAATAATAAAGTAATTAATACAAACAAAATATCAATGCTAACACAAAGATTTATAGTGGTTCGGCCCCAATGCCTACTCCACTATCTAAGCACCCCGCTTATGATTTCCAAACTAAGTATACTAGATTATATCGTTTCCCTTACAAAGAGAACTTTACAATCGGAAAGTCTCCGCTCTCAAACTGAAGGCACTTCCACACCCGGAAGTATCTCGCCTTCCTACCGAGAGCACTCTCCCACCTCAACCTAAGGGACAACTCAACTAATCTTAGTAAACTAAGTTTACAATGGTGGGTTTAAGCCTCAACACCAAGACAACCACCAACTTAATCAACCTAGCACTCTAGGTTTACACAGATTGATATACAATCAAAATAAACAACAAAATACAATAACAATTGGAGCAATAAATCAAACAACAAGTACTTAGCTCCAACACAATGAATCCTAGCTCCTCTTGATGCCTTGATGATGAATCAAATCAAGCTTGAAGGCAAACTCAAGAAAAAACAAGGTAGAAAGCTAGGGTTTCAACAAAGATGGCTCAATCAAAGCTTATAGGTGTCAAAGGATGTCTCATGAAGCATTAGTAGGTCATAGGAAGGCTTAGAAGGCCTTTAAATAGGCAAACCACCAAGTGGTGGTCGGGCACAACGGGTAAAAATGACTATTTTTCAAGTCGTTATACTGTCAGTCGCTTGTCCGATCAATCATTGATCGATCGACCGATCGATCGTCGAGCGACCGAAGGTAATCTGCCGCTTCCGAACGAACTTTGGTCGACCGAATTGGCTAATGCCAATTCTCTACTTCGTCCGGTCGACCGAATTGGCTACTACCGATTTTTTACCATATTCGGTTCATTGACCGGTCGACCGAATTGGCTACTGCCAATTCTTCACTATATTCGATCGACCGAACCT
The DNA here is from genome assembly GCA_034359265.1 of Canna indica. Lineage (NCBI taxonomy): Eukaryota > Viridiplantae > Streptophyta > Magnoliopsida > Zingiberales > Cannaceae > Canna > Canna indica. The sequence goes on along the minus strand of CP136895.1, from coordinate 21,132,960 downwards.
AGGCTGAACTTGATTTTTTCAGCCTTCTTCTTGCGCGCTTCATTTTCGGGTTCCGGCCTTCAACGTGCGTCAACTTGGAGAGCTTTCCATGTGTTCTTTAGAGTCATCCAAGACGTCTTTGGTGCATACATCGAACTTCAAGAGATTTCCACGACAAACCCGAACGCAATGATCAATGCCCTTCCGATTTTTTGATTTTCCGATTTCTTCAATATTTTCGATCGAGGACATCAAGAGCTAATCGATATGGAACCTGAAAGATTTCTCATTGGAACATTAGTTCCATGTTTGTTATCATCAAAACCAAGATTAAGACCAAGGTTGAAAATCTTAAGCCAACAATCTCTCCCTTTTTTATGATGACAAACATCCTTAAGAAAATATATATATTAAAGCACAAAAGATATCAACTAAGGGATTTCTCCCCCTATCAACATGCATATCTATATAATACAACTCCCCTTATCTATATGCATGGTTTTCCTATATTTTCTTCCTCTTTACCTATATTTTTCTCCCCCTTTTGACATCAATCAAAAAGGGCTAGAAAAGTCAATCAAAAGTCAAAGTTGAAACTCTAAAACATTTTTCAAAACTGCGAAAGTCTCATGTCACACCCCAACTGAGGGTAGTGTGACCGGCCAAGGCCTACATCCTACCCTAAAGCCTACTGTCTACAGTGATATATAAGAAACCAGAAGATATCGATAAAAAGAAACCTCAACACAAGCTTTATTTAAAGTTTTTCCAAAGTTCACTTTATATGTTTTCAAACCAAAGAGAAAATCATCATCGGAACAAACTGAACATCTCAAATATCAAAGTTTTACAAACTTTTTCAAAACACAACTGTTAGTGCAGAAAAGGAAACAACTACTAAGACACTGGACTATGACCCAAGGACACCGCTACGAGATATGACACCACCACCCGCCCTCCAACTGCACCATGCCGACAGGTCACAATCACTGCTCATGCTTTGCAAATAAAACAAGGAAACAAACTGTGAGTCCACTTGGGACTCAGTGAGCGATTCTTGCGAACCTTCACATAATCCTCAGTTATTCAGCCATAACATATAACGCAACATAATATGTATTCAGGGAGGTAAGTTACTTTCTAGTGTGACTACTGACCCTATGGGTCATTCTGTATAAACAATATATGTGAAAATTTGCCATCTTGGCCTATCAAGTCTTCGGCATCTGGCCCTTGGGCCTACTTATGGTATTAGAATCCCGGCTACAACCGGCCCTGCCATACAAGGTAGAATCACACTGGCCGACCGGCCACATCATAGCAAGATGTAAACAAGAAATCCCGGGCCATCGACAAGGATGGTCCACTAGTCTCCGGGCACCGTCTAGGGTAGGGATAGCTAGTCCCACCCAACTGGGGTCTGACACCTAGCAGGCCCGCTGGTGCATCTCAAGACCCAAACACTGGTCGAGCTAAGCATTGGTCATTTCCGACCTCAAATGCTTCCCGGCGGACCATCTCAAGCACATCACACAATCAAATGTCCTTGGGTTTCCTTATATACACTTCGGGCCATTGCCCGTATCCGGCCCTAATTCGGGCTACAGGGTCAACAAATTAATGTCGCCCTTCCAAAATTGTGCACGCCTAATAGTTCTAGGTTTCCAAAATATTTACTAGGAGTCCTACAAAGTTGTGTCATCTCCTAGCTAAGTTTCCATATATGCTAAGCATCTCGCAACGTCCTACATGTTATCTAGCGTTATACGCTACCTTGGGTGAGGAATTCTATGTACCAATCTTGGAATTCCACCCATGAATATTTTAGGACAACTTATATAATTTAAAGAAAACAAGAATAACTTACAGCAGCTACTACATATATACCTACGAGATTCATCAATAATCATTTATACACTGCATTTAGAAGTTATTTCAATAAGAAGCAACTTATAAAGCATGGTAAGATAACCATAAATTCACAACGCATGAAATACTAAGCATGGTAACATATTTCATCATTTTAAAAATTAAAGAGGAATGAGCTAAGGATGGTCACTAAGCAATCATTCCTACAATTACATAAATCAATAAATTTACTTGCCATGGTTAGAGTTCTTCCTAAGTATCATCATGTCTCTATAGTTTTAGCAAGAACATTACCATAGCTGAGATAAATATAGATCTATAGTTGCGACAATCTCTAAGACGAACATCAATCATATGATACAAATTCAACTTATCTATAAGCATGCGATCGCAAATCAAAACAACACAACCTGAAGCCAAGCATGTTAAATCCGAGCAGTCCACTTTTTCTCACCCTTGCCCTTGCTCGGCTGACTCAAGTAGGATGACCCCCTATTCGGCTGAGTCCTCAAGGGTGAACGAGCATGGTTGTGATAATGACATGAGTGATAAATCCATAGATCTAACATATACGAACATAAAGCGATCTACGAGTTTGGAGACAAGCGAGGAAATTGGGGAAAATTTCGGCATGACCTTTCCCCTTTTTTCTCTACTCGGCCAGCCCTCAAGAATGCGAAATAAACACGTTTAAAACACAAGATCATAGGAATACACAACGATTAAAGTTCTAATACGAAGAAACACATCGTTTGGCAAGAACTCGCGAGAGAAAACCGATTTCAAATCTTATAGGGCCGGCCACCTGCCTCCCTTCAAAAACTATGCTAACCACTCACCTTGATTGGATCCCGAGGAAGCCTTGATGAAGACAAGCTCCGATCTCCTCGAGAGTCGATGCGGACTCGACGCCGACAAGATCTCCCCTCTCTCCCTTTTCCCCCTTGCTCGGGTTCTGTGCGGCTCCAAGATGAGCCGCACGACTCATGATGAGAGATTATATTCCCTCATCCACAAATGACTCAAATGCCCCTCATATGACTTAACCTCTACTCGATGTGATCCGAGTTCGATTCGGGCTCCGATTCAATCCGCACTCAAGAGTCGAACTCGACTTTAATAAACATCTTATGAATAAAAGGAAATAACCATTGAGCTAATTTAAACTTCATATTCTCATGAGTCGAGTTATATCTTCTACTCGAGGCGATTCTGCGGCTCGACCCGACTAACCCCCGATCCGGTGCGCTGCACCAAAATAGATTTTTGTATTAGAAAATTTTTGGGTCTTACATCTCAACTCAAGGGATGAAAGCCAAACATCGAATAAGAGACTAAGTCATACATGATATCGTGAAATGATAAATAACATCCAAAACTAAGAATCATGTAGTAACTTAAGTATCGATATTTTCAAGTATCGATCAAATAGTCAAAAGTCATTTTAGAAATGATTTTTCTCATCAAATGAGTAGAACGATACCATATGTGAATTTAAAATATCATACTTCAAGCCTCATTTGAAAATCTAATGAAAATTTAAAGTATCGGAAAAATGAGCAACTTGAGAAGAGTGATACTTTAGTGGCATTTTCATAAATAAATGAGATTTTTATGACATTTTCAGAAATTATTCAAACTTTCAAAATACAAAGATATGGTCATGTAAAATATGTATATCAAGTTTGAAGTGAAAAGAATGTCATTTGATCATAATATGAACTTAGCACGATTTCATTCAAAGTAGGCATGAAAGCATGAAAATGGCTAAGTATCAAATTTTGTTATCTACTCATGTATTCTCAAATTTAGGTACCTAGATATCTAGGATGAGTGAATATAAGTATATTGATCAAGTTTGGGCTTAAAAGGAACTTTCTAAGTTCATTTTTCATCATATCTTGATTTCAACCAAAAACTCATTTTTATGATATCGCTCAAGATATCAAAATCATTTTTAGAAATAATTTCACTCAAAGAATAATGAGAACGATATCAGAAATGGAATCAAAATAGTATGCACAAAGTTTCATTTGAAGTTTTTGACGAAAAATCAAAGTATCGAAAAGATTGATATTTCAAGAGGATGATACTTTGCATTTTTAAAATCCAACTTCAAAATTCCATTTTAAATCCGATTCATGATGATAATTTTTGAAATTTTTACTGAAAAATCTAGATTTTTAAATGAAGATGCAGTTTCAATAATCAGCTAAAAATATTTTTTCTACATTTTTCTAGAAATAACTGAAAATACTAAATTTTCAATGGCATTTCCGTAATTTTTAGTTATTTTCAAAAAGAGCTCAGTTTTTATTCAAACTTTTATGACACCACATAATGGTCATGTAAAGAGTGTATGTCAAGTTTGGAATGAAAATTATGTTCTCAAGTCAAGATATCAACCTAGCATGGTTTCATTCAAACCTAGTTATCATGAAACGTGCTAAGTGTCAATCTTATCATTTACTTATGATTTTTCAAACTTAAACCTATAGACACCTAACATGAGTAAATCTAAACATGTTCATCAAATATGAATTGAAAATGAAACATCTAAATCAATTTGTTGACTTGGGTCAACTTGGTTCAAAAGAGGTTATCATGGAATGACCTCTATGTCATTTTATCTATATTCATATAAATTTTTCATTCTAAGTGCATGAAAACATATCATACCTATTCCTAAACATGTTTATAAAGTTTGGACTTAAAATGAAGTGTCCAAGTCAATTTGTTGACTTGGGTCAAACTTTTCCAAGCTTAAGTCCTCTAAAGTGAACTAGTTATCATTTTGTTCAATCTCTCATGAATTTTCAATTTTAAGCACATGACAACTAATCATTAACACACCTAAACATGTTCATCCAATTTTCAACTTAAAATGAAGTCTCTAAAGAAAAATTTCAACCTAGTCCGATTTCATAAATATCATGATATCATGAAATGAGCTAAGTTATCAAGATTTTTTCTACCCATGAAAGTTCAAATATTTATCATGCATAATCAATTATGAGCATAGAGAAATCATTTAAGCATAAGTATTCAAATATTATACTAAGATTTTTTGCAAAATCAAACTCATACCTCATTCCTGAAAATTTTCCCAAACTTTTCATTTCTTTTTCAGTTTTCTTCACAATAGTCTTCTATTTTCAATAACTTGCAAGTATACTTCATTAATAGTAATCAAACCATATCTACTAGCAAGCTATCGTACTAAATAGCAAAGATGATGATCAAGTATCATTTCCAAAGACCACTTTGCTAAATAGTTTGAAATCTGTTTCAAAATATGTTATCACAAATCTGAAACGAATTTTAAGAGATCACAAATGTAATATTAATGAAAAATTGATCTTCAACCATTCCTATTGGTTGAAAATTGAAAGGCCACAATGAGCCTACGATTTAGAACCGCAGGTCACATGAGCCCGTTATCGGCTACGTAGGTCTCCGAAGAGACCAGGAAATCAAAAACAAAAATCATTTTTTAACTCATATCATGAGTGGGCAAAACCAACTCAAATTTAACTTGTATCATAACTCAAACTTTAAGATGACAAGTAATATAAAGGAGGTGATACTAAACATACCTAGATGCTAATTTTCATACCTATGGCATCATGATGGCTTGAAGTTGCAACCAAAGATGGATTCTTCATTGAAGTCCATGGTCAACTTCAATTCTTCAATTTCCTTTACCCTTGTGTGGTTGCTCCCCCTACAAAATAGCATGAGACCTTTCGTACCCAAATGGCTTTGGGTCCTTGGGGGTTAGAGGGCTTAGCTATACAAAGTGTTATAACTCCACTTGGGTTCATCTTAAATGCGCAATCATATATAGCATGCCCAAAAGTACCACAACAAAAGCAATGTCCATTAAACTTCTTTTCCTTTTTGCTATGGACATGAGATTTATCATTAGAATGCTTGACATGTGAACTATGATGAGCATGAGCATTCTTAAAGGAAATATTTTTCTTTTGAGGTTTCCTAAATGAGACATTTTGATTTTTATAATTAAAAGAGGAAGTATTAACTTTCCTACTTAAAATCAACATCTGATTTTTCAAATCATTCATGGATTTATGCAATACATGCAATTGAGATTTCAACATGTTATTTTCAACTTTCATTTTTTCATTCTCAATTTTGAAATCATCATTCCTAAACTTCAATTTATCTTTTAAATTCACATTTTCATGTTTCAAAGCTTTTAGCTCAAGGTTCAATGTATCATGGCAAGACTCAATAGAATTAGTCTGTAATTTGTCATTTTCTAATTCTAATTCATGCACATGTGAGCTAAGCTCTAAATTTTCTTTCTTCAAATTTTTGTTTTCCTTATCCTTTTTAACATGAAGCCTACTTTTTTAAATGTAGATGTTGTATATAATGTGCTTATGGTTAGTTCTCTTATAATTAATCAAACTTGGAATGTTTATATGTACTTAAATTTGTTTGGTTTTGTATTGGTGGAATCCATTTCAAAAATAGCCCTGCCTGTGAATTCCGATGAGGATAAATATATTTGGATGAATGATACCGGGGGTAGAGTTACCACTAAGTCAGCTTACACTTTCCTAAGAAGCCATGAACCCAACCCTATCGAGTCCAATTTTTCTTGGAAGCAACTTTGGAATCTTAGAGTTTGTCCCAAAATCAAGATATTTATTTGGGAACTTCTCCATCAAAGACTTCCCACTTGACTTAAACTTCACTCTATTGGTATCAGTAGCTCAAACCTTTGCTCTTTCTCTTCTATTGAATCTGAGACCATAGATCATCTTTTTTTTCAAGTGCTAATTTTCTTCCTCAATTTGGAACTTACTTTCGATTAAATTTAGGACTAATTTGTCTAATAGGGTTGGTTGGAGTGAGGGCAATTGGCTTGATACTCTTGCCCGAGATCCTCATTAATTCTCAGCAGTTCATCAGAGCTCTTGTTGCAATCTCCTGTTAGTTCATCTGGTACACTATGAATTATTTGCTTCATGAGGTTAGACAGTAGTTCTCCGATACGCGCTCAAATGAGATGCGTATTCGGAGAACTGTAGGAAGATGCTGCCGAAATTTAGAATGAAGCTAATGACTAAAAGAAATTCTAAGTGCAATATAAATAACATGAATCCCAAATGGAATAAAATCATCCCACCTAAAGATATTACCTAAAGATATTGCCAACTTTTTGACAGAACATGTCGGGTGATCGAAGTTGGATGTACCGACAAATTCATCGTGGAGCTATAACATACGAATTTTGAGTAGGCGTAACTTACTTCTTAAATTTTGCCTACTCGAATAAAAAATTCCTTAGTGGTGATAAAATCCGATGTCCGTGCCGAAAATGTTTGAACATAAGATTTTTTGACCGGGAAACTGTCACAATGCATCTGTATACAAAAGGATTGACACCAAGATATTTTCTATGGAATTGTCATGGGGAGTCACACCAAGCCGGGACGTCGAGCAATCCTGTTGTCCAAACTCATGGTGAATCTTCTTCTACTGGTGTTTCTTCTTCCAATCCACATAATCCTTATAGAACAATGATTATGGATAGTCTTGGAGGATAATTCCATTTAAATGATAATATTCAGTCAGTTACTAAGACGGTTGTGCCACCAGATACTACGACAGTTGAAGTCATTGAAGAACAACCTGCGATACAGATTGAATTAATTGTTGAATAAGGAGGATGCAGAATTTTACGAGATGTTGAAAGCTGTCGATGAACCTTTGTATGTGAATTGTCCTAATTATATAATATTTTCGGCAATGACGCAACTCTTGAACATCAAGTCCGATTGTAATATCAGTGGGGTTGCGTTTGATCGGATTGCAGGCTTTATCAATGGTATGCTACCTCCAAATAATAAGTTTGAGCCAACTTTTTATAAGATAAAAAAGTTGATGAGAAAATTAGGGCTTGGGTACGAAAAGATACACGCGTGCTCAAATAACTGCATTTTATATTATAAAGAAAATGCACAGTTAGAGCAATGCTCGGTATGTGAACATCCTTGTTACAAGGAGTAGAAATCGGTCTAACAAAAAGATATCCCCTTTAAGGTGCTTCGATATTTTCCACTAACACCGAGGCTTCAAAGGTTATTCATGTCGGAAAAGACTTCCCCCTATATGAGTTGGAATGCAAGAAATCGGGATGATACAGTAATGACTCATCTATCTGACAGTGAAGCATTGAAATATTTGGATAGGTGTTATCCTTCATTTGCTAGGGATACTAGAAATATCAGGTTGGGATTGTGCACGGATGGTTTTAATCCATTTGATAATTCGACAACTCTGTATTCAGTATGACCATTGTTGTTAACATTTTATAATTTGTCACCCTCAATGTGTATGAAAGATGAATTTATCGTCACGCCCCAACTCAAGGTCGCGTGACCGGCCAGGGTCTATGTCTTACCCTGAAGCCTACCACATACACTGGATAACAAGATACCGAAAACATGCGAATAAAAATAACGATGTTGCTTTTATTTAATTTTAAAAGAAGGTTCAACAATTTTAAAACAGTTGCAAAACAAACCAGCTATAAAGTAAAATAGCTCGAGTTAAAGTCGAATATATGTTTTTCAAATTAACAACTCCCAGTGTATATAAAGAAAACATTCCTAGACATCACAACTAGACTACTGGACACTACTACGAGATCTACGCCACTGCCTGCCCTCTAGCTGCACCATGACTCCAGGCCTCACTTCACTCCAATCCACATGGGACTCGGTGAACGGTTCTTCCGAACCTCCACATAAATCTCCAATAACCATATGTATATCAGTCAAAAAAACATATAAAGTTAGGGATGTAATCTAGTTAAGATATGACGACTGACCCAAGGGTCGTCCTGTATATACCATACAATCATATAACCAGCCATAACGGCCCAACTAAGTAGAATAGCACCTGGCCACTAGGGACTACTCAAGAACTAATGGCTCGGCTCTAACCAGCCTTACCACACAATGACAGTAATACTCCGGCCGCACGACCTACATAACACATAAGAAATTCAGAGCAAACACCAGGCTGTCGACTAGGATGGTCTGTTAGTTTCTGGACACCTATCGGGTTAGGGATAGCTAACCCCACCCAACTGGGGTCTAACACCTAGCGGGCCCGCTGCTGCAATCTCAAGACCCAAATCACTGACCGAGTCAAGCATTAGTCGCTCTGACTATTAATATTGCTCAGCTGACCATCACAATCACATTACACAAGCAAAGTGTTCTAAAGTTTTCTTATTTAAAAAAATCCCGGGCATTCACCCGTGCTCGGCCCCTTTATTCCGGGCCTTACCAATCGCACACTATTGCTCACTGGCTGTTTCCTAGGTGTGAGACCTAGCTTGTTTACATTCGAGTTTTTCTAAATAATAAGCACCCTAGAGTTTTTTAATAGTCATCTAGCATCATATGCCATATTTCAAGTGTAAACTACATGTCATAAGTGTAGAATGTCCGAATACATACATGTTACAACCCATAAGTTATAAGGAAATTAACCTACAGCTACTACCATGAACAACCGCATGATGGCAACAATAAAGTAATTAAATTCTGCATTAAATTAATAAATTCCATGAAGGTAACATTTAATCTATCATGGTAATTTAAATACTAGAATTAGTAATTTGATGAAGGAAATTTTACAAATCATATACCATACATGATCTCAGCCATATATGCGCATTCAAGAGGATATCCATCTAAAAATTTAAATCTTATCTACTAGCATCAACAATCCATTCATCAACCGTTTAATCAACAATTTCAATCGACGAACATATTTTCCCAGAGATGAAATCAACACACTGGATCAAATCCACCCTCCTCTCCATTCGGCCGAACCCTAAACAAGGGTAACATGTTCAGTCGAACCTTCTTGAAGGGGAAAGGAAGGATAATTTGACCATGACATCGTAATATCTAATTTCACAAGTTGTCTACACATGAAAAGGGATCGATCCAAGGGGTTTAAACCACTCGAGGGATTTGGGGAAAATTTCGGCATGACCTTTTCCCTTTTTCCCTCAATTGGTCAGCCCCTAAAATCAAGAAAATGATGCGGAAACATTAATCGCACGATACAATATGCATAAGGAAACCATAAATCTCGAGAAACTTTAGATCCACAAGGTCCGACGCGAGAAAAATAAGGTTTCATCACCTCTAAGGGTCGGCCACACGCCTACCCTACCGAACTAAGTCTGACCACTCACCTTGATCAACAAGGAAGACGATCTAGGCGACGACGACTCCGATCTCCAACGACGACACCAATTTCTCATGCCACCACTTGGAATCCCCTTCTTTCCCTTCACCTCGGGCTGCGTGCGGCTCACCTTCCTGAGCCGTACGGCGTTTGAAGTGAGGGGTTATATATATATTACTAAAAAGTCCTTCCTCACTTCAGCCCCTATTAAAAAGTCCTTCCTCACTCAATCCAAGTCTGATTCGAGCCCCGATTAAATCCACATACATGATTTGAACTCGACTCATACTAAGGCATCTTATGTTTAAAAAGGAAGGAACATTTAACTAATAAAATTTCATAAGGCTTAAATTATACCTTCTACTCGCGGCGATTTCACGACTCGACCCGACTAACTCCCGATCTGGTGCACTGTACCAAAAATAAAAAAAAAATATTAGGAAACCTCGGGTCTTACATTTATCTATCTTTCAATGATTATTCCGGGTCCTAGGGGTCCTCGCAAAGAAATTGATGTGTTTCTCCGACCCTTAATTGATGAACTGAAAACATTGTCGGTTGAGGGAGCTATCACTTATGATTGTCATTGGAAGCAAAACTTTACTTTACGAGCTGCTATATTATGGACAATCAATGATTTCTCGGCCTATGGCTTGTTGTTTGGTTGGAGCACGCATGGGCAACTCTCTTGCCCGTATTGCATGGAACACTCAAATCCTTCAGTCTTGAGAACGGTCAAAAATTTTCCTTCTTTGATTGTCATCGTCGGTTCCTACCGTCTAACCATCAGTATCGAAGGAATCGTGACAAATTTACCAAGGGTAGAGTCAACAGAGATGAGCCACCATCGATGTTGTCTGGTGAACAGATGTTAGCACGTGTTCAATTGCTTCCAGAGATTACTTTTGGTCGGAATGTAAGAATTTCAGGCTTTGGTCAAACACATAACTAGGTGAAAAAAAAGTATCTTTTGGGAATTGCCGTATTGGAGTTCATTACTGATTCGGCATAATTTGGACGTCATCACATTGAAAAAAATATGTTTGATAATATTTTTAACACTGTGATGGATATTTTTGGCAAAACTAAAGATAATGTGAAGGTTCGACATGATGTGAAAATACTTTGTAAGAGACCTAAGTTAGAGTTGCAAGAGGTCAACAGATGACTTCATAAGCCAAAAGCGTTGTATGTGTTAAATAAACTACAGATGAAAGATGTGTATCAATGGATCAAAGAACTCAGATTACCCGATGGATATGCCTCAAACTTATCTCGATGTGTAAACGTTGATGAATGAAAAATATCGGGGATGAAGAGCCACGATTGTCATGTATTCATGCAGAGATTGCTTTCGATCGCGTTTCGAGATCATCTACATGATAAGATTTTGGGTCCGTTGACAGAAAAGTAAGTTTTTCAAAAACATTTGTGCAAATGTACTTCGAGTTGACTTTTACGGAAAAAGATTATGAATGCTAGGGTCTGTGTCAAAGGGATAACGTATGCTGAATGTGATGTTGACTTTTACGGACTATTGCAAGAAGTCATGGAATTGTAATTTTTCGAATGTAAATCAGTTGCCCTTTTTAGATGTCATTGGTTTGATACAAGCGATAGGGGACTGAGAGTTCATCCAAAGTATAAACAGATGATCGAGGTCAATTATAAATCAAAATTGGCTTCAAATGAGACATTTATATTGGCATCTCAAGTTGAACAAGTATATTATATATAGTATCTGTCTCAAAAGAAAGATAGAGCAAATTGGCATGTAGTCTGTAAGACTAAAGCTAGAGGAAAAATTGACCCGATAATTGGAGAAAATTAGCCAGCATATGACTTCTATCTAGAAGATGATCCTTCCGAAGTGGAACGAGTTAGTCCAATACTCGAGGATGATGACACATAGTTAGTTCAATTGGAAATAGAATACGTTGATGACGACGATAATGAAGTTGAGGAAGGACAGAATGATGATGAGGGAGAAGAAGAAGAAGAAGAATTTTAATATTTCGATACAGAAGAACAAGAAGAAGAGTATTATATGGATGGTGATAATGACGATGATGAATAATTGTAAATGTGAAGTATATATTCAATTATTAAATATATCTATTAATCTATTATATATAATCTAATTATATTAAATTTTTACAGCTATGGTTCGATATATTAGTTCCCGAGGAGGCATTCCTCGTAGGACCCCCCGACGATTACCACCCGCCCCACCTGTACTGATTGACCCTTCGCCTTCCACCACCAACCCCCCACCTCCAGCCATCATCCCTCCACCTGATTCGTCAACTGTTCGCTCACTTGATCTGGCCACCACCCCCTCACCTCCGGCTACCATCCCTCCGTTACTCTTCGTAGATCCAGGACCATCATCTTCCAGACGTAGGCCATGAGGGCCTAACAGAATTCTCCCTCCGCCACCCGAGGGAGAACTGCGTAGAGCAGTTAGTGTGCACGAAAGACGGTAAGTATATGCATTAATTATTTTTTATAATTTATTTATAATTCAAAATATCATAATATGAATTTATATTTGGTGCAGATATATTTGAGCAGGAGGACGTCCCCCGCACGACAGTGGGGACGATCCGAAAGTTTATGCACGGAGCGGCGTGGCCTACATGGTCTCACATGCCCCGTGAGCATATGGATTTATTGTGGCGAGAGTTCTCGGTAAGTATATATTTATTAAATTAATGTTAATGTTAAATATTGATCGGTAATAATAATTGTTTTTTTTTGCAGACTCATTATACATGGTGGGAGGACTAGATCACTTTTGTTGAGGCTGCATGAGAGTGTGTTGCCCGCGCTCGCTATAACGGGCTGCTTCGGCGGGCTCGTCAGACTGTGATGAGATGGTTGGGGGCCACACAAATAGGGCAGACTCTGAGACACGCCCCGAGTGGATTCCTGACCCTGTGTGGGACCAGCTCATTGAGCGGTGGGACACGCTTGAGTGGTAAGAGGTCTCCCGGACTGCATCAAGAAACCGCATGTCCGGGGGGGACGCGCCACACTGGTGGCTCCGTGTCTTTTGCGGTTCATGCGTGTCGTATGGTATGTATAATTTAATTATTTTTAATTAAATTATATATTGTGTATAATGAAACTAATGTATTTGTTTTCTAATGTAAGACGCGCGTGGTGAGGGACGACACTGTCCAATGCCCATCGATGATGGAGGTGTTTGAGCGCACTCATCGTCGTCGACGAGGAGCGGGGGACTACGTTGATAGCAAAGCCTCGATCATAATGGTAAGTATTTATGTCTATTTCATTTACACAATATTTATTTATAGTTTATATATATTTAAAATATAAACACATGTAGGAAACATACACGAGGACTATGATGATATCGAGCGTGGAGGCACACTGGAGGAGTTCGACGCAGCAGCTTGGGTGGAGGCCACAGGTGGCTGGGGGCACGACCATGTTTATGGCTTTTGCAGACAGTGGCCAGGCACACCCCGTGAGCGGCCCTCGACATCCCGGGCACATGATCAAAGCCGGATAGCGGCCTTGGAGTCGAAGCTCACCCAGCAGAGACAGGCGATGGAGGAGCAGAGGCTGGCGATGGAGGAGTAGAGACGGACGAATGAAGAGTTGAGACAGACGATGCAGAACATGCAGGCACTCCTCACTCAGATTGCGTCTTACTATGGCCTTCTACCGATGATGTCGCAGTCGTCCTCCTCCTCGACCCAGTCGACGCTCCCGACCCAGTTGTTGTCAACTCCACCGCCTCCACCATAGCCATGAGATTTTGGTTTATTGTATTTTGTTTATATTTTGATACTTGTTTGTATACTGATAGTTGTTTATATACTTATGGTTGTATATATATGATATTTTGATAATTGTTTGCCTCCGGATTGAGGCTTAGATTGATGATATTTATGTAAAACTTGTATGTTCGGGTTCAAATGCATGTGTATGATGTTTTTTGGTTGTAATCTGTGATTGAAAATAGATTGTAATATATAAATATAATTGTATACATGAATTTACAATAATTTTATTTTTCCAGTTACAGGATATACCTGTAGCCACGGCTTACCAACGGGCGATCATCACTAAGTTGTGGCTGAAAGCTTATCGTAAATGGCTAATGGCTTGGGCAGCACCAAATATCACAGTTGCTAATAGTATCACCGACAGTCTGAGACCGTGGCTGATGTGTTGGTATCAGTGACAGTCGCCTACAGCCGTCCTGATGTGTTTAAATCAGCAACAACGCCCGCGGTTATCGCTGATGATTACTGGCGACGGCGTCTCTCAACCGTCACAACTTATCTAAGACGCGCACATCAGTGACGATATTTTGCCACGGCTAACGCCGTTCGTGACAATTATCATCGACGGTTCATCCACGGCTTGAGCCGTTGGTGATGACGACAATTCTAGTAGTGTTTATTGGATGGTGAAGGTGGTTTAGGCATAATTGCGAGAGATGCAAATGGTAGATATTTTTTGGTTGCATCCATTTTCAGAGATGGTGAAGATAATTTACAGCTGGAGGCTTTGGCGATTAAAGAAAGTCTCAAACTTTGGCGATTAAAGAAAGTCTCAACCTTTCTATATCGAGTCAGATTCTCAAACTTTGGTTGAGATCGTGGAGAACAACTGTGCGACCTTTTGGAGAATAATGTCTATTATATCTGATATAAAAGTCCTGAAATTTTTATGTAAAGTTCAAGGGTTTAAAATTTATTATATGGAAGCTAATAAAACTGCCAACTGGGCGGCTAATAAAGCTAAGTACATGAGAGTAGTTTTATTTGGCCTAGTACTAGACCTCCTAACTTGCAAATCAGATAATTTTGACTTGCGATTTATGCTCTTGCAAACTTTTTATTTGATAATAATTTTTATTTTTGTTTGTAAAAAAAAAATGAACCTCTTATCCATCCAAATTTTTTTGACTTTTGGATATGATCAAATTAATAATGCTACGTTGTCTTCCTTCCATTTACCCCCTTCAACCAAACACAATGTTCTTTTCCTTAATTAAATCATTCTCACCTACCCCTACCTCTCCGGCAAAAAAAATCCCAAAAAAATAGTGTCTTTAAAATTATGCCGCTTCAGGAAGTAAAATACTATCTCAAGAAATTATATATATATATATATGCAGAGCAAAATAAGAAATCATATATATGCATGCCTTTAATTAACACATCATAAATGATTTAGACAGCATTAACTGCATGAGACATTTCAATGATTTCTATAAAATATCATTACAAAATTTTGTACCAATTAATGTGTATAGAATCTTATATTTTCACAATTGTACAAGTGTTAAATACTATAATCATATTAGTTATATATATATATATATATATATCAATTGCATATGTAGTTATATTGTTAACTGTAATAAAGTATAATTAATTAATAGCGTCAACATGCAAGGATATATACTTAAGTCTCGGTACGAAAGTATCTGGTTTTGAAAAAAATATTTTCAAACATGTCAAGTATTTAATTATAATTATAGACAATAAATCTAATACTTAAAAATATAAGGAAATTAGTTTGGAAGAATTATATAAAGCTTAATATTAATTATAGAAATATTCTTCCCTGTGAATCTTATCTGATATATATTATAAATGTCATGTTTTTAATTATAATTATAGACAATTAATCTAATAAGTAACAATATAAGGAAATTAGTTTGGAAGAATCATATACAGCTTAATTAGTTGCTTTTGTTTGCCAAGTGATATTAATTATAGGAATATTCATCCCCCGTGAATCTTACATGAAATGTCTATATATCAGGAAAAAGACGAAGAGCAATTATTCATCTCTCCACAGTAATCCTTAACATGAAGAACTCAAATGCATCACGTGTTTCTTTCTTCCTCCTTGCTCTCGTCGCATCTCTCTCATTTCCCTCCACTGTCTCCTGTCATTACACACCTGATCGTGGCACCGATGGATCGACTCAAACTTACATTATCCAAGTCAAAAAACCAGTTCACCCAATGGACTCAGAGAGTCTTAAGATCTGGTACAAATCTTTCATTCCGCAGTCCGATGACAACTCCGACCGTTTTGTCCACTTCTACAGTGAAGTTTTTAGCGGCTTCGCCGCCAAGCTCAGCAAGGAAGAACTGAAGGAGCTGACGAAGAAGGAAGACTTCGTCGGCGCATTCCCCAACCGCGTCTTGCCTCTCCTCACTACCCACAGCCCCGCCTTCCTCGGACTTAAAGAAGGCCAAGGCCTGTGGAAATCCGCCAACCTCGGGAAGGGAGTCATCATTGGAGTTCTCGACAGCGGTATCACTCCCGGTCACCCGTCCTTCGACGACGCTGGGTTGTCCGCGCCGCCCGCCAAATGGAAAGGCTCATGCGCCTCTAAGAGCGGCTGCAACAACAAGCTTATCGGCGCGAAGAGCTTCATAGGTAACGATACTCCTATTGATCCAACTGGGCATGGAACTCACACTGCCAGCACAGCCGCCGGGAACTTTGTGCGCAACCTCAATCTCAGCTATATCGGCGGCACAGCTTCCGGGATGGCCCCTCTCGCTCACCTAGCCATCTATCAGGTGTGCACCTCGGAAGGATGCCCACACGCCGATATATTGGCTGGGCTTGACGCCAGCGTTAAAGATGGCGTTGATGTGCTCTCCCTCTCTATGGGCGGCCCTCCCGGCCGGCTACTATATGAAGACCCGTTGGCCGTTGGTGCGTTCGCGGCCGTGGAGAAAGGCATTCTTGTCAGTTGTGCTGCTGGCAACTCAGGACCAGATCAGTCTTCCCTTAGCAATGAAGCGCCATGGCTCCTCACCGTTGCGGCGACCACCACCGACAGAAGCTTGAGGGCTACTGTAACACTTGGAAATGGCAATAAGATCTACGGCGAATCCATTGATCAGTTACCGAACTTTCCCAAAAGGTCTTTCTCCCTAATTTATGCAGATGATTGTAGAAATCTTTTACAGTTCGATTTCAGAGGTAAAGTGGTTGTTTGCGAGATCGATATTCCTGCTGCTACTTTAGCTGGGATCGTTAAAGACCATGGTGGTGCTGCTTTAATTTTAGTCAACATGGATATCGAGGGTAACACCCTCATCGACCGGGAATGCAACTTCCCATGTGTAATGGTTACCCACGACGATGGCAAGAAACTTAGATCATATGCCACCTCATCAAAGAACCTGACGGCGACCATCTCCTTCGACGGTGTAGTTCTTGGAATATCTCCCGCCCCTACTGTGGCTTCTTTCTCCTCGAGGGGTCCTTCTGTGGCAACCCCTTCCATCATCAAACCTGACATCTCCGGACCTGGCGTCAACGTTTTTGCTGCGTGGGCATCGAGCGGAACAGGGAGTAATTCGTACAGCGTAGATTCTGGCACATCGATGTCCACTCCTCATCTAAGCGGCATTGCTGCTCTCATCAAAAGTGTACATCCAGATTGGTCAGCCGCCGCCATCAAGTCGGCGATCATGACCACCTCTGACGACAAGGACCGAGATGGCAAGCCTATCCAAGCCGATGGAAAAGGAGCAGCAAGCTTCTATGCGATGGGTGCCGGTCATGTGAATCCTACCAAAGCTGCCGATCCTGGTCTGGTTTACGACGTGCCTATTGATGATTACATCGCCTACATTTGCACCAAGTATGGGAGATCAGCTTATCGTATCGTCCGTGATAGATCCGTGAATTGCTCAAAAGTCGAGAAAATCTCTGAATCGGAGCTTAACTATCCGTCGATTGCGCTTAAAAAAGGGTCCACTGTTACTCGGACAGTGACTAACGTCGGACCGGCGAGCTCAAGTTACAAGCTTGAGTTGGACATGCTGGAGAATGTGGAGGTCACCGTGTCGCCTAATACCTTGGTATTCAAGCAGGCGAACGAACAGAAGAGCTTTAAGGTTAGCGCGACCAAAGGGATTGGTGCAGGAAACTTGAAATGGGTTTCAGATACCCATGTCGTGAGAAGCCCCATCGTCGTATCTTCATAGAAGAGGAGAAAATTATTATGGCCGGGCGGGGTATTTGGTTGAGCTGTTGTTTCAATTTCTGCAGAATTTGTGGGATATGAATAATTAATTAATTTCAATTCTATGTAATAAAAAAATATTTCGTTATTTGGATGAAGGTATTTTGAAGGTGATTAAATTCATAAAAGTTCTTTCAAAAGAAATATGAAACCTTGAATCAGTACAAACACGCCGCATCCCTATAATAATCGAAATACTTTTATTTGATTTTTAAAAACAGCGGTTCCGGATAAAGAAATGCTAAATTTCGAAAATCGGAACAGACATTTTCAAAACCCCAAAATACCCCTAACTAAATCGGTAAGCAACAGGTAGTAAAAAAAATGAAACTGGGCAACCCAGTTACCCGATCATAGAAGCATGTAATATTTTCATCTTCTCTCTCATCGTTGCACTGTTCGACTTCCCTTGTTCGATCTCCATCACGAAAGCATGTCGATTACCGCCCCGTCATCTGCACTCCGTCATCTGATCGACGGTGAAGGTTCTTGGTGATGGACTTCTTGTGCTTCGGGTGAAATTGTAAAAGCCCTCCGTCATCTGCACTCTAACCATCTTCGACGACTTTGTTGATTACCACCCCAAGTTGTTGGTGTTCGACGGTGAAGGTTCTTGGTGATCGACTTCACGTGGTTCTGCTGAGATTGCAGAAGCCTATACAACCCTATCTCACTCCTCATCCCACGACGTTAGTCATTTACAGAGTAGATAATAATGTTTGAGTTTTTTTTCCTCTTGAAATCTCATTTTTTTATTTTTTTGATGGTGTAAAACATGTGGTATGGCTGAGAAAGGAACTATTAGAGAATGTAATAAGCAGCATGATAGATTTTGCAAAAGTCTCTAATCCATTATAGAGTTTGTATAAAATCTATAATTGCATTACCTGATCGAGGAAATGTAATTACTACGTCACAAAAAATTTACTAACATACACGTAGGTAAAAAAATCCTAGATTTCTTGAGTTTTGATAAAAGTCTCTAAACTGTCATAGACTTTTGACCGAAAGCATTAAATATATACTTTAGTGTTAAAAAATTGTATTAGATGCATGCTATGTATATTAAACGATGAAATAGATGTCGTATTGTCCATAAACAATAATTGTTGGTAAAAATAATCATCTTATGTGAAAGTATCTAACCAGTTAGAGACTCTGCTCATATGTTTGTAAGAGGTACTTTAGTGCAAAGATGATCCATGATATCTATTTTATATGATAAAATAGAGGTCCTAAAGTCGCCAAAAATAAATTTTGATAAAAATTTACAGCCATTGTGAAAGTCTCTAATCAGTTAGAGACTTTGCCCAAATGTTTTAAAGAGCTACTTAAGTTACAGTCAATATGAAAGTTTCTAATAATTCTGACTAGTTGTCTCTTTTGTATGCTTTATTTAGGATTAAGATGTGAAAGTTATGATGGTTGACAAAATGAAGGAGACGACTGCTGATATTGTTGCTGATAGTGTTGATGAAAATATTATGTCAGAGTCTATTCCTGAAGAAGTCCTTACGTATATTGATGGTATTGAGAGCCAGAATAATGTTTCATCTATATCAACATAATATGGTTCTAATCTAGTTGACAATGGAGATAGAATTCATTTTTCGATTGACCTTATATATGTCACTTATTTTTGAGGATGATACATATGATATAGTGGAGGAGAAATTGGCTAATGAGAGGATTAGAGAAGAAGTAGAGCAAGCTTAGAATTTGCCATTTGATGTGTTCACTTCACATGATGTAGCTGGAAGTACAATTGCATTAAATCAATCTATGTATGAAGCTCATCATACAGAGGATGGTCATTGCAGTGATGAAGAGAATGAAACTATTGTCAATAATGATGACCTTGATCAACTTGCTTGATTTCACTCCAGTAGATCAAAGAGACATAAACAATGATTTAAATGAATGCATGTATGACAACAGAGCAGAGGAAGCATCAGGGGATGAAGAAGATGATACTATCATTACTGCCCCGAATAAATTTCATTATAATCAAACGTGAAATAGTGAATTGTATCTTAATCATGTATAACATAAGATATGAATCACTTATTTATGATCAAATGTATTGATACTAATTTATTTTTCTTATGACTATGTAATCTAGGTATTTAATGATATGGAGGAATTTAGGAGAGCTCTAAGAACATATTGCATCAAGCGTAACTTTGAGCTCTAAGCACAGTGTCAAGACTTAATTTAGATCACAAAGACTACAACGCAAAATTTGTTGCAAATCATATCAAGGATCACCTAGTAAGGAATCAAAAATACACACCCGCTATGATTGTGATCCACTATAAAAAAAAAAAGATATCACCAACGGATTAAATCCATTGATAATAGTAAAAAATTCGTTGGTAATAGTCAAGAATACGTTGGTAATACTAATACCAACATATTTTCATTGGTAAAATCCGTTGGTCTCTGCTAGGTATTACCAACGGATATTATAATTGTTCGTTGGTATTACCAATAGAGAAAGATATATTTGTTGGTAATTACCAACAAATGAGTTGGTAATTTTGTTGGTAATACCAACAAAATTAGTTTGTTGATGAAAGTCTATTTTCTTGTAGTGATCGAAATTCAAATATCTTTTGGGGTTCGTATTTCATATAAGAAAGCGTACAATACACTTCAATTAGTTCTTATATCAGTTTGTGAGGATTTTGATGAGTGCTACAAAGATCTACCTACTTACCTTAGAGAATTGAAGATACATGATAATGAAACAACAGTTAAATTGTTGAGATGTTCCATATCTTCTCGTTTTCTCCAAGTATTTTGGGCATTTGGAGCATGCTTGCGTGGGTTTAGAGATTATTTAAGACTCATTATATGTATTGATGCCACACACTTGAGGGGAAAATATCCTGGAGCTCTAACGATAGCGACTGTAATTCACGCTGAGAGTAGACTGTTTCCGGTGGCATTTGGAGTTTGTGAGATTGAAAAAAGAGACACATGAGAATGGTTTTGGGATGAATTTGCACATTGTATACCTACCTTCCGCAGTTTGAGTATTATGAGTGATAAAAATCCTGGTATTTTAGTGTCACGCCCTGTCCTAGGGCCACGTGACCAGCAAGGGTATACGTGTCTATACCTCGCAGCTTTTCCCATGCACATGCCAACTCAGAATAAAACATAGCGAAAATATAAGATAAGTTTTATTATGACTGAGAAACCAAAACAGTTTTTATTTTAAGAAATAAAGTTCAACAGGCCAAATAGAGTGCGAAAATAACTGATGAAAAGTTTATCAGATTTTTGTCAAGGAACGTAATCTGAAATAAAACTTATGAATGTCCCAAAGGACTATAACTTTAAGAATGCTAAAATACTAAGTGCATGATCAAATACTAACAAGACTCGACTACGACCCCTAACTAGGACTAAAATGAGATTAATGTAGCTCCTCTGCCCTCCAACTACGCCAAGTGCTTCGGCCCACCTCACTGGTCAGGCTCGGAAAAAAAAATTAAAAGAAAACAAGGATGAGTCCAAAGGAACTCAGTGAGCGGTTCTACCAACCCCCACCACAAAAACCAACCACAGAGTAATATACATATATACATGTATACACCTGTCAATACAGAGAGAATGCAAAACTGGTGGTATGGCTAACTAACAGGCCACTTCGCCATCTCATGCCCAAAGGCAAACCTATTCACATAGCAGTGAATATACAACAGGCCTATCTACTTACCCATGTCGTAAGGCATGCAAGACACAATATAAAGGATATGATAATAATTGGGATTTGTCCATCCGAACTTATTCCATAATCACGCCCTTAAAGAGATACGTGAATAATCGGAATTTATCCATCCGAACTTATTCCATAAAGAAAATAGCAATAATCGGGATTCGCCCATCCGAACTTATTCCATAAATACAGGTTGGGATTTGCCCATCCAACCTTCCGGACCCAGGCCCGCAATCTAGGTCCTAACCGAGCCTCTTCGCCACTCATGTAAGATATGACGCCAACAAGACCTAAGTCAAGTTTCCTCCACAGTGTCCTAGGGGTGTTCTTATTGGGAAAAATACCGCAAACACTATGCCTGATTCCGACGCCCCAGACCCGCAATATCATCAGCCCATGAGGTTTTGCTTCATGCAACTAAATTCTTCTGTTGGCTCTTTAACAGTTTATTCTGCCCCTTGAATTTTAATTTCTACAATTAAAATTTAAATTCCCGAAATTAGGTTTTATTTTTAGCCTACTATTTGAGCCCAATTCTGGTGTACGAGGTTTCTAGAGTGTCCTATGATTCTAGACTATGTTTTTTGGTTAAAATTATAGGTTATATGACTATGTTCAATAATTACCACGCATCACAACAATAAATTTAAAATCTCAGCATCAGTAATGATAATTCAACAAAAAATTTCAGCATATTTTAGATTTCAGCATGTCTAATTAATTAACTCGAAAATCACAACAACAATTATTCCTAAATATTGCCAAACCAGATTACAACATCATAAACAACAATTTTAAAAAAAACTATTCACTAAGCATAATAAACATGCATCAAATTCTACATCAACATCAACATTCATGCTTCAAAAAACAAGAACCATCAAGAATATAAAACATGCCACCAAGATCCATTTTTCCACTTGAAATCACAAATTTAATATGTTGATATTTATGATTTTGAAATTAAACATGCTCTAACATCATATGATCATACCAAGATTTGTCATTATGGACTCTAAATTTCATTTAACGCAATAAGTTCTCTTAGGCAATTTCACAAACACCTTTTGGGCGTCCCGTCACCCACCTTGGCCGAGCACCTCTAGGATAGACCTAGGGCTGCTGCACCACAAAAGGAGGGGGGTGGGGGGGTGGGGGGGTCCTCGAGCCTACTCTTCCATGCCAACACAAGAAAGCAACGAGAAAACCCAATTTCAAACGGTAAGATCAACAAGATTTCTCAAATTCCAAAGAACGGCTCAAAAACACAAGAAAACAAAAGAAAATAGGAGGGAAGAACCACTCACATGATTAGGAAGAGGGAAAAAGAATAATTCCCGATCGGCGGCCTCCGCAATCCGGCCACACGTGAGGCGGCAGCGGCTCAGCTCCGGAGAGGGCGGCGACTTGGCTTCACAAGAGAGGGGGAGAGGGGCGGCGGCTTGCGGCTCCTCTCTCTTGATGGCTTGTGCGGCTCCAACGAGGAGCCGCCTAGGCCCTAGGGGAGGGGGGGTGTATTTTATAATTCCCTCTCAAATCCTCATCAACACCCTACCCCTTTAGCTAACCCGCATTCGCCTCAAACCCGAATCCAAAACCCGCTAACCACAAGCATCAATAATACATGCTAAAACATATGCAATAAAATTTTTATTTAACATGTAAAGAAAACACACAACTTATATTTCTACTTACTCAAGCTCTCACCGGACCATGAGTCGACTCAGCTCGACCTCGAATCAACCCGCTAGACTGGCAAACACAAAAAGAATAATAGCAATTAGTCATAATATCTCGGATATTACAATCCTTCCTCCTTAGGGAAAATTTGTCCTCGAATTTTTAGCAAGACTTAAGGACTTACGAAATTCTCAAATAGCGAAGGATATCGTTCCCTCATATCTTGCTCCACCTCCCAGGTGGCCTCCTGCCCTGATTGGTGCCCCCACCTGACCTTTACCGGAGGAATCTCCTTGGACCTAAATTTTTTGATCTGACGGTCTAGCACCTCAACTGGCCTCTCCTCATAAGCGACTGCCGAATCCACCTCCACCGCGGTAGGCTCAATCACATGGGGCTCATCGCGGACATACTTCTTTAGCATGGATACATGGAATACTGGATGCACTCGGTCCATACTGGGAGCTAAGGCCAACTCATATGTCATTGCTCCCTACGTTTAAAAATAGGGAATGACTCAATGAACCTAGGGCTTAGCTTCCCTCTCTTCCCAAACCTCACTACCCCTTCCATAGGGGATACCTTGAGGAAAACCATGTCCCCCTCAGTAAACTCTACCTACTTGGCTTTTTCATCAGCATACATTTTCTGGTGACTTTGAGCTGCCAACAACTGATTAGCTTCACCTTTTCTACTGCCTATTCCACCAGGTCAGGTCCTATCATAAGAGAATCCCCCGCCTCAAACCACCCTACAGGTGACCTGCATTGCCTTTTCTACTGCTATGATAGTTGTTATAGTATGCTAACTCAATCAAGGGCAAGTGCCTCTCCCAACAGCCCTCCAAATCCAGGATATATACTCTCAACATGTCCTCCAAGGTTTGAATGTTCTGCTCCAACTGACCATCTGTCTGATGATGAAATGCAGTGCTGAATCGGACTTGAGTACCCAACGCCTCCTGAAAGGACTACCAGAACCGAGTTGTGAACTAAGTACCCCGATCTGAGATGATCATAACAGGGACACTATGATATGCGATGATCCGATCCAAAAATAACCTAGCATACTACTCAGATGAAAAGATCATCCTGACTAGTATGAAATGTGTCGTCTTGGTTAGGCGATCCACCACCACCCAGATGGAATCATTGCCCTTCCCCGACTTCGGCAACCCTGTCACAAAATCCATGGTTATCTTTTCCCATTTCCATTCTAGTACCTCTAAGTTCTGGAGCAATCCTGCCGACTTTATATGTTCGACCTTCACCTGCTGACATACCAGGCACTTAGACACAAACTCGACCACCTCACTCTTCATGCCTTTCCACCAATAAATTTGCCTTAGGTCACTGTACATCTTCGTGGCTCCCGGATGCATGGTATATGTGGACCGATGAGCCATCTCTAGCACCTGTCTGTGGACCTCAGTCATGTCTGGCACCACTATCTTGTTCTTAAATCTCATAACATCCTTCGAGTTAATACCAAAACCATTATTAGCATCACCCCTCCTAACTAGATCATTAGTCAGAGCACAAAAAACATCCTCCTCCTGCGTTGCCCGCAGCATATCTACCAATGTGGGCTGCACCCGAGGCTGACACTGACAAGACTGCCCCACCATTTAAACACATGACCAGATCCTAGGCCAACGGCCTCCTCCTAACTGTCAAGTGCGCTAGGCTGCCCATAGATTTTCTACTCAAGGCATCTGGCACTACATTATCTTTACCCGGATGGTACATGATCGTGCAGTCATAGTCCTTCAAGAGTTCAAGCCACCTTCCCTGCCTCAGGTTCAACTCCTTCTGGGTAAGCAGATACTGGCGGCTCTTGTAATCAGTGTATATCTCACAGGCCTCGCCATAAAGGTAGTGACGCCACAACTTCAATGTGAACACCACCGCTGCAAGCTCCAAATCATGAATCAGATAGTTCTTCGAGTGAACCCTCAGCTGACAGGATGCATACGCTATCACCCTATCATTCTGTATCAAGACACAACCCAAGCTAACTCGAGGGGCATCATAAAAAATAACAAACCCTCCTGACCCCAAGGGTATGGCTAGAACCGGTGTTGACGTCAAGCAATCCTTGAGCTTCTGAAAGCTCTCCTCGCACTTACTGTCCCAAATGAACTTAACTTTCCTCTGAGTCCGGCGAGCCAATGGCGCTGCAATCCTGGAGAAGTTCTCCACGAATTTCTTGTAATAACTTGCCAATTCCAAGAAATTGCGAATCTCTATGACATTAGCTAGGTGCTTCCAGTTTTGGACTGCCTCTATCTTCGCGGGGTCCACCTTTACTCCATCCCTCGACACCACATGGCTAAGGAACCCTACACTCTCCAGCCAAAACTCACACTTGGAAATTTTGGCATATAACCTGTGCTCCCTAAGAGTCTCCAGAACCATCCTCAAGTGCTTAGCATGCTCCTGGAATATATCATAATATCATCTATGAATACAATCACAAATCTATCCAGGTATTTTCTGAACACCCGATTCATTAGGTCCATAAATATTGCAGGTGCATTTGTCAGCCCAAAAAACATAACCATGAACTTAAAATGGCCATACCTCGAAAGTAATCTTAGGGATGTCACTATCCCGGATCCTCAATTGGTGGTACCCTGACTGCAGGTCAATCTTAGAAAACCACTGAGCCCCCTGAAGCTGATCAAATAAGTCATCAATCCTGGGCAGCGGGTAATGATACTTCATTGTCACATTGTTAAGCTGACAGTAATCGATGCACATTCTCAAGGTCTCATCCTTCTTTTTCACGAAGAGCACTGAAGCACCCCAAGGCGAAACAGTCGGGAAAATAAAACCCAAATCAAGAAGTTCCTGCAACTGGGACTACAACTCTCTCAACTCTGCTAGTGTCATCCGATAAGGTGGAATGGAGATTGACTTCACCCCAAGATGCAAGTCAATACAGAACTCGATCTCCCTCTTTGGGGGCAAACCTGGCAACTCTTCAGGGAAAACATTGGAGAACCCGCATACCACTGGCGTCCCCTCAATATCCATGGCCGCACCTCCACTTCCCTCTGACACAGACACAAAGGCCAAGAAGGAATGACATCTGCCCAGAAGTAGCTTCCGGGCCTTGAGAGCTGAAATGGCCACCAATGAGTCTCCCCTTCCCTCACACTAGAAGATAAACTGGGGCAATTCGGGCTTACGAAATGTAATAGTTTTAGCTTTGCAGTCCACTGAGGCAAAATGGTCCGACAAATCAATCCATGCCCAATATCACACCAAGTTCCAGCATCGGCAGGAGTGTCAACTCGACCATCATTACATGCCTACAAATGACCACCTCGCAGCCCCGAAAGACTGTCTCTACCAGCATTGAATAGCCTGTAGGCGTAGACACCACAAGAGGTAAATCAAGCAAAGAGGGTTTCCTCGATAATTTAGCAACAAACAATGCAGAAACAAAGGAATGCATAGCACCTGGATCAAACAAAACAAAAGCTATAGCGGAACCAACAGTAAGGTTATCTGTCACTACTGCAATGGACGCCTCAGCGCCCTCTCGGTTCAAGGTAAAAACCCGTGCAGCAGGCCTCTCTGAACCATCGGCTCGTTGACCTCCGCCCTGAGTTTGACCCCTCTGAGCTACAAAACCCACTAATATCGATGCCTTCCCTCTGGTCTGATCAAGCTGCCGACTACCTTTTGTCAGGACAATCCTTCTTGTAGTGCCCAACCTGTCCACAGCCAAAACATGCCTCTGATCATCCAAAGCAATTCCCTAGTGCTTCATGTGACATCGGCTACACAACTGCAGTTCAGGCCTCCGCTGCAAACCTCCTATAGACGTCCCCGATCCTTGACCCATGCGGCTTCTGACATTGCCCTGTCCTCTGCCCTACTATGGATCCACTGCCATGCGAGTCTCCTTTGAGTGAGCTGGTCGACCCCTCAAGTGCTGGGCCAAAACTTTTTCTTTTTTGGTCCATCATGCATGTCAGTCGGTACCAATGCCTCCTTCCAGAGTGCCTCATCTACA
Source organism: Canna indica (assembly GCA_034359265.1). Classification (NCBI taxonomy): domain Eukaryota; kingdom Viridiplantae; phylum Streptophyta; class Magnoliopsida; order Zingiberales; family Cannaceae; genus Canna; species Canna indica. The sequence continues at coordinate 21,105,391 of CP136895.1, read as the reverse complement.
ACCCGAGCAAAAGTAGTGTCCTCTATGTAATGGATAAGTTTGGCGATCTGCGGCCTCAACCCCTCAACAAACCTCTTGACCCTGGCAGTCTCTGTGGCTACCAAAATGGCATGGTACTTTGAGAGTCGGGCGAACTCCATCTCGTAGTCCATTACTGACATACTACTTGTCTGGCGCAGTAGCTCGAACTCTTTTGCTCACTTATCTCGGACGCTCAACGGTAAGTACTGCTCCACCATAACGGCTCTAAACTCCTCCCAAGTAGGGGAATGGTGCACTTGCTACTTTCTAGGTGTGAAGCAAATCCTTGGCTGGTCCTCTCAACTGCAACCCGATCGTCCAAGCGGTCGCCTCAGAAGAATAACTGAGCTTTATGCACAACTCATAGCAATCCCCAAGGAAGTTGGTGACCTTCAAATGCTGATATGTCTCTATAAACTCCGGTGGCCTGAATTTGACAAAATCTGCATACGTGGGTTCCCCAGGAACCCTAACCACTGGTGCCACTGGCTCGACCACCTCTGGTAGCATGGGTGCTACCGGCACCAGTTGAGGCTGCTGCCTTAGTTCTTGCTCCCTATGGAGTGCCTTAGTCAGCTCAGCCACTCGAGCCTGCAATTGCACAACCATGGGATCCTGGCCCACATCCTCTCGGACCTGCTACGCTCTCCCACGGCCCCGATCTCGACACTCTGTGGAGTTACTACCAGTACCGCTTCATGCGGCATTTAAAGCCTCCATCACTCTGGAATCACCAAAAAGAAAATATTATAATTAGACAATTCAATTCACCCTTGAATCTTAAAATAAACTAACCACATGTCGCACTGAGGTGCAGACTTAGCACATTGATCTCATAACATAACCCTACCGTATACTGACACGCTAGCAATGCCCTATATGGTAAACAGACTCTAGATCATAGTCAGATCGAACCACATGCTCTGATACCACATTGTTACGCCCTGTCCTAGGGCCACGTGAATGGCTAGGGTATACGTGCTTATACCCTGCAGTCTATCCCAAGCACATGCCAACTCAGAATAAAACATAGCGGAAATATGAGACAAGTTTTAATATGACTAAGAAACTAATTCAGTTTTTCATTTTAAGAAATAAAGTTCAGCAAGCCAAATAAAGTGCGGAAATAAATAATGAAAAGTTTATCATTTTTTTCTCAAGAAACATAATCTGAAATAAAACATAAGAATGTCCCAAAGGACTACAACTCTAAGAATGCTAAAATACCAAGTGCATGATCAAATACTAACAAGACTCGACTACGACCCCTAACTAGGACTGCTATGAGATCAATGTAGTTCCTCTGCCCTCCAGCTGCGCCAAGAGCTCCAACCCACCTCACTGGTCAGACTCTGCAAAAAAAAAAGAAAAGAAAATAAGGGAGAGTCCAAAGGAACTCAGTGAGCGATTCTACCAACCCCGACCACAAAAACCAACCACAGAGTAATATACATATATACATGTATACACCTATCAATACAGGGAGAATGCAAAACTGGTGGTATGGCAAACTAATAGGCCACTTGGCCATCTCATGCCCAAAGGCAAACCTATTCACATAGTAGTGAATATACAACAGACCTATCTGCCTACCCATGCCGTCAGGCATGCAAGAAACAATATAGGGGATATAAGAATAATCGGAATTTGCCCATCCGAACTTATTTCATAATCACACCCTTAAAAAATACGGAAATAATTAGGATTTGCCCATCCGAATTTACTCCATAAAGAAAAATGGGAATAATCGGGATTCACCCATCCGAACTTATTCCATAAAGAAAATGAGAATAATCGGGATTCGCCCATCCGAACTTATTCCATAAAGAATTACGGGAATAATTGGGATTCGCCCATCCGAACTTATTCCTTAAACACAGGTTGGGATTTGCCCATCCAACCTTTCGGGTCCAAGCCCGCAATCCGGCTCCTAATCGAGCCTCTCTGCCACTTATGTAAGATATGGCGCCAATAAGACCTAAGTCAAGTGTCCTCCACAGTGTCCTAGGTGTGTTCTTACTGGGAAAAATGCTGCAACACACTATGCCTAATCCCGACGCCCCAGACCCACAATATCATCAGCCCATGAGGTTTTGTTTCTTGCAATTACATTCTTTTGTTGGCTCTTTAACAATTTATTTTGTCCGAAATTAGGTTTTATTTTAGGGGTTTTGTTTTCAGCCTACTGTTTGAGCTCAATTCTAGTGTACCCAAGCCGAAATTGGTTCCCAGTGTGTGTCATATTGTTCTAGACTATATTTTCTGATTAAAATAATAGGTTACACGACTATGTTTAGTAATTACCATGCATCACAACAACAATTTCAAATTTCAATATCATTAATGATAATCCAGCATGAAATTTCAGCATGTCTAGTTAATTAACACGAAAATTACAGCAACAATTATTCCTAAATATTGCCAAACTAGATTACAACATCATAAACAACAATTTAAAAATAAATCTATTCACTAAGCATATTAAACATGCATTAAATTCTACATCAACATCAAGATTCATACTTCATAAAACAAGAACCATCAAGAATATAAAACATGCCACCAAGATCCATTCTTTCCACATGAAATAACAAATTTAATACGCTAACATTTATGATTTTGAAATTAAACATGCTCTAACATCATATGGTCATACCAAGATTTGTCATTAAGGAGTCTAAATCTCATTTAATGCAATAAGTTTTCTTAGGCAATTTCACTAACACCTTGAGGGCGTCCCATCACCCACCTTGGCCGAGCACCTCTAGGATAGACCTAGGGCTGCCGCACCACAAAAGAGGAGAGGGGGGGGGGTCCTCGGGCCTCCTCTTCCATGGAAACACAAGAAAGCGATGAGAAAACCCAATTTCAAACGGTAAGATCAACAAGATTTCTCAAATTCCAAAGAACGACTCAAGTACACAAGAAAACAAAAGGAAATAGGAGGGAAGAACCACTCACATGATTAGGAAGAGGAAAAATGAATAATTCCCGATCGGCGGCCTTCGCAATCCGGCCACACGCGAGGCGGCAGCGGCTCGGCTCCACAGAGGGAGGGGGAGAGGGGCGGTGGCTTGCGGCTCCTCTCTCTCTTGATGGCTTGTGCGGCTCCAACAAGGAGCCGCCTAGCCCCAAGGGGGGGGGGGGATTTTATAATCCCCTATGAAATCCTCGTCTACACCCTACCCCTTTAGCTAACCCATATTCGCCTCAAACCCGAATTCAAAACCCGCTAACCACAAGCATCAATAATACATGCTCAAATATATGCAATACAAATTTTATTTAACATGTAAAGAAAACACACAACTTATATTTCTACTTACCCGAGCTCTCTAGCTCGCACCGGACCATGAGTTGACTCAGCTTAACCTCGAATCAGCTCGCTAGACTAGCAAACACAAAAATAATAATAGCAATTAGCCATAATATCTCAGATATTACATTTAGCAATTATGAGAAAGGTATTCCCAGAAGCGGCGCATGGATATTATATGGTGCACTTAGCCAAAAACCTAATACACGATATGAAAATAAATGTTAGCTGTCCTTTATTTTGGTCCGCTGCAACAGCTACTACGGAACATACCTTCAATGAATGTATGCAAAAGTTGCTGGACATTCATGAGCCTAGTTACCAATGGGTAACGCGGTTGGAAAAGGAGAGATGGGCAACATTATTTTTCCCTGGTCGTAGGTATGATATCATTACTACTAATGTCGTGGAAAGTATGAATTCTTTGTTTAGGGAAGTACAGGAGATGCCTATTACAACATTAATTGAGATGACGAGAGGCAAAGTTGCTGAATGGTTCTATAAGCGCCGTAAATTATCACTCAAATTGACTCGAATTCTAACAAGAAGAGTTGAAGATATCTTTGTTGAAAATAGGAGCAAGTGCCTTTGATATTCAGTCTATCCTTATACATACCATTGCTACCAAGTACACACATCACATCAAATTGTCATTGTTGATTTACCCCACTGATTAAGTTCTTGCAATAAGTTTCAAATATTTGGTATTCCATGCTCGCATGCTATGGTAGTTATTGGTTATTGTAGTCAAGATACTTATCCTTTTTGTGAGCATTACTTTATCGTCGAAACGTATAAGAAAATATATGAAGACAAAATATTTCCTACTAGAAGCAAGCAATATTTGCGTCGAGAATCCTTTGATCCTTTGGTAAAACCACCACAAGCCGTGGCACAAGTAGGTCGGATGTCACGCCCCAACTCAGGGTTACATGACCGGCCAGGGTATACGTGCCAATAGCCCGTAGCCTAAACCATGCACATGCCAACTCAACAATAAAATATAATGGAAAGAAATAAATAAGTTTTATTTCAAATGGAAAACCAAACAAAATTCATTATAAGTAAGTAAAAATATAAAGTACGGAAATAATAAATCGATTCAACTGTTCAATTGCAATAAAATCTGAAATAAAGACATGAATGTCCCCAAAGGACTACAACTCCAAAACACTAAAATATAAGTGCATGACTAACTACCAAAAACTCGACTACGACCCCTAACTATGAGATTATGTGGCTCTTCTGCCCTCTAGCCGCGCCAAGTGCTCCAGCCCACCTCACCGATCAGGCTCTGCAAAACAAAAGAAAATGACAACGGATGATTTCAAAAGAACTCAGTGAGCGGTTCTACCAACCCCCACGAAAAACCAAACACAGATATACTGCATAAAGCAAAACTCCTGACTCAAGCAGGAAAGGTCACAAGAGAGTGACCAGCTATCAGACCCTTTGGCCACCACCTGCCCGAAGGCAGCCAACACCCAAATAGTGAGGATCAACAGGCCTAAGCCTACTATGCCCTAAGGCAACAAAACATACTAGGATAATCGAGAAGACCCTCCGAACTTATCCTAATATAAAGAAACTCGGGAGCAATCGGGATTGACCCATTCAAACTTGCTCCACGAGATGCGTAGGAATAATTGGGAATTGCTAATCCGAACTTGCCCCTTCAAGGTAACACGGACAGGAATAATAGGGATTTGCCCATCCGAACTTATTCCTTAAAAACACCTCGGGAATAATCGGGTAGACCCTCCGAACTTATTCCATGAGGCCAAATCAGAACAATCGAGATTTGCTCATTCGAACTTGTTCCAATAAATAACGTAGGAGTAATCGGAATTCGCCCATCCAAACTTACCCCTTTAAAGAAAGAATCTTGGAAACAATCAGGATTTGCCCGTCCGAACTTGTTCCATAAGATACGCAGGAATATTAATCGAGATTTGCCCATCCGAACTTGTTCCACGGGTTGGGAATTAGCCATCCAACCTTCCGGGCGTAGCCCGTAATCCGGCTCTTAAACGAGCCTCTCCGTCATTCATAAAGATATGTCGCAACATAAACTAAGTCAAGCCTCTCATTCGATGTCTTAAGGGTGTCCTTATTGGGAAGCGTCTCAATACTCCAATATATGACCCCCAACTCCTAGACCCGTAATGTCATAAACCCGTGAGGTTTTATTTCATGCATAACTTTTTTGTTGGTTTATAATAGATTATGCTGACCCCTTCTTCAATTTTAATTATACAATTAAAATTTAGATCACCAGGATTAGGGTTTTGTTTTAGGGTATTATTTTGGTTAATTGTTATGCTCGAAACTGATGTATCTAACCTGAATATGGTTTTCCAATTGTGACCTATGTTTCCAAACTATATTCTTTGGTAAAACTGATAGGTTACATGACTATGTTCAGTAAACTATATACACCACAACAAGTATTTCAAAAATAACACAGATTCATCATCTCATCATGAAATTCCAGCAACATTGAATTTTCAGTATATCTTGAAAATAAATTCGAAAATTTATATAAAATAACTCCCAAAATTTCCATCACATCAGATTCATAATCAGTACAATAAATCTTATAAAAGCCATATTTAACATGTGAAGACAACAAGCATCACTACCCTCCTTAGCCAAGAACCAACTTTTATACTCAACAAATTTATTGAGGATGCATCTTAGAAACACATCTTAGAAACACATGATATATTTCCAAACAAAATCACAGATTTAATAACAAGCATGCATTTAAATTTACAAGCATCAAGATTGATGAACAAATTGATTTATAGAAGGCAAGAAAATCTACACCCTTCACTTAGGCATTTCATCGAACACTTGGAGGGCACCCCTTTTCTCCACCTTGGCCGAGCACCCCTAGGGTTGCCGAGCCCCATAGGGGAGGGTTTAGACCCTCCTCAAGCACGGCACACAAAAGAACGACGAGAATTTGAGAGATCGCCGAAAAACAAATCAAAATCATCATAGTCTTCAAGAACGACTTCAAGAACTCAAAGAAACGCGAGAAGGAGGGGTAAAAACACTCACATAAATATGAAGAATGATTAGAGGAGAAATCCCGGATGACAGCCCTAGAATCCGGCTTCAAGAGATGGCGGCTCAACTCAGAGAAGGGGGGAGAGGGGGGCAGCTCCCACTACTAGAAAAATGGGCATCAGCAACGGCCAGAGCCGTTGCAATGGTGCCGTGGTAGAAACTCGTGTTGCTGATAACTTAGCAACGGCCGCTTAGGCCGTTGCTAAAAATATTATCAGCAATGGTTTTGCCACGGACCCGGAGCCGTTGCGGATAACATTAATAGCAACGGCCGCTAAGTTCGTAGCAACGCCGTTAGTAAAATCCCGTCGCTAAGCCGTTGCTGTAGGTCATCAACAACGGCTTTCGATACACTTTTAGCAACGGCTTTCCCACGGACGGCCGTGGGAAAGCCATTGCTGATGATGTGAACCTGGTAACGAAAAAATTTCAAATTTCAAATTTCCATTGATACATTGATACATTATCTGATACATAACTTACACACCCATACACTCATACACACATTCATTCACACATCACAAATACACCCAGATATACATCAAAATAATTATATTTATATTAATAATTATCCATAATAGTATAAAAACTATTCAAATGCAAAATTGAAGTATCAATATCCAAACAAAATAAATTAAACAAGTCCAATATCTCAGTAACAAAGTCAATATAAAAAAATCTCACAATGATGATGGAGGATGATCTGGATCATATGGCGGGGTCTGGAGTGCTTGAGTGTACACCGGCGTGGACTGACTCGAGGACGATGGATTAGATGATGCCGAAGAGATGCCTGCTTCGGGATGACCTGACATGTTGCGTAGCATAGCATGCATCTCCGCCATCATCTGACTCTGACGCGCGACCGTCTCCTCTAGAGTCCTTATTCTGCTACTATGATCATAACTGGATCTAGAGGTGGATGGTCGCTCACCAGCGACCGGAGGGGTCGATGCCCCAAGTGGCCCTAGTACGGCTCGCGCATGACCACTATCTGCAAAACCATATACGCGGCCATGGTCCCAGCCACCTGCGGCCTCAACCCACGTTGCTGCGTCAAAGTCCTCGGGGGTGCCCCCGCGCTGCACCACCGTCTGGCTGTAGGTCTCCTACTCGAGTTTGATTTTTTGTTTAATATTTATCATAAAACTTAAATTATAAATATATAATGAATAATTTAAACAAATATATAGTTACCATAATGTATGCAGCGCGGTTGTCGATGTACTCCCCCGTCCCATGTGCTCGACGGTGAGTCTGCTCAAACAGAGGAAGATTCACCATATGTCTGAACGATAGGATTGCTCGACGTCCCGACTTCGTGTGACTCCCCGTGACAAGTCCATAGAAAATATCTTGGTGCAAATCCTTTGCTATATAGATACAGAGTGACAGTCTCCCGATCCAAAAATCATCCATTCGAACTAATGCGGCACGGACATCTGATTTGATCACCAATGCTAACGAAATTCCGATTCGAATAGGCGAAATTTAGAAAGTACGTTACGCCTAATCGAAACTCATTCGTTAAAGCTCCACGATCAAGACGTCGGTACATCCAACTTCGATCAGCCGACATGATTCTGTCAATCAATGACAATTTCTTTGGTTAATGTCTTTAGGTAAGATTGTCCTATTCCATTCGGGATTTATGTTATTTATATTGCACTAAGTACTTATTTTAATCGCTAACTTCATTCTAAATTTTTGCAGCATCTCCCTACAGTTCTCCGAATACGCATATCATCTGGGCGCGTATCGGAGAACAAGAGAGATGTTGCCGAAATTTAGAATAATTAGTTAACAGTTAAAATAAGAACGTAAGTGCAGTACAAATAACTATATTCCCAAATTGTCCAATCAGGGACAATTCAAGAATTGTACGTCGTATAAAAGATTATCTACTTCTTTTACACGAACATACAATCCCCGAACGAATCTAAGGTTTTGCTAAATCATATCCGACTCGTCGATGCGTACGTGAAACATATCAACTCGTCGGATGGATGATTATTTTCTAAATGTTTCGAGACAGTTCGAGTCCATATTGAATAATTTCGACACGAGTCCAAATTCGACGATTTTGGCAAGAGTCCGAAGTGGACGATTCTGGCGCGTGTCCGAAGTGGACGATTCCTGCGCGCGTCCGAAGTGGACGATTCCAGCGCGCGTCCGAAGTGGACGATTCCGGCGCGCGTCCGAAGTGGACGATTCCAGCACGCGTCCGAAGTGGACAATTCCAAAATTAATCTAAACCCTAATAATTAATCTAACAAATTAAACAATTAATCTAAATAATTAATTAACATATATAAAAAAATAAAAAAAAATAAATATGCAATTTCCGGCGCCTGAGTCCGGTGGACTCCGGCGCCGGCGTACAGTGTCCGGATAGAGTGTCCGGACACTGTAAAAGCTCCGACAGTGGCCATCGGCCGATCACCGCCGGCTAAAACCCTAAAAATAGGGTTTCGGTCGGATTTCCCATCGGCCGCAACGGGGAGAGACGGCTGGACGGCGATGATTACCTGAAATCGGTGGTCGAGGATGGACGGCAGCGTCGGCAGCGGAAGCTCGGTGTCGTCGACGTCGGCAGTGGCGGCGAGAGGCGGGAGGAGGAGGCGGCGGCGGCAGCAGCGGGAGGAAGAAGGGTCGGGCGCGATCTGTGACCTATATAAACTTATCAGCAACGGCTCACTCGCCCGTTAGAAAGCCGTTGCTGATAAGTTATCATCAGCAACGGCTCACTTGTCCGTTAAAAAGCCGTTGCTGATAATTAAAATATCAGCAACGGCTCGCGTGTCCGTTAGAAAGCCGTTGCTGATACAGCATATCTGCAACGGCTTGAGCGGCCATTGCTGATAGCCGTTGCTGAAGACTCAATTTCTAGTAGTGTCCTCCTCAAGCTGCCGGATTAAAGAGAGGGGAAGGGAAAGGGGCGACTCGGCTAGGCTCGGTGGCTCCTCTCTGCTCGGCTCCAAGGAAGGGAGAGGGGAAGAACGGAGGCGGCGGCTTGGACAGCTAGGATGCTCGGCGGATCCAAGAGGGGGAAGGGAGGGGCAATGGCTTAGGTGGTTGGCTCCTCTCTTCTCTCCAATCGGCTGGGGCGGCTCCAATAGGGAGCTGCCAACCCTAGGGGGGGATTTTTATAATTCCCTCCCACTTCCACCTACTCACACCCTAACCCGCACTCTCCTCAACCAAGATCCGCAAACCGCTAACCCAAACTAACCCCATGAGAGAATACAAGCAACAAACACATACACATCCACAAGCAACATAATCAATCAATTAGCTATATAATTAAAAACATAATTCAACTCACCCGAGCTCACAAGCTTGCACCGAACCATGAGTCGACTTGGCTCAAACTCGAACTAGCCCGCCACGCTGACAAACAAACAAAAAGGGGATAATAAATAAAAATATCTAGGATATTACAATCCTCATTTCTTAAAAAAAATTCGTCCATACAATGCCTCAAATGGGGCCATTCCGATGCTGTCGTGGTAGCTATTATTGTAGACAAACTCAATCAGAGGTAAGTGCCTCTCCCAACTGCCCTCCAAATCTAGGACACATGCTTTCAGCATATCCTCCAGCGTATGAATAGTTTGCTCTAATTGACCATCTGTTTGAGGGTGAAATGCAGTACTGAACCGAACCTGAGTGCCTAATGCCTCCTGAAAAGACTGCCAGAATCGAGCTATGAACTGAGTACCCCGATCTGAGATGATCATAACTGAAACACCATGATAAACGAGGATCCGATCCAAAAATAATCTTGCATACTGCTTGGCTGAAAAGGTGGTCCTGACTGGTATAAAATGCGAAGTCTTGGTTAGGCGATCCACCACTACCCAGATAGAATCATTGCCCTTCCCAGACTTTGGCAACCCCATCACAAAATCTATGGTTATCTTCTCCCATTTCCACTTTGGTACTTCTAGATTCTGGAGCAACCCTGCCGACTTCAAATGTTCAGCCTTAACCTACTGACACACCAGGCACTTAGACACGAACTCGACCACTTCTCTTTTCATGTCTTTCCACCAATAATTCTTCGTGGCTCCCGGATGCATAGTGTATGTGGATCGATGAGCCATCTCTAGCACCTGCCTGCGAACCTCGGTCATATCTGGCACCACTATCTTATTCTTAAACCTCAGAACGCCCTCCGAGTCAACACCATACCCATTATCGGCATCGCCCCTCCAGGCCAAATCCTTAGTGAGAGCACTGAAAGCATCCTCCTCCTACGCTACTCGTAATATATCCACCAACATGGACTGCACCCTCAGGTGAGTCACCAGCGCACCAACCTCAGGTGATCCCAGATAATGTTAATTCATGTCGAAAAACATTAAGTTTTGAATTGGAATTATATATAACACGATATGAATTTTTTTCTTCAAGAACTACGAAAGTCTCTAACCGGTTAGAGACTTTCGTATAACCCGCTATTTTGGTTAAAATAAAATATTTTTTTTGGTCAAATAGATCCCAGATGATGTTAATTCATGTCCAAAAATATTAAGTTTTGAATTAGAATAATATATAGCATGATATGAGTTTTTTTTTTCAAGAACTGCGAAAGTTGCTAGAGGCTCATAATCCTGAAGTTGTCTCAAATCTTCAAATACTTCCTTCTCCTTCTCTTTCTTTTTCTTCTTTTTCTCTTTTTCATTCTCTTTCACTTTTTCCTTGTCTTCCTCTATTTCCTTCAAGTATTTCATTTTCTCCTATTCGACTTGTTTCCTGGGTTTTATGTCTTTCTTTTTCTTATTTAATTTTTTATCCCTGCTATAAATCTTCAGTGACTATTAGTTGCATTTTCTCTTTCTTTTTCTTGTTCTTCATATAAACCTTCACCCACAATGGAGTACCTATTCGGTCCCTCAATGCATAGTTGTGGGTAGGTTTCTTTACACATTGCCTTACAGTTGAAAGAGATGATCTGACAATACTTCTCACAATACTCTTTAGAATAGAAGTTGAAAACTGATTTACAATAGGGGCAGGGGAAGGACAATACTCCAGGTATATTGGAGTAGAGAGATTGACAAGGGGGGTATCATCTTCAGAAAGTTCCATATTAAGACATTCTTCAACATGTTTATTAACATATACAACAACAAAATAATCAAGAACTCTAAAAATATCATATTTATCATGAAGACGAGGAAAATAAATCTTAATTGGTTAACATTGTCTAATCAATTCATAAAAAACTCAAATTACAAACTTTTGCAAGATCATTTCTACGGTCATCTTGCTTTCACTCCTGTTCACCCTCCTGGGGTTCTAAATATTTGATAACCTACTTGTAATATCCTACATATTAATTCTAATTTTCATTTAGTGTGTGTGTTTTCCAGCCTAGCGGACTCGTTCGAGGTCAAGCCGAGTCAACTCATGGTCCGAATCGACTCACCCTCGATTGGATGAATTTATTTAAGTTTAATGCACAATTGTTTAATATTGTGCATGTGGTTGTTGCTTGTAATTTGTCATGGGATTAGAATAGGATTAATTAAGCTTTGTTGGGTTAGCGGGTTGAGAGGTTAGTGGGTTTGGATCCGGGTTGAGGCGGATGTAGGTAAATGAAGGCTAGGGTTGAAGAAAAGGGAAGGGATTATAAAATCCACCCTCCCCCCCCCCTAGCGCTTGCGGCTCCCTATTGTAGTTGCACAAGCCACGTAGCCAAGCTGAGCCGCCCCTCTCCCCTCTTCCTTGGAGCCGCTGCCCCCAAGCCAGCCGCCAAGCCTCTCTCCCTCCCCTCTCATCCTTTCTCTCTCTTCCCCTCTCCTTGGAGCCAAGCCGACGGCTTGGGTGTAGTCGGCGCCCCCTTGAACCTTGGAGCCGCCGCCTTTCTTGAAGAGGAGCCGCCGCCCCTTGCTGAGCCGAGCTGCCCCCTTTGAGGCTGGATTCGAAGGTTGCCAATTTAGAGTTTCTCGTACTCTTTCCTCCTAGATCAAGGTGATTGGTTTTACCTCTCCTTTTCTGAGTTTTCTCGTGATCTTGAGCCAATTTGGGGTATCTTCTTGTTTCTTGATATTTTTGCCAAATCGTGACTTTTGAACACTGTATTCTTGTGCCGATTTGTGTGAGGAGGGCCTGGGATCCTCCCTTTGTGGATCGGCAGTCCCAGGCTTACCCTAGGGGTGCTCGGCCAAGGGAGAAGCAAGGGTGCCATCAAGGTGTTCGATGAAATGCCCAAGTGAGCGATCTTGTTTATCTTGAAGTGTAAAACTTGATTTGTTTGCCTAATTAGGTTCTTGAATGGTGGTTGCATACCTTAGATTTAAATCTATGATTTTTGGGTAGAAATCATGTTATAAGATTAAGATATTGATATTGATGTCATGGGGATTCTTGAAAAGGGGTTATTGATCATGATGCTTGTTTCTTGATTAAGGTGTTGTGGATACTTGTTAATCTTGTGTAATAAGCATGAAATCTGTGAAATTTATCTTGAGATTAGTATTCTGTTCTAATGATAATTAAGGATCAAAATTCTGTTAATTTTGGATTTATTTTCATGCTATGTTGAAGACTTAATATTGCTGGAATATCATGCTGAGATAATGAATCTGTGCTGTTTTTGAAATACATGTTGTGGTGTGTATATTTTCTCTGAACATAGTTGTGTAACCTATCATTTTGACCAGAAAATAGAGTTTGAAAATATAGGATACACTCTGGAGACCAGATTCGGGTTAGATACATTAGTTTCAGGCATAATAATAAGCTAAACAAAATCCTAATCTTGGTTATCTAAATTTTAATTGCATAATTAAAATTGGGCAAAGGGTCAGCATAATCTGTTATGAACCAACAAGTAAAGTTTATGCATGAAATAAAACCACACGGATTATGACACTACGGGTCTAGGAGTTGGGGTCGTGTATTGGAGTGTTGATACGCTTTCCAATAAGGACACTCCTAAGACACTGTATGAGAGACTTGACTTAGGTCATGTTGTGTCATATCTTTATGAATAGCGAAGAGGCTCGTTGAGGAGCCGGACTGCAAGCTAGGCCCGGAAGATTGGATGGCTAATTCCCAATCTGGGGAACAAGTTTGGTTGAGCAAATCCCAATTATTTTGATTTGGCCCTGTGGGATAAGTTCGGAGGGCCTACCTGATTATCCCCGAGATGGTTTTAAGGAATAAGTTCGGAGGGCCTACCCGATTATTCTTGTGATATCCTAAAGGGGTAAGTTCAGAGGGCCTACCCGATTACCCATTTGATATCTTAAAGGGACAAGTTCGGATGGGCGAATCCCAATTGTCCCTTCGCGTCTCGTGCAACAAGTTCGGAGGGCCTTCCCGATTGCTCCTGAGTTTCTCTATACTAGGATAAGTTCGGAAGGCCTTCCCGATTATCCTAGTATGTGTTGTTGCCTTAGGGCATGGTAGGATTAGGCTTGTTGATCTTCACCGTTTGGGTGTTGGCTGCCTTCGAGCAGGTGGTGGCCAGATGGCATGTTAGCTGGTCACTTCCTTGTGACCTTTTTCCTGCTTGAGTCAGGAGATTTGATTTATGCATCCTAATTATGATTGTTTTTTTTGTGGGGATTGGTAGAATCGCTCACTGAGTTCTTTTGAACTCACCCGTTATCGTTGTTTTGTTTTACAGAGCCTGATCGATGAGGTGGGTTGGAGTACTTAGCGTGGCCGGAGGGCAGAGGAACTGCATTGATCTCATAGCAGTCCTAGTTAGGGGTCGTAGTCGAGTTTTGGTAGTTAGTCATGCACTTATGTTTTAGTGTTTTGGAGTTGTAGTCCCTTTGAGGACATTTATGTCTTTATTATAGATTTCATTGTAATTGAACAGTTGAACTTGTTTTGTTATTTCCGCACTTTATGATTTTGCTAAAATTACTTAGAATGATTCCTGGTTTGATTTTCCATTTGAAATAAAACTCGTTATTTCTTTTCCGCTATATTTTATTGTTCAATTGGCATGTGCATGGTTTAGGCTGCGGGGTATAGGCATATATACCCTGGCCAATCATGTGATCCTGAGTTGGGGCGTGATAATGTGGTATCAGAGCTTGTGGTTCAGTCTGACTATGACCTAGGGTTGTCACCGTATAGGGCATTGCTAGTGTGTTAGTATACGGTAGGAGTATGTTATGAGATCAATGGGCTAAGTCTGCACCTCAGGGCGACTCGTGGTTAAGTTTGCAAAATGTTAGGGTGAATTTAATTGCTTGATTATGATATGTTTCTTTACTGGTGATTCCAGATTGATGGAGGCCTTTGATGCCGCAAGGAGCGATAGTGACAACAACTCTACTGAGCGCCGAGGCCGAGGCCGGGCCGGGATCGTGGGAGACCATTGCAGGCTCGAGGGTTACAGCTGTGTAGGGAGTTTGGTTGTTCTTCTGAGATGATCGCTCGACTGATTGGGCTATAGCTGAGAGGTCCAACCAAGGATTGACTTCTCACCTGGAGGGACCACGGAGTAGCAAATGCACCACCCCCTACCGGGGAAGAGTTTAGAGCTGCTATGGTGGAGAAGTACTTGCCGATGAGAGTTCGGGATGGGCGGGCAAAAGAGTTCGAGCTACTGTGTCAGACGGGCAGTACGTTAGTGACAGATTATAAGATGGACTTCACTCGGTTCTCGAAGTACCATCCCACCTTGATAGCCATTGAGACCGCCAGGGTCAAGAGGTTTGTTGAGGGGTTGAGACCGCAGATTGCTAGACTGATCCATTACATAGAGGATACTTTTTTTTCTCGGGTTGTAGATGAGGCACTCCAAAAGGAGGCACTAGTACCGACAAACAGACTTGAGGGTCCCCAGAAGAAAAAGTTTTAGCCCCAGCCATCGAGGGGTCGGCCAGCTCACTCTGATGGGACTTTCAAGTCAGCAGATCCATCGTAGGGCGGAGGTCATAACAGTTCCAGAGGCCACATGGGTTCAGGACCAGGGGCGTCATCGGGAAGTTCACAGTGGAGATCTAGGCCGCAGTAGTGTAATCGATGTCACAAGAGTCACTGGGAGGCTTGCTGGGGACGATCAGAGGTAAGTTTCAGTTGTGGGCAGGCTGGGCTTTACAAAAAGGATTGTCCTAGCAAGGGCAGTCAACAGCTTGATCAGACCAAAGGAAAGGCACCGATGACAGTGGGTTCCGTAGCTTAGATGGGTCAGACTCAAGGAGGAGGACAACGAGCTGGTGATTCAGAGAGGCCTACTGCACGGGTGTTTGCTATGAACTAGGAAGGCGCTGAGGCGTCTAGGGCAGCAGTATCAGGTAACCTTGTTGTTGGATCTGCAGTTGCATTTGTTTTGTTTGATCCGGGTGCTATGCACTCTTTTGTATCTACCCTGTTTTCTTCTAAGTTATCAGGGAAACCGTCTGTGCTTGATTTGCCTCTTGTGGTGTCTACGCCTACGAGCATTTATGTGATGGCAGAGAGAGTCTTTCGAGTCTACGAGGTTATCATTTGTGGGTATCTGTTGATAGCTGAATTGACACTCCTACCGATGTTAGAGCTTGATGTAATTTTGGGCATGGACTGGTTGTTGGACCATTTTGCCTTAGTGGATTGCAGGGCTAAGACTATGACCTTCAGTAAGCCCAGATTGCCCTAGTTTACCTTCCAGGGTGAGGGAAGGGGAGATTTGTTGGTGTCGATTTTCGCTCTCAAGGCTCGGAAGCTACTTCTGGGCGGTTGCCAATCTTTCTTGGCCTTTGTGTATGTGGCAGAGGGAGATGGAGGTGCGGCTAGGAACATCGGAGGGACGCTTGTGTTTTTGGAGGAGTTGCCAGGGTTGTCTCCAGAGAGGGAGATCGAGTTCTGCATTGATTTGCAGCCAGGGGTGAAACCGATCTCCATTCCATTGTATCGGATGGCACCAGCTGAGTTGAGGGAGTTGAAGTCCCAGCTGTAGGAGCTACTTGAGTTGGGCTTCATTTGCCCTAGTGTTTCGCCTTGGGATGCTCCAGTGCTATTTCTGAAAATGACGGATGGGTCCATGCGAATGTGCATTGATTACCGGCAGCTTAACAAGATAATGGTAAAGAATCGGTACCTGCTGCCCAGGATTGATGATTAATTTGATCAGCTTCAGGGAGCTTAGTGGTTTTCTAAGATTGACCTGCGGTCAGGGTACCATCAGTTGAGGATCCGGGATAGTGACGTCCCCAAGACTGCTTCCAGGTCGAGGTATGGGCACTTTGAGTTCCTGGTGATATCCTTCGAGCTAACTAATGCACCTGCAGCATTTATGAACCTAATGAACCGAGTATTCTGAGAATACTTGGATAAATTTGTGATAGTATTCATTGATGATATCTTGATTTATTCCAAGAGCAGGGAGGAGCATGCTAAGCACTTGTAGATGATTCTAGAGACTCTTTGGGAGCACCGCTTGTATGCTAAATTCTCCAAGTGCGAGTTCTGGCTGGAGAGTGTGGGGTTCCTTGGCCATGTGGTGTTCAGGGAAGGAGTAAAGGTGGACCCCGCAAAGATAGAAGCAGTTCAGAATTGGAAGAGGCTGACTAATGTCACTCAGATCCGCAATTTCTCGGGGTTGGCAGGCTATTACAGAAAATTTATAGAGAATTTCTCTAGGATTGCAGCACCGTTGAGCCGCCTAACTCAAAAGAAGGTCAAGTTCGAATGGGACAGTAAGTGCGAGGAGAGCTTTCTGAAGCTCAAGGACCGTTTGACGTTGGCACCATTTCTAACAGTACCCTCGAGCTTGGGAGGATTTGTTGTTTACTATGATGCCTCTCGGGTTGGCTTGGGTTGTGTGTTGATGCAGAATGACAGGGTGATAGCTTATGCCTCCAAGCAGTTGAAGGTTCACGAGAAGAATTACCCGACTCATGACCTTGAGTTAGCAGCGATGGTGTTCGCATTGAAGCTGTGGCATCACTACCTTTATGGCGAGGCTTGTGAGATATACACTGATCATAAGAGCCTCCGGTATTTGCTCACCCAAAAGGAGTTGAACCTGAGGCTAAGTCTATGGCTTGAGCTTTTGAAGGATTATGACTGCACTATCTTGTACCATCCGGGGAAGGCTAATGTCGTGGCTGGTGCTTCGAGCAGGAAGTCCATAGGTAGTCTGGCTCATTTGGCAGTCAGGAGGAGGTCGTTGGCCTAGGATTTTGCCATATGTTTGGATGGCGGAGCAGTCTTATTAGTATAAGATTCTGGTGCACTGGTGGCTCACTTGAGGGTGTAGTCCACGTTGGTTGATATGTTGCGAGTAGCGCAGGAGGAGGATGCTTTCTGTGCTCTCACTAAGGATTTGGCCAGGAGAGACGATGCCGATAATGGGTTCGGTGTTGACTCGGAGGGCGTTCTGAGGTTTAAGAACATGATAGTGGTGCCAGATATGGCCGAGGTTCGCAGGCAAGTGCTAGAGATGACTCATCGATCCACATACACTATGCATCTGGGAGCCACGAAGATGTACCATGATCTAAGGCAGAATTATTGGTTGAAAGGCATGAAAAGAGAGGTGGCCGAGTTCGTATCTAAGTGCCTGGTGTGTCAGCATATTAAGGCTGACCATTTGAAGCCGGTAGGGTTGCTCCAGAACCTAGGAGTACCATAGTGAAAATGGGAGAAGATAACCATGGATTTTGTGACGGGGTTGCCAAAGTCTGGGAAAGGCAATGATTCTATCTGGGTAGTGGTGGATCGCCTAACCAAGACGTCACATTTCATACTAGTCAGGACGACCTTTTCAGCCGAGCAGTATGCGAGGTTGTTCTTGGATCGGATCGTCGCCTACCATGGTGTTCCTGTTATGATCATTTTAGATCGGGGTACTCAGTTCACAGCTCAATTTTGGCAGTCTTTTTAGAAGGCATTGGGCACTCAGGTTTGGTTCTGTACTGCATTTCACCCTCAGACAGATGGGCAGTCAGAGTGGACTATTCAGACACTGGAGGATATGCTCAAAGCATGTGTCCTAGATTTGGAGGGTAGTTGGGAGAGGCACTTACCCCTGATTGATTTTGCCTACAATAACAATTATCACAGTAGCACCGGGATGGCCCCATTTTAGGCATTGTTTGGGCGGAGATGCAGGTCGCCCATAGGCTGGTTTGAGGCAGGGGATTCCCTCATGATGGGACCTGACCTGGTGGAGGAAGCAGTGGAAAAGTTGAAGCTAATCAGGGAGAGACTGTTGGCAGCTCAGAGTCGCCAGAAGATGTATGCGGATGGAAAGGCCAAGGAAGTATAGTTTGCTGAGGGGGACATTGTGTTCCTCAATGTGTCCCCTATGAAATGTGTGGTGAGATTTGGTAAGAAATGAAAGCTAAGCCCTAGGTTTATTGGGTTGTTTCCTATTCTCAAGCGCAGGGGAGCTGTGGCCTATGAGTTGGCCTTACCTCCTAGTATGGACCGAGTGCATCCAGTGTTCCATGTGTTTATGCAGAAGAAGTACATTCGGGATTTAACAGTTTCCTATAAGGAGCGGCCAGTTGAGGTGCTAGATCGGTAGATCAAAAAATTGAGGTCCAATGAGATTCCCTTGGTTAAGGTTAGATGGGAGCACCGTTACGGGCATGAGGCCACCTGGGAGGTGGAGCAGGATATGAGGGAGCGTTATCCTTCATTGTTTGATGATTTGGTGAGTCATTAATTTTCTTTTTCTGAAATTCGAGGACGATTTTTTTTTAAGGAGGGTGGATTGTAATATCCTAGATACTAATTCTAATTTTCATTTATTGTGTGTGTTTGCCAACCTAGCGAACTAGTTCAAGGTCGAGCCGAGTCGACTCATGGTCCGGTGCGAGCTTGTGAGCTCGAGTGAGTAGGAATTTGATTTTTTAGTTTCTTTTCTCGATTGGATGAATTTATTTATGTTTAATGCACGATTGTTTAATATTGTGCATGTGGTTGTTACTTGTAATTTGTCATGGATTAGAATAGGATTACTTAAGCTTAGTTGGGTTAGCAGGTTGAGAGGTTAGTGGGTTTGGATCCGAGTTCAGGCGGATGTGGGTAAATCAAGGTTAGGGTTGAAGAGGAGGGGAAGGGATTATAAAATCCCCCCTCCCCCAGGGCTTGCGGCTCCCTATTGGAGCCGCACAAGCCGCGTAGAGAGAGGAGCCGCCCCTCTCCACTCTTCCTCTTCCTTGGAGCTACCGCCCCCAAGCCAGCCGCCGAGCCTCTCCCCCTCCCCTCTCTTCCTTTCTCTATCTTCCCCTCTCCTTGGAGCCAAGCCGATGGCTTGGGTGTAGCCGGTGCCCCCTTGAACATTGGAGCCGCCCCCCCTTGTTGAGCCGAGTTGTCCCCTTTAAGGCCGGATTCGGAGGCTGCCGATTTAGAGTTTCTCGTACTCTCTCCTCCTAGATCAAGGTGAGTGGTTTTACCTCTCATTTTTTGGGTTTTCTCGTGATCTTGAGCCAATTTGGGTCATCTTCTTGTTTCTTGAGATTTTCGCCGAATCATGAGTTTTGAACGATGTGTTCTTGTGCTGATTTGTGCGAGGAGGGCCCGGGATCCTCCCTTTGTGGCTCGGCAGCCCCAAACTTACCCTAGGGGTGCTCGGCCAAGGGAGAAGCAAGGGTGCCCTCAAGGTGTTCGATGAAATGCCCAAGTGAGCGATCTTGTTTATCTTGAAGTGTAAAACTTGATTTGTTTGCCTAATTAGGTTCTTGAATGGTGGTTGCATGCCTTAGATTTAAATCTGTGATTTTTGGATAGAAATCATGTTATAAGATTAAGATCTTGATATTGATGCCATGAGGATTCTTGAAAAGGAGTTCTTGATCATGATGCTTGTTTCTTGATTAAGGTGTTATGGATACTTGTTAATCTTGTGTAGTAAGCATGAAATCTATGAAATTTATCTTGAGATTTGTATTCTATTCTAATGATAATTAAGGATCAAATTTCTGTTAATTTTGGATTTATTTTCATGTTATGTTGAAGACTTAATGTTGCTGGAATTTCATACTGAGATGATGAATCTGTGCTATTTTTGAAATACATGTTGTGGTGTGTATATTTTCTCTGAACATAGTCGTATGTTTTGATCAGAAAATATAATTTGGAAACATAGGATACACTCTGGAGACCAGATTCGAGTTAGATACATCAGTTTCGGGCATAATAGTAAGCTAAACAAAATCCTAATCTCGGTGATCTAAATTTCAATTGTATAATTAAAATTGGGCAAAAGGTCAGCATAATCTGTTATGAACCAACAAGTAAAGTTTATACATGAAATAAAACCATACGGATTATGACACTACGGGTCTAGGAGTTGGGGTCGGGTATTAGAGTGTTGAGACATTTTTCAATAAGGATACTCCTAAGACACCGTAGGAGGGACTTGACTTCGGTCATATTGCGTCATATATTTATGAATGGAGGAGAGGCTCGTTGATGAGTCGGATTGCGGGCTAGGCCCGGGAGATTGGATGGCTAATTCCCAATCTGGGGAACAAGTTCGGTTGAGCCTCGTGGGATAAGTTTGGAGGATCTACCCGATTATTCTTGTGATATCCTAAAGGGGTAAGTTCGGAGGGCCTCCCCGATTACCCCTATGTTATCTTAAAGTGTCAAGTTCGGATGGGCGAATCCCGATTATCTCTTCGCGTCTCGTGGAGTAAGTTCGGAGGGTCTTCCCGATTGCTCTCGAGTTTCTCTATACTAGGATAAGTTCAGAGAGCCTTCCTGATTATCCTAGTATGTGATGTTGCCTTAGGGCATGGTAGGCTTAGGCTTGTTGATCTTTACCGTTTGGGTGTTGGCTGCGTTCGTGCAGGTGGTGGCCAGATGGCCTGTTAGCTGGTCACTTCCTTGTGATATTTTTCCTGCTTGAGTCAGGAGATTTGCTTTATGCATCCTAATTATGATTATTTTTTTTGTGGGGGTTAGTAGAACCGCTCACTGATCGAGTTCTTTTGAACTCACCTGTTGTTGTTATTTTGTTTTGCAAAGCTTGATCGGTGAGGTGGGCTGAAGCACTTGGCATGGCTGGAGGGCAAAGGAGCTGCATTGATCTCATAGCAGTCCTAGTTAGGGGTCGTAGTCGAGTTTTGGTAGTTAGTCATGCACTTATGTTTTAGTGTTTTGGAGTTGTAGTTCCTTTGGGAACATTTATGTCTTTATTACAGATTTCATTGTAATTGAACAGTTGAACTTGTTTTGCTATTTTCGCACTTTATGATTTTGCTAAAATTACTTATAATGATTTCTGATTTGGTTTTCCATTTGAAATAAAACTCGTTATTTCTTTTCCGCTATGTTTTATTGTTCAGTTGGCATATGCATGGTTTAGGCTGCGGGGTATAGGCATATATACCCTGGTCGGTCATGCGACCCTGAGTTAGGGCGTAACACTACACAACAAAATCATATGTATTGTGAATCAATATATTTAATAATTAATACAAGTCTACTTACAGATTTTTGGTCCAGGGATTTCCATAGGGCTTGGTGGGTCTTGTTTTGTCAATTTTTTAACTCCTATCTAAGGATTCGAGGGAGAGTTTCTAGCTTCTTAGGTTCCATAATATGAACATGTTCAAAGAACCACCCCTACAAATTATGAAGTATATAATACAATAAAATATTTTAAATTTAAAACATAAAATAAATTTGATAGTATAATACTTACAATTAGTAGAATGATGCAACCTCTCTTGTAGGTTGCTGACTGAATTTGTCCTGGATTCTTCCTAGCAGCTCTCATTTTCTCTCCAATTAAGGGGAGTTGCTCAGAGAAGTAAGAATATATATATCTTGTCCAATTATAATTACATATCTTTTCTAAGTTGTCTAAGTACGACAATAAAAATAATGGAACAGTATAAGCTAAGGTACAAAATAAAATACAACAAAAAATATACAATGTGAATAATCTACAGAAGTCCATAATGTCCTCCGGATCGGTTGATGTGTGTAACCGCAACATATGGTCTTCAATTGCTGATCGGTTGCATGGAGAATCATCATAATTTTTTTTTTGACTTCATGTAGCTTTCTCCACTTGGTTTAACCGAAGATGAGGGCATTGGGATAATAATTCCAGTTTCTAAAATGCCAAGCAGAGTGAAACATTACTTGGCAAAAAATTTACCCTAACACCTTTGAACTTGAAAGTGGTCTCCCTAACCCAGTGATTAATATCAAGCATATCACATTATGTAGCGCAAGGAAGTCCTGGATTCTGAGGAATACTCCAAAGGGAGTTTTCTCAATTATCTCCCTTTGGCTTTCTTGTATGTGAACAGCTTGTAGGAACCCCCCAGGATTTATCAACTCCAATTGATATGAATTTGCGAAAGCGATGGACAAAATATGTGCATTGAATCAACTGGGATTTGTCATCTTTACATGAACCAACCGGGCTTTCTTGAAATTTTCCATTTTCCATTTTTTTCATGTCGTTCGTCCAATAAATTAGCACAAAGAACAAATTTTTTAGCCTTTTATTTTGCCTTTCACGAGTTGTCAATTCAAGCAAAGTACAATAACAATCAATGTCTTAATGTTGTTCTACTAGGTAGTGCAAATCTGAAAGTTTTGTCTAGTAGGAACTGACCTCCTTTTCGAGCTCTAACCTTCTAAGCTGGAAACTGCTGCTCTTACTTCCCTGGATAAGACATATCGAATTGGTTAGCCCTTCTATCTTGTCAATATATACAGTAATTAATAAAACAACACCAAAATGAATAACAATCAAAATCCAACTTGAACAGTTGATCAGGAACAAAAACCAGAGACGTCAACCATTGCACAGATAATAAATAAGAATAAAAACAAAAACTTATCGTGTTAGAGGTAGCAGGAGTTGCAACATGGCCACTGCCTTCATGGGCCATTAGTTTTAGCAAGAAGAGACTCGGGTTGGGACAAGATCATCCCGAACTGCCGCTTAAGAGCACTGTGGGGTAGGAATGATGGCGGATGGTATGATCTGGTGGGAGGGAGTTGAAGGCTTTAGGTTTGGGGAAGAAGGGGCTGGGGCAGTTCCCGCGAGGGATTGGAGAAGGAAACAAAGGGTGGGTATCAGGATCGAGAATTTGAGAGATTGAGGGGAATAGGGCTCCGGGTATGGTAAAATGTAAATAGATAATATAAAAAAATAATTTAAAATTATTTTTAATCGGGTAATCAAGTTAGGTACCGGGTTATCAAATTTCAAAACTTGAAATTTGATACCCGACCAATTAAAATCGAGTTTGATCGGATTCTACCCAACTGAGTCGATTACCTGACCCAAACTAATTGGGTCAGGTCATGTTATCGAGTTCATTAGATTGACCCGATTGAATGAACAACCCTAATAATGACCTGCACTGGAGTAAAAGAAAAATTGTAATAATTAGAGGCAATTTTAGATTTATATTAAAAATTATCATTAACTTCATAATATTTTTTGTAGAATTTTTTAACAATAGTTGTTAAATAATAATAATATATTTGTTCTCTTTCAATTATTTAACAATAATTATTTTATTATTATTAATTAATTGTCACTAAAAAAAATAATCTACACATATGACTCTTCCCTAAACCTGCATTGATAGGAGCCCTGTAGACTTGGACCATTCTTTCAAAATACACTTATATATGGGCTTTTCTAGATCAATTGTTCTAAACATTCACCTATTTCACTAAAAGTGATCCCATACTTCACGACACTAGAACCCTATCGTCGGATGCTTCTCCTCCTCCGCCGCCGCCGCTGACGGAGCCATCCCCTTCCCGACCAGGTCTTGACGGGGCTCATGGATCGAAGATCCGAGCCCCCGCTAGCGAGTGGAGCCAATCCTGGTCCTGGCCGGAGGATGAATCCCTTGAGGCCCAGCTCTTGGTTGACTTCCAGATCACAGTTAGAGTTTCCTCTTGAATGCAGCCGTTCCCTTGTTCCTCTTTGCTTTTTATTTTGTACGATCTTGATGATCCCGACGTTTTTGGTTGCCAGCTGTCGAAGAGAATCGTTAATCTCGCGGAGTTGTGGAGGTTGGCATGCCAAGGTAGTTCGTAGTCCGCAGAGTCTTTGTCCCACAGTATGGAAGATCTTATTTGATTTCTGTCTTATGTTTACTTTATTTAAAATAAAATGCACCTTCACCCGTGAGTCTGAACTTGCACTTCTACGTCGAATAGTTTTGAAGCTTGTCAATAATTCGGATTTAGAGTTGCTTTATCTTAGTTGATGTTAGGAACGGTGTAGGGCCAATTACCTTAACTATCTGTCATGCTTACAAAAAAATATAGATAATCACGGTGTATTTTTCCTTCTCTCGACAATCACTTAATGCCAAGTCTACAAAAATTAGTGGAGATAAGAGGTGCACCTATGTTCCTATCAGGCAGAATCCTTAAACTGACCTTAAGTGAGGGGAAGACATCCACCTTTAACATGTTGGTTCACTCCATAAAAGGTCTCGATCAGGTTATAGAGGACCAGCATACTAACGAGTGATATAACATAGACTATTAGTGCCTTAAGATGTTATGGTATTTATGTTCAACTGAAAACTCCACATCATCAGCAAAAGTTAAACATACAGTCTCCAACTTTTATAGGTTGGATGAAATTTAATACTTTTCCTTTTGGTGACCAGTTGAAGGTTACTAGACAATATCCATTATTTAGTGGCTAATATTGCTTGATTTATAATCATGACTCCTTGAGTTGGTAATCTAGAAGCCTTTTTGTTGGTTGCTCAATTCTAGAATGATTTTTAGATGCCTGCCACTTACTTTTGTACATGCAGCAGAAGTAATATATATTTTTCATTTATGATTTTCTGAGTCATTTGGCATGTTTTCTGTTTTATGGTTGATTTGGGTACAAAGCATCATAACCATTTATCAAGTTAGCTATACAAATCATGCATTCATTGGTTATTACAGTTTAAGAATAGACTTGCCTTAGTAGTCACTATCTACTTAGAGTGTACCAGTACCAGGACCTTGTTCTTCACACACCATGGTGTAAATGTTACTTCTAAAATGAAATAGCTAAATGTGTAAATGTTTAGATTTGGTCATAAGATATTTTCTAAACTGCTTTTTCTTTAAGCTACTGTAGTTACAATATGTTATAAATTATTAATGAAGATATATCTTTATTATTCCTTTTGCTATTCTTTTTAAAGCTAATAGTAATAAGGCCTTTGCTTTTGTCCCAGCGAAAAGAAGTGCGGAAAAATCCAACAGTTCGCAGCTAAAAATGGCTTGCCAATCCTCCAAAATGTGCTTCTTCCAAAGACAAAGGGATTCCATGCATGCTTGGAATCTCTAAGAAACTCCTTAGATGCAGTTAGGTAGCTTTAAATTCCCAATATTTTAGGCAGATTGTGGTAGTTTCTTGTTTTAGTTTTCTCACAGAGAAAGCATTTCAATTTTTTTTTTCATTGCATTTTCTTCTGTGTAAGCTTTAGACTTTGTCAATTATGCAATCTCTTGTCTTAAGTTAAAATCATTATAATCTTGTAAAAGAAGTATGAAATTGATCAAGGCATAGTCACTGGAGTAGTGGTGGATCTAGGAATTTTATAATTGAGGGTTAATATGAAAATAAAATGGACAACACAAAATAAAGTTCATCATAATAAGATCATTACACTTCAAGCTAATAACTAATTGCTAATGAAGAAAAATAAAAAAAAATACAAATGTCCTAGTCTCCTAGATGAATTTTCGTATTCTGGAAGTGGTTAATAAAATGCTTGATTCCCATCTCACAGGAATTGGAGGGATAAGGGCATGCTTGGTGCTGCAGCAGCAAGATGTTTTCTGAGAGAGATGGTTTCAGCTTATATCTTTGCCAACCTCAACCAGTTCCTTCAATTTGCGCATTACATCTGGTTCAACTAAGTGCCAATTGGCTGAGGCTCCAGCTCGACTAATATTTGACCTATTTGTCATTTTGTCTATTTCTATGCATTTTTTAAATTATGATCACAGTGTCATTCTTGTTTTAAAAACATTTGCAGCATATTCTAAGTACCGAGATCAACTTGGGAATGTTAGGAAAGGTGTACTAGTAAGTCTTTCTTCCATTGTCAATTTATCTTAGTTTTTAATTTGTGAAACCTGCACTTTTATTTTAGTCAGAAACTTGATTTGTTTTTGCTTGACCTTCTTGTTCTTCGTGTAGATATGCATCATATCCAGCAGATATACTCTTAGGCCTTTTTGAGCATGATATAGTCAATTGTACATTAAGTTTACTAGCTTCTAAATTATAGATTACCGTCATACTTGATGAATATGTGGTGCATGTAACAGTTATATGATTTACTAATTATTAAGAAGGTTGAGTTGATGTTTGTTGTTACATAACAAAGGGAATTTCTAATTATTTAATGAATTCAATGAGATATTCTGAATCTAGGTTATATTCACCTCCAATCACTTGATATTCTAATTATTGCATGAATTTGGTTATCATGAATCTAGGTTGTGTTGATTTTTATGGCACTTTTCTATGCTAACTAACTTCATACTCTGTTGTATTCTGCATGTCCATTTTGCTCAAAGAGATATTTTTTACATGCCTATATGATATCCAGTTTAGTTTTAATCAAGTGGTACAACTGTACAAGGATGTCTAAGATTGAGAACATTTGTGATATGAAATTAGTAAATTAGTGTGATATTTAATGAATTGTGAAATCGTTGGTACTTGAGTTAGACTTTCAGAACATGAAGGAGATGAGCAATCTATCTTACTATGTATGCAATAGAATTGTAAAGGTTGACATCAAAACTTTTAGGATGTTGGAAGCACCACAAAGTCTATTAAATATGCTTCTAAAGCAAATTCTTGGGCATAATAATTTCCTGATATTAAGTATGCCCATGCTATTTGACTAATGAAACTCAAATTATCCAGTTTGTTATATAACATCACTTTTATTTCACTCTTCAAATTAAATTAAAAACTTTCATTATCATTTTGAAGTATGTTATGTGGTTTTCTTATCTCCTGTTATTGGCACAACATCTAGCTAATTGTCCCATGCATGGAGGAAGTAAACTAAGCAAAGCATTCTACACTATGGATATCAAGACCTATAATATTGCAGTTTGTCATCTTTTCCCTCATTGGATATGGAATCTTCAATGCACATTTATCTTCCAATCAGAACTATCAGGCCGTCGAAAGTCAATTTGTGAAGGAAAATAAACTTCCAAATTTTGAAGTAAATTTTTGTAATGCACTATGTTGTTTGTTTCTCAATGCACTTTCCAGGATACAAAGTTATTTCAGTACCTGGTAGGTTCCTTAAGGCAGACCATTCTTTTTGAAGACCTCCTATACTACTGAATAATTAAGGTGGCAAATTATGCTGTCAATCTTCAGAAACATTTTATTAGTGAGAAACAAGTTGTCTTGGTAACATTTTTTCTCAATCAGCCCCAGTTTCTCTTGGTTTGCTAATATACATAAATGGTGTTCAAATTTTCTTCTCACTACAGAAGATTAGCATGATATAATCTTTTATTCTAGGATCCTTACTTCTTTTCACAACTATGTTCAAATGGTTATTGTTGTGTGCATTCATTGGCAATCAACTTGTATTTTATGTATACTTGCTTTACTGCTTGTTTTATCTTGTTGCACTAATCTAAATTAATTGCATTTTGTATAGTTAAGCTTCTTATGGCTAAGAGTGACCATGCACAGTTGGCTCTGATTCCTAAACATTTTGTTTCCAAAACTCTGTATCAATTGATAAAAATTTTCCCACCTGAGGTTGGCAAGTAAAAGCTCTTATTGCAATATTATTTGCAGGGCAATCAATCTGGTGTCTCAAGTTTGTGCTTTACATATGTTTCATATCCCTCGGGACTATTTGATGAAACTTTGACATGGTTTTTTCTTGGATCAGAGTGCAGCAAAAGAAGTTATAGATCTTGATATCCAACCAAAGTATACACCCAGAACATAATTATTTGTCAGTTCCCCACAGTTCCCCACATTTCTGATACTAATTGAAGAAGGAAGAAGAAATCATCAATCAAATATGGCTTGAAAATTTACTTTGCTATAATAAGCACAACATCTAGTTTCTATAATGGTAACTTTGCACTGGTATATAGTTGGTAATTATCTTATGTTAATTTTTAGTTGTAGTTTTCGCCTCTATAAGCTATGTTTTTTTAGTAATATTTCAAAGTTGCAACTATGTGTTTATTGTCAAATGAAATGTGTTTAGTAATATTAATTAATTGTTTTTAACTATTGTGCTTATGTCTTACTATTTAGGTTATGCTAATTAGAAGGAATCTGAAGAGGCTTATGAAGGCAAGCTGCGCTTAAATGATATTTGTACTTTTAGTATTTTTTTTTTCGCTAATTTCTGAAATTTCTTTGTATACTATTTTTTGTTGTTAGACATTGAAATTGCATATAAAAATGCTAATTTCCTGTAATACTAAACATGTGAATTGTATTAGTGCCATTTGTATTACTTAAAGATTTCAACCCACTTAACCTTACGATTTAAGGAACTTTCGTCTTAATATTCTTCACTTTGAATTTCTTTTTAGGAGAAAGAGTCGTTTGTATTACTTCTTTTATTTTAAATAATTTTATGTTTAGCCTTTACTATTATACTATATATTAGTATTATATTATTATATATAATATTATATAATATTATATAATATTATTTTTTATAATAATATATTGACATATTATATATTATAGTAATATATAGCATATAATATAATATTATTTGTTATAGTAATATATTATTGAAGCTTATTGGTATTTTAATAATTATTTTTATTTAAATTTTAAAATAAGAGGTTTATTGATGTGTTTCTTAATACATATTATAGAACCTAATGCATTTGCTTCTTGAACACCGAGACAATTAGATTTGTTTTTAAAAAGTAAATAAATACTAATACAAATGCTCCTCTTATAGAAGTGTTTGTATTTGTTTTTAAAAAGTACATAGAGACAATTAGATTAGATATTTTTGGTTAATTAAATCTGTTTCTAAAAAGTAAATACTAATAAGAATGCTCCTCATATTGATGGAAATCTATAGCAAAAATTTAACCTATGCTTAGAATCATACGTGTCAAATCATTAAGAAAAATTAGATGCGGAAGCGTACCTGAATTCATTGCTAAATTTGAGAGATGGGGGTGGCCTTCCAAGTCTATACACCGATTACAAGACGTCTCTGAATAATATGGCTTCTGAGACTGAAACCAAGTGCATGACCCAGGGACCATAACCTTTCTATTTATTGAAAAATCCTGAGGTAATAGTAATTTCAATTTTGCCCATTATAAAATTAGAAATTACCCCTAGTATCTATACAATTAAATCTCATATATTATTGAGATATCATGAGCCTACAAATAAACAACAGTTAGATCTCTTAAGATCTGAGCCGTTAGTTTTTGATTTTAAGACCCGAGGTTTTCTAATATAAAATTTAGTTTTTGTGTAGTCCACCGGATCGGAGTTAGTTAGGACGAGTCACGAAATCGCCGCGAGTAGAAAGTATAATTTAAGCTTTATAAAATTTTATTAGTTAAACGTTCATTCCTTTTTAAACATAAGATGCGTTAGTATGAGTCGAGTTCAAATCGTGTATGTGGATTTAATCGGAGCTCGAATCGGACTCGGATTGAGTCGAATAGGGGCTAAGTGAATAGGAGGGGCATATTGGTCAAATGAAGATGAGGTAATAAAATCCCTCATCCCCAGCCATGCGGCTCACTTTTGGAGCCGCACACAGCCCAAGAGAAGAGAGAGGGAGGGGGGAAGCCTTGGAGTCGGCGCCGGATTCGTGCCGTCGTCAGAAAGATCGAGATTGCCATCGCTCGTCCATTCTTCTTCCTTGATTAAGGTGAGTAGAACGAACCTTGTTGTGAAGGGTAGACGGGTAGCTGACCCAAGCTTTAGGGGTTTTCTCCGATTTTCTCATGAGATTTCGTCGATCCACCGATGTCCTTCCAAGATTTTGTTTTGATGATATGTATTTACTGTTCGTATGAATTTCTTGTCATTTTTCTCGATGCTTAGGGTCGACCACTTGAAGGAGAAAGAGGGAAGGTCATGCCAAATTTTCCCCCAATTTCTTAGAGTGCTCGAAAGCCCTCGGATTAAGTTTTCCTCGCGATTAACGACTCGATTCTTCACAATCATGGCCGAGACCTTATCCTCCTATCCTGATTGCTCTCGGCTGAGTATGACCAGCCTTGGGAAATGTTATACTGTGTATGAAGCATTTAAAAATTAACAGCTAAAGTTACAGGAATAAGTTCCAACTGACACTAGAGAATAAAAGAACTTCTCGAATAAGTCTGCATGAGACTTCTTAAGGTAAACTAGTTATTTTGCAGTACACAATAAAATCTACCTTAAGCTGTTTGTACACAGAAATATATCAAATAAAATCTACAAAATCTACATACAACAAAGAAACTACAGGAAGATGCAACTTGTAGAGAAACAAAGCAACTAATTCTAAGAGGAACATTCGTGAATATCTAGGTCATTCACTACTATGACAAGGGAGCTGAAACATATTAGCTTACTTATACAGTAAACTAAATAAGTACTTACTTGTATCCAGAGTTTAAGTGAACAAGAATTATACTGAGAGAGCAAGAATTAGTGTACCTAAAACAATATATTGAAATTGAAATATCTCCGTCACGGCGAATATGGTTTCCAAAAAAGCTTGAGAATTTTGATGCATTAACACATATTAGTTGACCATATTGATTGAAATCCAAACGAATCTTTTGACCAGGAGGCATCTTAATGAGATCAAAGTTCCTAGTCTTTCCCCATCTTCTCTTTTTCATCGTGATTGAACCTATCGAAATGAGACCAAAAACTAATTAACTGTAAATAAGGGTAACTAAGTTGAATTGTCGATGAAATAAGATCCAGTTGAAAACTGTAAATAAGGGTAACCAAGATGAAATAAGGGTAACTAAGTTGAAAACTATAACTAAGGGCAAATAAGGGTAATCAAGATGAAATAAGATCCCGTAGCAACATATCCATATCATTTGACTGAAAAATAAGATCCCGTCAGTAGCTTCAAGTTGACTCAAAAGAAAGAAATCAGAGATAACTAGCTCATGAAAAACAGAGTATAAAGGGCACGTGATATCAAATTAATTATATGCTATAGTATAACATTAACAAAAAAAATTCTCATGGTTTTAAATGCTCCCATGCAATTTCAGACAGTGCAACAGTAACTACTCTTCAAACAAATAACAAGCATGCTTGAATACTAGGAAAGTCAGCAAAGAGAGAACAGGAAAGATACATGTTTGGACAAGTAAAACATTTTAGCTTAATTAACACAAAGCTCCTTGCAAAATAAGTACAATTTTAAATCATAGCAGCATGCATAGCACAACAACCTACAGTTAACATGACATTTAGTTAACATTGTCTTAATCATGACAGTTAATCATATTCAGTTAACATTCATAGACATTGAGTTACACTGCATATGTCTTAATCATATGCTGTGTATTTTACTGAAAAGACAATACTTTAAAAATCGGAATAGATATAAAGTAAGATCGTGCGAATTAGATTTGATTATAGCAAAAAATAGAAAAGTACCTGCAGTACTACTTGTAGGCTTTGTTGGTAAAGGTGCATATGAAGAATTGTTTCTCTTCATTCTCTTCTTGTGCTAGGGAAACATCAGCTTGATTACTGATTTGTTGTGCTTTATCAATTCGAGATTGTACCTAGGAACTAGATCGAGCTCTTATTTGTCGAGATGCCATTAAAGGTACCTGTATTTGTCACAAAAAAAAATATTATATATGTTAAATTGAACGCATTCCTTAATCATATGCTATGAAAGCTACTGATTTGTTTTGCATATTGCTCGGCAATTCAATGGATCTGAATTATGAGAATTTTGAAATCTCCTGCATTATAGCTTT
Source organism: Canna indica (assembly GCA_034359265.1). Lineage (NCBI taxonomy): Eukaryota > Viridiplantae > Streptophyta > Magnoliopsida > Zingiberales > Cannaceae > Canna > Canna indica. The sequence continues at coordinate 21,073,068 of CP136895.1, read as the reverse complement.
AGTTACAAATCTTGGCTGGAACTTAGGTTGTGGATGGATATTTTTCTTTCTGTAATTGGTTGACAGTCATGCAGATGCTATTCCTTCTAACAGTGCAAAATTATTCATGGAATATAAGCAAAGTTTTATAGGCAAAATTGCATATCAGCAAAAGTTTGGTGTCATATTTTGATTTAATACATATATTCTTGGGAATATTAAAACATGCATAAACATCAAATTGAAGAAATGAATGTGAATGTGATGAGTAAGAGGTGAAGAAGCAACAACTGCAAGTTGCATCAGAGTATATGTATTGTTGGCTAATATTATTTAGCGACCTATATGCAGACATCGGAACACTAAGGAACATTGTCTTTGGATGAGGACAAAAAACACTATTGCTTCTTGAAAATCCTAAAAGAAAAACTCTCAATAAATAGCAGCAACAAGAAAAATAAAGTAGACCCTTATGGTTCCAATAAGGAACATGCAATAATTGTTCTAAGAAATTCAAACATGGTTTTCTTGTGAGCATGTAATCCATGTTTATTTCTTTATCAGTCCATATGTTGGACTTGGATCAGTATGAACATTGGACTGCAATTAATGTGGATCAGTCCATATGGACTGCTGAAATTTTTATTAATAAAAAAAATCAAACTCCCCTATCTCTCTTTTCCATTTTCCCAGTTAAATGTCATGAATAATGTGGATCTAATTTTATAAATTAGATCGTACAAGACTGCATTTTAGGCTTTTGGCAACTTTCACTCATGTCCTAGCAACTGCTTCCAAGTTTCTTGGTACAGTATAGCAAATCAGTAACCAATAAGTCATATACAGTATAGCAAATCACTATAGAAAATCAGTATAGCAAATCAGTGACCAATATGGCAAAACAGTATAGCAACTGCTTCTAACTTTCACTCATGTAACTAATCTTCTCAAATGATATGCTTTAAACTTAGGGTTGCAAAGGTGGAAATTGCATGAATGAATTCTAAACATAGGATTTCCAGGATGTGATCACTGTTACCCGAAATCAATAACACTAAACTTGGTTTTTGTGTTTGCTGATATCTTTTGATTTAAGTGTTATAAAGAGGCATTTTTTTCAGCTGGTCAAATAGAACTAGAACTTTCGCACACAATAAGCATCATCTGGACTTGGTCAATCTGATTGAACAAGATATAAATGATGGTTCTACATGTCTTTATTCTGACAACAATGGATTTCCTCATCACTCTTCGGAGAAGGTCTAATGTCTTATCAGAAGCCATACACGTATCTTATATGTTTTATTTCAACCTTCCATTACATGCTAATATCAAAGAAATACTTTTATTTCTTTGATCGAACTAATTAAATTAGCCGGAACAAAGTTAAAATTAAGCCAGCAACTCAATCGAGTTGAAACCTCACAAGTTAACTGCCCTTACAAGTTCTATTTTTCCATACCAAACATTTTTCCTGACAAGCTATAATTTACCAATCAATACTTCTAATAAAAAAGAATTCACATAACTTCCCATATGCAATTTATACACCTTCCAAACATTAAAACCATTCCTGCAACCACGTCATAAGTATTCACTAGAAATTAAGACATTGAAATAAAAATATATTTATGTGCTAGTGATGTTACTTGAAACAAATCAAAAGATGGTACAATAAGTTTAGAACTAGAGTACATGTATATCACTAAGGCAATAGAAAGACCCAAGCTATATATGAAGGGTTTTACCATGGCTTTAGAATCAAGTGCAATAGTACCGAAGAATAGGCTTTAGAATCAAGTGCAATAGTATCGAAGAATAACAAAAGATAATCTTAGAATGTTTGCAGCTCAAGTTATCTCATCTGAACAAAGTATATGAGGTTAAATAAACAATATGGTTGATATCTATCTCAAATGTGATTCATATATGGAAGAATGAGATAATCTTTTGTATAACACTACATTCGTTGACAAGATTGTCTAAACTTTTGGAATAAAACATCAAGGCAAATTCAAACAGGTGATGTTTAATCGGTGAATCCAGGTCGTCTAGTAGGGCTTGATACAAACCCAAAATCTAAGGCATGCATCTATTATTTCTATTATTTCTTTCTTAGGAAGCATAATATGCTAAAAGTACAAAAGTTTTCAGCTCTAGAGTCTTCCTGTGACTTTGTGTTTGCAGGTCCTTGGAAATGGATCTAGAAATGGATAACAGGAACAATCCATTTTATCATCAGTAGCATGTGATGTTTCTAGACAATCCAGATAATCCAGAACATGGAAAACTCATCAGACAAAGAAGAAAAATAATGGAAAAATAATCCAGATGACCACCGAGATGGCACTCTTCATGGCATACCTTGAGGGCTCGTAGAAGTGTTCCTTCTCTCGCGGCATAGTTCGCCGGGCAGGGTAGAGGAGAGCTCACGGCGAAGGATGTGCGGAGGAGGGATTGGGGGTAAGAGGCAGAGGAGAGCTCGCCGGGAAGGATGTGCGGAGGAGAGTTCGCCGGGCAGTGAAGTATGAGGCGTCGATGCGGTGGGCGTGAGTGAAGATTAGAGATTGGGGGTGGCGAGTAAAGAGGGAAAGTGTGGCGGGAAATATTTATGAAATGTTAGAGAAGAAGCAGCGAGTGAAGAGTGAAACCTGATGAAATATTTAGGAGATGTTACAAAACATCGAGGGACTGCGGGTGGACTGCGGAACTATTTCCTGGGCGCTGGAAACAGCTCCCAGGAAAACTATTTCTTCGGATCCATGGGCTTTCCTGGGAGCTTAACCGACCCTTGGAAAATTATTTACCGAGTAAGAGGGCTTTAGCGACGCATTTGGCTGTAAGCCAATATTCGACCCTCGGGAAAACCATATTTTACTAGGAGTCAATGACTGGCCCCTGGGAAAATAATGTTTTGCTGGGGGCCAGCTCGCAACCCCCACTAATAATCGTCACCAAAAATGACATTTCTTGTAGTGGAAGGCTCAACAGAGTGGTCATTGGGGGGAGAAAAGCTTTTGATATGTCTTATGCTTACATGTAGGGTACCAAGTCATATTTTTATGTTGTAAATCATTCGCATGATATATGAAACTTGGTAGTGATGGATCGAGATTAGAACACTATAAGGAAATGTTCTTGATGGTGCATACATGGTAGATCTTAGTATGGCATGTGAATCATGGTAATTTCTCATTTACTTGTAATATCCTCTTGAATGCGTAAATATAGCTAAGATTATGTATGATATATGATTTGTAGAAGTTCCTTCATCAAATTATTAATGCTAGTATTGAAACTATCATGATAGATTAAATATTACATTGCTAGAATTTAATGATTAAATGCAGAATTTAATTATTTTATTGTTGCAATTATGCGGTTATTCATGGTGGTAGATGTAGGTTAATTTTCTTATAACTTATGGGTTGTGACATGTATGTATCTAGACATTTCGACACTTATGACATGTAGTTCTCACTTGAAATGTGACATATGACGCTAGAGGACTATTAGGAAACTCTTGGGTGCTTGTTAATTAGAGAAACTCGAATGTAGACAAGCTAGGTCTCACACCTAGGGAACAACCAATGAGCAATAGTGTGCGAATGGTAAGGCCCGGAAAAAAAGGGGCTGAGCACGGGTGAATGCCCGTGATTTTAAATAAGGAAACTTTAGGACACTTTGCTTGTGTGATGTGATTGTGATGGTCAGTTGAGAAGCATGGATAGTCAGAATGACTAATGCTTGACTCGGCCAGTGATTTGGGTCTTGAGATTGCACCAGCAGACCCGTTAGGTGTTAGAGCCCAATTGGGTGGGACTAGCTATCCCTGACTCGGTAGATGTCCGGAGACTAGCAGACCATCGTAGTCGACGACCCGGTGTTTGCTCTGATTTACTCATGTGTTATGTAGGCCGTGCGGCCAGAATATTACTGTCATTGTGTGGTAAGCTAGGCTGGTTAGAGCCGAACCATTAGTTCATTAGCAGGCCCTAGTGGCCGGGTGCTATTCTGCTTAGTTGGGTTGTTATGGCTGGTTATATGACTGTATGGTCTTTACAAGACGGCTCTTAGGGTCGGTTGTCATATTAGGACTAGATTAGATCCCTAACTTTATATTTTTCTGACATTATATACATGTGATTATTGGGGATTTATGTGGAGGTTCGGAAGAACCGCTCATTGAGTCCCATGTGGACTCATGGTTTATTTCTCTTGTTTTGCTGAGCCCGACCAGTGAGGTGAGGCTTGGAGTCATGGTGCAACTGGAGGGCAGGCAGTCGCGTAAATCTCGTAGCAGCGTTCAGTAGTCGTAGTCGTAGTCGTGATGTCTAGGAATGTTTTCTTTGCATACACTAGGAGTTGTTTATTTGAAAATAAGTATTCAACTTTAACTCGAGCTGTTTTATTTTGTAGTTGATGTTTCGCAACTCTTTTTAAAATTGTGAACCTTCTTTAAATATTAAATAAAAGCTGCATCGTTATTTTTATTTACATGCTTTCGGTTTCTTGTCAGTCAGTGTATGTGGTAGGCTTCAGGGTAGGACATAGACCCTGGCCGGTCACTCGACCCTAAATTGGGGCGTGAAAAAGTTGGTACCAGAGCTTTTGGTTAGGTCTTGACTACGACTAGCGTGTTGACATACGGTATAGTTTTGCTACGAGATCTGGCAACCACGACTGCACTCAGCGCACGATGCAGTTAGTAATTAAAAAAATAAATTCTGTTGAATAATTATTTATGTGACAGGAAAATTATTATTTTTCTCTATGTTAGTGTGATGGAGACTCATAATGCCGCACTGAGCGGCTGCGGCAGTAATTTGACAAAACGCTAGGGCCGAGGTCGAGGTCGAGGTAGAGGTAGAGGCCGAGGCCGGGCCTGGGGTAGGGACAGGGAGCAGTCCCAGTATCAGGGGCAAGATTTTGTGGTTGGTCAACTGCAAGCTAAGGTGGCTCAGTTAACAGAGGCACTCCTTAGGGAGCAGGAGCTGAGACACTAGATGTAGCAACAACAGCCGTCGTCGCAACCCGTACCTGTAGTTCTAGTGGTATCGGAGGTGGCCGAGACAGTAGCACCGATGAACATGGTTCCAGGAGCTCCATCTTGTGCAAACTTCGTCACGCTGAAGTCGCCAGAATTCACCGGGACAGATCGACGGGTGGAGGTCACTGAGTTTCTGGGGGACTACTACGAACTGTGCATGGAATTGGAGTGCTCATTGGAGGGCTCGCAGGGCAGCATGCGCGCCGCCTCCCACTTGGGAAGAATTTAAGGTGGCCGTGGAAGAACAGTACTTGCCAATGAGTGTTCGTGACGAGCGAGCACGGGACTTTGAGATACTACGCTAGTCTGGTGGCATGTCAGCGTCAGCCAGCTTTTCAAATATCATTCGACCCTAGTGGCATCTGAGACCGCCAGGGTCAAGAGATTCATTGGGGGCTTGAGGCCTCAGATAGGCAGGCTCATCCATTACACCGATGATTCCATTCTTGCCCGGGTGGTGGATGAAGCCCTTCAGAAGGAAGCTTTGGTGCCGTTCGAGAAGAAGGACGAGCCGACCAAGAAGAAATTTTGGCCGCAAGGATCTGGGGGTCGACCATGGCATCCAGAGGGGGCAGTGACCACCGCAGACCATCAGTAGAGCCGAGACCAGAGTGGTAGCCGGGGCCATGGGGGCCCACGGTCCGAAATAGTAAGGCCGGTAGGGTCAGGAGGTGCTTCCCAGAAGTTTGATGTTCCGTAGTGTGGTAGCTGTAGTCGGAGGCACTAGGGGGCTTGTCTTGGCCGCACGGATGCTTGCTATAAATGCGGTCAGGTCGGGAATTTTAAGAAGGATTGTTCGGAGAGAGTTGGTCAGAAATCCGACTAATCAAAAGGAAAGGCACCTATGTCAGTAGGGTCAGTGGCTCAGAGAGGGCAGATGCAGAACAGGGGGCTGCAGGCTAGCCATTCAGAGAGACCGTCTGCCAGGGTATTCGCTATGAACTGTGATGGGGCAGAGGTGTCTAAGGCAGTGGCACATGTACTATTTTAGTAAATTCATCTGCTGCTTATGTTCTGTTTGATCCGGGTGCCACGCACTCGTTTGTGTCTGCTGAGTTTGCTGCTGGGCTTCCAATGACACCTTCCTTGCTTAACGTGCCATATGTTGTATCCACGCCCACGGGCGATACCATAATAGCCGAATCAGTCTTCAGGGACTGCGAGGTGATCATCTGCGGCCATACATTGAGAGCAGAATTGACACTCTTGCCAATGCTTGAACTCGAGGTCATACTTGGCATGGAATGGTTGGCGAAGCACTTGGCATCAGTATATAGATTGCCGAGCTAAGACCATCACATTTAGTAAGCCCGGGTTGCCACAGTTCACCTTCCAAGGAGATGGAAGGGGTGAGCCCATGGGAATTATTTCAGCCCTTAAGGCTCGCAAAATGCTGTCGGGTGGCTACCAGTCCTTCTTGGCCTTCGTATATGTGGCCGAGGAAAAGGGGGACTCAGGCTCAGGGAGTTAATGGAACTTCGGTGATCTGTGAGTTCCCGAATGTCTTCCTTGAGGAATTGTCAGGATTACCACCTCGAAGAGAAATTGAATTCTGCATTGAATTGCAACCCGGGGCAGCACCGATCTCCATCCCACCCTATAGGATGGCGCCGGCCAAACTTCTAGAGTTAAAGACACAGTTGCAAGAGTTGCTGGACTTGGGCTTCATTCACCCAAGTGTGTCCCCGTGGGTGCTCCGGTCCTATTTGTGAAGAAAAAGGATGGGTCCATGCACATGTGCATCGACTATAGGTAGCTCAACAAGGTTATAATAAAAAATCGTTACCCGCTGCCTAGAATCGATGACTTGTTCAACCAGTTGCAAGGGGAACAGTGCTTCTCAAAGATTGATTTGAGGTCTGGATATCATCAGCTGAGAATCCGAGACCATGACGTACCCTAGACTGCCTTCAGGACTCACTACGACCATTATGAGTTCCTGGTGATGTCATTTGGATTGACTAATGCACCTGCGGCCTTTATGAACCTCATGAACAGAGTGTTCAAAGAATACCTGGATAGATTTGTGATCGTCTTTATTGATGATATCCTAGTGTATTCCAAGAGCAAGGAGGAGCACTCCGAGCATTTGGAAATGGTCCTGAAAACCCTCAAAAAATATCAGTTGTACGCCAAATTCACCAAGTGTGAGTTTTGGCTAGAAAGTGTGGGATTCCTAGGTCATATAGTATCCAAGGAAGGAATCAGTGTGGACCCCGCCAAGATAGAGACGGTAAAGGACTGGAAGCGGCCGACCAGTGTGACTGAAGTTCGCAGTTTCTTGGGGTTAGCCGGGTATTACAGAAAGTTTGTAAAAAACTTCTAAAAAATTATGGCTCCTCTGACTCGGTTAACCCAGAAAAAGGTAAAATTTGAGTGGGACGAGAAGTGTGAGGAGAGCTTCCTGAAGCTCAAAGAATGCCTGACGTCAGCACCAATTCTAGCCGTACCTTTTGACTCGGGGGGATTTGTGGTAGATTGTGAGGCCTCTCGGGTTGGCCTGGGCTGTGTTTTGATGCAATATGGCAGGGTGATCATCTATGCATCTTGTCAGTTGAAAGTGCATGAAAAAAATTACCCAACACATGATTTGGAACTGGCGGTGGTAGTGTTTGCTCTCAAGCCATGGTGCCACTACTTGTATGGTGAGGCTTGTGAGATTTATACCAACCACAAAAGCCTCTAGTTCCTGCTCACCCAAAAGGAGCTCAATTTAAGGCAAAGAAGATGGCTCGAACTCCTGAAAGATTATGATTGTACCATCTTGTATCACCCCGGGAAGGCCAATGTGGTGGCAGATGCGCTGAGCAGAAAGTCCATGGGCAACCAACCCATTTGGCAATCGGGAGAAGACCACTAGCATGAGACTTGGCACTATGCTTGGATGGGGGAGCAATTTTAGCAGTGTCAGCGTCCGGGGCCCTAGTGGCGCACCTGCGAGTACAATCCATACTGGTGGATATGTTGCGTACCGCACAGGGAGAGGACGCCTCCTGTGCCCTGACGAAGGACTTAGTGTAGAGCGGTGATGCAAAGAATGGGTTCAGGTTGGACTCATAGAGTGTACTGAGGTTCAGAGACCAAATCATGGTGCCTGATATGGCAGGAGTGCATAGGCAGGTCCTGGAGCTGGGTCATCGTTCCACTTATACGATGCATCCGGGAGCCACCAAAATGTACCGGGACTTAAGGCAACATTACTGGTGGAAGGGCATGAAAAGGGAGGTTGTGAAATTCGTATCCAAGTGTTTGGTCTGCTAGCAAGTAAAGGTCGAACACCTAAAGCCTGCGGGGCTATTGCAAAACCTAGAGGTTCCCGAGTGGAAGTGGGAGAAGATCACCATGGATCTAGTGATAGGGCTGCCTAAGTCAAGAGGTGGATTTGATTCTATCTAGGTGGTGGTTGACAGATTGATAAAGACCGCCCATTTCATACCCATCAAGATAACCTTTTTTGCGGAGCAGTACGCCATACTATTCTTGGACAGGATTGTGGCATACCATGGTACCCCAGTGATGATCATATCATATCACGGTACCCAGTTCACGGCCCGGTTCTGGCAGTCCTTCCAAGAAGCCTTGGGTACTCAGGTGCGCTTCAGCATAACTTTCCATCCGCAGACGGACGGACAGTCAGAGAGGACTATCCAAACCTTGAAAGATATGCTGAGGGCATGCGTTCTGGACTATCCAGTCAAACGGCGGTTGGGAGTAACATCTATCATTGATCGAGTTCGCCTACAACAATAGCTATCACAGTAGCATTGGCATGGCTCTTTTCGAGGCCTTGTATGGGCGGCGGTGTAGGTCCCCAGTGGGTTGGATTGAGGCTGGAAAATCACTCATTGTGGGTTTTGATCTGATTGAGGAAGTGGTAGAGAAGGTGAAAATTATAAAGAATAAATTGTTGGCGGCTCAGAGTCATCAGAAAATATATGCTGACAAGAAGGCCAGGGAGCTGGAGTTTACAGAAGGGGGTAGTTCTGAAAGTCTTTCCCATGAAGGGGGTAGTTCGGTTTGGGAAGAAAGGAAAGCTGAGCCCCAGGTTTGTTGGGCCTTTCCCCATCCTCCGGCGGAGGGGTGTCGTAGCTTATGAGCTTGCCTTACCTCCTAGCATGAGTAGGGTACACCCGGTTTTTCATGTATCCATGCTCAGACGATATATGAAAGATGATTTGCATGTGATCGAACCTTCTTCTATAGAGGTGGATTCAGTTGTCTCATTCGAGGAAAGGCCGGTAGAGATCCTCGACCACCGAATTAGAAGGCTGAGGTCCAAAGAAATCCCCCTAGTGAAAGTTAGATGGGAGCACCACTCCGGGCAGGAAGCCACTTTGGAGGTAGAACGAGACATGAGAGAGCGCTACCCTTCCTTTTTTGAAGAACCGGTAAGTCCTTATAATTCAATAAAATTCGAGGACGGATTTCCCTTAAGGGGGGAAGGTTGTAAGACCCGAGGTTTACTAATATAAAATTTAGTTTTTGTGCAGTCGACCGAATCGGAGTTAGTCAGGTCGAGTCGCGAAATCGTCCGAGTAGAAGGTATAATTTAAGCTTTATGAAATTTTATTAGTTAAAGGTTCCTTCCTTTTTAAACATAAGATGCCTTAGAATGAGTCGAGTTCAAATCATGTATGTGGATTTAATCGGGGCTCGAATCATACTCAGATTGAGTCGAGTAGGGGCTAAGTGAATAGGAGGGGCATATTGGTCAAATAAAGATGAGGGAATAATATCCATTATCCCCAGTCGTGCGGCTCACTTTTGGAGCCACACGCAGCCCAAGGGAAGAGAGAGGGAGGAGGGGAAGCCTTGGAGTCGGCGCCGGATTCGTACCGCCATCGGAAAGATCGAGATTGCCATCGCTCGTTCGTTCTTCTTCCTTGATCAAGGTGAGTGGAACGAACCTTGTTGTGAAGGGTAGGCGAGTAGCCGACCCAAGCTTTAGGGGTTTTCTCTGATTTTCTCATGAGATTTCATCGATCCACCGATGTTCTTCCAAGATTTGGTTTTGATGATATGTATTTACTGTTCGTATGAATTTCTTGTCATTTTTCTCGATATTTAGGGCCGACCACATGAAGGAGAAAGGGGGAAGGTCATGCCGAATTTTCTCCCAATTTCCTAGAGTGGTCGGAAGCCCTCGGATTAAGTTTTCCTCGGGATTAACGACTCGATTCTTCACAATCATGGCCGACACCTTATACTCCTATCCTGCTTGCTCTCGACTAAGTATTACCAGCCTTGAGAAGGCTCGGCCCTGTGGTCATTGGGGGGAGAAAAGCTTTTGATGTGTCTTATGCTTACATGTAGGGTACCAAGTCATATTTTTATGTTGTAAATCATTCGCATGATATGTGAAACTTGGTAGAGATGGATCGAGATTAGAGCATTATAAGGAAATGTTCTTGATGATGCATACATGGTATGATCTTAGTATGGCATGTGAATCATGGTAAAGTCTCATTTACTTGTAGTATCCTCTTGAATGCGCATATGTGGCTAAGATTATGTATGATATATGATTTGTAGAAGTTCCTTCATCAAATTATTAATGCTAGTATTGAAACTACCATGATAGATTAAATGTTACATTGCTGGAATTTAATGATTAAATGCAGAATTTAATTATTTTATTGTTGCAATTATGCGGTTATTCATGGTGGTAGATGTAGGTTAATTTTCTTATAACTTATGGGTTGTGACATGTATGTATCTAGACATTTCGACACTTATGACATGTAGTTCACACTTGAAATGTGACATATGACGCTAGAGGACTATTAGGAAACTCTTGGGTGCTTGTTAATTAGAGAAACTCGAATGTAGACAAGCTAGGTCTCACACCTAGGGAACAACCAATGAGCAATAGTGTGCGAATGGTAAGGCCCGGAAAAAAAGGGGCTGAGCACGGGTGAATGCCCGTGATTTTAAATAAGGAAACTTTAGGACACTTTGCTTGTGTGATGTGATTGTGATGGTCAGCTGAGAAGCATGGATAGTCGGAATGACTAATGCTTGACTCGGCCAGTGATTTGGGTCTTGAGATTGCACCAGCAGGCCCGCTAGGTGTTAGAGCCCAATTGGGTGGGAATGACTCATGGATGTCACCGAGTTTCTGGGGGACTACTACGAACTGTGCATGGAACTGGGGTGCTCATTGGAGGGCTCGCAGGGCAGCATGCCGCCGCCTCCCACTTGGGAAGAATTTAAGGTGGCTGTGGAAGAATAGTACTTGCCAATGAGTGTTCGTGACGAGAAGGCACGAGACTTTGAGATACTGCGCCAGTCTGGTGGCATCTGAGACCGCCAGGGTCAAGAGATTCGTTGGGGGCTTGAGGCCTCAGATAGGCAGGCTCATCCATTACACTGACGATTCCACTCTTGCCCGGGTGGTGGATGAAGCCCTTTGGAAGGAAGCTTTGGTGTCGTTCAAGAAGAACGACGGGCCGACCAAGAAGAAATTTTGGCTGCAAGGATCTAGGGGTCGACCATGGCATCCAGAGGGGGCAGTGACCACCGCAGACCATCAGTAGAGCCGAGACCAGAGTGGTAACCGGGGCCATGGGGGCCCACGATCCGGAATAGTAAGGCCGGTAGGGTCAGGAGGTGCTTCCCAGAAGTTTGATGTGCCGCAGTGTGGTAGCTGCAGTCGGAGGCACTAGGGGGCTTGTCTTGGCCGCACGGATGCTTGCTATAAATGCAGTCAGGTCGGGAACTTTAAGAAGGACTGTTCGAAGAGAGTTGGTCAGAAATCCGACTAGTCAAAAGGAAAGGCGCCTATGTCAGTAGGGTCAGTGGCTCAGAGAGGGCAGATGCAGAATAGGGGGCTGCAGGCTAGCCATTCAGAGAGACCGTCTGCCAGGGTGTTCGCTATGAACTGTGATGCGGCAGAGTTGTTTAAGGCAGTGGCACATGTACTATTTTAGTAAATTCATCTGCTGCTTATGTTTTGTTTGATCCGGGTGTCACGCACTCGTTTGTGTCTGCCAAGTTTGCTGCTGGGTTTCCAATGACACCTTCCTTGCTTAACGTGCCATATGTTGTATCCACGCCCACGGGTTATTTTTATTTACATGCTTTCGATTTCGTGTCAGTCAGTGTATGGGGTAGGATTCAGGGTAGGACATAGACCTTGGCCAGTCATACGACCCTAAATTGGGGCATGACATTGATAGAGACGGATGTACACCTATTGATATGTGTTGGCCCTACATGAGGTTATTAAAATTAATCTAACGATCTCCCACTTGGGCCAACAAACGTATCACCGTATGGCTATGCATGCTAACTTTATGAGCTCGTTATCACTATTATTATCAACCATCTCCAACAATCTGGTCCATCGATCATACTAACAACGAACGAAAGCGACTTTCGTCACATTTATCGTGACTAAATCTATCAATGATCACAATGTTAATACTTTCGACGACATAGATCATATATGGGTGCACAGCAAGGAAATTACATGCAATGCGATCCTAACATGCCTATTTCCAACTGGTCCTACTGTATTGAAATCAAATAAAATATTCAGAGTGAAAAATAACAAAACTTTATTCTGCAAAAAAAAAATGTCCATAAAGCATAATAACAGATTATAAACTCCCACTAAACCATCATATCAATACATGATGTAACATCCAAATGAGCATCATGAAAGACCGTGGGTGGAAAACTTTTAGTAAGTGGATCCGCCCTTGTGGAAGTTGTACATATGTGCTATATGGTCACTCTGAATTCTTTCTTTAACAACTAGGAACTTCACGTCGATATGCTTAGATTTTGAAGAGTTCTTGTTGTTATTGGAATATAACACTGCCTTAATTGTCACATAATAACTTTAGTGGTCTTTCAATTTTATCTACAATGTGCAGCCCAGTGACAATGTTTCGCAGTCATATTCCAAGACTGGATACCACAAATCAAGTTATGAACTCTACTTTCACATTTGAAGCTGCAGTGAGTGTCTGCTTAGCACTCCTCTAATGAACAGCTCTGTTGGCAAATAGATAAACATATCCAGAAGTGGATCTTCGACTATCTTGGCTTCCAGCCAAATTAGAGTCAGAATACCCGATGATCTCCAGTTGATCTGACTTTCTGTATGTAATGTTTTATTCTCTGCAGATACCACATAAGTCGTTTGACTGCTTTCTAATGATCCATTCTGGGATTACTAAGATATTTGCCTAATATCCCTTCAGTGTACGCAATATCCGGACGCGTACACTGTTGAGCATACATCAAACTCCTTATAGTAGACGCATATGGAATCTTTTGCATTTCCTTCTGCTCAAACTTATCATTGGGGCAGAAGTTGAGACTAAATTTGCCTCCATTAGCAAATAGGGCTATATAAGAAAATGTACTTGCTCCCACTGAACTCATGGTATATGCATTCATCAATAGCATTTATGTAATACCCAAAAATCTTAATAATAATTTTTTATTCTTGAGTGGGGGATCGTGGGCCCTAGTTAGCATGGATTGGCAGGAAGCTTCGAGATTAGACCCGAGTAAGCATTTAATGTAGAAAAATTAAGAAAATTTTTATTTCTCTTATCTCTGTGGTTTAGCATGCTAGGATGATAGAGAGTCTCGAGACGAATGTAGCAGTGCAATCGGATCTCGAATCGAAGTTAGAACGGGTGAGTTATGGGCTGTTTCAGTCGGATAGCTTAGGTAGGGGTATTTTGGTTATTTGGACCCAACCGGTGTCTATAAATTAGACCCTGGGGTGTGCGGCCAAGGATTTTGTAGTCGCACGCCACCCGAGGCAAAGGAGAGAGGGCACTGTCGAGGAGGAGGAGCCGTCAGAGCCAGATTTTCACGAGTTCGTCGGTGTCGATCGGGGTAAGATCCTGCGCATCTTTTCCTTCCGTTTTCTTTCCATCAGGTGAGTGGATTTAGGCCTTCTTTTCTCCAATTCTTGATTCATGTCGCTGTTCTTATGTTTCGGGGTTTTCATCGATTTTTAACGCATTTTGTAGTATCGGATCGGAAGTCGGATCGATCGTTTCTTAATTGAATCATGTTGTTTACTCCTTTTATAAAAAAATATTCTTTTATTTTTTTTTATTTTTTTTGCCCTTCCTGTTCACCTTGCCGATCGGCGTCGACCGCACTCGGTGAGGCACTGCGGAGGCAACGGTGCCCGTCAAGCAGCGGCGCTCGGCGTGGCGTCGCTGCCACGCGCGGTCAACCGCACGAGGTGCTGCCACCGCCGCGTCGTGGTGTGTGCGTCGGCAAGCGCCGGCGTTGGTGCTGGCGCCAACGTCACTGGCGGGCCGACGGCGGCTGGTTTGGGGAGGAGATGGGGAAGATGACCTAAGGGAGATGAGATGAAATGGAGGGTTGAGATTGATTTAGGTAAGATGAAGGGCTAGATTGAATTGGTTGAGATGAAGGGCAGGGATTTGATTTTCTGTAGATGTAAGGCTTAGATTGCATCATACAGATGGAAGGCTGGGATTGTATCAGGATAGATGTAAGGCTGTGGATGCATCATGTTAGATGTAAGGCTATGATTACATCATGTTAGATGGAAGGTTGAGATTGCATCAGGTTAGATGGAGAGCTGTGATTGCATTTAGTTAGATGGAGGGCTGTAATTGCATCTGGTTAGATGTAAGTTTGTGATTGCCTCATGTAGATGGAGAGCTGTGATTGCATCTGATTAGATGGAGGGCTGTGATTACATCTGATTAGATGTAAGGTTATGATTTTATTATGTAGATGGAGAGTGGTGATTGTATCTGGTTAGATATAAGGCCGAGATTGCATCATGTTAAATAGAGGGCTGTGATTGCATCATACTAGATGGAAGGTTGTGATTTGATCCTGTTTAAATGAAGGGCTGAGATTTCATTATGGAGTTATTGATTGTAACACCGTTATATTTATTCGTAACAGTGATTTATTAAATAAATTAAGACATTTCTTTTATTATTCTAAATAATTATATGGAGGCCTTAAAGTTAGCAAAAATATTCATGTTATATATGAATTTTCACCTAATCGGCGTTCCGGATTCATTGGTAAGGTCTGTTTCGCCATCAGATCTTCGAATTTTGAAAACAATAGCCGGGCGTCGCCTTATTTTGCGTGCCAAGCTAAAAAATCATACTTTACATATTTTTATGATTCGATCTAAGATGATTCATGGATATAGCAGTTAATGAGGTGAATTTTATCCTGGATCAGTGATTTCTATAACGAGTTATTTTATCATGTTCTAGTCCATTGATTTACAGTTGGAGTTTCTTTTTGCATTGCTTTCATGATACACGTGCTTCCTTTCTTACAGTGCTATAATTCTATTTTATGGTTGTTTATTTGTGCTGAGCATTCATGATTTATGAGCACTATTTCTACATATATATCTGTATGTGATTGTGATGTATGGTAGGAGGAGGTGGAGGATGAGATATGCACTTGACATACCCTTTATTACTTGTTGATAGCACATCTTGTTTATACTTATATACTTGCGTGTGTGGTATTGTGATGTGCTTGTTGTATTTCCCGAAAGCCTCGCTGGTGAGGGGAGGGTATGCCCCAAAGAGACATCGTTGGTCTTATTCCGAAAGTCCGATTGGTGGAGGGAGATCATACCCCAAAGAGACAATCCGGAGACCCGAGCAGGTGAGGGGAACGTATGCCCCAACAGGCTAGCTCAGAAGAGCTAGTGCTGGTGATGGGAGGGCATGCCCCAAAGAGATGACACTAAGCTGGGTGGTAGTTCGGTGGCCACCCGTCTACCTACCCTATGTGGCTATGTGGGACCGACGGGTCCAGGGAGCATGCATATGATTAAGGTGTTGCATTCATCCTATTTTAGTGTTGTGGATATGCTTATACTTATTGCTGTAGATATGCGTGGAGTGGTGGATGTGTTACTGATGTTGTTCCATCATTTTTAAAGATATTTTATACTTATTGACGATTGTTGATTTCAGACATAGAGCTATGGATATATTATTGCTGATTTCTTCTGACGTTGTTGTTGCGTTATTTATATTGGCTATTTGTGTTTTATGCATGATGATTGATTTGGTGAATTGAGTACTGATCTGCTCACTAAGTCCTAGTTGGACTTACCCCTCATTACTATTGTTTTGCAGCACTTGAGTTAGATCAGAGAGGAATCGAGGTGTAGTAGCACGGCTGGTGGCGGTAGGGCAGCGGGTCTCATGACATGTCATGATCGAGGAGGATACCTAAGTCATTTTAGTGTCTCTTTGAGTTGTTGAGTCATGTTGACTCGGGTCGTGGTTTTCGTATTTTATTTTTATTTGGGGAGTCTTGTTTATTTATTTGAACTCCGTCTTAATAATTTGTTCAGTGTATTCATATTGAGTTTTGGTTTGGTTTGGTTTGTGATGTCATGTGTATTCTTTTTTTTTAAAAAAATCTCCTACTGTTCAGGTTATTGTTGTTGTGTTTGAGTTGGGTTAGGCTTCGGGGTACGTGGCGTATCTTGGCCGATCATACCGGGTTTGGGGTGTGACAATTTATCTCAAAACAAAATGAGATAATAACTTGATAAATATATGATACCACTAACGAGAACATTTGTTCTAGAGGTCGTTGAGTTTGTACTTCATGGGTAGATTCTTAAAGAGTTAATTCTCCTTATCTCCCACAAACTCAATAACCTCAATGAATCGGGCATTTTCTATATCAAAGAATGACCTATTCATGGGATTATTAAATTTACACCCCCTAGACCTATCAAAGTACCCAATAAAGTAGCAGCTGACTGTTCTGGAGCCAGTGATTTAATCTTCCTTTGACCAGTATGGCATAGTCTCAGCTGGACAACCCCAAATATTTAGTCTGGGCTTCTTGCCTGTCCATAATACATAAGGGGTTTTATGCACTGCTTTTGATGGTACTCTATTCAGAATGTAAGCCGCAGTCTTAAAAATTAATCACATCTAGTGATTGAGACTTCTCACTAATTAGATATAGGTACTCGTATATGGAGTAATCGTCTATGAATGTAATAAAGTATTGGTTGACCATTCTTAGAAGCCATAGGGAAAGGTCCATAAACATCCGTATAATTATGTTCTTAGACGTTTGAACTCCTATTAGTACCATAACCCTAATATTTGTTTCCCCTTAATGCATTCAGTATAAACCTCAAAGTCTGTAGCATCATGGACAATGATAATCCCATTAGACACAAGCCTCTATATCCTATACTTGGATATATAACCTAAGCGCTTATGCCACAACATGGTGGAATTATTATCAGCTAATTTTTATTTTGTACCATGTGAACTGGTATGCAAGGTTTCATTAGATGAAACAATTACATCAAGCATATAAGGACTATTGAAATAGGATAAAAACAATACCAACAATATTATAATTAAAATAAAGACTAAACTTTTCATTTCTAAATGAACAAGAATAACTATATTTGTCCAAAAGCAGAGAAAGAAATCAAATTTCGTCTAAAGATGATACTATAAAAGTTTCTCTCAAATTCTAAATAACATTCAATCCTAAGCAATAACCTAAATATGTCTATAGCTTCAACTTTAGCTGATTTGCCATTGCCTACAAAGATGAATCTTTCAGCATCACTCGGTAGTTGGAAGCTCAGGTAATCTTGCATAAACACACTTATGTGAGTAGAAACACCAAAATCTATCCACCAAAATCTAGACATTTTCTTGATACAAAAAATGGCGGTAATTGTTCCTTGGGTTAAAACTAGATAACTAGGTATTTTTAAGGATTTTTTGGAAGCCTTTAGCCTACCCATATTTGACTCAAGAAATTAGAAAATTTCTATTTTCTGGAAATTTGTACAAGACCCCAAAAGTTAGATTTTGATTCTTAAGGATTTTGATTTTTTAGATATTTTTATTGAATCCAAATGGGGGGTAATCCTTATATAACATTTATGTTTTAAAGTTAATAACTTAAAGTTAAGAAATGTTATAACCAAAAACGAGTAAACAAGCAAAGAAAACCAAGCAAACTAGAAGTCTGCCCAGTTTCGGTCGACCGGTCTGTCGACCGAATGTTGCCAAAAACTGGCAGTAGCCAATTCGGTCGATCGAAATGTGCTAAAAACTGGCAGTGTCTGCTACGATCGACCGGATAATAGAGAAGCTGAAGCGCGATTAAGTCGGTCGACCATCCGGTCGACCGAACAGAGCGGCAGAAGCCCAGAATGCCAGCGCTCGCTGGGCGATCGATCGACCGATGATTGATCGGCAAGCGATCGAACGGCGTTCAACGGGCAAAAAAATGCCCGTTGAAGAGTCGTTCCTTGGAGGGGTTATAAATACCCCTCTCCAACCTTCATTAACCTCACTTAATAATTAATCCAAGCTTCCATTGAGCCATTCTTCATCATTCTCAAAGCATTTCTTGAGTCATCCCATTGATAACCCTAGTTTCCATGATACATCCTTGATCTTGCCTTCAAGCTTTGAACGATTCATCATTAAGGCATCAAGAGGAACTAGGACTCGTGTTTGGAGCTAAGTATTTGTTGTATTATTTATTTGCTCCATTATTTGTGTATTTTTTTTATTTATCTCATTGTATTTGAGCTTGTGAAGACCTAGGTTATTAGGTCTTGAAATTGGGTGGTAACCTTGGTGTTTAAGGTTTAAATCCACCGATGTAAACATAGTTTGCTAGGATTAATTCTTGTTGTCCTTAGGATTGAGGTGGGAGAGTGCTCTCGGTAGGAAGGCGGATACTTCCGGGTGTGGAAGTGCCTTCGGTTTGAGAGCGGAGACTTTCCGGTGTAAAGTCCTCATTGTAAGGAAACTAATTAATCTAATTAAACTAGTTTGAAAATCCCAAGCGGGGTGCTTAGGTAGTGGAATAGGCATTGGGGCCGAACCACTATAAATAATTGTGTTAGCATTGATATATTGTTTTGTGTTAATTGCTTCATATTTATTGCTTCCACTTGCTATTAATATCGTGCTTAGCCTAACTAATCAAAAAATGATTAAAATCGAAATTAGGCGATAAGATTAATTAACACACTATTCACCCCCCCTCTAGTGTGGCCATTTCACCAACAATATTTTCTCTTATCATCAAGAGAAGTTTCATCTGTAAGAGGAGCAGGCTCATTCATCCGAAGTGTCAAGTCTAGATCTATGCAACCGAGAACAATCATAATGTTTTCTTTCCAAGCTTTGAAATTCGTGCCAGTCAGCACAACGATAGAATTCATAGTGGTAGTAATATTTGATGAAGCATAAATATTAGCTGAATAAAGAATAAAACAAAACATTAATATAATCAGCTCAATAAATTGATTAAAGCAAAAGAAATAAATAATTAGCAGGTCCGATTATAAGATACCAAACACAACAT
This sequence comes from Canna indica, assembly GCA_034359265.1. Classification (NCBI taxonomy): domain Eukaryota; kingdom Viridiplantae; phylum Streptophyta; class Magnoliopsida; order Zingiberales; family Cannaceae; genus Canna; species Canna indica. The sequence goes on along the minus strand of CP136895.1, from coordinate 21,053,672 downwards.
TGACATTTCATCTTTGGACAAAAATATCAACTTGCAAACAGTACTCTCAATGCAATAATCAAATATTGACAATCAGTCCTGTCAAACAAGAAGCCTTTATTTGGACCAACTCTTGTCCACATGGAAAACCTTATGACCATTACATATTTATTACCGCAAGCACGCAAGGAATCCGACCAAGTAGTAACATTCCTTTCGGCCGATCACTACTCGCATGAATTTCAAGCATGCAAACATCTTTTATGTTCTAAAACATGCTAATTCTACACAAGAGAGCTCGCTTTGGCGAGATGTTTCAAATCAACATATTTCAAAACATTAGGCATGATGAGATATTATTTTATTTCATGTTAAATTGGTCAAACTACAATAAAGCGGTCAAAATTGTGTTAAACCAATCAAGATTTGATTAATCTAAGTATGAACCGAACCTATTTGAGCAGAACCAAAACTAAATTGATGGGAATTAAGCTGAACCTAATGTTAATTCTACTGAACCAGTTGAAATTAAACTGAACCAAATTTTAATTTCAGTGAACCGATTAATAATCCTATTGATCTAAACCGACCTAAATTGATCTGAACCGGTGCTGAACCAGCGAAATTTGACCTAAACTAGTGCTGAATCGAACCCAATTACACTGAATCAGACCTAATTTTAGTGAACCAGGCCCTTATTTTCCTAAACCGGTGTTGAACCAGATCTAATTGAAATGAATCAAAGCAAATAACCCGATTCAATTTAACTTAAAATGTGGGTCGGGTTTTAATTAATGGGCGGTAGGGTTTGCAGGTTTGATTTCAATGGATCCTACCCATTTGACTTAAGTTAGTGAAGTGAGTTTAACTTTAGATGGATCCGGATTGATGGAGATGGATCCAACTCGAAAACACCCCATTTCATCTCCCTAACTAATTAAAACCCTAACTTCTCTGCTCCTCTCCCCACGTCACAACCGCCACCGCCTCCCACATCCTACGTCGAATCTCTTACATCCCAGCAATGACGACACACGTCAAGCGGCCTTCACCCCCCCCCGACCTGCTCCAATGTCAACCACGGAACAACGGAACAACGGAACAATGTCAAGGATGAAGACGACGGGAAGAACAACGGAACGACTAGAGGATATCGTATCGCGATTGAGATCACCACGCGGCTTCAATTCCGATCAACCGAGGACTCCTTCGGCAACAGCGACCACAAACTAGGAGGAGGCCGAGACAAAAATGCCCCGAACCCTCTCTGATCGCGATGCAGCCTCACCTCCTTCGGTCAAAAAAGCTAGTCAAGGCCGTCGACAGTCTCAACTATGATAAAACTTTGATGTCATCGTTGCCATCTTCCCCTTCACACGGTCGGTGTCCGATCGTGTTCCTGATGAGGGGAGGCCCAATCGACTGAATACAGTCAGAGGCGGTGGAAATGCGAATGTTGATGTAGGGAGGCCCGATCGTTGCCATCTTACATACTATTTTGTAAGAGAGAAGAAGGCTCGCTACCGGATAATTCATCAAGAAAGATTTATTCATTTATCTTGTTTGTTTGGTTCACATGACAAAACAATCAAAAACAGAAAACTAAATCATGTGATATCAGTTATCATGTGATGGCAGCATGAACAGTAAATGGGAGAAATACTTCCTAAACATGAATTGATTGTATATGAATCAAAAAATATTTAATTCCCTCAATGATTCAAGCACGTAGATGGCTCTGATACCAATTGATGGAAATTTATAGCAGGAATTTAATCTATGCCTAGAATCATACATGTCAAATCATTGAGAAAAATTAGATGCCAAAGCGTACTTGAATCCATTGCTAAATTTGAGAGATGGGGGCGGCCTTCCAAGTCTATGCACCGACCACAAGACGTCTCTGAATAATGGGGTTTTTGAGACTGAAATCAAGTGCATGACCCAAGGACCATAACCTCTCTATTTATAGAAAAACCCTGAGGTAATGATAATTCTAATTTTGCCAATCATAAAATTAGAAATTACCCCTAATGGTGGTAATGATAATTCTAATTTTGCCAATCATAAAATTAGAAATTACCCCTAATGGTATCTATACAATTAAATCTCATATATTATTGAGATGTCACGGGCCCATAGGTAAACAATAGTTAGATCACTTAAGATCTGGGCCGTTAGTTTTTGATTGAGACGTATGCACGCCTATTGATATGTGTTGGCCCACATGAGGTTATTAAAATTAATCTAACACTTATGACATATGGAATTGTTTGTATCTACTTCTAAAAAGTATATAGAGACAATTAGATTAGATACTTTTGGTTACTTTAGAGTTTAGAGTCAATATCTTTTGTCTCTATTTATATGTTTCAGAGTCAAATAAAAATTTGTTCCAAATTAGTCTCTAAATATCTATAGAAACAGCAGCAACAGAGTCACTTAAATGATTTGACTCTAAATCTTTTAGAGACAAATAATTGACTTATAGAGACATATAACACGACCTCAATAGGTGATTTGTGTTATAGTGTATCCAAATAGTCTATTCAATGAACAACTACATAAAATTTTTAGAAAGTATTGTGTAATATCTAAGATAGTACGATAATTGTTATTATTTATCTTTGCTAGTCTAGCGGGCTAATTCGAGGTTGAGTTGAGTCGAGCCATGATCCGGTGTGAGCTTGAAAGCTCGGGTAAGTAGGAGTATGAATTATACAGTTTCTTTTCCTGCTTAGATAAATGTATTTAATTATTTTAATACGTGTGCTTGATTTATTAAATTATATTACATGGGTGTGAATGTGATTGATGCTTGTATTTAGCATGGGGTTAGTTTGTGTTGAGAAGTTATCGGGTTTGAATCCGGGTTTGAGGTGGATGTGGGTTAGAAAGGGGTTAGAGTTTGGATGAGGTCGGGAAGGGATTATAAAATCCCCCCTAAGGCTAGGCGGCTTCTTGTTGGAGCCGTACAAGCCGCCGAGAGAGAGAGAGAGGAGCCGCCGAGCCACCACCCCTCTGCCCCTCTCTTGGAGCCAGTTGTCGAGGGAAGAAGCCAAGCACAACCAGCCGCCGAGGGAAGAAGCCAAGTCGAGCCTTCTTCGCTGCCCCTTCCCTTGCTTCTTGTAGCCGCTGCAAGCCGAGCCGCCGCCACTTTCTTGTGGCCGAATTCAGAGGTCGCCGATCGGGAGGATTTCTCTCTTTCCTTCTTCCCAATCAAATGAGTGGTGTTGTGTGAAACCCGACACTAGAAGGGGGGGTTGAATAGTGTTCGTCCCCTTATATAATTTTCTCCTTACTCAATTTTATCTTTACTTAATGCAAATGTTACTTACTGATTAATGTGATCAAAATTTAATAACAATGATAAAAGCAAGTAAGAAAGCAATGCAAACAAGAATGCTTATAGTGGTTCAGCCAACCACCTACTCCACTACCTTGGCTCCTCACCAAGGATTTCTAACCACTACTTTATAGAATTTATGTTTCCCTTTGAATACAGTGAGGACACCCTTCTCATCACTCGGAGAACACCTCAATCCTATTCACCTAGGCAAAACATAATTCTATAAAGCTATACCTAAGTGTTTCCTAGCACACCTAGCAGCTATCTCAATCTTGAAAACAAGTTTACAATAAAATTAAAATACAAGGGAAGAGCTTAAAGAATGAAAGATAAACCAAGCTTCTTTCCACCGCTTTCTCGTCTTCAACTTGCAAAAGGATGACTCAAAGGATCACAACACAGTTGAAGAAGTAGAAGCAGCGCCTGGTTTTTGATGTTGAAGATAGAAGGAGAGGGCACGCGTAGATGTCGATCGTTGAAGGCTTTAGAGAACTTCTTTAATGGTCAATAAAATTTCTAAGAGGTGTTAAAGAAGTTAGGTGAGGGGTATTTATAACCCCTCACCTGAACGGTCCGTTCAACGGGTGAAAAATCGACCGTTGGAGCCGTTCGGTTGCAGGCCGGTTGATCGATCGGTTGGTCGACCGACGGATCGACCGCCAGTGCGATCGCTAGTAGTTTGTGAGAGCTCGGTCGATCGACGGGTCGACCGACTGACGGAATTCCTTTTCTTCTAACATTCGGTCGACCCATCGGTCGACCGAATGGCTAGAGCCAGGGTCGCGATTAGGCTATCTCTAGTTTGGTCGACCACTACCATTCTGCATCTTTTTTGCATCTGTCGGTCGACCAACCGATCGACCGACGCAGCCCTGTAATTTTACCTTCGCCAATTTTGATAGACCGACAGGCTACTACCTATTTTTATCGACATCCGATCGACCAATCGATCGACCAAACAGGCTGCTCACCATACTATTGCCTTGTTTTGTCGACCGACCGATCGACCGAACCGAGGCTGAGGATGGCTTCTTCCTTGGATTTTTACATGCCTTTTCTTTGGGTTTGGTTACCAAGTTTCAACTTGGATAACTTTATAATTTTGGCTTGGGATAAACTATCCTAGGGACATATTACATTAATTCTACTTGATTTAATCTCGAGCATTTCTTCAACGATTTCTTCTTCCGTTTCTTTGACGATCTTTTCCTTCGTCCCGTTTGAACGGATTTGGTATGTATATCGCAACCTCAACTTGAACTCAAAACTTCACACTTGGATTAAATACGTATTTGTTATCATCAAAATAAAGATCAAGGCTTAAGAGAGACCCTTAAGCCAACAAGTGGATCTTCCTTTCCATTTTTTCTTGAATTTCTTATGTTCTTGAGCCGTTGTTGGAGATTTAGAAATTTTATCGAATTCTCCGTTGTTCTTGAAGTTTTGTCGTTGATTTCACGTATTTCCATGAAAGAGGAGCCCGAAGACCCCCGTTTGTGGTGCGGCAGCCCTAGGGCTACCCTAGGGAGGCTCGGTCAAGGTGGGAGACGGGTTGCCCTCAAGGTGTTCGTTAAATTGCCTAAGAGAGATTCTTGAAGGTTTTGAGATCTAGGCCTTGGATTAATAGTTTTAATCAAGTTTCTATGATGCCATTGCATGATTGGTACCTAGATATAAAATTTCAGCATATGAATCTATGTTTTGCATGTGAAAAGATTAAATCTTGATGCCATGTATATTCATGTTGGGGTTCTTGGTTTAAAGTTTGAGTCTTGATTTAAGGTTAATATGGATGCATGCTAAATCTTGGTTAGAAATCATGATTTAATTTTTGTATGTTTTATCTTGATGTTATAAATCTGTTGTGGTGGTAATTTAGGATTAATTACTATGATTTTTGGATTAATTACCTTGACATGCTGAAAACTCAACTTGCTGAAATTTCATGCTGAAATTGTTAATTCAAGACTGATTTTATAATCTCTGTTAAGATGCATATAGTTTACTGAACATAGTCGTGTAACCTATCATTTTAACTAGAAAACATAGTCAGGAATCATAGGACATACTTTGGAAATCAGATTCGGATTGGGTGCACCAGTTGTGGGCTCAACAGAAAACTGAAAATAAAACCCCTAAAACAAAACCGTAATTTCGGCAATGGAAATTTTAATTGTATAATTAAAATTCAAGGGGCAGCATAATCTGTTAAGAGCCAACAAAATAACTGATCTGTATGAAATAAAACCTCATGGGTTGATGATATTACGGGTCTATGCGTCGGGATCGAGGATAGAGTGTTGCGGCGTTTTCCAGTAAAGACACCCCTAAGGTCTTATTAGTGCCATATCTTTATGAATGGCAGTGTGGCTCGGATAGGAGCCGAATTTCGGGCTTGGCCCGGGTGGTTGGATGGTTAATTCTCAACCTGTGTTTAAGGAATAAGTTCAGATGGACGAATCCTGATTATTCTTGAGATTATTTATTGAACAAGTTCGGATGGGCGAATCCCGATTGTTCCTGTGTTTCTTGTGGAACAAGTTCGGACGGGCAAATCTTGATTGTTCCCGAGTTTCTTTATTTAAGGAATAACTTCGGATGGACGAATCCCAATTATTCCTGCGCTGCTTTAAGGGTTCTATTATTGGATATATAAGCTCGGATGGGTCAATTCCGATTATCCTCATAACCCTTGAGTGTGATTTGTTGCCTTAGGGCACGGGTAGGGTGAGGCATATTGTACTTCACTACAAAGTGAATAGGTTTGTCTTTGGGCATGTGATGGCCAGATGACCTGTTAGCTAGTCATACCACTTGATGCATTATCCCTGTATGAGACAGGGGCATTTATTCATTTATCTCTGTGGTTGGTTTTTATGGTGGGGGTTGGTAGAATCGCTCACTCGGTTCTTTTGAACTCACCCGTTGTTTATTTTTGTTTTTTGGTAGAGCCTGACCAGTGAGGTGGGCTGGAGCACTTGGCGCGGCTAGAGAGCAGAGGAGTCGCATTGATCTCATAGCAGTCCTAGTTAGGGGTCGTTGTCGAGTCTTTGGTAGATTTGTCATGCACTTGTGTTTTAGTATTTTGGAACTATAATCTATTGGGGACATTTATGTCTTTCATTCAAATTTCATTTGTTAAAGCAAACTGCTAAACTTTGATTTACTTACTTCCACACTTTAACACGTTTTGCTAAAACTTTTACTTTTTAAATAGAATCTGTTTAGTTTCTCGTTCATAATAAAGTCTATTTTTCTTTCCGTCATGATTTATTATGAGTTGGTATGTGCATGAGATAGGCTGCGGGGTATAGGTACGTATACCTTGGCCCGTCACGTGACCCTAAGTTGGGGCGTGACATATTAAATTCAGTGAACCACTACAATCTACTCAAGGAAACATCATTACTAGGGTTCCTAATGCTAGGGACATTAAAGGAGAGAGCATCCGAACTTGTCGTCGAGAGGAGAAAGTTGGCCGACGAGAGTGTCGCAGGTCCGCCGGTGGCTAGTATAACAGAAATTGGTAACTTCTAGGGCTCGAGTATATGGAGTCGCAGAATAAAGGGGAGAGCTTCAAACCTATCGTTGAGATGAGGAAGTTGGCCGAGGCAAGGAGAGTGTCGGAGGGGAACTGCGACGTCCGCTGGTGGCGAGTAAAATCGCCTCACAGTAAAATCTAGGGCTCGTTGTACAAAGGTAAGAAGGGGGGAAAAATATTTTGACCAGGCGGGTGGGGGGGACTGGTCACCGGGTGGGAAGGTGCAACCGGTTAACTCGGTGGCACCGATTTAGTTGGGGGTATTTTGGGGTTTTTCAAATATCTGTTCCGGTTCTGAGAATTTAGCATTCCTTTATCCGGAACCGAGAATTTTCATTGAGGAAAATTCGATTCCAAGAAACTACTGTTTTAAAAATTATTAATAAATCAGTTGATAATGCATATTAGTTATTCATTTGCTTCACCAAATAGGATAAAATAAGATACGATAATAAATGAGAGAGAATATTAAATATGATGTTTAAATCCATCGGATGTATAACCAATTTAATTTTATCCTAATCTTATTTCATCTATGCACTAAATAAATAATAAATTAACACTTATTCATTATCTTTCTTTTGTTTATTCTATAAAACAAACGTATCCTAAAGAATTTGAGTTGAAATATAACAAAATGACGTCAATAATTAAATGAAATGTAATGCAACTAAGGGGGCGTTTGGTTGCCCGCAAGTACAAATGCTGCAACTCTAGTTGCAGCATTTAGATAACAAATTTGTTTGGTTGGCTGCAAAATCATTTTGCAGCATTTACTAGTTGCAACTTGTATTTCAAATATCATTTGCGGGCCGCAAGTGGAATTGCAGCCCAAAGAGCCCGCAATACAAGATTGCGGGCTGCAAATGCAATAATTTAAGTATTGAAAAATAATTAATTTTGGCGACGTAGAGTCGTCGGATGAAGACGAGATAAATATCAAAGTTGTAGGTTTTTGTGTGCTGAACCTGATGGTAGTGTCAGATTTTACATCTGATGTCATTTGATAGATTTTTTAATATATTTTCAGTATTATACAAAAATTAAAAATTATTAATTTGTCAGACAAATCGTGTCGGGCCTAAGTTTTTAGCCTGGCCCGAAAAAATTTGTCCCAGGCTCGATCCAAAAAATTTATGCCCGACCCAGCCCAAAAAAATTCGTGTCCGTCCCGCCCCGAAAAAATTTGTGTCCGACCCGACCCAAAAAATTCGTGCACTGCACGACCCGTCCCAGCCCGGCTCGGTCCAAAAAAATTCGTGCCCAACCCGGCCTGAAAAATTTCGTGCCCAGCCCGACTCAAAAATTTCGTGCCTGGCCTAGCCCGAAAAAATTTGTGCTCGGCCAGGCCCGAAAAAATTTGTGCTCGGCCAGGCCCGAAAAAATTCGTGCTCAGCTTGGCTCGAAAAAATTCACTGTCTGCCCGGCCCTGCCCAAAAAAAATTCGTACCCCGGCCCGGCCCGAAAAAATTCATGCCCGACCCAAAAAAATTCGTGCCCAACCTAGCCCTGCCCGAAAAAATTTATGCATTGCCCGACTCGTGCCGACCCGAAAAAATTCGTGCCTTGCCCGGCCCAGCCCCAAAAAATTCGTGCCCAACCCGGCCCAAAATATTTTGTGCTCGGCCCGCCCCAAAAAAATTCATGCCCGATTTGGATCGAAAAAATTCTTGCCTGGCCCTGCCCGAAAAAATTCGTGGTCAGCCCTGCCCAAAAAAATTCGTGTCCCGACCCGACCCAAAAAATTTCATGCCCAGCCCGACCTAACACGAAAAGAAATTCATGCCCAGTCCGAAATATTCGCATCGGGCCCAACCTTGCCCGAAAAAATTCAAGCACTGCCCATCTTGACTTGGCTCGGCCCAAAAAATTTATGCCCGACCCCGCATGAGAAAATTCGTTCCCGGCCAAAAAAATTTCGTGCTCGGCCCGGCTCGAAAAAATTCCTGCCTGACCCGGCCTGAAAAAATTCGTTTCCCGGCCCGGCCTGACCAGAAAAAAAATTCGTGCCCAGCCCGAAAAAAAAAATTGTGTTCGGCCCAGCCTTGCCGGAAAAAATTCGTGCACTGCCCAACCTGTCCCGGTCCAGCTCGGGCCGACTCAAAAAAATTCATGTCCGGCCCGACCCAAAAAGATTTGTGCACGACCCGACCCGAAAAGTTTGTGCCCGGCCCTGCCCGAAAAAGTTTGTACCCGGCCCGGATAAATTCGTGCATGCTCGGCCTGTCCCGTCCCGGCCCGGCTCAGCCCGACTTGAGAAAATTCGTGCCCGACCCGACCCGAAAAATTTCGTAAGATGCAAGTTGCACGTTGCAAGTTGCAAGTGTAATTACAACTTCCATTTGCGGTCAACCAAACGCCCGCAAATAGAAGTTGCAGCTCTACTTGCGGGCAACCAAACGCTAGGCTGCAAAATCTATTTGCGGGCATTTACTTTTGCATGCAAATGGATTTTGCAGCGTTTGCATTTGCGGGCAACCAAACGCCCCCTAAGAAAGAAATGCATCAAATTTAAGTCAAAATATTCATGTACAAAATAATAAAATATCAAAATTAACAGCATTAATAGTTGAACTTAAAAGAATCACATGGACCAACCATCACAGCTAGAAAATTCAATCAAAATCAACGCCATATCTATATATATATAAAAGAAAGTACTCCGGCCTTTTTATCATGCTAAGTGTGATGATAAAAACTATATCAAATAACAATTTATACTATTCATATTTAGCAATACAAATGTATTAAATAGTGCATTAGTAACAAGCTCATATATTTTCTTAGGTAGAGAGATGGTGATATTTAATTAAATCACATTTAATTAGAGGAGAGAGAAAATTAGGTATTTAATTAAAAGGGACAAAGTTTTTTTTTGAAAAAAAATAAAAATAAATTCAAAAATAGCAACAGACCTGATTAAGAGTACATTGATTAAAAATTAAATATCAGAGAGATTAAAATTTAAGAAACAACGGTATGGAACAATTATAAAGTTGACAAAAATATTATTTTATTTTGATACGATTACATATAGTAACATTTAGTCCAGTAAATTGCGTACATATAGTAATTTTTTAATAAATTATGATTCTCAAAATATTATTTTATCAAAATATGATTACATATAGTAACGTACAAATACTTAAAAGATATATTAATCATAAAAATAAATTCTCAACTACGCATATAACAACTAAGCACGGAAAATTAATTTATTATAAAATTGAATTTATAACATTATTTATGTTGTATTTTTTATAACAAAATTAAATTTGATTTAGAAATATGTTATTTTATAAAATTAAGAATAATTTAATTGCGAAAAACTTATTGGTATACACCATCAAACCTGAATATATTTTAGTTTCTCCTTATTCATAATATATATCTTACGATGACATGATTAAATTATTTTAGAAATATGTTATTTTATAAAAAATACAAATAATTTAATCATGTTTCTCTTTATTAGATTTATTAAAATGAGTAACATTTTATTTTATTATTTTTAATGCCTACACAATATATCTTAGAAAATATTGACAAATTATCAAACAAATCTATTTTTAAAAAAATATTATTAAAATATCATAAAAATATTATTTCATCAAAATACAGATTATAAGAAATACGACTATATCTCTATCAATATATATATATATATATATATATATTTTTGATAAATATAGAAAGTTACAATAGGTGTGTCACGCCCCAACTCAGGGTACACGTGACCGGCCAGGGTACGTGTTGGTACCCTAAAGCCTACCCTATGCACTAACCAACAACTCATAAAGCACAACCAGACTAACATCAAAATTATAACAAAAGCAATAGTACCAAACTGTATTAGCTGTTTGAAAATAGTTTAACCAAACCAAATTCTAAAACATCACAAGTTTTAAAATAAACATCTAAAAATTTTCAAAGAAACATCTCAATGCTTTACAGAACCAACACAGTGCATACACACGACTCTACTCAAACACGACTACGACTATAATGCTGCCAGCTAAGATATCTGTACCCATGTCCGCCCTCCAATCGCACCATGCCACCAAGTCGTACCTCATTGGTCAGGCTCTGCAAAACAACAATAATAAAATCGTGAGTTCACGAGGAACTCAGTGAGCGATTCTTTCGAACCTCTACTTAAAATCTCGGCAAGATAACATATACAAAGTATGATGCAGATAAGGAATTAAAATATGATCACACCACAAAAGTTAACCAGTTTGCCAAAACAGAAGAATAGATGAATCGGCCTCTCGGACCCTTATTCATTTCACTACAGCTCGGCCACTAATGGCCTAAAAATATATATGGAAGGTTCGATTTTTCCCTCTATATAACCAGGCCGATCGGCCACCAAAAACCAGCCCTTATGGGCACTTCATGCTAAACATTTGTGTTACGAATTCGTCGGCTAGGATGGCCACTAGCCGCAGACATCCTCCGGGTTAGGGATAGCTAGTCCCACCCAACTCGGATCTACTGTTAGCGTAGCCCATTGACGAAATCTTAAGACCCTTTACCACTCGGGTCTAACACCTAGCGGGCCCGCTGGTGCAATCTCAAGACCTAATAAAACCGCTGAGTCGTGATAGCCGCTTGGCTAATGACACTCCTCAGTAGACCATCTCAACCACAACCGAAACCAGGTTGTGCAAATTCCCCTATGTTTTGCTTTTCGGGCATTGCCTATATCCGACCCTACCTCCTTAGGTCACACTAGAAGGATATTGATGTCCGCTAACTACCCCTAGGTGTAGAACCTAGCAAGGGGAACCTAGCAAGGGTACTTTGACTCTAAGTTAGATGTCATAACTAGGTACCGAATATAGATGAGTACGCAGTCTACCATTATCAACAACACTTGCAAAAAATACTCATCAACACAATTATCATGTCAAAACCGAATTAAAGAGGATAATTTCTACTAAATAAACCGATAAGGAACATGCAACATACATAGAAATGATTGAACATAATATCTGAAAATTTATGAAACTTTTCCTTTGATTTATATGCCATAACAATCCTATCCATGTATGCATTAGCAAGAACATTTCCATAAACATGAGAATATAGATCTATAGTTACTAACAATTCCTAGGATGAATGGCATTCATATAACATAACTAAAATCTAACAATACCACATAAGTATGAATCAAGACAACACAACATGAAACTTAGCATAATAATTCGAACAGTCTTAAAATTTCCGCCCTTGCCCTTGCTCGACCGACTCAAGCAAGGTAATACCTTGCTCAACCAAGCCCTCTAGGGAAAGGTGGGCATGTTTGTGACAACTACGTAAGCATCAACCCAAAGATCTACATTTAACGAACATAAAACGATCCACGAGTTGAAAGATGATCGAGGAAATTGGGGAAAGTTTCGGCATGACATTTCCCCTTTTTCCTCCACTCAGCCAACCCATAAAATGCAAAATAAATACGATTTAAAATATAAGATCATAGGTACACAAATTGTTTAGAGTTCCAACACGAGAAAACACGTCGATCGACAAGAAACTCGCGAAAGAAACCCGATTCCAAAGACTTCTAGGGTCGGCTACCCGCCTCCCTTCACAATCACCCTAACCACTCACCTTGATCGGATCATAAGATAACATCGATGGAGACGAGCTCTGATTTCCTCGAGCGTCGATGCGGACTCGGCACTGAACAAAATCCCTCTCGGTCCCCCTTCCTCTTGGGCTGAGTGCGGCTCTCCCCTTGAGTCGCACGACTGGCTTGGGTGAGGGGTTTTATTCCCCTCATCTATTGACTTAAATGCCCCCAATCACTTACATACCTCCTCATCCAACTCCACCTAACCCGGATCGAGTCCCGACTCGATCCGCGAACCCAATCTCAACCCAACTTGAGTCAACCAATATACTCATCCACCCAATTACCAACATTAGGCTATAACTTAAATTAATTATACCTGCTATTCGTGGCGATCTCACAGCTCGGCCCGGCTAGATCCCGACTCGATGGGCTGCACCACAAAAAAATTTATATTAGGAAACCCCGGGTATTACAAGGTGACCATACTAGGGTTTGAACCCTAGACCTCTAGGAAACATACAAGATGTTGCCTATATATATCTTATGAAAATATTATTAAACTGTCATCAAATTATTATTTTATAAAAATACAAAATAAATAATTATTTATCTATTTATTGTATTGTTTAATTTGTTTTAAATTTTAGTTAAATATTTGTTAATATATACAATATATAGGTGTAGATGTAGCAGATCAAATTCCAATATCCCGTCTCTTTAACTCTATATCTATCTCCATATATCATGTTTCTTTAAATTCCCCTATACAAATTCCAAATAACATTGAAAGTGGAGAGGTAGCATATCAAGGGCGGTCCTAGAAGAATATGGAGAAGAAAAAAGAAAAACATAAAAACCACCAAAAAGGTTAGTGAGTGTCTCTCCGAAATTGACTCATTACTATGAATCAGTCATGGATTTAATGATGCATGGCCCGTGTGGTTCTGCACAAAAAATTCTCATTGCATGCAAGATGGTAGATGTATACGATATTTTCCAAATAAGTTTGAAGACAGATATCCTCGAGGAGGATATCTGTCACACCCCAAATCAAGATCACGTGACCGGCCAGGGATACGTGCCTATACCCCGCAGTCTAACCCATTTACATGCCAACTCATGATAATAAAACATAGCGGAAAGAATTTATCGAGTTTTATTTTAAATGAAAAGGAAAACCAAATCAGATTCCATTAGAGAGAAGTTTAGCAAAATAGTAAAGTGCGAAAATAATATATCAAAGTTCAACGGATCTTTTACAAGTGAAATCTGAATAAAAGACATGAATGTCCCCAAGGGACTACAACTTCAAAATACCAAAACACAGGTGCATGACAAACTACCAAAGACTCGACTACGACCCCTAACTAGGGCTACTATGAGATGAATGTGGCTCCTCTGCCCTCCAGCTGCGCCAAGTGCTCCAACCCACCTCACCGGTCAGGCTCTGCAAAACAAAATAAAGCCACAACGGGTAAGTTCAAAGAACTCAGTGAGCGGTTCTACCAACCCCCACGAGAACCCAAATATAGATATATATATAGAATAATGATTAAACATCTGATTCAAGCAAGAAAGGTCTCAAGCTAGTGATTAGTTAACAGGATATCTGGCCACCACGTGCCCGAAATCATCCAACACCCTAACGGTGAAGTACAACAGGCCTAAGCCTACCATGCCCTAAGGCAACAAAACATACTAGGATAATCGGGATTGACCCCTCCGAGCTTATCCTAATATAAAGAAAACTCGGGAGCAATCGAGATTGGCCTGTCCGAACTTGCTCCACGAGATGCAAAGGAACAATCAGTATTCGCCCATCCAGACTTGTCCCTTTAAGATATCACTGGAATAATCGAGATTTGCCCATCTGAACTTATTCCTTGAAAGAAACTCGGGAATAATTGGGATTTGCCCATCCGAACTTGTTCCACAAGGACGCACAGGAACAATCGAGATTTGCCCATCCGAACTTATTCCAAAGAGGTAGCGTAGGAATAATCGGGATTCGCCCATCCGAACTTATTCCCTTAAACACAGGTTGGGAATTAACCATCCAACCTTCTGGGCCAACCCCGCAATCCGGCTCCTATGCCGAGCCTCTCTGCCATTCATAAAGATATGGTGCAACATGACCTAAGTCAAGTGTCTCCTACGGTGTCTTAGGTGTTGGCCTAAGATTTTCTACCTTGGTCATAATCTTGGTTTTTATGATAACAAACATGGAACTAATATTTCATTGAGAAATCTTTCAGGTTCCAAGTCGGTTAGCGCACGGCGTCCCCGATCGGAAAAATTAGAGAAATCAGAGAAATCGGCAAGGACGCTCGTTGACGCTCGGGATTCTTCGGGAAGTTGATATTTCGGTTTAGGGTGTCTAGCATTTGTTGTAAATCCTCATTATGATGCAAAGAACCCAAAAACCAAACTCGAACCCCAAAATATGAAAAACTCGGAAACCGCCCTTAAATTCATTAAGCCTAGAGAGCTCCTTGGAGGGCTATATGACCTAGATATTTTCTTGACACAAAAAATGGCAGTAATTGTTCCTTGGGTAAAAACTAGATAACAAGATATTTTAAAGGATTTTTTGGAAGCCTTTAGCTTGACCCATACTTGACCCGAAAGATTAGAAAATTTTTATTTTACGGAAATTTGTACTAGACCCCAAAAATTAGATTTTGATTCTTAAGGATTTTGAATTTTTAGATATTTTTATTGAATCCAAATGGGGGGTAATCCTTATATAACATTTATGTTTATTATTAACTTAAAGTTAAGAAATGTTATATAAGTAGACTTAGCGAAGACGGAACCAGAAAACGAGCAATCAAGCAAAGAAATCTGCGTTGCCCAGGTTCGATCGATCGACTGGTTGACCGACCGAAGGAGTAGATATTTCGATTGACTGAATGATGCCAGAATTTAGCAGTAGCCAATTCGGTTGACCGAATATAGCGAAGAATTGGCAGTAGCCAATTCGGTTGACCAGTCGGTCGACCGAAGTGCGCCCAAAAGCGGCAGAATGTCGCGGTCGCTTGGGTGGTCAATCCATCGATTGACCGATGATCGACCGGCATGCGATCGAGCATCGGCAACAGGCAAAAATACTCCCGTTGACGAGCCAATTCTTTTGGGGGGTTATAAATACCCATCCCAAACTCATTTCTAGCCTATGATGGATGCTTCCAAGCCTCAAAGAGCCACTCCTTGCATATCTATAAGAATTCTTGAGCCATCTTTACATAGAACCCTAGCTTTGAGTCTAGAATCCTTGAGATTGACTTTAAGCTTGCCTTGATTCATCTTCAAGTCATCAAGAGGAGCTAGGATATCTTGTTTGTGAGCTAAGTGTGTATTGTTTATTATTTGCTCTCATTATTGTTGTATTTTGGTGTCTATTTCATTGTATTTGAATTTGTGTAAACCTAGAGTGCTAGGTTGATTGAGTTGGTGGTTGCCTTGGTGTTGAGGTTTAAACCCACCATTGTAAACTTAGTTTACTACGATTAGTTGAGTTGTCCCTTAGGTTGAGGTGGAAGAGTGCTCTCGGTAAGAAGGCGGAGACTTCCGGGTGTGGAAGTGCCTGAGGTTGAGAATGAGACTCTTCGGGCCAAAGTCCTCATTGTAAGGGAAACAAGATTAATCTAGTTAAACTAGTTTGAAAATCCTAAGTGGGGTGCTTAGGTAGTGGAGTAAGCATTGGGGCCAAACCACTATAAATCATTGTGTTAGCATTGATATTTTGTTTGTCTTTATTGCTTCCGCTTGCTATTAATATCGTGCTTAGCCTAACTAATAAAGAAATAATTAAAACCAGAATTAGGTGATAAGATTAGTTAACATACTATTCACCCCCCCTGGCCTCTAGTGTCGCCATTTCACCAACAATTGGTATCAGAGCAGGTCGTAGATTGAGATTTCACTATCTCCTTTACATCGTCTCTCGATCCGAAAAATGGTACTAGAGAGTTTAGCGTCTTCATCTCCTAGGTTCGATGCCTCGAACTTTGGTCTTTGGAAATATAGGATGTATACATATTTAAAGACTAAGAGTTTTGGTGTCCTTAATATGTTAAGACTAGAATTCATTGAACCTAAGGTTGACATGCATGCTTGGAGTGAATTGGATAAGAAAATGTTTAAGTATAATGGAGATGCCATGAATTGTATACTTTGCACATTACCAAATGGCATCCTAGATAAAGTTATGCATTGCTCTTCGGCTTATGATTTATGAGCCACTTTAAATGTTTTATATGATTATGCCAAAACCGAAGAGATTGACACTTTTGATAAAGGTGGTGATGACAATGGTCACTCACATACTACTAATCTCGATTTTGATGCCCATAGTGCTTCTAGTCAATGGAGCAACTCTAAGAGCCGAAAACGAAAGGTGATTTATTATGCTTGCAAGGAAAAGGGGCATGTGAAGAAAAATTGCCCTACCACGGTGAACAACGCAAGGAAGAGGTCAAGTGCTTCCACCTCCACATCTTACTCAAGTGAAGCATCCTCTTTTCATTGCCCTACCACGGTGAACAAAGCAAGGAAAAGGGGCATGAAGCCATTTCAAAAGTTTGCCTCATGGATGCTAATGATGAGGTACACTCTTCTTCTTCTAGTCATGCTAATGATAATAATAATGCTAACTCTACTAGTTCTCTTGACATATCATATAATGAGTTAGTAGATGAATACAAGAAAATATATGCCTTGCTTGTTAAAAATGATAATGAAAGTAAAAGATTGAAGAAAGATAATATAAGGCTTAACTCTCATGTGGATGAATTAAAACAAGAAAATGAGAGAATGAAATCTAGTTCTTTTGATTCTTCCCATGATAGGTTGAAACTTGAGCTTAAGGACTTAAAGCTTGAGAATGAAAATTTGAAACTTGAGAATTCAAAAATTATAAGTCAAAATAACAATTTGAAATCTCAATCTAAAGCCTTATATCAATCTCTTGATTCATTAAAAAATGAGGTTGTGTCCTTAAATAAGAAAGTAAACGAATTGAAAAATGTTTCATTTCTTAAGAACACTAGAAAGGCTTATGTAAAGAATGCTAATGTTCATCATCATTCTCATGCTATGCATTCTACCATTAGACCTCATGATCAAAAGAAGAAGAATGATTTTTCAAAGAATGCTCATACTCATCATCTTTCACATGTCAAGCATTCAAATGATAGATCTAATGTCCATAGCATAAATGAAAAGAAATTCAATGGACATTGTTTTTGTTGTGGTATTTTTGGCCATGCTATTTATGATTGTGCATTCAAGAAAAATCCAAGTGTTGCTAGGACACTTTGGATTCCTAAGCCCTCTAACCCCCAAGGACCCAAAGCCATTTGGGTACCAAAGATCTAATGCTCTTTTATAGGGGGATCGAGCTACAACACAAGGATGAATGAGAAATGAAATATTGAAGTTGACCTTGGATCCAAATGAGAAATATTCCAAGAGGTTGCAACTTCAAGCTTTCATGATGCCATAGGTATGGAAATTGGCATCAAAGACTTTGGTATCATCTCCTATACCCTCTTTCTTAAATTATAGTTGGAGATTTGATATATGCTTAATATTAGTAGATTTTCCACTCTTGATAAGTTTCAAATAAATTTTTTATTTTTGATTTCCGGTCTCTTCGGAGACCTATGTGGCCTATAACGGGTCTAAGCGACCTTGCGGTTCTAAATCGTAGGCTTATTGTGGCCTTTTGGTTTTCAACCAATAGGAAGGGTTGGAGATCAAGTTTTCATATTTATTACTCTTGTGATCTCTTAAAATTCGTTTTGATATGACTTGATTTCATTTAAAACGGATTTCGAACTATTTAGCAAAGTTGGATTTTGAATGAAATCTTTGATGCTTACTTTGCTATCTAGAATGATTAATTTGCTTGAAATAATTATACAATTATGTTACCAATGATTTCCTCATGCAAGTTGAATCTAAGGTTAAATGGAAGGCTAATTAGAATGAAAAGATTAGTTTGGCTAAAATTTCAAGTATGAGGTATGATTTCGATTTTCATAAAATCTTAGTTTAATATCTCAAGGTTAACGCTTTATCGGTGTCTCTATACTCATGATTAGAATTGCATGATAGATCTTTGAATTCTCATGAGTATGTAGAATTTTAGTACTTAAGCAAATTTCATTAAATGAAACTTGCTCTAGGTTGATATTCATTATTAGAGACCTTCTTTTTAAGTCCAAACTAGTTAAACATGTTTAGAGATCTTACTTTTCAAATATTTCATATTTCAAGATCTCTTTGATTCATTTTGATATCATGATAATTCCTTATAATGAATCGCTACTATCTAGCATAGGTTAAGACTCTTAAATGAAACTTTGCATTGAACCTTTGTTATTTAGAAAGTTAGCTTGCTAGTTGGTATATGATTTCATTATGATACTAATGAAGTCTACTTGCAAGTTGAGAAAGTGGTAAAATTTGGAAGGCTAAAGGAAAATGGAAAGAAAGTGGAAATTTTGGAATTTCTCAAGAAATGAGGTATGAGTTTAATTTTCGTAAAATTCTTGCATAACACCTCTTTTTTCTTGATTAAATGATTTCTCTATGCTCATGAATAATCTTGCATGATAATTGATTGAAATCTCATGAGTAGATAAAATTTTGATACTTAGATAATTTCATGAAACCTTGTTTGAATGAAATGTGCCCTAGGTAGAATTTCATCTTAGAGACTTCATTTTAAGTCTCAAGCACGCCTCAACACTGGCATGGCCACTATGAGAGATACTGTGACGCACATGGCTCAGCAAATGACGCAGATGGCTCAGCATATGGCGCAGATGACCCAGTACATGGCACATATATCTTCTATCATACCTGGTGCTCCGGCTCCTCCGCCTTCCCCATCATTCGATATAAAGACATCATCATCGGATCCATCATCATCGTCGATGCCGACTAATGTGCTCCCCACACAGCCCCTCTCCACGCCCGCCTCCCCTGCCGACTGATCATTGATGTACTTTTTTGATATTTTATTTTGATATGATGTAAACATTATTGTTTTGATACGATGTAAATAATATTTTGATATCTATATATTATAATTTGTTGTCTTTTGTCCGTATTTTAATTAAATATTGGAACATGAATTTATATATATTTTAAAAAATATATATATTTATATGCGATGGTTTTGCGACCGTTGACATCGTCGCAGATCTTATCTGCATGGTCGCATGAAGCAATCGCAAAAAACTATGCGATGACAGTTGCGACGGTTAGTTGCGATCGCCAACTCGGTCGCAAAACACTATGGGCATTTGCGATGGAAGTTGGCGATCACAATATATGCATCTTTGGCGACGGTGATGTGGCGGTCGCGTAATATCTGCGACGAGACTATCCGCGACGGAAGTTTGCAAATGCTTATGTCGTCATAATTTATCTTCTACGACGGCATTGCGACCGCTTTAGCCATCGCAAATGATGAAGTTTTTAGTAGTGTAGGTAGAATTTCATCTTAGAGACTTCATTTTAAGTTGAAACTTGATAAACGTGTTTGAGCTTACTCATGATTTACATCCATGTGGTTGAAAATGAAAAATCATATGTAAATGGATAAAATGACAACTAGCTCACCTTAGGAGACTCAAAATTGAAAAAGTTTGACCTAAGTCAACAATTTGACTTTGAAATTTCTTTTTGAGCTCAAACTTCACAAACGTGTTTAGATTTACTCATGTTAGAATGAAATCATGCTAAGGTAAAACTTTGACCAAATGACATTATTTTTATTTCAAACTTGATAAGCATGCTTTAAATGATTATATCTTGATATCTGGAAAGTTTGAATGAAAACTGAAAACTTTTGAAAAATTCTAATTATTTACGAAAATGCCACTAGAACTCAATGAATTTTAGAAAAATGCAAAAAAATGAATTTTTGTTGATTCTTGAATCTGCATCTTCCTAGAAAAATCTAGTTTATGATAATTTTTTTTTCAAAAATCTTGAGTATGAATGTGATTTTATTTGGATTTTTGAAATTGGATTTCGAAACTTTAATGTATCGTTCTTCGCAAGTGCTCATTTTTTGATACTTTGGATTTTCGTCGAAATATTTGATCAAGACTTGAAGTATGATATTTTAAATTCACTTATGATATCGTTCTACTCATTTGATGAGAAAAATCATTTCTAAAATGATTTTTGTCTACTTGATCGATACATGAAAATATCTATACTTAAGCTTATACATGATTACTAGACTTGGAATTTATTTATTAGCTAATGCAATCTTGTATGACTTAGTCTCTTATTCGAAGTCTTGTTTTCATCCCTTGAGTTGGTTGGCTTTGATTTTCATGAAAAATAATCTTTTGAAGTCTCAACTTTGACTTTTGATTGACTTTTTTCATCCTTTTTGATTGATGTCAAAAGGAGGAGAAAAATATAGGTAAAAGGGAAGAAAATATAAGAAAACCATGCATATAGATAGGGGGAGTTCCATTATATAGATATGCATGTTGATACGGGGACAAATCCAATGTTTGATATCCTTTGCGCTCTAATGAATATATTTTCTTAACGATGTTTGTCATCATCAAAAAGGGGGAGATTGTTGGCCTAAGATTTTCTACCTTGGTCTTAATCTCGGTTTTGATGATAACAAACATGCAACTAATATTTCATTGAGAAATCTTTTAGGTTCCAAGTCGTTAGCGTACGACGTCACCGATCGAAAAAAATAGGAGAAATGAGAGAAATCGGCAAGGACGCTCGTTGACGCTCGGGATTCTTCGGGAAGTTGAAGTTTAGGTTTAGGATGTCTAGCATGTGTTGTAAATCCTCATTATGATGCAAAGAACCCAAAAACCAAACGCGAACCCCAAAACATGAAAACTCAAAAACTGCCCTGAAATTCACAAAGCCTAGGGAGCTCCTTGGAGGGCTATATGACCTAGACATTTTCTTGACATAAAAAATGGCGGTAATTGTTCCTTGGGTAAAAACTAGATAATGAGATATTTTAAAGGATTTTTTGGAAGCCTTTAGCCTACCCATACTTTACCCAAAAGATTAGAAAATTTTTGTTTTTCGGAAATTTGTACTAGACCCCAAAAACTAGATTTTGATTCTTAAGGATTTAGATTTTTTAGATATTTTTATTGAATCCAAATGGGGGGTAATCCTTATAAAACATTTATGTTTATTATTAACTTAAAGTTAAGAAATGTTATATAAGTAGACTTAGCGAAGACGGAACCAAAAAATGAGCAATCAAGCAAAGAAATCTGCCCTGCCTAGATTCGGTCGATCAGCCAAAGGAGAAGGCATTTAATCGACCGAATGAAGCCAGAATTTGGCAGTAGCCAATTCGGTCGACTGAAGTGCGCCCAAAAGTGGCAGAATTTCATGGTCGCTTGAGCGGTCGATCCATCGGTCGACCGATGATCGACCGGCAAGCGACCGGGCGTCGGCAACGGGCAAAAATACGCCCGTTGACGAGCCATTTCTTTTGGGGGGTTATAAATACCCATCCCAAACTTATTTTTAGGGTGTATAGCATGTGTTATAAATCCTCATTATGATGCAAAGAGCCCAAAAACTAAACTCGAACCCCAAAATATGAAAACTCGGAAACCGCCCTTAAATTCATTGAGCCTAGGGAGCTCTTTGGAGGGCTATATGGCCTAGACATTTTCTTGACATAAAAAATGGCGGCAATTGTTCCTTGGGCAAAAACTAGATAACGAGATATTTTAAAGGAATTTTTGGAAGCCTTTAGCCTGACCGATACTTGACCCGAAAGATTAGAAAATTTTTATATTACGGAAATTTGTATTAGACCCCAAAAACTAGATTTTGATTCTTAAGGATTTTGAATTTTTACATATTTATATTGAATCCAAATGGGGGGTAATCCTTATATAACATTTATGTTTATTATTAACTTAAAGTTAAGAAATGTTATATAAGTAGACTTAGCGAAGACGGAATCAGAAAATGAGCAATCAAGCAAAGAAATCTCCCTTGCCCAGGTTCAGTCGACCGACCGAAGGAGTAGATATTCGGTTGACCGAATGATGCCAGAATTTGGCAGTAGCCAATTCGGTCGACCGAATATAGCGAAGAATTGGCAGTAGCCAATTTAGTTAACCAGTCGATCGACCGAAGTGCGCCCAGAAGCGGCAGAATGCCGCGGTCGCTTGGGCGGTCGATCCATCGTTTGACCGATGATCGACCGGCATGCGACCGAGCGTCGACAACGGGCAAAAATACTCCCGTTGACGAGCCAATTCTTTTGGGGGGTTATAAATACCCATCCCAAACTCATTTCTAGCCTATGTTTGATGCTTCCAAGCCTCAAAGAGCCACTCCTTGCATCTCTATAAGAATTCTTGAGCCATCTTTGCAAAGAACCCTAGCTTTGAGCCTAGAAACCTTGAGATTGACTTTAAGCTTGCCTTTATTCATCTTCAAGTCATCAAGAGGAGCTAGGACATCTTGTTTGAGAACTAAGTGTGTATTGTTTATTATTTGCTCTCATTATTATTGTATTTTTGTGTTTATTTCATTGTATTTGAATTTGTGTTAACCTAGAGTGCAAGGTTGATTGAGTTGGTGGTTGCCTTGGTGTTGAGGTTTAAACCCACCATTGTAAACTTAGTTTACTAGGATTAGTTGAGTTGTCCCTTAGGTTGAGGTGGAAGAGTGCTCTCGGTAAGAAGGCGGAGACTTCCCGGTGTGGAAGTGCCTTAGGTTGAGAGTGAGACTCTTTGGGTCAAAGTCCTCGTTGTAAGGGAAATAAGTTTAATCTAGTTAAACTAGTTTGGAAATCCTAAGCGGCGTGCTTAGGTAGTGGAGTAGGCATTGGGGCCCAACCACTATAAATCATTGTGTTAGTACTAATATTTTGTTTGTCTTTATTGCTTCATATTTATTGCTTTCGCTTGCTATTAATATCGTGTTTAGCCTAACTAATCAAGAAACGATTAAAACCAGAATTAGGCGATAAGATTAGTTAACACACTATTCACACCCCTCTAGTGTGGCCATTTAACCAACATTATGGATGCCTTTATTGGGAACACTACAATAGCCAATACCCGATCCCAACTCCTAGACCCCTTACATATAAACCCGTGAGGTTTTATTCCATGCACAAAACTTAATTTGTTGGTTCATATATGATTATGCTGCCCATTTGAATTTTAATTACGCAATTAAAATTATCATCCCCAAAATTAGGGTTGTTTTTTAGGGTTTTGTTCTTGGCTTACTGTTGTGCCCGAAACTGATGTATTTAACCCTAATCTGGTTTCCATAGTGTATCTCATGTTTCCAAACTATGTTTTCTGGTCAAAACGATAGGTTACACCACTATATTCAGAAATCTATTTGCATTACAACGTAGATTTCAAAATCAGCCCAGATTCAATAATTCAGCATGAACTTTCAGCAAGATTAAATTAAATCCGAAATTCACAGCATTTCAATCTTTAATTACCATCAAAAGAGAATTATAAAATTGAGATAAATCTCACAACACACATATTTATTAAACAAGACTAGCAAGAACCTACATCATCTTAAAACAAGAATCAAACTTCATGATCAAGAACTCACATAAAAAACACACACTTGGCATCAAGATTAAACCCTATCTTTGTAAATCATGACTACTATTAAAAAATCATAGATTAATTACAAAGCATACATTAATATATAGAAATCTAAATTGACAAGCAATTCATGGCATAGATCTCAAGAATTCACAAGAATCCTCTCCTACGCATTTTATCATACAGCTAGAGGGCACCCTTATCTCCACCTTGGCCGAGCACCCGAATCTCTAATCGGCGGCCTCCGAATCTGGCCTCAAAGGTGCGAAGGCTCAAAGAATCAAGAAAGAGGGGGCGGCAGCTCCTCTTCAAGAAGGGCGGCGGCTCCAAGGCTCAAAGAGGGGGGGCTCTAAGGAGAGGGCAAAGAGAGAGAGATAAAGAGGGGAAGAGGGAGGGATGGCTCGGTGGCTGGCTTCTTGGAAGCGGCAGCTTCAAGAGAAGGGAAAGGGGAGAGGGGCGGCTCGGCTTGGGCGGCTCCTCTCTCCTACTCGGCTGGTGCGGCTCCTATAGGAAGCCACCTAGCCCTAGGGGGGGGGGGGGTTTAATTCCCTCCTATTTCCTTCCATCCACACCCTAAAACCCGCACTCTCATCAACCTAGCTCCGCAACCCGCTAACCCAACTAATCCCACTAGCTCAACATAACCCTATACTAAATACAATTATCAATCACATGCACACCCATGCATTATAATTTAATAAACCGAGCACACGCAACATAATAATTAAATAAATTTTATCTACACATGAAAGAGAATTGCATAATTCAAACTCTCACTTACCCGAGCTCGCAAGCTCACACCGGATCATGAGTCGACTCGGTTCGACCTCGAACTAGCCCGCTAGGCTGACAATCATAGACAAGAATAGAAAATAAACATTAATATCTAGGATATTACAATATCTAGTTTGTAGAAGAAGAGATAATGACTGAATAATTAAAAATTGGAAGATTAATTTGGACAACTATTTTGTTGTCCCTCATAATAGATACCTGTTGTTGAAATATGGTGCACACATTAATGTCGAATGCTACAATAAATTGAGATCAATTAAATATCTTTTCAAATATGTGAATAGAGGTCATGATCGTGTCACTGCCACATTTGTTGACTCGGCATCATAGTCTGAAATACAAGCTCCTGTTGATGACATCAAAATATTTTATGATTTTAAGTATATCTCACCGTGTGAAGTGATCTAGACAATTTTTACTTTCGACATTCATTACAAATAAAGACACTATAGTTTTTAATGATGACGATCCAATATTTGAAGTGGCTAATTGACCAACAATTAATGAGTCTCAATTTTTAGCTTGGCTCGAAGCTAACAAATATTTCTCAAAGGAAATAATCTTAACATGTGTTGAATTTCCTTTGTTGTTTACATGAAAATAAGAGATTAAACTTTGGACTCGAAAAGTGACAAGACAATTTTTGATTGGAAGAATATTCTTAATTTATTCCCTCAGGAATGGGTGAGTTATACTATTTGAGAATTTTACTGAACGTGGTCAGGGGTCCACATCTTTC
This sequence comes from Canna indica, assembly GCA_034359265.1. Classification (NCBI taxonomy): domain Eukaryota; kingdom Viridiplantae; phylum Streptophyta; class Magnoliopsida; order Zingiberales; family Cannaceae; genus Canna; species Canna indica. Next base: position 21,028,064 of record CP136895.1, on the reverse strand, counting down.
GAGGATATTAGAACTGTCAATGGTAATGTTTACCCAACTTTCACATATACATACTATACCTTAGGGTTGATTAACGATGACAAAAATTATGTAGATGCATTTAAAGAAACAAGTGCACGAGAATCATATTTTTCTCTTAGAAAATTGTTTGCTACATTTTTATTATCAAACTCGATGTTTAGACTAAAATTGGTTAGGGAGGATACTTGAAAATTATTAACAGACATACCTTATTTGATAAAGCAAGTGTTACAACGGAAGGTACGAAAGCTATATCTCTGTTATATATATTTATTATGATTAGTATGTTTCATAATGTATTATTTTTTCTTACCAATTAGCATATTAAATTTATGTATTTTTGAATTTCAGATGTTGTCAGTACTGATGATGAACTCAAAGATAATTGTTCTCAAAGATAATTGTTTGGAGAAAATTGATTTAATTCTATGAGCATGTGGCAAGTGTTTGGATGACTTTCCTACAATGCAAAAATCATCTTCTAGGAGCATCTACAAACATTAACAACCGCGTAATTGTTGGAGAATCGTGCTACAATCAGAGGAGATTGACAGAGGAAAATCAACAATGTAATACCCAAAAATCTTAACAATAATATTTTATTCTTGAACGGGGGATCGTGGGCCCTAGTTAGCACGGATTGACGGGAAGCTTCGGGATTAGACTCGAGTAAACATTTAATGTAGAAAAAATTAAGCGAAAATTTATTTTCCTTATCTCTGTGATTTAGCATGCTAGGATGATAGAGTGTCTCGAGGTGAATTTAGCGGTGCAATCGGATCTCGAATCGGAGTTAGAACGGGTGAGATATGGGCAATTTAAGTCGAATAGCTTAGGTAGGGGTATTTTGGTCATTTGGACCCAACCAATGTCTATAAATGAGACTCTAGGGTGTGCGGCTAGGGGTTTTAGCCGCATGCCACCCGAGGCAAAGGAGAGAGGAGAGAGAGGGCACCGCCAAGGAGGAGGAGCCGTCGGAGCTGAATTTTCGTGAGTTCGTTGGTGTCGATTGGGGGAAGATCCTGCGCGTCTTTTCCTTTCATTTTCTCTCCGTCCGGTGAGTGGATTTAGACCTTGTTTCCCCAATTCTTGATTTATGTCACTGTTCTCATGTCTCGGGGTTTTTCGTCGATTTTTGACGTGTCTTTCTCGTATCGAATCGAAAATAAAAATGTTATTCTTCCTTTGTTGATTTATAAATAAAAAAAATTCATTCTTGGCCTTGTGCGCCCGCCGCAAGGGCGGCCGCTGCTAGGCAATAGTGGGTCAGGCCGCGGCCTAGCCGGGCTGGCGACGGCGCCACCGGCCGAGCCCTGGCCTGTCGAGGTCGGCTAGGCGACTGCCCGATCCATGGGGCAGTCGGCCTAGCTGCGATATTTGGAGCCACCGCCGATCGCCAGTTGGCGGCGAGCTGTCGTCTGACGATGGGGGACCTGGCGGGGACCATGTCCAGCTGGATCCCAATGATGAGCGGCGACGGCAGGTGGAGGGAGGAGGAGATGAAGATCACCTAGGTGGGGGCGATGAAATGGAGGGCTGAGATTGATTTGGGTGAGATGAAGGGCTGGATTGAATTGGTTGAGATGAAGGGCATGGATTTGATTTGGTGTTGATGGAGGGATGAGATTGCATCTGGTTAGATGTAAGGCTGTGATTACATCATATAGATGGAGAGCTGTGATTGCATCTGGTTAGATGTAAGATTATGATTGCATCATATAGATGAAGGGTTGTGATTGCATCTGGTTAGATGTAAGGCTGTGATTACATCATGTAGATGGAGAGCTGTGATTGCATGTGGTTAGATGTAAGGCTGTGATTGCATCATATAGATGAAGGACTATGATTGCATCTGGTTAGATATAAGGCTATGATTACATCATGTAGATGGAGGACTGTCATTGCATCTGGTTAGATGTATCGCTGTGATTGCATCATGTAGATGGAAGGCTGTGATTGCATGTGGTTAGATGTAAGGCTGATATTGCAACATGTTAAGTAGAGGGCTGTGATTCCATCATATTAGATGGGAGGTTGTGATTTGATCCTGTTTAAATGAAGGGCTGAGATTTCATTATTGAGTTATTGATTGTAACATCATTATATTCGTTCGTAAGAGTGATTTATTAAATAAATTAAGACATTTCTTTCATTATTCTAAATAATTTTTTGAGACCTTAATGTTAGCAAAAAATATTCATGTTATATATGAGTTTTCACCTAATCGACGTTCTGGATTTATTGGCAATGTTTGTTTCACCATCAGACCTTCGGATTTTGAAAACAGTAGGCGGACGTCGCCTCGTTTTGCATGCCAAGTTGAAAAATTATATTTTATATATTTTTATGGTTCAATCTGAGTTGATTCATGGATACAGTAGTTAATTAGGTGAATCTTATTCTAGATCAGTGATTCCTATGACGAGTTATTTTATCCTGTTGTTACAGTCCATTAATTTATAGTTGGAGTTTCTTTTTGCACTGTTTTCATAATACACGTGCATCATTTTTTATAGTGTTATAATTCTATTTTATGGTTATTTATTTGTACTGAGCATTCATGATTTATGAGCACTATTTCTTCATATATATCTGTATGTGGTTGTGATGTATGGCAGGAGGAGGTGAAAGATGAGGTATGCACTTGACATACCCTTTATTACGTGTTGATAGCACATCTTGTATATGCTTATATACCTGCGTGTGTGGTGTTGTGATGTGCTTATTGCATTTTCCGGAAGCCTTGCTAGTGAGGGGAGGGTATGCCCCAAAGAGACAGCGTTGGCCTTATTCCGGTAGTTCGACTGGTGAGGAGAGACCATACCCCAAAGAGACAGTCCAGAGACCCGAGCAGGTGAGGGGAATGTATGCCCCAATAGGCTAGCTCGGAAGAGCCAGTTCCGGTGAGGGGAGGGCATGCCCCAAAGAGACGACACTGAGTTAGGTGGTAGTTCGGCGGCCACCCGTCTACCTACCCTATGTGTCTATGTGGGACCGACGGGTCCGGGGAGCATGCATATGATTGCGGTGTTGCATCGATCCTATTTTATTACTGTGGATATGCTTATACTTATTGATGGATGCTTATACTTATTGCTATGTATATGAGTGGAGTGGTGGATGTGTTACTGATGCTTGTTCCATCATTTTTAAAGATATTTTATACTTGTTGACGAATGTTGATTTCATGCATAGAGTTATGGATATATTATTGCTGATTTCTTCTGATGTTGTTGTTCATTATATATCGGCTATTTGTGTTTTTATGCATGATGAATGATTTGGTGAATTGAGGACTGATCTGCTCACCAAGTCCTAGTTGGACTTACCCCTCATTACTGTTGTTTTACAGTACTTGAGCTAGATCAGAGAGGTACCGGGGTGCAGTAGCGCGTCTGACGGCGACAGGGCAGCGGGTCTCGTGACATGTCGTAATCAAGGAGGATACCGAGTCCAGTTGTTTTTATTTTGTTGAGTCATGTAGACTCGATTATTTCCTTTCAACATTTTTCCTAGTTTGGGGTGTCCTTGTTGGGACTTTAAAGTTTTGAAAATAAATTGAACCTTCAACATTTTTTTAATTAGTGGTTGGTTTTGTTTTAGAATTTGATATTTTCCTTTAAGTTTTAAATGTCATAAAATGTTTGGGTTCATTACTTGTTTATGGATATTTTGTTTTGTGGTTAGGCTTCGGGGTACGTGGCGTACCCTATCCGGTCATACCGGATTTGGGGTGTAAGAATGTTGGTATCAAAGTTGGTACGACAATAGGATGGTAGGTATCGCATGGGGGAATTGCTAGCGTGTTCACATATGTTACGTCCTAGTCACGAGATCGACGACTGAACCTGCGCATCATCGGCGGTACGTATTTTGATTTATGTTGTTTATGCTTATGTTACATTGTGTACTATTTGCTCTTATTAATAGAAATGCAAGCATATGATGATGCTGTGATGAGTGGAAGAGGAAATAACTCTGCTGGCAGATGAGGCAGGGGTCGTGCTACCAGCCGGTTGGCTCAGTAGGATGCAGTGCAAGATCCTAGGGTTGCACTACTAGCAACTCAGGTGATGGAGTTCATTGAGGAGCTTCGCAGAGAACGGGATGAATTTTGTAAAGAATGGGAGGAGTTCCGTAGGGAGCAATAGGAGCTTCGTAGGGAGCGGAAGTTGGTGCTGCAGCGGACCCTACCTGTACGACCAGTGGTACCAGCACCGACCGAGGCGATAGAGCTGATTCAGTCTGGATTCACGGAGGAGGACCGGTTAGAGCTGGTAGTACACGGCTCATTGTACATGGACTTCATAAAGCTGAGGCCACCGATAATTATAGGTACATATCAAGCGGTGGAGGTGATGGCATTCCTAAATTACTGCTCAGAGCTATGCTCGGTTTTGGAGTGTTCCTCGGAGGCGACGGCGCACATAGTCAGGATGCAACTTAGATGCCCAGCAAAGGAGTGGCACCAAGCATAGAGAGCTCGCAGGGGGACTCATGCACCAGCCCCTACGCGGGGAGAATTTTGGACTGCTACCATTGAAAAGTATATATCTACCCAGGAATGTCCGCTAGAGGCAGGCGAGAGAGGTCGAGCAGCTTCGCCAGATAGGCACCATGACGGTGTCGGAGTACGAGATCGAGTTCACACGGTTCTTCCATTATCACCCATCCTTGGTGGTGATTGATACAGACCGGTTGAGGCGGTTTGTGGAGGGTCTGAGGGTACAGATTGGCAAACTGATACAGTACACCGAGGACACTACCTTTGTTTTGGTGGTGGACGAGGTGATGTGGAAGGAAGCCATGGTACCTACCGACCGACAAGACGGACTAGCTCAAAAGAGGTTCAGGCAGCATCGCTAGGAGGGCAGTCGCACACAGTTTGAGGGTGCCAACACTGGGACTGCTCACCCGCAGAGCCAGGGACAGGAAAATTTTAGAGACTGTACGTAGATAGGACGACCGACGGCTACTCAGAGTACCAATGTACCAGGAGGCCAAAGAGGCAAGGTGTCAGAGTGTGGACAATGCGGGAGGAGGCACAGAGGAGCTTGCTATGGTTCGAGTACCTATTTTGGGTGTGCCCAGCTAGGTCATATCAGGAGGGACTACCCTTAAGGTGGTCAAGCAGCAGCACCACCAAGAGGGAGAGTCCCTATGTCGATAGCTTCAGTGGCACAATGGACTCAGACTCAGGGGATAGGGCAGCAACACACGACGGGTCCGGGGAGGCCGCCTGCTCGCGTCTTCGCATTGACTCCCGAGAACGCGGAGGCGTCTAACGCAGTGGTGACAGCTATTATTTTAGTTAATGCATTACTTGCTCCAGCGTTGTTTGATCCAAGTGCATCCTGTCTTTCATGCATCCATGCTTAAGTGGTATGTTCGGGATGAGTTTCATATTCTAGATGTTGCCGTGAGGGAGGTTGATCTGGCCATCTCTTAGGATGAGCAGCCTACAGGGATCCTAGTCAGGAAGGTGAGGAAGATGAGGACCAAAAAAGGTCCCCATGGTGAACATCCATTGGGAGGGGGGGGGGGGCGAGTAGAATATGAGAGAGAAGTCTAGTACCCACAACATTTTGATGCCGAGGTGAAGTTCTTTCTTTCATCTCAAAATTCGATGATGAATTTTCTTTAAGGAGGGAGGGAATTAACTCAAATTTTTTAATAATAATATTTTATTCTTGAGTGGGGGATCATGGGCCCTAGTTAGCACGGATTGGCGGGAAGCTTTGGGATTAGACCTAAGTAAGCATTTAATGTAGAAAAAATTAAGGGAAAATTTATTTGCCTTATCTCTGTGATTTAGCATGCTAGGATGATAGAGGGTCTTGAAGCGAATTTAGCGGTGCAATCGGATCTCGAATCAGACTTAGAACGGGTGAGTTATGGGTTGTTTAAGTCAAATATCTTAGGTAGGGGTATTTTGGTCATTTGGACCCAACCAATGTCTATAAATGAGACTCTAGGATGTGCGGCCAGGGGTTTTAGCCGCATGCCACCCGAAGCAAAGGTGGGAGGATCGAGAGGGCACCACCGAGGAGGAGCCGTTGGAGTCAAATTTTCGCGAGTTCGTCGGTGTCGATCGGGGGAAGATCCTGCACGTCTTTTCCTTCCATTTTCTCTCCATCCGGTGAGTGGATTTAGACCTTCTTTCCCCAATTCTTGATTCATGTCACTATTCTCATGTCTTGGGCTTTTTCGTCGATTTTTTACGCGTCTTTCTCGTATCGAATTGGAAATAAAATCATAATTCTTCCTTTGTTGATTTATAAAAAAACATTTCTTGGCCTTGTGCAACCACCACCGGCGTGGCCGCCTCCAGGGGCGGCCGCTACAAAGCGGCGGTTGGTCAGGCCACAGCTTGGCCGGGCCGGCGACGACGTCGCCGGTCGAGCCCTAGCATGTCGAGGTCGGAGTCGTCGGGCGCTGCTCACAGCTGAGTGGGCTAAGCGGCTACCCGATCCTTGGGGCAACCTGCCTAGCTGCAATATATGGGGCCGCTGTTGGACGACGGGGGACCCGGCGGGGACCCCGTCTAGCCGGATCCTGACGGTGAGCGACGACGGCAGCTGGGGAAGTGGCGGCGGCGACAAGTGGAGGGGAGGAGGAGATGAAGATGACCTAGGTAGGGAGATGAAATGGAGGGCATAGAGTTGTGGATATATTATTGCTCATTTCTTCTTACGTTGTTGTTCATTATTTATCGACAATTTGTATTTTTATGCATGATGATTGATTTGGTGAATTAAGGACTGATCTGCTCACTAAGTCCTAGTTGGACTTAGCCCTCACGCTACTAGAAATTGAGTCTTCAGCAACGGCTATCAGCAACGGCCGCTCAAGCCGTTGCTATTTGCAACGACATTCTTACGGCCGCCCGAGCCGTTGCAGATATGTTGTATTTGCAACGGCTTTCTAACGGACACACGAGTCGTTGCTGATGATTTTAATTATCAGCAACGGCTTTCTAACGGACAAGTGAGCCGTTGCTGATGATAACTTATTAGCAACGGCTTTCTAACGGGCGAGTGAGCCGTTGCTGATAAGTTTATATAGGGCACGCGATCGCGCCCGACCCTTCTTCCTCCCGCTGCTGCCGTCGCCGCCTCCTCCTCCCGCCTCTCGCCGCCCCGACGACGCCGACGACGCCTCTTCCTTCTCCCGCTGCTGCCGACACTGTCAGGTATACATCGCCGGCCGGCCATCTCTTCCCGTTGCGGCTGGCGGGAAATCCGACCGAAACCCTAAAAATAGGGTTTCGGCCGGCGGCGGTCGGCCGATGGCCGCCGCTGGACCTTGTACAGTGGCCGGACAGTGTGTCCGGCCATTGTACTCCGGTGCCGAAATTTGTAGATTAATATATATTTTTTAATTATTTTTTAATTGTTAATTAATTGTTAATTAATTATTTAATTAATTATTTAGATTAATTTTTTAATTTTTTAGATTAATTATTAGGGTTTAGATTAATTTCAGAATTTTCCACTTCGGACGCGCGCCGAAATCGTCCACTTCGGACTCTTGCCGAAATCGTCGAATTTGGACTCGTGTCGGAATTGTCCAATATGGACTCGAACTGTCTTGAAACATTTAGAAAATAATCATCCATCCGACGAGTTGATATGTTTCACGTACGCATCGACGAGTCGGATATGATTTAGCAAAACCTTAGATCCGTTCGGGGATTGTATGTTCGTGTAAAAGAAGTAAATGATCTTTTATACGACGTACAATTCTTAAATTGTCCCTGATTGGACAATTTGGGAATATAGTTATTTGTACTGCACTTACATTTTTATTTTAACTGTTAACTAATTATTCTAAATTTCGGCAACATCTCTCTTGTTCTCCGATACGCGCCCAGATGATATGCGTATTCGGAGAACTGTAGGGAGATGCTGCCGAAATTTAGAATGAAGTTAACGGTTAAAATAAGTACTTAGTGCAATATAAATAATATAAATCCCGAATGGAATAGGACAATCTCACCTAAAGACATTAACCAAAGAAATTATCATTGATTGACAGAATCATGTCGGCTGATCGAAGTTGGATGTACCGACGTCTTGATCGTGGAGCTTTAACGAATGATTTTCGATTAGGCGTAACGTACTTCCTAAATTTCGCCTATTCGAATCGGAATTTCGTTAGCATCGGTGATCAAATCCGATGTCCATGCCGCATTTGTTCGAATGGACAATTTTTGGATCGGGAGACTGTCACTCTGCATCTATATAGCAAAGGATTTGCACCAAGATATTTTATATGGACTTGTCACGAGGAGTCACGCGAAGTCGGGACATCGAGCAATCCTGTCGTTCAGACATATGGTGAATCTTCCTCTGCTGGTGCTTCTTCATCTAGTCAATGTAATCCCTATAGAACTATGATACTTGATAGTCTTGGGGGTCAATTCCACCTGAATGATAATGTTGATCGGCCAATTCTTTAGACATCAGTCCCACCAGATACTACAGCGGTTGATATCACACAAGTACAAACTGCGGTAGAGATTGAATTACCGAATAAAGAAGCTGCAGAATTTTACGAGATGTTGAAAGCTGCCGATGAACCTTTGTATGAGAATTGTCCTAAATACACTAGGTTTTCAGCAATGATACAGCTCTTAAACATCAAGGCCGATTGTAATATCAGCGGAGTTGCGTATGATCGGATTGCTGGATTGATTAATGGAATGCTGCCTACTGATAACAAGTTTGAGCCAACTTTTTATAAGACTAAAAATCTAATGAGAAAATTGGGGCTTGGGTACGAAAAAATACACGCGTGCCAAAATAACTGTATTTTATATTATAAAGAAAATATGCAGTTGGATAAATGCCCTGTATGTCAACATCCTCGTTACAAGGAGAAGAAATCGGTCCGACAGAAAAATATCTCGTTTAAGGTGCTTCGGTATTTTCCACTAACACCGAGGCTTCAAAGATTATTCATGTCGGAAAAGACAGCCCCCTACATGAGTTGGCATGCAAGAAGTCGTGATGATACAGTAATGACTCATCCATCTGATAGTGAAGCATGGAAACATTTGGATACATGTTATCCTTCATTTGCTAGGGATACTAGAAATATCAGATTGGGATTGTGCACAGATGGTTTTAATCCGTTTGGACATTCTGCAACTCCTTATTCAGTTTGGCCAGTGCTGCTGACAGTTTATAATTTGCCGTCGTCAATGTGCATGAAAGATGAATTTATTTATCTTTCGATGATTACTCCGGGTCCTAAGGGTCCGCGAAAAGAAATTGACATATTTCTCAGACCCTTGATAGATGAATTGAACACATTGTGGACTGAGGGAGCTGTCACTTATGATTGTCATCGGAAGCAAAACTTCAATTTAAAGGCCGCGATCTTGTGGACAATCAATGATTTCCCGGCGTACGGCATGTTGTCTGGTTGGAGCACTCACGGCCGACTCTCTTGTCCGTATTGTATGGAACACTCTAAATCAATCAGTCTTTAGAACAGACGGAAAATCTCATTCTTTGATTGTCATCGTCGATTCCTACCGGTTAATCATCAGTATCGAAGGAATCGTAATAAATTTACTAAGGGCAAAGTCGAAAGAGATGTGCCACCACCGATGTTGTCTGGTGAACAAATGTTAGCACGTGTTTCAGCACTTCCCGATATAGTATTTGGTCGCAATGAAAGAGTGTCAGGTTTTGGCCAAACACATAACTGGGTGAAAAAAAGTATCTTTTGGGAATTGCCCTATTGGAGTTCATTACTGATTCGACATAATTTAGATGTCATGCACATTGAAAAAAATGTGTTTGATAATATTTTCAACACTTTGATGGATATTTCCGAAAAAACTAAAGATAATGTCAAAGCTCGACATGATATGAAAATACTTTGTAAAAGACCATAGTTGGAGTTACAAGAGGTCAACGGACGATATCTGAAACCGAAGGCCCTATATGTGTTAAATAAACAACAGATCAAAGATGTTTGTCAATGGATAAAAGAACTCAGATTACCCGATGGATATGCTTCAAACTTATCTCGATGTGTGAACGTCGATGATTGCAAAATATCAGGGATGAAGAGCCATGATTGTCATGTATTCATGCAAAGATTACTTCCGATCGCATTTCGAGATCTTCTACCTGATAATATTTGGGGTCCGTTGACTGAATTAAGTATGTTTTTTAGAAACATCTGTGCAAATGTCCTTCGAGTCGAAGATATGTCAACACTTGAAAATAATATTGTTGAAATCATATGCAAGCTGGAGCAGTTTTTTCCTCCTGCATTTTTTGACTCGATGGAGCATCTACCGATACACTTGGCATACGAGGCACGAGTTGGTGGCCCCGTTCAATATCGGTGGATGTACTTATTTGAAAGATACATGAATCGTCTGAAGAAAAAAGTAAAGAACACCGCAACTGTTGAAGGATCAATATCTGAATCGTATATCATCCAAGAAATTTCAACATTCTGCTCATTTTACTTTGAATCGACAGTACAGACAAGATTTGATCATCTTCCACGTAAGGACGACGGGGGTGTTTGACATTCAGATGGACGTTTAAATATATTTTGTCACTCTGGTCATGCTTTTGGTTCTCGTCCATCTCGACACTTAAGCGAGGAAGAGTATCATTTGGCACACTTGTATGTATTACTCAATTGTCCAAAGATTGAACAATTCATTGAAATATTTGACATTGAGATGGTGCAAAAATACTCTATTCACAACGATGAAGAATTGGAGAGATTACGGAATCGTGATTTCCCTACTTGGATTCAGACTTACAGCAAAGATCACAAAGCTGAAATAGATGAAAGAATATTTGAGTTTGTTAGTGGACCGTCGCGACTTGTGTCATGCTATAGCGAATATTTTGTTAATGGGTATGAATTTCACACGGTTGAATATTCATTTACAAAGAAGACGATGAATGCTGGGGTCTGTGTGAAAGGGACAACCTATGTTGAATGTGATATGGATTTTTATGGACTGGTGGAAGAAGTGATAGAGTTGCACTACTTCGGCTTGAAAATTTAGATGTCATTGGTTCGATACAACAGAAAGGGGCATGAAAGTTCATCCTAAATACAAACTTGTTGAGGTTAATTACAAATCTAAATTGGCAGCAAATGAGCATTTTATATTGGCATCACAAGCCGAACAAGTATATTACACGAAGTATCCGGCTTGAAATAAAGATAGAGCAGATTGGCGTGTAGTCTGTAAGACAAAAGGTAGAGGAAAAATTGATCCGATAGTAGGAGAAAATGAGCTGATACCTGATATGACACATGATTTCTATCAAGAAGATGATCCTCCTACTGTAGATCGTATTATTCCAATACTCGAGGATGCAGACACAACGTCAATTCAATTAGAAGTTGAATATGCTGATGATGACGATCATGAAATTGAGGAAGCTAGAGATGAAGAAGATGAAGAAGAGGAAGAAGAGGAAGAAGAGGAAGAATTCGAAGACTATTATTCAGATGATGAGGAATAATTGTAAAGTATAAATTTTATTAAATATATCTCTACTATTTATACAATAATCTGATTATATGTCTGTTCGACAGATATGTCTGGTCGTGGTTATCGACGCAGGAGAGCTTCGGAGTCTCCGATCAGTGAGACTCTAGCACTTACTCATGCTGCTGATCCTCCTGTTGCTGATCCTCATGCCGATGATACTGTCGAGGCTAGTACATCCAGACGCAGGCGGCCACGCGGGCCGAACAGGTGGCAGCCACCACCAGCCACAGAGTCACGTAGATTGATTAGTGTGATTGGGGAGCGGTAATATATCATGAATTATGAATCATTACAAATTCATTATATCATAATATAATATTAAAATTTATTTTTGTTGTGCAGGTTCGAGCAAGAAGAAGTACCGAGGAGCATTTCTTCTACTATTCGACGATACATGCACGGGGCATGGCCTACGTGGTCTCACGTGCCTAGCGAGCACGTCGACATGTTATGGCGCGAGTTTGAGGCACGTATTATTATTATTTTTACATGCATGATGATTAATATTGGTACTGATATTATTATTTTGCAGGCTCGCTATACATGGGCCGTGGACCAAAGGCCCTTCATTTACGCTGCCTGGGAGGCTATTTCCCGGGCAAGGTACAACGGGCAACTGGGGCAGGCTCAGTCCCAGGCGATGGCCCGAGCTAGGACCACTAACATCGCGGAGACTCGGGGATATGGCCCCGATTGGATTACTCCGGATATATGGGACCAGCTCGTGGGAATATGGTCGACGGATCGATGGCAGGAGGTTTCTCGGAATGCGGCTAGAAATCGCATGTCGAGGGGAGCAGCGCGTCACACCGGCGCCTCTGTTGCATTTGCAGTGCACGCGAACCGTATGGTAAGTATATCTTTTAATTATATATTTTATTTGTTACTATGTGTACTAATTAATGTATTTGTTTTGTAAATGTAGATGACAGTGTCGGATGACGGGACTGTCCAGCGACCCTCCCCGATGGCGGTGTTTGAGCGGACTCACCGTCGAGCACATGGGACGGGGGAGTACATCGACAACCGCGCTGCATACATTATGGTAACTATATATTTGTTTAAATTATTCATTATATATTTATAATTTAAGTTTTATGATTAATATTAAACAGAAAATCAAACTCGAGTAGGAGACCTAAAGCCAGACGGTGGTGCAGCGCGGGGGTACCCCCGAGGACTTTGACGCAGCAACGTGGGTCGAGGCCGCAGGTGGTTGGGACCATGGCCGCGTATATGGCTTCGCAGATAGTGGTCATGCGCGAGCCGTACTAGGGACACTTGGGGCACCGACCCCTCCGGTCGCTGGTGAGCGGCCGTCCACCTCTAGATCCAGTTATGATCATAGTAGCAGAATAAGGACTCTAGAGGACACGATCGCGCGTCAGACTGAGATAATGGAGCGCCAGAGTCAGATGATGGCGGATATACAAGCTATGCTACGCAACATGTCAGGTCATCCCGAAGCAGACATCTCTTCGGCATCATCTAATCCATCGTCCTCGAGTCAGTCCACGCCGGTGTACACTCAAGCACTCCAGACCCCGCCATATGATCCAGATCATCCTCCATCATCATCGTGAGATTTTTTTATATTGACTTTGTTACTGAGATATTGGACTTGCTTAATTTATTTTGTTTGGATATTGATACTTCAATTTTGCATTTGAATAGTTTTTATACTATCATGGATAATTATCAATATAAATATAATTGTTTTGATGTATATCTTGGTGTATTTGTGATGTGTGAATGAATGTGTGTATGAGTGTATGGGTGTGTGAGTTATGTATCAGATAATGTATCAATGTATCAATGGAAATTTTAAATTTTAAATTTTTTCGTTACCAGGTTCACATCATGAGCAACGGCTTTCCCACGGCCGTCCGTGGGAAAGTCGTTGCTAAAAGTGTATCGAAAGCCGTTGCTGATGACTTACAGCAATGGCTTAGCGATGGAATTTTACTAACAGCGTTGCTACGGACTCAGCGGCCGTTGCTATTAATGTTATCAGCAATGGCTCCGGGTCCGTGGCAAAACCGTTGCTGATAATATTGTTAGCAACGGCCCGAGCGGCCGTTGCGGATCCGTTGCTAAGTTATCAGCAACGCGATTTTCTACCACGGCTCCATTGCAACGGCTCGGCCGTTGCTGATGCTCTTCAGCAACGGCTTAGCAACGACATCAGCCGTTGCTAATGCCCATTTTTCTAGTAGTGTCATTACTATTGTTTTGCAGCACTTGAGCTAGATCAGAGAGGTATTGGGGTGCAGTAGTGCGGCTGGTGGCGGCAAGGCAGCGGGTCTCGTGACATGTCGTGATCGAGGAGGATACCGAGTCCAGTCGTTTTTATTTTGTTGAGTCGTGTAGACTCGATTATTTCATTTTTGCATTTTCATTAGTTTGGGGTGTTCTTGTTGGGACTTTAAAGTTTTGAAAATAAATTGAACCTTCAACATTTTTTAGTTAGTGGTTGGGTTTGGTTTATAATTTGATAATTTCCTTTAAGTTTTAAATGTCATAAAATGTTTGGGTCCATTACTTGTTTATGCACAGTTTGTTTTGGGGTTAGGCTTCAGGGTACGTGGCGTACCCTGGCTGGTCATACTGGATTTGGGGTGTGACAAACATGAAGTTCAACATCTAACTTCGAAGCATAGACAAGTTTGTTATAAAATATTGGATGATGTTAAAAGAAAAAAGAGAGGTGTTTTTTTGTCTACGGTTATGGTGGAACCAGAAAGATATTTATTTGGTAACTCTTGCATATGCACTTTGGTCCGAAGGGAAAATTGTTTTAACAGTTGCGTCCAGTATGATAACATCTTTACTATTACATGGTGGAAGAACCACACATTCTCGATTTGTAATCCCTCTTAATCTGGATGAGGATTATACTTGCAATATTAAACAAGGTTCTCCGCTGACTGATTTATTGGTCAGAACAAGTTTAATTATTTGGGATGAAACTCCAATGATGAATTGGTATTATGCAGTTATTCGTTTAATTTATATATTTATTAAATTTCATTAAATACAAATCTAATAATCTGATTCTATTAATTTTAGATATTATTTTGAAGCACTTGATAGAACATTGCGTGATGTTATGCATTTTAAAAATCCAAACAACAATGATAATTCTTTTGGAGGTAAGACTCTAGTATTTGGGGGAGACTTCAGATAAATTTTATCTGTCATTCCTAAGGAAATCAGATAAAATATTGTTAATGCTACACTTAATTCATCTTACTTATGGGACCACTATGAAGTTTTGGAGCTAACGAAAAATATGTGTCCCATTGTAAACAACTCCGATGACAATACAGATGGTTTGAAAAGTTTTTTGGATTGGATATTATCGATTAGTGACGAAAAGATAGGTGATCTTGGTGATGGTTATGGGGTAGTCCGAATTCCAGATGGTAACTTAATTTTGGATGCAAGCATGACCATATTGCTGCGATTGTTGATGTAATTTATCTTGAACTTATAACAAATGCCAATATTTGCAACAAATAGTTTTATTAGCTCCCACTCTGAATATAATTGAAACGATTAATAACTACATGGTATCTCTAAATAAAAAAGAGTCAACGATATTTTTGAGGTCAAATAACACGTGCTTACCAAATTCTGGAGGGAGTTTGTTGGATCAGATCCATATACCAGACTTTGATTGGTAATTCAGAAGATCATATTGAAAAAGAAACTACAACTGTTGTATACCAAGAAGTTTTTCGTAATTTCTAAAAAATATTTTTTATATTACGTTTTATTTCTAACAATATTATTTTTCAAATATTGATATATATTAATAACAAAATTATTATAT
The DNA here is from genome assembly GCA_034359265.1 of Canna indica. Taxonomy (NCBI): domain Eukaryota; kingdom Viridiplantae; phylum Streptophyta; class Magnoliopsida; order Zingiberales; family Cannaceae; genus Canna; species Canna indica. The sequence continues at coordinate 21,012,663 of CP136895.1, read as the reverse complement.
CTAATATAAATTAAGATCATCGCGCTTCGCGCTGGTAATTAAACTAGTATTATTTAAATGAAAGCACTCTAGTTTTCTCATCATTCCAAGTGTCATGATGAGAACTAAGCCAAATGGCAAAGTTTGTACACCTGATATTTAGCAATACAAAAGCATTAAATAATGTATTGATAACAATCTCATACATTTCCTTAGATATAGAGAGATGATGGTATTTAACTAAATCACATTTAATTAAAGGATAGAGAAAAAAGAGGGTATTTAATTAAAAGGGAGAGAGGGTTTTCTTGAAATAAAAAAAATTTAAAAATAGCAACATACTTGATTAATAGTACATTGATTAAAAATTAAATTAAAATTTTTATAATTAAATTAAATTTTATTTAGAAATATATTATTTTATAAAAATAAGAATAATTTAATACTGAAAAACTTCTTGGTATACACCATCAAACCTGGTTACATTTTAGTTTCTCCTTATTATATATCTTATGATTACATGATTAAATTATTTTAGAAATATGTTATTTTATAAAAACACAAATAATTTAGAAAGGAGTTGAGCATGTTCTGCAGCTAATGATCGTTTATTATAGTTAAGCTCATCCTAAATAAGTCTATTTCTGCATTGAGGATGAAATGAGATATATAGAAATGAAATTTCGGGTAAATCAGCTAGACTCCTATTGTTACTCCTTAACATATTCTCAAAATCTGCAAAAGCAAAGTTTTTCAACTCATCTTCACTTAGATTCAATCTTCATACAAAAAATTCATTCATAAAAAGTCCAAAAACTATTTTTTGTATTTTTTAGAGATTTTAGGATGTGTAACACGTAGACTTTTGCAAAAAAAAAATTAAAGAAAAAAATAAAAATATTTATTATAATAAATGTAGATTTTATGGGTCTAAAAACATGTGGCGCGGAAATCTTGGAAATATTATTTTTGAAAATTTCAGATCGTATTATAATAAATGTACATTTTATGGGTCTAAAATTTCGGGTAACAAAATTACATTTTTACTTTAATAGAAAAAGAGAAATTTTATGAGGAAATAATTAATTAAAATAGTATAATAATTTATTTTTACCAAAAATATAATATAAAATTATTAAATTATATATAGTAATTAAGTTCGAACATAATTTGTCGAGAATAAAACTTTTTTAAATTCATTAAATGAGAGGGAAACTACACATTTTTTATTAAATGAGCGGGATCTAATATTTTTTGTTATATGATTTTATAGAAATGTCCATGAAATAAGTGGGAAATAACATTCATTTTTACCCATAGACTTTGTAATTTTTATTAGAGTTTTAAAATTTTCAGATCCTAAGTTAAAAAAATTTTACCCGAAAATCTTGATTGTCACGCCCCAACTCAGGGTCACGTGACCGGCCAGGGTATATGTGCCTATACCCCGCAGCCTACCCATGCACATGCCAACTCATGATAATAAAACATAGCGGAAAGAATGTAACGAGTTTTATTTTAAATGAAAAGGAAAACCAAATCAGATTTCATTAGAAGCAAGTTTAGCAAAACAGTAAAGGGCAGAAACAATAAATCAAAATTCTATGGTTCATTTACAACTGAAATATGGAATAAAAGACATGAGTGTCCGCAAGGGACTACAACTCCAAAATACCAAAATACAGGTGCATGACAAACTACCAAAAACTCGACTACGACCCCTAACTAGGACTGCTATGAGATCAATGTGGCTCCTCTGCCCTCCAATCGCGCTGAGTGCTCCAGCCCACCTCGCTAGTCAGGCTCTGCAACAAAAATAAAAATGACAATGGGTGAGTTCAAAAGAACTCAGTGAGCGGTTCTACCAACCCCCGCAAAAAACCAATCACAAGGAAATAGCATACAATAATACACCTGCCTCACAGAAGGATAAGGTAACAAGTGGTATGACAAGCTATCTGGCCATCTGGCTACCACATGCCCGAAGGCAAACCAAAGCTCCAGCAGTGAAGTATAACAGGCCTCCATCCACCATGCTCTAAGGCAACAAATCACACTCATGGGTTACGAGGATAATCGGGATTGGCACATCCGAGCTTATTCTAAAAGGGAACCCTTAGATCAAGCGTAGGAATAATCGAGATTCGCCCATCCGAACTTATTCCTTAATAAAGAGACTCGGGAGCAATCAGGATTTACCTGTCCGAACTTGCTCTATGAGAAACGTAAGAACAATTGGGATTCGCTCGTCCGAACTTGTCCCTTAAAGATATCGTAGGAATAATTGAAATTCACCCGTCTAAACTTATTCTTTTAATAAACTCGGGAACAATCAGGATTTGCCCGTCCGAACTTATTCCACGAGAAAACAAAGGAATAATTGGGATTTGCCCATCCGAACTTGTTCCAAAAAGATAACGTAGGAATAATCGAGATTCGTCCATCCGAACTTATTCGTTTAAACACAGGTTTGGAAATAACCATCCAACCTTCCGGGCCAAGCCAACAATCCGGCTCCTATCCTAGCCTCTCTGCCATTCATACAGATATGACGCAAATAAGACCTAAGTTAAGTATCTCCTACGGTGTCTTCGGGGTATTTTTACTAGGAAGCGCCGCAACACTCTATGCCCAATTCCAACACCTAGACCAGTAATCCATCAACCCATGAGATTTATTTCATGCACAAAATTTATTTGTTGGTTCATAACAGATTATGGTGCCCCTTGAATTTTAATTATACAATTAAAATTTCCATTTGCCGAAATTAGAGTTTTGTTTTAGTGTTTTATTTTCAGTTTACCGTTGAGCCAAAAACTGGTGCACCCAAGTCGAATCTGACTTCCAAGGTGAGTTCTAAGGTTCCATAATAAGTTTTCTGGTCAAAACGATAGGTTACACGACTATATTCAGTAAACTATACACATCACAATCAGCCTTGAATCAACAATTCAGCATGGAGTTTTCAGCAAGATTGAATTTTCAGCATATCATGGTAATTAATCCAAAATTCACAGAAATTAAATCCTTAATCACTATCAACAGATTTATAATATCGAGATAAATCTAACAAGGAAAAAAATCATATTTGCTAAACAAGATTTGCAAGCATCAATACCATCTTTAAACAAGAATCTAGCTTCATGATCAAGAACTCATATCAAGAACACACATGACATCAAAATCAAATCCTTATCCTTGTAAAACATAATTAATACCCAAAAATCACAGATTTAATCACAAAATATGCATTGACATTATAGGAACCTAAATCGGTAATCAATACAAGGCATAGAACACAAAATAAATAAGAATCCTCTTTTAGGCATTTCATCAAACAACTCGAGGGCACCCCTACATCCACCTTGGCCGAGCACCCCTAGGGTAGTCCTAGGGCTGCCGAGCCACAAAGGGGAAACCTCGGGTTCCCTCCCTCAAGTCGACACAAATTTCGGCGATCAAAACACAAGAATCGACGAGAAACAACAAGAACGTCACAACGCCCAAATCGGCTCAAGAACACGAGAGAAAACCCGAGAAAAGGAGGGGTAAAACCACTCACCCGATTAGGAAGAAAGATTAGAGGAGAATTCTTCGATCGACGGCCTCTGAATCTGGCCCCAAAGGGTGGCGGCGGCTTGGCTCCTCAAGGAAGGGGCGGTGGCTCCAAAGCTTCAAGAAGGCGGCGGCTTCAACCAAGCTGATGGCTTGGCCTCCAAGGAAAGGGAAAGAAGAGGAGGAAGAAGAAGAGGGGGCTCAGTGGCTGGCTACTTGAGGGCGGCGGCTCCAAGAGAGGGGGAGAGGGGCGGCTCGGCTCCTCTCTCCAAGAAAACTTGTGTGGCTCCAAAAGGGAGCCGCTAAGCCATGTTTATACTCCCCTCCTCAAACCCTCAATCCACTAACACTTATCAAACCCGCATCGGCCTCAAGCCCGAATCTAACCTGCTAACCCACCTTAACTCAATCTAACCTCATGCTCCACATAGGCATCAAATCACATGCACACCCTTGAAATATAATTTAATAAATCAAGCAAATAAAATAAAATATATAATCCATGATCTACTTACCCGAGCTCTCAAGCTCGCACTGGACCGTGAGTCGACTCGGCTCGACCTCGAACTAGCTCGCTAGGCTTGGAACACAAAACAACTAACAAAAAATCAAAAATAATATTTATGATATTACAATTCTCCCTCCTTAAAGAAAATTCATTCTCAAATTTTAGAAAAAGAAGCTTGAGGACTTACCAGATCATCAAACAATGAAGGATATCGCTCTCTCATATCCTGCTCCACCTCCCAGGTGGCCTCCTAACCGAAAAGGTGCTCCCACTTGACCTTAACCAAGGGAATCTCCTTGGACCTCAATTTTCTGATCTGACGATCTAGCACCTCAACTGGTTGCTCCTCACAGGAGACTGCTGAGTCCACCTCCACTGCGGTAGGCTCAATCACATGGGACTCATCCCGAACATACTTCTTCAGCATAGATACATGGAACACCGATACACCCGGTCCATACTGGGAGGTAAAGCCAACTCATATGCCACAGCTCCCCTGCGCTTGAGAATAGGGAACAACCCGATGAACCTAGGGCTTAGCTTCCCTCTCTTGCCAAACCTTACCGCCATTTTCATAGGGGATACCTTGAGGAACACCATGTCCCCCCTCAGCAAACTCTACTTCTCTGGCCTTTTCAATAGCATACATCTTTTGGCGACTCTGAGCTGCCAACAACCTTTCTCTGATTAGCTTCACCTTTTCTACCGCCTCCTCCACCAGGTCAGGTCCCATCATAATTGAATCCCCTACCTCAAACCAGCCTATAAGCGACCTGCATCACTGCCAATATAAAGCCTCAAAAGGAGCCTCTGTTATTGTAGGCAAACTCAATCAGGGGTAAGTGTCTCTCCCAACTGCCCTCCAAATCTAGAACACATGCTCTCAGCATACCCTCCAACGACTGAATGGTTCGCTCCGACTGACCATCTATCTGAGGGTGAAATACAGTACGTGCTGAACCGAACCTAAGTGCCCAACGCCTCCTGGAAAGACTGCCAGAATCGAGCTGTGAATTGAGTACTCCAATCTAAGATGATCATAATAGGAACACCTTGATATGTGATTATCCGATCCAAGAGTAACCTCGCATACCGCTCGACTGAATAGGTCATCCTGACTAGTATGAAATGTGCCATCTTGGTTAGGCGATCCACCACCACCCAGATGGAATCATGGCCCTTCCCCGACCTCGGCAACCCTGTCATAAAATCCAAGGCTATCTTTTCCCATTTCCACTATGGTACCTCTAAGTTCTAGAGCAATCCTGCTGGCTTTAAATGTTTGGCATTGACCTGCTGACACACCATGAACTTAGACACGAACTCAGCCACCTCTCTCTTCATGCCTTTCCACCAATAATTCTGCCTTAGATCATGGTACATTTTCGTGGCTCCTGGATGCATGGTGTATGTAGATCGATGAGCCATCTCTAGCACTTGCTTACGAACCTCAGCCATGTCCGACACCACTATCATATTCTTAAACCTCAGAACGCCCTCCGAGTCAATACCAAAACCATTATCGGCATCGCCTCTCCTGGCCAGATCCTTAGTGAGTGCACAAAAACCATCATCTTCCTGTGTTGCCTGCAACATATCTACCAACGAGGATTGCACCATCAGGTGAGCTATCAACGCACCAGATGCTGATACTGACAAGACTGTCCCACCATCCAAACACATGGCCAAATCCTGAGCCAATGGCCTCCTCCTGACTGCCAAATGCGTTAGACTGCCCATAAACTTCCTACTCAAAGCATCTACCACTACATTAGCCTTCCCCGGATGGTACATGATAGTGCAGTCATAGTCCTTCAATAGTTCATACCATCTTCTCTGCCTCAGGTTCAACTCCTTTTGGGTGAGCAAATACTAGAGGATGATCAGTGTATATCTCACAAGCCTCGCCACAAAGGTAGTGACGCCACAGCTTTAATGCGAACACCACTGCTGCTAGCTCAAGATCATGAGTCGAGTAATTCTTCTCGTGGACCTTCAACTACCGGGAGGCATAAGCTATCACTCTGCCATTCAGCATTAACAAATAACCCAAGCCGGCTCGGGAGGCATCAAAATAAACAATAAACCCTCCCGAGCTCGAGGGTACCGCTAGAACTGGTGCCGACGACAAACGGTCCTTGAGCTTCTGAAAGCTCTCCTCCCATTTACTGTCGCAGTCAAACTTGACCTTCTTTTGATTCAAGCAGGTCAATGGCGCTGCAATCCTGGAGAAATTCTCCACAAATTTCCTATAATAACTTGATAACCCCAGGAAGCTGTGTACCTCTGTGACATTAGTCGGCCTCTTCCAATTTTGAACTGCTTCTATCTTTGCAGGGTCCACCTTTAACCCTTTCATGGACACCACATGGCCAATGAACCCTACACTCTCTAGCTAAAACTCGCACTTGGAGAATTTAGCATATAATCTGTGCTCTCTAAGAGTCTCCAAAACTACACTCAAATGCTCAGCATGCTCCTCCCTGCTACTGGAATATATCAAGATGTCATCAATAAACACTATCACAAATTTATCCAAGTATTACCTAAACACTCGATTCATCAGGTCCATAAATATTACAGGTGCATTAGTAAGCCCGAAGGACATTACCAGGGACTCAAAGTGCCCATACTTTCGACCTGAAAGTAGTCTTAGGGATGTCACTATCATGGATCCTCAACGGATGGTACCCTGATCGTAGGTCAATCTTAGAAAACCACTGAGCCCCCTAAAGCTGTTCAAATAAATCATCAATCCTGGGCAGGGCGTATCGGTTCTTCACCATCACCTTATTAAGCTGTCGGTAATCTATGCACATACGCATGGACCCATCCTTCTTTTTCACAAAGAGAACTGGTGCACCCCAAGGAGAAACACTCGGGCGGATGAAGCTCAAATCAAGCAACTCCTGCAACTGGGACTTCAACTCCCTCAATTCAGCTGGTGTCATCTAGTACGACGGGATGGAGATCGACTTCATCCCAGGCTACAAATCAATACAGAACTCAATCTCCCAGTCTGGAGGCAACCCTGGTAACACCTCTAGAAACACATTAGAGAATACGTATACCACGGGCGTCCCCTCAATGACCCTAGCCGCACCTCCATCTCCCTCTGCCATAGACACAAAGGCCAAGAAGGATTGGCAATCGCCTAGAAGTAGCTTTCGATCCTTGAGAGCTGAAATTGTCACCAACGAATCCCCCCTTCCCTCATCCTGGAAGGTAAAGTGGGGCAATCCGAGCTAACTAAAGGTCACAGTCTTAGCCCTGTAGTTTACTAAGGTGAAATGGTCCGCCAACCAATCCATGCACAAAATCACATCAAGCGCCAACATCGGCAGGAGTGTCAATTCGGCCATCAGTACGTACCCACAAATGACCACCTCGCAGCTCCTAAAGATTGTCTCTACCAGCACAGAATCGCCCGTAGGCGTAGACACCACAAGAGGCAAATCAAGTAAAGAGGATTTCCCTAACAACTTAGCAGCAAATAATGCAGAGACGAAAGAATGCGTAGCACCTGGATCGAACAAAACAAATGTAATAGCAGAACCAACAATAAGGTTACCTAGCACTACTGCCCTGGATGCCTCGGTGCCTTCTTGGTTCAAAGCAAACACCCGTGCAGTGGGCCTCTCTGAACCACCAGTTCGCTGGCCTCCTCCCTCAGTCTGATCAGGCTGCTGGCTACCTCCGCCAGGACAATCCTTCCTGAAGTGCCCAACCTGTCCGCACCCAAAACATGCCTCAGAGCGAAACCGCTCTAGGTCCTGCTCAACTCTGGTCGCACATAATCATGACCCTTAAGCATAAGGTCACTCTACACCCATAATTTATATTTCTTGAAATCTAGGGGAAAGATCTTCCAATCGATCCAAAATTTTGGCTATAGGGGAAATTTACCATCAGCCAACCCCTACAGATCCCTTCTACAAAACTCTATCAACTGGACCCCCAAGGTCCCTAGGGCCGCCCTAACCAAGCTGCACCATAGATATTTAAACTATATGATGAGAACCAATGAATCATTCAAGATACTAAGCAACATTGCATGGAACTCTTAATCCAGGCATCCATACAAGGGTAGCCACCAAAAATGGTGCACTCTCTAGCACATGGTCATTCACGGCCTCAAGCTTTGCTGCCCTGGGACTGTCCCAGTTCCTCCTCAACTGATCGTCTACTTTTACGACCCCGGCCCCGCCATCAACCTCCACTCTGGCCTCGGCCTTGGCCCTGCGTTGAGTTACTACCACTGCTGCTCTATGCGGCACTAAAAGCCTCCATCACACTGGAGCCACCAGAAAGAAAACATCATCAATAAATGAAACGATTCAGCCTTGAATCTTAAATAAACTAACCACATGCCACACTGAGGTGCAGACTTATCCCATTGATCTCATAACACAACCCTACCGTATACTGACACGCTAGAAATGCCCTATACGGTAAACAAACTCTAGGTTGTAGTCAAACCAAATCACATGCTCTGATACCACATTGTCACGCCACAACTCAGGGTCACATGACCGCCCAAGGTATACGTGTCTATACCCTGCAGCCTACCCATCCACATGCCAACTCATGATAATAAAACATAGCGGAAAGAACATAACGAGTTTTATTTTAAACGAAAATGAAAACCAAATCAGATTTCATTAAAAGCAAGTTTAACAAAATAGTAAAGTGCGGAAACAATAAATCAAATTTCAACGGTTCATTTACAAACGAAATATGAAATGAAAGACATGAATGTCCCCCGGGGACTACAACTCCAAAATACCAAAATATAGGTGCATGACAAACTACAAAAAACTCGACTACGACCCCTAACTAGGACTGTTATGAGATCAATGTAGCTCCTTTGCCCTCCTGCCGTGCCGAGTGCTCTAACCCACCTCTCCGGTCAGGCCCTGCTAAAAAAAACAAAAACGACAACGGGTGAGTTCAAAAGAACTCAGTGAGCGATTCTACCAACCCACACCAAAAACCAATAACAAGGATATAGCATACAATAATACACCTGACTCACAAAGGGATAAGGTAACAAGTGGTATGACAAGCTATCTGGGCATCTGGCCACCACATGCTTGAAGACAGACCAAAACTCCAGTAGTGAAGTATAACAGGATTCAGCCTACCGTACCCTAAGGCAACAAATCACACTCAAGGGTTACGAGGATAATCGGGAATGGCCCATCCGAGCTTATCCTAAAAGAGAACCCTTAGATCAAGCATAGGAATAATCGAAATTCGCCCATCCGAACTTATTCCTTAATAAAGACACTCGGGAGCAATCGAGATTTGCCCGTCCGAACTTGCTCCACGAGAAATGTAGGAATAATCGGGATTCGCCCGTTCGGACTTGTCCCTTAAAGATATCGTAGGAATAATCGGGATTCGCCCGTCCGAACTTATTCCTTTAAGAAACTTGGGAACAATTAGTATATGCCCATCCGAACTTATTCCACGAGAAAACACAGGAACAATCGGGATTTGCCCATCCGAACTTGTTCCAAAAAGATAACGTATGAATAATCGGGATTCACCCATCCGAACTTATTCCTTTAAACACGGGTTGGGAATTGACCATCAAACCTTCCAAGCCAAGCCCATAATCCGGCTCCTATCCGAGCCTCTGCGTCATTCATAAAGATATAGCGCAAATAAGACCTAAGTCAAGTGTCTCCTACAGTATCTTAGGGGTGTCTTTACTGGGAAGCACCACATCATTCTATGCCCAATTCCAACACCTAGACCCGTAATCCATCAACCCATGAGGTTTTATTTAATGCACAAAATTTATTTGTTGGTTCATAACAGATTATGTTGCCCCTTGAATTTTAATTATGCAATTAAAATTTCCATTTGCCGAAATTAGGGTTTTATTTTCAGTTTACTGTTGAGCCCAAAACTAGTGCACCCAAGTCGAATCTAACTTCCAAATTGAGTCCTAAGCTTCCAGACTAAGTTTTCTGGTCAAAATGATAGGTTACATGACTATATTCAATAAACTACACACATCACAACAAAGTTTTCAAAATCAACCCTGAATAAATAATTCAACATGGAGTTTTTAGCAGGATTGAATTTTCAGCATATCATGATAATTAATCTAAAATTCACAGAAATTAAATCCTTAATCACTATCAATATATTTTTAATATCGAGATAAATCTCACAAGGAAAAAAATCATATTTGCTAAACAAGATTTGCAAGCATCAATACCATCTTTAAACAAGAATCAAGCTTCAAAATCAAGAACACGCATGGGATCAAGATCAAATCCTTATCCATGTAAAACATAATTAATACTCAAAAATCACAGATTTAATCACAAAATATGCATCAACATTATAGGAACCTAAATTGGTAAGTAATCCAAGACATAGATCACAAAATAAACAAGAATCATCTTTTAGGCATTTCATCAAACACCTCGAGGGCACTCCTACCTTCACCTTGGCCGAGCACCCCTAGGGTAGTCCTAGGGCTGCCGAGCCATAAAGGGGAAACCTCGGGTTCCATCCCACAAGTCGACAGAAAAATCGACGGGAAACAACAAGAACGTCACAACTCCCAAATCGGCTCAAGAACACGAGAGAAAACCCGAGAAAAGGAGGGGTAAAACCACTCACCCGATTAGGAAGAAAGATTAGAGGAGAATTCTTCGATCGGCGGCCTCCGAATCCGGCCCCAAAGGGTGGCGGCAGCTCGGCTCCTCAAGGTAGGGGTGGCAGCTCCAAAGCTTCAAGAAGGCGGTGGCTTCAACCAAGACAACGGCTTGGCCTACCTTGAGGAGGGGGCTTGGCGATTGGGTGCTTGAGGGCGGTGGCTCCAAGAGAGGGGGAGAGCGGTGTCTAGGCTCCTCTCTCCAAGAAAACTTGTGCGGCTCCAAAAGTGAGCCGCCAAGCCAATGAGGGAGGGGGGGGGGGGGGGGGGGGGGGTTACACTCCCCTCCTCAAACCCTCAATCCACTAACAATTATCAAACCCACATCCTCCTCAAGCCCGAATCCAACCCGCTAACCCACCTTAACTCAATCTAACCCCATGCTCCACATAGGCATCAAATCACATGCACACCCATGCAATACAATTTAATAAATCAAGCAAATAAAATAAAATAAAATATATAATCCATAATCTACTTACCCGAGCTCTCAAGCTCGCACCGGACCATGAGTCGTCTTGGCTCGAACTCGAACTAGCCCGCTAGGCTTGCAACCCAAAACAACTAACAAAGAATCAAAAATAATATCTAGGATATTACATCGATAATATTAGAATTTTGAAAATTTCGGATCCTAAATTAAAAACGATATTGAAAACGTATCATAAAATTCCAAAAAATCACAAAAAAAGTTCATTCATAAAAAACTCCATCTAAGAATTTTGTGAATTAACATTTCATAAATGTCCATGAAATGATTCAAAAATATTACTTATTGATATTCAAAAATAAATTTACATATTTATCTTATAATAAAATCAGCAAGTTGTCTATAAATATCTTGGTTATTGATATTTATCTTATTGCCTTCAAAATCTTAAAAGTATTAGGGTTTTGAAAATTTTGAATCCTAAATTAAAAATGATTTTGAAAAATATATACTAATACATGCAAATAATAATATAAAAAAATCATTCATAAAAAAATTCAAATTTTTTTGTGAATTTTGGAGATTTTAAAATATATATTCTAGGATTTTTTGAGATTTTCAAACCAATTTTATTTTAAAACCCCTATATCTATATTTATTATAATAAAAATATTTCATATTTTTGGGAACATTTTTAGTATTTTTTTATTTTTTTCAAACAAAGTTTATAATGCGTTACACTCTTTTGTACAAAATGGAACGTTTTTTCTCTCTAATTTTAAAGTTATTTTCCTCTTATTTCATGGATATTTTTGTAAAAAATTTTAATAAAAATAAATTGATTAGTACACATAATTTAATAATTTTAAATTAATATTTTTAATAAAAATAAATTATTATATTATTCTCATTAATTATTTCGCATAAAATTCCTTTTTTTCTTATTAAAGTAAAAATATAATTTTATTTAACATGAATCTTTCATTTTTCCTAAATTAAAAGCTACTTTGAAAATGTATCCTAAAATCCTCAAAAAATTAGAAGAATTTTTTTTTTTTTTTTTGGGTTTTTTTACATTTGAAATTTGTGTGTAATTTTTTTTTGGAGATTTTATGATATGTTTTCAAAATCATTTTTAATTATGTATTCAAAACATTAAAAAAATCCTAAAATACATCTTAAAATCCTACAAAAATCATAAAAATTCTAATTTGAATTTTTTCATGAATGAAGTTTTTTTTCACATTTTTTAAAGATTTTACAATACTTTTCAGAATTATTTTTAATATAGAATTCGAAATTTTTGATATCCTAATTTAATAAAATTTTGGAGCTACACATGCTACATTAACTTATAAATTTGAATAAAGACAATAGACAAGTTTATCTAATTTGATTATAATTTGATATAATGATGTAATATTCATCTAATCAAATTTCAAATTTCAAATTTATTTAAAATGATTTTTTTTTGTAAATTTTAGCAAAAGCATAATTAATTTAATTGGGTAAATCAATTTGATATTATTAACTACCTATATTGGTTAATAAATTTCAATAAGCAAATTAATTTGATATGTCAATTTGAAATTATATAGAAGTGTAACGAAAGTCCTATAAGTTTTATATTTTTTGGACTTAAGTGTTATAAGTTTCATATCGGTATTTTCAGTCATATATATTTGCTGTAGGTGAAATGATAACACTAGAGAGGGGGTGAATAGTGCGTTTACTAATTCAATTAGCCTAAATTCAATTTTAATCGTTTATTTAGATTGTTTAGGCAATTTATAATTCAATGATTAGATGTGGAAGCGATAAATAGTAAAGCGATTAAAATAATCAATAAATCAATGCAAATACGAGAATTTATAGTGGTTCGGCCCCAATGCCTACTCCACTACCTAAGCACCCCGCTTAAGATTTCCAAACTAGGTTTACTAGATTAATTCTCGTTTCTCTTATAATGAGGACTTTGACCCGAAGAGTCGCACTCTCAACCTAAGGCACTTCCACATTCGGAAGTCTCCACCTTCTTACCGAAAGCACTCTTCCACCTCAACCCCAAGGGACAACTAAACTAATCCTAGTAAACTCCAAGTTTACACAAGTGGCTTTACACATTCACAACAAGGTAACCACTTTCACACAAAAAGACCTAACACCCAGTTTTCGTACAAACCCAAATCCAAGAGACAACAGTTCAAATAACATATAAAAATTACAATCAAAAGAGCTAAGAGTAAAACCAAGAGTAAAAGCTCTTTTCCAAGCCTTGGAACCTCCAACTCGCCAAGTAGTAGAGCTTGATTCAATTCCTGAGTTGAGGCAGCAGCTGGCGCCTGAGAAAATGTTCGCGAAAAGAGGAGAGTGTGCTTAATCAATCTGTAGAAGTCTCAAATCTTCCTTTTAATTGCTCAATAAAATCTGTATTAGTCAAGGAAGTAGATTAAAAGGAGTTAGATGAGGTATATTTATACTCTCACGAAGAAACGGTAGCTCAATAGATAGAAAACTATATGTTGCAGACGCTTGGTCGATTGGTCGATCGACCAACCGAACGACCGCTGCCTTCCTCTCTGTGTGCAATCGACCAATGGGTCGACCGCCCAGATGCAAAACTAGCAATCCCACATTCGATCAACCAGTCGATCGACCGATTCAGTGGAGCCATGGTCACGCGACTGCGCAATCCTCAATCCGATCAATCGATCGGTCGACCGCTAGGGCTACTGCTTATTATTGGCCTCTGTCGGTCGACCGACCGGTCGACCGAAGTAGCCACTGCCAATTTTTGGCAGTGTTCGATCGACCGACCGGTCGACCGATCGATCGACCGAACAAAGGCTGATATTGATTTTTTAGCCCTTTTTCTTGTGCGCTTCATTTTCGGGTTCTGATTTTCAACGAGCATCAACTTGGAGAACTTTCCATGTGATCTTTGAGCTCGTCCAATACTTCTTTGGTGCATACGTTGATCTTTGAGATGTTTCTTGACGAACCAGAGCGCGACGATCAATGTCCTTCCAATTTTCTGATTTCTTCTGATTTTTTCGATCGAGGACATCGAACGCTAATCGATATGGAACCTGAAATATTTCTCGATGAAATATTAGTTCCATGTTTGTTATCATCAAAACCGAGATTAAGAGGTTAAGACCAAGGTTGAAAACCTAAAGCCAACAATCTCCCCCTTTTTGATGATGACAAACATCCTTAAGAAAATATATTCATTAAAACATATAGAATATCAAGTACGTAAGGGATTTCTCCCCCTATCAACATGCATATCTATGAAAATAAACTCCTCCTATCTATATGCATGGATCTGCTATATTTTCCTCCCCTTTGCTTATAATTTTCTCCCCATTTACCCTATAATTTTCTCCCCCTTTTGACATCAATCAAAAAGGGCAAGAAAGGTCAATCTAGTCAAAGGGATGAAAAACAAATATATATATATATTTATGTAGTTAAGACTCTAAAGATTATTTTTCATGAAATATGAAAATCTCAACCAAAGGGATGGAAAACAATATTTGATATGAAACAAAATCATACTTGATAGAAATGAGTAATAGATACAATTCAAAACTAAATCATGTATGCACTCAAGTATGAATGTACTCATATATTTTTCATGACATTTTTAGATTTCATTCAAACTTTCAAAATATCAAGATATGGTCATTTAAATCATGTATATCAAGTTTGAAGTGAAACTAATGTCATTTAATCAAACTTTTAACTTAGCATAGTTTCATTTGAATTAAGCATGAAAACATGAAAATACTAAGTTTCAAATTTTGTCATCTACTCATGTTTTTCTCATATTTAGGCATCACATCAAACATGAGAGAATGTAAGTCTATGAATCAAGTTTGGGCTTAAGATGAAATTTCTAAGTCACTTTGTTGACTTAGGTGAAGGTATATACTTCTAGTTTTCACAAATCAAATTTTTAAATTCATACAAAATCATATATTTGACGAAAATTTTTGATACCAATTGATGAATGGTCATTTGAAATGCATGTATCAAGATTGAACTTTAAAATGATTTTTCTAAGTTCATTTTTCATCCTATATTATTTTCAATGATCATCCAAGACATCAAAATCATTCTTAGAAATGATTTTACTCAAGAAATTGTGTGAATGATATTAGATATAGAATCAACATGGTATACATGAGTTTTCATTTGAAGTTTTTGAAGAGAAATCAAAGTATCGAAAAATAAGTGTTTCAAGTAAGTGATACTTTGTGTTTTAGAAATCCAACTTCAAAATTCTATTATAAATTAGATTCTTGATGAAACTTTTTAAAAATTTTACTGAAGAAACTATATTTTTCAGTGAAGGGGCAGTTTCAAGAATCAGTTAAAAATAATTTTTCTATATTTTTCTAGAAATAACTAAAATTAATCATACCAATTGTTGAACAAATGGCAATTCCGTAATTTTTCAGTTATTTTCAAAACGTATTCAATTTTCATTCAAACTTTTATGACACCATAAAGTGATCATGTAAAGAGTGGTCAACTTGGTTCAAAAGAGGTAAGCATGAATTGACCTCTATGTCCTTTTATCCATATACATATGAATTTCTCACTTTAAGTGCTTGGAAACATGTCATACCTATTCCTAAACATATTTATGAAGTTTGGACTTAAAATGAAGTGTCCAAGTTAATTTGTTGACTTTGGTCAAACTTTTTCAAGTTTATGTCCCCTAAAGTGATATAGTTATCACATTGTTCATCTAGACATGAATTTTCAATTTTAAATACCTAGACTTATGTGATATGTGTATCGAAACATGTTCATTAGGTGTTTACTCAAAATAAGATCTCTAATAAGAATTTTAACCTAGAGCAAATTTCATTCAATCAAGATATCATGAAATTGCCTAAGTTATCAAAATTTTGCCTACTCATGAAACTTCAAACATTTATCATGCAAAATTAATCATGAGTATAGAAACATTATTAAACATGAAATTCAATTATTATACAAAGATTTTTGCAAAATTAAATCCATACCTTAGTCTTTAGAAATTTTACCAAACTTGTCATTTACTTTTCAATTTTCTTGTAGATAGCATAGCCTTCAATGTTTACCACTTTCTTAACTTGCAAGTAGGCTTCATTAGTATCATAATAAAATCATATACCAACTAGCAAGCTAATATACTTAAATAGCGAAGGGTCAATGCAAAGTTTCATTTAAAAATCTTGACCTATGCTAGATATTAAAGATTCATTTTAAAGAAAGTTTTCATAATATCAAAATGAATCATAGGGATCTTAAATTATGAAATATTTAAAGTGTAAGATCTCTAAACATGTTTAGCTAGTTTGGACTTAAAAGAATGTCTCTAATATCAACCTAGAGCGAGTTTCATTCAATGAAATTTGCCTAGAGTGCTAAGATTCTACCTACTCATGAGAATTCAAGGGTTTAACATGCAATTACAATCATGAGTATTGAGACATTATTTAAGCTTAAGTATTGAGGTATAAGGCTAAGATTTTGAATTTATCAAAGTTGTACCTTATTCATGATAATTTGTCAAACTAATCTTTTTCTTCCTAATTAGCCTTCCATTTTCAATAACTTGCAAGTATACTTTATTATTGTTAATCAAATCTTATCTACTAGCAAGTTATCATACTAAATAGCAAGGTGAAATAGAAATATTCATTTGGGTATTTCAACCTAAGCTAGATAGTGAACAAATTCGTTTTAAGTAAAATCGTCATGAAACCAAAATGAATCGAGAGATCTCAAAATGTAAAATTTTGAAACATAGATCTATGTTGGAAGAGATCGAGAAATCAAAATGTTGCAACATAGGTCTCCGAAGAAATCGATTTTGAGAAATCAAAAACATAGATCTCCATTACAGGCAACATAGGTCTCCGAAGAGATCGAGAAATCAAAATCAAAAACGTTTTTGAAAAAACTCTTTAGCAAGAGCGGGAAAAATAACTCAAATTAAACATAGTATCATAATCTTCAACTAAGGTAAAGCAATGCAAGTTAGAAGTTGCAACCAGGGGAGGATTCATCATTTAAGTCATATCCATGGTCAACTTCAACACATCACTTTCCTTCACCCATGTGTGATAGCTCCCCCTACAAGAGAACAAGAAACTTTCGGTACCCAAATGGTTTTGGGTCCTTGGGGGTTAAAGGGCTTGGGAACCCAAAGTGTCTTTGCTACACTTGGATTCATCTTGAAAGCGCAATCATAAATGACATGCCCGTAGACACCACAACAAAAATAATTTCCATTAAATCTATTCTTTTCATTTTTATTATGGACATGAGGTTTATCATTAGAATGCTTGACATGTGAACTATGCTGAGCATGAGCATTCTTAAAGGAAATAACTTTCTTTTGAACATGGGATTTAATGTTAAAATGCTTGACATGAGAAGCATGATGTGCATAAGCATTCTTGAAAGAAACATTTGTATTTCTAAAATTCTTAGATGATGATTACTAGATAGATTATTAACTTTCTTATTTAGGAAAACAACCTTATTTTCCAAGTCGTTCATGGATTTATGAATAGCATGCAATTGTGTTTTCAACATGCTATTTTTATTCTTCAATATATCATTTTTATTTTTCAAATCCTTAGTGTCAATACTTAAAGTATCATGGCATGGATTTGGGACACTAATTTTTAGTTTCTCATTTTCTAATTTTACATCATGTAATTGAGAGCTAAGATTTGAGTTTTCTGTCTTTAATTTTTTGTTTTCTTTATCTTTTCTAACAAGCAAGGCATACATGCTTTTATATTCATCCATTAATTCATCATAAAGAAAATCATGAGAACTAGATGAATTAATACTACCATTTTTTATTTCATGACTAGAGGAAGAAGAGTGTACCTCATCATTAGCATCCATTAGGCAAACTTTTGAAGTGACTTCATAGTCATGGCAAGAGGATGCTTCATTTGAATACGATGATGATGTGGAAGTGTTTGACCTCTTCCTTGCTTTGTTCTTCATGCTTGGGCAATTTTTCTTCACATGCCCCTTTTCTTTGCAAGCATGACAAATTACTTTTCTTTTTCGGCTCTTGGAGCTACTTCTTTGACTAGAAGAGTTATGGACATCAAAACCAAGATTAAGGGTAGGTGAATGACCATTGTCATCACTACCTTCATTAAATGTACCAATTTCTTCAGTTTTAGCATAATCGTATAAAACATTCAAACTAGCTCATAAATCATGAGCCGAAGAGCAATGCATGACTTTATCTAGGATGTCATTTGGTAATGTGCAAAGTATACAATTCATGGCATCTCCATTATACTTAAACATTTTCTTGTCAAATTCACTCCAAGCATGCATATCAACCTTAGGTTCAATGAATTCCCAATGTAACATGTTAAAGACACCAAGACCTTTAGTCTTTAAATAAGTGTACATCCTATATTTTCAAAGACCAAAGTTTGAGTTATCGAACCTATGGGGTGAAGACGCTACACACTCTGGTGCCATTTTTCGAATCAAGATATGATGTAGAGGAGATAGTGAAATCTCAATCTACGACCCGCTCTGATACCAAATGTAGGCAAAATGACAACAATAGAGGGTGGGTTAATATTGTGTTTACTAATTCAATTAGCCTAAATTCAATTTTAATCGTTTACTTAGATTGTTTGGGTAATTTATAATTCGATGATTAGATGCGGAAGCGATAAATAGTAAAGCAATTAAAACAGTCAATAAATCAATGCAAACACAAGAATTTATAGTGGTTCAGCCCCAATGCCTACTCCACTACCTAAGCACCCCGCTTAGGATTTCCAAACTAGGTTTACTAAATTAATTCTCGTTTCCCTTACAATGAGGACTTTGACCCAAAGAGTCGCACTCTTGACCTAAGGGACAACTAAACTAATCCTAGTAAACTTTAAGTTTACACAAGTGGCTTTACACCTTCACAATAAGGTAACTACTTTCACACAAAAAGACCTAACACCCGGTCTTCGTACAAACCCAAATCCAAGAGACAATAGTTCAAATAACATATAAAAATTACAATCAAAAGAGCTAAGAATAAAACCAACAGTAAAAGCTCTATTCCAGGCCTTGGAACCTCCAACTCGCCGAGTAGTAGAGCTCGATTCAATTCCCGAGTTGAGGCAGTAGCTGGCGCTTGAGAAAATGTTCGCGGAAAGAGCAAAGCGCGCTTAATCAATCTCTAGAAGGCTCAAATCTTCCTTTTAATTGCTAAATAAAATCTATATTAGTCAAGGAAGTAGATTAAAAGGAGTTAGATGATGTATATTTATACTCTCACGAAGAAACGATAGCTCAACGGATAGAAAACTATTCGTTACAAATGCTCGGTCGATTGGTCAGTCGATCGACCGATCGACCGCTGGAACGATCGCTGCCTTCCTCTCTGTGTGCGATCAACCGATGGGTCGATCGACCGATTCAGTGGAGCCAGGGTCGCGCGACTACGCGATCCTCAATCCGGTCAACCGATCCGTCGACCGCTAGGGCTACTGCCCATTACTGGCCTCTGTCGGTTGATCGACTAGTCGACCGAAGTAGACCTAATTGGCTACTGCTAATTTCTTACACTCTTTGGTCGACCGATCGATCAACCGAACAAAGGCTGATATTGATTTTTGTAGCCCTTTTTCTTGTACGTTTCATTTTCGGGTTTCGGCTTTCAACGAGCATCAACTTGGATAGCTTTCCATGTGATCTTTGAGCTCTAGCTTCCAATATGTCTTTGGTGCATACGTCGATCTTTGAGATGTCCTTCCGATTTTTCAATTTCTTCTGATTTTTTTAATCGAGGACATCGAACGCTAATCGATATAGAACTGAAAGATTTCTCGACGAAATATTAGTTCCATGTTTATTATCATCAAAACCAAGATTAAGATGTTAAGTCCAAGGTTGAAAATCTAAAGCCAACATTTGCTACGTAGCATAGGTTTTGGTCCTATACGTGATGGCCCGTTAATTCTTCGTCCACGTCGACATAATTAATTGGAATTTAAACTAATTTTATTTGAAAAATAATCATAGTTAATTAAATGAATTTAGAAATTTAGAAATTAAGCATAATGATATTAATTTAAAAAAATCGAAATTAATTATTTTCAATATTAATAATATTCAAAATTAATTTAATTGATAAACTAGATATGAAAATTAATTTAATTGCGAGTCCATCGGAGTTGATCGTCAATGAACGTTGCAATCTTTTTTCGTTCTTGTTTCCTCGAGCCGGTGAGTAATTTAATTTCCCTCTTTTCATGTTCTTGATTCATGCCGCCGCCGCTTCAAAATTTTTTGGCCTTAAACTAATTGTATAATGTTTAGGTTAAGTAATGGTAGGCGTGTCCTTAGGGCAAAACACGGCTGAGTTGTGACTGCAATTATTCGCACAGGGAAGGGTAAATTGATACTACACGTTACCGCTTCCCAACCATTGGAACATTATGGTGGCAGTGGACCACATGTTCTTTTTTCACCCAGCCTCTATAATTTTTGTATTAAGAGCATTCACCCACCGTTGGCATGTGAAACATTTTAATAAACAAGACCATGCCTCTTTCAACGGTGATTTCAATGTTACATTAGTTCTTCTATTAGTGAGTGTTGTTTCCCTGCATGGTGTTTTTACTTTACCAAGTAATGCAAAGATGTTACGAACGAAGGAGAGGAGAAAGACTTTCCTGTGAGTGATTCCTGCGGTCGCCACATCAATAATAACGAAGACGTTCTCATGCAGCCACGTGAGAGGCAGGGTCGTGAAATAACAAAACCCAGTAGATTTAACGATTTCGTTATGTAAACAATGACTCGATGGTTAAATAGTAGTGTAATTAGCTGGGAGAGAATATGATTACAATAAATAAAAATCTCTCTTTATAACTTCTTTTTCTTCTTCTTCTTCTTTTTTTCTCCTCTGTTTTCTTCCAATCCGACTCATGAAATCGACTTCTTGTTACGGATTACTGAAAGCTACCGTAACAAAAGATCCCATAGTTATTTAAAAGAAAAAGTAATAAAGAGTTTCATATGTGTTAGTTCAATGAGATTAAAGTTGTTGGCAAGGAAATATGGAAGCCTTGGGATTAATTTGAAACCATCAGGTCACATGGAAAGAAGAGGGGGATGCCTTTGACCATGAGCAGCAATGCTAACCTTGTCTCACTTATATGAGCACCTCATGTTAGGTGTTTGAATTTGGAAATTGTTAGCTTGATATGTTTAATATCAGTTTAATATTCTATTGAATATCTGTTAGAAAATTTTGGATAATTTTACGTAGGATCTATAAAATCCAAATCCGGCGAGAAAAATGGATAACCAAATCCGATAATAATAATATAGAAAAATAAACGACACAAGAGGGTTAACGTGGTTCAGACTCGGCGGGGTGCCGATCCTACGTCCACAGGGAGAAGAAGAGACTATTTTATTAAATTCAAAAAAGAATTTTTATAATAAGAATGCAATAATCTAAATCTCCTTCTGAATATAATAAATTGTCTTAAATTAATTGATCCTGAAACTGATATTGAGTAGAGGCACTGTCTCTGTAAGATCTGCTTTGAAACTGAACTTCTGCTGTTGTATGTCGAAAACTGAGAAGAGACACTCCTTAGGAAAAAGATCGTAGCGGCACTCTTAATTTTTTGAATTTCTGAAATTCTCAAGTGGGGGAATTTTTTCTTGGTGTGGGATAATTTGAAATTATATATTAGACCCCATTTATAATGCATAGAGAATTCTTATCCCAAAAAAATTAGACCAAGACATAAGGCATAAATTTCTCTGAGGCATCCGATTAAATCACACAATTATAATAGTATTTTTGACCCAAAATTATTGGTGTTTACCGAAATACATGATGCGATCGACTGCTTAAATTGAAGACCCATTCTTCAATTTTGAACCGAGGCGGTGCAGGATTGAGGCTTCGAGTTTAGGGGTGACAATTTTATCCACATCCGCTAACTAAAAACCGCATCCGCACCGTATCCGATCCATATCCGCAAGTAAAAATGGATATGGATACGGATACAGATTTAGAAAACTTATATCCGCGCGGATATGGTGCGGATATGGATATGGCTGTGGATCCGCACCGTATCCGCACCGTATCTGCACCGTATCCGCACCGCCTATCCGCGTCTCTGAATTACTATTTTTCCTATATAAGTTATTAATATATATAAGAGCTCTATGGTAATTTCATGTCAAGATGAATTTTGAAGTATATTATATATTTATTTTGGATCAATGAATTGGTAATTTATTAATTTTTTTAATTAAATATATAATTTTAATATTTTTTTATTAAATACGGTGCGGATACGGATGCGGTGCGGATATCCGTATTTGAAGCGGTGCGGATATGGATATCCATATTCACATCCGTGGCGGATACGGTGCGGATACGGATGGGCGGATATGGGGTGCGGTGCGGATACGAATTATCCGTATCCGCACCGTATCCGCTCTGTTGTCAGCCCTATTCGAGTTGCGTACGAACAAGCGCTATACGTTGATCTCCTTTTCGACCGGTCAACTGCTTCTTAATTCCTCAATAGCTGACATCTCCAACTTAGATGTATATGTTGAATATTTGACCAGCCATTAATGAAAAAAAAAAACCTCATTAAATGCTGCAACCGTGACATGCAATTAAAATAACACAACATGCATCATTTGCTGCAATGACATGGCTCACCAATTATTTGATCAAATAAGCTCCAATTTGGGTTTCGTCGGACTCGTTGGATCCCATTCGGACCCAATTTGAGTCAACTCCTAACAATTCATCCTTTGATAAAAATTTAGGCCGATGCAGTCCTCAGAAGTCGTCCTCCTCTCCCACAAGGCCCAAATAGGACCTACGTCGAATCAGTGCTCAAGTGGGCCAAGTCAGCTTCCTGCTTGAACTTAGGAATCCACATAGTCCTCCGATTCTTCTCATTCATTGTGTATCTCTGAGAAGGGATTGCCCTGAAAGTAAAATTTATACCTAATTCGGTGTCTGATTTTGTTGTGTTTTGCCTCAGAATCTAGACTGCTTCACGAAAGATGGATCCGTCCACCTTGTACAAATTATTCTTCGTCCTTAGAGCCTTTAGTACTGTCGTGGCTCCATCATGTACCTCCAAGACTCCTCCTGCAGAGGATGTCGTGTAACCTCTAGTGTCAAGAACTCCAAGAGACACTAGATTCTTTCCTAGCTTTGGGACATGGTGAACATTTGCTAGGATCTTTGTCGAGTCATCATGCAATTTAAATTTTACTATTCCAAAATCGACAACTTTGCAAGGTACGTCGTTGCCGACACGAACTACTCCACCATTGGTGCGTCGATAATCCACAAAGGCTGTCTGGTGTGGAGTCATGTGATAGGAACACCCAGAATCTAGAAACCACTCATTAATGCTATCGGTGGTTCTCTTGTTCGCATACTGACATGGATTATATTTTGCATGATCAGACATATCAGAAGAAGAGGAAGAGGAGTTTTGACCTAAGGTGTGTTATCGCCGACGAGACCGCCGTCGCCCACGGCGTGTCTTAGCAGTGCATATGCCATCTATCACGATCAGTACCTCAACTTTCTCAAAATCTGCGTAAGACGCCTCCACATGTGCGTCTTGACCCTTATTTTGCTACTGTAATTTTTTCTTAAGACTGCGACATTCTGACTTAATATGACCTCATTTTTTGCAGTAATAACAAGTGATATTTGATTTGTTATCTCCTCTTGCTTCATTAGTGTAGAGAGCTTCTCATTTCCCTCCACTAGAGGAATTTATTGTAAGATGCGTGTCCATAAGCTCCTTAGACACAAGAGTAGTGATCACCTGTTCTGAAGTAATAGTAGTCTTTCCAAAAAGTATATTTTTAAGAAAATTTTTAAAAGAATAAGGAAGTGAACATAAAAGAAATAAAGTCTTATCTTCCTCTTCAATTTTGACACCCATATTCTCCACGTACATGATGATTGTCTGAAAGGTATTGATGTGCTCTTTGACTAATGTGTCTTCTGCCATACATAGGAAATGAAGCTTCTGCTTTAAAGCCATCTTATCGGTGAGAGTTGTGTCCTCATACAAGGATGCAAGCTTGTCCTAAATACCTTTAGCTATTTTTTGGGATGCAATTTATCGAAGTGCTTTATTTGACAAGCTTAGGTACAAAATTGCAATTGTTTTTTGCTCCTTGTATTCTTTCTCCTCCTCGATCCCCTGCATATTATCCTTACCAAGGATGACATCATGTATCTTCTCCATAGTTAGGATCGCTTTCATCTTCATTAACCAAAAGTGCGTAGTTGACATTGCGATCTAACTTCTCAATATCAAATTTGGTGCTCGATATGGTTGGGGAAGTAGGCTCTGATACCAACTGTTAGAAAATTTGGGATAATTTTCTCCAGGATCTACAAAACCCAAACCCGGCGAGAAAAGCGGAAAACCAAATCTGATAATAATAATGCAGAAAAACAAAAGACACAAGGGGTTAACGTGGTTCGGACTCGGCGGGGTGCCGATCCTACGTCCACAGGGAGAAGAGAAGACTGCTTTATTAAATTCAGAAAAGATCTTTTACAATAAAAGTGCAATAATCTAAATCCCCTTCAGAATACAGCAAATCGTCTTAAATTAATTGAACCTGAAATTGGTACTGAGTAGAGGCACTATCTCTGTAAGATCTGCCTTGAAACTGAACTTCTGTTAGTCTAAGTCGGAAACTGATAAATGAAACTCCTTAGGAAAAGGATCGTATCGGCACTCTTAATTTTCTGAATCTCTGAAATTCTCATATAAGAGAATTTTCTCTTGGTGTGGAATGATTTGAAACTATATATTAGACCCCCTTTTATAATGCATAGAGAATTCTTATCCCAAAGAAATTGGACCAAGACCTGAGATATAAATTTCTCTTAGGCGTCTGATTAAATCACACAACTGTAGTAATATTTTTAACCCAAAATTATTGGTGTTTTGATCGAAATACATGATGCGATCCACGACTTAAATTGAAGACTCATTCTTCAATTTTGAACAGAGGCGGTGGAAGATTGAGGCTTCGACGACTTAAATGCATGTTGATCTCCTCTTTGACCGGTCAACTACTTCTTAATTCCTTAATAGCTGACATCTTCAACTTAGATGCATATGTTGAATATTTGACCAACCATTAAGGAAAAAAAAAACTCATCAAATGATGCAACCGTGACATGCAATTAGAATAACACAACATGCATCATTTGCTGCAATGACATGGCTCAATATTGTTAATAATTGGTTCATCAATTATTTGATCAAATAAGCTCCGATTTGGCTTTCGTCGGACTCGTTGGATTCAGTTCAGACCCAATTTGAGTCAACCCCTAACAATATCTCTTATAAATTTTGTATTTGGGTTAATAAAATTTGGAAGGGTCGGAATTTCCTTGTGAGAAATTCAAAACCCAAGCCGCTGACCCTATAAGTAGAAAACAGAGTAGTAATTAAATATTTTTGCATAGAGTTATGAATTAATTGGTATGTTTATTTGTTATGGCATTCTTTGAGAAAATAGAATAGTGTTGCTTACCTATAGTTGAACTCATGGAACTAGTTACTTTAACTCTTACAGGGAATTATTCTTAATTACATGCTATTTGTAATTTGGAACATGCGCCTACTTATATGTGGTTATCAAGCGCCCTAGGGTACTAGGCTGGTTTTATAGGCATGAGGATGTTAATTATTTTCTTTATTACTTCATTAATTGTTGGTTGATTTATATGTCTGGATGTGCTTGTGGTTGTGGACCGAAAAGCCCGTTAGCCGCCACACTAACGACTGACCCGGGTGGCGTGAGCGAGAAGTACACTGAGACAGAGGTGATCAGTGTCTGGCTCGTAGGATCGACATGTCCTTGGATTATTAGACCGACGGGTCCCTGGAACGGGAAGCTCGTCAGCACCGCCACACTGACGACCGATCCGGGTGGCTTGCTTGGATGGCCGGTTGGATTTTTTACATTACATTATACTTTCATTGCACACTTGAATATGCTCATTACAATTATAAATGGATGGTTATACTTGATAATATTTACCTCTCATATGAATGATGATTATGTATATTTATTTTTGCGCATCATTGGATTTAGTTGTAGAGGATTATGCCACTCACTAAATCCTAGTTGGACGTACTCTTTTTTTATGTTATATTTTTCAGCACAAGGACGTGATCAAATAGGTACTGGGATGCAATAGCTAGCGCAGCTGGTGACGTCAGGGGCAGCGGATCTCGTGACTCGTCGTGGTCGTGGAGGTGTTTGCCCAAGTTTGGAGTCCTTTTATATATTCTTGAGTCGTGTTGATTTGGGTTTTATTTTATTTCCGCACTTTGATATTGAGGATTAATATTCATGATCATTATTTTTGAAAAGGACTTGATTTTTATACTTCATTGTGTTCATATTTTCCGTATTTTATTGAGTCTCATGAACTGTCCAAGGTGTATTTCTTTTAGTTGTTGATTGGATTAGACTTCAGGGTACGTGTGGTACTCTGGTCGGTCATGCCTGAATTTTGGGGTGTGACAATTTGCAACAAAGAGCTATATTAGCTCTCACTCTGAATATGATTGAAACGATTAATGACTATATGGTTTCTCTAAATCAAAAAGAGTCAATGACATTTTTGAGCTCAAATAACACGTGCTTATCAAATTCTAGAGGAAGTTTGTTGGATCAGATTCATATACCAGACTTCTTGAACTGCATCAAATGTTTCAGTGTTCCTAATCATTCTTTGACATTAAAAGTTGTGACTCTTATTAGTTTGCTAAAAAATATCGATCCATCTGTCGGATTATGTAATGGAACACGATTGGTGTTAACAAGACTTGAGAATTGAGTCCTTGAAGCCAAGATTATTTCTAGAATTAGTCGCGGATAAAAAGTATTCATTCCACGTATGTCGTTGACACCATCTGATCCAAGACTGTCAATTAAATTTCAAATGGAACAATTTCCTATTATGATTTCTTAAGCGATGGCTATAATAAAAGTCAGGGCTAATCACTATCAAATGTTGATATTTTTTTATAAAAAATTATATTCACTCATGAACAACTTTATGTCACAGTGTCTAGGGTGATCAATAGAAAAAATTTAAATATTTTGATTTGTAATTTAGAATATCATATTGAAATAGAAACTACAAATATTGTTTACCAAGAAGTTTTTCGTAATTTATATAAAATATTTTTTTATATTTTTTATGATTTTTACATAATATTAGTTTTCAAATATTGATTGATATTAAATCTAATATGAATTAAGATCATCGCGCATCACACGGATCTTATACTAATTTACTTTAAAAATAGGCACTCTATAGGTGCTTAAGTTTTGATTTAGTCACTTTTTAATTTGAATGAAGTAGAGTAAAAATGAAGAGCTAAAGAAATTAGGATTATAAATTTAAGAAAAATATCTAAGAAGCTTTTAAGAATTAGAAAATGAAATATGATATACAAATCTTTAAAAGTTTAAGAAGATAACTATAATAGTTAAAAATAGTTAGGAAAAAAATATTAATTGATGTGAGACTAAAAATATATTTATAATAGTATGAAAGATAGTTAAATAAATAAATTTTAAGACTCGGGACTAATATAAAATAAATGCAAGTTTCATTATTTATAATTTAAAAAGTGACAAACTAGAAATCGACACCTAATGGCACCAATTTTTACCCAATTTGAACCTCGGCGTCTAATGATACCAATTTTTACCCAATTTGGCACCTATTTAGGCACCGATTTTATTTTATTTTTCTTATTTTTTATGATTTTTAAACATTTGTTGTATATATTGTCCGGTACCTGGTGGTGGTTTCCAATTCGAAATTGGTGTCAATTTATGATTAAAGGGCAATGTTTTTGCCAACGTATTATAGAGGCATCTATTTTAATTAAATTTTTATTTAAAAATAATAATGATATTGGCGCCAAACATGGTGCACGTATGAAAAGAAATATTATTACATAATGAAATAAAATAATTCTCATGGCACCAAAATAGAAATATCATTACTACTCCAAACACTACTAGAAGAATATCATTACTACTCCGAACACTACTAGAATTTAGCCCAATTGCTAAGGGCTATCAGCGACGGCCGACAAAACTGTCGCTAACAGCAAAGGCTATGCATAGGCTACTACGCTCATTGCTAATGTAACATCATTAGCGACGGACTAGCAAAGGCCGCTAGAGTCGTCACTGATTAAATACTCATCAATGATAGCCTAGCAAGGCTCGCTAGGGATGTCGCTAGAAATAGCGACGACTGCTCAAGTCGTCTTGATAACTAAACATCAGCGATAATTTTTCCACAACCGCGTCGATCGTCGTTGATGGCATATATAAGGCCATCTATCACGCCCCAAACTCAGGGTCTCGTGACCGGCCAGGGTATACGTGCCTATACCCCGCAGTCTAACTCATGCACATGCCAACTCATAAAATATAGCAAAAGAAATAAATAGCTTTTTATTATAAAAGAGAAACCAAAATAAATTTCATTTAAACAGTAAATTTTTATCAAAAAGTTCAAGTGCGAAAAAAAAATGAATCAAGACCAACAATGTACTTTAACAAATAAAATCTGAATAAAAGACATGAATGTCCCACAGAACTACCACTCCAAAACACCAAATCACAAGTGCATGACAAAACTACAAAAGACTCTACTACGACCCCTAATAGGACTACTATGAGATCAATGTGGCTCCTCTGCCCTCCAACAGCGCTAAGTGCTCCATCCCATCTCATCGGTCAAGCTCTACAAAACAAAACAAAACGACAACATGTGAGTTCAAAGAACTCAGTGAGCGGTTCTACCAATCCCCACGAGAAACCAAACATAGATATATATAGCATAATGATTAAACATCTGACTCAAGCAGAAAAGGTCACAAGGGAGTGACTAGCTAACATGCCATTTGGCCACCACATGCCCAAAGGCATCCAACACCCTAACGGTGAAGTACAATAGGTCTAAGCCTACTATGCCCTAAGGCAACAAAACATACTAGGATAATCGGGATTGGCCCATCCGAGCTTATCCTAATATAAAGAAACTCGGGAGCAATTGGCATTAGCTCATCCGAACTTTCTCTATGAGATGCGAAGTAACAATCGAGATTCGTTTGTCCGAACTTGTCCCTTTAAGATATCACAGGAATAATCGGGATTTACCCGTCCGAACTTATTCCTTGAAAGAAACTTGAGAACAATTGGGATTTGCCTGTCCGAACTTGTTCCATGAGGAAGCATAGGAACAATCGGGATTTGCCCATCCGAACTTGTTCCAATGAGATAACGTAGGAATAATCGGGATTCGCCCATCAGAACTTATTCCTTTAAACATGGGTTGGGAATTACCATTCAAACTTTCGGGCCAAGCTCGCAATTCGGCTCCTACCGGGCCTCTCCGCCATTCATAAAGATATGGCGTAATATGACCTAAGTCAAATGTCTCCTACGGTGTCTTAGGGATGCCCTTATTGGGAACGCTACAACACCCAATACCCGATCCCAACTCCTAGACCCGTAACATATAAACCTGAGGTTTTATTCCATGCACAAAACTATACTTTTGGTCCCCATAGTTTCCTCCAATTTGGGTTTTGGTCCCTATAGTTTCAAAATTTTAGTTTTAGTCCCTACACTTTACTTTCGTTAAGGATTGGTCCCTACCGTTAAATAAGATTTAAACGGTGCTGACGTGGATAACATGTGCTGACTGGACAATGCTGACGTGGAGACTGCAGGGACCAACTTTGTAAACTATAGAGAGTAAAACTAAAATTTTATAAACTATGACTAAAACTAAAATTTTATAAACTATAGGGACTAAAACCAAAATTTAAGTAATTATTTTTTCTAATAAATATAAAAAATTATATGATATTACCAGGCTCGGCTCAGCTTGGCCTGAAAAAATTCGTGCCCGCCCAACCCGGCCCGAAAAAA
The DNA here is from genome assembly GCA_034359265.1 of Canna indica. NCBI lineage: Eukaryota > Viridiplantae > Streptophyta > Magnoliopsida > Zingiberales > Cannaceae > Canna > Canna indica. The sequence goes on along the minus strand of CP136895.1, from coordinate 20,982,450 downwards.
TTCATGCCTAACCCGGCCCGACCCGAAAAAATACGTGCCCGACCAGGCCCGAAAAAATTCATGCCCGACCCGGCCAAAAAAATTCATGCTCGACCGGGCCGGGTCGGGCACGAATTTTTTTAGGCCGGGTCGTGTCGGGCACTAATTTTTTCGGGGCGGGGTCGAGCACGAATTTTTTCGGGCCAGACTGAGCTAGGCCAGGTAATATCATATAATTTTTTATATTTATTAGGAAAAATAATTACTTAAAATTTGGTTTTAGTCCCTATAGTTTATAAAATTTTAGTTTTAGTCCTTATAATTTATAAAATTTTAGTTTTAGTCTCTATAGTTTACAAAGTTGGTCCCTGCAGGCTCCACGTCAGCATTGTCCAGTCAGCACATGTTATCCACGTCAACACTGTTTAAACCTTATTTAACGGTAGGGACCAAATCCTAAACGAAAGTAAAGTGTGAGGACTAAAACCAAAATTTTGAAACTATAAAGACCAAAACCAAAATTGGAGAAAACTACGGGGACCAAAAGTATAGTTTTTCCTTAAATTATCATCACTAAAATTAGGGTTTTGTTTTAGGATTTTGTTCTTAGCTTACTGTTGTCCCCGAAACTGGTGTATCTAACCCGAATCTGATTTCCAGAGTGTGTCATATATTTCCAAATTATATTTTCTGGTCAAAACGATAGGTTACACGACTATATTCAGAAATTTATTTGCATCACAACAGAGATGCCAAAATCAACCCAGATTCAACAATTCAGCATGAACTTTCAGCAACATTAAATTTTCAGCATGCCATGGTAATTAAATCCGAAATTCACATTAATTAAATCTTTAATTACCATCAAAATAGATGCACCCGAACAAAGAAATGGCGAGAATACATAATGGCAATGACAAAGAAATGGCGAGAATACATAATGGCAATGACAAAGAAACGACGAGAATTCGAGAGTCAACGAAAAACCAACAAGAATATCTTGACTTCAAGAATGGCTCAAGGATGCGAAAGAAACCCGAGAAAAGGAGGGGGTAAAACCACTCGCTTGATTAGGAAAAAGAAATCGAGAAAAATTCCAAAAAGGTGGCCTCCAAATCCGGCCCCAAAGGTTCGACTCCAAGAATAAGGAAAGGGGGCAACAACAACCCTCTTAACAAACCTGCATCCGCCTCAAGCCCGAATCCAAACCCGCCTTAACTGAAAATAACCCCTATGCTAAATACAAGCATCAAACACATGCACACCCATGCATTATAATTTAATAAATCGAGCACACGCAACAGAATAATTAAATAAATTTTTTATCTACGCAGAGAAGGGAATTGCATAATTTAAACACATGCAAGCTCGCACCGAATCATGAGTCGACTCACGTTGACCTTGAACTAGCCCGCTAGGCAGACAATCATAAACAAGAATAGAAAAGAAACATTAATATCAAAGATATTATAATCCTCCCTCCTTAAAGAAAATTCTTCCTCAAATTTTAGAAAGAAAAAAATTTAAGAACTCACCAGATCATCAAAAGACGAACGATAACGCTCTCTCATATCCTACTCCATCTCCCAGGTGGCCTCCTGCCTGGAATGGTGCTCCCACCCGACCTTAACCAAGGAAATCTTCTTGGACCTCAATTTTTTGATCTGTCGATCTAGCACCTCAACAGGTTGCTCCTCGCAGGAGACTGCTGAATCCACCTCTACTGCGGTAGGCTCAATCACATGGGACTCATCCCGAATATATTTCTTCAGTATGGATACATGGAACAACAGATGCACCCGGTCCATACTAGGAGGTAAAGCCAACTCATATGCCACAGCTCCCCTGCGCCTAAGAATAGGGAATGGCCCGATGAACCTAGGGCTTAGCTTCCCTTTCTTACCAAACCTCACCACCCCTTTTATATGGGATACCTTGAGGAACACCAAGTTCCCCTCAGCAAACTCTACCTCTCTGGCCTTCCCATTAGCATACATCTTCTGGTGACTCTGAGCTGCCAACAACCTCTCCTTGATTTGCTTCACCTTTTCTGTTGGCTTTAGGTTTTCAACCTTAGCCGTAATCTCGGTTTTGATGGTTTTGATGATAACAAATATGGGACTAATGATTTCATTGAGAATATGCTTCAGGTTCCATATCAATTAGCGTTCGATGTCCTCGATCAAAAAAATTGAAGAAATCGGAAATCGAAAGGACATTGATCGTCGCGCTCGGGTTCGTCGTGGAAATTTATCGAAGATCGATGAGTGCACCAAAGTCGCTTGGATGAGTCCAAATATCAAGTCAAAAGCTCTCCAAGATGATGCTCGTTGAAAGCCGGAACCCGAAAATCAAGCGCGGAAGAAATAGGCTAAAAATGCAATTTCATCCTATGTTCGGTCGACTAGGCGGTCGACCGAATAGGGTAAGAAAGAAAGGCTCAGCCATTTCGATCAATCGGTCAATCGATCAAACACTGCCAAAAAATGGTAGTGTGCACTTCGATCGATCAGTCGGTCGACGGTTTTGGGCAGTAGGCTTGGCGGTCGACCGGTTGGTCGACCGACCTACTAAAAGCTATAGATACGAGATCCCGTCGGTCGACCGAAGGTCGAGGATGAATAGTCACATCTGGGCGGTCGACCCGTTGGTCGACCGATCGACCACAGAATAAAGAGAAGCGGTCGAAGGACCAATCTACCAGTCGGTTGACCGACCATTCGACCGGTGGCCTATAACGGACAATTTTCTATCTGTTGAACAACTGTTTCTTCAGCAGGGTATAAATATACCCTCATATGATTCTTTTTAACTTCTTCCTTGACTTCTACAACATTCATTGAGCATTCTAAGAGGAAGATTTGAAGCCTTCCAAAAAGCTTGCGCCGCTTCTCTGTCCGCGATATTTTCTTCAATCGTACAAGATCTGCTCCTCAACTCGGGTGTTGATTCAAGCTCCACTACTTGACGAGTTGAAGGATTGAAGGATTGCAAAAGAGCACAAAATCTTGGTTTCATTTTAAGCTCTTTTCAATTGTAAATTTTATCTGTTATTTAAACTATTTTTGGATTTGTGTCTGTGTAAAGACCTAGGGCTGTTAGGTCTTGTTCTGTGAAGTGGTATCCTTGGTGTAGAAGGAGTAAAGCTACTTGTGTATACTTAGTGATTACTAGGATTAGTTCTAGTTGTCCCTTAGGTTGAAGTGGGAAAGTGCTCTCGGTAGGAAGGCGGGATACTTCCGGGTGTGGAAGTGCCTTCGGTTGGAGAGCGGAGACTTTCCGGTGCAAAGTCATCATTGTAAGGGAAAATCTAATTAATATAGTAAAACATAGTTTGAAAATCCTAAGCGGGGTGCTTAGGTAGTGGAGTAGGCATTGGGGCCGAACCACTATAAATTATTGTGTTTGCATTGATTGATTGATTGCTTCGATTGCTTAATCATTTATCACTTCCGCATCCAATTGTTAAATTGCAAATTGCCTAGACGAACTAAGTAATCGATTAAAAGTGGATTTAGGCTAATCGTATTAGTAAATACACTATTCACCCCCCTCTAGTGTCGCCATTTCGCCAATAATTAGTATCAGAGCGGGTTCGTAGCTTGAGATTTCACCATCTCGTCTACACCTAGTCTCGATCTAGAAATGGCTCTAGAGAGTGTAGCGTCTTCACCTCCTAGGTTCAATGAGTCAAACTTTGGTCTTTGGAAGTCTAGGATGTATACCTTCTTAAAGACCCAAGGTTTGGATGTTTTCAACATGGTAAAAATTAGGTATAGTGAACCTAAGGAGGACATGAATGCATGGACCCAAGAACAAATTAACATGTTTGAGTTAAATGCTAAAGCTATAAATTGCTTATTTTGTTCGTTGGAAAATAATGTGTTTGAGAAAATCATTCATTGCACTTCGGCTTTTGATATATGGGCAACATTGAATATGTTATATGATTATGCTAAAACCGAAGAGCTTACCACTTTTGTTGAGGGTGGTGATGACAATGGTCATTCCCCTAGTAATAACCTCAGTTTTGATGATTTTAGTGCTTATAGTCAAAGAAGCAAATAAAAAATCTGAAAAAGAAAAGTGATATGCTACTTGTGCAAGGAAAAGAGGCACATCAAGAGGAATTATCATTTATCAAAGAAGAATGCCAAAAGGAGGACAAGTGCTTCAACATCCACCTCCAAATCTCAAGAAGCATCCTCTTGTCATGACTATGAAGGCACATCAAAGGTTTGCCTCATGGGTATCCATGATGAGGTACAACATTCAACTTTTAGTCATGATAAAGATATAGCATATGATAGTGATGCTAGTTCTTCACATTCAATCAAAATGTCATATGAAGAATTAGTACAAGAATGTCAAAGTATGTGTGTCATGCTTTTGAAAAAGAGTAAAGAAATGAAGAAAATTAAAAAGGATAATTCTAGGCTCACTGAGGATTTGCAAGCTCTAGAATTAGAAAATAAAAATTTAAAGGCAAATCTAAGTTCCTCAAGTGTTGATTGCCATGGTAGCATTGATGTTTTGAGAATAAGTAATTCTTGCCATGACAATTTTAAGATTGAAATTGAAGACCTAAAAAGTGAGAATATTGACTTGAAAAATGAAAATGATGATATAAAAATTGAATTGAAAAATATCTCAAAAGTTGAGATTGAGAATTTGAAAGTAGAAAATATGAAAATCAAAAATCAAAAATGTTTGTTGAAATCTCAAATACAAGCTTTACACAAATCCATAAATGACTTAAAAAATGAGATTATTTTCTTGAGTAAGAAAACTAGTAACTTATCACATGCTTCATTTTTTAGAAATCCTAGGAATAAGAATGCTTATGTAAAGAATGCTAAGGTTCCTCATGCTTCTCATATCAAGCATTCCAACATCAAACCTCATGCTCCAAAGATGAATAATAAATATCATGTCCATGTTAAAAATGAAAAGAAAAAGTTTTATGGACATTGCTTTTGTTGTGGTGTGTATGGGCATACTATTTATGATTGCGCTTTAAAGAGAAATCCAAGTGTTGCTAGGACACTTTGGATTCCTAAGCCCTCTAACCCCCAAGGACCCAAAGCTATTTGGGTACCAATGGTATCATGTTCTTTTGTAGGGAGAGTTACCACACAAGGGTGAGATGAAGGTGGTTGATTGAAGTTGCTTGAGAATTCAAAGATTGAACCATTTCAAAAGTTGCAACTTCAAGTCATTCAGATGCCTATGGTAAATGTGGCATCAAAAGTACTTTGGTATCATCTCCCATACTCTCTTGATTAAATTATAGTTGGAGTTATGATACATGCCTAAAATTGATTGAATTCCCCCGCTCTTAACATCTTTCAAAAACATTTTTGATTTTTAATTTCCCGGTCTCTTCGGAGACCCAGGTGGCCTGTAATGGGCCTAAGCGACCTTGCGGTTCTAAATCGTAGGCTCATTGTGGCCTTTCGGTTTTCAACCAATAGGAAGGGTTGGAGATCTTATGTTTAAAAATTTTATATTTTGAGATCTCTTGATTCATTTTGTTATCATGAATAATTTCTTTGAAAATGAATCCATGTTATTTAGTGAAGTTGAAGTTGATAAATGATACTTGGTTTTTTTTCTTCACTATTTAGTTTAATAGCTTGCATGTAGAATTGGTTTCATTGTCTACTTAAGAAGTATACTTGCAAGTTATAAGTTTTTAGGAAGACTATTTAGGAAGAAAAATATTAGTTTGACTAAATCATCATGAATAGGGTATAACCTTGATAATTTCAAATCTACGTATTATACCTCATTGGTTAAGATAAAATCATGTCTCTATACTCATGACTAGAATTGCATGTAAAATCCTTGAATTCTCATGAGTAGGTAGAATATTAGCACTTAGGTAAATTTTATCAAATGAAACTTGCTCTAGGTTGATACTTGCTATTAGAGACATTTCTTTAAGTCCAAACTAGTTAAAAATAGGTAAAGATCTTATTCCTCAAATGTTTCACATCTTAGGATCTCTTAGATTCATTTAGATATCATGAAAACTCATCTAAAATGAATCTTTACTATCTAGCATAGGTTAAGGTTTTAAAATAAAACTTTGCATTGAACCTTGTTATGTAGTATGTTAGCTTGCTAGTAGTCATATTATTTCATTATGATACTAATGAAGTCTACTTGCAAGTTAAGAATTTGAAAGGCTATGCTATCTAAAAGAAAATGAAAAATGAAATGAAAAGTTGGGCAAATTTTCAAGAAATAATGTATGAATTTAATTTTGCAAAAATCCTTGTAAAATAATTAAATACTCATGCTTAAATGATTTCTCTATGCTCATGATTGATTATACATGATAAATATTTGAATCTTCATGAGTAAGAAATTTTTTGTTAACTTAGCTCAATTTCATGATATCTTGATTGAATGAAACTTGAACTATGTTAAAATTCTTCTTTAGAGACTTCATGTTAAGTTAAACTTGAAATTTCTAAAAATAAGGTATGAATTTAACTTTACAAAAATCTTAGTATGATGATTGAATATTAATGCCTTAATGATGTCTCTATATACTCATGATTGATTTTGCATGATAAATGTTTGAATTTTCATGAGTAAGAAAAATTTGGATAACTTAGGCAATTTCATGATATCTTGATTGAATGAAACTTGCTGTAGGTTAAAACTCATATTAGAGATCTTATTTTGAGTAAACGTCAAACAAACATGTTTAGACACACATGATATGACTCTTGGTGTTCAATCTTGAAAATTCATGTGTATATAAAAATGTGATAACTAGATCACATTAGTAGACTTAAGCTTAAAAGGGTTGACCCAAGTCAACAAATTGACTTGGACACTTGATTTTAAGTCCAAACTTAATAAACATATTTAGAAATAGGTATGACATGTTTCCATGCTCTTAGAGTGAACAATTCATATGGATATGGATAAAATGACAATAGAGGTCAATTTATGTTTACCTCTCTTTGAATCATGTTGACTCAAGTCAACAAGTTGACTTAATGGTCTCATTTTCAATCTATATTTGTGGAACATGTTTAGATTTACTCATGTTAAGTATTCATAGGTTTAAATTTGAAAAATCATGAATAAATGTTAAGATTGAAACTTAGCAAGTTTCATAAAAACTAGTTTAGTTTTGAATGAAACCATGCTAGGTTGATATCTTGACTTAAGAATATAATTTTCATCTCAAACTTGACATACACTCTTTACATGACCATTATGTGATGTCATAAAATTTGAATGAAAACTAAGCATTCTTTGAAAATAACTGAAAAATTATGGAACTGCCATTTGTTCAACAATTGGTATCACCAATTTCAGTTATTTTTAGAAAAAAATTTAGATGATTCTTGAAACTACACAATCACTGAAAAAATCTAGTTTTATGTGTAAAAATTTCAAAAAGTTTCATCAAGAATCGGATTTAAAGTGAATTTTTGAAGTTGGATTTCAAAACACAAAGTATCATCATTCTTGAAATGTTAATATTTCTGATACTTTGATTTTTCTTCGAAAACTTCATATAAAAACTCATGTACACCATTTGGATTCTATTTCTAATATCATTCACACAAATTCTTGAGTAAAATTATTCCTACAAATGATTTTGATATTTTGGATGATAGATAGAAATATCCATGTGTATATTAAAATCAATATAGGATGAAAAATGCTCTTTGAAAATTCTTTTGAGTTCAAACTTGATACATGTATTTCAAATGATCATTCAATATTTGGTATCAAAATTTGATGAAAAAAAATTGGTTTCAAAAATATTTGTCAAAAACATGATTTTGTGTAAACTTAAAAGGTTGATTTTTGAAATCTTGAAGATAGGTTGACCTAAGTCAACAACATAAGTTTAAAATTTTCATCTTAAGCCCAAACTTAATTTATAGACTTACATTATCTCATGTTTGATGTCTAGATGCCTATATATGACAAAACATGAGTAGATAGCAAAACATTGAAACTTAACATTTTCATCTTCTCATGTTTATATAAAATGAAAACATGCTAAGTTTTTATTTGGATTAAATGACATCAGTTTCTCTTCAAACTTGATATACATGTTTCACATGATTAGATCTTGGTAATTTGAAAGTTTGAATAAAACTAAAAATGTCATGAAAGAGAACCATATTCATCAAAATATTCATACTTGAGATCATAGATGACTTAATTTTGAATTCCTATTGTGTTTTGAACATATCATGTATGAATTAAGTTACATGTTAAATACTTGTTTTCCATCCCTTTGGTTGAGATTTTCATGTTTCATGAAAAATCTTTAGAGTCTCAACTTCATGAAAAAATACTTGTGTTTCATCCCTTTAACTAGATAGACCTTTCTTGCCCTTTTTGACTGATGTCAAAAGGGGGAGAGAAGTATAAGAAAAAGGGGGAGAAGTGTATAAGAAAAAGTGGGAGAAAAGTATAGGTAAATAGGGAGGAAAATATAGGAAATCCATGCATATAGATAGGGAGAGTTTATCTCATAGATATGCATGTTGATAGGGGGAGAAATCCCTTAGTTGATATCCTATATGCTTTAATGATATATTTTCTTATGGATGTTTGTCATCATCAAAAAGAGGGAGATTGTTGGCTTTATGTTTTCAACCTTAGCCGTAATCTCGGTTTTGATGGTTTTGATGATAACAAACATGTGACTAATGATTTCATTGAGAATATGCTTCAGGTTCCATATCAATTAGTGTTCGATGTTCTCGATCGGAAAAATCAAAGAAATCAGAAATCAGAATGGCATTGATCGTCGCGCTCGGGTTCATCGCGGAAGATTATCGAAGATCGACAAGTGCACCAAAGTCTCTTGGATGAGTCTAAAGATCAAGTCAAAAGCTCTCCAAGATGATGCTCGTTGAAAGCCAGAACCCAGAAACCAAGCGCGGAAGAAATAGGCTGAAAATGCAATTTCAGCCTATGTTCGGTCGATCGAATAGGGTAAGAAAGAAAAGCCCAGCCATTTTGATCGACCGGTTGGTCGACCGAACACTGACGAAAAATGGCTGTGGGCACTTTGGTCGATTAGTCAATCAACCGACAGTGGCTGGTTTTGGGCAGTAGGCTTGGCGGTCGACCGGTCGGTCGATCGACCTGCTGAAAGCTATAGACGCGAGATCTCGTCGGTCGATCAAAAGTCGGGGATGAATAGTTGCGTCTGGACGATCGACCCATCGGTCGGCCGACCACAGAGTAAAGAGAAGCGGTCGACGGATCGGTCGACCAGTCGGTCGACCTACCATTCGACCGGTGGTCTGTAACGGATAGTTTTCTATCCGTTGAACAATCGTGTCTTTAGCAGGGTATAAATATACCCTCATATGATTCTTTTTAACTTCTTCCTTGACTTCTACAGCATTCATTGAGCATTCTAAGAGGAAGATTTGAAGCCTTCCAAAAAGCTTGCGCTGCTTCTGTGTCCGCGACATTTTCTTCAAGCGTACAAGCTCTGCTCCTCAACTCGGGTGTTGATTCAAGCTCCACTACTTGATGAGTTGAAGGATTGAAGGATTGCAAAAGAGCACAAAATCATGGTTTCATTTTAAGCTCTTTTCAATTGTAAATTTTATCTGTTATTTAAACTATTTTTGGATTTGTGTCTGTGTAAAGACCTAGGGCTGTTAGGTCTTGTTCTGTGAAGTGGTATCCTTGGTGTAGAAGGAGTAAAACCACTTGTGTATACATAGTGATTACTAGGATTAGTTCTAGTTGTCCCTTAGGTTGAGGTGGGAAAGTTCTCTCGGTAGGAAGGCGGGATACTTCCGGGTGTGGAAGTGCCTTCGATTGGAGAGCAGAGACTTTCCAGTGCAAAGTCATCGTTGTAAGGGAAAATCTAATTAATCTAGTAAAACCTAGTTTGGAAATCCCAAGCGGGGTGCTTAGGTAGTGGAGTAGGCATTGGGGCCGAACCACTATAAATTACTGTGTTTGCATTGATTGATTGATTGATTGCTTCGATTGCTTAATCATTTATCACTTCTGCATCTAATCGTTAAATTGCAAATTGCCTAGACGAACTAAGTAATCGATTAAAAGTGGATTTAGGCTAATCGTATTAATTAGTAAACACACTATTCACCCCCCTCCAGTGTCGCCATTTCGCCAACATTTTCTACCGCCTCCTCAACTAGGTCAGGTCCCATCATAAGGGAATCCTCTATCTCAAACTAGCCTACAGGCGACCTGCATTTCCACCTATATAATGCCTCAAAAGGGACCATCCCATGCTGCTATGATAGCTGTTATTGTAGACAAACTCAATCAATGGTAAGTGTCTCTCCCAATTGCCCTCGAAATCTAGGACACATGCTCTCAGCATGTTCTCCAATGTCTGAATGGTCCGCTCCGACCGACCATCTGTCTAAGGGTGGAATGCAGTGCTGAATCGAACCTGAGTGCCCAACGCCTCCTAGAAAGACTGTCAGAATCGAGCTATGAACCGAGTACCCCGATATGAGATGATCATAACAGGGACACCATGATAAGCGACGATCCGATCCAAGAACAACCTCGCATACTGCTCAGCTAAAAAGGTTGTCTTGATTGGTATGAAATGTGACATCTTGGTTAGACAATCCACCACTACCCAAATAGAATCATTGCCCTTCCCAGAGTTTGGCAACCCCGTCATAAAATCCATGATTATCTTTTCCCATTCCACTCTGGTACTTCTAAGTTCTGGAGTAACCCTGTTGGCTTTAAATGCTCAGTCTTCACCTACTGACACACCAAGCACTTAGACACGAACTCGGCCACCTCTCTCTTTATGCCTTACCACCAATAATTCTACCTCAAATCACGGTACATTTTTGTGGCTCCCGAATCCATTGTGTATGTGGATCGCTGAGTCATCTCTAGTACCTACATGCGAACCTCAACCATATCTGGCACCACCATCCTATTCTTAAACCTCAGAACGCCCTTGGAGTCAACACCGAAACCATTATCGGCATCGCCTCTCCTGGCCAGATCCTTAGCGAGTGCACAGAAAGCATCCTCCTCCTATGCTGCCCCCAGCATGTCGACCAACGTGAACTGCACCCTCAGGTGAGTCACCAACGCACCAGAAGCTGATACTAACAAGACTGACCTGCCATCCAAACATATGGCCAATTCCTAAGCCAACGGCCTCCTCCTTTCTGCCAAATGCGCTAGACTACCTATAGACATCCTGCTCAAAGTGTGAGCCACCACATTAGCCTTCCTCCGATGATACAAGATCGTGCAGTCGTAGTCCTTCAAGAGTTTAAGCCATCTTCTCTGCCTCGGGTTCAACTCCTTCTGGGTGAGCAAATATTGAAGGCTCTTATGATTAGTGTATATCTCGCAAGCCTCACCATAAAGGTAGTGACGCCACAGCTTCAATGCAAACACCACTGCTGCTAGCTCAAGATCTTGAGTCGGGTAATTCTTGTCGTGGACCTTCAACTGCCGGGAGACATAAGCTATCACCCTGGCATTCTGCATCAACACATAACCCAAACCGACTCGAGAGACATCACAATAAGCCACAAACCCTCCCGAACCCGAGGGTACTGCTAGAACTGGTGCCGACGTCAAGCGGTCCTTGAGCTTCTGAAAGCTCTCCTCGCACTTACTGTCCCAATCGAATTTGACCTTCTTCTGAGTCAGATGAATCAATGGCATTGCAATCTTGAAGAAATTCTCCACAAATTTTCTGTAATAGCCTGCCAAGCCCAGGAAACTGCGGATCTCTGTGATATTAGCCGGCCTCTTCCAATTCTAAACTACTTTTATCTTTGCGGGGTCCACCTTTACCACTTCCCTGGACACCACATGGCCAAAGAACCCTACACTCTCCAGCCAGAACTCGCATTTGTCGAAATTAGCATATAAGCGGTGCTCCCTGAGAGTCTCCAGAACTACCATCAAATGCTCAACGTGCTCCTCCCTGCTCTTGGAATATATCATGATGTCATTAGAAAATATTATCACAAATTTATCCAAGTATTCCCTAAACACTCGGTTCATCAGATCCATAAATATTGCAGGTGCATTAGTCACCCCGAAGGACATCACCAGGAACTTAAAATGCCCATACCTCGACTTGAAAGCAGTCATAGGGACGTCACTGTCCCGAATCCACAACTGATGGTACCCAGGCCGTAGGTCAATATTGGAAAACCACTGGGCCCCTTGAAGGTGATCAAATAAATCATCGATCTTGGGCAGAGGGTACTGATTCTTCACCGTCACCTTATTAAGCTGTCGGTAGTCTATGCACATCCGCATGGATCCATCCTTCTTTCTCACAAAGAGCACTGGAGCACCCCAAGGCAAAACACTTGGGCGAATGAAACCCAACTCAAGCAGCTCCTGCAAGAAGGACTGGCATCCACCTATAAGTAGCATCCGGGCCTTGAGAGCCGATATGGCTACCAACGAGTCTTCCCTTCCCTTACCCTGGAAAGAAAACTGGGGCAATCTGGGCTTACTGAAGGTCACAGTGTTAGCCTTGCAGTCCACTGAGGCGAAATGGTCTGCCAACCAGTCCATGCCCAAAATCACATCAAGTTCCAGCATCAGCAGGAGTGTCAATTTGACCATCAGCACATGCCCACAAATGACCACCTCTCAACCTCGAAAGACTATCTCTACCAGTACAAAAATGCCCGTACGCGTAGACACCACAAGAGGCAAATCAAGAACAGAGGATTTCCCTGTCAACTTAGCAACAAACAAAGCAGATACAAAAGAATGCGTAACACTTGGATCAAACAAAACATAGGCAATAGCAGAACCGATAGTACGGCTACCTGACACTACTACCCTGGATGCCTCAGCGCCCTCTTGGTTCATAGCAAACACCCGTGCAGCGGGCCTCTCTAAACCACCAGCTCGTTGACCTCCTCCCTGAGTCCAACCCCTCTAAGCTACGGAACCCATTGACATCGGTGCCTTTCCTTTGGTCTGATCAGGCTGCTGACTGCCCTTGCCAGGATAATCCTTTATGTAGTGCTCAGTCTTCCCACAGCTGAAACATACCTCTGAACATCCCCAGCAAGCTCCCTAGTGCTTCCTGTGATATCGGTTACACGGTTGCGGCCCAGGCCTCCGCTGCGATCCTCCTGATGATGCCCCCGGTCCCAATCCCATGTGGCCTCTGAAACTGCTATAACCTCCACCTTGCTGTGGATCTGCTATCTTGTAAGTCCCCTTAGAGTGAGCTGGCTGACCCCTCGAATGCTGGGGCCGAAACTTCTTCTTCTGAGGTCCATCTTGCCTGTCTATCAGTACCGGTGCCTCTTTTTGGAGCGTCTTATCTACAACCTGAGCAAAAGAAGTGTCCTCCATGTAATTGATAAGTCGGGCAATCTACGGCCTCAGCCCCTTGACAAATCTCTTGACCCTAGCGGTCTTTGTAGCTATCAAGGTGGGATGGTACTTCGAGAGTCGAGTGAACTCCATCTCATAGTCCATCACTCACATACTACCGGTCTGACGCAGTAGCTCGAATTCTTTCACCCGCCTATCCCGGATGCTCAGCGGCAGGCTCCACCATAGCAACTCTAAACTCTTCCCAGCTAGGGGGTGGTGCATCCGCTGCTCTGCGGTCCCTCCAGGTGTGAAGCCAATCCTTGGCTGGTCCTCTCAGCTGTAACTTGATCAGTCGAGCGGTCGTCTCCAAAGAACAACTAAGCTCCCTGCACAGCTCTAGCAATCCCCTGGAAAACTAGTGACCTCCACCCGCTGATTTGTCCTTGTATACTCCGGTGTCTTGAATGCAACAAAATTTGCATATGAAGGTGCTCTGGGGGCTCTAACCACCTGTTCCACTGGCTGGACCACCTATGGTAGTGCGGGTACCGCTGGCACCTACTGTGGTTGTTGTCTCAATTTTTGCTCCCTGCGGCGTGTCTCAGTCAGCTCAGTCACTCGGGCCTGCAACTTCACAACCATGGGATCCTGTCCCACCTCCTCCCGGGCCTGCGGTGGTCTCCTACGACCCCAGCCCCGGCCTCGGCCTTTGCCTCAGTGCTCAGTGGAGTTGCTATCACTACCGCTCCTTACGGCATCAAAGGCCTCCACGATATCTGGAATCACCAGAAGGAAAATATCATAATTAGATAATTTAGTTCACCATAACATTTTTGCAAACTTAACCACAAGTCGCGCTGAGGTGCAGACTTAGCCCATTGATCTCATAACATAATCCTACCGTATACCGACACGCCAGCAATACCCTATACGGTAACAACTCTAGCTCGTAGCCAGACCGAACCACATGCTCTGATACCACATTATCACGTCCCAAACTCAGGGTCACATGATCGGCCAGATTATACGCGTCTATACCCTACAACCTAACTCATGCACATGCCAACTCATAAAATATAGCAGAAGAAATAAATAACTTTTTATTATAAAAGAGAAACCAAAACAGATTTCATTTAAATAGTAAAGTTTTTATGAAAAAGTTCAAGTACGGAAATAAAATGAATCAAGACGAACAGTGTACTTTAACAAATGAAATCTGAATAAAAGATATGAATGTCCCCACGGGACTATCACTCCAAAACACCAAATCACAAGTGCATGACAAAACTACCAAAGACTCGACTACGACCCCTAACTAGGACTGCTATGAGATCAATGTGGCTCCTCTATCCTCCAGCCGCGCCAAGTGCTCGATCCCACCTCACCGGTCAAGCTCTACAAAACAAAACAAAACGACAACGGGTGAGTTCAAAGAACTCAGTGAGCGATTCTACCATCCCCCACGAGAAACCAAACACATATATATATAGCATAATGATTAAACATCTGACTCAAGCAGGAAAGGTCACAAGGGAGCGACTAGCTAACAGGCCATTTGGCCACCACATGCCCAAAGGCATCCAACACCCTAACGGTGAAGTACAATAGGTCTAATCCTACCATGCCCTAAGGCAACAAAACATACTAGGATAATCAGGATTGGCCCATCCGAGCTTATCCTAATATAAAGAAACTCAGGAGTAATCGACATTGGCCCGCCCGAACTTTCTCCACGAGATGCGAAGTAACAATCGGGATTCGCCTCTCCGAACTTATCCCTTTAAGATATCACAGGAATATTCGAGATTTGCTCGTCCGAACTTATTCCTTGAAAGAAACTCAAGAATAATCGGGATTTGCCCATCTGAACTTATTCCACGAGGAAGCACAGGAACAATCGGAATTTTCCCATTCGAACTTGTTCCAATGAGATAACGTAGGAATAATCGGGATTCCGCCATCAGAACATATTCCTTTAAACACGAGTTGGGAATTAACCATTCAACCTTCCGGGCCAAGCCCACAATCTGGTTCCTAGCTGAGCCTCTCCGCCATTCATAAAGATATGGCGCAATATGACCTAAGTCAAATGTCTCCTACGGTGTGATAGGGATGCGCTTATTGGGAACGCTACAACACCCAATACCCGATCCCAACTACTAGACCCGTAACATATAAACCCGTGAGGTTTTATTCCATGCACAAAACTTAATTTGTTCGTTCATAATCGATTATGCTGCCCCTTTGAATTTTAATTATGTAATTAAAATTATCATCACCAAAATTAGGGTTTTGTTCTTAGCTTATTGTTGTGCCCGAAACTGGTGTATCTAACCTGAATCTGATTTCCAGGGTGTGTTATATGTTTCCAAACTATGTTTTCTGGTCAAAATGATAGGTTAAAGGACTATATTCAAAAATCTATTCGCATCACAACAGAGATTTCAATATCAGCCCAGAATATTCAACAATTCAGCATGAACTTTCAGCAAGAACCTACGTCATCTTAAAACAAGAATCAAACTTCAAGAACCCACATCAAGAACACACACTTGGCATCAAGATTAAACCCTATCTTTGTAAATCATGATTACTACTCAAAAATCATAGTTTAATTACAAAGCATGCATTAACATAAAGAGATCTAAATTGACAAGCAATTCATGGTATAGATCCCAAGAATTCACAAGAATCCTCTCCTAGGCATTTTATCAAATACCTAGAGGGCACCCTTATCTCCACCTTGATCGAGCACCCCTAGGATCATCCTAGGGCTATTGAGCCCCATAGGAGGGGGGGGGGGGGGGGGGGGGGTTCGGGTCTCCTCTCGCATGGCAATCACAAAGAAACGGCAAAAATTCGAGAGACGACGGAAAACCAACAAGAATATCTTGACTTCAAGAGCGGCTCAAGGATATGAAAGAAACCCGAGAAAAGGAGGGGTAAAACCACTCACTTGATTAGGAAAAAGAAATCGAAAAAAGTTCCAAAGCGGCGGCCTCCGAATTCGGCCACAAAGGTTCAGCTCCAAGAATAAGGAAAGATGGGTGGCAGCGACTGCACTTCAAGCCGGCGGCTCTAAGAGAGGGGAAGGGGGCAGAGGATTGGCTTCCAAGGGAAAGGAAGGGGGAAGAAGAAGCTTGGAGGCTCGCAGCTTGGGGGTGGAGAGGGGCGGCTGGCAGCTCAGCTGCTCGTCTCTCTCCAAACGGCTCGGGCGGCTCCAACAGGGAGCCGCATGCCAAGAGGGGGGGGGTTATACTCCCCTCACAAACCCTCATTTAATGAACCCTCTTAACAAACCCACATCCGCCTCGAGCCCGAATCCAAACCCGCCTTAACTCAAAATAACCCCTATGCTAAATACAAGCATCAAACACATGCACACCCATGCATTAAAATTTAATAAATCGAGCACACGCAACATAATAATTAAATAAATTTTTTATCTACGCAAGGAAGGGAATTGCATAATTCAAACTCCCACTTACCCGAGCTCGCAAGCTCGCGCTCGTATCGGATCATGAGTCAACTCGGCTCGATCTCAAACTTTCCTGCTAGGCTGACCATCATAAACAAGAATCGAAAAGAAATATTAATGTCTAGGATATTACACCATCGGTGACCGACTGGCCTCATTTGCTCCCTCTCCTGTCTCACTCTCATATTCTCTCCCTATCTCTTCTTGTCTCTCATCGCCGTTTGATCATCATCGTTTCCTGCCACTCTTCGAGGTAAGATATCTAATTCATAACTTTTATTAATTGTTAAATGTTAATTAGTTAGGATTTAATTAATTTTTATTATATGATGCCATGTTAGCGTGCCAATTTTTATTAATTATGTGACGCCTTGTTAATTGATAAAGTATATGATGCCATGTTTAGATTTAATTAATTAGTTAATTATATACTGAATTAATTAGTTGAGTTAATGTATTTAATTTATTTTATGTTAATTGTTGTTAATTAACTAGTTATTAATTAGTTGAATTAATGTTAATTAGCTAGGTCGACTTATAACTATAAATTGAAATTAATCATAACTAACGAGTAGATACGTGTCACGTACGTGTCGATGAGCTAGGTATGATTACCCAATATCTTAGATTCGAGGGTTGTATATTCGTTCAAATGAAGTAGATAATGCTTTACACGATATACAATACTTGAATTGTCCTTAATTAGATAGTTTGACGTCATTGTTATCTGTATCGCACTTAGTTTTTCTTTTTAGCATATATATCTTCATTCGTAAATTTTGGCTAATGAATCTCTCTTGTCCTCCGATATGCACTCAGATGATATGCATATTCGGAGAACTATAGGAAGATGCTACCAAAATTTAGAATGAAGTTAACAACTAAAGAAATGCTTAGTGTGATATGATTAATATGAATCCTGAAAGGAATACGATCATCCCACCTAAAAACGTCAACTGAAGATGTGATTGATTGACATAATCATGTCGGACGATCAAAGTTGGATGTACCGACATATTTGATCGTGGAGCTATAACGAATGAGTTTCGAATAGGCATAACTTATTTCTTGAATTTCGCCTATTTGAATAGAAAATTTGTTAGCCATGACAAAATATGATGTTCGTGATCGAATTTGCTCGAACGAAATATTTTTAGATCAAGAAACTGTCACAATCTGTATTCAAAGGGATTCACACCAAGATATAATCAGTAGATTTGTCACGGGGAGTCATATGATGTTGGAATGTCGAGCAATCCTGCTGTAAAAACTCATGGTGAATCTTCTAGTGTTGGTATTGTTCCTTCATCTAATCTTGAAAATCCTTACACAACAATGATACTTGATAGTCTTGGTGGTCAATTCCATTTTAATGATAACGTCAAGCCAATTCTTGAGACGTTAGTGGTGGATACTAGAGCAGTTGATGTCACACAAGAACAACCTGTGTGATAGAGATTGAATTTCCAAATAAAGAGGCCATAGAATTTTATTAGATATTGAAGGCTACAGATGAACCTATGTATGAAAATTGTGATGAATACACTAGATTATTGGTAATGACACAACTCTTGAACATCAAGTCTGATTGGAATATTAGCGAGGTTGCATTTGATCGGCTTGTGGGTTTTTTTCATTAAGCATTACCTATAGATAACAAGTAAGTACCAACTTTCTATAAGACGAAGAGAATGATGAAAAAATTAGGACTTGGGTACGAAAAGATACATGTGTGCCATAACAACTGCATATTGTATTATAAAGAAAACTCATAGTTGAATGAATGCACTGAATGTCAGCATCCTCGTTACAAGGAGAAGACATTGTCCCGATAAAAAAAATATTCCTTTTAAGGTACTTCGCTATTTTCCATTAACACCGAGGCTTCAAAGGTTATTCATGTCTGAAAAGACTACTCAGTACATGAGTTGGCATGCAAGAAGCTGTTATGATACAGTTTTGACTCATTCATGAAACAGTGAAGTGTGGAAACATTTGGATAGGATCCTTCGTTTGCTAAAGATACTAGTTTGATTGTCATTGCTGATTCCTACCGGCTAACAATCAATATCGAAGGAATCATGACAAATTTATTAAGAGCAAAATCGAAAGAGATGAGCCACCGCTGATATTGTCTGGTGAACAGATATTAGCATGTGTTTCCTTGCTTCCGAATGTTGTGTTTGGTCAGAATGATAGAGTGTCTAGCTTTTGTCAAACACATAATTGGGTGAAAAATAGTATCTTTTGGGAATTGCCGCATTGGAGTTCATTACTAATTCAGCATAATTTGGATGTAATTCATATTGAGAAAAATATTTTTGAAAATATTTTTAATACTTTGATGGATGTTTATGGAAAAACTAAAGATAATGTGAAGACTCGACATGATCTACAAATATATTATAGGAGGCCGGAGTTAGAGTTGCAAGAGGTTAGCAGATGACTTCATAAGTCGAAGGCGTCGTATGTGCTGAATAAAGAACAGATGAAGGATATATGTAAATGGATCGAAGAATTAGGATTAACAGATGGATATGCCTCAAACTTATCTCTAGACATGCTATGAGATAGCTGCAAACACTCTAGACACAAAGAAAATGTGTAGGAAAGTGGGAGCAATATTATTAATGATTGCAAAAGTACATGGTACACCACTGAGGACTGTGCTTGGCCCATGCATGGTAGTGCTTCGTTAAAACCTTGTAAGGGGAAAAATCGAGTGGGAGAAAACCGCCATGAGGGAAAAACACTACACCGACCACTTACGGTTTATGGGGAGAGCTTAGCTCTAGTAGGCTTGCAATGAGGCCGCGTTCCACGATCGTGGAAGTTCTCATCCGGAGAGTTCAACGATTCTGTAGGCGCCTTTCCCGAGGACCTCTGTGATCTTGTAGGGGCCTACCCAATTTTGGGCGAGCTTCCCTTCTTCGGTTGGCTTTCTCCGAGGTTTGATCTTTCGGAGGACCAAGTCTCCTTCTATGAAGCTCCTCTACTTGACATGTTTCTCGTATTTCTGAGCTATTTTGAGCTTCATGGTCTTTTCTCTCATCCTGGCGAGTTCTCGCTCTTCCTCGACAAGGTTGAGCTCGGCCCTTTAGGTTTTTGAGTTGTTTTGCTCCTAAAAGGTAATTCTACAGAGGCTGGGCTCTGTGATCTCAACTAGGATCATGGCCTCTACTCCATAAACGGGCCTGTAGGGAGTTTCGAGGGTAGAGGATTGAACGATTGTATTGTAGCTCTAGAGCACTTCGGGTAGTTCTTCGGCCCAATGCCCCTTGGCTTGGTCGAGTTTCTTCTTGAGTCCCACCAGGATGACCTTAGTGGCTGCTTCGGTCAGGCCGTTTGATTGTGGGTGCTCTACTGATGAGAAGAGCTGTCAAACACCGAGGTCTAAGCAGAATTTTCGAAATCGTTGATCTGTAAATTGTGTTCCGTTGTCACTAACGAGTTAACGAGGTACGCCATACCTGTAGATGATGTTCTTCCATATTAACTTTTGGATCTTTTTGATTGCTATTGAGGATAGGGGTTCGACCTCTATTCATTTGGTGAAGTAGACAATCGCTACTACTAAATACATGATCTATCTTGGTGCTTGAGGGAAAGGGCCAAGGAGGTCGATGCCTCACTTGTGGAATGGTCAATTGACTTCCGAGCTGTGGAGTAGTTCGGGGTGTTGTTGCGAGACTTTAGTGAATCTTTGTCATTTGTCGCACCTTTTAACATAGGAGCTATAATCTGTCTTCATGGCTGCCAAGGATCTTCCTCCAATGTGATTGTCGTAGATGCTGTCGTGGACTTCTGCCATTACAATATCTATTTGAGGTCGACCGATGTACTTGAGTAGCGGCCAAGAATATCCTCTTTTGTAGAGCTGATCAACGAGGAGGGTGTAATAACTTGCTATCCTCATGAATTTGCCTAGGTTGGAGGTGTGCTCTAGAATTTCTCCTCGTTTGAGGTAGGTTATGTGCGGATTTCTCCAGTTTGTTCTTTGTTTGACTATTCGGACCTCGACTGAGGGGTTGGCCGACTGGATGCTCGATTGTCCGAGGATTTATTGGATGAACGACCTATTATTTTGAGGTTTCCTATTGTTGGCGAGCTTGGATAGCAGGGCCACTCAAGTATTTTCCTCCCAATGTATGTGTTGGATCACACAACTATTGAAGTTAGTGATTAAGGAATGTACTAGTGAGATGTACCTTTCGAGGGAGAGGTCCCTTGCTTGGTAAGTGCCGTTAACTTGCCCTACAACGAGCTGTGAGTCGCTTTTCACGATCACTTTTCGGGCTTTTACATCTTGGGTGAGCCTTAGTCTGATGATTAAAGCTTCATATTTCACTTGGTTGTTGCTGGCTTTGAATTGGAACTGAAGGGACTACTTTAGGGCGATTCACTCGCCATTCTCCATAATGACGCCCGCTGCACTTCCTTTCTCATTGGAGGCATCGTCCACGAACAACGTCCAAGTTTTGACCTTGTTGGGGATATCCTCTTGGTCGATGAACTCGGCGACGAAGTCCGTTAGTGCTTGGGCATTGATGGGGCTTCTGGGTTGGTATTCAATGCTGAACTCCGAGAGTTCAACTGACCAGGATATCATCCGACCAGTGAGTTCAGGCTTGGCTAGTACATGCCTGATTGGTTATTCTGTGCGCACCTAGATGTGGTGGCTTTGGAAATACGGCTTAGTCTTCTAGCCGAGATGACTAGTGCGTAGGCGAGTTTTTCTAGCCTCTGGTATCTGGTTTCTGGCCATTGGAGGATCTTGCTAACAAAGTAGATTGACTTCTAATCTTTTTCATATTCTCGGACTAATATCGAGCTGAGGGCATTCTTCGTGATAGTGAGATAGAGAAAAAGTGTTTCTCTGAGCTATGATTTGTCCAAAATCGACGGGTTTGTGAGGAAGTGTTTAAGCTATTCCAAGGCTTGTTTGCACTTTTCATCCCATTGGAAGCTTGTTTCTTCCTTAGGATCTTGAAGAAAGGGGTGATCAACTGATCTAGAGAGGATTCTAGATAAGGCGGTCATTCTTCCAGTGAGCTGCTATACCTCTTCGATGTTGCTCGGGCTTCGTATCTCTTGGATGGCTTGGCACTTATCCGGGTTGTCTTCAATCCCTCGATTCGTGAGTGTGAAACCGAGGAATTTGCCACCATAGACCCCGAAAGCTCACTTCTCATAGTTCGGTCTCATGTTGTTGTGTTTGAGCTGGCTGAAGGCTTCGATGAGATCATCGTAGTGGTTTCCAGCGGCTGGTGTTTTGGCAACCATGTCGTCTACGTATACCTCCATGTTTCGGCTGATATGGTTCTTGAAGACTTTGTCCATCAAGCGTTGATATGTGACCCCTGCATTTTTGAGCCCGAAAGGCATTACTTTGTAGCAGAAGTTGGCATTTTTTGTGATGAAGGTTGTCTTTTTTTCATCTTTCAAGTGCATCCGGATTTGGTTGTAGCCTGAATAGGCATCCATGAAGCTCAGGTAATGATAACTCGAGGAGCTTTGTTTATGCTCGATAATGGATAAGAATCCTTCGGACATGCTTTGTTGAGGTCGGTGAAGTCAACACACATCCGCCATTTTCCTGAATATTTCTTGACTATCACGACATTTGCAAGTCATGTGGCGAATCTGATTTCTCTAATAAATACTCTTTTGATAGTTTTTCGATTTCCTCGAGGGATGCTTGCTGGCGTTCGATTCCAAGCTTTCTCTTCTTCTTGGCCATAGGCTTTCCCCGAGGATCGATGGCCAATCTATGGCAAATGACTTGAGGGTCTATCCTTGACATATCAGACGACGTCCATGCAAAGAGGTCGACGTTGTCTCTAAGTAAAGTGCAGAGTTGAGCTTTGAGCTCGATAGGGAGGTGGGGTCCCACATAGGTTACCTGCTTGGGGGAGGCCCTGATCTGTATAGGTTTCAAATCGTTAGTGGTCTGGAGCCGCTCTTGGACATCCCCTCTGGGTTCCAACTCTGATATCCGAGGCTGGTGCTATATATGAAGAACTGGTATTGCTGGCGAAGGCAGAGTGTCTTGGGTTTTCTCTAATTTGGCTCACCTGAGTTTTAGGCATTCATTGTAACAGACGCGAGCCTCCTTCTGCTCCGTATGTTCCACTCCAACCTCTATCTCAAAAATAGGAAATTTGATGGCGAGATAGGGAGTCAATACCATGGCTCCAAGGGTGTTCAAGGAAGTCCGGCCCAAGATCACACGATAGGGGCTTGAACATTGGATGATGAGGAATTGTATATCCACCGTCTTCGTTCTCGGTGGGGAGTCGAACGTTGTTGCTAGCCTTAAGTAGCCTTTGACGTTGATTCACTCTCCTGAGAAGTCGATGAGTTCCCCATGGTAAGGGTGGAGTGAATTTTCGCTAATGTTCATCTTTTCAAGTGTCGAGTGGAACAGGATGTCGGCTGAGCTCCCTTGGTCTTCTAGGACTTTCCTAATAAGGAAATCAACAGAAATTACAGAAGTAACAATAGGGTCATGCAAATTTTTGTCAATCCCCTGAAAGTCAGCTTCATAGAAAGATATTACCGGGGTAGGCTTGTATGGCCTCCAGGAACATGTTGTATCGCCAACTATTAGAGCTGTTTGGAGTGATTCTGTGGCTAAGCTCGTCTCGCTTCCTCCGGCGAATCTGCTCGTGATGTACTCGATCACTCCATGAATTTCAGTGCAAAGCTTCTTGGTGTCAATGTCGTTGTGATTGCTTGTCGTGCGGTGGGGCGATGGTGTCCTGCTCGGACTTCGGCATTGGTAGCTGAGGTAGCACTGATCTCAACTGCAGCTTCGGCCGCATCGGATGTAGTGGTCGAGGTGGCCTTTGTTGGCGTAAGATTTTCAACCTTGGTCTTAATCTCAGTTTTGATGATAACAAACATAGAACTAATGTTTTCATAAAGAAATATTTTTAGGTTCCAAGTCGGTTATCAGAGAAATCGAGAAATCGGAAGGACGTTGGTTGACGCGCTCGAGATTCGTCGAGAAAATAGAGTCTAGGTTTAGGGTGTCTATATCATTTGTATTAATCCTCATTATGATGCAAAGATCCCTAAAGAACCCAACCCAAAATCCGAAACCTGAAACGAAGAAAGAACCCGATTGAAATTTCATTCAGAGCAGTTTCAATCATTGGTTCGGCCGATGGTTCGGTCGATCGAATGGTCGACTGAATATCGACCGAAGGCTGCTAGAAATGTCCAGTAGCCATTCTGTCGATCGATCGGCGGGCCAACGGCTCGAAAAAGAGCTATTTATTTCCATTGAGCCCAACCTCCATCTCGTGTTCTACTTATTTAAGACCCTCTACAGCCTTCCTATGAACTTATGGAACCTATTGAGCCATCATATGATCCTATACTAAGCCTTCATTGAGATATTCTTTGTAAAACCTAGCTTTGAGCCATACAATCTTGATCTTGCCTCTGAGGTTCAATCGATTCATCTTCAAGGCATCAAGAGGAGCTAGGATTCGCTATTTGGAGCTAAGTGTATTATTGTTTTGATTATTTCTCTATTTGTTATTGTATTTTTTTGTTTATTTGTTGTATTTCAAGTGTGTAAACCTAGGGTGCTAGTAGAGGTGGCAATGGGTCAGGCCCGCCCATGGGCGCCACAGGCTCGGCCTAAATCTGGGTCGTCCCTGACCCGGTTCGAAGAATTTTGGGCTGGGCTGGGCATGACCCGTATATGCCCAAGGGGCAAGCTGGTGCCACCCAGGCCTAGCCTGGTCTTTAGTAGCTTAGAGGGCTGGCACACTTTGCTTTACTTACTTTACTTTGTAAAGATGAATAAAATCAAATAAAGAGATATAGTTTAGTGGTAAGTGCATCACAATTAAAGTGAGAGGATAGTAGTTTGAATCTCATCGCCAATATATTATTAATACTTTTGAACTTTTGGGCTGGCCTGAGCCCAGCCCAAGCCCGGGCTAGGCCTCCCCTTTGATTGTCGGGTCGTGCTAGGCACGGCCCGAGTATTGGCCGTGCATCACAATATATTATTGCTCTCTTGGTATTACATCTAATGTATTAGGTTGAAATCCTAGGAGTAGGCATTGAGACCAAACCATTATAAATTATAGTGTTTGCATTGCTCTCTTGGTATTGTGTTGAATTGCCATATTTATTGCTTCCACTATTTGCATGAAATTGTAATTAACCTAAGTAATCAAGGAAAAGGTTAAAATCATATTTAGGTTATGTTTTTAGTTATTTCACCAATATTTGGTATCATAGCGGGTCGTAAATTAAGATTTTACCATCTCTTTTACCCTTTGTCTCGATTCGAGAATGTCACTAGAGTTGGTTGTGTCTACACCACCTAGGTTTGATGAGTCCAACTTTAGTGTTTGGAAATATAGGATGTATACATTCCTCAAAACACAAAGTATATATTTATCGTGCATGCTAAAAAATAAATATGTTGAACCCACCATTGATATTAGTACTTGGACTCAAGAGCAAGTTAGGTTATTTGATTTAAATGCCAAAAGAATGCATTTTCTATATTGCTCGTTTTCAAATGATATACTTGAAAATATTATGCATTGTTCTTCCGCATTTGATATTTGGGCAACATTAAACATGCTATATGGTTTTGCAAAAAGTGAAGAAATTACTACTCAATGAAGGTGGTGATGGCAATGGTCATCCACCCACTACTAATATGATCTTTGATGCCCAAAGCACTTGTAGCAAAAGGAGCACATGTAAGAATTAGAAACGGAAACTTAGGTGCTTCCTATACCAAGAAAAGGGACACAAGAAGATGAATTGTCCTCTCTTGAAGAAGAAATCCAAAAAGAAGAAGTGTGCTTCTCTATCCACATCCCAATCAAGTGAAGTCTCTTCTAGGCATGATGATGAAGCTACATCAAATTTTGTCTCATGGGTCTTCGGAATGAGGTATGTTCATCATCTTCTAGTCATGTTCAAAATAGTAATTCTAGTAGCTCAAAATCCCTTGACATGTCTTATGAAGAACTACTAGAAGAATGTAAAAAGATGTATGACTTGCTCATGAAAAAGAATAAGGAAAATAGAAAAATAAAGAAGGAAAATATAAGGCTTAATTCTCATTTGCATGAAGTCAAACTAGAAAATGAAAAATTAAAGTCTAGGTCACTTGATTCATGCCATGACAATTTAGAAATTGAGCTTAAAAACTTGAGTTTGGAAAATGAGGATTTGAAATCAAAAATGAAACTCAGAAGTAATAATTTGAGAAGTGATTTCAAAAATGAGAATGAAAAATTGAAAATTGCATGTTAACTCTCATGCTGGACATTTTACCTCTAGACCTCATGATCATAAGAAGTTGAATGGTTTTATTAAGAATGCTCATGCTCATCTTAGTTCACATGTCAAGCATTCTTATGATAGATCACATGTCCATAAAGAGAATAAAAAGAATTTTCATGGACATTGTTATGTTTGTGGTATTTATGGTCACTCTAATTATGATTGTGTTTTCAAGAAAAATCCAAGTGTTGTTAAAACACTTTGGATTCCTAAACCTATTGACCCCCAAGGACCCAAAGTCATTTGGGTACCAAAGGTTCCATGCTCTCTTGTAGGGGGAGCAACCACACAATGATTAGTTGATGATGGTTGATGGGAGTTGCATGAGGACTCAAAGTTACACCAATTCAAAGTTGCAACTTCGCATCCTTTAGATGCCCTCGGTATTAAAAATCAGCATCTAGTTCACTTGGTATCATCTCCTTGTTTGTCTAGTTTAGAAATTGGAGTTTTTGATACTTATTTAACTTGAGTTGTATTTTTCCGCTCTTCATGCGATTTAAAAATGATTTTTTATTTTTGATTTCCGGTCTCTTCGGAGACCTATGTTGTCTATAACGGGCTTATGCGACCTTGTGGTTCTAAATCGTAGGCTAATTATGGCCTTTCGATTTTCAACCAATAGGAAGGGTTGGAGATCATGTATTCATTTATATTTCATTTATGATCTCTTAAATTTCGTTTTGGTATCACTTGATTTCAATTAAAACGGATTTCAAACTACTTAGCAAAGTAGGTAATTGAAAATGATACTTGAATTTTCTACTTTGCTATGTAGTCTAGTTATCTTGCTTGTAGCTATAAGTTCATTATGATACTAATGATACTTGCTTGCAAGATAAACTTGATTTTAATGAAAGGCTAAAGAAAATTGGGAAAGAAAGTGAAATTTGGAATTTCTCAAGAAATGAGGTATGAGTTTCATTTTGGCAAATTCTTGTTTAACACCTCAATATTCTTGATAAAATGATTTCTCTACGCTCATGATTGATTATGCATGATAATTGATTGAAATCTCATGAGTAGATAAAATTTTGACACTTCAGCAATTTTATGATACATTGATTGAATGAAATGTGCATTAGGTAGAAATTCATCTTAGAGACCTCATTTTAAGTTGAAACTTGATGAACATGTTTGATTTTACTCAAGATTTGCTTCTATGTGTTTAAAATTAAAAAATCATGTGTATATGGTTAAAATGATAACTAGCTCACTGTAGGGGACTCAAACTTGAAAAAGTTTGAGCTAAGTCAACAAATTGACTTAGAAATTTTATTTTGAGTCCAAACTTCACAAACATGTTTAATTTACTCATGTTAGGTGTCTATATGTTTTAGTTAAAAAAACCATGAGTAAAGGTTAAAATTTGATATTTAGCAATTTTATGATAACATGCTTGTTTTTGAATGAAATCATGCTAAGCCAATATTTTAACCAAATGATATTTTTTTCATTTCAAACTTGATATATATGCTTTAAATGATCATATATAGGTATCTAAAAAGTTTGAATGAAAACTCATAACTTTTGGAAAAATAACTCATATTAACAAAAATACCATTGGATTTCAATTATTTTTAGAAAAATGCAGAAAAATTGAATTTTGACTGATTCTTGAAACTGCATTTTCAATAAAAAATGTAGTTTCTCATAGCAAAAGTTTCAAAAAATTTCAGTAAAAATATGATTTAATATTGATTTTTGAATTAAATTTCAAAACTTTAAAGTATCGTTCTTTTCAAAGGTCCATTTTTTTGATACTTTGAATTTTCATCAAAATTTTCAAATGAGACTTCAAGTATCATATCATAATTATATTTTTGGTTTCGTTCTACTCTTTTGGTGAGAAAAATATCGATACTTGGGTTAATGCATGATTCCTAGTTTTGGAGTTTGAATATTGTTTCTTGACATTATGTATTACTTAGTCTCACATTAAATTTTATGTTATCATCCATTGAGTTGAGATCTACATGTTTTCATGAAAACTAGTTTTTAGGTCCCGACTGTGATCTAGTTGACTTTTCTTGCCCTTTTTGATTGATGTCAAAAGGGGAAGAAAATATAGGGTACAAAAAAGAAAATATAGGAAAATCATGCATATAGATAGGGGGATTTATTTTCATAGATATGCATATTGATAGGGAGAGAAATCCTATTGTTGACTTCATTTGTCCTTATATGAGAATATTTTCTTAAGATTATTTGTCATCATTAAAAGGGGGAGATTGTTGGCATAAGGTTTTCAACATTGGTCTTAATATCGATTTTGATGATAACAAACATGGAACTAATGTTTTCATGGAAAAATATTTTCAAGTTTCAAGACGGTTAGCGCAAGACGTTCACAATCGAAAATATCGAAGAAATTAGACAATCGAAAGGACGTTGGTCGACACGCTCGGGATTCGTCGTGAAGATAGAGTCTAGGTTCAAGGTGCCTAGATCATTTGTATTAATCCTCATTATGATGCAAAGACCCCTAAAGAATCAAACTTGAAATCCGAAACTCGAATCGAAGAAGGAACATGTAACACCCCAAACCCAGTCTGACCGGCCAGGGTACGCCACGTACCCCGAAGCCTAACCTAACTCATACCACAACACAACAAATAACCTGAACATTATATGAATATATAATTAATTTTGTTTTTAAAAGAAAGAATAGGTATCAAATACCATACCAAACCCTGACTAAATAAAACTCACTGATCAAGTTATTTTTAAGGAATTCAAATAAGTAATCAAGACTCCTAAAAATAAAGAAAATGCGGAAATAACAACCCGAGTCTACATGACTCAACAACTCAAAGAAAACTAAAATTACTCAAGTATCACCTCGACCACGACATGTCACGAGACACACTGCCTTGCTGCGACCAGCTGCGCTACTGCACTCGGTACCTCTTTGATCTCGCTCAAGTGCTGAAAAACAACATAACTTAGTGAGCAAATCAGTCCTCAATCCACCAAGTCAATCAACAAGCATAAACAACAAATACCATATATACAATATAAGCAACAATGACACGAATAATCAGCAATAGTCATCCAACATCCACACAAGCCACCCGAGTCGGTCGTTAGTGTGGTGGAGCTGACGAACTTCCCGGTCGAGGGATCCGTCAGTCCAATACCCAGGGACCCGTCGGTCCAATATCCAGGGACCCGTCGGTCCAATAATCTAGGGACCCGTCGGTCCTACGAGTCGGACGCCGATCACTGCTCTGTCTCAGCGTATCTCTCGCTCACGCCACCCGAGTCGATCGTCAGTGTGGCAATTGATGAGCTTCCCGGTCCACAACCACAAACACATCCAGGCATGTATATAATAACCACTAACTAACAATAAATAAATATAACATCCACAAGCCATCTTAAATATCCTTGAACCTCTAGGCTCCTCAGTGTCCACACATTTACATGCACGTGAAACCCAGGGCCAAACCTCGGCCCATACATCATCATGAACCACAATATCCACAGTAAGTTATATGTAAGCAATAGAGTTATTCAAATAAGAATTCATTTAATCTCCTTCATTCGTCATACCATACATGAACAACCTATTGGCTTTAGGTTTTCAACCTTGGTCTTAATCTCTTAATGTCGGTTTTGATGATAACAAACGTGGAACTAATATTTCATCGAGAAATCTTTCAGGTTCCATATCGATTAGCGTTCGATGTGCTCGATCAAAAAAATTGAAAGAAATCAGAAAATTGGAAGGACATTGATCGTCGCGCTCGGGTTCATCGCGAAACATCTCGAAGATCGATGAGTGCACCAAAGTCGCATTGGACGAGTCCAAAGATCAAATGAAAAGCTCTCCAAGTTGATGCTCGTTGAAAGTCAGAACCCGGAAACGAAGCGCGGAAGAAAATGGTGTTGATGAAATGACGACACTAGAGGGGGGGTGAATAGTGTGTTTACTAATTCGATTAGCCTAAATTCACTTTTAATTGTTTTCTTAGATTAGTTAGGCAATTTACAATTGAATGCGGAAGCGAGATAAATGATAAAGCGATTAAGAATAAAATTAAGAATCAATGCAAACACTGAGATTTTATAGTAGTTCGGCCCCAATACCTACTCCACTACCTAAGCACCCCGCTTAGGATTTCCAAACTAGTTTTACTAGATTAATTTACGTTTCCCTTACACACGAGGACTTTACATCGAAGAGACGCACTCTCGACCTAAGGCACTTCCACACTTGGAAGTCACCGCCTTCTTATCGAGAGTCCTCTTCCACCTCAACCCTAAGGGACAACTAAACTAATCCTAGTAAACACTAAGTTTACAAAAGTGGTTTTACACCTAACACCAGGTAACCACTTATACACTCAAGACCAAACACCTGGTCTTCTCACGCACAGATAAAAATCAGTTTAAATAAACAATAAAAGATACAATAAAAGATACAATAAAAAGAGTTGAGAATGAAAAGATGAACCACAACTATTTTTCAAGCCTTCAACGCTTTTAACTCGTCAAGAGGTGGAGCTCGATCAATTTTTGAGTTGAGGCAGAAAGTTGGCGCTTGAGAAGGTGTTCGCGGAAATAGCAGAGCGCGCTTGATCAATCGTTGGAAGGCTCAAATCTTCCATTTAATGGCTCAATAAATTCTGTAAAAATCAATGAAGGAATTAAAAGAATCATATGAGGCTATATTTATACCCTGCTGAAGAAAAGGTTGTTCAACGAATAGAAAACTATCCGTTGTAGGCCGCCGGTCGAATGGTCGGTCGACCGACTGGTCGACCGGTCTTTCGACCACTTCTCTTTTCTCTGTGGTCGGTCGACCGCCAGATGGAAAACTATCGATCGCGACCTTCGATCGATCGACACGATCTCGCGTCATGGGTATCTGCAGGTCAGTCGACCGACGGGTCGACCGCCCGAGCTACTGCCCGTTTTGGGCTTCCATCGGTCGACCGAAGTAGCTCTGCTACTTTTTACCTTCATTCGGTCGACCGCCCGGTCGACCGAACCTAAGTTGAAGTTTATTTCTTCAACCTATTTCTTCCGCGCTTCGTTTTCGGGTTCCAACTTTCAATTAGCATCATCTTGGAGAGATTTTGACGTGATCTTTGGACTCGTCCAAGCAACTTTGGTGCACTCGTCGATCTCCGA
The DNA here is from genome assembly GCA_034359265.1 of Canna indica. Lineage (NCBI taxonomy): Eukaryota > Viridiplantae > Streptophyta > Magnoliopsida > Zingiberales > Cannaceae > Canna > Canna indica. Next base: position 20,951,204 of record CP136895.1, on the reverse strand, counting down.
CAAACTTCCGCGACGAACCCGAGCGCGATGATCAATGTCCTTCTAATTTCCAATTTCTTCTGATATTTTCGATCGAGGACATCTAACGCTAAATGATATGGAACCTGAAAGATATTCTCAATGAAATCATTAGTCCCATGTTTGTTATCATCAAAACCATCAAAACCGAGATTAAGGCTTAGGTTGAAACCCTAAAGCCAACAATCTCCCCCTTTTTGATGATGACAAACATCCTTGAGAAAATATATATCATTAAAACATAGAAGGATATCAACTAAGGGATTTCTCCCCTTATCAACATGCATATCTATGAGAATAAACTCCCCCTATCTATATGCATGTATCTTCTAAATTCTCTTTTATCATTTTGTGTGATACTTTGTCATGAGTGTATTCAATTATACTACTTCCCTTATCAATATATTTACTCCCCCTATCGATAAGTATATATCCATGTACTCTCCTCCTTTTGTCATCCATCAAAAAGGATCAAACATAGCAAGCATATCAAAAATGAACATTACTAACCAACACATGGTTAACTAAACACATGTTCATAAAGATGAAAGTGTCAATACATCACATAGTTAATCAAAGACCTGTTCATATGATGAAAAATACCAATACATCCAATACATCAATCATCACTAATGCCAATATAGCAATACATCAAGGAGGATTATTCATCCTCAGGTGGTGGAGGAGGTGGTAGATTCGACTGATAATACTGCCACATCTCATCCACTCTCCCATATATCTCCTCTATACTCCCGCCATGGTCATCAATCATGGTGCCAAACTCGTCCATCTGACGGCCAAACGTGTCCATGTGCTCTGTTGATGTTCTGTTATGTTCCATCTGATCAATCTGAAACTGAGCAAATCGATGATCTAGATCGCTTAGACTCGTACGGGAAGGGCCAGATGAGGAGCCTCCACCAGCTTCATCCTCCTCCATCTCTATGTCATACTCAACCTGTTCCACCGGATCTCCTCACGTTCTTTTGCCGCGCTGATGTTCAAGGATCTTCATGCGGCGAAGGGAGGAAGAATCTATGGCTCTTGGAATAGGCTCTATCTCAAATCTAGATCTATTAACCCCAGCTTCATATATGAAATGAGAGATTACTGAGGCATATGGTAGAGCTTGTTTTTTTAGGAATGGACTTCAACTATATATCTAAGCATGAGGTCAGGGACATCTATAGGGATACTAGATATGGCATAGAAAAGTACCCTATAACTCATGGTGGTGACCTCATCGTAGTCTCCTGCTCTAGATAGAATGTTATGTGCAATGATGAGGTGCAAAATCCTAACAATGGGTGAAAGCTTGATGCTTTGGGTAGGGATCACTCCCTCGTAATCTTCAGGGCATATAGCTGATACAATTTCATGAGGAGGATACTCCTCATGAAAACGGTGGGTGGACATCTTATAAATTCGTGCTCCTAATAGAAGAAACCCAAAAGCATCTCTAATGAGGGATTTGGTTATGACTATGGATTTTCCTAAAATTTCAGATCATAGAACTAAGTCATCACCAAGTCTTGCCTTTTCTATTACTAGGTTAGAGAAGAAGGCTTTCACTAGGATGAGGCATACCGGTACATGTTTTTCTAAGAACTCTACCCATCCCATGCTAGCAAGTTTCCCTCGGATATCAAATCGTTCTAAGTCATCTAAAATAACAGGCCGAGTTTGCAGGATGGCTCTATCTACAAACTTAGAGGCTTGTTTCTTTCCTAATTGGGTCAGAAGATTATCAGGTAAGGATGGGAGTTTGGTCTTGGGTGCCATTCTGCAAGACAAATTTGAGGATGATATAGATGATTAGTTTTAAATGAAAAACGCATGCTTTTAACGCAAAATGATGAGAACGAAAAAGTTTAAGGATCGGCATAGTCTTATGTAAAAACAAAAGAATTTTCTCATTAAGTTTTTTTTTTTTTTTAAAAAAAAGGAAGGATTAACCATGAAGATCCATAAATAAAAAGAAGAAGAAAAAAATTTGGCTAGAGAAGAATAGAAAGCATATTTGTTTTTGACCAAAGTAAGATTCTTTTAAAGGACATAAGTTTAAAGTTGAGAAAAACTCAAGAAAGCAAACAAGAAAATTTTTGACTAAAGATTTTTGATCAAAATGAAATTCTATTAAAGAGCAAATGATGAATCATTTGAAGAAAATATGAAATATTTGATTTTTGTTGGAAGAAGACTTGTTTTTGAAGGAAACATGCTAACCAAAAGTTATCATTCATGTAAAATAAGGATGAATCATATTTTTGTGTATGAAACAAGGTACATTGAGAGTAAAAGATGAAGAAATCATGTTTTTGACTATAATCTCATGAGTGATGGACAAAGAAAGATTTTTACCTTGAAAAGGAGTCTTGGAGAGGAGGTAGAACCCTAGAAGAAGAAAAGAGAGGACTTAGGATGGGACAGTCGGTCGAATGGGCAAGGAAACCCTAGTTTCGGGCTTAAGTAAATGGATTGAACGGCTAGAATTCAATCTGGGCGAGAAATCGGGGGATCTAGGCAATTTTTCTCCCACCGGTCGATCGGGCGGTCGAACGCCAATCGACCGCTCGATCTGCTCTAGTTTTTATCCCTTAATAAAAAATTATTTTTCGAGAGGGTGTGATCATCCAAATTTTGTGAAATTTTTTTTTACACAAATTAGAATCTATGAGGGTTCCAAAAAATCAAGAATCACTCAAAAAGGATATCCCTACAATTTTCTAAAAATTCTACAAGATCAGTGGCATTTTTGTAAATATGAGTTGTTTATCCACCGATTTCAAATTTTGCTCAAATTTCCTAGATATCAATATATGATCATTTAACACTTGTTTATCAAGTTTGGAGTGAAATTAATATCGTTTAGTCAAGTTATGAGCTTAGCACGATTTTAATCAAAATATGCTTGAAACCATGAAAGTGCTAAGAATCAAACTTGGCTATCTACTCATGTTTTCTCTAACTTAGACACTTGGACATCTAACATGGGTGAATTCAAACATGTTTGTGAAAATTTAAACCCAAAAAGAGATTTCTAAGTCAAATTGTTGATTTAGGTCAATTATTTCCAATTTGAGTCTCATGAACTAATCAAGTGATCACATTGTTCATCTAGTTATGAGTCTTCATGTGATACCAAGTGTAACAACCTAGACTCATGTGATATATGCATTCAAAACATGTTTGCCAACCATAGAAAATGAGGTCTCTAATGAAGATTCTAACCTAGAGCAAATTTCATCCAATCAACACATGAAATTGCCTAAGTTATCAAACATTAACTTACTCATGAATTTTCATATATTTATCAAGCAAAAGCAATCATGAGCATAGAGACTTCATTAATCATGAATAATCAATTATTATACAAATATTTTTGCAAAATTGAACTCATACCTCACCCTTGAGAATTTTCCAAATTTTTCATTTCCTTTTCAATTTGGCTCTACTAGCTTTCCATTACATTTTTGATAACTTGCAAGCAATATTCATTCATAACATAATGGAAATGTAACTACCAACAAGTTATCGTACTAGATAGCAAAGAGAAAACCAAGTATCGATCTCAATATTTACTTTGCTAAATAGTTTGAAATTCGTTTTAAAATATGTTGTCATTAATCCAAAATGAACTTTCAAGAGATCTTAAATATAATATCGATGAAAACATGATCTCCAACCCTTCCTATTGGTTGAAAACCGAAAGGCCACAATGAGCCTACGATTTAAAACCGCAAGGTCGCATGAGCCCATTACAGGCTACCTGGGTCTCCGAAGAGACCGGAAATCAAAAATATTTTTGAAATATATTAAGAGCGGGGGGGGGGGGGTAAACTAATATTAAGCATATATCAACTCCAATTATAATCTTAAGCAATGGGATATAGGAGATGATACCAAAATGTTTGATGCCAATTTTACCATAAGCATCTAGTCTAGATGAAGACTTCGAAGTTGCAACCATGTAGGGATCCTTCCTTCAACTCATTGGTCAACTTCAATTCTTCAATCTCTCACACTTGTGTGGTAGCTCCCCCTATAATAGAAGATGAGACCTTTGGTACCCAAATAGCTTTGGATCCTTGGGGGTTAATAGGCTTAGGTAACCAAAGTGTCTTAACAACACTAGGGTTCACTTTGAAAGCACAATCATATATGGCATGCCCATAAATACCACAATAAAAACAACATCCATTAAATTTTTTTTTGTTTTTGTTATGGACATGAGATTTATTTTTAGAATGCTTGTTATTTGAGCTAGGATGAGCATGAGCATTCTTAAAAGATACATTTTTCTTTTGAGCATGAGGTTTAGTTGTAGAATGCTTGATATGAGAAGCATGATGTGCATAAGCATTCTTGAAAGAAACATTTGCATTTTTAGAATTCTTAAAGGAAGAATTACTAGATAGATTACTAACTTTCTCATTTAGAAAAATAACCTCATTTTCCAAATCATTCATTGATTTATGAATAGCATGCAATTGAGTTTTCAACATGCTATTTTCATTCTTCAATATATCATTTTTATTTTTCAAATCCTTAGTGTCAATACTTAAAGTATCATGACATGGATTGTTGACACTAATTCTTAGCTTCTCATTTTCTAATTTTACATCATGTAATTGAGAGCTAAGATTTGAGTTTTCTTTCTTCAAATTTGTATTCTCTTTATCCTTTTTCAAGAGCAAGGCATACATGATTTTATACTCATCCATCAATTCATCAAAATCATGGGAGCTAGATGAGTTAATACTATTATTGTTATTAACATGACTAGAAGAGGTGGAGTGTACCTCATTGTCATCATTCATGAGGCATTCTTTTGAATTTGCTTCATAGCCATGGGAAGAGGATGCTTCATTCCAATATGATGATGATATGGAAGCATTTGACCCCCTCTTTGCCTTGTTCTTCATGGTAGGGCAATTCTTCCTTACATGCCCTTTCTCTTGGCACACATGGCAAATCACCTTTCTCTTCCGGCTTTTAGTGCTCCTATTACTGGAGACACTTTGGGCTTCAAAAACCATGTTAGCATTGGAAGGATGACCATTGTCATCACTACCTTCAATAAAAGTTTCTAACTCCTCGGTTTTAGCATAATCATATAATACATTTAAGCAAGCCCAAATATCAAATGCGGAAGTACAATGCATGATTTTTTCAAATATATTATTTCATAAAGAACAATATATGCAATTTGTTCCTTTAGCATTCAACTGAAACATGCTAATTTGTTCTTGGGTCCATGCATTCATATTTTCCTTAGGTTCAACGTATTTTATCTTAACCATATTAAAAACACATAAACCTTGAGTCTTTAGGAAGGCGTACATTCTACCCTTCCAAAGACCAAACTTATATTCATCGAACCTAGGGGGTATAGACGCTACACACTCTAGAGCCATTTTACGATCGAGAGACGTTTGTAGAGGAGATGGTGAAATCTCAATCTACGAGCCCGCTCTGATACCAATTGTTGACGAAATGACAACACTATAGGAGGGTGAATAGTGTGTTACTAATTCGATTAGCCTAAATTCACTTTTAATTGTTTTCTTAGATTAGTTAGGCAATTTACAATTGAATGCGGAAGCGAGATAAATGATAAAACGATTAAGCACGAAATTAAGAATCAATGCAAACACTGAGATTTTATAGTGGTTCGGCCCCAATGCCTACTCCACTACCTAAGCACCCCGCTTAGGATTTCCAAACTAGTTTTACTAGATTAATTTATGTTTCCCTTACATACGAGGACTTCTCATCGAAGAGACGCACTCTCGACCTAAGGCACTTCCACACCCGGAAGTCACCGCCTTCTTATCGAGAGTCCTCTTCCACCTCAACCCTAAGAGACAACTAAACTAATCCTAGTAAACACTAAGTTTACAAAAGTGGCTTTACACCTAACACCAGGTAACCACTTATACACTCAAGACCAAACACCTAGTCTTCACACGCACAGATAAAAATCAGTTTAAATAAACAATAAAAGATACAATAAAAAGAGATAAGAATGAAAATATGAACCACAACTCTTTTTCAAGCCTTCGGCGCTTTCAACTCGTCAAGAGGTGGAGCTCGATCAATTTTTGAGTTGAGGCAGAAAGCGGGCGCTTGAGAAGGTGTTCGCGGAAATAGCAGAGCGCCCTTGATCAATCGTAGGAAGGCTCTAATCTTCCTTTAAATGGCTCAATAAATTCTGTAAAAATCAAGGAAGGAATTAAAAGAATCATATAAGGGTATATTTATACCCTGCTGAAGAAACTGCTGTTCAATGGATAGAAAACTATCCGTTACAGCCGCCGGTCGAATGGTCGGTCGACCGACTGATCGACCGGTCTTTCGATCGCTTCTCTTTTCTCTGTGGTCGGTCGATCGATGGGTCGACCGCCAGACGAAAAACTATCGATCCCGACCTTCGGTTGACCCATCGGTCAACCGACATGATCTCGTGTCTCGGGTATCCACAGATTGATCGACAACGAGTCAACCGCCCGAGCTACTGCCCATTTTGGGCTTCCTTCGGTCGACCACCCGGTCGACCGAACCTAGGTTGAAGTTTATTTCTTCAACCTATTTCTTCCACGCTTTATTTTCGGGTTCCGGCTTTCAACGAGCATCATCTTGGAGAGCTTTTGACGTGATCTTTGGACTTGTCCAAGCGACTTTGGTGCACTCGTTGATCTCCGAGAAACTTCCGCGATGAACCCGAGCGTGGCGATCAATGTCCTTCCAATTTCTGATTTCTTCTGATATTTTTGATTGAGGACATCTAATGCTAATTGATATGGAACTTGAAAGATATTCTCAATGAAATCATTAGTCTCATGTTTGTTATCATCAAAACCATCAAAACCAAGATTAAGGCTTAGATTGAAAACCTAAAGCCAACAAAAGGGCTGAAAAATCAATTTCAGCCTAGGTTCGGTCGACCGCCCGGTCGACCGAATAAGGTTTATAAAATGGCAATAGCCATCTCGGTCGACTGGTCGGTCTACCGAAGGATGTCGCAAAGCGGAAATAGCTACTTCGATCGACCGAAAGAGGCCAGAAATGGGCAGTAGCCCTAGCGGTTGACCGATCGGTCGATCGGATTGAGGATCGCGCAGTCACGCGACCCTGGCTTCCTTGCGTCGGTCGACCGATGGGTCAACCGAATATGGGATCGAGTGTCTTGCGAAAGTCAGTTGACCCGTCGGTCGATCGATCACTCACATAAGCCAGCGGTCGCCCTAAGCGATCGATCGGTCGATCGATCGACCAATCGACCAAGTGTCTGCAATAGATAGTTTTCTATCCGTTGAGCTGTCGTTTCCTTGAGAGGCTATAAATATCATTCATCTAACCTCTCTAAACTTCTTCCTTGACTTCTACAGACTTTATTGAGCAATTAAAAGGCAGTTTTTGAGCCTTCCAATGATCGATTGCAGTGCACTCTGCTCTTCCGCCGAGTTCTTCTTCAAAGCGCCAACTGCTCCTCAACTCGGGTTTCAATTCGAGCTCTACGACTGGGCGAGTTGGAGGTTCTGAAGGATTGAAAAGAGCATTTAATCTTGGTTTTATTTCTAAGCTTTTTTCATTGTAATTTTTATATGTTATTTGAATTATTTTTCTATGATTTGAGTTTGTACGAAGATCGGGTGTTAGGTCTTCTTGTGTGAAAGTGGTTACCTTGTTGTGAAGGTGTAAAGCCACTTGTGTAAACTTAGTTTTTACTAAGATTAGTTTAGTTGTCCCTTAGGGTTGAGGTGGAAGAGTGCTCTCGGTAAGAAGACGGAGACTTCCGGGTGTGGTAGTGTCTTAGGTCGAGAGTGCGACTCTTCGACTCAAAGTCCTCTGTGTAAGGGAAATCGAATTAATCTAGTAAACCTAGTTTGGAAATCCTAAGCGGGGTGCTTAGGTAGTGGAGTAGGCATTGGGGTCGAACCACTATAAATTCTCGTGTTTGCATTGATTTACTGATTGTTTTAATTGCTTAATTATCTATCACTTCCGCATCAAATCATTCAATCGTAAATTGCCTAAACGATTTGAGAAACGACTAAAATTGAATTTAGGCTAATTGAATTAGTAAACACACTATTCATCCCCCCTCTAGTGTTGTCATTTCGCCTACACAACCATGACATAGGAATATAACACGTCCAACATCGTAAGAAAGAAGCAAGTATATCATGAAAACAACGCCAAAAGGAACTTCAATAGTAAAATTAATGAATGGAACAACAAGGTAATATTTCGGTATAGGGTAACACTGATCTAGGATGAGATTCACTTTATCAACTATTACAACAATAAATCAACTCAGATTGGAATCATAAAAACATGTAAACATGATTTTTCAACTTGGCACGCAAAACGAGGCATCGACCATCCACTACTTTCAAATTAAATACGAAGGTCTGATAGTGAAACAGACCTTGCCAATAAGTCCATAATGTCGATTAGGTAAAAATTTATATATAATATGACTATTTTTACTAATTTTAAAGCCCCCCAAAAAATTATTTAGAATAATAAAGAAATACCTTAAATTCCATCCATATAATCTCAACCCTTCATCTAACAATGATGAAATCTCAACCCTTCACCTAAACGATGATGCAGTCCCAACCCTTCATCTAAACATGAGGAAATTTCAACCCTTCATCTAATCATGATCAAATCTCAACCCTTCATCTAAACATGATGAAATCTCAACCCTTCATCTAATCTCGAAGAATATTTTCACAAACGTTTCTAAAAAACATACTTAATTCAGTCAACGGACCCCAAATATTATCAAGTACAAGATCTCGGAGTGCCATCGGAAGCAATCTCTGCATGAATACATGACAATCATGGCTCTTCATCCCTGATATTTTGCAATCATCGACGTTCACACATCGAGATAAATCGGGTAATCAGAGTTCTTTGATCCATTGACAAACATCTTTCATCTGTTGTTTATTTAACACATACAGGGCCTTCGGCTTAACATGTCGTCCATTGACCTCTTGTAACTCCAGCCTCTTACAAAGTATTTTTAGATCATGTTGGGTCTTCACATTATCTTTAGTTTTCTTGGAAACATCCATCAAAGTGTTAAAAATATTATCAAACACATTTTTCTCAATATGCATAACGTCCAAATTAAGCCGAATCAGTAATGAATTCCAATACATCAATTCGCAAAAGATACTTTTTGTACCCAGTTATGTGTTTGACCAAAACCTGACACTCTTATCATTCCGAGCAAAAGTAATCTCTAGAACCAATGAAACACGTGCTAACATATGTTCACCGGACAACATCGGTGGTTGCTTATCTCTTTCGACTCTGCCCTCGGTAAATTTATTACGATTCCTTCGATACTGATGGTTAGTCGGTAGGAATCGACGATGACAATCAAAGAATGAGATTTTCCGTCCATTCTGAAGACTGAATGGTTTAGAGTGCTCCATAAAATACGAACTAGAAAGTCGTCCGTGCGTGCTCCAACCAGACAATATGTCGTAGGCCGAGAAATCATTAATTGTCCACAAGACAGCAGCTTTTAAAGTGAAGTTTTGCTTCCAGTGACAATCATAAGTGACAGCTCACTCAGTCCACAATGTTTTCCATTCATCTATTAGGGGTCTGAGAAACATGTCAATTTCTTTTCGCGAACCCTTAGGACCAAGAATAATCATCGAAAGATAAATAAATTCATCTTTCATACACATTGACTGCAGCAAATTATAAACTGTTAGCAGCACTGGTCAAACTGAATAAGGAGTTGCTGAGTGACCAGATGGATTAAAACAATCTGTGCACAATCCCAATCTAATATTTATAGTATCGCTACCAAATGAAGGATAACATCTACCCAAATGTTTTCATGCTTCACTATCAGATGGATGAGTCATTACTGTATCATCACGACTTCTTGCATGCCAACTCATGTAGGGGGCAGTCTTTTTCGACATGAATAATCTTTGAAGCCTCGGTGTCACTGGAAAATACCGAAGCACCTTAAACGAGATATTTTTCTGTCGGACCGATTTCTTCTCCTTGTAATGTGGATGTTTACATACCGAGCATTTATCTAACGTACTGCTCATTTTCTTTATAATATAAAATGCAGTTATTTGAGAACACGTGTATTTTTTCATACCCAATCCTAATTTTCTCATCAACTTTTTAATCTTATAAAAAGTTGGTGCGCTTAAACTTGTTATCTGTAGGTAGCATTTCATTAATCAATCCCGCAATCCAATCAAATGCAACTCCGCTGATATTACAATCGGCCTTGATATTCAGGAGTTGTATCATTGTCGAAAACCTAGTGTATTTAGGATAATTCTCATACAAAGGTTCATTGACATCTTTCAACATCTCATAAAATTATGCGGCTTCATTATTCGGCAATTCAATCTCTACCATAGGTTGTACTTCTGGTGGCAATTCTATGACATCAACACCCATAGTATCTGGTGGCACCGACGTCTCAGTAACTGGCCTCTCGACATTATCATTCAAGTGGATTTGAACGCCAAGATTATCAAGTATCATAGTTCTATATGGATTAGATGGACTGGATGAAGAAACACCAGCAGAAGAAGATTCACCATGTGTTTGAATGATAGAATTGCTCGACGTCCTGACTTCACGTGACTCCCCTTGACAAGTCCATACATAATATCTTGGTGCAAATTCTTTGCTATACAGATGCAAAGTGATAGTTTCCCGATCCAAAAATCGTGCATTCATGCAATTGCGGCACGGACATTAAATTTTATCATCGCTAATGAATTTTTGATTCGAATAGGCGAAATTTAGGAAGTGAGTTATGCCTATTTGAAACTCATTCGTTTAAGCTCCACGATCAAGACGTCGGTACATCCAACTTCGATTGCCCGGTATAATTCTATCAATCAATGATAATCTCTTTAGTTAATGTCTTTAGATGAGATGGTCCTATTCCATTCAGGATTCATGTTATTCATATTGCACTAAGTATTCTTTTAGCTGTTAACTTCATTCTAAATTTCGACAGCATCTTCCTACAGTTCTCCGAATACGCATATCATCTGGGCGCGTATCAGAGAACAAGAGAGATACAGTAGCCAAAATTTATGAATGAGTTAACGATTAATGAAACAACTAAGTGCAATACAAATAACTATGTTCCCAGATTATCCAATTAGGGATAATTCAAGGGTTGTACGTCGTATAAAAGATCATCTACTTCATTTGCACGTACATACAACCCCCAAATTGATCTAAGGTTTTGCTAAATTATATCTGACTCGTCAATGCGTACATGAAACGTATCAACTCGTCGGATGGATGATTATTTTCCAAATTTATGGATGGCGTCGCGAGTCTACAGTGGCGCGAGAGCGACGTGAACATTGGCGCGACTCCTTAGGTTTCGGCCCTAACGCTGACGCCAGTGTCCACAATGGTTTAATTTTATCGGTTTGAGTATTAATTGGATTAACAATAATTGAATTAACACTAAACATTACTAACATTAATATTTAAACGTACCCTAATTAATAGATTAACACTAACAAGAAATAAAATAAACTAATCCTAATTAATTAGATAACATGAACATCAAATTAATTAATTTAATTAACAGTAATAAAAAAATAATATTAGGGTTTAATTAAACCTGAATTAAATGTGATTAGGGTATAATCAAACCCTAATTAAAAAAAAGAACTTGTTAACAATGGACTCCGGCGCCCACTATTAACAAGGTAATATTTCGGCGCCGGCGTCCAGTGTCCCTTGTCGGATACTGGACTGGTGCCGATGGCTAGGTTTCGGCCGGCCCCAATCACTACACCGGAATGGGGTAAAGAGGAGGGAGGCGAAGGGATTACTTAGAGGAGGCAGCAGCGACGGAAACTAGGAGGAGGACCGGCGAGCAGCAGCGGTGGCAACGTCGTCGAGCAGCAGCTGCAGTAGGCAATTCGGCGCGATGCGAACGAAGAGTGGTGCCGCCTTACGCTCCTAGGTGAGCTTGGCCTGAACCCCTGAGTGTAGTCTCTAGCTATCACACCGATACTCTTGGCCTCAACACCTTTAAACAACTCCTTGCGCGTGATGCCGCCTTATGCTCCTTGGCGAGCTCGGCCTGAACCCCTGAGTGTAGTCTTCGTCTATCATGTCCCTAACTCTTGGCCTCAGCGCCTTTACATAACTCATCGCACGTGGTTCTACCTTACACTCCTTGGCGAGCTCGGCTTGAACTCCCGGGTGCAATCTTCGGCTATCACGCCGCTAACTTTTGGCCTCAGCACCTTTACATAACTCCTCACGCATGGTTTCTCTTTATGTTCCTTGGCGAGCTCAGCTTAAACCCTCGAGTGCACACTTTGGCTATCACATCACTGACTCTCGGCCTTAGTGCCTTTATAGAACTCCTCGTGTGCTCTGCCTTACGCTCCTTGGCGAGCTCGGTCTGAACCCCCGAGTGCAGTCTTCAGCTATCAACTTTTTTGTCTTATAAAAAGTTGACTCAAACTTGCTATTTGGAGGTAGCATACCATTGATAAAGCCTGCAATCCGATCAAATGCAATCCCACTGATATTACAATTGGACTTGATGTTCAGGAGTTGCGTGATTGCCAAAAATCTTGTATAATTAGGACAATTCTCATACAAAGATTCATCGGCAGCTTTCAACATCTCGTAAAATTATGTAACCTCCTTATTCGGCAATTCAATCTGTATCGCAGGTTGTTCTATAGTGACTTCAACTGTCGTAGTATCTGGTGGCACTACCGTCTTAGTAACTGACTCAACATTATCATTTAAATGGAATTGTCCTCCACTACAAGAAAATAGGGCATCACCAACGGACCAAATCCGTCGGTAAAACTGTTACGGACAGAGTATTTGTCGGTAAAATCCATCGGTAAATGGCTCCTCGATAATACTGACAAATTTTAATTAATCTATCGGTAATACCGACATATTTTTTCTTTTGTTGGTATTACCAACAATTATATATATCCGTTGGTATTACCAACGGATACATATCTGTTGGTATTACCAACAAATAATTTTTGTTGGTATGTCCATTGACATTACCAACAGAATCTATCAGTTGCTCATTATTGTGTACCTGACTCAATCCTCAAACCATGATAATTCACACGAAATCATAAAAATAATTTTTGAAATCACACATGAACCATTATATTTCTTAATCCACACATAAGCTTAAAGAAACCATTGTATACAACTAATTTCAAAATATATTGTGCTAGTCAAATATTTACATTGTTTCAAAGTTTCTAATGCATTAAGATTGTTTCAAAAATACATATAAGATAGTTTTTTTCAAGAAGTAGATCCTTGCACTTCATCCTTTTTACCTGCATGTAAAAACAAAAAAAACAATGAGGCAATGAAATAAGAGGAATACCAAGTTTGTAACTAAATTATCTAATGCTCAACCATGCTTACAGCACTATTTAACTCTAAATGCTCAACCATCCTTTTTGCAAAGAAACAATTTGAATACTCAGAAGTTAGAGTATCTTAACAAAATTAACAGTTGAATGTGGCTCAGTTGAATCACAATGTGGCTCAGTTGAATGCAAAAAAGACATTAGCATATCATAATACTGCTATCTTATGTGTTATACATAAGCTACAATGCATCATTGAGAGATTTCTGAAAATAAACATCTAATAATCAAGAAATCAGCTTAAGCAATATACACAAATAAATTTCAAAAGAAATCCCAATGTCACACTATTGCACATCATCAACCTAATCTAGCTATATAGAAAGTACTCACTATATGTTGATCCACCAATGCTAACCAGTAACCACCGGTTCAAATTCTGGTCACGTTCAAATAGCAAATTTGTGCTGTTATCACAAATACCTAACATCATTTCACTTGCCAAATTGAGACATTAATTTGAAATAACCACCTAGTAGCAAATGATGTCAAAAATAAAATGGTAGATAGTCAATTATGTGTTCGGAAAACAAACACTGACAACCAAAATATGATCAACAGAGTCAATTTCCCAATTACTTTAGTATCTATCATCGAGGCCTCAAAAACAATATAATTACTTTAGTTCATTTTTTCTGGACAATACACAGATACATCTATATTTTTATAGAGTTTTCAGTTATGTTATCAATCTCTGCATAGATAGTATAAAGAATGTAGAATCCTCAGAATATCAAGACACTGCAATTAGCCAAACAACATACAAAACTAGGATTGGTTATAACCCCAAAGTTCTATCTGATCTGGTAGGGATGAAACACAATCTAGTCTGGTCAATTTTGAATGACCAATACTGCAAATTGCTTTTCATTCATGCTTATCAAGAAAGAGTAGTTAAGGGCTTTAGAAGGACTAAAAAATCAGTTCAATGCCATTAGCAAATGAAATATATAGTGAAGTAAAAGAGCACGAGATTACTGTAAATGCATAATCTAAACGGGGAAACTAAAAATATAATGATCTACCTTTTCTTATCAATAATTAATAGGTGAAAAATCCTAGTCCATATAAATCTAATTGATGTTAAGTGAAAAATGAAATCAATTTTTCCTTGACCTTACAACACCATATAATTAAATCCTAGTCCATGATGGACAAAATTTCATCTACATGGCCAATCAATTATAACTTAGCCTTTGGCACAATAATTGAGACCAAGATTTGAACGCTAGAAACAACTTCTTTTGCTATGCAAGTTGCATGGTAGTGCGCGTAAGTATGAAAAGGAGACATATGTTCTAATTAGATAAAAAGGTAGATATGTGCGACTGATATCCTGGATATAATGGAACTCTCGTTTCATGCAAAACTTAGAGTTCAATGATTGCATAACCTCTACGTACATCAATTTTCTATTGAGTTTTCAGTTTAGGATGACAACCTAGCTAGCTAATTTCCAATACTACAGGCATTGAGTTCTTTTGTATGCAACAGTAGGATATATGGAATCCTGTATAGACTTGATTTTTTTCCACGGAGTAGATAAGGCTTCAAATGCGAAAAACTCGAGCATCAGCTCATTCTTCCAAAGGGTGGCTGACATGACGCATATAAATTATGAGTGTTAATAGTTTGATTAAACTAGTTCAGCTATAATTTTGGAAACTAGTGAAGATTAAACCAGTTCAATTATAATTCTGAAATTAGTTACAAGATTGACCAAAGCATAAGCATACTAAACTTTATATGATTAGACTCTATAATAACAACTAAATTTATAAGTAATTGATATTGGAGGAATTTAACTTATTAGAAAGTTGCGACGACAACCAACCCTGCAATTGAGACCAACTTGTCCTTCTTAGCACTTAGTAACCCATACTATTTTTAAAAAAATAATTATGCATGCCTTGATTGACTAGTATCACTTCAACTAAAGCTAAAGCACCATTTAGTTAATAAATAGTTGTCTTTTCAACATATACATTAATCTCTAAATGGTTGGCATGATTATTTAGACCTACATCATTGAAGTTTATGAAGGTGATCATTTAGACCTACATTATTTAGACCTACAACATGAAATGCTAGAAATCAGCTTAAGCTAGAAATCAACTATATGGTTATCAAACTGTATATAATAGCTACAAATCAACTTAGGCTTTAGTAGTAGAGCCAATCATAAGTATATTATCAAACTTAAAATAACAGGTATCATGCTTTAGTTGAATGTTGTGGCATAAAAGATTAAAAAGTAACAAAATTACAAAAGCTGGAATATGTCAAGCTTGAGCAAAATGCCAAGCAAGTACTTGAAAAAAAATCTTTGTGCAGAAGTACCACCACCTACAATAATCTTAGAATCAAAAGACCATTTAAACAATAGAGAAAAGAAAAATTTAACTATAGAGAACATACCATTTTGAAGCCACATGCCTAATTGGGACTTAAAATCGTATCCCTGTGAATGAATCTGCACGAGATACTTGTGGCCCACAAATTAGAAGTATAAGAATTATAAGCCATAACTTCTTCCTTGGTTCCTGGGTTAGAAAGTTCTCATTGTTGTATATTGTATGGTAGAACATCAGTGATTGTATGGTAGAACATCAGTACAAGGAGGGAGTGCAAAGAGTACCAGGTTTCTTTCCTTTACTTCCTACCTTGATCGCTTGCCCGTTACCGACCGTCGGTCGCTTGCCAGTTGATTGTCGATCGACCAACCAAGCAATCGCCGAGTGATCGAATCACTCTGCAATTCTGGGCACCATTCGATTGACCAATCGATCAACCGAAAATCTTATTGCCCATATTCTACTTCTGCTGCTCGACCATTTGGTCAACCTAACTTGGGCAGACTGCTTGGTTTGGCTGAGTTTTCTACTTATTTGTTCGTCTCTGGGTTCTGTCTTCGCTAAGTCCTCTTATATAATAATTCTTAACTTAAGTTAATAACTTTAAAACATAAATATTATATAAGGATTACCCCCCATTTGGATTCAATAAAAATATCTAAAAATTCAAAATCCTTAAGAATCAAAGCTAACTTTTAGGATCTGGTACAAATTTCCGAAAAACAGAAATTTTATAATCTTCTGGGTCAAATATGGGAAGGCTAAAGGCTTTCAAAAAATCCTTAAAATTATCTCGTTATCTAATTTTTATCTAAGGAATAATTACCGGGACTTTTGGTGCCAAAAAAATATCTAGGTCATATAGCCCTCCAATGAGCTCCCTAGGCTTAGTGAATTTCAGGACCGTTTTCATGTTTTTATGTTTTGGGGTTCAGATTTGATTTTTGGGTTTCTTTGCATCATCATGAGGATTTACAACACATACTAGATACTCTAAACATAAACTCTAACTTCTTGAAAAATCCCGAGCATCGACGAGCGTCCTTTTAATTTTCTAATTTCTTCGATATTTCTGATCGCGGACGTCGAGCGCTAACCGACTTGGAAGCTGAAAATAACTCTTAATGAAATCATTAGTTCTATGTTTGTTATCATCAAAACCGAGATTAAAACCAAGGTTGAAAACCTTAGGCCAATAGAGCCATCTCTTGAATAGTACGATTCTTCCTTTCAACTATACCCTTTTGTTGAGGAGTCTTTGGTGCTGAAAATTCGTGCAAAATACCATTTTCATCACAAAATTCTAAGAAAGAAATGTTTTCAAATTCTCTTCCATGATCACTCCTTATTCCGATTACTTTTAGAATAGCAAGTTCTTGCTTATTCTGAAGTCTCAAACATAAAGACTTAAATGTGTTAAAAGCATTTGACTTTTCTTTCAAAAATTCAGTCAGGTAAAACGAGAGAAATCATTTATACAAACAAGTATATATTTTTTACCACCAATACTTTCAACCTGCATGGGACCTACCAGATCCATGTGAAGAAGCTCAAGAGATTTAGAGGTAGCTACCAATTGTAACTGCTGATGAGACTGCCTGCTTTCCTTCTTGACAAGCACCACAAACAGCTTCTGGTTCTCTTGAGAGTTTAGGAATACCCCTGAAAGCTTCAGCATTTACAAGCTTATTCAGATCTCTGTAATTAACATGTCCTAATCGTCAATGCCACAAATTAATGTCAGAGGAAACAACTAAAAGACAAATAGAAGAATAAGCAATTTTGTAGCAGTTGTCTCTAGATCTATTTCTTTCAAGGATACAGTCACCATTCTTATCGAGAACCTTGCAACTATTTTTAGTAAATTGAACATTTAAATTATGATCACACAGTTGGCTTATACTCACAAGATTAGCTTTGAGACCTTTAACAAGCATGACATTTTCCAAATTAGGGATTCCTGGAACATTTAAAGTTCCGACTCCTATGACATTTCCATGTCCTCCATCTCCAAAAGTGATAGTTGCACCCCCATGTTCTTGAATATCTCTCAGATTTTCAGGACGTCTTGTCATGTGCTGAGAACAACCGCTATTGAAATACCAAGATCTAAGAGAAGAAACAGTCTTCGACATAAAAATAACATTGCAGTTAAAATCAGTCTTTCTTACCCAGATTTGCTTAACCTTTTGCCTTGGGTGTTTTATATGATTCTTTCTCCTCAATTTGTTGGAGAGTTTGAAACAATTTGCAATGGTTTGTCCTCTACACTTGCAATAGTAGCATTTTGGCACCCTATCCTCTTTTCTTGTAGTATGCCTTTAATGACTTGAGAAGCCTCTATAAAAGTTCATTGATTGAGTAGACAGTTGAGATCGTGGTTTCAACTAGCTTGAGCAAGTGTATCCTAGCCCCTTGTGATTAGAAGGGCTTTTTCCTGCGCTCAAAATTTTATTTAGAGTACCTGTAGAATTCATCATTCTAACTTCCTTCTTTACCTTTTCAAGTTCGGAAATCAACTTAGACTCTTTGTCTTCTTTTTGTACAATCTATCTTTGAAGAGTCTGAACTTCCTCTTTAAGGATCTTCTTTTCTTCAATTAAAAGTCTATTCTGATCCCCGAGAGACTTGTTAAGTTTTGCCACTTCAACCCATTTATCAAACATTTCTTGATAAGCTTCCTCAAGACTCTCTAGGCATTGATCTTTGCTATGATCATCTTCTATATCACAGATGTTAGCAGTCTTAACTATGCCATCAATGTAGGTTATGAAGGCTCTAAAGTTTCCTCGATCATGTTCTTTTGAGTCGATTTCTTCATCATCGTCACTCCAAGTAGCAGTGAATGACTTCTTTATCTTCTTCTGAAAATTTGGGCATTCTGATCTTATATGTCCAAATCTTCACATTCAAAGCATTAGATGCCTTTAGACTTTTGTTGGAGTCATCCTTTTGTCCAGATGATTGGTTTCTTCTATTTTCTCCAATAGAGAAGTTTAATATTGAAATGATGGTCTCAGGCGGTTGAAATTGCCGCTTGGACTGCAGATTAGACTGAGAGATCTGGTTTGTCCTATTATTGGCTCTCAAAAATCTCTTGAATTTTTTTGTCATAAGAGCCAGTACAACGTCCATTTCTTCTTCAGAACAATCTTCTGCTTTGATCTCATCCTCGGTAGCGTTGGAAGCAAGATTTTACTTCTTTTCTTTGTGAGAATATTTTTCAGATAATTCCAACTCATAAGTTTCGAGTTTACCCATTAGAATGTCAAGAGTAATGGTGGATGGATTATGAACTTCACTTATGGCAGCAACTTTCATATCAAACATGGTAGGCATGGATCTCAAAACTTCCATTACTACGTTTTCTTCAGAAAATGACTCTCCAAGGTTGGTGGCATTGTTCATTAAATCCTTAATACGCCCATGAAAGTCTTCTATGCTTTCATCTTCTCCCATCTTCAGATTCTCAAATCTGGTGTTGAAAATTTCAACTTTTGACTTCCGAATAGTTAGAGATCCTTCATGATTTGTTTCTAAAATTTCCCATGCATGTTTTGCCAAGGTACAAGCTGAGGTAAGTTTAAATTGAGAAGGATCCACACCACTACAAATGGCATTAAGGAATTTATTATCATAGTTTGCAGCAACAATCTCTGCTTCAGTATACTAACTTTTAAGTTTGCGCTCAGTCCTACCAGGAGTTGTGGGTGGAGTGTAGCCAATCTCAATTGCAACCCAACAATGATCATCCAAGGACTTGATGAAGGCTCTCATCCTAACCTTCCAATAAGCATAGTTTGTTCTGATAAGTAAAGGAGAAATATTAACAGAACTCCTCATATGCATTCCTTCCATCTTGATCCTGAAAGTAAAACACACCAAGGATCTTGTGCAAGTATAGGTTAGCACAACTGCTCTAATACCAAATGACAGTATATAAGTTTGTTAAGGAAAATATGTTAAGCATAGTTGAATAGAAGTTGCAACTGCTAGTAGGAGCAAAGTAAGAACCAAGATAAAAGAACACACGCAAACACAAGAGGTTTATTTACGCAGTTCAGTGACAAACCAGTCATAATATGTAGGGCACTCATCGAACAAATGCCCAAACCACTCTCTACAAGTACAAAATAAGTCCTCTGAATTTCACACCCGAAATTCAACTACAGTACTAGAATAGGAAATAACAAAAACACTATTTGCTATTACAAGAAAAGACCAACTTGCCTTTCTATAACATCCTAGCCATAGAGTTCCGACCTCCGCACAGCCTTGTTTGTAGTGAGCTTTCCACCCAAAACCAATCTTCTCATGAAGATAAGAAGTGTGTGCACTCAGCAATCTCAACCTCTCTTGATAATTGATAATCCAATGTACGCACATAGAAGGTTGCAAGTCAGATCTTGCCAACAGTATTTATATGATACATCCAAAAGACCTAAATCAATGATGTCCATAACTATTTGATTTAATGACCCCATCAGTTTAACAATCAACAGTCATTAGTTCAAAAAATAAATAGACGACGCATAACACCTATAGATCATAAAGATCAAGGAGTAATGTCCCAAAATAATTTAGTAGATATTCTGAAAGAATTAATGATGATTTAGAAGATCTTCAGAGACAACACAGAAAAACATTATTAATAAAGCATACCAAGAGATATTATCTCTGTAAGAGACAAAATGTTATCTTTCTGCGCTGCATTTGACAAGAGAACCATTGATTGCAAAAGCAGTTGAAACTGTCTTCACACAGTTGAGACTGTCTTCAATATATGCAGAGTTCTTCATAGATATGGTTGAGATCATTACTTTTGCCAAATACATCCAAACATGCAAAGGATAATAATGCTTTAGGTTATTAAATTATATATTTTTTTTATCTAGTCCCTTAAAATATCCACTTTTTTCCAATTTAGTCCCTCATTTTATCTTTAATCCATGTCAGCATTGTTATGTTGGCACTTAACAACAAAAGTTAATAAAAAAATTAACAAAAAAGTTAACAGATGGATCAAACAGAAGCGAAAATAGTTTTTGATGGACTTAACAGAAACTTTTTAAAAAGAATGGACCAAACGAAAAAAAACGTGACATTTTGGGGGAACCAAAACATAATTAAACCTTTATGTTTTTAACCTATTATTTTATAAGATGTGATTAAACATGTTAATAATAATGGTTATAACAGTGTTGTTATATAATCAGGTTCTAAGCTTTTCATAGACTTGTGCAATAAAAAGGTAGAAGTTTACCAGTGTGTTGATATTAATCTAATGGATATTATATTGATTGTAGGTGACCATTTTAATATAAAGTTTCAACTTGTCACAAGACAAGAAAACAACGGTTGCAAATTGGTTCTCAAAATACACTGGACATAATAACAAATATTTTAGATAAGAGGACCAATAGACTCCTGATTTCTTGAAGATTGTAACTAATGATTGTGTATTTGCTACTTAGATTTTAATTATCTATTGTAAAAAAGAATAAAAAATCAGATATAAAAAAAAAACTCGAACAAGAAATAATGTATCAAATATATTTATTTTTTTGAATTTTGAGTGTTATGAATAACCAAATCGAAAAGGATGTTGATCTTATTGTTGGTCTAAGATTTTCAATATTGGTCTTAATCTCGATTTTAGTGATAACAAACTCGGAATCAAGTCCAAATCGAGTAGCACGGGACGTCTGCGATCGAAAGATCAGTGCGAAATGAAAAAAATTCAAATGAATGTTGATAAACGCTCGGAAGATGAAGAAAAGATAGAGTCTAGGATTTTAGGTCTAGAATTAATGTAATCACCTCAAAAGGCTTGATGATGAAGAAGAAACAAAATCCAAAACCCAAAATTCGGACCTAGACCTGAACCCGTGCTAAAACTGCACACAATGGATGCAGTTTCGATCGCAAGCTTAGTCGATCGATCGATTGATCGACCATCGATTGGGCTTCAACCGACGGGCTCAACGACTCTTTTTTTAGCCATTGAACCTTGTTCAGCTCGAGCCTTATGTTGTTATTTGTTTATTTAAAGGCCTTGACAACCTTCCTTGAAGCTAGTTGTTGATATTGCGTCATTATATCATCTATTGTTAACCTTAGAGCCATTCATTCATAGAAACCCTATCTTGTGCCCCTCTCTTTGATCAAGCATTGAACTCCTTGATTTATCATCAAAAGGTATCAAGATGAGCTAGGACTTCAAGTTTGCAGCTAAGTATTTGTGTTTTACTTATTTTCTCTATATTGATTGATTTTTGTTGTCATTTAAAGTTTATAATTGACCTAGGTTGATTAGCTCAAGGTTTGAGTGTTTGCCTTGGTGTAGAGGCATAAATCCACTTGTGTACACTAAGTTTAGGTATCCTTGAAGCGTGAGGTGCACTACAAAAAAATAGGGTATCACCAATGGACTAAATCCATTGGTAATACTCAAAAATTCGTTGGTAATCTATTACCAACGGATTATCTATTGGTAAATACGTCGGTGTTGACCATGCTAGGTATTACCAACGGATATTATTATATCCGTTGGTACACCAATGCTAATTAATGTCCATTGGAAACACCAACGGAAATATACTCTGTTGGTGATGCCAACGGAGACAATATCAGTTGGTGACACCAACGGATTATACTCCGTTGGTAACACCAACGGATATCATCTCCGTTTATACTAACATAACACTGTTGGGATTACCAACTGACATCCGTTGGTATTACCAACAGAGACATCTGTTAGTATTACCAACTGACATCCGTTGGTAATATATTTTATAATTAAAATATTCATACCATATGAATTTTCATTTTCCTGTATACAACCTAGAAGGCAAATCACACAACAAATTTCTTATTACCCAATCACAAATATATATATACAACAAGTCAAGAAAAAAAACTCATATTTTCATAACCAAATAATAGTATCGTTTTCATAATCAAAACAACTAAGTACCGAGCATCTACAATAGAGTATATTGTCAAACAAATACAAACCTTACTAAAAGTCAAATCTTCCCTAACATCAACCGAATTGTGTAGTGTAAAATCATAACCAACATACAAGTCTTAACCAAATACAAATTCATTATCAACAAAATTAACAATCAACATGAAAATCACAGGCACAGGTTCAAGTATCATGGGTGCAGAAGAAATGATCACAAGTGGTACAGGTATATCTTCAAATGATGAATGTATAGAAGTGGTACAAGGGTATTGACTCAAAGGAGGACGCCCTCGACGTCATCCTCGTCCTCGACCTCGACCTCGTGTACTCACCATTACTTAATAAAACAATTAAAGCATATATAAATAATTGAAGATGATTAGAAGGATATATGAACATATAGTGCCATCCAAATTCTGATATAAATACTTGAAAGTTTGAAAAGAACTCTTTGAAATTAAAGTTCCCTAGCTAACAGAAAAAAGTTCCCTTGAGTAGAAAGATGGTTTATAATGTGCAAAAGTATTGTCATAAATTCAATTGTTTCGTGTAACCCTTTTCTGCCATTCATTGGCCATGGTAATTACAGTATGCTCTTTTCTTAATTTCTAACAACACATGGTTTTACTAATTGGAAATTATCCATTTGTTGACTAGCACTTTTGATATTCTAAGTGGTTCATTATTTTCATAGTGCCAAAACAGTTTCCAGTAGGTAGGTTCATTATTTTCAATGGTGCTATGTAGTTTTTTTTGCATCTTCTAATAAACTTACTAATTCTTCCGAAGAGTGTACAAATGTGGTAGACTGAGTTATACCTTTTCAGACGCTTAATGAAATTAAGCATTCTCATTTCCAATCCATGTTGGCTGTAAACATACAAATGTTGGTTGTTAAATATATTCTATGATGGAAAAGTTGGCAAATATAGAATTTATTATTTCTAAATGATTATTTAGCTGACATTTTTTTGTCCTGTGGCTTGCTGTCGTTGTACGTACTAGATGAACTTTATATTTTGAGGTTTATCAATGAGATCTTTCCTAACAACTTAAGTTTTTGGGATAAGTGGTCATTTGATCAAATTTAATAGTACCTAAAGTTGCTATAACTAATTTCTTATTGTAAGACCCGAAAAAATTTCCTAATATAAAAATCTATTTTGGTGCAGCGCGCCGGACCCGGGGTTAGTCGAGTCGAGCCTCAGAATCATCTCGAGTAGAAGGTATGACTCGACTAAAGATGTATGAAGTTAAATTGGTTTAATGACTCTTTACTTTTATGTATTTGTATCTTAATTGAATTAAGATCGACTCATGTTACAGATAGAGTCGGAACCCAAGTCGAACTCGGACTGATTCGAGTCAGTGTTAAGTTGTAAGGGCAATTAAGGCATGTTAGATGAGGGAATAAAATCCCACATCATAGTTGCTGTGTGGCTCATCTAGGAGCCGCACAAAGCAGCGCATAGGGAGAGGGGGAGAAGGAGCAAGGAGGAGAGATCTTGGTTGATCCGGAGATCGCATCGTCGCTGGAAGATTCGAGATCGCCAACGTCCGATCCTTCATCTTCCTCAAGCAAAGGTGAGTGGTTAACATGATTTTGAAGGGAGGCGGGTGGCCGACCCTATGGATCTTGAAATCGGTTTTCTCTGCGAGTTGTTTTGTCAATCGACATGTTCTTTCGTATTGGAACTTAATCGATTTGTGTACCTGCGAATTTGTACTTTCAAATTGTGATTTTTTTGCTTCTATACGGGCTGGTCGAGTTGAGGAAAAAGGGGAAAGGTCATGCCGAAATTTTTCCTAATTTCCTCGCTCGTTTTGCAACTTGTAGATCGCTTTATGTTCGTTATATGTTGGATGTGTGTATTGATACTTGTGTTGTTGTCGCAACATGTTCACCTCCCTTAGAGGGCTCGGCCGAGCAGGATGTTAACTTGCATGAGTCGGCCAAGCAATGGAGAGGGGTTGAAAACTCGGGACTGTCGGATCTATACGCTGGATTTCTTGTTACGTCGTTTTGAATTCCTACTTACATGCTTAGTGTTAGATTCAAATTATATTATATGATTGTTGTCCATCTTTAGAATTGATAGCAACTGTAGATCTATATTCTAACGATTATGGAAATATTCTTGCTAATGCATATATGGACATGATGGTTGTGGTACATGTATCAAAGGAAATGTTTCATTGAATATCAGATATCATGTTTAATCCATGAAATGTTTCATTAAATGTGCAGTGGGTTTTTGTAAATGGGTATTTACCCATCCCATACCCTGATAGGTCATTAGCGGGTTTTGCTCATTGGGTCTTGGGACAGGTATAGGATTTTGAGGTAAAAACCCTATAGGGTTTAGGACGGATTTAGGATTTTAGTCTAAAACTCGTCCCAAACCCGTTAAGTATAAAATTACTAAAATACCCCTCATATTATCCATATATATATAGGATAATTATGTCTTTTTAATTAGAGTTCAATATAATTTAATTTTTTAATAAAGTTAAGTATACATTATACAACAATAACACATTTAATTATCTATACCATATTTCCTAACACAATATATAATATAACAATACACCATCAAGAGTTGAGAGGTTCGAAGTAGCTCGTCAGCTATTAATTCCAACCATTTTTTATAAATTTAAATTATTCCTATAAGTCATATAATATTAGATGTTATGATAAGTACGTAGAATAATTTTTTTATTAAAATTCTATTAACTATTCTTAGATGTTATGATAAGTATATAGATTATATACTAATTTTTTTATATATAAAATTTGTTAACGGACGAAAAGCGGGTACCTAGTGGGTACCCATTAAATTAGTGGGATAGGTTTGTGAATTACCCTTCAAAATACTAACGGGTTTGAGACGAGTTTAGGATTGAGTTTTCTTAATGAGTTTGGGATATGATTGACTTCGCCGTCCCAAACCCTTCCTAGTGTCATCCCTAATTTCCATGGGGAGCTCGTTAAACTAATTGTGTGGCATGCTGCCATGTAATAAAAAATATTTTTTTTATATTAAAATTTTATAAATAAAAAAGGATCTCTCTCTCTCCACTTCTTCCCACTGGGCGACTCTCTCTCTCCCCCACTTCTCTCTTGATACATCAGTTGGGAATGCACCCAATCTGCGCATCGTCGGCGCGATCCGGTGGGAGGTCACCCGAACCGCGCTTAGAGTAGCTGCAACTTGTGTTTATTTTTATGTTTAAATTTTACAAATATTAAATATTTCATAATAATTGATTTTCAATTTTAAAAATAAATTTTTGATATATAGAGTGAAAAAAAAGCAAAAATATGAAGGCTCTACAAGAATAAATTGGATCCTCTAAATCTCACAATAAACATTATATGGGTATAGAGATGAGTGAATAAACATAATATAAAATAAATTTCTCAAAAAATTCATTTTTTTCATAATTTATTATCTTTCCTGAAACAAAATACAGATTTAAGTATTTTCTTGTTAAAACAATATATATATAGTGAGTATTGACGGAAAAATTTAAAATTTGATAAACTTCCTTCTTCACAATTGCACAACATTTATAGAAACGAGAACAAATTGACAGAAACCATAATCGTTTTTCTCGATGATCAAACAAAGTTTTATCAATCAGAACTCAGAAGTAATATTTATTAATTATTCATAAAAATTTCCACAAATTTTTCAGTGACAACAGCATCGTTCAGCTAGCTACTAAATGTTCAAGTAGTTATGACCATGGGACTTCTGACAACGTGCTTATCCATGACTTATAGCAACTTATATTTTTAAAATTTTAAATATGTGACAACAAAATTAATATGGAACCCAGCATCACAGAGACTCCTGTAAAGCCGAACTAGGATAATGCAACTAAGATAATGCAACACGCATGTTAAAGCAACTTTTATTTTTAAAATTTTAAACTCTTAACTTTTCAACTTCTCACGTCACATCATAAATATTTTCACCGAACTTTTTCCTCCTCCATCTCACTCCATTCTCCCTAAGAAAAAAGTTTCATCCGTATTATTCTTTGGTTCAATATTACACGTGCTACTAGATTCATAATTAGTCACTCCAGATTCATTGCTAGGAAGCTCAAATTCACTAACAAAAATTTTAGGTTCATGCTTATATAGGTATTTACCTTCTGTCTAGTTTCAGTTTCAAGAAAAAAAATAGGTTCATCATTATTTTTCCTCGGGTTCAGTGTTACACAGACTAGATTCACAGTCAGTCAACTCAGATTCATTAGTAGGAGGCCCAGATTCACTAAAAAAAATTTAGGTTCACGCATATAAACCTCATCAATTTCTGTCCAATTTCTATTTCAAGAAAAAAAATTAGATTCAGCAATGTTGTTCCTTGGTTCATTGTTACACAAACTAGATTCACTATTAATCCCCCTAAGTTTATTGGTAGAAAGCTTAGATTCACTAATAAAAAGTTTAGGTCGATACATATTGGGGGTGTTCATACGCACTTTAGATTGACCCAGATTTCAGATTCAACAAGTACATGTTCAACGAGGTTCAAGGTACGTTTACTCAGATTTAATAAAAGTTCAAAGAAAAAGTTCATTGTTTGTGATGTGATGTGAGGAGTTGAAAAGTCACATGGTTAAAATTATAAAAATAAAAGCTACATAAAGATGCGTGTGTCACCATCCCAGCCCGGCTCCATAGAAGTCTCTATGGTGTTGGGCTCCATACTAGTTTTACCCCCATTTTAGGTTTCCGGAACCATCACCTTTCGCGCTCACAGTGAAAGCTCATCTTCTGATTCGCTTGGGTGAACACCAAGGTCTTAGGCGTCACGGTAACCGCCATAGATGCCGGCACGTCCACCTTAACCTCGTAGCTTGAGCTCGCCGGTCCGACGTTAGTCACCATTCGATTAATAGTCGATCCTCTTTCAAGTATAATGGATGGCAAGTTCAGCTCTGATTCAGACATTTTCTTGACTTTTGAGCAATCAACGGATCTATCACGAACGATGGTATCGGCGCAACCAAACTTGGTACAAATGTAAGCGATGTAGTCATCGATAGGCACGTCGTAAACTAGACCGGCCAGGATCAGTAGCTTTGGAAGGATTGGCATGTCCGGTGCCCACTGCAAAGAAGCTCGTTGTTGTATTCCTCGTTCCATCTTGGATCGCCTTCCCATCTCGGTCCTTGTCGTCTGAGGTGGTCATGATCACCGACTTGATAGCGGCTGCTGACCAATTTGGATGTACACTTTTGATAAGCGCAACAATGCCGCTTAGATGAGGAGTCGCCATCGATGTGCCGAAGATGATGTTGTAAGAGTTTCCCTCTCCACTCGATAACCATGCCGCCAAAATGTTTACGCCAAGGCCGGATATGTCAGGCTTGATGATGGAAGGAACTGTCTGAGCAGGACCCCTCGAGGAGAAAGAAGCCACAATAGGGGCGGGAGATATTCAAAGAACTGCACCGTCAAAGGAGATGGTCGCCGTCGGGTCTGGTGATGACGTCGCATATGATTGAATTTTGGAGCCATCTTTGTTGCTTACTATCGCAGTTGGGAAGTTGAAACTCTCGACAACTATGGTATTACCTCTGCTCGTGGTGTTGATGAAAATACCTGTAACGCCGCCTGCGTTCGAAACCGTCAAAACTATTCCTTCAAGAGATCCAGATTCTCACTCGCACACGACCACTTTATCTTTGACATCACTCGCTGAAAGAGAAAAACAACTAGATCCATAAAATAGTGGGAGAGAGCTTTTGGGAAATTTTGATGACTGGTCCAGGGATTCACCGTTGATCTTCTTGCCATTTCCAACCGTTATGGATGCCCTCAGGCTTCTGTCGATGCTGCTCGCAGCCACAGTGAGGACCCATGGCGCCTCATTCGAAACGGATGACAGATCCTGTCTAGAGTTGCCAGCAGCATAGCTAACAAAAATGCCTATCTCCATGGCCGTGAAGCCACCAATGGCAATCGTGTCTATATCAAGTGGGACACGTCAACGCCATGTTTAACGCCAGCGTCCATTCCGGCCAACACATCGGCGAGGCTGCATCCATTTGAGTCGCACACCTGATAGATGGCTAGGTGAGCGAGAGGGGCCATCCCGGAAGCTGTGCCGCCAATATATCTGAGATTGACGTTGCGCACAAAGTTCCGTGCGGCTATGCCGGTAGTATGAGTTCCATGCCCTTCTTCATCAATAGGAGCACCGCCACGGCTACCAAGGAAATTCTGAGCACCAATGAGCTTGTTCTGCAGCCGCTCTTCAAGGTGCATGAGCCTTTCCATTTGAAGATCGGGTTGTGAATGATTAGTCTTCGGCTTTTTCCATATATTTATAGCAAAGAAAAACCTAGTACATTTCTAGTAAAAAGATCTAGGGTGCAAGGAATCTTCCTATAATTAATATCACCTTCTAAATCGAGCTCTCTATATAATTCTTATATTAATCATCATTATTATTGTTATATTATGACTTTCAATGTTTCAAAACTAATTACCATGCTTTTATATATTAGCCTTAACCATATATCCTTAATAACGTATTCATGCTATATTGCTTTTACTGAAATATTACTTTTCAGAACATTTTCTTTAGCTATTAACTGGGTTTAAATTTTAATAAAATATTACTTTTATTTCTGTCATTTGTATACATATACTATAACATTTGTGTCAATTGTGCCCTGTCGTCCCATTTCTGGCTGTGGCCCGTTAAACAAATAATGTGGCATACTGACATGTAAAAAAAAAAAATTTAATATAAAAATTTTATAAATTAAAAATGGGTCTCTTTTTTCCCCGCTTACTCTTTCATCACACTCACACAACACTCTCGCTCTCTCTCTCTCTCTGCGCCACCCCTTCGCCTGCGCCCATTACATACTGACATGTAATTTAGCATGGGATTAGAATATGATTAATTAAGTTAGCGGGTTCGGCTTCGGCTTGAGGCGGATGCGGGTTTGATAAAGGGTTTAGTGGAGTTAGGGTTGAGGAGGGAGTATAAAAACCCCTCCCCATGGCTAGCAGCTCCCTATTAGAGCTGCAAAAGCCGATTGAGAAGTGCAGCCAGCCAACCAACAAGGCAGCCGCCAGCCAGCCCCTCTCTCTGTTCCTCATCTTTGGAGCCACCGCCCTCAAGAGCCGAGCCACCGAGCCCCTTCCCCTCTTCTTCCTCTTCTTCATTCCCTTTGGAGCCGAGCCGAGAGGAGCCACCTGAAGCTGAGCTAGCCCCTCTCTCTCCCTCTTTCCCTCTCTTCAAGCCGGCGGCTTGAAGTGAGCCGCCGCCCCCTTCTTTCCCCCTCCTTGAGTCGAGCCGCTGATTCTTGAGGCTGAATTCGAGGGCCGTTGTCTGGGATTTCTTCTCTCATCATCCTTCCTATTCGGGTGAGTGGTTTTACCTCTCCTTTTTCGGGTTCTCTCGTAATCTTGAGCTAATTTGGGCATCTTCTTATTTCTTGTGATTTTCGTCGAATCGTGGGTTTGATCGTCGTGTTCTTCTGCCGATTTGTGTGAGGAGGGCCCGAGATCCTCCCTTTGTGGCTCGGCAGCCCTAGGTTTGCCCTAGGGGTGCTCGGCCAAGGGTGAAGCAAGGGTGTCCTCAAGGTGTTCGATGAAATGACTAAGTGAGAGATCTTGTTTATCTTGAAGTTTATATCTTGATTTGCTTGCCTATTTAGGTTGCATGTCTTAGATTTAAATATGTGATTTTTGATATGGAGCATGTTCTACAAAAATTAAGATTTGATCTTGAAGCTATGAGTGTTCTTGATATGAGATTCTTGATCATGTGAATTGATTCTTGTTTGAAGATTGTTTTGATTCATGCAATCATGACTTGATACTTGAGAAGTTTTGCCTCAACTATATAGTTCTATTGTGTTGATAATTAAGGAATTTAATTCTGTAATTTTTGGATTTAATTACATTTGATATGTTGGAACTCAATTAGGCTGAAAGCTGCATGCTGAATTATTTGTTTTAGGGCTGATTTTGAAATCCTATTTGTAATGCGCATAGTTTGCTGAACATAGTCATATAACCTATCATTTCGACCAAAAAATATAGTTTGGAAATATAGGACAGACTCTGGAGACCAGATTCGGGTTAGAAATGTCTATTTTGGGCACAATAGTAAGCTAAAAAAAACCCTAAAACTAAACTCTAATCTTGGTGATCTAAATTTTAATTGCATAATTAAAATTGGGCAAAGGGTCAGTATAATCTGTTATGAACCAACCAATAAAGTTTATGAATGAAATAATTAAAACCTCACGGGTTTATGACATTACGAGTCTAGTGTTGGCCTATGGTTCTCTACCTTGGTCTTAATTTCGGTTTTGATGATAATAAACATGGAACTAAGGATTTAATGGAGAGTTATTTTCAGGTTCCATATCGGTTAGCGCACAACGTCCCCGATCGAAAAAATCAAAGAAATCGGCAAGGACTCTCGTTGTCCCTCGGGATTCTTCAAGAAGTTAGAGTTTAGGTTTAAGGTGTCTAGAATATAATATAGTCCTCTTTATGATGCAAAGAACCTAAAAACTAAACCCGAACTCCAAAATATGAAAACCCGAAAACCGCCCTGAAATTCACTAAGCCTAGGGAGCTCCTTGGAGGGCTATATGACCTAGATATTTTCTTGACATAAAAAATGGTGGTAATTGTTCCTTGGGTAGAAACTAACAACGAGGAATTTTTAAGGATTTTTTGGAAGCTTTTAGCCTACCCATATTTGAACCGGGAGATTAGGAAATTTCCGTTTTTCGGAAATTTATACTATACCCCAAAAACTAGATTTTGATTCTTAAGGATTTTAATTTTTTAGATATTTTTATTGAATCCAAATGGGGTGTAATCCTTATATAACATTTATGTTTTAAAGTTAGCAAGTCTTCCACCCTTTATCCAACATACTTTGAGCCATATTTTATATAAGTAGACTTAGCAAAGACGGAACCTAAATGAGGAAAAAATCTAGCCTAACCAAACTGCTCTGCCCAGGTTCGGTCGATCGACTGGTCGACCGACAGCATTTCGGTCGATCGATCAGTTGACCGAACATTGCCCAGAATGGGTAGAATGCTCCGATCGCTCGGGTGGTCACTTGGTCGATCGACCGATGATCGACCGGACAAGCGACCGACGAACTATAACGAGCAAAAAATCGCCCGTTGAGAAGGAGAGCTCTCTCTTCTCCTCATGGCTTATAAATAGGAAGCCATGAGAGCCTTCCTTCACAATGTTGATCACCTCTAACCTCCTTGAGCCATCTTTTGATCAATTCTAAGCCTTCATTGAGCCAATCTTGTGAAAACCCTAGCTTGAGCCAAAAACCTTGATCTTGCCTTCATTCCTTCATTGATTAACCATCAAAGGCATCAAGAGGAAGCTAGGAATCTTGTTGTGGAGCTAAGTAATTTATTGTTTGATTTATCGCTCCATTTATTATTGTATTTTTTTGTTTATTTCTTTGTATTTGAGTTTGTGTAAGACCTAGAGTGTGGGTCTTGAAATTGGGTGGTAGCCTTGGTGTTTGAGGTTTAAATCCACCGGTGTAAACGTAGCTTACTAGGATTAGTTGAGTTATCCCTTAGGTTGAGGTGGAAGAGTGCTCTCGGTAAGAAGGCGGAGACTTCCGGGTGTGGAAGTTCCTTAGGTTGAGAGTGAGACTCTTCGGGTCAAAGTCCTCATTGTAAGGGAAACAAGATTAATCTAGTAAAACTTAGTTTGGAAATTCTAAGCGGGGTGCTTAGGTAGTGGAGTAGGCATTGGGGCCGAACCACTATAAATAATTGTGTTAGCATTGTTCTTTTTGTGTATCGCATTGTTTTATCTTAATTACTCGCTTCCTCATTTAGTCGTTGAATTGTAAATTGCCTAAGTACTTTAAGAAAAGTTTAAAATCAAAATTTGGCGATAAGATTAGTTAACACACTATTCACCCCCCCTCTAGTGTGACCATTTCACCAATGATTGGTATCAGAGCGGGTCGAAGATTGAGATTTCACCATCTCCTCTACATCATCTCTTGATCCGAAAAATGGCACTAGAGAGTTTAGCGTCTTCACCTCCTAGGTTCGATGAATCAAACTTTGGTCTTTGGAAGTCTAGGATGTACTCCTTCTTAAAGACTAGAGGTTTTGGTGTTTATAACATGTTGAAATTTGAATACACTTATCGTAAGGTTGACATGCATGATTGGAGTGAACTTGACAAGAAAATGTTTCAATTTAATGGAGAAGCCATGAATTGCATTGTTCTACGACTTTTGATTTATGGGCCACTTTAAATGTTTTATATGATTATGCCAAGATCGGAGAGATTGGCACTTCTAATGAAGGTAGTGATGATAGTGGTCATTCATCTACCCCTAATTTTGGTTTTGATGCCCATAGCTCTTCTAGTCAAAGGAGTAGCTACAAGAGCCGAAAAAGGAAGGTAGTGTGTCATACATGCAAAGAAAAGGAGCATGTGAAGAAGAATTGCCCTTCCATGAAGAACAAGGCGAAGAAGAGGTTAAATGCTTCCACGTCATTATCTTATTCAAGTGAAGCATCCTCTTGCCATGACTATGAAGCCATCTCAAAAGATTGCCTCATGAATAATAACAATGAAGTACACAATTCTCCTTCTTGTCGTATTAATGAAAATGATAACACTAACTCATCTAGCTCTCATGATTTGCTTTATGATGAATTAATGGATGAGTACAAAAATATGTATGCCTTGCTTATTAAAAAGGATAAGTAAAATAAAAGGTTAAAGAAAGAAAATGTGACACTTAATTCTTTCTTGTATGAGTTCAAATTGGAAAATGAAAAATTGAAATCTAGGTCATTTGATTCATGCCATGATGATATGAAACTTGAGATTAAAGACTTGAAACATAAAAATGATAATTTAAAGAATGGAAATAGCATGTTAAAAACTCAATTGCATGCTATTCAAAAATCCATGAATGATTTGAAAAGTGAAGTTATTTTCTTGAATAAGAAAGTAAATGAATTCAAAAATGCTTCATCTACTAAGAACACTAGAATGAGAAATGCATATGTAAAGAATGCCAATGTTCATCATCATTCCCATGCTAAGCATTCTACCATTAAACCTCATGTTCAAAAGAAGAATGTTTCGTTTAAGAATGCTCATGTTCATCATAGCTCACATGTCAAGCATTCTAGTGATAAATCACATGTCCATAGGGAAAATAAAAAGTTTCATGGACATTGTTTTTGTTGTGGTACAAATGGCCATGCAATCTATGATTGTGCATTTAAGAAAAATCCAAGTATTGCAAAGACACTTTGGATACCTAGGCCAACTAACCCCAAAAGACCCAAAGCCATTTGGGTACCAAAGGTTTCTTGCTCTACTGTAGGGGGAGCTACCACACAAGGGTGAGATGAAGTTGCTTGATTAAAGTTGCTTGAGGATTCAAAGATTATACCATTTCAAAGTTGCAACATCAAGTCATCTTGATGCCTTAGTAAGGTTGGCATCAAAAGTACTTTGGTATCATCTCCTATACCCTCTTGCTTAAATTATAGTTAGAGTTTGAAATATGCTTAATATTAGTAGATTTTCCGCTCTTGATAAGTTTCAAAAATGTTTTTGACTTTTGATTTCCGGTCTCTTCGGAGATCTATGTGGCCTATAATGGGCCTAAGCGACCTTACGGTTCGAAATCTTAGGCTCATTGTGGCCTTTCGGTTTTCAACTAATAGGAAGGGTTGGAGATCAAGTTTTCATATTTATTACTCTTGTGATCTCTTAAAATTCGTTTTGATATGACTTGATTTCATTTAAAACGGATTTCAAAGTATTTAGCAAAGTTGGATTTTGAATAAAATCTTTGATGCTTACTTTGCTATCTAGAATGATTAACTTGCTTGAATAATTATGCAATTATGTTACCAATGATTTCCTCATGCAATTTGAATCTAAGGTTAAATGGAAGGCTAATTAGAATGAAAAAGATTAGTTTGGCTAAAATTTCAAGTATGAGGTATGATTTCGATTTTCATAAAATCTTAGTTTAATACCTCAATGTTAACGCTTTATCGGTATCTCTATACTTATTATTAGATTTGCATGATAAATCTTTGAATTCTCATGAGTAGGTAGAATTTTTGTACTTAGGCAAATTTCATTAAATGAAACTTGCTCTAGGTTGATATTCATTATTAGAGACCTTTTTAAGTCCAAACTAGTTAAACATGCTTAGAGATCTTACTTTTCAAATATTTCATATTTCAAGATCTCTTGAATTCATTTTGATATCATGATAACTCCTTAAAATAAATAGCTACTATCTAGCATAGGTTAAGACTCTTAAATGAAATTTTGCATTGAACCTTTGCTATTTAGTAAGTTAGTTTGCTAGTTGATAAATGATTTCATTATGATACTAATGAAGCCTACTTGAAAGTTGAGAAAGTGGTAAAATTTGGAAGGCTAAAGGAAAATGGAAAGAAAGTGAAAATTTTGGAATTTCTCAAGAAATGAGGTATGAGTTTCATTTTGGTAAAATTCTTGCATAACACCTCTATTTTCTTGATTAAATGATTTCTCTATGCTCATGAATGATCTTGCATGATAATTGATTGAAATCTCATGAGTAGATAAAATTTTGATACATAGGCTATTTCATGAAACTTTGTTTGAATGAAATGTGCC
The DNA here is from genome assembly GCA_034359265.1 of Canna indica. Taxonomy (NCBI): domain Eukaryota; kingdom Viridiplantae; phylum Streptophyta; class Magnoliopsida; order Zingiberales; family Cannaceae; genus Canna; species Canna indica. The sequence continues at coordinate 20,915,699 of CP136895.1, read as the reverse complement.
ATTGGTAAAATTTTATCTTAGAGACTTCATTTTAAGTTAAAACTTGATAAACATGTTTGAGCTTACTCATGATTTACATCCTTGTGGTTAAAATTGTGTCACGCCCCAAAAGCAGGGTCACGTAATCGGCCAGGATATACGTACCTATACCCTGCAACCTAACTCATACACATGCAAACATCATAAACAACAAAGTAAATAACAACTTTTAATAATAAAAGAACCAAAACAGATTTTCATTTCAAAACAACAAGGTTTTAAATACATATCTCAAGTACGGAAATAAATCAAAGAACAACAGTTCTTTTAATAAATAAAACTGAATAAAATGTGAATATCCCCACGGGACTACAACTCCAAATACCAAAATAAAAGTGCATGACAACCCACTACAAACTCGACCACGACCCCTAACTAGGACTGCTATGAGATCACGTGGCTTCTCTGCCCTCCAACTGCGCCAAGTGCTGCAACCTACCTCACCGGTCGGGCTCTGCAAAACAAAATAAAACAACGACAATGGGTGAGTTCAAAAAACTCAGTGAGCGGCTTTATGCGCCCTCATAAATAAATACAGAGATAACATAATAAATTCTATCTCTAAAAAGGCCACATCGCAAAAACGTGACTAGCTACCGGGCCTGAAGGCCATCCATGCCCACGACATCTATCTCTTCATAGAGGTGCATCAGGCCGAAGCCCTACCATGCCCGAAGGCAACGTCACCTAAAAATATGCATCAAGTCGAAGCCCTACCATGCCCGAATGCAACATCATCATCAAAGAGGTGCATCAGGCTGAAGCCCTACCATGCCCGAAGGCAACATCAGCATCAATGAGGTGCATCAGGTCGAATCCCTACCATACCTAAAGGCAACATCACCGTCAAGAGGTGCATCGGGTCGAATCCCTACCATGCCCAAAGGCAACATCACCATCAAGAGGTGCATTGGGTCGAATCTCTACCATGTCCAAAGACAACCACTCACCTTGATTAGGAAAATGATTTAGAGAAGAACTTCCAAGCGGCAATATCCAAATCCGGCCTCAAAGGGGGCGGCTCGACTCAACAAGCGAGAAAGAGGGGCGGCGGCTCCACTCAAGCCGATGGCTCCAATAAGATGAAGGAAGGAGGGGCGGCGGCTCCTCCTCAAGCCGGCTGCTCCAAGATGGGGAAAGAGAGAGGGGAAGAGGGGAGGATGGCTCGGCGGCTAGGCTTGAGGGTGGCGGCTCCATTTCTCAACTTTTTAGGTGGCTCCAAAATAGGAGCCACAAGCCATGAGGGGGGGGGTATACACCCTCCTCAACCCTAACCCCTTAAACCATTAATTCACAAACCGCATCCACCTTAAGCCAAAACCAAAACCCGCTAACCCGATAGACTTAAATAATTTAATTAATCTCATTCTAATAAATCACAAACAATTAATTAAATACCCATATGAACATAATTAGCAATTATGCACACACAACACCAAATTAAATACTCCCAACCACCCAAGCCTAAAAATTCATAAATTTATATTATACTTACCCGAGCTCGCAAGTTCGTTACGGACCATGAGTCGACTCCATTTGACCACGAACTAGTCCGCTAAGCTGGCAAATACACATAAAAGAAAAAAATAATAAATTTAAATATCTGGGATATTACAAATTGAAAAATCATATGTAAATGGATAAAATGACAACTAGCTCACCTTAGGAGACTCAAAATTGAAAAAGTTTGACCTAAGTTAACACTTTGACTTAGAAATTTCTTTTTGAGCTCAAACTTTACAAACATGTTTAAATTTACTCATGTTAGGTGTCCATGTGTTTAAATTTGTAAAACCATGAGTAAATGTTAAAATTTTATACTTAGCAATTTCGTGATACAATGCTTGTTTTAGAATGAAATCATGCTAAGGTAAAACTTTGACCACATGACATTATTTTTATTTTAAACTTGATAAACATACTTTAAATGATTATATCTTGATATCTGGAAAGTTTGAATGAAAACTGAAAACTTTTGAAAAATTCCAGTTATTTACGAAAATACCACTAGAACTCAATGAATTTAAAAAAAATGCAGAAAAATAAATTTTTGTTGATTCTTGAATCTGCATCTTCCTTGAAAAATCTAGTTTATGGCATAAAAAATTTCAAAAATCTTGAGTATTAATGTGATTTGATTTGGATTTTTAAAATTGGATTTCGAAACTTTAATGTATCGTTCTTCGCAAGTGCTCATTTTTCGATACTTTGGATTTTCGTCAAAATATTTGATCAAGACTTGAAGTATGATATTTCAAATTCACTTATGATATCGTTCTACTCATTTGATGAGAAAAATCATTTCTAAAATGATTTTTGTCTACTTGATCGATACATGAAAATATCAATACTTAAGCTTATACATGATTTCTAGACTTAGAATTTATTTATTAGCTAATGCTATCATGTATGACTTAGTCTCTTATTCGAAGTCTTGTTTTCATCCCTTGAGTTGGTTGGCTTTGATTTTCATGAAAAATAATCTTTTGAAGTCAAAACTTTGACTTTTGATTGAGTTTTCTCATCCTTTTTGATTGATGTCAAAAGGGGGAGAAAAATATTAGTAAAAGGGAAGAAAATATAGGAAAACCATGCATATAGATAGGGGTAGTTTATTTTCATAGATATGCATGTTGATAGGGGGAGAAATCCCTTGGTTGATATCCTTTGTTCTTTAATATATTTATTTTCTTAATTATGTTTGTCATCATCAAAAAGAGGAAGATTGTTGGCTTAAGGTTTTTTACCTTGGTCTTAATCTCGGTTTTGACGATAACAAACATGGAACTAATGATTTCATGGAGAGATATTTTTAGGTTCCATATCGGTTAGCGCACGACGTCCCCGATTGGAAAAATTGGAGAAATCAAAGAAATCGGCAAGGATGCTTGTCGTCGCTTGAGATTCTTCGGGAAGTTAGAGTTGAGGTTTAGGGTGTCTAGAATGTAATGTAATCCTCTTTATAATGCAAAGAACCAAAAAACCAAATTCAAATCCCAAAATATGAAAACCTGAAAACCGTTCTGAAATTCACTAACCATAAGGAGCTCCTTGGAGGGCTATATGACCTAGACATTTTCTTGACACAAAAAATGGCGATAATTGTTCCTTGGGTAGGAACTAGATAATGAGGTATTTTAAAGGATTTTTTGGAAGTCTTTAGCCTACCCATATTTGAACCGGGAGATTAGGAAATTTCCGTTTTCCAAAAATTTGTACTAGACCCCAGAAACTATATTTTGATTATGAAGGATTTTGATTTTTTAGGTATTTTTATTGAATCCAAATATGGGGTAATTCTTATATAACATTTATGTTTTAAAGTTTCTAAAACATAAATATTATATAAGGTTAATATAACATTGAGGAGCCTGATTGTGGGCTTGGCCCGGAAGGTTGGATGACTAATTTCCAACCTGTGGAACAAGTTCGGATGGGAAATTTTCGATTGTTCTGGTTAGCCTTGTGGAATAAGTGCGGAGAGACTACCCGATTATTCATGTGATATCTTAAAGGGGCAAGTTCGGATGGGTGATTCCCGATTGTTCCTTCTCGTCTCGTCGAGCAAGTTCGGAGGGCCTCCCCGATTGCTCCCGACACTACTAGAAAAATGGGCATCAACAATGGCTGATGCCGTTGTTGAGCCATTGCTGAACATCATCAGCAATGGCTGGCGCCGTTGCAATGCAGCCGTGGCAGAAAATCGCGTTGCTGATAACTTAGCAACGGATCAGCAACGGCCACTCGGGCCGTTGCTAAAAATATTATCAGCAATGGTTTTGCCACAGACGCGGAGCCGTTGCTGATAACATTAATAGCAATGGCCGGTGAGCCCGTAGCAACGCCGTTAGTAAAAGCCCGTTGCTAAGCCGTTGTTGTAGGTCATCAGCAACGGCTTTCGATAAACTTTTAGTAACGGCTTTCCCACGGATGGCCGTGGGAAAGCCGTTGCTGATGATGTGAACCTGGTAACGAAAAAATTTAAAATTTAAAATTTCCATTGATACATTGATACATTATCTGATACATAACTCACACACCCATACACTCATACACACATTCATTCACACATCACAAATACACCAAGATATACATCAAAACAATTATATTTATATTGATAATTATCCACAATAGTATAAAAACTATTCAAATGCAAAATTGAAGTATCAATATCCAAACAAAATAAATTAAACAAGTCCAATATCTCAGTAACAAAGTCAGCCTGGATCATATGGCGGGGTCTGGAGTGCTTGAGTGTACACCGGCGTGGACTGACTCGAGGACGATGGATGAGATGATGCCGAAGAGATGCCTGCTTCGGGATGACCTGACATGTTGCGTAGCATAGCATGCATCTCCGCTATCATCTGACTCTGACGCGCGACCGTCTCCTCTAGAGTCCTTATTCTACTACTATGATCATAACTGGATCTGGAGGTGGACGGCCACTCACCAGCGACCGAAGGGGTCGGTGCCCCAAGTGGCCCTAGTACGGCTCGCGCATGACCACTATCTGCAAAGCCATATACGCGGCCATGGTCCCAGCCACCTGCGGCCTCGACCCACGTTGCTGCGTCAAAGTCCTCAAGGGTGCCCCCGCGCTGCACCACCGTCTGGCTGTAGGTCTCCTACTCGAGTTTGATTTTTTGTTTAATATTTATCATAAAACTTAAATTATAAAACTTAAATTATTCCTACGCGTCTCGTGGAGCAAGTTCGAATGGGTCAATCCCGATTGCTCCCGAGTTTCTTTATATTAGGATAAGTTCGGAGGGCCTGCCCGATTATCCTAATATGTTTTGTTGCCTTAGGGAATGGTAGGCTTAGGCCTGTTGATCTTCACCGTTTGGGTGTTGGAGACCTTCGGGCAGGTGGTGGCCAGATGGCTTGTTAGCTGATCACTCCCTTGTGACCTTTTCCTGCTTGAGTCAAGAGTTTTGTTTTATGCATCATATTTGTGCTTGGTTTTTTTTTGTGAGGGTTGGTAGAATCGCTCACTGAGTTCTTTTGAACTCACCCGCTGTCGTTGTTTTGTTTTGCAGAGCCTGATCAGTGAGGTGGGCTGGAGCACTTGGAGCGGCTGGAGGGCAAAGGAGCTACATTGATCTCATAGCAGTCCTAATTAAGGGTCGTAATCGAGTCTGTAGTAGTTTGTTATGCACTGTGATTTGGCAATTCGGAGTGGTAGTCCCTTGGGCACGTTTATGTCATTTATTTCGGATTTCATTATTGGTGGTCTATTGGACTTGATTTATTATTTCCGCACTTTATTATTTTGCTAAACTTATGTATAATGATTTCTGGTTTGGTTTTGCAATTGAAATAAAACTCATTATTTCTTTTCCGTTATGTTTTATTGTTCAGTTGGCGTGTGCATGGTTTAGGCTGCGGGATATAGGCATGTATACCTTGGCTGGTCATGTGGCCCTGAGTTGGGGCATGACAATGTGGTATCAGAGCGTGTGGTTCGGTTTGACTACGACCTAGAGTTGTCACCGTATAGGGCATTGCTAGCATGTTAGTATATGGTAGGGGTATGTTATGAGATCAATGGGCTAAGTCTGCACGTCAGTGCGACTTGTGGTTTAATTACTTAACGACTTAGGGAGAATTAAGTTATCTAATTTTGATATTTTCTTTTTGGTGATTCCAGATTGATCGAGGCCTTTGATGTCGCAAGGAGCGGTAGTGATAGCAACTCCACTGAGCACTGAGGCCGAAGTTGGGGCCGGGGTCATGGGAGACCACTGTAGGCCCGAGAGGATGCGGGATAGGATCCCATGGTTGTTCAGTTGTAGGCCCGAGTGGCTGAGATGACTGAGCCACTCCGCAAGGAGCAGGACCTGAGGCAATAGCCACAACCAGTACCGGCAGCACTCGAAGCACCAGAGGTGGTCCAGCCAGTGGCACCGATGGTCAAAGCACCTAGAGCACCTTCATATGCAGATTTTGTTGCATTCAGGCCAACGGAGTATACAGGGACAGATCAGTTACAGCTGAGAGGTCCAACAAAGGATTGGCTTCACACCTTGAGGGATCGCATAGCAGCAGATGCACCACCCCCTACCTAGGAGGAGTTTAGAGCTATCATGGTGGAGAAGTACCTGCTGATGAGCGTCCGAGACAAGCGGGCGAAAGAGTTCGAGCTACTGCGTCGAACGGGCAGTATGTCAGTGACAGATTATAAGATGGAGTTCACTCGACTCTCGAAGTACCATCCCACCATGATAGCCATAGAGACCGCTAGGGTCAAGAGGTTTGTCGAGGGGTTGAGGCCGCAGATCTCCAGACTGATCCATTACACGGAGGACACTTCATTTGCTCAGGTTGTAGATGAGGCACCCCGAAATGAGGCACTGGTACCGACGGACATGCATGATGGTCACTAGAAAAAAAAGTTTTGGCCCCAGCCTTCGGGGGGTCAGTCAGCTCACTCAGACGGGACTTTCAGGACAGCGGATCCGCAGTAGGGCGAAGACCATAACAGTTCCAGGGGTCCAGGACGAGGGGCGTCATTTGAAGGTTCACAATGGAGACTTGGGCCGCAGCAATGTAACCGATGTCACAGGTGGGGGGCTTGCTGGGGATGTGCAGAGGTATGTTTCAGCTGTGGGAAAACTGGGCAATACAAAAAGGATTGTCCTAGCAAGGGATGTCAGCATCCTGATCAGACTATAGGAAAGACACCTATGTCAATAGGTTCCGTAGCTAAGAGGGGTCAGACTCAGGGAGGAGACCAGCGAGCTGGTGGTACAGGGAAGTCCGCTCCACGGGTGTTTGCTATGAACCAAGAGGGCGCTGAGGCATCTAGGGCAGTAGTGTCAAGTAACCTTACTGTTGGTTCCGCTATTGCATATGTCTTGTTTGATCCGGGTGCTACGCACTCTTTTGTGTCTGCTTTGTTTGCTGCTAAGTTATCAAGGAAACCTTCTATGCTTGATTTGCCTCTTGTGGTGTCTACGCCTAAGGGCATTTCTGTGATGGTAGAGACAGTCTTTCGGGGCTGCGAGGTTGTCATTTATGGGCATGTGTTGATGGCCGAATTGACACTCCTGCTGATGCTGGAGCTTGATGTAATTTTGGGCATGGACTGGTCGACAGACCATTTTGCCTCAGTGGATTACAGGGCTAAGACTGTGACCTTCTGTAAGCCCGAATTGCCCCAGTTTAACTTCTAGGGTGAGGGAAGGGGAGAACCGTTGATGACAATTTCAGCTCTCAGGGCCCGAAAGCTACTTTTGGGTGGTTGCCAGTCTTTCTTGGCCTTTGTGTCTGTGGTAGAGGGAGATAGATGTGCGGCTAGGGACATCAGGAGGACGCTTGTGGTATACAGGTTCTCTGATGTGTTTCCGGAGGAGTTGCCAGAGTTGCCTCCAGATAGAGAGATTGAGTTCTGCATTGACTTGCAGCCAAGGGTGAAGCCGATCTCCATTCCACTATATCGGATGGCACCAGCTGAGTTGAGGGAGTTGAAGTCCTAGTTGCAGCAGCTGCTTGAGTTGGGTTTCATTCGCCCAAGTGTTTCTCCTTGGGGTGCTCCAGTGCTTTTTGTGAAAAACAAAGATGAGTCCATGCGGATGTGTATTGATTACCGACAGCTTAATAAGGTGACAGTGATGAATCGATACCCGCTTCCCAGGATCGAAGATTTATTTGATCAGCTTCAAGGGGCTCAGTGGTTCTCCAAGATTGACCTGCGGTTAGGGTATCATCAGTTGAGGATCTGGGACAGTGACGTTCCTAAGACTGCGTTCAGGTCGAGATATGGGCACTTTGAGTTCCTGGTGATGTCCTTTGGGCTGACTAATGCACTTGCAGCATTTATGGACCAGATGAGCCGAGTGTTCAAGGAATACTAGGATAAATACATAATTATGTTCATTGATGATATCTTCATTTATTCCAGGAGCAGAGAGGAGCATGTTGAGCACTTGAGGGTAGTTCTCGAAACTCTTAGGGAGCACAAATTGTATGTTGGCTTAATGTTTTCAACCTTGGTCTTAATCTTGGTTTTGATGATAACAAACATGGAACTAATGATGTTTCATTGAGAAACCTTTTAGGTTCCAAGTCGGTTAGCGCACGACGTTCTCGATCGAAAATATCAAAGAAATCGGGAAATCAGAAGGACATTGGTCGACGCGCTTGAATTCTCCGGGAAGTTACAGTTTAGGTTTATAGTGCCTAGTTTATATTGTAAATCCTCTTTATGATGCAAAGAACCCTAAAACCTATCCCGAACCCCAAAACATGAAAACCCGAAAACCGCCCTGAAACTCACTAAGCCTAGGGAGCTCCTTGGAGGGCTATATGACCTAGATAGTTTCTTGAGATAAAAAATGATGATAATTATTCCTTGGGTTAAAATTAGATAATGAGGTATTTTAAAGGATTTTTTGGAAGCCTTTAGCCTAACCATATTTGACCGAAAAGATTAGAAAATTTTCGTTCTCTGAAAATTTGTACTAGACCCTAAAAACTAGATTTTGATTTTTTAGATATTTTTATTGAATCCAAATGAGGGGTAATCCTTATATAACATTTATGTTTTAAAGTTATTAACTTAAAGTTAATAAATATTATATAAGTAGACTTAGTGAAGACGTAACCAGAAAACAAACAAACAAAACCAAACTGCCCAGTCCAATCCAAGTTCGGTCAATCGGTCGATCGACCGAATGCCACCAAAAAATGGCAGTAGGCAATTCGGTCGACCGAAGTATGCGAAAATTTGGCAGTGCGTGCATCGGTAAAGTCACGAATCATTCAATTGACCGAACAGTGCGATTAGAGCCAGCGGTCGATTGGTCGGTCGACTAACGATCGACCGACAAGCGACCGAATGGCAGAAACGGCTAGTTTTCCGCCCGTTGAGCCAGCTGTTTCGTTCCATTTCTTCTTGGCTCTATAAATACCCATGTCTAAGCTTTCCTAAGACACTTTTGATCACTCCTACACTTCATTGAGCCATCCTTGATCAATTCCAAGCTTTTATTGCGTCAATTCTTGGAAAAACCCTAGCATTGATATCTCATCCATTTGATTGAGCCTTACCCTCATTGTTTCACCATCTAAGGCATCAAGAGGAAGCTAGGAATCTTATTGTGGAGCTAAGTACTTTATTGTTTGATTTATTGCTCCATTTTGTGTTGTATTTTGTTATTTATTTCATTGTAATTGACCGTACAAGAAGACCTAGTGTTAGGTCTTTTGTCTAAGTGGTATCCTTGGTGTATAAGGTGTAAAGCCACTTGTGTAAACTTAGTTTACTAAGATTAATTGAGTTGTCCCTTAGGGTTGAGGTGGAAGAGTGCTCTCGGTAAGAAGGCGGAGACTTTCGGGTGTGGAAGTGCCTTAGGTTGAGAGAGAGACTCTTCGGGTCAAAGTCCTCTGTGTAAGAAGAACAAGATTAATCTAGTAAAGTTTAGTTTCGATATCCTAAGCCGGGTGCTTAGGTAGTGGAGTAGGCATTGGGGCCGAACCACTATAAATCTCTGTGTTAGCATTGTTTAGCTTGTTTGTGTTTATTGCTTCATATATTATTGCTTCCGCTTGCTATAAATATCGTTCTTAGCCTAACTAATCAAGAAACGATTAAAATCGAATCTAGGCTAATTGTTTAGATAACATACTATTCACCCCCCCTCTAGTGTGGCTATTTCACCCAACATTGTATGTCAAATTGTCCAAATGCGAGTTCTGGTTGGAAAGTGTGGGATTCCATGGCCATGTGGTGTCCAGGGAAGGGGTAAAGGTGGACCCCGCGAAGATAGAAGCAGTTCAAAATTGGAAGAGGTCGAATAATGTCACTGAGATTCGTAGTTTCTTAGGGTTGGTAGGCTATTCCAGAAAATTTATGGAAAATTTCTCCTGAATTGCAGCGCCGTTGAGCCGCCTAACTCAAAAGAAGGTCAAGTTCGAATGGGATAGTAAGTACGAAGAGAGCTTTCTGAAGCTCTAGGACCGCTTAATGTCAGCAGCAGTTCTAGCAGTACCCTCGGGTTCGGGAGGATTTGTTGTTTATTGTGATGCTTCCAGGGTCGGCTTGGGTTGTGTGTTGATGCATAATGGCAGAGTGATAGTTTATGCCTCCTGGTAGTTGAAGGTTCACGAGAAGAATTACCCGACTCATGACCTTGAGCTAGCAGCAGTGGTGTTCGCATTGAAGCTGTGGCGTCACTACCTTTATGGTGAGGCTTGTGAGATATACACTGATCATAAGAGCCTCCAGTATTTGCTCACCCAAAAGGAGTTAAACCTGAGGCAAAGAAGATGGCTTGAGCTTTTGAAGGACTATGACTGCACGATCATGTACCATTCGGGGAAGGCTAATGTGGTGGCTAATGCTTTGAGCAGGAAATCATTGGTCAGTCTGGCGTATTTGGCGGTCAGGAGGAGGCCTTTGGCCCAAAATTTGGCCATATGTTTGGATGGCAGGACAGTCTTGTCAGTGTCAGCTTCTGGTGCGCTGGTGGCTCACCTGAGGGTGCAGTCCTCGTTGGTTGACATGCTGCGGGCAGCGCAGGAGGAGGATGCTTTTTGTGCACTCACTAAGGATCTGGCCAGGAGAGGTGATGCGGATAATGGTTTCGGTATTGACTTAGAGAGCGTACTAAGGTTTAAAAATTGGATAGTGGTGCCATATATGGCCGAGGTTCGCACACAGGTGCTAGAGATGACTCATCGGTCCACATACACTATGCATCTAGGAGCCACGTAGATGTATCATGACCTAAGGCAGAATTATTGGTGGAAAGGCATGAAAAGAGAAGTGGTCGAGTTCGTGCCTAAGTGCCTGGTGTATCAGCGGGTTAAGGCTGAGCATTTAAAGCCGACAGGGTTGCTCTAGAACCTAGAAGTACTAGAGTGGAAATGAGAGAAGATAACCATGGATTTTGTGATGGGATTGCCAAAGTCTGGGAAAGGCAATGATTCTATCTGGGTAGTGGTGGATTGCCTAACCAATATTTCGCATTTTATACTAGTCAAGACGACCTTTTCAGCTGAGCAGTATGTGAGGTTGTTCTTGGATCAGATCGTCGCTTATCATGGTGTTCCGGTTATGATCATCTCAGATCGGAGTACTTAGTTCACAGCTCGATTCTGACAGTCTTTTCAGGAGGCGTTGGGCACTCAGGTTCGGTTCAGTACCGTATTTTACCCTCAGACAGATGGTCAGTCAGAGCGGAATATTTAGACGCTGGAGGATATGCTGAGAGCATGTGTCCTAGATCTGGAGGGCAGTTGGGAGAGGCACTTACCCCTGATTGAGTTTGCCTACAATAATAACTATCATAGCAGCATCGGGATGGCCTCATTTGAGGCATTGTATGGGCGGAGATGCAGGTCGCCTGTGGGTTGGTTGGAGGTAGGGGATTCCCTTATGATGGGACCTGACCTGGTGGAGGAGGTAATAGAAAAGGTGAAGCTAATCAGAGAGAGGTTGTTGGCAGCTCAGAGTCGCCAGAAGATGTATGCTGATGAAAAGGCCAGGGAGGTAGAATTTGCGAAGGGGGACATGGTGTTCCTCAAGGTGTCCCCTATGAAAGGGGTGGCGAGATTTGGTAAAAGAGGAAAGCTAAGCCCTAGGTTCATTGGGTCATTTCCTATTCTCAAGCGCAGGGGAACTGTAGTCTATGAGTTGGCCTTACCTCCTAGTATGGACCGAGTGCATCCAGTGTTCCATGTATCTATGCTGAAGAAGTACTTTCGGGATGAGTCCCATGTGATTGAGCCCACCGCAGTGGAGGTGGATTCAACAGTCTCTTATGAGGAGCGGCCAATTGAGGTGCTAGACCTGTAGATCAGGAAATTGAGGTCCAAGGAGATTCCCTTGGTTAATGTCAGGTGGGAGCACCATTCCGGGAAGGAGGCCACCTGGGAGGTGGAGCAGGATATGAGGGAACGATATCCTTCATTGTTCGATGATCTGGTGAATCCTTAATCTTCTTTTTTGAAATTTGAGGACGAAATTTCTTTAATGAGGCAGGATTGTAATATCCCAGATATTTTTCCTTTTTATTTATCTTTTCTTGTTATTGTGCTTGGCAGCCTAGCTGGCTAGTCCGAGGTCGAACCGAGTCGACTCATGGTCCGGTGTGAGCTTGCGAGCTCTGGTGAGTTGAATTATGAGTTATAATTATGTAGCTAATTGAGTTATTAAAATTTTGCTTGCATAGATAAATTTATTTAGTTTAATGCTGTGTTTGCGCGATTGTTTAATTATGTTGCACGTGGATGTGTGTATGTTTATTGCTTGTAATTTAGAATGGTATTAGAATAGGATTAATTAAGTTAGCGGGTTCGAGTTCGGTTTGAGGCGGATGCGGGTTTGATAAAGAGTTAGGGTTGAGGAGGGAGTATAAAACCCCCTCCCCTTGGCTAGCGGCTCCCTATTGGAGCCACACAAGACGAATGAGAAGAGGAGCCAGCCAGCCGCCAAGCTAGCCGCCACCCAACCCCTCTCTCTCTTCCTCATATTTGGAGCCACCGCCCTCAAGAGCTGAGCCGCCGAGCCCCTTCCCCTCTTCTTCCTCTTCTTCCTCCCTTTGGAACCGAGCCAGCTCCTCTCTCTCCCTCTTTCCCTCTCTTCAAACCGTCGGCTTGAAGTGAGCCGCCACCCCCTTTTTTTCCCCTTCTTGAGTCGAACCGCTGATTCTTGAGGCCGAATTCGAGGGCCATTTTCTAGGTTTTCTTCTCTCATCATCCTTCCTATTCGGGTGAGTGGTTTTACCTCTCTTTTTCCGAGTTCTCTCGTAATCTTGAGCCAATTTGGGCATCTTCTTGTTTCTTATGATTTTTGCAGAATCATGGGTTTGATCGCCGTGTTCTTGTGCCAATTTGTGTGAGGAGGGCCTGAGATCCTCCCTTTGTGGCTCGGCAGCCCTAGGTTTACCCTAGGGGTGCTCGGCCAAGGGTGAAGCAAGGGTGCCCTCAAGGTGTTCGATGAAATGTCTAAGTGGGAGACCTTGTTTATCTTGAAGTTTATATCTTGATTTTCTTGCCTATTTAGGTTCTTGAATTATGGTTGCATGTCTTAGATTTAAATATGTGATTTTTGATATAGAGCATGTTCTACAAAAATTAAGATTTGATCTTGAAGCTATGAATGTTCTTGATATGAGATTCTTGATCATGTGTATTGATTCTTGTTTGAAGATTGTTTTGATTCATGCAATCATGAGTTGATTCTTGAGTAGTTTTGCCTCAACAATATAGTTATGTTGTGTTGATAATTAAGGAATTTAATTATGTAATTTTCGGATTTAATTACCTTTGTTATGCTGGAACTCAATTAGGCTTAAAGCTGCATGCTGAATTATTTATTTTAGGGCTGATTTCGAAATCCTGTTTGTAATGTGCATAGTTTGCTGAACATAGTCGTGTAACCTATCGTTTCAACCAAAAAATATAGTTTGGAAACATAGGACACACTCTGGAGACTAGATTCGGGTTAGATACCTCTGTTCTAGGCACACCAGTAAGCTAAAACAAAATCCTAAAACAAAAATCTAATCTTGGTGATCTAAATTTTAATCGCATAATTAAAATTGGGCAAAGGGTCAGCATAATCTATTATGAACCAACAAACAAAGTTTATGCATGAAATAAAACATCACGAGTTTATGACATTACGGGTCTAGGAGTTGGGATCGGGTATTGGAGTGTTGAGACGATTCCCAATAAGGTTGACACCCCTAAGACACCGTAGGAGAGATTTGACTTAGGTCATATTGCGCCATATCTCTATGAATGGCGGAGAGGCTCATTGAGGAGCCGAACTGCGGGCTAGGCCGGGAAGGTTGGATGGCTAATTCCCAACCTGTGGAACAAGCTCGGATAGGCAATTCCTGATTGTTCTGGTTAGCCTCGTGGAATAAGTTCGGAGGGCCTACCCGATTATTCCCGAGGTGTTTTAAGGAATATGTTCGGAGGGCCTACTCAATTATTCCTATGATATCTTAAAGGGGCAAGTTCGGATTGGCGATTCTCGATTGTTCCTTCGCGTCTCGTGGAGCAAGTTCGGAGGGACTTCCCGATTGCTCTTGAGTTTCTTTATATTAGGATAAGTTCGGAGGGTCTGCCCGATTATCCTAATATGTTTTGTTGCCTTGGGGCATGGTAGGCTTAGGCCTGTTGATCTTCACCGTTTGGGTGTTGGATGCCTTCGAGCAGGTGGTGGCCAGATGGCCTATTAGCTGGTCACTCCATTGTGAAATTTTACTGCTTGAGTCAGGAGTTTTGCTTTATGCATCATATCTGTGTTTGGTTTTTTTTATGGGGGTTGGTAGAACCGCTCACTGAGTTCTTTTGAACTCACCCTTGCCATTGTTTTGTTTTGCAGAGCCTAACCGATGAGGTGGGCTAGAGCACTTGGCGCGGCTGAAGGGCAGAGGAGCTACATTGATCTCATAGCAGTCCTAATTAGGGGTCGTAGTCGAGTCTGTAGTAGTTTGTTATGCACTGTGTTTTGGCTTTTCGGAGTTGTAGTCCCTTGGGGACATTTATGTCATTTATTTCGGATTTCATTATTGGTGGTCTATTGGACTTGATTTATTATTTCCGCACTTTATTATTTTGTTAAACTCAATTATAATGATTTCTGGTTTGGTTTTGCAATTGAAATAAAACTCGTTATTTCTTTTCCGCTATGTTTTATTGTCCAGTTGGCATGTGCATGGTTTAGGCTGCGGGGTATAGGCATGTATACCCTGGCCTATCACGTGACCCTGAGTTGGGGCGTGACAAGTTCAGTTTCGAATGGAAAAGTTATCTAAATAGGTATATATGAATAGTATAATAACTAATAACTTGTTTGGTCATTTAAATACATAAAGTTTCTAACCGACATTAAGGACATGAAGCAAGGATGAAGTACCTCTTTAATCTCCTTCAATAGAGATTGCACACGTAAACTAGCAGATGAACGAGCACCAGTAACTCCAAGAGATCGCTCACCTACAGGAAATTTTTTGAATTTAAACTTAACTGATTAAAACAATTATATGAGACAACATGAAATTTTTGACACTTAAAATCTTAGAGGAATTTTAAAACAATCCATTTTGCAGATAATAAGTAGGCAGTATCGTGATTGAAAGGTTAATGCAAGACTGAAAACATGAAAATATAATCTATTTTGTAGATATCAGACAGTACCATAATCTATTTTGCTAATCTATTTTGCATAGTAGAAGACTGAAAACATGTAAACATAAAACAATCAAAATTCAAAAGACAGAAGCCATGCCAACCGAGGCCCCACACTTCTAGACTCATCATCAAATGGTAGTGCATAGCATCAAATTTGGTCAGTTAAAATATTTTAATTTACACTTCTAGATTAAAGGTCAGTCAAACTCCATTAACTTCCCGTTTTCTCCACAGTTATATCCGCAGTGGATGGGGTCAAAGAAAAAGCACATTCTCTTTCAGACAATAGGCATTCCCTCTCCATCACTTTTAGGAAAAAAGAAAAAAAGAAAAGTTTTGTAGACATAAGATAAATTTCACAAGGTAATGTATAATTAGTAGACTGAAAGTAATATAATTATACCAGCACTGAGATTATTCTCAGTACTTCTGCATGTTTATGGCAATAATTATAACTTATTACTAAGGGAGACCTCGTAAAAGGACTTCAACATTTAAAATACAATGAAATAAACAATAAAATACAACACTAAATAGAGCAATAAATCAAACAATAGAATACTTTGCTCCACAACAAGATCACCTAGCTCCTCTTGATGCCTTGATGATTAATCAAATGAAGCTCGAAGGCAAAACTCAAGAAAGAAGGTTCAAGGATAGGGTTTTTGCAAATGATGGATCAATCATTTGAGTTTTGATCGATAGGCTCTCTTGGCTTCTATTTATAAGCCATGAAGAGTTGACTTTAAACAGCCAACTTAACGACTACAAAATTAGTCGTTTCTATCATCTGATCACAGGTCCGATCGATCATCGGTCAATCGACCAAGCGAGCGAGCGAGCGACTAGAGCCCGCTGTGCTTTCTGGGCTCATTTCAGTCGACCAGTCAATCGACAGGTCGTAGAGTACCGGTACTCTATATTGAGTTTTAGCCAGTTTCCTTCTTCGATTCGGGTTTCGGATTATGGGTTTGTTTCTTGGATTTCTTAGCAACATCATGAGGATTTACAATTTATCTAGACACCTTAAACCTAGACTCTATCTTCCCGACGAATTCGAGCGTGTCGACTAACGTCCTTCCGATTTTTCGATTTCTCTGATATTTCTGATCGTGGACGTCGTTCGTTAACCGATATGGAACCTGAAAATTAGTTCTCAATAAAACCATTAGTTCTATGTTTGTTATCATTAAAACCGATATTAAGACCAAGGTTGAAAACCTTAGGCCAACACAATGCATAGCATACATTAAGCTACCTATAACACTAAGGCACCGACCATCAGAACCAAGGGTTACTCTCACACCCAAGAGTACCTTCAACACCTCTTCTCGTAAGGACTACACAACAAACCCTAGCAAACTAAGTTTACACCTGTGGATTTAAGCCTCTACACCAAGGCTACCACCATACACACAAACCTAGGTTATCACAAACTCAAATACAATGAGAATAAGCACAAAATACAATAATAATGGAGCAATAAATATAAACAATAAAGTACTTAGCTCCAACACAAGATCATAGCTTCCTCTTGATGCCATTGATGATGAAACTCAAGGTTGAAGGCTTAATCAAGAAGATAGAAGCTCAAAGCTAGGGTTTCAACAAAAATGGCTTAGACAAGGCTCTTGGATATCAAAAGATGTCTCATGAAGTGTCAGAAGACTTATGGAAGGTAGGTGAGGTGTTTATATAGAGAAAATACCAAGAGAGGCTCGGTTTCAAACAAGCTCAACAGGTCAAAATTCAAAATAGAGCCATTTGGGGCATTCTGGACAGTTTTCTTGGCCTAAGGTTTTTAACCTTGATCTTAATCTCAGTTTTGATGATAACAAACATGGAACTAATGATTTCATAGAGAATTATTTTCAGGTTCCATATCCTTAGCGCACGACGTCGATGATTGAAAATACCAGAGAAATCGGAAAATCAGAAAGACGTTGGTTGACGTGCTCGGATTCGTCGAGAAGATAGAGTCTAGGTTTAGGGTGTCTAGATAAATTGTAAAATCCTCATTATGATGCAAAGACCTCTAAAGAATCAAACCCGTAATCCGAAATCTGAACCGAAGAAAGAAACCGATTAAAACTCAATGTAGAGTACATGTACAATAGGTAGAGTACCAGTACTCTACGGTCGGTCGATAGGCCGGTCGGTTGAAAAGAGCTCAGAAAACACAGAGGGCACCGGTTGCTCACCCGGTCGCTCAATCGATCGATCGGCCTTCGAAGGACTAGCGATTGGACGGCGGAAATGGCTCTATTTCGAGCCGTTGAGTGATGTTTCACTTCACGGCTCTATAAATATTGATGTCCCAGCCTTCCTTTAATACTATTGATCACTCCTAAACTCCATTCAGCCATCCTTGATCATTCCCAAGCTTTCATTGAGCCATTACTTGGAGAAACCCTAGTTTGATCTCTCAAACTCCTTGATCTTGCGTTCAAGCTTTGATCGATTCATCATTGAGACATTAAGAGGAACTAGGAATTGTGTTTGGAGCAAAGTATTTGTTGTACTATTTATTTGCTCTATTATTTGTGTATTTTGTTGTTTATTTTCATTGTATATCAAATGTGTAAACCTAGGTTGCTAGGTTTGATTGAGTTAGGTGGTGGCCTTTTTGCTTGAGGCTTAAATCCACTAGTGTGAATAGTTTACTAGGATTAGTTGTGTTGTCCTTCAGATTTGAGGTGGGAGAGTGCTCTAAGTAGGAAGGTAGAGACTTCGGAGTGTGAAAGTGCCTTCGGTGTGAGAGCGAAGACTCTCCGGTTAAAACGTCCTCATTGTAAAGGAAACAATTAATCTAGTAAACTTTAGTTTGGAAATCCTAAGCGGGGTGCTTAGGTAGTGGAGTAGGCATTGGGGCCGAACTACTATACATCATTGTTTTAGCATTGCTTATTTTTGTTTGTGTTAGTTGTGTCATTAATCACTTCCACATTTAATCGTTAAATTGATAACTTGCCTAAGTAGTTTAAGAAAAAATTAAAATCGGAATTAAGCGAAAAGTTTAGATAGCTCACTATTCACCCCCCTCTAGTGTAGGCTATTTCACCAACATTTGGTATCAGAGCGGGTCGTGGATTGAGATTTCACCATCTCGTCTACATCTAGTCTCGATCCGAAAAATGAAACTAGAGTCGGTAGTATCTACACCCCATAGGTTCGATGAATTGATCTTTGGTCTTTGGAAGTCTAGGATGTACACCTACTTAAAGACTAGAGGTTTTGATGTTTATAACATGTTAAAACTAGAATACATTGAACCTAAGGTTGATATGCATGATTGGAGTGAACTTGACAAAAAAAATATTTCAATCTAATGGAGATGCTATGTATTGCATATTTTGTACCTTACCTAATAGCATCCTTGAAAAAGTCATGCATTGTTCTTCGGCTTTTGATTTATGAGCTTGTTTAAACATCTTATATAATTATGCCAAAATCGAGGAATTAACTACTTTTCATGAAGGTGGTGATGACAATGGTCATCCCTCCAATGCTAACTTCGTTTTTGAAGTCTATAATATTTCTAGTCAAAGAGACAATTCAAAGAGTCAAAAGAGAAATGTCATTTGTCATTTGTGCAAGGAGAAGCGGTATATCAAGAAGAATTGCCCATTATTGAAAAACAATGGTCAAATGCTTCTACATCGTCCTCCGATTCCCTCGAAACATCCTCTCATCATGACAATAGAGCTACTTCTCAATTGTGCCTCATGGGATTAAAAAATGAGGTAAATCATTCCACCTCTTGTATATCGTGTAAAATATTATCTACTTCATATAAACAAATATAGAACCCTAGAATCAAAGATATTGAGTAATCATGCATACCTCGTCGACACGTACGTGACACGTATTAACTCGTTAGTTATGATTAATTTCAATTTATATTCAGCGATTTTCCTAGAAGGGAATAAGATATGCTTTTATTCCCAAAAGCAAAACTCGTGTTCTTTTTTTCCCTAAACCAAAATGTAAATATCCATATACCCAAATTATCCTCTACAGACCATTTTCAACTGGTTCGACTAATTTTAAACATGCTCAGGAAATTCATCCTAAATTCACAATAAATCTATTATTCATAGATAAATCACTTCCATAATTTGTATCAATAAAATAATTTTTTTAGAGTTGTAAATCAATTTTTTTCACCATTTTCAACAGGTTCAAAATTGGCCGAACCAGTTGAAAATTGGCTGAACCAGTTGAAAATAGTGAAAAAAAATATTTTCAACTCTAAAAAACTTATTTTACCGATACAAGTTATGGAAGTGATTTACCTATGAATAATATATTTTTTGTGATTTTATTACCGATACAAGTCGGTGATGACCATGCTAGGTATTACCAACGGATATTATTATATTCGTTGGTAACACCAACGGTAATTAATGTCTGTTGGTAACACCAACGAAAAATATTATCCGTTGGTAACACCAACAGAAATATACTCTGTTGGTGATACCAACGGATCACTATTCGTTGGTGTCACCAACGGATCATACTATGTTGGTATTACCAACGGAGATAATATCCGTTGGGAATACCAATAGATATCATCCTTGTTTACGCTGACATATTCAACAAAGGTATCCGTTGGTATTACCAACTGACATCCGTTGGTATTACCAACAGAAACATTTGTTGCTAATACATTTTAATTAAAATGCTCATACCCATATGAATTTTCATTTTCCTGTATACAACCTATAATCACACATCAAATTTTTTATTTACCCAATCACAAATATATATACAAGTCAAGAAAAAAAATTCATATTTCATAACCAAATAATAGTGTCATTTTCATAACCAAAACCAAACATCTACAATCGAGTATATTATCAAACAAATACAAACATTACTAAGTCAAATTTTCCCTAACATTAACCGAATTGTGTAGTGCAAAATCATAACCAAATACAAATCTTAACCAACATCATAACCAAGATGGAGGTGGAGGTGGAGGTGCAGTGGAAGCTGAAGGTGAATCTGTTGATTGGAAAGAGTTGATTGGAAAGCCGAGTTGTGTTAACATCAACTGAACTTGAGCTTCCACTTGTGCTTGTACTTGCGACTGCACTTGTGATTGTTGTGATTGCATTGATGCTTCCAATTCAGTAATATATTGTCGCATGGATGTCATCTCAGTCTGCATCGCATTCCACTCATTCATTCGACCATGGCCCGATGTACTAGATTCTGCTGAGCTAGAACTCCCCATAATGCATTTAACATTCTCTCGACATCCAAAACCGTAAACTCGATTATGAGATGGATGTCCAGAGGCATTAATCCATTCTTCTGGATCTAAAATGGGTTGTGATGCTACATCTGTACCATACTTTTCTATGATCGATACCTCATAAGCCTCCTGCACAATGTTTTAAAAAGAAGCAACAAATAAAATAAATACATACCGCAACACTGCGATTTGTTGTCGATATAGTCACCCTCACCACTATTACGCTTATGAGTATGCTTAAACAACTCAAGATGGGTTGGGGGTCGGTTCAACTTTTCTTCCTATAAAAAATGACAAATAATATTTAATTAATAATATTTTAAAAAACATATAGGATAACAAATTCTATTAATATCATACCAATTTTCTTCGATGAGCCACAAATGAAATAGATCCACCTGTATGTCGTGTGACGTCACTATCTACCTCTTTCTTACGATTTTGACGAGCAACTTCGGATTTTCTCCTCCACTTCTCCGTGACCCAATGCTCACTAATTAGTTGATTCCACACATCTGGAGATATCCATGGAGGGCCAAATCCATTAGTTCGACTAATATCAACAGTATTGGCCTTTCTTTTCGCATAATTCCTTGCATCAGACATATTGTCAGAAAAGCGTCGACAAGCTGTTCTATCCCATATTTCATGAACCTCGCTTGTCCTAGATGGATCCCAACGATAGACTGTCTGAAAAAAGACAAATATGTTAATGAAATGATAGTTGACAATATTCTAAAAAAGTACCAATTTGATGCAATTATATGATCACACAATCAATCATGGCATATGCAGGTTTCATGCAGCCAACCTTCTATTACTTCAGCTAAATCTTTTGTGTACCAATAACATGATGAGTATGGGTTTGATGCAATTATATCATCTATTACTTCAGCTAAATCTTCTATTAGTTCAGCTAAATCTTCTATTACTTCAGCCAACCTTCTATTGGTACACAATCAATAATTTGATGCAATTATATGATCACACAATCAATCATGGCATATGCAGGTTTGATGCAATAATATCATCATATGCAGTTATGGCTAAAACTTACTAAGAAGCTTTCTTGTCTACCAATAACATGATGAGTATGGGTCAAAAACTGTTGTAATATGAGTAGATGTCTATCACACAACCAATCAGTAAGTCATGTGGAGCAGTGACCCATAAGGCTATAAATTCAAGTGCTGGGATGGACATGCCGTGGATAAGCAGTAATAACTATAGATATAAATGACTTCAGGAGGCAAATCATCAACATAATGATTTCTATCTTTGAGTCTGCAATAACTAAGGAATATCTTGAGCATGAACTAAATGGAATGACCCTTGATTCCTATCAAATACTTTTTTTATCTATTGTTGTTAAGTTGTTCTCTCATGAGAGGTGATGGTTCTCTTTTAATTCCTTGTGCAAGCAATGGATAACAATAGATTGTTTATAATAAACAAAGCTATTAGAACAGGCCATGGTATTAGAACAGCTTATGGGCAGCAGAACATTATTTCTTGGTCTAATGACTGTGTGCCAAAGAGAAAACATCTAGATAAGTAAAGTCTAATGACTTTGTGCCACAGGGATGATACTGATATCCACATGAGCAGCATACTTAGCATACCTATTCAGTATCCTATATCAGTCATGATACTATTCAGGATAAGCTATGGTATTAGAATAGCTTAGGGGCAGCATACTTGTTATGAGCAGGCCAAATAGATGTTAATGGTATTAGAACAGCCCACATACTTGTTATTCCCTAGTTACTTTATTTTCTTAGAATTTAGACAGCTAATCATTCCTATATCAGTCATGATACTGATCAGGATAAGCTGGAGCTTCTTCCTCTTCAGTATCCTGGTACTGATATCCACATGAGCAGCATACTTAGCATACCTATTCAGTATCCTATATCAATCATGATACTGTTCAGGATAAGCTATGGTATTAGAATAGCTTAGGGGCAGCATACTTGTTATGAGCAGGTCAAATAGATGTTAATGGTATTAGAACAGGCCACATACTTGTTATTCCCTAGTTACTTTATTTTCTTAGAATTTAGACAGCTAGTCATTCCTATATCAGTCATGATACTGATATCAGAATCAAGATAAGCTGGAGCTTCTTCCTATTCAGTATCCTGATACTGATATCCACAAGCTGGAGCTTGTCAAGGGTTGGTTTCATATAAAGAGGGAAATGAACAGTGATGCTTACAACCTAGCAAGGTCTGCTCTGGAGCAGAAGAAAGGAAGGGAAGAAAGTTTTATTCATTTGTTCAAACCAAGTAGTAGTAGTTCTTTGAATGAATAAGCTGTGTTACCTGTAATAAATAGTGTAGTAAGCAGTAGTCCTCATGTAATAAATAGTAGTAGTTTTGTCCATGTAGATGTGGATTCTCATGTAAACAATTTGTATGAAAGTAATAAAATGGTCAATACTCATGGGCATGATGCAACAACAAACTGGATATGGAAATAACTGTATATTAAAATTTTAGGTTGAGGACATCAATGAAATTTGTGACTTACATTCAAGAAATTTGACTTGCTTTATAGGAAAATACCTTAAATTTGTCCCAAATGAATTCCTTCACATGTGATGGTACTTGAGACCAACATGGTCATGCACCCATGAAATTTGCCTTAATTATTGATGAAATATCTCGTACTACTTCTGTCTCGGGGAAGCTGCAAAAAAGAATGTTAACAAATATCTTGTATTTACAAATGATGGTGTTTGAATATCTGACTACATATATACCTTTTCTTATCAATAATTAGTAGGCGTCTATCATCTGGTGTCTCTGGCGGCTGTGAAGGCTGATTTGGTCCTCTTCCTCGACTTTGATGTGAAGTACCATCACTTTGTGTAGGAATAGATGTGTCATGTATAGACGTAGATGGTATAATAGGAACTGATGACGTCAAAGGCAAATTCACTGAAGGTTGTGAGGGTAACGATGCTGCCGATGTCGACGGTGTAGGAATACTAGGAATATTAGGTGTTTCTATGGGAACAGTAATAGGTACAGGTACAGATATAGGTATCGTGGGTGCTAAAGAGTCAATCACAGGTACAGGTTCAACTATCATGGGTGCAGAAGAAATGATCACAGGTGGTACAGGTGTATCTTCAGTTGATGAATGTATAGAAGTGGTAGAAGGGTATTTACTCAAAGGAGGACGCCCTCGTCCTCGTCCTCGACCTCGACCTCGACTTCGTGTATTCACCATTACTTAATAAAATAAATGAAGCATATATAAATAATTAACGATGTATAAACATATAGTGCCATCCAAATTATGATAAAATACATTATAACTTGTTAAATTCCTATGCAACTGGAGACTATAGACTTGAATATGTATCAAGCTACCTCATGTCAGAACAGTGGGTGTCTGGCCATCTATTGCCATCAACTGGAGACTATAGACTTGAATAAAATACCTTATCAACACTTTATGCTCTCAACCTTCATTGTCATTTATGATTCTTAGTGTCTTATCTCTAGATTAATTTAATTGCTTACTAATGGAGTTAACTATCATTAACTGTCAAGCTACTATTGAACAAATGCCATTAATTTAATTGCTTACTAATGGAGTTAACTATCATTAACTGTCAAGCTACTATTGAACAAATACCATTAATTTAATTGCTTACTAATGGAGTTAACTGTCACTAGAAATCCTTATCCTTAACTACATTAACTGTGTGCTCTCTTTGATTTTAATGAGCTCACACCAGGTTGCCATCATAGGAAGAAGTCTCCGGCAGCAACCAGTGCCACCAATCTCATTGCTGGAGATCTCATTTCAGCCATCTTCCTTGAGATGCAGCGACCCATGATGAGATCTCAAAGCCAAGTCCAACATAGAAATCCTTAATTGCTTACTGATGGAGTTAACTGTCACTAGAAATCCTTAATTGCTTACTAATGGAGTTAACTGTCACTAGAAATCCTTATCCTTAACTGCAACTAAGTGGTTACATGAAATTTCTACATAGCTTCTTAATAATCTTAAGGTTGGGCCAGTTTAATATTAATTATCATTACTGAACACTACATGAGCTACTTTGGTTTCATTGGGTTAGAGTGAAATAATTATCCATGTGTAAGTTATGTACCTACTGATTATATCATGCTCTAGTCAACAATAATCTCATCACTCTACTTCAACATCCTCTATTTCCAGTACTCTCAGCAAGAAGTATCAAAACTCCGTCAGCAATAATTACAAAGCATAAATAGGTATATATCAATTATTAATTAATTACTACATGCAAGCATAATCATGAAATAATATATAAAGCAGCCTGTGCCTCTAAAAAACTTAGTTTACCAAGAACTTGATGTTAGTTATTCAACAGAAATTTCATAGAAAAGGTTCCAACTTCTGAAAAACTGAGTAACATATTCATTAAGCAATAACATATTCACATAAAAAATAGAGTAATATGCAATAAATTTACTTAGTTGAAGAGCAAAATAAACATTTGATGACTAACATATTCACATAAAAAACAGGTAAAGAAAATATCTCCTCTATACTTAAAGACATAGTTCATTCAGTCAATGACTTAAAAAAATGATATTGTGCATGATACCTTGGTTCCCTGAGTTCTTGATATAGTTAATTCAAAGTGTTGGCAAATCCTTCAGAAGAATCTGTTTAATAGAAGAATGGTTGCAGTAATTAGCAGATAATTATATTATGGATCACCTTACTTTCAGTCAATGAAGTTTAAAGTGAATGAAATGATCCCATGGGCATATTTCTAAGTGAATGAAATGATCCCCCAGCCACATTCTCTTTAGGAAAATTATAGAACACTACTATATTAATTTGATGACTGCTTTTGAACAAGATGCAAACCTTAATTAACTTGGAATTCCTCCACTTCAGCAAGACCAATTGGCAGCAACTTCCACTTCTTGTAGCTCTGCAAGGATTAATTTTAAGCAATTACAACCCAATAACACCACCTGAACTATGTACCTTTAGAGAAAGGGGAAATTATGAAGGAACTCAAGTATCAAGCATAAAAATAATTCAAACATATTAGATAGTCAGTCATGTCTGCATTAGAAATAAATTACAAATAGTGACTCCTCAACTATAAGGCCTCGGGGCCCACTAAACACATATATTAGATAATTTGAGAAAAGTATAATAGAAGTTTAAAAAATTTCAATCATCATTCTCCTCATTTGACAAACACTCATCAACTTCAACATCTTCAGTATCTTCATCTTCAGTATCTTCATCTTCAATGTCAACAGCATTTGCTTCTTCTTCATCAACTTCAACATCTTCAGTATCTTCATCTTCAATGTCAACAGCATTTGCTTCTTCTTCATCCTCCTCAACGACATGTGTTTGAGTTCTCAAGAAAAATTCTTCATATTGATCTACCTCATCAACTACTCCAACATTAACTAATGCATTGGATGCATCTAACTCTGTTGTAGGCATAATAGGTTGTACTGCTTCAACCTCATCCTCTTGAAAAAAATCATCGATATGTGGAGGGATATTATCATCTATTTCTTCAATGTCTTCATATCTATTTCTTGCTTTAATTTTGCATGCAACCCACCAATCACTCCTTCCTTTTTTCTTTGAGGGGTAACTCGTGTAATAAACTTGTTGAGCTTGCTCGGCTAACACAAAAGGAGCATCAATATAAAGTTTTAACTTGTGATTGATTTCAACAAGTCCATGACGAGGATGTACCCTAACTCCTTTTTCGGTATCAAACCACTCACATTTAAATAACACCACCTGATTTCCTTCACCAAAGTATTCTACCTGTACAATATCAATCAGGATTCCATAGTAATCACGATCATAATCATTGTAACAACTGCCCTAAACACAAACACCACTGTTTATTGTTTTCTTTCCATGTGAATATTCCTTGGTGTGAAACTTATATCCATTAACAAAATAACCCTTCATAGATCGAACAAATCTTTGCGGGCCTTGTGCAATGGCAAGAATTCGACTATCAATCGTGTCAATATTATGATTAACCTATCACAAAAAGAAGAAAAAGAATAATTTATAATATAGTCATGATTATTCATATCGAGATAAAAATTATTATATTATTCAACTTACATAGTCTCTCAACCATTTTGGAAATTCTCTATCTCGTAACTTCTCAAGCTCTGCGTCAGTCAAATGTAGTTCTCTTTGCATAACGATATTATTAAACTCACTAAAAAACAATAAAGTTTACATTAATATAAAGTAAATATACAAAATAATTAACACTACTATACGTACTCAATGAAAGGAGAGATCTCTTCACAATTCATAAGTACGTAAAGCTCAATTGCTTTATACTCATTTTCGTCGACCCTCCTATAACGCCCAACAGCCCCACAAGGTCGACCACGATAGGTAAAGATAGATAGACATCCCATGGTAGTTGGAACTCCACCATCATCATTTTGAGGTACTTGATTGAACCTTGTGTGTACCTTTTGGTCCAGGAATAAAATGAACAAGAAATTAATATTTCTTATATAATACATATATATATGTGTGTGTGTGTGTGTGTGTTTTTCACAAATCAATTCAACCTTGTGTGTACCTTTGGTTCGAAGTAAAAAGAACAAAAATTAGAAATTTCCTCAATGATATATGCTTCACAAATTGATCCTTCGACATATGCTCGATTTTTCACTTTTTTCTTCAATTGAAGCATATACCTGAAAATATTCTTAGAAATTAAGACGTAATTTTTTTTCAAAAATTTCAATCAAGAATAAAAAGGAAGATGTGTTACCTTTCAAATCTATACATCCATCTATATTGTACCGGACCACCAATTTTAGCCTCATAAGCTAAGTGAACAGGGAGATGCTCCATAGAGTCAAAAAAACTTGGTGGAAATACTTTCTCAAGCTTGCATAGTATCTCGACAATGTTTAACTCAAGTCGTTCTACATCCTCAATTCGCAACACACTTGAACACAAGTCCCGAAAAAATAAACTCAGCTCAGTTAATGCATCCCATACTGGATCAGGTAATAAATCACGAAATGCAATTGGAATAAGCCTTTGCATGAAAACATGACAATCGTGACTTTTCATTCCATAGAATTTGCAGTCATCTATATTTACACACCGACTTATGTTTGAAGCATAACCATCGGGAAATTTTAATTCTTTAACCCATTGACATACTGCTTTGATTTGTTCTTTGTTCAACACAAATGAGGCTCTCGGCTTCAACATTTTCCCATTAACATGCTCTAATTCTAATTCGGGGCGCTTGCAATACTTAGGCAAATCAGCTCTGGCCTTGACATTGTCTTTTGTTTTCCCCTTGATGTCCATCACTGTATTGAATATATTTTCAAATACATTACGTTCAATATGCATCACATCTAAGTTATGCCGAATTAAATTTGTATGCCAATACGGTAAACTCCAAAAGATACTTTTTTTAACCCAATTATGTTGTTGGCCAAATCCAGAAATTCTAGCATTAATACATTGATTTCCAAATTGAATATCAGGCAATTTATTGACGCGTGCCTTTATATCATTGCCCGATAATCGTAGAGGTGGAATATCTCTTTCAATTCGGTCTTTCATAAATTTATCTCTTTGTCGTCGATATGGATGATCAAGAGGGAGAAATTGACGATGACAATCGAAAAATGATATCTTTCTCCCATTTTCGAGAACAAAAGCTTTGCTACGCTCTAAACAATAGGGACAAGCTAATCTCCCGTGTGTGCTCCATCCTGATAGCATAGCATATGCAGGGAAGTCGCTGATAGTCCACATAAGTGCTGCTCTCATTTGAAAATTTTGTTTTCTAAAGACATCATATGTCAAAATTCCATCAGACCATAACATGTTCAGTTCATCTATCAATGGCCTCAAAAATATGTCAAGTTCTTTACGTGGGCTCTTTGGTCCAGGAATTATCAAACTTAAGAACATAAACTGATCCTTCAAACACATAGATGACGGCAAATTGTATACAGTAATGAGAACGGGCCAAACTGAATAGGGAATAGAAGAATGCCCGAATGGGTTGAAACCATCGGTGCACAATCCTAATCTGACATTCCTTGGGTCAGAAGCAAATGAAGGATGGTGAGCATCAAATTGTTTCCATGCCTCACTATGTGCAGGATGTGCAACAACGTCGGAAGTAGGATTCTTAGCATGCCAAATCATATGCTTTGCAGTTTTTTCAGACATAAAAAGCCTTTGAAGTCTTGGTGCTATAGGGAGATACCGTAAGACCTTATACGGTATATTTTTTCGTCTACCATTATTTAATAGTCTTGGCTTATATCGAGCATGTCCACACACTGAGCACTGCGTTAAATTTGTTGTTTCTTTATAAAACAACATGCAATTATTCTGACATGCATCTATCTTCTCGTACCCAAGTCCTAATTTCTTCATCATCTTCTTTGTTTTGTAAAAAATTTCTTCCAACTTTGCATCTTCTGGTAGCATATCTTTAATTATTAACATCAGCCGATCATAGCAAGCTTCACTCATGTTAAACTCAGATTTGCAATTAAGCAACTGTGACATGGCTGATAGCCTACTTTGACTCTTACAACCACTCCACAATGGCTCATCTGCATAATTCAGTAATTCAAAAAACTTGGCAGCTTCATCATTTGGTCTTTCTTCTCCAATACCTTCAATACCGATTGCATCCACCACCATAGTTCTATACGGATTTTGAGGAGCATCAAAGCTTTCTGATTGAGGAATGCTTGAGGATTCATCAACTTCTTCACTTGTCAACTCCCCATGTGCAATCCATTGTGCGTAGCCAGATATAAATCCCTTCGAACATAAGTGATATTCCACCTCATCTCGACAATGAAATTGAAGATTATTACATCGTCGACATGGGCACCTAATTTTATCACCAGAAACATATTGAGTTTTGGAGTATGCAAAATCAAGAAATCCCTTGACTCCTTCCATAAATTCATTAGTCAATGCTCCTCCAATTATCCGACGTTTCATATATCCAACTACGATCGATATACATTTTGATTAACTCTTTTCAACCTAGCAACAATATTAAGCACATTAATTATTACATGCACAACATACAAAGGGAACCTTCGGTTTAAAGCAGCAGTTGAAAATGAGGTTGATGCAAAAGTGAAAGTGCTAAGAACTGATAGAGGAGAATTCACCTCTAAACCTTTTGTGGTCGTGATGAACATGGAATAAAACACTTACTGCAAGCTATACACCCCAACAGAATAGGGTTGGGGAAAGAAAAAATTGAGTTTTGGTAGAAATGACTAGATGTCTGCTAAAGGGAAGTAATCTGCCTAAAAACTTGTGGGCAGAGGCTTTTAATACTCCAACATATATTATAAATAGAAGCACAACCAAAGCATTGCTTGAGAAAACATCATATGAAATTTGGTGTGGAAGAAAACTAGATCTCGGTCATCTAAGAAAATTTGGGTATGTAGCTTATTGTCACAAACCTAAGCATAGAAGAAAGAGGCTAGATATTTCAGGGCTGAAATTTGGTGTGGAAGAAAACCAGATCTCAGTCATCATAGAAAATTTAGCTAACAGTTCAAGTTCAGGGTTGATATGATCAGGATGAAGCTGAAATTGTGAATTCTTAAATTCCAGGGCTGAAAATTTATCAACTTAATGTAAAATCTGCATTCTTAAATGGAGAACTCAAAGAAGAGGTTTATGTAGTTCAACAGTTCAACCAAAGGGTTAAAGGAAAGGAACAAATGATCTATAGGCTAAAGAAGTCCTTATATGGCCTAAAGCAAGCTCTAATGAGCTGGTATGAAAAAATTGATAGTTACTTTGTTACTGAAAAAAAATTTAGAGAAGCAGGAATGAACACACATTATATACAAAAGAAGATGAAAATGAAGATATTCTAATTGTTCTTCTCTATGTGGATGACTTGCTTTATTGTAGTAACAATGAAAAAATGAGAGAGGAGATCAAGAACAAAATGTTCAAGACTTTTAAGATGACTAATCTGGGTGAGATGAAATTCTTCCTAGGTTTGGAAGTTCTATCTCATTTCATGAATGATCCCAGAGCAGTACATTTCAAGGCAGCAAAGAGAATCTTGAGATACTTGAAGGGGACATGTAATTATGGATTACATTTGGGAAGAGACAATGATCTGAAACTACTGGGGTATTTTGATAGTGATTGGGGAGGATAAATAGTTGACAGGAAAAGTACTACTGAATATCTATTCAAAGTTGGAGCAAGTACAGTGTGCTGGTGTTCTAAAAAGCAGAATTCAAGTACATTATCTTCAGCCGAAGCTGAATATGTATCAGCTACTTCAGCAAGCTGTCAAGCAATTTGGATGAGAAGAATTTTATTGGATTTTGGGATTAATTTGACACAAGCTACATGCATATAGCTTGCAGGAGAAGATGGCAGGCATTCACATTTTTCTGATAAAAGCATTCTTCTTCACCCAATTAAAAGCCATACCAATGAATTTTCAATACCATAATATACTCTATTCATTACGTTCTTCAACCAAAAATTCAAGAATCAATGCTAACATCCAATATCATGTATCCACTTTCAAAAATGAAAACATTTTAATCTACAATCATGTATCCACATTCAAAAATGAAAAATAAATCCTACTAACTTGTGGCTATAGATGGAGAGAAAATAAATCCTACTAAATTTAAAAGCATCTCTAATATTTGACTAAAATCGCAACTAAAATCATCTGAACATCATGAAATCGCAACTAAAATCGAACCTCCACAATCGAATGGAAAATCGAGCGCTCGAAACCCGTAGAAGGGAAGGAATTCACTCGTCGGTTGGCTGTCTGTGACTACTTGCGCTTCCTCTGAGCGCTTCCTGCGCTTCGCCACAAAGTAACAGAGGATTAGGGCACGAGGAAGGGAAGGAACCTGTAGAAGGGGAGGGAAGAAATAAAAACTCGAATCAGCTGCGGGGGAATTAGAAGGAACCTGCGCGCGCTATCTGTGATGACTAGCTCGAACGGATAATTTTCTCGGCTGCGGGGAAGAAAACTGTGGGGAAGGAGTCTGCGGGGAGGGAATCGGCGGGGAAGGAAACTGTGGGAAAGGAAGAAATGGCTTTGTCGGGGCAGCCTGGGAAGAAGGATGACGAGTGGGAGAGGGGGAAGAAAGACGAAGACGATGCTTTGTCGGCGTCGGCTGAAAAAAAAGAGGCGCGAGAAATTATTTTGACGAGTGGGAGAGGGGAAAACTAAAATGGTCGGCCGAAATGAGAGGGGGGAAAAAATTTGGTCGGCTGAAACGAAAAAAAAATGCTAATTTACCAACGGATTATTTATCCGTTGGTAATTTTGTTGGTAATATCAACAAATTATATCCGTTGGTAACAATTCTGTTGGTGAAGCTATGTTTTCTTGTAGTGTATTGATATTTACTTTCTGGTTTAGGAAAAAAATGAACATGGGTTCTGCTTTTGGAAATAAAAGCATTTCTTATTTCCTTATAGGGAAATCGCTGATTTATATTTATAAGTCTACCTAGCTAATTATTAATTCAACTAATTAACAATTATTTAATTAATAATAATTAACATAAAATAAATTAATTCAACTAATTAATTCAGCGTATACTTAACTAATTAATTAAATCTAAACATGACATTAATTATATACTTTATCAATTAAAAAGGCATCATATGATTAATAAAATTTGGCATGCTAACATGGCATCATACAATTAACATTAATTAAATTCTAACTAATTTACATTTAACAATTAATAAAAGTTACGAATTAGAGATCTTATCTCGAAGAGTGGCAGGAAATGACGACGATCAATCGGCGACGAGAGACGAGAAGAGATAGGGAGAGAATATGAGAGTGAGAGAGGAGAGGGAGCAACTGAAGCCAGTCGGTCGTCGATGGCCTTATATATGCCATCAGCGACGGCCGACACGATTGTGGAAAAGTTGTCGTTGATGTTTAGTTATCAGCAACGACTCGAGCGGTCGTCGCTTTTACCAGCGACATCGCTAGCGGCTCTTGCTAGGTCGTCGCTGATGAGTATTCAATCAATGACGGCTCTAGCAGCCCTTATTAGGTTGTCGCTCATGATGTTACATTAGCAACTAGTGTAGCAACTTATGCAAAGCTGTTGCTATAAGCGATAACTTCATCGGTCATCCCGTAGCAATTGGGCTAAATTCTAATAGTGGTTGAAGTAGTAATGATACTTCTATTTTGGGGCCATGAGAATTATTTTATTTCATTATGTAATAATATTTCTTTTCATACGTGCATCATGTTTGGCGCCAATTTTATTATTATTTTTAAATAAAAAATTAATTAAAATAAATGCATCTATAATAAGTTGGCAAAAACGTTGTCCTTTAATCATAAATTGACACCAATTTTGAATGGGAAACCACCACCAGGTACCCGGCAATATATACAACAAATATTTAAAAATCATAAATATAAGAACAATAAAGTAAAATCGTCACCTAAACAAGTGCCATATTGGGTAAAAATCGGTGCCATTAGGCGCCGAGGTTCAAATTGGTACCATTAGGTGCCGATTTCTAGTTTGTTAATTAGTATCGACGCTATTTTTTTTAATTATAAATAATAATTTATAATTAATTTTATTTTAATCCCACATTACTTAAAATTTATTTTCTTAACTATTATAATTACCTTCTGAAACTTGTAAAGATTTGTATATCATATTTCATTTTCGAATTCTTAAAAGCTTCTAAGTTTTTTTTTAAAAAAAAAATTATAATCCTAATTTCTTTAGCTCTTCATTTTTACTCTACTTCATTCAAATTAAATCAAAATTTAAGCACCTACAGAGTGCCTATTTTTAAAGTAAATAGGATTAAATTTTGATTAAATTTCTTAGCGGGTATTCTTGGTCCATGTGATTCTTTTTAGTTCAACTATTAATGCTTTTAATTTTGATATGCTAATTTTTAAAAATATGTTAATTTGATATTTTTTATTTTTTGATTTGAATGTTTTGGCTTAAAAATGCTATTAAAATATTTTTTTATTGCACATAATTAAAATTAATTAATTATTCATATCACACGGATTATGCAGATATTGAAACAACGGCTCAACCAAATACCTTGGCCATAATAACTTTCTCCTCTTCTAAGAAGATACGATGATGGGGCTTCTCATGACAAGGGTATCTGAAACTCATTTCAAGTTTCCTACACCAATCCCTTTGGTCGCGCTAACCTTAAAGCGCTCATGTTCGTTCGCCTGCTTGAACACCAAGGTATTAAGCTGTTGAAAATATAATTTGAACTTTAGAATTTTCTAGAGTTGTCTTTAAACTTATCTCATCATTTTTAGAATTACAATGTATGCCTAGGATTTATTTCTAGAGTAGTCTTGTGATTAGATGGTGACTAGGACTCTATATTTTTCTAGTGAGTATTTAATGAGTTACTTGGATAGAAAGTAAGTAGGTTCTAGAATAGTCCTAAACTCCCTATAAATACCCCATTGCTTTTTTTTCCGTATAAATATCCCATTGTACCAAGCATTTGTAGCAAACCAATTTGAGTGAAATACATTCTTCTTCTCTAATTCTCTCTTCCATCCACTAACAAAGTGGTATCAGAGCTTGGTGAGTGTAGAAAGAGAGTTTGTGTGAAAAAAAAAGAGTGAGGAATGACCAATCTTGATGGTTTCGTTCCAATATCCTCGTCGTACAAAGGATAGCTACGAGAATTGGTGCCTTCGAATGAAAGCCTTGCTAGGCTCACAAGATGCATGGGAGATAGTGGAGAAGGGGTATGACAAGCCACAAGATGAAGGAGCTTTGTCTCAAAATGCAAGAAGCGAATTGGCGAAGACAAGGAAGAAGGACCAACACATCCTCACCCTCCTCGACCAATGTTTGGATGATTCAATGTTTGTAAAGGTGGCTGATGCAACTACCTCAAAAGAAGCTTGGGAGATCTTACAAAAATCTTTCCAAAGAGTAGAGAAGGTAAGGAAGATAAGGCTTCAATCTCTAAGAAAAGATTTTGAAGAATTGAAGATGAAGGAATCCGAATCAATTTCGAATTACTGCTCGAGGGTGAAGATGACAACAAATCAAATGAAGAGATATGGAGAAATGGTGGAGGATGTTCGTGCGGTGGAGAAGGTCCTTCGAACTCTCACTCTGAAATTTGATTATGTACGTGGTTTGCTCTATTGAAGAATCAAAAAAATTGGAGGAGATGACTATTGAGCAACTAGAAGGCTCTTTGCAAGCCCATGAAGAGGAGATCAAGAGGAGACAAGAAGAAACATTGGAGCAAGCTCTTAAAGCCAAGGCCTGTTTGAAGGAAGATAGAGGAGAAACCTAATGAGTACGCGGACGAGGAAGAGGCGAGGTCGTGGACATGGCCAAGGTGGAAGAGGTAGCCAAGACAACTTCATTGATGAAATAAGAGATTTTCAATCAAGTAGAGGTCGTGGAAGTGCAAGAGGTAGAGGTCAATCAAATGACTTCAAGCTTTTAGGATATTGTGATAGTGACTTCGCCGAAGATATTGATGATAGAAAGAGTACTACTAGATTTATATTTTACATGGGTAATTGTGCAATTTCATGGAGTTCAAAGAAGCAACAACTTGTTACACTTTCTACTTGTGAATCCGAGTATGTGGCAACAACCTCTTGCACTTGTCATGCTATTTGGCTAAGGCGATTGTTGAAGGAAATTCAATTGATTCAAGAAGGAGCAACATAGATTTGCATTGATAACATGTCTAGCCAAGCACTTGCCAAGAATCTAGTGTGTTGGTGAAATGGCCACACTAGAGGGGGGGTGAATAGTGTGTTAAATAATTTTATCACATAATTCTGATTTTAAACTTTTCTTAAACTACTTAGGCAATTTACAATTCAACGACTAAATGCGGAAGCGAGTAATGAAGATAAATAATGCGATACACAAAGAGAACAATGCTAACACAATTATTTATAGTGGTTCGACCCCAATGCCTACTCCATTACCTAAGCATCCCGCTTGGGATTTCCAAACTAAACTTTACTAGATTAATCTTGTTTCACTTACAACGAGGACTTTGACCCGAAGAGTCTCGCTCTCAACCTAAGGCACTTCCATACCTGAAAGTCTCCACCTTCTTACCGAGAGCACTCTTCCACCTCAACCTAAGGGATAACTCAACTAATCCTAGAAAACTAAGTTTACACTGGTGGAATTAAGCCTCAAACACAAAGGCAACCACCCAATTTCAAGACCTAACAATCTAGGTCTTCACAAGCTCAAATCCAATGAAATAAAAAATATATATACAAGTAATGGAGCAAAAAGACAACAACACAAAAATTTAGCTCCAACACAATGAATCCTAGCTCCTCTTGATGCCTTGATGATGAATCAAAGCAAGCTTGAATGCAAACTCAAGAAAATCAAGGTAGAAAGCTAGGGTTTCAACAAAGATGGCTCAATCAAAGCTTATAGGTGTCAAATGATGTATCATGAAGTATTAGTAGGTCATAGGAAGGCTTAGAAGGCCTTTAAATAGGCAAACCACCAAGTGGTGGTCGGGCACAACGGGTAAAAATGGCTATTTTTCAAGCCGTTATACCGCCGGTCCCTTGTCCGGTTGATTATCGATCGACCGACCGCGCGACCGAAGGCAATCTACCGCTTCTAGGCGAACTTCGATCGATCAAAAGGTCGACCGAATTGGCTACTGCCAATTCTCTGCTTCGTCCGATTGATCGCCCGATCGATCGAATTGGATACTACCGATTTTTGACCATATTCGATCGATCAACCGGTCAACCGAATTGGCTACTGCCAATTCTTCACTACATTTAGTTGATCGACCGATCGACTGAACCTAGGCTGAACTTGATTTTTTCAGCCTTCTTCTTGCGCGCTTCGTTTCCGAGTTCCAGCCTTCAACGTGTGTCAATTTGGAGAGCTTTCCATGTGTTCTTTAGACTCGTCCAAGATGTCTTTGGTGCATACGTCGAACTTCGAGAGATTTCCACGACGAACCCGAACGCGACGATCAATGTCCATCCGATTTTCTGATTTTCCAATTTCTTCAATATTTCTGATCGAGCACATCAATAGCTAATCGATATGGAATCTGAAAGATTTCTCAATGAAACATTAGTTCCATGTTTGTTATCATCAAAACCGAGATTAAGACTAAGGTTGAAAACCTTAAGCCAACAATCTCCCACTTTTTAATGATGATAAACATCCTTAAGAAAACATATATATTAAAGCACAAAGGATATCTACTAAGGGATTTCTCCCCCTATCAACATGCATATCTATATAATAGAACTCCTCCTATATGTATGGTTTTCCTATATTTTCTTTCTCTTTACCTATATTTTTCTCCCCTTTTTGACATCAATCAAAAAGGGCTAAGAAAGTCAATCAAAAGTCAAAGTTGAAACTCTAAAAGATTTTTCAAAACTGCGAAAGTCTCAACTCAAGGGATGAAAGCCAAACATCGAATAAGTGACTAAGTCATACATGATATGTCACGCCCCTACTCAGGGTACGCGTGACCGGCCAGGGTTCGAGTCAGTCCCCCGAAGCCTACCCTATGTGTTGGCCTTAGGTTTTCAACCTAAGTCTTAATCTTAGTTTTGATGGTTTTGATGATAACAAACATGGGACCAATTATTTCATTGAGAATATCTTCTGGTTCCATATCAGTAGCGTTCGATGTCCTCGATCGAAAAAATCAAAAAAATTGAAAAATTGGAAGGACATTGATCGTTGCGCTCGGGTTCGTCGCGGAAGTTTCTCGAAGTTGACGAGTGCACCAAAGATACATTGGACGAGCTGAAAGATCACATGGAAAGCTCTCCAAGATGATGCTCGTTGAAAGCTAGAACCCGGAAACAAAACACGAAAGAAATCTAGGCTGAAAATTCAACTCAGCCTATGTTCAATAGACCGGGCAGTCGACCGAATAGGGTAAGGTTAATGGCACCAGCCATTTCGGTCGACTGGTTGGTCGACCGACTAGTGCCAAAATTAGGCAGTAGGCATTCGGTCGACTGAACATAGGGAAGAAAGATCCGCAGAACTACTTCGGTCGACCGGGCGGTCGACCGATTGAAGCCCAAAATGGGCAGTAGCTCTGTCGATCGACCAGCCGGTCGATCGACCTGCAGATACCCGAAGAGGCAGATCGCATTGGTCGACCGAAGGTTGGGATCGCGATTTTTGCATCTGGGCGGTCGACCCGTCGGTCGATCGACCACAGAGAGAAAGCAACGATCGAATGATCGGTCGATCGGTCTGTCGATCGACCTATCGACTGGCGGCCTGTAACGGATAGAAACTATCTATTGAGCTGCCTCTTCTTCAGAAGGGTATAAATACACCCTTATATGATTCATTGATCCTTATTCTCCCTCGCTTACAGTTATCATTGAGCATTCTAAGGGAGATTTAAAGCCTTCCAAGGAGTAATTGCAACGCGCTTCGTTCCTCTATTGAGTTCTTCTTCAAGCGTCGTCTTCTCCTCAACTCGGGCTTCAACCCAATCTCTGCTACTTGGCAAGTTGGAGGTTTTTGAAGGATTAAAAAGAGCTTTTAATCTTGTTTTATATTGTAGCTCTTTTGATTGTATTTTATTTGTTTATTTGAACTATTTTTGATTTGAGTCTGTGAAGACCTTGTGTTAGGTCTGTTGTGTGGAAGTGGTATCCTTGGTGAAAAGGAGTAATGCCACTTGTGTAAACTTAGTATTTACTAGGATTAGTTTAGTTGTCCCTTAGGGTTGAGATGGAAGAGTGCTCTCGATAAGAAGGCAGAGACTTTCGGGTATGGAAGTACCTTAGGTCGAGAGTGAGACTCGTCAAGTGAAAAGTCATCTGTGTAAGGGAAACGTAAATTAATCTAATAAAACTAGTTTGGAAATCCTAAGCGGGGTGCTTAGGTAGTGGAGTAGGCATTGGGGCCGAACCATTATAAATCTTGTGTTTGCGTTGTTTTAAATTATTTGTGCTTAATTGCTTTATCTTGCATCTTGCCTAAACAAGTTATCAAACGATCAAAAATGGAATTTAGGCTAATTGTTTTAGTAAACACACTATTCACCCCCCCCTCTAGTATCGTCATTTCGCCCACATTTGGTATTAGAGCAGGTCGTGGATTGAGATTTCACCATCTCGTCTACATCTAGTCTCAATCTAGAAATGGCTCTAGAAAGTGTAACGTCTTCACCCCTTAGGTTTGATGCCTCTAACTTTGGTCTATGGAAATCTAGGATGTACACATTTCTAAAGACTCAAGGCTTTGGTGTCTTTAACATGTTACATTGGGAATTCATTGAACCTAAGGATGATATGCATGCTTGGAGTGAAATGGATAAGAAAATATTTAAGTATAATGGAGATGCCATGAATTACTTAGCACATTACCAAATGGCATCCTAGATAAAGTCATGCATTGTTCTTCAGCTTATGATTTATGGGCTAGTTTAAACGTTTTATATGATTATGCCAAAATCGAAGAGATTGGCACTTTTGGTGAAGGTGGTGATGACAATGGTCACTCACCTACTACTAATCTTGGTTTTGATGCTCATAGCTCTTCTAGTCAAAGGAGTAGCTCCAAGAGCCGAAAAGGAAAGTAGTGTGTCATGCATGCAAGGAAAAAGGGCATGTGAAGAAGAATTGCACCACCATAAAAAACAAGGAAAACAAGAGGTCAAAAGCTTCTACATCATCATCCCAATCAAATGAAGCATCCTCTTGCAATGACTATGAAGCTACTTCAAAAGTTTGCCTCATGAGTACCAATGATGAGGTACACTCTTTCCCTTCTAGTCATAATATTGATAATGAGAGTACTAGCTCTTCTAGTTCATTCAATATGTCATATGAAGAACTAGTTGAGGAATGTCAAAAAATGTATGCCTTGCTAGTTAGAAAAGATAAGGAAAACAAAATGTTAAAAAAGGAAAATGTAATGCTTAATTCTCATTTGCATGAATCCAAACTAGAAAATGAAAAATTGAAATCTAGTTCATTTGATTCATGCCATGATAATGTAGAACTTGAGCTTAAGGACTTGAAGCTCGAAAATAATAATTTAGAAAAAGAGAATTGCATGTTAAAATCTCAATTACATGCATTACATAATTAAATCCATGAATGAAATGAAAAGTGAGATTACTTTCTTGAATAAGAAAGTAAATGAATTAAAAAATACTTC
Organism: Canna indica; assembly: GCA_034359265.1. NCBI lineage: Eukaryota > Viridiplantae > Streptophyta > Magnoliopsida > Zingiberales > Cannaceae > Canna > Canna indica. Next base: position 20,876,000 of record CP136895.1, on the reverse strand, counting down.
ATTTCCTAAGAACACTAGAATGAAAAATGCTTATGTAAAGAATGCCAATGTTCATCATCATTCCCATGCTAAGCATTCTATCATCAAACTTCATGCTCAAAAGAAAAATGATTTATCTAAGAATGCTCATGCTCATCATGCCTCTCATGCCATGCATTCTACCATTAGACCTCATAATTATAAGAAGATGAATGAGGTTTCTAAGAATGCTCATACTCATCATGTTTCACATGACAAGCATTCTAAAAATATATCTTATCTTCTAACTTGCATTGCTTAATCTTAGTTGAAGATTATGATATCATGTTTAAGATTGAGTTATTTTCCCCGCTCTTGCAAAAGAGTTCTTTTGAAAATATTTTTGATTTTGATTTCCTGGTCTCTTCGGAGACCCAAGTGGCCTGTAATGGGCCTAAGCGACCTTGCGGTTCTAAATCGTAGGCTAATTGTGGCTTTCGGTTTTCAACTAATAGGAAGGGTTGGAGATGATATTTTTCATTTATTATTCTTGTGATCTCTTAAAATTCATTTTGGTATGTCTTGATTTCATTAAAAATAAATTTAGAACTATTTAGCAAAGTGAACTTTTATAATGATATTTGATGCTTCTCTTTGCTTTTTAGCATGGTTAGCTTGCTAAGTAGCTATATTTTTCTCTAAAAATATTAGTGTAGCTTACTTGCAAGTTATAAGTATGTTAGGAAGGCTAATTAGAAAGAAAAAGATTAGTTTGGCTAAACCATCATGAATAGGGTATAACCTTGGTAAATTCAAAATCTTAGTGTTATACCTCAATGCTTAGGCTTAAATTATGTCTCTATACTCATGATTAGGATTGCATGTTAAAACCCTTGAATTTTTATGAGTATGTAGAATCTTAGCACTTAGGCAAATTTCATTAAATAAAATTTGCTCGAGATTGATATTTACTAGTAGAGACCTTCTTATAAGTCCAAACTAGTTTAACATGATAAGTGATCTTATTCCTCAAATGGTTCACATCTTAAGATCCCTTAGATTCATTTTGATATCATGATATCCACCTTAAAATGAATCTTTACTATCTAGCATAGGTTGAATTTCTTTTAATGAAACTTGTGCTATTTAGTATGTTAGCTTGCTAGTAGGCATATTATTTCATTATGCTACTAATTAATGAAGTCTACTTGCAAGTTGTGAATGCTAATGAAAGACTATGCTATCTAAAAGAAAAATGAAAAAGGAAATGAAAAAGTTGGGCAAATTTTCAAAAAAAGTATGAATTTGATTTTGCAAAAATCTTAATATAATACTTGAATATTCATGCTTTAATGATGTCTCTATATACTCATGATTGATTTTGCATGACAAATGTTTGAATTTTTATGAGTAAGAAAAATCTTGATTACTTAGCTCATTTCATGATATCATGATATTTATGAAATCGAACTAGGTTAAAAATTTTCTTTAGATACTTCATTTTAAGTTAAAAATTTGATAAACATGTTTAGGTACACATCACATGAGTCTAGATATTTAAAACTTGAAAATTCATGTTTAGATGAACAAATACAATTGGTATCTAACTTTAGGGGACTTAAGCTTGAAAAGTTGGACTCAAGTCAATAAATCGACTTGGTCATCTCATTTTAAGTCCAAACTTCATAAATATGTTTAGGTGTGTTAATGATTAGTTGTCATGTGCTTAAGATTGAAAACTCATGTCTAGATGAATAAAGTGACAACTAATTCACCTTAGATGACTTAAGCTTGAAAAGTTTGACCCAAGTCAATAAATCGACTTGGTCACTTTATTTTAAGTCCAAAACTCATAAACATATTTAGGAGTAGGTATGACATGTTTCCATGCATTTAGAGTAAAAATTCATATGTATATGGATAAAATGACATAGAGGTGGTTTCATGAAAACCTCTTTTGAACCAAGTTGACCCAAGTCAATAAGTTGACTTAAATGTCTCATTTTCAATCCATATTTGAGAAACATGTTTAGATTTACTCATGTTAGGTATCCATAGATTTAATTTTGAAAAATCATGAGTAAATGTTAAGATTGAAACTTAGCAAGTTTCATAAAAACTAGTTTAGTTTTGAATGAACCCATGCTAGGTTGATGTCTTGACTTAAGGACATAATTTTCATTTCAAACTTGATATATACCCTTTACATGACCATCATGTCGTGTCATGAAAGTTTGAATAAAAATTGAACAAGTTTTAAGAATAACTGAAAGTTACAAAAATACCATTTCAACCTAAATTTGGTAGCAATTTCAGTTATTTCTAGGAAAATATAGAAAAATCTTTTTTAGATGATTCTTAAAACGACACATTCACTGAAAAATCTAATTTTATCAGTAAAAATTTCAAAAAGTTTCATCAAGAATCTAATTTAAAATGGAATTTTGAAGTTGGATTTCAAAAACACAAAGTATCACTTATTTGATATATCAATCTTTTCGATACTTTGAATTTTCTTCAAAAACTTCAAATGAAACTTTGTGCATGCTATTTTGATTTTATCTCTAATATCATTCTCATTATTACTTGAGGAAAATCATTTCTAAAAATAATTTTGATATATTGAGCAATATCTTAAAAATAAGCTTTGATTAAAATCAATATAGGATGAAAAATGGACTTTGAAAATTCTTTTGAGTTCAAACTTTGTTCATGCATTTCAAATGACCACTCAATATTTGGTATAAAAAAATTTCATCCAAAATTGGTACCAAAGGCTTTTTTTCATCGAAAATATGATTTTGTATAAACTTAAAAGTTTGATTTTTGAAAACAAGAAGTATACCTTGACCTAAGTCAACAAAATAACTTAAAAATTTCATCTTAAGCCCAAACTTGATTCATAATCTTACATTATCTCATGTTTAATGTCTAAATGCCTAAGTTTGAGAAAACATGAGTAGATAGCAAAACTTGAGACTTAGCATTTTCATAGTTTTCATGCTTATTTCAAATGAAAATGTGCTAAGTTCATATTAGGATTAAATGACATTAGTTTCACTTCAAACTTGATATACATGAGTTAAATGACTTTATCTTTGTATTTTGAAAGTTTGAATGGAATCTAAAAATATCATGAAAAAGAAATAATATTCATACTTAAGTGCATACATGATTGAGTGTTGAATTGTATCTATCATTCTATTATCATGTATGTCTTTGTTTCATATCAAATTACTTGTTTTCCATCCCTTTGGTTGAGATTTTCATGTTTCATGAAAAATACTCCTTAGAGTCTCAACTAAAACAAAATAATTATGTTTCATCCCTTTGATTAGATTGACCTTTCTTGCCCTTTTTGATTGATGTCAAAAGGGGGAGAAATGTATAGTCAAAAGTGGGAGAAATGTATAGTTAAAATGGGGAGAAAAGTATAGGTAAAGGGGAGGAAAATATAGGAAATCCATGCATATAGATAGGGGGAATTTAATTATATAGATATGCATGTTGATAGGGGGAGAAATCCCTTAGTTGATATTCTTCTATGCTTTAATGATATATATTTTCTCAACGATGTTTGTCATCATCAAAAAGGGGGAGATTGTTGGCTTTAGGTTTTTGACCTAAGTCTTAATCTCGGTTTTGATGGTTTTGATGGTTTTGATGATAACAAACATGGGAGTAATGATTTCATTGAGAATATCTTCAGGTTCCATATCAGTAGTGTTCGATGTCCTCGATCGGAAAAATCAGAAAAATCAAAAAATCGGAAGGACATTGATCATCGCGCTCGGGTTCGTCGTGGAAGTTTCTCGAAGTTAATGGCACCAGCCATTTCGGTCGACCGACTAGTGCCGAAATCAGGCAGTCGGCATTCAGTCGACCAATCGGTCGACCGAACATAGGGAAGAAAGATCCGCAGAACTACTTCGGTCGATCGGGCAGTCGACCGATTGAAGCCCAAAATGGGCAGTAGCTCTGTCGATCAACGAGCCAGTCGACCGACCTGCGGATACCCAAAGACGCAGATCATGTCGGTCGACCGATGGGTCAAACGAAGGTCGAGATCGTGATTTTTGCGTCTAGGCGGTCGACCCGTCGGTCGACCGACCACAGAGAGAAAGCAGACGTCGAATGACCGGCCAATCGGTCGGTCGATCGACCTATCGACCGGCAGCCTGCAACAGATAGAAAACAATCCATTGAGCTATCGTTTCTTCAAAAGGGTATAAATACACCCTTATATGATTCATTGATCCTTATTCTCCCTCTCTTACAGTTATCATTGAGCATTCTAAGGGAGATTTAAAGCCTTCGAAGGAGTAATCGCAGCGCGCTCCGTTCCTCTATTGAGTTCTTCTTCAAGCGTCGTCTGCTCCTCAACTCGGGCTTCAACCCAATCTCCACTACTTGGCGAGTTGGAGGTTTTTGAATGATTAAAAAGAGCTTTTAATTTTATTTTATATTGTAGCTCTTTTGATTGTATTTTATATGTTTATTTGAACTATTTTTTATTTGAGTGTGTGAAGACCTTGTGTTAGGTCTGTTGTGTGGAAGTAGTATCCTTGGTGAAAAGGAGTAAAGCCACTTATGTAAACTTAGTATTTACTAGGATTAGTTTAGTTGTCCCTTAGGGTTGAGGTGGAAGAGTGCTCTTGATAAGAAGGCGGAGACTTCCGGGTGTGGAAGTACCTTAGGTCGAGAGTGAGACTCTTCAAGTGAAAAGTCCTCTGTGTAAAGGAAACGTAAATTAATCTAGTAAAACTAGTTTGGAAATCCTAAGCGGTGTGCTTAGGTAGTAGACTAGGCATTGGGGTCGAACCACTATAAATCTTGTATTTGCGTTGTTTTAAATTATTTGTGCTTAATTGCTTTATCTTGCTTCTGCATTCAATCACATAATTGCATCTTGCCTAAACAATTTATCAAACAATCAAAATTAGAATTTAGGCTAATTGTTTTAGTAAACACACTATTCACCCCCCCCCTCTAGTGTCGCCATTTCGCCCACACTAAACCAACAACTCATAGAGAAATAACCAGAATAACATCAAGTCGTAAACAAAAGCAAGAGTACCAACTTTATTAACTGTTCGAAATCAGTTTAATCAAACCAAGTTCTAAATCATCACAAGTTTTAAAATAACATCCAAAGGTTTTCCAAATAAAACATCTCAAAGTTTTTACAGAAATAACACAGTGCATACATCAAACTCTATTAGACACGACTACAACTAACAACTGCCAGCTATGAAATTTGCACCCATACCTGCTCTCCTGCGCGCCATGCCACCAAGCCGTACCTCACTGGTCGAGCTCTGCAAAACAACAATAAAGGAAATCGTGAGTTCATGAGGAACTCAGTGAGCAGTTCTTTCGAACCTCCACTTAAAACCTCAGCAATAACATGTATAAGGAATCAAGAGTAAGATCACACCACATATGTTATTCAATTGCCAAGACAGAAGAATGGATCACACCACATATATAAGGAATCGAGAGTAAGATCACACCACAGAAATTCACTTTAAATTACATTCTAAATGAAACTTTTTGAAACTTTTACTGATAAAACTAGATTTTTCAATAAATGTGAAGTTTCAAGAATCATCTCAAAATTAATTTTTCATATTTTTCTAGAAATAACTGAAAATGATATAAAATGTAGGTTGAAATGATATTTTGGTAATTTACAGTTATTCTTAAAACTTTTTTCAATTTTTATTCAAACTTTAATGACACCACATGATGGTCATGTAAGGAGTATATGTCAAGTTTGAAATGAAAATTAAGTCCTTAAGTCAAGATATCAACCTAGCATGATTTCATTTAAAACTAAACTAGTTTTTATGAAACTTACTAAGTTTCAATCTTAACATTTACTCATGATTTTTTAAATTTAACCCTATGGATACCTAACATGAGTAAATCTAAACATGTTCCATAAGTATGGATTGAAAATGAGACCTTTAAGTCAACATGGTTCAAAAGAGGTTTTCATGAATTGACCTCTATTGTCATTTTATCCATATCCATATGAATTTTTCACTACAAGTGCATGGAAACATGTCATACCTATTTTTAAATATGTTTATGAAATTTGGACTTAAAATCAAGTGTTCAAGTCAATTTGTTAACTTGGGTCAAACCTTTTAAGCTTAAGCCCACTAATGTGATCTAGTTATCACATTTTCATCTACACATGAATTTTTAAGATTGAACACCTAGAGTCATATCATGTGTGTCTAAACATGTTTGTTTGATGTTTACTCAAAATGAGGTCTCTAATATGAGTTTTAACCTAGAGCAAGTTTCATTCAATCAAAATATCATGAAATTGCCTAAGTTATCCAAATTTTTCTTACTCGTGAAAATTCAAACATTTATCATGCAAAATCGATCATGAGTATATAGAGACATCATTGAGGCATTAATATTCAATCATCATACTAAGAATTTTGTAAAGTTAAATTCATACCTTATTTTTAGAAATTTAATTTCATTTCAAGTTTAACTTAACATGAAGTCTCTAAAGAAGAATTTTAACCTAGTTCGATTTCATAAATATCAAAATATCATGAAATGAGCTAAGTTATCATAATTTTGCCTACTCATGAAACTTCAAGTATTTATCATGCAACATCAATCATGAGCATAGAGAAATCATTTAAGCATGAAGATTTAATTATTTTACTAAGATTTTTGCAAAAATTAAAATCATACATTTATCTTGAAAATTTTCCCAACTTTTTCATTTTCTTTTAGATAACATTGTCTTCATTTACATTCATAACTTGCAAGTAGACATCATTAGTATCATAATGAAATAATATGTCAACTAGCAAGCTAACATACTAACTAGCAAGGGATTAATACAAGATTTTCATTAAAAATAACTTAACATATGCTAGATAGTTAAGATTCATTTTTAAGTGAAAGATTTTACTATAATATCAAAATGAACCTAAGAGATCTTAAGATGTGAACTATTTGAGAAATAATATCTCTACCTATGTTAAGCTAGTTTGGACTTATAAGAAGGTCTCTAATAATAGGTATTTACCTAGAGCAAGTTTCATTCAATAAAATTTGTCTAAGTACTAAAGTTTTTACCAACTCATAAGAGATCAAGGATTTTACATGTAATTATCATCATGAGTAAAGAGACATACTTTAAGCATAAGCATTGAGGTATAACACTAAGATTTTGGATTTATCAAAGTTATACTTAATTCATGAAAATTTAGCCAAGCTATTTTTTTTTTCATTCTAATTAGCCTTCCTTAAATACTTATGACTTGCAAGTAAACTACACTAATATTTTTAGAGAAAATATAGCTACTTAGCAAGCTAACCAAACCAAAAAGCAAAGAGAAGCATCAAGTATGATTATCAAATAGCTCACTTTGCTAAATGGTTTGAAATCCATTTTAAATAAGGTCAAGTTATACCAAAACGAATTTTGAGAGATCACAAAAATAATAAATGAAAAATGTGATCTCCAACCCTTCCTATTGGTTGAAAACTGAAAGGCCACAATGTGCCTACGATTTAGAACCGCAAGGTCGCTTAGGCCCATTACAGGCCACCTAGGTCTCCGAAGAGACCGGGAAATCAAAATCAAAAATATTTTCAAAAGAACTCTTTTGCAAGAGCGGGGAAAACAACTCAATCTTAAGCATATATCAACTCCAACTATAATCTTAAGCAATGGGATATAAGAGATGATACCGGAATAGTTTTGATGCCAACTATTTCATTACCCAAGGCATCAAGTTGACTTGAAGTTGCAACTTCTTGGAGATTTTTCATTTGGATCCAAGGTCAACTTCAACTCTTCACTTCTCTTTATCCTTGTGTGGTAGCTCCCCCTATAATAGAGCATGAAACTTTTGGTACCCAAATGGCTTTGGGTCCATGGGGGTTAGATGGCCTAGGAATCGAAAGTGTCTTAGCAACACTTAAATTTCTTTTGAATGCACAATCATGTATGGCATATCCATATATACCACAACAAAAGCAATGTCCATGAAACTTTTTCTTTTCATTTTTAGCATGGACATGAGATTTACTATTAGAATGCTTCTTACATGAATTAAGATGAGCATGAGCATTCTTCAAGGCAACATTTTTCTTTTTCTTAATATCATGAGGTTTAAGAGTGGAATGTTTAACATGAGATTTACCATTACCATTTGTATTCCTAGAGTTCTTGAAGGAGGACATATTTGATAAATCATTTGTTTTCCAATTCAAGAATACAACCTCATTCTTTAAGTCATTAATGGATTTGTGTAAAGCATGAGATTGAGATTTCAACAAACAATTTTCATTTTTCAAATTCTTATTTGAAATCATTTGAAGAATCATTATCCTTAAGTTTTAATTTATTTTTCAATCTCTCATTTTCATTTCTAATTTTGGATGTCTTGTTTAATAATTCATCATTTTCAATTTCTAATTCTCTATTTCTATGTTTCAAGTCCTTAATTTCAAGTTTTAGAGCATCATGACAAGAATCAAAAGAACTAGTATTCAATTTTTCATTTTCTAACTCATGTATATGAGAACTAAGCCTTAAATTTTCTTTCTTTAAATTCTTATTTTCTTTATTATTTTTCACAAGCAATGCATACATTTTTTGATATTCTTCAACTAGTTCCTCATATGGCATGTCAAATTAACTAGATGAACTATGACTATCATTATCAATAAAATTCTTATCATGACAAGAGGTGGAAGGATTTACCTCATTTTTTAATCCCATGAGGCACAATTGAGAAGTAGCTCTATTGTCATGATGAGAGGATGCTTCGAGAGAATTGGAGGATGATGTAGAAACATTTGACCTCTTCCTTGCTTTGTTTTTCAATAATGGGCAATTCTTCTTGATATGCCCCTTTTCCTTGCATGAATGACACACCACTTTCATCTTCCGATTTCTTGTGCTCTTATGACTAAAGGCACTATGGGCTTCAAAAACCATATTAGTATTGGGTGGATGACAATTGTCATCACTCCCCTCATCAAATGTATGAAGCTCTTCGGTTTTTGCATAATTGTAAAGCATGTTTAAACAAGCCCAAATATCAAATGCAAATGTACAATGCATGATTTTTTCAAATATATTATTTCCCAAAGAACAATATATGCAATTTGTTGCTTTAGCATTTAATTCAAACATATTAATTTGTTCTTGGATCCATGAATCCATATTTTCCTAATGTTCAACATATTTTATCTTTACCATATTAAAAATACCTAAACCTTGAGTCTTTAGAAATGTATACATCCTAGATTTCCATAGACCAAAGTTAGAGGCATCGAACCTAGGATGTGTAGACGATACCGACTCTAGAGCCATTTCAAAATCGAGACAGGTAAAATCTCAAGCTACGAACTCGTTCTGATACCAAATGTGGGTGAAATTGCAACACTAGAGGGGGGGCGAATAGTGTGTTTACTATAATATTCGCCTAATTTCTAATTTAATCGTTTTCTTAAATCATTAGGCAATTTGCAATTCGATGATTGATTGCGGAAGCGATAAATAATTAATCAATTACAAACGAACAATCAATCAATGCAAACACAAAGATTTTATAGTGGTTCGGCCCCAATGCCTACTCCACTACCTAAACACCCCGCTTAGGATTTCCAAACTAGGTTTTACTAGATTAAGTAGAGTTTCCCTTACAACGAGGACTTTGCATTGGAAAATCTCCGCTCTCCAACCGAAGGCACTTCCACACCCGGAAGTATCCCGTCTTCCTACCGAGAGCACTTTCCCACCTCTACCTAAGGGACAACTAGAACTAATCCTAGTAAACTCTAAGTTTACACAAGTGGCTTTACTCCTACACCAAGGATACTACTTCCAATCAACAAGACCCAACACCCTAGGTCTTTACACAGACACAAATCCAAAAATAGTTTAAATAACAGATAAAATTTACAATCAAAAGAGCTTAAGAATAAACCAATAATAAAAGCTCCTTTGCAAGCCTTTGGCTCCTTTCAACTCATCAAGGGATGAGCTTGATTAAAACTCGAGTTGAGCCCACAGCATGCGCTTGAAGAATTAACTCGACGGAGAAGCAGAGCGCGCGCGATTGATCATTTAGAAGGCTTTAAATCCCTTCTTAAATGCTCAATCAATTCTGTAAGATGAAAGGAAGAAGAATAAATGAAGTATCTGAGGGTGTATTTATACCCTCGTGATGCAACGATTGTTCAACAGATAGAAAACTATCCGTTACAGACCGCCGGTTGAATGGTCGGTCGACTGACTGGTCGACCGGTCCTTTGATCACTTCTTTCTTCACTGTGAGCGATCGACCGACGGGTCGACCGCTTGACGTAAATCTTGCGATTTTGCATTTGGTCAACCAGTCAGTCGACTGACGCAAGCTGCATCTTGCGCAAACGCAGGTCGATCGACCGACAGGTCGACAGCCCGAGCTATTGCCCAATTTGGGCTTCCATCGGTCCATCAGTTGGTCGACCGAAATAGCTCTGATGCATTTTCTTCCCTGAGTTCGGTCAACCGACGGGTCGACCGAATGTCTACTGCCCTTTTTACCGAACCTAGGCTGAGATTGATTTCTTCAGCCTTTTTCTTCCGCGCTTCATTTTTGGATTTCGGCTTTCAACGAGCATCATGTCAGAGAGCTTTCCATGTGATCTTTGAGCTCGTCCGATGCGACTTTGGTGCACTCGTCGATCTTCGGGAAGTTTCGTGATGAACCCGAGCGCGACGATTGATGTCCTTCCGATTTCTAATTTCTTTTGATTTATCCGATCGAGGACATCGAACGCTAATTGATATGAAACCTGAAAGATTTTCTCAATGAAATCATTAGTTCTATGTTTGTCATCATCAAAACCATCAAAACCGAGATTAAGGCTAAGGTTGAAAACCTAAAGCCAACAATAATATCTGAGAATTTATAAAACCTTTCCTTAGCATTATATGCCATAACAATCATCTCCATATATACAATAGTAAGAACATTTCCTTAATATGATAATGTAGATCTATCACCAAACAATTCATATGACAAGCGAGAAATCTCCTAGCATGAATATGAATTAACATCAAACGAGAACATACGAACAACCAATTAAAATCACTCGGTTTCCTCCCTTATCCTTGCTCGGCTGAAGCTTGAGCAAGGTAACACCTTGCTCGGCTGAGCCTTCTAGGTGGGAAGGGACTGGAATTTCAACAGTAATTCGCATGCATTGGTCTACGGATCTAATGTTTAACAAGAAGTAGATGATCCAAGGGTTGTAAGCCACTCAAGGGAATTGGGGGAAATTTCAGCATGACCTTCCCCCTTTTCCCCTATTCGGCCACCCCTTACATCCTATAAATCTCAATCATAAAATCTAAAATCACAACTACACTACACATTCGAAGTTTGAACATGAGAAAACCACGCCAATCAGCAAGAAAACATCGTGCAAAACTCGATCCAACATTCTTGGGGTCGGCCACCCACCTCCCCCTTCTAAATCAACTAACCACTCACCTCAATTTGGATCAAAAGGCGAGATCGAAGAAGACGAACTCCGAGATCCCGGCGTCAACATGAGCTCGGCACCGATCTCCCTCTCCTCTTCGGCTACATGCGGCTCCTTCATTGAGCCACACGGTTGCTAGGTTGAGGGGTTTTATTCCCCCTCATCACATGACTAATTTACCCATATTCAATAACTTAACCTCTTCATACGACTCCACCTAACCCAGGTCGATTCCCGACTTCAACCGCGAGCCCAACTCAACCCAACTCGAGTCAACCAACATACTCATCCACCACGTACCAACAATAGACTATAACTTAAATTAATCATACCTGCTATTCGAGGCGATCTCGCGACTCAGTTCGGCTAGCTCCCGACTCGATCGGCTGCACCATGAAAATTTTATATTAGGAAACCCCGGGTATTACATGATATCATGAAATGATAAATAACATCCAAAACCAAGAATCATGTAGTAACTTAAGTATCGATCAAATAGTCAAAAATTATTTTAGAAATGATTTTTCTCATCAAATGAATAGAACGATACCATATGTGAATTTAAAATATCATACTTCAAGTCTCATTTGAAAATCTAATGAAAATTTAAAGTATCGGAAAAATGAGCAACTTGAGAAAAGTGATACTTTAGTGGTATTTTCGTAAATAAATGAGATTTTTATGACAATTTCAGAAATCATTCAAACTTTCCAAATACAAAGATATAGTCATGTAAAATATGTATATCAAGTTTGAAGTGAAAAGAATGTCATTTGATCAGAATATGAACCTAGCACGATTTTATTCAAACTATGCATGAAAGCATGAAAATGGCTAAGTATCAAATTTTGTTATCTACTCATGTATTCTCAAATTTAGGTACCTAGATATCTAAGATGAGTGAATCTAAGTATATTGATCAAGTTTGGGCTTAAAAGGAATTTTCTAAGTTCATTTTTCATCCTATCTTGATTTCAACCAAAAACTCATTTTTATGATATCGCTCAAGATATCAAAATCATTTTTAGAAATGATTTCACTCAAAGAATAATGAGAACGATATTAGAAATGGAATCAAAATAGTATGCACAAAGTTTCATTTAAAGTTTTTGACGAAAAATCAAAGTATCGAAAAGATTGATATTTCAAGAGGATGATACTTTGCATTTTTGAAATCCAACTTCAAAATTCCATTATAAATCGGCAAGGACGCTCGTCGGCGCTCGAGAATCTTCAAGAAAGGGAGTTTAGGTTTAGGGTACCTAGTTTATATTGTAAATCCTCTTTATGATGCATAAGAATCCTTAAACCAAACCCGAACCCCAAAATATGAAAACCCAAAAACCACCCTAAATTCACTAAGCCTAGGGAGCTCCTTGGAGGGCTATATGACCTAGATAGTTTCTAGACATAAAAAATAGCGGTAATTGTTCCTTGGGTTAAAATTAGATGATGAGGTATTTTTTAGAAATTTTTGGAAGCCTTTTGCCTAATCATATTTGACCCAAAAGATTAGGAAATTTCCGTTTTGGGAAAATTTGTACTAAACCCCAAAAACTAGATGTTGATTCTTAAGGATTTTGATTTTTTAGATATTTTTATTGAATCCAAATGGGGGGTAATCCTTATATAACATTTATGTTTTAAAGTTATTATGCATTTGAAGTTAATAAATAGACGAAACCCAAACGAGTAGAAAAACCCAATCAAACAACCAAACTACCTAGTCCAGTCAAGGTTCGATCGATTGAAAGCTGCTAAAAATTTGCAGTAGGCAATTCGGTCGACCGAAGTGTGCCAAAAATTGGCAGTAGGGTCTTCAGTCGACCGATCGATCGACCGGATTGTAGAGAAAAAGAGTTACGACTGGAGCTCATGCGTCGGTCAAGTCTCTGTGACTCATTCGGTTGACCCATCAGTTGACCGAATAGAGTGTTTAGGCAAGCGGTCGCTGGTGGTCGATCGGTCGGTCGATCGACGATCGACCGGACAAGCATCTGAACGACTGTAACGGCTAGTTTTTAGCTCGTTGAGCTATCATTTCTTTGAGGGGTTATATATATACCTTATCTAACTCTTTTAACACCTCTTACAGATTTTATTGAGCATTAAAAGAGAGTTTTGAGCCTTCTAAAGAATTAATTATTGCACCCTGTTCTTCCGTCAACATCCTTCTCAAGCACCCAGTTCTGTTCCTTAACTCTGCTGCGATTCAAGTTCATCTACTGGTCGAGTTGAAGAAGGCTTGAAGGCTTGGGAAAAAGAGCATTGGTCCTTCTTTCAATTCTCAGCTCTTTTTCTTTGTATTTGAAGATTTATTTCAAACCTGTTTTATCTGTAATAGCTTGCTATGTGTGGTAGAGAAACACTTAGGGCTAGGCTTTGTAGATTTGTGTTTTGCCTAGGTGAATAGGTTTGAGGAGTTCTCAAAGAGGTGGAAATTGTGTCCTCAGTTGTATTCAAAAGGAAACACAAGTTCTATAAAGTAGTTGGTTAGAAATCCTTAGTGTAGAGCCAAGGTAGTAGAGTAGACAGTTGGCCGAACCACTATAAATTCGTGTGTTAGCATTGGCAGTTTGTTTGTGTTTATTGCTTTATCTTTATTGCTTCCGCTAGCTATAAATATCGTGTTTAGCCTAATAAATCAAGAAATGATTAAAATCGGAATTAGACAACAATTGTTAGATACACACTATTCACCCCCCCCCCTCTAGTGTGCCATTTCACCCAACAATATATGCCACAACAAAAGCAATGTCCATTAAATTCTTTCTTTTTACCATTCATATGAACATGAGGTCTAATATTAGAATGCTTGGAATGCGAGGCATGATGAGCATGAGCATTCTTAGATGAAACATTTTTCTGCCTAGGATTTCTAAAAGATGAAACATGTAATAAACTACTAGTTTTCCTACTCAAGAAAGCAACCTCATTTTTCAAATCATTAATTGATTTATGTAAGGCTTGCATTTGAGATTTCATCATACTATTTTCATTTTTGATTTTCATATTTTCTACTTTCAAATTCTAAATTTCAACTTTTGAGATATTTTTCAATTCAATTTTCACATCATCATTTTCATTTTTCAAATCAATATTCTCACTTTTTAAGTCCTCAATTTCAATTAACAATTGTGAATTACTAGTTTTCAAAACATCAATACTATCATGGCAATCAACACTTGAGGAACTTAGATTTGCCTTTAAATTTTCATTTTCTAATTCTAGAGCATGCAAATCCTTAGTGAGCCTAGAGTTATCCCCTTTAATTTTCTTGATTTTTTTACTCTTTTTCAAAAGCATGGCACACATATTTTGACATTATTCTACTAATTCTTCATATGACATTTTGAGTGAATGTGAAGAACTAGCATCACTATCATATGTTATATCTTTATCATGACTAATAGTAGAGTATTGTACCTCATCATGGATACCCATGAGGCAAACATTGGATGTACCTTCATAGTCATGACAAGAGGATGCTTCTTATTATTTGGAGGTGGATGTTGAAGCACTTGTCCTCTTCTTGGCATTCTTCTTTGATGAAGGGCAATTCCTGTTAATGTGCCCCTTTTCCTTGCACAAGTAGCATATAACCTTTCTTTTTCGGCTTTTTGATTTGCTTCTTTGACTAGAAGCACTAAGATCATCAAAACCGAGGTTAGTACTAGAGGGATGACCATTGTCATCACCACCCTCAACAAATGTATTAAGCTCTTCAGTTTTATCATAATCATATAACATATTTAATGTGGACCAAATATCAAATGCGGAAGAATAATGCATAACCTTTTCAAGTATTTCATTCGAAAATGAGCAATATAGGAGATGCGTTGTTTTAGCATTCAATTCAAATAATGTAACTTGTTCTTGAGTCCAATCATTTATGTCAATGGTGGGCTCAACATATTAATTCTTTAGCATGCACAATATATCTAAACTTTGTGTTTTAGGAAAGGTATACATCCTACTCTTCCAAACATCAAAATTTTCTTCATCAAACCTATGTGGTGCAAAAGCTATACTCTCTAGTGCCATTTTTTGGATCGAAACAAGATGTAGACGAGATGGTGAAATATCAATTCACGACCCGCTCTGATACCAATTGTTGGTGAAATTGCCACACTAGAGGGGGGGTGAAAAGTGTGTTAACTAATTAATCTTATCACCTAATTCCGGTTTTAAACTTTTCTTAAACTACTTAGACA
The DNA here is from genome assembly GCA_034359265.1 of Canna indica. Lineage (NCBI taxonomy): Eukaryota > Viridiplantae > Streptophyta > Magnoliopsida > Zingiberales > Cannaceae > Canna > Canna indica. The sequence continues at coordinate 20,860,302 of CP136895.1, read as the reverse complement.
ATTTATAGTTCAACAACTAAATGCGGAAGCGAGTAATGAAGATAAATAATGCGATACACAAAGAGAACAATGCTAACACAATTATTTATAGTGGTTCGGCCCCAATGCCTACTCCACTACCTAGGCATCCCGCTTGGGATTTCCAAACTAAATTTTACTAGATTAATCTTGTTTCCCTTACAACGAGGACTTTGACACGAAGAGTCTCGCTCTCAACCTAAGGCACTTCCACACCCGGAAGTCTCCGCCTTGTTACCGAGAGTACTCTTCCACCTCAACCTAAGGGACAACTCAACTAATCCTAGTAAACTAAGTTTATACCGGTGGAATTAAGCCTCAAACACAAAGGCAACCACCCAATTTCAAGACCTAACAATCTAGGTCTTCACAAGCTCAAATCCAATGAAATAAATAAGAAAATATACAAGTAATGGAGCAAAAATATAGCAACACAAATACTTAGCTCCAACACATTGAATCCTAGCTCCTCTTGATGCCTTGATGATGAATCAAATCAAACTTGAAGGCAAACTCAAGAAAAACAAGGTAGAAAGCTAGGGTTTCAACAAAGATGGCTCAATCAAAGCTTATAAGTGTCAAAGGATGTATCATGAAGCATTAGCAGGTCATAGGAAAGCTTAGAATGCTTTTAAATAAGCAAACCACCAAGTGGTGGTCGGGCACAACGGGTAAAAATGGTTATTTTTCAAGCCGTTATACCGCCGGTCGCTTGTCCGATCGATCGTCGATCGACTAACCGACCGACCGAAGGCAATCTACCACTTCTGGGCGAACTTCAGTAGACTGGATGGTTGACCGAATTGGCTACTGCTAATTCTTTGCTTCGTCCGATCAACCGAATTGGCTATTGCCGATTTTTGACCATATTCAGTCGACCTACCGGTCGACCGAATTGGCTACTGCCAATTTTTTCACTACATTCGATCGATCGACCAGTCGACCGAACCTAGGCTGAACTTGATTTTTTTAGCCTTCTTCTTGCGCGCTTCATTTTCGGGTTCCGGCCTTCAACGTTCGTCAACTTGGAGTGCTTTCCATGGTTCTTTAGACTCGTCCAAGACGTCTTTGGTGCATACGTCGAACTTCGAGAGATTTCCACGACGAACCCGAACGCGACAATCAATGTCCTTTCGATTTTCTAATTTTTTGATTTTTTCAATATTTCCGATCGAGGACATCAAGAGCTAATCGATATGGAACCTAAAAGATTTCTCAATGAAATATTAGTTCCATGTTTGTTATCATCAAAATCGAGATTAAGACAAAGGTTGAAAACCTTAAGCCAACACAGTGTACCATGATCGAAGCAAGCATATAGACACAAGATATCATTTCATTAGGGAGTGCATTGCAAGAAAGGAAGTGGAGCTCAAGTATGTTAAGACACAAGACCAAGTTGCAGATATTTTCACGAAGCCACTCAAGTTCGAAGACTTTCAAAGACTAAGATCAAGACCACGGATGAAGAAGAAAAGATCAAATTAAGGGAGAGTGTTGAAAATCTAATTTGAACTTTAGAATTTTCTAGAGTTGTCTTTAAACTTATCTTATCATTTCTAGAATTACAATGTATAGCTAGGATTTGTTTCTAGAGTGGTCTTATGATTAGATTGTGACTAGGACTCTAGATTTTTCTAGTGAGTATTTAATGAGTGACTTGGGTAGAAAGTAAGTAGGTTCTAGAATAGTCTTAAACTCCCTATAAATAGCCCATTGTACCAAGCATTTGTAGCAAGCCAATTTGAGTCAAATTCTTTAGGATATATTTGTTTTATAGAATAAAGTGAAAAAAGATAATGAATAAGTGTTAATTTATTATTTATGTAGTGAATAAGATTGGGATGATATTGAATTGATTATATATCCGATGAATTAAAATATCATATTCAATATTATCTCTCATTTGTTATCGTATCTTATTTTATCTAACTAAAATACATTATCAACTAAGTTATTAATGATCGTTGCCTAGAGATCTAGGGTTCGTATCCTAGTATGATCACCGATTGTGACTTTTATATTTGTTAAAAAAAAAATTGAGTTATTAAAGATTTTTAAAAATCAAATACAAAAGCTAAGAGTATTTCGATTATTACAGGGATGTGTCGTGTTAGTACTTAATTATTCAAGGTTTCAGAATTCTTTTAAAAGAATTTTATGAATTTAATCTCCTTCAAAATACCTTCAACCAAATAACAAAATATTTTTATATTACAGAGAATTAAAATTAATTATTCATATCCCACAACTTTTGCAGATATTGAAACAACAGCTTAACCAAATATCGTGGCCCTAACTAGGTTCAATCTTAACAATAATAATAAATTTATTCTTAATAATAGTAGGTTTTATTTAGTTAAATAAAATGAGAATTGTATATTGTTATCTAAATGTTGTACAGAATAAAGTCTTTATATAGGCATTACATGCAGAGGCGGACCCACACTAGGGCCAAGGGGGTCACTGCTCCCCTGAAATTTTCTAAAATATCAAATAATAAATATAATTTGATATATTTTTAAAAAATATATGATAAAATTGCATTATTATTATTAATTTCAACTTCTTTCATTGATGTATTCATAGCCTAGTGGTTAGTTTTTTTAATTTTTTGCTTATAGATCTTAGGTTTGAATCTTATGTCTTGTCTTTTATAATCATTAATTTACCTTTTTCGTAATGGCTAAATATAAAATCCTATTTTTTAATTAAAAAATTCTAAAATTTTATCTATTAATTTCTCACTTAACTCCAAAATTTTATCTATTTGTTTATAAGCTAAATTCAAAGCTTTCTCCATTAGTTTTTTACATCTAAAATGTTGGTTTAATTTATTTTTAATATTTTTTTCTATGCTATTATCCATGCTCATACTAAAAAGTTGTGTGAACTTTTGCGTATGAGTTATTCAATATATGATTGAATAATTAATTTTCTCATCAAGCATCCAAAAAAATGAATAAACATTATGTTATATTTCATCCATGATTGTGAAATTTATTTCATTGAGAATCCAAATCTAAAATACATCTATATTAATTATATAATACATCTTCACGGTGTCAAGTTAGTTTTTACTTTTACTGTAATATATATTAAGTACTATTAATGCAACAACGAGCAATTATTTTTGTTTATGTATTTATAATTTTGTTAATCTCTTACTAATTTTTTAGTTTTCTTCATATAGTTTCATAAAGTTGGCACTCGAGATGAGTAAGGCAACGATCGTATCATAGTAGAGCTTGCTTTGGATAATTTAGATGAAAGATTTTTCACAAGAGCTTTAATTATTTTTAATTTAAATATTTTAGCAATTTTTTCAAAATATAAAAAAAAAATTGTACTATTATAAGTTGTGATTTTAATTTAAAAATTTGAAAATGAAGAGTTAAAATAATATTTATTAAATTTTTATATCCTAAATTGGGCCCCCCTCATTGAAATTTCTACGTCCACCACTAATTTCTGCGTCCCCCCCCCCCCCCCCCCCCCCATCCCCTCTCAAACTCAAGGTAGTTGGATTTTTGCTAGCTTGAGTTTGGATACCAGACGAGAAAAATTCTTGGGAGAGAATGACTTTGTAAATATATCTGCAATTTGATCTGAAGAGGTAACATAAATAAGCCGCAAGGTCCCATTAGTAAGATGATGACGTGTGACATAACAGTCTATCTCAATGTGTTTTGTGCGTTCATGAAAAACATCATTATGAGCAACCTGAATAGCACTTTGACTGTCGCAATGAGTAGGAGTTGACGAATCAAAGAAAACACCCATGTCTCCTAGCAACCAACGTAGCCAAATTAACTCAGTAGTTGTATCGGCAAGAGCCCGATATTCTGATTCGGTACTGTAATGGGAAATAATAGATTGCTTCTTACTTCTCCAAGTAATTAGAGAATCCCGTCCCCAATCTGCATCAAAAAAGGCAATTAACTGAAGCGAGGATGTAGACGAATAAGATAATCTGTGGAATATTGTCCCCTTAATATATCGCAAAATTTGGATAACAGCTGCATAATGGATAGAAGTGGGAGAGCTCATAAATTGACTAACACGATTTACAACATATGCTATATCTGGTCGAGTGACTCTAAGAAGCATAGAGGGCTTGTTTGAGTCCATAGAGGGCTTTTCGCAGATGATAAACAATATTAGGAGGATGAGAATACATAGGTGGAGGTTTCATGTAAACTTCTTCATTGAGATCCCCATTAAGAAAAGCATTTTTGACATCCATCTGGAAAAGAGTCCACTTTTGTGCAGCAGCAACTACAATTAGAGCTCGGATAGAGGTAAGTAGATCAACCGGAGCAAATGTTTCTTCATAATCGATGCCATATTCTTGTGTATATCCTTTTGCGACTAGACAAGCCTTGTAACGTTCAATGCTTCCATCGGCATGAGTCTTAATCTTGTACACCCACTTGCAACCTACAAGAGTTTTACATGGAGGCAAAGTAACTAAGTCCCACGTGTGAGATCTAATTAGTGCATCTAACTCTTCACTCATAGCTGCCTACCAAAGTGGATCAAGAAATGCTTCTTTGAAAGTGGTGGGTTCATAAAGAGTGGCTAAAGCAAAATAACAATGATAATATTTAAGAAGTACATTAGGTTTGACTATCATACCATAAGAAGTACAAACCTCAGTAATGGGAGCCTTAGGAACTGGAGGTGCCGATGGAGTAGTGTCAGGAGCAGAAGAGTCAGTTGGATCGTCAGGTGAAAATTCATGAGTGGTAGAATCAAGTGGAACAATAGGTGGAGTAGTGGAAGAATCAAAAGTGGTAGGAGAATTATCTGATGCATTTGTGTTTAAGATTGGTGAGTCTTCAAAAAGATTAGTAAACATGAATGGCAAGGAGACACAAGAAGGTGGACCATCAATGGAAGCTAATTGTGTAAATGGTATGTGTTCCCAGAAAACAACATGAGACGAGAGACTCTTAGACATTTAGAAATCGGATCATAGCAACGATAACCTTTTTGACCGATACCATACCCCATAAAACAACACATATGTGTAAGACCCGAAAAAATTTCCTAATATAAAAATCTATTTTGGTGCAGCACGCCGGACCCGGGGTTAGTCGAGTCGAGCCTCAGAATCATCTCGAGTAGAAGGTGTGACTCGACTAATGATGTATAAAGTTAAATTGGTTTAATGACTCTTTTCTTTTATGTACTTGTACCTTAATTGAATTACGATCGACTTGTGTTATGGATAGAGTCGGAACCCAAGTCAAACTCGGACTGAGTCGAGTCAGTGTTAAATTGTAAGGGCAATTAAGGCATGTTAGATGAGGGAATAAAATCCCTCATCATAGCTACTGTGTGGCACATCTAGTGTCGCAATTTCGCCATCATTTGGTATCAGAGCAGGTTCATAGCTTGAGATTTCACCATCTCGTCTACACCTAGTCTCAATCTAGAAATGGCTCGAGAGAGTGTAGCGTCTTCTCCTCCTAGGTTCGATGACTCGAACTTTGGTCTTTGGAAGTATAGGATGTACAATTATTTAAAGGCTAAAGGTTTTGGAGTCTTTAACATGCTACATTGGGAATTCATTGAATCTAAGGTTGACATGCATGCTTGGAGTGAATTAGATAAAAAAATGTTTAAGTATAATGGAGATGCCATGAATTGTATTCTTTGCACATTACCAAATGGCATCTTAGAAAAAGTCATGCATTGCTCTTCGGCTTTTGATTTATGGGCCTCGTTAAATGTATTATATGATTATGCCAAAACCGAAGAAATTGGCACGTTTGATGAAGGTGGTGATGACAATGGTCACACACCTACTACTAATCTTGGTTTTGATACCCATAGCTCTTCTAGTCAAAGAAGTAGCACCAAGAGCCGTAAAAGAAGAGTAATCTGTCATGCTTGCAAAGAGAATGGGCATGTGAAGAAAAATTGCCCAAGCATGAAGAACAAAGCAAGGAAAAGATCAAGTGCTTCCACCTCCACCTCTCACACATTTGAAGCACCCTCTAGCAATGACTATGAAGCTACTTCAAAAGTTTACCTCATAAGTACCAAAGATGAGGTACACTCTTCTCCTTCTAGTCATAATAATAATAATGTTTGTACTAGCTCATCTAGTTCATTCAATATGCCATATGAAGAACTAGTTGATGAATGTCAAAAAAAGTATGCCTTGCTAGTTAGAAAAGATAAGGAAAACAAAATGCTAAAAAAGGAAAATGTAATGCTTAATTCTCATTTGCATGAATCCAAATTAGAAAATAAAAAATTGAAATCTGGTTCATTTGATTCATGCCATGATAATGTAGAACTTGAGCTTATGGACTTGAAGCTCAAGAATAACAATTTAGAAAAAGAGAATTGCATGTTAAAATCTCAATTACATGCATTACATAAATACATGAATGAAATGAAAAGTGGGATTACTTTCTTGAATAAGAAAGTAAATGAATTAAAAAAATGCTTCATTTCCTAAGAACACTAGAATGAAAAATGCTTATGTAATGAATGCCAATGTTCATCATCATTCCCATGTTAAGCATTCTACCATTAAACCTCATACTCAAAAGAAAAATATTTTTTCTAAGAATGCTCATACTCATCATGTTTCACATGACAAGCATTCAAAAATTAAATCACATATCCATGACATTACTTTTGTTGTGGTGTATTTGGGCATGCCATCCATGATTGCGCATTAAAGAGAAATCCAACTGTTGCTAGGACACTTTGGATTCCTAAGCCCTCTAACCCCCAAGGACCCAAAGCTATTTGGGTACCAAAGGTATCATGCTCTTTTGTAGGGGGAGGAACCACACAAGGGTAAAGAAATTAAAGGATTGAAGTTGATCTTTGATCTTAATGAGAAATCTCCGAGAGGTTGCAACTTCAAATGATACTAATGAAATCTACTTGCAAGTTAAGAATTGGAAAGCTATGCTATCTAAAATAAAATGAAAAATGATATGAAAAGTTGGGCAAATTTTCAAGAAAAATGTATGAATTTGATTTTGCAAAATTTTAGTATAATGCTTGAATTATCCATGTTAAATGATGTCTCTATGCTCATGATTGTTTTTGCATGACAAATCCTTGAATTTTCATGAGTAGGAAAAATCTCGATAACTTAGCTCATTTAATGATATCATGATATTTATGAAATCGAACTAGGTTAAAATTCTTCTTTAGAGACTTCATTTTAAGTTAAAAATTTGATAAACATGTTTAGATACACACATGACATGAGTCTGGATATTTAAAATTTGAAAATTTATGTCTAGATGAACAAATACAATTGGTATCTCACTTTAGAGGACTTAAGATTAAGAAGGTTTGACCCAAATCAACAAATCGACTTGGTCACTTCATTTTAAGTCCAAATCTCATAAACATGTTTAGAAATAATGATGACATGTTTTCATGCACTTAGAGTGAAAAATTCATATGGATATGGATAAAATGACAATAGAGGTCAATTCTTGATTACCTCTTTTGAACCAAGTTGACCCAAGTCAATAAGTTGACTTAAAGGTCTCATTTTCAATCCATATTTGTGGAACATGTTCAGATTTACTCATGTTATGTATCCATTGAGTTAAATTTGAAAAATCATGAGTAAATATTAAGATTAAAACTTAGCAAGTTTCATAAAAACTAGTTTATGGATAAAATGACAATAGAGGTCAATTCTTGCTTACCTCTTTTGAACCAAGTTAACCCAAGTCAACAAGTTAACTTAAAAGTCTCATTTTCAATCCATATTTATAGAACATGTTTAGATTTACTCATGTTAAGTATCCATTGAGTTAAATTTGAAAAATCATGAGTAAATGTTAAGATTGAAACTTAGCAAGTTTCATAAAAACTAGTTTAGTTTTGAATGAAACCATGCTAGGTTGATATCTTGACTTAAGAATATAATTTTCATCTCAAACTTGACATACACTCTTTACATGACCATTATGTGGTGTCATAAAAGTTTGAATAAAAACTAAGCATTCTTTGAAAATAACTGAAAAATTATGGAATTATCATTTGTTTAACAATTAGTATCACCAATTTCAGTTATTTCTAGGAAAATATAAAAAAATCATTTTTAGATGATTCTTGAAACTACACATTCACTGAAAAATCTAGTTTTATCAGTAAAAATTTCAAAAAAATTCATCAAGAATCAGATTTAAAGTGAATTTTTGAAGTTGGATTTCAAAACACAAAGTATCATCATTCTTGAAACGTCAATCTTTCCGATACTTTGATTTTTCTTCGAAAACATCATATAAAAACTCATGTACACCATTTGGATTCCATTTCTAATATCATTCACACAATTTCATGAGTAAAATCATTTCTAGGAATGATTTTGATATATTGAATGATAGCTAAAAAATATCCATTTGTTTATTAGAGTCAATATAGGATGAAAATTGGTCTTTGAACATTCATTTTGAGTTCACACTTGATATATGCATTTCAAATGACCATTCAATAATTGGTATCAAAATTTTCATCCAATAATTGGTTTCAAAAATATTTGTCAAAAATATGATTTTGTATAAACTTAAAAGCTTGTTTTTTAAAAAATCTTGAAGTATATGTTGACCTAAGTCAACAAAGTGAATTAAAAATTTCATCTTAAGCCCAAACTTAATTCATAGACGTGCATTATCTCATGTTTAATATCTCGATGCCTAAGTTTGAGAAAACATAAGTAGATAGCAAAACATGAGACTTAGCATTTTCATGTCTTTCATGCTTATTTCAAATGAAAATATGCTAAGTTCATATTTAGATCAAATGACATTAGTTTCACTTCAAACTTAATACATAAGTTAAATGACCATATCTTGGTATTTTGAAAGTTTGAATGAAAAAGATATGAATACATTCACACTTGAGTGCATACATGATTGAGTGTTGAATTGTATATATCATTCTTTTATCATGTATGTATGTGTTTCATATCAAATTATTTGTTTTCCATCCCTTGGTTGAGATTTTCATGTTTCATGAAAAATGCTCCTTAGTGTCTCAACTAAAAAATAATTGTATTTCATCCCTTTGACTAGATTGACTTTTCTTGCCCTTTTTGATTGATGTCAAAAGGGGGAGAGAAGAATTTAGGTATAAAGGGGGAGAAATGTATAGTTAAAATGGGAAGAAAAGTATAGGTAAAGGGGAGGAAAATATAAATATAAGATCCATGCATATAGATAGGGAGAGTTTACTCTCATAGATATGCATGTTGATAGGGGGAGAAATCCCTTAGTTAATATCCTTCTATGCCTTAATGATTATATTTTCTTAAGGATGTTTGTCATCATCAAAAAGCGGGAGATATGGCAGAGGTGCGCAGGCAAGTCCTGGAGCTGGGTCATCGTTCCACTTATATGATGAATCCGGGGGCCACCAAGATGTACTGCGATTTAAGGAAGCATTACTGGTGGAAGGGTATGAAAAGAGAGGTAGCAGAGTTTGTGTCCAAATGTCTGGTTTGCCAACAGGTGAAGGCCGAACACCTGAAGCCCACGGGACTACTGCAGAACCTCGAGGTGCCCGAGTGAAAGTGGGAGAAAATCATCATGGACCTAGTGACTGGGTTGCGTAAGTCTAAAGGCGGCTTTGGCTCCATTTGGGTGGTAGTGGATCGATTAACCAAGACCACGCACTTCATTCCAGTGAAGACTACCTTTTCTGTGAAAAAGTACGCCAGACTATTCCTGGACAGGATTATGGCATACCATGGTACTCCTGTGATGATCATATCCGATCGCGGTACCCAGTTCACAGCCCAATTTTGGCAGTCCTAACAGGAAGCCTTGGGTACCCAGGTGCGCTTCAGCACAACTTTCCATCCGCAAACTGACAGACAGTCAGAGAGGACTATCCAAACCTTGGAGGATATGCTGAGGGAATGCGTCCTGAATATGGCCGATGGTTGGGAGAAACACCTACCACTGATAGAGTTCGCCTACAACAATAGCAATCACAGTAGCATTGGCATAGCTCCCTTCGAGGCCTTGTATGGGCGGCGATGTAGGTCTCCGGTGGGCAAGTTTGAGGCTTGGGAATCACTCATGGTGAGTCCCGATCTGGTTGAGGAAGCGGTATAGAAGATGAAAACCATAGAGAAAAGATTGCTGGCGGCCCAGAGTCGACAGAAAATGTATGCCGACAAGAAGGCCAGAGAATTGGAATTCGCCGAGGGCGATTTAGTGTTCCTGAAGGTCTCCCTATGAAAGGGGTGGTCCAATTTGGGAAGAAGGGAAAGTTGAGCCCTAGGTTCATTGGGTCTTTTCCTATTCTCAAGCAGAGGGACGGGGTGGCTTATGAGCTAGCTTTGCCTCCTAGCCTGAGCAGAGTGCATCTGATTTTCCATGTATCCATGCTTCGGAGATATGTAAAAGAGGATACGCATGTGACCGAACCTTCTTCAATTAAGGTGGATTCGACGGTCTCATTCGAGGAAATGCTGGTAGAGATCCTTGACTGCCAAGTTAGGAAGCTAAGATTCAAAGAACCCCTGGTGAAAGTTAGATGGGAGCACCACTCCGGGCAAGAGGCCACTTGGGAGGTAGAGCAAGACATGAGAGAGCGCTACCCTTCCTTATTTGAAGAGCCGATAAGTCCTTGTCACCCAATTAAATTCGAGGATGAATTTCCCTTAAGGGGGGAAGGTTGTAAGACCCGGAAAAATTTCCTAATATAAAAATCTATTTTGGTGCAACGCGCCGGACCCAGGGTTAGTCGAGTCAAGCCTCGGAATCGTCTCGAGTAGAAGGTATGACTCGACTAATGATGTATGAAGTTAAATTAGTTTAATGACTCTTTCCTTTTATGTACTTGTACCTTAATTGAATTAAGATCGACTCATGTTACGGATAGAGTCGGAACCCAAGTCGAACTCGGATTGAGTCGAGTCAGTGTTAAGTTTTAAGGGCAATTAAGGCATGTTAGATAAGGGAATAAAATCCCTCATCATAGCTGTCGTGCAGCTCATCTAGGAGCCGCACAAAGCAGCGCATAGGGAGAGGGGGAGAAGGAGCACAAAGATCGCGTCGTCGCCGAAAGATTCAAGATCGCCAACGTCCGATCCTTCATCTTCCTCAAGAAAAGGTGAGTGGTTAACGTCGGATCTATACGCTGGATTTCATATTACGTCGTTTTGAATTCCTACTAACATGCTTAGTGTTAGGTTCAAATTATATTATATGAAATTTGTCCATCTTGAGAATTGATAGCAACTGTAGATCTATATTCTAACAATTATGGAAATGTTCTTGCTAATGCATATATGGACATGATGGTTATGGTACATGTATCAAAGGAAAGGTTTCATTGAATATCAGATATCATGTTTAATTGTTGTTATGTATATTACATGTTCCTTATTGGTTTAATCCATGAAATGTTTCATTAATTGTTTAAATTATTTATTTTTGAGTCATGTGGCTATACATAGTATGTGACGTGAAGTAATTCATCTATAGCTTATATGCTATCCCGTTTTGTTATTGGATACATTTTCAATTTTATGACATGTATTTCACATTAGCGAGGATAGTATATGACGCTAGATGATTAACATGAAAAATCTGAGGTGTGTGCTATTTATGAAAACTCAAAGGTAGACTAGTTATGTTTTACACCTAAGAAATAATTTGCGAGCAGTATATATTGCACGCATGTTTTGACCCGAAAATAAAGTGCTGAACACGGGCGGACGCCCGGGATTTTAAACAAGGAAGCTCTAGGACACTTGCTTGTGTGATGTGTTTGTGATGGTCTGCGGAGATGCCTGAGTAGTCGAAATGACGAATGCATGACTCGGCCAGTGATTGGGTCATGAGATATCACTCACGGGCCCGCTAGGTGTCAGACCCCAGTTGGGTGGGACTAGCTATCCCTACCCCAGACGGTGTCCAGAGACTAGTAGACCATCCTAGTCGATGGCTCGGGATTTCTTGACTTCATCTTGATATGGTGTGGCCGAGCGGTCAGTGTGATTCTACCTGGTATGGTGGGCCGGGTATAGTCGGAATTCCTAGACCATAAGTAGGCCCTAAGGGCTTAATTAGGCCATTATGGCGGGTTTTACTATTATATGGTATGTACAGAATGACCCATGGGGTTGGTAGTCCTATCAAAAGTAACTTACCTCCCTGCCTATATGCTATGCTGTCTTATATGTTTATGCATGCCTATTTGAGGATTATGTGAAGGTTCGGAAGAACCGCTCACTGAGTCCCAAGTGGACTCACGGTTTATTTCTTTTTGTTTTCCAGAGCATGATCAGTGAGTTGAGGCTTGTCGTCATGGTGTAGCTGGAGGGCAGGCGGTGGTGCCAATCTCGTAGTGGCGTCCTTTAGTCATAGTCTAATTGTTGTGTTGTCGTTTTACTACACTGACAGTTGTGGTTTTAAAAGCTTGTAATAAACTTTGAACTTGAGATGTTCCAGTTTGTGACGATGTTAGCTTTTCTTTTTTGGTTTTGAAAAATATATTTGTGAACTTTGAGAATTTAATTAAAATTTGCATTGTGGTTTCGTTTATTCGATGTATTCTGGTTTTCTCGATGGTCAGTGTAGGTAGCAGGCTACAGGGTAGTATGTAGACCCTGGGTGGTCACACGACCCTTAGTTGGGGTGTGACAATACGGGATCATGGTTCCAACTTATTCCTTTCATGAGACTGAAGTTGAACAAAACAAACATAGCCAAACACACGCAATAGACTATAATTGGGAACTTGTTGAAACAAACATTCATATAAACTTTTATTACCTAAAATAGAAGAAGGCATGCGATTGATTGTGTAAACAGCTGTAAGAGTAGCCTCACCCCAAAGAGAGTTAGGAAGATTAGAGGATTGAAGAAGAGCATTAGCAGTTTCAACAATATGTCGATGTTTACGTTTTGCACGACCATTTTTTTCGGATGTACTAGCACATGAAGTTTGAGCAATAGTACCATCCTGTGACAATAGACTCATGAAAGGGCCAGATGTATATTCTTTTGCATTGTCAGAACGAAAAAATTTTATGTTGCAAGAGTACTGCGTCTTGATCATTGTAGAAAAGTTTGAGTAAACAGTTAGCAACTCGGATCTATGTTTTAAAATATATATCCAAGTGAATCTAGAGTAATCATCGACGAAAATAACAAAGTAACAAGATCCCCCCATGGTAGGAACATAAGCGGGTCCCCAATCATCTAAATGAACTAAATCAAAAATAGATGAAGCTGGAGACTCACTATCAGGAAAAGGAATTTTTGATTATTTACTCTAATGAAAATCATTAAAAGACATAGACAGGGACTCTAATAAACCAGAAGAAAATAAAGGTCGAAGCTTAGATAGAGAAGCATGACCAAGGCGTGAATGCCATAGTTGAAGAGCTTTATTGGTAGATAGAGTTGATCGAGTTGGAAGGGACGATCCATCTTACGCCTTGTCCCAACTAGCTTTCCCGTCACCTCGTCCTATACAAAACAACCAGATTTTTTAAATTTAACTTGGCAACCATTATCAACAATTTGTCCAATAGAAAGAAGATTATGTTATAATGAAGGAATTAAAAAGGCATAGAGCCTATATGTGTGGTATGTAGTAAGGTGCCATCAGCAGGTGAAGCCATCAGTAGGTGAATGGGTGGTATTGAGAAATTAGATTCCTTATGGGAAAAGAAATTTGGATCAAAATGTTGGCCTAAGGTTTTCTACCTTGGTCTTAATCTCGGTTTTGATGATAACATACATGGAACTAATGTTTCATTGAGAAATCTTTCAGGTTCCATATCGATTAGCGCTCGTCGTCCACGATCGAAAAAATTGGAGAAATCGGGAAATCGAAAGGACGTTGGTCGACACGCTTGGATTCGTCGGGAAGATAGAGTATAGGTTTAGGGTGTCTAGTTTATATTGTAAAATCATCATCATGATGCATAAGAACCCAAAAACCATCCCCGAATTCCAAAACATGAAAACCCAGAAATCGTCCTGAAATAACCTAGGGAGCTCCTTGGAAGGCTATATGACCTAGATAGTTTCCTGACATAAAAAAAAGGTGGAAATTGTTCCTTGGGTTAAAATTAGATAACGAGGTATTTTTTAGGAAATTTTGGAAGCCTTTAGCCTACCCTTATTTGACCCGAAAAATTAGAAAAGTTCTGTTTTCCAAAAATTTGTACTAGACCCCAAAAACTATATTTTGATTCTTAAGGATTTTGATTTTTTAGATATTTTTATTGAATCCAAATGGGGGGTAATCCTTATATAACATTTATGTTTTAAAGTTAATGAATGTTACATAAGTAGATTTAGCAAAGACGGAACTAGAAACGAGCAAACAAGCAAAGAAAACCAAGTAACCAAACTGCCCAGTCTAGGTTCGATCGACCAGTCGGTCGACCGACAGAGGCCAAAAATTGGCAGAACGTGCATCAATCAATCGGATTGAGGATCGCAGAATCGCGACTCTGGCATAACGGTTTCGGTCGACCAACCGGTCGACTGAATTAGGGATTGATGAGCCCGCGACCCATTCGGTCGACCCGTCGGTCGATCGAATAGCCCGATTAAGTCACAGAAGGGCGGCTGTAGCTAGGCGGTCGATCGATCGGTCGATAGACGATCGACCAGCAAGCAACCGAGCGGCGGTAACGGCTAGTTTTCCGCCCGTTCAGCTGTCTTTTTATTGAGGGGTTATAAATACTCCTCTTCATCCTTCATTAACCACTCTTAACAATTGATCCAAGATTCCATTGAGCCAATTCTTGATCATTCTAAAGCATTTCTTGAGCCATCCCTCTACAATCCCTAGTTTCCAAGATAACACCTTGATTTAGCCTTCAAGATTTATCGATTCATCATCTCAAGGCATCAAGAGGACTAGGGAGTGTCTTTTGGAGCTAAGTATAGTTTGATTGATTTATTGCTCCAATTGTTATTGTATTTTGTTGTTTATTTTGATTGTACATTAAGTGTGTAAATCTAGATTGATAGATTTGATTGAGTTGGTGGTTGCCTTGGTGTTAAGGCTTAAACCCACCATTGTAAACTTAGTTTACTAAGATTAGTTCTTGTTGTCCTTAGGATTGAGGTGGGAGAGTGCTCTCGGTAGGAAGGCGAAGACTTTCGATTGTGGAAGTGCCTTCGGTGTGAGAGCGTAGACTCTCCGGTGAAATCGTCCTCGTTGTAAAGGAAACAAGAAAATCTAGTAAAGTTAGTTTGGAAATCCTAAGCGGGGTGCTTAGGTAGTGGAGTAGGCATTGGGGCCGAACCACTATAAATTCTTGTGTTTGCATTGATATCTTATTTGTTTTAATTACTTTATCATTTATCGCTTCCGCATTTAGTCGTCGAATTATAATTTGCCTAAAATAACCAAAGAAACGATTAAAATCGAATTTAGACTAATTGATTAGTAAATATACTATTCACCCCCCCCCTCTAGTGTGGTCATTTCAACCAACACAAAAGTCATGTGATTACAACATGCTAAATCTAAAAGCCAAAGTTTACCTGAAGTAACAGACAAGGCAGAGCAACTAAGAGAAGAAGAGTTAGAGGTACCATTACTAGTCTCCATCTGGGACTGGCGTCGTTGATTGATTACCCCCAGTTCTTTTGAAGTAAGTTGCATAGTGGAGACAAGAGGAGACTCAACAGAGGTTGCATTTTCGAGTACTACAGCAGCTGGACGAGAGAAGGATCTTTGTTTTATTGCATCACGGCTTTTAAGAACACGACAATCTGCTGAATTGTGTGTCTCTGACTTATGATAGTAACACCACATCTTTTTCTTCTAGAATGGCTTTTGAGCGAAATTGGAAGTTGCCAACATAGATTGAGAGGACACAACACCTAATGGATAAGAAAGAGAGGCAGTCGTCTTCTTTCGAGTCTCCTCCGATTTGATTTCTGCAAGGGTGGACTCTAAGGTAGGAGGGGGTTGCCGATTCAGAAGAGATAAACGTCGTTCCTCATATTCATCAAGCAATCCCATCAAAAATTGTCGTGGATGTTTGCTGTCACGATAACTGGTATAGTGTATTATGCAAGATGTACACTATTGTGGATGGGACTGCTTATCCCAAAGTATTGCCATGGAGGTAAAGTAATTCTGAACTGATTGACCAAGTTGTTGTCTAAGACATAAGAGTTCCTGATCAATCTGATACTGGGAGCTTTGATTAGAAACAGTATTTGTAGTAGCTAAAAGATCTCATACCTCCTTTGTTGTTTGAAAAATGCCAAAGAGTTGGATTAACTTTGGTGCGGTGGTGTTAGTGATCCAGCTCATGATTTTGGCATTGTCAGCTTCCTAATCTGATAATTTTGTAACATAATCAGCAGTTGATGCATTAGGTTTGATGATGGAGCCAGTACCATAACCCCAAAGCTTACGACCCTGCAAGAACCAACGCATTTGAGAAGCCCAAGAAACATAGTTAGAGTCATCTAGAATAACCTAGATGGGACGTACAATCTCAGAAACACTAGCCTCTTTTTTTTGGCGACAGTTGGCTAGACTGAACGTACCAACAAGGATCAGATCTGGACTGGAGGTGGTTGTTGGATTGATGCGCAATAGATGACTGAATGAACAATAGAGATAGGTGGACGGAGACGGACAGGTGGACGAAGATGGATATGAGACGGCAGTGGCGCGTCTGGAGTAGAGGGCTTCGATCGATAACGATGAAGTGGTAGTAAAGTGACAGAAGGCTTGCGCGCCTGGTCAGCGATAGAGGCTGTGACTGGCGGCCGTCTAGGATGCAATGGAGGCTGTGACTAGTGGCGCGTCTAGGATGCAATAGAGGCTGCGATCAGTGGCGTGTCTGTGCAGCGACAAAGACTTTGTTTGTGGGTAGATCACGTGGCTCTGATACCAAGTTAAATAAAATGAGAATTGTATATTGTTATCTATGTTGTACATAATAAAGCCTTTATATAGGCAATATATGAGTAGTACATGAGGAAATAATCGTAAACATAATTATAAAAAATATATAATATAATGATAAAGATATTATACTGATTACGTAATATTCTAATATTATGTTGATTACGTAATATTCTAATATTATGTTGATTACATAATATTCTGATACGAATGCTAAATATTCTGATACTCATTACGTAATATTTTGCTAAATATTCTGATACTCGTTACGTAATATTTTGATATAAATGCTGAATATTTTAATATGAAAGTTGAATATTCTGATACTGATTACTTACTGATAGTTCTTATGTATGGACTCCATGCAAATTTTCATGGAGTCTAACTTCCAGAATAGCTTTCTCCTCTTCTAAGAAAATACTATGATGGGGCTTCTCACGAGATGGGTGTCTGAAACCCATTTCAAGTTTCCTGCACCAATCCCTTTGGTCGCGCAAACCTTAAAGATCTTCTGTTCGTTCGCCTGCTTGAACACCAAGGTATTAGGCGACACGGTGACCTCCACATTCTCCGGCATGTCCAACTCAAGCTTGTAACTTGAGCTCGCCGGTCCGACGTTAGTCACTGTCCGAGTAACAGTGTACCCTTTTTTAAGCGCAATCGACGGATAGTTAAGCTCCGATTCAGATATTTTCTCGACTTTTGAGCAATTCACGGATCTATCACGGACGATACGATCAGCTGATCTCCCATACTTGGTGCAAATGTAGGCGATGTAATCATCAATAGGCACGTCGTAAACCAGACCAGGATCGGCAGCTTTGGTAGGATTCACATGACCGGCACCCATCGCATAGAAGCTCGCCGCTCCTTTTCCATCTGCTTGGATAGGCTTGCTATCTCGGTCCTTGTCGTCAGAGGTGGTCATGATCGCCGACTTGATGGCGGCGGCTGACCAATCTGGATGTACACTTTTGATGAGAGCAGCAATGCCGCTTAGATGAGGAGTGGACATCGATGTGCCAGAATCTAAGCTGTACGAATTACTCCCTGTTCCGCTCGATGCCCAAGCAGCAAAAACGTTGACGCCAGGTCCGGAAATGTCAGGCTTGATGATGGAAGGGGTTGCCACAGAAGGACCCCTCGAGGAGAAAGAAGCCACAGTAGGGGCGGGAGATATTCCAAGAACTACACCGTCGAAGGAGATGGTCGCCGTCAGGTTCTTTGATGAGGTGGCATATGATCTAATTTTCTTGCCATCGTCGTGGGTAACCATTACACATGGGAAGTTGCATTCCCGGTCGATGAGGGTGTTACCCTCGATATCCACGTTGACTAAAATTAAAGCAGCACCACCATGGTCTTTAACCGTCCTAGCTAAAGCAGTAGCAGCAGAAATATCGATCTCGCAAACAACCACTTTACCTCTGAAATCGAACTGTAAAAGATTTCTACAATCATCTGCATAAAGTAGGGAGAAAGACCTTTTGGGAAAGTTCGGTGATTGATCAACGGATTCGCCGTAGATCTTATTGCCATTTCCAAGTGTTACGTTAGCCCTCAGGCTTCTGTCGGTGGTGGTCGCCGCAACGGTGAGGATCCATGGCGCTTCATTGCTAAGGGAAGACTGATCTGGTCCTGAGTTGCCAGCAGCACAGCTGACAAGAATGCCTTTCTCCACGGCCGCCAACGCACCAATGGCCAACGGGTCTTCATATAGTAGCCGGTCCCGGCCGCCGATAGAGAGGGAGAGCACATCAACGCCATCTTTAACGCTGGCGTCAAGCCCAGCCAATATATCGGCGTGTGGGCATCCTCCCGAGGTGCACACTTGATAGATGGCTAGGTGAGCGAGAGGGGCCATCCCGGAAGCTGTGCCGCCGATATAGCTGAGATTGAGGTTGCGCACAAAGTTCCCGGCGGCTGTGCTGGCAGTGTGAGTTCCATGCCCAGTTGGATCAATAGGAATATCGTTTCCTACGAAGCTCTTCGCGCCGATAAGCTTGTTGTTGCAGCCGCTCTTAGAGGCGCATGAGCCTTTCCATTTGGCAGGCGGCGCCGACAACCCAGCGTCGTCGAAGGACGGGTGACCGGGAGTGATACCGGTGTCGAGAACTCCAATGATGACTCCCTTTCCGAGGTTGGCGGATTTCCACAGGCCTTGGCCTTCTTTAAGTCCGAGGAAGGCGGGGCTGTGGGTAGTGAGGAGAGGCAAGACGCGGTTGGGGAATGCGCCGACGAAGTCCTCCTTCTTCGTCAGCTCCTTCAGTTCTTCCTTGCTGAGCTTGGCGGCGAAGCCGCTGAAGACTTCACTGTAGACATGGACAAGACGGTCGGAGTTGTCATTGGACTGCGGAATGAAAGATTTGTACCAGATCTTAAGGCTCTCTGAGTCCATTGGGTACACTGGTTTTTTTACTTGGATAATGTAAGTTTGAGTCGACCCATCGGTGCCACGATCAGGTGTGGAATGACAGGAGACAGTGGAGGGAAATGAGAGAGATGCGACTAGAGCAAGGAGGAAGAAAGAAACACGAGATGCATTAGAGTTCTTCATGTTAAGGATTACTGTGGAGAGATGAATAATTGATCTTCGTCTTATTCCTGATATATAGACATTTCAGGTAAGATTCACGGGGGATGAATATTCCTATAATTAATATCACTTGGCAAACAAAAGCAATTAATTAAGGTGTATATAATTCTTCCAAACTAATTTCCTTATATTTTTACTTATTAGATTAATTATCTATAATTATAATTAAAAACATGACATTTATAATATTTATCAGACACCGGAAAGAAATTTTTTTTTTTATAACAAAGAAAGAAAATCATAATAGATGACCATATCAGATATCGAACTTTAGATCTCTAAGCAACTTACAACATATTGTCATGAACTGCATTATCCCGGTTGGCCAAGGAAGAATATATATTCCTATAATTAATATTAAGCTTTATATAATTCTTCCAAACTAATTTCCTTATATTTTTAAGTATTAAATTTATTTTCTACAATTATAATTAAAAACTTGACATGTTTGAAAATATTTTTTTTCAAAACCAGATACTTCCGTACCGAGACTTAAGTATATATCCTTGCATGTTGACGCTATTAATTAATTATACTTTATTACAGTTAACAATATAACTTCATATGCAATTGAATAAAGATAAATATATATATATACTTTTCTCAAATTTCATAGTTAACTAATATGATTATAGGAATTAACACTTGTACAATTGTGAAAATATAAGATTATGTACACGTTATTTGGTACAAAATTTTGTAATTATATTTTATAGAAACTAGTATGACACTTGTGCTACTCACGCACGACTTAATTACAGTATAAAAATTAATTGAATAAAGATAAATCAATTAGTTATATATATTTATAAATTTAATTGTGGAGTAAAAACAATTGTATCTAATTTTTTTAAATGGAAATTATATCTACCGAAATAAGATTGAATTAGATATCATCATTTATTGCATATGTAGAAATTTAATTATGAAAAATATATTTTGGGATGTAAAATTAAATTTTGAAAAAGAAATAAAAGAAATAATTTTTAAATAATTTTTCGTAACAATATTGAATTATATATCAACATATTAGTACCTAAATTATTTATGAAAGAAAAATTGACATTTATTTTAAATTAAAATATACACTATGTAATACTTTCTTGTAAATTAACCTTTCAAAAAAAATTAAAACAACGTATTTATTAAATATTATGGAAGATTTCCTTATAAACAACATTTGTAGTGTTATTTGTTTTGATTGTCATCGTTGTCACGTATAAGAAATTTCAAATCACGACGGTTGTTTACTCTAGAAATAATAACATATAGTTGACCATTGGAGAACATACACAGGTTTTTCAAGATATACTCCAACGTATTTAAGGCTTTGCTTTGACCTTGGCTCTTTTGCTCTTGTTCATGATCATAGCGAAACAAAACAAATTATGTTGAAATTTAAAAGGGAGTTTTATATCTGATGGCGTCAATGCCAGTCTTGGAATAAAAACCTCATCCACTATATTGGTTTCTGATATTATTTTTCCTTCCAACACATGTTGACCCATTCAAATTATATCAAGTTGAGTCTCATTGCATATACCTGAAGATTGATCCATGTTTTCAAAAGCATGATAGGAACACTGTCTTTAAGCTTCAATTCATAGTTTGGAAGACCACAACATGAAATGGTGTTAAAAAATTCAGGCGTATGGATGTCATTAATTGAATCATTGCCACCATCCGATGAACATGGGCTATAAAAGCTAAGATAAATCTTCATTTCACCCGAAACCAAAGACAACATAAAATTATTCACATTTTAAATGATTTCATTGGTAGGCGCTAAGATAGTCCTATGCTGCAAGTAATTGGGATCGCACATATTGTTCAAAAACGATGGATAAATGATATTCACAATTCCAGTATGTAGATCACATGTTTCTTCTATAAGCAAATCATTATACTGACCTCCTCATCATTAGTATCACCAACTGTCTCATTTACAATACTTAATACCCAATTGGAGAAATCCTTCAGTTCTTGAACTTCAAACGATGATTTTTTTTACTGCAACATCATATTTCTTGTCAATGTTAGCACCTTAGAGTATCTCCACAAATAATTATTGATATCGTTATTGATATCAATAACTATTGATATCAATAACGATATCAAACGATGACCCTATACTAATAATTATTGATATTGTTAGAAGAAAAATCTATTAGTATAGATGACCCTATACTAATAATTATTGACCTCGTTAGGAAAAAATATATTACTATAATTAATTGATGGTCATATGACCATATCATGATTTGACCTTTGGTTAATGGGAGAAAAATATTTCTTCTTAACCACTCAAGCAAGCTATAACATATGATACATATTTTTATTTTTATTTACTTAAACTATATTTTGGTTAATTCAGATCAAATCGAAAAATGAAAATCTTTAAATTTTTAATTGTTAATTGAACCAAAAATCAATTGGACAAATCGGTTTGGTTAATTCGATTTCAGTTCAGTCGATTAATCGATTTTTTGGTTAATTGATGAATTTTTCTCATCCACTATCGGGCTATTGGGACGGGATGAAATTTGTGTGGTTTATTAGTAACAGTTTATTCGTTAGTATAGAAGATATTTCGCTAACGGATGCAACTTCGTTAACACCTTTACTAACAGCCAATAAAAATCGTTAATATAAAAGATGTTTTACTAACAACTCATAAAATTCGTTAGAAACTTTACTAAGAGATACATAATCTATTAGCATTAGTTTGCTCTATACCAACGATAAAGCTTGTCTGTTGGTATAGGGTATGACTTTTAGCAACAACTGTTGTTTTCGTTTGTAAAAGTTACATTTACTAACAAATTTTCTGACCATTAGTAATATTATCTGTTAGTAGATGTCATTTATTTTATAGTATAAGAGACTGTACACGATTGTAAAGAAGATGATGCTCATGTTCATCAGGAATTTCAGCGGAATTGTCTTGTCAATATGTTCTGCAGTTAGATACTTATCCTCAAGAATCAAGAAAATAAGTATATGAGCATGTGGTAATCCTCTTTTTTTGAAATTCAATTGTATATATCACTGCACAGTGACAAAGATATAAGTAAACAACTTATCTTCATATAATAATATATTGGATTAATTAATGTATCTAGCCCAAGCTAGGACCATTATCACAAATTTAGCTCATTCTTTGATTTATATCAATTACATCCTGAACTATCGGATTGATATCAATTCTAGCCCGATGTCAGATGTCTGTCAATGCTACTGTTAGGTGCTGACGTGGCATTTGACTCAGGATATTTTAAAAAAAACATTAATGACTGACGTGGCAACGAGGGTAATTTTTAATTTTTAATGCCCGCTTCATCACGGTATCTTTGGGGTGCTGCTGAGCTCACACTGTTACTTCCTTGGCCGGCGTAAATGTCGGCTCGATCTGCATCCCTTAGTGCCTAGATGAACCTCTGCCCGCTGACCTCGAGCCCCGCCACCAGCTTCGCCAACTGCTCATCGGCGAATGATGTCGTCATCCCGAACGACACGTACATGATTGATGCCAGAGGCTGCTCGTCCAGCCACTGCAGCAACTCGTGGCAACCCATTACAGAACAAATTATCTTCTAAGATAATCGTAGGGAGAGAAAATAAATTGAGATGAAGGTTTTCATCCTTTTCTTCGAAGGCAACCCATTTCTCTGCAACGCCATGCTCATGCTTGTGATCTCTTGCAGCATTCCGCAGAGTCTCGCTCCATCTCGCCTACATGATCCTTAAACTCCTTCCTCACCACGTCAAGCACAATGTCTCCATATCTATCACACCATGCCCTGTATGTAAACACATCCCACAATTAAATCTCAAACACAAATGTATCTAAATCAAACCCCATCTTAAGCTGCAATTACTTCAAAGCTCACTTTGGAAAAAAATTGTTCAAATCAGCCTTGTCCACTAGAAGCCTAACTGATATTGCTTCCATTTGTTCATCTCTGTCACAGCAGATGGAGGGGGGAAATATCAATACGTGGCTTCTTTAATCATGGAAGAAGGAGGTAAAAGACAATGGCGATTGGAAGAGAAACTTTACGTGAAATTGAGGTTTTGGTTCTTTGCACATAACTCAGATTGGATTCGACATAGTTCCTTCTTTATGTTGTCACCTAAATCCTTTGAAAGGAGAGAGAAATGACAGTGAAATTTTCATCTGGAAAACCAGTATTTATTATATCTACAACGAGAACTTTTTGCTGCAGAACTCTCAGACCTTGTCGATGAGGAAGTCAGAAGCAGAGCAGTCGGTGTGCATCTTCTTTATCCGCTTCGTGTCAGGGCCTTCGCCGATCAGACAACCCGTGTTGAAGCAACCGTCGTTTGTGATGATCGAAAGGTTCAGTTTCCCAAATTCGGGATCGTCGAGCGGCTTCCCGTGGGATTCATGGAGGTAGAGGAGGACGGCGAAGGCGGAGACGCTCTGGAAGGAGAAGGCCTCGATGCCAGCGACGAAGGACATGGCGAAGTCGTGGACAAGGATGACGCGGCAGGACGACAATGCGAGGGAGCGGAGGAGGGTGGTGAGAGGGGGGTGAAGGTGGACAATGGCGGCGTCGAACGCTAGTTGGAGGTGGGCGAGGAACTTGACGGCGCGGGGAAGGGGAGCAAGGGGAGATCGTGGAAGCGGATGGCGACGGAGTCAGGCCACCATGCGTGGGCGAAGAGGATGCGGGCGAGGTTGAGGAACTGTCTGACGTGGCGACGGGGTAAGTTAAAAAATATTTTTTTCTTATTTAAAAAAATAGGTAATTAAATGCTGATGTGGCAACACAATTAGTAAAAAATTATTTTTTAATATGCTGAGTCAGATGTCACATCAGCACCTAACGATGACATTAACGGGCATTTGATGTCGGGCTAGAATTTATATCAATTCGATAGTTCGGGATTAAATTAGTACAAATTAAAGAATGAGCTAAATTTGTGAAAGTGGTCATAGTTTGGGCTAGATACATCAATTAACCCTAATATATTTAGTTAAATTTCACTACTAGAAATTGAGTCTTTAGCAACGGCTATCAGCAACGGCCGCTCAAGCCGTTGCTATTTGCAACGGCATTCTTACGGCCGCTCAAGCCGTTGCAGATATGTTCTATCTGCAACGGTTTTCTAACAGACACGCGAGCCGTTGCTGATGATTTTAATTATCAGCAACGACTTTCTAACGGACAAGTGAGCCGTTGCTGATGATAACTTATTAGCAACGGCTTTCTAACGGGCGAGTGAGCCGTTGCTGATAAATTTATATAGGTCGCAGATCGCGCCCGCCCCTTCTTCCTCCCGCTGCTACCGCCGCCTCCTCTTCCCGCCTCTCGCCGCCGCTGCCGACGCCGCCGAGCTGCCGCTACCAACGCTGCGTCCGTCCTCGACCGCCGATTTCAGGTATTCATCGCCGCCCGACCATCTCTTCCCGTTGCGACCGGCAGGAAATCCGACTGAAACCCTATTTTTAGGGTTTCGGCCGGCGGTGGACGGCCGATGGCCGCCGCCGGATCTTGGACTCCAACGCTAGAAATTGTAGATTAATTTTTATTTATTTATTTATTTATTTATTTATTTGTTAATTAATTATTTAATTAATTATTTAGATTAATTGTTTAATTTGTTAGATTAATTTTTAGGGTTTAGATTAATTTTTAGAGTTTATATTAATTTTTAGTTTAATTTAGTTAGATTAATATTTAATAATGGTAGGTTAATTATTTAAATTAATGAAAATGATGTAGATTAATATTAATTAATTAGTTAAAATATTGTTAATTAGTCCAAAGTTGTCCTCAGTGGACTCGCGTCGGAATTGTCCACTTTGGCATTATGCCGGAATCGTCCACTTCGGACGCGCGCCGGAATCGTCCACTTCGGACGCGCGCCGGAATAGTTTATTTTGGACTCCTGTCGGAATCGTCTAATTTGGACTCGTGTCGGAATTGTCCAATATGGACTCGAACTGACTCGAAACATTTAGAAAATAATCATCCATCCGACGAGTTGATATGTTTCACGTACGTATCAACGAGTCGGATATGATTTAGCAAAACCTTAGATCCGTTCGGGGATTGTATGTTCGTGTAAAAGAAGTAGATGATCTTTTATACGATGTACAATTCTTGAATTGTCCCTGATTGGACAATTTGGGAACATAGTTATTTGTACTGCACTCACGTTTTTCTTTTAACTGTTAACTAATTATTCTAAATTTCGGCAGCATCTCTCTTGTTCTCCGATACGCGCCCTAATGATATGCGTATTCGAAGAACTGTAGGGAGATTCTACCGAAATTTAGAATGAAGTTAGCGGTTAAAATAAGTACTTGGTGCAATATAAATAACATAAATCCCGAATGGAATAGGACAATCTCACCTAAAGACATTAACCAAAGAAATTATCATTGATTGACAGAATCATGTCGGCTGATCGAAGTTGGATGTACCGACGTCTTGATCATGGAGCTTTAACGAATGAGTTTCGATTAGGCGTAACGTACTTCCTAAATTTCGCCTATTCGAATCGGAATTTTGTTAGCATCGGTGATCAAATCCGATGTTCGTGCCGCATTTGTTTGAATGGACGATTTTTGGATCGGGAGACTGTCACTCTGCATCTATATAGCAAAGGATTTGCACCAAGATATTTTCTATGGACTTGTGAAGTCGGGACGTCGAGTAATCCTGTCATTCAGACATATGGTGAATCTTCCTCTGCTGGTGCTTTTTCATCTAGTCAATCTAATCCCTATAGAACTATGATACTTGATAGTCTTGGGGTCAATTCCACCTGAATGATAATGTTGATCGGCTAGTTCTTCAGACATCAGTCCCACCAAATACTATAGTGGTTGATATCACAGAAGTACAAACTATGGTAGAGATTGAATTACCGAATAAAGAAGCTGCAGAATTTTATGAGATGTTGAAAGCTGTCGATGAACCTTTATATGAGAATTGTCCTAAATACACTAGGTTTTCAGCAATGACACAGCTCCTAAACATCAAGGCCGATTGTAATATCAGCGGGGTTGCGTATGATCGGATTGCAGGATTGATTAATGGAATGCTGCCTACTAATAACAAGTTTCAACTTTTTATAAGACTAAAAAGCTAATGAGAAAATTGGGGCTTGGGTTCGAAAAAATACACGCGTGCCAAAATAACTGCATTTTATATTATAAAGAAAATGTGTAGTTGGATAAATGCCCTGTATGTCAACATCCTCGTTACAAGGAGAAGAAATCAGTCCGATAGAAAAATATCCTGTTTAAGGTGCTTCGATATTTTCCACTAACACCGAGGCTTTAAAGATTATTCATGTAGGAAAAGACAGCCCTCTACATGAGTTGGCATGCAAGAAGTCGTGATGATACAGTAATGACTCATCCATCCGACAGTGAAGCATGGAAACATTTGGATACATATTATCCTTCATTTGCTAGGGATACTAGAAATATAAGATTGGGATTGTGCACAGATGGTTTTAATCCGTTTGGACATTCTGCAACTCCTTATTCAGTTTGGCCAGTGCTGCTGACAGTTTATAATTTGCCACCGTCAATGTGTATGAAAGAAGAATTTATTTATCTTTCGATGATTATTCCAGGTCCTAAGGGTCCGCAAAAAGAAATTGACATATTTCTCAGACCCTTGATAGATGAATTGAAAATATTGTGGACTGAGGGAGTTGTCACTTATGATTGTCATCGGAAGCAAAACTTCAATTTAAAAGCCGCGGTCTTGTGGACAATCAATGATTTCCCGGCGTACGGCATGTTGTCTGGTTGGAGCACTCACGGCCGACTCTCTTGTCCGTATTGTATGGAACACTCTAAATCAATCAGTCTTCAGAACAGACGAAAAATCTCATTCTTTGATTGTCATCGTCGATTCCTACCGGCTAATCATCATTATCGAAGGAATCGTAATAAATTTACTAAGGGCAGAGTCAAAAGAGATGGGCCACCACCGATGTTGTCTGGTGAACAAATGTTAACACGTGTTTCAGCACTTCCAGATATAGTATTTGGTCGCAATGAAAGAGTGTCAGGTTTTGGCCAAACACATAACTGGGTGAAAAAAAATATCTTTTGGGAACTGCCCTATTGGAGTTCATTATTGATTCAACATAATTTAGATGTCATGCACATTGAAAAAAATGTGTTTGATAATATTTTCAACACTTTGATGGATATTTCCGGAAAAACTAAAGATAATGTCAAAGCCCGACATGATATGAAAATACTTTGTAAAAGACCAGAGTTGGAGTTACAAGAGGTCAACAGACGATATCTGAAACCGAAGGCCCTATATATGTTAAATAAACAACAGAACAAAGATGTTTGTCAATGGGTAAAAGAACTCAGATTACCCGATGGATATGCTTCAAACTTATCTCGATGTGTGAACGTCAATGATTGCAAAATATCAGGGATGAAGAGCCATGATTGTCATGTATTCATGCAGAGATTACTTCCGATCGCATTTCGAGATCTTCTACCTGATAATATTTGGGGTTCGTTGACTGAATTAAGTATGTTTTTTAGAAACATCTGTGCAAATGTCCTTCGAGTCGAAGATATGTCAACACTTGAAAATAATATTGTTGAAATCATATGCAAGCTGGAGCAGTTTTTCCCTCCTGCCTTTTTTGACTCGATGGAGCATCTACCGATACACTTGGCATACGAGGCACGAGTTGGTGGCCCCGTTCAATATCGGTGGATGTACTTATTTGAAAGATACATGAATCGTCTGAAGAAAAAAGTAAAGAACACTGCAGCTATTGAAGGATCAATATCTGAATCGTATATCATCCAAGAAATTTCAAAATTCTACTCATTTTACTTTGAATCGACAGTATAGACAAGATTTGATCGTCTTCTACGTAACGACGACGGGGGTGTTCGACATTCAGATGGACGTTTAAATATATTTTATCACTCTGGTCGTGCTTTTGGTTCTCATCCATCTCGACACTTAAGCGAGGAAGAGTATCATTTGGCACACTTGTATGTATTACTCAATTGCCCAGATATTGAACAATTCATTGAAATATTTGACATTGAGATGGTGCAAAAATACTCTATTCACAACGATGAAGAATTGGAGAGATTACGGAATCGTGATTTCCCTACTTTGATTCAGACTTACAGCAAAGATCACAGAGTTGAAATAGATGAAAGAATATTTGAGTTTGTTAGTGGACCGTCGCGACTTGTGTCATGCTATAGCGGATATTTTGTTAATGGGTATAAATTTCACACGGTTGAATATGCATTTACAAAGAAGACGATGAATGTTGGGGTCTGTGTGAAAGGGACAACCTATGTTGAATGTGATATGGATTTTTATGGATTGGTGGAAGAAGTGATAGAGTTGCACTACTTCGGCTTGAAATCAGTTATTCTATTTAGATGTCATTGGTTCGATACAACAGAAAGGGGCATGAAAGTTCATCCAAAATACAAACTTATTGAGGTTAATTACAAATCTAAATTGGCAGGAAATGAGCCTTTTATATTGGCATCACAAGCCGAACAAGTATATTACGCGAAGTATCCAGCTTGAAATAAAGATAGAGCAGATTGGCGTGTAGTCTGTAAGACAAAAGGTAGAGGAAAAATTGATCTGATAGTAAGAGAAAATGAGCTGATACCTGATATGATAGATGGTTTCTATCAAGAAGATGATCCTCCTGCTGTAGATCATATTATTCCAATACTCAAGGATGCAGACACAACGTCAATTCAATTAGAAGTTGAATATGCTGATGATGACGATCATGAAATTGAGGAAGCTGGAGATGAAGAAGAGGAAGAAGAGGAAGACTATTATTCAAATGATGAGGAATAATTGTAAAGTATATATTTTATTAAATATATCTCTACTATTTATACAATAATCTGATTATATGTCTATTCGACAGATATGTCTGGTCGTGGTTATCGTCGCAGGAGAGCTTCGGAGTCTCCGATCGGTGAGACTCCTACACATACCCATGCTGTTGATCCTCATGCCGATGATACTGCCGAGGCTAGTACATCCAGACGCAGGCGGCCACGTGGGCCGAACAGGTGGCAGCCTCCACCAGCCACAGAGTCACGTAGATTTATTAGCGTGATTGGGGAGCGGTAATATATCATGAATTATGAATCATTACAAATTCATTATATCATAAAATAATACTAAAATTTATTTTTGTTGTGCAGGTTCAAGCAAGAAGAAGTGCCGAGGAGCATTTCTTCTACTATTCGACGATACATGCACGAGGCATGGCCTACGTGGTCTCACGTGCCTAGCAAGCACGTCGACATGTTATGGCGCGAGTTTGAGGCACGTATTATATTTTTTTTTTACATGCATGATGATTAATATTGGTACTGATATTATTATTCTGTAGGCTCGCTGTACATGGGCTGAGGACCAAAGGCCCTTCATTTACTCTGCCTGGGAGGCTATTTCCCGGGCAAGGTACAACGAGCAGCTGGGGCAAGCCCGGTCCCAGGTGATGGCACGAGCTGGGACTACTAACATCGCAGAAACTCGGGGATACGGCCCCAATTGGATTACTCCGAATATATGGGACCAGCTCGTGGGAATATGGTCGACGGATCGATGGCAGGAGATTTCTAGGAATGCGGCTAGAAATCGCATGTCGGGGGGAGCAGCGAGTCACACCGGCGGCTCTATTGCATTTGTAGTGCACGCAAACCGTATGGTAAGTATACCTTTTAATTATATATTTTATTTGTTACTATGTGTACTAATTAATGTATTTGTTTTGTAAATGTAGACGACGATGTCGGATGACGGGACTGTCCAGTGACCCTCCCCGATGGCGGTGTTTGAGCAGACTCACCGTCGAGCACATGGGACGGGAGAGTACATCGACAACCGCGTTGTATACATTATGGTAACTATATATTTGTTTAAATTATTCATTATATATTTATAATTTAAGTTTTATGATAAATATTAAACAAAAAATCAAACTCGAGTAGGAGACCTACAGCCAGACGGTGGTGCAGCGCAGGGGCACCCCCGAGGACTTTGACGCAGCAACGTGGGTCGAGGCCGCAGGTGGCTGGGACC
Organism: Canna indica; assembly: GCA_034359265.1. Taxonomy (NCBI): domain Eukaryota; kingdom Viridiplantae; phylum Streptophyta; class Magnoliopsida; order Zingiberales; family Cannaceae; genus Canna; species Canna indica. The sequence continues at coordinate 20,829,678 of CP136895.1, read as the reverse complement.
ATGGCCGCGTATATGGCTTTGCAGATAGTGGTCATGCGCGAGCCGTACTAGGGCCACTTGGGGCACCGACCCCTCCGGTCGCTGGTGAGCGGTCGTCCACCTCCAGATCCAGTTATGATCATAGTAGCAGAATAAGGACTCTAGAGGAGACGATCGCGCGTCAAACTGAGATGATGGAGCGCCAGAGTTAGATGATGGCGGAGATGCATGCTATGCTACGCAACATGTCAGGTCATCCCGAAGCAGGCATCTCTTCGGCATCATCTCATCCATCGTCCTCGAGTCAATCCACGCTGGTGTACACTCAAGCACTCTAGACCCCGCCAAATGATCTAGGCCATCCTCCATCGTCATCGTGAGATTTTTTTATATTGACTTTGTTACTGAGATATTATACTTGTTTAATTTATTTTGTTTGGATATTGATACTTCAATTTTGCATTTGAATAGTTTTTATACTATTGTGGATAATTATAAATATAAATATAATTGTTTTGATGTATATCTTGGTGTATTTATGATGTGTGAATGAATGTGTGTATGAGTGTATGGGTGTGAGTTATGTATCAGATAATGTATCAATGTATCAATGGAAATTTGATATTTTAATTTTTTTCGTTACCAGGTTCACATCATCAACAACGGCTTTCCTACGGCCATCCGTGGGAAAGCCGTTGCTAAAATTTTATCGAAAGCCATTGCTAATGACCTACAGCAACAGCTTAGCAACGGGCTTTTACTAACGGCGTTGCTACGGGCTCACCAGCCGTTGCTATTAATGTTATCAGCAACGGCTCCGCATCCGTGGCAAAACCGTTGCTGATAATATTTTTAGCAACGGCCCAAGCAGTCGTTGCTGATCCGTTGCTAAGTTATCAGCAATGCGATTTTCTGCCACGGCTTTATTGCAACGACGCCAGCCGTTGCACATCGTTGCTGATGATTTTCAGCAACGGCATCAGCCATTGCTGATGCCCATTTTTCTAGTAGTGTTTCTATGTAATTATAAGTTATCAAACTGAATATGAATAAGGTATCATACTAGATCTAACTCTTCCAAAAATATTTCCATGTCTTTTCTCTTTTATAGGTTGGTCAGGTTTGATCTTGAACACCCTGCAAATCAAATCTGGTCTATCATAAGCTTTCAGACCCTTTATATTCAACAATGTCGATATTTTCGACCAATTCTGTCTGCATATGAAAGTGATGAACAAATAAGGATAATTTAAAATTTTGCAAATAGCCATCGCATCTTGATAATTTTAGATCATATATCGTGTACCTCCCGTGGAAGAGGATGGCAATATGACACATTTCCTAGTTTTCAGTTACTCATCTCAAGATTGCTTCTGATAGCCCCGTGTGAATTTCAGCCTCTTGCGGAGTTTCAAATGAAACTCTTGAAAGTTGTTATCTGACAATGATTTATATACTAAAATCTCAAAAAAAAAATCACAAAAATATGTTTTTTTAGACCCCTAAATTTTTGAAACTCAAATATTTTAGAGATTTTCGGACCAAAATTTTTTTAGACCTCCAAAATCTATTTTTATTATAAATGTTGCCCTTACATAAATTGTGTCCTTATAGGTTTTGAAAAATTAAGTTTTTATCCGCTTAATTTCCAAGTTTTGAATAAAATTATTTTTTAATTGAAAATTAAGCTTATTACTTTTATAAAAAAATAGTTTTCCTCAAAGTAATTAGTCATTATATAATCTGCCCATTATATTTTAATCTTTAAAATATAATATTATTAGTAGAAAAATTAATAGCTTAGTTTAGAATATTTATTTCTTGCTGTAAAAAATAATTATATATTTTTAAATAACTTTAACCAAAATCAATTATGACTTTATAGTTTTGATAAATAAAATTATATTTTTAATTTAGTAGGAAAAAGAAAAGGTTTATGCGAAAAAATTAATGAGATTAATTTAATATTTTTTAACCAAAATAATAATTTAATAATTATTAAAATACATGTTATAATCAAGTTGGATTGTGATTTACCAAGGATAAAAATTGTTTAAAATTTAAATTATTAAATTATGACTACCATTAATTAACTACAATATAGATTTAATTGAAATTTGATTTACTCATTCTTAGTATGAAAATTAATAGTTTTATTTAAAAAATTTATTTGTTTAATAAAAAATGCTCATAAAATGAGCAGGAAATTTAATTTACATGCACACAGATTTTATTACTTTTATTAAATACAAAAAAATCATAAATATTTTTTTTGTATTTTTTTATAAATGAAAACTTTTGTTATTTTTTGGAGAATATAGTATATGTTTTCAAAATAGTTTTTATTTTTGGTTCCAAAATTTTTAAAACTCTAATATTTTCGAGATTTTCAGTCCAAATTTTTTTGGACCCTTGAAATATATTTTTATTACAAAAATATATTTTATATTTTTCAGAATTTAATTTAGTTTTTTATTTTATTTTTTTAAAAGTCTATAATATAGAGTTTCAAGTGAAATTTATAAAATTAGTTATTTGACCATGAAAATACATCCTAAAATCTCAGAAAAATCATAATTTTTTTTTGAATTTTTTATGAATTAAATGTTCTGTCGTATTTTGAAGATTTTAGAAGACGTTTTCAAAATAGTTTTTAATTTAGGATCAAAAAATTTAAAACTAATTTTTCGAGATTTTTGGGTGAATTTTTTTTAGAGCCCTGAAATATATTTTTATTATTATAATAGATATTTATCATATTTTCTAAAATCTTTTTTTTTTAGTTTTTTTTTGTAAAAGTATGTAATACAGAGTTTTACGTGCAACTCGCAAACACTACTAGAAACTTGATCTTCAGCAACGGCCGCTCAAGCCGTTGCTATTTGCAACGGCATTCTTACGGCCGCCCGAGCCGTTGCAGATATCTGTATCTGCAACAGCGTTCTAACGGAAAATCGAGCCGTTGCAGATTATTTTAACTATCAGCAACGGCTTTCATACGGAAAGGCGAGCCGTTGCTGATGTTTTAATTATCAGCAACGGCTTACTAACGGATAAGTGAGCCGTTGCTAATGATAACTTATCAGCAACGGCATTCTAACGGGCGAGTGAGCCGTTGCTGATAAGTTTATATAGGGCACGCTCTCGCGCCCGACCCTTCTTCCTCCCGCTGCTGCCGTCGCCGCTCCTGCCGACGCCTTCGCCGCTGCTGCCGCTGCTGCCGGTATGTTGATCGGTCGACTGGCTCTCACTATGTTTCGGCCGGAGAGGTTAAAATCCGGCCGAAACCCTATTTCTAGGGTTTTGGCCGGCGGCGGTCGGCCAATGGCCGCCGCCGGACCTTCTACAGTGGTCGGACAGTGTGTCCGGCCACTGTACGCCGGCGCCGGAGGGTGGACTCCGGCGCCGGAATATATATATATATATATATATATATATATATATATATATATATATATATATATATATATATATATATATTATTGTTTTGAAATTGTTAATTAATTATTTTATAATTGTTAATTAATTGTTTAGATTAATTGTTGAATTTGTTAGATTAATTATTAGGGTTTAGATTAATTTCGGACGCGCGCCGGAATCGTCCACTTCGGACGCGCGCCGGAATCGTCCAATTTGGACTCGCGCCGGAATCATCCAATTCGGACGCGCGCCAGAATTGTCCAATTCGGATTCGCGCCGGAATCGTCCACTTCGGACGCGCGCCGGAATCGTCCACTTCGGACGCGCGCCGGAATCGTCCAATTCGGACTCGCGCCAGAATCGTCCACTTCGGACGCGCGCCGGATTCGTCCAATTCGGACTCGCGCCGGAATCGTCCACTTCGGACGCGCGCCGAAATCGTCCAATATGGACTCGAACTGTCTCGAAACATTTAGAAAATAATCATCCATCCGACGAGTTGATATGTTTCACGTACGCATCGACGAATCGGATATGATTTAGCAAAACCTTATATCCGTTCAGGAATTGTATGTTCGTGTAAAAGAAGTAGATGATCTTTTATACGACGTACAATTCTTGAATTGTCCCTGATTGGACAATTTGGGAATATAGTTATTTGTACTGTACTTACGTTTTTATTTTAACTGTTAACTAATTATTCTAAATTTCGGCAATATCTCTCTTGTTCTCCGATACGCGCCCAGATGATATGCGTATTCGGAGAACTGTAGGGAGATGCTGTCGAAATTTAGAATAATTAGTTAACAGTTAAAATAAAAACGTAAGTGCAGTACGAATAACATAAATCCCGAATAGAATAGGACAATCTCACCTAAAGACATTAACCAAAGAAATTGTCATTGATTGACAGAATCATGTCGGCTGATCGAAGTTGGATGTACCGACGTTTTGATCGTGGAGCTTTAACGAATGAGTTTCGATTAGGCGTAACGTACTTCCAAAATTTCGCCTATTCGAATCGGAATTTCGTTAGCATGGGTGATCAAATCCGATGTCCGTGCCGCATTTGTTCAAATGGACGATTTTTGGATCGGGAGACTGTCACTCTGCATCTATATAGCAAAGGATTTGCACCAAGATATTTTCTATGGACTTGTCACGGGGAGTCACGCGAAGTCGGGACGTCGAGCAATCCTGTCGTTCAGACATATGGTGAATCTTCCTCTGCCGGTGCTTCTTCATCCAGTCAATGTAATCCCTATAGAACTATGATACTTGATAGTCTTAGGGGTCAATTCCGCCTGAATGATAATGTTGATCGGCCAGATCTTCAGACATCAGTCCCACCAGATACTACAGCGGTTGATATCACAGAAGTAGGGGCTGCGGTAGAGATTGAATTACCGAATAAAGAAGCTGCAGAATTTTACGAGATGTTGAAAGCTGCCGATGAACCTTTGTATGAGAATTGTCCTAAATACACTAGGTTTTCAGCAATGACACAGCTCTTAAACATCAAGGCCGATTGTAATATCAGCGGAGTTGCGTATGATCAGATTGCAGGATTGATTAATGGAATGCTACCTACTGATAACAAGTTTGAGCCTACTTTTTATAAGACTAAAAAGCTGATGAGAAAATTGGGGCTTGGGTACGAAAAAATACACGCATGCCAAAATAACTGCATTTTATATTATAAAGAAAATGTGCAGTTGAATAAATGCCCTGTATGTCAACACCCTCGTTACAAGGAGAAGAAATCGGTCCGACAGAAAAATATCCCGTTTAAGGTGCTTCGGTATTTTCCACTAACACCGAGGCTTCAAAGATTATTCATGTCGGAAAAGACAGCCCCCTACATGAGTTGGCATGCAAGAAGTCAAGATGATACAGTAATGACTCATCCATCTGACAGTGAAGCATGGAAACATTTGGATACATGTTATCCTTCATTTGCTATGGATACTAGAAATATCAGATTGGGATTGTGCACAGATGGTTTTAATCCGTTTGGACATTCTGCAACTCCTTATTCAGTTTGGCCAGTGCTGCTGACAGTTTATAATTTGCCACCGTCAATGTGCATGAAAGATGAATTTATTTATCTTTCGATGATTATTCCGGGTCCTAAGGGTCCGCGAAAAGAAATTGACATATTTCTCAGACCCTTGATAGATGAATTGAAAACATTGTGGACTGAGGGAGCTGTCACTTATGATTGTCATAGGAAGCAAAACTTCAATTTAAAGGCCGCGGTCTTGTGGACAATCAATGATTTCCCCGCGTACGGCATGTTGTCGGGTTGGAGCACTCACGGCCGACTCTCTTGCCCGTATTGTATGGAACACTATAAATCAATCAGTCTTCAGAACGGACGAAAAATCTCATTCTTTGATTGTCATCGTCGATTCCTACCGGTTCATCACCAGTATCGAAGGAATCGTAATAAATTTACTAAGGGCAGAGTCGAAAGAGATGGGCCACCACCGATGTTGTCTGGTGAACAAATGTTAGCACGTGTTTCAGCACTTCCAGATATAGTATTTGGTCGCAATGAAAGAGTGTCAGGTTTTGGCCAAACACACAACTGGGTGAAAAAAAGTATCTTTTGGGAATTGCCCTATTGGAGTTCATTATTGATTCGACATAATTTAGATGTCATGCACATTGAAAAAAATGTGTTTGATAATATTTTCAACACTGTGATGAATATTTCTGGAAAAACTAAAGATAATGTCAAAGCCCGACATGATCTGAAAATACTTTGTAAAAGACCAGAGTTGGAGTTACAAGAGGTCAACGGACGATATCTGAAACCGAAGGCCCTATATGTGTTAAATAAACAACAGATCAAAGATGTTTGTCAATGGGTAAAAGAACTCAGATTACCCGATGGATATGCTTCAAACTTATCTCGATGTGTGAACGTCGATGATTGCAAAATATCAGGGATGAAGAGCCATGATTGTCATGTATTCATGCAGAGATTACTTCCGATCGCATTTCGAGATCTTCTACCTGATAATATTTGGGGTCCGTTGACTGAATTAAGTATGTTTTTTAGAAGCATCTGTGCAAATGTCCTTCGAGTCGAAGATATGTCAACACTTGAAAATAATATTGTTGAAATCATATGCAAGCTGGAGCAGTTTTTCCCTCCTGCATTTTTTGACTCGATGGAGCATCTACCGATACACTTGGCATACGAGGCACGAGTTGGTGGCCCCGTTCAATATCGTTGGATGTACTTATTTGAAAGATACATGAATCGTCTGAAGAAAAAAGTAAAGAACACCGCAGCTGTTGAAGGATCAATATCTGAATCGTATATCATTCAAGAAATTTCAACATTCTGCTCATTTTACTTTGAATCGACAGTACAGACAAGATTTGATCGTCTTCTACGTAACGACGACGGGGGTGTTCGACATTCAGATGGACGTTTAAATATATTTTGTCACTCTGGTCGTGCTTTTGGTTCTCGTCCATCTCGACACTTAAGCGATGAAGAGTATCATTTGGCACACTTGTATGTATTACTCAATTGTCCAGAGATTGAACAATTCATTGAAATATTTGACATTGAGATAGTGCAAAAATACTCTATTCACAACGATCAAGAATTGGAGAGATTACGGAATCGTGATTTCCCTACTTGGATTCAGACTTACAGCAAAGATCACAGAGCTGAAATAGATGAAAGAATATTTGAGTTTGTTAGTGGACCGTCGCGACTTGTGTCGTGCTATAGCGGATATTTTGTTAACGGGTATAAATTTCACACGGTTGAATATTCATTTGCAAAGAAGACGATGAATGCTGGGGTCTGCGTGAAAGGGACAACCTATGTTGAATGTGATATGGATTTTTATGGACTGGTGGAAGAAGTGATAGAGTTGCACTACTTCGGCTTGAAATCAGTGATCCTATTTAGATGTCATTGGTTCGATACAACAGAAAGGGGCATGAAAGTTCATCCAAAATACAAACTTGTTGAGGTTAATTACAAATCGAAATTGGCAGCAAATGAGCTTTTTATATTGGCATCACAAGCCGAACAAGTATATTACGCGAAGTATCCGGCTCGAAATAAAGATAGAGCAGATTGGCGTGTAGTCTGTAAGACAAAAGGTAGAGGAAAAATTGATCCGATAGTAGGAGAAAATGATCCTCCTGGTTTCTATCAAGAAGATGATCTTCCTGCTGTGGATCGTATTATTCCAATACTCGAGGATGCAGACACAACGTCAATTCAATTAGAAGTTGAATATGCTGATGATGACGATCATGAAATTGAGGAAGCTGGAGATGAAGAAGATGAAGAAGAGGAAGAAGAGGAAGAAGAAGAAGAATTCGAAGACTATTATTCAGATGATGAAGAATAATTGTAAAGTATATATTTTATTAAATATATCTCTACTATTTATACAATAATCTGATTATATGTCTGTTCGACAGATATGTCTGGTCGTGGTTATCGACGCAAGAGAGTTTCGGAGTCTCCGATCGGTGAGACTCCAGCACTTACTCATGCTGCTGATCCACCTGTTGCTGATCCTCATTCCGATGATACTGCCGAGGCTAGTACATCCAGACGTAGGCGGCCACGCGGGCCGAACAGGTGGCAGCCTCCACCAGCCACAGAGTCACGTAGATTGATTAGCGTGATTGGGGAGCGGTAATATATCATGAATTATGAATCATTACAAATTCATTATATCATAATATAATATTAAAATTTATTTTTGTTGTGCAGGTTCGAGCAAGAAGAAGTGCCGAGGAGCATTTCTTCTACTATTCGACGATACATGCACGGGGCATGGCCTACGTGGTCTCACGTGCCTAGCGAGCACGTCGACATGTTATGGCGCGAGTTTGAGGCACGTATTATTATTATTATTTACATGCATGATGATATATTAATATTGGTACTGATATTATTATTTTGCAAGCTCGCTATACATGGGCCGAGGACCAGAGGCCCTTCATTTACGCTGCCTGGGAGGCTATTTCCCGGGCAAGGTACAACGGGCAGCTGGGGCAGGCTTGATCCCAAGCGATGGCCCGAGCTGGGACCACTAACATCGTGGAGACTCGGGGATACGGCCCCGGTTGGATTACTCCGGATATATGGGACCAGCTCGTGGAGATATGGTCGACGGATCGATGGCAGGAGGTTTCTCGGAATGCGGCTAGAAATCGCATGTCGGGAGGAGCAGCGCGTCACACCGGTGGCTCTGTTGCATTTGCAGTGCACGCAAACCGTATGGTAAGTATATCTTTTAATTATATATTTTATTTGTTATTATGTGTACTAATTAATGTATTTGTTTTGTAAATGTAGACGACGGTGTCGGATGACGGGACTGTCCAGCGACCCTCCCCGATGGCGGTGTTCGAGCGGACTCACCGTCGAGCACATGGGACGGGGGAGTACATCGACAACCGCGCTGCATACATTATGGTAATTATATATTTGTTTAAATTATTCATTATATATTTATAATTTAAGTTTTATGATAAATATTAAACAAAAAATCAAACTCGAGTAGGAGACCTACAGCCAGACGGTGGTGCAGCGCGGGGATACCCCCGAGGACTTTGACGCAGCAATGTGGGTCGAGGCCGCAGGTGGCTGGGACCATGGCCGCGTATATGGCTTCGCAGATAGTGGTCATGCGCGAGCCGTACTAGGGCCACTTGGGGCACCGACCCCTCCGGTCGCTGGTGAGCGGTCGTCCACCTCTAGATCCAGTTATGATCATAGTAATAGGATAAGGACACTAGAGGAGACGGTCGCGCGTCAGACTGAGATGATGGAGCGTCAGAGTCAGACGATGGCGAATATAGAAGCTATGCTACGCAACTTGTCAGGTCATCCCGAACCAGTCATCTCTTCGGCACCATCTAATCCATCGTCCTCGAGTCAGTCCACGCCGGTGTACACTCAAGCGCTCCAGACCCCGCCATATAATCCAGACCATCCTCCATCTTGATCGTGAGATTTTTTGTTTGGATATTGAACTTGTTTAACTTATTTTGTTTGGATATTGATACTTCAATTTTGCATTTGAATTGTTTTTATACTATCGTGGATAATTATCAATATAAGTATAATTGTTTTGATGTATTTATGTTGGTGTGTTTGTGATGTGTGAATGAATGTGTATGAGGTGTTTGTGATGTGTGAATGAATGTGTGTATGAGGGTATGGGTGTGTGAGTTATGTATCAGATAAATGTATCAATGTATCAATGGAAATTTGAAATTTTCAAATTTTCTGGTTGCAGGTATTCGTCATCAGCAACGGCTTTCCCACGGGCGTCCGTGGGAAAGCCGTTGCTAAAAGTGTATCGAAAGCCGTTGCTGATGACCTACAGCAACGGCTTAGCGACGGCGTTTTACTAACGGCGTTGCTACGGACTCAGCGGCCGTTGCTATTAATGTTATCAGCAACGGCTCCGGGTATGTGGCAAAACCGTTGCTGATAATAGTTTTAGCGACGGCCCGAGCGGCCGTTGCTGATAATGTTTTGAGCGACGGCCCGAGCGGCCGTTGCTGATCCGTTGCTAAGTCATCAGCAACGCGACTTTCTGTCACGGCTCTATTGCAACGGCTCAGCCGTTGCTGATGCTCTTCAGCAACGGCTCAGCAATGGCTCAGCAACGGCATCAGCCGTTGCTGATGACCATTTTTCTAGTAGTGAAAGTGCTTATTTGATCATGAAAAAATATATCCTAAAATTCCTGAAAAATCACAAAAAAAAAATGAATTTATTATGAAAGATTTTTTTGTGATATTTTGGAGGTTTTAGAATACTTTTCCAAAATAATTTTTAATCTATGATCCAAAATTTTAAAATTCTAATATTTTCGAGATTTTCAAGCCAAAACTTTTTTTTAGACACCTAAAATCCATTTTTATTATAAATGTTGTCCTTATAAGTATAGAGAAATTAATTTTTTGTCTACTTAATTTCCAAAATTTTGAATCTAATTAATTTTTTATTAAAAATTAAAAGAAGTTTATTATTTTTTTAATAAAAGTTTAAAAATAATTTTTCGTCAAAGTAAATAGTCAATATTTTTTCTGAATATTATTTTTTAATCTTTACATTGTAATGTTATTACTAGAGAAATTAATAGCTTTGTTCGGAAAATTTATTTGTTGAAAAATAATGATTACATTTTTAAAAAAAAACTTTAAACAAAATGAATGATGACTTTTATAATTTTGTTAAATAAAATTATATTTTTTAATTTAGTAGAAAAAATATAAACTTTATATGAAAAAAATTAATGAGATTAATTTGTCCTAAAGTGAGAATAATTTAATTATATATATACATATAGGTGATTTACGAAAAAAATACGTATAAAGAATTACAAAAGTACATATTTTTTTGTAAAAGTCAGAGTTTTAAGTGAAACTCATAAAGTGCTTATTTGATCATGACAAAAATATATCTTAAAATCACTGAATAATCACAACAACAAAAATTGGATTTATTATGAAAGATTTTTTTGTGATATTTTGGAGGTTTTAAAATATGTTTCCAAAATAGTTTTTGATTTAGGATCCAAAATTTTTAAAATTCTTATATTTTCGAGATTTTCAGACCAAAACTTTTTTTTAGACCCCTAAAATCTATTTTTATTATAAATGTTGTCCTTATAAGTATTGAGAAATTAATTTTTGTCCATTTAATTTCCAAAATTTAGAATCCAATTAATTTTTTATTAAAAATTAAAAGAAGTTTATTATTTTTTTAATAAAAGTTTAAAAATAGTTTTTCGTCAAAGTAAATAGTCAATATTTTTTCAAAATATTATTTTTTAATAGAGAAATTAATAGCTTTGTTCAGAAAATTTATTTGTTGAAAAACAATGATTACATTTTTAAAAAAAAAACTTTAAACAAAATGAATTATGACTTTTATAATTTTGTTAAATAATTTTTTTTTAATTTAATAGACAAAAGAGAAATTTAATTTTATGTGAAAAAAATAATGAGATTAATTTGTCCTAACGTAGAAATAATTTAATTATAAATATACATATAGGTGATTTACCATAATGAGATTAATTTGTCCTAATGTGGGAACAAATACGTATAGAGAATTACCATAATAAGATTTAATCTTGTACATCTGAGATGACAATCATCAGAGTAGTATAATCACCAGTTGAAAAATATTGATTCTGTCACACTCCAAATTCGATATGATTGGCCAGAATACGTCACGTACCCCGAAGATTAACCCCAAAATAATTATGCATAAACAAGTAATGAACCCAAATATTTTATGACATTTAAAATTTAAAGAAAAATATCAAATCCTAAAAGAAACCCAACTACAAATTAAAAAAAAAAAATCTAAATGTTCAATTTATTTTCAAAACTTTAAGTCCCAACAAGGACACCCCAAACTAAAAAAAATGCGGAAGCAAAATAAGTCTACATGACTCAACAAAATAACAACGACTGAACTCGGTATCCTCCTCGATCACGACATGTCACGAGACCCGCTATCCTACCGCCACCAGTCGCGCTACGGCACCCCGGTACCTCTCTGATCTAACTCAAGTGCTGCAAAATAATAATAATGAGGGGTAAGTCCAACTAGGACTTAGTGAGCAGATCAGTCATCATAATGCATAAAAGCATAAATAGCAGATATATATAACGTAACAGCAACGTCAGGAGAAATCAGCAATAATATATCCACTACTCTTTGCATGAAACCAGCATCCATCAACAAAAATAAAATATCCTTAAAAATGACGGGATAAGCATCAGTAACACATCCACCACTCAAGCATCAGTAACACATCCACCACTCAACTCATATCCACAGCAATAAGTATAAGCATCCATCAATAAGTATAAGCATATCCATAGTAATAAAATATGATGGATGCAACATTGCAATCATATGCATGCAATGCAATACCTCAATCATATGCATGCTCCCCAGACCCGTCGGTCCCATATAGTCACATAGGGTAGGTAGACGGTGGACGCCGAACTACCACCCAGCTAAGTGCATCTCTTTGGGGTATGCCCTCCCCTCACCAACACTGGCTCTTCCATCCGCTTCTTTGGGGCATAAGTTCCCCACACCGGTCGAGTCTTCGGACTGCCTCTTTGGGGTATGATCTCCCATCACCAGCCGGACTTCCGAAATAAGACCAACGTTGTCTCTTTGCGGCATACCCTCCCCTCACCAGCGAGGTTTTCGAGAAATACAACAAGCACATCACATCACCACACACGCAGGTATATAAGCATAAACAAGATGTGCTATCATTAGTTAATAAAGGGTATGTCAAATGCATACCTTATCGTCCACCTCCTCCTGCCATACATCACAACCACACAGAGATATATATGTAGAAATAGTGCTCATAAATCATGAATACTCAGCACAAACAAACAACCATAAAATAGAACTATAGCATATCTAGTCACCGTAAGAAAGAAAGCATGTGTATCATGAAAGTAGTGCAAAAAGGAACTCCAACTGTAAATTAATGGACTGGAACAACATGATAAAATAACTCGTCAAAAGAATCACTGATCTAGGATAAGATTCACCTCATTAACTACTATATCCATGAATCATCTCAGATTGAACCATAAAAATAGTTAAAATATGATTTTTTTTGCTTGGCACGCAAAACTAGGCATCGACCACCTACTGCCCTCAAAATTCGAAGGTCTGATAGCGAAACAAACCTCGCCAATTAATCCAGAATGTCAATTAGGTGAAATTTCATATATAACATGAATATTTTTGCTAATCTTAAGGCATCAAAATAATTATTTAGAATAATAGAAGAATTATCTTAAATTATTTAATAAATCATTGTTACAGACGAATATAACAGTCTTACAATCAATAACTTAGTAATGAAATTTCAGCCATTTATCTAAACGGGATCAAATCACAGCCTTCCATCTAATATGATGCAATGACAGCCATTTATTTAACATAATGCAACCTCCGCCATACATCTAGCTAGATGCAATCACAGCCCCCTATTTAACATGATGCAATCTCAGCCTTACATCTAACCAGATGCAATCACAGTCCTCCATCTACATGATGCAATCACAGCCTTACATCTAATCAGATGCAATCACAGCCTTACATCTAACATGATGCAATCTCAACCCTCCATCTATCATGATGCAATCACAACACATCTATCCTGATGCAATCCCAGACTTCTATCTGTCATGATGCACTCCCAGCCTTTCATCTATCAAGATGCAATCACAGCCTTACATCTATCCTGATGCAATCTCAGCCTTCCATCTAACATGATAAAATCTCAGCCTTCCATCTAACATGATAAAATCTCAGCCTTCCATCTATCATGATGCAATCATAGCCTTACATCTATCCTGATGCAATCACAACCCTTCATCTATACACGATGCAATCCTAGCCCTTCATCTAACACCTCCTCTCCCTCACCCAATCTAGGGTTTCTCCACCACCAAACCCAGCCGCCGCCTCTACCCACTGCCACCCCGACCTCTCCGACCGATTAGGCCACCGGCAACGCTGGAGCTGACGACGGTGCACCACCGCCACCACACGGTGGTGGCGGCACCTCGCACGGCAGCCATGCCGCGCGGCGCGACTGGACACATAATTTTCACTAAATAAAAACTAGCATATAAATAAAGAATCCCTAAATCAAGAATCAAGGAGATTAATTAATCTATAGCATAAAGAACATCTAGAACTTCAAGATGAGGTTGCATCAAAGATTCACAAGATTAAATTATAAAATCACAGATCTTCCATTAAACATATGCTCCATGTTATGAGATCATCAAAATTTAAAATCTAAGCATGGCATGGAAACCAAGAAAATCTCAAGAACACAAAAAAACTTCATCAAGATCAAGAATCTTCAAGGCGGCTTCAAGAAAATTCGATGAAAACCCGAATAGGAGAGATAAAACCACTCACCTAATTAAGGAAGGGATTGGAGACGAGAATCTAATCGATGGCCTCTGATTTCGGCTTTGAAATCCGGCGGCTCAACCCCATGAAGAGGAAGCAAGGTGGCGGCTCACTCCAAGCCGCCGGCTTGGAGAGAGGGAGAGAGGGGAAGAAGAGGGTGGCTCAGCTGGCTCCTCTTGGCTCGGCTCCAAAGGGAAAGAAGAGAGGAGGAGGGGAGGAAAAGAGGCAGGAGGCTCGGCGGCTTGGCTCACAAGTGGCGGCTCCAAGGGGGAAAGGGGAGGGCCGGCTGCTGGCTGGCGACTGGCTCTCCTCTCTCACAAATTTGGGTGGCTACAAAATTTGGAGCCACAACCAAGGGGAGGGGGTTGTATACTTTCTCCTCAACCCTAACCCCTCTAACCTTTTATATCTTTTTATGGAAGATTGCAGAGGCGCGTGCGACGCGGAGGCGATGGCCATCATACCATCGACGTCTGACGAAGAGAGAACTCTACAGATCGATGTCCTCAAGATCTGTACGGGCAGAAGGATCGATGCCGAGCGAGACGACGGCGTGGAGGTCGTCCGGCATCTTCGATTGGCACAGTCGAGACCAGACTCATCTCTCCGAGGACGAGACGATTCTTCAGAGCTGAATGATGAAGTTCTCGGAACTTCGCGTCTGATGGTCCGACTCAAAATCATGGCGTTATCCATTCCACAATCTTCTCTCCAGAGCAGAGATGATTTGGAAAACCCGAAAGAAGAAATTCCGGGAATTTCTTTTCCAAGGGATGGTACCCGCATCCACCTTAAGCCAAATCCAACCCGCTAACCTGATAGACTTAATTAATTTAATTTAGGCTTGATTAAACACATAATTAAATCATAAGCATCTAATTAAATGCACCCACATAGTCATAATTCCTAATTATCCAAACACCACAATAATTAAAATAATTCCAATCACTCAAGCCTAATTTCATAATTTCATAAATTTATAGTCTACTTACCCGAGCTCACAAGCTCGCTCCGGACCATGAGTTGACTCGGCTCGACCATGAACTAGTCTGCTAGGCTGGCAACACACGCAAAATGAAAATAATGAATTAAATATCTAGGATATTACAATCCTTCCTCCTTAAAGAAAATTCATCCTCGAATTTCATAAAGAAAATAAGGACTCACTGTATCATCAAACAATGAAGGATAACGCTCCCTCATATCCTGCTCCACCTCCCAGGTGGCCTTCTGGCCGGAATGGTGCTCTCATTTGATTTTAACCAAGGGGATCTCCTTGGACCTCAACTTCCAGATCTGCCTCATAAGAGACTGTTGAATCCACCTCCACTGTGGTAGGCTCGATCACATGGGACTCATCCCGAATATACCTCTTCAGCATAGGCACATGAAATACTGGATGTACTCGATCCATACTAGGACGTAGGGTCAACTCATATACCATGGCTCCCTTGCGCCTGAGAATAGGAAACGACCCAATAAACCTAGGGCTTAGCTTTCCTTTCTTAGCAAACCTCACTACCCCTTTCATAGGGGACACCTTGAGGAACACCATATCCCCTCAGCAAACTCTACCTCCCTGGCCTTTCCATCAACATACATCTTCTGGCGACTTTGAGCTGCTAACAGCCTCTCTCTGATTTGCTTCACCTTTTCCATAGCCTCTTTCACCAGATCAGGTCCCATCATAAGGGAATCTTCTACCTCAAACCAGCCTACAGGCAACCTACATCTCCACTCGTACAACACCTCAAAGGGGGCCATCCCAATGCTGTTGTAGTAGCTATTATTATAAGCAAACTCAATCAGAGGTAAGTGTCTCTCCCAACTGCCCTCCAGGTCTAAGACACATGCCCTCAGCATATCCTCCAGCGTCTGAATAGTCTGCTTTGACTAACCATCTGTCTGAGGGTGAAATGCGGTACTGAATCGAACCTGAGTGCCCAACGCCTTCTGGAAGGACTGCCAAAATCGAGTTGTGAACTGAGTGCCCCGATATGAGATAATCATAACTGGAACTCCATGATAAGCGATGATTCGATCCAAAAACACCTTCGAATATTGCTCGGCTGAAAAGATCATCCTGACGGGTATAAAGTTAGATGACTTGGTTAGGCGATCCACCACTACCAAGATAGAATCATTTTCTTTCCCGGACTTTGGCAACCTAGTCACAAAATCCATGGTTATTTTTTTCCATTTCCACTCTGGTACCCCTAAGTTCTGGAGCAACCCTGTCGGCTTCAAATACTCAGCCTTCACCTGTTGAGACACTAAGAACTTAGACACGAACTCGGCCACTTCTCTTTTCATGCCTTTCCACCAATAGTTTTGCTTGAGATCTCGAAACATCTTCGTAGCTCCCGGATGCATAATGTAGGTGGATCGATGAGCCATCTGCAGCACTTGCCTGCGAACCTCGGCCATATTTGGTACCATAATCCGGTTCTTAAACCTCAGGACACCCTCTGAGTCCACACTGAACCCATTATCTGCATCTCCTCTCTTGGCCAGATTCATAGTTAGTGCACAGAAGGCATCCTCCTCCTGTGCTGCCCGCAACATGTCAACCAACGCCGACTGCACTCAAGTGGGCCACCAACGCACCCGATTCTGACACTGTCAAGACTACTCCTCCATCCAAGCATAAGGCCAACTCCTGAGCCAACGATCTCCTCCTGACCGCTAAATGTACTAAACTGCCCATAGATTTCCTGCTCAAGGCATCAGCTACCACATTAGCCTTCCCTGGATGGTACATGATCGTGCAGTCATAATCCTTCAACAGCTCCAGCCACATTCTCTGCCTCAGGTTCAACTCCTTCTGGGTAAGCAAATACTGGAGGCTCTTATGATTAGTGTATATCTCACTAGCCTCGCCATAAAGGTAGTGACGCGACATCTTCAATGCGAACACCACCGCTGCCAGCTCAAGGTCATGGGTTGGGTAATTCTTCTCGTAAACCTTCAACTGCCTGGAGGCATATGCTATCACTCTGCCATCCTGCATCAGCACACAACCCAAGCCGACTCGGGAGGTATCACAATACACAACAAAACCTCCTGAACCCGAGGGTATGGCCTGAATTGGCGCCGACGTCAAGCAGTCCTTGAGCTTTCGGAAGCTCTCCTCGTGCTTACTTTCCCATTCGAACTTGACCTTCTTTTGGGTCAGTCGGGTCAATGGCGCCGCAATCCTGAAGAAATTCTCCACAAACTTCCTATAGTAACCTGCCTACCCCAGAAAACTGTGAATCTCCGAGACATTAGTCGGCCACTTCCGATTCTGAACTGTTTCAATCTTTGCAGGGTCCACCTTTATTCTGTCCTTGGATACCACATGGCCAAGAAATCCCACACTCTCTAGCCAAAATTCACACTTGGAGAATTTGGCATACAATATATGCTCTTTGAGAGTTTCCAGAACTACCGTCAAGTGCTCAGCATGCTCCTCCCTGCTCCTGGAATAAATCAGAATGTCATCAACGAACATAATCAAAAACTTATCCAGGTATTCCTTGAACACTCGGTTCATTGGGTCCATAAATACTGCGGGTGCATTAGTCAGCCCGAAAGACATTACTAGGAATTCAAAGTGCTTATACCTTGACCTGAAAGCAATCTTAGGGACGTCACTGTCCCGAATCCTCAACTGACGATACCCTAACCGCAGGTCGATCTTAGAAAACCACTGCGCTCCTTGAAGCTGATCAAACAAATCATCAATCTTGGGCAACGGGTCCTGATTCTTCACTGTTACCTTGTTAAGCTGTCGGTAATCAATGCACATCCGCAAGGACCCATCCTTCTTCTTTACAAAAAGTACTGGAGCACCCCAAGGTAAAACATTGGGGCGAATGAAACCCAGATCAAGCAGCTCCTGCAACTGGGACTTCAACTCCCTCAACTCAGTTGGTGCCATCTGATACAGAGGAATGGAGATCGACTTCACCCCCAACTACAAATCGATATAGAATTCGATCTCTCTCTCTTGAGGTAACCCTGGCAACTCCTCCGAAAACACATCAGAGAACCCGCATACTACAGGCGTCCTCCCGATGTCTTTGGCCGCACCTCCACCTTCCTTTGCCACTAACACAAAAGCCAAAAATGACTCACACCCGCCAAAAAGTAACTTCCGAGCCTTAAGAACTGATATCGCCATTAACGGCTCACCCCTTCCCTCACCCTGGAAGGTAAACTGGGGCATCCCGATCTTATTGAAGGTCCGCCAACCAATCCATGCCCAATATCACATCAAGCTCCAACATCGGCAGGAGTGTCAAATCGTCAAATCGATCATTAGCACATGCCCACAAATGATAACCTCGCACCCTCGAAATACTATCTCTGCCATCACAGAAATGCCCATAGGCGTAGACACCACAAGGAGCAATTCAAGCACAGAAGATATCCCAGACAACATAGCAGCAAAATAGGGCAGATACAAAAGAGTGCGTAGCACCCGGATCAAAAAAGACATAAACAATGGCAGACCCAACCATAATATTACCTGACACCACTGCCCTAGACGCCTCAGCACCCTCTTGGTTCATAGCAAACACTCGTGCAGTAGGTCTTTCTGAACCACCAGCTCGTTGGCCTCCTCCCTGAGTCTCACCCCTCTGAGCTACAGAACCCACTGACATCGATGTGTTTCCTCTGGTCTGATCAGGCTGCTAGTTGCCCTTATTAGGACAATCCTTCCTGAAGTATCCAGACTGCCCACAACTGAAACATCCCTCTGACCGTCCCCAACAAGTCATCCCCTAGTGCCTCCGGTGACATCGGTTACACTACTGTGGCCCAGATCTCTGCTGCGGTCCCCCCGATGATGCTCCTGGTCCCGAAGCTCTGGAATTGTTCTGACCTCCGCCCTGCGATGGATTCGTTGCCCTGGGAGTACCCTCAGAATGAGCTAGCCGACCCCTTGAATGCTGGGGCTGAAACTTCTTCTTCTGAGGTCCATCAAGCCTGTTTGTCGATACCAGTGCCTCCTTCCGGAGCGCCTCATCAATGACCCGGGCAGAAGAAGTCTCCTCCGTGTAATGGATCAATCTGGCAATCTACAGCCTCAGTCCCTCAACGAACCTCTTGATCCTAGCGGTCTCTGTGACTATCAATGTGGGATTGTACTTCGATAGGCGTGTGAACTCCATCTCATAGTCTGTCACTAACAAGCTACCCATCTGACGCAGTAGTTCGAACTCCTTCGCCTGCCTGTCCTGGACGCTCATCGGTAGGTACTTCTCAACCATAGCAGCCCTAAACTCCTCCCATGTAGGAGGAGGTGCATTTGCTGCTTGCCGGTCCCTCCAAGTATGGAGCCAATCCATAGTCGGTCCTCTCAGCTGCAACCCGATCAGTCGAGCAGTCGTCTCAGAAGAATAACCAAGCTCCCTGCACAACTCATAGCAATCTCCTAGGAAGCTGATGACCTCCACCCGCTGATCTGTCCCCATGTACTCTGGTGGCCTGAATGCAATAAAATCTGCATAGGAAGGCGCTCTAGGGGCTCTGACCACTAGTGCCACTAGCTGAACCACCTATGGTACTACAGGTGCTGCCAGTACTGGTACTGGCTGCTGCCTCAGCTCTTGCTCTCTACGGATTACCTCTATCAGCTTTGGCACTCGGGCCTGTAGCTGCACAACCATGGGATCTGGTCCCACCTCATCCCGGGCCTGCGATGTGTAGGCGAAATGGCAACACTAGAGGAGGGGGTGAATAGTGTGTTTACTAATTCTATTAGCCTAAATTCCAATTTAATTTTTTGCATAAATCGTTTAGGCAATTTGCAATTTAATGATAGGTGCGGAAGCGATAAATAATTAAGCAATTAAAAACAAACAATAATGCAATGCAAATACGTTAATTTATAGTGGTTCGGCCACAATGCCTACTCCACTACCTAAGCACCCCGCTTAGGATTTCCAAACTAGTTTTACTAGATTAATTATTGTTTCCCTTACACAGAGGACTTTGACTCGAAGAGTCGCACTCTCGACCTAAGGCACTTCCACACCCAGAAGTCTCCGCCTTCTTACCGAGAGCACTCTTCCACCTCAACCCTAAGTGACAACTAAACTAATCCTAGTAACAACTAATTTTTACACAAGTGGCTTTACACGTTCACAACAAGGTAACCACTTCACGCAACAAGACCTAACAACCTAGGTCTTACAAACGAACAAATCAAATAAAAACGTGTTCAAATAAATAGTTAAAATACAATCAAAGGAGCTAAAAGATTAAACCAAGGATTAATGCTCCTTTGCAAGCATTTGGCGCCTTCAACTCGTCAGGAGGTAGAACTCGTATTAGATCCCGAGTTGAGGAAGAAAGCTAGGCGCTTATGAGAATGTTCGTGGAAGAATAGAGCGCCGCTTAATCGATCTTTGAAGGCTCAATTCTCCCTTTTGAGTGATCAATAAAGTTTGTAAGAATCAAGGAAGAGAGTTAAATGAATTATATGAGGGTGTATTTATACCCTTCTGAAGAAACGACAGCTCAACGGATAGTTTTCTATCCGTTGCAGGCCGCTGGTCGATTGGTCAGTCGATCGACCGATCGACCAGTCATTCGACCGCTGCATTCTCTCTGTATGCGGTCGATCGATGGGTCGACCGCCAAGATGCAAATCCTTTGATCCCGCATTCGATCGGCCAGTCGGTCGACCGACGTGATCTTGCATCTGCGGCTATCCTCAATGGTCGACCGACAGGCTTACTACCTATTTTTGGCCTCTGTCGATCGACCGACCGGTCGACCGAAGTAGCCACTGCCTATTTTCGGCAGTGTTCGGTCGACCGAAAAACCTACTGCCTTTTTTATACCCTGTTCGGTCGACCGCCCGATCGACCAAATTTAGGCTAAATTTTATTTTTCAGCCTGGTTTTCTTCCGCGCTTTGTTTTCGGATTTCGGCTTTCAACAACCATCAACTTGGAGAGCTTTCATGTGATCTTTGAGTCCGTCCAATATGTCTTTGGTGCACAAGTCGCTCTTCGAGAAGTTTCCATAACGAACCCGAGCGCGACGATCAATGTCCTTTCGATTTCCAATTTCTTTTGATATTTTCGATCTAGGACATCAAATGCTAATTGATATGGAACCTGAAAGATATTCTCAACGAAATAGTAGTTCCATATTTGTTATCATCAAAATCGAGATTAAGAGATTAAGACCAAGGTTGAAAACCTAAAGCCAACAATCTTCCCCTTTTTGATGATGACAAACATCCTTAAGAAAATATAACATTAAAGCATAGAGGACATCAACATGCATATCTATGAAATAAACTCTCTCTATCTATATGCATGGATTTCCTATATTTTCCTCCCCTTTGCCTATAATTTTCTACCGCTTTTACCTATACTTTTCTCCATGGTTTTCTCCCCCTTTTGACCTATATTTTCTCTATAGTTTTCTCCCCCTTTTGACATCAATCAAAAAGGGCAAGAAAGGTCAATTTAGTTACTTTTGTCAAAGGGATGAAAAATAAATATTTTTTCATGAAGTTGAGACTCTAAAGATTATTTTCATGAAACATGAAAATCTCAACCAAATGGATGAAAACAAATATTTAACATGAAACATAAATTACATGATAAAAAATTATAGATACAATTCAAAACTAAATCATGTATGCACTCAAGTATGAATGTACTCATATCTTTTTTCATGACATTTTTAGATTTCATTCAAATATGAACTTAGCACATTTTCATTTGAAATAAGCATGAAAAATATGAAAATACTAAGTCTCGAGTTTTGCTATCTACTCATGTTTTCTCAAACTTAGGCATCTAGACATCAAACATGAGAGAATGTAAGTCTATGAATCAAGTTTGGGCTTAAGATGAAAATTTTAATTCACTTTGTTGACTTAGGTCAACCTATACCTCAAGTTTTCAAAAGTCAAATTTTTAAATCTATACAAAATCATTTTTTCGATGAAAATCTTTGGTATAATTTTGGATGAAAATTTTGATACCAAATATTGAATGGTCATTTGAAATGCATGTATAAAGTTTGAACTTAAAAGAATTTTCAAAGACCATTTTTCATCCTAAATTGATTTTAATAAACAAATGGATATTTCTAGCTATCATCCAAGATATCAAAATTATTTCTAGGAATGATTTTACTCAAGAAATTGTGTGAATGATATTAGAAATGGAATCCATGGTATATATGAGTTTTCATTTGAAGTTTTTGAAGAAAGATCAAAGTATCGGAAAGATTGATATTTCAAATAAGTGATACTTTGAGTTTTCGAAATCCAACTTCAAAAATTCACTTTAAATCTGATTCTTGATGAAATTTTTTGAAATTTTTTTATTGATAAAACTAGATTTTTCAGTGAATGTGTAGTTTCAAGAATCATTTAAAAAGGATTTTTCTATATTTTTCTAAAAATAACTGAAATTGATATCAATTGTAGGTTGAAATTGTATTTTTGGTAATTTTCAGTTATTTTTTAAAAACTTGTTCAATTTTCATTCAAACTTTCATGACACCACATGATGGTCATGTAAAGAGTATATGTCAAGTTTAAAATGAAAATTATGTCATTAAGTCAAGATATCAACCTAACATGGTTTCATTCAAAAATTAACTAGTTTTTATGAAACTCGCTAAGTTTCAATCTTAACATTTACTCATGATTTTTCAAACTTAAACCTATGAATACCTAACATGAGTAAATCTAAACATGTTTCTCAAATATGGATTAAAAATGAAACCTTTAGGTCAACTTGTTGACTTGAGCCAACTTGGTTCAAAAGAGATTTTCATGAAACCACCTCTATGTTATTTGATCAATATCCATATGAATTTTTCACTCTAAGTGCTTGGAAACATGTCATACCTATTCCTAAATAAGTTTATGAAGTTTTGGACTTTAAAATGAAGTGTACAAGTCAATTTGTTGACTTGGGTCAAACCTTTTTCAAGCTTAAGTCCACTAATGTGATCTAGTTATCACATTTTCATCTACACATGAATTTTCAAAATTGAACACCTAGAATCATATCATGTGTGTATCTAAATATGTTCATTGGGTGTTTACTCAAAATGAGGTCTCTAATATGAGTTTTAACCTAGAGCAAGTTTCATTCAATCAAGATATCATGAAATTGCCTAAGTTATCAAAATATTTTCCTACTCATGAAATTTCATATATTTGTCATGCAAAAACAATCATGAGTATAGAGACATCATTAAAGCATGAATATTCAACTATTATGCTAAGATTTTTGTAAAATTAAATTCATACATTTTTCTTGAAAATTTTCCCAACTTTTCATATCATTTTTCATTTTCTTTTAGATAGCATAGCCTTTCATTTACATTCACAACTCGCAAGTAGACGTCATTAGTATCATAATGAAATAATATGTCAACTAGCAAGCTAACATACTAAATAGCATAAGTTTAATGCAAAGTTTCATTAAAAGAAAATTCAACATATGCTAGATAGTAAAGATTCATTTTAAAGTGGATACCATGATATCAAAATGAATCTAAGGGATCTTAAGATGTGAAATATTTGAGGAATAAGGTCCCTAACCATGTTAAACTAGTTTGAACTTACAAGAAGATCTCTAATAATAGATATCAACCTAGAGCAAGTTTCATTCAATGAAATTTGCCTAAGTGCTAAGATTCTACCTACTCATGAAAATTCAAGGGTTTGACATGAGTATAGAGACATAGTTTGAGCTTAAACATTGAGGTATAACACTAAGATTTTGAATTTATCTAAGTTATACCTTATACTTGACAATTTAGCCAAACTAATCTTTTTCTTCCTAATTAGCCTTCCTAAAATATTTATAACTTGCAAGTATACTTTATAAATAGAAAATGAACCCAAATCTGCATGCAAGCTATTAAACTAAATAGCGAAGAGAAAAACCAAATATCATTTTCAAAATTCAACTTCACTAAATAGCATGGATTCATTTTCATAATAATCATTCATGATAACAAAATGAATCAAGATATCTCAAAATATGAAATTTTGAAAAGTAAGATCTACAACCCTTCCTATTGGTTGAAAACCGAAAGCCATAATTAGCCTACAATTTAGAACCGCAAGGTCGCATGAGCCAATTACAGGCTACATAGGTCTCCGAGGAGACCGAGAAATCAAAAAATCAAAAATCATTTGAAATATATTAAGAGCAGGGAAAATCAATCAATTTTAAGCATGTATCATGAACTCCAACTATTAATGGATCAATTAAAGTTAAGAGATGATACTATAACTTTTTAGATGCCAACTTTCATTTCCATAGGCATCTAGGTGGGAATCTTGAAGTTGCAACCATGTAAGGATCTTTCCTTCAATTTCTTGGTCAACTTCAACTCTTCAATTTCCATTACCCTTGTGTGGTGGCTCCCCATACAAAAGAGCATGGAACTTTTGGTACCCAAATGGCTTTGGGTCCTTGGGGGTTAGATGGCCTAGGAATCCAAAGTGTCCTAGCAACACTTGGATTTCTTTTAAATGCACACTCATGGATAGCATGGCCATAAGCACCACAAAAAAACATGATAGCATGTCTATTGAAATTCTTTTTATTTGTGTTATGGACATTAGATCTATTTTTAGAATGCTTATCATGTGAAGCATGATGAGCATGAGCATTCTTAGATGAAACTTTTTTATTTTGAGCATGAGGTTTAAATGTGGAATGCCTAACATCAGAATGATGATGAACATTGGCATTTTTTATATAGGCATTTTTTATTCTAGTGTTATTAGGAGATGAAGCATTTTTTAATTCATTTACTTTCTTATTCAAGAAAGTAATCTCACCTTTCAATTCATTCATGGATTTGTGCAATGCATGTAATTGAGATTTTAACATGCAATTCTCATTTTCTAAATTATTATTTTTAAGCTTCAAATCCTTAAGCTCAAGTTCTACATTATCATGGCATGAATCAAATGACCTAGATTTCAATTTTTCATTTTTTAGTTTGGATTCATGCAAATGAGAATTAAGCATCTCATTTTCCTTTTTCAACCTTTTATTTTCCTTATCTTTTCTAACAAGCAAGGCATACATTTTTTGACATTCCTCGACTAGTTCTTCATATGGCATATTGAATGAACTAGAAGAGCTAGTACTATCATTTTCATTATTATGACTAGAAGGGAAAGAGTGTTCCTCATCATTGGTACTCAGGAGGCAAACTTTTGAAGTAGCTTCATAGTCATTGCAAGAGGATGCTTCATTCGAATGGGATAATGACGTAGAAGCTTTTGACCTCTTCTTTGCCTTGTTTTTCATGGTAGGATAATTTTTCCTTACATGTCCTTTCTCTTGGCACACATGGCAAATCACTTTTCTCTTCCGGCTTTTAGTGCTCCTATGATTGGAAGAGCTATGGGCATCAAAACCAAGATTAGTAGTAGGTGAGTGACCATTGTCATCACCACCTTCAACAAAATTGCCAATCTCTATGGTTTTGGCATAATCATATAAAATATTTAACGTGACCCATAAGTCATAAGCCGAAAAGCAATGCATGACTTTATCTAGGATGCCATTTGGTAATGTGCAAAGAATACAATTCATTGCATCTCCATTATACTTAAACATTTTCTTATCTAATTCACTCCAATCATGCATATCATCCTTAGGTTCAATGAATTTAACGTGACCCATAAGTCATAAGCCGAAGAGTAATGCATGACTTTATCGTGACCCATAATCATATAAAATATTTAACGTGACTCATAAGTCATAAGCCGAAGAGCAATGCATGACTTTATCTAGGATGCCATTTGGTAATGTGCAAAGAATACAATTCATGGCATCTCCATTATACTTAAACATTTTCTTATCTAATTCACTCCAATCATGCATATCATCCTTAGGTTCAATGAATTCCCAATGTAGCATGTTAAAGACACCAAAACCTTTAGTCTTTAAATAAGTGTACATCCTATATTTCCACAGACTAAAGTTTGAGTCATCGAACCTAGGAGGTGAAGACGCTACCGACTCTAGAGCCATTTCAAAATCGAGACTAGATATACAGGAGACGGTGAAATCTCAATCTACGACCTGCTCTGATACCAAATATAGGCGAAATGGCAACACTAGATAGGGGGTGAATAGTGTGTTTACTAATTCTATTAGCCTAAATTCCAATTTAATTTTTTGCATAAATCGTTTAGGCAATTTGCAATTTAATGATGGGTGCGGAAGCGATAAATAATTAAGCAATTAAAAAGAAACAATAACGCAATGCAAACACGTTAATTTATAGTGGTTCGGCCACAATGCCTACTCCACTACCTAAGCGCCCCGCTTAGGATTTCCAAACTAGTTTTACTAGATTAATTGTCGTTTCCCTTACACAGAGGACTTTGACTCAAAGAGTCGCACTCTCGACCTAAGGCACTTCCACACCTGGAAGTCTCCGCCTTCTTACAGAGAGCACTCTTACACCTCAACCCTAAGGGACAACTAAACTAATCCTAGTAACAACTAATTTTTACACAAGTGGTTTTACACCTTCACAATAAGGTAACCACTTCACACAACAAGACCTAACAACCTAGGTCTTACAAATGCACAAATCAAATAAAAACGTGTTTAAATAAATAGTTAAAATACAATCAAATGAGCTAAAAGATTAAACCAAGGATTAATGCTCCTTTGCAAGCCTTTGGCGCCTTCAACTCGTCAAGAGGTAGAACTCGTATTAGATCCCAAGTTGAGGAAGAAAGCTAGGCGGTTGCAAGAATGCTTGCGGAAGAACAGTGCGCCGCTTAATCGATCTTTGAAGGCTCAATTCTCCCTTTTGAGTGCTCAATAAAGTCTGTAAGAATCAAGGAAGAGAGTTAAATGAATTATATGATGGTGTATTTATACCCTTCTGAAGAAATGGCAGCTCAACAGATAGTTTTCTATCTGTTGCAGGCCGTCCGTCGATTGGTCGATCGATCGACCGATCGATCGGTCATTCGACCGTTGCATTCTCTGTGTGTACGATCGATCGCCCAGACGTAAATCCTTCGATCCCGTAGTCGGTCGACCGACGCGATTTTGCGTCTGCGGCTATCCTCAGTTCGGTCGACCGATTGGTCGACCGATAGGCGTACTGCCTATTTTCGGCCTCTGTCGATCGACCGGTCCTTCAAGTCGCACGTTGCTTTCTACCACATCGTTTCAAACGAAGTTTTATCATAACATTCCTCTAATTTAAAATTGAATTTCATTTCAAAACTCAAAACGCGATAAAATTGATTTAATATATAATAATGAATAGTCATTGGATCAACTGGCAGTATTTAATAGTCCATACTTTCTACCTATGGATAAGATAGAAAAGTATTGTATTTATCTGGAGAAAGTTCAGCAAGGACCTAATTTCTTTAACTCGATATTATATCATATGAATCAAATAAATTTAATTTCTAAAAAAGAAAAAACATTTGCTTAAGACTCATTTACATCCCCAACAGATTGTTCGGGATGATCAATCATGAAGGATCCTTTTTTCTATACCAAAAAAACTATAAATCTCAAATCCTTTAAATACCGGTCAACCGAAGTAGCCACTGCCTATTTTCGGCAGTGTTCGATCGACCGACAAAGCTACTGCATTATTCTTACCCTGTTCTGTCGACCACCCGATCGACCGAATTTAGGCTGAATTTTATTTTTCAGCCTGGTTTTCTTCCGCGCTCTATTTTCGAGTTCTGACTTTCAACGACCATCAACTTGGAGAGCTTTCATGTGATCTTTGAGCCCGTCCAATATGTCTTTGGTGCACGCATCGCTCTCCGAGAAGTTTTCACGACGAACCCGAGCGCGACGATCAATGTCCTTCCGATTTCTGATTTCTTCTGATATTTTCGATTGGGGACATCGAACGCTAATTGATATGGAACTTGAAAGATATTCTCAACGAAATATTAGTTCCGTGTTTGTTATCATCAAAACCGAGATTAAGAGATTAAGACCAAGGTTGAAAACCTAAAGCCAACACGATGGTCTCCCTCGACCCCGGCCTCGGCGTTCAGTGGAGTTGCTATCACTACCGCTCCTTGCTGTATCAAAGGCCTCCATCGATCTGGAAACACCAGAAAAGAAACAATTCAAGATTAAGCAATTGAATTCACCCAATGTTTTGCAAACTAAATCACAAGTCACGCTGAGGTGCAGACTTAGCCCATTGATCTCATAGCATACCCCTACCGTATATTGACACGTTAGCAATGCCCTATACGGTGACAACTCTAGGTCGTAGTCAGACCGAACCACATGCTTTGATACCAACTTTGTCATGCCCCAACTCAGGTTCACGTGACCGGCCAGGGTATACGTGCCTATACCCCGAAGCCTAAACCATGCACATGCCGAATCAAATAATGTAGTAGAAAGAAAATAACAAGTTTTATTTTAAAGAAAAAACGAACCAACACCAAGTTTAGTTTAATAGCTGAGAAATAAAGAAAAATGTGAAAATACAATTAAGTCCAAAAGTTGAACAGTTCAGACAAAATAAAATCTAAAATAAATGATATAAATGCCCTCAGGGCTACAACTCCAAAACAAATCAACAAAAGTGCATGACTACTACCAAAAGACTCAGCTACGACCCTAACTAGGACTGCTATGAGATCTAGCAGCTCCTCTGTCGTCCAGCGACGCCAAGTGCATCCAACCCACCTCACTGGTCAGGCTCTGCAAAATAGAAATCAAACGACAACGGGTGAGTTCAAAGAACTCAGCGAGCGGTTTTACCCACCCTCGCAAATAAACACAGAGATAACATGAATAAAATCTATCTCTAAAAAGACTATGTCACAAAGGTGTGACTAACTACCAGGCCACCAATGCCCATGGCATCTATCCCACCAAGAAGTGCATCAGGCTGAAGCCTTTCATGCCCGAAGGCAACCGCACATACTAAAGAAGTGCATCAGGCCGAAGCCCTACCATGCCCGCAGGCAACCGCACATACTAGGGAAGTGCATCAGGCCGAAGCCCTTCCATGCACGAAAGCAACCGTACATACTAGGGAACTGCATCAGGCCGAAGCCCTACCATGCTGAAGGCAACCGCACATACTAGGGAAATGCATCAGGCCGAAGCCCTACCATACCGAAGGCAACCACACAAACTAGGATAATCGGGAAGACCCTCCGAACTTATCCCACGAAGTTGAACCAGAACAATCGGGAAAGGCCCTCCGAACTTGTTCTGTAGGTTTGGGAATTTTAGCATCCAACCACCCGGGCGTAGCCCGTAACCTGGCTCCAAATTGAGCCGCTCCGCCATTCTCAAGGATATGGCACATCAAGACCAAGTCAAGATTCTCCTACGGTGTCCTAGGGGTATACTCATTATGAAGCGTCTCAACACTCCAAACCCAGCCCCTGTCCCTTAGACCTGTAATGTCATGAACCCGTGTGGTTTTATTTCATGAATACCTTATAAGTTGGTTCATAACAGATTATGCTCATCCTTAACCCAATTTTAATTATATAATTAAAATTTAGATCATCTCAATTAGGGTTTTGTTTTAGGTTACTGTTCTGCCCAGAACTGCTGTGTCTAACCTGAATCTAGTCTCCAAAGTATGTCCTATGTTTCCAAACTATATTTTCTGGTCGAAAAGATAGGTTACACGACTATGATCAGAGATCTAAGCACATAATAACAGAGAACTAAAAAATCAGCCCAGATTCAACAAACATCATATAAATTTCAAAAAGCTGAAATTTCCAGCACCTCATGAAATAAAAATCTGAATTTTACAGAATTAAATCCCTAAATTTCCAACATCACAAATTCATGTTATCATGCCAATCATACATACAATCTCATAATTTTCACTAAATAAAAACTAGCATATATATCAAGAATCCTTAAATCAAGAATCAATGAGATTAATTAATCTATAGCATCAAGAACATCTAGAAGTCCAATATGAGGTTGAATCCAAGATTCACAAGATTAAATTATAAAATCACAGATCTTCCATTAAACATATGCTACATGTTATGAGATCAAAATTTAAAATCTAAGCATAACATAAAAACCAAAAAAATCTCAAGAACACAAAAAGACTTCATCAAGATCAAGAATCTTCAAGACGGCTTCAAGAAAATTCGAAGAAAACCCGAATATGAGGGATAAAACCACTCACCTAATTAAGGAAGGGATTGGAGACGAGAATCCAATCAACGTCCTCCTATTTCGGCTACGAAATCAGGCGGCTCAACCCCGAGAAGAGAAAGCAAGGTGACGGCTCACTCCAAGCCGCCTGCTTGGAGAGAGGGAGAGAGGGGAAGAAGAGAGCGGCTCGGCTGGCTCCTCTTGGCTTGGCTCCAAAGGGAAAGAAGATAGAAAGAGGGGAGGAAAGGAGGCAGGCAGCTCGACGGCTTGGCTCACAGGCGACGGCTCCAAGGGTGAAAAGGGGAGGGCCAACTGCTGGCTGGCTTGGTGGGTGACGGCTGGCTCTCATCTCTTACAAATTTGGGTGGCTCAAAAATTTGGAGCCACAACCAAGGGGAGGGGGTTTTATACTTCCTCCTCTAACCTAAATCGAAACCTGCATCCACCTTAAGCCAAATCCAACCCGCTAACCCGATAGACTTAATTAATTTAATTTAGGTTTGATTAAGCGCACAATTAAATCATTAGCATCTAATTAAATGCACCTACATAGGCATAATTCCTAATTATTCAAACACCACAATAATTAAAATAATTTCAATCACTCAAGCCTAATTTCATAAATTCATAAATTTATATTCTACTTACCAGAGCTCGCAAGCTCACTTCGGACCATGAGTGGACTCGGCTCGACCACGAACTAGTCCGCTAGGCTGGCAACACACGCAAAACGAAAATAATAAATTAAATATCTAGGATATTACACACTACCGCTCCTTGCGGCATCAAAGGCCTCCATCAATCTAGAATCACCAGAAAGAAAATATCATAATTAGATTTGCAAACTTAACCACAAGTCGCGCTGAGGTATAGACATAGCCTCTTGATCTCATAACATAATCCTACCGTATGCCGACATGGTAGCAATGCCCTATACGATAACAACTCTCGGTCGTAGTCAAACTGAACCACATGCTCTGATACCACGTTATCACGCCCCAACTCAGGGTCACGTGACCGGCCAGGGTATACCACTACAACAATAATCGTCATTAATAGCATGCCATAAACGCTATCATATGTAATATACTGCATTATACAAAACGCTGTCAAATCGCACATTATCTTATATAAGGAAATTACAATAGCATTTCAAGAATGCAATTGCGAATGCTATATTAATGTTACTTTATAACATTTTTTATCCGTTATGTTTAGTTTATTATCGTATTCATAATCTACTATTACTTCTTTCTACAATAGTAATATTAATTAGTTATTATATATATTTATATAATATTTTCAAACCATGATCTGTCGCTAAAAAGAGCATTTTAAAGCTATCACACAAAAGTAAATTTAATCTCAGCTTGTCACAAGAATAAGTTCTCAACTTATCATACTGAAATATTAACCTAGATCAATATGAAGAACATTTTTATATTAAATCAAGAGTACATTACATAAATCCAAACTACTAAAACATAACATTAATTCAAATTTAGTCAATATCAACATAAATAGATTAAATATTAAGTGTACACAATAGTTAGCTTGTTATAATCTACAAAAGTAGATTGTATTATTTTCTAAACAAAAGTAGCTAGCTTGTTATGAAATCTTCCAATATAGCTTCCAAGTGCTCTGACTTTTTAAGTTCCAATTCCAGAACTGCATAAGAAAAAGAATTATATTTTAATGCCTAAAAATGACATGTAATTTTGACATGACTAATTGACATTACGTAATTAAATTTCAATTAAAATGTAACAATTCCAATCTTCTCTACAAGGAATAGCATGACAATAAGAGATAGTACAACACTCAGACCTATTGAAATGCTAATCCAATTCTTAATTTTGTGGAAAAAAAATAAGCATGAAAATGAGACCTCAAAACTATATAATTACATAAATAGAACAGAAGAAAAAGCATAATCAAACAATCAATAAAAAGCACAATGTTACTTTTCTTAGGGGCCGCAACCCCCGGGAAATATATCTTTCCTTGGGGCCGCGGCCCTCGGGAAATATATCCTGGGATATCAAAACTTTTTTGATATCAAAACTTTTAGACATGCCTAGTTTGATGTCAAAACCTTTATTGTTTCCCCTCATTAAGTTTCTAGGATATCAACCAAAACTTATACCCATTTGAAAACTAAGTGAAATACTCAAAATTATTTTTGCTTATTTTCATTACTTTGCTGCTTCTGAGATAGATATTTGCATGGTTTAGAGATAATACTATAACTTAGAAGCATTATTGAAAAGTTAATAACCTTGTAAAGTAAATTGAGCTTTTTCATTAAATTTCTTCAACTTATTGTTTCTAGTACTCTGATTAAATCCACAAGAGTAACATACAAACTGGAACAGACTTACAAACTGGAACACTTTCTTTGAAAATAAATCCACAAGAGCAACATCTTATAATAAACTAGATGAGAAGGTTACTGAAATACAAATAGCAAACCATAGGCTATTCATATAAAGACACCTTCACACACCTTACATCACATTACATCTATGATGCATGCTTCTACACACCATATCTAATTAGCATACTTTGATATACTTAATTAGCATAGTGCAGATTTGACCTGGATTTGATCACCATATCTATCTAATTAGCATACTCTGATATACTTAATTCAGTATATTAATTAATTAATTAATTAATTAATATACTTAATTAATTAATTAATTAATATACTTAATTAATGGATAGTTGTTTCCTAACTCTGATACACACTGCACTACCATACACTTTGGTATTCAGTGCTGAAATGTGTTGGCTTTCCATTATCATTCCTGATTCTGAGCTAATTGTTCCTGCAAATGTTGTGTTTTATGGCATTTCATTGTTGAACTTGAGCTAGCTTAGTAACTAAGATATTCATGTTTCCAAGTGCCTACTCTTTTGCAATTTCCTACAATAATCCTAAAGTGATTTTGATGCACAAGATGCCATCCATAATCAATTGTTAAAAATAACTGCCTTTTCCCGCATACTAGAAGGAAAAGGTATGATTTGTAAAAAGAACATGATTCAAGATATGCAGATAAACAAGCCTTCGAAGACTTTAAGTAAAGAAAAAAAGAGGACCTTTTATCCTTTCTACAACATGAGAGATACAGTCAAAATGATCTCGCATCTTCAGGATTCTGAAACTTCTTTGGCCATTTTTGTTCCAGTTGAATGAAGACTTTCTTCTAAGCGGGGATTTGCCATGGGGTGCCTTTGCAAAAGTGTCATCATAATCTGCAAAATAGTTATACACAAGCGAACTTTATCTTAATCATGATTCACATAAAAATAATCATCTTCAATTGGTTTGGAGTTTCATATAAGATTGAATCAGCTATCCTTTCATACTGAAGAAAGTATCCACTACATGGCAGCAGAACAACAACAAAACAATTCAGTATCTAGCACTTAATGATCATACATGAGAAGTTTGACCAAATAAGCAACTCATGATGGTTGTCGCATGGGAACTGAAATATGCATACACGGAGGAATATATCTCACTTACAACACTTACAATCGTCATATAGGAGCGTTGACAAAATTACAACGGACAAACCACCATCGTTTAGATCATTTTCTAATCAGAATCAATAGTTGGCAAATCCTTAAGGCGGCATTGAGTGCTCATCAAAGTTAGCCCCATCGAAGGCACAATAGACATCCTATCCTAGTGCTAGTTATGCAATTTTTCTAAGATCATATACAACATATGGGATGAAATGTATGGACTCCACCCAGTGGTCAGTCAACGACTAGCTTCTCCAAATATCAAATTGTAAACACACATGTAACCTATTTTAAGCAACAACTATCACACACAGACTTATGATGATGGATAATTAGAATCGATCTGATATTCATGTCATGAATACATTTTAAAGAACATATTGATAATGGTTAAATAAATGGTCGAATATCAAAATATTATTGCTAACCACGCACTAAACAAACGCATTTGTTTCTATTATAATAAGGCTGTGATGTGAATTTGCTGCAACTACAGAAAATTCTTTCACGAGACTTGGCAATTTGGCATAAAATTTGATACACCAATAATTGCTAATAAGAGATTGATATAAAAGATAAAAAGTTCACCTGAAGACTTGGGTAGCTGATATTGGATTTTCAAGAAATTAGAGGCAACTTTATCTTTTTTATGACATAAAATTCGAAGCAAAGTGTCAGCATCAGTTGCTGATCTTCTTCCAGACTTCATAGTCTTGAGATTCTCAAAAATTTGTTGACTTGCACACATAAGCATGTCAATAATGGTGTCAGCCTAAAATTGAAAAGGAAATATTACACACATATCTAAATCAAAATAACCAAACCACCTGAAAATCTAAAATGACCAAACCTTCATGGCATACAGATCAAGGATCACTTCACCTAATCTTGGAATCTATCGGAGGAGAGAGAAATCGAAGTGCCTCGCAGTACCCGAGAATTGAAGAGAACACCAAATTCTACAAGAAGAAATATACAGAGAAAGGGAAATCCAAGAACAATCTAAGTCCAAATTCGTCAAGAAGAAATCGTGCGAATAGAGAGCCAAGCATAGAAGAAAAATCAAATTCTAGAGGAAGAAGAAATCTGAAACATCTACAGAGTAACAAAAGAAGAATTTCATACAAACATGGGGCCCCACCCCTGGTAGAGTACAAAGCGTCAATCACCTCTTAAGGTCCAACTCACGAAGAGAAGCAAGCCACACTGCACCTCCACCAGGCTTTGCTTGCAAGGCTGTTACTGCAACAACAATGTATTTTGCCCTGCTTGCATGTCAAAGAAACAACACTGCACCTCCACCAGCATGCTGATAAAACAGTGCAGAGCACAATTAAGTATATGCATACTGCCTTTTTAATAGAAGAATCAGTTTACTTGTTATATTTTAGTGTTATTAGTTTTATACATCACAGTAATTATGCTTGACAAATATTTCGTCTTAACAAAAAATTTCTAGTTTGCATCTTCCCCTCTGTTCTCATTTTATTCTAAAAAGTCACTATCTTTTGACATAAAGGCAAATCAAAATAACCCCAAAGGGCAACCAAGATTACAGAAATGGACAAGCAACACTTCAGCATCTGATATCCGTGGAAAGCATAATAGTCAAAGTTAAAAAATTTGAAAGAGGAAGTTCATAAAACATGCATCTAGCCGAGATTCTAATCCACTGAAGCAAAATATTATCAGAATGTTAAGATAATTGAGAACATCAATTGGCTAGCTCAATGTAGAATACATGATCATTATATCTGAACAGATTCAAGACATGCATAGGTTCCATATCTCATGAAGAATATGCTTAATTGAAAGGTGCAAAAAACGTGAGTATTTCCTAAGAATATAAGAATACTGATTAATACTAGAATAGCTGATCAACAATGATTCACAATTAGAAAAAAATAAAAAATAACGTCTCTGAATACTTTTATGTTATACCTGTACAAACACAATCTGTCGATTAATCCTCAACCACCTCTTATTATATTAAGATCAACACTCATCTTAATTGGCCAAAGAACTGTACGGTCCATATAAATTTGCATTCTGTCAAACAAGTACTAGGCTGTAAGACCCGAAAATTTGAGTCATTATGGCGCACCGGATCGGGGATTAGTCGGGTCGAGCCGCGAAATCGCCTCGAGTAGAAGGCATAACTCGACCCATGAAAATATGAAGTTTAATTTAGCTCTATGGTTATTTCCTTATATGCATAAGATGTCGTATTAAAGTCGAGTTCGACTCTTAAGTGCGGATAGAATTGGAGCCCGAATCGGACTCGGATCGAATCGAGTAGAGGTTAAGTCGTATGAGGGGCATTTGAGTCATTATTGGATGAGGGAATATAATCGCTCATCATGAGCCATGCGGCTCATCTTGGAGCCGCACACATCTCGAGCAAGAGGGAGAAGGAAGAGAGGGGAGATCTTGTCGACGCCGAGTTCGCGTCGACTCTCGAGGAGATCGGAGCTCGTCTTCATCGAGGATTCCTCGGGATATAATCAAGTGAGTGGTTTTGGTTTTCTAAGTTTAAGAAGAGGCCTTGTGGCCGATCCTTGTTGTAGGGTAAGAGAAATCCCATTGGTTTTTGAGTTGTTCTCCGATTTCTTGGTGGTTTTCGATAGATAGATTTCATATAGTGATTGATTTCATGTTTTCTTGAAATTTTGTGAAGATTTTTGAGAACCTTAGGGTCGGCCGAATTGGGGAGAAATTAGGGAAGGTCATGTCGGATTTTTCTCCGAGTTCTCAACTTAGTTTTGATTAGTTAACACTTGCTAATATTTGTTTTGGATTGATGGTCGCATGTTGCGCATGGATTAGGGCAGCCCTATTTTCATTAGGGTCGATTGGTAAGGTTTAGGGAAAAGGGGAGGGGATAAATGCAATAATTGATGTCCCATGTTTGTTCTTTAGCCGCGCTTGGATCTTCCCTTATCGAAGCATTGGTATATGCACATCCTCAAGGTAATGGTCAAGCAAGGCAGCCTTAGGGAAACTCCTAGGCCGGCTGGTTAACTGGGATCGTCCCCTAATCTAGATGTTCAAGTTGGAAACGGGTAGATGGGTAGATTAGATGTCAAGAGTTGTACACTTCCTGTAGCACTGTTAAGTGTAGTGGAATTTGAATTTCTTATAGCAAATCAAGGCGTGCTGTAATTATCTATATATGTGGTATTTATCTTTCATACGTGGTAACTATCGAATGCACAATGAAGTGTTCTTAGAAGTTGCATCTATTTGTTGTCATGTCGTAATTAGTTTAGAATGCAGTAATTATTTTTAGAAGGCTGCAATTATCTTTGGAATGCTAAGATTATTCATAGAATGTTGAAATAACTATTAGCATGTGAAATTTATTTTAATTAATGCTGGAATTATTTGATTGATGCTGAAATTATATCTCTTACGCTGAAATTATATCTCTTACGCTGGAATTGTTATCTTAGGCTGAAATTTCATTTAATTAATGAAGGAAGATTTCATTACTTGTTCCTTATCAATTTAATAATGGAATTGTTCCTCTTGTATTCGGCTATCTGTGAATAATGATTACTCATGATTAATTTAGGCAAGTGTTGTTGACAATGGTATGCCGAGTTTTTGTCTATAGTCGGCAAGTTCTGGCAACCTAGAAAGAATGGTTTCGTTACCTATTGGTGATATTTAATCTAGAGACAAGGTATCCTACTTGGTTCTACACCTGGGAAAGTAGGGTGACCCTAGGGGAAGGGTCGGTTAGGGGCAATGCCCGAAAAGCAAAACATGGTATGACTCGCACAACCTGGTTCTGGTTGTGGATGATGGTCTACTGAGGAGTGTCATTAGCCGAATGGCTACCACACGACTCAGCGGTTTATAGGGTCTTGAGATTGCACCGGTGGGCACGCTAGGTGTTAGACCCGAGTGGCAGAGGGTCTTGAAATTTCATCAGTGGGCCACGCTGACGGTAGACACGAGTTGGGTGGGACTAGCTATCCCTAACCCGAAGGATTTCTGAGATTAGTGGCCATCCTAGTCGACGAATCCGAATTATGAAAGTTTATAACCTAAATGCCCTTAGGGGCTGGTTTGAGTAGGCCGATCGGCCTGGTTTCATAAAGGAAAGAATCGAACCTTCCATATATAATTGGGGCCATTAATGGCCGAGCTAGTGAAATGGTTAAGGGCCTGAGAGGCGGGTTCATCCATTGTCCTGTCTTGGCAAAACCGATTAACTCATGTGGAGTGATATTAGTTTTATTCCTTATATGTGCCAATTGCCGACGTTTAAAGTGGAGGTTCGAAAGAACCGCTCACTGAGTTCCTCGTGAACTCACGGTTTCCTTTATTATTGTTTTGCAGAGCCCGACCACTGAGGTACGGCTTGGAGGCATGGCGCACAGGAGGGCGGACGTGGGTGCAGATCTCATAGCTGGCAGTTGTTAGTCGTAGTCGTGTCTAGTAGAGTCTGGTGTATGCACTATGTCCTTTTTGTAAAACTTGAGGTGTTTTATTTGGAAAACCTTTGGATGTTATTTTTAAAACTTGTGATGTTTTAGAAATTGATTTGGTCAAACTGATTTTGAACCGTTAATAAAGTTGGTATTATTGCTTTTGTTTATGACTTGATGTTATTCTGGTTATTTTTCTATGGGTTGTTGGTCAGTGCATAGGATAGGCTTCGGGGTACTGGCTCGTACCCTGGCCGGTCACGAGTACCCTGAGTCGGGGCGTGACATAGGCATTCACAAGCATTAGGTAAGAACAAATAAATTGAATTGAACAAGGTAAATAAGAGCAAGTATATTGCATAAAAATAAGAAAGATCATGATTTTTTATGAAGAGATGGGAGTCGCAAAAAGAACAAAAAGAAGAGAAGACCATAGAAAGTCGAGAAAGAAGAGAAGGGAGAGTATGTAACCTGTTGCATCCAGGGCAAAAGGATGCCTTTTTCAGAAACTATGACCATTCTCAGTCGGACTCCATTTTTCTCTAAAACAAACTGCTCTAACGGTATCCATGTGAAATCTAGTCGATTAGGCCATAAAGCCCTCTATTCCATCATACGAGTCCCGATCAAAAACACAAACAGTTCATCAGAATGTAAAGGAGTAAAAAGGGGAGCAAAACTTTACGGATCCGACAGCATTACCTGCGCTACAGGACGTGGGAGGATCCTTCTACAGATCCTTGAGCTCCTTCAAAATCCGCTTCGAGGCCATCAACAAAGACCTAAGTCGCCAACAACAAACCTAACTCGAAGAAGAAAGACAAAATTGCAAGATGGTTTAGGAAAAAGAGATCAAAGGCAGTGCACCTTTGTAGGAATTACTTGGGTCCTCTTTCCGCACGACGAATGAGCGGCGAGGAAAGAGAAGAAGAAGAAGAAGAAGAAATGAGGAGGTTTCCTCGAATTGTATTTGTCCAAAACGCAAAGCCTAACAGCACATAGAGGAAAAGAAGGGCCAGATCGGCGATCGACAGACGAGCAGAGGATACCTGAGGAAAAGAAGGGGAGTCGGGCAGAGGCATTTTGTCGGCTGAGGGAAAAAAAAGAGCACTCTGGATATTTTATCGGCGCGGGCCTCTTATCGACAGACGAAAAAAAAAAAGAGGGAGACTAAAAGAGAAGCGGGAAGGGAAAAGATAATGCATTTAACATAATGTTCACGCAGCTATCGCTAAATGTTATAGAAAGTCTTAAATATTGTAGTGTACGTGTTTATACCTCACAACCTAATTCATGCATATGTCAACTCATGATACATAAATATAGCATAAATAATACCTAAATTGAGAATCAATAAATCAAAGTTCAACGGTTTATTTACAAGTGAAATCTGAAATAAAAGACATGAATATCCCCAAGGGACTACAATTCTAAAATACCAAAACACATGTGCATGACAAACTACCAAAGACTCGACTACAACCCCTAACTAGGACTGCTGTGAGATCAATGTGGCTCATCTGCCCTCCAGCACGCCAAGTGCTCTAGCCCACCTCACCGGTCCGGCTCTGCAAAAAAAAATAAGAACGACAATGGGTGAGTTCAAAGAACTCAGTGAGCAATTCTACCAACCCCCATGAGAAACCAAACACAGAGATATAACATATGATAAAACACCTGTCTCAAACAGGAGTAAAATCACAACGGAGTTACTAGCTAATAGTCCATCTGGCCACCACATGCCCAAAGGCATCCAACACTCTTACATTGAAATACATAAGTCCTAAGTCTACCATGCCATAAGGCAACAAATCATACTAGGATAATCGAGATTGGCCCATTCGAGCTTATCATATAATAGGAAAACTCGGGAGCAATCGAGATTTGCCCGAACGAACTTGCTCCACGAGACGTGAAGGAACAATCGGGATTCTCCCGTCCGAACTTGCTCATTTAAGATATCACATGAATAAGCGGGATTTGCCTGTCCGAACTTATTCCTTAAAAGAAACTTGGGAACAAACGGGATTTGCCCATCCGAACTTGTTCCAAATAGATAACGTATGAATAATCGGAATTCGCCCATCCGAACTTATTCCTTTAAACTCAGCTTGAGAATTAATCATCCAACCTTCCGGGCCAAGCTTGTAATCCGGCTCCTATCCAAGCCTCTCCGCCATTCATAAAGGTATGGCGTAATATGACCTAAGTCAAGTGTCTTCTACGGTGTGTTAGGGGTGTCTTTACTGAAAAATGCCACAGCACTCTATGCTCGATTCCAACACCTAGACCCGTGATGTCATAACCCATGAGATTTTATTTCATGCATAAAATTTATTTGTTGATTCATAACAGATTATGCTACCCCTATGAATTTTAATTATGCAATTAAAATTATCATCGCCAAGATTAGTGTTTTGTTTTAGGGTTTTATTTTCATCTTACTGTTGAACCCGAAACTTGTGTACCCAACCCGAATCTGGTCTCCAGAGTGTGTCCTATATTTCCAAACTATGTTTTCCGGTCAAAACGATAGGTTACACAACTATATTCAGTAATCCGCTCTCATCACAACAGAGATTTCAAAATCAGCCCAGATTCAACAATTCAGTATGAAATTTTCAGCAAGATAGAGTTTTCAACATATCATGAAAATAAATCCGAAATTCATAGAATTTAAATCCTAAATTATCATCACTAGAAATTTAAAACATTAAGTCCATCATACAAAAACAAATTCATAATTTCCTAATCAGGATCTAACATGTATCTACACCATCGTAAAATCAAGACTCAAGTTTTAAATCAAGAATCCATCCAAGACATCAAGATTAATCTTTCCACATGCAAACATAGATTCATAAACTGAAAATTACATATCTAAACACATGCAAACTGAAGATTAATCTTTCCACATGCATCAAAGGAATCTAATTAAGGAGATTAATCCAAGCCTAGATTGTAAATAACATATCAAGATTTCTCTTAGGCATTTTGTCGAACACTTTGAGGGTGAACCGACATATATCCTCCTTGGCCGAGCACCCCTAGGGTCATTCTAGGGCTACCGAACCCCATAGGGGAGGGAGGGGTTCGGGCCTCCTCTTTCATGGCAACACGTGAAAACGATAAGAAACTTCAAGAAACGACGAGAAATTCCGACAAGAACTCTCAACTTCCAAGAACGGCTCAAGAACATGAGAGAAAACCCGAGAAAGGAGGGGTAAAACCACTCACTCGACTGGGAAGAAAGAATTAGAGAAGGACTTCCAAGCCACGGCCTCCGAATCCGACCTCAAAGGGTGGCGGCTCGGCTCAAACAAAGGGGGCGGCGGCTCCAAGATCAAGAAGAAAGGGGGCGGCGGCTCCACCTCAAGCCGGCTGCTCCAAGAGAGGGGAAGAGGGAGGGATAGCTCGACGAGTAGGGCTTGAGGGTGGCGGCTCCAAGGAAGAGGAAAGGGGAGAGGGGCGGCTCGGCTCGGCTGGGCGGCTCCACTCTCCACTTGGCTGGTGCGGTTCCAATGAGGAGCCGCCGAGCCTTAGAGGCGGATTTTATAATTCCCTCCTATTTCTTCCTATTCGCACCCCAACCCTCACTAACTACAACCCGGATCCGCAATACGCTAACCCAAACTAACCCCATGCTAAAAACAAGCATTACTAGTATGCACACCCATATGCAACATCATTTAATAAATTTATCTAATCAAGAAAAGAATTCACATAATCCAAATTTCTACATACCCGAGCTCGCAAGCTCGCACCGAACCATAAGTCGACTAGACTTGACCTCGAACTAGCTCGTTAGGCTGACAATCACAAATAATATAAAAAATAAATATTAATATATAGGATATTATGAAAAAAATATCATAAAATCTCCAAAAAAAATTAGGAAAAAAAATCATTCGTAAATAAACACAAAATAGAATTTTTGTAATTTTTTGGAAATTTTAGGATACCTTTTCAAAGTAACCTAAAATTATTTTTACTATAATAATTAATGACACATGGTCGAAATTTAATTTTTATTTACATATAAATATAGTTGATATTTAATAAAATCTGACTGCCATATAAGTTCAAACTGACATATCAACTTAATTTGCTTATAGAAATTTATTAACATATATAGGCAATTAATTATATCAATGTAAGACCCGAAAAAGTTTCCTAATATAAAAATCTATTTTAGTGCAACGCGCCGGACCCGGTGGCAGTCGAGTCGAGCCTCAGGATCGTCTCGAGTGAAAAGGTATGACTCGGCTAATGATTCATGAAACCTATGTGGATTATTAACTTTCCTTTTATGAAATCATACCTTAAATTAAGTTAACTCGAGTCATGTTATGGGTTGAGTCGGAACCCAAGTTGAGTTCGGGTTTAATCGAGTTCTGGGTATGAATTAAGTGAGTCTTGAGGCCATCTTTGGAAAGAGGGATGAGTGAATAAAACCCTCTTTTTGCAACCGTGTGACTCACCCTTTGAGTCACACAAGGCCGCCTAGGGAGAAGAGGAGAAGGAGCAAGGAGGAGGCTTGGGACTTGGATAGATCCTGGATTCGCGTCGTCGTCGGAAAAATTTCAAGTCGTCATCACCCGATCCTTGTTTCTCCGCAATCTAGGTGAGTGATTATGTTTTTGAAGCTTGGGGGAGGCGGGTAGCCGAACCCTAGATGGAATAGGTTGAGTTCTCGCGATCCTTCCAACGAATCTTGTTTTCCAACGATGTGTGTTCACTATTTTATGAGGTTTCTTATCGGAACTCACTATTTTCTTCGTCATTTTGCAAGATCTTGGGGCTGCCGAGTCATGGGAAAAGGGGAAAGGTCATGCCAAAATTTTCCCTGATTCCCTTGACGGCAAGAAGACCCTTAGATGACCTTATATCACTGTTCGATGTAGTTTCCTTTCTACATCTCGCGTATTATGAAGTATGCTCTCCCTAGAAATCCCTTGAAGTGGCCGAACGAACCCTACAACTCATGAAGAGGGTTCGGCCCAGGGTGAGGAAAAGGTAAATTAGTTTATTAGTATTTGAGTTGTATGCGGAATTGAAGAGGTAAAGGTATAGCTAGAGTCCTCTCCCTCTTTTCCTACCACAAGGGCCATGGCCGAGCAAGGTCTTCCTTGCTCATGGTTTGGCCAAGGTTAGGGAGAGGAGGAGAGATTAGCTTTAGATGGAAATTGCATGATTATAAGGATCATACATTGAGATA
This sequence comes from Canna indica, assembly GCA_034359265.1. Classification (NCBI taxonomy): domain Eukaryota; kingdom Viridiplantae; phylum Streptophyta; class Magnoliopsida; order Zingiberales; family Cannaceae; genus Canna; species Canna indica. The sequence continues at coordinate 20,785,948 of CP136895.1, read as the reverse complement.
TGACAATACTTAGGAAGACCACCAAACTTAGCAAGTAACTTGATTGATTTTGAATTGTAGAAATGTTAGTTTTATAATCATTCTTAGCATTTGATCCTTAAACTTTGGATGTTGACATTGTCACCATGTTTTGAATTTTATACATGTTATTTAAATTCATTACTACCTTGTCATGCTAGATAGTTGCTCCTTAATGTGCTAACATTCCTAAGGTAGTATAAAAATTGCTTTGTATATACATTGTGGTCATATATGATGAAGGTTGCAATATTTGAATATTTTCCTTTGGATTATACATGCTGCCCTAAATGTTCTTGGGTAGTATTCCAAGGTCGACACATGGAAATTCTCACCCAATGCAGTGTAGAAGGATGGGTAACATGTAAGGAATCACTAAACGTTCATAGCACATGTATGAAAACTTAGTTAGGAGACGATAACACTTCTATGACTCCTTATATACTTTTGGAAATTTAGAACTCATAGGTGTTCATATATTGAAAGGGCAGCATAAATTGTTGACCCGGTAGCCGGACTTAGGCCAGATACGGGCAAAGGCCTGAAGTGTATATATATGGAAACTCAAGGATATTGATTGTGCGATGTGTTTGAGATGGTCCGCCGAGGAGCGAGGAGGTCGGAAATGACCAATGCTCAGCTCGGCCAGTATTGGGTCTAGAGGTGCGCCAGCGAGCCCGCTAGGTGCCAGACCCTAGTTGGGTGGGAGTAGCTATCTTTACCCTAGACGGTGTCCGAAGACTAGTGGACCATCCTAGTCGACGGCCCGAGATTGTTTGCTTACTTCTTGAGATGATGTGGCCAATGGCCAGTATGATACTACCAGATATGGTAGGGACGGCTGTAGCTGGGATATTATTCTATGAGTAGGCATAAGGGCCAGATGCCGAAGGCTTGATAAGTCGAGATGGCAAGTTATCATATTCAGTTGGTACAAATGGACCCGTTGGGGTCGGTAATCGCATTAGAAGTAAACTTTACCTCATTGTACATTTCTTTAATGCCTTATATGATATATGCATGATTGAGGCTTATGTGGAGGTTCATTTGAGCCACTCACTTAGTCCAAAGTGGACTCACAGTTTACTCTTATTTTTGCAGAGCATGAGCAGTGACTTGGTATGTTGACATGGTGTAGCTGGTGGGCGGGAGGCGGTGCCATATCTCATAGCGGCGTCCATGAGTCTTAGACTAGTGCTTAGTAGTGTTTGGTTTTATTGCTGCACTGACAGTTGTAATTGAAAAAGTATTGTAGAATCTTGTTTCTTGAACCTTCGGTTTCTTTGATGTTGATGTTTCTATTTGTTTTGGAAAACATATGGATTATGACTTTGCAAACTTTTTTTAGAAGTATGATGAGATTTCTTTTACTTGATGTGTCTTGACTTTATTGATGTCAGTGTAGACAGTAGGCTACAGGGCAGAAGGTAGGCCCTGGCCGGTCACACTACCCTCAGTTGGGGTGTGACAAAGTTGGTATCAGAGCACTAGGTTAGGTCTTGTCTATGACTCGGTGTTGGGTACCGTACGAGGCATATGCTAGCATGCCGACTTACGGTATAGTTATGCTACGAGATTGGGCGACCACTCCTGCACTCAGCGCACCATGCGGTTAGTAAGTTTAAGAGCTCTATGTTAAGAATTTATTATGTGACATGCAACTTCTTTCTTTCCTGTGTTATAGAATGAAGGCTCAAAATGTTGCTTTGAGCGGCAGTGGCAGTAACTCAACAGAACACCGAGGCCAGGGGCGAGGCCGAGGCCGGGCTCGGGGCAGGGATAGAGAGCCTTCTGAAGGACAGGGGCAAGAATCAGCGATTGTTCAATTGCAGTCTTAGGTGAATCAACTGACTGAGGCGCTCCTTAAGGAGCAGGAACTATGACAGCAAATGCAACAGCAGATGCAGCAGCAGCAGCAGTCTCAACAGCCACCGCCACAACCCATGCCCGTGATTCCAGTGGTACCAGAAGTGACAGAGGTGACAGTACCGGTGGTCAGAACCCCAGGGGCCCCAACTTATGCAAATTTTGTCACACTGAAGCCACCGGAATTCACCGGGACAGATCGTCAGGTCGAGGTGATAAAATTCTTGGGGGATTGCTACGAGCTATGTATGGAGCTGGGGTGTTCATCAGAGGCAGCTGCTCATATGGTCGGTCTTTAGATGAGGGGACCGGCAAAGGTCTAGCTGCAAACTTGGAAGGCCCGCAGGGCAGCTAGCGCACCACCTCCCACGTGAGAGGAATTTCGGGTGGCTGTGGAGGAGCAATACCTACCCATGAGTGTCCACGACAAGCGCGCTCGTGATTTTGAGATGCTGCGCCAGACTGGAGGCATGACAGTGTCAGAGTATGAGATGGAGTTCAACCGTCTCTCCAAGTACCACCCAACCTTAGTGGCGTCTGAGACCGCCAGGGTTAAGAGGTTCGTGGCAGGATTGAGGCCGCAGATTGGCAGGCTTATCCACTACACTGAGGATTCTACTCTGGCTCGGGTAGTGGATGAAGCCCTGCGGAAAGAAGCCTTGGTGCCATTTGAGAGAAATGACGAGCAAACTAAGAAGAAGTTTCGGTCACAAAGTTCTGGTAGTCAGTCTTGGCACTCCGAGGGGGCAATGACTACAACAGAGCAGCAGCAAAGCCGGGGGCAGAATGGCAGCCGGGGCTGTGTGGGCCCAGGGATCGGGTCAGTGAGGCTAGCAGTGTCAGGAGGTGGTTCTCAAAGATCTGAGGTGCCGCATTGTGGCAGCTGCAGTCGGAGGCACTGGGGGTCCTGCCTCAGTCGCACTAATGCTTGCTTCAAGTGCGGCCGAGTCGGACACTTCAAGAAGGACTATCCTGAAGGAACTGGTCAGAAGCTTGAGCAGTCTAGGGGAAAGGCACCTATGTCAGTAGGGTCAATAGCTCAGAGAGGGCAGACGCAACATAAGGGGCCGCAGACCAGTCATTCAGAGAGGCCACCTGCGCGGGTATGCGCCATGAACCGTGATGGGGCAGAGGCATCAAAAGCAGTGGTGATAGGTACTATTTTAGTAGGTTCGTCTGCTGCATATGTTTTATTTGATCCGGGTGCCGCGCACTCATTTGTGTCTGCCATATTTGCTGCAAAGTTGCCAATGGCACCCTCTATGCTTGACGGGCCACTGATGGTATCAACGCCTACGGGCGATGCAATCATAGCAAATTCAATATATCAAGGCTGTGAAGTGCTCATCTGTGGCCATGTGTTGAGTGCGAATTTGACACTCCTACCCACTCTTGAGCTTGATGTCATCCTTGGCATGGACTGGCTAGCAGAGCACTTTGCAATGTTGGACTGCAGAGCCAAAGCAGTGATGTTTAATAAGCCTGGGCTGCCACAGTTCACCTTCCAAGGGGAGGGAGGTAGCAAGCCAATAGGGGTCATCTCAGCTGCTATAGGCTCGTAAGTTGCTTCAGGGCGGTTGCCAATCCTTCCTGGCCTTCGTATCTGTGGCCGGGGAGGAAGGGGTGAAGCTAGGAATGTTAGCGGAACCTCAGTGGTCTGTGAATTCCCTGATGTGTTTCCCGAGGAATTAATGGGATTGTCGCCCAGAAGGGAAGTTGACTTTTGCATTGATCTGCAGCCCAGGATGAAACCAATTTCCATTCCTCCCTATAGGATGGCACCGGTCGAACTCAGGGAGCTAAAGGTGCAACTGTAGGAAATGCTAGATCTGGGGTTCATCCGGCCGAGTGTGTCGCCCTGGGGTGCCCCGGTTCTCTTCGTGAAGAAGAAGAATGGGTCGATGCGCATGTGCATCGACTATAGACAGCTGAACAAAATGACTGTTAAGAATCGCTACCCATTGTCGAGGATAGACGATCTGCTTGACCAGCTACAGGGGGCTCAATGGTTTTCAAAGATAGATCTGAGGTCCGAATATCATCAGCTGAGAATTCGGGACTGCGATGTGCCAAAGACGGCCATTAGGACTCGCTACGGTCACTATGAGTTCCTAGTGATGTCCTTTGGCCTAACCAATGCACCCGCTGCTTTCATGGACCTAATAAACAGGGTATTTAAGGAGTACCTGGACAGCTTTGTGATCGTCTTCATTGATGACATTCTAGTTTACTCCAAGAATGAGGAAGAGCACTCTAAGCACCTGAGAATGGTCCTGGAAACCCTTAGAGAGCACCGCTTGTTTGCCAAATTTTCCAAGTATGAATTTTGGTTGGAAAGTGTAGGGTTCTTAGGCCATGTAGTGTCCAAGGAAGGAATAAGGGTAGATCCTGCCAAGATTGAAGTGGTGCAGAACTGGAAGCGGGCGATTAGTGTGACTGAGATCCGTAGTTTTTTTGGTTTGGCCGGCTATTACCGAAAGTTTGTGGAGAATTTCTCTAGAATTGCAGCCCCTCTGACTCGGTTGACCTAGAAGAAAGTCAAGTTCCTTTGGGATGATAAATGCGAGGCGAGCTTTAAGAAGCTCAAGACATATTTAACATCTGCACCCGTGTTGGCAGTACCTTTCGGCTCAGGAGGATTTGTAGTCTTCTGTGATGCCTCTCGGGTTGGCCTGGGCTGCGTCCTAATGCAGTATGGCAGGGTCATTGCTCATGCATCTCGCCAGCTGAAAGTTCATGAGAAGAACTATCCGACGCATGACCTAGAATTAGCGGCAGTGGTCTTTGCACTGAAGCTTTGGCGGCACTACGTGTACGGGGAAACTTGCAAGATCTACACAGATCACAAGAGCCTCCAATACTTGCTTACTCAAAAGGAGCTGAACCTCAAACAGAGGAGGTGGCTGGAGCTCCTAAAGGATTATGATTGCACCATTATATATCATCCGGGGAAAGCAAATGTGGTAGCAGATGCTCTGAGCAGAAAGTCCATGGGCAGTTTAGCTCATTTGGAAGTTAAGCGGAGGCCTCTAGCTCGAGAATTGGCTTTGTGCCTAGATGGGGCTGCAACCTTATCAGTGTCAGCTTCAAGTGCCCTAATCGCACACCTGCGAGTACAGTCCACGCTGGTGGACATGTTACGTGCCGCGCAGGGGAAGATGTCTTTTGTGCACTGACCAAGGACTTGGTGCAAAGAGGTGATGCAGAGAACGATTTTAGATTAGACTCAGAGGGTGTATTGAGGTTCAGAGACCGGATAGTTGTACCAGACATGGTTGAGGTACGTAGGCAAGTCCTGGAACTGGGTCATCGTTCCATTTATACGATGCCTCCGGGGGCCACCAAGATGTATCGGGATTTAATGCAGCATTAATGGTGGAAATGTATGAAAAGAGAAGTGACGGAATTTGTTTCCAAATGTCTAGTCTGCCAGCAGGTGAAGGCCAAACACCTTAAGCCTGCGGAGCTTCTGCAAAACCTCGAGGTGCCCGAGTGGAAATGAGAGAAAATCACCATGGATCTAGTGACCGGATTGCCTAATTCAAAAGGCGATTTCGATTCCATTTGGATGGTAGTGGATCGGTTAACCAAGACCGCGCACTTCAAACCAGTGAAGACTACCTTCTCCGCGGAGCAGTATGTCTGACTGTTCTTAGATAGGATTGTGGCATATCATGATACCCCGGTGATGATTATATCCGACCGCGGTACCCAGTTCACAATCCGGTTTTGGCAATCCTTTCGCGAAGCTTTGGGTACCCAGGTGCGTTTCAGCATAGCTTTCCATCCGCAGACTGACGGGCAGTCAGAGAAGACCATCCAAACCTTGGAGGACATGCTGAGAGCATGCTTCCTGAATATGGCCGACGGTTGGGAGAGGCACCTACCGTTGATAGAATTCGCCTACAACAATAGCTATCATAGTAGCATTGCCATGACTCCTTTTGAGGCCTTGTATGGGTGGCGGTGTAGGTCTCCAGTGGGCTGGTTTGAGGCAGGGGAATCACTCATGGTGGGCCCCCATCTGGTTGAGGAAGCGGTAGAGAAAGTAAAGGTCATTAAGGAAAGATTGTTGGCGGCTCAGAGTCGACAGAAAATGTATGCCGACAAAAAGGCCAGGGAATTGAAATTTGCAGAGGGTGACTTAGTATTCCTGAAGGTCTCTCCTATGAAAGGGGTGGTCCGGTTTGGGAAGAAGGGGAAGCTAAGCCCTAGATACATTGGGCCTTTTCCCATTCTCAAGCGGAGGGGCGAGGTGGCCTATGAGCTGGCATTGCCTCCTAGCCTGAGCAGAGTGCACCCGGTCTTCCATGTATCCATGTTGCGGAAGTATGTAAAAGATGATTCACATGTGATCGAGCCCTCTTCTATCAAGGTAGATTCAGTCATCTCATTCGAGAAAAGGCCAGTAGAGATTCTTGACCGCCAGATCAGGAAGCTAAGGTCCAAAGAAATTCCCCTGGTAAAGGTCAGTTGGGAGCACCATTCCGGGCAAGAGGCCACTTGGGAGGTAGAGCAGGACATGAGAGAGCGCTATCCTTCCTTGTTCGAGGAGCCGGTAAGTCCTTGTTCTTCAACTAAATTCGAGGACGAATTTCCCTTAAGGGGGGAAGGTTATAAGACCCGGAAATGTTTCCTAATATAAAAATTTATTTTGGTGCAGCGCGTCGGACCTGGGGGCAGTCGAGTAGAGCCTCAGGATCGTCTCGAGTGAAAAGGTTTGACTCGGCTAATGATTCATGAAACCTATGTGGATGATTAACTTTTCTTTTATGAAATCATACCTTAAATTAAGTTAACTCGAGTCATGTTATGGGTTGAGTCGAAAAACCCAAGTTGAGTTCGGGTTTAGTCGAGTTCGAGGTATGAATTAAGTGAGTCTTGAGGCCATCTTTGGAAAGAGGGATGAGGGAATAAAACCCTCTTATTGCAGCCGAACGACTCACCCTTTGAGTCGCACAAGGCCGCCTAGGGAGAAGAGGAGAAGGAGCAAGGAGGAGGCTTGGGGCTTGGACCGATCCGGGATTTACGTCGTCGCCGGAAAAATTTTAAGTCGTCGTCACCCGATCCTTGTTTCTCCGCAATCTAGGTGAGTGGTTATGTTTTTGAAGCTTGGGGGAGGCGGGTAGCCGAACCCTACATGGAATAGGTTGAGTTCTCGCGATCCTTCTGACGAATCTTGATTTCCAACGACGTCTGTTCACTGTTTTATGAGGTTTCTTATCGGAATTCACTATTTTCTTTGTCGTTTTGCAAGATCTTGGGGCTGCCGAGTCATGGGAAAAGGGAAAAGGTCATGCGAAAATTTTCCCCGATTCCCTTGACGACAAGAAGGCCTTTAGATGACCTTATATCTATTTGATGTAGCTTCCTTTGTACATCTCGTGTATTATGAAGTTTGCTCTCCCTAGAAATCCCTTGAAGTGGCCGAACGAACCCTACAACTCATGAAGAGGGTTCGGCCAAGGGTGAGGAAAAGGTAAATTAGTTCATTGGTATTTGAGTTGTATGTGGAATTGAAGAGGTAAAGGTATAGCTAGAGTCCCCTCCCTCTTTTCCTACCACAAGGGCCATGGCCGAGCAAGGTCTTCCTTGCTCATGGTTTGGCCAAGGTTAGGGAGAGGAGGAGAGATTAGCTTTAGATGGAAATTGCATGATTATAAGGATCATACATTGAGGTATGACAATACTTAGGAAGACCACCAAACTTAGCAAGTAGCTTGATTGATTTTGAATTGTAGAAATGCTAGTTTTATAACCATTCTTAGCATTTGATCCTTAAACTTTGGATGTTGACATTGTTACCATGTTTTGAATTTCATACATGTTATTTAAATTCATTACTACCTTGCCATGCTAGATAGTTGCTCCTTAATATGCTAATATTCCTAAGGTAGTATAAAAATTGCTATGTATATACATTGTGGTCATATATGATTAAGGTTGCAATATTTGAATATTTTCCTTTGGATTATACATGCTGCCCTAAATGTTCTTCGGTGGTATTCCAAGGTCGACACATGGAAATTCTCACCCAAGGCAGTATAGAAGGATGGGTAACATGTAAGGCGTCACTAAATGTTCATAGCACATATATGGAAACTTAGTTAGGAGACGATAATACATCTATGACTCCTTATATACTTTTGGAAATTTAGAACTCGTAGGTGTTCATATATTGAAAGGGCGGCATAAATTGTTGACCCGGTAGCCGAACTTAGGCCAGATATGGGCAAAGGCCCGAAGTGTTTATATATGGAAACTCTAGGACATTGATTGTGCGATATGTTTGAGATGGTTCGCCGAGGAGCAAGGTGGTCGGAAATGACCAATGCTCAACTCGGCCAGTATTGAGTCTAGAGGTGCTCCAACAAGCCCGCTAGGTGCTCGACCCCAGTTGGGTGGTACTAGCTATCCTTACCCCAGACAGTGTCCGGAGACTAGTGGACCATCCTAGTCGACGGCCCGGGATTGTTTGCTTACTTCTTGAGATGATGTGGCCAATGGCCAGTATGATACTGCCGAACATGGTAGGGACGACTGTAACTGAGATATTATTCTATGAGTAGGCCTAAGGGCCGGATGTCGAAGGCTTGATAAGCCGAGATGACAAGTTATCATATTCAGTTGGTACAAATGGACCCGTTGGGGTCGGTAATCGCATTAGAAGTAAACTTTACCTCCTTGTACATTTTCTTTAATGCCTTATATGATATATGCATGATTGAGGCTTGTGTAGAGGTTCATTTGAGCCACTCACTGAGTCCCAAGTGGACTCACAGTTTATTATTATTTTTGCAGAGCATGAGCAGTGACTTGGTATGTCGACATGGTGCAGCTGATGGGCGGGAGGCGGTGCCATATCTCGTAGCGGCGTCCATGAGTCTTAGACTAATGCTTAGTAGTCTTTGGTTTTGTTTTTGCACTGACAATTGTAATTGAAAAAGTATTGTAGAATCTTGTTTCTTGAACCTTCGATTTCTTTGATGTTGATGTTTCTATTCGTTTTGGAAAACATATAGATTGTGACTTTGCAAACTCTTTTTAAAAGTATGATGGGATTTCTTTTACTCGATGTATCTTGACTGTATTGGTGTCAGTGTAGACAGTAGGCTACAGGGCAGGAGGTAGGCCCTGACCGATCACACTACCCTCATTTGGGGTGTGACAATCAAATTGATCTACCCAATTAAATTAGTTATGTTTTTGCTAAATTAATTCTATTTTTAATAAAATTTCCAATAAATTTTAAATTTGATATTATTTATTTAATTAGATGGATACTACACCAAATTCGTCAATTTATAGTCAATATCGATAAACATACATATTACCCGATCCTTTTTATACAATAGACTTTGTTACTTTATTAGAGTTTTGAAAATTTCGAATCCTAAATTATAAACGATTTTAAAAACGTATCTAAAAGTTCAAAAAAAATAACAAAACAAGATTCAATCATTAAAAAATAAATAAATTGTAAATGAATATTACATAAATGTCTATTTAATGATTTTTCAAAAATATCTATCAAATGAGCGAGAATAGCCCAAATGAGTGGGAAAAAACTTTCTTTTTTATTAAATGAGTGGGAATGAGCAAAAAAAGAACGGGAAATTACTTCGTTATTTATTTCAAACTTGGTTACTTTTATTATATAAAGATATATTTTTATTGCACGTTCACTTCATAATGAGAATTTGACTTCAAAATTTTATTAAATTAGAACTTTTGAAAATTTGGAATTATAAATTAAAAATAATTTTTAAAACGTATCCTAAAATCTTAAAAAAAAGTCAAAAAAAAATCATTCAAAAAAGAATTTATGTGATTTTTGAAGAATTTTACCATATATTTTTGAATTTTTTAAAAATTTCATATCCTAAATTAAAAATAATTTTGAAAACGTATCATAAAATTTTCAAAAAATCACAAAAAAAACATTTATTCGTAAATAAATTCAAAATAGAATTTTTGTGATTTTTTTGAAAATTTTAGGATACATTTTTAAAGTATCCTAAAATTATTTTTACTATAATACTTAATGAGAGATGGTTGAAATTTAATTTATATTTACATATAAATATTGTTGACATTTAATAAAATCTGACTGCTATATAAGTTCAAATTGAACATATCAACTTAATTTACCGATTGAAATTTATTAATATATAGGCAATTAATTATATCTACTTGATCTACCCAATTAAATTAATTATATTTTTGCTAAATTAATTCTATTATTAATAAATTTTCTGATAAATTTTAAATTCGATATTATTAATTCAATTAGATGGATACTATATCAAATTCATCAATCAAAAAAATAATTTTATAAATGAATATTACATAAATGTCTATTTAATGATTTTATAAAAATATTCATGAAATGAGCAGGAATAGCCCAAATGCGCGGGAAATTTTTTTTTTATATTAAATGAGTGAGAATGAGAAAAAAGAGCGGGAAATTACTTTATTATTTATTCTAGACTTAGTTAATAAAAAGATCATTGATATTGATATGTCTCATACAGTTAATGTTGTCTAAATCATTTATGATGATATTAATTAAAGGCATGCATATATTTGATTTCTTCTTTTGCTCTGCATATATATGATTTCTTGAGATAGTATTATTCTTCCTGAAGTGGCATAATTTTAAAGACATTAATTTGTTGGGATTTTTTTTTTGTCAAAGGTAAGGGGCAGGTGAGAATGATTCAATTAAGAAAAAGAACATTGTGTTTGGCTGAAAGGGTAAATGGAAGGAAGACAACATAGCATAATTAATTTGATCATATTCAAAAGTCAAAAAGTTTTGGATGGATAAGAGGTTCACTTTTTTTTTATCAAAAAAAAAAAAATTATTATTAAATAAAAAGTCTTCGAGAGCATAAATCGTGAGTCAAAATTATCTGCACAGGAGGTCTAATACTAGGCCAAATAAAACTACCTTTATGTACTCTAGCTTTATTAGCTGCCCAGTGGGCAGTTTTATTAGCTTCCCTATAACAAATTTTAAACTCTTGAACTTTTCATAAAGATTTCAGAACTTTTATATCAAAGATAATAGACATTATTCTCCAAGAGGTTGCACAGTTGCGCTCCACGATCTCAACCAAAGTTTGAGAATTCGACTCGATATAGAAAGATTGCATATTGTGTTCAATAGCAAATTTGAGACTTTCTTTATTCTCCAAAGCCTCCAGCTGTAAAATATCTTCACCATATCTGAAAATGGATGCAGCCAACAAACATCTACCATTTGCATCTCTCGCAATTATGCCTAAACCACCTTCACCATCCAATAAAAAAACATCACAATTTAATTTTAACAAGCCCTATTCAGGCGAAATCCATTTAACATCCCTTCTGTGAATATTGAATTTTCCCTTAGAACTGGGTAAACACCACTAGTATAAGCCATTATTTTCAATATGATACCCTTGGGAATAGGCTGCCTAACCTCATGAAGCAAACAATTCGTAGCGTACTAGATGAACTAACAGGAGATTGCAATAAGAGCTTTGATGAACTGTCGGGAATGAGGATCTTGGGCAATACTATCAAGCCAATTGCCCTTACTCCAACCAACCCTATTAGACAAGTTAGTCCCAAATTTAACCGAAAGCATGTTCCAAATTGAGGAAGAAAATTGACACTTGAAAAAAAAGATGATCTATGGTCTCAGATTCAATAGAACAAAAAGAGCAAAGGTTTGAGCTACTGATACTAATATATAGAGTGAAGTTTAAGTCGAGTGAGAAGTCTTTGATGGAGAAGTTTCCAAGTAAATATCTTGATTTTGGGACGAATTCTAAGATTCCAAAGTTGCATCCAGGAAAAATTGGACTCAATAGGGTTGGGTTCATGGATTCTTAGGAAAGTGTAAGCTGACTTGGTGGTAACTCTACCCCAGTATCATTCATCCAAATATATTTATCTTCATCGGGATTCACGGGCAAGGCTAATTTTGAAATGGATTCCCCCAATACAAAGCCAAATAAATTTAAGCACATATCAACATTCCAGGTTTGATTAATTATAAAAGAATTAACCATAAGCACATTATTTATAACATCTACATTTTAAAAAAGTAAGCTTCATGTACAAAGGTAAATCAACCACCCAATGATCATGTAGAATATAACAAGTTAATCCAGAATTAACAATTTTAAGAAAACCAAGCATCAATTCATAAAAAGCATCAGTAAAAAGTATCCAACTAAAAGAACATTTGGAGGGCTTTCAAGATGATGAAAGGCTAAAATAACTGGAGATTAGTGTCGGGCATAGAATTCGATATGGCTAAATCAATCACACTTAGAATCACATAATGAAATGTTAGAATATGGAACCACCACAAGAAAAACTAGTATCAGTGACGAAAACTAGAATTCGATGGCCTTAGGCGGCCGTATGCGAGCCGCGGCTGATTTGGTTATATCAGCCACGACTGCTGCGATCGTCGAAAAGTCATGGATAGTTTTGACGGCCAATGTGGTCGTTGATGAGCCAAGTGGCTGATAGCCAATATTCTAGTAGTGTGAAGTGCATGGTGTCCTAGGATTAAACCATCACTACTAAAAAATTGGGCATCTGCGATGGACACTACTGTCGCAAAACGATCGCCAAAGACCTTCTGCGATGACAAGGGGCCACTACCAAAAAAATGGGTTTTTGCGACAGCGCATTTGCGACGGTGAAGAATGCGGTCACAGATGCGACGGGTCTGCGACCGCCGTCTATTGGGGTCGCGGACTGGTCAATATTGCGACGGCATTGCGATCGCCTTGAGTGTCGTCGCAAAATAGAAACGACAGTGCGACCGCGTTGAATGCCGCCGCAAAATGGCGATAGTTTGGCAACCATTTGCGACCGTCATGTTGTGATCGCTTATTTGCGACCGTTAAGGCCGTCGCAAAATGTTATTAAATTCCTCACCCAATCCTTTTTTTTTTCACTTCCCATGCTCGATCAACCCTCTCACTTCCCCTACTCGATCTCTTCCGCCACACGCCGACCGCCGCTCGCTGTTCGTTGGCCGCCGCCCGCTGTTCGTTGGCCGCCGCCCGCTGCTCGCAGCCCACCGCCTACTGCTCGTCGCCCGCAGTAAGCAGGCCACCTGTCGAACGCGTTCAATATATCTATGCCGCCGGTATTATCCTCTACTCTCTCTCTCTCTCTCTCTCTCTCTCTCTCTCTCTCTCTCTCTCTCTCTCTCTCTCTCTCTCTCTCGTCCGAAATCCTAGCTGACGGCTAGGGTTCGAATATATGAAAGGTCATTCTTGTACGATTCCTTCTGTTTAGAAGAATATGCATGGAGATCAGTCTATCATGAACGCCTCCCTCTTAAAGACCCACTGCTCAGATATAGAATTTAACCTCCTGTCTTTGTTCTATTCCCCTCCAGTCTGTTCTATATTTTCCACAAACGCTGTTGTTCATTTTTTTTCCTTTTAAATGTCAGGCTACTTAGGATGTTGTAAATTTGAAAATACTTCACATGTTACTTTGCTTAGTGCTGGGAATTCAAATTTTGAAAGATAGATGTTGTAGATAAGGTTGGATTTCGTGTTATATATTCATGGAATCATGTCAGGGGAGAACAGTTAGGCCATTTCAGAATAAGATGGCAGCATTCATCATTCCCTTGGTGAGTTTCAATATTGTGAACCTACAATAGGATTAAAAGACTCAGCTGTAATATCTGGCATCAGGAGTTTCTTAATCTGTACAAGGTTCACATAAACATACAAACACAGTTCTTTATATATCAAATTCTAGACCTCCAAGATTTTAACTTTTTGGAAAAATAGCAAGTTGCATTCGATTGAGGAGATGTGAAGTGAGTACAATTATAGGGGGAACGGGGGTTAAAGTAAGACTCGACCTCCAAGAATTAATTGTGGCATTTGTGCTGTTTGAGATACTAATACTAAAAAGTACCAACAGGGGATAAGAAGAAACAAAATATATCCCTAAATTAAAGTGAATAAGCATGGTCTCATCCTTAAACTCAGAAAGTGATTTATTTAACTATTAATTACATCTGCCACATATATATCCTTTTGAAAGGCTTGACTAGTATGCTTCTTTGCTTCATCTACGTTCTTGAAACAAAATATATCCATTAACTGGATCATGAGGTGCATAACTTTCGGCCCTTCTTTAACAGAAAGAAAATCTTCTTTGCTGGAGTTCTTTTCATGCATTATGTAGTTATGTTTCTATCCTCATGGGACCTTTTAGTTGTTGGGGTCACCAAGAGGCCAATCTGCTCATCGCCGATTGTTAGTAAGAACATGGGTGTCACATGCAGACAAGTTTTTTGTTTCATGTTCCTTTATCACCTTTCTTAATTAGATTAGTGGAATGGCTTTGTTAAAGTTAACTAGCTTCAGCCAGTCATACTTTTATCAAACTAGATACTGAACTTATTTTTTACTCACTAAATCAAGTGTTTTTTCTTTTATGTCCTTGATTCAGCTACAATAATTAAGCAAGAAGGAATTTTTGATGTCTAAGGCAGGACAATGCTAATGGCTACCTAACATTCCATTTGAATATGCATTTGTCATTTTCATGTCCTTGGCTATGGTCACAGCTTTCTCCCTGTGTTTCCTCCAAATGCAATCAAAGAGTTCATGTGATGTCTTAGGTACAAACCTTGTGAGTCCCCTTTGAAGTACATGAGCCATTAAGCCTCATGAAGGATTAGTGTATGTCCTAAGTTCTATAGATCAATGTAGTAATCTGCAAAATAGAGGAATGGTTGTTCTTTCAGATATAAGTGATTTATATCTGTTAGGGAAGTGCCATGGGGTTAGATTGTGGGTGATGTAAGCCTTACAAATTACATGCAATCATATTGGAAATATAGGAAATCTCATGAGTTTGCCAACATTCCCTTGTTCAACATAAAACTATTAGTAGAGGCACTACTACACAAGTACTAGTTAGCTAGAACCAGTTTTGATTGGCAAGGAATTTCTGATTAAGTAACTGTTTTTTAGGAATCATGTACAATAGGAGAATAATAAGTCTAACTTGAAGGAAAAATTCAAGAACTATATATAAATGAAGATGATCTTCGAAAGAAGAGTTGGAAAGCAGTTATGGGCATTGCACAGTATAGAAACATGATACTAAAATATCCCAACAGCTTAATCGTAAGTAGATTAATTGCAGTTAGGCCTTCCACAGCTTAATCGTAAAGTATATAAACGTCTTGGTTACTTTCTGGTTTATTTTTATTTCATTTAGCTAATTTTATTCAATTTCCCTGTTGATAATCTATATAGTTTTATTTTTTTATTTCAGGTGTAATATATAGTGTCATAATCTTACGAGACAAGTAAAGATGTCGGGACCTTCCACGCCCGCCGCAATGCCATCGCCGCCACCACCACAACCACCACCCCCGGAGGCTCGAGATCATCGTAGGCCACGTGGGCCTAATCGGGGGGCTCGTGCACCTTCATCGACTGACCAACGTCAGCGGATATCGCTGCACGGTCTAAAGTAAGTATCAAAGTTTATTTTTTATAATTATTTATTAATTAATTACTACTTATATTGTTATACACTACTAGAAAAATGGTCATCAGCAACGGCTGATGCCGTTGCTGAGCCGTTGCTGAAGAGCATCAGCAACGGCTGAGCCGTTGCAATAGCGCCGTGACAGAAAGTCGCGTTGCTGATGACTTCGCAACGGATCAGCAACGGCCGCTCGGGCCGTCGCTCAAAACATTATCAGCAACGGCCGCTCGGGCCGTCGCTAAAACTATTATCAGCAACGGGTTTGCAACAGACCCGGAGCCGTTGCTGATAACATTAATAGCAACGGCCGCTGAGTCCGTAGCAACGCCGTTAGTAAAACTCCGTCGCTAAGCCGTTGCTGTAGGTCATCAGCAACGGCTTTCGATACACTTTTAGCAACGGCTTTCCCACGGACGCCCGTGGGAAAGCCGTTGCTGATGACGTATACCTGCAACCAGAAAATTTGAAAATTTCAAATTTCCATTGATACATTGATACATTTATCTGATACATAACTCACACACCCATACCCTCATACACACATTCATTCACACATCACAAACACCTCATACACATTCATTCACACATCACAAACACACCAACATATATACATCAAAACAATTATACTTATATTGATAATTATCCACGATAGTATAAAAACAATTCAAATGCAAAATTGAAGTATCAATATCCAAACAAAATAAGTTAAACAAGTTCAATATCCAAACAAAAAATCTCACGATCAAGATGGAGGATGGTCTGGATTATATGGCGGGGTCTGGAGCGCTTGAGTGAACAACGACGTGGACTGACTCGAGGACGATGGATTAGATGATGCCGAAGAGATGACTGGTTCGGGATGACCTGACAAGTTGCGTAGCATAGCTTCTATATTCGCCATCGTCTGACTCTGACGCTCCATCATCTCAGTCTGACGCGCGATCGTCTCCTCTAGTGTCCTTATCCTATTACTATGATCATAACTGGATCTAGAGGTGGACGGCCGCTCACCAGCGACCGGAGGGGTCGGTGCCCCAAGTGGCCCTAGTACGGCTCGCGCATGACCACTATCTGCGAAGCCATATACGCGGCCATGGTCCCAGCCACCTGCGGCCTCGACCCACGATGCTGCGTCAAAGTCCTCGGGGGTACCCCTGCGCTGCACCACCGTCTGGTTGTAGGTCTCCTACTCGAGTTTGATTTTTTGTTTAATATTTATCATAAAACTTAAATTATAAATATATAATGAATAATTTAAACAAATATATAATTACCATAATGTATGCAGCACGGTTGTGGATGTACTCCCCCGTCCCATGTGCTCGACGGTGAGTCCGCTCAAACACCGCCATCGGGGAGGGTCGCTGGACACTCCCGTCATCCGACACCGTCGTCTACATTTACAAAACAAATACATTAATTAGTACACATAATAACAAATAAAATATATAATTAAAAGATATACTTACCATACGGTTTGCGTGCACTGCAAATGCAACAGAGCCGCCGGTGTGACGCGCTGCTCCTCCCGACATGCGATTTCTAGCTGCATTCCGAGAAACCTCCTGCCATCGATCCGTCGACCATATCCCCACGAGCTGGTCCCATATATCCGGAGTAATCCAACTGGGGCCGTATCCCCGAGTCTCCGCGATGTTAGTGGTCCCAGCTCGGGCCATCGCTTGGGACCGAGCCTGCCCCAGCTGCCCGTTGTACCTTGCCCGGGAAATAGCCTCCCAGGCAGCATAAATGAAGGGCCTCTGGTCCTCGGCCCATGTATAGCGAGCCTGCAAAATAATAATATCAGAACCAATATTAATATATCATCATGCATGTAAAAAATAATAATAATACGTGCCTCAAACTCGCGCCATAACATGTCGACGTGCTCGCTAGGCACGTGAGACCACGTAGGCCATGCCCCGTGCATGTATCGTCGAATAGTAGAAGAAATGCTCCTCGGCACTTCTTCTTGCTCGAACCTGCACAACAAAAATAAATTTTAATATTATATTATGATATAATGAATTTGTAATGATTCATAATTCATGATATATTACCGCTCCCCAATCACGCTAATCAATCTACGTGACTCTGTGGCTGGTGGAGGCTGCCACCTGTTCGGCCCGCGTGGCCGCCTACGTCTGGATGTACTAGCCTCGGCAGTATCATCGGAATGAGGATCAGCAACAGGTGGATCAGCAGCATGAGTAAGTGCTGGAGTCTCACCGATCGGAGACTCCGAAACTCTCCTGCGTCGATAACCACGACCAGACATATCTGTCGAACAGACATATAATCAGATTATTGTATAAATAGTAGAGATATATTTAATAAAATATATACTTTACAATTATTCTTCATCATCTGAATAATAGTCTTCGAATTCTTCTTCTTCTTCCTCTTCTTCCTCTTCTTCCTCTTCTTCATCTTCTTCATCTCCAGCTTCCTCAATTTCATGATAGTCATCATCAGCATATTCAACTTCTAATTGAATTGACGTTGTGTCTGCATCCTCGAGTATTGGAATAATACGATCCACAGCAGGAAGATCATCTTCTTGATAGAAACCAGGAGGATCATTTTCTCCTACTATCGGATCAATTTTTCCTCTACCTTTTGTCTTACAGACTACACGCCAATCCGCTCTATCTTTATTTCGAGCCGGATACTTCGCGTAATATACTTGTTCGGCTTGTGATGCCAATATAAAAGGCTCATTTGCTGCCAATTTCGATTTGTAATTGACCTCAACAAGTTTGTATTTTGGATAAACTTTCATGCCCCTTTCTGTTGTATCGAACCAATGACATCTAAATAGGATCACTGATTTCAAGCCGAAGTAGTGCAACTCTATCACTTCTTCCACCAGTCCATAAAAATCCATATCACATTCAACATAGGTTGTCCCTTTCACGCAGACCCCAGCATTCATCGTCTTTTTTGTAGATGAATATTCAAGTGTGTGAAATTTATACCCGTTAACAAAATATCCGCTATAGCACAACACAAGTCGCGACGGTCCACTAACAAACTCAAATATTCTTTCATCTATTTCAGCTCTGTGATCTTTGCTGTAAGTCTGAATCCAAGTAGGGAAATCACGATTCCGTAATCTCTCCAATTCTTGATCGTTGTGAATAGAGTATTTTTGCACCATCTCAATGTCAAATATTTCAATGAATTGTTCAATCTCTGGACAATTGAGTAATACATACAAGTGTGCCAAATGATACTCTTCATCGCTTAAGTGTCGAGATGGACGAGAACTAAAAGCACGACCAGAGTGACAACATGCCGTACGCCGGGAAATCATTGATTGTCCACAAGACCGCGGCCTTTAAATTGAAGTTTTGCTTCCGATGACAATCATAAGTGACAGCTCCCTCAGTCCATAATGTTTTCAATTCATCTATCAAGGGTCTGAGAAATATGTCAATTTCTTTTCGCGGACCCTTAGGACCCGGAATAATCATCGAAAGATAAATAAATTCATCTTTCATGCACATTGACGGTGGCAAATTATAAACTGTCAGCAGCACTGACCAAACTGAATAAGGAGTTGCAGAATGTCCAAACGGATTAAAACGTAAGTGCAGTACAAATAACTATATTCCCAAATTGTCCAATCAGGGACAATTCAAGAATTGTACGTCGTATAAAAGATCATCTACTTCTTTTACACGAACATACAATTCCCGAACGGATCTAAGGTTTTGCTAAATCATATCCGATCGTCGATGCGTACGTGAAACATATCAACTCGTCGGAGGATGATTATTTTCTAAATGTTTCGAGACAGTTCGAGTCCATATTGGATGATTTCGGGGCGCGTCCGAAGTGGACGATTCCGGCGCGAGTCCGAAGTGGACGATTCCGGCGCGAGTACGAATTGCACGATTCCGGCGCGCGTCCGAAGTGGACGATTCCGGCGCGAGTCCGAATTGGACGATACCGGCGCGCGTCCGAAGTGGACGATTCCGGCGCGCGTCCGAAGTGGACGATTCCGGCGCGCGTCCGAAGTGGACGATTTCGGCGCGCGTCCGAAATTAATCTAAACCGTAATAATTAATCTAACAAATTAAATAATTAATCTAAACAATTAATTAACAATTATAAAATAATTAATTAACAATTATAACATAATATAAATTATATATATAAATTATAAATTCCGGCGCCGGAGTCCACCCTCCGGCGCCGGCGTACAGTGGCCGGACACACTGTCCGGCCACTGCAGAAGGTCCGGCGGCGGCCATCGGCCAACCGCCGCCGGCCGAAACCCTAGAAATAGGGTTTTGGTCGGGTGATTCCTGCCGGCCGCAGAGAGACGGCCGCAGCAGCGGGAGGAGACATACCTGAACAAGTCGGAAGCAGCGGTCGGCGTCGTCGGCGTCGGCAGCAGCGGCGGCGAGTGGCGTCGGCAGGAGCGGCGACGGCAGCAGCGGGAGGAAGAAGGGTCGGGCGCGAGAGCGTGCCCTATATAAACTTATCAGCAACGGCTCACTCGCCCGTTAGAACACCGTTGCTGATAAGTTATCATCAGCAACGGCTCACTTATCCGTTAGAAAGCCGTTGCTGATAATTAAAATATCAGCAACGACGCACCTTTCCGTCCGAAAGCCGTTGCTGATAATTAAAATAATCAGCAACGGCTCGGTTTTCCGTTAGAAAGCCATTGCAGATACAGTTTTCTGCAATGGCTCGAGCGGCCGTAAGAATGCCGTTGCAAATAGCAACGGCTTGAGCGGCCGTTGCTGAAGACGAAGTTTCTAGTAGTGATACTTGAGTTGTAGATTCGAGCAAGACAATGTTGCTCGCAACATCACCTCTATTATCAAGAGGTTCTTTCAGGAACCATGGCGTTCATGGACCCATGTGTCGCAGCATAATCGAGATTCATTATGGTCCGAGTTCGAGGTACGTAGTTTATTCATTATGATCCAACTTTCTTCCAGCCAATTCTTGTTTATACATGAAGGTGAACTTTGTCATTATAATAGCCCCATATTTAATGGTACAATGTTTGTCTATTGATCTCTTTTGTGCTCCTGTTTTACTGAGTCAGCTCTTTCATTATATTGTTTATCTCAAAATCTTCCTTTCTTTACATAGGACAATTTTAACTATATCATCTACATGTTACAACATTGTTTTCTCCTTTTTCTAGTTTGTTTCCATTTATGTTTTATAGTTAGTGTCGCACTGAAATGGTCGAATCAAAATGACAGGCAAATAGCCATTCGTTAAATAGAATGCTGACTAGAAGCATGCAATTGTATTCAATTTGTTGATTTGATGCATATCTCGATTACTAGTAGCATCTTATTGCTGGATTACTTTACAGGGTAACTTATCTAGGGATGGTGGATTATGGCATATTAAGATAGTGGAATGAATAATAGAGAATGACATATCCCACTTGTAAAAGAAGTTGAAAACTTTGTTCTTGTTTGTGATGGCCCATTGGTCGTCTTGGCCGAGATTGTGTGGATGAGCTCCGGTGGAAGCTCCGACCAACCCCGCTGCTTCATGAACTGGAAGAAGATTCTTAAATTAATTAGTTCGATCCATTTTTAGAGTTTAACTGATTTGTTTAATCACTTCATCTTTTTGCTGATTCAATTTTTAGAGTTGAGCCGTTTTTAATTTATTCAGTTTTCAGAACACTAACTTGTTATAGTGTTTTATAGGGAACATGAATTTTATATGATAAGATGGATTAATTAATCTACTTGAAAACTAATTGAAGTTGAGTCAGTATATCTACCTGCAGGAATCCATCTCAAAGCCTTCGTAATATTTCCTTTGCCATCTCAAAGTCTGCATGTATAGAATGATCATGACCACTTTTGTACTAGATGTTTGACTACAACTTTGATTATTGGAGAGCAGTGGTTGTATACAATGTGATATGTGAAGTTCGTGAGGTATTCTGATTTTAAAGAGACCAAACAGATTCAGTCTTCTGTTTTCAAGCTTTTGAACTGTGAACGATGTGAATTGTTGTGGATATGGTTACTATGACTGACTAATTCTATTTTGTTGCATCAAAACTTGATGACATGCAAAATGACTAATTCTATGGAAAATTCCAACATTGAGTGAATGGTTCTTGTTTCAAATGTCTATTATTATTGTGGTAGACATGGTGCTTGTGTGGTCTTGAATATATAGAAGTTGCAAGTAGGATACTGAGTAACTGAATGATTAAATCCCTTGTTCGTTATTTTCTTTTTTCCTTTCTTGTATCAAAACTCAGTTGACCTTTCCAGAATTGCATTTAGTATGACAGACACCCTACTAGTGACTGTTTAAATAACTGAATAATTAAATCCCTTGTTCGTTATTTTCTTTTTTCCTTTCTTGCATCAAAATCAGTTGACCTTTCCAGAATTGCATTTAGTATGACAGACACCCTACTAGTGACTGTTTATGTTATGTGATCTATCCCACCTTTGTTAGACAAGAAGCTGGTTGTTGCTTTTTGCTAGACA
This sequence comes from Canna indica, assembly GCA_034359265.1. Classification (NCBI taxonomy): domain Eukaryota; kingdom Viridiplantae; phylum Streptophyta; class Magnoliopsida; order Zingiberales; family Cannaceae; genus Canna; species Canna indica. The sequence goes on along the minus strand of CP136895.1, from coordinate 20,764,025 downwards.
AGAAGCTGGTTGAGTTCTGTACTTGTACATTTCTATTTGGTTCAAGAATACATTATGAATATATAAATTGTGATGTTCAATATCTACTTTTTGTGAATTTGTATTAATGTTTTCTTTTTGTAGGCCCGATATACATGGGATCCTGCCATTGAGGCTCATGTGAAGGATGCTTGAGAAACTTACAATAAGAAACTTTTTAAGGATATCCTCCATCGGGCACGGGATGAGATGCGCGCGAGTATAGACGGTAACAGAGATACACCTACGAATGCGCTCAAGGGACACGGGACAATCTGGATGGAGGTCGACATATGGGATCGATTATGCGATATCTGGGTGTCGGAGGGATGGCAAGGTGCCTCCCGGACGGCGCACCAGAATCAGATGACGCTGGTCGAAGGATCTGTCGCCCGACATACCGGTGGGTCCATCCCTTTTATCAGCCATGAGCGTCGATTGGTAAATAATTTAGTAACTATTTTTATTATTCATTTATTATTATAAAAAAATTAATTATATTTATTTTATTGTAGGGGACGCTAGATGAGCAGGGGACGCTCATCCCTGCTAATCCTCTAAGGGTCTTCGAGGAGACACATAAATACCAGCGTGGTCCTCGCTGGGGTGAGTTCATTAGCAGGAGGCCGGAGACGGTACTGGTAAAATAATATTTTTTAAAAAATATCTTGTTCTATTATGTATAATTTAATTTAATTAATTAATTAATTAAATTAATTAATTAATTTACTTTTATTTAAAGATCACGTATAGTGAGTTGGTGACCCAGCGGAGAGGTGATCCTACGCACGCATGGATGCAGGTGGCAGGCATTGGCCACGGCCGTGTATATGGCATTGGCACAACGACCCACACACGAGCGTTGTTGCAACCACATGGTGCAGGGCCGTCTGCTTTCACCTCCTCCGTCGCTGGTCCATCAACATCAGGTGCGGATCAAGACCGATTAGCGGCCGTCGAGACTGCTCAGGCACGCCTCAGCGCCGACATGGCCGCTATGAGAGATACCGTGATGGAGATGGCTCAACAAATGACATAGATGGCTCATCATATGACGCAGATGACCCAGTACTTGACACATATATATTCTCTCATACCTGGTGCTCCGGCTCCTCCTCCTCCCCCATCATTTGGTGCGACGACATCAGCATCGGATCCATCATCATCATCGATGCCGACTGATGTGCTCCCCACGCAGCCCCTCTCCCCGTCGCTTGATGCGCCTAATCATTGATGTACTTTTTTGATATAATGTAAACATTATTGTTTTGATACAATGTAAATAATATTTTGATATCTATATATTATAATCTGTTGTCTTTTGTCTGTATTTTAATTAAATATTGGAACATGAATTAATATATTTTTATTTTTTTTTAAAAAAATATTTTTTTGCAACGATTTAGCGACCGTCAAAGTCGTCGCAGATTCTCACCACCCGGTCGCATGAAGCCGGTCACAAAAAATTGTACGACGGCCATTGCGACCACCATACGCGGTCGCAATATCGGTCGCAAAACCTATGCAACGGCCTTTGCGACGCAAGTTGGCGGTCACAATATATTCATTTTTGGCGACGGTGACGTGGCGATCGCGTAGAATCTACGACGAGACTATCTGCGATGAACAATTTGCGATGGTATTGAGACCGTTTCAGCCGTCGCAGATGGCAAAGGTTTTAGTAGTGGGCAGTTGCAAACATCGGTAGCAAAAGAACTTGTCGCAGAAAGTTTGCGACCACAATAGCTACGATCGCAAATAAAAATATTCTGCGATCGTTCTGCGACGGTATACGACGGTCGTAGAATGTGGTCGCGTGACATTTGCAACCTTCAGCTGCCGTCACAACTATTATCTCCACGATGACACTACGATCGCCGCTGCTGTCGCAAACTTTAGCTCTGTGACGGTTCTGCCGTCGCAATACTGTCGTAATTACAATTGCAACTGCTTTTGGCGACCTATTTGATACATCTTTTGCGACGTCCGCACGGTCGCAATGCCGTCGCAAAATGTGGATTTTTTTAAAATAATTTCATAATATTTGATTAAAATGTCTGTTTATAATATTTGATATCAAATTATATCAAAATGCCACAACAAGGATGCGTATAATATATCAAACAAGACATCAAATTATAATATAAACCATTATATTTATATCAAAATGTAATGTGTACATCGTATCAAAATATATTACATTGTATCAAAACATGTTTACATCAAAATAAAAAATAAAGTATACATCAATCATGAAGCACATCATGTGGCGGCGAGGGACGCGGCGAGGAAAGGGGCTGCGTCGAGAGGGCATTAGCTGGCGTCACGTTGAATGACGGGGGAGGCGGAGGGGCCGGAGCACCAGGCATGGAAGAAGCAATATGTGCCAAGTACTCCCTCATAGTGGCCACCTCAGTGGTGAGGCGTGCATGAGAAGCCTCTAAGGCTGCGTGAGAAGCCTGTAATTCTGCGTGCGAAGCCTCTAAGGCTGCAAATCGATCCTAGCCCTCATGTGACATTGATGGACCAGCGGGGATCGAAGAGGTGAAGGCAGATGACCCCGCACCATGTGGCTGCAACAACATCCATGCGTAGGTCGTTGTGCTAATGCCATATACACGGCCGTGGTCGACTCCTGTCACCTACATCCATGTGTCAGCATCAAGTTGATGCTATGCATGATCACCTCCCCGCTGGGTCACCAACTCAGTATACGTGGCATTTAAAGATTGATTAATTAAATTAATTATACATAATTAAACTAATATAATTTTTAAAAAAATATGAACTTTTATTAAATATTAACTTACCAGGATCGTCTCCGGCCTCCCGCTAATGAACTCACCCCGGTGAGGACCATGCCTATATCTATGTGTCTCCTCAAAGACCCTCAAAGGATCAACCGAGATGAGTGTCCCCGGTAATAAAATAAATATAATTAGTTTTTCTATAATAATAATAAATAATAAAAATAATTATTGAATAACTTACCAAGCGACGCTCGTGGCTAGTAAATGGGATGGACCCAACGGTATGTCGGGTGACAGATCCCTCAACTAGCATCATCCGGTTCTAGTGCGCCATCCAGGAGGCATCTAGTCACTCCTCTGACGCCTAGATGTCACATAGCTGATCCCATACGTGCGTGACCCGTTATCCAGTTGGGCTCATGTCCCTTCAACGCGTCTATGGGCGTATCCCGATTACCGCCTACATTTGCCCACACCTCATCCCGCGCACGGTGGAGGATATCCTTAAAAAGCTTTTTATTGTAAGCTTCCCAAGCGTCCTTCATCTGAGCTTGAATGGCGGGGTCCCAAGTGTATTGGGCCTAAAATAGGAAATATTAATACAATCATTTAAATTTAAATAATGAAATCTAAATAATAAGCATACATCGAAAAATTGGATCTTAATATATTAGAAAGGAAACTTGATACAGAAATTAAATAATGAACAAAAGTTAAAATTTTCTAACGAAAACCTTGAGACCCAATAACGCATTAATAAGGATTCTAAGGAACAATAGTGGATTAGGAATATGCCATTATGCTCCTAATCTCATCTCAAGCTAAGCGTCCAAGATAAAAGGTGGGGCTGCTTTTGTCTTGAGTTGAAGCTACTTGCGACAAGAAGAATACAGACAAATAGTGCTTGGCTTTGGGCAAAGCAATTAGTTGACACAACAACTAATTGAGATATAGCAAAAAGAGAATCCCCCTAGCACATACTGAATGTTAGTGAAAGTGCTATCATAGATGCTATCATATGCTCCAAACCAAGTCAAAATTAAAGTGCTATCATACAGGTAAAACTAATTGTTGGAACTTCAGGTTAGAAGGTGGCCTTGAAGTAATCGCCAATCTAGTTATATATAGCAGCAAATCAAACTAGTTAAACAGAGGTGAAGAATTAAAATCAATCCATAAATGCTGCATGTTAAAACTACACACATATATGCAGATAACTAGTTTGATTTGCTGCATGTTAACTACACACAGATAGCAGCTACGTACTGATGCATTCGGAAGACTCAGATTTCCGACTTGCTTGATTGAGTTGGGAACTTTAATTTCCTGCAAGTTCAAAGAAACAACCATTTTCTTGTCTTTCTTATAAAAGAACAGTTTGGAAGTGTGATCTGGTCCCGTTACTGGACCTAGCTGCTTCTATTATAAAATAGTTTCTTCTACTGTGGGCAGTAGAAGGATTGAGGATGCCCGATCTTACCTTCCAGCATGAATTTTTCGTTGTTTATCATGTTTAAGACTGGTGGAACTTAATGTATTCCTTAGATGTTAAAAATAGATATGCAATGTCTTTAACGTCAATATCTTCTGCCTCTTCTTTGTGGTACAACTATTAGAACAAGTCCTACAGTGGATGTCAAATAGGTATTTGCCAATTCGACCGAGGATGGGTATTGAAAAGTCGACTCTACACGACTACACCGATTGGTATATATATCATTTTATTATATACTGAATATAACAGTATGGACATTTTATATACCAGTTGGACCATATTGATGTAACCAGAATGCCTTGGATATACAACTTAAAGATAATTTACCTTACAGCCAATGCTTCTTCTCTTGCTTAAACATAAACTGTGGAGGAAACTTATAGGAAGAGCAAGAGAGATGCAGAGCATTTTTTGGTCTACGATAATAAAAGTGATCTGAACCTGAACTTAACTAATCTTAGTGATGAATTCATTAATGCAAATACGAATTACTAATTGATTCAAGCTGAGCTCTACTTGCATAGAGACAGTTAATTAGTTGTCTCTAAATATAAAATTGGCAAATTACGTGTTTTTTCATTGTGACAAAAATAAAAAGATTGGCAAAAAAATTCCCTCTTAATTAAAAAAATAAAAAAATTGGCAAAAAAATTCCCTCTTCTTTTTGGTCCGACAAAAATAATTACTCCCTTTTTATCTATCTCTCGACTGAAAAAACCCCGACGTATAATACATGCACTACCAGAAAACATAGTATCACCAACAGATTCATTTAGTTGGTATTACTAACAAAATTACCAACTAATATAAAATCGGTTGGTAATTTAGCCTACAAATTTAAAAATACCTTATTTTTTTCATCTTTTCCTTCAACCGATCAATTTCTTTTTATTTATTCTAATTTAGCTTGGAAATTTTCACCCGCACCTTCATTTTGTGCCCTCGTTCCCCGCCGACGACATATTGAACCCCTCGATGCAACACATTGAACCCTCACATTTAAGTGCCGACAACGAGAACCGACCCAATCCAACGCGACGCCAACACACATCTATTAATTAATTCTATGTTACTACAAGAAAATAGACTTTCACCAACAAATTTATTTTGTTGGTATTACCAATAAAATCACAAAAAAATATTATCGATTAATAATTTATCTGACCATTTTGTAAAAATCACACTTTTTTAATTTTCCTCTACATTTTTAGCTGACCTCTTTTTTCTGATAAAATCCCACAACTCTATTCTCCCCCCATTTTTTAGCCGACGAAAACTCGATGTCGCACCCAATTTTTTTTTGCAGTGCCTGTCCTCCTTCTCGTGGATCGACCATCGTTGCTCCTCAAAAATTCCCTTCTCTCTCTCAATACAACACAAGCTTTAATTAGAGGCAAAATTTTAGAAACAGTTAATTAGTTGTCTCTAAATATAAAATTTAGAGACAAACCAAGAATTTGTCTTTAATGCTATGTTTATAATAAATTTTTGGTCTCTAAATGTCTTATATAGTTAAAAATGAATTAAATATCTTAAAATTAAAAACGAAAACAAATTAAGGCCGTGTCTCCTTATTCCTCCAGAATTCCCTCTCTCTTTTTTTCGATCCCGCGCGTCTCTCCCATTAATCTCCTTGTAATGTACATATATTTCTCTCCCTTCCTTTCATTCTCTCCCGTAGCTTCCCCCTTTTCCCCATCTCTGCCCGGCTTGCTCCTGCAATCACCGTCTACGCGCGCGAAAGCCCTTTCACCGACGCAGCCAACTCCTGCAAGCATTTGTTGCATATCTGCCCACCGATCTCGCCAGAACTCCAATTGATCTCGCCGATCTACTTCAATTTGCGCTGAACTCCGACGATCCTCTTTCCTCGACCCGCGATTCCTTTCCCCGCAAGTCTTCCCCCTTTCTTTTCCACACTTGGAAGAACATCGAGCACATCTACAACATTGGGGGCGGTGTGCGGTCGAAGAACCCCACAAGGTGCTGCCCAGAGAACGCCGCCTCCTCCTGCAAGCCTCGTTAATGCGGGGACCACGGGAACGTGTTCACAGCTTACACCAGTAACTCCTTTGCCGAGTTCAACATTTTTGGAGACCCTTTCGCTGCTTACCAAGTGCGTTGATCGAATGATAAAATGACTGATGAATCTGCTTGAAGTCAAATTGATTTCTTCTACACTGAGATAGGTCTTCCATTTAGGGATTCCAGTCACCCTCGTACCACTTGATGCAACCAACACTTTCCCTCGTTCTACAATTTGGTTTCTTGCCCGGTGAAATGGTTTATGATTACAATGGTGTTTGTCATATTGTCTATTTAATGCAGAGCTTTTTCATGTGGGACTCATTTACTCCTGGTATAACCCTATCGATCATGCTCAATGGCGACAACTATTATGGTATTTTCCACTAACCTTAATAAGATATTTGATAGTAATATCTTCATCAAAAAGAAAAGATATTTGATAGTAATCTAGTGGGGCATATGCTATGGTATTGGAGTGTTAAATAAGATATAACAATTCTCAAATGAAACCAAAGAACTAGTGATTGCTATCTTTTGATATGAATGATGTTCTTGTCTGTTTCATGTTTTCATCATATCTACCAAATTTTAGCACTAGATATGGATGAAGCCATAGAAAAGTTACTATTGTTTAGCACATTTTATACCCTGCACTAGATATGGATGAAGCCATAGAAAAGTTACTAGTAGTAATCCTTGCACACTTTGACTAAGTTCCTTGGTTTTGGCAAGTATTTTTTAAATCTTTTCTTGCACAAGTAGTAGTAGCCTTCTGGTTGTCTCACTCAACTGTTTTGTTTTCGTGATGCTTTCGACTTCAATCACCTTGTTTCTCTTGTCAAGCATTCTAGCATCGTGGTAATGTTGGACTGAAGTTCACTGTTTAGCACCTGATTACTGAAGTCTTTACTTTGTTGATACAACACTATCTCCTAGGCAAGGAACAATTTTGATGTTGCTAATGGCAAGGAGGAAAGGAAACGAGAATTGGAGAAGAAGTTGCATGTATTGAATGAGAAGAAGCACAATCTTGTCCAAATGTTAAAGCAGGTAAGCTTCATTCCAACTTGTTTATCTATTTTATTTATTACTATCATTATAATTGCTATGCAATTTTCTTTATATTAGTTGGGATCTGGATAACTGAGAATATTTTGGAATATCAGCTAATGTTTTTTTATGGATTCAATCATGGATAGTGTTTTTCACCTACTAATTATGCAAGACTTAAAACCAAATAATTTTACTCATGGAAATTATCATAGAGAAAATAACTTCTGAAATAGAAGAGATAACAAGATATTTTGCTTTCTGAGAAATGTATATTTGGTTGTCCAACCGATCTTAAATGCGGAAGAAGAAATAAAGAGGAGGAGCATGTAGTCACTTGTTTTACGCCGTTCTATTCCTCAAAAAGTAGAAACAACATTTGAGATGGGTGCAACTAAACAAGTTCCCAAGCTCACAGTAGAGGTTAATTTTGGTAGTGATTCATGTGGCGAATCAGATGCTGATTCGAGGTTAGAGCAAAACATTCAGGTGGGGACAACATTTAGGTGCGAATTTGCCTTGCTGTTATCTGAACTTCTGAAGTATGACTACTACGAATTTTAATGTGAGTCCATCTTTTGCTAGTTGATGATTGTCTTTTTTAGTTTTGGACATGTGTCATACAACTTGTGTGTTTTTCTGCTAATGACATTTAGTTTTAAAATATCATTTAGCATGTACATAGTTGCTTGGTTTTCTTATTTCTGGCATAATTAAGTTATTATATCTTTTCTTTTAGGAATTTTTTTAATGAGTGTTGTAGTTTGTTATTTTATTTATTTTTGTCCTAGTTTTGTTAGCACAGTAGTAGTTGAGATTCTTTTGCATAAAATTCTTAATTATTTGTTAAGAAAAGTAGTCAACTAAATACTAGGTAGTTAGTCCATTTGGAGGATAGAGGAGTTTTCATTCTTGTTTAAGTTAATAATCTTTGCACGTTAAAGTAGAAAAAGTAGATTCTTAAAAGTCAGGACATGTTTTCTGTTACCTAGATGGTTTATGAGAAACCAAGGAGACTCAATATGAATCAATATGAATAGGAATGCTTGGAAATTTCATCATTTACAACAGAGAAAAATAGAATTGGGAATAAAAACCTTGTTCGAAAAAATCAATATAAATCAATAGCGATGGATATTTAAAATAGCAATATTGTTGCCATGCTAGTTTTGTTCAAACTTAAAACTTTGAGAGTGCATAAGACCATTTAATATAGTCATATATAACTCAAGAGGTTTATTTTTCCTATGACAGATCAACTCAATATTTTCTTTTAACATAATCTTTGTTGCAGGATGTTGGAGGATGCAATAGGGTCACACTGTCAAAAGAGAAAGTTACCGGGTAGAACTTGACCCTTTTTTGCTCAGTTGGATAAATCACCATGTCTCTACTATTAGTCATATTATTTGTTGCTCAGTTGAAGTTACTGTTATGGAATATGCCTGTTGCAACTTGCATATGTTGAAACTTGCTACTTGCATATGTTGAAACCTGCATCTGATTATTCTGATCCTCTTTGATCCTGAGTATATGTTGATCCTGCATATGTTGAAACCTGCTACTAGATGTACTTGAGTTTTCAATTTCATAGTATATGCAGGAACTTTATAATTGACTGCTAGTTTAATTTAAAAAGTATACAATTTTTGGAGATAATTCTCTGCTAGAATTAGAAGATAATTTCTCTACACATAACTCTTTGAAACCAAATATCTAGAGCTATACTGAAACCAAACCAACAACATACTATTGCAAAATACTAAAACCAATTCCAATTCCTTTAAACAACAAAGAACACTACTAGAATTGTCGTCATCAGCGACGGCTCAAACCGTGGCTGAACCGTCGGTGATAGATATCACGGACGGCGCAAACCGTGGTAAAAAGCCGTCATTGGTGAGCGCGTCTCAGATAAGTTGTGACGGTCGAGCGTGACCGTCACACGTAATCATTAGCGACAGCCGCGTGCGCTGTCGCTGATTAAAAAACATCAGTGACGGCTCCAGGAGCTGTCACTGATACCAACCATCAGCCACGGCCCAGTCTCGTCGGTGTTACTATTAGCAACCATGATATTTGGTGCTGCCCAGACCATCCGCCATTTACGATAAGCTTTCAGCCACGGCTTAGTGACGGTGAACCGTGAGTAAGTTTTGGCTAAAGGTGTATCCTGTAACTGAAAAAACTAAATTTTTTGTAAATTCAAGTATACAATGATATATCGACTACAAGCTATTTTCAATCACATGTTACAATAAGAAAATATCATACACATGCATTTGAAACCAAACATGCAAGTTTTACATAAATATCATCAATATCAGCCTCAAACCGGAGGCAAACAATTATCAAAATATTATCTATATACAACCAAGTATCAAAATATAAACAAAATATAATTAATCAAAATCTCACGGCTGCGGTGGAGGCGGTGGAGTCGACAACGACTGGGTCGGGAGCATCGATTGGGTCGAGGAGGACGACGACTGCAACATCATCGGTAGAAGCCCAGTGTGAGACGCAATCTGAGTGAGGAGTGTCTGCATGTTTTGGATTGTTTGTCTCAACTCGTCATTCGCCCACCTCTGCTCCTGCATCTCCAGCCTCTGCTGGGTGAGCTCCGACTCCATGGCCGTAATCCGGCTCTAGTCCTACGCTTGGGATGTCGAGGGCCGCTCATCCGCAGTCGGAGGGGTCGGTGCCCCAAATGGCCCGAGCACGGCGCGTGCATGGCCATTGTCTGCAAACCCAAAAACACGGCCGTGCTCCTAGCCACCTGCGGCCTCCACCCAAGCTCCTGCGTTGAACTCCTCCGGTGTCCCTCCATGCTCGATCACAATCCTCGTGTAAGTTTCTTACACGTGTTTATATTTTAAATATATATAAACTATAAATAAAAAATGTGTAAATCAAATAGACATATATAAATACTTACCATTATGATGGAGGCTCTGCTATCAATGTAGTCCCCCGCTCCTTGTCGATGACGGTGGGTGCGCTCAAACACCTCCATCATCGACGGGCGTTGGACGGTGTCGTCCTCCGTCACGCGCGTCTTACATTAGAAAACAAATACATTAGTAGCATTATACACAATATATAATTTAATTAAAAATAATTAAATTACATACCAAACGACGCTCATGAACCGCAAAAGAGATGGAGCCACCTGTGTGGCGCGCGCTCGTGTTGTCCCCCCCCCGGACATGCGGTTTCTCGATGCAGTCCGGAAGACCTCCTGCCACTCAGGTGTGGCCCACCGCTCAACGAGCTGGTCCCACACAGGGCCAGGAATCCACTTGGGGGCGTGTCCCCGAGTTTGCCCTATCAGTGTGGCCCCCAGTCATCTCATCACGGTCTGACGAGCTTACTGAAGCAGCCCGTTATAGCGAGTGCGAACAACACGCTCCCATGCAGCCTCCACAAAAGTGGTCTGGTCCTCTGGCCATGTATAATGAGCCTGCAATTTTTTTTTTATTATTACCGATGAACTCTCGCCACAATAAATCCATATGCTCACGGGGCACGTGAGATCATGTAGGCCACGCCCCACACATAAACTTCCGGATCATCCCCACTATCGTGCGAGGGACGTCCTCCTGCTCAAATCTGCACAAAATATAAATTCATAATATGATATTTTGAAATAAATAAATTATAAGAAATAATTGATGCATATACTTATCGTCTTCCGCGCACACTAACTGCTCTACGTAGTGCTCCCTTAGGTGGCGGAGGAAGAATTATGTTAGGCCCTCGTGGCCTACGTCTCGAAGACGACGTTCCTGGAACTGCGGAGGGTGGCAGAGGAATGGTAGCCGAAGGTGAAGGGATGGTGGCCAGATCAAGTGAGGGAACGGTGGACGGATCAGGTGGGGGGATGGTGATGGAAGGCGAAGGGTCAGTGGGTACAGGTGGGGCGTGTGGTAATCGTCGGGGGGTCCTACGAGGAATGCCTCCTCGACAACTGATATCTCGAACCATAGCTGTAATAATTTAATATAATTAGATTACATATAATAGATTAATAGATATATTTAATAATTGAATATATACTTCACATTTACAATTTTCGTCATCGTCATTATCATCATCCGTGTAATACTTTTTTTCTTGTTCTTCTGTATCGAAATATTGAAATTCTTCTTCGTCTCCCTCATCATCATTCTGTCCTTCCTCAATTTCATTATCGTCATCATCAACGTATTCTATTTCCAATTGAACTAACTCTGTATCATCATCCTCGAGTATTGGACTAACTCGTTCCACTTCAGAAGGATCTTCTTTTTGATAGAAGTCATCTGCTGGCTCATTCTCTCCAACTATCGGGTCAATTTTTTCTTTGGCTTTAGTCTTATAGACTACACGCCAATCTATCCTATCTTTCTTTCGAGATGGATACTGCATATAATATACTTGTTTAGCTTGAGATGCCAATATAAATGGCTCATTTGAAGCCAATTTTGTTTTGTAATTGACCTCGACCAGCTGTTTATACTTTGGATGAACTCTCATGCCCCTATCTCTTGTATCAAACCAATGACATTTAAAAAGGGCAATTGATTTACATCCGAAAAATTACAATTCAATGATTTTTTCCAATAGTCTGTAAAAGTCAATATCACATTCAGCATACGTTGTCCCTTTGACGCAGACCCCGACATTCATAGTCTTTTTTGTAGATGAATATTCAAGTGTGAAATTTATATCTATTGACAAAATAACCATTATAACACTATACAAGTCGTGCCGGTCCACTAGCAAACTCAAATATTTGGTTATCTTTTTCACCTCTGTATTATGTGCTGTAAGCTTGAAACCAATTAGGGAACTCATGATTTCATAATCTTTCTAATTCCTCATCGCTGTAAATTGAGTATTTTGTCACCATCTCAATGTCAAATATTTCAATAAACATCTCAATATTTGGATAGTTTAGTAAAATGTACAAGTAGGCCAAATGATACTCTTCATCGTTTAAGAATTGAGACGGACGAGAACCCAAAGCACGACCGGGGTAACCAAATATATTTAAACAACCATCTGATGGTCGAGCTCCCCCGTCGTCGTTCCGTAGAAGATGATTAAGTCTTGTCTTGATGGTTGATTTAAAATAAAAAGAGCAGAATGTTGAAATTTCTTGAATTATATATATTTCTGATATGGAACCTTCAACCGCAGCGGTGTTCTTTACTTTTTTTCTTCAGACGATTCATGTATCTTTCAAATAAGTACATCCACCGGTATTGACCGGGCCACCAACTTGTGCCTCGTATGCCAAGTGTATCGGTAGATGCTCCATCGAGTCAAAAAATGCAAGAGGGAAAAACTGCTCCAGCTTGCATATGATTTCAACAATATTATTTTCAAGTGCTAACATATTTTCGACTCGAAGCACATTTGCACAAATATTTCTGAAAAACATACTTAATTCTATCAACGAACCCAAAATCTTATCATGTAGATGATCTCGAAAAGCGATCGGAAGCAATCTCTGCATGAATACATGACAACCGTGGTTCTTCATACCAGATATTTTGCATTCATCGGCGTTTACACATCGAGATAAGTTTGAGGCATATCCATCGGGTAATCTGAGTTCTTTGATCCATTGATACACATCTTTCATCTGTTGTTTATTTAATACATACAATGCCTTTGGCTTATGAAGTCGTTCATTGACCTCTTCAACTCTAACTCAAGTCTCTTACAAAGTTTTTTTACATTATGTTGGGCCTTCACATTATCTTTAGTTTTGCTAGAAATATCCATAATTGTGTCAAAAATATTATCAAACATATTTTTTTTAATGTGCATGACGTCCAAATTATGTCGAATCAGTAATGAACTCCAATACGACAATTCCCAAAAGATATATTTTTTCACCTAGTTATGTGTTTTTCCAAAACCTGAAATTCTTACATTCCGACCAAAAGTAATCTCTGGAAGCAATTGAACACGTGCTAACATCCGTTCACCAAACAACATCGGTGGTGGCTCATCTCTTTCGACTCTATTCTTGATAAATTTATCCCGATTCCTTCGATACTGATGGTTAGACGGTAGGAATCGGCGATGACAATCAAAGAAGGAAATTTTCCGACCATTCTCAAGACTGAAGTATTTTGAGTGTTCCATACAATACGGGCAAGAGAGTCACCCATGCTTGCTCCAACCAGACAACATGCCATAGGTCGGGAAATCATTGTTTGTCCACAATATAGCAGCTCGTAAAGTGAAGTTTTACTTTCGGTGACAATCATAAGTGACAACTCCCCCAGCCCATAATGTTTTGAGTTCATCAATTAGGGGACGAAGAAACACATCAATTTCTTTGCGAGGACCCCTAGGACTCGAAATAATCATCGAAAGATAGATAAATTCATCTTTCATACACACTGGCCATACTGAATACAGAGTTGTTGAATTACCAAACGGATTAAAACCATCTATGCACAATCCCAACCTGATATTTTTAGTCTCCACAGCAAATGAAGGATAACACTTATCCAAATATTTTCATGCTTCACTGTCGGATGGATGAGTCATTATTGTATCATCACGACTTCTTGCATGCCAACTCATATAGGGGCAATCTTTTTCGACATGAATAACCTTTGAAATCTCGGTGTCAGTGGAAAATACTGAAGCACCTTAAAGGGGATATTTTTTTGTCAGATCAATTTCTTCTTCTTGTAACGAGGATGTTCACATTATCGAGTATTGCTCTAACTGTGCATTTTATTTATAATATAATATGCAGTTATTTGGGCACGCGTGTATCTTTTCGTACACAAGCCCTAATTTTCTCATCAATTTTTTTGTCTTATAAAAAGTTGGCTCAAACTTATTATTTGGAGATAGCATACCATTGATAAAGCCTGTAATTCAATCAAACGCAACCCCGCTGATATTACAATCAGACTTGATGTTCAGGAGTTGTGTCATTGCCGAAAATGTTGTATAATTAGGACAATTCTCATGCAACTGCTCATTGGCAGCTTTCAACATCTTGTAAAATTCTGCAGCCTCCTTATTCGGTAATTCAATTTGTATCGCAGGTTGTTCTTGAGTGACTTTAACTGTCGTAGTATCTGGTGGCACTACCGTTTCAGTAACTGACTCAATATTATCATTTAAATGGAATTGTCCTCCAAGACTATCCAGAATCATTGTTCTATAAAGATTATGTGGATTGGAAGAAGAAACACCAGCAGAAGAAGATTCACCATGAGTTTGGACAACAAGATTGCACGACGTCCCAACTTGACGTGACTCCCCGTGATAATTCCATACAAAATATCTTGGTGTGAATCCTTCTGTATACAGATGCCGTGTGATAGTTTCTCGGTCCAAAAGTCTTATGTTCGAATATTTTCGGCACAGACATCAGATTTTATCATCACTAAGGAATTTTTCATTCGAGTAGGCAAAATTTAAGAAGTAAGTTACACCTACTTGAAATTCGTTCGTTATAGCTCCACGATGAATTCGTCGGTACATCCAACTTCGATCGCCCGACATGTTTTGTCAAAAAGTTTGCAATATCTTTAGGTAATGTCTTTTGGTGGGATGGTTCTATTCTATTCGGGATTCATGTTATTCATATTGCACTTAGTATTTCTTTTAGTCATTAACTTTATTCTAAATTTCAGCAGCATCTCCCTACAGTTTTCCGAATACGCATATCATCTGGACGCGTATCAGAGAACAAGGGAGATACAAGCCAAAATTTAAAAATGAATAATCACTAAAAAAAAAAACTAAGTGCAATATAAATAACTATGTTTCCAAATTATCCAATTATGGACAATTCAAGGGTTGTACGTCGTATAAAAGATCATTAACTTCGTTTACACGAACATACAACCCCCGAACGAATTTAGGGTTTTGCAAAATTAAAACTTGACTCGTCGATCGTACGTGAAACGTATCAACTCGTCTTGATTTTTTTCTAAATTTATGGATGCCGGTGCGAGTCCAAAGTGGATGATTCTGGCACGAGTCCATCCATTGTGGACAATTCCGACACGAGTCCATCCATTGTGGACGATTTCGGCACACGCGAGTCCATTCATTGTGGATGATTATGGCGCGAGTCCACCATGGACGATTTGACCGCGAGTCCAAAGTGGATGATTTGGCCGCGAGTCCAAAGTGGATGATTTGGCCGCGAGTCCATAGTGGACGATTTCAGCACGAGTCCTCAGTGGACGATTTCGCGTGACTAATTAATTAATATTAAACTAATAATTAACCTAATTAACAATTAATTTCTAATAATTAATAATAAAAAATTTAAATAAAAAAACCTAATCAAACTGTGATTACCATAATCACAGTTTGATTAGGGGGTTAATTACCCTAATCAAGCAGTAGCCGGCATCAGTGCCGGCTACTGCTTGTCAAAGCATCGGGGCCGATGGTAATTGGCCCCAATGCGGCGCTAGCTGAGTTGAGGCCGGCGCGGAGAGGGCCGGCCGGGTCGACGCTGGCGCGGAGAGGGCGGAGCACAGGGGAATGAAAGGAGGAGGAGAGGTAGCATACCGAAAGGGGGAGGTTCACCAGCGGCGATTGACGGTAACGGAGTCGCGGCAACTCGGCAGCGACGGACGACGGCGACAGCGACAACGTCGAGTAGAGAAGAAAGAGGAAGGGTCTGGCGCGAACGCAAATAAAAAGGATTTTCATCGACGGCTCTAGGGTCGTCGGAATATCGTGGATCTGTAATTTTATTATCACCGACGGCTATACGAGCCATCGGTTAAGAGTGTTTTAATATTCGCGCTGCGTTCGTGGTATTAAACAATAAGCGACGGTCGCCTCCAGTCGTCGCTACTAACTTATTTTTTTTCGCGCCCTCGTGCACACCATCAACTATGGAACGACTACTGTATGCGAGCCGTGGTTGATTTGGTTACTCATATCACCAACGGCTTCAGAGCCCTCGCTAAGCCGTGGCTAATAACTTATTTTATTTCGCGCGCCCTGCGCGTCATGAACTATGAGCGACGGCTCTGTCTGGTCGTATGCGAGCCGCGGCTGATTTGGTCACATCAGCCACGGTCGTTGCGGCCGACGCAAAGCCGTAAAACTTTCTAACGGCCTTGGCGGCCGTCAGTGATCTCCGTGACTGATGTGGTATATTCTAGTAGTGGAACTATATATCCCAAACACCAAATGGAGTGTTGATTCCAAACCTTTAAACAACAAAGTATATAACCTTTGAAAAATTGAAACCATTGTAAAATATTTAGAACTATATTGAAACCAAATTGAATGCTGATACCAAACCTTTAAACAACAAGCTAAACTGAAATCATGTGTTCACTAACATGATCGGGAAGAGCATGAGACATATTTATGATTTTGGTTCATGATCTGCAACAGGCATATTCTAGACATAGCAGGTCTTCACTAATATATTTGGTTCATGATCTGGAAGAGCATGAGACATTCTGTTAGCACAGAGTTTTTTTTTTAATTTACCGACTTTTGGTTTTGACTTGTGTTCTTACTTTTCTTCTTTTGCAGAGAAAAAAGAAGAAGAAATGAGGCGGACCTAGTGGACGTACTGTAACTTCTTTTAAATGGATATTAGATATTTTAGATTATTTCGTGTTGGTTGACAATATTATTTTTGATGTATTTGGATTAATGTTGAATTTATTTTGGATTTGTTGATGGTTGGATATGTAGGTGGTTGATTGTATACTTGCTAAGTTGTAGGTTTTATAATTAACATGTGGATTATTATATGAATGAACAATTAATTGTTAAATTTTGTGTTTGTGGTAAATTTATTCATCACAGATTTTCAAAGTTGTGGCAATAATCCAAATTTGAAATCGTGTTAGTGGTAAATTTATTTTAACATTTAATGACAAAGGGTCAAATAGTAGTGGCAAAAAATTTTGTAACAAATTTGATAATTAATGACAAAATGTAACGCGATGTTAGCGATAAATTTCATATATTTTTATCACGGAAAGGGTTTCAAAAACGATAGAATAATGACAAACATTTATTAAAAAATTGACAAAAAAATTTGCCGTAAAAGATATGTGACGTCAGTAAGCCCCGTTTGCCACAATAGGGTGGAGGTAGTTTGATTTTTTTATTTGTCATTAAAGAATTTACAATTCGTAGCAATCTGCTAAAGTTCGCCACAAAAGCCAAAAATGACTTTTAGCGGCGGACCTAACGTGACAAACAATCGACAATCACTTTTTTGCCATTGAATTATCATTTTGCCATTGTATATCACTATTGTGGCAAAAACAGTTTGTTACTAATTCCAATTTTTTTTGTAGTGCTCAATGGGGAAGAATTCAATCTCACAGATTTTAGATTTGGAAGTAGTTTGTAAAATACATATAGGATCATTAGACGAAAATGACTTGAACTTTGATCGAATTCTCAATTGTGGCCAATCCTTTGATTGGTCTCAACTGTATATAAGAACTTAGTTGATTTCGTGGAAACGGTAAGAATTAGAGAGATTAACCTCTAGGGTTAGGTTTTTCCTCTCTTAATCCTTCTTTTATAAATACTATAACCATTTACATAAAAGTCATCTAGAAAGAGTAAATTACAAATGCATCCTTAAAAATACTTCCCTTCAAGATGGTGCAAATATATCATTTAAACTCATATTGCGTACAATAGAAGCGAAGACAATATTATTTAACCCTTTGGTGAAGATATCGGCCAACTGCTCAGAGGATCGAATAAATGGAATACAAATTTCACCTTTCTCCAACTTCTCTATGATGAAATGACGATCAAGCTCTATGTGTTTTGTCCTATCATGCTGCACAGGGTTATTAGCAATTTCAATAGCAGCTTCGTTATCACAAAAAAGACAAACTGGACCTTGTGAATAGAGGTGCAGCTCTAACATGAGATTTTTTAACCATAATAGCTCACATACACCATGCGCCATAGCTCGATATTCAGCTTTTGCGCTAGAACGAGCTGTTGGGTGAAATGGTCTCACTAGAGGGGAGTGAATAGTGTGTTTACTAATCTTTTTGCCTAAATCTAATTTTAATCATTTCTTTGGTTACTTAGGCAAATTACAAGATGAGTAGCAAGCGTAAGCAAAGTAAATGCGATAATGAAATAAACACAAGTAAAATCAATGCAGACATAATTATTTATAGTGGTTCGGCCCTAATGTCTACTCCACTATCTAAGCACCCCGCTTAGGATTTTCAAATTAAAGTTTACTAGATTAATCTTGTTTCCCTTACAATGAGGACTTTGACCCGAAGAGTCTCGCTCTCAACCTAAGACACTTCCACACTTGGAAGTCTTCGCCTTCTTACTAAGAGCACTCTTCCACCTCAACCTAAGGGACAACTCAACTAATCCTAGTAAATTAAGTTTACACCGATGGAATTAAGCCTCAAACACATAGGCAACCACCAAATTTCAAGAGCTAACAACCTAGGTCTTCACAAGCTCAAATCCAGTGAAAACAAGTCCAAATAATAATTAAAATTAAAATGAAAAGAGCTTAAAGAATAAACCAAGACCAAATGCTTATGTTAGTTGTTAAGAGAGGTTAAAGAAGTTAGGTGAGGGGTATTTATAACCCCTCAACCGAACGGCTCCTCAACGGGCATTTTTTTCGCCCGTTGGACGCCGTTCGATCGCTTGCCGGTTGATCATCGGTCGACCGATCAATCGACCACTGGCGTTTTGTGCTTCTACCGCTCTATTCGGTCGACCGGATGGTCGATCGAATGAGTCGCATTTCAGTTCCTCTGCTATCCGGTCGATAGATTGGTCGACCGAAGTAGGCACTGCCAGTTTTTGGCCTCGGTCGATCGACCGACTGGTCGATCAAAGTAGCCACTGCCATTTTCTAACCATCTTCGGTCGACTGAATTGGCTACTGTCAATTTTTAACATAATTCGGTCGACCGAACCTGGACTGGAAAATTTTCTTTTTGATCTTCTCATTGCGCGCTTTGTTTTCTGGTTCCGTTCTTTAGCGTGCTTTAGCTTGAAAGACTTCACATGTTTTCTTTTGATTCGTCCAAGTCATCTCTGGTGCACGCATTGGTTTGTTTCAAGATCGATCGCAAGACGTGAATCTTGACTTGTCATTTATCGATCCTGCGAGCTTCATACTTCAAGAATTTTATTAAATAGATTTGGTTTGTTATCATCAAAATAGTCATGAAGAGAATAGAGCATGAAAGAAGAAACCTTCAGCCAACAATCTCCCCCTTTTTGATGATGACAAACCAATGACGATTTGGTTTCCTGCTCTGATACCAAATGTTGGGTGAAATGGTCTTACTAGAGGGGAGGGGGGGGGGTGAATAGTGTGTTTACTAATCTTTTTGCCTAAATCCGATTTTAATCGTTTCTTTGGTTACTTAGGCAAATTACAAGATGAGTAGCAAGCGGAAGCAAAGTAAATGCGATAATGAAATAAACACAAGTAAAATCAATGCAAACACAATTATTTATAGTGGTTCGGCCCCAATGCCTACTCCACTACCTAAGCACCCCGCTTAGGATTTCCTAACTAAACTTTGCTAGATTAATCTTGTTTCCCTTACAACGAGGACTTTGACCCGAAGAGTCTCGCTCTCAACCTAAGGCACTTCCACACCCGAAAGTCTCCGCCTTCTTACTGAGAGCACTCTTCCACCTCAACCTAAGGGACAACTTAACTAATCCTAGTAAACTAAGTTTACACCAGTGGAATTAAGCCTCAAACACAAAGGCAACCACCCAATTTCAAGACCTAACAACCTAAGTCTTCACAAGCTCAAATCCAATGTAAACAAGTTCAAATAACAATTAAAATTACAATGAAAAGAGCTTAAAGAATAAATCAAGACCAAATGCTATTTTCCAAGCCTTCAAAGCCTTCAACACACCAAGTCGTTGAGCTCGAATCGAAGCCCGAGTTGAGGGAAGATGAGCGCTTGAGAAGTCGTTGATCGGAGAAGCGAGCGCAAGTCAATCAAACTCTAGAAGGCACAAATCTCTCTTTTTAATGCTTATGTTAGTTGTTAAGAGAGGTTAAAGAAGATAGGTGAGGGGTATTTATAACCCCTCAACCAAACGGCTCCTCAACGGGCATTTTTTCGCCCGTTGGACGCCATTCGATCGATTGCCGGTCGATCATCGGTCGACCGACTGATCAACCGCCCAGCTATCGCTCTGTTTGGTTGACCAGAGGGTCGACCGAATGAGTCACGTTTTAGCTCCTCTACTATCCGGTCGACTGAATGAGTCACGTTTTAGCTCCTCTACTATCCGATCGACCGATCGGTCGACCGAAGTAGGCACTGCCAGTTTTTGGCCTCGGTCGGTCGACCGAAGTAGCCACAACCATTTTCTAACCATCTTCGGTCGACCGAATTGGCTACTGCCAATTTTTAACATTATTCGGTCAACCGAACCTAGACTGGAAAAATTTCTTTTTGATCTTCTCGTTACGCGCTTTGTTTTCTGGTTCCGTTCTTCAGCGTGCTTCGGCTTGAAAGACTTTTCATGTTTTCTTTTGATTCGTCCAAGCCATCTCTGGTGCACACATTGGTTTGTTTCAAGATCGATCGCAAGACGTGAAACTTGACGTGAAACTATACTTCAATAATTTTATTAAATAGATTTGGTTTGTTATCATCAAAATAGTCATGAAGAGAATAGAGCATGAAGGAAGAAACCTTCAGCCAACACGAGCAACTACGGTTTGCTTCTTACTTCTCTACGTGACTAAGTTGCCTCCAACAAAGGTACAATACCCTGAAGTGGAACGACGATCATCTAGACATCCAGCCCAATCTGCATCTATGTAGCCTTCTATCTTCGAGTTATCTTGTTGAGAGAACAATAAACCTCGTCCATGACAACTTTTAAGTTATCTTAGAATTCTATAGACAGCTTCCATATGTTACTCGCGCGGATCATGCATATACCTGCTCACAACACTCACATCAAATGTAATATCTGGTCTCGTGTGTGAAAGATATATTAGTCTTCCCACTAATATATGATATCTCCCACGATCAACAGAAATACCACCACTACTAACAAGCTAGAAATTTTGATCAATTGGAGTTGGAGCAGGTTTGCTACCTAGCATTCCTGTCTCTATTAGCAAGTCTAATACATATTTTCTCTGAGATAAGAAAATATCATGTGATGAGCGCGCCACCTCAATTCCTAGGATGTACCTCAATTCTCATAGGTCTTTAACTTCAAACACTTGTGCAAGCTGAGCCTTCAAGCTGTTAGTTTCATCTATGTCATCTCATGTAACAGTTATGTCATCTACATAAACAATGAGGATAGCCATTTTTCTTCCCTTATGCTTAAAAAATAAGGTGTGATCATTGTTGCTCTATTTATACCCCTTGGTAAGGATCACCTGACGAAATCTATCAAACCAAGCACAAGGTGACTGTTTTAACCCATAGAGTGATCGTTGTAGTCGACATACTTTCCCAACAGTATTTGCATTATTAAATCCAAGTGGTATTTTGCATATAAACCTCTTCTTGTAAATCATCATGTAGAAAAGCATTTTTCACGTCCAACTTATGTAGTTTCCATCCAAGATTTGCGGCACAGGAGATGAGAGTCCGAATAGTATTCATCTTGGCAACTAGAGCAAATGTTTCATCATAGTCAATACCAAAGGTTTGAGTATACCCCTTTGCAACCAAGCGATCTTTGAAGCGATCCACCTGTCCTTTCGGTGTTTGTTTAACAGTATACACCCATTTGCATCCCATAGGATGTTTTCCTTCTGGTAGTGGTACAAGCTCTCAGGTTTGATTTTTGGCCAAAGCTCTCATCTCCTATAGCATAGCTTCTTTCCACCTTGAGTCAGCTACGACAACCTTCCAACTTGAGGGAATGGTGACAGAGGATAAAGAGGCAACAAAAGATTTATACCTGGAAGACAAAGATTCATAGGAAACATGATTGAAGATATCATAACGATAACGAGAAGGAAGAACATAATGTCGAGAACTTTTACGGATGACAATAGGTAAATCTAATGAGGATGTAGGAGATAAGGTGTTACCATGGCTAGGAGAGTCAGCAGTTGAAACGTGAGGAGGTTCATGGACTCTAGGAGAATGCATAGTGGTCTCAATATCACCAAGTGAAGGAATTATTGATGACTCCCCCTGAAAAGGTCCCCTCTTATCATTTTCTCTATTATCTGTAACTACAGGTGACTCCTCTTGAACTGTAGACAACTCCCCCTCACGACGTGGAATGTTTAGACCTCAATAAGGTGAGTAGAGAAAGTCATTAGACACTGTAGGAGAAGATGAGGTAGTGTTTAACAAATTTTGACTTGGTAAATAGTATGCTTCGGTCTCTCTGAAAGTTACATCCATGCTCACAAACATCTTCTGTTCAGAAGGAAACACTACAACAATAATCGTCATTAATAGCATGTCATAAATGAAACACTGTCAAATCGCACGCTATCTTATGTAGGGAGGTTACAATAGTGTTTCAGAAATGCAATTGCGAATGAAATATGAATGTTATTTTATAACATTTTTTATCTATTAGGATTAGTTTGTTATCGCATTTATAACATGCTATTATTTCTTTATACAATAGCATAATTAGTTAGTTATCATATATATTTATATAGCATTTGCAAACCGTTATTATATACTATTGTTATAGTATGCTTGATTTGCAATTACTTATTTTTACAATAGCAATATTTTTTAGCTATCATATATACTTATATAGCTTTTTCAAATCGTGATATGTCACTAAAGAGAGCATTTTAAAACTGTCATACAAAAGTAGGTTTGATCTCAGCTTGTCACAAAAGTAGGTTCTCAACTTATCAACAAACTACCAAAAGCAAGAACATTACATAGATCAATATAAAGAATATTTTTATATTAAATAAAGAGTACATTACATAAATTCAAACTACTAAAATATAACATTATCCGAACTTAGTCAATATCAACAAAAGTAGATTAAGTATTAAGTGTACACAGTAGCTAACTTGTTATAGTCAACAAAAGTAAATTGTATTGTCTTCTAAAACAAAAGTAATTAGCTTGTTATGAAATCTTTCAACAAATATGCTTCCAAGTGCTCTCATCCTTTAAGTTCCAATTCCAAAATTACATAAGAAAAATAATTATATTTTAATGCCTCAAAATGACATGTAATTTTGACATGACTAATTGACATTATTAAGAGAATGAGAAACAATGAAGAGCAGTCAAAATTGAATTCCAATTAAAATATAACAATTTCAATCTTCTCTACCTGAAATGGATCTGCATAGCATAAAACCATATACAGTAAATAAAAAACACATGTTAAATTACTTATAGAATTTAAAACATATGACTATCAATCTTGTGTTTCATTGAAATATGATCATAAGATTCAACATCATCATAAAACCTGTAGACTCAATAAATATTTACTTAATACAAAAAAAAATAGTGTGGGATGGAAATTATATAACAAAAAGAGTTAAACTGGGTGATAAATAGAATATTGGAAGGAAACTATCTAATAAGAAGGCAACAATGATGTCTAGAAATCTAACTAATCATGCCACCATTCAAAAGCTTTAATTGGTATGGTCACAATTGATAGAATGTTGTCCGAAACAAGCAACCTTATTGATTAGTATAAATTCACATGGAGGCGAGTCAATGAATGCAAGTTACCAAAAATATCAAGAGTTGCTACTTTGTTCTTATCTTCTAGTTTCTGTTTAGAGTGAATTCATCTTTGTGAGTGCCCACCACATTCTAGTATATCTTGCATAACACTTTCATTTTTTTCCTTTTATAGAAAATCTCTCATGACACCCAATAATAGTCCTATATTAGATGTAACTGTAGTTTGAGTCTTTGTGATAGAATAAGAGTCAGCTCATAATTTTAAATAAATCTTGATAGGCACAAGAGCATCTAGCTTAACATAATACAACACAGGAAATAGTCTAGTTACTTTATGAAGATCAACAAGGATGAACTAGCTAAATGACATTCATATATAATAAAGGAATAACTGGAGAATGATTTTACTTACCTTTTGACTGTATGCATGTTATTTGTTATAGAAGCCTCAGCAAATACCAATCCAATCTGAACATTCCCATTTCATGAAGCTTTTCATTAACCTAACAAAGATTAAAGAATTATAATAAACAGGTTGAACTAGGTACTAAGTTTAAACACTGTATTTTCTCCCTATAATTGATTTTCTTGCATTCTCATCTTCATTTCCATTATTAGTATTTATGGATGTTAATCTTTAAAAGTATGATCTGCTTATAATATCTTATTCAATCAAACTAACATATATCATAGATAAATAATATCTATACTTTATTAGAAAATACAACACTTTAGAAATGTAAAGTCATGTGATGGATCTTAAAACATGATAAATAATGAAATTTATCGTTGTAACAGCTTCCCATTCCATACTTTCCAAGGACAAAGATACAAAATCTTACTATTGCAAGACATCAACGAAAATATGTAACTATGATATTGGCCATACTTGGAGTTGATAAGGATATTATGAAATGAAATAATCTTGGTCATATGCCTCTAACCAAGTTAGCAAGGGTTATAATAGTCTGTACTAGCATCCAAAGTTTTTTTATCAGTACAGTTCTAGTATCAATGGCACATCAAGCTGTACAGCCTATTTCAGGAAAAATGATAAATCAAATAGTGCCAACTAGTGCATACACTACTGGAATAATAAGCATCAGCAATGGCTAAAATCGTTGCAGAAAACTATCAGCAACGGCCCGGCCCATTGCAACGCAGCCGTGGCAGAAACACGCGTTGCTGATAACTTTGCAAGATTAGCAATGGCCGCAATAACCATTGCTAATAACATTATCAGCAATGGTTCTACCACGGCTGCGGGGCCATTGTAGATATGTACATTTGCAACGGTCTTGCGGCCGTGGCAAGGCCGTTAGTGAAAGCTTGTTGCTAAACCGTTGTTGTAGGTCATAAGCAACGACTTTAAGGTTGTGGCCCAAAAAATACAATACACTTTCAGTATCGACTTTCCCACGGACGGTCGTGGGAAAGCCGTTGCTGATGATGCAAACCTGCAACTGAAAAATTTTAAAATTTCAAATTTCCATTAATACATTGATACATTTAACCTGATACATAACTCACACATCCATTCACATACACATCACAGATACACCCAGATATACATCAAAACAATTATACTTATATTTATAATTATCCACAATCATATAAAAACTATTCAAATTCAAAACTATAGTATCAATATCCAAACAAAATAAGTCAATCAAGTATAGTATCCAAGTAACAAAGTCAATATCCAAAAAAATAATAAACCTCACGACGACGGTGGAGGATGGTCTGAATCATAATATGGCAGGGTTTGGAGTGCTTAGGTGTACACCGGTGTGGACTGACTTAAGGACGATGGGTCTGATGATGCCGAAGGGATGCCTGCTCCGATATGAGCTGAGATGTTGTGTAGCATAGCATGGATCTCCGTCATCATCTGACTCTGATGCTCCATCATTTCACTCTGACGCACGACCGTCTTCTCTAGTGTCCTTATCCTACTACTCTGATCATAACTAGTCCTGGAGGTGGACGGCCGCTCACCAACGACTGGACGGGTCGGTGCCCCAAGTGGCCGTAGCACGGCTCGTGCATGACTACTATCTGCAAAGCCATATACGCGGCCGTGGTCCCAGCCACCTGCAACCTCGACCCACGCTTCCTGCGTCAAAGTCCTCGAGGGTGCCCCCACGCTGCATCACCGTCTGAGTGTAGGTCTCCTACTCGAGTCTGATTTTTTATTTCATATTTTTTCTAAAACTTAAATTATAAATGAATAATAAATAATTTAAACAAATATACTTACCATAATGATTGCAGCGCGGGTGTCGATGTACTCCCCCGTCCCATGTCCTCGACGGTGAGTCCGCTCAAACGCCTCCATCGGGGAGGGTCGCTGGATAGTCCCATCGTCCATCACTGTCGTCTATATTTACAAAACAAATACATTATTTATTACACAGAGAAATAAATAAAATATATAATTGAATTTAAAGTATAATACTAATCATACGACGACCGTGCACTACAAATGAAATAGAGTCGCCAGTGTGACGCGCTCCTCCCCTGACATGCGATTTCTAGCCGCAGTCCTAGAAACCTCCTGCCATCGATCCGTCGACCATAATGCCATGAGCTGGTCCCATATATCCAGAGTAATCCAATCGGGACCATATCCTCGAGTCTCCGCGATGTTTGTGGTCCCAGTTCGGGCCATCGTCTGGGATCGGGCTTGCCCCAGCTAACCGTTGTACCTCTGCAAGAAAATAGCCTCCCAGGTAGTGTAAATGAAGGATCTCTGGTCCTTAGCCCATGTATAGCGAGCATGCAAAACAATAATATCAGTACCAATATTAATCATCATGTATATTTTTTTAAAAAAATATATGCCTCAAACTCGCGCCATAACACGTCGACATGCTCACTGGGCATGTGAGACCACGTGGGCCATGCCCCATGCATGTATCGTCGGATCGTAGAAGATATCGTCCTGGGCACATCCTCTTGCTTGAACTTGCACAACAAAAATAAAGTTCAATATTATATTATGATATAATGAATTTGTAATAATTCATAATTCATGATATATTACCGCTCCCCAATCACACTAATGAGTCTACGTGACTCCATGGCTGGCGGAGGCTGCCACCTATTCGGCCCGCGTGGCCGCCTGCGTCTCGATGAACTAGCCTCAGCGGCATGAGGATCAACGACAGGAGTATCATCGGCAGGAGGATCAGCAGCAGCAGGAAGTGCTGGAGTCTGACCGATCGGAGACTCCGAAGCTCTCGTCCGATGATAACCACGACCCGACATACCTGTCAAATAAGCATATAATTAGATTATATATATAGTAGGGATATATTTAATATAAGATATACTTTACAATTATTTCTGATCATCTGAGTAATAGTCTTCGAATTCTTTCTCTTTCTCATCTTGATCTTTTGTTTATTTAAGTTTGAGGCAAGAATCTGTGTTCTAATGGAATCAAATTTCGAATTAAGTCCTGCCAAGAAGTCAAATATGTGTTCTTCTTTGACATACTTCTTATGTAAAACAGCATCCTCATCATGCAAGGCCTTGAAAGGACGATAAGAATCCAACTCAAATCATAATCGTCTAAGTTGAGCCAGAGAAGCAGTCACTAACATGTCACCCTGTCCTACCCTACGGACTTTACACTGAATCTCATAGGCTTGCATAGAATAATCTATCCGAGAATAAGTTTGTGAAATAACTTCTCAAATTTCGCTAGCAGTATTAAAAAAGGTGAATCCCTTGCCAATCTCTAAACTCATAGAATTTAGGAGCCAAGACATAATAAGAAAGTTTTCTGACTCCCACTGTACACCGTCTCCATCTGCTGATTGTATTTTACTCCTAGTGAGGTATCCCTCAAGACCATGGGTTCTAGCAAATAGTCGCACGCTTCGAGACCACATCAAATAAATAGATGGTCCCTCTAATTTCACATTGCTAATCTAAAGGGAGGGATTCTCCAATGAAATCCCTACGTGTTGTTTGTATAATGAATCATCTTCTTTGAAAATTGCTCCTCATCCCCATGACTATTGCTGGCCATTTTTCCTAAAAATAATAATAATAATTATTATTATAGCATCAATTTAAATTTCCATCACACTTTTTTTTTAATCACAGAAATCCATGTGTTGTTGCTTTGGACGTGTGCAATGCTATTGGAGAAGTGCTCATCTTCAAAGTATGTTGACTTTTCTTTTGTTGCTTCTTTTTGTTGTGGCTGCTGATGGAGAAATGCTGCAATTTGTTGACTAGGGCGCTCTAATGATGCAGCCGATCACGTGATGGAAATTGAGCACCTGGGCAGCGATCAACGCATGCACCGGGAGCCTAGGGAGCGGGTGCCGCATGGTGCAGCGAAGCTTTGGAGGCGGGCGCCGCCTTTGGCACAGGTGCTCGCTGCCCAAGCGCCTTGTGGGGCAGACGCCGCCTCTGGCAGGCGCTCGCTGCTTGAACACCTTGGCAAGTGGACGACGGCTTGTGCTCGGAGTTCGAGAGCGCGAGATATCCGATTCGAAGAAAAATTGTACAAGTTGATTTCGTGGAAACATTAGGAGTTAAAGAGATTAATTAACCTCTGGGGGTTAGATTTTTTCTCTCTTAATTTTTCTTTTATTAATGCTATAATCGTTTACATAAAAGTTTTCTAGGAAGAATAAATTACAAATGCATCCTTATATCACAATAAATTTACACTTTATTGATTGGATTAGCAGATACACATCAAGTTATTGTTTAATTGGGTCTCTCTCTCCCCGTATTCCCGACTGCCTTCGTCCGACGACGGCATGATCCCTGGCCCCCCCCCCTCAGCAAAAACCTCCTTGCAAGTTCGAAACAGCCTCTGCACGGGTCTCGACGTTGCCGCGTGCATCTTCTGCCGCCGTTGTTCTTCTTGGATGAAGCCTTGATCTCGTTTGCAGTCAATTCCACCCCTCCCTCGAGGTCGTCCAAGTTCCCGTCGACCCTCATCCAACAAAAGACAAAGGCCTAAACTGAGAAGCCCTACCCACCAAACCCCAGACGTGACCAAAATGACAACTTTAAGTGATTCGAGGAATGCTGGACCGCCAGGAATAAAGAAAAAAAATGGTCATTTGAGTGGAGAGAGCAAGAGGGAAACAGGGCACGAGAGGTCAAAATAACACTGAAAAATTGAAGAAGAAAAGACAAAAAAAATTGCTATATATGTACCAAATTAAGGACCATTCATTGATTTAAACAAGAGGTCATTCTCTAGCTAAGTTGTGTGTTTTGATCAAGCTTACCATCACAACAACAAAAAGACATGGACATCTTCTTCCCCCTTTCATTAACTTCATCAAATGGTTGACTTGGAAATAACCTCGCCAAATCTGACAAACCACTGAGCATCAGACAAGCTGCTGCTGTCTTGCTTGGCACTACCCTTCACATCAGGACCAGCAGCAAGAAAATGAGTGTAATCCTTTGGTTTCATGGCCACTGTATTGTGTTTCCCACTAGAAGCAGGAAGCGATGTAACCAACACTCTTGCAACCTCATGCATCGTTGGCCTGTCGGACGGATGCTTCTTGGTGCATAATAGTTCAAGCTGGAATGCCTTCTTCACGAGCCCCATGTCCATGCATGTTACAGACACTTCGGAGTCCACTGCTTCCATCCCAGTGTTGTCATCTGCCTTTGATAGTATCTATACATCAAAAAAGTTGATTAGTTCTGAACAGAGCGATCTCGTGCTCAGTCGTAGTGATGGTGTTCGTCACCTTCGTCCCACTCTGCACGATCAGAGCGTCGCAGTGAGCGACCTTGGCGCGGAGCAGAGCGATCTCGTGCTTCTTGCTCCGCGGCGATGGTGTTCGTCACCTTCTCTGCGACTAGCACAGTCGAGTGATCCGCTTGTAGAGAGCAGGATCTTGGCGACGAGGGGCTCAGCAAGACAGAGGCCAAGAAAGGAAGTTGGAGAATGGGAGGAGACCAATGAGATGGAAGAAGAGGAGGAAGACAGGAGGAGATGGGAAGAAGTGTCATTCCCAGTGACGGAGCCATGGGGGATCGCTCTGGCAATGGTGTTGACGGCGAAGGTGGCCGAGAGAGAGAGGACCCAATTAAAAAATAACTTAGACGTGTATCGATTGACACGGTGAATAAGTTTTATTAAATCATTTTTGAATCGCGACATCAGCAAAATAACGAAGATATTCACCGTTGATAAACGGCGAACTATTATTAGAATCAATGTGTAAGTTCTTATATACAATTGAGACCTATCAAATGATTGATCATAATTGAGAATTCAGTCAAAGTTCAAGTTATTTTCGTCTAATAACCCAATACATATATTTATATATATTTGATCCTAACTTATACTTTGTACATTTCTTATCAGACATGCAAGGAGAAGAAGTATTAACATCTTCACATGATTCATGCATCATATATTGAAGAAACGACTAAACGACCAATAGGATCTTGTATACAATCAGAAAGTTCTGCGCTATGATATCATCAACAATATCAAGTACCTTAGAGTTGAAGTCAACACCTAACTAAAGTTACTGCAATGAGCTATGCAAACCTTCTAAGTATAAGTATCACAAGTTCTAAATAAACTGGTTCTACATGACATTTACTCACTAGAATTGAATATTTGCAAATTAACCATCAGCTAATTAACCTGCTATATATATAGCATAGTGATAATAACAAGTTCATATATCTATTAATATATATATAATTATATTATTTTCCTTTATGCTTGTATTTGCTTGCCTAGCGGACTAGATCGAGGTCGAGCTAAGTCGACTCATGGTCCGGTGCGAGTTTGCGAGCTCAGGTAAGTAGGATATGAGTTATGTGAATTTTGCTTGCATAAATAGATTTATTTAATTTTATGATGTGTTGCATGATGGTTTAATTATGTGGCATGTGGATGTACATGTGCATTGAGTTTGTATTATTTATGGATGGTTATGTGTGTTGGCTTAAGATTTTCAACATTGGTCTTAATCTCGGTTTTGATGATAACAAACATGGAACTAATGATTTAATTGAGAAATACTTTCATGTTTCATATCGGTTAGCGCATGACGTCCTCGATCAAAAATATCGAAGAAATCGGGAAATCGAAATGACATTGGTCGACGCGCTCGAATTCTTCAAGAAGTTAGAGTTTAGGTTTAGGGTGTCTAGTTTATATTGTAAATCCTCATGATGATGCATATGAACCCTAAAACCAAACCCGAACCCCAAAATATGAAAACCCGAAAATCACACTGAATTCACTAAGCCTAGGGAGCTCCTTGGAGCTATATGACCTAGATATTTTCTTGACATAAAAAATAACGGTAATTATTCCTTGGGTTAAAATTAGAAAACGAGGTACTTTTAAGGATTTTTTGGAAGCCTTTAGCCTAACCATATTTCACCCAAAAGATTAGAAAATTTCCATTTTCTGAAAATTTGTATTAGACCTCAAAAACAAGATTTTGATTCTTAAGAATTTTAATTTTTTAAATATTTCTATTGAATCCAAATGGGGGGCAATTCTTATATAACATTTATGTTTTAAAGTTATTGACTTAAAGTTAATAAATGTTATATAAGTAGACTTAGTGAAGATAGAACCAGAAAATGAACAAACCAAGCCTAACCAAACTGCCCAGTCCAGGTTCGGTCGATCGAATAGTGTTGAAAATTGGCAGTAGCCAATTCGGTCGATCGATCGTTCGACCGAAGATGGTTAAAAAGCTGCAGTGGCTACTTCGGTCGTGTCACGCCCCAACTCAGGGTCATGTGACCGGCCAAGGTATACGTACCTATACCCCGCAGCCTAACTCATGCACATGCAAATATCATAAACAACAAAGTAATTAATAGCTTTTAATAATAAAAGAACCAAAACAAATTTTCATTTTAAAACAACAAGGTTTTAAATACATATTTCAAGTACGGAAATAAATCGAAGAGCAACAGTTCTTTTAATAAATAAAACTGAATAAAATGTGAATGTCCTCACGTGACTACAACTCTAAATACCAAAACAAAAGTGCATGACAACCTACTACAGACTCGACTACGATCCCTAACTAGGACTGCTATGAGATCATGTGGCTCCTCTGCCCTCCAGGTACGCCAAGTGCTCCAGCCCACCTCACCGGTCAGGTTCTGCAAAACAAAATAAAACAACGACAACGGGTGAGTTCAAAGAACTCAGTGAGCAACTTTATCCGCCCTCACAAATAAATACAGAGATAACATAAAGGCCACGTCGCAAAAACGTGACTAGCTACTAGGCCCGAAGGCCATCCATGCCCACGACATCTATCTCTTCAAAGAGGTGCATCAGGCCGAAGCCCTACCATGCCCGAAGGCAACATCACCTAAAAATGTGCATCAAGTCGAGCCCTACCATGCCCAAAGGCAACATCACCATCACAGAGGTGCATCGGGTCGAAGCCCTACCATGCCCAAAGGCAACATCACCATCAATGAGGTGCATCGGGTCGAATCCCTACCATACCTAAAGGCAACATCACCGTCAAGAGGTGCATCGGGTCGAATCCCTACCATGCCCAAAGACAACATCACCATCAAGAGGTGCATTGGGTCAAATCCCTACCTTGCCCAAAGGCAACATCACCATCAAGAAGTGCATCGGGTGGAATCCCTACCATGACTAAAGGTAACCGCGCACATATCAGGATAATCGAGAAAGACCCTCAGAACTTATCCTGTAGGTTGGGAATTGACATCCAACCACACGGGCGTAGCACGTAACCCGGCTCCTAAATGAGCCGTTCCGCCATTCCCAATGATATGATGCATCAAGACCTAAGTCAAGATTCTCGTATGGTGTCCTAAGGGTGTTGTCACTATGAAGCGTCTCAACACTTCAAACCCGACCCTTACCCCTTAGACCCGCAACGTCATGAACCCGTGTGATTTTATTTTATGTATACATTGTAAGTTGGTTCATAACAGATTATGCTCACCCTTAGACCCAATTTTCATTATAAAATTAAAATCTAGATCATCTCAATTAGGGTTTTGTTCTGCCCAAAAATACTGTGTATATCCCGAATCTACTCTTCAAAGTGTGTCATGTGTTTCCAAACTATATTTTCTAGTCAAAACGATAGGTTACACGACTATAATCAGAGATCTAATCACATAATAACAGAGAAATCAAAAATCAGCCCAGATTTAATAAACAACATATAAATTTCAGAAAGCTGAAATTTTCAGTACAACATGAAATAAAATCTGAATTTTGCAGAATTAAATTCCTAAATTTCTAACATCACAGATTCATGTCATCAAGCCAATCATGCATACAATCTCATAATTTTTATTCAATAAAAATTAGCATATATATCAAGAATCCCTAAACCAAGAATCAAGGAAATTAGATTAATTCTTTAGCATCAAGAACATCTAGAACTCCAAGATGAGGTTTACACCCAAGATTCACAATATTTAATTGTAAAATAACAGATCTTCCCTTAAACATAAATTCCATGATATGAGATCAAAATTTGGGATCTAAGCATGGCATCGAAACCCAGAAAATCTCAAGAACACAAAATTACATATCGAAATCAAGAATTTTCAAGGCGGCTTCAAGAAAATTCGAAGAAAACCAGAATAGGAGAGATAAAACCACTCATCTTGATTAGGAAAATAATTTAGAGAAGAACTTCCAAGCGACAATATCCAAATCCGGCCTCAAAGGGGGCGGCTCGACTCAACAAGGGAGAAAGAGGGGTGGCGGCTCCACTCAAGCCGACGGCTCCAAGAAGAGGAAGGAAGGAGGGGCGGCGGATCCTCCTCAAACAATTGTGTGGCTCCAAAAATTGGAGCCACAACCTAGGGGAGAGGTTTTTATAATTCCTTCTCAACCCTAATCCTTCTAACTTAAGCCCAACCCGCATCCACTTAAGCCAAGACCAACCCGGTAACCCGATAAACTTAATTAAATTAATTTAGGCTTGATTAAACACACAATTAAATCATAAGCATCTAATTAAATGCACCCACATAGACATAATTCATAATTATCCAAACACTACAATAATTAAAAATAATTCCAATCACTCAAACCTAATTTCATAAATTCATAAATTTATATTCTACTTACCCGAGCTCGCAAGCTCGCTCCGGACCATGAGTCAACTCGGCTCGACCACGAACTAGTCCGCTAGGCTGGCGAACACACACAACAAAATAATAATAATAATAACAATAATAATAATAATAATAATAATAATAATAATAATAATAATAATAATAATAATAATAATAATAATAATAATAATAATAATAATAATAATAATAATAATAATAATAATAATAATAATAATAATAATAATAATAATAATTTAAATACCTAGGATATTACAGGTCGACCGACCGAGACCAATATCTAGCAGTGCGTGCGTCGGTCGATCGATCGATCGACTGGATTGCGGATCATAAACTCGCGACTCATTCGATCGACCCGTCGGTCGACCGAACAGAGTAATTAAGGCCAGCGATCGCTGGGCGGTCGATCGGTCGATCGACCGACGATCGACCGGCAAGCGACCGAAAGGCGAAAATGGCTAGTTTTTCGCCCATTGAGCTGCTGTTTGGTTAAGAGGTTATAAATACTTCTCTCCATCCTTCATTAACCTCTCTTAACATTTGATCCAAGCTTCCATTGAGCTATTCTTGATCATTCTCAAAGTATTTCTTGAGTCATCCCTTTGATAAGCCCTACTTTCCATGATACATCCTTGATCTTGCCTTCAAGTCTTGAACGATTCATCATTGAGGCATCAAGAGAACTAGGACTCGTGTTTGGAGCTAAGTATTTATTGTATTATTTATTTGCTCCATTACTTGTATATTGTTGTGATTTATTTCATTGTATTTGAACGTGTAAGTAGACCTAGTGTTAGGTCTTGTGATTGAGTGGTATCCTTGGTGTATAAGGTGTAAAGCCACTTGTGTAACCGTAGTTTACTAGGATTAGTTGAGTTGTCCCTTAGGGTTGAGGTGGAAGAGTGCTCTCGGTAAGAATGTGGAGACTTTCGGGTGTGGAAGTGTCTTAGATTGAGAGTGAGACTCTTCGAGTCAAAGTCCTCTGTGTAAGGAAATCAATTTAATTAATTAAATTAAATTAGGCTTGATTAAACACACAATTAAATCATAAGCATCTAATTAAATGCACCCACATAGACATAATTCATAATTATCCAAACACTACAATAATTAAAAATAATTTCAATCACTCAAACCTAATTTCATAAATTCATAAATTTATATTCTACTTACCCGAGCTCGCAAGCTCGCTCCGGACCATGAGTCAACTCGGCTCGACCACGAACTAGTCCGCTAGGCTGGCAAACACACACAACAAAATAATAATAATAATAACAATAATAATAATAATAATAATAATAATAATAATAATAATAATAATAATAATAATAATTTAAATACCTAGGATATTACAGGTCGACCGACCGAGGCCAATATCTAGCAGTGCGTGCGTCGGTCGATCGATCGATCGACTGGATTGCGGATCATAAACTCGCGACTCATTCGATCGACCCGTCGGTCGACCGAACAGAGTAATTAAGGCCAGCGATCGCTGGGCGGTCGATCGGTCGATCGACCGACGATCGACCGGCAAGCGACCGAAAGGCGAAAATGGCTAGTTTTTCGCCCATTGAGCTGCTGTTTGGTTAAGAGGTTATAAATACTTCTCTCCATCCTTCATTAACCTCTCTTAACATTTGATCCAAGCTTCCATTGAGCTATTCTTGATCATTCTCAAAGTATTTCTTGAGTCATCCCTTTGATAAGCCCTACTTTCCATGATACATCCTTGATCTTGCCTTCAAGTCTTGAACGATTCATCATTGAGGCATCAAGAGGAACTAGGACTCGTGTTTGGAGCTAAGTATTTATTGTATTATTTATTTGCTCCATTACTTGTGTATTTTTGTGATTTATTTCATTGTATTTGAACGTGTAAGTAGACCTAGTGTTAGGTCTTGTGATTGAGTGGTATCCTTGGTGTATAAGGTGTAAAGCCACTTGTGTAACCGTAGTTTACTAGGATTAGTTGAGTTGTCCCTTAGGGTTGAGGTGGAAGAGTGCTCTCGGTAAGAATGTGGAGACTTCCGGGTGTGAAAGTGTCTTAGATTGAGAGTGAGACTCTTCGAGTCAAAGTCCTCTGTGTAAGGAAATCAATTTAATTAATTAAATTAAATTAGGCTTGATTAAACACACAATTAAATCATAAGCATCTAATTAAATGCACCCACATAGACATAATTCATAATTATCCAAACACTACAATAATTAAAAATAATTCCAATCACTCAAACCTAATTTCATAAATTCATAAATTTATATTCTACTTACCCGAGCTCGCAAGCTCGCTCCGGACCATGAGTCAACTCGGCTCGACCACGAACTAGTCCGCTAGGCTGGCAAACACACACAACAAAATAATAATAATAATAATTTAAATACCTAGGATATTACAGGTCGACCGACCGAGGCCAATATCTAGCAGTGCGTGCGTCGGTCGATCGATCGATCGACTGGATTGCGGATCATAAACTCGCGACTCATTCGATAGACCCGTCGGTCGACCGAATAGAGTAATTAAGGCCAGCGATTGCTGGGCGGTCGATCGATCGATCGACCGACGATCGACCGGCAAGCGACCGAAAGGCGAAAACGGCTAGTTTTTCGCCCATTGAGCTGCTGTTTGGTTAAGAGGTTATAAATACTTCTCTCCATCCTTCATTAACCTCTCTTAACATTTGATCCAAGCTTCCATTGAGCTATTCTTGATCATTCTCAAAGTATTTCTTGAGTCATCCCTTTGATAAGCCCTACTTTCCATGATACATCCTTGATCTTGCCTTCAAGTCTTGAACGATTCATCATTGAGGCATCAAGAGGAACTAGAACTCGTGTTTGAAGCTAAGTATTTATTGTATTATTTATTTGCTCCATTACTTGTGTATTTTTGTGATTTATTTCATTGTATTTGAACGTGTAAGTAGACCTAGTGTTAGGTCTTGTGATTGAGTGGTATCCTTGGTGTATAAGGTGTAAAGCCACTTGTGTAACCGTAGTTTACTAGGATTAGTTGAGTTGTCCCTTAGGGTTGAGGTGGAAGAGTGCTCTCGGTAAGAATATGGAGACTTCCGGGTGTGGAAGTGTCTTAGATTGAGAGTGAGACTCTTCGAGTCAAAGTCCTCTGTGTAAGGAAATCAATTTAATCTAGTAAACTTAGTTTGGAAATCCTAAGCGGGGTGCTTAGGTAGTAGAGTAGGCATTGGGGCCGAACCACTATAAATCTCTTTGTTAGCATTGTTTTCTTTGTTTGTGCTTAATTGGTTTATTTTTACTTCCGCATCTAATTGATTAATTGTGATTTACCTAAATAATTTAACAAACGATTAAAACTGGAATTAGGCGACAAGTTTAGATAACACATTGTTCACCTCCCCCCCCCCTCTAGTGTGCCATTTCACCCAACAATGTGGAGAATGGAATTAATTAAGTTAATTTAAGTTAGCGGGTTCGAGTTCGACTTGAGGTGATGTGGGTTGGATAAAGGGTTTAGTTGAGTTAGGGTTGATGAGGGAATATAAAACCCCCTCCCCTTGGCTTATGGCTCCTTATTTGGAGCCACACAAGTAAGAGGAGAAAGGAGCAACCGCCAGCCGCAGGAGCAGTCGCCTCCGCCCCCTTTCCTCTCTCTCTCTCTCTCTCGCAAGCCGCTAGTTGCCCTCAAGCTAGCTAGCCACCGAGCCAAGAGGAGCCGACTGGAAGCCGCCATCCCCTCTCTCTTCCTCTCCCCAAGCCGGCGGCTTGGAGTGACCCCCCCTGTTATGACGAAAATTTCATCTATATTTGTTTGATTTCATATCAGGGAAGCGAGGACTTAAATGATGCAAATTAGTGGAGTCTCGAGGGCGGAATTCGGTATGGCGCTAATTTAAATATATATAATTTTTATTTTTGTAAATTGGCATGGCGTAATGAGAGTATACTTCGAGGCGAACTCGGTGGGTCGACCGTAATTCAAATTGGACTTAGGTTAGACTCAATTAGGCCTTTTATAATTAGGCTAAGGAGAGGGGTAAAAAGGTAACTTGGGGTTAATTTAACTCCAAGTTATAAGTCGAACCGCTGCGGGTGGGGGGAAGGAAATTGCGCGACCCGCGACTAGGCGACAGATCGCGCGACCCAGACGCAGCGGTGCAAGGAGGAGGGGAGAGCAGATCTTAGCCGTGGCGATCTTGTCGGCGACGGCGGTCGGAGGAAGCGGTCTCGCTCGACCTCCCTTCTCATTTTCCCTAGATCGGTGAGTACCTAACCCTCCTTCTTCCTTGCTCATGGATTCAAGCCGCCGCCCCTCATTTTCGAGTATTTTGGTTCCAGATTTTCTTCGTATATGTTTCCTTAAGTTCCGGGGCGGATCGGACGATGATTTCTCGTATGATGGTTGAAACCATTTGTGGGTTTCTAATCCTCCTCTTTCTTACTTACGAATTCAAGCCGACCCTTTTCCGTGAGTCATTTTGCTTCAGATTCTCCTTCGCATGTTGCTGTGATTTCCGATCTAATGTATGTTTGTATGAATTGGTGGATCGTGATTTCTTGATATGTACTCGATCGGTTGATGTTGAATTTGTTTGTGCGATTCATGAAGTATCTGTGTTCGGATGGTGGTTTACCGAGCGCATGTAATATGTTGTTCTGTGATTTGGTGACCGTGATGCTTGGCTGGTATTCGATAGATGAGGATGTAGATCAGTAATTTGTGGATGATTGAGTTGTTCATTCTGTGAATCTGGTACTCCATATGCGACAATGGGTATTCTGTTCGAATAGCATGTGAACAGAGCAATTACCCGTGTCAATTTGGTGGACCGGGGTTGTAGATCTGCGTTTTGTCGATAAGATTTAATTCGAATGTTGTTCCAATTGGGATGATGCATGATTCGTATGGTAAATTGCATTTAGCGTAGCTGATATTAGTGTACAGTTCTATTCTTGATGAAAGCATGCTCTATGTGTTAGATTTGAAAGTTACGTAGCTAAGAACTGTGTACAAATACATTCCTGCTGTTTGATACGTGTAGTACTTGTTGGAATTCAATATGGTATGTAGTATTGCTATTATGTGAAATGTGTTCCTGTATGGTTATAACTCCTCACTGAATCAATGTGGATGGACCCAAACTTGGAAAATGCTGATTAGTAGGATCAATGTTGCTATATCACATGAGAGTAACTAGCTATACATTAGGTCACCTCCAGCTAGTCGTTGCTTCTTCCAACACTCCACATGACACATTGTATGGAATTGGTCACACACCCTATGCATAACCAGTGAGGTATAAGAATGACCAGACCATTAGGATTGCCATTAAATGCATGTACTGTTCATTATGTATCCGATGATTCAGTCGTGTGGTTGGTGTTACAACCTACAGGATCTTTAGGGTCCCCAGATACCTGTACCGACATGCAAATATGCTCATTCATATTATTTTTATGGTTATATGCATATA
This sequence comes from Canna indica, assembly GCA_034359265.1. Lineage (NCBI taxonomy): Eukaryota > Viridiplantae > Streptophyta > Magnoliopsida > Zingiberales > Cannaceae > Canna > Canna indica. The sequence goes on along the minus strand of CP136895.1, from coordinate 20,724,457 downwards.
CTGTAGCTTGGTTGTAGATGCCTGGATGTGTATGTGGATATGGACCGGGAAGCTCGTCAGCCGCCACACTGACAACCGACCCGGGTGGCACAGAGCGGGGGAAAACGCTGAGACAAAGGTGATCAGCGCCCGACTCATAGACCGACGGGTCTCTAGATGATCGGACCGACGGGTCCCCAACCGACGGGTCCTTGGACCGGAAGCTCGTCAGTACTGCCATGCTGATGACTGACTCGGGTGGCTTGCATGAATAGTGGAATGACTTCATTATTGTTTATCTCATGTTAAGTATTATTGATGTGCTCTTACTAATTGTTGCCTACATAAATGCATGGTCGTATGGAGTGTATCTATATTTCCTTGGAACCCTCACTTTGTTTACAAAAGTTTCGTTATTACATACACATGTATATCCGCTGGCTTGTATTTTTGAGCATGGCTGTAGGAGATTATGTCACTCACTAAGTCCTAGTTGGACTTACCCTTTATATTATTGTTGTTTTTCAGCCCCAAAGCGTGATCAGAAAGGTTCTAGTATGCAGTAGTGCAGCTGGTGGCGTCAGGGACGGCGGATCTCGTGACACGTCGTGGTCAGGGGATATGTTGGGTCCGTAGAGTTAGTTGTATTTCATTAGATAGATGGGTGTCTAAACTTTGTTTCCGCATTTGAAAGTCAAAAACTTCGTCTCTGATTATTTGATTTATTTTATATGAATCTTAAAGATTTAATAATCATCAGATTATTTATTGATTGGTTTTGGAATCTTGATCAATTGTGTTTATTGTAAGAAAACTGATCTTCTTTTATGAACTATTCAAGGTTGTATTTTTTTTATTTGGTTATTATGATTGAGTTAGGCTTCGGAGTACATGTAGTACTCTGGCCGATCATGCCCGAATTTTGGAGTGTGACAATGTGGTATAAAATCGGGTACGACAATAGGATTTTAAGTTTCGTATGAGGCATTGCTAGCGTGTCTACATTTGGTATGTCCTAGTCATGAGATCGACGACTGAACCTGCGCACCAACGGCGATACGTATTTAAGTTACAAATCCTGGTTAACTATATATTAAATTGTGTGGATGATTGGATAATTTAATTGTTATTTATCTTTTGTTGGATTATGATATGCTTATATTAGTTATTGCTTAATAAGATGCCAAATCTGATGTGAAGGAAAAGCATGCTAGAAGTTGGGTATTTTGCTTCTTATGGTATGCTCTTGGTTGCTATTGCACCCTTTATGTCCATGTTCTTAATATTCCAACACCCTTCCGCATACAAAAATCTGAAGGTTTCAACTTCCTTTCCTTATTTTATTTTTGTGACTTTACTTGGTAAGCTTGTTCTCATGTAACTTCTCTGCCATTTGGGTTATGTTAGTTTAGTTCAGGAGCAGAAGTTTCTAATTGGTGTGATTTTAATGGTCCCTTGCTTTTGAGTTGAATCGGTAACTTGTGTGATGACTAAGAGGTAAGTACACCTTGGTGATCTTAGTAAATTCTTTTTGTGCTGAGTTGGTAAGTCCAACAATTACTGAAGCATGGGTTGCTAGTTGAAGGTTATAAATATAATATGTTCTCAGTTAATGATATGTATGTCCACTTAGTTGTTGTAGATTCATTGTAGACATAAGTGGTTCAAAAATATAGTATAGCATTTCGTACCAAGAGAACTTCATACCTAGACGAATTACTTATTAAAATGAATAGCATGCTGAAATAATTCTTTCCGAATTTCCGCTATGCGTACACATGTTAATGTTATCTGAATGGTTTCTAAAATTGGCTCCTTGTGTAGCTAACTAGTATATCTCAGTCATTCTAGAAGATTTAGGGGCACTTATATGTTAAGAATATTAGGTTCTTGTAATTAAGTGTATAGTTCAGTTAAGTTTTATGCATCTTGGCCGATTAGGGTAACACTAGGGATTAAGGGTCGGTGGCTTTGGGAAGATGTCGATTGCTATTTTTTTTTGAAATTTTCTTGAGAGTTCTTGATAATGATGTGCTGAGATTTCAGCTCAGGGTGGAACTACAAATTGCTGAAATTTTCAACTGTGTCAACCCTTTCCCTTCATTGGAAACTTTGTCATTTTTATACGTTTCGAAGTCGAGATCGAGGTCTGGGTTGTGATCATGAGCGGCCAGGGTTGAACAGAATTGTTTCAGCTCGAGACCTTGGTTTGGAAATTGATTTGTATGCAAGTTGGTGGAGACGAGGGTTTTATATAAAGGTGAGTGTTAGGAGCTTCATATAAACCTCGCTTTTGGTTGAAACTAGTCCGAAATCCTAAATTTCTCTTGAGGATATTCCTTCATGATTGATCGACTATTGTGGGAGTGGTGTGTCCCAATTTGTGGCTAGCCTATGGGTGTAGGAAGGATCCAAATCTGGATCAATTTTGTTAGGGGATTGAGATGCTGAAATTTCGATGTTCTGTATATCCTGTGTGTGTTTTACTTGGTTGATGTGAGAATGAGAAGGAAAAAAAAAATCCTTGAGGAATTAGAGGTGACCTTCGGGCAACCCTAATGCTATAAGGCAGCAAGCCTATAAGGGTCTTTGACCCTAATGTTATAGAATAGTCTTGTTATAGGATAGTCTTATGACTAGGATTTTTGGGAAGCACATAGTGCTATCAGATGTAATAGGACTTGTCATGATTGAAATTTAGTATGCATGTGATAATTGAACCTAGGATTGTTTCCTAGAGTTGGGATAGCATTAAATAGATGAAAAATTGCTTGGTGTCATGAAGGTTTCTCTAATGTGTTGATGAAGTTCTTTATGCTTCTTTTGAGGTCTCCTGTGCTATTTGATTCTATTGACTCTTATTTCTAGAAAGAAAATTAGAATGTTCTTTGTATAAGTATGGATAGTTGGATTATATACATCAATATTAGTCTGAACTTGGTTCATAAAGTACATGGTGGCATAGTTATGAGTGTAATGTCTAGAGTTATAATAGTGAAGATCATGATTCATGTGATGAGGCAATGTATTTTATCAATCCTTTTTCCATTGCATGATGTCCCTGTAGTGTTGGAAGGTGAACAATTTTTATTCCAAATTCTAATTTTTGCTGATTTTGTGAACTGCTAATATGGTTTGTGAGATTCATAGCCACCATGATTCATGCTATGCTAGTTTCGAGTGTCTTGGCAAATTTTCCTTTGAGGTAATTTTCTCATCATTCTTCATGGTAATTTACCTTAGTAAATGAGGAGCCTTGGCATAACAAAGTACAATTTTGGATTTGTTTAGGATTGAATTATGTTTGAAAAGAAAGTGATGTTGAAGTGTAAGATGCTGCTATTTGCATAACATCCCTAATTCATGTATTATCCTTGTAGAATGTGCAGATAACAATGATTATATTATGAAAATGGACTGTAAAAGAAACCAGTATATAGTGAAACATTTGGTCATTAAATGGAGGAAGTTTTGTTTCCAGATTTTGCAACGTTATGAAGCATCTAGCCAATGCTTTTGAGGGATGAGCTACTGGAGGATGATGTCGATAGTACCAAGCCATACCCTTGTTAGCCTGGTGCTATAATGGATAGGTCTTACTAGTTAGCTCTAGCAGAAGGAATATTACAGAATCTGGGATTGATAAATAAGAATAGCCACATATGTCGTTCAAGCACCTAAATTAGCACACTCAAAATTTTAAATTTTAATGTACTTGTGATTTATGAAATTTGTGGTAATAGATATCTAAACTATTTGAACTAGAAACACTGAATGAAAGATAGTTCCGTGTTTGATAAGTCTAGATTTAATGAAGTGGGGTTTCCACATTCCCTATGTGGGACAACTCCTAAATAACCATTTAATATAGTTTACCTTTGATAGTATTTAATTTTGATATTGGTTATTATACGTCACTTTAGTTGTAAGGCTTTAAGTATGCTCTTTGCTACTCTAGAACATTATGATTTTGCTCAATGCAAAGATTATCATAACGAAAGTGTTGTGTCTAATAATTGACGGTTCCTCGATTTAGTAGTTGATTGACTTATGGAGGCAAATTGATCCACTATTCTTCTAGGAAAGATCCTGCATTTAAAGGTTTATAAGATCTTTTTATTTTATATTGTGACCTCATTTAGGTTTATAAGATCTTTTTATTTTATATTGTGACCTCATTTGAGGCTGATTTCATTAGACATTTATGTGCATATGAATGAGGTACCGTAGGTATAAATTGCATTTCAAAGTGGAGGGTGGATGTCGTTTTGTGGCCGAAAAAACTTAGATTGGAAATTTATTTGGATTCTAAAATTTTGGTTGGTACGTAGAGAAATATTTTTTTTACCCAAATGATTAGTTTGGTGACTGATGTTACTGAGTTAGTGTGGCCGGGTACTTGGGGCCAAAATAAAGGTCGTGTGGTGTCCCTGTTCACGGGTCATTTTGAGTCGGATTTAGAGAAAAAATCGATCCGATCCGATCAAGTGTAATCGGGTCGGGTCGGGTTGGGTTGATAATTTTTCACCTCTCAAATCCGACCCAATCCAAGATTCTTTATTTTCCACCTTTTCCACACCTGCACGCGCGCCATCTCCTTCCTTCTCGTCCCCTTCTCTTCTAAAAACCTGCACACGCCATCACACCATCACCTTCTTATCCCACACCACTCTCCTTCGGAACCCAAACTATTTTCGTATCTCCACCAAAAATTCTAACCCTCGCACTTGCATATCTTCCACTACAAAAAAAAATTTGACTTTCACCGACAAATATGTTACCCATGGATTATATTTGTGGGTATTAGTAACAAAATTATCAACGAATAAGGTGTTTGTTGGTATTTAATACTCGACTAATTTTAAAAATATCTTAATTTACCTGATCAACCTATCCTATATGCGCACGCTACTATTTGTCTATTTCATTTTCCCTCTGTCCCAACCAATACTTTGTTTTCGCTCGACTCTCCTGTTTCCCTCACTGCCCCATTCTCGCTGCCCCCATTTCTCACATCTCCTGTTTCCCTCATCGGATTAACCCTAAGGTTGCTGCTCCTCCTCACCCGCTCGCTGCCGTCGTCTGCTGCTACCCTCCTATTTTGCTACTAGCGCTGTTTCCATGTCCCCATTTCTCACAATCTCTCGTTGCCCTCATTGGGATGCTCACCTCTTGGAATCTTGAGATCGCCGCTCCTCCTCACCCGCCCGCTGCCGCCGTTCTACTGCCGTCTGCTGCCCCCTTTCGCCAATCACTAAGTCTCGCCCTCAATACTCAGAGGGAGGAATGAAACTTACGGTAAAAAGAATCTAGGGCGTGTTACACTGTAAGTTTAGTTTTTGCTCGTGCTGAATTCTGGGACCTGCTTTACTACTTGTCTAGCATTAGGTTTTTATGATACCTAGTCCTGTACATTCACCATTTGCTTATAATATATTCACTTCCTTTGCTGGGGCCAACCAAGAACACAAGCTGCGCATATATATGTCACAACTTCTGCCATACTTATATTCAGCAAACATTCATGCATGACAAGGCAATTCATAATTCTTCTAGGAACATGAATAAGCAGCTTGTTTGCAACAAAAAAATTGTAAAGTTGGAATCTATATTCCTTAGTTTTGATGAATTAGTTCTTTTGGAATTCACAAGAACACTGGAATGAGAATTCTATTCCAAAAAAAAAATTGTGAATTGACTTTTTACTGATATTTAGCCATTGCCCCTGTGCCATGCGTATCTCACCTCTTCTTTATCTTGCAGGTTCCACCCTCGTTAGGAGTTCTTTTTTTTAGAGATTTGGTCAATAAAAGTGGGTAATCCTATGTATTCATTTTAGTTTAGTTTCTAAGGTACTATTGGGTGACTTTTCATACCTAATGAAAAGATCTAATCTCTGTCCTTGATTGGGATATGTTGTCTCTGGTTGCTAGAAGTAGTACTTGTAAAAACCTGATAGCCTTTGTTATAGATGGGAGTATGAAACCATGATGATTCAACAATGAATTTTCGTATGCAATACCAATCTAATAGATTTTATGTTGTGATAACGAGAATCAATTTCCAAAATGGTTTTCAAGTTTAATTTTATATAAACCATTATGGCAATTATATAAAACAAATTACTGTTCAGGGTACTTCATGATTTAATCTTGTAGCCAGTTTGTTTCTTTTATACCAGTAACATTAACTTTCATGATGCTTTCTACCTACTATTTTTCACTGTTAAAATTTTAATGAACACCAAGTTTCCTACATATCAATTGACAATTATGAACTTTTGAATGATGAAACATCTTTCGTTTAAAATTTTCTTGTATTATCATCTTTCAGGTTACCTTAGGGCCTCATGTTTATCGGTCGTTCTGCATTTAATTCTGATGTAGGCTGCATTCTTTCATGGAAAGTTGACAACTATGATAATTTGACAGTGTGGCACAACTTCTGATTGCAAGTAATCTTGTCCGTTTTTTATTTTGAAGTTAAAAGACATGGCAAAACTTGGAACTAGTGGTCGTAGGTATAGAACCTATTAGCTTTGAATTCTTTTGCTTTCTAAAATGAAACATTATGCAATCTTCATGTTAAAGAGCAAAGTGCTTTGACAAGTTATTTTGTATATATATGAAATCAGCCAATTTTGTGTTTTTTCAATTCATTCATATGTTTAAAGATATTTAAATGCTAGTTATGAGGCTACTATTAGATAAGTTATCATATTGTTTATGAGCAAGAGCAGAACAGCATTTTGAAAAATTTTGATAAAAAAGAATTAGAATACATGCATCTTCAACTAGAAATAAAGTTTCATATTGTTTTGAATTATACTTATGTGGAGCGTGAAGGAAGTTGACATGGGCAAGTCCTTTTCAACGGGAGATAGCTATTTTGCACATCCTTTTGGTGAGCACCAAGAAGGATGAAAATAGAAGTACAAGAGGAAAAAATAATGAGAAATGGGGAATAAAGGATTATGAAAAGAATGGAGAGAAGTGAATCTTTTATCAGACGAGGGCAGAAATACTAAGAAAATACTATGTCTAAAGTAGCTATATGATAACTTTTGAGAATACCAAGAGCCTTGACCAGCATCCTTTTATGTATATTATTTTAAAAATCGGAGGAGTGCCTGTAACAAAAGATTAGCCAGTACATTATTCTTCCTATTGTTATGACTACAACACTCTAATTATCTATGTTTCTCTGCTTGTGGGATGTATATATCAATGGTGGCCATTTATTTTAGATTGATTTTGTTGTACGACAAGTTTCTTTTGGCATTTGACTTTTGTTCCCAAGTCTTATGAATTCTTTTTTCTTTTGGCCTCCCTCTAGTTGTGTAGAATACAATTTTCTTTGGTCGAAAGGTTGGAGCCGCAGACAGGAAGTTATTTATTTATTTTTGATTCTTTCTTTTTTGATTTGTTATGCTTGTCATTGTGGCCTGCAAAGTATTTATTGATAAAAAGGATGTTACAGATACCAACCACCTGGAAACAATCCTCAGAATGCCATACTCCAGTTGCATCTAATATATGATATTGGAAACTAAATACCAGTTAGCTATCATAATTACTGGCTCCTATTTGATTGTTCTGTGTTTTACAAGTTGTAAATGCTTCTGCTTGTAGTCTTAAAATGATATTTCAGTCAAATACAAGTTGGTTTTAATATTAACTGAGCCTCTTGGAGAAACTAATCAAGCTGGGATTGAGGTTCCATTCCTACTGAGAGATCTAATTGCCAACAATATGGAATTGTGTGAACAAGCATTTCCAGTTAATATTGATGAGTGTTTTCTCCGTGCGCTTGACCGTTCAACACAGGCAACACGCCGTGTGGGAATATTACGTGTGCTGGCTGAGCTATTTTTTGTGTTAGATGAGGACATAAGCAAAAAAATGGTTCCAAAATATGTGCGTACTCCTTTACTAAAATGCCAGGTTCAGCATATGTATGTACATATAATCAGCATATGCTTTTTTATCTAATAAACTTTTGTTTATGTAGTCCTTATCCAGTGAGTAAATACATTCAACATTTAGGTATATAATGTGTAGTGTGAATGGTTGGCTGTGGTAACTACCTGATGATATAGATTAGTCTTAAAACTCAATGAAATGCCTTTATTTTAGGAAAAAAAACTCAATGAAATGTTGATTCAGATTTCGCTTTTCTAGTTTTGGAGGATCATAAGCCATTAGATAATTCTGGTCCTTTATGACCAGTATTTCTGATCTTTATGTAATGAAAAAATTCATTTTAGTTTCAATGTAGCAAGTAAATTTAGCTTTCTTACTTCAAGTTATTCCTTTATTCAATGACATCTAGTTGTCTTATGTCGAGTTAATTTAATGTTGTTCAGATCTTTTGATTTGTCATTCGCTATATATCAACTAAAATATTATTCATTTATGCAGCAAGCTTTAGCTATTTCCATTCATATGAGTTGCCATTCATATGATTAACTCCAAACACTCATGCTTTTGATGCATTATATCACATGTCTTTACATGAAATAACTCTTAACAGATAATCTTGTACTTAGGTGTACATTGAATTACCACTTATGCATGGTGTTAAGATCACAGAATTGGGTTGTTTGCCGACATGATTTTTGATCAGCTTGTGAACTTTATCCTCTAACCTTCTTTGTTCCAGAAGTTGGTGTTGTATTTGAGAACCCTAAATCTTACACCGTAAACCCTAAATCCTTGAAAAATCGTAGGTTGTGGCCGTTGAACAACCTATGTCTAGAGCTTCTTCTTTCGTACCTAATCATATGAAGCATGCACGCATTTCCTAACTTTCTTGTTCCACGTGTAGGAATCTTCCCTAACTTTCCTCCAAGATTGGGTATTGATGAGACCCCCACCCTGAGTATGTGGATTATAGGATTGATGAGACTGAAGGTTCAAGCTCACTGGGGCATGAAGAGCCATATTTGGAAACTAGAAAATTGTGTTTAGACTGGTGCATCCAGCATAACAGAATATATTGAGGCTTGTGCCTCAAATGTCGATTTTGATAGATGTAAGTTTACATTCGTTGCAGCTTAAACAAATCTATGCTATTTTCATATTATATGGTGTTTAGCCTACATGTTAGCTTAGAATTTAGTTCTATTTAACTTCTACGGGTACCATCTTTCCTTAGATTAGTGCTTTATATTTTCTCTCTTGACTTGTCTATAAGGGGCCATAATTAGGATGAACTTCGACGGTGTATTATGCATCTTGGGCAATTTCTCCTTTTTGGATGATCAATACTATGAATTGATTTCAGTGCACATTTAGTTTTTCATTTGTTTAAACCATACTATGGAAAATGGTATATCATTTTTAGATTACAAGAAATTAGATATAAAACAGTTCTAGCACTTCAACTTTCCTTTATGCTTCAAGAGAATGGTATATGCCACTCTTGCAATTATTGTTCAAATTGAGTGGTTTGCTACACTTATCTTTCTCCGTCATTGAGCTCTTTGAGCTCTATGAAGGCCATTTCTTTAGTTAAAACTGAGAGCATCCAAATGTCTTTTTATTCATTGAGCTCTATGAATAACAGTACCTTCATGATTTTAGCTCTCCTAAAAGAATATTTACATGTTTTTCTAAAATCTTTTAGTTGCTTGGAGAGATCTGCAATACTAATTCAGGACCAGCTAGACTCCAAACGACTCATTCGGGAACCAAGATGACATCCAATGCTTCCTTGATTGCACATTAAGTTTCAAAGACTGCGAAGTAACTCAATAGACTTCATAGTATATCAGCATATATGTCAACATAATTGCAAGTTTAATTGTGTATGTACTTTGAATTTTGTGAAAAATGCAGATCTATGGAAGAATAAATAGAAGAAGAAAAAAGGAAGATAGAAGAAGAGAGAAAGAAGATGGAAGAACAATTTCAACATGATAGAAGAAAGATGGATATGATAGTTGCTTTCATGGGCGAGATGAAAGGAAAAATTTGCAAAGATAGATCTTGATTTATGTATGAATTAGTAGAACATGTTGGAATTTTATTTTGAAGTTGAAATTTTTATGTAATGAGATTGATACTGTATTATGTGTTTTTTTTGTAATGGACCATATAGTGATACTTTATGAATTTTGTAATAGATATATTACAAAATAAATGATGATATGTATTTTTTATCTTTATATGCTTCTTAATATTTTTGTAAATATAATTAAATTATAAAAATTATTAGATTTTATATGCTTATTATAATAACTTTTAGTGGGGGTCACGAAAAAATAAATCTATAAAAATGGTTTTAGTTGATCAGCGACCCTCATTAAATGTAGGAGTTAGTGAGGGTCGCGACCCTCACTAAAATCTTATATGACCCTCACTAAAAGCCTTTAGTGAGGGTCACCTGGCCCTCAAATGTCGTCGGAAAAAGTCTCGTCACTAAAAGTTTAGGTGAGGGTCATGTTTCGACCCTCACTAAAAGTAACTTTCGTGAGACAGAACCGACCCTCAGTAAAGTCCCATATGACCCTCACTAAAAGCCTTTAGTGAGGGTCACTCGGTCCTCAAACGTCGTCAGGAAAAATCTCGCCACTAAAAGTATAGGTGAGGTTCCGACCCTCACTAAAAGTTGCTTTCGTGAGATAGAACCGACCCTCACAAAATATGAGAATTAGTGAGGGTTGGTTCTACCTCAAGAAAACTAACCTTTAGTGAGGGTCACCAGCGACCCTCACTAGATATAAGAATTAGTGAGGGCCAATTTTGCCTCACGGAAGCCACCTTTTAGTGAGGGTCGGGATATAACCCTCACCTATACTTTTAATGACGAGACTTTTCCTGGCGACGTGTGAGGGCTGGGTGACCCTAACTAAAAATCTTTAGTGAGGGTCATATGGGGTTTTAGTGAGGGTCGTGACCCTCACTAAAACCCAAATTTCTTATAGTGGACATTACGGGGCTAGGAGTTGGGGTCGGGTTTTGGAGTGTTGAGACACTTCCCAATTGGATCACCCCTAAGACACCGTAGGAGAGTCATGACTTAGGTCATGATGTGCCATATCTTTATGAATGACGGAGATGCTCGTAGAGGAGCCGGATTGCGGGCTAAGCCCAAGAGGTTGGATGGCTAATTCCCAACCTGCAGAACAATTTCGGAGGGTCTTTTCCGATTGTTCTGGTTTAACCTCGTGTGATAAGTTCGAAGGGCCTACCCGATTATCCCCAAGGTGGTTTGTTAAGGAATAAGTTTGGAGGGCATACTTGATTATTCCTGGGATATCTTAGGGGAGTAAGTTCGGAGGGCCTACCCGATTACTCCTACGATATCTTAAAGGGGCAGTTTGGATAGGCGAATCCCGATTGTCTCTATGCGTCTCGTCGTGCAAGTTTGGAAGGTCTTTCCCGATTGCTCCCGAGTTTTTGTATACTAGGATAAGTTCGGAGGGTCTTTCCCGATTGCTCCCGAGTTTTTGTATACTAGGATAAGTTCGGAGGATCTTTCCGATTATCCTAGTATGTGTTGTTGCCTTAGAGCATGGTAGGCTTAGGCCTATTGTTCTTCACCATATGGGTGTTGGCTGCCTTCGGGCAGGTAGTGGCCAGATGACCTGATAGCTAGTCACACTTGCGTGACCTCATTCTTGTAGAGTTGGATGTTATGCTATTGCTTATCTCTGTGATGTTTTATTGTGGGCGTTGGTAGAACCGCTCGCTGAGTTCTTTGAATTCACCCATTGTCGTTGTTTTATTTTGCAGAGCCTGATCGGTGTGGTGGGCTGGAGCACTTGAAGCAGCTGGAGGGCAGAGGAGTCACATGATCTTATAGTAGTCCTAGTTAGGGGTCGTAGTCGAGTCTGTAATAGGTTGTCATGCACTGTTGTTTTGGTATTTGGAGTTGTAGTCATGCACCGGTGTAAGGACATTTATGTTTTTCTTTAGTCTTTTATTTATTAAAGAACTGTTGTTCTTTGATTTATTTATTTTCGCACTTGAACTATTTATTAAAAATTTTGATGTTTTGAAATAAAAATCTATTTCGATTCTTTTTATTAATAAAAGTTGTTGTTTATTCCGTTATTTTATGAGTTGGCATGTGCATGATTTAGGCTGTGGGGTATAGGCACATATACCCTGGCCGACCACATGACCCTGAACTTGGGGCGTGACATATATGCCTAAATAAATAGGATAGCAAAATGACATTAATTAATATATATATGTCTAAATAAATAGGATATCAAAATGACATTAATTAATATCATAGCTGAAGAATTTATTTTTCTATAATTCCCAAGAGGTTGGATGGCTAACTAAGCCCAAGAGGTTGGATGGCTAATTCCCAACCTGCAGAACAATTTCGGAGGGTCTTTTCCGATTGTTCTGGTTTAACCTCGTGTGATAAGTTCGAAGGGCCTACCCGATTATCCCCAAGGTGGTTTGTTAAGGAATAAGTTTGGAGGGCATACTTGATTATTCCTGGGATATCTTAGGGGAGTAAGTTCGGAGGGCCTACCCGATTACTCCTACGATATCTTAAAGGGGCAGTTTGGATAGGCGAATCCCGATTGTCTCTATGCGTCTCGTCGTGCAAGTTTGGAAGGTCTTTCCCGATTGCTCCCGAGTTTTTGTATACTAGGATAAGTTCGGAGGGTCTTTCCCGATTGCTCCCGAGTTTTTGTATACTAGGATAAGTTCGGAGGATCTTTCCGATTATCCTAGTATGTGTTGTTGCCTTAGAGCATGGTAGGCTTAGGCCTATTGTTCTTCACCATATGGGTGTTGGCTGCCTTCGGGCAGGTAGTGGCCAGATGACCTGATAGCTAGTCACACTTGCGTGACCTCATTCTTGTAGAGTTGGATGTTATGCTATTGCTTATCTCTGTGATGTTTTATTGTGGGCGTTGGTAGAACCGCTCGCTGAGTTCTTTGAATTCACCCATTGTCGTTGTTTTATTTTGCAGAGCCTGATCGGTGTGGTGGGCTGGAGCACTTGAAGCAGCTGGAGGGCAGAGGAGTCACATGATCTTATAGTAGTCCTAGTTAGGGGTCGTAGTCGAGTCTGTAATAGGTTGTCATGCACTGTTGTTTTGGTATTTGGAGTTGTAGTCATGCACCGGTGTAAGGACATTTATGTTTTTCTTTAGTCTTTTATTTATTAAAGAACTGTTGTTCTTTGATTTATTTATTTTCGCACTTGAACTATTTATTAAAAATTTTGATGTTTTGAAATAAAAATCTATTTCGATTCTTTTTATTAATAAAAGTTGTTGTTTATTCCGTTATTTTATGAGTTGGCATGTGCATGATTTAGGCTGTGGGGTATAGGCACATATACCCTGGCCGACCACATGACCCTGAACTTGGGGCGTGACATATATGCCTAAATAAATAGGATAGCAAAATGACATTAATTAATATATATATGTCTAAATAAATAGGATATCAAAATGACATTAATTAATATCATAGCTGAAGAATTTATTTTTCTATAATTCCCAAGAGGTTGGATGGCTAACTAAGCCCAAGAGGTTGGATGGCTAATTCCCAACCTGCAGAACAATTTCGGAGGGTCTTTTCCGATTGTTCTGGTTTAACCTCGTGTGATAAGTTCGAAGGGCCTACCCGATTATCCCCAAGGTGGTTTGTTAAGGAATAAGTTTGGAGGGCATACTTGATTATTCCTGGGATATCTTAGGGGAGTAAGTTCGGAGGGCCTACCCGATTACTCCTACGATATCTTAAAGGGGCAGTTTGGATAGGCGAATCCCGATTGTCTCTATGCGTCTCGTCGTGCAAGTTTGGAAGGTCTTTCCCGATTGCTCCCGAGTTTTTGTATACTAGGATAAGTTCGGAGGGTCTTTCCCGATTGCTCCCGAGTTTTTGTATACTAGGATAAGTTCGGAGGATCTTTCCGATTATCCTAGTATGTGTTGTTGCCTTAGAGCATGGTAGGCTTAGGCCTATTGTTCTTCACCATATGGGTGTTGGCTGCCTTCGGGCAGGTAGTGGCCAGATGACCTGATAGCTAGTCACACTTGCGTGACCTCATTCTTGTAGAGTTGGATGTTATGCTATTGCTTATCTCTGTGATGTTTTATTGTGGGCGTTGGTAGAACCGCTCGCTGAGTTCTTTGAATTCACCCATTGTCGTTGTTTTATTTTGCAGAGCCTGATCGGTGTGGTGGGCTGGAGCACTTGAAGCAGCTGGAGGGCAGAGGAGTCACATGATCTTATAGTAGTCCTAGTTAGGGGTCGTAGTCGAGTCTGTAATAGGTTGTCATGCACTGTTGTTTTGGTATTTGGAGTTGTAGTCATGCACCGGTGTAAGGACATTTATGTTTTTCTTTAGTCTTTTATTTATTAAAGAACTGTTGTTCTTTGATTTATTTATTTTCGCACTTGAACTATTTATTAAAAATTTTGATGTTTTGAAATAAAAATCTATTTCGATTCTTTTTATTAATAAAAGTTGTTGTTTATTCCGTTATTTTATGAGTTGGCATGTGCATGATTTAGGCTGTGGGGTATAGGCACATATACCCTGGCCGACCACATGACCCTGAACTTGGGGCGTGACATATATGCCTAAATAAATAGGATAGCAAAATGACATTAATTAATATATATATGCCTAAATAAATAGGATAGCAAAATGACATTAATTAATATCATAGCTGAAGAATTTATTTTTCTATAATTAAGATCATTAGTAAAAGTGAAAATTAAACTACAACATTTTGAGCTCAGTGTAAAAAAACTAAGAGCACTAGAATAGTATGCACTCACTCAGATGATCAACTACGTACCTCGAACACGATCTATAATAAATCTCGATTATGGTTCGGCACCCTAGTCCATGAAGTTCCATGGCTCATGAAAGAAACTCTTAAGAATAACGGTCATGGCGCGGGCGACATCATCCTATTGAAATCTACAACTCAAGTATAACAACATTATAAGTAAAAATTAATTATTAACAATTATAATAAATAAATTTTGATACTTATTTTAGACCATTCAACGATATTCGCCGACGTTGGTTGGATGATAAAGGTGCATCCCCCCCCCCCCCCCAACGAGGCCTACGATGATCTCGAGGTGGTGGTATATAGCATCTGCCAATCTGCCATGGTTGGTGCTGGTGGTATAGCATTTGCCATGGCTGGTGGTGGTGGTGGTGGTGTTGTCGCGGGCGGCGGAGGCCGAGATAAACCTGTGCGATGAACCATAGAACGGGCACGCGATATCTATCGATATAAATGTTGATTAGTGATGTCAACCAATAATATAATATTACACATTAATCATAGATATCATCTGAATAATAATCGATTGAGTTATTTTCTTCTTCACTTGTCTATCCATCTTCAAAACTATTCTTATCTTCTGCATCATCTGGTACAACATCAACACTTTCTTTAGACAGACCTTGTGCAACGACTAAATTTTCATCTTCAAGTGTTTGACCCACAACTTCAACTATAGGAGGGTCATCCTCCTAATAAAAATCACCTAGTACAAATCTTGTAGTATCATTATCGTCTACCATTGGATCAATCCTCAATCGTGCCCTAGTCTTACACACTGCCCGTCATTTCGATTTATCCCTTCGTCTGCTTGGATATTTTGCGTAATATACTAGTTGTGCTTGTGCTGCCAAAATAAAAGGCTCGTTCGATGCTAACTTTGATTTGAAATTAACGTCAACAAACTTATACTTTGGGTGAATTGACTCCTCGAGATGATGTGTCAAACTAGTGATATTTGAATATCACTAATTTTTTGCACCCAACATATTGAAGCTCAAGTACTTCCTCAAGGAATGCGTAGAAATCACAATCATAATCAATCCAAGTAGAGCCTTCGACACAAACACCGGCGTTCATTGTATTCTTTGTGGTTGAGTACTCCTTTGTATGAAATTTATATCCATTCACAAAGTATCCGTTATAGCATAAGACTAGTCGTGACGGTCCACATGCTAACTCGAGTAATTTGTTGTATATTTCTTGAATATGTTAACTCGACCAAGTTTTGAACCAATTTGGAAATTCTACACTACGTTTATCTTGTAATTCTTCCTCGGATATATTCGGTGTCTGTGTACAAACTTCCGTGTCAAATTTTTGAATGAATTGATCAACCTTGGGGCAATTCATCAGTACATATAATTGTGAAAGGGTACTCATCTTCAGTTAAATATCTCGATGGACGTGAGCCCAAACCACGACCAGGAAAACAAAATATTGGTAGATAATCTACAACGTTCACATTTCCCCATCATCATTTCGGGGAAGACGAGTCAACCTTGTGTGCACATTGGACTTGAAATAAAAAGAACAAAAAGTTGATATCTCCTGAATTATATAAGCCTCACTTATTAAACCTTCCACCGCAGATGTATTTTTTATTTTCCTTTTTAACCTCTGCATATTCCTCTCGAATAAATATATCCATCGATACTGAACCAGACCACCAACTCTTGCCTCGTATGCTAAGTGAACCGGTAGATGCTGTTGGCTTAAGGTTTTGAACCTTGGTCTTAATCTCGGTTTTGATGATAACAAACATGGAACTAATGTTTCATTGAGAAATCTTTCAAGTTCCAAGTCGGTCAGCGCTCGACGTCCCCGATCGAAAAAAATTGAAGAAATCAGAGAAATCGGCAAGGACGCTCGTCAGCGTTCGAGATTAGACAAGAAGTTAGAGTTTAGGTTTAGGGTGTCTAGATATGTTGTATATCCTTTTTATGATGCAAAGAACCCTAAAACCAAACCCAGAAACCGCCCTGAAATCCACTAAGCCTAGGGAGCTCCTTGGAGGGCTAAAGTTAATAAATGTTATATAAGTAGACTTAGTGAAGACGGAACCAGAAAATAAACAAACAGAACCAAACTGCCCAGCCCAGTCCAGGTTCTGTCGACTGAATGCTGCAAAAAATTGGTAGTAGGCAATTCGATCGACCGATCAGTCGACCGAAGTGTGCCAAAATTTGGCAGAGGGCGCATCGGTCGACCGGACTACGGATCGCTGAAGTCGCAACTTGCGTCGGTCGACCGGATTGCTTATCGTAGGAATTGCGTCTGGCGGTTGACCCGCTGGTCAACCGCACAGAGAGATTGAGCCAGCGGTCGTTCGAGCGATCGATCGGTCGGTCGACCGATGATCGACCGACATGCGATCGAACGATGGTAACAGCTAGTTTTTCTCTCGTTTTCTGCCCGTTGAGCTTCCATTTTTTTGAGAGGTTATAAATATCCCTCATCTAACTCTTTTAACCTTTCTTACAGATTTTATTGAGCATTAAAAAGAGAGTTTTGAGCCTTCTAAAGATTGATTAATAGCGCTCTGTTCTTCCGTCAACATTTTCTCAAGCGCCCAGTTTTCTCCTCAACTCGGCTTCAATTCAAGCTCAACAACTTGGGGAGTTGGAGGCTTGAAGGCTTGGAAAAGAGCACTGATTTTTAGTTTTATTCTTTAGCTCTTTTCATTGTAATCTTTATTGTTATTTGAACGTGTTTACTTATTGAGGTTAAGTTTGTGTAAGACCTAGTGTCAAGTCTTGGATCTAAGTGGTTACCTGAGTACAGAAGGTGTAAAGTCACTTTTGTAAATATAGCTTACTAGGATTAGTTGAGGTATCCCTTAGGGTTGAGGTGGAAGAGAACTCTCGATAAGAAGGCGAAGACTTCCGGGTGTGGAAGTGCCTTAGATTGAGAGTGAGTCTCTTCAGGTCAAAGTCCTCTTGTAAGGGAACCGATTTAATCTAGTAAACCTAGTTTTGAAATCCTAAACATGGTGCTTAGGTAGTGGAGTAGGCATTGGGGCCGAACCACTATAAACAATTGTGTTAGCATTGTTATTCTTGTGTATTCTCTATTTATCTTTATTACTCGCTTCCGCACTTAGTCATTCGTTCGTAAATTGCCTAAGTAATATAAGAAACGTCTAAAATTGAATTTAGGTTAATTAATTTAGTTAACATACTATTCATCCCCCCTCTAGTGTGCCATTTCACCCAATAATTGGTATGAGAACGGGTCGTAGATTGTGATTTCACCATCCCTTCTATAATTTGTCTCGATCCTAGAATGACACTAGAGTCGGTAGCTTCTTCACCTCCTAGGTTTGATAAATCAAACTTTGGTCTTTGGAAATCTAGGATTTACACTTACTTAAAGACTAGATGTCTTGATGTTTATAACATGATTAAACTAGAATACATTGAACCTAAGGTTGACATGCATGATTGGAGTGAACATGGTAAGAAAATGTTTCAATTTAATGGAGATGCTATGTATAGCATTTTTTGTACCTTACCTAATAGCATCCTTGAAAAAGTCATGCATTGCACTTCGGCTTTTGATATTTGGGCAACATTAAATATGTTATATGATTATGCTAAAACCGAAGAGCTTAATACTTTTGTTGAGGGTGGTGATGACAATGGTCATCCCCCTAGTACTAACCTCGGTTTTGATGCTCAAAGCACTTCTAGCTAAAGAAGCACAAGCAAGAATCAAAAACGAAAACTTAGATGCTTCCTTTGCCAAGAGACGGGACACAAGAAGATGGATTGTCCTCTCTTGAAGAAGAAATTCAAAAAGAAGAAGTGTGCTTCTCCATCCACATCCAAATCAAGTGAAGCCTCTTCTAGACATGACGATGAAGCTACATCAAACTTTTGCCTCATGGGTCTTAACGATGAGGTCAAGTCTTCCGCTTCTTGTCATAATAGTGATTCTAGCAATTCAAGCTCATTTGTCATGTCTTATGATGAGCTAGTTGATGAATATAGGAAAATGTATGAATTGCTCATGAAAAAAAACAAGGAAATAAAGAAAATTAAAAAGGAGAACTCTAAGCTTACTAGTCACTTGCATGCCTTAGAAGTTGAAAATGAAAAATTGAAAAAACTAGTATGCTTGATACATGCCATGATGATTTGAAGCTTGAAATTAAGAACTTAAAACATAGAAATGAAAAGTTAGAGATTGAAAATGATGAATTATTAAACAAGACATCCAAAATTAGAAATGAAAATGAGAGCTTGAAAAATAGATTAAAACTTAAGGGTAATGATTCTTCAAATGATTTCAAAATGGAAAATAAGAGTTTGAAAAATGAAAATTGTTTGTTGAGATCTCAATCTCATGTATTGCATAAGTCCATTAATGACTTGAAAAATGAGGTTGTTCTCTTGAGTAAGAAAACACATAATTTATCCAATGTTTCATCCTTTAAAAACTCTAGGAAGAAAAATATTTTACTTAAGAATGCTCATACCCATCATCCTTCTTATGTTAAGCATTCTAACATTAAATCTCAAGTCCATGTTAAAAATGAAAAGAAAAAGTTTCATGGACATTATTTTTGTTGTGGTATATATGGGCATGCTATCTATGATTGTGCTTTTAAAGTAAACCGTAGTGTTGTTAAGACACTTTGGGTACCTAAGCCCATTGACCCCCAAGGACCCAAAGCCATTTGGGTACCAAAGGTCCCTTGCTCTATTGTAGGGGGAGCTACCACACAAGGATGAGATGAAGGTGGTTGATTGAAGTTGCTTGAGGATTCAAAGATTGTACCATTTCAAAGTTGCAACTTCAAGTCATCTTGATGCCTTAGGTAAAGTTGGCATCAAAACTATTCCGGTATCATCTTCTAACTTTCATTGTTTTACCTTAGTTGAAGATTATGATACTATGCTTAACTCTAGTTGATCTCCGTGCTCTCGATTCGTTTTATGAAATAATCTTTGATTTTGATTTCCCGGTCTCTTCGGAGACCTATGTGGCCTGTAATGGGCCTAGGCGACCTTGCGGTTCTAAATCGTAGGCTAATTGTGGCCTTTCAGTTTTCAACCAATAGGAAGGGTTGGAGATCTTATGTTTTAAAATTTTATATTTTAAGATCTCTCGATTCGTTTTGGTTTCATGACGATTTTACTTGAAACGAATTTTTCACTATCTAGTTTAGGTTGAAATATCCAAATGAAGATTTCTATTTCACCTTGCTATTTAGTATGATAACTTGCTAGTAGATATGATTTGATTACCATTAATGAAGTATACTTGCAAGTTATTGAAAATGGAAGGTTAATTAGAATGAAAAAGATTAGTTTGGCTAAATTTTCAATTATGAGGTATGATTTCGATTTCCATAAAATCTTAGTGTTATACCTCAATGTTTAAGCTTAAATTATGTCTCTATACTCATGATTATAATTGCATGTTAAATCCTTGAATTCTCATGAGTAGGTAGAATTTTAGTACTTAGGCAAATTTTATTAAATGAAACTTGCTCTAGTAAATATCTATTATTAGAGACCTTCTTATAAGTCCAAACTTGTTTAATATTTCATATCTTAAAATCTCTTTGATTTATTTTGATATCATGATAACTCATTTGAAATGAATCTCTACTATCTAGCATAGGTTGAGATTTTTTAAATGAAACTTTGCATTAAACCTTTTCTATTTAGTATATTAGCTTGCTAGTTAGTATATGATTTTATTATGATGCTAATGAAGCCTACTTGCAAGTTAAGAAAGTGACAAAATTTGGAAGGCTAAAGGAAAATGAAAAGAAAAGTTGAAAATTTGAAATTTCTTAAGAAATGAGGTATGAGTTTCATTTTGGCAAAATCTTTGCATAGTACCTCTATTTTCTTGATAAAATAATTTCTCTATGCTCATGAATGATTTTGCATGATAATTGATTGAAATCTCATGAGTAGATAAAATTTTGATACTTAGGCAATTTCATGAAACCTTGTTTGAATGAAATGTGCTCTAGGTAGAAATCCATCTTAGAGACTTCATTTTAAGTTGAAACTTGATAAACATGTTTGAGCTTACTCATAATTTACATCCATATGGTTAAAATTGAAAAATCATATGTAAATGAATAAAATATCAACTAGCTTACCTTAGGGGACTCAAACTTGAAAAAGTTTGACCTAAGTCAACAAATTGACTTAGAAATCTCATTTTGAGTCCAAACTTCATAAACATGTTTAGATTTACTCATGTTAGGTGTCCATATGTTTAAATTTGAAAAACCATGAGCAAATGTTAAAATTTGAACTTAGCAATTTCATGTTATCATGCTTGTTTTTTGAATGAAATCGTGCTAAAGTAAAATTTTGATCAAATGATATTATTTTCATTTCAAACTTGTCAAACATACTTTAAATGATTAGATCTTAATATCCAGAAAGTTTGAATGAAAACTGAGAATTTTTGAAAAATAGCAAATATTTACAAAAATGCCACTAGATTTCAGATATTTTTAGAAAAATGCAGAAAATTAATTTTTTGATGATTCTTGAAACTGCATGTTCTTTGAAAAATACAGAAAATTGATTTTTCGATGATTCTTGAAACTGCATGTTCTCTGAAAAATCTAGTTTTATCAGTAAAAATTTAAAAAATTCTCAGTAAGAATACGATTTGATATGGTTTTTTGATATTGGATTTCAAAATTTTAAAGTACCGTTCTTTCCAAATGTTCATTTTTCCGATACTTTGATTTTTTGGTCCAATCTTCGAATGAGACTTCAAGTATGATATTTTGAATTCAAATTTGGTATTGTTCCACTCATGTGATGAGAAAAATTATTTCTAAAAATAATTTTGACTCCTTGATCGATACACTAAAATATCAATACTTAAGTCTATACATGATTTCTAGACTTGGAATGTATTAATCATCTAATGTTATCATGTATGATTTAGTCTCATATTAGATATTTGATTTTTCATCCATTTAGTTGAGATTTTCATGTTTCATGAAAAATTTTAGGGTCTCAACTTTGACTATAGGTTGACTTTTCTTGCCCTTTTTGATTGATGTCAAAAGGGGGAGAAAAATATAGGTAAAAAAGAAGAAAATATAGGTTAACCATACATATGCATGTTGATAGGGGGAGAAATCCCTTAGTTGATATCTTTTGTGCTTTAATATATATATTTTCTTAAGGATGTTCCTTGGGTTAAAACTACATAACGAGATATTTTTTGGAAGCCTTTAGCCTAAAAATGTGATGAAAGCCTTATTTGACCCAAAAAATTAGGAAAGTTCAATTTTCAGAAAATTTGTACTAGACCCCAAAAACTAGATTTTGATTATTAAGGATTTTGATTTTTTAGATCTTTTTATTGAATCCAAATGGGGGGTAATCCTTATATAACATTTATGTTTTAAAGTTATCAACTGCCCAGCCTAGTCCAGGTTCGGTCGACCTAATGCTGCCAAAAATTGGCAGTAGGCAATTCGATCGACCGGTCGATCGACTGAAGTGTGACAAAATTTGGCATAGGGCGCATCGGTCGACCGATTGGTTGATCGGATTACGGATCGCTGAAGTCGCAACTTGCGTCGGTCGACCGATCGATGGACCGAATTGTGGATCGCAGGAATCGCGTTTGGCGGTCGACCCGTCGGTCGACCGCACAGAGAGATTTAGCCAGCGGTCGCTCTAGCGGTCGATCGGTCGGTCAATTGATGATCGACCGGCATGCGACCGAACAACGGTAACGACTAGTTTTCCGCCCGTTGAGCTGCCGTTTCTTTGAGAGGTTATAAATATCCCTCATCTAACTCCTTTAACCTTTCTTACATATTTTATTGAGCATTAAGAAGAGAGTTTTGAGTCTTCTAAAGATCGATTAATAGCGCTCTACTCTTCCATCACATTTTCTCAAGTGCCCAGTTTTCTCCTCAACTCGGCTTCAATTCAAGCTCAACAACTTGGCTAGTTGGAGGCTTGAAGGCTTGGAAAAGAGCACTGATTCTTGGTTTTATTCTTTAGCTATTTTCATTGTAATCTTTATTGTTATTTGAACGTGTTTACTTATTGAAGTTAAGTTTGTGTAAGACCTAGTGTCAGGTCTTGGATCTAAGTGGTTACCTGAGTACAATAGGTGTAAAGCCACTTGTGTAAACATAGCTTACTAGGATTAGTTGAGGTATCCCTTAGGGTTGAGGTGGAAGAGAACTCTCGATAAGAAGGCGGAGACTTCCGGGTGTGGAAGTGCCTTAGATTGAGAGTGAGTCTCTTCAGGTCAAAGTCCTCTTGTAAGGGAACCGATTTAATCTAGTAAACCTAGTTTGGAAATCCTAAACATGGTGCTTAGGTAGTGGAGTAGGCATTGGGGCCAAACCACTATAAACAATTATGTTAGCATTATTATTCTTTTGTATTCATTCGCAAATTAGTCATTCATTCATTCATTAATTTAGTCAGTGTATTCTCTGTTTATCTTTATTACCCGCTTCCGCACTTAGTCATTCATTCGCAAATTGCCTAAGTAATTTAAGAAACATCTAAAATTGAATTTATGCTAATTAATTTAGTTAACACACTATTCACCCCCCCTCTAGTGTGCCATTTCACCCAACAGATGCTCCATTGAGTCAAAAAATCCAGGTGGAAATATCTGCCCTATAATTTGCAAAAAAAATCTACAATATTTTTCTCTAGCTTTTCCATATCTTCGATACGGAGGCCATTGACATAGATAACTCTGAAGAACAAACTAAACTCGGTTAACAGACCCCAAATTTTGTTTGGTAAAATATCGCGGAATGCAATAGGGAGTAGTCTCCGCATGAACACATGACAGTCATCACTTTTCATTCCTGATATTTTACCTTCGTCTACATTGATGCATCGAGCTAAATTAGATGCATAGCCATTTGGTAATTTGAGATCTTTTATCCACTGGCAAACATCTTTCTGTTGTTGGTTACTGAGAACATAAGAGGCTTTCGGTTTGACTTGTTTGTCGTTCACCTCTTGTAGATCTAAGTTTGGACGTTTGCAATATACTTTTAAGTACATTCTTGCCTTCACATTATCCTTTATTTTTTCCGCAAAATCCATCACTGTATTAAAAATGTTCTCAAACACATTCTTTTCAATGTGCATCACTTCTAAATTGTGCTGAACTAGTAATGAGCTCCAGTAAGGTAATTCCTAGAATATACTTGTTTTGACCCAATTGTGTCTTTCTCTGAATCCACTAATTCTGTCAACCTCTCTGAATGTGATGTCCGGTAACACAAAAACCTGAGCTAACATTTGATTACTAGACAAACGTAGAGGTGGTCCGTCTTTTTCCACTCTGCCCTTGATGAATTTATCTCTATTTCTCCGGTATGGTTGATTAAGTGGAAAAAATTGACGATGACAGTCAGAGTATAAAATCTTTTGTCCATGCCGAAGACTGAATGCTTTTGTTCGTTCCATACAATACAGACAACCAAGCCTCTCGTGTGTGCTCCAACCAGACAACATAGCATATGCTGGGAAATCACTAATTGTCCACAACAATGAGGCCCTCAAGTTGAAATTCCTTTTTTGATGAATATCATAAGTGATGACTGCGTTGTCCCACAAGTTCTTTAAATCGTCAATTAACGGTCAAATGAACAAATCCAATTCTTTTCTTGGTCCCATTGGTCCTTGGATTACCATACTAAAAAATATGAAATCATCTTTCATGCACATCGACGACGGCAAATTATAGACTGTGAGGAGCACCGGCCAAATAGAATATGAAGTAGATGATTGACCGAATGGATTGAACCCATCAGTACATAACCCTAGTCTGACATTTCTAGGATCACTTGCAAGCGATGAATAACATCGATCAAGATGTTTCCATGCTTCACCGTCAGACGGGTGAGTCATAACATTCGGGTCACGACTCTTAGCATGGCATATCATATGTTGGGCCATTTTTTTAGACATGAACAACTACTTCAATCTGGGAATTATCGGGAAATACCGAAGAATCTTAAATGGTACATCTAGCTTTTTGCCTACTCGAAGATTTCTCTTTGTACTATGGATGTTGACATATTGGACACTGGGTGAAGTCTGCATATTCACGGTAATAGAGAATACAGTTGTTCTGATATGCATGAATTTTTTGATACCCTAGACCAAGTCTCTTCATCATCTTTTTCATCTTATAGAAAATGTCCTCAAATTTGATATCTTTAGGCAACGCTTTGTGAAAAACTCAGAAAATCGATTATATGCTATCTCGGTTACGTTGCAGTCGAACTTAATATTTAACATTTGAGTGATTACTGACAACTTTGAATATTCATCACAGCCTTCATACAATGGTTCATCTGCAGCTTTCAATAAATTGTAAAACTGTGCTACTTCTGGATTTGGTAACTCTATTTGAACTTTCGATTGTACTTGTGGCTCACACTCTATATCCATTGCCGCTTCAGTACTTGATAACTCACCTCCTAATTCTGTGTGAGGCATTGGCAAAATTTGGAATTCACAACCGCCTAGACCATCCAAAACCATATTTCGATACGGCAGCTCAACAGATGTCGTATGTGTTGGCTTAAGGGTCTCTCTTAAGTCTCGATCTTTATTTTGATGATAACAAATATGTATTTAATCCAAGTGTGTAGTTTTGAGTTCAGGTTGAGGTTGCGATACGCATGCCAAATCCGTTCAAACGGGACGACGGAAAAGATCGTCAAAGAAACAGAAGAAGAAATCGTTGAAGAATGGCTCGGGATTGAATCAAGTAGATTTAATGTAATATGTCCCTAGGATAGTTTATCCCAAGCCAAAATTGTAAGGTTATCCAAGTTAAAACTTGGTAACCAAACCCATAGAAATGGTATGTAAAAATACAAGGAATTAATCATCCTCAGTCTGGGATCGGTCGATCGATCGATCGACCGAACAAGGCAATAGAATGGCGATGCAGCCCATTCGGTCGACCGAAGATCGCAAAAATCTGGCAGAAGCCATTCGGTCGACCGAATGTGGCGAAGGGCAAATAGCTGGGCTGCGTCGATCGACCAGTCGGTCGACTGACATAGGCAAAAAATTGGCAGAAAGGTAGCGGTCGACCAATTGGTCGACCGACCTAAAGATAGCCTCATTCTTGCGACTCGCTGCAGCAATTCGGTCGACTGACGGGTCGATCGAATGTCGGAAGATTTGTTGGAGGTCGACCTGACGGTCAACCGACCTCTCTCAGCTACGAGCGATCGCACTAGGTGGTTGATCCGTCAATCGACCGACAGATCGACCGACCGCGATCGAACGGGCTCAATGGTCGACTTTTCGCCCGTTGAACGGTCAGTTCGAGTGAGGGGTTATAAATACCCCTCACCAAACTTCATTAAACACTTTTTTTGCAAGCTTACTTGAGCATTAAAAGAGTTCTTTAAAGCCTTCAAAGACCTTCACCTGCGCACGCCCTCTGCTTCCATTCTCAACAGCAAATCTAGGCGTTGCTTCTTTCTGCTTCAACTTGACTGCAATCCTTGGAGTCATCATCTTGCGAGTTGAAGACAAGAGGGCGGTGGAAAGAAGCTTGGTTTAATATTTGATTCCTTAGCTCTTTCCTTGTATTTGATCCTTATTGTATCTTATTTTCTAGTTTGAGATATCTTGCTAGGTGTGCTAGGAAACACTTAGGGTAAACTTTGTAGAATTATGTTTTGCCTAGGTGAATAGGATTGAGGTGTTCTCCAAGTGAGGGAGAAGGGTGTCCTCAAGTGTATCCAAAGGGAAATATAAATTCTATAAAGTAGTGTTTAGAAATCCTTGGTAAGGAGCCAAGGTAGTGGAGTAGGCGGTTTGCCGAACCACTATAAATATTGTTGTTTGCATTGTTTATTTACTTGCTTTTATCATTGACATTGAATTGAGATCATATCAACCATCAAAGAATAATTGGATTAAGCTAAGATAAAATTGAGTAAAAGAAAATTGTAAAAAAAGGGCTGATACTATTCAACCCCCCCTTCTAGTGTCGGATTTCACACAATAATTGGTATCAGAGCTAGGTCGTAGGTTAAGATTTAACCATCTTCTCTACAAGTCAAGATGTCTAGTGAAATCCAATTAGATCAAGGATCCTCTATTAACACTCCACCACTATTCGATGGGAACTACTATGCCTATTGGAAGATCCGCATGAATGGCTTCCTTCAATCCTTAGGCATCGATGTATGGAGGATGATCCTTGTAGAGTATAAACAACCCGATAAGGACATGGATAAATGAGACCAAGAGGAAGTTAGGCTCTTTAATGCTAATGCCAAGGCTGTCAATGCTCTATATTACGGCCTATCAATTAATGAATTCAAAATTTACATGTTTTCAAAACTTGCATTCTATAAAAAGTATCATCATACTTATGTATTGCTATGTAGTGGGGCTTTGCGACCTATTGATGTTTGTCTTCTATAGGCTTACATTAGTGGGAAGGACTATAGTGATAGATGATACTTAGTTTTTTGTGGCTTTCTCGGTTTTTTGGTTTTATGATGAAATTTAATTAATTGTACCTTAATTCTTACCCTTTTTGATTGATGTCAAAAGGGGGAGAAAAAGTAAGGTCACACTTGGTTTTCATGATGCATATAGGTAGTGTGAGTTTTATAGTTAAGGGGAAGAGATGTAGTTAGGGGGAGTTAAAAATGACATGCACAATGATAGGCGGAGCATAGGTCAAGTTATAGATAATTAAACATGCACATTGATAGGGGGAGCATAGGTTGAGTTATAAGTAGTTGGATGTATATGCTAAGTTAGAAAGTTGAATGCATAGGCTAAAGTATTTATCTTGAATACCTAACTCTTGAATGCCTTAACTCAAACTCACAAATGCTTTTGAGTTTCTTAAAATTTAATGTTATGTTTGTCATCATTAAAAAGGGGGAGATTGTTGGCTTAAGGGTCTCTCTTAAGCCTCGATCTTTATTTTGATGATAACAAACATGTATTTAATCCAAGTGTGTAGTTTTGAGTTCAGGTTGAGGTTGGGATACACATGCCAAATCTGTTCAAACGGGACGACGGAAAAGATCATCAAAGAAATGGAAGAAGAAATCGTTGAAGAATGGCTCGGGATTGAATCAAGTAGATTTAATGTAATATGTCCCTAGGATAGTTTATCCCAAGCCAAAATTGTAAGGTTATCCAAGTTGAAACTTGGTAACCAAACCCATAGAAATGGCATTTAAAAATATAAGGAATTAATCACCCTCAGTTTGGGATCGGTCGACCGGTCGGTCGACCGAACAAGGCAATAGAATGGCGATGCAGCCCATTCGGTCGACCGACTGGTCGATCAAAGATCGCAAAAATTTGGCAGAAGCCATTCGATTGACCAGTCGGTCGACCGAATGTGGCGAAGGGCAAACAACTGGGCTGCGTCGGTCGACCAGTCGATCGACCGACAGAGGCAAAAAATTGGTAGAAAGGTAGCGATCGACCGACCTAAAGATAACCTCATTCTCGCAACTCACTGCAGCAATTCGATCGACTGACGGGTCGACCGAATGTCGAAAGATTTGTTGGCGATCGACCCGATGGTCGACCGACCTCTCTCAGCTGCGAGCGGTCGCACTAGGCGGTCGATCCGTCAGTCGATCGACAGATCGATCGGCCGCGATCGAACGGGCTCAACGGTCGACTTTTCAACCGTTGAACGATCCGTTCGAGTGAGGGGTTATAAATATCCCTCACCAAACTTCATTAAACACTTTTTTTGCAATCTTACTTGAGCATTAAAAGAGTTCTTTAAAGTGTTCAAAGACCTTCACCTGCGCACGCCCTCTGCTTCCATTCTCAACAGCAAATCCAGGCGCTGCTTCTTTATGCATCAACTTGACTACAATCCCTGGAGTCATCATCTTGCGAGTTGAATACAAGAAGGCGGTAGAAAGAAGCTTGGTTTAATCTTTGATTCCTTATCTCTTTCCTTGTATTTGATCCTTAGTGTATCTTGTTTTCTAGTTTGAGATAGCTTACTAGGTGTACTAGGAAATACTTAGGGTAAACTTTATAGAATTATATTTTGCCTAGGTGAATAGGATTGAGGTGTTCTCCAAGTGAGGGAGAAGGGTGTCCTCTAGTGTATTCAAAGGGAAACATAAATTCTATAAAGTAGTGTTTAGAAATCCTTGGTAAGGAGCCAAGGTAGTGGAATAGGCGGTTGGCCGAACCACTATAAATAATGTTGTTTGCATTGTTTATTTACTTGCTTTTATCATTGACATTGAATTGAGATCATATCAACCATTAAAGAACAATTGCATTAAGCTAAAATAAAATTGAGTAAAAGAAAATTATAAAAGGGGACTGATACTATTCAACCCCCCTTCTAGTGTCGGATTTCACACAACAGTATGAGTTGCAGATGAAGATTCAATATATATTAGACGACTAGCCTCCTAATTCATACGACGACATGCCTATGAATGACTCCCCGTGTAAAATCCATCAATAGTAACAATTCATGAAACTATTTCTGTATATATAGGTGCAATGCCACTATCTCTCAGTCTAGGGAAAACAATTTGACACACCGACGACATGGACATCTGATTTTGTCAACACTGACAAATTGTGGATTCGAATTTGCGAAGTTCAAAAATTCCTGAACACCGCTCTTGAATTCTTCAAGTAAACCTCCACGGTACATCCGATGGTACATCCAACTAAGATCTTCCATCATGATTCTGTACGTGATATATCACAACAATCACTTCTTTAGAAAATCTTTATAGGTGGGGTGGTCCTATTCCATTTAGAAATCAAATTATTGTACTTGCATTTAAATATTCTTTTTAATATTCAATTTTAGTCAAAATTCTGGCAATATTTCCTTACAGTTCTCCAAGTATGCATATCATCTGACCGGGTGCATACTTGGAGGACAAGGGATATCAGCTAGAATTTCTAACTGAAATGAATTTTTTTTAAAAAATTAACTACAAGTAGAATAATTTTGATCTCAAACTGTTCGATCAAGGACAATTCAAAAATTGTAAAGCATTTATAAGTTTTATACTTCTTATAAATATCGATACGATCTCCGAACGGATCTAAGGTATTGTAAAAATTATTTTAATTACAATCCTAAAATTATATTGATAAATTAATTGCAATTCAATGGACTTGCATATAAAATTGTACTGAAAGCTAATTTTTGACAATGTCAAACCAAACTACTTGCTTATGGCATGGTCTTGAATTGGAACGGATAGAAAATGGTTTATGGGACTCTATACATAGTTAAAGACTTCATGACATTCTAAGTTTTTGACAGCCATAAACACAAAAGGGATGCCTAACTGTTCCAAAGTTTACAATTCATGACATACTAACTGTTCCAAAGAAGCTCCTATAGATTAAGAGGACTTTTGAGCCTACCTTGATAAGTTCAATCCCTGTTGGATTAGTTTTCAACAAATCTAGTCTGTGTTGGACCTGTCAGATAGCCCAAAGGAGACATAAATGTCAAGATGGCCTAACAGGAATTGCAGTAGCGGCAATGCAACACTTACTACTACTAGATGGAATTTGGGTTTTGGACTATCCATCAATTTCTCAATATCAAAATTCATGTTCATTGAATAAATCAGGCCCATGAATTAAAGAATAGGGTACATGTTTATTAACAGCTTTTAGATTTCCCACCAATTTGGCATAATAAATCTTAAAGTCACACTTGATAGCATATAGACTTCTACGAGTGAATCTGAAAGCTATAGTATAAGTTTTGATTTCAAGAGCCAACTTAATTTACATAATACTGGAGAATCAATCATGGACAATCTGGGTCAGAATGCTATCCAAGAAGAAAATGCCACAATTTAATGAAGAAAAGGACTAGAATGAACAAACCCATTATTTGCTTCACAGTATAAGATGAAGTATTTAACAACTAATTAAATAGGTATGGGTATTTATTTCTACATTTGAAAATAAATCAGATGGCCTTATTGCTTCATGGTGAGGGTTATGTTTTCCATGTAGGTTAGTTCAGTTTCAAATGGAAAAGTTATCTGAATGGGTATATATGAATAGTATAATAACTAATAACTTGTTTGGTCATTTAAGTACAGAAAGTTTTTAACCGATATTAGGGACATGAAGCAACAATGAAGTACCTCTTTAATCTCCTTCAATAGAGATTGCACACTTAAACTAGTAGATGAACGAGCACCAGTAACTCCAAGAGATCGCTCACTTATAGGAAAATTTTAGAATTTAAACTAAACTGATTAAAACAATTATATGAGACAACATAGAATTTCTGACACTTGAAATCTTAGAGGAATTTTAAAACAATCTATTTTGCAGATATCAAGCAGGCAGTACCATGATTGAAAGGTTAGTGCAAGACTAAAAGCATGAAAATATAATCTATTTTATAGATATCAGACAGTACCATAATCTATTTTGCTAATCTATTTTGCATAGTAGAAGATTGAAAATATGAAAACATAAAACAATCAAAATTCAAAAGACAGAAGCCATGCCAACTGAGGCCCCACACTTCTAGAGTTTAGGTTTAGGGTGTCTAGAATATGTTGTAAATCCTCATGATGATGGAAAGAAACTCAAAAATCAAACCCAAATCCCAAAATACGAAAACCTGCAAAATTAGAAAAGGCCCTAAAATTCACTAAGTTTACGGAGCTCCTTGGAAGGCTATATAATCTAGACATTTTCTTGGCACCAAAAGTGCCAGTAATTGTTCCTTAGGTAAAACCTAGATAACGAAGTATTTTTAAGAATTTTTTTGAAGCCTTTAGCCTACCCATACTTGACCTGAAAGATTATAAAATTTATGTTTTTCAAAAATTTGTACTAGACCCCAAAAGTTAAATTTTGATTCTTAAGGATTTTAATTTTTTAGATATTTTTATTGAATCCAAATGGGGGATAATCCATATATAACATTTATGTTTTAAAATTATTAACTTAAAGTAGTCTACCTAGATTCGGTCGACCAATAGACGGTGAAGGCATTTCGGTCGACCGACCGATCGATCGAATGATGCCGAGAATGGGCAGAATGCCTTCGGTCGCTCGGTTGGTCGACCAACGATCGACTGGCAAGAGACTGGGCATCGTCAACGAGTAGAAATCAGCCCGTTGGGAGAGCTATTTTGGCTCTCTTCTTGGGGCTTATATATACTAGCCCTTGAGTGCCTTCCTCCATGATCTTGACATTCATTGAGCCATTCTTGATCATTCCTAAAGATTTCTCTAAGCCATCTTTGCAAGAATCCTAGTTTCGATCTCCACTCCTTTATTTAGCCATCAAACTTCACCGATTCATCATCTTAAGGCATCAAGAGAACTAGGGAGTTTTCTTTGGAGCTAAGTATTTGTTGTATTATTTATTTGCTCCATTGTTTGTATATTTTGTGGTTTATTTTTCATTGTATATCATTTGTGTAAACTAAGAGTGCTAGGTTGATTGAGTTGGTGGTTGCCTTGGTGTTAAGGCTTAAGTCCACCATTGTAAACTTAGTTTACTAGGATTAGTTGAGTTGTCCCTTAGGTTGAGGTGGGAGAGTGCACTTGGTAGGAAGGCAGGATACTTCCGGGTGTAGAAGTACCTTCGATTTGAGAGCGAAGACTTTTTGGTGTAAAGTTCTCTTTGTAAGGGAAACAATATAATCTAGTAAACCTAGTTTAGAAATCCTAAGCGGGGTGCTTAGGTAGTGGAGTAGGCATTGGGGCCGAACCACTATAAATAATTGTGTTAGCATTGTTTTCCTTGAGTTTGTTATTGCTTATCATTTATATCTTGCTTCCGCTTACTACTCGATTTGTGAATTGCCTAAGTAATGAAGTAAATGATTAAAATCGGAATTAGGCAAAAATATTTAGATAACACACTATTCACCCCTCCTAGCGTGGCCATTTCACCAACTACACCTATGTAGGCCAATTCCAATCAACTCAGCGAGCCTTTTACCAGGTCTGGTGAATAGAGACTCGATCAGAATCTCCTTGAGACACACTTCTCTAGTTCTGACTGTGATTCATAATCGCCCAAAGTCATAAAAGCCAGATGTAGGTGAGGTTAATTTTATCTCTTTGTGCATTCGTTCAAAAATATTTATCATTAACTTCAAAAATCATTAAACCAATTTGAATTGGACCAGTCGCATGTAACTCATCAGAATAGTTCATGTAGCAACTATTGCCTATTAAAGAACTTTTCACAACCTTGTTCAGAGAACAAAGGAAATGATGTTCTTTTATTAACACTAGAACAAATCAATATCAACGGTCTTGTCGAATAGAATTCTTATACAATAGGTTTCTACATCTAAGGCTGCAACTCTTGCGCCATTGCCTATCCAAAGGCCGTAGATGTCTTTTGTCTAATATTCTACTTTTTCTCTTATCCTGTAACATCTTGTAGGTGATGATTGGTATCAAGTACTTGTTAGAGTCAATGACAAAATATTCTTATAACGTGCGCACCTGAAGTGGCCATTTTTTTATATAAAAAAATCCATCTTCAGTTTTATCTCTGCAAAAAAATTCTACTTGTAGTTGCGCTTCTAGTGGACATATTTACCATAATGGTAGTAGGTGTCATTGGGAACAACTTTCCATTTCTTTTTGATATTAATCAAAGGTTTCACAACTTTGTTTTTCACTTTGTTCTTAACAGAGTGTAACTTTGCCTCAAAGGCATCTCCCACTAATGAGACCGTGTCCTTATCCTTCATAAGGTGGGACTTAGTAGTCTTCGGGAAGCGAGTCATCCTGCTTGTTTATGTGGAAGTTATCATCAAACTATGAAAATGAATCCGGGAGGGATTGGAGTGCTAAGTCCCGACTTAGCCCCTTAGCCATGCTTACGCCCAATTTCTCTAACCTCTCGATCAAATCGATTAGTTTGAGGATAAGGATTTCAACAGGGGTCCCTGCCATCATCTTGGCCTAGATGAGTTTCTTTGACAGCTCAAACCTAGCAGTCCTGCTCTCTTCACCATACAACTCCTTGAGGTGAGAGAGGATGGGCCTAGCGTCCATCTTTTCATGTTG
The DNA here is from genome assembly GCA_034359265.1 of Canna indica. NCBI lineage: Eukaryota > Viridiplantae > Streptophyta > Magnoliopsida > Zingiberales > Cannaceae > Canna > Canna indica. The sequence goes on along the minus strand of CP136895.1, from coordinate 20,690,629 downwards.
TCGCTATAACTCACTGGATATAGAGGCGAGCATAATGCACTGAACAATAGTGCCATCATCCATTTCTTGTAAGTGGTTCTCACTTCCTCGGTAGCCCTTTCTGGAAGGGGTATCCGGTGGCCTGTTATCAAGAACGTGGGAAAGTCTTTCCTGGGTGAGGACAATCATCAAATTTCGCAACCAATTGATGTAATTTTGTCCAATTAATTTATTAGCATCAAGAAAACAATGCAACGACGGTGAAGATGACATGTTAAGAAAAGATAGACATAAATGAACAAATATGTTATATGCATGATTATTAAGGTCTTATGATTAATCATGGCTCCCACTAATTTCGTATTTCCCAAATGACCCTCCTGTTGGGAAGCGGGAATCCCTCGTTGGAAGACTTTCTTAGGGGAAGATGGAACCCCACTTCTCCTACTCGGGTCTCGCATTTAACACGACAAACCCTAATAGGTCCATGGGTAGATAACTCTTTACCGATCACATCGTTATGCAACTTCCATCAAGTTTTGCCTCTAGGATTACCATGGCCTTGTGTTTGCACAACAAACAAAGGAGTCCTAGTTGAGTCGGACCCATCGTTCGTATACCCTAGTGAGAAAACCACCCTTGAGTTTGCTCAACAAGGTAAGTCACATTCAAGCTAGTAGTAGAGACACAAGGGTATGTGCCATAAGAGATGCAACGTGTCTATTAGCACAAAAGGCCTTGTGTTTGCACAACAAACCTATTGTGACAATAGACACACTTGTACCTCATAACGATGGAAGGCATGATCGATATTCTTAATATCTTAGTCATTCGGACTCAATATTATTTGAGGGTATCTTCATGCAATTATAATTATCTAAGCTATCAACAATTGAACCAAAGCAATAAATAAAAGCATAAAGTAAATAAGAATGATTATGAATGTTCTAAGGGTTCCACCCGAGCCACCGGGCGAACCAAGGCCATCATCCTAGGGTTTTAGGGAGCTCCATCTCGCCAACGCGCTGCCAAAAAACATCTTGTAGGTTGCTGGTTCTATTGGTGCCTCCTCGAGGTTTAAGTCATCATCATCATGGCGTCGAACACCTCCTCTCCACATGTGCACCAAAACGAGCCAGCAAGCGTGCTCGTCGTGAATCTGCCCCTAAACTTCTAATTTTACAAAACTAAAAGAAGAAGACCCCAAAAAACCTTTGGGGAAAGGTTTAAGGAGAGGGAGAAGAAGATTACAATCAGAATTCTCAAGAGGAAGGCAGGGCTACGCATGCCCTATTCAAAAGTTACAATGCTAAAATTTGACAAATTTACAAGATATCAACACAACCACGTTTTACACATAGTTACAACACATAGGGCTCATCCATAATCATCCTTTCATGCATCTTAATGATTAAGAAAAAGAAAGGGAAAAACAAAATCCGAAAACACGCCAATCGGGTTACGTTTCCACCCAAAACGGTCCAAACAACACATGCTGAAAATTTTAGTTTTCGGAGTTGTTCAACCATGAACCAATGGGGTTCTTAAGTTCAAAATCTGTCCAAGACAAACTTGGATAGTAGGCTACTACCCCGATTCATCGCATGAATCTTGGAGCCAAAAGAACGACTCAAGAACCCCCAAAAACAAAAATCGGGCAGCATGACGTTTAGGGAGCGAACGGTTCGTAAATGCAACAATAACGCGTAATAAAATTCTGAAAAACTTGCTAAAGGTGGCTCTAATACCGCTGTTGGGATGGGAAGAAGAAGCACAGTGGAAAAAATGATTTAAAAACTCAAAATATCCCTAAACCAGCGATCAACTTTAGCAATCTTTAAGGAATTCAATCAATGAGTAGAAGGAGAAGATATATCTTATACTATGGATGGTATGGCTGCTCCTATCCCCATTTCAAGACACACACGCGCACGTCCTCCAAGGAAAGTTCACACCAAGTGCCTCCCAACAAGGGGGCAACGAACACAGAGACTCGTTGTGGCTCAACGGAGAGACAATCTCAACCCTGAAACACACCAAGGTGAAGTCGGCCCTTCCACCAAGAACCAAGCACCAAAAGGGAGGAAGAGGGGATGAGAATACCACGGAATGAAGAGAAAGATGGAGGAATACATCGTTGTCCTTCATGGACTCCTCCAAGAAGATGAAGGAGATGACACACCCAAGAGGAAGAGACCTTAAATTCGGCTTCACAAACCCAAGAAGGAAGATGAAGATGGCCGGCCACCCATGGAGATCAAGAGGAGCTCTTTGGAGTCATTCTCTTCAAGAAGCTTCTCAAGAATCCAAGCCCTTGATCTTCTCCAAGATCTCCAACCAATTTGCTTAACCCTCTTGAAGGAAGTTAGACCATCTATTTATAAGGAGCATAGGTTGCCACCTAGGTAGACCCGGCCCCCCTTTTTAAATCCTCATCGTACCCTGGAATTCAAAATTGCGGGATTTACCTCCAAAACAATAATTTATATTTAATGGATTTATAATTAATTCAAAATTAATTTAATCCAACTAAATATAAACTTTATTATCTCTATAAATTAAATTCTTATTGATTAGGATTTATCATGTGCCAATCCCTATAATTTAGGGATGCCCTACAAATTAGGGTTATCGATAAACTCCTTCCTCGCATATTCGTTCGTATAGGAAAATATATTTCCTATCATGTCCGTAAATGAGATCCGTGATTGTGTTGCAGCATGTCCATGCTAGTAGACATATAGTGCCGCATTTTGACTTTATCTCATAAGGTCCGTTACGAGGTTAGCCTGTTGTGTGTAACCCATTGGGCTCCACATTAAGCCAGCAGTGAGTTGTGCATAACAGAGAGTCAGATCCAATAGAACGACTTCTATTCGAATCTTACAAGCCACCACTAAAACCCCTTTAGTGTGGTCGTGAGAGACTCCACACACAAGTCAAGATTGACGCCTAGCAACGTGTCATGACTACCCGGGTAGTGTGAGGTTCAATCTACAGGGTTCGAACGCCCTTCGATGATTAGTTACCGTGTAACTAAGTCCCTCGATTACAACGTCCCGACGTCGGCTAAGGAACGGAAGAAGTGTCAAACCCTAATACTTATTCATATATATTCCACCCGCCAAGATTTTGTTTCAATAATAAAATGTCAGAAACATCTTCATGACCTTCATATCTACTCTGGCCAGAGATTCCTGAGTCGACACTTGTAGGGACACATAGCACATTATCTCCTCTCACTAGGAGTAATCGATTCCTTGTTGGTTGCTGACCTATCTTCATGAATGCTTCCCCATGCCTAGTAATACCCGGCACATGACGCTGAGGGCCACGTAGGGATAGAACCAAGGCAATGAGTCGTCACTCACAAGGTAACCATAACAACCTAAGGTCAAAGGACTGCTTGCACCTACTATCACCCGAGAAAACATCATATTGACACTCATGTAAGGATTCCATTTTGTGTTCCTCGTGCAGGTCCTTTCAGTGAACTCATTCCCTAATGAGCACATGCACTTGTACATTAATGACGACTCATAGGTAACTATGAGATCAGCTACCCCTTATCGTATAGGGCATGTACCAAGTGCACTAGTCTATCCAGAATAATCGATCCCCTAATTGGTGATCCTATGACTAGGAACATTTATAACATGGGCATCTGGATTCCATGTCTCTCTGACATGAACTCATCATGGCCTCGAAATTAGTTGCCCGGGTTCATGGGGGTCATCATAATCTTTATAAATAAAGATTTAACATATTGATGAAAAGGTTGCCTTATTAAGTTGATTACCCTTGAATAGTCCCTAAACACATCGACATGTGATTGGCTCTATGGAACTATTCATTTCAGAAATTCCTCTCACAACTCTAGTATTAACCAGCTTCTTTAGGTCCTGGTAATTTACATGACCTAACTTTCTGTGCCACAAGTTTATATTAGATGGAACAACTGAAAGACAGATTGATGAATATCCAATCTTATAACAGTTATCTCTAGATCTACTTCCTTTAAGAATACAATCACCATTTTTATCAAAGACCTTGCAACTATTTTTGTTGAATTTGACATTTAAATTTTGGTCAAATAATTGACTGATACTCACAAGTTTGGTTGTGAGACCATCGACCAGCAGAACATCTTTCAACCTGGGAATTCCTAGAACATTGAGAATTCTAACTCCCAAGACATTTCCATGTCTTTCATCTCCAAAAGTTACAGTAGCACCTTCATGTTCCTATATATTATTCAGATTTTTTGAATTCCCTGTCATATGCTGAGAACAACCACTGTCGAAGTACCAAAATCCAAGAGAAGAAATAGTCTTTGACATAAAAGCAACTTTGCAGTTAAGTCCAGTTTTCCATACCCATACTTGTTTGAACTTCTATTTTGGAGAATTTCCATGCTTCTTTCTCTTTAGCTTGTTGGCAAGCTTTGAACAATTTGTTATTGTATGTCCTCTACACTTGCAGTAGTAACATGTGGGCACTCTGCTTCCCTTCCATGTAGTGAACTGTTGATGAGTTGAGAGTCCTTTATAAAAAAATTTCTTGGGTAGTTGAAATTGGAGTTTCGACTGTCTCGAACTACTGTATCCAAGTCCAGCATGAGTAGATGGAGATTGTCCGACACTCAAAATTTCATTTAGAGTAGTAGTGGAATTCAACATTCTGGCTTCTTTCTTTACTTTTTTAAGTTCCAAAATCAACTTGGATTCTCTATCGGATTTCTCAGCAATCTGATTTTTGGAGGTCTCGACTTCCTCCTCAAGTTTCTTCTTTTCTACAACCAAATGTTTGTTTTGATTCCTTAGGGTTTTGTTGAATTTTGTCACTTTAATCCATTTATCAAACATCTCTTGATATGCTTATTTAAGAGACATATAGTTTGTCTGAGTCTGGTAGTTACTTGAACTTATGTAGCAATGATACTTGGTTATGTAGCTTTTACTTAAATTGATACCGAGTAGCTAGTTTGATGATTAAGGTGTATGTTATGGCATCTTGACTTGGTTATATTGCATGAATAATTGTGTTGTATGGTTTAGGCTTCGGAGTGTGTGTCTGCACTCTGGCCGATCGCGTGACCCAGATTTGGGGTGTGACAAAGTGGTATCAGAGCATGTTGTTAGGTTCAGACTATATCATTAGGGCATAGAGTACCGTATATACATTTGTTAGTATGTCGGTATACAGTGTCCTATTTCACGAGACTGAGCTACGGGAGCTTGCACGCACTAGCAGCGGTACGTATGATCATTTAATAACTTTATATTAAAGTGCTAGATTTATTTATTGTATGAATTATAACCCACATAGGGATGCTAGGTGTATTGCTATGAATGAGCTGAAATTCCATGAGGTTGCATGCTGAAATTTTCATGAAATAGTGTGCTGAAATTTTTTAATTCTACATGCTGGAATTTTACGATGAAGTGTGCTGAAATTTCATATCATTGTAGGCTGAAATCTTCGTATAGTAGTATGCTTAAATTTTTTAGCTGTATGCTGAGATTTCATAGCAATATACGTAGATTAATTTTGTCATTGCTATTAGAATGTCACATACTCTAAAATGGTTCTAGACACTATAAAAACAAAGTGCAGAATTCACCTTTCGTGAGGTTGAAATGTCGGCCTTAGGCTGAAATTTTCAGCGAAGAGTTGACAAGTTAGGAAATATGAAATCTCTATTTTTTTTGTTGAAATCGGGAGTCGTTGGATAGATAAGGAAATATGCTAGATTATTTGGAATTTTTTCCGAGTTGTTGGATAAGGTTTTGGGTGCGAATGGTTAACGATGTGGGGGTGCGCCGTGTGAAATTGTTCGGCTGAGTGCCGAAATTTTGGTGCATGACGACTTGCCATATACATTTTCCTTGAATAAGAAGCCAGAAATTAAACTGCAATAGGTGTAATGGTGGGTGGTACAGCGGGTAACTAAGGGTTTGGGCCCGAGATGAGGCCGTGTGGGGTGCACTTGTGAGTGCACCCGAGAGAGATGAACATAGTTGTACCCACCCGAGCTAACCACCTTTTATTTATAATATATGTTTCTTTCCATTATTGGATGTGCTTGTAGGTTGTGTTGTGATGGCCGAGCTGGGAAGCACGTTAGCTTGTGAAGCTAATGCCCGACCTAGCGAGTTGATATTGGGTCGAGATATTCGTTGGTGGGCCACGCCGACGATTGACCCGAGTGGCACCAGTTGGAGGACATTTCCCAACTGAGTACCTAGGGCACTGAGACTAGAGGGCCTTCCTAGCTCAGCGGGCCCGAGGCGGGAAGTTCACTAGGGAGGCTAACCTAGTGAGCGACTTGCGAGTTGTGTATTGTAGTTTATGAGGATTTCCTATTTTGGCCAAGTTAGGTTGGAGGGTGCGTGACACGCACGAGAGATCTATTATTGAAGATCCTCCCATTCTTTATAGCAGCTTATTGACGTTCATGCGGTGTGCCTATGATAATTGTTTTATGCACGAATGTTATTTAACTCCTGGGTGTGACATGTAGTCCAATGTCAATATGAAAAAAAAAAAATTCAAGTTGGAAGCACTTATATTAGTGCTAAAATCTCAAACCTGTTAATTAATAATGAGTTACTAGAATTCCCTTCTGGGGTGGTTGGATAGTGAATGGTTAAGCACATATACGCCTTGGATTGATTCATTTGATTAGAGTGGTGAGGGTGCACGATGACCGAGAGGGTGAGGCCGGGGATAGGCCGGACTCGATGCGGTCACATACGCACCCGTGATATTGGCAGGTTGCCTAAACCATTCGAGTAATACTATTGGTGTGTATTCTTGTGAATTTTCTTATTCTTGTGATGGTGCTTGTGCTTGGAGCATGGAGGGCTGAGAAGCGCTTTGGCTTGATAGATGGTTGCATAAAAACAAAGAGTAATATTTATATTTTTATCCAATGTTGTGTAAAAACAAAGGGGGATGTGTGCTTGTGTATTGTGCTTGTGTATTGTGCTTGTGATGCTGCTAGAGAGCATTCCTAAAGGGGGAGGGAGGCAACACTAGAGGGCCTTGCTAGGCTGGCTATCCCATGGATGGGTACGTGCTAACGGGCATTCCTAGCACCCTACCCGGCGGTGCCATGTGTATATGTATGCTTACTATTGCGTGATTTATGAATATGGTATTGGCCGAGACCGGTCGGAGCGGGTGTGTGCGCGAGTACGCACGAGAGGTGCGCATGGTCATTACGTTAATGTGTCTGATGATTATGGGTCTATAGATGATAGATTAGCTGGTACCTTTGCGAGTTTAGGACTCGTGGGAGGGTCCGAGAGTGGAGGTGCCCATGTGCGCACCCCAGGTCCTGGCAAGGTACCCCAACCACCCGAGGATATGGGTAAGTGCACACGTGTAAGTTTTTTTCAGAGGAGGATGTTGCCTTTGTGGTTGAAAACTTTGGCTTGGTAAATTTTGTTTAAAACCTTCTGAAAGTCAAAATGATATATGGAAAACTTCGACCTGGCGAGTGGTATGGTTAATGAGGTCATTGGATCAACGTGGTCGGATATTTATAGGGTCGACATTTAGGCCATGGAGTGAGTATTCTCGACTACACCCGAGTGGAGAGCGGTGAACGTACACATCGTGTATGTTGAGAGTGTGAAGGTTGGACCAGCGTGTTTTGGTCGTTTAGGAACCGTGGCGAAAGGGGTGATATAATCACCTTGCTTGGTTTGTACTTGTGCTTGGACTAGAGTTTTAGTAGGAAATTTATGGGCAGCCTAACACACTTGGCAGCGTCGAGGAGCCCACAAGCTCGAGAGTTTGCGGCCTGCTTGGGTGGCAGGGCAGTTATCTCGGTGATTGACACTGGCCACATCGTGGTACACTTGCGAGTGCGGTCCATATTTGTGGATATGCTGCGGGCAATCCATAAGGTGGATGTATTCAGTGTTTTGACCAGAGACTTGGTGGAAATGGAAAAGGATTACTATGGATCTTTGTGGCTGGATTGCAAAGGTCGAGAGGAGGTAATGACTGTATCTGGGTTATTGTGGATCGACTGACCAAATCGACACATTTCATTCCGGTTAAGACGACCTTTTCGGCTGAGCACTATGCCAAACTTTTCTTGGATCAGATTGTAGCATGTCATGGGATTCTAGTGACGAATACATCAGACAGGGGTACCCAGTTTATGATGAGATTTTTGGCGGTCTTTTCAGGAAGCCATGAGTACTCAAGTTCGGTTTAGTATAGTTTTTCACCTGCAGACCGACGGACAGTCGAAGAGGACCATCCAGATCCTAGAGGACACGTTGCGGGCCTATATCTTGGACTTTGAGGATGGCTGGGAGCGGCAACTACCATTGGTATAGTTTGCCTACAATAACAGCTATCCGACTAGTGTGTCATGGCACCGTTGGAGGCTCCGTATAGGCGGAGATGTCGATCTCCGGTGGGGTGGTTTGAGGCGGGTGAGACCCAAAGGCTGGGGCCATATTTAGTTTAGGATATGTTGGAGAAATATCCGCAATTGTTAATTTAAAATGATAAGTTCCTTTTTACCCCTAAATTCGAGGACAAATTTTCTTTAAGGGGGGAGGATTGTAATACCCACGAAGTTATTAAATTTTTGCATATTAGTTTTAGCGGGATAAGCGCGACGCATAATGGCGCGTGCAGAGTTAATTGCGGTTGGGCGCGAAGTGAGGTGAGACACTTGCTTAAACTAAATTACTTAAATTAGAATGAAGTTTGTGTCAAGTCCGAGTTGGGCTCGAGCATAATCCGAGGGTGCGATCGGAGCTCGAATCGGACTCGTTTTGAGCAAGTTAGGTTGAGTTAAGTGATGAGGGGTAAATGGGTAATTTAGGCAATAAAAAATATATATAACTAGAGCCAATTGGGATGTACGGCTCCAAGGAGGAGCCACACGCAACCCAAGGAGGCGTGAGGGAGAGGGATGAACCGGAGAGGGAATCGGTCGGAGATCGGAGCTTTGTCGGATCGGATTCGACGTGGGACTTCTTCGTCATCTTCCTCGTCCTTAATCCAATCCTAGGTGAGTGGTTTTTTTGTGCATCCTTATATTGGATTTTCTTCCCCCTCTTGTTGATTTCCACTTGGATTTATGTGGATGATTGAATTCCTTCTTGATTGTGTTGAAGGGATGCTATGTTAGTGGATTTAGAAACCCTATATGAGATGGGACGCTTTCCTCCTTGTGGCCGCATGTCACATGTGGTTTTGAGATCGGAAATTTTGTGTTCAATTGAGTATTGGTAGCTCTAATTTGTATTAGTAAATTAGTGGGTGAAATTGTAGGCGGCAGCCCTAAAGGTCACCTAGGCTGTTGGCCGAACCTAGAAATTAGGTTAATGCCTCCTTAGATGTAAATTGCATGATGATATAAATTCTTTTAATTCACAATTGTGAAATTATTTTGATGATGAATTGGGACAAGTTTAAGGGCAGCCCTACGAGATTAGAGTCATATTTTAGATGTTTGGTTGAACCTTGAATTAGGAAGATAGACGGGAAACTTAATGGGGTATTTCACTCCAGGAAAGAAATAGACTTCTAAGGCTTTACTCGGTCACATCCTTAAAATTAAGGAAGAGAGTAGAATCGACCTATTATGGAGTATGAAATGACTAAATTCCGGGTAGAGAAAGATTAGTCACAAATATATATCTCTCCGATATTGAAAGAGGTATCTTGATTTCAGTTTGAACTTATTTAAAATTATGCCGATCATTGTAGGAGGGATCAGATATTGCACTTTTCCGTATTGGGTTTTCACATATGTGTTATTTTTTGCAAATGAGGCTTCAGTGTGGAAAGATAGGATTTCCCTAAAGGTTTAGGGCAGGCGACATCCCTAGGTCATGCCCTTAAATCCTAGGGAGGGCCGGCCATGGTATTGGAGATAAGTAAGATTGGGGGTATTTTATTTCATATATATTCTGTATTTAATTCCAAATTTTGTTGCATGAAAGTATGTTAGAACTCGCCTAATGTTGTGGTCTAAGGGTGGCCGAGTGTCTCTAAATAATTAGGTCATCCTTGGGGGATTTCATGTTGAGGTTTTGCATGATAAAATTCCTTTGTATTATGCTGTGATTTAATTAATTATAGGCTGGAATGATTGGTATAGTATGTTGAAATCTACTTTTCATGTATGTTGGAATTTTTGAACATGCTGAAGTTTCATTTTCTACGTGCTGAAATGTATATGTTTATGCTGAAAATTGTTGAGATAGTATGTCGATCTTCATCTACTTGATATGCTAAGATCTATGAGTACCTTATTAGTGTAGTTTCATAATCGGAAGTGCTGAAATTGTATTAGTTAAGCAGGCTGAAATTTTATGCTTGCATGTTGAAATTTTCGGATTGTGAGTACGAGATGTTATCTCGCGACGTACTGTGATTACATATCAGCTAGACCTATATTACTATCAGATTACTTAGCTATTTCACATTCTAGAGGGAGTGTAAGCTCTCGATTGAAAGCGTAGTAAATTCGCACTCCAAGAGGCTAAAATTTCGGCCTAAGGGCTGTAATTTCCGTGAGACTAAACGAGTTAGAAATCTGTAATTTCTAGGATTATTACACTAAATAAAGGAACCATTGGATAAATAGGGAACCATATTAGTTGTTCGGAAAGTTTCGGGTGTTCGGATGAGATTTCAAACGAGGAATGGTTGTGGCAGGGAGGTACGTCGTGCAGAAACTGCTCGACAGAACATAGCATTTCGCTACGCGACGACCACCACATATGTTAAATTCTTGATTAGAAAATGGTAAGGTAAACTATTGATGTGTTAGTAGTGGGTAATACGACGGGGCATATGATATTGGGCCGGATAGGCTGAGTGGTGCGCATCGCGCAGTAGATGATATTGGGCCGGATGGGCCGAGTCGTGCACATCGCGCACGAGATGATGTTGGGCCGTATTGGGCTAAGTGGTACGCCTAATGTCCAAGTTATGGGCACTGAGGCTAGAGGGCCTTCCTAGCTCAGTGAGCCCGAGTGACATGGGTCGGAGGGCCTTTCCCAACCGAGCTAGGGCACTGAGACTAGAGGGCCTTCCTAGCTTAGTGAGCTCGAGTGACATGGGTCGGAGGGCCTTTCCCGACCGAGTTATGGGCACTGAGGCTAGAGGGCCTTCCTAGCTCTGTGAGCCCGAGTGACATGGGTCGGAGGGCCTTTCCCGACCGAGCTAGGGCACTAAGGCTAGAGGGCCTTCCTAGCTCAGTGAACCCGAGTTGAAAGGCTTACTGGGGTGGTCGGCCTAGCGAGCCCCCCGTGAGTTGTATGCGGGTAACTAGAGGACTGCTCGAAATGGACCGAGTCAGTCTGTGTGGTGCATGTAGCGCACGAGTTACTAAAGTAATATGTACCATGATTATATCAGTCATTTGAACACAGAGATAATCACTGCATTAATTATTTACATGGTTTGACATGGTGATGGTCGAGATGACCACTCACTGAGTTCTTTGAACTCACCATTCTTTTCTGTATGTTGTTTTGCAGAGCGTGATCATTGAGTTATGGCGCGGCTAGTGGCGGCGGACTCCTGTGGCGGTTTCATGAAACCGTTGGTGTAGTTGAGTTGAGTCAGATTTGAGCTTATTTAAGAGACATATAGTTTGTATAAGTCTGGTAGTTACTTGAACTTATGTAGCAATGATACTTGGTTATGTAGCTTTTACTTAAATTGATATCGAGTAGCTAGTTTGATGATTAAGGTGTATGTTATGGCATCTTGACTTGGTTATATTGCATGAATAATTGTGTTGTATTGTTTAGGCTTCGGAGTGTGTGTCCGCACTCTACCGGTCGCGTGGCCTAGATTTGGGGCGTGACACATATGCTGCATCCATCTCTTCTTTTGAATAGTTTTCAGACTTGTTCTCATCTTCAGTAGCATTGAAAGAAAAATTTCTCCTTTTCTCTTTATGAGAGTATTTCTAACAGTTCCAACTCGATCATAAGTTTCCAGTTTACCTATTGAGGTGTCAAGGGTAATGGATGAGGGATCCTGAACTTCTCCTATAGCAGCAACCTTCATGTCAAACTTTGTAGGCATGGATATTAGAACTTTTCTTACCACCTTTTCTTCAGAGAATGGTTCTCCTAGGTTGGAGGCATTGTTCATCAAATCTTTGATGCACTCATGAAAGTCTTGGATGCTTCCATCTTATCCAATTTTTAGGTTCTCAAATCTGGTGTTGAGAATTTCAACCTTTGACTTACGAAGAGTCAAGGTTCCTCCATGATTTGTTTCCAAAATCTCCCATGCTTGTTTCGCAAGAGTATAAGCAGAAATGAGTTTGAACTGAGAGAGATCAACACCACTAAAAATGGCATTAAGGGTCTTGTGGTCATAGTTTGCAACATCTTCTACTTCAGTATACAGGTTCTTTGGCTTCTTCTGAGTCCCATCAATAGTTGGAGGAGTATAGTCATCTTCTATAGTATTCCAGTAATGATCATCTATGGACTTGATGAACGCCCTCATTCGAGCCTTCCAATAAGCATAGTTTGTTCCAACAAGAAGTGTAGGAACATTGACAGAATTTTCCATTGGCATTACTTCCATGTGGAACCTGAAAGATAAGAGACACATCAAAGATCTTGTGCAGGTAAAGGTTAGCACAATTGCTCTAATACCAAATGACAATATAAGTCTCTTAGGGGAACTTCTGTAAATGATAGTTACAAGGAAGTTGCAACTGCTTAACAACAGCCTATTGTAGCAAAGTATGAACCAAAATAAAATGTATACGCAAACACAAGAAATTTGTTTACGCAGTTCAGTGACAAACCAATCACCTAATATGCGTGGCACTCACCAGACAGATGCCCAATCCACTCTCTATAAGTATAATATAAGTCATATGGATTTCACATCCGAAATCCGACTACCAGTACTATAGTGAATTGGAAATAACAAAAAACCTATTTGTTATTATAAGTAAAATACCAACTTGTCTCTCTATGACATCCCAGTGACAGAGTTCCGTCCTCCAGACAGCCTTGTGTTGTAGCGAGTTATCCGCCCTAAACCAATCTTCTCTTGAAGATAAAAGGTTGTTGCCTTTCTGCACTCAGCAGTCTGCACACAACAGTCTCAACTCCTATATATTTAGCAATAGCATTTCCACGCAATGGAATTATCGATAATAGATCTCTTTGCCAGTATTTATAGATGTCACTGAAGGATCTAAATAAATGTTGACTTCAATCATTTTAAATCTTCGTAGTCTTTAGATTGAAACCGTCAACATAATAGGCGTTTTAACTATTTGATCATTTATATAAATAAAAAAGCCTAGAAAATGAATAAAGAAAAACTCTTCAAAACTTTGACTGGCCATACGACATAAATAATGATTATTAAGTGTCCAGAAACATTTAATGCAATCATCAATAATTCAAAAGCTCGGCAGTCACCAAGTTCGCATAAAAAACTATCTAGAAAACCTTTAGACTATAGGTAGTTAAGACTACCTCTTCATAGTTGAGATTGTCACCATTCCATAGTATAATCCAGTCATAGTATTTAAACAACTCATCAAACAAGATGAATTGTAACTGAAATAATATACATCACACATAGTATCACATAAGCTGCTTATCATCCAAAGCAGATGTGAATGTCTTTTCAACTGAGAACAAAACTGAAAATATTTTTGCCAAATATAGCCAACAAATAAAAGACCAATACTAATAATTTGTTATCATCAAAATCAAGATTAAGACCAAGGTTGGAAACCTTAGGCTAGCAAAGGTTCCTTGGTATCAAATCGATTTTGAGTAATCTAGGTTTTTGCACTGTGCCGAGCACTGGAACTTTTAAGCTCCATCCTGCTACTCTGGTGCTTTGTTTAAATACCTTGTATTCTCTTTGGATGGCTAGGAATAAGACTATTTTAGTAACATTAATCCCTCCACTGATCTGTTGCTTTCTAGCACTCTGGCCCTGATTGTTCACTATGTAGATACTCCTATTTCTAAGGGAACTTATGATAGTCATAATTATAAGGAAGGGATTATCTGGAAATTGCCTCTACCAAACTTGATTAAGTTTAATACTGATGGGGCAAATAATTTAGCTTTAAATTCTGGTTCTTCTGCCTTTATTGGCAGGAACAGTACTGAATTTGTTTGATTGCTGCATATTTTTTTCATCACAACAATTCTATTCTTAAAAATGAAGCTTTGGCTATTAAATATGCTTTATCTCATGCAATCAACTGTAATCTTAGACAAGTTATTATTGAAAGTGATTCTAGCATTGTGATTGATACTATTAAAGGTAAGATGAAATGTTATAATTGGAATATTCGCCATATAATGACTGATATTAGTTACCTTGTAGGTAAATTTGAAAAAAATGAGTTCCAATTTATCAAACGCGAACACAATAAAACTACAGATTGACTTTCTAAGTACGCGAAGCTCAAGGAGTAGAATTTCATTTGGAATAAAGATTGGCCTCCAGACTTTATGTGTCTGATGTAATCATGTACTGTTGAACTTTTATTTGTATAAAAAAAATGTTAGAATCTGAAACTTCAAAGAGGAGTTGGTTTTGAGGCGTGAATCACTATTTTGAGTGTAATATTATTTTCCAATCAAAAACAATTTACCCTAGGATACAACAAAGCCTAAAATTGATAACACTCAAAGGAAAATGAACTCCAATTGCATAGGGAGTGAAAAGGATGATAAGTCCCCTTTAAATAGAAATGAAAAGGTTTTGACAATTGGAAAAATTCAAATACAAACATGTAAATGCCTTTTCAAAAATATTAAAATTTGAATAGACACAATTGTCTTTTAAAATTCGAAAAAAAAAACAAAAAAAAAACATATTTTCAGCTACGAAGGCGCGTTCGCCCAAGTGCCCCCCAAGTGCCCAAGTGTCAATATTTGATTTATTAATATTTAGGCTAATGATCCATTAAGTCTCCATGGCTCACCATTCATTGGACCATTTAAAAGTTAACAATTTTGCATCCTTGGAAGTTTAAAAGATACTTTGAAAAACTTGTATCTTCATATATGGGATTATTCACCTTCTCGATTAATAAACTATACAACATTCCCCCACTAATTTGTTAATAACAAGAACCCAACGTTCACAATAGATACAACACATACAAGAATGTATCTTATTGATTAAACCTTCAATTAGTGTAACTATCGCAGGATGCTAATGAAGTGCATGGTGTCCTAGGATTAAACCATGATTCCTTAACATTAGGATCAAAAATACTTTACACACATTATATTTATTTTATTTCCGTAAAGTTTCTCATATGCTTCAAGCACATTTCAATGGTCATGTGCTAGCAATCTCAATTTCTATGAATATTTATAAGGGTAAAACCCTCTAAACTCTTGTTGAATCGGCACCACTTCGTATTCATATAGGTGGAGTTTCATCATTATCTTATGATTTAGACAATCACTACTAAACTCCATTAAGAGCTAAAGCTCATCCTCTCATGTTATTTTAGCACTAACAACTTTATTCTGTATGAGATTGAATTAGTGCTTAACCAGACACTTATCAATAACTTGTTATTACCTATACTACAAGTAAGTTTGGTTATAATTATTGGTGTCTATAGGGTTGTATTTTAGTCCCATACTACAAGTGGTCCTCCATACTGTCTCTTGGCAAAGTTTTAGTGAGAGGATCTCATAAATTTTCTATAGACTTGACATAGACAATGGTAAGAATACCATTGGGAATCAATTCTCTTATCAATTATATGTCTAGACTTGCCTTTATAGATATTATTAAATGCACTAGACATTGTGGTCTCGCTATCACAATGTCTATTTCTAGCAACATATTCCTAAGCCACCCAACTTCCTTAATTACCAGCTACTGCCAAGGTTATAAACTCGTTTCTATAGTTGAGTGTGCAAGACAAGTTTGTTTCTTTCATGCGAAGCTTACAGCATCACCAGGTAGTGTAAGAATCCAACCCGAGATTGAAATATTATCACCAATTTTTGTTATCCAGCTTGCATCTAAATAATCCTCTAGTACAGTAGGAAATTTGTATAACATAATTTTAAATTTGCAGTTCTTGTAAGGTACCCAAGGACCCTTTCTATTGTTTTCCATTGTGTTGTACTAGGATTACTAGTTAATCTTGACAATTTACTTACAGTAAAAGCTATATTAGGTCTTGTACAATGCATAGCATACATTAAGTTACCTATAACACTAGCATACTTTAAATGTTCAATTGGTTTAGCATCATTCTTTACCAGTTTAATACTAGAATCAAAATGAGTATTGTATTATTTAATTTTCAGATATTAAAATTTATCCAAAAGTTTCTCTATGTTATGACTTTGACTCAACATAAATCCACTATTATGCTTAGTAACTTTAATTCCTAAAATTGTATCTACCTCATCGAGATCTTTCATTTTAAATGTAGAGGTAAGAAAACTTTTGGTTTCGTTAATACCAAGCAAGTTAGTACTGAATATGAGCATGTCATTTATATAAAGACATATAACCACTTCATAATCACTTGTAAATTTAGAATAAATGCACTTATATAAAGCCATAAGATAAAATCACAGAATCAAATTTCTCATGCCATTGTTTAGGAGCTTGTTTAAGATCATACAAAGATTTTGTAAGTTTACAAACTTTGTGTTCATTACCAGGAAGAATGAAACCTTCAGGTTGTTCCATGTATAATTCTTCCTTTATTTCTCCATTTAAATAAATTGATATATATTGAAGCTAATGCAAACCGTATTCTAATTGAGGTTATTCTAGCTACCATTGCATAAATATCAAAATAATCTATATTTTTATTTTATGTAGTACCTTTAGCCACTAGTCTTGCCTTAAAGGTTTGTAAGGTTTTGTCTGAATTATATTTTTTCTTAAACACTCATTTACTTTTTATTGGCTTCGACCTAGGAGACAAATTAGTTAAAATCCATGTATTATTGGACATAATTGAGTCAATTTCATCATTTATAGCATCTTGCTAAAGTGCTACATCTCTAGAATTCAAAGCTTCCTTCAAAGTTTGAGGTTCACATTCAATATTTAGAAATATTTCCATCTTCCTTATAATTCTATCTCCACTTCCTTTAACTAAGAAGGTCAAGTGATCACGGGAAATGAAGTTAGAATCAAGTTCTTTTTCTATTCTTTTCCTTTGACTTCCCTAAGTTCTAGTGATTTGCTATTTTTTTTTTCTTTTATTAGTGTTAGAACTAGGTCCTAAGTTAATGGACTTATCCTGATTTTCTACATAACTAGGTGTGTTATTATGCATTCTACAATAATATTTGAATGTAAATCAAGTAACTTGTATGCTTTCGAATTTTGTGCATATCCTACAAAAATATATGTAATTCCGCTTGATCCTAATAAGTCCTTTTGGAATCATCAACTCTGTAATAAGCTATACACCCCCACAATTTAAAATAATCCAGATTCGGTTTTCTTCCATTCCAAATTTCATATGGTGAAATATGTGTCTTTTTGGAAGGAATTCTATTTTGAACATGACAAGTAGTAAGTAGAGCTTCTCCCCATAAATTTAATGACAACTTAGCATTTAAAATCTTTGCATTTACCATGTCAACAAGGGTCCGATTCTTTCGCTCTGCAAGTCCAATATGTTGAGGTGTAAAAGGTGTTGTTCATTGGTAAATTCTTCCGTGGTCCTCACAGAATGTATCAAACTCTATTGAGAAATATTGACCACCTCTATCACTTCTTAATATCTTTATTTTACATTCCTTTTGATTCTCAACCATAGTCTTAAAATCCTTTAAAATTTTCAAAAGCTTCATCCTTAGTTTTAAAATTCGTGTGACTCGCGATTCAATTAACGTAATAGTTGTTTGAGATTCTTTCTCCCTAGGTGTTGTATGTGTTCGGCCGATCAAGAGAAGCCTTGATCAAGGGCTGGCCGAACAGTGAGGGGGAGAGGATTTGGTCTACAATTCATCTATGGTAGTTCATACGGTTAAATGCTAGAGCTTGTGATCAAACACTAAGGATCAACCACCTTCTTCTACCCTTGTAGGCTCGGCCGAGTACGGCATGCCTTGCTCAAGGTTCAGCCGAGCCAAGTAGGGGAAAGGAAATCGAAGAGGATTAGTTTTCATACTTAGAAACATTCGAACATTAGAAAGCGAGGTCACCTCGATCGTCAAGTAGAATTGAGAGGAGAAATAGAAAAGGCAACAACTAAGGAAAACACTACCCTATTGCATATGTACAACTACACTTAGGGGGCGTTTGGTTGCCCGCAAGTACAAATACTGCAACTCTAGTTGCAGCATTTAGATAACAAATTTGTTTGGTTGACTGCAAAATTATTTTGCAGCATTTACTAGTTGCAACTTGTATTTCAAATATCATTTGCGGGCCGCAAGTGGAATTGCAGCCCAAAAAGCCCGCAATACAAGATTGCGGGCTGCAAATGCAATAATTTAAATATTGAAAAATAATTAATTTTGGTGACGTAGAGTCGTCGGATGAAGACGAGATACATATCAAAGTTGTAGGTTTTTGCGTGCTGAACCTGATGGTAGTGTCGGATTTTATATCTGATGTCATTTGATAGATTTTTTAATATATTTTTAGTATTATACAAAAATTAAAAATTATTAATTTGTCAGTCAAATCGTGTCGGGCCTAAGTTTTTAGCTTGGCCCGAAAAAATTTGTCCCAGGCTCGACCCAAAAAATTTATGCCCGACCCGGCCCAAAAAAGTTCGTGTCCAGCCTGGCCCGAAAAAATTTGTGCCCGGCCCGGCCCGAAAAAATTCGTGTCCGTCCCGCCCCGAAAAAATTTGTGTCCGACCTGACCCAAAAAAATTCGTGCACTGCACGACCCGTCCCAGCCCGGCTCGGTCTGAAAAATTTCGTGCCTGGCCTAGCCCGAAAAAATTCGTGCTCGGCCAGGCCCGAAAAAATTCGTGCTCGGCCAGGCCCGAAAAAATTCGTGCTCAGCCTGGCTAAAAAAAATTCACTGTCGGCCCGGCCCTGCCCAAAAAAAATTCGTACCCCGGCTCGGCCCGAAAAAATTCATGCCCGACCCAAAAAATTCGTTTCCCGGCCCGGCCTGACCAGAAAAAAAATTCGTGCCCAACCCGAAAAAAAAATTGTGTTCGGCCCAGCCTTGCCTGAAAAAAATTCGTGCACTGCCCAACCTGTCCCGGTCCGGCTCGGGCCGACTCGAAAAAATTCGTGTCCGGCCCGGCCCAAAAAGATTTGTGCACGACCCGACCTGAAAAGTTCGTGCCCGGCCCTGCCTAAAAAAGTTTGTACTTGGCCCGAATAAATTCGTGCATGCTCGGCCCGTCCCGTCTCGGCCCGTCCCGTCTCGGCCCGGCTCAGCCCGACTTGAGAAAATTCGTGCCCGACCCGACCCGAAAAATTTCGTAAGATGCAAGTTGCACGTTGCAAGTTGCAAGTGTAATTACAACTTCCATTTGCGGCCAACCAAATGCTTGCAAATAGAAGTTGCAACTCTACTTGCGGGCAACCAAACGGTAGGCTGCAAAATCTATTTGCGGGTATTTGCTTTTGCATGCAAATAGATTTTGCAGCATTTATACTTGCGGGTAATCAAACGCCTCCTTAGTGACATTAAGAAGTAGTAATTGCTTTCAATATTTTTCCTTATCAATTGCTAATTCTAGTAGAGAATTGCCATGATAGCTCTAATGTTACTTTGCTGGAAATTTTTGTTAAATGCAGAATTTACTTACTTATTTGATGCATTTTTATGTTTATTTATGGTAGTAGTGGTAGGTTAACCTTCCTATCACCCGAGGGCTATGGCACATTCATACATAGTCATTTTACACTTGTGACATGTAGCAAATGACACTAGACGGCTAGTAGGAAAATTTTAAAGTGCGTGTTATTTATGAAAACTCGAATGTAGACGAGTTAGAATGCTTTCTCATAGTTTAATTAGAATATAGTAAAGTACAGATGATACTAGCCCAGAATCAAGGGCCGAATACGGGTAGACACCCGAAATTTTATATAAGGAAACTTTAGACACTTGCTTGTGTGATGTGATTGTGATGGTTTGCCGAGATGCTTGAGTAGTCGGAATAACGAATGCATGACTCGGCTAGTGATTAGGTCTTGAGATATCACCAGCGGGCCCGCTAGGTGTCAGACCCTAGTTGGGTGGGACTAGCCATCCCTACCCCAGACGGTGTCCGGAGACTAGCAGACCATCCTAGTCGATGGCCCGGGAACTTCTTGATTTCACCTTGGTACTGTGTGGCCCGAGTGGCCGGTATGTTACTACCTTGTATGGTAGGGCTGGTTAGCCGAAGTTTCTAGACCATGAGTGGGCCCTAAGGGCCGGATGCCACATGACTTAGTTAGGCCATTATGGCGGGTTCCTCGAGTATATGGTCTATGCAGGACGACCCCTTGGGGGTCGATGGTCACATCAGAAGTAACTTACCTCCCCGACTTTATATTATGTTGCCTTACTTATTTATACATGTCTATTGGGGATTATGTGGAGGTTCAGAAGAACAGCTCACTGAGTCCCAAGTAGATTCACGGTTTATATCTTTTGTTTTGCAGAGCATGAGCAGTGAGTTGAGGCTTGGTGTCGTGGTGCAGCTGGAGGGCAGGTGGTGGTGTCTATCTCGTAGCGGCGTCCTTTAGTTATAGTCTAGTCGACTAGATGTTTTTTTTTATTTTCCTACACTAATAGTTGATGTCTTTTAAAGCTTGTACTCGACTTTGAATTTGGAATGTTTCAGTTTGTGATGATGTTAGTTGTTCCTCTTTTTTTTTTCAAAACAATTATGAACTTTTGAAAATCTAAATAAAATCGCATTATGGTTTATTTTATTCGATGTGTTTCGGTTTCTCGTTGGTCAGTGTAGGTACTAGGTATCGGGGTAGTATGTAGACCTTGGCCGGTCACACAATCCTGAATTAGGGTGTGACACGTAATGTGTACTATGTCTGTATTTATTGCAAGTGGAGGTGATATCGTCGCCCGATAATCTCATGACGATATTGCTCAGAATGTGTCGAGGCTAATCCGGAGATGGCGAGCTTCTAATGGCGTATCCCTCGTGGTAAGGGACGACATATATATCCTTGTTTGGCTAGATGGAGCCCCCAAGCAGAGCTGTTTGATCTGGCTCGAGTCAAGTCCAAGAGTTTGGTCTGTTGGCCTAAGGTTAATATCAGTTTTGATGATAACAAACATGGAACTAATGTTTCATTAAGAAATGCTTTCAGGTTTGAAGTCGGTTAGTGCTCGTCGTCCCCGATCGGAAAAATTGGAGAAATCGGCAAGGACGATCGTCGACGCTTGAATTTTTTGAAAAGATAGAGTTTAGGCTTAGGGTGTCTAGAATATGTTGTAAATTCTCATGATGATGCAAAGAAAGCCAAAAACCAAACCCAAACCTCAAAACATGAAACTCGGAAAATTAGAAAAGACCCTAAAATTCACTAAGCCTAGGGAGCTCTTTGAAGGGCTATATAACCTAGATATTTTTTTGGCACCAAAAATGTTGGTAATTGTTACTTAGGTAAAAACTAGATAACAAGATAATTTTAAGAATTTTTTAGAATCCTTTAGCCTAGACCCATATTTGAATCAAAATATTAAAAATTTCCATTTTTTGGAAATTTGTACTAGACCCCAAAAGTTAGATTTTGATTCTTAAGGATTTCGATTTTTTAGATATTTTTATTGAATCCAAATGGAGGTAATCTTTATATAATATTTATGTTTTAAAGTTATTAACTTAGAGTTAAGAAATATTATATAAGTAGACTTAGCGAAGACGGAACTCAGAAACGAACAAACGAGCAGAAAAATAAACAAGTAAAAAATTTGCCTTGCCCAGGTTCAATCGACCGACTGGTCGACTGGTAGAAGGTGAAGGCATTTCGATCGACCGACCGATGCCCAAAATGGGTAGAATGTCTTCGGTCACTCGGTCGGTCGACTGACTATCAACCGGCAAGCGACCGTGCGTCGGCAACGGGCAAAAATATGCCCATTGACGAGCCCTCTTATTTATGGGGTTATAAATACTCATCCCAATCTCACTTCTAAGTGGTTGTTGATGCCTCTAAGCCTCAAAGAGCCACTCCTTGCATCTCTACAAGAAATTCTTGAGCCATCTTTGCAAAGAACCCTAGCTTTGAGCCTAGAAACTTTGCTATTGACTTTGAGCTTACTTTGATTCATCTTCAAGTCATCAAGAGGAGTTAGGACATCTTATTTGAGAGCTAAGTTTATATTATTTATTATTTGCTCTCATTATTGTTGTATTTTGATGTTTATTTCATTGTATTTGAATTTGTGTAAACCTAGGTTGCTAGGTTTGATTGAGTTGGTGGTTGTCTTGGTGTTAAGGCTTAAATCTACTATTGTAAACTTAGTTTACTAGGATTAGTTGAGTTGTCCCTTAGGTTGAGGTGGGAGAGTACTCTCGGTAGGAAGGCGGTATACTTTCGGGTGTGGAAGTGCCTTCGGTTTGAGAGCGAAGATTTTTTGGTGTAAAGTCATCTTTGTATGAAAAATGATATAATCTAATAAACCTAGTTTAGAAATCATAAGCGGGGTACTTAGGTAGTGGAGTAGACATTGGGGCCAAACCACTATAAATAATTGTGTTAGCATTGTTTACCTTACGTTTTTTATTGCTTATCATATATCTTGCTTCCATTCACTACTTAATTCATGAATTGTCTAAGTAATCAAGTAAACGATTAAAATCAATATTAGGCAAATAATTTAGATAACACACTATTCACCCCTCTCTAGTGTGGCCATTTCACCAACATGGTCGAGTGGAACCCCTGGGCAGAGCCATTTAGTTCGATTTGAGCACTGCTGGTTCTAATCCGATCGGGCCCAATAGTTCTAGTCCAGTCCAGCATTCGCCTTGAAATTTAAAGTCCAACATAAATGACGAATAGGGCTTCTAAAATTTTATTCGCTCTCTAAATTTGATGATGCACTTTTGCGTATAAGTAACTCGTACACTCATGTCTAAATTGAACGTAAAATAGTTGATGTTTAGGTGTATTATTTTTATACTCATCTCTAATAAATTAGATGTGGGATTCTTCGAGGTGCTAAAATGTTTTTCGTATAAATTTTTTAAAGAAAAAGAAATTTGGGATAAAATTATTACAAATGTCAAAGTTTAGGTTAGATACATTAATTTTTCCTATTATATATAATATTATAATATTTTTTATTACATGCTGACGTAGCACATGTGATAATAAAAAAATTATTTTTTATTTGCCGACTTAGATGCCACGTTAGCACCTAACGGTTGCATTGATGAACATCTGGTGAAAGGATAGAATTGTTGTCAATCTGATTATTTGAGATAGATTTGAGATAAATTAAAATTCAAGATAAATTTGTTAAAATGGTCAAAGTTTGAGTTAGTACATTCATTTTTCCTAAATTAAATGTAATGTTAACAGGAAGATGAACACTTCTATTAAAAAAAATATGCATCCTCGAAGACTAAAAGAAGCAAATGATTTATGCCACATGTCTACAAATTCTGCCATTGGTTGCAGTGAAGATTTTTTTTGCTGGGCCTGTCTCCAACATCTGCAGGCCTATAGATTTGGCAATGTCCATTGATGAAAGCTTCAAAATGGCAGCTTGAAGACAAGTACCAAATATGTTCCCCTTCCAACTAGTCCACCTTCTCAGTTTCTTAATCAACCATCATCGTAAGTGAGTTCTTCTGCCACCTAAATTTCCTTCTAATTCAATGTAATGGTACTCATCGCATAAATGTGCACGTACTGTGCGGACTCATCGCTTTCACACCCGCAGACTTGTCGCCCCTGTACTTGCCGCTTAATCCCATTATTCACTTCAATCCGCATAAATTCTTTTGTTAAAACAATATTTTGAGTTAATCTTCTTATCTTAATCTTCATTTTAGTTTAATAAGCTGCGGTACCCGCGCTTTGCACGATTATATTTTAATATCTATTTTAATACAAATAAAATAATTTATTAAAAAAATTATGATATTTTTCATATTTTATAATATAAATTTAATTTGAAATTATATAAATTTAAATTTAGAACTAATTTTTATAATTTTAAAAAATAATTATTTAAAATTTTAATTTTAAATTTTATTCATAATTTAATATTCTTAATAATTTAAATTAAATAATTTTATACTTAGATTTTTCAAAAGTAAGTTACTATATTATTAACATTTTATATAAAATTTAAAATTAAATTTTGTATTTTTAATATATTATTATATATAAATAGAATAGTGTTTTTTTTAATATTTTCACATTTTGTAATATAATTTTAATTTAAAATTATATAATTTTAATTTAAAATTATTTTTTATATTTTTAGAAAAATAATAATTTTAAACTTTAAATATAAAATAATTTTTAATTTTAATTAAATTAATTTTCTAACAATAATTTAATATTCATAATAACTAAAATTAAAATTCTAAATATTAAATATTTCTATACCTATGTTTTTATAAATAAGATACAATATTATTATCATATTATAAAAAAAAGATTTTTGATAATAAAAACTAATAGTAATATATTTAAATTAAAGTACAATTTTAAATAATAATATATAAACATACCACAAAGTAATATATATTAATTTAATTTGATTTATATAATTATAAACGCATGTATATTTATATAATTTAATTTAAAATAATTATAAGTAATAATTACATTTAAAATTAAAATTAAAAAGGTAAAAGATGAATTGTGATTAATAATTATTTTTAACACTTAAAATAATATATTCATATAGAAAAAATATAAAAATTCATGTAAATAAATTTATAACATAGTGTGGCATACAAAATAAAATATCAATAAGATATAAATCTAAAAGTGGAAATAATATTTTTATATAATGATATTAATTATTTTAAAATGTATACATCTTCAAAGTAAAAATTTTTGAAAAAAAAATTAAACTAATAATTTTAAAAATAGATAAAATCAAAACTATTTCAAAACAAATAGTTTTAGCAAACATAATATAAACTATTAATAAACATAATATAATGCAAATATAATTTTAGCAAACATAATATAACATAATATAAACAAATACTATATAGGGTTTTAACAAAAAAATATATAAAAAAAATAAAATGAGAAACTATTAATAATTTTAAAGGTAAACATCAACTATAATGCAAATATAAACTAAAGTATATCAATTAAAAATTTATAAGTATAGATAATTAATTCAAAAATAAAAAATTTGAAATAATTTAATTTTTTTCATAAATACAAAGATAATATAAAAAATGCAAAGAAAAATGATATTTCATAAATACAAAAATAATATAAAAAATAATTATATACATTAAAAAATTAATTTAATTTATTCTAAGTTAAATGATTTAAAATTATCAAAATGTCATCTCTTAAGTTAAACGACTTAAACGATCTATTTCTAACCCGTTCTAACTCCGATTCGAGTTCCGATTGAACCGTTAAATTCATCTCGAGACCCTCTATTATCCTAGCATGCTAAGTCATAGAAATAAAATAAATATATTTTTCCTAGATTTTTTTCCATATTGAAAACTTACCAAAATTAAATTCCGCGACTCTACGCCAATCCGTGCTAACTTGGGCCCACGGTACCCTGCTAAGGAATAAAATATTATTTTAGAATTTTTGGGCATAACAATTCCTCATTCTTTAAAGAAAATTCATCTTCGAATTTTAAGATGAAGAAGAGAAGCTCACCTCGGCATCAAACAGGTTCGGCTACTTCTCTCTCATGTCCTGCTTGACCTCCCAAGTGGACTCTTGTCCTGAGTGGTGCTCCCAATGAACTTTCACCAAGGGGACCTCCTTGGGTCTCAACTTCCTCACCTGCTTGTCTAGGATCTCTGCAGATTCCTCCTCATAAGAAATGGCCAGATCGACCTCCCCAGAGCAACATCTAGAATATGGGACTCATCCTGAACATATCGCTTAAGTATGGAGACATGGAAAACATGATGCACTCGATCAATGCTAGGTGGTAGAGCCAACTCATAAGCAACTGCTCATCTGCGCCGCAAGATAGGGAAAGGCCTAATGAATCTGAGGCTCAACTTTCCCCTCCTCCCAAATCGCACAACCCCCTTCATATGGGATACCTTCAGGAAGACCGAATCCCCTTCCTGAAACTCCACGTCGCGGACTTTACCATCTGCATACATCTTCTGACGACTCTGAGCTGCTAGAAGGCTCCTTGATCAGCTTCACTTTCTCAACGGTGTCATGAACCAAGTTTGGCCCTATCATCTGGGACTCGCCGGCCTCAAACCAACCTATCGGCGACCTACACCTGCGCTAGTACAAAGCCTCAAACGGGGCCATTTTGATGTTGCTATGGTGATTGTTATTATAGGTGAACTCTACCAAAGGTAGATGCCTCTCCTAGCTATCCTCCAGGTCCATCACGCACGCCCTCAGCATGTCCTCAAGTGTCTGAATGGTCCACTTTGATTATCCGTCCGTTTGAGGATGAAAAATGGTATTGAATTGCACCTGTGTACCCAAAGCCTTCTGAAACGACTGCCAGAATCGAGTGGTTAACTGAGTGTCTTGGTCGGATATGATCATAACAAGGATCCCATGGTAAGCCACAATACGGTCAAGAAACAACCGCACATACTACTCAGTAGATAAAGTGGTCTTCACAGGAATAAATTACGCTGATTTGGTCAGACGATCCACCATCACCCAAATAGAGTCATTTCCTTTTTCTGACATCGGTAACTTGGTAACAAAATCCATGGTGATCTTTTCCCAATTCTATTCTGGTATGTCTAAATTCTGTAACAATCCTGCGGATCTCAATTGTTCGGCCTTAACCTGCTGACAAACCAAACATCTGGATACGAATTTTGCCACTTCCTGCTTCATCCCTTTCCACCAGTAGTGCTGCCTCAGATCTCGGTACATCTTGGTGGCCCCGGGATGCATAGTGTAAGTGGAATAGTGGGCCACCCCTAGTACCCGCCTACGAACCTCTACCATGTCTGGTACCATGATCATGTCCCTGTATTTGAGAATCCCCTCGGAGTCCACTATGAAACCCTCTGCATCGCTTCTCACAGCTAGATCCTTCATCAGAGAATAGAAAGCTTCCTCGACCTGAGCCGTTTGTAGCATATCAACCAAAGTGGACTGTACACATATGTGTGCCACCAATCCACCTAAATCAGCCACAGATAACAAATCCCCTGGGCTCAGGCTCACCGCCAAATCTCTAGCCAGGGATCTCCTACTCACGACCAAGGCGGCCAAGCTCCCCATCGATTTCCTGCTCAAAGCATCAGCTACTACATTTGTCTTTCCTGGGTGATACTGAATGGTGCAATCATAATCTTTTAATACCTCAAGTCATCTCCGCTACCTCAAGTTCAGGTCTTTCTGAGAAACTAGATACTGGAGGCTCTTGTGATAGGTGAATATATCACATGCCTCCCCATATAAGTAGTGATGCCATAGCTTCAAGGCAAAGACTATGGCCGCCAACTCCAAATCATGAGTCGAATAATTCTTCTCATGTGTTTTCAGCTGTCTGGATGCGTATGCGATTACTCTACCATACTGCATCAGAACACACCCGAACCCGACTCCAAAAGCGTCACAATAGACTACAAATTCTCCAAACCCCAATGGTAGTGCTAGTACAGGAGCGGTAATCAAGCGGACCTTGAGCTTCTGAAAGCTCTCATCGCATTTGTCATCCCAGATAAACTTTACTTACATCTGAGTTAGGCGCGTGAGCGGGGAGGCAATCTTGGAAATTTTTTCACAAACTTTCTATAGTAGTCGGCCAACCCCAATAAGCTACGGACCTCGGTTACGCTGGTCGGCCCTTCCCAGTTCTGAATTGCCTCAATCTTCGTAGGATCAATTTTCACACCATCCCGGAATACAATATACCCCAGAAATCCCACGCTGGTCAACTAGAACTCATACTTTGAGAATTGTGCAAATAGCTGGTGTTGTCTAAGGGTCTCTAGAACTAACCTCAAGTGCTCCCTGTGCTCCGTCTTGCTCCTGGAATATACTAGAATGTCGTCAATGAAGACTAAAATGAATATGTCCCGAAAGTCCTTGAACACCCGGTTCATCAGCTCCATAAAGGCTGTCAAGGAATTAGTAAGCCCAATGGACATGACCATGAACTCATAGTGTCCATACCGCGTCCTAAAAGCAGTCTTCTGGACATATTGATCCCTGATCCTCAACTGATGGTACCCTGATCTCAGATCGATCTTTGAGAACCACTGAGCCCCCTGCAACTGATCAAATAAGTCGTCAATCATGGGAAGTGGGCATCGGTTCTTGATCATTACCTTATTGAGCTGTCGGTAGTCGATGCACATCCGCATGAACCAATCTTTCTTTTTCACGAACACCGGCACCCACCAGGGCAAGACACTTGGGCGAATGAACCCAATGTCTAACAGCTCCCTCAGCTCAACGGGTGCCATTCGGTATAGGGGGATCGATAATGGCTTCACTCCTGACTACAGATTAATACATAACTCTATCTCCCGCACTGGTGGTAATCCCGACAACTCCTTAGGAAACACATCTGGAAAGTTCAAGACAACTAGAGTACTCTCAATGCTGCTGGCCTAGCCCTCGCCGGTAACAGCTATCGAAACAAAAGCCAAGAAAGACTGACAACCACCCACCATCAGCTTGCGGGCCTAGAGATCAGAGATCACCCTGATACAGTCCCCTCGCCCATCGCCCTGAAAGGTAAAGGTTGGTATTCCCGGTTTACAAAATCTAACCACCTTTGTTCTGCAATTGATTGATGCATAATGGGCTAATAGCCAGTCCATGCCCAGAATTGCATCCAACTCTAAGATCGGTAATAGCATCAGCTCCGCTTTCAGATCGTACCCACCTATGGAAATATTGTAGTCCCTGAAGACCGCCCTCGTAACAACAGTACTGCCCGTAGGTTTAAACACTGCTAATGGTTCAACTAACCAACTCTTATCTTTTCCCAACCTCAACGCCAGCAACTCAAATAGGAAAGAATGAGTAGCACCTGAATCAAACAGTGCATAAGCAGGTAATGAACTAACTGAAATGATACATGTTACCACTACATTGGATGCCTCTGCGCACACAGGAGTTAGTGCAAATACACGAATAGGTGGCCTCCCGAGGATCGCCGTGAGCTGCTTCCGGTTCCCTGAGTCTGAGTCCGCTGCGCCATTGAAGCTATCGACATAGGAGATCTCCCTCTGGGTGGTAGTGCTACTTGAACACCTGCAAGGCAGTCCCTCATGATATGGCCTAACTGGCCACACCCAAAATAGGTACTCGGACCATAGCAAGCCCTCTATGCCTCCTCTCGCACTGTCTGCACTCTGGCACCTTGCCACTCTTCCATCCTGGTATTGTGGCACTCTAAGTAGCTGTCGGTGGTCCCATATGCGTATGGACTCTGAAAGTTCCTTGTCCTTGGTTCTGTGGACGCACCGTTCTGGTGCCAGCACCCTCAGACTGGGTGCACCTATCCTCCTGATGGTGCTGCCTGAACATCTTCCGGGTTGGACCATCCTGGCGGTCGATAGGTACCATGTCTTCCTTTCGCATTGCCTCATCCACCACCTTCACAAAGGTAGTGTCCTCGGTGTAGTGTATTAGTATGCCAATCTGTACCCTTACACCCACCATGAACCACCTCACCCGGTCCGTCTCAGTCACCACTAGGGATGGGTGGTAACGAGATAATCGTGTGAATTCGATCTCATATTCTGACACCATCATAGTGTCGGTCTGGCGAAGCTGCTTGAACCCCCTAGCCCGCCTCTCGCGGACATTCCTAGGTAGGTACTTCTTAATGATAGCATTCCAGAATTCTCCCCACGTAGGAGCTGGTGTATGAGTCCCCCTACGCACCCTCCATGACTAGTGCCAATCCTTCGTTGGGCCTCTAAGCTGCAACCCAACTATGTGCGTCATCGCCTCAGAGGAACACTCTAAGACCAAGCATAACTCTGTGCAGTCATTTAGGAACGTTGTCACCTCCAATGCCTAATCCGTACTTGTGAATACTGGCGGTTTCAGCTTTACTAAATCCATGTACAACAAGATGCATACCACCGGCTCTTGCCGGTCCTCCTCCCCGTATCCAGATTAAATCGGCTCGTTTGGCTCAGTCACTGTGGGTGCCACTAGTGGTACATGTGGCGTCCAATGCTGCGCTAGCCCCTGCTCCTTACGTAGCTCCTCTCGCTCCCTACAGAACTCCTCCCATTCTCTACGAAATTTGTCTAGTTCTTTGCGAAGCTCCTCAGTTAGCTTTGTTATCTGGGTCTCTAGCAGTACAACCCTAGGATCTCGTGCTGCCTCCTCCTGAGCCACCTGGCTGGTAAGACGGCCCTGCCCCAGCCGCGACCCCAGCCTCGGCCTCG
Organism: Canna indica; assembly: GCA_034359265.1. Taxonomy (NCBI): domain Eukaryota; kingdom Viridiplantae; phylum Streptophyta; class Magnoliopsida; order Zingiberales; family Cannaceae; genus Canna; species Canna indica. The sequence goes on along the minus strand of CP136895.1, from coordinate 20,660,142 downwards.
TCTACCAGTGGAGTTACTTCCACTTCCACTCATCAAGGCATCATCGTATGCCTCCATTGCTATTAATTAAGAAGCAATTACCACACAATTTCAATATATATACAACAACTTAAATCAAAAGAATACGTACCACCACTAGTGCGCAGGTTCAGCTGTTTATCTCGTGACTAGGATATACCATATGTGAACACGCTAGCAATGACCCCATACGATGCCTACTATCCTTTTTATCATACCCGCTCTGATACCAACTTTGTCACACCCAAATTTCAGTATGACCAGCCAGGGTACGCCACGTACCATGAATCCTAAACCAAACCAAACCACATAAACAACAAGACCAGGCCTGAACATTTAATAACTTTCAAGAATTTATAAAAAAACATTTATTTTCAAGAAAACCCTAGATCACCAACTCAATAAATAGCAATGTTCAAATCAGTTTCAAAAATTAAATTACTAAACAAGACACCTCAAGTACTAAAAGTGCGGAACAAATAAACCGTGTCAACTTGACTCAACGACTCAAAGAAATAAAAATGATTCGGGTGTCCCCTCGACCACGACATGTCACGAGACCCGCTACCCTGCCATCACTAGCTACGTACTGCACCACAGTGCCTCTCTGATCTAGCTCAGGTACTGCAAAACAACAAATGTGAGGGGTAAGTCCAACAGGGACTTAGTGAGTAGATCAGCTCTCAGTTTCCCCACAACATCATCACCATGCATAATTAAAAACATATAAGTAAGAATAAGAAATATAAAGCATAATTTTTATTTTGAGCATTTAATTTAGCAGAGCAATCATCCTCGTCAACATGTAGCAACCTGTAAGAAAAATGCCACAACATATAATATGCTCAATGCAATAATTCACATTGTCAACTAGACCCATAGGTCCTCATTGCCACAAAGGGTAGGTAGTCGACGTGGCCCCCGATCTACCACCCAGCTAGTGTCATCTCTTTGGGGTATGCTCTCCCCTCACCGACATGGCTCTTCTGATCCATCTCGTTGGGGCATACGTTCCCCTCACCGGTTGGGTCTCCAGATTGTCTCTTTGGGGTATGATCTCCCCTCACCTGCCGGGCTTCTGGAATAAGGCCAACATTGACTCTTTGGAGCATATCCTCCCCTCACCAGCGAGACTTCCGAGAAATGCAACAAGCACATCACATCATCACACACGCAGGTATATCAACATAAAATATAATGTGCTATCGACAAGTAAATAAGGGTATGTTAGAACATACCTCATCCTCCACCTTCTCATGTCATAATTCACAACCACGCATGTAAATATAAGCATATGACAAGGAAGGTACAACAGAGAATAAATATACCACACATCTAAAGAATAGAAGAAAAAGAAGAAAAACACATATAGGAAGCCCCAAAAAGATAGAGTATCACCACCTAGCAATCCTATACAATGTAACCCTCTCTTGAAGACCCTAACCGAATACCCTAGGCCGGCCTAACTTCCCCACCCGAGTGCCCCCAAGGGCTAGGAGGGTTCGGCCCCCTTAAATGTTTTTAGGGTCGACCCTTCCGATAATTAAGTTTAGGTCCTAGCGTCTCTAGGTGTCCCTAGGGTTCCAAATCTCTAAGTATAGGTTCCTACAATGGTCATACTATTAGGAATCCATCCAACATACCCTAAAGTATATCTCCTAGGTGTGAAATCATGTCTAAATTTCTAAAAATCTCTCCTTTGGGGTGGCCAACCACCCTAGGGTTCTTAAGGACCCTCCTAAAGGGGGCGGCATACCCTAATTCCACCATATATTGCTCCTTTCCTCAAGATCTCAAGCAAGCACCAAGAAACCCCAACAACCATCAAGATCCCTCAAGAAAAAAACAAGAAAACAAGGGGGAAGAGGGGCGACACAACAAGAAAAAGGTGCGGCCAATCTTTGTGTTTACGATAGAATTCTCATAACGAATATCCAATTCGATTCATGAAAAATCCAACGAAAATGATGAAATCCCCATTACATAGGGGCGGCAGCATGAATGAGGAAATTGGGGGGAAAGAAGGCTAGAACCACTCACCTTTTTTGAGAAACCGGGAAGGAAGAAGTAGCAGAGGATCTTCCTATGTTGAACGCCAACGAACTCGCGAAATCCTGACTCTGGCGGCTCATCCTCCTCTTGGTGTCACCTCCTCTACCTCTCTCTCAATCTCTTGGGTGGCATGTGGCTGGAAACTGCAGCCATGTGCTGCCCTTTGGTAATTTATGGGCCCTGGCTGGCCCAAATTATCAAAACGCCATCTATTAAGTTAAATGATTTAAATGACCCGTTTCTAACTCCGATTTGAGTTTCAATTGAACCGCTAAATTCATCTCTTGAACCTCTATCATCCTAGTGTGCTAAATCACATAAATAAATTAAATATATTTTTCCTAGATGTTTTTCCATATTTAAAGGTTACCTGAATTAAATTCTGCGACTCTATGCCAATCCGCGCTAACTCGGGCCCACGGTCCCCTGCTAAGGAATAAAATATTATTTTAGGATTTTTGGGCATAATAGCTCCTCCTTTATGGCTTATAAATACAAGCCATGAGAAGCCTTCTTACTTGATGTTGATCACTTCTAACCTTCTCGAGACATTCTTTTGATCAATCCTAAGCTTTATTGAGCTAACTCTTATGGAAACTCTTGCTTGGATCTCTCATCTCTTTAATTGAGTCTTTCCTTCATTGTTTCATCATCAAAGGCATCAATAGGAAGGTAGAAATCTTGTTGTGGAGCTAAGTACTTTATTATTTGATTTATTACTCCATTTAGTGTTGTATTTTGTTGTTATTTTCATTGTATTTGAGTTTGTGTTAGACCTAGAGTGTAGGTCTTGAATGGTTAGTGGTTGTCTTGGTGTTAAGGTATAAATTCACCAATTTAAACTTAGTTTACTAGGATTAGTGATTGTTGTCCCTTAGGGTTGAGGTGGAAGAGTGTTCTCAATAAGAAGGCGGAGACTTCCGGGTGAGGAAGTGCTTTAGGTTGAGAGCGGAGACTCTTCGGGTACAAGGTCCTCTTTGTAAGGGAAATGATATAATCTAGTAAAATTAGTTTGGAAATTCTAATTGGGGGTACTTAGGTAGTGGAGTAGACATTAGGGCCGAACCACTATAAATCACCGTGTTTGCATTGCTTCTATTTGTGCTTGGTTAATTAGCATATTTACTTTGCTTTCTCTTGCTACTCTATTTGTGAATTTCCTAAGTAGTTTAAGAAACGATTAAAACCGTAATTAGACGAAAAGATTAGTAAACATACTATTCACCCCCCCCTCTTGGGTAGGCCATTTCACCAACAGTTGTAACAACTCAGAAAAACTTGGATTGACATCCAGGAATAGCCCGAAACAACCCGAAAGAACCCGGATGGACATTCTAGAATAGCCTAGAAAGTACTGATACTTTCCAAGTATTCCTGAATCAACTAGTCAAATTGTCTAGAATTTCCAAAATGCCCTCAATGGCTCTATTTTGAATTTCTACCATTTGAGCTTGTTTGAAACTGAGCCTCTACCCTTGGGATGTCTATATAAGCTCCCAAACTTGCCTTCCCATCCCACTAACAATTCATGAGACAACTATTGATCATATATCCCTAAGCTTCATTGAGTCAATCTTTGTGGAAAACCCTAGCTTTGAGCTTCTACCTTTTTAATTGAGCCTTCAACCTTGAGTTTCATCATCCAAGGAATCAAGAGGACTAGGGAACTTGTGTTGGAGCTAAGTATTTTTATTGTTGTATTTTGTAGCTCCTTTTACTTGTATTTTTATTGTTTATTTCGTTGCTACTCAAGTGTGTAAAGATCTGGTGTGTAGATCTTGAGTTTGGTGGTTGCCTTAGTATAGATGCATAAGTCGATCGGTATACTTACTTTATTAGGATCAGTTCTTGTTGTCCTTTAGAGTTTGAGGTGGGAGGGTGCTCTCGGTGAGAAGGCGGAGACTTCCAGGTGTGGAAGTGCCTTGGTGTGAGAGCGGAGATTCTATGGGGAAAAGTCCTCAAGTGTAAGGAAACAATTATAATCTAGTAAAACCAAGTTGAAAATCCTAAGCGGGGATTACTTTTGTAGTGGAGTAGGCATTGAGACCAAACCACTATAAATCTATATTGTTTGCATTGCTTATATTGTGTTTTGATTACTTGTGTTATTTAATCGCTTCCACATTCATCTAGTTAAATCGAACTCTTGCCTAAGTAATTAAGAAAAGGATTAAAATGGAATTTAGGCTAAAGTTTTAGCAAACACACTATTCACCCCCCTCTAGTGTAGGCCATTTCACTTACACATGCATATAGATATGGAGAGTTCTATTATGTAGATATGCATGATGATAGGGGGAGAAATGCCATGATTGACTTCCTTAATGCTCTATTGAAAATATTTTATTAAAGTTGTTTGACATCATCAAAAAGACGGAGATTGTTGGCCTAAAGTTTTTAACCTTGATCTTAATCTCAGTTTTGATAATAGCAAACATGGAACTAATGTTTTCATGGAGAAATATTTTCAGACTCCAAGCCGCATTCAGAAGGACGTTGGTCGACACGGTCGAATTCTTAGGGAAGAATATAATTTAGGTTTAGGATGTCTAGAATGATTGTATTAATTCTCATTATGATGCAAAGATTCCTAAAGAACTAAATCCGAAATCCAAACCAGAATAAAGAACCTTATTGGTTCAGTCGACCGGACTTCGATCGGAATGTACCAGTACTATCCAGAATTCTCAGAATGACCTCAACCAGTCAAAATGCCCAGAATTCCTAAAATGCCCCCAACGTCTCTATTTTGAATTTTGACCCGTTAAGCTTGTTTGAAAACGAGCATCTCTTGGTGTTTTCTCTATATAAACACCTCACCTACCTTCCATAACTCTTCTAACACTTCATAAGACATCTTTTGACATCCAAGAACCTTGATTGAGCCATCTTTGTTGAAACCCTACCTTTGAGCTTCTACCTTCTTGATTGAGCCTTCAACCTTGAGTTTCATCATCAAAGCATCAAGAGGAAATTAGGATCTTGTGTTGGAGCTAAGTAGTTTTATTGCTTTGATTATTGCTCCATTATTGTTGTATTTTCTTATTGTTTCTTGAATACTTGTGTTTGTAAGAAGGTATGGGTGACACACATTGGGTTCACTTGTTTGTAACTTTAGTGTTCCTTAGGTTTGAAGTAAAGGCATGCTCTAGTGTGAGAGATAAGCCCTCGGTAAACCCTCATTAGAAGGAAAGAAAAATTAATACAAGTGGTTGTGAAAAACTTGGTGGTGAGCCAAGGTAGTGGAGTAGGCATTGGGGCGAACCACTATAAATCAACTAGTTAGCATTATTTAATTTTGTGTGTTCTTATTCACTTATATTGCTTTCGTATTTAGAGTAAAATTTAAAGTGTGGATGGAATCTAGACTTATACTATTCACCCCTCTCTAGGAATAGAGCTGAGATGTCGAGGAATTGAGAGCTCCTCATGCGCGATCGTTGGGATCCTCTCCGCAAAGTATTTGTCGAACTCTGATATGAGGTGAATGACAAGGCCAGCTGCCCCATGCTGAAAATTTCAGGTTGATATGTGGACTGTGTAGTTGAATTTTTGATGTTATATGTGGCTGCAATGGTTCTGGTTATTTTTGTATATTTTGTGTTTAATTCAGGGTACTTTAGTCGGGTTACTCGATAGTTTTGTTGCTAAAATAATTGGCCAACAGTGGGACTACCATGGCCAAGTTAGTGAAGCCATGTGGCTGAAATTATTGGGGTTTTGGTGTGAAGTTGTGCTCTCAAATTTTAGCTTGCTTGTGGGTCACAAGTAGTCGAATTTTACTTGGCATTGTGGGCTAAATTCTAACCTCTTATGGGCTGCCACAGGGTTTTGGTTCGGTGTGATCGGATAACCCCCAATTGCTCGGTGATATGCCCCAACTAGAGAATTCATGCTAAAATTTTCCTTCCTTTGGTTTTCATGCTTGCTATTCCTCCGTTGAGTGTTGTTTTTGGGGAAATATGTTTCCCTAAGAGTTTGGCTGGTTTAGGGCAGTGATAGGGCACATTTAGGACTGGTCCTACACCCCGTTGGATGAATGTCCACACTAGAAGAAGGGTTGAATAGTGTGTAGGTACTTTTATGTTTAATTGAATTCTTTTCCGATGTTAATCAACTTAACTGCCTGATTCAAGTTTTTGATCCTTAGTGTGACTAGATGCAATTTCAATTAAATCGAGCACAAGTACTAATCAAATAGAACAATCAAGATAGCAATGCAAATACGAAATATATAGTGGTTTGGCCAAACCCGCCTACTCCGCTACCTTGGCTCCTCACCAAGGATTTCTAAGCTTAACACTTTATAGATTGATAGTTTTTCTAATAATACAATGAGGACTTATCCCTCAACCCTAGAGGCAGGCCTCAACACCTATTCTATAGCAAAAATAACTATCTACAAGACACCAAGGTGTTTACACGCACACCTTGCAAGCTACCCTTAAAAGCGATACAAAGCAATAGGAAAATAATATTAATGGAGCTTAAATGTAAAGACAAACTTGATGAAGCTTCAACGCGTCTCCTCCAAGCACTTCAAGGCTTCGAGTATAAATTTCTCGGTGAAATCAACACTTGATGAAGTGAGGAGGGTTTAGGGCACAAGATCAACTCTTTTAGGCTCAAACACTCTTAGAAGCAAATAGTATGAGTGGACGATGGGGCCCCAAGCGCACCCGCACTCAATTATTTTGCTTACTCTGTAAGATTCCTATCTCGCCTATATAAGGCAACTTAGATAGAGTTGTTAGGACAAACTGGCATAACCAGACAGTTCAAACTTCTCTTTTGCTCTACTCTTGTTCTAAGCTTTCAAAGCTTCCAGTTTAATATAAAAACTTTGCTCCACTCTGAATTCTTACTTGATCCCGCGCCTTTATGACCTGAGATCTTGTAAAGAAGACCGATCAATTTCCGCTGCGGAGCTACACGACCTTTTTCTGGTATCAGAGCTTACTACAGGCAGGTACTTCTCGCTATTCAGTTCTTGAGCTCTATTGATATTTAATCTTTATACCTGTATACTTTAAGGCCAAAATCTACTAGGATAGACGATAAAGGGGATAACAGTACCCGCTAAAGGAGAAGATTTCCCATACATTCGCAATCCCAGGAGATTATAAGCCTGCCAAGTATATCTAGTATAGACTCAATGAAGATCAAGAGAGATGGGGAGGCTGTTATAGGACTCCTATTTATAAGCTAAGATGAGGAGGCCAAAAAAGACCCGCTGACGCCGCTCGGTCGGTGGCCGGCCAAAGGTCGATCGCTCGGTCGGCCACCGACCAGAGGACACTATCTTATTCGGGCCTCCGCCGATCAGTGACCGGCTGATGGTCGATCAATCGGCTCGTCGACCGGCCATTGGTCGGCAACCTAAAAATAGCCCGATTTACTAATTTTTCTCCGCGATGTTCATTTTCGGGTTTCGATTTCGGGTTTTGACTTCGAACATATTAAAAATAGGTTGACTTAATGCCTTAGAAGGATTTTACAATCATTTCATGGTTCTAGACCTAACCTCCGACTCGATCACCTCCGAAGCTGTTGACACTTGAATTTCAACGATTCTTTCGTGATTTTCCGACGAACTTCGGGCGCATATCGATCGCTCAACCTGAGATCAAACACTTGATAAACTCATTAGGATAAGTTTGTTATCATCAAAATCAAGATGGTGACCAAGGTTGAAAACCTTAGGATTACACACCCGTGGGTTGACCGGAATGAGTTGTTGAAAGTTTTTTTATGAGAATGCAAAATTTTCTTTTTTTCTGTTGCATGTATTATGGATCAGTCTAGAACTATTGGGTCCGGTCAGACTAGACCCAGCATCGCCCCATCATTCACCCCAAACCAAACCACGCGGCTCCACCCACGGGGCTCCGCCCACGCTACAACTTTGAACTAGAAGCAAGCCAAGTCAGACAGCTCTATCAAGGGGACCCACCCGGCCAAACATGGACTCCGACGTCCTCCATTACTACAAGGGATATACCATTATAAACCCACCATCTCCTGGATTGACATCGACCCATTCTGGGCAACAATCCTAACGAGATTATCGGACAACATGATCACCTCCACCTACAATATATATAGACACGACACGCCTCAGGTAACCTAAGTTCTAGTTCCATAAACCTTCACCTTAGAGTCACCCTAACTTGAGCGTCGGAGTATCTTTTGCAGGTTCCAATTCACCTAAAAAGTTTGTCCAAAAAAATGTAAAGAATCAAGTAAAAATGGCTCCGGTGGCGATTGAGTTGAAACCAAGTCAAACCCTTCGTTTAGGCTTAGAATCAAGTGTAATATATCCCTAGGACAGGAACTATTACCAAGACTTTTCAAATCATAAACAACATTCAGGATGGGATGTTGTAACATTTTGGAATATCCCGAATTATGGGATGGGATGTTGTAATATTTCAGAATATCCCGAATTATGGGATGAGATGTTGTAACATTTTGAAATATCTCAGATTATGGGATGGGATGTTGTAACATTCTGGGTGGATGATGTAATATCTAGGGATGACTGTTGCATCATTTCCCAAGTCAAAATTAGAGAAATCAGAAGAACGGTCGTCGACGCTTGGGATTCTTCAGGAATATAAGAGTTTAGGTTTAGGGTGTCTAGAATGATTATACTAATCCTCATTATGGTGCAAAGATCCCTAAAGAACCAAATGTGAAACCCGAACCAAAAGAAAGAATCTTGCTGGTTTAGTCGACCGGACTTCAACTAGAATGTACCGGCACTTTCCAAAATTCCCCAAATGACCTCAACTAGTCAAACTGTCCTAAATTCCCAAAATACCCCCAACGGCTCAATTTTGAACTTCTACCCATTGACCTTGTTTGAAACCAAGCCCCTACCTTTGGGATCTCTATATAAACTCCCAAATTTGCCTTCCTTTGGTTCCCAACTATTCATCAAGACATTCCTTAAGTGTTTGACCCTTCAAAGAGTAATCTAAAGCCCTAGTTCTCATCTCTACTCTCTCAAGTGATGGTCTTCAATCTTCAACCCTCTCAAGGCAAAGCTCTCCATCTTCTTGAGGCGTTGGAAGTTTAGAAGGCCGGAGAAAGGAGCACAACAAGTTTGTTTCATATTTATTGTTCATTTATTGCGTTTTCATCTTGTTGTGTTGATTCGATAAGCTAGCTTGCAAGGTGTTATGCATCAAATATATAGGATATACATATAATCTAGACACTCTAGACCTAAACTCAAACTTCTCGATGAATTTCGAGCGTCGACGAGCGTCCTTGCCGACTTCTCCAATTTTTTGATGGGGGACATCGTGCGCAAACCGATATGAAATCTAAAAATATTTCTTCATGAAACTATTAGTTCCATGTTTGTTATCATCAAAATCGAGAGTAAGACCTTAGACCAACACCACAGTCCAACTACAACAGGTCCTCGCAGAATGCACCTAGTCGCTCCCAGCCGACCTCCCTTCTTCACCTTCCTCATAAGCCTCGCGGTGCGCACCCACAACAATTTTTGACCCACTCACTGCCAGCCCAAGGCTAACTCCCGCATGGACAAAAACACGTAGCACTTCCTACTCCATGCCAAAACTCATATACGCAAGAAAAAGAAGAGGTAGGGGCATTTATAGACCCAAGAAAGGTCATCCATCTTGTTGGCCCAAGGGTTTAACCTTGGCAACACTCTTAGTTTTGATGATAGCAAACATGGTTATAATAGTTTTATCAAGGTTTGGTCTTAGGTCGGAGAAATGATGTGCGTCCGAAGTTCGTTGGAGAAATCACGAAAAACCAAGAATCAGAGGCTTCGGAGTTGAGCGCGTCAAAATTAGTTTAGGACTTAGTTTTTTCATTGTAAATGATTCTAAGCCTTATCATGATGTCCATGTTGAGTTACCAAAGCCAAAAACCCAAAATGAGACCTGAAACCAAGTCATGGAGAAAAAAATCAGAATCAACATCTTGTAGAGTTATCGATCGATGTTCGGCTGATCCTCGATTGACTGACGATTGACCGAAGATCGACCGAACTGCTACTAGAATTTCCAATAGCCTTTTGACCGATGCTCGGTCGAATCTTGATTGACCGAGATTCAACCAGCGGTCGACGAAAATGACCAACAGATCTTTTTTCATTCGTTGAACGTCTAGAATTCAACCCATACCTCCACAACCTCTGTATAAACTCATGTTTTCAGGTGTTTTACCCATGTTACTATTCCATTGAGTCATTTAGCATTTCATTGAGCTTCAAAGAGTGATTCTAATACCCAAACCCCAGTTTTCATCCTCTCTAAGCATTCCTTCACTCTCAAGCCCTCAAATTTGGTCTGGACATCATTCTAAGGCTTGGAGTTCGCGAAGATATCAAGGAGAGGCTTCACTAATTGTTTGTGCAATTCCTTTAAGCTTTACTCCTTATTTTATTGTTGGTTTTTGTTGTTTATCTTTCACACCCAAAATCAATTTGTACAAAAATGTGGGTGACACACCTTGAGTTTCATTTCTTTTGTAACTTCAGAGTTCCTTAGGTTTAAGGTAGAGGCTCTCTCATTATGGAGAGATAAGGCATTGGTAGACCCTCATTTGTAGGAAAAGAAAGTTAATACAAGTAGTTGTTAAATTATTGATAGTGAACCAAGGTAGTGGAGTAGGGAAGGTTCCCGAACCACTCTAAATACCTTCTTAGCATTGATCTAATTGTGTTTTAAATTGATTAACTATATTACTTGCTTACTTTCTCATAATCTAAGCATATTTTAATCAAACATTCATTAGCACATTGTCGTAGGTTGGAATTTGAATTGGTTGAGTTTAAGCTTGAATTAAACTAAATCACCTTAGCACCTTTCACATCTAATGGCCATTGGCCACTTCCCCACTAACGAAGTTAGATCCGTCAACCAGCAGGAAGCACTCAAGTGCCTTGGAAATCGACAATTGAATATCCAAAGTCATAATTACTTTTCTGTCAGAACTAAAAGCTGAATAGACGACAGACACACAGAAAAACACCATTCCTCCTCACAATCGCCACATTAACTACAAAAATCAAAGAGTCACGAGGCAACGAAACCGACACACATCGAAGTCTCCTACTTTAGCAAATTGGCTAAGGAAGGAACATGACAAATACTCATACGCCAATCTGAGGTCGAAAGTCGGCACACTACTAGAGCTCGACACGAAGTCCTCGGAATTCGACCAAGCTCGAGGGCTGTGGAAAGGACTAACACTTTGGGTCCGACCGAATCAGGTTCAAAATTGCCCACACTCATGAAGCAAACTCAAGTCAAGCCGAACACCACCTATCCTGGGGGCTCCATCTGCTCATACAAGGACACTCACGTCCTTCATTAATTACCAGGGATTCGACTGTAATGAACTTGACATCTCCGGGATAAACCTCTACTCATTCCAGGCATATCCTCGTGAGATTCAAGGAAACATATAACCCCGAGACATCCCTAACCTACACTATAAACAGACATGACTCATTATGTATACTCATGATTTTAATTTCATACTGACCACCTGAATTTTTTTCTTATAGCACCGGAGTGTCTTCGCAGATCCCTCTCAGAGTTGCACGAGATCAAGAGACCCGGAGGGCCTCATCATCCGGGCAACCAAATGCCCCCTTAATTTTATCAAAGAAATAAATCAAAAATAAGCAGGGCCGGCCCATCCACTAGGCCAATAAGGCAATTGCCTTAGTCCTGAAGTGGATGGGCCTGATGCCATGCATGTCAATTAATACATGCATGCATATGAATTAATGCACGCGGAAGAGTGGGAGAGGTGAGGCTATGATACCATGGAATTAATTTATGCATGCTTTTAAAGTTTAATTTAAATAAGAGGATTAAGTATGAAAGACCATTGCAATGTGCTTTTGATTAGCAAAATATTATATGATTTGATTAATTAATTAATTTGGGGTGTAATTATTGTTTGCATTGCATTAATTATCCTTAGGTTGTTCTATTATTTACTAATTATTTTTTATGATGAATTTGTGTGCATAATCAATTAATTTTCATCTGTTGAAATTAAATAGACTCAATTCAATTTTATTATTCTGTAAAAAAAAAAATCAGCATTTTTATTAGTTCACAATTTATAATTCTCTTTTAGATGATTTTTAATTTTTAGAAAATAAAAAAAAGAAATTAAAGCATACAAAGAGACGAACATAATACATGTATTATCCGACAATTGTCAGATAATTGAATTTCACCAAAGAATTCACTCATCGTCGGAATTAATACGTGGGCTGGGGGTCATGATTCGTGTGGATCATTAGATGTATCATGCTTGAAGTAATTGCAGATTATCCGAACGAAATTTTTGCCCCATCTTCGAACTTTTCGTCTTCTTTATATTCGTCGGCTCCAAGCGACTAAGCCTCCAATAGTCGGCCGTTCACAATTTTAAGTAAAAGCAATATCTGACTTCCTCAAATACTCATTTCAAAAAGTAAAAAAAATAAAATTTATATAAAAAAGTATTTTAATTTAATTTATTGAATAAATGAAAGGTCTCATTTTAAAATTTTACCTTAAGCCACAATATTTCTTGGGCCACTGCTGAAAATAAATATATTTACGTACGAGCCGTTGATCATCGAGTCCATGGAGAGTGATTGCAAATTGCATGGAACAAAAAATCTCTATTAAATAAAAGGCGTGAAAATGCAAATCCATCTCATTAAAAGGGTGGAGGCCTGTCCATTCGGTTCAACCCGAACCGAATTTTACCAAATCGAATTTTTTTTTATACCCGAATTCCAACCCGAACCCGAACTAAACTATACCTAAACCGATCTAACCCGAACCGAAATTATTCGGTTCGGTTCGGTTTTCAACCCGAAAACCAAAATTTTAATTAATTCGATTAAAAGTTAAAAATTAAAAATTATTTTATAATACCCATTTACTTATCTATATTAAATTTTTTTAAAAATATATTATTTTTTAATTAATTCGGTTTTCGGTTCGGATCGGTTCCCGAATTCCGGGAACCGAATTCGAACCAAAATTCAAATTTCGGTTCGGTTCGGGTCAAAGAACCGAACCTACAACGGTTGAAACCGAACCGAACCGAAAAATTTGGTTCGGTTTTTCGATTCGGTTCGGGTTGAATCGAATACTGGACTGCCCTAGCTTCGACAGGTTGAAAATGTTGGATACATTTATTGCTGGATACATTTATTGCTGTTATAGGATATGGATCCGTACCCAACTGCTGTTTTATTTGGTAAGTTGCAACGACATGCTCCAGCTTCAGCCATAATTAATTTATCACCTATTTATTTTTATTTGGACATTTGATTAAGTTCGCTGCACCATGTGACAGCTCTGCTTACCTGCTTTAATTAATTATGTTTCTTCGCCATTAATTCCCTAATTAAGGTCATTTATGTCTTAACAAGTATCCCTGCCAATAACACCTGGATTTTTTTTTTTTTTTTTCTATATATGAATTGGACTAGTACTATTGAGCCCGATCGAATTAGACCTGACAATGCCCTACAACCGAATTTGAGCCAGACCATACGGCTCCAACCGGGGGCTCCACCCAGCCATACTCCCGAGCCAGACTCGAGCCAGACCGAACGACTCCGCCCGGGGTCTCTACCCGATCATACAAGGATATTTATGTCATTTATCATGAGGAATACACCATTACAGACCTGCTATCTTCGGGATCAGCCTCGACCCATTCTGAGCAGTATCCTTGCGAGATTGTCAAACGACATCATCACCTCCACTTGCAAAAAATACAGACATGTCATGCCTCAAATAACCTAAGTTACATTTTTCATTACCTCCACCATGGAGTCCCACTAACTTGAGCGTCGGAGTGTGTTTTGCAGCCCCCCCACCCTCACTCCGCGTGCGCGCTAGAGTTGCCGCTGACCAGGAGAGACACTGAGCCGAACCGAACTACTCCAATCCTCAGGCATGAACACTTGGTGTCCACCATGGGGCTGAGTAAAGCTTACCTCCCCCACATCCGCCTTCCTCTGCCACAGACACAAAGGCCAAGAAAGAATGGCAACCACCCAGAAGTAGCTTCCAAGCCCTGAGAGCTGAAATTACCATCAACGGCTCTCCCCTTCCCTCACCCTACAAGGTAAACTGGGGCAACCCGGGCTTACTGAAGGTCACAGTCTTAGCCCTGCATTCCACTGAGGCAAAATGATCCGCCAACCAATCCATGCCCAAAATTACATCAAGCTCTAGCATCGGCAGAAGTGTCAAGTCGGCTATCAACACATGCCCACAAATGACAACCTCTTAGCGTTGAAAGACTGTCTCTACCATCATAGAAACGGCCGTAGGCATAGACACCACAATAGGCAACTCAAGCACATCAGGTTTCGTTGACAACTTAGCAGCAAACAATGCAGATACAAAGACATACGCAATAGCATGACCTATAACAAGGTTACCTGACTCTACTACCCTGGACGCCTCAGCGTCCACTTGGTTCAAAGCAAACACCCATGCAGCAGGCCTCTCTAAACCACAAGCTCGCTGGCCTTCACCCTGAGTCTTACCCCTCTGAGCCACAGAATCCACTGACATCAGTGTTTTCCTCTGGTTTGACCAGGCTGCTGACTGCCCTTGCCAGGACAATCCTTTCTGAAGTGCCCAACATGTCCACACCCAAAACATGCCTCAAAGTGAAACCACTCTGGTCATGCTCAACTCTAGTCGCACACAATCATGTCCCCTAAGCATAAGGTCGCTCTACACCCACAATTTATATTTCCTGAAATCTAAGGGAAAGATCCTCCAATCAATCCAAAATTTTAGCTATAGAGGAAATTTACCCTCACCCAACCCCTACAAATCCCATATGTAGATCTCTATCAACCGCCCCCTAGGATTCCTAGGGCCATCCTAACCAAACTGCACCATAAATATTTAACTATATGACGAGACCCAATGAATCATTCAAGATACTAAGCAAACATTGCAAGGATCTCTAATCCAGGAATCCATACAAGGGCAGCCCCCAAAAATGGTTCATTCTCTAGCACAGGGACATTCACGGCCTCAAGCTGTGCTACCCTGGGACAGTCCTAGTTCCTTCCGGGCCTACGGCGGTCTCCCACAACCCCGGCCTCGACGCTCTGTGGAGTTGCTACCACTGCAACTCCTATGCAGCACTAAAAGGTCTCCATCAATCTGGAATCACCAGAAAGAAAACAAATCATAATCAGGCAATTAAATTCACCCTAACATTTTGCAAACTTAACCACGAGTCGTGCTGAGGTGTAGACTTAGCCCATTGATCTCCTAGCATACCCCTACCGTATACTAACACGCTAGCAATGCCCTATATGGTAACAACTCTAGGTCGTAGTCAGACCGAACCACATGCTCTGATACCAACATTGTCACGCGCCAACTCAGGGTCACGTGACCGGCAAGGGTATACGTGCCTATACCCCGCAGCCTAAACCATGCACATGCCAACTCAATCAAATAATATAGCGGAAAGAAATACCAAGTTTTATTTTAATGACAAGCGAACCAAAACAAAGTTTAACTCAAGTAGCTCAAATGAAACAAAAAGTGCAGAAAAACATTTTAAGTTCAGCAGTTCAAAAGTTCAGAAACAATAAGACCTGAAATAAATGACATAAATGCTCTCAGGGCTACAAATCAAGCTAATACAAGTGCATGACTACTACCGAAAAACTCGACTACAACCCTAACTAGGACTACTATGAGATCATGCGGCTCCACTGCCCTCCAGCGGCGCCAAGTGCATCCGACCCACCTCACCGGTCAGGCTCTGCAAAATAGAAATCAAACGTCAACGGGTGAGTTCAAAGAACTCAGGGAGCGGTTCTACCAACCCCCATAATAAACAGCACATAGATAAGCAAGAATAACATCTATCTTTACAGGAGGTAAGTCACGAAGGTGTGATTAGCTAATAGGCCAACTGGCCCGTACCCGCCCGAAGGCAACCAACACCCATACGGTGAAGAACAACATGCCTAAGCCTACCATGCCCTAAGGCAACAACACATACTAGGATAATCGAGAAGGCCTTCCAAACTTATCCTAGTATACAAAAACTCGGGATCAATCGGGAAAGGCCCTCCGAACTTGCTTGACAAGACGGGTAGCGACAATCCACATTCGCCCATCCTAACTTGTCCCTTTAAGATGTCATAGGAGTAATCAGGAAATGCCGTCTGAACTTACTCCTAAAAGATATCACAGGAATAATCAGGAAACACCCTCTAAACTTATTCCTTAACACCACCTCGGGGATAATCGGGTAGGCCCTCCAAACTTATCCCACGAGGCTGAACCAGAACAATCGGGAAAGGCCCTCCGAACTTGTTCTGCAAGTTAGGAATTTGCCAACCAACCTCCCGGGCTTAGCCCACAATCTTGCTCTTCTAGGAGCCACTCCGCCATTCATAAAGATATGACGCTCCATGACATAAGTCATGACTCTCCTACGGTATCTTAGGGGTGATCCTATTGGAAAGTGTCTCAACGATCCAAAACCCGACCCCAACTCCTAGACCCATAATGTCATGAACCCGTGTGGTTTTATTTCATGCCTACTTTATAAATTGGTTCATAATAAATTATGCTCACCCTTAACCCAATTTTAATTATGTAATTAAAATTTAGATTAGCAAGATTAGGGTTTAGTTTTAGGGTTTTATTTTAGCTTACTGTTCTGCCCTGTACTGATGAATCTAACCCGAATCTAGTCTTCAAAGTGTGTTCTATGTTTCCAAACTATATTTTCTGGTCGAAACGATAGGTTACACAACTATATTTTCGCAGAAACACACACACCACAGCAAACAAACTAAAATCAACACAAATTCATCATCTCAGCATAAAATTTAAGCAACATACAATTTTCAGCATACTATGAAATAAATTCTGAAAATTAACAGAAATTAACCCCTAAATTATCATTAGGACAGAATACTAGTCTCAAGATTTAATTCACAGAAATTATGCTTTTAATCAAGATTAACAAGAACCCACAACACTTAAATCAAGAAGCAAGCATTAAGATCAAGAACCCCCTTCCGAAAAATACCTAAGGCATCAATATCAAGATCTTAATCCTACCACATGATTTCTACCCAAAAATCCCAGATTTAATTCTAAGCATGCAATCCACAAATCAAGAACCCATATTAGGAGAATAGATCAAGATTTTCATATCAAGAAAATAAGAAAACTCATTCAGGCTTTTCATCGAACACCTTGAGGGCGACCCCAGTTTTCCCCTTGGCCGAGCACCCCTAGGTTTGCCCTAGGGCTGCTGAGCCCCCTAGGAAAGAGATTCGGGTCTTCCCATGCACAAATTCTGAGAATCACGACAAGAACTCGAAGAATAAATCAAGAACAAAGCATAAATACCAAGCCGTCAATAACAGCTTCAAGAATTTGATTAAATCCCGAAGAGAGAGGGTAAACCACTCACCTTAATTGGAAGAAAGATTAAAGAAGAAATCCGAGACGATGGCCCTCGAATCTGGCATTAAAAGGGTGGTGGCTTGACTCAAGAAAAGGGGACAAGGAGGTGATGGCTCACTCCAAGCCGCAGGCTTGGAGAGAGGGAGAGAGGGGAAGGAAAGGGGCTGGCTTCGGCTGACTCCTCTCGGCTCGGCTCCAAAGAAAAGGAAGGAGGAGAGAAAGAGGAAGAGAAACAAGGCGGCTCGACTTGGCTCTTGGTGGCGGCGACTCCAAGGAGAAAAGGGAAAGGGGGCTGGCGGCTTGGCTTGGCTTGGCGGCTGGCTCCATTTCTCAATTCTTTGGGTGGCTCCAAAATAGGAGCCACAAGCCATGAGGAGGGGGTTTCATACTCCCTCCTCAACCCTAACCCCTTCAACACCTTAATCCAAAATTCGCATCCACCTTAAGCCAAAACCAAACCCGCTAACCTGATAGACTTAATTAATTTAAGTAAACTTATTCTAATAAATCACAAGCAATTAATTAAATACACCCACATGAACATAATTAGTAATTATGCACAAACAACATCAAATTAAATATTTTCAACTACCCTAGCCTAAAATTCATAAATTCATATCCTACTTACCCGAGCTCGCAAGCTCACTCCAAACCATGAGTCGACTCGTCTCGACTACGAACTAGTCTGCTAGGCTGGCAAACACACATAAGAGGGAAAATAATAAATTTAAATATCTAGGGTCTTACATTAAGTGTTCTATAACTTTTGATTCCAACCACTATACCATTCAAGACCCTATTTCGAAGAAAATTCTGGAGAGTGGTAGAGAAGAGAATGGACTTTACTTGATGGTTGGAGCTCCAGAACTCAATTGCAAAGGAAAAACAGAAACACAAGTATTCTCAGCTACTTTAGATGATGCGGCCCTTTAGCACATGAGGCTAGGTCACAAGTCTGTATCTAGAATGAAAGCCATGTCAACTTCTTTTTTAGAATTGAAAAATGTATCTAAATTTTTCTATAATGTTTGCCCATTAGCCAAACAACGTAGGCTTCCATTTCCACTCGACATGAATATAACTAGAAGCTGTTTTGATATGCTACAATGTGATGTTTGGGGTCCACATAGAGTACAAACTTATGATGTAAACTCTTATTTTCTAACTCTGGTGGATGATCATTCAAGAAGTTGTTGGACTTATCTATTTTCTTACAAAACCCAAGTGTCTAGCCTCCTTATCAATTTCATCAAATTGGTCCAAACTCAGTTTTCTAAAACCATAAAGGTTATTAGAACTGATAATGGATCAGAATTCTTTAATTCCACCTAGAAAACTTTCCTAAATGAAAATGGTATTCCTCAACAAAGCTTTTGCATTGAAACTACACAGCAAAATTGTCATACCCTAACTCAGGGTCGTGTGACCGGCCAGGGTCTATATCCTATCCTGAAGCCTACTACATACTCTGACTAACGAGAAATCGGAACTCATAAATAGAAAACAACGATGCAGCTTTATTTGAATTTCAAGAAGGTTCACAATTTTTAATAAAAGGGAAAGTTGCTAACATCAAGCACAAAATGAAACAACTCAAGTTCAAAGTCGAATACATGCTTAAAAACAAACAACTATCAGTGTATGAAAATAACAATTCTAGACATGCAGACTATGATAATTGGACGTCGCTACGAGATTGACGCCACTGCCTACCCTCCAGCTACACCATGACTCCAAGCCTGAACTCACTGATCGGGCTCTGCAAAATAAGAAAAATAAACTGTGAGTCAACATGGGACTCAGTGATCGGTTCTTCTGAACCTCCACATAATCCCCAATAAGCATATATGTAAGTCAACAAAATATAGAGTTAGGGATCTAGTTTGTTTTTGATATGACAACTGACCCCTAGGGTCATCCTGTATAGACCCTACATACATACCACCGGCTATAACAACCCAACTATGCCACATGAGACCCGACCCCTAGGGCCTGCTCATGACCTAGTGGTTCGGCTCTAACCAGCCCCACCACACAAAGATAGTAACATACTGGTCTTAAGGCCTACATAACACACAAGTACATGAAGAAAGTATCAGGGGCGTCGACTAGGATGATCTGCTAGTCTCCGGACACCTACCAGGTTAGGGATAGCTAGTCCCGCCCAACTGGGGTCTGGCACCAAGCGGGCCCGCTGGTGCAACCTCAAGACCCAAATCATTGGCCGAGTCAAGCATTAGTCATTCCGACTATCAATGCTTCTCGGCAGACCATCACAATGACATCACACAATCAAGTGTCCTAGGGTTTCCTTATTTAAAATCCCGGGCTTCCACCAATGTCCGGCATTTTGCTTCAGCCGTATCATGCGCACACTATTGTTCTCAGAATGGTTCTTAGATGTGAGACCTAACTAGTCTACTTTTGTGTTTCCATATATAACACACTTTTTAATTTCATGCAAATCATCTAGCGTCATATGCTACCTCTCACTAATGTAAACTACATGTCATAAACTTGAAAATACACCCAACAACAATACCGGACAGCATATAAGCTATAAATGAATTACTCATGTCACCTACTAAGTATAGCCACTCGATTCAATGATAATGAATTTAAATTCTGCATTTACAATAAATTCAACAAGGAAAGAGATTATCTAACATGGTAGAAGCATAACCAAATTTCAGAATTTAAAGAGGGAAGAATCAAGAATGGTTACTATACTACCATACTACAAATTTTATGCACCAATGTAGTAGCCTTCCTTAGTTATAGTCTTGCCTAAATGTCATCTTGATTCTAATTGTCAATTTAGACAACTTTTCATTTCCTATTATTTGAGTATTCCTAAACATGAAGTTTAGCTTCTAGAGGTCACCACTCCCTCCTTCCTGCTCGACTAAGATTTGAGCAAGGCTTGCCTTGCTCGGCCGAGTCCTCATGGTTAAGAACAAGGAAGAAGAACCAACCCCAATCTTAGTATCATGATTCTAATCTAGCCTAACCAAGACCTTGATCATTGTGCACATCCTTTTGCTCGGCCGAACCATGGACATGGGCTGTCCTTTTGGTTGGCCGAACCCTACAAGGCCTAGAGAAGGGGTTTCAATCTTCATTTACAATAAATAAACTGTACATCTACTCGGTATAAATTCAAGATCGATTGAAAAGAGGTTTATACTCGTTGAGGGAATTGGGGAAAATTTCGGCATGACCTTTCCCCTTTTCCCTCTACTTGGCAGCCCCTATAACATCAAAATCTGAGAAAAACCAAGGTAGATCCGATGTAATAACACTTAAACAGCGATCCAGAAATCAAAGTAGGAGGAAGAACGACCAAATCAACCATGGAAAAATGACCACTCACCTTGCTTAAGGAGGAAGAAGGGTTGGACATTGGCGGTCTCAAACTTTCAGAGGATGACACGATCTCCAGCGCCGACCAAGCTCTCCCCTCCCTCTCTCTTGCTCGGGCTGCGTGCGGCTCCAAGATGAGCCGCACGGCTCATGATGAGGGATTTTATTCCCTCATCCCCCAATGACACTTATGCCCCTCGAAACGACTTAGCCTCAACTCGACTCGATCCGAGTCCGATTCTAGCCTCGATTCGATCCGCATACACGATTTGAACTCAACTCAAATAGGACATCTAATGCTTAATAAGGAAATATCAATCTAACCAATTTAAACTTCATAAGCCGAGTTATACCTTTTACTCGAGGTGATTTTCGCGGCTCGACTCGACTAACCCCTGATTCCGGCGCACTGCACCAAAAATAGATTTCTATATTAGGAAAATTTTGGGTCTTACAACCTTCCCCCCTTAAAGAAAATTTGTCCTCGAATTTAGATGAATTAAAAAGACTTACCGGTTCTCCGAACAAAGATGGGTACCGCTCCCTCATGTCTCGCTCTACCTCTTAGTGGCCTCTTGCCCAGAGTGGTGCTCCCATCTAACTTTCACTAGGGGAATTTCTTTAGACCTCAGCTTCCTAAATTGGCGGTCGAGGATCTTTATCGGCTTTTCTTCGAATGAGACACCCGAATCCACTTCAACCGAAGAAGGTTCGATCAGCGAATCATTTCTTACATATCTTCGGAGCATTGACACATGGAAAACCGGGTGAACTCTGCTTAGGCTAGGAGGGAAAGCCAGCTCATAAGCCATCGCGCCTCTCCGCTTGAGAATAGGGAAAGGCCCAATGGGGGAAACCTTCAGGAACACCAAGTCACCCTCAGCGAACTCCAACTCTCTGGCCTTCTTATCGGCATACATTTTTTATCGACTCTGGGCCGCCAGCAATTTTTGCTTTATAATTTTCACCTTCTCTACCGCTTCCTCAACCAGATCAGGACCCACCATGAGTGATTCTCCGGCCTCAAACTAGCCCACAGGAGACCTACACCACCGCCCATACAAGACCTCAAAAGGAGCCTTGTCAATGCTACTCTGATAGCTATTGTTGTAGGCAAACTCGATAAATGGTAGGTGTTTCTCCCAGCCGTCCGCCATATCTAGGATGCATGCCCTCAGTATATCCTCCAACATTTGGATGGCCCTCTCTGACTGTTCATTGGTCTACAGATGAAAGTTGTGCTGAAGCGCACCTAGGTACCCCAAGCTTGTTGGAAGGACTGCCAAAATTGGGCTATGAACTGGGTACCGCGATTGGATATGATCATCACAGGGGTACCATGGTATGCCACAATTCTATCCAGGAATAGATTGGCGTACTGCTCCGCTGAAAAGTTTGTCTTGACAGGTATGAAATGGGCAGTCTTTGTCAATCTATTAACAAGCACCCAGATAGAATCATAATCGCCTCTTGACTTAGACAACCCTGTCACTAGATCCAGCGTGATCTTCTCCCACTTCCACTCAGGGACCTCTAGGTTTTGCAATAGCCCCGCGGGCTTCAGGTGCTCGGCCTTTACTTGCTGGCAGACCAAACACTTGGATACGAATTCTGCAACCTCCCTTTTCATGCCCTTCCACCAGTAATGCTGCCATAAATCTCGATACATTTTGGTGGCTCCTGGATGCATCGTATAAGTGGAACGATGGCCCATCTCCAGGACTTGCCTGCACACCTCTACCATATCAAGCACCACGATTCGGTCTTTGAACCTCAACACACCCTCTGAGTCTAGCCTGAATCCATTCTCTGCATCGCCTCGCTGCACTAAATCCTTCGTCAGCGCACAAAAGACGTCCTCTCCCTATGTGGCACGCAACATATCCACCAGTGTGGATTGTACCCACAGGTGTGCCACCAAGGTACCTAAAGTTGACACAGTCAAGGTTGCGCCCCCCTCTAGGCATAGCGCTAGCTCTCGAGCTAGGGGCCTTCGCTTGATTTCCAAATGAGCCAAACTGCCCATGGATTTTCTGCTTAAAGCATTTGCTACCACATTGGCTTTCCCCGGTTGATGCATAATGGTGTAGTCATAATCCTTCAAGAGCTCCAGCCATCTCCTCTGCCTGAGGTTCAGCTCCTTTTGGGTAAGCAAGTACTAGAGGCTCTTGTGATCCGTATAGATCTCGCAAGTCTCTCCGTGCAGATAGTGCTGCCAGAACTTTAGTGCAAAAACCACCGCCGCTAGCTTTAGGTCGTGCGTCGGGTAGTTCTTCACATGAACTTTCAGCTGGCGGGACGCATAGGTTATGACGTTGCTAAACTGCATCAGAACGCAGCCTAGGCCAACCCGAGAGGCATCGCAGTACACCACAGACCCCGCTGATCTGGAAGGTATCGCCAACACGGGTGCCGACGTCAAGCATTCCTTGAGCTTGTGAAAGCTCGCCTCGCACTTGTTGTCCCAATCAAATTTGATCTTTTTCTGAGTCAACCGAGTCAAAGGAGCTGCAATCCTGGAGAAGTTTTCTACAAACTTCTGGTAGTACTCGACCAACCCAAGAAAGCTGCGAATCTCAGTCACACTGGTTGGCCGCCTCCAGTTCTGCACAGCCTCCACCATTCAGGGATCCACCCTTATCCCTTCCTTGGACACTACATGGCCCAAGAATCCTACACTTTCTAACCAGAATTCACATTTGGAAAATTTAGCGAACAACTGGTGTTCTCTGAGGGTTTCTAGGACCATCCTCAAATGTTCTGAGTGCTCCTCCTCACTCTTGGAGTATACCAAGATGTCGTCAATGAAGACGATCACAAAACTGTCTAGGTACTCCTTGAAGACCCGATTCATCAGATCCATAAAAGCAGCAGGTGCATTGGTTAGACCAAAGGACATCACTAGAAACTCGTAGTGACCATAGCGAGTCCTAAAGGCTGTCTTAGGCACATCGCAGTCCCGAATTCTTAGCTGATGATATCCTGACCTCAAGTCTATCTTAAAAAACCATCGTGCCCCCTGCAACTGGTCAAACAAATCATCTATCCTCGGCAATGGGCAACGATTCTTGATTGTCACTTTATTCAACTACCGATAGTCGATGCACATGCGCATAGACCCAACATTCTTCTTCACGAAGAGCATCGGAGCATCCCATGGTGACACGCTCGGCCGGATGAAGCCCATGTCTAGCATTTATTGCAATTGCACCTTTAACTCCCTGAGTTCGGTCGGCACCATCCTATAGGGCGGAATGAAGATCGGCTTCACCCTGGGCTGTAGATCAATGCAGAAATCAACCTCTCTTCTGGGCGGCAATCTCGACAACTCCTCCGGAAATACATCAGGAAACTCACAGACTACCTGAGTTTCGCTGACATCCCTTGCCGCACCCCCTTCTTCCTCGGCCACGGATACGAAGGCCAAGAAGGACTGGCAGCTGCCCTGAAGCAGTTTACGAGCTTTAAGGATTGAGATGACCCCAATCGGCTCGCACTTTCCTTCTCCTTAAAAGGTGAACAGCGGCAAACTGGGCTTGCTAAACATGATTGTCTTAGCTATACAATCCAGCAATGCAAAATGCTCCGTCAGCCAATCCATGCCAAGAATGACGTCGAGCTCAAGCATGGGCAGGAGTGTCAAATCTGCCTTCAATGTATGGACGCAAATGAGCACTTCATAGCCTTGGAAAATTGATTTGGCTATGATTGCATTGCCCGTAGGCGTTGACACTACAAATGGCCCATCGAGCAAGGAAGGTGCCATTGGTAACTCAGCAG
Source organism: Canna indica (assembly GCA_034359265.1). Lineage (NCBI taxonomy): Eukaryota > Viridiplantae > Streptophyta > Magnoliopsida > Zingiberales > Cannaceae > Canna > Canna indica. The sequence continues at coordinate 20,635,447 of CP136895.1, read as the reverse complement.
AAAATTTGGCAGATACAAACGAGTGCGTGGCACCCGGATCAAATAGAACATATGCAACAGATGAACATACTAAAATAGTACATGTCACTACTGCCTTAGATGCCTCTGCCCCATCACGATTCATAGCAAACACCCTGGCAGATGGTCTCTCTGAATGACTAGCCTGCGCCCCCCTTTCTGCATCTTCCCTCTTTGAGCCACTTACCCCATTGACATAAGTGCCTTTCCTTTTGACTGCTCGGACTTCTGGCCAACTCTCTCCGGACAGTCCTTCTTGAAGTGCCTGACCCGACCGCATTTATAGCAAGCATCTGTGCGTCCAAAACAGGCCCCCTAGTGCCTCCGACTACAGCTACCACAATGCGACACCTCAACCTTTTGAGAAACACCTCCTAACACTGCCGGCCTTACTTATCCAGACGCTGGGCTCCCATGGCCCCGGTTACCATTCTGTCCTCCGCTCTACTGGTGGTCTACAGCGGTCACTGCCCCCTTTGAATGCCACGATCGACCCCCAGATCCTTGTGGCCCATCATTCCTATCGAACGGCACCAAGGCTTCCTTCCAAAGGGCTTCATCCACTACCGGGGCAAGAGTGGAATCCTCGGTATAGTGTATGAGCCTACCAATCTGAGGCCTCAGGCCTCTAATGAACCTCTTAACCCTAGTGGTCTCAGATGCCACTAGGGTCTGATGATATTTGAAAAGACAGTTGAACTTCATCTCATACTCTAACACTGACATGCCTCCAGCCTAACGCAGCATCTCAAAGTCCCAGGATTGCTTATCGCGAACACTCATTGGAAAGTACTACTCCTCCACAGCCGCCCTGAATTCCTCCTAGGTGGGAGGCGGTGCGCCTACTGCCCTACGAGCCCTCCAAGTGTGCAGCCAGACCTTTGCCGGTCCCCTCATCTGAAGTCCAACCATACGGGCCGCTGCCCCCGATGAGCACTCCAGCTCCATGCATAGTTCATAATAGTCCCCTAGAAACTCAATCACTTCTACCTGTCGATCTATTCTGGTGAATTATGGTAGCTTCAGCGTGACAAAGTTTGCATAGGATGGGGCTCCTAGAGCACTGACCACTAGTGTTATAGCCCCGACCACCTCTGGTACCACCGAAACTACGGGTACTGGTTACGGCAACTGCTGCTGCTGTTGTTGCATATGCTGCCTCAGTTCTTGCTCCCTAAGGAGCGTCTCCGTTAGCTGAGCTACCTGAGCCTGCAATCAAGCAACCGCAGACTCTTGCCCCTGGTCCTTAGACTGCTCCCAGTCCCTGCCCCGGGCCCTGCCTCGGCCTCGCCCCCGACCTCGACGTTCTGTCGAGTTACTGTCGCTGCCGCTCTGTGCAGCATTATGAACTTCCATTACACTATCACAGAGAAAAGAATAATTTTCCTATCATATAATAAATTTTTAACATAAGCTTTTAAAATTTACTAACCACATGGTGCACTGAGTGCAGTCGTGGTTGCCAAATCTCGTCGCATAACTATATCGTATGTCGACACGCTAGCATATGTCTCGTACGGTACCCAACTCCTAGTCATAGTCAAGACCTAATCAAAAGCTCTGGTACCAACTTTGTCACACCCCAACTCAGGGTCGTGTGACCAGCCAGGGTCTATGTCCTACCCTGAAGTCTACTACATACACTGACTAACAAGAAACTGGAACACATAAATAGAAAACAATGATGTAGCTTTATTTGAATTTCAAGAAAGTTCACAATTTTTAATAAAAGGGAAAGTTGCTAACATCAAGAAAAAATGAAACAACTCGAGTTCAAAGTCGAATACATGCTTGAAAATAAACAACTCTCAATGTATGAAAATAACAAATCTAGACATCTAGACTATGACTATTTCAAGACTATGACTATTGGACGCCGCTGCACCATGACTCCAAGCCTCAACTCATTGATCGGGCTCTGCAAAATAAGAAAAATAAATCGTGAGCCCACATGGGACTCAGTGAGCGGTTCTTCCGAACCTCCACATAATCCCCAATAGCATATATGTAACTCAACAAAATATAGAGTTAGGGATCTAGTTTGTTTCTGATATGACAACTGACCCCTAGGGTCGTCCTGTATAGACCATAAATAACAGCCCAACTATGCCTCAAGAAAGTATCTAGGCTGTCGACTAGGATGGTCTGCTAGTCTCCGGACACCTACCAAGTTAGGGATAGCTAGTCTCGCCCAACTGGGGTCTGGCACCTAGCGGGCCTGCTGGTGCAACCTCAAGACGCATATCACTAGCCGAGTCAAGCATTAGTCATTCCGACTATCCATGCTTCTCGGCAGACCATCACAATCACATCACACAATCAAGTGTCCTAGGGTTTCCTTATATAAAATCTCGGGCGTCCACCCGTGTTCGGCCTTTTGCTTTGGTTGTATCATGTGCACACTATTGTTCTCAGAATGGTTCTTAGATGTGAGACCTAACTCGTCTACTTTTGAGTTTCCATATATAACACACACTTTTTAATTTCATGCAAATCATCTAGCGTCATATGCTACCTTTCACTAATGTAAACTACATGTCATAAACTTGGAAATATACCCAACAACAATACCGAACAGCATATAAGCTATAAATGAATTACTCATGTCACCTACTAAGTATAGCCACTCGATTCAATGATAATGAATTTAAATTCTGCATTTACAATAAATTCAACAAGGAAAGAGATTATCTAACATGGTAGAAGCATAACCAAATTTCAGAATTTAAAGAGGGAAGAATCAAGAATGGTTACTATACTACCATACTACAAATTTTATGCACCAACGTAGTAGCTAGCCTTCCTTAGTTATAGTCTTTCCTAAATGTCATCTAGATTCTAAATGTCAATCTAGGCAACTTTTCATTTCCTATTGTTTGAGTATTCCTAAACATGAAGTTCAGCTTCTAGAGGTCACCACCCCCTCCTTCCTGCTCGATCGAGATTTGAGCAAGGCTTGCCTTGCTTAGTCGAGTCCTCATGTGTAAGAACAAGGAAGAAGAACCAACCCCAATCTTAGTATCATGATTCTAATCTAGCCTAACCAAGACCTTGATCATTGTGCACATCCTTTTGCTTGGTCGAACCATGGACATGGGCTGTCCTTTTGGTTGTCCGAACCCTACAAGGCCTAGAGAAGGGGTTTCAATCTTCATTTACAGTAAATAAACTATACATCTACTCGGTATAAATTCAAGATCGATTGAAAAGGGGTTTATACTCATCGAGGGAATTGGGGAAAATTTTGGCATGACCTTTCCCCTTTTCCCTCTACTCGACAGCCCCTATAACAACAAAATCCGAGAAAAACCAAGGTAGATCCGATGAAATAACACTTAAACTGCGATCCGGAAATCAAAGTACCTTAAATCCACAAAATCTCACGATAAAATCTCTACCTAGCAGTCCTAGGGGTTCGGCCACTTGCCTCCCTCAAATCAAGCATGGAAAACGACCACTCACTCTGTCCATGGTTTAGTGGAGTTCGGATTGAGGAGGGCGTATAAAACCCCCTCCCCTTGGCTTGAGGCTCCCCATTGGAGCTGCATAAATCAGATTGAAGAGTCGACACGCCAGCCAGCTAGCCGCCCCTCTCCTTCCCCTTGGAGCTACCACCCTCAAGAGCCAAGCCGCCGAGCCTTCCCCTCTCCTTCCTCTCCTTCTTCCTTACCTTTGGAGCCGAGCCGAGAGAAGCCGCCGAGCCTTCCCCTCTCCTTCCTCTCCTTCTTCCTTCCCTTTGGAGCCAAGCCGAGAGGAGCCACCGAGCCTTCCCCTCTCTTTCCCTCTCTTCCTCTCTCTTCAAGTAGGTGGCTTGAGGAGGAGCCGTTGCCCCCTCTTCCCCCTTCTTGAGTCGAGCCTCCATCTCTTGAAGCCGAATTCAAGGGCCATCGTCCGAGATTTCTCCTCTCATCATCCCTCCTATTCAGGTGAGTGGTTTTACCTCTCTGAGGGACTGGGGTCCTCCCTTTGTGGCTCGGCAGCCCCAGGTTTACCCTAGGGGTGCTCAGACAAGGGTGAAGCAAGGGTGCCCTCAAGGTGTTCGATGAAATGCCCAAGTGAGAGATCTTGTTTATCTTGAAGTTTTTATCTTGATTTGCTTGCCTAATTAGGTTATTGAATTGTGGTTGCATGTCTTAGATTTAAATCTGTCATTTTTGGGTTAGAAATAATATTTAATAAATTAAGATCTTGGTATTGATGCCATGGAGGTTCTTGAAGAAGGGTTCTTGATCATGATGCTAGTTTCTTGATTAAGGTGTTGTTGATAGTTGATAATCTTGATTAATAAACATTAAATTTGAGAAATTTATCTCAAGAGTAGTACTCTATTTTAATGATAATTAACGATCAAATTTCTGTAAATTTTGGATTTATTTTCATGCTATGTTGAACAACTTAATGTTGTTGGAATTTCATGGTGAGGTGATGAATCTGTTTTTAAAATGCTTGCTGTGGTGTGTGTATTTCTCTGAATATAGTCGTGTAACCTATCGTTTCGACCAAACGATATAGTTTGGAAATATAGGACACACTCTGGAGTCCAAATTAGGGTTAAATACATCAGTTTTGGGCACAACAGTAAGCTTAAACAAAACCCTAATCTTGGTGAACTAAATTTTAATTGCATAAATAAAATTGCGCAAAGGGTCAGCATAATCCGTTATGAACCAACAAATAAAATTTATGCATGAAATAAAACCACACGGGTTTATGAACATTACGGGTCTAGGATTGGGGTCGGGTATTGGAGTGTTGAGACGCTTCCCAATAAGGACACCCCTAAGACACCATAGGAGAGACTTGACTTAAGTCATGTTGCGCCATATCTTTATGAATGACAGAGAGGCTCGTTGAGGAGCCGGATTGCGGGCTAGGCCCGGGAGGTTGGATGGTTAATTCCCAACCTGTTGAACAAGTTCAAATGGACAAATCCCAATTGTTCCGGTTTGACCTCGTGGGATAACATCGGAGGGTCTACCCAATTATTCCTGTGATATCTTAAAGTGGTAAGTTCGTAAGGCCTACCCGATTACTCCTGTGATACCTTAAAGGGGCAAGTTCAGATGGGCGATTCATGATTGTTCCTTCGCGTCTCGTGGAGCAAGTTCGGAGGGTCTTTCCAATTGCTTCTGAGTTTCTTTATATTAGGATAAGTTCGGAGGGCCTTCCCAATTATCCTTGTATGTTTTGTTGCCTTAGGACATGGCAAGCTTAGACCTGTTGATCTTCACTATTTGGGTGTTGGATGCCTTTAGACAGGCGGTAGCCTGACGTCCTATTGGCTTGTCACTCCCTTGTGACCTTTTCCTGCTTAAGTCAGGAGTTTTCGCTTTATGCATCATATCTGTATTTTTTTTTTGTGGGGGTTGGTAGAACCGCTCACTGAGTTCTTTTGAACACACCCGTTGTCGTTGTTTTGTTTTGGAGAGCCCGATCGGTGAGGTGGGCTGGAGCACTTAGCGCGGCTAGAGGGTAGAGGAGTTACATTGATCTCATAGCAGTCCTAGTTAGGGGTCGTAGTCGAGTTTTGGTAGTTAGTCATGCACTTATGTTTCGGTAATTTGGAGTTGTAGTCCCTTGGGGATATTTATATCGTTATTTTAGATTTCATTGTAATTGATCAGTCGTAGTGGATTCGTTATTTCCGCACCTTATATTTTGCTAAACTTACTTATAATGAATTCTGGTTTTGATTTTTCATTTGAAATAAAACTTGTTTATTTCTTGCCGCTATGTTTTATGGTTGAGTTAGCATATACATGGTTTAGGCTGCGGGGTATAGGCACGTATACCCTGGCCGGTCATGTGACCATGAACTTGGGGCGTGACAATTTCCCCCTCTTCCTATACCTCACCACCCCTTTCATTGGGAAAACCTTTAGGAACAACATGTCACCCTCAGCAAATTCTATCTCTTTGGCCTTTCTATCCGCATATATTTTCTGGTGACTCTGAGCTCCCAACAGTCTTTCCTTGATCAGCTTCACCTTTTCTACTGTCTCCTCAACCAAGTCGGAACTCATGATGAGGGATTCCTCCGCCTCAAACCATCCCACTAGCGACCTACACCTCTGCCCATATAGGGCCTCAAAAGGAGCCATCCCTATACTACTCTGATAGCTATTATTGTAAGCAAACTCAATCAGGGGTAAATGCTTCTCCCAACCATCATCTAGGTCCAACACACAGGCCCTCAACATATCCTCCAATGTCTGGATAGTCCTCTCTAACTGACCATCGATATGTGGATGAAACGCAGTGCTAAACTGCACATGTGTACCCAGGGCCTCTTCAAAAGACTGCCAAAATCGAACTGCAAATTGGGTACCCTGATCTGAGATGATCATAATAGGAATACCATGGTACGCCACAATTCGATCTAGAAACAACCTGGCATATTGCTCGGCCGAAAAAGTCATCTTGACCAATATGAAATGTGCAGTCTTAGTAAACCGATCAACTACAACCCAAATAGAGACGTTCCCCTTCCTGGACCTCGGTAGTCCGGTCACAAAGTCCATGGTTATCTTTTTCCACTTCCACTCTGGCACCTCTAGATTCTGTAGCAATCCCGCAAGCTTCAAGTGTTAGGCCTTCACCTGTTGGCAGACCAAACACTTAGACACAAACTCTGCTATCTCTCTCTTCATCCCTCTCCACCAGTAATGTTGTCTCAGGTCTCGGTACATCTTCGTGGCCCCCGGATGCATCGTATATGTGGAACGGTGGGTCATCTCTCGTACATCTCTGCGAACCTCCGTCATATCAAGCACCACTATCCTATCCCTGAATCTCAAGACATCCTTGGAGTCGACTCTATAACCATCATCGACTGTATAACCATTATTTCCTGCTCAAGGCATCTGCCACCACATTTGCCTACCTAGGATGGTACATGATCGTGCAGTCATAGTCCTTCAGGAGCTCGAGCCACCTCCTCTACCCGAGGTTCAATTCCTTCTGAGTGAGCTAGTACTGGAGGCTCTTGTTATCGGTGTATATCTCACAGGCCTCGCCATATAGGTAATGGCACCACAACTTCAGTGCAAAAACTACTACCGCGAGCTCCAGGTCATGCGTCAAATAGTTCCTCTCATGGTTTTTCAACTAGCGAGATGCATAAGCTGTCACCTAGCCATACTGCATCAAGACGCAACCCAAGCCAACTCGAGAGGCATCACAATAGACCACAAACCCTCCTGAACCTAAGGGTATAGCTAAAATTGGTGCCGACATCAAGCAATCCTTGAGCTTCTGAAAGCTCTCCTCACACTTGTCGTCCCACACAAACTTGACTTTCTTCTGGGTTAGGCGAGTCAATGGTGCCGCAATCATGGAGAAGTTTTGCACAAACTTTTTGTAATAGCCGACCAACCCCAAGAAACTACGAATCTCTGTCACACTGGTTTGCTGCCTCCAGTTCTGAACTGCCTCAACCATTGCAGGGTCCACTCTCACCCCTTTCGTCGACACCACGTGGCCCAGAAACCCCACGCTCTCCAACCTAAATTCTCACTTGAAGAACTTTGCATACAGTCGGTGCTCCCTGAGGATCTCTAAAACCATCCTCAAATGCTCAGAGTGTTCCTCCCTGCTACTAGAGTAAACCAAGATGTCATCAATAAAGACAAACACGAATCTATCCAGATACTCCATGAACACTCGATTCATCAAATCCATGAAAGCTACTAGAGCATTCGTCAACCCAAAGGACATGACCATGAACTCAAAGTGGTCATATCTCATCCTGAAAGCAGTCTTGCGCACATCACAGTCCCGAATTCTCAACTGATGGTATCCGAACCTCAGATCACTTTTCGAAAACCACTGCACCCCTTGAAGCTGATCAAATAGGTCATCAATTCTAGGCAACGGGTAATGATTCTTAACTGTCACCTTGTTGAGTTGCTGATAATCAATGCACATGCGCATAGACCCATCCTTCTTCTTCACGAAGAGTATCGGAGTGCCCCACGGAGAAACACTCGGGATAATAAAGCCTAGATCTAACAGCTCCTGCAACTATGACTTCAACTATCTCAGCTTAGCCGGTGCCATCCGATAAGGAGGGATGGAAATCAGCTTCACCCCAAGCTGCAAGTCAATGCAAAATTCAATCTCCATTTTTGGTGGCAAACCCGGCAGCTCCTCAGGAAACACGTAAGGGACTTACAAACTACCTGTGTTCCCCCAACATTTCCAATCGTACCCTTGTCCTCCTCCGCCACAGCACCCATAAGTAACTTGCGAGCCTTCAGAGTTGATATAACCCCAATAGGGTCCCCCCTTCCATCTCCTTGGAAGGTAAACTGTGGCAATTCTATCACGCCCCAACTCAGGGTTACATGACCGGCCAAGGTATACGTGCCTATACCCCGCAGCCTAACTCATGCACATGCTAACACAAAAAAAGACAACGGAAGAAATAACACCTTTTTATTATAAAAGGAAAACAAAACAGATTTTTATTATTAAGATAAAATGTTTAGCAGAAGTTCAAATGCGGAAATAAAAGAATCAAAGTTCAACGGTTCTTTTAACAAATAAAATCTGAATCAAAAACATGGATGTCCCCACGGGACTACAACTCCAAAACACCAAGTCACAAGTGCATGACAAAACTACTACAAACTCGACTACAACCCCTAACTAGGACTGCTATGAGATCAATGTAGCTCCTATGCCCTCCAGTCGCGCCAAGTGCTCCAGCCCACCTCACCGGTCAGGCTCTACAAAATAAAAACAACGACGACGGGTGAGTTCTACTCAGTGAGCGGTTCTACCAACCCCCACGAGAAAACCAAACACAAATTAAAAAACATGGAGATGAAACATCCATCTCAAGCAGGAAAAATCACAAAGGTGTGACTAGCTAACAGGCCATCTGGCCACACATGCCCAAAGGCATCGAACATCCCAAACGGTGAAGAACAACAGGCCTAAGCCTACCATGCCCTAAGGCAACAAAACATACTAGGATAATCAGGATTGGCCCATCGGAACTTATCCTAATATAAAGAAACTCGGGAGCAATTGGGATTGGCCCATCCGAACTTGCTCCACGAGACACGAAGGAACAATCGGGATTCATCCGTCCGAACTTGTCCCTTTAAGATATCATAGGAATAATCGGGATTTGCCCGTCTGAACTTATTCCTTGAGAGGAACTCGGAAACAATTGGGATTTACCCGTCCGAACTTGTTCCACGAGAAAACACATGAATAATTGGGATTTGCCCATCTGACCTTGTTCCAAAAAGATAACGCAAGAATAATTAGGATTCACCCATCCGAACTTATTCCTTTAAATATAGAATCTTGGGAATAAATGGGATTTGCCCGTCCGAACTTGTTCCACAAGATACGCATGAGCAATCAGATTTTGCCCATCCGAACTTGTTCCACATATTGGGAATTAGCCATCCAACCTTCCGGGTCTAGCCCGCAATCCGGCTCCTAACCGAGCCTCTCCGTCATTCAATAAGATATGTCACCACCTGACCCGAGTCAAGTGTCTCCTACGATGTCTTAGGGATGTCTCTATTGGAAAAACTCCACAACGCCCAATGCCCGATCCCCAACTCCTAGACCCGTAATGTCATAAACCCGTGAGATCTTATTTCATGCATAACGTTTATTTGTTGGTTCATAATAGATTATGCTGCCCCTTGAATTTTAATTACGCAATTAAAATTTATCATCACCAAAATTAGGATTTTATTTTAGGGTTTTGTTTCAGTTAACTGTTGTGCCCGAAACTGGTGTATCTAATCCGAATCTGGATTCCAGAGTGTGATCTATGGATCCAAACTATATTTTCTGGTCGAAATGATAGGTTACATGACTATGTTCACTAAACTATACACACCACAACAAGAATTTCAAAAACAATACAGATCCATCATCTCAGCATGAAATTTCAGCAAGTTGAATTTTCAGCATATTATAGAAATAAATCCAAAATTTACAGAAATTAGATCCTTAATTATCATCAAAACATAATACTAATCTTGAGGTAAATTTCACAACATTCATATTTATTAAACAAGGCTAACAAGCATCGACATCATCTTTAACAAGAATCAAGCAACATGATTTAGAACCCATTTCAAGAACTCATATGACATCAATTTCAAGATCTTAAGTTGTAAAACATGGGATCTATCCAAAAATCATAGATTCATTACAAGGTATGCTTTAACATGTAGGAACCTAATTTGATAAGCAATTCAAGCATAGATTTCAAGAACACACAAGAACCCTCACTTAGGCATTTCATCGAACATCATGAGGGCACCCTTGCCCCTACCTTGGCCGAGCACCCCTATTATGATCCTAGGGCTGCTGAGCTCCATAGGGGGTGGTTTATAAGCATGGCAATCAAAAAGGAAACGGTGAAAATTTGAGAGATCGTCGGAAAATGGTTCACAAGAACACCCGATTCAAGAACGGCTCAAGGAAAGCTCAACTACAAGAAACCACGAAAAAAGGGGAGGGCAGATCCACTCACCTGAATAGGAAGAAGGATTAGAGGAGAATTCCCGATCGATAGCCTTCGAATCCAGATCCAAAAGGTGGCGGCTCAGCTTAAAGAAGGGGGAAAGGGGGCGGCGGCTCCACTCCAAGCCGCCGGCTTCAAGAAAGGGGAAGAGGGAGAGAGGGGCGGCTCCTCTTTGCTCTGCTCCAAAGGGAAGGGAAGAGGGGGAACGAGGGGCTCTGCTCAGGCAGCTAGCTCTCTGGCTCGACGGCTCCAAGAGAGAGAGATGGGGAGGGGTGGCTTGGCTCCTGCTCGACGGCTCCTCTCCTCTCTAAAGACTCCTGGTGCGGCTCCAATGGAGAGCCGCCAGCCCTAGGGGGGGGATTTTATAATCCCCTCCCACTTCCACCTAACCACACCCTAACCTGCACTCTCCTCAACCAGGATCCACAACTCGCTAACCCAAACTAACCTCATGATAAAAATACAAGCATCAAACACATGCACACCCATATGCAACATAGCCTAATAAATTAGCTATATAATTACAAGCCAAAACTCAACTTACCCAAGCTCGCTAGCTCGCACCGGACCATGAGTCGACTCGGCTCGAACTCGAACTAGCCCGCTAGACTGGCAAACACAAATAATAAGGGAAAAATAAATATAAAAAAATATCTAGGATATTACAAATCCGGACTTACATAAGGAAACAGTCTTAGCCCTGCAATCCACTGATGCAAAATGGTCTGCCAACCAATCCATGCCGAGTATCACCTCTAGCTCAAGCATCGGTAGGAGTGTCAACTCTGCAATCAACACATGCCCACAGATAAACATCACGCAGTCCCGAAAGACCGTCTCTACCAGAATAACATCGCCCGTAGGCATCGACACCACAAAAGGCACATCAAGCAAAGAGGGTTTCCCCAACAGTTTAGAAGCAAAAATAGCAAATACAAAGGAGTGCGTAGCACCCAGATCAAATAACACAAAGGTAGCAGAAGAACCAACAATAAGAGTACATGTCACTACTGCCCTCGACACCTTAGCGCCATCTCGGTTCATAGCATACACACGTGCATAAGGCCTCTCAAAACCATTGGTCTATTGTCCTCTGCCCTGTGCCTGACTCTTCTGAGCCAGAGAACCAACTGACATCAATGTTTTCCCCCTGGACTGCTCAGATCTCTAGCCACCTATGTCTAGACAGTCTTTCTTGAAGTGACCAACTTGTCCACACCCGAAGCATGCATCTGTGCGACCATAGCAAGCCCCCTAGTGCCTCCTGACACAACGACCACATTGCGGCATCTCAGTCTTCTGCGGTGCACTCTCTGACCCTGCTTGCCGAGACACCCGGCTGATCATCTACCACCGCAACGGTCCCCTCAAAATGAAAAGGCCGACTTCCAGATCCCTGAGGCCGAAACTTCTTCTTTGGGGGCCCATCATGCTTTTCGAACGGCACCAATGCCTCCTTTCGGAGCGCCTCATCCACTACCTACGCGAAAGTAGTGTCCTCAATGTAATGAGTAAGTCTGCTGATCTGTACTCTCATCCACTCGACAAATCTCTTGACCCTGGAGGTCTTAGTCGCCCCAAGGTAGGGTTGTACTTCGAGAGTTGAGTAAAGTCCATCTCATAATCCAGCATCATCATATCGTCAGTCTGACGCAGTAACTCAAACTCTTTCACCCGCCTATCGCGGACGCTCCTCGGCATGTACCACTCTACAATGGCGGCCTTGAACTCCTCCTAGGTAGGGGGTGGCGCACCTGCCTCCCTACGATCTCTCCAGGTATGAAGCCACTCCTTGGTCGGTCCTCTCAGTTGTAGTCCGACCACACGAGCAATCGCCTCCGAAGAACACCCGAGCTCTGCACAAGCTCATAGTAGTTGCCAAGGAAACTGGTGACCTCCACCTGCTGGTCTATCCCAGTGAACTCTGGAGGCCTTAGTCTGACGAAGTCTGTGTATGTGGCTGCCCCATGAACTCTGGCACAATTGCCTCGGCCACCTCCGGTACCACAGGTGCAGTCGATACTGGCTGCGGTTGTTGTTGTCTTAGCTCTTGCTCCCTGCGGAGCGCCTCAATCAACTCGGCCACTTGTGCCTAGAGCTGCGCAACTCTAGGATCCTATCCCACATCTTCATGCGCATGTTGTTCTCTTCCACGGCCCCGGCCTCATCCCCAGCCTCGGCCTCAGCCCTGACACTCCGTGGAGTTACTACCACAGCCGCTCAATGCAGCATTAAAAGTCTCCATCACACTAGCATTTAAGAAAAGAAACATCATCATTATCAAGTAATTTATTCACAAACTTTTAAATTACTAACCATATGACGCACTAAGGTGCAAACTTGGCCGCCTGATATTGTAACACAACCACACCGTATGTCGACATGCTAGTTATGCCTCATACAGTACCCAAACTCTAAGTCGTAGTCAAGATCTAACCACGTGCTCTAATATCACTTTGTCACGCCCCAACTCAGGGTCATGTGATCGACCAGGGTATGTGACAATACCCCGAAGCCTAACTCAAGCATTCAGACCACGCAAATAAATAATGACAATGAGATTGAACATAAAATGAAATAAGTTCACTGATATGAAATGAAGACTTTGTTCAAGAAGAATACAAACTCCAAATGTTTACTAAACAAAACACGACTCAAATAAATGAAATAAAATCACTATGCGACTACGATTCTAACTCGGTTTGCTACAAGATCAATGGTGCGGATTGCCCCTCCAGCTGCACCATGCCATCTAGCCATACCTCACTGGTCAAACTCTGCAAAACAAAAATAAATAAATCGTGAGTCCATAAGGAACTCAGTGAGTGATTCTACCGAACCTCCACCTAAATCCCAAGCATATATAAGTATGCACAATATCAAGTAAATAACCCAGATGTATACTTAGGGATTTAGCTACCACTTGGCCAACCGGCCAACCACAAAACTTAAACCACATGTCCAAAATCCGGCCATACAAGTATAAATCTCTCGGCCACAATCAGCCTTGCACAAGTTATGTCAATTCGCATAACACAATATATTTATTCAAGTTTGTTCCACATGAAGTGATCTAGAAACTCGGGTCCTTCAGCTAGGATGGCTATCTAGCTTTTGATACCAAACCGGGTTGGGAATGGCTCATCCAACCCAAATCCACTCGGGTCTAACGTCAGCGTGGCTCACTGACACAATCTCAAGACCCCCGCCTCTCGGGTCTAACACCAGCGTGGTTCACTGGTGCAATCTCAAGACCCCACAACCACTTGCTGAGTTGGGCAATAGTCATATCGGCTAAAAATGCTTCTCAACCCAGCCATCACAACCACAATACACAGTGCACATAAGATTCCCTTACTAATTAAATACTACCCGGGCGTGCGCCCGTACCGAACCCTACTTCGGGCTTTGTCAGTTTGATTTTTAAATATTACTCATCCTAATGGGTGCTAAAATGTAACAGTCTTTATTACAGCTACCCATCCTCACCATGGAACATGATTTCATTCCTCTACTTTTAATGTCTCTACATTCAGAAATTCGGTATTTTAATATATAACATTCTCCGTCATCTACTAGTATGGTGTCATACAATAAATTATGCTCATCTCGCTAAACATTTGCCTCTAATATCAATATATAGTTTTACATGATAAATATAGCAACCACATACCCATTTTAGCATGCACAAGGATAATTACTGCATTTAATAATTAAATCACATCATAACAATATATATGTCAGCTAGCAATTAATTACAGCATTTATCTAACTAATTCCAGCATTTAAATATTCAATTTCAGCATGCTAAACTTAATTACAGCAATAGCATAAACATGTAGGAACTCAATTAAGCATAAATCCAGACATGTAAACATTCCACATAGCGAAACAAAATCATATAATTTGATACATCTCAATCTACACTTTCTACAACATGCTCTTAACAACATACTAAATCATTTACCACTACCAACCCACTAATACCTTGCCCGGCCGACCCTAACGTCAATTATCACTTAGTATAGGGTATTCGGTCGAACCTATCATGCCTTGGTTCTTCTTCAATCATATCTACATATCTACTCTACGTGACATTCATCTAGGAAATAAATTTTCTTAATCTATTAATCCTCCTCCCTCACTCGACCGACCCCTCCATTAGGCAAAAACTCATGTGGCCGTCCCTTAGGCCTTGTTTGGATGAGGTGAAGCATGGTTTAGTAATGTATCATATGGTATCATATTGGATGGTACGATACTGTAAAAACTATTATCTTATTTGGAATGATGGTATGGTATGGTTAAATGACAATAGCTATGGAGGAGAACAGCGTCTTGGCTAAGCCGATCAAGAATGATAAATAATAGACTAGCGTCTTGGCTAAGCCGATCAAGAATGATCAAGGGAAGGAGACAAGATGAAGACGACCCCTCGGCTCCGATCTCTGGCGACAACAGAAAAACGAGCACCGTCCCCTATTCTCCTCTCTCCCACCTTGGTGCGTGTTCGGCTCTTCTTGAGCCGTACGATTGTCTTGGGTGGGGTTTTTTATATTTGTTTTCTTTTTACCAAACTACCCCCTAACACTTAAGTTCCTCTACCCGACTCAACCCGCATCTGAATCGAGCCCCGATCGAAGATACGAACTCGGTTCTGCCCCGGCATGAATCCAACCTCTAATTTCATTATAAATAGCACAAATTTTAGAACCTTGCA
Source organism: Canna indica (assembly GCA_034359265.1). Lineage (NCBI taxonomy): Eukaryota > Viridiplantae > Streptophyta > Magnoliopsida > Zingiberales > Cannaceae > Canna > Canna indica. The sequence goes on along the minus strand of CP136895.1, from coordinate 20,620,208 downwards.
AATTAATAAATACCCGGCCCTACCTTCTAATCGCGGCGATCTCGCGGCTCATCTCGGTGCATACCCGAATCGGCCCGCTAAATCAAGCAAAAATTGAATTAAAATTTTTTGGGTGTTACATCGGACCACATTCTTCTGATTTTCTTTTCATGACCTGTTGACTTTTCTGAGTGAAGATGTGTCACGCAAGTCATTTCCGAAACTGAAACTATCTTGCTAAAAGAAACCGTCAAAAGTAGTTTGTTATCATCAAAATAGTTACGGAAAATACTTATGTGTGAGGACAAAACCTCGGTCAACAACGAGGACACTCATGTCCTAATTAATTACGAGGGACTCATCATTACAAGTTTGACAGGGTCAGTCTCGACCCATTCTAAGCAACATCCTTCCAAGATCAACGGGCAGCAGCATCACCAACAATCCCTCATCCTGATATATATACAAACTTGACATGCCTCAGCTAACTGAGAGTCTAATTTCTATTACCTCTACCTCGATCATATTCTGACATGAGCATTAGAGTGTCTTTTACATCCACCCCTCCCCCCCCCACCGTAGTTACACCTGTTGGCCTAAGGTTTTCAATCATGGTCTTAATCTTGGTTTTGATGATAACAAATATGGAACTAATGTTTGAGCAAGAAATATTTTCAGGTTATATATCGGTTTGCATGCGACGTCCCCAATCAGAAAAATCACAAAAAATCAAGAATTTGAGGCTTCAGAGTCGAGCATATCAAAATTAGTTTAGGACTTAATTTCTTTTATTTTAAATGTTTCTAAGCCTTATTTTGATGTCCCCATTTAGTTCATAATCCAAAAAAATGAAATCTAAACCCTGAAAACTTGAAAACTAGAAAAATAAAAAAATGGCCCTGAAAATTTCCAAGTATATGGGGCTCCTTAGAGGGCTACATAATTTAGATATTTTATTGCCATCAAAAGTCTCAATAATTATTCCTTAGGTAAAAACAAATTTATTAAGGATTTTTTTGAAGCCGTTAACCTAAAAAAATAAGGCTTGAGAGGCTAGAAACCTCCAAACTACCCAGAATTCCCAAAATTCCCCCAGCCAATTTTTAAAAACTGTCCAAAATTGCTAGAATGCCCTCAAATGGCTCTTTTTCAAATTAGATAAAGTTTGAACAGCTCCTTGCTTCCATACCCCAATACCAACTCTATAAATACACCAAAAACTTCCTTCCTAAGGATCTCAACTATTCATTTAGCCATTCTAATAATATTTGGAGCCTTTCTTGAGCCATTTCTCTCAAACCTCAACTTTGAGCATCTACCTCCTTGATTGAGCCTTCAACCTTGTGTTTCATCATCAAAGGCTTCAAGAGGAAGCTAGGATCATGTGTTGGAGCTAAGTATTATATTGATTATGTTTTTGCTCCATTTATATTTGTATTTTGTTGTTATTCTCATTGTATATCAAGTTGTGAAAACCTAGGGTGCTAGGTTTGTGTGTATGGTGGTAGCCTTGGTGTAAAGGCTTAAATCGATCGGTGTAGACTTAGTTTCCTAGGGCAGTTATGTAGTCCTTAGAACAAGAGGTGTTAGAAGTACTCTCATGTGTGAGAGTAACCCTCGGTTGTGAGGGTTGGCGCCTTAGCTTGTAAATCCTCTTGTAGGATACACTTAATCTAGTAAACTAGAGTTTCAAATCCTAAGCGGGGTGCTCAGGTAGTGGAGTATGCATTGGGGCCAAACTACTATAAATTCGTTGTGTTAGCATTGCTCTTGTGTGTGTTTGATTACTTGTTATTTATCTTGCTTCCGCTTGCTATTAAATTGTGATTTGCCTAAAGTAATCAAGAAATAGTTAAAACCAAATTTAGGCTAAAGTTTTAGTTAACACACTATTCATCCCCCCCCCTCTGGTGTGGTCATTCAACTTACATTTGGTATCAGAGCAGGTTGTGGATTGAGATTTCACCATCTCGTCTACATCTAGCCTCGATCCTAGAATGGAACTAGAGAGTAGAGCATTTTCTCCACCTAGGTTTGATGAGATAAATTTTGGTGTTTAGAAGAGTAGGATGTATACATTTCTTAAAACACAAAGTTTAGATCTATGGTGCATGCTGAAGAATGAATATGTTGAGCCCACCATTGACATTAATGAGTGGACTCAATAACAAGTTAGATTGTTTGAAGTGAATGCTAAAACAATGCGCTTTCTATATTATTCATTCTCAAATGATATACTTGAAAAGGTTATGCATTGTTCATCGCTTTCGCTATTTGGGCTTGTTCAAACATGCTATATGACTATGCAAAATCTAAGGAGCTGGTTTTTGAAGCTCATAGTGGCTCTAGTCAAAGGAGCACTAAAAGGGGCACATTAAAAAGAAATGTCCTTCCTTGAAGAAAAGAGCTAAGAGGAGAACAAGTGATTCAACATCCATCTACGAATCACATGAAACACCTTCTTGTCATGATGAAGAAGTTACTTCTCACCTATGCCTCATGGGATTCAATGATGAGGTGAAATCTTCAACTTCTCATCATCATGAAAATTTTGAAAGTGATGCTAGCTCTTGTAGTTCCCTTAACATGACTTATGAGGAATTAGTAGAAGAATGTCAAAAAAAACATGTCATGCTTTTAAAGAAAAATAAGGAAATTAAAAAGATAAAAAAGGAAAACTCTGAACTTAGTTCTCATGTGCATGCTTTAGAATTAGAAAATGAGAAAATGAATACTAAATCATTTGATCTTGTAAACCAAATAACCACAATAGAGGGGGGGTGAATAGTATGTAGCCTAAATACGCTAAGTTTAATTCCTTCTTTTTTTCAAGTTGACCTAAGTATGGTTTTTTGTTATTTTGAGTTATATGCTTTCAAGATGCAAATATAAATGAGTAATGATTAATACAAAACAAGATTAAATAGATAAGCAATGCTAACAAGTGAAATTTAGAGTGGTTCGGCCACACCGCCTACTCCACTACCTTGGCTCCTCACCAAGAATTTCTAACCTTAAATCTTTATAACTTGAATGTTTCCTAAAGAATACAAAGAGGACTTATCCCTCAACCTTAGAGGATGCCTCAACTACTATTCCAAAGCAAAACACTCAAAAATAAAGAAACCTAGGTGTAATACTACACCACACTTAACAACTTGAAATGAGAAGCAAATAAGAAAGAAAATACAAGTAAATGAGCTATAAATTAAAACAAACTCAAATGAGCTCCTCCAAGTTGCCTTCTAGTACTCCAAGGCCTCAAGATGATGTAAAATTTAGATTGAAGACTTAATGGAGTTTTGAAGACTTTGAGAATGAGAAGTTGAGGTTTGCACTTTGAATCACTCCTTAAGGCTCAAGAAAATATTTTGGTAGCTCAATGGAATAGATGGAAGCCTTAGGAAGGGAGTTTTTGGTGTATTTATAGAGTTGGTATTGGGGTATGGAAGCAAAGAGCCATTCAAACCTCATCTAATTTGAAAAGAGCCGTTTGAGGGCATTCTGGGAATTTCGGTAGTTTGGAGGTTTCTAGCCTCTCAAGCATTAATTTTTTAGGTTAACAGTTTTCCAAAAATTCCTTTAAAATATGTCTTTAATTTTTTTTACCGAAGGAAAAATTATTAGGACTTTTTATGGCAAGAAAATATCTAAATTATGTAGCCCTCCAATGAGCCCCCTATACTTAGAAATTTTCAAGACCGTTTTTTTATTTATCTAGTTTTTAATTTTTCGGAGTTCGAGTTTCGGTTTTTTTTTGTTATGAATTCAATGAGGACATCAAACTAAGGCTTAGGAGCATTTACAATAAAAGAAACTTAAGTCCTAAACTAATTTTGACATGCTCAATTCTGAAGCCTCTGATTCTTGATTTTTCTTGATTTTTCCAATGAGCTTTGAATGTGTATCGTATGTCCAACCTGAGACCAAACCTTGACGAAACTATTAGAACCATATTTTTTATCATCAAAACTAAGAGTGTTGCCAAGGTTGAACCCTTGGGCCAATAGATCCTTGTCATGATGATTTGAAGCTAGAAATCAAAGAGTTGAAAAGCCAAAATAATGATTTGGAAATTGAGAATAATGAAATGCTAATTAATAATTCAAAATTTCGAAATGAAAATGGATATTTGAGAACTAAAAATAATGAGTTGGAAAATAGATTAAAGCATGAAAAGAATGATTTCAAAAGTGATTTCAAGATTTAGAAAGAGAACTTAAAATTTGAAAATATGAAAATCAAAAATGAAAATTGTTGGCCAAAGGTTTTCTACCTTGGTCATAATCTCGATTTTGATTATAACAAACATGGAACTAATGTCTCATTGAGAAATCTTTCAGGTTCGAAGTCGGTTAGCGCACGACGTCCGCGATCGAAAAAATTGGAGAAATCGAAGAAATCGGCAAGGACGCTCGTTGATGCTCGGGATTCTTCGGGAAGATAGAGTTTAGGTTTAGGGTGTCTAGCATGTGTTGTAATCCTCTTTTATAATGCATAAGAACCCAAAAACCAAACCCGAACCCCAAAACATGAAAACCCGAAAACTGCCCTAAAAATTCACTAAGCCTAGGGAGCTCCTTGGAAGGCTATATGACCTAGACATTTTCTTGACACAAAAAATGGTGATAATTGTTCCTTGGGTAAAAACTAGATAACGAGGTATTTTTAAGGAATTTTTAGAAGCCTTTTTCCGGGATAATATTTGACCCATGAGATTAGAAAATTTCTATTTTCCGAAAATTTGTACTAGACCCCAAAAACTATATTTTGATTCTTAAGTATTTTGATTTTTTAGATATTTTTATTGAATCCAAATGGGTAATCCTTATATAACATTTATGTTGTAAAATTATTAACTTAAAGTTAAGAAATGTTAAATAAATAGACTTAGTGAAGATCGAAACCAGAAATGAATAAACAAAGCAAAAAATTCAGCCCTACCCAGATTCAGTCGACCGACTAGTCGATCGATAAAAGGCAAAAATGAGCAGAAGGCATTTCAATCGACCGAGCGATCGATCGATCGATGCCCAGAATGGGCAGAATGCCTTCTGTCACTCGACGGTCGCTCAGTCGTCGCTCGATCGGTCGACCGACGATCGACTAGACCTATGATCGACGGTCTGTAACAAGCAAAAATCCGCCCGTTAAGAAGAGGGGAGCTCTCTCTTCTCTTCATGGCTTATAAATAGGAAGCCATGATAGCCTTCCTCCATGATGTTGATCACTTCTAACCTCCTTGAGCCCTATTTGATCAATTCTAAGCCTTCATTGAGCCAATCTTGTGAAAACCCTAGCTTGAGCCAAAAACCTTAATCTTGCCTTCATTCCTTTATTGATTAACCATCAAAAGCATCAAGAGGAAGCTAGGAATCTTGTTTTGGAGCTAAGTATTTTATTGTTCGATTTATTGCTCCATTTAGTTTTGTATTTTCTTGTTTATTTCTTTGTATTTGAATTTGTGTTAGACCTAGAGTGTAGGTCTTAAAATTGGGTTGTAGCCTTGGTGTTTGACGCTTAATTCCACCGGTGTAAACGTAGTTTACTAGGATAAGTTGAGTTATCCCTTAGGGTTGAGGTAGAAGAGTGCTCTTGGTAAGAAGGTGAAGACTCCCGGGTGTGGAAGTGCCTTAGGTTGAGAGCGAGACTCTTCGGGTCAAAGTCCTCGTTGTCAGGGAAACAAGATTAATCTAGTAAAGTTAAGTTTGAAAATCTTAAGCGGGGTGCTTAGGTAGTGGAGTGGGCATTGGGGCCGAACCACTATAAATAATTGTGTTTGCATTGTTTCTACCTGTGTTTACTTCATTATCGTATTTACTTTGCTTCAGCTTGCTACTCAACTTGTAATTTGCCTAAGTAACCAAAGAAATGATTAAAACCGGATTTAGGCAAAAAGATTAGTAAACATACAATTCACCCCCCCCCCCCTCTCATGTAGCCATTTCACCAACATTTGGTTCAGAGCGGAGTTCATAGCTTGAGATTTCACCAACTTTGCTTGACATGCATGCTTGGAGTGAATTAGATAAGAAAATGTTTAAGTATAATGGAGAGGCCATGAATTGTATTCTTTGCACCTTACCAAATGACATTCTTGAAAAAGTCATGCATTGCTCTACGGTTTTTGATTTTTGGGCTAGTTTGAATGTTTTATACGATCATGCTAAGACCGAAGAAATTGGTACATTTAATGAAGGTAGTGATGACAATGGTTATTCACCTACCCCAAATCTTGGTTTTGATGCCCATAGCTCTTCTGGTCATGCATTGGGGCCGAAAAAGAAAGGTAATTTGTCATGCTTGCAAAGAAAAGGGACATGTGAAGAAAAATTATCCAAGCATGAAGAACAAAGCAAGGAAAAGGTCAAGTGCTTCCACCTCCACCTCTCACTCACTTGAAGCACCCTCTAGCCTTGACTATGAAGCCACATCCAAACTTAGCCTCATGGATGCTAATGATGAGGTACACTCTCCTTCACCCAGTCATGCTAATGAAAATGACAATGCTAGTTCTACTAGTTCTCATGACCATATGATGAGTTAGTAGATAAGTGTAAAAAGATGTATGTCTTGCTTGTTAGAAAAGATATGAAAAATAAAATGCTAAAGAAAGAAAATGTGATGCTTAATTCTCATGTGCATGAATTAAAACTAGAAAATGAGAAATTGAAATCTAGTTCGTTTGTTTTATGCCATGATAGATTGAAACTTGAGCTTAAGGACTTAAAGCTTGAAAATGAAAATTTGAAACTTGAGAATTCAAAAATCATAAGTGAGAACAATATTTTGAAATCTTAACTATATGTCACGCATAAGTTAATTGAAGTTTAAAAGATGAGATTTCCGTCTTGAACAAGGAAGTACATAATTCAAAAAACTCAACTTCCTTCAAGAAAATTGGAAAGAAAAATGTTTGTTTCAAAAATGCCTATGTTCATCATAAATCGCATACTATGCATTCTAATGCAAAATCTCATGCTAAGAAAAATGATAAGAAAATGTTTTGTGGTCATTGTTTTTGTTGTGGTGTCTATAGGCATGCTATATATGATTGCCCATTTAAGATGAACCCAAGTGGAGTTAAGACACTTTGGGTAGCTAAGCCCTCTAAACCCTAAGGACCCAAAGCCATTTGGGTACCAAAGCTAGGTCTCATGCTCTTTTGTAGGGGGAGCAACCACACAAGGGTAAAGGAAATTGAAGAATTGAAGTACGTTGACCATGGACTTCAATGAAGAATCCATCTTTGGCTGCAACTTCAAGCCATCATGATGCCATAGGTATGAAAATTAGCATCTATGTATGTTCAGTATCACCTCCTTTATATTACTTGTCATCTTAAAGTTGGAGTTATGATACTAGTTAAATTTGAGTTGGTTTTGCCCGCTCATGATATGACTGGAAAAATAATTTTTGTTTTTGATTTCCCGATCTCTTCAGAGACCTATGTAGCCTATAATGGGCTCATGCAACCTTGCGGTTCTAAATCATTGGCTCATTGTGGCCTTTCGGTTTTCAACCAATAGGAAGAGTTGGAGATCATGTTTTCATTTATATTTTATTTGTGATCTCTTAAATTTTGTTTTGATATAATCATTTGAATTCTTAAAAATGAATTTGAAACTATTTAGCAAAGTAGACTTTGATATCGATAATTGATTCTCTCTCTTTGCTTCTTAGTTTGATAACTTGCTAGTAATTACATTTTCATTATCCTACTAATGAACATTGCTTGCAAGTTATGATAAAATTAGAAGGCTTTAGAAACTGGAAAGAAAAATACAAGTTTGGCAAAATTCCAAGAATAACGTATGAGTTCGTTTTTGCAAAAATCTTAATATAATACTTGAATATTCAGGCTTTAAAGATGTCGCTATATACTCATGATTGATTTTGCATGATAAATGTTTGAATTTTCATGAGTAGGAAATATCATGATAACTAGGCAATTTCATGATATTGATATTGAATGAAATTGGACTAGGTTGAAATTCCTTATTAGAGACCTCATTTTGAGTAAATACTTGGTAAACATGTTTAGATACACATATCACATGATTCTAGGTGTTTAAACTTGAAAATTCATGTCTAGATGAACAAAGTGATAATTAATTCACTTTAGGGGACTTAAACTTGGAAAAGTTTGACCCAAATCAACAAATCGAGGACACTTCATTTTAAGTCCAAACTTCATAAACATGTTTAGGAATAAGTATGACATGTTTCCATGCACTTAGAATGAGAAATTCATATATATATAGATAAAATGACATAGAGGCCATTTCATGATAACCTCTTTTGAACCAAGTTGACCCTGTTAGCTTAAGGGTTTCTCTTAAGCTTCGATCTTCATTTTGATGATAACAAACATATATTTAATCTATGTGTGAAGTTTTGAGTTCAGATTGAGGTTGTGATAAGCATGCAAACTTCGTTCATAGAAACGAAAGAAAAGATCATCAAGAATCGATAGAAAAATAACGTCAAAGAAAAGCTCAGGTATAGACTAAGTAGATATCTTGTAATATACCCCTAGGACGATCTTATCCCAAGTCTAATTGTAAAGTTATCCAAGTTAGAACTTGGTAACTAAACCTATGAAAAAGCATGTAACAAATATAAAGAAAAAATCAGCCTCAGCCTGAGTTCGATCGACCGGTCAGTCGACCGAACAAGGCAGAAAAATTGGCAATAGCCTTTTCGGTCGACCGGTCGGTCAACCGAATGATGCCACAAAATGGTAGTAGCCACTCAGTCGACCTGTCGATCGACCGTAGATGGTAAAAAAATGGCAGAAGGCTACATTGACCGATGATCGACCGGAAAGCGACAGAAAGGCGGAAACGGCTAGTTTTCCGCCCGTTGAACAGTCGTTTGACTGAGGGGTTATAAATACCCCTCACCTAACTCCTTTAATACTTCTTAGAAACTTAATTGAGCATTAAAAGGAGATATTTGAGCCTTCTTAAGTTTGATTTGTTGCGCTCTGTTCTTTTGTCAACATCTTTCTCAAGCGCCCAGTTTTTCCTCAACTCGGCTTCGATTCAAGCTCAACAACTTGGCGAGTTTGAGGCTTGAAGGCTTGGAAAAGAGCACGGATTCTTGGTTTCATTTGTTAGCTCTTTTTTAAGAATTGTTCAAACTTGTTTTCACTTGTAATAGCTTGCTAGGTGTGCTAGAGTAAACACTTAGGGGTATACTTTGTAGAATAGTGTTTTGCCTAGGTAATAGGTTTGAGGAGTTCTCAAAGAGGTGAGAAACATGTCCTCGGTTGTATTCAAAGGAAAACACTAGTTCTATAAAGTAGTTGGTTAGAAATCCTTGGTGTGGAGCCAAGGTAGTGGAGTAGGCGGTTGGCCGAACCACTCTATTTCATCGTGTTAGCATTGCCTTGATTGTTTGCACATTGTTGTGCTTGATATTTGGTAACAAACATTATTAAGTTACATTTGCATTGGATTGAAGTTAGTATTAAGCAAAAAGAAAATTGATTAGTAATAATAAAAAAGACACACACTATTCAACCCCCCCCCCCCCCCCCCGCTTCTAGTGTGGAATTTCATCCAACAATTGGTATCAGAGCAAGGTCGTAGGATTAGATTTAACCATTTTCCCTACAAATCAAGATGACGAGTGAAATCCAACTAGCTCAAGGGTCCTCTACTCATACTCCACCACTATTCGATGGAGACAACTATGCCAACTGGAAGATTCGTATGAATAGCTTCCTACAATCACTAGGCATGGATGTATGAAGGATGATACAAGTAGAGTATAAGCAACCTACTAAGGACATGGATGAGTGGGACCATCAATTAATGGAGGATGATACAAGTAGAGTATTGCGGCCTATCAATTAATGAGTTCAATAGGATTTCTACTTGTAAGTCCGCATATGAACTATGGAAGGTCCTAGAGACTACACATAAAGGGACTTCATAAGTAAAGGAATTTAAGATAAACCTACTAATGCATGATTATGAAATGTTTAAAATATTATCGCATGAATCCATTGTTGCCATGTATGCTAGATTTCAAAATATTACAAATGGATTAGCTAACCTTGGCAGAGAGATAAGGGAAGAGGAGAAGGTAAGGAAGCTCCTTCATTCCCTTCCAAAAGCTTGGGAGCCCAAGGTCATAGCAATAATGGAAGCGAAAGACCCATATGAAGACTCATGATGACATGAGCACCTTGAAGATCACCGAGCTCATTGGGTCTCTCATGACAGATGAGACCCATATGAAGAAATACAAGGAGGAAGATGCCCCCAAAGGTAAGACCATTGCCTTAAAAGCATCAGACCGAGTAGAAGAATCCTCATCATCCGAGGAAGAGACGGATGACTTTGAGGAAATGGCGATGTTGGCAAGTAGATTTATGAGCTTCATGAGAGGAGACATGAGAAAGGGAAGAGGAAGCTACACATACTACCATTGCAACAAGGCCGGGCATCTAAGGAAGGATTGCCCACTTCTCAAGATGGCTTCCACCTCCAACCCTCACAAAAAGGACAAATACAAGAAGAAGAAGAAGAAGAAGAAGAAGAAGAAGAAGAAGAAGAAGAAGAAGAAGGCATTGATGGCTTCGTGGGATGAAAGCGAGGCTTCATCGAGTGAAGAAGACTCAAAGAGTGAAAAGGCAAATCTTTGCTTAATGGCAAATGATGATGAGGTAAGATTTACTTTTGGTGAGCTTTCTTTTACTCAAGAAGAACTAGAAAATGAATTTGATCAAATGCATGATGAATTCAATGCTATTAGGAGAAAATTTAAAGAGCTTAAAAAGGACAATAAATCCTTAGAGCTTGAAAATGATAGTTTATTACTCTCTTGCAATGCTTTAAGGAAAGAAGTACATACCCTTAAGGAAGAGAAACATGCCCTAGATAAGGCTAAGAAGGACTTAGAAAATGACAACAAAAAATTGGAAGATGAAAACAAGTATTTAAGTGATCAACTAGAACACTTGAAGGATAGCATGCTAACATTGAAAAAGGAACTTTGCAAGCTAAATGAAAAAATGACAACCCTACAAAATGACATGCCTAAGGTTGTCCATAAAAAAAAATCATCACACTTCCATGCTCACACACACAATAGAAGGAAATTTAATGGAAGTTATTTTTCTTGTGATATATTTGGCCATATGGCTAAAGATTGTGCATTGAGGAGGAACCCACATGCTAGATTTACTTGGGTTCCTAAAATGACTAACACTCAAGCACCAAAGAAAATTTGGGTACCTAAAATAGTTTCTTCTCCTTTTGTAGATGGAGAAGCATCCTCAAGCAAGTAGAAGCACTTGGATATTGGATAGTGGTTGCTCAAAGCACATGACGGGTGATATCAACTTATTTGTAACCCTATCAAGCAAAGATGGTGGACACGCAACATTTGAAGACAATGCCAAATGTAAGAATGTAATGTAAGACAATGCCAATATGACAATGGATATGTAATTATTTTTGAGGCATCTAAATGTATCATTAGGAGTGCACCTTCCAATGACATCATATTTATTGGAAATAGGCAAGGAAATGTGTACACATTAGATTTAAATGTCTTGCCTAATCCCCATGTTAGATGCTTAGTTGCCATGGAAAATAATTCTTGGTTGTGGCATAGAAGGCTATGACATGCTAGCATGAGCCTCATCCAAGAAATATCTAACAAAGAATTAGTTAAAGGATTGCCCAAGATAAAATTTAAAAAAGACAAACTTTGTGATGCATGTCAACTAGGTAAGCAAGTTAATTCTTCATTTCATAGCATTAATCAAGTTAGTACATCTAGAATTCTTGAGCTTGTGAACATGGATCATTTTGGTCCATGTGATGTAGCTAGTCTAGGTGGAAAACTATATTGCTATGTATTAGTTGATGATTTTTCTAGATTTACATGGGTTTTCATTTTAGCTAAGAAAAATGAAACTTTTGAGTTTTTCAAAAAGTTTACTAAGAAAGTTACAAATGAGAAAGGGGTTTCAATTTTAAAAATTAGAAGTGAAAATGAAGGAGAGTTTAAAAATAATTTTTTTTCCAAATTTTGTGATGATTTACGTATTGAACATACCTTTTCTTCCCTTAGGACCCCTCAACAAAATGGGGTGGTTGAGAGGAAGAATAGAACCTTATAAGAGATGGCTAGGACCATACTATGTTAAAATAATTTGCCTAAGTATTTTTGGGCCGAAGCCATAAATACCTCTTTTTATGTGCTTAATCGTGTTTTATTAAGACCTAAGAATTAAGAGAATACCTTTTGAGCTTTGGAATGGTAAAATCCCAAATGTGGGATATTTTCATATTTTTGGATGCAAATGTTTCATCTTAAACACTAAGGAGAATTTAGGAAAATTTGATGTTAAATCCGATGAAGGTATTTTCCTAGTTTACGCCATTAATTCTAAGGCATATAGAGTATACAATCGTAGAACCATGAATGTTGAAGAATCTATGCATGTCACGTTTAATGAAACTAATGATTCTTCTAGAAATGTGAAGATTGTAAATATAGGTGAGGAACTTGAGGACCTCACACTTCATGACAAAGAGGTGGAGGATGAAGAAAATGAGGAAATACAACATGAAGAACCATCATCCACAACTCAACCTCAAGTTGAAGATAAGGAAGAAGAAGCTCTATCACCTCTCCCCAAAGGATATCAGTTGATAAGGGATCATCCAATGGATCAAGTCATTGGAGAACCATCAACTGGAGTGGTAATGTGCTCTAAACTCAAGGATATTTGTCAATATGTAGCATTTATATCTCAAGTAGAGCCTAAGAATATTAAGGAAGCAATAGAAGATGAGTTTTGGGTACTAGCTATGCAAGAAGAACTCAATCAATTTGCTAGAAATGATGTATGGGACTTAGTACCTAGACCTAGCGAACAAACTATAATTGGGACTAAATGAGTATTTAGAAATAAGTTAGATGAAAGAGGATTAGTCATTAGAAACAAAGCTAGGTTAGTGGAACAAGGGTACAATCAACAAGAAGGGATAGATTATAATGAAACTTATGCTCCCATAGCTAGATTAGAAGCAATTCAAATGCTTTTGACATATGCTAGTTTTAAAGGTTTTAAACTTTTTCAAATGGATGTTAAAAGTGCATTCTTAAATGGTTTCATCAATGAAGAAGTATATGTTGAACAACCCCCCGGATTTGAAAGTTTTGAGTTTCCAAACTATGTTTTCAAAATTAAAAAAGCATTATATGGTTTAAAACAAGCCTCTAGGGCTTGGTTTGAAAGGCTTTCAAATTTTTTAATTGAAAAGGTTATAACGTTGGAAAAGCCGATATTTCACTTTTTATTAAACATCATGGAAATTATATTTTATTAGTTCAAATTTATGTTGATGATATAATTTTTGGTTCTACTAATGAAACTCTTTGTAAGTGGTCTGCTAAGTGTATACAAGATGAGTTTGAGATAAGCATGATGGGAGAGCTCTCCTTCATGCTTGGTCTTCAAATCAAGCAAACCAACAAAGGAATCTTCATCAATCAAGCCAAGTACACAAAGGACATCAAAAGGTTTGGGATGAATGAAGCCAAGATAGCTTCTACACCAATGAGCACATCTATCAAGCTTGTACTTAACCGCAAGTAGACCTGATATCATGTTTAGCGTGTACATGTGCTAGGTTTCAATCATGCCCTAGAATGTCTTATTTAAGTGCAGTCAAACGCATATTGAGATATTTCAAGGGCACGGTTGACTTAGGATTATGGTATCCATGTCATACATCTTTTGCCGGGTGTAAAGTAGATAAAAAAAGCACTAGTGAGTGTTGTCAATTCTTAGAAGCGAGTCTTGTTTCTTGGTTCTCAAAGAAAAAAAAATCAGTTGCACTTTCAACTACTGAAGTGGAATACATCACTGCGGCTAGTTGTTGTGCACAAGTCCTATGGATGAAACAAACTCTTTTAGATTATGGACTTAAGTATTCTTGCATACCTATTCATTGTGACAATACTAGTGCAATAAATTTAACAAAGAATCCTCTTTTACACTCTAGGACTAAACATATTGATCTAAGGCACCATTTTCTTAGAGATAATGTGACTAAGGGAAATATATCGGTAGAATTTGTATCCACCGACAAACAACTTGCTGATATATTTACAAAACCCTTGGTTGAAGAAAGTTTTACAAACTTAAGGATGCAATTAGGGATTTGTGCTTTTCCTAGTGGTTAAGATGTTCTTTTTCAAAACATATATGGTTTCAAAAATTTGCATTCTATAAAATGTCATCACACTTATGTATTGCTCTGTAGTGGGGCTTCGCAACTTATTGATGTTTGTCTTCTATAGGCTTACATTAATAGGAAGGACTATAGTGGTAGATGATACTTGGTTATATGGCTTTATTGGTTTTCATGATGACACTCATTAATTGTACCTTAATTCTTACCCTTTTTGATGGATGTCAAAAGAGGGAGAAAAAATAAGGTCACACTTGTTTTTATGATGCATATAGTTAGGGGGAGTAATAAAAATGATATGCACATTGATAGGGGCAGCATATGTTGAGTTATATATATTTTTGTATTTGTTGAGTTATATATCTTGTATGCCTTAACTCAAACTCACAAAGAATATTCATATGTTTTCTTAAAATTCCATGTAATGTTTGTCATCAACAAAAAGGGGGAGATTGTTGGCTTAAGGGTTTATCTTAAGCTTCGATCATCATTTTGATGATAACAAATATATATTTAATCTATGTGTGAAGTTTTGAATTCAGGTTGAGGTTGCGATAAGCAAGCAAACTTCGTTCGGATAAACGAAAGAAAAGATCATCAAAAATTGATAGAAAAAGAACGTCAAAGAAAGGCTCGGGTATAGACTAAGTAGATATCTTGTAATATACCCCTAGGACGATCTTATCCCAAGCCTAATTGTAAAGTTATCCAAGTTAGAACTTGGTAACTAAACCTATGAAAAAGCATGTAACAAATATAAAGAAAAAATTAGCCTCAGCCTGAGTTCGGTCGACCGGTCGATCGACCGAACAAGGCAAAAAAAATGGCAGTAGCCTTGTTGGTCGACCAGATGATGCCACAAAATGGTAATAGCCACTCGGTCAACCGAAGATGGTAAAAAAATGGCAGAAGGCTACGTCGGTCGATCGGTCGGTCGATCGACCAATGCCAAAAATTGGCAGAAGGTGCTTTGGTCGACCGATCGGTCGACCAAATTACGGATCACTAAACTCGTGACTCATTCGGTCAACCCTTCGATTGACCGAACAGAACCATTAAAGCCCAGAAAGCCAGCGGTCGCTGGGCGATCAGTCGATCGGCCGATCGACGATCGACCGACAAGCGACCGAACGGCGAAAATGACTAGTTTTCCGCCCGTTGAACAGCCGCTCGGCTGAGGGGTTATAAATACCCCTCACCTAACTCCTTTAATACTTCTTAGAAACTTAATTGAGCATTAAAAGGAGATATTTGAGCCTTCTTAAGTTTGATTTGTTGCGCTCTGTTCTTCCGTCGACATCTTTCTCAAACGCCCAATTTTTCCTCAACTCGACTTCAATTCAAACTCAACAACTTGGCGAGTTGGAGGCTTGAAGGCTTGGAAAAGAGCACTGTTTCTTGGTTTCATTTGTTAGCTCTTTTCATTGTATTTTAAGAATTGTTTAAACTTGTTTTCACTTGGAATAGCTTGCTATGTGTGCTAGAGTAAACACTTAGGGGTATACTTTGTAGAATACTATTTTGCCTAGGTGAATATGTTTCAGGAGTTCTCAAAGAGGTGAGAAACGTGTCCGCATTTGTATTCAAAGGGAAACACTAGTTCTATAAAGTAGTTAGTTAGAAATCCTTGGTGTGGAGCCAAGGTAGTGGAGTATGCAGTTGGCCGAACCACTCTATTTGATCGTGTTAGCATTACCTTGATTGTTTGCTCATTGTTGTGGTTGATGTTTGATAACAAACATTATTAAGTTACATTTGCATTGGATTGAAGTTAGTATTAAGCAAAAAGAAAATTTGATTAAATAAAAAAAAAGGACACACACTATCAACCCCCCTTCTAGTGTGGGATTTCATCCAACAGACCCAAGTCAACAAATTGACTTAGATGTCTCATTTTCAATCCACATTTGAGGAACATTAATAGATTTACTCATGTTAGGTGTCCATAGGTTTAAGTTTGAAAATCATGAGTAAATGATAATATTGAAACTTAGCAAGTTTCATGATAATTAGCTTAGTTTTGAATGAAACCATGCTAGGTTGATATCTTGACTTAAGCACATAATTTTCCTCTCAAACTTGACATACACTCTTTACATGACCATTATATGGTGTCATAAAAGTTTGAATGAAAACTTAACACATTTTGAAAAATAACTAAAAATTACAGAAATACCATTGAAACTTTAGCATTTTCAGTTATTTCTAGGGAAATGTAGAAAAATCCTTTTTAATTGATTTTTGAAACTGCACCTTCACTGAAAAATCTAGTTTCTTCAGTAAAAATTTCAAAAAGCTTTACCATGAATATGATTTGTAGTGGAATTTTGAAGTTGGATTTCAAAAATGCAAAGTATCATCCTCTTGAAATATCAATCTTTTCGATACTTTGATTTTTCGTCGAAAACTTCAAATGAAACTTTGTGCATACTATTTTGATTCCATTTCTAATAATGTTCTCACTATTCTTTGAGTGAAATTATTTCTCAAAATGATTTGGATATCTTGAGCGATATCCTAAAAATGACTTTTTGGTTTAAATCAAGATAGGATGAAAAATGAACTAAGAAATTTCATTTTAAGCCCAAACATGACTCACATACTTAGATTCACTCATGTTAGATGTCCAAGTGTCTAAGCTAGAGAATACACGAGTAAATAGCAAAATTTGATACTAAGCCATTTTAATGTTTTCATGCTCATTTCGAATGAAACCGTGCTAAGTTCATATTTTGACCAAATGATATTATTTTTATCTCAAACTTAGTATACATGATTTAAATGATCATACTTTGGTATCTAGAAAGTTTGGATGAAATCTGGAAACGTTTGAAAAAATGACTTATATTTACGAAAATACTACTAGAACTCGATGAATTTTAGAAAAAAGCAAAAAAATGATTTTTTGTTGATTCTTAAATCTGCATCTTCCTTGAAAAATCTAGTTTATGGCATAAAAGTTTCAAAAATCTTGAGTATGAATGTGATTTGATTTGGATTTTTGAAATTGGATTTCGAAACTTTAAAGTATCGTTTTTCCCAAATGCTCATTTCTCGATACTTTGGATTTTCGTCGAAATCTTTGAATGAGACCTCAAGTATGATGTTAGATTCATGTTTTTGGTATCGCTCTCACTATTACTTGAGAAAAATAATTTCTAAAATGGTTTTTGATATTTTGACCGTTACTTGAAAATATTGATACTTGAGCTTATACATGATTTTCGGATTTGGACTTTAGTTATCACTCTTTGCTATCATGTATAATTTAGTCTCAGATCAAATATTTGTTTTTCATCCCTTTGGTTGAGATTTTCATGTTTCATGAAAAATAATTTTAGAGTCTAAACTTTGACTAGATTGACTTTCCTTGCCCTTTTTGATTGATGTCAAAAGGGGGAGAAAAATATAGGTAAAGGGGAAGAAAATATAGAAAACCATACATATAGATAGGGGGAGTTCCATTATGTAGATATGCATGTTGATAAGGGGAGAAATCTCATGTTTGATATCCTCTATGCCTAATTGTAGATATTTTCTTAAGGATGTTTGTCATCATCAAAAAGGTGGAGATTGTTGGCCTAAGGTTTTCTACCTTGGTCTTAATCTTGGTTTTGATGATAATAAACATGTAACTAATGTTTCATTGAGAAATACTTTCAGGTTCCAAGTCAGTTAGCGGACAACGTTCGCGATCGAAAAAATCGGAGAAATTGGATAAATCGACAAGGACGCTCATCGACGCTCCGAATTCTTCGGGAAGTTAAAGTTTAGGTCAAGGGTGTCTAGCTTGTGATGTAAATCCTCATGATGGTGCATAAGAACCCAAAAACCAAATCCGGACCCCAAAACATATAAAATTGGAAAATCGAAAATGGCCCTGGAATTCACTAACCGTAGGGAGCTCCTTGGAGGGCTATATAACCTAGACATTTTCACGACACAAAAAATGTCGGTAATTGTTCCTTAGATAAAAACTGGATAATGAGATATTTTTAAGGGTTTTTTAAAAACCTTTAGCCTAACCATATTTGACTCAGGAGACTAGAAAATTTTTAGTTTTCGAAAATTTTGATTCTTAAGGATTTTGATTTTTTAGATATTTTTATTGAATCCAAATGGGAGGTAATCCTTATATAACATTTATGTTTTAAAATTATGAACTTAAAATTAAGAAATGTTATATACGTAGACTTAGTGAAGACCGAAACCATAAATGAACAAACAAAGCAAAAAATTCAGCCCTACCCAAATTCGGTCGACCAATTGGTCGATCGGCAGAAGGCAAAAATGAGCAGAAGGTATTTCGGTCGATCGAGCGATCGACCGACCAATGCCCAGAATAGGTAGAATGCCTTCAGTCGCTTGGTCGGTCGATCGACAATCGACCGGACCAGCGATCAGTGGTCGGTAAAGGGCAAAAATCCACCCGTTGAGAAGAGGATCTTCTCTTCATGGCTTATAAATAGGAAGCCATGAGAGCCTTCCTCCATGATGTTGATCACTTCTAATCTCCTTGAGCCATCTTTTGATCAATTCTAAGCCTTCATTGAGCCAATCTTGTGAAAACCCTAGCTTGAGCCAAAAACCTTGATCTTGCATTCATTCCTTCATTGATTAACCATCAAATGCATCAAGAGGAAGCAAGGAATCTTGTTTTGGAGCTAAGTATTTTATTGTTTGATTTATTGCTCCATTTAGTGTTGTATTTTCTTGTTTATTTCTTTGTATTTGAGTTTCTGTTAGACCTAGAGTGTAGGTCTTGAAATTGAGAGGTAGCCTTGGTGTTTGAGGCTTAATTCCACCGGTGTAAATGTAGTTTACTATGATTAGTTGAATTGTCCCTTAGGGTTGAGGTGCAAGAATGTTCTCGGTAAGAAGGCGGAGACTTCCGGGTGTGGAAGTGCCTTAGGTTGAGAACTAGACTCTTCGGGTCAAAGTCCTCGTTGTAAGGGAAATAAGATTAATCTAGTAAAGTTAAGTTTGGAAATCCTAAGCGGGGTGCTTAGGTAGTGGAGTAGGCATTGGGGCTGAACCACTATAAATAATTGTGTTTGGATTGCTTCTACCTGTGTTTACTTCATTATCGTATTTACTTTGCTTCTGCTTGCTACTCAACTTGTAATTTGCCTAAGCAACCAAAGAAACGATTAAAATCGGATTTAGACAAAAAGATTAGTAAAAACACTATTCACCCCCCCAGTCAGTGTGGCCATTTCACCAACATTTTGGTATCATGATACTTCCTTTTCAGATGAAACCTTACTATATAGCTTGGTTGAGACTTTTGAATGAAACTTTGCACTTAACCCTTGCTATTTAGTATACTAACTTGCTAGTAGTCACATATTTCCATTATGCTAGTAATGGTTGTTGCTTGCAAGTTATTGATGGAAGACTAATAGATTGAAATTGGAATGAGAGTTGACAAGTTTGGCAAAATTTATCTTAAATGATGTATGATCTAAAATTTTACTAAAATGTAGTTTAATTACCTCAATAATTACGCTTGAATGATTTCTCTATGCTCATGCATGATAAATGTTTGCAGTTTCATTAGTAGGAAATTTTTTTGATAACTTAGGCCACTTCATGATGTTGATATTGAATAAAATCGGACTAGGTTAAAATCCTTCATTAGAGACTTCATTTTAAGTTAAAAGTTGATGAACATGTTTAGATGTGTTAATGATTCATTGTCATGCATTTAAATTTGAAAAATCATGGGTAGATGAACAAAGTGATAACTACATCTAGGGGACTTAAATTTGAAAAGTTTGATCGAAGTCAACATATCGACTTGGACACTTCATTTTAAGTCTAAACTTCATAAACATGTTTAGGAATAAGTATGACATGTTTTTTTTTAAAACAAAGATAGAAAGTCACAATAAGTGACCATACTAGAGTTCGGACCCTAGATCTCTAGGTAACATACAACATGTTGCCACCAACTGTGCAACCTATAGTTGACAATAAGTATGACATGTTTCCATGATTTTAAAATGAAAAATTCATATGGATATGGATAAATATGATATAGAGACCATTTCATGATAACATCTTTTGAACCAAATTGACTCAAGTCAACAAATTGACTTAGTGGTCTCATTTTCAATCCATATTTCAGGAACATGTTTAGATTTACTCACATTAGATATCCATAGGTTTAAATTTAGAAAGTCATGAGTAAATGATAAGATTGACACTTAGCAAGTTTCATGACAACTAGCTTATTTTTGAATGAAATAATGCTAGGTTGATATCTTGACTTAAGGACATAATTTTTATCTCAAACTTGACATACACTCTTTACATTATCATTTTGTGGTGTCATAAAAGTTTGAATAAAAACTGAATACGTTTTGAAAAATAATTGAAAATTATGAAAAATGTCATTAAAAATTTAACATTTTTGGTTATTTCTAGAAAAATATAGAAAAATTCTTTTTAACTGATTCTTGAAACTGCATCTTCAATGAAAGATCTACTTTCTCCAGTTAAATTTTAGAAAGTTTCATCGAGTATCTGATTTATAGTGGAATTTTGAAGTTAGATTTCAAAAATACAAAGTATCATCCTCTTGAAATATCAATCTTTCTGATACTTTGATTTTTCGTTGAAAACTTAAAATAAAATTTTGTGTATACTATTTTAGTTTCATTTTTAATAATGTTTGCACTATTCTTTGAGTGAAATCATTTCTAAAAATAATTTACATAACTTGAGCGATAACTTGAAAAATGAGTATGTGGTTGAAATCGAGATTGGTTGAAAAATGGACTTAGAAAATTTATTTTGAGTTCAAACTTGACACATTCATCCCAAATGGTCATACAACAATGTCTGGAAAGTTTGAAAAAAAATAATAACTTTTGAAAAAAAAAACCTGAAAAATTTTGAAAATGCCACTGAACTTTCAGAAAATTTATAAATTTTTAGAAAACTGATTTTTGACTAATTCTTGAACCTATAGATTCCTTAAGAAATATGGTTTCTCCTGTTAAAGTTTCAAAAAAATTTGTCATCGACATGATTTGATAGAGATTTAAGAGTTTGATTTATACTTAAGTATCCCTTTGACCTAAGTCAACAAAGTGACCTACATTTTATGCCCAAACTTTCTTGGCATACTTTGATTCACTCATGTCAGATATATAGGTACCTAAATTAGAGAAAAAACATGAGTAGATAGAAAATTTTGATACTTAGTCATTTTCTTGTTTTTCATGCCTATTTCGAGTGAAATCGTGCTAAGTTCATATTTTAATCAAATGACATTATCTTCACTTCAAACTTGATATACATGTTTCACATGACCATATCTTGGTATTTTAAAAGTTTAAATGATTTCTGGAAATGTCATAAAAATCTTACTTATTTACGAAAATGCCACTGAAGTATCACTTTTCTTTAATTGCTCATTTTTTTGATACTTTGAATTTTCATTAGATTTTCAAATGAGATGTGAAGTATGATATTTTGAATTCACGTGTGGTATCGTTCTACTCATTTAATGAGAAAAATCATTTTTAAAGTGATTTTTAACTCTTTGACCAATACTTGAAAATATTGATACTTAAGTTACTACATGATTCTTGATCTTGGATTTCATTTAACATTTCACGATATCATGTATGACTTGGTCTCTTATTTGATGTTTGGTTTTCATCCCTTGAGTTGAGACTTTCGCGATTTTGAACAATCTTTTAAAGTTTCAACTTTGACTTTTGATTGACTTTTCTTGTCCTTTTTGAATGATGTCAAAAGGGGGAGAAAAATATAGCTAAAGGAGAAGAAAATAAAGGAAAACCATACATATATATATGGTGAGTTTATTTTCATAGATATGCATGTTAATAGGGGGAGAAATCCCATAATTAACTTCCTTTGTGCTTATATGTAAATATTTTCTTAAGATTGTTTGTCATCATCAAAATGTCATACCCCAAGTTTAGGGTCACATGACCGGCCAAGGTATACGTGCCTATACCATAAAACATAGCGGAAAGAAATAAACAAGTTTTATTTTAAATGAAAAATCAAAACCAGAATTCATTATAAATAAGTTTAGCAAAATATAAGGTGCGGAAATAACGAATCCAGTACGACTGATCAATTACAATGAAACCTGAAATAACGACATAAATTTCCCCAAGGAACAACAAATCCAAAACACTAAAATATAAGTGCATGACTAACTACAAAAACTCGACTATGACCCCTAACTAGGATTGCTATAAGATCAAGGTAGCTCCTCTGCCCTCCAGCCGTGCCAAGTGCTCCTGCCCACCTCATCGGTCAGGCTCTGCAAAACAAAACAACGACAACGAGTGAGTTCAAAAGAACTCAGTGAGCGATTCTACCAACCCCCACACAAAAAAACATAGATATGATGCATAAAGCAAAAACTCCTGACTCAAGCAGGAAAAGGTCACAAGGGATCGATCAGCTAACAGGCCGTCAGGCCATCACCTGTCCGAAGGCATCCAACACCCAAACGGTGAAGATTAACAGGCCTAAGCCTACCATACTCAAAGGCAACAAAATATACTAGGATAATCGGGAAGGCCCTCCGAATTTATCCTAATAAAAAGAAACTCATGAACAATCGGGAAGGCCCTCCAAACTTGCTCCACGAGACGCGAATGAACAATCGGGAATCGCCCATCCGAACTTGCCCCTTTAAGATATCACAGGAGTAATCGGGTAGGCTCTCCGAACTTATCCCTTTAAGATATAATAGGAATAATCGGGTAGGCCCTCTGAACTTATTCATTCAAAAACACCTCGGGGATAATCGGGTAGGCCCTCCGAACTTATCCCACGAGGCCAAACCGGAACAATCAAGATTTGCCCATTCAAACCTGTTCCACAAGTTGGGAATTAACCATCCAACCTCCTGACCTAGCCCGCAATCTGGCTCCTCAACAAGCCTCTCCGCCATTCATAAAGATATGACGCAATATGACCTAAGTCAAGTCTCTCCTACGGTGTCTTAGGGGTGTCCTTATTGGGAAGCGTCTCAACACTCCAATACCCAACCCTAACTCCTAAACTCGTAATGTCATAAACCCGTGTGGTTTTATTTCATGCATAAACTTTATTTGTTGGTTCATAACAAACTATGTTGACCCTTTTCCCAATTTTAATTATGCAATTAAAATTTAGTTCACCAAGATTAGAGTTTTGTTTTAAGGTTTTGTTTAAGCTTACTGTTGTGCCCAAAACTGATGTATATAACCCGAATCTGGTCTCCAGAGTATGTCCTATATTTCCTAACTATATTTTCTGGTTGAAATGATAGGTTACACGACTATGTTCAGAGAAATACACACACCACCTCAAGCATTTTAAGAACAGTATAGATTCATTATCTCAGCATGAAATTCCAGCAACATTAAGTTGTTCAACATAGCATGAAAATAAATCCAAAATTTACAGAAATTTGATCCTTAATTATCATTAAAACAGAATACAACTCTTGAGATAAATTTCTCAAATTCCATGCTTATTAATCAAGATTATCAATTATCAACAACACCTTAATCAAGAAGCTAGCATCATGATCAAGAACCTCCATGGCATCAATACCAAGATCTTAATTTATTAAACATGATTTCTAAGCCAAAAATCACATATTTAAATCTAAGACATGCAACCACAATTCAAGAACCTAATTAGGCAAGCAAATCAAGATATAAACTTCGAGATAAACAAGATCTCTCACTTGGGCATTTCATCGAACACCTTGAGGGCACCCTTGCTTCACCCTTGGCCGAGCACCCCTAGGGTAAACCTGGGGCTGTCGAGCCACAAAGGGAGGATCCCGGGCCCTCCACACACAAATCAGCACAAGAACACGGCGATCAAACCCATGATTCGACAAAAATCACAAGAAACAAGAAGATGCCCAAATTGGCTCAAGATCACGAGAGAATTCAGAAAAGGAGAGGTAAAACCACTCACCCGAATAGGAAGGATGATGAGAAGAGAAATCCTGGACGACGGTCCTCAAATCTGGCTTCATGAGATGGCGGCTCAACTCAAGAAGGGGGAAGAGGGGGCGGCGGCTCCTCCTCAAGCCGCCAGCTTGAAGAGAGAGGAAGAGAGGGAAAGGCTCGGTGGCTCCTCTCGGCTCGGCTCCAAATGGAAGGAAGAAGGAGAGGAAGGAGAGGGGAAGGCTCAGCGGCTCAGCTCTTGAGGGCGGCAGCTCCAAGGGGAAGGAGAGGGGCGGTTGGCTGGCTGACGGCTCCTCTCTTCAATCTAATTTGTGCGACTCCAATGGGGAGCCGCAAGCCAAGGGGAGGGGGTTTTATACTCCCTCCTCAACCTTAACTCCACTAAACCCTTTATCAAACCCGCATCGGCCTCCAGCCGAATCCGAACCCGCTAACTTAATTAATCCTATTCTAATCTCATGCTAAATTACAAGCAACCAACATATGCACATCCATATGCAACATAATTAAACAATCATGCATACACAACATAGAATTAAATAAATTTATCTATGCAAGCAAAATTTCTATAACTCATATTTCTACTTACCCGAGCTTGCAAGCTCGCACCGGACCATGAGTCAGCTTGGCTCGGCCTCGAACTAGTCTGCTAGGCTAGCAAACACACACAATAATTGGATATTATAATTAATATCTAGGATACTACACAAAAAGGGGGAGATTGTTGGCCTAAGTTTTCAACCTTGGTCTTAATCTCGGTTTTGATGATAACAAACATGGAACTAATGTTTGAGCAAAAAATATTTTCAGGTTACATATCGGTTTGCATGTGATGTCCCCAATCAGAAAAATCTCAAAAAATCAAGAATCTAAGGCTTCAGAGTCGAGCATATCAAAATTAGTTTAAGACTTAATTTCTTTTATTGTAAATGTTCCTAAGCCTTATTTCGATGTCCTCATTGAGTTCACAATCCAAAAAAATGAAACTCGTATCCCGAAAACTTGAAAACTAGAAAAATCAAAAAACGTCCCAAAAAATTTCTAGGTATAAGGGGCTCCTTGGAGGGCTACATAATTTAAATATTTTCTTGCCATCAAAAGTCCCAATAATTGTTTCTTAGTTAATAATAAATTAAAGACATATTTTTAAGAGATTTTTGGAAACCGTTAACCTAAAAAAATAATGCTTGGAAGGCTAGAAACCTCCAAACTACTCAGAATTCCCAGAATGCCCTCTGTCAGTTTTTAAAAATTGTCCGGAATTCTCAGAATATCCCCAAATGGCTCTTTTTCAAATTAGATAAGGTTAGAATGGCTATTTGCTTCCATACCTCAATACCAACTCTATAAATACACTCAAAACTCCCTTCCTAAGGCTCTCAACTATTCATTGAGTCATTCTAACAATATTTCTCTCAAACCTTAACTTTGAGCTTCTACCTCCTTGATTGAGCCTTCAACCTTGTGTTTCATCATCAAATGCTTCAAGAGCAAGCTATGATCTTGTGTTGGAGCTAAGTATTATATTGATTGTGTTTTTGCTCCATTTACATTTGTATTTTGTTGTTAATTCTCATTGTATATCAAGTTGTGAAAACCTAGGGTGTTAGGTTTGTGTTTATCGTGGTAGCCTTGGTGTATAGGCTTAAATCCACCGGTCTAAACTTAGTTTGCTAGGGTTAGTTGTGTTGTCCTTAGAAGAAGAGGTGTTGGGGGTACTCTCAGATGTGAGAGTAACACTCGGTTGTGACGGTCGGTACCTTAGCTTGTAAATCCTCTAGTAGGATACACTTAATCTAGTAAACTAGAGTTTGAAATCCTAAGGGGGTGCTTAGGTAGTGGAGTAGGCATTGGGGTCGAACCACTATAAATTCGTTGTGTTAGCATTGCTCTTGTGCGTGTTTGATTACTTGTTATTTATCTTGCTTCTGTTTGCTATTAAATTGTAATTTGCCTAAAGTAATCAAGAAATGGTTAAAATCAAATTTAGACTAAAGTTTTAGTTAACACACTATTCATCACCCCCCTCTCCCTCTAGTGTGGTTATTCAATTATGATTCCGCTGATATTATTATCAGCTCCGGTTGCTATTCACCCCCTCAAGCAGCGGCCCGCTCTTGTTGCTGATATTATTATTAGCTACGGTTCCACGGCAGCCACTCGACTGTTGCGAATATTGATATCAACAACGGCCCTTCAGTCGAGGTAAAAATGTTGCTTAAAGGTTGTTGTTAAGTCGTTGTTGTAGGTCACATCAGCAATGACTTTGATGTTGCGGCCCAGGAATTACAACGGCTTTGAAACGGACAACCATGGGAAAGTCGTCATTGATGTTGTTACCCAGTAACTGAAAAATTTGAAAATTTGAAATTTCCATTGATACATTTATATAATCTTGATACATAACTCACACACCCACCATACACACATCCACAATCATACATATCCACACCCAGATATACATCAAAACAATTATATTTATAATTATAATTAACCACAATCGTTTAAAAACTATACGAAATCAAAACAATCGTATCAACATAATACAAATCAAAATTATTGTATCAACACGATACGATCAAAACTATCGTAAGTCAAGTTAGGTCAAGTAAGTCAACAATATCAAAACGATCAATATCCAAGTAATAAAAAGTCAATCAAGTCAAGTCAAGTCTTAAAATAAAATAAAATCTCACTCCAACGTTGGAGGATGGTCGGGATCATACGGCGGGGTCTGCAGTTCCTGAGTGTACACTGGCGTGGCTGGGTCAAAGACGATGGATCTGATGTTGAAGGCATGCCAACTCTGGTATGAGTTGAGATATTGCGTAACATATCAAGCATCTCTGCCATCATCTGACTCTGACGCTCCATCAACTCACTCTGATGCGCGACTGTCCCCTCTAATGTCGCTATCTTGCTCTGATCATGAGCCCGGGAGGTGGAGGGCCACTCACCGGCGACTGGAGGCATCGGTGCTCCAAGTGGCCTGAAAACTAATCGCGCATGGCCACTGTTGCTCCCACGTCAAACTCCTCGGGGGTGCCCACGCGTTGCGTCACCATCTGAGTTTAGGTCTGCTACACGAGTTTGTATTTTTGTTTTATATTTTTCTTAAAATGTAAATTATAAATAAATAATACATAATTGAAACAAATATACTTACCATGATGACTGCAGCGCAGGTGTTGATGTACTCCCCCGCCCCGTGTCCTCGACGGTGGGTCCGCTCGAACACGTCCATCGGGGAGGGTCGCTGGACAGACCTGTCAGGCATCACCGTCATCTACATTTACAAAACAAATACGTTAATTAGTACATAGAGTAAAAAATATAATATATAATTAAAATTAAGGTATAATACTTACAATACGTCTCGCGTGCACTACAAATGAAATAGACCTGCGAGTGTGACGCACTCCTCCCTTGGACATGCGGTTTCTAGCCGCAGTCTGGGATACCTCATGCCACCGCTCCGTCGACCATATCGCCATGAGCTGGTCCCAAATATTCGGGGTAATCCAATCGAGGTCGTAACCCCGAGTCTCTGCGATGTTTGTGGTCCCAATTCGGGCCATCACCTGGGATCGGGCCTGTCCTAGCTGGTCGTTGTACCTCTGCCGAGAAATGGCCTCCCACAAATGTAAATGAAGGACCTCTGGTCCTCTGGCTGTGTATAGCAAGCCTGCAAAACAATAATGTCAGTACTAATATTAATAATCATATATATATAAATTTTAAATATGTACATCAAACTCGCGCCAGAGCATGTCCACATGCTCACGGGGCACATGGGGCCACGTGGGCCATGCCCCATGCATGTACCGTCGGGGACCATGCATGTACCGTCGGGTTGTCCCCGATATAGTCCTAGGGACATCCTCCTGCTCGAACCTGCACAACAAAAATAAAGTATAATATTATATTATGATATAATGAATTATATATAATTCATAATTCATAATACATTACCGCTCCCCGATCACACTAATAAGTCTACGTTGTTCCGCGGCTAGGGGAGGTTGAATCATGTTTGGCCCGCGTGGTTGCCGGCGTCTGCATGAACTAGCCTCGGCGGCAGGAGCAAGTGCGGCAGAATCTGGAGTCTCACCTATTACAGACTCTAAAACTCTCGTCCAGCGATACCCTCGACCCAACATAGCTATCGAATAAGCATATAATTAGATTATATATATAGTAGAGATAGATTTAATAGAAGATATACTTTACAATTATTCCTCACCTTCTAAGTAATAGTCTTCAAATTCTTCTTCTTCATCTTCTTCTTCAAATTCTTCATCTTCTTCATCTCCACCTTCCTCAACTTCATGATCGCCATCATCAACATATTCAACTTCAAACTGAACTAACTTTGTGTCTGCATCCTTGAGTATTAGAATAATACGGTCTATTGCGGGTGGATCCTCTTCTAGATCAAAATCATCTGTCACATCAGGTATCAGCTTATTTTCTCCCTCTATCGGATCAATTCTTCCTCTAGCTTTAGTCTTACAAACTACACGCCAATCTGTTCTATCTTTATTTCGAGCTAGATACTTCGCATAATATACTTGTCCGACTTGTGATGCCAATATAAAAGGCTCATTTGCTGCCAATTTTGATTTGTAATTAACCTCGACAAGTTTGTATTTTGGATGAACTTTCATTTAAATAGGATAATTGATTTCAAGTCGAAGTAGTGCAATTCTATCACTTCTTCCAACAGACCATAACAATCCATATCACATTCAACATATGTTGTCCCTTTAATGCAGACCACGGCATTCATAGTCTTCTTCGTAAACACATATTCAACCATGTGAAATTTACACTCATTAACAAAATATCTGCTATAACACGACACTAATTGCGATGGTCCACTAACAAACTCAAATATTTTCTCATCTATTTCAGCTCTGTGATCTTTGCTGTAAGTTTGAATCCAAGTAGAAAAATTATGATTCTGTAATCTCTCCAATTCCTAATCGCTGTGAATAGAATATTTATGCACCATCTCAATGTCAAAAATTTCAATGAATTGTTCAATCTTTGGTCAAATGGTACTCTTCTTCGCTTAAGTGTCGAGATGGACGAGAACCAAAAGCACGACCAGATGGACATAATATATTTAAACAACCATCTGAATGTTGAACTCCCCCGTCATCATTACTTGGAAGACGATCAAATCTTGTCTGCATGGTCGATTCAAAGTAAAATGAGCAGAATGTTGAAATTTCTTCGATGATATACGATTCAGATATTGATCCTTCAACAACTATGGTGTTCTTTACTTTTTTCTTCAAACGATTCATGTATCTTTCAAATAAGTACATCCACCAATATTGAACGGGGCCACTGCCTCGCATGCCAAGTGTATCGGTAGATGCTCCATCGAGTCAAAAAAGGCAGGAGGGAAAAAACTGCTCCAGCTTGCATATAATTCTGACAATATTACTTTGAAGTGCTACCAATTTTCGATTCGAATAGGCAAAATTTAGGAAGTAAGTTACACCTAATCGAAACTCATTTGTTAAAGCTCCACGATCAAAACGTCGGCACATACAACTTCGATCGCCCGACATGATTCTGTCAATCAATGACAATATCTTCAGTTAATGTCTTTAGGTGAGATGGTCTTATTCTATTTGGGATTCATGTTATTCATATTGCACTAAGTATTTCTTTTAACCGTTAACTTCATTCTAAATTTCGGCAGCATCTCCCTACAATTCTCTGAATATGCATATCATCTGGGCGTGTATGGGAGAATAAGGGAGATACAGTAGCCAAAATTTATGAATGAGTATAGGTTAAAAGAAACAACTAGGGATAATTCAAGGGTTGTATGTCGTATAAAAGATCATCTACTTCGTTTGCACGACCATACAACCCCCGCACATATCTAAGGTTTTGCAAAATCATATTTGACTTGTCGATGGGTATGTGAAACGTATCAACTCATCATGATTAATTTATTTTCTAAATTTATCGATGCCGGTTCGAGTCCACAGTGGACGATTCCAGCGTGAGTCCAAAGTGGATGATTTCGGAGCGAGTCCAAAGTGGATGATTCCAGCAAGAGTCCAAAGTGGATGATTCCAGCGCGAGCCCACCGTGGACGATTTGGGAACGAGTCCATAGTGGACGATTCCGGCGCGAGTCCATAGTGGACGATTCCATTAATACTAATTAATTAACTTTAAACTAATTTCATTAAACTAATCAACAATTGCATTAAATAAACTAAAAATAATTAAACCCTAATCAACATTAACCCTAATCACAGTAATTAATTAACATTAACCAAACTATAGCATTATTAACATTAATCAAATTATAACATTAATTAACATAAAAACCTAATAAAAACATATATAAATTAGGGTTTAATTAAACCCAAATTAAACTGTGAGAATGATACCTGGAGGTACGCAGAGAAGCTTCGACGTCGGAGGGCACAGCGACGGCGCTAGCGGGCGGCGTCAATGAGCAAAGCGTCGATAGTGGGGACGGCGTCAGCGGCATCGGCAGAGAAAAAAGTAGGAAGAGGGGAAGAAAGGGAGTAGGCGCGATCGCGAGTTAAATAAACTTATCACCAATGGCTCACTTAACCGTTCGAACGTTGTTGCAAATAAATAATATCATCAACAACAGTTGTGTGGCCTCCGCAAAGCCGTTGCTGATAAGTATTTCATTTTCGCACCGCGAGCGCGCCATCGACTAAAGAGCGACGGGTACATAAGTCATAAGTAAGTCATTGCTAATGTGATAATATCATTAGCAATAGCCGTCGCGCCCTTCTAAAAGTCATTGCTGATAAATTATTTCATTTGCACGTTGCGTTCACGCCATCGACTTGTAAGCAATAGCCCAAGCGGCCGTAGGGAAGCGGTTGAATATATATCACATCTGCAATGGGTCGAGCAGTCGTAGGAACGTTGTGGGTCATTCTAATGGCCTAGGCGGCCGTAGGTGATGGTCGTCGGTGAAGAACATTTTTCTAGTAGTGTAAACCTGCCATCTTCCCATCTTCAGGATTAGCCTCGACCCATTCTAGGCAACAATCCTAGCAAGATTGTCGGGTTGCGTTATCACCTCCACTTGCAATATATACAGACACGGCACGCCTCAAGTAATCTAAGTTTCAATTCCATTACCTCCACCTTGGATTCCCCCTAACTTGAGCATCATAGTATCTTTTGTAGCCCCCCCCCCCCCCCCCTCACCGATATCGAACTAGACAATGAGAGACACCGAATCAGACCGCAAGGTCCCAACTCTCAGTCACGAACATTTGGCACCCACCGTGGGGCCAAGTAAAGCTTATCTCCCCCACAATGGTTGAAACTTGGAGCCAAGCGACCACTGCCGAAGGCCAATGGCACCTGCCGACGGCGATGATCGACCGCAGCCCCCCTTCCCCTTTAAGAGCCCCGATAGTGAGTAAATGAGTTAGAAGCACAAAACCAACAACTGGCGGCACAAGACGAGACACCAACGCGACCCCAGGGGAAGCCCCCGATTGAATGCGAACGTTGCCGCTCAAAGCATGGGGAGACAACCACTCAGAAATAAGAAAACTAGTCTGTGTCCTTCGAGACAAGGTCTCCAGCACCCCTTGACTGGAAAAGGACGAAGGTCCAAATGCTCAAGGAATTGAGGCTGCTTCTCACCTCGACGCAGGGCCCTTCGCCAAGCACATCATGGCAACTTGTCTCCCACCGAGAAGTGACCTACCCACTACCTTGACACCCTACGACGGTACGGGTGACCCCACCTACACCTAACGATGTTCCGAACAGCAATGCTCTATCACATAACAACCGACTCCGCACTTTGTAAAGCATTCTCAATCTTCCTAGAAAACTGCCCTGCTATGGTCTCCCTCCAGCCGGGATCAATTCGCTCTTTCAATGACCTTTCTTGTGTCTTCCTCAGCCGATTCACCACATCGTGGGTATATCACAAGACAGGAGAAAACCTACACTATATTAGGCAGCTGCAACATGAGCCCTTAAGAGAATACCTGAATAGGTTTCAAGCCATAGGGACCGACATCCCCAACCTCGATCCACGGATTGAGCTTTTCTGCATTCAGTACGAGCTTAAACTCGGGCCTTTCGCCGACCAGATCATCCTAATCGAGCCTAAAAACATGGCTGAATTTTAGGAAAAAGTTGTGGGTTTTATAAAAATGGAAGATCAATGAGAAGCAAAGAAGATCGACTAGAAAAATCTCGAAGCCGCAATCAAGGACAAAAGGTTCTAGAAGGCAGATTGAAGAACTGAAGACTGCAGCCGACACGAGCGAGGAAACGGCAGGGGACCGAGGTCACCACCTCGCCCAAGAGCCCGTTTTGAAAGGCACACCCCCATCAACACCAGGAAAAAAACTATCCTCTGGGTTATCTATCACCTGAAGCTTATTAAGTACCCCGCCAATGTAGGAAAATAAAAGTTGCCACCCAACGCCGACATGAGCAAGAGTGTGTAATGCTCGAAGATTTAGTCCGCACATGACACCTTGATAAATATCTTCATCATAGGAAAGAGAGAGGCCAGAGCAAGAGTCGTGGCCCTTGACGGTGAAGCCGAACACCCCCCCGGATCCTAGGAAGAGCGCAGCCAAGCAAACGAACCCCGAGGGGTAATCGACTACATCGGCGGTGGATTCGCGGGAGGTGGAGAGTCAAGCTTGGCTAGGAAGAAGTCTCTTCGGGTGACCATGGCAGTCAACAACGTTGTTCGCACGTGCTAGCCTATCCCCAAAACCCTAGTAATATCGTTCTATGAATTCGACTTCCAAGGAGCTGATCAGAGCCTACACGACCCGATTGTTATTTCTATGATTGTAGAAAATTTTATCGTTAAAAAGGTTCTTATCGACCAAGGGAGCTCGGCCGAAATTCTTCTCTACTCTATCTTTGAGAAAATGCAATTAACAGAAGCCTCGCTCACACCATGCAAAAGAAACTTGGTGGGTTTCTCAGGATAGAAAGTTGACGTCCGGGGAGCCATGTGGTTAAGGACGACATTCAACTCCCTGCCAATAGCAAAAACAATCGATGTGAAATATCTTATCATCAACATAACCAGCCCATAACACATGATCCTAGCACGATCGTCTTTGAACAGCTAGGGAGCTGTTGTCTCCATTCCCCATTTCGCATTGAAGTTTCCTATTTTAGAAACAGAGGTAGGCGTGCTATACGCCGATCAAAAAGAGGCCCAATGGTGCTATAACAAATGCATTAAGCCAAAGAAGATCGAATACAGTGGCCCGAAACTACCCTTCGCATCCAAAACCAAGCAATCAACCGAAGTCTCCAAACCGGACCCAGGACGAGGCGCGTGAAAGAAACCACGGCTTCATCGTTGAAAAAACTCAAGCGGTGACCAAAAAATATTGATAGAGCTCGGCCTCAAGCACTCCTCCTAACACCACTACGATTATCTCACCGCTTTAACAAGTACTCAATTCAAAAGCCTGCTTGAGTCCTCACACGCGAGCTTGGCCTTAGCGCCCTTACATGACTCCTCGCGAGAGGTTCCACCTTACAATCCCCAGCGAGCTCGACCCGAACCCTTGAGTGCAGTCCTCGGCCCCTAGAGCCACTACTCCTGGCCTCAGCACCCTTTCATGACTCCTAGCGAACGGTTCTGCCTTACGCTCCCCGGCGAGCTCAGCCTGAACCCCCGAGTGTTGTCTATGGCAACTACACCATTACTTCTAGCCTCAGCACCCTTACATGACTCCTCATGAGCGGTTCTACCTTACGCTCCCTAGCGAGCTTGGCCGAACCCCCGAGTGTAGTCCTCGGCCCCTAGAGCCACTACTTCCAGCCTTAGGGCCCTTACATGACTCCTCACGAGCAGTTCCGCCTTACGCTCCCCAGCGAGCTTGGCCTGAACCCCCGAGTGCATACCTCAACCCCTAGAGCCACTACTTCTGGCCTCAGCATCCTTACATGACTCCTCACGAGTGGTTCCGCCTTATGTTCCTCGGCGAGCTCGGCCTGAACCCCCTAGTGCGATCTCTGGCTACCACACTATTACTTGCGGCCTCAACGCCCTTACACGACTCCTCGTGAGCGGTCCCACCTTGCGCTCCTCGGCGAGCTCGGCCTGAACTCCCAAACACGGCTTCTGGCCGCCACTACTATCGACCTCGAAGTCCTTATCCAACCAACATGTGCGAGGGCTCAATTCCCTCTTGCCACTACACAACTTGGGAACAAACCCAATTCAAGCAAAGCTACATTGGACATCCAAATGAAAGGATTCCCCTAAATATGGGAAAGCCAAAAAAAACCGAATAGCTAAGTTAGGCAAATTCAGCAAACAAATTACAAAGTATGACCACAAAAGGGCTAATGGTTAAAGGGCCCCTAGGGGGCATAATTTGTTACAAGCTGATATAAAATGACTCACATACGAGCAAATTCGATAAAACTACTCGGCCTCAGTTGATGCAACATGAATCCCCTCCTCCGGAATAGTCTTCTCAAATAAATCCTCCTCAAGATGGGCACAAGCCTCCCCCTCAGGTACTAGAACCACAAGCATACCATCCTTCACTTCCTTGGAATAGCTAGCCTCTAAAACGTCAATACCAGGGGCTAGAAGTCGAGCCTGCTCGAGCACTTTGAAGAAACCTGTGTCATACTCATTGACAGCAGCACTGTCAAAACTGCGCACCTCGACCGCTAGCCTCTGGGCGTCAGATCACAATTTATCCCTCTCCATCCATAATTGCGCTTTTATCACCTCAAATTTGAATAGCAATCTCTCTCAGACTACTTCAGTTTCAGCCTGCAAATGGACAATCTACACTTCAACCATAGCCAGGTCATGACGAAGCTTAGTTAACTCTACCTGGGCGACCATAGACTGGTCCTGTACTTCTTTCACCCGAGCAATTAACAGATCAACCTCGTCAATCTTGGATTCGAAGGCCATCTTTAACGATCCAACCTCACCAGAACAAGCGACCAACTCCTTGCATAAAGACTCTTGCAACTTCTCAAACAAATTGAAAATGTCAAACTCACATGGATCTACGACTACATTATTCATTATCATCCCGAAAAGGCAAATATAGTGGCAAAAGCTCTGAGCATGAAATCCATGGGTAGCTTGGCTCATATGACCATAGGGAGGAGACATTTGGTGCAGGAGCTTGCCGTGTGTTTGGACGGTGGAGCAGTTCTATTTGTGTCAGACTCCGAAATCTTGGTGGTGTATTTGTGGGTGCAATCACACATTGGTAGACATGTTGCGAGTAGCGCAGACAGAGGATGCCTTTTGCTCGCTGACCACGGATCTGGTCAGGAGGGTGGATGCTGATAATGAGGATAGACTGGATTCAGAGGGTGTCTTGAGGTTCAAGGACAGAATCGTAGTACCAGGTATGGCAAAGGTCTATAGGCAGGTACTAGAGGTGGCCCACCGCTCCACTTACACTATGCATCTAGGGACCACAAAGATGTATCGAGATATGAGGCAGCATTACTGGTGGAAAGGAATGAAACGAGAAGTGACAGAGTCCGTATCTAAATATTAGGTCTGCCAACAGGTAAAGGCCGAACACTTGAAACCTGTAGGGTTGTTGCAGAACCTTGAGGTGCCAGAATAGAAATGGAAGAAAATAACTATGGACTTTGTTATAGGTTTACCAAGGTTAGGGAAAGGAAATGACTCTATCTGGGTAGTGGTGGATCACCTGACCAAATCGGCGCATTTCATTTCGGTAAAGATCACTTTTTCTGCCGAGCAGTACGCGCGGTTATTCTTGGACCGGATCGTTACATATCATGGGATTCTGATGATGATTATATCTGATCGGGGCACTCAGTTCACCGCTCGGTTCTGGTAGTCATTTCAAGAGGCTCTAGGTACGCAAGTGGGGTTCGGTACCGCTTTTTATCCTCAAACGGACGGGCAATCCGAGAGGACCATTCAGACCCTTGAGGACATGCTGAGGGCATGCGTACCGGACCTGGTGGATGGTTGGGAGAGACATTTTCCATTGGTGGAGTTCGCTTATAATAATAGCTACCAAAGCAGTATTGGCATGGCACCATTCGAGGCTTTGTACGAGCGCATATGCAGCCCAAGATGTACAGTTTCACAAAGGAGATTTAGTGTTCTTGAAAGTATCCCCTATGAAGGGGCTTGTGCATTTTGGAAAGAAAGGGAAATTGTGCCCCAGATTTATCGGGCCCTTCCCTATATTGCGGCACAGAGGAGCGGTTGCTTATGAGTTAGCTTTACCACCTAGCATGGACCGGGTGCATCCTATTTTTCAAGTATCCATGCTAAAGCGGTATGTCTGTTAGGATGGAAATAAGAAACGCATCAGAAATAGCAATTTAAAAAATTCAAACCATCCCAAAAATAGTGATCTACTTTAGCAATATTTAAGGAATTCAATCTACGAGTAGAAGGAGAAGGTATACCATATACCACGGTTTATATGGCTAATCCTATCCCCGTCCTCAAACGCACACATGCACATCCTCCAACAATAGTCCACACCAAGCACCTCTCAACAACAGGGGCAGCGAACACGAAGCTCACTGTGGCTCAACGGAGAAGCTTTCTCAGTCCCGAAATCCACCAAGGCAAGGTCAGCCCTTCCACCAAGAACCGGGCACCAAAAAGGGAAGGAGAGAGGATGAGAAAACACCAGAACAAAAGAGAAGAGGTGAAGATACCTCATTGTCCTCTTGGACTGCTCCAATAAGATGAAGATTGCGGCACACCCAAGAAAAGAAGACACCTTCAATTTTGGCTTCGCAAAAACCGGGGAAGGAGGATGTAGATGGTCGGCCACCAATGGAGAGAAGGAGGAGTTCCTTGGAGCCTTTCTCTTCACTAAGCCTCTAAAGAATCAAGTCCTTAATCTTCTCCAAGAAGATCAAGAACTATTTCACAAACTCCTCTCATGGGGTGTTCGGCCACAATATATAGAGAGGGGGGCAGCTACAAAGGTAGACCCGGTCCCCTAAAAACTCTCTCCCCGGAATTCAAAATTTTGGGGTTTGCCTCCAAAAAATAATATATATTTCAATGGCTTCATAATTAATTCGAAATTAATTAAATCTAATAAAATATAAACATTAATTTATCTTCTTAAATTTAGAGCCTATAAACAAGAATGATAATTATCTAAATAAACCAATTCCCTAAACAATAGGAAAGAGGTTTATCTAAATAATTCAATTTCTTATTAATTAATAGAATTATGATTTATCCTCACAAATCACATATATATTAATTTTATGATTTATCTCCATAAATCAAATTCTTATTAATTAGGATTTATCCAAATAAATTAATTTCCAATTAATCGGTTAGGCTCATGGTTGAAAACTAATTTTCCACCATGTATATTTGATTCCAAATCAAATTATATTTAATTCATAATTAAATATATTCCCGATTAAGTAGTTAATTAAATATTTAATTCATAATTAAATTTAATCAACTATATGAAATATTATCATGTGTCAATCCCTATGATTTAGGGATGCCCTATAAATTAGGGTTACCGAGCAACTCCTTCCTCGCGTATTTGTTCCTATAGGAAACTTTCCTATCATGTCCGTAAATGAGATATGTGATCGAGTTGAAGCATATCCATGCTAGTAAACATATGGGGCCGCATTCGAATTTTATTTCATAAGGTCTGTTACGAGGTTAGCCTGTTGTGTGTATCCCATTGAGTCCCACACTAAGCCAGCAGTGAGTTGTGCATAACAGAGAGTTGGATCCGATAGAATGACTTCTATTCAAATCTTACGAGCCGGCCACCACTAAACCCCTTCAGTGTGGTCGTGGAAGACTCCACTCACAAGCCAAGATTGACGTCTAACAACATGTCATGACTACCTGGATAGTCTGAGGTTCAATCTACAGGCATCGAATGCCCTTCGTGTTGGTGAAATGGTCACACTAGAGGGGGGGTGAATAGTATGTTATCTAAATCTTTTTGCCTAATTTCGGTTTTAAATTTTTCTTAAACTACTTAGGCAATTCACAAATCAAGTAGCAAGCAGAAGCAAGATATAAATGATAAGCAATACGAAATGGAAAGTAAACAATGCTAACACAATAATTTATAGTGGTTCGGATCCAATGCCTACTCCACTACCTAAGCACCCCGCTTACGATTTCTAAACTAGTTTTAGTAGATTAATTAGTTTCCTTACAATGACGATTTTACACCGAAAAGTCTTCCCTCTCAAACCGAAGGCACTTCCACACCCGGAAGTATCCCGCCTTCCTACCGAGAGTACTCTCCCACCTCAACCCTAAGGACAACTCAACTAATCCTAGCAAACTACGTTTACACCGGTGGATTTAAACCTCAAATACCAAGGCTACCACCCAATTTCAAGACCTAACAACCTAGGTCTTTACAAGCTCAAATACAATGAAATAAATCACAAAAATACACAAATAATGGAGCAAATAAATAATATAAAAAATACTTACCTCCAAACACGAGTCCTAGTTCCTCTTGATGCCTCAATGATGAATCATTCAAAGCTTGAAGGCAAGATCAAGGATGTATCGAAAACTAGGGTTATCAAGGGATGGCTCAAGAAAATCATTGAGAATGATCAAGAATGGCTCAATAGAATCATAGATAATGGAGGAAGGCACTCAAGGGCTAGTATATATAAGCCCCAAGAAGAGAGAGCCAAAACAGCTCTCCCAACGGGCTGATTTCTGGCCGTTGGCGATGCCAAGCGACCGAAGGAATTCTGCCCATTCTGGGCATTGTTCGGTCGATCGGTTGGATTACCCCTGTTGGATAACTTTAAAATATAAATGTTATATAAGGATTACCCTCCATTTAGATTCAATAAAAATATCTAAAAAAATCAAAATCCTTAAGAATCAAAATCTAACTTTTGAGGTCTAGTACAAATTTCCGAAAAATAGAAATTTTATAATCTTTTGGGTCAAGTATGGGTAGGCTAAAGGCTTCCAAAAAATCCTTTAAAATATCTCATTATCTAGTTTTTACCTAAGAAACAATTACCGGTATTTTTTGTGTCAAGAAAATCTCTAGGTTACATAGCCCTCCAAGGAGCTCCCTAGGCTTAGTGAATTTCAGAGCCATTTTTTGATTTTCCGGTTTTTCATATTTTGGGGTTCGGGTTTGGTTTTTGGGTTCTTTGCATCATAAAAAAGGATTATAATACATGCTAGACACCCTAAACCTAAACTCTAACTTTCCAAAGAATCCCGAGCGTCGACGAGCGTCCTTGTCAATTTCTTCGATTTCTCTAATTTTTTCGAACGGGGACGTCGAGCGCTAACCGACTTGGAACCTGAAAATATTTCTTCATGAATACATTAGTTTCGTGTTTGTTATCATCAAAACTGAGATTAAGACTAAGGTTGAAAACCTTAGGCCAACACTTCGGTGATTAGTTACCGTGCAACTAAGTCCCTCAGTTACAATGTCCCGAATACGGCTAGGGTATGAAAAAAGTGTCAAACCCTAATATTAATTCATATGTATTCTGCCTGCCAAGTCGTCGTCTCAATAATGACATGTCAGAAAATCTTTTTCCAACATTCATATCTACTCTGGTCAGATATTCCTGAGCCGACACTTGCAGGGACACATAGGATATTATCTCATCTTACTAGTAGTAACTGATTCCATATTGGTTGCTCACACACCTTCATGGGTGCTTTCCCATGCCCAGAGGTATCCAGCACATGACATTGAAGGCCACGTAAGGATAAGTCCAAAGCAATGGGTTGACACTCACAAGGTAACCATGATAACCTCAGGTCCAAGGACTGCTTGCACCTACTATCACTTGAGGAACATCCTATCGACCCTCATGTAAGGATTCCATTCTATGTTCCTTGTGTAGGTCCGTTCGATGAACTCATTCCCTAATGAGCACCTGCAGTTGTATATTAAATGATGGTTCATAGGTAACTATGAGATCAGCTACCTCTTATCGTAGAAGGCATGTACCAAGTGCACGAGTCTATCCGGAATCATCAATCCCCTAATTGGTGATCCTACGACTGGGAACATTTAGAATAGTGGCATTTGGATTCCAAGTCTCACTGGCATGATCTCATCATGGCCTTGGAATCAATTGCCCAGGTCCATGGGGCTCATCACAATCTAATATATAAAATATAGATGCAGCATATGATGAAAAGTTGTCTCATATTATTCATTAACCAAAAATAGTTCACTACACATCAACATGTGATTGGCTTAATGGTACTATTTATTTCAATCTCCCACTTGCACTTGTAGCCAATCATTGCAGTATTTAATACACGTAAAACTAAAGTGGTGATCGAACTACTACTGTGGTAATTGTTGGCTTAAGGGTCTCTCTTAAACCTCGATCTTTATTTTGATGATAACAAACATGTATTTAATTCAAGTGTGAAGTTTTGAGTTCAGGTTGAGGTTGCGATAAGCATGCCAAATCCGTTCAAACGAGATGAAGGAAAAGATCGTCAAAGAAACGGAAGAAGAAATCATTGAAGAAAGGCTCGGGCTTAGATCAAGTAGAATTAATGTAATATATCCCTAGGATAGTTTATCCCAAGCCAAAATTCTAAAGTTATCCAAGTTGAAACTTGGTAACTAAATCTATAAAAAAAAAGGGCATGTAAATATCCAAGGAAAAGTCAGCCTCGGCCTGGGTTCGGTCGACCGGTCGGTCGATCGAACGAGGCAGTTCTTTGCCAAAGCAGCCTATTCGATCGACCGACCGATCGACCGAATGTCAATAAAAATAGGCAGCAGCCATTTATTCAACCAGCCAGTCGATCAAAGTTGGCGAAGAAAAAATTCTAGGCTGCATCGGTCGGTCGACCGACTGAAGGCAAAAATGGGCAGAATGGTAGCGGTCGACCAATCGATCGACCCTGG
Organism: Canna indica; assembly: GCA_034359265.1. Classification (NCBI taxonomy): domain Eukaryota; kingdom Viridiplantae; phylum Streptophyta; class Magnoliopsida; order Zingiberales; family Cannaceae; genus Canna; species Canna indica. Next base: position 20,579,112 of record CP136895.1, on the reverse strand, counting down.
CTCCAGTCATTCGGTCGACTGACGGGTCAATCGAATGTCGAAAGAAATTAATTTACGTTAGCCGATCGACCCATCGATCAACCGAGCTCTCACAGACAGCCAACGGTCGCACCGGCGATCGATCCGTCGATCGACCGACCTGCGATCGAACAGCTTCAACGATCGTTTTTTCACCCGTTGAATGGGTCGTTTGGGTGAGGGGTTATAAATACCTCTCACCTAACTTCTTTACAACTTCTAACAACCATTATTGAGCAATCAAAGAAGTTTTCTAAGCCTTCAAAGAAAGAGTTCTGCGCATGCGTCTCTGCTTCCTTCGACAATGAATTCCAGGCGCTACTGATCCTCTGCTTCTTCAACTGTGGTGCAAATCAAAGAGCAATCTTATTGCAAGTTGGAGACATGAAGGCGGTGGAAAGAAGCCTTGGTTAATCTTTCATTCTTAAAGCTCTTTTCGTGTATTTTGAATTTTATTGTAACTTGTTTTCAAAGTTGAGATAGCAGCTATGTGTGCTAGGAAACACTTAGGGACAGCTTTATAGAATTATGTTTTGCCTACGTGAATAGAATTGAGGTGTTCTCCGAGTGGTGAGAAGGGTGTCCTCATTGTATTGAAAGGGAAACATAAATTCTATAAAGTACTGGTTAGAAATCCTTGGTGAGGAGCCAAGGTAGTGGAGTAGGCGGTTGGCCGAACCACTATAAGCATTCTTGTTTGCATTGCTTTCTTACTTGCTTTTATCGTTGTTATTGAATTTTGATCACATTAATCAGTAAGTAACAATTGCATTAAGTAAATATAAAATTGAGTAAGAAGAAAATTAAAAGAGGGGATGGACACTATTCAACCCCCTCCCCCCCTTCTAGTGTCGGGTTTCACACAACATTTGGTATCAGAGCAAGGTCATAGGTTAAGATTTAACCATCTTCCCTACAAGTCAAGATGTCTAGTGAAATCCAATTAGCTCAAGGGTCCTCTACTAATACTCCACCACTATTTGATGGGAACAACTATGCCTATTGGAAGATCCGCATGAATGGCTTCCTTCAATCCTAGTAGAGTATAAACAACTCAATAAGGACATGGAAAAATAGGACCAAGAAGAAATTAGGCTTTTTAATGCAAATGCCAAGGCCGTCAATGCTCTATATTGTGGTCTATCAATCAATGAATTCAATAGGATTTCAACATGCAAGTCCGCATATGAAGTATGGAAAGTCCTAGAGACCACCCATGAAGGGACTTCGCAAGTAAAGGAATCCAAAATTAATTTACTCATGCATGATTATGAAATATTTAAAATGCTTTCGCATGAGTCCATTGATGTCATGCATGCTAGGTTTCAAAATATTACGAATGGCTTAGCTAACCTTGGCAGGGAGATAAGGGGAGAGGAGAAGGTAAGGAAGCTCCTCTGCTCCCTTCCAAAATCTTGGGAGCCCAAAGTGACAGCCATCATGGAAGCCAAGGATTTGAGCACATTGAAGATCATCGAGCTCATTGGGTCTCTCATGAGACATGAGACCCACATGAAGCAATACCAAGAGGAAGATGCACCCAAAGGCAAGGTCGTTGCCTTAAAAGCATCACATCGAGCGGAAGAGTCATTATCATCCGAGGAAGAGACAGATGATCTTGAAGAAATGGCGATGCTCACAAGAAGATTCATTAGCTTCATGAGGGGAGGCATGAGGAAGGGAAGAGGTGGCTACACTTGCTACCATTGCAACAAGACCGGGCACCTAAGGAAGGATTGCCCACTTCTTAAGATGGCCACCACCTCCGACCCTCACAAGAAGGAAAAATACAAGAAGAAGAAGAAGAAGAAGAAGAAGAAGAAGAAGAAGGCAATGATGGCCACGTGGGACGAAAGCGAGGCCTCATCAAGTGAAGAAGAAGCAAAGAGTGAAAAAGCAAACCTTTGCTTGATGGCAAAGGATGATGAGGTAAAATTTACTTTTGGTGAAGTTTCATTTACTCAAGAAGAGTTCGAAAATGAATTTGAACAAATGCATGATGAATTAAATGTCATTAGGAGAAAATTTAGAGATCTCAAAAATGACAATAGATCTTTAGAACTTGAGAATGATAGCCTATTACTTTCATGCAACACTCTAAGGAAAGAAATAGACACCCTTAAGGAAGAGAAATGCACCCAAGAAAAGTCTAAGAAAGATTTAGAGAATGACAACCAAAAATTAGAGAATGAAAACGAGTATTTATGTGATCAAGTAGAGCATCTGAATAATAGCATGCTAACATTAAAGAAGGAACTTTGCATGCTTAATGAAAAAATGACAACCATCCAAAATGTCATGCCAAAGGTTGTCCATAAAAGGAAATCATCACACTCTCATGCTCACACACACACAAAAGGAAAATTTAATGGAAATTGCTTCTCTTGTGGCATATTTGGCCATATGGCCAAGGATTGTGCATTAAGAAGGAACCTACATGCAAGATTTACATGGGTTCCCAAAATGACTAACACTCAAGGACCCAAGAAAATTTGGGTACCTAAAGTGGTCTCTTCTCCTCTTGTAGGTGGAGAAGCATCCTTAAGCAAGTATGAGCACTTGGATATTGGATAGCGGTTGCTCAAAGCACATGACGGGAGACATCAATTTATTTGCAACCCTATCAAGTAAAGATGGTGGACATGTCACATTTGGAGACAATGCCAAAGGTAAGATTGTTGGCATTGGTGACATAGGTATACTCCCTTACCCATGCATTAAAAATGTGTTATTAGTTGATGGGTTAAAACATAACTTGATTAGTATATCACAATTATGTGATAATGGATACATAATAGTTTTTGAAGCATCTAAATGTATTGTTAAAAGTGCACCATCAAATGATATCATATTTATTGGAAATAGGCAAGAAAATGTATACACCTTAGAATTAAATGTCTTGCCAAATCCTCATGTTAGATGCTTAGTTGTCATGGAGAATGACTCTTGGTTGTGGCATAGAAGGCTAAGACATGCTAGCATGAGCCTCATCCAAGAGATATCTAGGAAAGAATTAGTTAAAGGCTTACCTAAGATAAAGTTTGAAAAAGACAAAATTTGTGATGCATGTCAACTAGGTAAGCAAGTCAAATCCTCATTTCACTGCATTAATCAAGTTAGTACATCTAGAATTCTTGAGCTTGTGCACATGGATCTCTTTGGTCCATGTGATGTAGCTAGTCTAGGTGGAAAGCTATATTGCTATGTATTGGATGATGATTTTTCTAGATTTACATGGCTTTTCTTTTTAGCCAAGAAAAATTAAACATTTGAGTTTTTCAAAAAAATTGCAAAGAAAGTTTCAAATGAAAAAGGAGTTTCAATTTTGAAAAATAGGAGTGACAATAGAGGGGAAGAATAGAACTTTACAAGAAATGGCTAGGACCATGTTATGCGAAAATAATTTGCCTAAATATTTTTGGGTCGAAGCCATAAATACTTCTTGTTATGTTCTTAACCGAGTTTTATTAAGACCAAAAATCAAGAAAACACCTTTTGATCTTTGGAATGGTAAAATCCCAAATGTGGGATATTTTCATGTTTTTGAATATAAATGTTTCATATTAAATACTAAGGAGAATTTAGGAAATTTTGATTCTAAATCCGATGAAAGAATTTTCCTAGGTTATTCCACTAACTCTAAGGCTTATAGAGTTTATAACCGTAGAACAATGATTGTTGAAGAATCCATGCATGTTACTTTCAATGAAACTAATGATTCTTCTAGAAATATCAAGATTGTGAATGTAGGTGAGGAACTTGAGGATCTCACACTTCATGATAAAGAAGTGGAGGATGAAGATAATGAGGAGACCCAACATGAAGAACCTCCATCCTCAAATCTACCTCAAGTTGAAGATGAAGATGAAGAAGAAGCTCTACCACCTCTCCCTAAAGGATACCGGTTGGTAAGAGATCATCCAATGGACCAAGTCATTGGAGAGCCTTCAACGGGAGTGGTAACGCGTTCTAAACTCAAGAATATTTGCCAATATGTAGCCTTTGTTTCTCAAAAAGAGCCTAAGAATATTAAGGAAGCAAGAGAAGATGAGTTTTGGGTACTAGCTATGCAAGAAGTGTTGGCTTTAGGTTTTCAACCTTAGTATTAATCTCGGTTTTGATGGTTTTGATGATAACAAACATGAGACTAATGATTTCATTGAGAATATCTTCAAGTTCCATATCAGTAGCGTTCGATGTCCTCGATCGGAGAAATCGGAAATCTGAAGGACATTGATCGTCGCGCTCAGGTTCGTCGCGAAACTTCTCGAAGATCGACGTGTGCACCAAAGACATTTTGGACGGGCTCAAAGTTCACTTGAAAGCTCTCCAAGTTGATGGTCATTGGAAGTCGGAACCCGAAAACAAAGCACGAAAGAAAATTGGCTGAAAAAACAATTTTAGCCTAGGTTTGGTCGATCGGGCGAAGACCGAATAGGGTACAGTTAATGGCACCAGCCATTTTGGTCGACCGGTCAGTCGATCGACTAGTGCCAAAATCAAGCAATAGGCATTCGGTCAACCAAACATAGGGAAGAAAGATCCGTAGAACTACTTCGATCGACCGATTGAAGCCCAAAATGGGCAGTAGCTCTGTCGGTCGACTAGCCGGTCGACTGACCTGCGGATACCCGAAGACACAAATCACGTCGGTCGACCGATGGGTCAATCGAAGGATGGGATCGTGATTTTTGTGTCTGGGCGATCGACCCGTCGGTCGACTGACCATAGAGAGAAAGCAGCGGTCGAATGACCGATCGATCGGTCGATCAACCTGTCGACCGGCGGCCTACAACGGATAGAAAACTATTCGTTGAGCTATCGTTTTGTTTAGCATGGTATAAATACACCCTTATATGATTCATTTAAGCTTCTTCCTTGTCAATTACATATTTTATTGAGCCACTAAAAGGAAGATTTAAGCCTACCTAGTGATTGATAGAAGCGCGCCTATTCTTTTGTCGAGTTCATCTTCAAGCGCCAACTGCTACTCAACTTGGGAGTTGATTCAAGCTCTGCTTCTTGACGAGTTGAGGAATTGAAGGATTGCAAAAGAGCGTTTAATCTTGGTTTCATTTCAAGCTCTTTTCAATTGTATTTTAACTATTATTTGTATCTGTTTATTTATGTGTGTGAAGACCAGGTGTTTGGTCTTGTGTGTGAAGTGGTATCCTTGGTGTAGAAGGAGTAAAGTCACTTGTGTAAACTTAGTGTTTACTAGGATTAGTTTAGTTGTCCTTTAGGGTTGAGGTGGAAGAGTGCTCTCGATAAGAAGGCGGAGACTTCCGAGTGTGGAAGTACCTTAGGTCGAGAGTGAGACTCTTCAAGTGAAAAGTCCTCTGTGTAAGGGTAACGTAAATTAATCTAGTAAAACTAGTTTGGAAATCCTAAGCGAGGTGCTTAGGTAGCGGAGTAGGCATTGGGGCCGATCCACTATAAATCTTGTATTTGCGTTGTTTTAAATTGTTTGTGCTTAATTGCTTTATCTTGCTTCCGCATTCAATCGCATAATTGCATCTTGCCTAAACAAGTTATCAAACGATCAAAATTGGAATTTAGGCTAATTATTTTAGTAAACACACTATTCATATGGATATGACATGTTTCCATGCATTTAGAGTGAAAAATTCATATGGATATGGATAAAATGACATAGAGGTGGTTTCATGAAAACCTCCTTTGAACCAAGTTGACTTAAAAGTCTCATTTTTAATCCATATTTGAGAAACATGTTTAGATTTACTCATGTTAGGTATCCATAGGTTTAAATTTGAAAAATCATGAGTAAATGTTAAGATTGAAACTTAGCAAATTTCATAAAAACTAGTTTAGTTTTGAATGAAATCTTGCTAGGTTGATATCTTGACTTAAGGACATAATTTTCATCTCAAACTTGACATATACTCTTTACATGACCACCATGCGGCGTCATGAAAGTTTGAATGAAAATTGAACAAGTTTTAAGAATAACTGAAAATTACATAAATATCATTTCAATCTACAATTGGTATAAATTTTAGTAATTTATAGAAAAATATAGAAAATTAATTTTGAGATGATTCTTGAAATTGCAAACTCAGTGAAAAACCTAGTTTTATCAGTAAAAATTTCAAAAAGTTTCACCAAGAATCTAATTTATAATGGAATTTTGAAGTTGGCTTTAAAAATGCAAAGTATCATCTTCTTGATATCAATCTTTTCGATATTTTGATCTTTCTTCAAAAAAAAAAAAAACTTCAAATGAAAACTCATGTACACCATTTGGATTCTATTTCTAATATCATTCACATAATTTCTTGAGTAAAATCATTTCTAGGAATGATTTTGATATTTTGGATGATAGCTAGGATCCATTTGTTTAATTGAAAACAATATAGGATGAAAAATGAACTTAGAAAATTCATTTTGAGTTCAAACTTGATACATGCATTTCAAATGACCATTCAATATTTGGTATCAAAATTTTCATCCAATAATTGGTTTCAAAAATATTTGTCAAAAATATGATTTTGTATAAACTTAAAAGCTTGATTTTTAAATCTTGAAGTATAGGTTGACCTAAGTCAACAAAGTGAATTAAAAATTTCATCTTAAGCCCAAACTTAATTCATAGACTTGCATTATCTCATGTTTGATGTCTAAATGCCTAAGTTTGAGAAAACATGAGTAGATAGCAAAACTTGAGACTTAGCATTTTCATGTCTTTCATGCTTATTTCAAATGAAAATATGCTAAGTTCATACTTTGATTAAATGACATTAGTTTCACTTTAAATGACCATATCTTGATATGTTGAGAGTTTGAATGAAATTAAAAATATCATGAAAAAGATATGAGTACATTCATACTTGAGTGCATACATGATTTAGTTTTGAATTGTATCTATAATTTTTTTTTCTATCATGTATGATTGTGTGTTCATATCAAATATTTGTTTTCCATCCCTTGGTTGAGATTTTCTTGTTTCATGAAAAATAATCTTTAGAGTCTCAACTTCATGCAAAAATATTTGTTTTTCATCCCTTTGACAAAATTGACCTTTCTTGCCCTTTTTGATTGATGTCAAAAGGGGGAGAAATATGGAGAAGAGTATAGGTATAAAGGGGGAGAAAACTATGGTGAAAAGTATAAGAAAACTATAGGTAAAGGGGAGGAAAATATAGGAAATCCATGCATATAGATAGGGAGAGTTTAATTATATAGATATGCATGTTGATAGGGGGAGAAATCCCTTAGTTGATATCCTATATGCTTTAATGAATATATATTTTCTTAAGGATGTTTGTCATCATCAAAAATGGGGAGATTGTTGGCTTTAGATTTTCAACCTTAGTCTTAATCTCGGTTTTGATGGTTTTGATGATAACAAACATGAGACTAATGATTTCATTGAGAATATCTTCAGGTTCCATATCAGTAGTGTTCGATGTCCTCGATCGGAGAAATCGGAAATCGGAAGGACATTGATCGTCGTGCTCGGGTTCGTCGCGGAACTTCTCGAAGATCGACGTGTGCACCAATGACATTTTGGACGGACTCAAAGATCACTTGAAAGCTCTCCAAGTTGATGGTCGTTGAAAGCCGAAACCCGAAAACGAAGCGCAAAAGAAAATTAGCTGAAAAAACAATTTCAGCCTAAGTTCAATCGACGAGGCGATCGACCGAATAGGGTAAAGTTAATGGCACCAGCCATTTTGGTTGACCGGTCGATCGATCGACTAGTGCTGAAATTAGGCAGTAGGCATTTGGTCGACTGAACATAGGGAAGAAAGATCTGCAGAACTACTTCAGTTGATCGGGCAGTCGACCGATTGAAGCCCAAAATGGGCAGTAGCTCTGTCGGTCGACCAGTCGGTCAACTGACCTACGGATACCCGAATACGCAAATCACATCGGTCAACCGATGGGTCGACCGAAGGTCGGGATCATGATTTTTGCATCTGGGTGGTCGACCCGTCGATCGACCGACCACAGAGAGAAAGCAGCGGTCGAATGACCGGTCGATCGATCGGTCGACCGACCTATCGACCGGCAGCCTACAATGGATAGAAAACTATTCGTTGAGCTGTCGTTTCTTCAGCAGGGTATAAATACACCCTTTTATGATTCATTTAAGCTTCTTCCTTGTCAATTACAGATTTTATTGAGCCATTAAAAGGAAGATTTAAGACTTCCAAGTGATTGATTGAAGCGTGCCTATTCTTCTGTCGAGTTCATCTTCAAGCGCCAACTGCTACTCAACTCGGGAGTTGATTCAAGCTCTACTTCTTGACGAGTTGAAGAATTGAAGGATTACAAAAGAGCATTTAATATTGGTTTCATTTTAAACTCTTTTCAATTATATTTTAACTGTTATTTGTATCTGATTATTTGTGCATGTGAAGACCAGGTGTTTGATCTTGTGTGAAAAGTGGTATCCTTGGTGTAGAAGGAGTAAAGCCACTTGTGTAAACTTAGTGTTTACTAGGATTAGTTTAGTTGTCCCTTAGGGTTGAGGTGGAAGAGTGCTCTCGATAAGAAGGCGGAGACTTCCGGGTGTGGAAGTACCTTAGGTCAAGAGTGAGACTCTTCAAGTGAAAAGTCCTCTATGTAAGGGAAACGTAAATTAATGTAGTAAAACTAGTTTGGAAATCCTAAGCGGGGTTCTTAGATAGTGGAGTAGGCATTGGGGTCAAACCACTATAAATCTTGTGTTTGCGTTGTTTTAAATTATTTGTGCTTAATTGCTTTATTTTGCTTCCGCATTCAATCGCATAATTGCATCTTGCCTAAACAAGTTATCAAATGATTAAAATTGGAATTTAGGCTAATTGTTTTAGTAAACACACTATTCACCCCCCTCCCCTCCCCCTCTAGTGTCGTCATTTCGACTTCAAGAAGAACTCAACCAATTTGCTAGAAATGATGTCTGGGACTTAGTGCCTAGACCTAGTGATCAAACTATAATTGGAACCAAATGGGTATTTAGGAATAAGCTAGATGAAGAAGGGTTAGTTATTAGAAAAAAAGCTAGGTTAGTGGCACAAGGGTACAACCAACAAGAAGGAATAGACTATAATGAAACATATGCTCCCATAGCTAGCTTTAAGCATATGCTAGCTTTAAGGGTTTTAAACTTTTTCAAATGGATGTAGAAAGTGCATTTTTTAATGGTTTTATTAATGAAGAAGTTTATGTTGAACAACCCCCCGGTTTTGAAAGTTTTGAGTTTCCAAACCATGTTTTCAAACTTAAAAAAGCACTATATGGTTTAAAACAAGCCCCTAGGGCTTGGTATGAAAGACTTTCTATTTTTCTAATTGAACAAGGTTTTGATGTAGGAAAAGTCGATGTTTCACTTTTCATTAAGCACCATGAAAATGACATGTTATTAGTTCAAATCTATGTTGATGATATAATTTTTAGTGCTACTAATGAAATGCTTTGTAAGTGGTTTGCTAAATGTATGCAAGATGAGTTTGAGATGAGCATGATGGGAGAGCTCTCCTTCATGCTTGGTCTCCAAATCAAGCAAACCAACAAAGGGAATCTTCATCAATCAAGCCAAGTACACAAAGGAGCTCATCAAAAGGTTTGGGATGAATGAAGCCAAGATAGCTTCTACACCTATGAGCGCATCCATCAAGCTTGACAAAGATGAAGAGGGCATTAAAGTGGATGAAAAATGATATCGAGGTATGATCGGTAGCCTTCTTTATTTAACCGCAAGTAGACTCGATATCATGTTTAGTGTTTGTGTATGTGCTAGGTTTCAATCTTACCCTAAGATGTCTCATTTAAGTGCGGTAAAACGCATATAGAGATATTTAAATGGCACGGTTGACTTAGGAGTCAAGCATCATTTGATTTAATCAGTTTTCGAACGCTGATTTTGCCGGATGTAAGGTAGATAGAAAAAGCACTAGTGGGTGTTGTCAATTCTTAGGAGCGAGTCTTGTTTCTTGGTTCTCAAATAAACAAAACTCGGTTGCGCTTTCAACTACTGAAGCGGAATACATCGCCGCGGCTAGTTGTTGTGCACAAGTCCTTTGGATGAAACAAACCCTTTTAGACTTTGGACATAGGTATTCTTGCATACCTATACATTGTGATAATACTAGTGCAATAAACTTAACCAAAAATCCCATTTCGCACTCTAGAACTAAGCACATTGACTTGAGACATCAATTTCTTAGGGATAATGTGGCTAAGGGAAATATATCGGTAGAATTTGTATCCACCGATAAACAACTAGCCCATATATTTACAAAACCCTTGGTTGAAGAAAGTTTCGCAAGTTTAAGGATGCAATTAGGAATTTGTACTTTTCCTAGTAATTAAAATGTATTTTCTTCAAAATATATATGTTTTTCATAACTTGCATTCTATAAAGTATCATCACGCTTATGTAACGCTCTGTAGTGGGGCTTTGCGACCTATTGGTGTTTACCTTCTATAGGCTTACATTAATGGGAAGGACTATAGTGGTAGATGATACTTGGTTTTTGTGGCTTTCTCAGTTTTTATGATGAAATTCATCAATTGTACCTTAATTCTTACCCTTTTTGATTGATGTCAAAAGGGGGAGAAAAAGTAAGGTCACACTTGGTTTTCACGATGCATATAGTTAGTGTGAGTTTTGTAGTTAAGGAGAAGATATATAGTTAGTTAGAGTTAAGATGATATGCACATTGATAGGGGGAGCATAGGTCAAGTTATAAGTAATTGAACATGCACATTGATAGGGGGAGCATAGGTCAAGTTATAAGTAATTGAACATGCACATTGATAGGGGGAGCATAGGTTGAGTTATAAGTAGTTGGATGCATATGCTAAGTTAGATAGTTGAATGCATATGATATGTTACATATCTTGCATACCCTAACTCTTGAATGCCTTAACTCAAACTCACAAATACTTATGCTTTCTTAAAAATTCCATGTTATGTTTGTCATCATCAAAAAGGGGGAGATTGTTGGCTTAAGGGTTTCTCTTATGCCTTGATCTTTATTTTGATGATAAAAAAATATGTATTTAATTCAAGTGTGAAGTTTTGAGTTCAGGTTGAGGTTGTGATAAGCATGCCAAATCCATTCAAATGAGATGAAGGAAAAGATCGTCAAAGAAACGGAAGAAGAAATCGTTGAAGAAAGGCTCGGGCTTAGATCAAGTAGAATTAATGTAATATATCCCTAGGATAGTTTATCCCAAGCCAAAATTGTAAAGTTATCCAAGTTGAAACTTGGTAACTAAACCTATAAAAAAAAAGGCATGTAAAAATCCAAGGAAAAGTCAGCCTCAGCCTGGGTTCGATCGATCGGTCGGTCTATCGAACGAGGCAGTTCTTTGCCAAAGCAACCTATTCGGTTGACGGACCGGTCGACCGAATGTCGATAAAAATAGGCAGCAGCCATTCGGTCGACTAGCCGATCAATCGAAGTTGGCGAAGAAAAAATTCTGGGCTACGCCGGTCGACCGACAGAAGGCAAAAATGGGCAGAATGGTAGCGGTCGACCAATCGGTCGATCGGACTAGAGATAGCCAATTCGTGCGACCCTGGCTCCAGTCATTCGGTCGACCGACGGGTCGACCAAATGTCGAAAGAAATTAATTTACGTCAGCCGATCGACCCGTCGGTCGATCGAGCTCTCACAAACAGCTAGCGGTCGATCCGTCGGTTGACCGACCGATCGACCGGCCTGCGATCGAACATCTTCAACGGTCATTTTTTCACCCATTGAACGGGCCGTTTGGGTGAGGGGTTATAAATACCCCTCACCTAACTTCTTTACAACTTCTAACGACCATTATTGAGCAATCAAAGAAGTTTTCTAAGCCTTCAAAGAAAGAGTTCTGCGCACGCGTCTCTGCTTCCTTCGATAACGAATTCCAGGCGCTGCTGATCATCTACTTCTTCAACTATGCTGCAAATCAAAGAGCAATCTTATTGCAAGTTGGAGACGTGAAGGCGGTGGAAAGAAGCCTTGGTTAATCTTTCGTTCTTAAAGCTCTTTCCGTGTATTTTGAATCTTATTGTAACTTGTTTTCAAAGTTGAGATAGCTGCTAGGTGTTCTAGGAAACACTTAGGGATAGCTTTATAGAATTGTATTTTGCCTAGGTGAATAGGATTGAGGTGTTCTCCGAGTGGTGAGAAGGGTGTCCTCATTGTATTCAAAGGAAAACATAAATTCTATAAAGTACTGGTTAGAAATCCTTGGTGATGAGCCAAGGTAGTGGAGTAGGCGGTTGGCCGAACCACTATAAGCATTCTTGTTTGCATTGCTTTCTTACTTGCTTTTATCATTGTTATTGAATTTTGATCACATTAATCAGTAAGTAACAATTGCATTAAGTAAAGATAAAATTGAGTAAGAAGAAAATCAAAAGAGGGGACGGACACTATTCAACCCTCCCCACTCCCCCCCCCCCCCCCCCCCCCCCCTTCTAGTGTTGGGTTTCACACAACAGTAATGGCTTTGTGAATGGATCAGCTATATTGTCTTTCGTGCCGACACGTTCGACATTTATATCACTGCGTCCAATGATCTCTCTGATCAGGTGATACCGCCTTAGGATGTGTTTTAATTTGCGGTGGGATCTAGGTTCCTTTGCTTGAACAACAGCCCAATGTTATCACAATAAATAAGGACTAGACCGGCAACCTCAAGAAAAACACCCAACTCAGAGATGAACTTCTCTATACACACTCCTTCCTTGGTGACTTCGCTTGCAGCGATGTACTCAGCTTCTGTCACCGAGTCGGCCACAGTACCCTACTTGGAACTTTTCCAGCATAATGCGCCACCATTAAGAGTAAATACATACCCAGAAATTAATTTACTGTCATCCGGGTCCAATTGGAAGCTAGAATTTGTGTAGTCCTCCAGTTTAAAATCTGACCCACCATAAATCGGGAGAACATCTTTAGTCCTTCATAAGTACTTAAGAATGTTCTTTATAGCTTTCCAATGTTCCTCTCCAGGATCTGCCTGATATCTGCTAGTTACCCCTAGGGCATAAGCGACATCGAGCCGAGTATAGAGCATTGCATACATGATGGATCCTACTACCGAAGCATAAGGGATCTCGCTCATCCTTTTTCTCTCCTCATGTGTCTTAGGAGACATCTTCTTGGAAAGAGTGATGCCATGACTCATAGGCAAGTAACCTACTACCTTCCATGCTAAACCTTTTTAGCACGATATCAATATACCGAGACTGGGACAAACCAAGTATCCTTCAAGACCTATCCCTATAGATCTTAATACCGAGTACATAGGATGCTTCACCCAAGTATTTCATGGAGAAGTTTTTGGATAATCATGCTTTCACTGACTGAAGCAGAGGAACATCATTCCCCATGAATAGTATGTCATCTACATACAGCACAATAAACACAACGGCGGTCCCACTAACCTTTTTGTAGACACAAGGTTCGTCTATATTTTTTATAAAGCCAAACTCTTTGACTATCTCATCAAAATAAATGTTCCAACTCCTCAAGGCTTGCTTGAGTCCATAAATAGTGATCTACTTTAGCAATATTTAAGGAATTCAATCTATGAGTAGAATGAGAAGGTATACCTTATATCGTGGTCTGTATGGCTAATCCTATCCCCGTCTTGAGACGGACACATGAATGTCCTCCAATGATAGTCCACACCAAGCACCTCGCAACAATAGGGGCAGCAAACATGGAGCTCGTTGTGGCTCAACGGAGAAGCTTTCTCAATCCCGAAATCCACCAAGGCAAGGCCGACCCTTCCAACAAGAACCGGGCACCAAAAAGGGAAGGAGAGAGGATAAGAAAATACCAGAGTGAAAGAGAAGAGGTGAAGATACTTCATTGTCCTCTTGGACTCCTCCAAGAAGATGAAGATTATGGCACACCCAAGAAAAGAAGACACCTTCAATTTTGGCTTCGCAAAAACCGGGGAAGGAGGATGTAGGTGGCTGGCCACCAATTGAGAGAATGAGGAGTTCTTTGGAGCCTTTCTCTTCAAGAAGCATCTAAAGAATCAAGTCGTTAATCTTCTCCAAGAAGATCAATAACTAATTCACAAACCCCTCTATGGGGTGTTCGGCCACAATTTATAGAAGGGGGCCGACTACAAAGGTAGACCCAGCCCCATAAAAACTCTCTCCCCTGAATTCAAAATTCTGGGGTTTGCTTCCAAAAAATAATTTATATTTTAATGGCTTTATAGTTAATTCGAAATTAATTAAATTCAATAAAATATAAACTTTAATTTATCTCCGTAAATTAAGAGTCTATAAACAAGAATGATAATTATCTAAATAAACTAATTTCCTAAATAATAGGAAAGATGTTTATCTAAATAATTTAATTTCTTATTAATTAATATAATTATGACTTATACTCATAAATCATATATCTATTAATTTTATAATTTATCTCCATAAATCAATTTTTTATTAATTAGGATTTATCCAAATTAATTAATTCTCAATTAATCGATTAGGCTCATGGTTGAAAACTAATTTACCCACCATGTATATTTGATTCAAAATCAAATTATATTTAATTCATAATTAAATATATTCCTGATTAAGTAGTTAATTAAATATTTAATTCATAATTAATTTTAATCAACTATATGAAATATTATCATGTGTCAATCCCTATAATTTAGGGATGCCCTACAAATTAGGGTTACCGAGGAACTCCATCCTCGCGCATTCATTCCTATAGGAAACAACTTTCCTATCATGTCTGTAAATGAGATACGTGATCAAGTTGCAGCATGTCTATGCTAGTAAACATATAGGGCCGCATTCGAACTTTATCTCATAAGGCCTATTATGATGTTAGCCTGTTGTGTGTGACCCATTGGGCCCCACACTAAGCCAACAGTGAGTTGTGTATAACGGATAGTCGGATCCGATAGAATGACTTCTATTCGAATCTTACGAGCCACCATTAAACCCCTTTAGTGTGGTCGTGAGAGACTCCACTCACAAGTCAAGATTGACGTCTAGCAACGTGTCATGACTACCCGGATAGTATGAGGTTCAATCTACAAGGATCGAACGCCCTTCGATGATTAGTTATCGTTCAACTAAGTTCCTCATTTACAATGTCCCGAATACGGCTAGGGTACGAAAAAAGTGTCAAACCCTAATATCGATTCATATGTATTCTGCCTGCCAAGTCGTCGTTTCAATAATGACATATCAGAAAACCTTTTTCCAACATTCATATCTACTCTGGCCAGAGATTCCTGAGCCGACACTTGTAGGGACACATAGGATATTATCTCCTCTTACTAGGAGTAACTGATTCCATATTGGTTGCTCACATACCTGAAAGGAATAGTGCCCTTGAGACAATCACATGTCGATGTGTTTAGGGACAATTCAAGGGTAATCAACTTAATAAGGCAACTTTTTCATCATATGTTGCATCTTTATTCATAAAGATTGTGATGAACCCTATAAACTTGGGGAAATGATTCCAATGCCATGATGAGATCATGCCAATGAAACTTGGAATCCATATGCCCATGTTCTAAATGTTCCTAGTCGTAGGATCACCAATTAGGGGATTGGTGATTTCGGATATACTAGTGCACTTGGTACATGCCCTATACCATAAGGGGTAGTTGATCTCATAGTTACCTATGAGCCATCATTAATGTACAAGTGCAGATGCTCATTAGGGAATGAGTTCACTGAACAGACCTGCACGAGGAACACAAAATGGAATCCTTAAATGAGTGTCAATAGGATGTTCCTCAGGTGATAGTGGGTGCAAGCAATCCTTGGACCTAAGGTTGTCAAGGTTACCTTGTGAGTGACGACCCATTGCTTTGGTTCTATCCCTACGTGGCCCTCAGCGTCATGTGTCGGGAAAGCGTTCATGGAGGTAGGTGAGCAACCAACATGGAATCGGTTGGTCATAGTAGATAATGTCCTATGTGTCCCTACAAGTGTCGACTCGGGAATCTCTGGCCAGAGTAGATATGAAAGCCAAGAAGATGTTTCTGACGTATCATTATTGAGACGACATCTTGGCCGATGGAATACATTTGAATCGGCATTAGGGTTTGACACTTCTTTCGTACCCTAGTCGACTTCGGGACATTTGTAACCAAGGGATTTTGTTGCACTGTAACTAATCACCGAAGGGCGTTTGATCCCTGTAGATTGAACCTTACACTATCCGGGTAGTCATGACACGTTGCTAGACGTTAATCTTGACTTGTGAGTGGAGTCTCTCACGACCACACTAAAGAGGTTTAGTGGAGGCTCGTGAGATTCAAATAGAAGTCGTTCCCGAAGCCTAACCCAAACCAAACCACAGTTACACATAAACCAGACCTAAACATTTAATAATATCTCAAGGATTTAAAAAAAAAACATTCATTTTCAAATAAACCCTAGACCACCAACAAAAAAGCAAATGTTCAAATCGGTTACTAAAATTTAATTACAAAACAAGACACCTCAAATGACAAAAATGTGGAAACAATAAATAAACTGAGTCAACATGACTCAACAACTCAAGAAGTACAAACGACTAGGGTATCCCCTCGACCACGACGTGTCACGAGACCCGCTGCCCTGCCGCTGTTGGCTTAAGGTTTTCAACCTTGGTCTTAATCTCGGTTTTGATGATAACGATCTTGGAACTAATGTATTCACAAAGAAATATTTTCATGTTCAATATCGGTTAGCGCACGACGTCCACGATCGAAAATATTAGAGAAATTGAAAAATCGAAAGGTCGTTGGTCGACGCGTTCGGATTCTTTGGGAAGATACAATCTAGGTTTAGGGTGTCTAGATAAATTATAAATCCTCATTATGATACAAAGAAACCCTTAAAACCATATCCGAACCCCAAATTATGAAAAACCGGAAAATCAGAAACGGCCCTGAAATTCACTAAGCCTAGGGAGCTCCTTGAAGGGCTATATGACCCAGACATTTTCTTGACACAAAAAAAATGCTGATAATTGTTCCTTGGGTAAAAACTAGATAACGAGATATTTTTAAGGAATTTTTTAAAGACTTTAGCATACCCATATTTGACCTGGGAGATTAGAAAATTTTTGTTTTTCAGAAATTTGTACTAGACCCCAAAAACTAGATTTTGATTCTTAAGGATTTTGATTTTTTAGATATTTTTATTGAATCCAAATGGGGGTAATCCTTATATAACATTTATGTTCTAAAGTTATTAACTTAGCGAAGATGGAACCAGAAAATGAACAAACAAGCAAAGAAATCTACCCTAACCAGGTTCTGTCGACCGACCGAAGGAGAAGTCATTTCAGTCGATTGACCGGTCGACCGAACATTGCCCAAAAATGGCAGATTGTCTTCGGTCGCTCGGCCATCGCTCGGTCGGATCGATGATCAACCGGACAAGCGACCGGCGGTCGGTAACGGGCAAAAATTCACCCGTTGAGAAGAGGGAGCTCTCTCTTCTCTTCATGGCTTATAAATAGGAAGCCATAAGAGCCTTCCTTGATGATGTTGATCATCTCTAACCTCCTTGAGCCATCTTTTGATCTATTCTAAGCCTTCATTGAGTCAATCTTGTGAAAACCCTAGCTTGAGCCAAAAACCTTGATCTTGCCTTTATTCTTTCATTATTAACCATCAAAGGCATCAAGAGGAAGCTAGGAATCTTGTTTTGGACCTAAGTATTTTATTATTTGATTTATTGCTCCATTTAGTGTTGTATTTTCTTGTTTATGTCTTTGTATTTGAGTTTGTGTAAGACCTAGAGTGTGGGTCTCGAAATTGGGTGATAGCCTTGATGTTTGAGGTTTAAATCCACCGGTGTAAATATAGTTTACTATGATTAGTTGAGTTGTCCTTAGGTTGAGGTGGGAGAGTGCTCTCGGTAGGAAGGCAGGATACTTCCGGGTGTTGAAGTGCCTTCGATTTGAGAGCGGAGACTTTCTGGTGTAAAGTCCTCATTGTAAGGAAACTAGTTAAACTAGTTAAACTAGTTTGGAAATCCTAATTGGGGTGCTTAGGTAGTGGAGTAGGCATTGGGGTCGAACCACTATAAATCGTGTTTGCATTGCTTCTACTTGAATTTGTTTAATTAGCATATTTACTTTGCTTCTGCTTGCTACTCAACTTGTAATTTGCCTAAGTAACCAAAGAAATAATTAAAATCATATTTAGACAAAAAGATTAGTAAACATACTATTCACCCCCCCCCCCTCTAGTGTGGCCATTTCACCAACAGCCGCCACCAGCCACGCTACTGCACCCCAGTGCCTCTCTGATCTAGCTCAGGTACTGCAAAACAACATATATGAGGGGTAAGTCCAACTGGGACTTAGTGAGTAGATCAGTCCTCAATTTCTACCACATCATCATCATGCAATAATCAAAAGCATACAGGTAAGCATAAGAACATAAAGCATAATTTTATTTTGATCATTTATTTTAGCAGCACAATCATCCTCGTCAACTATATAGCAACCTGTAGAAAATGCCACAACATATAATATGCTCAATGCAATCATCCACACGAATCACCTTCAGACTTGTCGGTCCCACGAAGCCACATAGGATAGGTAGACGGGTGGCCGCCGTACTACCACCCAACTCAGTATCAACCTGTTAGGGTATGCCCTCCCCTCACAGACACTGGCTCCTCCGAGCTAGCCTGTTGGGGCATACGTTCCCCTCACCTCCTCAGGTCTCTGGGCTATCTCCTTGGGGTTTGATCTCCCTGCACCAGTCGAACTTTCGAAACAAGGCCAACGCTGCCTCCTTGGGGCATATCTTCCCCTCACCAGCGAGGCTTCCGGGAAATGCAACACGCACATCACAGCATCACATACGCAGGGAATATAGACATATGGTAAAGTGTGCTGAACAACAAGTAAATAGGGGTATGTTCAGGTTATACCTCAATCTCCGCCTCCTCCTGCAATACATCACAACCACGCAGATAAATGTATACACATAATGATGCTCAACTCATGAATTCACAGCGTACACAATGAGCATGAAATTAAGATACAACACCTCCAAACATCGTAGGAAAAATAAGCATGTATAAGATGTAAACAACACAACGCCTCCTAATTTCCCTACACGGTTTAAGCCCGACTTAAGCCCTCCCCTAGCCATGTACCCTAGGGCCGGCCTACCCCTCTACCCGAGTGCTCTAGGGGCATAGAGGGTTCAGCCCCCTTGGGTCCCCTAAGGGTCGGCTCACCCTAAAGTTGTCCTAGGGTTCTAGGGTGTCTAGGTGTCTCTAGGGTACTCAATTCCCTACTTGTATGTCTCTATAATTTCTCTAAAGTGTAGAAGAGATTCAATGTACCCTAAAGTATGTCCCTAAGATTCAATGTACTCTATGCCAATTCATGCTAACTCGGAATAATATATTATTTTTGGATTTATGGGCATAATAATTACCAAACGGATTAAAATCTTTCGTGCACAATCTCAATCTGATATTTTTAGTATCCCTAGCAAATGAAGGATAGCATCTATCCAAATGTTTTCAAGCTTCACTATCGAATGAATGAGTCATTATTGTATCATCATGACTTTTTGCATGCCAACTCATATAGGGGGAAGTCTTTTCGACATGAATAATCTTTGAAGCCTCAGTTAGTGGAAAATACCGAAGCACCTTAAACGAGATATTTTTCTGTCGAATCAATTTCTTCTCCTTGTAACGAGGATGTTCACATATCGGGCATTCATCCAATTGTGCATTTCTTTATAATATAAAATGCAGTTACTTGGGCACGCATGTATCATTTCGTACTCAAGCCCTAATTTCCCCATCAACTTTTTCATCTTATAAAAAGTTGGCTCAAACTTGTTATATGGAGGTAGCATTCCATTAATAAAGCCTGCAATTCGATCAAACGCAACCCCGTCGATATTACAATCGGACTTTATGTTCAGGAGTTGCGTCATTGCCGAAAATCTTACAAAGGTTCATCGACAACTTTCAACATCTCATAAAATTCTACAGCCTCCTTATTCGGTAATTCAATCTGTATCGCAGGTTGTTCTTCTATAACTTCTACTATCGTAGTATCTGGTGGCACTAACGTCCCAGTAACTGACTCAACATTATCATTTAAATAGAATTGACCGCCAAGACTATCCAGTATCATTTTTCTATAAGAATTAGATGGTTTGGAAGAAGAAACAACGACACTAGAAGATTCACCATGAGTATGAACAACATGATTGCTCGACATCCCGACTTCACATGACTCCCCGTGACAATTTCATACAAAATATCTTGGTATGTATCCTTTGTTATATAGATGCATTGTGATAGTTCCCTGATCCAAAAATCTTAAGTTCGAGCATTTTCGACACGAACAACGGATTTTACCACCGCTAACGAATTTTCAATTCAAATAGGCAAAATTTAAGAAGTAAGTTATGCCTACTCGAAATTCATCTGTTATAGTTGTTGGCGTAACGTTTTCAACCTTGGTCTTAATCTTAGTTTTGATGATAACAAACATGGAACTAATGATTTCATGGAAAGTTATTTTTAGGTTCCATATCGGTTAGCACACGACATCCCCGATCGAAAAAATTGAAGAAATTGACAAGGACGCTCGTCGACGCTCGGGATTCTTTGGGAAGTTAAAGTTTAGGTCCAGGGTGTCTAGTTTGTGTTGTAAATCCTCATGATGATACATAAGAATCCAAAAACCAAACCCGAACCCCAAAACAAAAAAAATCAACAAATTAGAAAATGACCCTGTAATTCACTAAACCTAGGGAGCTCCATGGAGGGCTATATGACCTAAACATTTTCTTGCCACAAAAAATATCGGTAATTATTCCTTGGGTAAAAACTAGATAACGAGGTATTTTTAAGGAATTTTTGGAAGCCTTTAGCATACCCATATTTGACCCGGGAGATTAGAAAATTTCCATTTTCTGAAAATTTGTACTAGACCCCAAAAACTATATTTTGATTCTTAATGATTTTAATTTTTTAGATATTTTTATTGAATCCAAATGGAGGGTAATCCTTATATAACATTTATGGTTTAAAGTTATTAACTTAGCAAAGAAATATTATATAAGTAGACTTAGCGAAGACGGAACCTAAAAACGAGCAAATAAGCAGAAAAAACCAGCCTAAGCAGTCTGCCCTGCCCAGGTTCGGTCGACCGACTGAAGGAGAAGGCATTTCGGTTGACCAACCGATCGACCGAACGTTGCCCAAAACGGGTAGAATGCCTTCGGTCGCTCGATGATTGCTCGGTCGATCGACTGGGTCGATCGACCGAGCAATCGATCGGGCATCGCCAACGAGCAGAAAAATGCTCATTGACGAGCCCTTTTGTTTGGGGGGTTATAAATACTCACCCCCAAACTCTCTTCCAAGCCTTCCATGATGCTTCTAAGCCTAAGAGAGTGATCTTCTTGCATCTCTACAAGATTTCTTGAGCCATTCTTGCAAGAACCGTAGTTTTGTTCTCCACTCTTTGATCTTGCCTTCAAGTTTCATTTGATTCATCATCAAGGAATCAAGAGGAGCTAGAATTCATTGTGTTGGAGCTAAGTATTTGTGTTGTTGCATTTTTGCTCCATTACTTGTTTATTTCATTCTATTTAAACTTGTGTAAACCTAGGTAGCTAGGTTTGATTGAGTTGGTGGTAGCCTTGGTGTTTGAGGCTTAAATCCACCGGTGTAAACATAGTTTACTAAGATTAGTTTAGTTGTCCCTTAGGGTTAAGGTGGAAGAGTACTCTCGGTAAGAAGGCAGAGACTTTCGGGTGTGGAAGTGCCTTAGGTTGAGAGCGACACTCTTCGAGTCAAAGTCATCGTTGTAAGGGAAACAAGATTAATCTAGTAAAGTTTAGTTTCGAAATCCTAAGCGGGGTGCTTAGGTAGTGGAATAGGCATTGGGGCTTAACCACTATAAATCACCGTGTTTGCATTGCTTATACTTGTGTTTGCTTAATTAGCATATTTACTTTGGTTCCTCTTGTTATTCAATTTGTTAATTGCCTAAGTAATCAAGTAAACGATTAAAATCAGAATTAGGCAAAAAGATTAGTAAATATACTATTCACCCCCCCCCTCCCTAGTGTGGCCATTTCACCAACAATAGCTCCACCATGAATTCGTCGGTACATCCAACTTCGATCGCCCAACATGTTCTGTTAAAAAGTTAGCAATATCTTTAGTTAATGTCTTTAGGTGGGATGGTCATATTTCATTCGGGATTCATGTTATTCATATTGCACTAAGTATTTCTTTTAGTCATTAACTTCATTCTAAACTTCGGCACCATCTCCCTACAGTTCTCCGAATACGCATATCATCTAGGCGCGTATCGAAGAACAAGGGAGATACAATAGCCAAAATTTAAAAATGAATAAAGACTAAAAGAAAAAACTAAGTGCAATACAAATAACTATGTTTTCAAATTATCCAATTAGGGACAATTAAAGGGTTGTACGTCATATGAAAGATCATCTACTTTATTTACACGGACATACAACCCTCGAATGGATCTAAGGCTTTGCAAAATTAAAACCTGACTCGTTGATGCGTACATAAAATGTATCAACTCATCATGATTAATTTATTTTCTAAATTTGTGGATGTCGGTACGAGTCCATAGTGGATGATTCCGGCATGAGTCCTAAGTGGACGATTCTGACACGAGCCCACAGTGGGCGATTCTGGCACGAATGCACAGTAGACGATTCCGACGCGAGAGTCCACGATGGACGATTCTAATTAAAATTGTAATTGCACCCAATTATACTAAAATTAACCCTAATATTTATTCTAATTAAAATTAATTAAACCTGACATTAAAACCAATTAACAATAAAAAAAACTTAACCTAATTAACAGATAATAATAACAAAGAAACTAACAAATAATTACTAATTAACCTAAAATTAACAATTACCAATTAACCCTAAAATTAACAAATAATAAAAAAGATATATATATTTAACATATATAATTAATCTAATTACCAAACCCTAAATATAATTAACATATAATAAAAAAAATAAACCTACAGTGGACGGGGGCCGAAATCTAGGGTTTCAGCCCCAACTAGCCGGGGAGGGGAGGAAGAAGGCCTTACCTTATCAGCGGTGAGGGAGGAAGGAGAGGGAGGGTGGTCGTCGGCAAGGGAGACTAGCCAGTCGTCGACGAGGAAGAGGCGGAGAGGGGGGGAACGAACTCATGGCGACCCAGAGAAGAAAAGGAGATCTCGACGGCGAGAAGGCGACCTCGGCGGCGAACTCGACATTGAGAAGGCAAAGTCGACGGTGCGCGAAGTCGGCGGCGAGAAATCGATTGGTAGCGGAGAGAGGAGAGAGCAGGAGAAAGAAAAGGGGATGGGCGCGAACGCAAATAAAAAGACTTTTCACCAACGGCCGTCAGCCGTCGGCAAACTATGAATCTTTAATTACGATTTCGCTGACGATCGATGTAGCCCCTCTCTAAGCCGTCGGTGATGAGTTTTTTATTTTCGTGCCACGTGCGCGCCATCAATTCATAAGTGACGGCCTTTGTTACTCATGGTTAATGACTTATTTATATCACTGACGACCCTTACAACCCGCTAAGCCATGGCTACTGACTTATTTCATTTCGTGCCCCGTGCACGACATCGGCTATGAGTGACAGGCATAGGCGATCGTATACGAGTCGTTGTTGAGTTTGTCACATCAGCCACGGCCATCGAAAAGCTATGGATATTTATGACGGTGCGGGCGGTCGTCGATGAACCCCGTTGCTAAAAGTCATTATTCTAGTAGTGTATCTAGCTCGGCCCCTGTCGTGCCACCCAACGTAGCTTTATAGAGTGTTCCAAAGAATTCCTCAAAAACATCAAAGGACAGAAACCAAACTAAGAACTCGACACAGTCCTCCAGACTCCGATTGAGCTCGGGGGCTATACTAGAACTATTGGGATCGATCGAATTAGACCCATCAGCGCCCAATCATGAAAGCGAAATGGCGACACTAGAGGGGGGTGAATAGTGTGATTACTAATTCTATTAGCCTCAATTCCAATTCAATCGTTTATTTAAATCGTTTAGGCAATTTATAATTCGATGCAGAAGCTATAAATGATAAAGCAATTAAACATAACCAAATATAACAATGCAAACACAAGATTAATAGTGGTTCGGCGCCAATGCCAACTCCACTACCTAAGCACCTCGCTTAGGATTTTCAAACTAGTTTAACTAGATTAAATCGGTTTCCCTTACACAGAGGACTTTGACTCGAAGAGTCTCACTTTCGACCTAAGGCACTTCCACACCCGGAAGTCTCCGTCTTCTTATCGAGATCACTCTTCCACCTCAACCCTAAGGGACAACTCCACTTAATCCTAGCAAAACTATATTTAATTACACCGGTGGATTTAACCCTCAAACACGAAGGCTATCACTCAATTTCAAGACCTAACAATCCTAGGTCTCCACAGGCACAAATCCAAAAATAGTTAAAATTACAATTGAAAAGAGCTCAAAATAAAACCAAGGAATCATGCTCTTTTCAAGCCTTGGAGCCTCCAACTCGCCAGAAGATAGATCTCGAATCAATTCCCAAGTTGAGCTCAGCGTGTGTGCTTGAAGAAGATGTCCGCGAAAAGAAACAGAGCGCAAGCAGTTGATCTTTTGGAAGGCTCAAATCTCTCTTAATATTACTCAATAAAATCTGTAAAAAATCAAAGAGAGAAGTTAAATGAGATTGGTGAGGTATATTTATACCCTCACGAAGAAACGGCAGCTCAACGGATAGTTTTCTATCCATTGTAGGCCGCCAGTCGATTGGTCGGTCGACCGACCGATCGACCGATCATTCGACCGCTGCTTTCTCTCTGTGGTCAGTCGACCGACGGGTCAACCGTCCAGACGCAACTTTGGCGATTTGCCATTCGATCGACCAGTCGATCGACCGACGCGATCTTGCATCTTCAGCAAACCCAGTTCGGTCGACTGATCGGTCGATCGCTAGGGCTACTGCCCTTTTTAGGCCTCTATCGGTGGACCAACCAGTTGACCGAAGTAGCCACTGCTTATTTTCGGCAGTGTTCAGTCGATCGACAAGGCTATTGGCCTTTTTCTTACCCTGTTCGGTCGACCATCCGGTCGACCGAATTTAGGCTAAATTTTATTTTTCAGCCAACTTTCTTCCGCACTTCATTTCCGGATTCTGGCTTTCAACGAGCATCAACATGGAGAGCTTTCATGTGATCTTTGAGCCCGTCCAATACGACTTTGGTGCACTCGTTGATATGGAACCCGAGCGCGACGATCAATGTCCTTCCGATTTTCTGATTTCTTCTGATTTATCCGATCAAGGACATCGAACGCTAATTGATATGGAACCTGAAAGATTTCTCAACGAAATATTAGTTCCATGTTTGTTATCATCAAAACCGAGATTAAGAGATTAAGACCAAGGTTGAAAACCTAAAGCCAACAATCTCCCTCTTTTTGATGATGACAAACATCCTTGAGAAAATATAACATTAAAGCATAGAGGATATCAACTAAGGGATTTTTCCCCTTATCAACATGCATATCTATGAAATAAACTCTCACTATCTATATGCATGGATTTCCTATATTTTCCTCCCCTTTGCCTATAATTTTCTCCCCCTTTTACCTATACTTTTCACCATGGTTTTCTCCCCCGTTTGACCTATATTTTCTTTATAGATCTCTCCCCCTTTTGACATCAATCAAAAAGGGCAAGAAATGTCAATTTAGTCAATTTTGTCAAAGGGATGAAAAGCGAATATTTTTTCATGAAGTTGGGACTCTAAAGTTTAATTTTCATGAAACATGAAAATCTCAACCAATGGATGGAAAATAAATATTTAATGAGAAACAAAATCATACATGATATGTTCAAAAACTAAATAGTTGAATTCAAAATTAAATCATGTATGTTCTCAAAATGAATATTGTTTCTTTTTCATGATATTTTTAGATTTCATTCAAACTTTCAAAATGCAAACATATAGTCATTTAAATCATGTATCTCAAGTTTGAAAGGAAACTAATGTCATTTGATCCAAATATGAACTTAGCACATTTTCGTTTGAAATAAATATGAGAACATGAAAATGCTAAGTCTCAATGTTTTGCTATCTACTCATGTTTTCTCATATTTAGGCATCTAGACATCAAACATGAGAGAATGTAAGTCTACGAATCAAGTTTGGGCTTAAGATGAAATTTTTAAGTCATTTTGTTGACTTAGGTCAACCTATACCTCAAGTTTTCAAAAGTCAAATTTTTAAATCTATACAAAATCATTTTTTCGATGAAAATCTTTGGTATATTTTTGGATGAAAATTTTGATACCAAATATTGAATGGTCATTTGAAATGCATGTATAAAGTTTGAACTGAAAAGAATTTTCAAAGACCAATTTTCATCCTATATTGATTCTAATCAAAAGCTTATTTCTAGGTATCATTCAAGATATCAAAATCATTTCTAGGAATGATTTTACTCAAGAAATTGTGTGAATGATATTAGAAATGGAATCCAAATGGTATACATGAGTTTTCATTTGAAGTTTTTGAAGAAATATCAAAGTATCGGAAAGATTAGTGTTTCAAGAATGATGATACTTTGAGTTTTGAAATCCAACTTCAAAATTCCATTATTAATTAGATTTTTCATGAAATATTTTGAAATTTTTATTGAAGAAACTAGATTTTCAGCGAACGTGCAGTTTCAAGAATCATTTAAAAAGAATTTTTCTATATTTCTCTAGAAATAACTGAAATTGATATCAATTGTAGGTCGAAATAGTATTTTTGTAATTTTCAGTTATTTTTTAAACTTGTTCAATTTTCATTCAAACATTCATGACACCACATGATGGTCATGTAAAGAGTATATGTCAAGTTTGAAATGAAAATTATGTCCTTAAGTCAAGATATCAACCTAGCATGGTTTCATTCAAAATTAAACTAGTTTTTATGAAACTTGCTAAGTTTCAATCTTAACATTTACTCATGATTTTTTAAACTTAAACATATGGATACCTAACATGAGTAAATCTAAACATGTTCCCCAAATATGGATTGAAAATAAGACCTTTAAGTCAACTTGGTTCAAAAGAGGTTTTCATGAATTGATCTCTATTGTCATTTTATCCATATCCATATTAATTTTTCATTCTAAATGCATGGAAACATGTCATACTTATTCTTAAACATGTTTATGAAGTTTTGGACTTAAAATGAAATGTCCAAGTCGATTTGTTGACTTGGGTCAAACTTCTCAAGCTTAAGTCCTCTAAATTTACTTAGTTTTCAATTTGCTCAATCTCTTATGAATTTTCAATTTTAAGCAAATGACAACTAATCATTAACACACATAAATATGTTCATCAAATTTTCAACTTAAGATGAAGTCTCTAAAGAAAAGTATTAACCTAGTTCAATTTTATAAATATCATGATATTATGAAATGAGCTAAGTTATCAAAAAAATTCTTACTCATGAAGATTTAAATATTTATCATGCAAAATCAATCATGAGTATTGAGACATCATTAAACATGAAAATTCAATTATTATACTAAGATTTTTATAAAATTAAATTCATATCTTTTTCTTGAAAATTTGCCCAACTTTTCATTTCCTTCTTCATTTTCTTTTAGATAGCATAGCTTTCCAATTCTTAACTTGCAAGTAGACTTCATTAGTATCAAAATGAAATTAAGGCTACTAGCAAGCTAACATACTAAAAAGCAAACGTTTAATGCAAAGTTTCATTTAAAAACCTTAACCTATGCTAGATAGTGAAGATTCATTTTAAATGAATTTGCATGATATCAAAATGAATCTAAGGGATCTTAAGATGTGAACCATTTGAGGAATAAGATCTCTAGATATGTTTAACTAGTTTGGACTTAAAAGAATGTCTCTAATGGTAAGTATCAACCTAGAGTAAATTTCATTCAATGAAATTTGCCTAAGTGCTAAAATTCTACATACTCATGAGAAATCAAGGATTTTATCATGCAAATCTAATCATGAGTAGAGAGACATAGTTTAAGCTTAAACATTGAGATATAACACTAAGATTTTGAATTTATCAAAGTTATACCTTATTCATGATAATTTGTCAAACTAATCTTTTTCTTCCTAACTAGTCTTCCTAAAATATTTATAACTTGCAAGTATACTTTATAAGCAGAAAATGAAACCAAATCTACATGCAAGCTATCAAACTAAATAGTGAAGAAAAAAACCAAGTATCATTTTTAAAATTCAACTTCACTAAATAGCTTGGATTCATTTTCATATAAATCTTCATGATAACAAAATGAATCAAGAGATCTCAAAATATAAAATTTTGAAAAATAAGATCTCCAACCCTTCCTATTGGTTGAAAATTGAAAGCCACAATTAGCCTACAATTTAAAACCGCAAGGTCGCTTAGGCCCATTACAAGCCACTTAGGTCTCCGAGGAGACCGGAAAATCAAAATCAAAAATCATTTTATAAAGGCATATCATGAGCGAAAAATCTACTAATGTTAAGCATGTATCAAAACTCTAACTCTAATTTAAGCAAGTGAGTATAGGAGATGATACCAAAGTGTTTGATGCCAATTTTACCTAAGGCATCTAGGTGAAAGCTTGAAGTTGCAACCATAAAAGGATTTTTCATTCAACTCTTTGATCAACTTCAACTCTTCACTTCTCTTTACCCTTGTGTGGTGACTCCCCCTACAAGAGAAGAAATTTTTGTTACCCAAATGGCTTTGGGTCCTTAGGGGTTAGTGGGCTTAGGTACCCAAAGTATTTTCACAACACTTGAGTTCATTTTAAAGGCACAATCATATATGGCATGCCCATAAACACCACAACAAAAACAATGTCCATTAAATTTCTTTTTGTTTTTGCTATGGAAATAAGGTTTAAAGTTAGAATGCTTAACATGTGAAATATTATGAGCATAAGCATTCTTGTTTGGAGATTTCCTAAATGAGACATTTTGATTTTTAGTTCCTAAAAGATGAAGCATTTGATAAGTTACTAGTTTTCTTACTCAAGAAAACAACCTCATTGTTTAAGTCATTGATGGATTTGTGTAAAGCTTGAATTTGAGATTACAACAAGCAATTTTTATTTTTCAAAATATCATGCTCAAATTTAAAATCACTTATACAATCCTTACCATTGAGATTCACATTATTTTTTGTGTTTTCATTCTTATTTCTAATTTTTGAAATTTTAGTTAACAACTCATCATTCTCAATTTCTAATTCTTCATTTCTATGTTTCAAATCCTTAATTTCACGTTTTAAGACATCATGACAAGAATCAAAAGGGCTAGTATTCAATTTTTCAGTTTCTAATTCATGCACATGAGAGCTAAGCCTTAAATTTTCTTTCTTTAATTTCTTATTTTCTTTATTCTTTTTCATGAGCAAGTTATACATCTTTTTTACATTCTTCTAGTAGTTCTTTATATGACATCTCAAGGGATTTTGAGCTACTAGAATCATTATCATTAACATTTTGAACATGACTAGAAGATGAAGAATTTACCTCATCTCGAAGACCCATGAGGCAATAGTTTGATGTAGCTTCATCGTCATGTCTAGAAGTGGCTTCACTTCATTTGGATGTGGATGATGAAGCACACTTCTTTTTGGATTTCTTCTTCAAGAGTGGATAATTTTTCTTCTTGTGTCTCTTCTCTTGGCAAAGAAAGCACCTAAGTTTTTGTTTTCGATTCTTGCTTGTGCTTCTTTGGCTAGAAGTGTTTTGGGCATCAAAACCGAGGTTAGTACTAGGGGGATGACCATTGTCATCACCACCCTCAATAAAAGTATTAAGTTCTTCGGTTTTAGCATAATCGTATAATATATTTAATGTTGCTCGAATATCAAAAGCGGAAGAACAATGCATAACTTTTTCAAGTATTTTATTTGAAAATGAGCAATATAGGAGATGCGTTGTTTTAGCATTTAATTCAAATAATCTAACTTGTTCTTGAGTCCAATCATTCAAGTCAATGGTGGTCTCAACATACTCATTCTTTAACATGCACAATAGATCTAAACTTTATATTTTAAGAAAGGTATACATCCTATTCTTCCAAACACCAAAGTTTTCTTCATCAAACCTAGGTAGTGCAAATGTTATACTCTCTAGTGTCATTTTTCGGATCGAGGCAAGATGTAGACAAGATGGTGAAATCTCAATCCACGACCCACTCTAATACCAATTGAAAGCAAAATGGCGACACTAGAGGGGGGTGAATAGTGTGTTTACTAATTCTATTAGCCTAAATTCCAATTCAATCATTTACTTAAATCATTTAGGTAATTTATAATTCGATGTGGAAGGTATAAATGATAAAGCAATTAAACACAACCAAATATAATAATGCAAACACAAGATTTATAGTGGTTCGGCCCCAATGCCTACTCCACTACATAAGCACCCCGCTTAGGATTTCCAAACTAGTTTAACTAGATTAAATCGATTTCCCTTATATAGAGGACTTTGACTCGAAGAGTCTCACTTTCGACCTAAGACACTTCCACACCCGGAAGTTTCCGCCTTCTTATCGAGAGCACTCTTCCACCTCAACCCTAAGGGACAACTCCACTTAATCCTAGCAAAACTATGTTTAATTACACCAGTGGATTTAAACCTCAAACACGAAGGCTACCACCCAATTTCAAGACCTAACAATCCTAGGTCTTCACACGCACAAATCCAAAAACAGTTCAAATAACAGTTAAAATTACAATTGAAAAGAGCTCAAAATAAAACCAAGGAATCGTGCTCTTTTCAAGCCTTGGAGCCTCCAACTCGCCAGAAGATAGATCTCGAATCAATTCCCGAGTTGAGCCCAGCGTGTGCGCTTGAAGAAGATATTCACGGAAAGAAACAGAGCGCAAGCAGTTGATCTTTTGGAAGGCTCAAATCTCTCATAATATTACTCAATAAAATCTGTAAAAAATCAGAGAGAGAAGATAAATGAGATAGGTGAGGTATATTTATACCCTCACAAAGAAACGGTAACTCGACGGCAGCTCAACGGATAGTTTTCTATCCGTTGCAGGCCGCCAATCGATTGGTCGATCGACCGACCAATCGACCGGTCATTCGACCATTGCTTTCTCTCTGTGGTCGGTCGACCGACGGGTCGATCGCCCAGATGCAACTTTGGCAATTTGCCATTCGGTCGACCAGTCGATCGATCGACGCGATCTTGCGTCTTTAGCAAACCCAGTCTGGTCGACCGATCGGTCGACCGCTATGGCTACTGCCCTTTTTAGGCCTATGTCGATCGACCGACCGGCCAACCGACAAGGCTACTGGTCTTTTCTTATCATGTTCGGTCGACCGAATTTAGGCTGAATTTTACTTTCAGTCAATTTTCTTCCGCGCTCCGTTTTCGGGTTCTGGCTTTCAATGAGCATCAACATGGAGAGCTTTCATGTGATCTTTGATCCCGTCCAATGCGACTTTGGTGCACTCGTTGATCTTCGAAAAATTTCGCGATGAACCCGAGCGCGATGAACAATGTCCTTCCGATTTTCCGATTTCTTTCGATTTATTCGATCGAGGACATAGAAAGCTAATTGATATAGAACCTGAAAGATTTCTCGACGAAATATTAGTTCCATGTTTGTTATCATCAAAATCGAGATTAAGATATTAAGACCAATGTTGAAAACCTAAAGCCAACAATCTTCCCCTTTTTGATGATGACAAACATCCTTGAGAAAATATAACATTAAAGTGTAGAGGATATCAACTAAGGGATTTCTCCCCCTATCAACATGCATATCTATGAAATAAACTCCCCCTATCTATATGCATGGATTTTCTATATTTTCCTCTCATTTGCCTATAATTTTCTCCCTCTTTTACCTATACTATTCACCCCGAACCAAACCATGCCGTCCCACCCAAGTGGCTCCGCTCAAACTACACCCTTCAACCAGACTCAAGTCGGACCAGACGGCTCTTTTCGAGAAACTCACCCGGCCATACATGGACTCTCACGTTCTTCCTCATCACAAGGGATATACCATCGCAAACTCGTCATCTCCGAAATTAGCCTCGACTCATTCTAGGCAACAATCCTAACGAGATTGTCAAGCAGCGTTATCATCTCTACTTGCAATATATACAGACACGACACGCCTCAAGTAACCTAAGTCCATTTTGGAGTCCCCCTAACTTGAGTGTCGAAATATTTTTTGCAGGTGCCCCACCATCGGCATCGAAACCAAACAATGAGAGACACTGAATCGGATCGAAATGCCCCAACTCTCAGACAGAAACGGATAATAATTTGTGAAAATATAATATAATACTTTATTTTTTAAAATATATAGGGAGATCAGACATTACTGTTTCATATATGTTTTATCTGATATGGATGCATACATGTCATGTCACATCAACCTACTTATCTATTTTTATTAGGCTAAATAGGAAAATATGAATTTTAATCGTATTTGCACTGTTAGATATTAATTTATCAAAAAAATATTTAGACACCAATAGTGAAAGTTTATGCCCCATTTATGCATTTTATCCTTTTGCTTTAAAAATACTTTTATTTTTAATCATTATTGTCTTCTAAGTTCTCTTCGTTAATAAGTTAATTTTCACATAAAAAATTCCTAGATCCTTTGTGTTAATAATTCTATCACGTGTTATTTTTCTTTTGCTTTTTATATTTTGAAACATTTTTAATCTATTTTTTAAAACCGAATAATTTTTTATATTTTGAAATAAGAAGTACAATTTATCTAAGAGTGCATGTTGTACTTTCTGGGAGTACATTACATTCTTACAACCAAATATGATGTAAAATAAAAATATACATCTAATAATTTTTACAATGATTATTTTATCATTTTTAAAAAAAATTGAATCAGTTGTTTATACTTGTAACAAAAAAAAATATGGCTTTAAAAAACAAAGACATTATTATTTAAGGTAAATACTCCCAAAAAAAAACATGAATGCAAAAAAATGAGGAAAATAATAAAATCACAATTACCCACCTTTTCGTGAGGATCTCATAGTAATTAATAAAATATCTTGGTTTGATCCATAATAAGGCACATCCTATTCAAGTAATCAAGTCAATAACAAAATGACAAGATTGTAGGTCACCATATACAATGAATTAGCCGGCTTATGTGATCATATGCAAGGATGACCATTCGATTCAAATCCGGCGGTGGGAACCCACACCTTGATAAATCTCGATTGGGGTCACCCAATTTTACTCTACCCCACCTCATTTAATTATAAAAAATGAAATTTGAAATCTTAATAAATAATTAGTCCAATATTTTAGAAACTCGGATTATAATGTGAGTGAACGAATTAATTGATTGGATGAACCAACATGCAATTAGATATACACACTTGATGAACCAGCTTGTGGAGATATAGATTGGGACCAGAGGGGTACACGTGTCAGATGATGGGGGAAAAGAAGGAAGCACAAGTCCTAATCCAAATGCCCTAATGACAGGGTGATAAATTGATTGCTGTTCATTATATATTGAAGAGTGGCAAGGGGGCCTAGTGGCCTACATTGGTAGTTAAATCCAAATGGGAGACTTTAGGTGGTGGTCCCAGAGACACGAGCCACACATACCCAATGGGGCACCACAGTGCATCACTAAGCCCACTGCCCACATGATGGGTTCATCACCATCGACACTGTTAGGCTAATTAATTAACTTCTGGTCCCCTATTGCTAGCTCTCCCCGTGTAACAAAGTAAAAACCTTGGCGGATCGTTTTAAATGGGATAACGGATTTTAAATTAGTGTATTATCTTGCTAATCAAAATAATTTGTGCTGAAAATGAAAAAAAATGGTCAAAATTCATATTTTTTAGATATTTACCCTATTATTTATTTATTTGTTGAATATGATTAGTTAATTTGGTTAATCAAAATTTTCAGTCTACTGACTACCATTAACCAATCAAATTTATTTCAATATATGTAGAATACCTACCAGTTAACAAATTAGTTCACAAAATTTATTGAAAATGCTTACTTAATTTTAGTTAATTTGGTATATACTACATTATAACGAGGAGGAGCATAAGAATCAGGATTTCTTCAAAGATGAATGCATGTCATCAACTGAATAAGAAGATCGACAAAAAAACATGTATTCAATCAAAAACTAATGTCTCCTTCCGTGCGAAGATGAAGAGAGTATGTAAATGATATATACAGACAAGCTAGCTCAGTTTTCTTCTCTCAATCCGAACCTTAATTAAGTACTGCAGGACCTACCTTGGAGATGTACATATGATCGCCGCGTCAGTAAGTTCTACATATATATATATATATAGAAATAAATCATTAATGCTAAATTTATTCCGATTAGAAAATCAATATTAGACCTAACTTCATTCCAAAAACTAGATCATGATGAGAGGATTATCTAATTTATTTAAAGACTATCTAGATCACAACCTCAACCAATGTAGGATTTTAACACACACCCCTCGTGCCCAGAAACCACAACCTTTATTAATTTTATGTTAATTAATTATATATCAATAATCAAATTTGGTATATGTTCTTGCTTGAAATTGGGGTGATGCGGATCTGCGCATCTCTTGGTTCGGCGCTGCTCTGGTGGGGAGACCTGTAAAAACACTTCGACGCTCAATTAAAAAATGATTCCAGATGATAGTTATGGAATTGAAATCGAGAGTATACTTTATGTTCGTTGTACATGTTTATAATGCAGCTTAGGGATATTTTGGGGCAATGATGTCTTTTTGAATCTCGCAAGGATATCCCGGAATGGATTGAGGTTTATCTTAGAGATATCGGGCTCATTACTATCTAATCCCTGATAATTAATGAAGATATGGGTCTCCTTGTATGATCGAATGGAGCCCCCAAAATAGATTGCAATTGGCTTAACTTGAGTTCCATATATATATTCATGAATGTGTGAGTTTTTAAGGCTTGATCCGGCGGGTCCTGAGATGTTAGTCAAGTTCATTATATATGCCCAAATAAAAAGGTAAATGTTTGCATGACTGAACACAAATCTCAAATCGTGCGAGTATGATAAGATGCATATATACATGAGTCAATACGCGCGCGTACAACAGCAGAAAGCACTATTATTAATCCATCTATCTTAAATTTGGGTTAATTGGCAAGATGTATCCTTTGTTTACGTATACACGAAAGCAAGGGTTAACCGGTAAACTAATATAATTTCCCCTAATTAATTATATATCCTGGTTCTTTATTAATCATTTTCTTCTTGAAGCTTAGGAAGCATGATGCATATGGGAGGGAGCGTGAGCCACATGAACAAGAGATTCCTCTCTCTCTCTCTCTCTCGTTATACTGCTGTTTCATTTGATAATGCATACATCTTACGGTAAAGCTCAATATTGTGGGCACAACTAATGCGCGCAAATAGTAGGTGATTAGGCTTTCTTTTCCTTCTCCCTCTCTATCTCTCTCTAGCTTTAGCATAAAGAATGGTTAGTATTACCTGTCTAACTTAGTGAGAAAGAGAGAGTTCACACATATATAATTAGAGAGAGAGAGAGTTGTAACATGGCAGGATGTGTAGGTTTTTATTTTGTGGGGACTGATTGGAGCCGGCACGTTCTAACCCTCCTTTGTAGGACCCAACAACAGCTGTGGCAATGTGTGCTTGTCTCCCTTACTTTCTTTTTTCATAAATACAATTTTCTTTATCCTCATTTCACATTATTTATATATTCCCACTTTCACCCTTTGTTATATTTTCATAATTTCTTAATTCTAAAAATAAATTTAAGACACATTAATATTAACTTTTTTGCTATATATGAGTTCATATATACATATACAAATTGATATAATAAAGAGGAACCTAAATTAATTAATTAATTACTAATTAAAATTCCAGTAATGAAAAAAGAAAAATACATGTTGTATATGAATGTCCATATCTGTATGCAGATGCTATTTACATGTATTTGGCATTTGTGTTTAGCTGATTGCCAATACATGCATATAGATGCATTATATAGATATAGAATGTATAGATGTAAGTAGAAACAAGAATATTCCATAATTAATCTTAAGGAAAATTTCAAGCGTCCACTCCATAAAACTGTTAGCTGGAGGAATCAATACACAAGCTCAAATGAGATGTTCATGTCCTCTAAAAAAGCTGTGCTATATATATACATATTAATTATCTACTGTTACCAACCACAGGGAATTAAGAAATTAAGAGGAAAGAAAATTACTACTACTCCTCTCTCTATATATAATATATTTTAGAGTGAGCTGAAAGATGGAGATGTACGAAGCTAGCTTCTCTCTCTACCTCAAGTCTAATTAAACTTTTATTTTATTTTATTTCTTTGCTTCTTAATTCTCTCACTATATATATTCTCTCTCTTTGTCCTTTCGGATTTAACTATTCTAGGGCAGCAAAGTAAGTCCCCTGACAGCGCAGCATCTTCCTTTGTTTTATCACTTCAGATCCCTTCTCTCTCTCTCTCATCATCATCATCATCATCATCATCATCTTCTTCTATCCTCTCTCTGCACTCTATCCCTTTCTCTCTCTATCCCACTATATTCCATCTTCTTCTTCTTCCTCCTCCCCTATACCCTAATCTTCTTATAATTTATTATTTATATATATATATGCCTGTGCATCTCATATATATTATTAGTCTTCTCAAAATTTATGTTTTAATTTTTTTTTCAGTTGTTGTAATCTCTATTCCTGTTCCTCTCTCTCACACTATCTTTCTCTCTTTCCAGTTGTCCACGCTACCATCTTTTTTTTTTCACTTCATGTACTGATTAATTTCCTTTTCCAATT
Organism: Canna indica; assembly: GCA_034359265.1. Lineage (NCBI taxonomy): Eukaryota > Viridiplantae > Streptophyta > Magnoliopsida > Zingiberales > Cannaceae > Canna > Canna indica. The sequence goes on along the minus strand of CP136895.1, from coordinate 20,542,243 downwards.
TCTGATTCCTGCAATCTCCACCACCCTCTCCTCTCTTTCTCCCTCCCCGCCGAGTAAGAGGAAGAGAGGAATTCATTCCCTAATTAACACCAGTTTAGGTGGTAAGTGGCTAAAGCCTTGCTGAGAGCTAAAAGGGAAAACAATTCGCCGGGAGCCATGCAGCAGCAGCAGCAGCAGCCGCCGCCGCCGGCGACCGGAGAGCCCCAATTTGGGGTGAACTCATTCTCAATCTCCGCCTCCAGTCCCCGAGTCCACCTGCTCCCCGACCCGCAGCTGGCTGAGGCAGCCTTCCCCATCAGCAGCCGCCCCCCGCCGCCGCCATCCATCGACGCTGCCACCGATGCTGCGTCCAGTTTCGAAGAGCTGGACCTCGCCGCGGGTGAGGAGGCCGAGCGCGGCGGCGCGCCTGGCAACCGGTGGCCACGGCAGGAGACGCTGGCGCTGCTCAAGATCCGCTCCGAGATGGACGCCGCCTTCCGGGAGGCCACATTTAAAGGCCCTCTGTGGGAAGAGGTCTCCAGGTAAACAAAATTGAGCGACATTAAGTTCTTCACAGTCCCCCCACCGCTGTCTCTGAAGTGAAATGTGGAGCCTCAAGCAAGCTCTTGTTTCTTTTCCTTCCTCCTCGCCTTATCCTATGGAAAAGATAAATCACGGACTTTAATTTGGTGCTATAATTGTGATGGAGAGACTTTAACGGTTTCCTCGGGATCTACTTCACCAGCTAAATGCGTGTGCAGAGAAAAAACTAAAGTAATTGGAGAATTTCTTGCAAGGATCTATGCCTCGATTCGTACCACTGGGTCCACTCTGCAGCAGCAGCAGCAATGATGCGTTAGAGCTTCATGTTTGGGCGAGAAATTAATGGCGTCTACCTCTGATCATGCCTTAATTTTCTCTCTTATTTTCTCCCGGTCATTAATTTTTCTTTCAGATTATAAATTAGTTACCTTCTTCTCGGAAATCGGTGAAAGATGCCTGGATGCGTCGATCCCGAGATGAATTTAGGATACCGAGTTTTTATAATAGAAAGCGCATGCATTTCCCATCAATGCAGTTCTTTTTAAACTTTGTTAATTTAGCTTGTAGTCATATGATCCACTCTATAGTGTCGACGTCCGCCATTTGGCACTCTTCCTGTTCTTCTTCCTCTTCGGCTTGTTCTTCCCTGTTTAATTCTCCTGATCTTTTTAATTGGTGGTTGGCAGGAAGCTGGCGGAGTTGGGATACAAGAGGAGCGCAAAGAAGTGCAAGGAAAAGTTCGAGAACGTGCACAAGTACTACAAGCGCACCAAGGACGGCCGCGCCGGCCGCCAGGACGGCAAGACGTACCGCTTCTTTAGCCAGCTGGAGGCCCTCCATAACAGCGGCGGAGGTGGCGCAACCATGCTGACCACCGCCGCAGCCACTGCACCAATCCCGATTAGCTTCGCCACGACCATGGCGGGCCCCCCGCCCACTAGTATCCAACCATTGCCGGTCTCCGCCATGCCCCCATCGGCCGTTGCTGTGCCAAGTAGGGCCGCCCCTGAGCTTGGCCCACAGGGCGTCTCTAGCTCCGCCCCCGCTGGTGGGATTGGCTTCTCGTGGAATTCTTCTTCCTCCTCGTCCGACTCGGAGACGGAAGATGAGGACACTGAAGATGGTGGCGGCAGCCGGGAATCGGGACGGAAGAGGAAGCGTGGTGGCGAAGGCGGGGGCTCGCGAGGTCGCCGGCGGATGATGAACTTCTTCGAGGGGTTGATGAAGCAGGTGATGGAGCGGCAGGAGGCCATGCAACAGCGGTTCCTGGAGGCGATCGAGAAAAGAGAGCAGGACCGGCTGATCCGAGAGGAGGCCTGGCGGCGGCAGGAGATGGCACGGGTCAGCCGTGAGCAGGAGCTGCTCGCCCAAGAGCGCGCCATGGCGGCGTCGCGCGACTCCGCAGTAATCTCCTACCTGCAAAAGATAAGCGGCCAAACCACCCCACTATTGCCCACTACTCCAGCCGCTGCCGCCACCATGATCTCCACCACGCCACTAGCTCCAGAACCATCACAGACTTTCCTCCCGCCACCGCCTCCGCCACAACCAACACCTCAGCCGCAGAAGTTGCAAACACCACCCAAGCAGAAGCCTGCGACCCCCCAGGTCCAGCAGCATGACGCCCAGCGACATAAGTCTTCGCCGACAGCTGCGATGCAAGTAGTGCCAATAAGCTCAGAGCCTGCGACGGAGGGCCATGGCGGGGGCGGGGGCGGGGGCTTTGAGCTGCCGTCGCCGTCGCGGTGGCCTAAGTTAGAAGTCCACGCGCTGATCCAGCTGCGAAGCGAGCTGGAGACGAGGTACCAGGAGGCGGGACCGAAGGGACCGCTGTGGGAGGAGATCTCCATCGGAATGAAGCGGCTTGGCTACAACCGGAGCGCCAAGCGATGCAAGGAGAAGTGGGAGAACATCAACAAGTACTTCAAGAAGGTCAAAGACAGCAACAAGCAGCGCCCCGAGGACGCCAAGACATGCCCTTACTTCCACCAACTGGATGCGCTCTATCGCAAGAAGCAGCTCAGCAATGGCTTCGGATCTCAACAGACGCAGCCCGCCGGCAATGGCGAAAACCACACTGCCTCTTCACAGCCGCAGCAGCCTCCGGCGGAGGCCCAAAGTAAAACCAACGGTGGCAATTCTGATGCCGGAGGAGGAGGGCCCACCGCTGCTCGAGTACAAACCAGCAATGGAGGACACCCTCCGTGCTTCTTCGAACAAGGAATGAAAAAGGTAATTAAGCATGGTTCAATTAACTCCTCTCTTTCGCATCCTTCCATTGTACTTGGAAGCCTGCAATAATAATTTGTGAGATTATTGCCTCTGAAGTCAGAAGACGCCGTGAAGGACCTGATGGATAGCTACGATAAGATGGACGAGCCCGACAGCGAAAACGTGGACCATGAAGACGTCGACGACGAAGACGACGAGGACGACGAAGAGGACGACGAAAACAGCAAGATGCAGTACAAGATACAATTTCAATCGCAAAACGTGAGCGGGGCCGGCCCTACGAATGCTTCGACGGCGGCGGCAACGGCCACTGCAGGATCTTTCATGGCCATGGTTCAGTAGATCATTTGGTAGCTCGATCAACCAGTTCTTAATTCCTTAACCTGATCTCATCATTAACACTACAAGTTAATATTATCTTCTCCTACTCCTCTATATATATAAATATATATCGATTTGTTGTTAAGACTCCGCTCTCTTCGGCCAACCGGAGGTGGAATGCATTAATAATTAAGCTTGCTCGCGAGCTGTTATATTGAAGATCGATGATGAAGAAGAAAGCGATCGATCGAGTTCCCAACCTAGTGAGAGAGAGGCATGCGCGCAGAAATAATTCGGCATGTACATTGAAATTGAGGAACAGAGAGTGGTGACGGCGGTGAAGAAGACACAGTTTGGAAATCCACACACTGCAATGCATGCACTGTCTCAATCTACTTTTCAAATCTCCTGCCCTGCACTGTCGTCATCATCTTTGGAATCATTAAACAATTTACATTGGCGAAGGTTTCTTATAATGCTAATTAATTTATGTACATTTCCTGTTGCTCTTGTCATTAATTACTGTTCACTCTTGGTTAACCTTGTAAACCCCTTAATATTTAAACACCCATGTTATTTTCTATATATTTAGGGAAATTTCAATTGCAGTTCAATGGATAATATGTCAATTTAGCTCCTTACTTCAATAATTTTATTCTAATTAAGATTTATTCAAAAAAAAATCCAATATGAAAATGTCGTTAAAATTGTTAGAGTGAGGTCTAACTGCCAAGAAAAAAAAGAAACTTAAATTAATGTAAATTGGGTTCTTCAAGTGTGCTCAAATTAATTTATTCAAAAAAATCTGTGCCTACAAGTTGATTTAGTTGAGATTTTATTTAAATGTAATTCAAACTTTAAAAAATTGTCAGTTTAAATTAATTACACATTATTAAAGAGCTAACTTAAGATATTTAAAATTTTATATTCCACCTGAAGCATATCTTTTATATTCTTTTAGCACTATTGAGGGGTCATTATTTAAATATAAATATGCAGGAGACTGTCACATGCTCCTTTTCCTTTTTGCCCTTCACAGGCTTTCTTCATGGAATATATTTTTGTTTTCAGCTCTCTCTCTCTCTCTCTCTCTCTGACTGGCAGCTGCTTCTGCAGCAACAGAAGCAAGCAGGATCCACGCGCATAGAAAATGATAATTGTAATTTCTTTTATTTATTTATTTATTAATTATTTTTTTAAAAAAAAAGGGGCCACGGCTGTGATTTTAAATTCGGATCGGATCTCTGTTGATTAGATCCTACTCGGGTTCTTAATCTGATAGGTCTAATCAATTCCAGTCATTATATATTAACAGAATTCCATCATATTAGATATTTTAGGTTGGTTTGGTTTTTAGACTCAACAATAATTCTTCACAATGGAGTGAATTTGTCTAATTGGAATTCATATGAATATGAAGTCATTTATTTATCCAATTAATTAATACTGAAAAATCTGAAATAAGAAGAAAATTGTGTTATGGAATTGGCTGTCGGCAATCATGGAGTCAAATTGATTGTGGCAAGGGATTGAACACATATATAAGCTAGAATTCATGGCCATGGATGCATAAGTGCATCTCTTGTGATCCAGACTTGTCTTGCAAGTCAATCATACAAGTGACTTTGCCATAAACATGCAAAGCATGTGGTTGAATTCAATGATACTTTTTTTTCTAAAAAAAGAATCCAATATTCTTAAATGAGATAAAAAATTTGAACCAAGGTCACCAATCATGCATGGAGTAGGGTTGAATACTTCAATTGTTCATTTTTTTGTCAAAACTATTAAAATAATATATATATTTTTTCTGATATATATAATATATTTGTTGATGGGCTATCTTGCTGAGCTAGCCGGTCGATATTGTTGAAAGTTTGTGATGTTTGGTGATCAATATTGTTGGAAGTTTGTGATGTTTGTTGGTCCGATTTTGTTCTTTTAATTACAAAATTTATTGTCGGATTCATGATGGTATTTTGAGTTTGGCAAAATATAGACAGTGAATCCATGTATCGTTGCCCCAAGAAAAGAAATAGTAGGGAGAGGAAGACTCGCAGCACTGCCGCGGCAAGCAACGGCCAAGAAGCATGATAAGTTCTAGCTAGTCGATGTCGTAGAGGCGATAGTTACAATGGGGAAGGTGTAACAATGCTCTCATGAACGTACATGTGCTATAGTTAGTATTAGTATTTTTTATTACGATGGTGTTGTAAACACATGTAACAGTGTTAATTGTTTATTAAAAATAAATGTATTTAAGTTTCCTTTTCATTTATTTTCGAGATCTTTCGATAGTCAAAGATTAATATATTATATATGAATTATATTCTAGATTGAACTAGCACTATGAGCCCGATCGGATTAGGCCCAAAAGTACTCACACTCATGAACTAGACTCAAGTCAAGTTAGACACTACTTAACTCGGGGGGGGGGGGGGGGGGGGGGGGCTCCACCCGTCATACAAGGACACTTACATCCTCATTAATTACGAGGGATTCGTCAATTGTGAACCATGTTGGTGAAATGGCCTACACTAGAGGGATGATGAATAGTGTGTTATCTAATCTTTTTGCCTAAATTCGATTTATCGATTTTAATCATTTTGTTAGGCAAAACACAATATGAGATAATTACGTGCAGAAGCAAATAATAAGGCAATTAAGCAAACACAAGAGAGACAATGCTAACACAATAATTTATAGTGGTTCAGCCCCAATGCTTACCCACTACCTAAGCACCCCGCTTAGAATTTTCAAACTAGTTTAACTAGATTAATTAGTTTTCTTACAATAAGGACTTTGCACTGGAAAGTCTTTGCTCTCAAACCGAAAGCACTTCCACACCCGGAAGTATCTCGCCTTCATATCGAGAGCACTCTCTCACATCAACCCTAAAGACAATTCAACTAATCATAGTAAACTACGTTTACACCGATGGATTTAAGCCTTAACACCAAGGCAACCACCAACTCAATCAAACCTAGCAACCTAGGTTTACACACTTGAGCAATACAATGAAATAAACAATAAATACAACACTAAATGGAAAAATAAATCAAACAATAAAATATTTAGCTCCACAACCAGATCACCTAGCTCTTCTTGATGCCTTGATAATTAATCAAATGAAGCTTAAAGGCAAAACTCAAGAAAGAAGGTTCAAGGCTAGGGTTTTTGCAAATGATGGATCAATCAAAGCTTAGATGGTGTAAGGAGTGTCTCAATAGGCTCAACAACACCTAAGGAATGCTCTCTTGGCTTCTATTTATAAGTCATGAGTTGACCTCAAATAGCTAACTCAACGGCTAGAAAATTAGCCGTTTCCGCCATCTGATCGTTTGTCGGTCAATCGTCGGTCGACCAACTGAGCGACCAGAGCCCGCTATGCTTTTTGGGCTCATTTCGGTCGACCGATCAATCAACAGGCCGTAGAGTATCGATACTCTACGTATTGTACTTGTACTGAGTTTCAGCTGGTTTAATCTTTCTTCGGTTCGAGTTTTGGATTACGATTTTGGTTCTTGGGTTTCTTTGCATCATCATGAGGATTTACAATTTACCTAGACATCCTAAACCTAAACTCTATCTTCCTGACAAAATCTGAGCACGTCGACCAACGTCCTTCCGATTTTCCAATTTCTCCGATATTTTTGATCATGGACGTTGTGTGCTAACCGATATGGAACCTGAAAATAATCCTCCATGAAATCATTAGTTCCATGTTTGTTATCATCAAAATCGAGATTAAGACCAAGGTTGAAAACCTAGGCCAACAAATCCGACATATCCGGGATGAGCCTCAATTCTTTCTGAGCACATCTATAAGAAATTTCGAGAGGCATTATTGCCAAACATCCATCATCATACACTATATATAGACACGATACACATCAGGTACATCTAGATTCTAATTTTTATTCCACTCATCCGGAATCCTATCTTACTTGAGCGTCAGAGTGTTTTTTGCAGGTCCCCCCTCCCCGCCGAAGTTGCACCTGACCAAGAGACGTGTCGGACCACATCACCCCCCGACTTCATGAAAGAATATTTGGCGCCCACCGTACGGTCGAGTAAATCTTACATGCCCTGTAATGGTTGGTACCCGAAGACAGACGAACACCGCCGCACATAGGCAACATCCTAGCAGTAGCATTCCCCCGCTACCTCGAGACACTAACATATGCGAGGAATGATGCTTCGGTACCCGCCAACTTTTTCACCAGAAGCCCGATGCCTGATCAACGACCTTCGGGCGGAGAACCAACGTGTAGCAGCCTAGGTCAAGGCGCTGGGGTGGTCCCACGAGCGCCACCGCTCGGAACACAATGAAAACAGCCACTTAGAGAGATCCGAGAGGCCAGCCTCTGTCTTTCAGGTCGAGGTCTCTCGTACACATCAACAGAGAGAAGAGGAAGACACCGGGGTCACAAAAATCGCCCCTCCCCCATCATCAACTCAGGATCCTTCGCCGAACATATCATGGCGGTTCGCCTCCCAACAACTTCAAACTGTCGGCCATATATGCTTCAGCCCTACGACGACACGGGCGATCCGACCACTCACCTGACGATGTTTAGGCCGATGATGCTCCTTAACGACACAACTGATCCTATCCTTTATCGAGCCTTCCCAACCTTCTTGGAGAAGGTCATGCTACTCTAGTTTTCTACCCTCCCTCTAGGGTCTATATACACCTTCCAGAAGCTCTCTCATATCTTCAGTAACAAGTTCTCTTCGTCGTGGATCTACTCCAAGACTGAAGACTCCCTCCATTACATTAAGCAAGGACAACACTAGTCGTTGAGAGACTACCTAAAGAGATTCCATGTTGTTACCATGGAGACTCCAAACCTCGACCTGCATGTCAAGTTATACTCCGTCAAATATGGTCTAAAACCTAGGCACTTTGCTGATCAAATCGCCCTAGCAAAACTCAAGAATATAACTGAGTTTTGAGAAAATGTCGTATGCTATATGGAGATGGAGGGACTCCGAGAGGCTAGGAAAATCGACATGCAGATCACCGAAGACACCATCGAGGATAGGAAGTGCAAGAAGCTCGACAAGAAAGGCAAAGATCGAGATCACCATGACCGAGATAACAACGAGAGGGAAAAGTCACCACCTCGATCGAAAGCTAGTATGAAAAGTACACTCCGCTCAACGCGAAGAAGGAGACCATTCTTTGAGAGATTTACGACTTGAAGCTTCTCACACACTCCGTCCATCACCGCCGGAAAATAAAAACCACCACCAAACGCTGATAAAGCAAGAGGTGCGTATTCCACAACACATATGAGCACACCATAGAGGACTGCATGGTATTAGGAGATCAACTCGAGGACCTGGTCCGAGCTGGACGACTCGACCAGTACGTCAATCAAGGAAGAGAATGTGGTCGAGACAGGAATGGCCACGACCACCGACGTCGAAGCCGAAGTCGAACGCCCCTGGGCCACCTCAGAGGTCAGAGAGACAATGACCGAGCCAACCGCCCAAGTAACGAGGTCTGAGGGGTCATCGACCACATAGACGACGGATTCGAGAGATCGAGGAGCCAAAACAAGCTCGGTCAGGAAAAGATCCATCCGAGCAATCATGGCAATCGACGACACTGCTCACCCGTAGAGGCCCCACTTCTAGGACCCGATAATATCATTCTATGAATTTGATATCTAGGGGATTGATAAAAATCTACACAATCATGATGGATCAATGCAGTTCAGTCGACATCCTCCCTCATTCCATATTTGAGAAAATGCACATTACCTGGTCATCGACATCCCCAGTCCCTACCACATAATCTTGGGTGGTGTTGAAATTCCTATCTCCAAGACGGAAGTAGGCGTACTTCACGCCAACTAGAAAAAAGTCAGTCGGTGCTACAACAAATGCCTTACATAGAAAATGGCCAGTCAAAGGAAGGAGTCAGGCGCTCCGCCCCACCAAACGCTCTTGGTGTCCCCCCCCCCTAACCTGGCGCTGAAATTCCTATCTCCCAAATGAAAGTAGGCGTACTTCACGCCAATTAGAAAGAAGTCAATCAGTGCTACAACAAATGCCTTAAACAGAAAACGGCCAGTCAAAGGAAGGAGCCAGGCGCTCCGCCCCACCAAACGCTCTTGGTATCACTCGACAAATAACTGTCAGGGACCTCCAAGCCGAAGCCAAGCCAAGCAGAAGCTCTCAAAAGAGGCCCCGACCTGGGATCAACTCGGAAATTGAGTACCACTTGGAGTAAACGAATGAACCAGAGCCTGACTAGGCCTGAAGCGGCCTACTCTCTTCCAGCCACTAATGGACGACAATCGGGTTCCTATTTTTCCCCTTCAAACCTTAGTGAAGCATAATCGCACTCGAGTCAAGCACCTCGCTCGGGAAAACTCTATTGTATCACCAATTTCTCTCCATATTAATAAAGATTATTCTTTTCACAATCATGTATGTGCATCCAGGAAATTTACGGCCATCTTGTCGTTCATTACGAACAAATGTCCTGCGACTCGTGATAGGAACGCCACCGTTCATTATATTTAAAGTAAAAAAAATCTCTACCCAAATGCTAGATATAGGCACCAATAATTGGCACTAGTACTTGATTCCTTTACAATTTTGTTCCAGCTCTCATTTAGGCATTTTTCAAATCGCCTAAATTTACATTTCAACATCTATCCGCGTTGCTTTTTCAATTTGAGGTGGTACCAATTTGTAATTAATTTCTTGTAGTGGATGGGCTTAATATTTTTTTATATTTATTCCACATTTATTTTTAGTATGGGAAAAGGCAAAAAATATTTTGGATAAATGCAAGGAAAAATGTGGGTGGAGATGCAAGTACATATGAGTTTTAATAAAATTATAATGTATTATGCATAAGAAAATAAATTGAAGTATGTATATAAAAAAGAGAGATTTGTGGAAATCATAGAGTGAAATTCTATAGTTACATAGAGTCAAACTCCCAAATTATATATTTTCTATTTGTGTGCTCAATTGAGGATATAATTGTACACATGTCAATTTCCCCCTTATTTTTAAAGTCAACAAGAAACATAAATAACAGGATATTTCAATTTTCCTACATTGGTGGAGATTCAAATAACATTTTAGTTCCAGGTAGAATTATTTTTTTAAAAAAAAAAGAAATCACCAAGGAAAAACAAGTGCTCAATTTTTTTTTTGTTTCCCTAAGTATATAATAATACAAATTAATTTAAGTTGTGGGTAAAACTAGTGCCACACATAAACTTTAACTTTTTTTCAAAGATAGCTGCTGTGGTACTTGTTAATTAGCTATCAATCACGCATCAAACAAAAGTCACTTTCTAACAGCGCCCTTGATGTGATCTGAGCTCTGACTTGGTGACTATTTTTCATATATTTATATTATTTCTCAGTAATAATTTGATTTAATGGCAGATTCCAAGAATAAATATATGGCCATGCATGACAGAGTGGACAATTAAGAATGTGGATATATATACTTGCACGGAATCATGCATATTATGTTGTTTGCCGTTGTCCGATAAATCTGTTAGGCCATATGTTTATCGCCTCATGGAAAATAAAAAAAATAAATTAAATTAAATAGTAAAAACATCTTCTCGACCCTTACTCATTTATAATTATCTCTCATAAATTTTAAAATTAAATAAAAAAATTAAACTTTATAAAACTAATAAAAATACTCTAATCGTTAACTCAATATTATTTATTTAACATATTTATAAAAAAATGACACGTGATAATTTTTTATTGATCCAAATATAAAAAGATTAATTAAAAAATTAATTAAAAAATAATAAATTAGAAATTAAAAAATATTAATTGCAAATTTATTTCCTAATTAACTTTTCTAACAATTAATATTTCATAATTTCTAATTTATTAATTAATTTTTTTATTTATCTTTTAATATTTAAATCAGTGAAAAACTGTCACGTATCATTTTTAATAAGATCATGTTAAATAAATAACATTGAGTTAACAAAATGGTGTGTTTTTATTAATTTCATAAAGTTTAATTTATTTTTTGTCTAATTTTTAAAGTTCATGGAGGATAATTGCAAATGGATCATAGTTCAAAGAAAGTTTTTATGTACTATTTAATAAAGGATGAAGTTTAATCTCTTATATTATTTAATATTTAATTTTAAAAAATAAAATATAAAATTAATATTACATCTAATCTATAAAATTCAACGTCAAATAAATCGATTACAAAAAACAATAAACTAGTCTAATATATATGCTGAATAACTTAGAAAATATAGTTTTGTGTATTATCCCCAACTATCTACTTAAACAAAGTGGTAGACATCAATTATGGGTAGTATAGTTGGTGGCAACTTATTGTATGTTGCCTAGATATTTAGGATATGATCTCTAACATGATCACCTATTGTGATTTTCTATCTTTATTTTTAAAAAAATCAGAGTAATAGACATTAGACAACACAATGAATTATTATGTATAATCTATATACAAATATAATGCATATATATTCATTTTAATTGAGATTAATTTCATGTACACCCTCTAATTTTTCAAATTACATATATACCTCTGGTTCGTGCCTCAAGTGGGGTGATGCGGTCCTTTAAGTCTCTTGGTCTAGTGCGACTCCAGCAGGAGACCTGAAAAGATATTTCAACGCTCAAGTAAGAATGAATTTTAAATATATTTGTACTCCCACAACCTTCCTTATCATTAGCACTACTAGAAATTGAGTCTTCAGCAACGGCTATCAGCAACGGCCGCTCAAGCCGTTGCTGTTTGCAACGGCATTCTTACGGCCGCCCAAGCCGTTGCAGATATGTTGTATCTACAACGGCTTTTTAACGGACATGCGAGCCGTTGCTGTTGATTTTAATTATTTTTCTAACGGACAAGTGAGCTGTTGCTGATGATAACTTATCAGCAACGACTTTCTAACGGGCGAGTGAGCCGTTGCTGATAAATTTATATAGGTCGAAAATCACGCCCGGCCCTTCTTCCTCCCGCTGCTGTCGTCGCCTACACCTCCCGCCTCTCGCTGTCGCTGCCGGCGCTTCCGTCTGTCCTCGACCGCCGATTTCAGGTATTTCTCGCTGCCCGGCCTTCCCCATTGATCCCAAAGTAAAATCCGACCGAAACCCTATTTTTAGGGTTTCGGCCAACGATGGACGGCCGATGGCCACCGCCGGAGCTTGTACAGTGTCCGGACACAGGACTCCGGCGCCGAAAATCATAGTTTTGGATTTATTTATTTATTTATTTGTTAATTAATTATTTAATTAAATGTTTAATTTGTTAGATTAATTTTTAGGGTTTAGATTAATTTTTAGAGTTTATATTAATTTTTAGTTTAATTTAGTTAGATTAATATTTAATAATGGTAGGTTAATTATTTAAATTAATGAAAATGATGTAGATTAATATTAATTAATTAGTTAAAATATTGTTAATTAGTCCAAAGTTTTCCTAAGTGGACTCGCGTCGGAATTGTCCACTTTGGACGCGCGCCGGAATCGTCCACTTCAGACGCGCGCCAGAATCGTCCACTTCGGACGCGCGCCGGAATAGGTCATTTTGGACTCCCGCCGGAATCGTCTAATTTGGACTCATGTCGGAATTGTCCAATATGGACTCGAACTTACTTGAAATATTTAGAAAATAATCATCCATCCGACGAGTTGATATGTTTCACGTACGCATCGACGAGTCGGATATGATTTAGCAAAACCTTAGATCTATTCGGGGATTATATGTTCGTGTAAAAGAAGTAGATGATATTTTATACGACGCACAATTCTTGAATTGTCCCTGATTGGACAATTTGGGAATATAGTTATTTGTACTGCACTTACGTTTTTCTTTTAACCGTTAACTAATTATTCTAAATTTTGGCAGCATCTCTATTGTTCTCCGATACGCGCCCAGATGATATGCGTATTCAGAGAACTGTAGGGAGTTGCTGCCAAAATTTAGAATGAAGTTAGCGGTTAAAATAAGTACTTAGTGCAATATAAATAACATAAATCCCGAATGGAACAGGACAATCTCACCTAAAGGCATTAACCAAAGAAATTGTCATTGATTGACATAATCATGTCGGCTGATCGAAGTTGGATGTACCGACGTCTTGATCGTGGAGCTTTAACGAATGAGTTTCGATTAGGCGTAACGTACTTTCTAAATTTCGCCTATTTAAATTGGAATTTCGTTAGCATCGGTGATCAAATCCGATGTCCGTGCCGCATTTATTTGAATAGACGATTTTTGGATCGGGAGACTGTCACTCTGCATCTATATAGCAAAGCATTTGCACCAAGATATTTTATATGGACTTGTCATGGGGAGTCACGTGAAGTCGGGACGTCGAGTAATTTTGTTGTTCAGACATATGGTGAATCTTCCTATGCTGGTGCTTCTTCGTCTAGTCAATCTAATCTCTATAGAACTATGATACTTGATAGTCTTGGGTGTCAATTCCACCTGAATGATAATGTTGATCGGCCAGTTCTTCAGATATCAGTCCCACCAGATACTACATCGGTTGATATCACACAAGTACAAACTGCGGTAGAGATTGAATTACCGAATAAAGAAGCTGCAGAATTTTACGAGATGTTGAAAGCTTATTCATGTCGGAAAAGACAGCCCCCTACATGAGTTGGCATGCAAGAAGTCGTGATGATACAGTAATGACTCATCCATCCAACAGTGAAGCATGGAAACATTTGGATACATATTATCCTTCATTTGCTAGGGATACTAGAAATATAAGATTGGCATTGTGCATATATGGTTTTAATCCGTTTGGACATTCTGCAACTTCTTATTCAGTTTGGCCAGTGTTGCTGACAGTTTATAATTTACCACCGTCAATGTGTATGAAAGATGAATTTATTTATCTTTCGATGATTATTCCGGGTCCTAAGGGTCCGCGAAAAGAAATTGACATATTTCTCAAACCCTTGATAGATGAATTGAAAACATTGTGGACTGAGGGAGCTGTCACTTATGATTGTCATCGGAAGCAAAACTTCAATTTAAAGGTCGTGGTCTTATGGACAATCAATGATTTCCCAGCGTACGGCATGTTGTTTGGTTGGAGCACTCACGGCCGACTCTCTTGTCTGTATTGTATGAAACACTCTAAATCAATCAGTCTTCAGAACGAATGAAAAATCTCAATCTTTGATTGTTATCGTCGATTCCTACCGCACTACTAGAAAAATGGGCATCAGCAACGACTGATGCTGTTGCTGAGCCGTTGCTGAAAATCATCAGCAACGGCTGGTGCCGTTGCAATGGAGCCGTGGCAGAAAATCGCGTAGCTGATAACTTAGCAACGGATCAGCAACGGCCGCTCAGGCCGTTGCTAAATGTATTATTATCAGCAACGGTTTTGCCACGGACGCGGAGCCGTTGCTGATAACATTAATAGCAACGGTCGGTGAGCCCGTAGCAACGCCGTTAGTAAAAGACCGTTGCTAAGCCATTGCTGTAGGTCATCAGCAACGGCTTTCGATAAACTTTTAGCAACGGCTTTCCCACGGATGGCCGTGGGAAAGCCGTTGCTGATGATGTGAACCTGGTAACGAAAAAAATTAAAATTTTAAATTTTCATTGATACATTGATACATTATCTGATACATAACTCACGTACACACCCATACACTCATACACACATTCATTCACACATCACAAATACACCAAGATATACATCAAAACAATTATATTTATATTGATAATTATCCACAATAGTATAAAAACTATTCAAATGCAAAATTGAAGTATCAATATCCAAACAAAATAAATTAAACAAGTATAATATCTCAGTAACAAAGTCAATATAAAAAAAATCTCACTATGACGATGGAGGATGGCCTGATAATTTGGCGGAGTCTGGAGTACTTGAGTGTACACCGGCGTGGATTGACTCGAGGACGATGGATGAGATGATGCCAAAGAGATGCCTGCTTCGGGATGACCTGACATGTTGCGTAGCATAGCATGCATCTCCGCCATCATCTGACTCTGACGTGCGACCGTCTCCTCTAGAGTCCTTATTCTGCTACTATGATCATAACTGGATCTGAAGGTGGACGGTCGCTCACCAGCGACCGGAGGGGTCGGTGCCCCAAGTGGCCCTAGTATGGCTCACGCATGACCACTATCTGCAAAGCCATATACGCGGCCATGGTCCCAGCCACCTGCGGCCTCGACCCACGTTGCTGCGTCAAAGTCCTCGGGGGTGCCCCCGCGCTGCACCACCGTTTGGCTGTAGGTCTCCTACTCGAGTTTGATTTTTTGTTTAATATTTATCATAAAACTTAAATTACAAATATATAATGAATAATTTAAACAAATATATAGTTACCATAATGTATGCAGCGTGGTTGTCGATGTACTCCCCCGTCCCATGTGCTCGACGGTGAGTCCGCTCAAACACCGCCATTGGGGAGGGTCGCTGGACAATCCCATCATCCGACACCGTCGTCTACATTTACAAAACAAATACATTAATTAGTACACATAGTAACAAATAAAATATATAATTAAAAGGTATACTTACCAAACGATTCGCGTGCATCCTTCAACAGATGCGGTGTTCTTTACTTTTTTCTTCAGACGATTCATGCATCTTTTAAATAAGTACATCCATCGATATTGAACGGGGCCACCAACTTGTGCCTCGTATGCCAAGTGTATCGGTAGATGCTCCATCGAGTCAAAAAATGCAGGAGGAAAAAATTGCTCCAGCTTGCATATGATTTCAACAATATTATTTTCAAGTGTTGACATATCTTCGACTCGAAGGACATTTGCACAGATGTTTCTAAAAAACATACTTAATTCAGTCAACGAACCCCAAATATTATCAAGTAGAAGATCTCGAAATGCGATCGGAAGTAATCTCTGCATGAATACATGACAATCATGGCTCTTCATCCCTGATATTTTGCAATCATCGACGTTCACACATCGAGATAAGTTTGAAGCATATCCATCAGGTAATCTGAGTTCTTTTACCCATTGACAAACATCTTTGATCTGTTGTTTATTTAACACATATAGGGCCTTCGGTTTCAGATATCATCCGTTGACCTCTTGTAACTCCAACTCTGGTCTTTTACAAAGTATTTTCATATCATGTCGGGCTTTGACATTATCTTTAGTTTTTTCGGAAATATCCATCAAAGTGTTGAAAATATTATCAAACATATTTTTTTCAATGTGCATGACATCTAAATTATGTCGAATCAATAATGAACTCCAATAGGGCAATTCCCAAAAGATACTTTTTTTCACCCAGTTATGTGTTTGGCCAAAACCTGACACACTTTCATTGCGACCAAATACTATATCTGGAAGTGCTGAAACACGTGCTAACATTTATTCGCCAGACAACATCGGTGGTGGCCCATCTCTTTCGACTCTGCCCTTAGTAAATTTATTACGATTCCTTCGATACTGATGATTAGCCGGTAGGAATCGACGATGACAATCAAAGAATGAGATTTTTGGTTCATTTTGAAGACTGATTGATTTAGAGTGTTCCATACAATACGGACAAGAGAGTCGGCCGTGAGTGCTCCAACCAAACAACATGTCGTACCTCGGGAAATCATTGATTGTCCACAAGACCGCGGCCTTTAAATTGAAGTTTTGCTTCTGATGACAATCATAAGTGACAGCTCCCTCAGTCCACAATATTTTTAATTCATCTATCAAGGGTCTGAGAAATATGTTAATTTCTTTTCGCGGACCCTTAGGACCCGGAATAATCATCGAAAGATAAATAAATTCATCTTTCATACACATTGACGGTGGCAAATTATAAACTGTCAGCAGCACTGGCCAAACTGAATAAGGAGTTGCAGAATGTCCAAACGGATTAAAATCATCTGTGCACAATCCCAATATTATATTTCTAGTATCCCTAGCAAATGAAGGATAATATGTATCCAAATGTTTCCAAGCTTCACTGTCGGATGGATGAGTCATTACTGTATCATCACGACTTCTTGCATGCCAACTCATGTAGGAGGCTGTCTTTTCCGACATGAATAATCTTTGAAGCCTCGGTGTTAGTGGAAAATATCGAAGCATCTTAAACGGGATATTTTTCTGTCAGACCGATTTCTTCTCCTTGTAACGAGGATGTTGACATACTGGGCATTTATCCAACTGCACATTTTCTTTATAATATAAAATGCAGTTATTTTGGCACGCGTGTATTTTTTCGTACCCAAGCCCCAATTTTCTCATTAGCTTTTTAGTCTTATAAAAAGTTGGCTCAAACTTGTTATCAGTAGGCAGCAATCCATTAATCAATCCAGCAATTCGATCATACGCAACCCCGCTGATATTACAATCGGCCTTGATGTTTAGGAGATGTGTCATTGCTGAAAACCTAGTGTATTTAGGACAATTCTCATACAAAGGTTCATCGGCAGCTTTCAACATCTCGTAAAATTCTGCAGCTTCTTTATTCGGTAATTCAATCTCTAACGCAGTTTGTACTTGTGTGATATCAACCGATGTAATATCTAGTGGGACTGATATCTGAAGAACTGGCCGATCAACATTATCATTCAGGTGGAATTGGCACCCAAGACTATCAAGTATCATAGTTCTATAGAGATTAGATTGACTAGATGAAGAAGCACCAGCAGAGGAAGATTCACCATATGTCTGAACAACAGGATTACTCGACGTCCCGACTTCACGTGACTCCCCATGACAAGTCCATATAAATTATCTTGGTGCAAATCCTTTGCTATATAGATGCAGAGTGACAGCCTCCCGATCCAAAAATCGTCCATTCAAACAAATGCGGCACGGACATCGGATCTGATCACCGATGCTAACGAAATTCCGATTCGAATAGGTGAAATTTAGGAAGTACGTTACGCCTAATCGAAACTCATTCGTTAAATCTCCACGATCAAGACGTCGATACATCCAACTTCGATCAGCCGACATGATTATGTCAATCAATGACAATTTCTTTGATTAATGTCTTTAGGTGAGATTGTCCTATTCCATTCGGGATTTATGTTATTTATATTGCACTAAGTACTTATTTTAACCGCTAACTTCATTCTAAATTTCGGCAGCATCTCCCTACAGTTCTCCGAATACGCATATCATCTGGGCGTGTATCGGAGAACAAGAGAGATGTTGCCGAAATTTAGAATAATTAGTTAACAGTTAAAAGAAAAACGTAAGTGCAGTACAAATAACTATATTCCCAAATTGTCCAATCAGGGACAATTCAAGAATTGTACGTCGTATAAAAGATCATCTAGTTCTTTTACACGAACATACAATCCCCGAACGGATCTAAGGTTTTGCTAAATCATATCCGACTCGTCGATGCGTACGTGAAACATATCAACTCGTCGGATGGATGATTATTTTCTAAATGTTTCGAGATAGTTCGAGTCCATATTGGACAATTCCGACACGAGTCCAAATTAGACGATTCCGGCAGGAGTCCGAAGTGGACGATTCCGGCGCGCGTCCGAAGTGGACGATTCCGGCACAATGCCGAAGTGGACAATTCCGAAATTAATCTAAACCCTAAAAATTAATCTAACAAATTAAACAATTAATCTAAATAATTAATTAACAATAAAAAAAAATTAATCTACTATTTTTCGGACAGTGTGTCCGGACATTGTATCCGGACAGTGTGTCCGGACATTGTACAAGATCCGGCGGCGGCCATCGGCCGACCGCCGCCGGCCAACCGCCGCCGGCCGAAACCCTAAAAATAGGGTTTCGATCGGATTTCCCGCCGGCCGCAACGGGAAGAGACGGTCGGGCGGCGATGAATACCTGAAATCGGCGATCGAGGATGGACGGCAATGTCGGCAGCGACAGCTCGGTGTCGTCGGTAGCGGCAGCTCAGCGTCGTCGGTGTCGGCAGCGATAGCGAGAGGCGGGAGGAGGAGGAGGCGGCGGCAGCAGCGGGAGGAAGAAGGGGCGAGCGCGATCTGCGACCTATATAAACTTATCAGCAACGGCTCACTCGCCCGTTAGAAAGCCATTGCTAATAAGTTATCATCAGCAACGGCTCACTTGTCCGTTAGAAAGCCGTTGCTGATAATTAAAATCATCAGCAATGGCTCGCGTGTCCGTTAGAAAGCCGTTGCAGATACAATATATCTGCAATGGCTTGAGCGGCCGTAAGAATGTCGTTGCAAATAGCAACGGCTTGAGCGGCCGTTGCTGATAGCCGTTGCTGAAGACTCAATTTCTAGTAGTGCCGGTTAATCATCAGTATCGAATGAATCGTAATAAATTTACTATGGGAAGAGTCGAAAGAGATGGGCCACCACCGATGTTGTCTGGTGAACAAATGTTAGCACGTGTTTCAGCACTTTCAGATATAGTATTTGGTCGCAATGAAAGATTGTCAGGTTTTGGCCAAACACATAACTGGGTGAAAAAAAAGTATCTTTTGGGAATTGCCCTATTGGAGTTCATTATTGATTCGACATAATTTAGATATCATGCACATTGAAAAAAATGTGTTTGATAATATTTTCAACACTTTGATGGATATTTCCGAAAAAACTAAAGATAATGTCAAAGCCCGACATGATATAAAAATACTTTGTAAAAGACCAGAGTTGGAGTTACAAGAGGTCAACGGACGATATCTGAAACCGAAGGCCCATATGTGTTAAATAAACAACAGATCAAAGATGTTTGTCAATGGGTAAAAGAACTCAGATTACCCGATGGATATGCTTCAAACTTATCTCGATGTGTGAACGTCGATGATTGCAAAATATCAAGGATGAAGAGCCATGATTGTCATGTATTCATACAGAGATTACTTCTGATCGCATTTCGAGATCTTCTACTTGATAATATTTGGGGTTCGTTGACTGAATTAAGTATATTTTTTAGAAACATTTGTGCAAATGTCCTTCGAGTCGAAGATATGTCAACACTTGAAAATAATATTGTTGAAATTATATGCAAGCTGGAGCAATTTTTCCCTCCTGCATTTTTTGACTCGATGGAGCATCTACCGATACACTTGGCATACGAGGCACGAGTTGGTGGCCCCATTCAATATCGATGGATGTACTTATTTAAAAGATACATGAATCGTCTGAAGAAAAAAGTAAAGAACACCGCAACTGTTGAAGGATCAATATTTGAATCGTATATCATCCAAGAAATTTCAACATTCTGCTCATTTTACTTTGAATCGACAGTACAGATAAGATTTGATCGTCTTCCACGTAACAATGACGGGGGTGTTCGACATTCAGATGGACGTTTAAATATATTTTGTCACTCTGGTCGTGCTTTTGGTTCTCGTCCATCTCGACACTTAAGCGATGAAGAGTATCATTTGGCACACTTGTATGTATTACTCAATTGTCCAGAGATTGAACAATTCATTGAAATATTTGACATTGAGATGGTGCAAAAATACTCTATTCACAACGATCAAGAATTGGAGAGATTACGGAATCATGATTTCCCTACTTAGATTCAGACTTACAGCAAAGATCACAGAGCTGAAATAGATGAAAGAATATTTGAGTTTGTTAGTGGACCGTCGCGACTAGTGTCGTGCTATAGCGGATATTTTGTTAATGGGTACAAATTTCACACGATGAAATATGTCTTTACAAAGAAGACGATGAATGCCGGAGTCTGCGTGAAAGGGACAATCTATGTTGAATGTGATATGAATTTTTATGGACTGGTGGAAGAAGTGATAGAGTTGCACTATTTCAGCTTGAAATCAGTGATCCTATTTAGATGTCATTGGTTCGATACAACAGAACGGGGCATGAAAGTTCATCCAAAATACAAACTTGTTGAGGTTAATTATAAATGTAAATTGACAGCAAATGAGCCTTTTATATTGGCATCACAAGCCGAACAAGTATATTACGCGAAGTATTCGGCTCGAAATAAAGATAGAGCAGATTGGCGTGTAGTCTGTAAGACTAAAGGTAGAGGAAAAATTGATCCGATAGCAGGAGAAAATGAGCTGATACCTGATATGACAGATGGTTTCTATCAAGAAGATGATCCTCCTGTTGTAGATCGTATTATTCTAATACTCGAGGATACAGACACAACGCCAATTCAATTAGAAGTTGAATATGCTGATGATGACGATCATGAAATTGAGGAAGCTGGAGATGAAGAAGATGAAGAAGAGGAAGAAGAGGAAGAAGAGGAAGAATTCGAAGACTATTATTCAGATAATGAGGAATAATTGTAAAGTATATATTTTATTAAATATATCTCTACTATTTATACAACAATCTAATTATATGTCTATTCGACAGATATGTCTGGCCGTGGTTATCGTCGCAGGAGAGCTTCGGAGTCTCCGATCGGTAAGACTCTCGCACTTACTCATGCTGTTGATCCTCCTGTTGTTGATCCTCATGCCGATGATACTGCCGAGGCTAGTACATCCAAACGCAGGCGGTCATGCGGGCCGAACAGGTGGCAACCTCCACCAGCCACAGAGTCACATAGATTTATTAGCGTGATTAGGGAGCGGTAATATATCATGAATTATGAATCATTACAAATTCATTATATCATAATATAATATTAAAATTTATTTTTGTTGTGCAGGTTCGAGCAAGAAGAAATGCCGAGGAGCATTTCTTCTACTATTCGACGATACATGCACGGGGCATGGCCTACGTGGTCTCACGTGCCTAGCGAGCACGTCGACATATTATGGCGCGAGTTTGATGCACGTATTATTCTTTTTTATACATGCATGATGATTAATATTGGTACTGATATTATTATTCTGCAGGCTCGCTATACATGGGCTGAGGACCAGAGCCCCGTCATTTACGCTGCCTGGGAGGCTATTTCACGGGCAAGGTACAACGGGCAGTTGGGGCAGGCCCAGTCCCAGGCGATGGCACGAGCTAGGACTACTAACATCGCGGAGACTCGGGGATATTGTCCCGATTGGATTACTCCGAATATATGGGACCAGCTCGTGGGGATATGGTCGACGGATCGATGGCAGGAGGTTTCTAGGAATACGGCTAGAAATCGCATGTCGGGAGGAGCAGCGCGTCACACCGGCGGCTCTATTGCATTTGCAGTGCACGCGAATCGTATGGTAAGTATACCTTTTAATTATATATTTTATTTGTTACTATGTGTACTAATTAATGTATTATGTTTTGTAAATGTAGACGACGGTGTCAGATGACGGGACTGTCCAGCGATCCTCCCTGATGGCGGTGTTTGAGCGGACTCACCGTCAAGCACATGGGACGGGGGAGTACATCAACAACCGCTCTGCATACATTATGGTAACTATATATTTGTTTAAATTATTCATTATATATTTATAATTTAAGTTTTATGATAAATATTAAATAAAAAATCAAACTTGAGTAGGAGACCTACATCCATATGGTGGTGCAGCGCGGGGGCACCCCCGAGGACTTTGACGCAGCAACGTGGGTCGAGGCCGCAGGTGGCTGGGACCATGGCCGCGTATATGGCTTTGCAGATAATGGTCATGCGCAAGCCGTGCTAGGGCCACTTGGGGCACCGACCCCTCCGGTCGCTGGTAAGCGGCCGTCCACCTCCAGATCTAGTTATGATCATAGTAGTAGAATAAGGACTCTAGAGGACACGGTCGCGTGTTAGACTGAGATGATGGAGCGCCAGAGTCAGATGATGGCGGAGATGCATGCTATGCTACGCAACATGTCAGGTCATCCCGAAGCAGGCATCTCTTCGGCATCATCTCATCCATCGTCCTCGAGTCAATCCACGCTGGTGTACACTCAAGCACTCCAGACCCCGCCAAATGATCCAGGCCATCCTCCATCGTCATCGTGAGATTTTTTTATATTGACTTTGTTACTGATATATTATACTTGTTTAATTTTTTTTGTTTGGATATTGATACTTCAATTTTGCATTTGAATAGTTTTTATACTATTGTGGATAATTATAAATATAAATATAATTATTTTGATGTATATCTTGGTGTATTTGTGATGTGTGAATGAATGTGTGTATGAGTGTATGAGTGTGTGAGTTATGTATCAGATAATGTATCAATGTATCATTGGAAATTTAAAATTTTAATTTTTTTCGTTTCCAAGTTCACATCATCAGCAACGGCTTTCCCACGGCCGTCCGTGAGAAAGCCATTGCTAAAAGTTTATGGAAAGCCGTTGCTGATGACCTACAACAACGGCTTAGCAACGGTCTTTTACTAACGGCGTTGCTACGGACTCATCAGCCGTTGCTATTAATGTTTTCAGCAACGGCTCCATGTCCGTGGCAAAACCGTTGCTGATAATATTATTAGCAACGGCTCGAGCGGCCATTGCTAAGTCGTTGCTAAGTTATCTGCAACGCGCTTTTCTGCCACGGCTCCGTTGCAACGGGTAGGGCCGTTGCAAGCCGTTGTTGATGGTTTTCAGCAACGGCTAGAGCCGTTGTTGATGCCCATTTTTCCAGTAGTGAAGGGATATATCATCATAAACCTGTCATTTCTAGGATTGGCCTCGACCCATTCTGGGCAACAATCCTAGCGAGATTACCGGGTAGCATGATCACATCCACCTACAATATATACAAGCCTGATGCACCCAAGTAATCAATCATAAGTTCTAATTTGATAAACCTCCACCTTGCAGTCTCCCTAACTTGGGCGTCGAAATATTTTTTGCAGATCCCCCCCCCCCTCCCTCGGTGTTGAACCAAACAAAGAGAAACACCGGATCAGGTCAAAAGGCCCTGACTCTCGGACATAGCAGAGACAATATTATTTTGCATGTAGTTAACATTAATGACAGGGATATTGCATTAATCCTTTCTCCATTTTGTCTTTTCTTTAGCAGAAATATTTATTGAAATTAGCTTTCACATGGACCTCTATCCCTTTTTTAAAAAAAATAAAAATAAAAAGTCATAATATATTATCATACTAAGATTCGAATCTTAAATCTCTAGATAATATATAATATGTTATCATCAACTCTACTACCTAGCGGACCTCGGCCCCCTTACCCAATGAAGATGGCCAAAACTCATACATGATCTAGCTTTCACATAAGTAAAGCCAACCAAAAGTTTGTTCTGAACAATAAGCTGTCATAAAGGAGTGTGTAAAGCTTTGGCATGCAACAATAAAAAATAGAAAAAATAAAGCATGGTTAGAAAAAAATGTTCAATTCTGTGGGCATATTTATGGATAAATTAACAAGTTTAAGTGCATTGAATCTTTTTCCACTTGAGCATGTTGTGGATCCAAATTACTCCAAGTCCAGCAAATTAACTATGGATAAAGTTCACTGTGTTTTTATATTAATTATAATGTCATTTTCAAGTAAAGGTACATATTGTTGGGCTTAAATCATATATAGACAAATTAAGTTGACTGGCCCACTTCCAAGAATAATAAGTATTTTGATGAAAAGAACCAGTATATTTAATTAATGGAGAGGACAGTTCTTCATCTTATACTGTTACTCACATGCATTTGTAATTAATTGTTATTCTTTGTTCACAAAAAAGACCTCTATGTATGTCTTAATTATATATTTATAGCAGAAGGTCCTAGTGAAAGTAGTTGAGAAATTAATCAATATTTAATAGCCAACCTTTGAGTAATTCAAGCCAGTGATGCATATAGAGCTTTATGTGATCAATTAATTAAACCCACAAGAATGCTAGGTCTACATCCTCTGTGACTTGAACCTAATTACTAGGAATTGCAAGAGGTATAGCCAAAATGTTGTAACCTACCTTTCAAATTGTGGGTGTAAAAGGTTGTGGTAATTGCCCCCAAAAATTATTAAATGGATTATCATATGTATCCATAAAAAATATATATTTACTGGCATACCTTGTAATTGAAAATTACAGTGCCAACCCAGAAATTTTAGTCAACACTAATTGTGGTGTAGGTAGCTTAAAACTTGAATAAAAATATATTTTTTTTCATAACTGAAGTCAGTAGAGCTGTCCATTTCGATTCAACCCGAACACGAACCGATTACATCCTAAACCGAATAAACTCGAACCGAAATTGTTCGGTTCGGTTCGGTTTCCTAACCGAAAAACCAAATTTTAAAATCAGCCAATCAATTTGCATTTCTCTGCTATCATACTTGCATTTTTTTTCTTCTCTTGAGTTGACTAAGTATTTAATCTAACAGCTTTGAAACAGAGATCTTTAGTTAATGTACAGTAATTATTATAATCTCAAAATTCATTATGAGTTGCCAAGATATGACATTTGTTGACTCTATATAGAGATTTCCTTTTGAATAATTCTGGATTAAATGCAGTGAACGTAATGCATCTGCAATTTCCTGAAAGAATAAGGTGTAAGATCACCGAGTTGTCATTGACATTGACATGCATCTGCAGTCGCCGAGTCGGGAGTGGAGAAATGGAGTCGCGTTTTCGGTTTTATAAAAAAATAAAACCGGTTCGGTTCCGAACACACGGTGTGATACAAAAATAAAATATTAATGTTTTTTTTATTTTATTCGGTTTTCAGTTCGGGTCGGTTCCCAAATTTTGAGAACCAAATACTATTGTTCGGATTCGGTTCAGGTCAAGAACCGAACCTGATACTATTGAAACCGAACCAAACCGAATAATTCGGTTTGGTTTTTTGGTTCGGTTCGGTGTAATCCGAATAGTGGACAACCCTAGAAGTCGGGGTGATGCGGTTCGGCTCGTCTCTTAGTCTGGTGCGGCTCCAACGAGGGACCTGCAAAGACACTCTGGCGCTCAAGTAATTAAGAAGGAATTTTAGATGTGGTATATAAAATTAGAATCTAGATGTACCTGATGTGTGTTGTGTCTATATATAGTGCAAGATTAAGGAATGTTTTGCAATAATGCCTCCGGGATCTCATAGGGATATGCTCAGAATGGATCGAGGTTAATTCTGAAGATGTGGGTTCATAATTGATGAATTCTTTGTAATTAATGAGGATATAAATGTCCTTGTATGACTGGGTGGAGCCCTCGGACTAAGCGGTGTCTGATTCATGAATATGGGTGCTTCTGAATCTAATCCGGTCGGGCCCAAAGTACTAGTCCAATTCATTTTTATCAAATCAATGATTAATAAATCAAAGCGCACAAAATATAATAGGTTTTGATGATAATAAAATAAGTATATTTTATCAAAACTTTAAATAACTAAAAAGTGTGAAATGATTAACTTGGAGGCCTGATCACTCAATACAATCTTATCCTCTAAAATTGTAATTTTGCAAAGAGATTGTGTTCCTAACTTTGCTCAACTTTACCCAATCCAACAAATTGGTAATGTCTTAATATAAAACATAACTTGAGCACACAAGACACTAACACTAAAAGTGATGAGGGGAGGAGGGAAGTCATTAAGATCTCATTTTAATTCCACCCATGTGTAGGATTTATTTGCCAACCATAAAGACTTGATGGGCAGCATGCTATCTCTAACTCTAAGACCACCCTAAAAGACAAGGGATCAGATCAGCCTGTGACATCTAATGATTCGATTAGGAGCAAATCCGGAACCGGCAAAATTAAATCTCCAACTGCGAACTGTCTTTTGGCCAACCTCATTAACTACTTTTCAACCTCTCAAGCTAGTATGCTACTCATGGCACTTGTGCCTAATGTTGGACCATTGTCTCATTGGTCCCTAATTAGTTATAATTCTTGTTTGATTTTGTACCCTAAAAAATTTTCCTACTTTGTTCCGATCATCAAGTATCCGAAACCGCGAATGATAATTTGTTGCGTAAATTCTTTACATGCCAAAAAATAATCAATCATCATGATGAAAAAAATCTTGTTATTGATTAACAATCCAAATTCTAGATACTAAATCTTTAAAAATTCCTAACTACGACTACGGCGGCACCTATGAAGTTATCGCCGAGCGGTACTCATTCGAAATGTTTCCTGAAGTTTTCTTCTTTTAGGATGCCTGATGGCTGGACCTGAAGAAAACAAACTAGCTAGGGGGTTAGGGACTTGATGAAAAGATTGACCCTGCATTTAGATTTGAATGAGGTCACATGGATCTATGGGAGAAAAGAAAAGGTCCGGCTAAAGTAGGGAGATTGAGTTGCTTGAATGCATGAGAAAGGAATCAAGACAGCTTGGGAAGCTACGCACAGAGGGAACGCACTGCTGCATGTTCCCCACTTGGGGCAGTGGACATGGCGTCATTCCTTAAACTAAGGGCCCTGCAAGCATACATATTCCCCTCCTTTAGCTGGAGGAGGATGAACAAATCTTAGCTTTTTATAATTGGGGAAAGCAAGCTCATGCCTTTCTTTGCAATGATAGCATGTTGTTTCAGTACCGCAAAAGAGGCAGGACTAACTAAAAGACAGTGGTGGGCTCCCTCAATTGGAAGGAGAAGGATAACTTCCTATCACTTTAAGTCTTTAGGCATATCGCCCCATTAACGTTACAGTGCAATGCCAGGGAGAATGAACTGGAACTTTGCGGAGAAATCATAAGCCATTTGAATGATTTCAACGCACATTTTATTCTTTGAATTTGGCCCATGAGTCATTTGACAGACCACACAACATCATGATCTAAAAGGTTTCAAAACAGTACAAGGTTGCCTCAGATTGGTAGAAGATCGAATCATTATCATATTATTGTTTGATACAAGTCATGAACACATTCAATTTGCATCCCTCGGAATTAATAATTATAACACTCAAATCAAATGCGACGTAGTTGAATTGGCACCTCCCGTCTTAGAAATCAATTCGGATAATATATGTTTCTATGCCCAATTATTTTTCTCACCGTACAACGTTTGAGGCCATGATTGATGTCAGATAATAAGCCATATTAAAATCCAAAATGAAGAGTAGGGAACCATTTACTGTGCTTAAAGCATGAAAAGATACCTGCCGTGACAGCTTTCAACGATGTTTCATGGCGAATGCAATGCAGTCTGGTAACAGCGGGGCAAGACCCATTCTTATTTTGTTAATAAGTAGATATGACAGTGATGTTGCCAATGCAGTCTGGTAACAGCGCAAGTTTGTTTGTTTGACGAAATAAAAATAAATGGTCCACTGGCCTCCATTCATACAATGCAGCAATACGAAATGAAATGATAAAGCTACCATAATAATTTATTTGAACAATTAATAACCCTTAGGCGCGTAGTGGAATTTACGCGTAGCATCTATGCTCCATTTTCCTTTGACATGAACCTCTGGAAAAGATAAAGATACAGGATTCAATGTTTTTGCCCTACATCTTTAAGATTTATATATAACAAATTACAAAAACTTGTTCTGTAAGACCTCCCTACTGAAAATACACAGTCTAATTAGTACAATACAGCCATGATCATTTCACAATTTCACATTTGACAACCCATAGACCTCTTAATATAATTAAATCCTTACAAAGGTTCTGGACAAATGTCCGGTCCCAAGTTGGTGCAGTATTACAAATTGCAGAACTAAGCTGATCGAAATCAACAAGTGGAGATGCAAGAAGCTTGTTCTCCAGATGCTTGAAAAATAGAAAGGACGCATCTTTGACTAAGTGAATAAAACCCATCTCCAAATTCCAGTTTCTTTGGTGGATGGTTATGGAAAGTTGCATCTTCAGAAAATTCTTACACCGCACGTACAAGAGCTATTTCAAGTCAATAAATCTAGGCACCTTCTGAGGAAGTAGCATCAATCCGTTTTTTTACTTCATCGAGACAAGCTTTAAGATTCTTAAACTCATCAGTGTCTGAGAAACTCACAGCCTGCAAAGTACCAGTTATTAGGAATATTTTAAAAAGTAGATGCAAATAATTATCATCTTGCAACAGCATGATAAACTGGAATCAATAAAACAGAATAATAATTTTACAAGTTCATGAATATCTCTCAGCAACGATATGTCAGACCAAAATAACTTGCACTGGGATAAGCAAAGTTGGAAGCAGTAGGATAAGCAAAGTTTTAGGTTCAAACAAAAATAGAAAAAACTGGGGCAGTGCATGTGACTGTTCCGGATAAATTGCAAATTATGTAATAAATTTCATGACTTCGTGCTTTAATGGATTTAAAAAGTTAGGCTAAGATCTGATGACGTGCATTGGGATGTTGTAGTCTTATGACTCAATATGATTTAACAATATTCTATAGGTTCAAAATTACAAAAAAATTTGTTGGCTTCCGTCCACTCTTTCTACTGTTAAGCTCAGTGTACATTACCTGCTTCACTGAACTTCGTAAATGCATTTCAGCAGCAAAGAGTTCTCGACGACTCCCATTGGACGAAGCAATCTCCATATAAACTTTGCATAATTGCAATGAAGCATGAGCAAAATTTTTAAACCGCTCCTTATTGTGCCAAAGTTCTGAACCCTGTCATCAATAGATTTAATGAAAAAATAAGAATTAAAACAGATATAACCAACCAACCAGACGATTGTAAAATACATTATTTCAACTACCAAGAAAATAAGATTGAAGTTTTTCCGCTTTGACTCAAATAAAAACAATTGTGAGATGTTATAAATTCACCCAAGCATAGGTAACAAGAGCAACAACCTTGGTCTCAAAAGTTACAAGTGTTTATAACCAAACAACAGCAAAACAAACAATATAACAAAGGGGAAAAAAATTTAGCCAAAAATAGCTTAGGTTCACTCCTCTTCTTATCTCCTTGCAGTACTTGAACAATCATTCAAGAGTTTTGCACCAAAGTGAAGGGTTTCAAGAAGCTAAGGTTGGAAAGACTTCTCACTAAGGTTCACAAGCTAGGTTTCACTTGGCAAGCCTCTTAGGATGCAAGGAATAACTCAATATCAGTTTAGGGCATCCGTAAACTGGTTTTGAAGGTTGAGAAACAAGTTCTAAAGGTTTTGGAGTGGAGTAGATCAAAGATGACTGTTATACAACAACTCGAAAACTAGCTGAGAGGTCCAGTGCTCCAGTCCATGCTCGATTGCCAGGGCATTGCGTGATCATCGACTGAACTGTCTAAAACAGAAACAATTTCATGTTCTGGCTGAATATTGATATTTGCATGTTTAGTTGATTGAAAGTCGGTGAAAAATAACCCTCAAACACTATCTAAAAACACTTTGGATATGGTAAAATCCATAACAAACATAGTTTTCTTTATAGTCTTCCAAATCAACCAAGCATGCAAGAATCTTCATTTATATCCAAATGTGGCTTAAATTGTAGAAAACAAAATGAAACCATCATGCTAGAATAGGCATTATACCCTGGTTTTTTATCAGAAAATATCGTGAGAGGACAATGAAAATCTCAGCAAATATTAGGTCTTACATTCTTAGATATGTAGACACCAGGCGAATAACAATAGCCAAAATCAATTCATCTTTCCTAACAGCTACAATTATATATCTATATTGAAAATGTCCAAACAACTTGCATGATTCTACCTAGTTCTATAGTGGATGTAACACCATGTACTTCATATATGTAACTTCTCATAACTATTGCTGTATTTGATAAACCTGAAAACTCGCCTCCACACTATTATCTTAGGGACATTAAGATAGAAGATACTTTGTAATTATCACCAAATATATACCTGGAAAGATCTAACTAGTTTTAGGAGGGCTTCAGAACACATGAGGAGATTGCCTTTGATTCTGTGCCACCTTGCATATAGACCCCAGATATCTTGAGGACCACCACTTCGGACAATCTGCAAGGAAATAGAATAAAAGGCAAAGCAAATTGTAAGCAAACTTCACATGTTATATTATTAAAAGAGCATTGAAATCAAATCTATTATAAGCTAGTACATAGAAAAAACTGAATAGCTATAATAATTGTTAGTAGCAAATAGCATTAATTTCCATGTATTATTGTACTAACATTAAGATAGCATGGTTTAAATATCAACAGTATAAAAATTGTTTAATGGGAAAGTAGCACAATGACGAGCAAATAAAGCCAAAGATATGAGCAAACTACAATTTGAAGACCTGCTGCAAAATGCTGCCAAGCATATCCAACAAAAGCTCAATTTCACGTGGCTCTGCGCAGATGGCTTCCATCTGGGAAGGATTAGTTTCTTCACAACTATCACCATCATCCTGAATATCACTTGAAGAGAGATCCGAGTTGGAGTTTCTTTCTCCATCTTCAAACTTTTTCAATATCTTATCCAGTAACTCGACATCCACTCTCTTGTTATTTGACAAATCAAGTACCATTTTAGTGGCTTCTAGTGCCTGTAAAATGAATGAAGCAATTAGCATCATTTTAAAGATTGTAATCTCCTCTTGCCTGCGTAGAAGAAATTTTTGAAGAGCATAGGCTTCATCCATTCTACATAATCAAAATGTAAGAGGAACTTTGACATTACAAGGCAATTCAATGTTCAGAAATAGCATGGTTTATTTTCTTGGCTAGTATATGTGGATATGAACATCAATTCTAAGCTCTAACTAGGGAGACAAAATGGTTGAAGTTGAACCAAAGATTTCCCCCTAAATCTTCAATCCAGATCAAAGTTTGTATGAAATCAAACTAAAACGAAAACTATTATGTTTAGTTTATATGGTTCAAGTTGAACCAAATAATCATAGTAATTAATTTTTGATATTTTAATAGAATAAATGTTGCTATAAAATTATAAAACCTAATTACAATGTGAAATATCACTTTTCAGTTCAATTTTTGGAATTAAGAAATCAAATGGTACTGAAATTGTGAAGTTCTATATTTTAATTAATTTTAGTTAATTTTAGAATAATGCTTATTCTGTTAAACAAATTATATTTCAGTTTACTTTGTTTGAACCAAAAACTAGAGACTCTCACTTCTAACTAGTATTTAGGTGACCAGAGGAAAGTAATCATGCAAGATGGTAGCTGAAATTTATTCCCATATATCAAAATAGAGATAAAATTTCATTTGCATACTTCATCTAATTGGCAAAACAACACAGCTAACCCTGCCTGCCTAAAACACAAGTATGTTGCTTAAGAATATTAAGCAAGATCTCTCATCATTGTGGAAATTATAGTGGCGAATGTTTGATCAAATACGCAGAAAAGAGTAATAGATGTTACAGAAAGCTCAATGATTTGGAAGGTCAATAATTGCTTAATACTTGAGAAGCATTAGAAAAAATTTGGTTCTTGTCACACTACAAAAAAACTCACCACTGAGAGCAATTCTTGAACAAAATTTCACCATTCAGATCAAATAAGATCATTAGTTTCACCATTTATGTCATTTCTTTCAACATTACAGTTGATCTGATTCCATATTCCAAAATTAACGTATTATTTCGGAATGCTAACAGCTGAACTACTAATATAAAATTATTTTGTGAATCACAATTGCTTTTGAATAATATTATGAGGTTAGTGCCATTGTGTTCCTTTTGCTGCTTAATAAGTTGAAGATTCTGCTCTGTTAAGTATACAAATTTTTCATGTTTAGTGGTTTATCATCAAGGACACAAATAAATTTAGTATGACACAGCTATTCTTTAATCTGTATTTTCTGTTATTTTACCAAGATTTCTGTTGCCCAAGTCTCTGACTTGAAACAGCCAAATCTTAGTCATGTTTGGGTTTGGTTGGAATGTTGGATGCAATGAAATCATAAGGAATAAGGAATAGGAATAGGAATAGATAAAGATCTTGTTTGGTTGACGTTAGGAATAGCACCTACCTTGTTAAGTTATATTAAGAAATGGACAAGGAGTAGAGTTACCTTGTAAAGTTATATTAAGGAATGGACAAGGAGTAGAGTTACCTTGTAAAGCTATATTAAGGAATAGATAAGGAATAAAGAGAAAATTGATCAAAATATCCTTCTTAACAATAAAATAAATTGTATTATAATTTATTCTAATTAATAATAACATTATAAAAACATGAATTAATGTAATAATTTATTAATTTTAAAATAATAAAAATTATTATTTATTTTCTTTTCATAAAAATCAATTGAATCTTCATAAAATAATAATAATAAATATTATTCAATAATAAATAATTATTTAATGTAATTATTAAATTAATATTTTATTTTAATTTAATAATAATTTAATAAACATTAAAGGGCAATATTAAAAAATGTCATAACTAATAGATGGGAAATGCTATTCCTTTTTATGAGAAATAGTACTCCTTATCTATTTCCAATTGCCCATCTATTCCTTGTCAAAAAAAGTTGCAATCAAACCAGTGTTATCAAGGGACACTCGGGGCTCCACTAGGCGGCCATGCGAGACGAGGCCCGAGCGCCTCAATAGTATGTGAGGCGAGCGGTTTAAATGAGGCTTCGCACACTTCAGGCGGCGCCCATAAATTAAAAAAGGCTGATAGGAAAAAAAACACAAATTGTCGAAGGAGCAAGGTAGGGCCGCTATGGGCCAAAAAGAGCCTTCAATTTGGTCGGACGGAGGCCGGAATATTTGCCCAATCGATCGCCAATAGTCGCTATGAAATAAATTCCTGATATGGTAAGGGATATTTTTTTGTTTTATTTTAAAATTATCTACTGCAGTGCTTATTAAAAAAATAAAACTAGAACCTCAAGGCGTGTTTGGTTAACGAAACCAAGTCTGTTTTCATGGTTTCGGTTTCAATAAAACCAAAACTTCTTACGAAAACGTGTTTGGTTCAATGTTTTCATGAAACTGAATCGAAACTAGAATGAAAATAGGTTTCAACGAAACCAATTTTTCTTAATAAAAATGAAAACATCAAAAGGTTGTTTTCTGTGATTTCGAGATTATCAGTTTCATTATCAAAATACAGTGGCAACTTTGTAATTATAAATATATTTTTTTATAAAATTAATTAATTTAAAAATAAATCAAACTATATCTACTTTATAAAAATAAAAATAAAAATCATCATTTTCAACTCATGACAAATTAATTAAATAAATTTATATCTAATTGACTCAAACCTAAATTTTAAAATAACTCAATTTTCTTAAAGTCAATCTATTTATAATTTAATCAAAACTAATTTTAGACCATTGCACTTATTTTATTCTTAAATTTCATAATAACTATTAATTAATTTTATATCCAGTTGAACAAAAAAATTAAATTATCAATAACTTAATTAGTTAAATCTTACAAATATTTTATAATCATATTAGCAAACATTTAATTTTGTAAACTAACTACAAATATAATATGCGACCTTCTACAACCATATTATGTTTTATGAATTGTTTCGTATGAATTAGTTTACTATTTAATCAAAAATCAAATTACTACTAAAACAATTCAAGGAAAATTAGTATTATTTTTATAACCAAATAAATATTCACTGGTTTGGTTTGGTTTTGTTTTCATTAACCAAACGTATTTTCATAAAACTAAAAACTAGAAACCAAAACGAAGTTTTTGAAATCAAGTTTTCAGTTTCACTGAAATATTTCAAACTAGAAAATAGTTTTCACTAACCAATTCCCACTTTTAAACTACGAAACTATATTAAAAAACCCTCAATTTATCTCATGTTCAGTTCACAGTGGATTTTTTTAAAATCTTGTTCTGAAATCAACCTTCAGATTTTGAAAACAGGTACTGATTATAGAACTTTGATTTCTGAAATCTGAACTCTGAATCTCTGATTTAAAAAGAAGTTAACTTGATTTTGACTCTGATTTCATATTTCCAACAAGCTAACTTATCAAAGATCTGAAGTGTGAAGTGTCATTTTAGACATTTTAGTTTACAAGTGATGACTCGTATTTGATAATTGATGTTTTAAAGTCATATTATTGTGACACTTTCTATTCATAGGTATCATTGAATAATATATATAATATTATATATATACTTAAATATGAGCGCCTCGCTTCGCTCGAGCGAGCGCCTAGGCTAGCACCTACTGCCTAGCGCCTCAAGCAATAAAGGACCTTGGCGCCTTGAGGCACCTAACGCCTCGTGACAAACTGAATCAAAAAAGGGAATATCTATACCATAAGGAATAGAATTCCATTCTGCATCTATTCCATCTAACCAAACCCCCTTGGACTAGTAAGAAATTGCATAATTGTGCCAAGTTTTCCAATGTCTTCCAGTTTTTTATTTTTATAAACCCTAAAACACTTTAATTTGGAGATATAGCAAAGCAGTACCCCCATGCAAACCATACCTTATATTAGATTTCTATAGGACAAAGATAAATGGCATAATTGAAAAATACAATTCACCTGACGAGTGTTTCCTACGTCAAGTGCAACATTGCTGAAATTCTCCCATAATTGCCAATTGTTTCTCCTGTTGAATGTTTCGTATCAGATGATTGAAATAATATACTAATCAGATGACACAATAATAATGTAGAAAATATGAACAACCTGAACTTTAAGGCTTCTTTGAAAGCAATAAATGCAGCCTTACTTTTCTTCTTGACCATATGCCTACAAAGTTCAATTGAGAGTAAGAGAGAAAACAAAAATTACTACCTCCTCAGTTATAGTAAGCTTAAAGTAATTTGAAAAACTGAGAATCCTCAACAATGTGCACATAAATAACATGGATTAGACATTATGCATACTGACAAGAAGCGGACAGATCATAAACTAAAAACTTATGAATTCCAGGGACAAAAATATAATAGCAACACAATATGAACTGGCAAAAAATAAACTAATAGGATAATGATACCAAAGCCTAGCAGAAAGCTTGAAACTAGATAAAGAAATGGCTAGTTGAAAATTCTTAAGACTAGCCAGCTACCAATCATAGGAGCAGAAAATTTATGTAAGCGAAAACATATTATGACAGATGGCACAAGATCATACAAACAAGCAACATTGTTCCAAGCCTCCCCATTATCAGGATCTATCTGAACAGAACGGGTGTATGCATCTAATGCTTTATCAACATCCCTGGCCTGCATGTACAAGCAAATAATAGATATCATTCTTTTTTTTCTTGATAAAGAAGCCAATTTTGTAAAATTAATTCATTGCAGGAGCATATATAACTGGCAACATTCTAAGGATGAGAAGGTTACTCCATACTAACATCCATGATCACTTCAAAAGGTAAAAAGAATATATTAAATTATAAGCAAATATTGTTAAAAGCTAAATCAAATTGAACATATTATTTTCATAACCTAAATGCTAATATTTGAAGTGAGTCTAAAACCTCATAAATGCATCAGGATTCAGGATAACCTTTAGTTTGATAAGCTAAAAAGAATAACCTTTAGTGCAGCGGCCCCAAGTGCAAACCAGCCATCAGGATACAGAGAATTCAGTGCTAAGGCAGATTCCCTGC
This sequence comes from Canna indica, assembly GCA_034359265.1. Lineage (NCBI taxonomy): Eukaryota > Viridiplantae > Streptophyta > Magnoliopsida > Zingiberales > Cannaceae > Canna > Canna indica. The sequence continues at coordinate 20,505,882 of CP136895.1, read as the reverse complement.
AAAATAAGATCAGAGTACAAGCTTATAAGAGACACTCAAATCAATTTGCAAATGAAGTTGACACTTAGAACAACAATCACAAAAAGCTCATGCATTCTTTGTATATACCAAAGAGTTTTTGATGTTTCATAGTCACCCCTGTTATATGCATTTCGAGCCAGCGATCGCTGTTAAAGAACAATCATCCAGTGATAAGTTTGATCAAACAGAAGTATAAAGGAAAGAATATACTTCATAAACACTACGATACCTTCGCCCGAGCTGATCTATTGTTTGAAACTTCCAATGCTTTTTCATAATAAGCATCAGTATTTGTTACATCACCGAGTGAACACCTGGATATATATACAGTGATTTCGATATGCAAAAACAAACGGAAGCAAAATATCCAAAGAACTATAAAACATGACTGCAAATGAAGATCATTGGAAAAAAAACTTAGTAGTACTATAGAGTCACAAGCAGACACCTTTTTCTCAACTTAGTAAGAAGAAAATGGGCATGAAAAAGAACCTCTTAATAATGATAACTGCATATAAACAATTGGCTTATGTTATAAATAGAGAAACAGCAAGATGATAGACCAAGTGAGCAATTAAGTGCCTCAATAAACTAAAAATCCCAAAACTGTAATAGCAGAATGGAGGCAAAGAAAGGCATGGTTTCAGAAATAGAACCAGGCACTCGACCAATAGTCTTGAGAACTGGTCCATTGCAACAATTAAATTGGAAATGTAATTGAGTCAATTAGGTTAGGGAAAAAACTTATATGGGCAGTCTGCCCATATAAATCTCTATGAACGAGTGAATATGGACTTTAAGCGACTGAACATGGATAAAAAATAAATGGATATGTTCTTATCCATTCCTTTTCTATCCATGTTCATATCCATTTCTTTTCCAACCATGTTCAGTCGTTTAAAGTCCACATCCACTCATTCATAGGTTTTCTATGGGCATTTCCATCCATGTTCAGCCGTTTAAAGTCCACATCCACTCATTCATAGGTTTTCTATGGGCAGCCTGCTCATAGAAGTTGCACCCTTAGGTTAGTATGAAAATGGGACCAATTTTTATGAAACAATAGAATCTACCATGTCAATGACAATCTGTCAGGTTCATTTAGCTAGAACTCGTCTCATTTAATTAATTTTAATTTTAGCAAACTTGAGTTTGGCTCAAGTCTGGTTTAAATCAAGCTCCGCTTGAACTCAAATTTAGCACAAGACATTTTATCTGCTTAGCACAACTCAAATATATTTGCAACAAAGATCCAATTCTAAGCTTTGGACACACAGTTCATTGGACCCCTCTCATGAACATCATGCATGCTCTTGGTTGTGAAGATATGTGGATCCATTGGATCTCCGCAATACTTTCGACGGGGAAACTGGTTATTCTCACAAATATCATCCCAGGAATGCAAAAGAGGTTATCATCAAGTGACTGATGTCCCCCTACATCATCTTAACAGTTGATGATTGCCTTTCTAGGATTCTCTCTATAACCCGACAAAACTGACTCATCTCTTGTGCTCTGGACAATATTTCTGGGGAGGCACAGAATTAGTTCAAATTGCAGAAACATTATCATCTTTTGACAAGACATAACTTCAAGATGATCCTCAAACTCTTTGAACTTGCCACTGGATCAAAGAAAAATTTCCACAAGAGCAGCTTACTCATGTTCAAAAACCAATGGACCTGGGGACACCAAATTGCCGGTCTATTTGGGTGCAAATTTGATACCCTACCAACCACAAATTGCCGCTTTCTCACCATTAAGAAACTCCACAAGAACCCTGGACTACCCTCATCCGCAAGATTGAGGGCAGACTCACCCCTTAGAAAGCACACACCCACTCCCAAGGTAGCAGATTAACCCTCTCTCATAGTTTTAAATGGCCCGCCAAAGGCGCGCCATGGCGCGGGGTGCACACAAGAGCAGACCCCGCGCCATTTTTCCCATGAGGCGCTAATCCAGCGCCTCAAGGGCTTTGGTGCGCGCCTCGCACCACACAAGTGTGGCGCTGGGTGCCCTAATTTAACTTAGGGCACCAGAAAATTTCAGTCTTCTTTTTTCCTGAGCCGCCGCCTGACTTCTTCTCTCTTCTTCTTTCTTCTCTTCTTCTTTCCGGCGAGCATCCCGACGCCTCCGGCGAGCCTCTCCACCAAATTCCGGCGCCTCTCCACATGATTTCAGTCTCTCCACCAGATTCCGGCGAGCCTCTCCACTAAATTTCGGGTATTTTTGTTTTCTCTTTTCTCCTTTCTCCTTTCAGCAGATTTCACCTTTTTTTTGAAATTTTCAGCCCTCCCTCCTATTCTGCATGCTGAAATTTTCAGCATGCTATTTGCTGCATGCTGAAAATTTTCTGTGAATTGCTGATATTTAAATTTTTCAGTTCCTCTTGTTTTTCTTCTCAACTTTAATTTCTGACCCTGGATTTTTTCTCATCTTTCAGTCTAGTTTAAATTATGGAATCATCTTCTAGTAATAGTAAAAAAAATTCCGGATGGAAGTATTTGCGTGAAGTGATTACAAACAACACAAATAGGTTGATTTGTGGTTTTTGTGACAAAAAAACAAATGGAGGGATTTCTCGAGGGAAGCAACATCTTGTTGGAGGATATCGTAATGCCAAGGCTTGCGCAAAGTGCCCGCCTCATGTCCAAGAACAGATCAAACGGTACATGGAAAAGAAAGCTGCCGCATCAAGTGTTAAAATTGATGTATCAAATTCTACACCCGATTAGGAGGATATTGATTATGGTCAGGAGGAGGAAGAGGGTCTTGGTGGATGTTCAAAATCCATGCATATGAGAAAGAAGCCAAAGATGAAAGGTTCAATGGATCTTTTCTTTACACCGAGTTACGAGGAAGTGGTGAAAAAGAGGAAAGAAGCAATAATGAAGCAAACCACCATTAACGAGGCATGTAAAAAGGAGTTGTGTGCTAAAGTATGTGAAAACATATGTAAATGGATGTATGATGCAGGAATTCCTTTCAATGTTTTAAACTATCCAAGTTTTGAGGTGATAGTTGAGTCTATTGGACAATATGGCATTGGCTTGAAACCTCCCACTGTATATAAGGCGATAGTTCCTTTCCTTAAGAAGATAGTGGATGAGGTTAAGGAAATGATAAAAGACCATGAAAAAAGAATGGGTAAGGTATGGTTGCACCCATGGTTTAAAATCTCGGTTTCGGTACCGATTTCCGTACCTGGCCGAAACCGGTACCGTACCGACACTCGGTACGGTACGGTACGGAAAACACCATACCGTTTTTTTTAAGAGTTAGATATAACTCTAATAATACATAATTGATGAATAAATGCTTAAAATTAATATTCAAATGTCAAATACATGAATACAATGTTTAAAAGCTATTTGGTACTGTATTAGGATTTTTCACAGATACAAGAGAATTACATTAGAATTAATATAGGACGACACATGGTATTCATCATCTTAGTTGATGTTGCCCTATATTAATTCTAATGTAATTCTCTTGTATATGTGAAAAATCCTAATACAGTACCAAATAGCTTTTAAACATTGTATTCATGTATTTGACATTTGAATATTGATTTTAAGCATTTATTCATCAATTATGTATTATTAGAGTTATATCTAACTCTTAAAAAAAAAAAACCCCCGATATCGCGTCATACCGGGCGGTATGATACATATACCGCCCGGTATACCATATATACCCAGTATTTTCAAATACCGGGTATATCGAATATCGGAATCCCCAAAAACCGGTAAATACCGGGCTTACCGTACCGTTTCGGCCGAGTTTTTAAACCATGGTTTCACCATCATGGCAAATGGTTGGACAGATAAAAGACAGGACTTTGATCAACTTTATAGTGAATTCTCCTAAGGGAACCGTTTTCATTGAGTCGTTGATGCAAGTAGTTATTCAAAGACGGGAGAAAAGATGTTTGAATCGCTTGATAAAATGGTGGAGCGTATTGGAGAGACAAATGTGATACAAGAGATCACTGATAGTGCATCTAACAGTGTGTGATTGTTTTAATGGCTACCTTTTGGACTAACATCGTCTACATTCTCAAAATATTTAGTCCTCTAGTGCAAGTGCTTCGATTGGTTGATGGAGAGAGAAAGCCTCCAATGGGATACATATATGAGGCAATGGATAGAGTGAAGGAAGCCATTGCCAAAACTTTTAATGAGAAAGAAGAGAGCTACAAGATAATTTTTGAAATTATTGACAAAAGGTGGGAATGTCAACTACATCGACTTTTGCATGCATATAGGAATTATTTGAATCTTGAATTGTTCTATGCAAACCCCAACCTTAGTTCAGACCCGGAGGTTATGGGAGGATTGTTTGATGCTATTGAAAGATTGGTTCAAAGACTTGAGGAGCAAGACCTAATCTCTAACCAACTTTCTACCTATGCAAACTCTGAGGGTATATTTGGAAAGTCAATGGCGATTAGGCATAGGAATATTAAATCTCCAGGTAAATTTCTTTAAAGTTATACTTTTGGATTAGTTCTTAACATTTAATAGATTAATTGAGCTTAACCTTTAATTTTTATTAACAATAACAGCTGAATGGTGGAAACTTTATGGATCAACTGCAAAGTTGCAAAAATTTGTTATAAAAGTGCTTAGTCTCACTTGCAGTGCATCGGGCTCTGAGCGCAACTAGAGCATTTTTGAAAACGTTAGTAACAATATTTAAGGTTTCATTTTAATTTTTTACTTGCTTCTAACTGTGCTAATTAAAAATTATTTTATCTTTTCACTAGATTCATACCCAAAAAAGAAATAGGTTGGATGCACAACGCTTAGATGATTTGGTTTTTGTGAAGTACAACCGAACATCGAAGCGTCGATATGATGCACGTGACCGCCTCGACCCTATTTCTTTGGAAGGTATAGATGCTAGCAATGAATGGTTAATTGGTAGAGCAGAGGATGAACAAGATGATGATGACTTGGCATTTGAAGATGAGTCTTTGACAAGGGACACGGTTGCTAGAGCTAGTGGAGCAGAAGAGCCTGAACGGCTCACTAGATCTACGAGACAAAAGGACAAAGGAAAAGCAAGCTCTTCCAAGGTCCCAAATCACCGAACACTCATAAATGAATCTTAAGAAGAAGAAGAGTCTTTGACATGGGACACGATTGCTAGAGCTAGTGAAGCAAAAGAGCCTGAACGGCTCACTAGATCTACGAGACAAAAGGACAAAGGAAAAGCAAGCTCTTCCAAGGTCCCAAATCACCGAACACTCATAAATGAATCTGGAGGAGGAAATACTATCCCTTTTCAATATTTCAAACGTTATGACTATGAGATTGATAAAGATGATGAAGACCATGATCTAGATCTAGATGATGAATAGTCCATTAGCTTGATGATGTTGAACTTATTGTTCTCATGTTCTTTTAATGATGTTGAACTTGATATTGGCTTGTTTTTTTAATAATGTTGAACTTGATGTTTGTTTGTTTAGTTCTTGTTTTTTTAATGATGTTGAACTTGATGTTTACTTGTTTAGTTGTTCTTTAACAACTTTGACTTATTATCTTTATTTAGTTGGATGCTAAATTAGATGTTAATTAGGTGAATTTATTTTAGAAATATATATTTTTATGTATAAAATATATTTTATAACAATATTTTACTTTTGCACATCGCCTCGTTATGGCGCGCGCCATAACCTTGCGCCATGGCTCCAAGAGCCCTTTGCGCCTTGCGCCATTTACAACTATGCCCTCTCTATCATCCCTACTTTCTACATGAGTCTATGCAAAGTACAGATGTGGGTAACCAAAATAATGATTCCATCTGCACATCCTTCCTTTGGACTGGAACAGAACACGCTAGTGGTCTCCAATGCAAGGTTAATTGGAGTCAAGTTTGCAGGTACAAAACTTTGGGTGGCACATTAATATTGAACAAGAGTTAATATAACTCTGCTCTTCATGCTAAATGGTGCTGGAAAATTTCATCCAACTTCAAGTGCCTTAGAAAGTGATCCTCATACACATTTGCTTCAGCAAAACAGCATGGAATCTTGTTTTACCTTATCACTCTTGGGCCTTAGGCACTCAAACAAATGGTAAAAGGTCGAAATATCATCAACCATTTCATTAGGATAAATGTCGGTAATGGTTCCCCCACTCATCTTTGGATGGATATTTGGTGCAACCGCCAAAGCCTGATGGATTGCTTTCCGAGCATCTACTCTGCTGCCTCCTACCCTAATGACTTAGTCTGCTAAAACATTGTTCTCTAGGATAATGATATTAGGCACTAGAACATACTATTGAGGACTGAACTACCCACACCTGCTTCACAATTTGTTCCACATAGTAGACCTCCTAACGCTATCCTACACTAAGGAAATCCATAACTTTCTCAATTTCAGTGGAATATTGCACCTAGGTTTCCGCCACAAATACAAAGTTCTCGTCTAGATCATTATTAGCAGACGATAGCTCACACTAAATTACTCCTTATTAGTCATGGCCTAGGGATGGCCATTAAAACTACTTAACCATGGTTAACCGACTAACCAAACCAGAAAATTCAGTTATGGATAAGCAGTGTTAGTAGTGTTAGACATCCCTTCAAAATTACCAGTTTTTGCGGCTCGATTCCGGTTTCAGTTAGTGGTGTTAGACATCCCTTCAAAATCTGTTCGGTTTTGGCGGATAAGCAGTAACAGAAATCTTTTTACTTATATATTATATTGATAATATATAATTTAATTGAAAAGAAAACATGGCTTAGGATATACTTTACTTTTTGGCTCATTTTTAGCTTAAGATACTTTTGTTAAGAAATTAGTAGGCCTAACTCACCCCAAAAGCTAGCTCATGAGGAGAGGATTGCCCAAACTATTTAAAGGCTACATTGGCCATATTTTTAACTAATGTGGGGCTTTAACACACCCCCCTCACCCCCTCACGCCCAGGATTGGACATTCATTTAAGTATTACTCCTCTACTTGCACAAGGGTTTTTTTACAGTTTTAACTTTTAAAAATATATATATAATTTATTTTTTAAGTAATCGGTTAACCATTTAGTAACCAATAGTCCATTATTAATTCCAATAACCTTATAGAACCATTGTCTTTGAATGACAACTTACCATAATCTTGGATCATTAGGCACATCATCTAGGCGTGCCTTGATAAGATCAACAGCTGCTGCTTTTTTCCCTAGTAACCTGCCAAATTAAGAAAAACACATTTCTGACTTGACAAGATGGACAAGTAGAAATCCAGGAAAAATTGAATGTACAAACAAATGGGAACAGTTGCATACTGATAGCAATAAATTAGATTATCCCATAGTTCAAGATCCTCGAATACTTTTAGTGCTTCTCCAATTAATCCACAACTGACCAACAGCTCACCATATTCTCTGAAAGATCCCGATTGACATCAACCATGTTAGTTCTATGATTTGACCAAATCTTTCACAAAACAGAAGTACTTAATAACTGAAGAAATCTTTATACAAGAAATATAGAAGTCTACAAAGAGAAAGATTGATACGTACTTCCTCAGTGCAGGAATAGTTGGGATGTAGACTCCATAAGATAATGGAGTCCTCTGGTAGGGCACAGGAGAAGCATCATAAATAATTTCAACCTAGTATCCAGCAAGGCAGATAGCTGATGAGCTTAAATAAGAAAAGTAATCCTTGATTTAAATACTTTGCTGTCACATATCTGATGCAAATAAAATATTAGACTATTAGTATTAATGTTACTATAGAGTTGTGCAATTAACTCCTCTATTTTCACAAGTTAAACATATATTGCTTCAATCTTTGTTGTTCTACAGCTTGTGGACGTGTTGACATCTGTTGCTTAGATCAGCATTCAATAGATGAGGTGTGACCATGTGAACCACCATTTCTGCACATATCAGTTACACTTACCTTATAATCTGACAGGTAGGATTTTCTTTTTGAAAATTTCACTAATTGTGTACTATACACAAAAACTGCCTTACTTGAGAATTCAACATGACTAAGAAATCTCTAGGGCAACGATTAAGTGACGTATTTTGATGCCAAAAAAAAAGTATAAATGAGGTAAAGTAGATATGTCTCTTTTCAACAATCTTCACTCGGTTGACATGGACCCTCTTCATATGATAGGTGATTTCCAGTATGCATCCAATCTGACAGGTCACCGTAACAGTAGAAGGTTCTTGTTATGCCTAAAAATCCTCTACTGGACTAAATTGGATAAGGTTCAGAACTGACTGAAAAATACAGTTAGTTTCCAGATGAGTAATTATGTCTGAAATTTAGTTGAAGACTCAACAAAGCAATACAGCATTCATAACAGGGGAAAATCGGCAAAAACCTTGCTGAAGATGAGCTATATATTACTGCAGGTGATACTGCTATGGGTTGTTAGTGACTGATTTTAGGTAAGAGAAAAGAAAATTTGTGGACCTGCAGTTTTTATAAGAGATTTGCAGTCATGAAGTATGGTTGTGAATCAGAAATTTGTAAAGCTCAATAGTGCAATGGAATGTTAATAATTAAATATATCAAAGTGCTAAACTGGTAATGGTTATTTTAAATGTCTAAGGTGATCTTTTGCACAAGTTTTGATAAGAATAAAAAATACAGAATACCCACCAAAATCTTGAAGTTGGGTTACTAACCTAGAATCCACTGAAATCTACCAAAGAATAATGATTGTAGCAAACAAAAAGGCTTTTCTAATGATTATTATTCTGAATCAAAGTTATGTAAGCTTAGAGCAGAATTTGCAGAATGATGCTTAAGAAAGTCAAGGGACTTTAGAGCATAACATGTGAACAGATATTACTAATTGGTGCAAGAACAAAACAATAAATGAAAGTCCACATAGAAATTTATCAAAATACACACTTAACCTAATGATAAATTTTGGAGAGAACCAAGAAACAAAAAACATTAACAAGACAAAGTAAATCTGCAGAAAATTTACAGGCTTACTGATGAATGAATATATTCTAGCAAATTTCCAAGAGAGCAAAGAAAAATAATATCTAAGGAGAAGAAGTGTGGAGAGTCCAATAAATAGCATGAACAAGAAAGCTGTATTACTCTCTTACCAACTTATCCATCATCGATAAAGCCCGCTGCTTTGTACGACTTCGGGTAGACTCCCATCGGATGCGCAGAATGTCACATAAGCTACTAATCTAGAAAATGATTTCAATTAGACTATCTTCCAACAAAATATAAAAAGTTGCAGTACCCTCTCTAGATAGTTCGAACTTATTTAACAATGACGACAAGAAGATAAAACATGAATAGAGAAACTCCAAACAAGTAAGTAATTATTAGAAATAGCATATAATATATAATGGGCAGTGAGATAAAGCAATCCATTCAATATTTCATACCCATTTGTCAATTTTAAATATCTGGTCCATAACTATTTGGCACTAGAGCAACTGCAACTCGAGGTTGTCATCAAATGCTCAAAAACAGACATTATAGCCCAAGGATTCAAATATTAGTCCATCGCCAGTTAGACATGTCATGCATGTAGTTAGACTAGTGCCAACTCATACTTATACCTCTGTCTTCCATGAGCAAATATTAAAATGACCTAACCAATATCAAACTGCATCTATGGTCAGACCGTCAGACTAGTAAATAGCATTAGTACCTTACCAAGCCAGAAAATACTTGGTCAGACTAGTAAATACTGATTAGTGTGCAGTGCACTAACTGATATATTATCTACACTGTAGCCAATGATGAAAAGATGTATACACCATACAGTGGGGAATGTTGAAAATATAGGAAACTGAACCAATTCAATTGATTGAATAATTTGTGCCACATACAAAATAACTACATATAAGGTTATCAACTAAGCCTCCAACAGCAGCCATACCATGCTTTCTTTACAATCTTAAAATAATACAGCAGTTTTATCTCAAAGGGAGTAAGACACTGGTTGAATTATAAGAAGTGTAAGAGATCACAAAGATGTAACCATGGAAATAAAGCACATCTCAAGAAAGGAACTGTGAAGTGCATAACAGATTTAAATCCTAAAAAATAAAAAGAACAGATGTAATTTTTTATACAAATGTGCATACGGCACTTAACAAAAGGAACAAGGTAGGAACTTTAAATTTACAAATAGTTAGATACTAGTTGCACAAGTCACAATTATGATGAGCAGCTGCATCTTGTGATGACTGATGAGGACTGAAGTAATAATGATAGAAATACTTGTGTCAATGATAGAGTCCAGTAGATTCAACGATAAAGGTCATAATATTTGATAGGATTAATTTCAAGGTACAGCATAGTCCTATAGTCCTGGAAATTGTCCAACAGCAAGGAATAAAACAAGAAAAGAAGAACACAACCACTAGCCTATCGAGGGCCTAGTTCCTCCAGCAACAAACACTATTCAAGTCCAAAATTACCCCTGCCACCATCTAAGGCAGGGTCTATTTATTTGCAGAATGGAACTTCCTCAAGTGCCCTCCTGTCATTTGTCTACTTCACCTTTTACTTCTATATTTTTGGGCTTGAACCTCTGATTGGGCTTGAGACACAACTGGTTTACCTTTCTTGGGTTTGCGTTTGTAAACATGACGGATAACGGGTCTATCAATACTCCCGCCCAGAAGAGCCACCTTGTCCCCAAGGTGGAAGGCTGGAAATTGCCCATCAATGTCATCGAATGATTCCCAAGACCTTTCAAACTGAGGTAATTCTGTCCACTTAATTAAAACCTGCTGAGAACCATCCAGCATGTTTCGGCAGTTGAGGACTGCTTCAGGTGTGAGAAGGAGCTCTATTTCATCAGTTATGCATGGAGGAAGCTCATTAGACGTTAACTGAGTACCTACAGCTTTCTTCAATTGAGAGACGTGAAATACAGGGTCAATATTTGTGGAATCAGGAAGATGCGGCCGATAAGCCACCTCACCAATTTTCTCCAGAATCTGAAATGGACCAACAAAACGGGGTGATAGTTTCTCGTTGAGTCGTCTTGCCAAGCTGCGTTGTTCATAAGGCTGTAGATGCAATTAGACATAATCACCAACTGAAAAATGTACTTCCTTGCGCTTAGTGTCTGCTTGTTGTTTCATCCTGTTTTGTGCAATGGCCAAATTGTTTTTCAATTCATCCAAAATGGCATTTCGGGCTTCTAAAAGTTGAGTGACTTCTTCTACTGCTGATGGCTCGCTTGCGAGTCTGAAAATGGTGGGAGGAAGTCGACCGTAGAGAGCCTGAAATGGGTCATTTTCGCTGATGAGTGGTACGTTGTGTTAAACCAGAATTCAGCCTAGTGTAACCACTCGGACCACTGCTTTGGTTTGTCACCGCAAAAACAACGAAGGTATGTTTCCAGACAGCAATTGACCACTTCAGTTTGTCCGTCGGTTTGAGGATGGTAAGCTGTACTCATTTTCAAGGTCGTGCTTGCCAAACAAAACATCTCCTTCCAAAAGTGGCTAAGGAAGAGTCTGTCACGATCAGATACAATCCAACAAGGGTAACCATGCAACTTAACAATTTCCTTAATGAACACAGCAGCGACGTCTCTAGCAGAAAAGGGATGCTTGAGGGGAAGGAAATGAACATACTTGGTAAGTCGGTCCACGACCACAAAGATAGTGTCATATCCCTTAGATTTTGGCAGCCCTCCAATGAAATCCATAGATATGTCCTCCCAACTCTAAGTAGGTATGGGTAATGGTTGTAGTAGCGCAGAGGGTGAAACAGCCGCATACTTGTTTTGTTGGCAAACTTGACACTGAGCCACAAAAGACTTGACGTCATTTTTCTGTCCTTCCCAACAGAATATCCCCATAAGCCGCTTGTAAGTACTAAAGAACCCAAAATGTCCCCTTGTTGGTGAAGCATGAAATTCCTGAAGTAATTTCAGGATAAGAACAGACCCCTTCGGAATGACCAGCCTGCCCTTGTAGAACAACAACACTTTTCAAGTAGTATATCTTGGATGAGATGTAGATCATGTAGGTTGAAGCGACAACTTTTGAATCATTTTGCTCAACTTGGGATCACGATGCAATTCATTTTCAAAACCATCTAACTCAGAAATTTGGCTCACCGAAAGAGCAAATAGCAGTGGGTCTTCGTCTCGCCGGGAAAGTGCGTCTGCCACTTTGTTACTTGCTACTTTGTTACTTGCTGTAGGTTTGAACTGAATCTCAAACTAAACCCCAATAATTTAGGTGATGTTTGGTTAGCGAAAACTATTTTCTGGTTTGGTTTTAATGAAATTGAAAACTTGGTTTTGGTTTCTAGTTTTCAATTTTCTGAAAACACGTTTGGTTGATTAAAACATCAGTTTTAGTTGAAACCAGTGAATATTTATTTGGTTATAAAAAATAATATTAATTTTCCTTGAACATTTTTAGTAGTAATTAAATGTTTAGTTAGTTTGCAAAATTAAATGTTTGTTAATATGGTTATAAAATATTTATATGATTTAATTAATTAAGTTATTGGTAATTTAAGATTTTTTGTTCAATTAGATATAAAAATTAATTAATAGTTATTATAAAATTTCAAAAAAAATAAGTTCAATGGTCTAAAATTAAAATTTGGATTTGAGTCAATTATATATAAATTGGTTTAATTAATTTGTAAATTTAAGATAATAGTTTGAGATGAAAATGATGATTTTTATTTTTATTTTTAAAAATTAGATATAGTTTGATTTATTTTTAAATTAATTAAATTTATAAGAAAAAATATTTATAATTACAAAGTTGTCACTGCATTTTGATAACGAAACTGACAGTCTCGAAACCACAGAAAAAAACATTTTGGTGTTTTCATTTTTATTAAGAAAACTGGTTTCGTTTTCATTCTGGTTTCGATTCAGTTTCGTGAAAACGCTGAACCAAACACGTTTTCGTAAGAAGTTTTAGTTTCAGTGAAACCGAAACCAAACAGGCCCTTAGAGACCCATTTTTGTTGCTCTTCACCCATGGTGCGTTGTTCTAACAAGTATTTCAAGCTGTGTTGATCTGTCCTTATGATGAAATGGCTTCCCAGGAGGTAGTGGCGCCACTTGGTGACAGCAAAGACAATGGCGAGAAGTTCTCTTTCATAAACTGATTTAAAGCGAGCCAAAGGTGAGAATGCCTTGCTAATGAACGCTATTGGACGCCCTTCTTACATCAAGACTGCCCCTATGCCTGAGCTCGAGCCATCTGTTTCAACGATAAACTGCTTGCTGAAATCAGGTACTGCCAATACGGGTATGGACGTCACCGCCTTCTTGAGATCTTCAAATGCAGCCATAGACTCTTGGTTCTAGTGATAATTATCTTTTTGTAGCAACTGGGTGAGAGGTCTTACTATGCATCCATAACCCTTAACAAACCTTCGGTAGTATCCTGTTAGGAACCTTCTGAGTTGTTTTTGATCCTTAGGAATAGGATACTAAACCATTGAAGGAACCTTTCTGGAATCAGCTTGTAAATACTCAAGTTGGAATTGCCCAAATACACATTTCTTTCTATTGACACACAAGTCATTTTGCTGCAACACGCCGAAGGCAATTTGCAAGTGCTGGAGGTGGGAGTTCATATGGATGTCGTCAAAGAAGACCAACATGAACCTCCTTAAATAAGGTTTGTAGATGTTGTTCATTAGTGACTGAAATGTGGAAGGTGCATTGGACAACCCGAAAGGCATTCGATGCATTCATCCTTATTTGATGGTAGCCCGATTTGAAGTCCAGCTTAGAAAACACTTGGGCACCCGCTAATTCATCTAGCAATTCATCAATGGTTGGAATGGGGAACTTGTCGGGTATTGTAGATTTGTTCAAAGCTCTATAATCCACGCACATACGCCATCCCCAATCTTTCTTACGAACCATCAAAACTGGACTTGAGTACGGGCTATTACTAGGTACAATTATACCAGCTTCCAACATCTCTTGTATCATCTTTTCTATCTCAGCCTTATGATAATGAGGATACCGATATGGACGAATATTCGGAGGTAGAGCCCCCTCCTTAAGACGTATGGCATGGTCCTCAGGTCGAGCAGGGGGTAGTTGACTTGGAGTTTCAAATAGATCTGTATATTTTTCCAACAACCGCTGTATGTCGACTTCAATCTCTTGTACTTTCCCACAATTCTTTTCCTCCTCATTTACAAACTCCATCCAGTACCCTTCACCTCTGAAAATTCCTTGGTTAATTGCTTGAGAGTGACTAAGGATTTGTATAAAGCTGAATCTCCTGTTAATACAATCGGCCTTCCTTCATGACAATACTCTAATGTCAGTCTTTTAAAATTAGCCTTTATATCTCCCAACTTCTCAAGCCATTCAATTCCCAGAATCATATCAACTCCTTTTAATTCAAATGGGTAGAAATCTTCTACAATTTCAGTCCCCTGCACCTTCAGTTTGAGTTGGCGGCAAATAGCTGTCCTCACTTTATGTCCATCACCCACTTGAACCACAAAACTCCTCATTTCATCAACAATCAGTTTCAACTCAGCAACAGTATTATCATCAGAAACAAAATTATGAGAAGCACCGGAGTCGATCAAAATCGCCACCTCCCTGTTGTCGAGCTTCCCTTTCAATTTCAATCATTTGTGGTGATTGCCACCATTGATAGTAAGGAAAGTTCAACTTCAATCATTTCTTGCCCAACTGCATCATTTAGAAGCTCCAGTTTGAAATTTTCAGTTTCCAACTCTTCAATTCCTCCTTCGATATCAGTCTCTTCTTCTGGACCCATCAATATAATATTGAGATTACGAAATTTGCAGTGGTGACCTGGACTAAACTTCTCTCCGCATCTGAAACAATGTCCTTTTTCACGCCTTCTCTGCTCTTCTTCTGGAGACAACCTCCGATATCCTCCCCCTTGTCGTGAGGTTGGTGGCTTAGGAGGTTGAGTTCTTCCTTGTTCGACAGTACACCCACTGCTTGGAAGTGATTGGTTGCTGATATTGGGCTTAGAGTAGGTTCCCAATCCATAATTAGGGCGTGAGCTCAGCCCTAAAACAGTCCTAGAGTGTCCAAAAGACCCCGCTGCTTGGGTCTTAATGTTGGAACTGATAATGCCGCTCTTAAATTGGGTCAGGAGGACATTTTTTTCCTCAATTCTCTGGGCCAACAACATGAGTGTCTCCAAGTCCTCATAAATGCATAATCGGAGCTCCGCCTTATTATCTCCTCTAAGGCCATTAATAAAAGCTCCAATCCAACAGTCCTCCTCAACATGGCGTAGAGGTGATGATAACAGCTCAAAGTTAGCTCGATACTCTGCGACAGAACCTTTTTGTCTTAAGGCCATCAATGTCTCATACACATTTCCTTCACCAGGAGCCTTGAACCTTCGAATAACAGCCTTTTCGAAGTTCACCCAACTTAAATTGGGATTTCTTCCTTCAAACAATTGGAACCACTTTAATGCCTCCTCTTCCAAGCATACTGCCACAGCACTCATCCTCTCCTTACTTTTTATGTGGTTGTAGCGAAAGTACCTCTCAATATGAAACAGCCACCCATAGGGGTCTTTGCCCGTAAAGATTGGTATCTATAGCTTCCGAATGTGTATCCCATCACTTAAAGCTTACACTGGTGTTTCCTCTGTTTCACGCTCTCCCTTTCGCTCCATTTTCTTACTACTTTCTCCTAGGGATAGTTCGGTAACTCCTTCAGCGATTGTAACTTCAGGTGCCTTGAGTTTTTGCTCCATTAAACTATCACGTTCCTCCCTTCTCCGCATCATCTCAAACATCTCAAGCATCATTTCCTTCAACATATCGACGTCATTTACTAGTGCTCCAACCACATTCTCCAACGTCTCAACTTTAGTATCCATTCTTGTCTTTACCATTTGCTGCCAACACCCATTACAGTGGAGAAAGTAAGGCCAGAAACTCAAGACTGAGTGGAACAGGAATCTGCTTGAATTGAGGCTGCTCAGATCAAATACTGTAACCAGCCGCTTCTAGCCAAAGGCGCCAAGACAGCGTCAATTGCAGACGAAAGAAGGAGAAAGACCAGAGAATCGTCGAGGAAAAAGGGCGCGGAGAAGAGAAAAAATTACTGTAGTTGATAGGAGGAGGCAGTGAACAGTGCAGATTGAACACAATTCTGTTGAAGAAATCCAGGCAACACAGAATGAAGAAGATTGGATAGAACCTGACAGCACTGAAGAAATATGCAGGCAGAGATGGAGGTGCAGACGGCGGCTCACAGATCCGATGGAGAACACAGTTCAGTTGAAGAAATCCAGGCGACACACAAGGAAGAAGAAAACATACGCCTTCCGCGAAGAAGACCAAGGAAGGTGAAACGGCACAAGACTGAATCGCGCCTCACGCGATTGACTTCAGATGGCGTGTCTGCCTCCTGACGATTGAGGAACCAGCGTATGAGGAATCTGGCGAGTGAGGAATCTGCTAAGTGTTGATGAATCTGGTGAACGAGCGGATGAGGAACTTGGCGATTGAAGATTGAAGATTGGTGGCTCAGGAATATGCTCTGATACCAATTGATAGAGTCAGTAGGTTCAACGATAAAGGTCATAATATTTGATAGGATTAGTTTCAAGGTACAGCATAGTCCATAGTCCTGGAAATTGTTCGACGGCAAGGAATGAAACAAGAAAAGAAGAACACAACCACTAGCCTATCGAGGGGCTAGTTCCTCCAGCAACAAACACTATTCAAGTCCAAAATTACCCCTGCCACCATCTAAGGCAGGGTCTATTTATTTGCAGAATAGAACTTCCTCAAATGCCCTCCTGTCATTTGTCTACTTCACCTTTTACTTCTCTATTTTTGGGCTTGAATCTCTGATTGGGCTTGAGACACAACTGGTTTACCTTTCTTGGGTTTGCGTTTGTAAACATGACGGATAACGGGTCTATCAGTGAACCAACTGCCACAGCCTACATTAGTGGTCAGCCCCACATTATTGCATGAAGTGCTCCATATTAGAAATACCAACAGAAATATGTGTTTATAAATGATAACTGCCCATATCAACACCTTCCACAAGTTATTCCCATTTATGATTTGTGTGATCAAAGTAATTTGTACATTATGGCTAATCAGAATTTGTACACCCTCCAGAAGTAACAAGTGATCTTTGCCTACAATATGAGAGGTTCCAAGTACTTCCAACCTCTAACTCTTCCATTCACAATTCCATTACAAGTATTTGAACTTTTTTTCTCTACTCTCCCTCTACAAACCTTTCGCATATGTCATGTACTAACTTGATGAGTGAAGAGAACCCCTACTACAAACCTTTGCTCTTGTTTACAGATTGGCATATTGAAGGCCTGTGGACAGATCTACATGGTCCAAACCCTGCGGTTGAAGCATCATGCAAGCTTATCATCTTGTCGCTGTCTCGTGCTATCTCGACGAGATATCATCGTCTCGCTAAGAAATCTCTGATCGTCCGGACGAGACATACGATCTCGAGATTTCTCACATCTCGCCGGGATCTTAAAAAAAAGGCTGTTGCAGATATTCGAACCCTGGCCCTCACGATGGACCAGGAAAGGTTCCACCAGTGGGCCAAGGTACCTTTTTGCGATTTTTTCATCCAACTTGCAGATAAATATATCTACATTATTGCTTTAAATAAAAACATAACTTAAACCCTGGTAATGCTCGACTCTCTTCCTCATCTCCTCTTCTTCCTCGCATCCCGCTCAGCGCCTCACTTCTCCAGCTCGGTGCCTCACTTCCAGCGATCCTTTTCTATTTTCCGGCAACCAAGTATATTTTCGGCGATCCTTCCTCGCTTCCGCCTTTGATGTCTTTGCTTCCTTCCTTGATTCCAGAACTGATCTAGAACTGTTCTGGAATCAAAGTTTGGAATTTTGGTTCCAGAATTTGTTCACTGTTCAATACTTGTTCAATGTTCACTTCACTGTTTAATTTGATTCTAGTGTAACTTGTTCACTATTCACTGTTTAATTTGAGTCATTTGTGTTCATGTTCATACTTTATACCTTTGATTCTAGAACAAGTTTTGCATTTTTGTGTGCATGTTTATATTGTGAAGTAAATTATGGAGGGAAATTCCGGGAGTGGTGAAACGCCTTATAATCCTTCTAAAGATCCCAAACGGAAACCTAACTCGAAGGATATTTGATGGACATACGAATATTGGCCGGATTTAAACAAAAGACAATTGATTGCATGTTCACTTTGCGGCAACCAAATGAACGGGGGAATCACAAGACTTAAACAACATTTGGCGGGTGGCTATGGAGACAAAAAAATATGATAAAACCACAACGCTGATAATGAGAGAAATGCAAACTGCCCTTGCAGCTAAGAGGAAAAAACATCATTCAGTTTGGATGATGAAAAAGAAGCAGTGGCACCAGTAGACCATTCAACTGCTTCCAATTCCGTGCCAAGTATAGCGCCAAGCTCGGGAACAGTTATAAGAAGAAAAAGAAAGAGGATGTTATCCAGTTTGCAGCAATGTCACAAGTGTCACAAGCCCCATCATTGAAACAAACCAAGATTGGTGGATTGCTGCAAAGACTCCAGAAAAAATTGTAGATGAAAGACACTCCAAAGGTCATAGCCAACGGACCATTGAAAGTTCTTTGAAGACAAAAGATAATATAGAAAAGTTAACATGTATGTAGACAATTTCTTCTATGAGAATGTCATTCCTTTCAATGCGGCAAATTCAAGAAGCTATGCGTTGATGGTTGAAGACATAGCACAAATTGGATAAGGCTACAAACCACCCACATATCATGAGTTGCGGGTTCCTTTATTGAAAAAGGCAAAAAAACAAACAGAAGAGTTAAAGTGCAAATATTGTGCAAGAAAGTTCGATGGGAGCGTCAAATGGAAACATCATTATATGGTGCGGCTCTATTTCTCAATCCACACAAGTATTTTGACATCAAGAAAAATAATGTCGCGTACTCGAGGAAAGTTACGTGAAGACTTCAATGATGTCCTGAGAAATTTGTGTTGGATGATACAATGCGATCCAAGATACTTCTAGATGCTAATATGTATGACGAAGATCGAGGGTCTTTCGCAAGAGAGATGGTGATTAGAGAGCACTCAAATAGGATTCCTCGTAAGTATATTGTATATTATTAATATTTATTATCTTTACATATTTTTTAATTCTAATATTTTATATTTTTAATTTAGTTGAATGGGGAAATCTTTCGGTGGACTAATTCCCGAGTTTTCAAAATTTGCAAAGCACATTGTTAGTCTTTGTTGTTCGTCCTCCGGGTGTGAACGGAATTGGAGCACTTTTGAGTTTGTAAGTAACTAAGTACTTAATGCTTTTTTAGTAGTTATTATTTTTATATTAATTATTTTTCTTTTGTATAGATTCACACCAAGAAAAGGAATAGATTGTTGCACCAAAGATTGAATGATTTGGTGTATGTCCAATACAATCGAAAGATTGCCATGAGATTCCAAAAGATTCATAAAGGTGGCAAAAACTATGATCCACTTGTACTTAATGATTTTGATTAGGGGGCAAATGTGTGGTTCAATAATAATGATGGAGAAACTATAGATGGTAGTATTCCTTTTAACCTTGTTGATGAAGCCATTGGTGCTTCGAATGCCCTTGAGGGTCGTAATTTTCCAACAATGGCTAGTGGAGATAAAGAGTTTGTCACTTATAATCGACGTCATCGTGGTTCTACTTTAAGATTGATGGATGAAGATTCAAGTGATGAATGAGAGATATTTCCAAACGATGATGAAGACATAGAAGACGATTTTGGGCTCAAACCGGCGACTCCTATGACGGATTATATCCCTCGTGAAGACATTGAAAATGATTTTGTTAATCTTTTTTACATTGGAGTTAATTTCTTAAGACTTATTTTCATTTGTGATGAATTGAAAAAACCTATTTGTATGGATGGTTTAATTTTGATGACTTTAGCTACTTGATATTTTATGGTTCATGGCTATGTGAATTTAATTGAATTTATGTTTGATATTATATATATATTATATTATCGATATGTCGCGAAATGGACGATATATCGGTCGCGAAACGATATATCTCGATACCACAAAATTTTTTTGGTTGCGATAATAAGCTTGGCATCATGTTAGAACTCCACAGTTGGAGCACAATGGTTAAAGACCCAGGATACTCATTGTTCATAGCTCAGTGCACGACTGCACGCTAAGGAAGAATAATTTATACACTTAGGTTACCAAGCCCAGATCAGCCCCTGTCATCTAGATTAAGAGGATAATCAAAAAACAATCTCATTGTATTGTAGAACCAAGTCCCGTTGTAGTGCCAAGTTCGACAAGTCACGCATACGATGTAGCCTTGGAAGTGAAATTTAAATTACCAGCCATTTCAGTCTTTCCATCAACGCATAGCTGTGTTATAGGTCAAACTAGAATTTCTAGCTTCTCAAAGTTACTTGACACTGAAGTTTTTACCAACTTGGACACTGACGCGTTTTTTACCAACTTGAACACTGAAATTTGCCAAATTAAGCACATACACATCAAATCAGTAGCATAAAGTTCTAAATTGTCGTCAAATTATGTTTGGGTTCATAAGGTTTGCGGAGAACGTGCTAAAGAATTAAAAACAATAGAGAAAAAAGTACAAGATATGTTAATTGAGATAATGAAAATGGTGAAAACAGAGGATAGAACAAGGATCAGCTTGTAGATATCTTATACTTACAGTGTAGCACGACTGAAGTTGGGAATGAATAGCTTCAATATATGGGGCCATTTCCCAACCTACATAATCACAGGGAATAAGTCATGTCACTACAAATGAAATTCTTAGGTAGAGAAAGAACTCAAAGAAGGAATAAGTAGTAACTATCTGTTACATATAGTTTTCTAATGGTGACAAAATAAAGATCCATGAGCACCAAAATGAAGAATGTTTAGAGGTATCAGATTCCATCCATCAGCACTCTATGCTATAAATGACAAACAACTAGATACCTAGCAAATTAGAAATCAGATTCCACAAGACAATCAATGAGGTGAGGGCATGCAGTTTAGAGCAAGTACACGAGTACATAGAGAACATCAATAGAACTTAAGTTATAGTGTTATACAACAAAAGTTATATAAAATTTGATCGATCGGCATCAAAATGATTAAAGTAATCGGTTCAAGTATTGTACCATACAGTGTTTGACCAGTTAGCTCATGTAGCATAAAGCAGCAAAAGTAATGTGGACTGATTCATCTATAGAACAGACTACAGAGTATTAAAAACCTTCCGAAAGGATGTCTTAGTCAATCCCAAAACAATATTTATGTAAAAGAAAAAGGAAAGCATAGACAACCAACAAATCCAGGCCATTTGAAGGTAATCAGCATAGCAAAAACCATACAAACAACTGTGGCAAGTTCTCATCCCTGACAATCTTGTTAGTGATGATAATCCAAAGAAAACTAACAAATTCAGAGAGGGCAGACAGAAAAAAGTTCATGCAAAGGCTACAAAAGTTATGGAGAAAGACTTACCAGACAATTCATCATCACGACTTCTCCTTTGGAGATGTAGGCATTTTGCAAGTACAACAGCTTGCTGGATATATGTCAAATTAATATCCTTGTTAATGTGAGTAAGATGCTCATTGAGACTATCATTATTTCCATTAACTACTAATCTTGGTGTCATTAGTATATCAGAACAATCATCAAGTCCACCTTCATCTGAATCTTTCCTTTCACAACCAATACTGTCCCTTGGAAATTGAGAAATTTGTGCATGGTTTTGTATATCTTTGTTTGCAGCAAGTATCAACTGAGGCTTTGCGTCCACCTTGGTCATAGCAAACAAAACTTTTTTTACAAAGATTGATGTAAAGCAAAGTAAGCTCCCACAAATTATGAGCAAAAGGTACCTGGTGTATTGTCCGGAAGCCAAGAGCACCAGTAACAGTAAGATGAAGTCCGGAAAATTCTTCGGCACATTCCAGATGTGACCTGCAAAAGAAATGTCAATTTCATAAATATAGGAAGAATGTAAATGAGGAAAAATAATTACTAATTAAGAAGTATATTGCAGTATAGATTTTTTTTTCTATCCTGAATGGCAGATTAAAAAATAAGCAAGTTGTAATTTTATTCACATATCACAACCACAACAAACATTGCCGAAATATTTTCTTCTTTTACTTGAAAATAAGTGCATAAGATAGGAGCTACATTATTATTAAGTAATCCAAGGCACAAAACAAAACTCAATTTTGTTTTCTTCAGCTTCCAGTAGGCAGACATAATGTATAGGTTTCATGTTAAGCCCATGTGCAAAAAAATTATTCTTTCAAAAGATGATGTAAATTGCTCTCTTTTTTCTGGCTATTTACATTATATGGGACAGATGTGTTCAAGCAAAAGCCCTGCAATGAGTACCTGATTCTGATTCTAGGAAAAGGTAGTTTCATGGATAAAAAAAGACAAGCAAGTTTCCTTCTATATTCTGTTGCAATCAAGTTTATCACCCTTCCTATTGTTTTGTTTCTTTACCTTTGTATTTTTCTGACCCTTCACTTCCCTTTTGCTTCATGTTTCTCCTTTAAGACTATTTGTTGGATCTTCCTTTCCATTATCTTCCCTTGTTATCTTAATCTTATTTAGGCACTTCTTATCTACTTTTTATCTGTTCTCCAAAATATATATGATAGAATTTGATGAAATGAAAGTAATAATCAGGCAAGGATCCAGATATCCAGATTGAGCTGTTTCTTTCTTTTATATGTATTGGAGATTTGGAGGGTTTATATGAAGAGGCACAGGCTTGCAATCAAAGCTCATTTACAATGAGGTGAATTTTTGGATTGCACACATTATGTGCAAAGTGGTTTGAGGTAAAGGTGGCAATGAGCAGAGTTTGCCTGCTCGTAGCCTGGATCTAGCCCGAGCACTTTAAGGGACCAAGCCATGGCAACCCCCTTGGCCCATGGACCATTCTCAACCCAACCCACCTGCAAGCCCAACCCAAGCTCAAGACCAACCTTGACCCAGTTGTTTTTTGTTTCAAAATAAATTAATTAATAATTTAAATTACTTACTTAGATAAGTAATTGTTTTTTATTGATTAATTAATGTTTAAATCTATAAGTGCATTTTTAATTATTTATATATTTGTTTATTAATATATATTGTTCAATTTTTAATTATTTTTTATTTTTAAATTAGTTTTTATATCTAATATTATTATACTGAGGTATAACATCAAGGAGCATAACAGAGTCTGATCATTATCTCTTTGTCCACGTTATCATTCAGCCACTCATCAGTAATTCTATCACTATCTCAAGCTAGATATCAAGAGGCTTTAGCTCATGCAGAAAAGAGCAGCTCAAGGCACTACGCAAGGTCTAGACATGGCGAGTCATGCTTCATAGCCAAAACTAACTTGATGGGCTACTGATGATAACCAATTTAAAATAACTCCTAAATACTATTGTTGCTTCATCCTTAATATATTGTTCATTAAGTGGCATTCCTGCAGCACAGTGAAAAGATCTGGACCTAAAAAGCAATCCACAATTTGTGAAAAGATGTTACAGTGTTCAAGAAACATAATATAAAGCACCTTGTAACTGAGAAGTTTTTGGCCACGATGCTCTATAATAAACCTCTACAACCTCACAACAAGCATGGACCATGGTACTAGCAAATTAACAGTTTCTCATAGAACTCGGGTAAGTAATGTATGGACATTATGTTGCCTAAAAAATTAAAACAAATAACTCTAGAAAGACAAGGACACATGACTTTTGTGGAAAGACTAGTAAATTACCTAATGAAGAAGAAACTTATAGTATTCGTGTTTGATGAGAATATAGCAACTTCCAAATTTGACACAAAACCGTATATGAACTTTTCATGTGATAATTCCTTTTCCGGGCAATTTATGAAAATATAAGGTACAAACGTTTTGCATATATATAACATATGGTGCAGTAACTATAATCCTAAGGATCTTACTTTAAAGAAAACATGTGAACACCAAATGAAATTTGCTTAATATCCAAGTGTGAGATCGCACCTTAATAGAAAATTCAACTAATAACTCATGTTGAGACTTTAGTGTCACAAACTAAAACTACACAGTACATACTCAATTCAGTAGTTTCTAAAGAATATGGAAATCTACAGAACGATGCAATAAACATCTGCACAACTCATATCATCTACACTATACAATTTAGGAGTTAATCATTCATAACGAAGCAATAGAATGTGGCATATCATGGAATAGTAGTGCATATATTTGCATGAAATCACCACATACACCTAACAGCTTTCAGGTAATTACCGCGAGGAGTCAACTCGACCATATTTATTTTCAATGATTCCTGCTTCTAGATGAGCCAATGATGCAATTGCTGAAGCTTCTCCTTCATATAGCATAATGCCCCAATAAGTAGCGACATGTTCAGCCTTTCCAAACTGACTCAAGGTGCTATACTTGAATAATTGCAGAATGTCATATAGAGAAGATGAAAGCTCCTCTAAAATCCTTTGCTGGAGAAGGAAAAGCCTACACAACCACCAATACAATGTTCTGCAACCATTTATATAAGATGTTCCCCCTTCAAGGATCAATTCCTTTATCTTGCTCAACAAAATCTTTGCATAAACAAAATACTGAAACAAAAGGATATTGCAATGTTACGTTGGTACAAATGCAACTGTCTACAAGTGTTATATGGTATGAATAAATGTGAGCATGCATAGCAGTTAATATTTGGCCATAGTGATGAAGATTTAGCAGAATTTGTACCAAATCAAGAAAGCAATTGTAAACAAAATGCAAATTGGTAATTACATGTTTAAAGCAAAAAACACATAACCACCAACAAAATTCTGTAAAATAACTTCCTCCAAGCAAGAGTCTAACAGCCATTAGTTGGTCTATCTGTCAATAATCTAAAAAAACAGATTTCTATCTTTTAAAGGAGCAGTGTTCCTAACCAAGTACATATCAAACCTCATTTACCATATCAACCAACCACAAAACAGACTCGTATGTAGGCATAAGCATTCAGTGGCAGACTGTCAGGTCTATTCATGGGGACATGGACACCTTACGAAATGAAAATATTGCATAATTATGAGCACTAAAAGAACTGCTTGCACCAGCAAACATATTATTTATCATATTATTATCTTTCATCAACTATGATCTTATTGGATCTGACCGGCACAATCAGTTCTTAGATATCAAAAACGTAGGTGTAGCTAGAAAACAGCCATTTGCATGCGCATCTTCTAGCACACTGAATGAGGAATATCCTAACATAAGAATAAATCAGAAGATAGCAAGATGGCGGAAATAAACTTCACACAAATTAGGCAAGTTCCAAAATGGTTGTGTTGGTTTCAATCATAATGAAGTTGAGATAATTAGCTTGATAATGCTTGGGCTGAGCCCACCAAATTAATCATTGTGACAAGTGGTACAAAACATACCGCATTAGTAAATTACTTAAGTTGCGATATTAGTCTTGCCATGTTTCTCATATTTACAGAAGAAACACCATGAGATTTGTTGGGTCGTAGCCTACAAGTGCAATATATCAACGGTGTAAGGGGGGCATAGAGTAATACAGTAATACTACAGGTAACCGACTTACAGTTGAACCAATCAGCATCATTGATGTCGATTATAGAATTTCTGATGGTTGCAAAATTTTACTCTAGAACATATACACCAACTGAACATGTAAGCACTGCCAACCAAGGAGTCAAGGACTGCAAGAAACCCATGACTTTAAGAAACATCATACAAATCCTACCATCAAAAAGCAAAATTATGCACAAGGAAGAAGACATTGGAGTTGGGGGCTTCTGGTCAAAGAGCCTTTGTGCAAAACTATAACACATCAGCATCTAATTCTACCTCTGATATCCGAATCCATCAAATTTTATATGAGATATAGTCAGAAACTCGGAAAAATTATCATTTAATAGAAAACCTAGATATATAACACCCAGGAAACCCTCTAACACAGTTTGCTAAGGATACATATCATTAAGGGGAATGGAGGGGAGGGGAGGAGAAAAGAGGGGGAAAATTAACCTTGTTTGGATATAGTTTAATAAGGGGAAGGAAAGGGAATGGAAGGAAAAAATTAACCTTGTTTTGATGTACTTTGTAAGGGGAATGAGGAAATCTTTTATTGAATAGACAGTTATACCCTTTTTATTTTTATGTTATATATATGTTTTCTTTTTTTGCCATTTCTATTCCTACACATATTAGGATTTTTTTGGCCGACTACAAATATTAAGATTATGCAAAAGATACTATGAAGGGAAAAAATTGAGAACGGGAGGTTTTTTTTGCCTTCGTATTCAATAGAGATGAGAAGAGGTCACTAGGGTTTGATAAAACATTATATATGTATTAAAATAATAAGGGTATTTTTGTAAATTTATTTTGGACGAATGTTTACAAAATTTTTTCA
Organism: Canna indica; assembly: GCA_034359265.1. Lineage (NCBI taxonomy): Eukaryota > Viridiplantae > Streptophyta > Magnoliopsida > Zingiberales > Cannaceae > Canna > Canna indica. Next base: position 20,479,394 of record CP136895.1, on the reverse strand, counting down.
CCCCCATTCAACCCCAAATCGGGGTTGAAAGAAAATTGGGGTTTGGAGGGGAACCAAGGTAAATAATTCCCCCCAATTCCTTTCCCCTCCATTAAAATTAGAAAACGAAACAAGGGGAAGAATTCCCCTCCCTTCCCTTCCCCTCCTTTAACCTCAATCCAAACAGGGTGTAAAGCACATAAAGGACAGTGCAAGAAAAAAATTTACTTCATTATACAAGAAGCGCAAAACCAAAAATTCGGTACCTGCAAAAGCATAAATTTCCCATGTACGTGAGAACCAACTGCAGTCAACTTATTACGAGCCCACACGTCCCATTCACCTCCGCCATCGCTAGACTCCTCCAACCGAAAAAATGGTATAGGAAAAGGAGAAAACTTTCCAATGGGCCTTCAAATGACAAAACCCCAGAAATAAATAGCTAGAAAAATAAAAGAATATAAATAATTAAGGATGGCCTCAGAACTCCAGAAGTCCAGAAAACATGATATTAAAGCAGCAAACAGGACTCACCCGGTCACGTTCTGCTGCATGAAGGCAAGAAGCGCAGCGACGCCTAGGCACATAAGCAGGGCACACCTGCCTTCCACATCCAAATCCGATTCGGTACCGGTATCGAGGACCTGGAGCCAGGCCGCTGAGACGGCGTCCCCGATGAAGGCCTCCACAGCTCGCTCGACCTCGTCGTAGAATCGAACGGCACATTCGGGAGAATTTTGGAACTCCCAGGACTCTGCGAAGCCGAAGACGAGGCGAGCGGCATCGGAGGCGAGCGCCTCGGCGAATTGCCCCCTCTCGATGAAGCCGACGAGGGCTTCGACGAGCGGGCGCAGGGAGTGGGGCGAGGACGGGGAGGAGAGCGGAGAAGGATTGGGTTCTTGGGAAAAGGTGCAGCGGAGGAGGCGGAGCTCGACGGACTTGAGGAAATTGGGAGGGGTGGCCATGACGCTGGGGGTTATGAGAGGGCTAACCGGTAGGGTTTTGAATCAAGGCGGAGGCGCTGCTCTTCGGTTCTTATTGGATGTTGGTAGCGTGACCCGTTACAGAGAGCTTCCGCCTTCCAGCGGTTTCCAAAACGGGTACACATTTCAAAAAAAAAATAATGCATCTAAACTATATATTTTATAACAAATCTATCTCATTTTTTAATTTACCATAAATTTATCTTACACTATTAAATCGATATCCGTCATAAATTATATTCCATCGTCAGATACTCATTATCACAAACGTTATTCGCTGAAATGGCACCACATTCCGCATAGTAAATATTATTATTTTTTATTTCATGTATGTTAGCATTCCTTCCATCATATGAAATAATGATCATATTTGCTACACTATTTTGGAGTTCTATATATAACTCATCAAGTTGGTGTTGGTGTTGGTGTTTCTTATCCTTTGAATTCTTTTTTTTTTTTTGTAGTTAAGTGAAATCAATGGATAAGGAATCAATGCCCTAACTGCGAAAGAGTCGATCAGAGGAATCGATGCACTATTTTTTTTCTTTGTTTCTCACCATTTGGAGTTGGACGCCATCAGAGGAATCAGCAATTGGAGGCTACGAAACCCTAACTGCAGCAGCCAAGAACTCTAGAAACGATTAAAAAAAAGAGGAAGGAAGAATTACTAGAGACAATTTGAAGCCCTAAAAACCGCATTAAGGTGGGAGAAAGCAAGATCTAGCCTTTTGATAGAATGGTCGATCTCCAGGTAACAAGCAAATGATGATTCAAAAGTTAATCTTCGAGAAGGTTGGCGATCAATTGATGGTAACCTAAATGAGAGTAACGTCGTGTTAATCTCTAGGGCCGATGTTTCAGCTCAAGCTTGGGGTTACAGAATAGCAAGGATCAATTCAATCTTTGCAGATAATTCTTTGGATGGATCAAGATGGTGGAGACGGAGCGGTGGAGAGTGACGAGTGAAGAGTGAATAGGTGAAGACGGTGGAGAGTGAAGAGTGATCGCGAAAAAGATTAGAGGGAACGGGCAGAGATTAGAGAAATGAAAACATTTCCTAGGGGCCGAAAAAAGCCCCCAGGAAAATCGGGGAAAACTTAAGGGCACGTTTGTGTGCAAAAATTTAGAAGCAATTTTCGTTTCGTGAAAACTGAAAAGGGTTTAAAACATAAAACCCTAGCTCGGATCAACAGTGGAACCAACCATTAAAATCAAAACCCTAGATGAAAAACCAAAAAATACACCCAACATCACAACCCTATATCGAAGAAAAATCAAAACCCTTGGTCGAAAGACATTAGAACATCAAAACCATAGCTCGGATCAACAATGGAACCCTAGATCAAAAATCGACAAAAACCTAGATCAAAAAACCCTAGGTCGGAAAACATCGTAACATCAAAATCCAAGCTCAGATCAACAGGAGAACCAACCTGAGGTGCGACGGGAGTGATGAGCAGGTGGTTGTAGCTGAAGAGCCTGATCGCCGACAGGTTTCGTGGATCGCCGATCAAACACGAGAGGTGGCGACAACTTGTCGCCTGTCGCCCTTAGAGCCGAGAGAGAGGTGTGGATCAGGGTGAGATGCCCTAAACGCGAGAGCGGGCGATTTTGTTCGGGTTTCGGGCGAAACGGGCGGAAACTCGTTTTAATTACAAGTTTGCCACCACACTTTTCGTCAATTTTCGCGAAAACCCTGAAAACTATCTCAAGTAGTTTTCGCGATTCAGTGTTAAATTAGTTTTCGCGAAAACCCATTTTCACAAAACAAGAGTCGAAAACCCGACTGCTTTTCGTCAACAAACGTTGTTTCGACCTACTTTTCAGTTTTTCGCAAAAACGAAAACTGAAAAGTGTGCTAACAAACACACCCTAGTTTTTTTGGGGGTCGAAAAAAGCCTCGAGGGAAATTAGGGAAAACTGGGTCGGAAATAGTCGATTATTTCACGTTTTTAATTTCTTGGGGGCCGAAAATAATTCCCAGGAAAATAATTTTTTTGGGAAAATATTTTTAGTTTCCTGGGGCCATTTCCGACCTCCAAGAAATAGCCCCCCAAGGAAATAATAATTTTTTTCTGGAGCTTTAATCTCTATGTCGTACGGGAAAAGTCTAGTAAGTCTAGCATCTACGTTTCTACAGTCATTATCCAGTTCCAACAACCTTCAACCAAGTATTATAACTTGTCCTCGTAGCTTGGTCAACATTTTTTGAAAAAAAAGAAGAGTATATGATTTCTGATCTATAAAGAAAGTTCTCAATATCCCTTATATAAAGGATAATTGGGTTACTTTTGGAAGTCAAAATTAGAACATGGGTCAGTTGACCTCCTAACTTTTTTTTGAATAAGAAACTTGTATTGCATTCAAGAGTATTGAAGAGAAATACAAGTGGAGGGAGATACGGGGCTAGGGATGGCAATATTATCCGTTTAGGTAGGTACTCACGGGTATTTACCCACTTATGACAAGGTATGGGGGTAGTTTTCTACTCGCGGGAATTTTGCGAGTAATTTTTCTTACCCGTTTATTATATGGGACGGGTATGGGTATTATAGTACTCGTACCCGCGGGTACCCGTTACCCGTGAGAATTAGTAAATTATAATATTACCCTCGATACATATATTAAAAAGATCCTAACCTAATTCAATACACATATACTCTATATTTTGAAACCTTATAATGATGTTGTTATCAAAATATTGTGTGTAAGTTGTTATAAAAATACTTGAAGAGTTGAAGTGTTATTAAAATATTACAATTTATATTTTTTTAAGTGTCATGGGTACCCGCCAATACCCGTGGATATCCGTCCCCCCGCGGGTAATTAAATGGGTACCCATTTTTTATACCCGTGGGGAATAAAAGAGTAGCGGGTACCCGTTTATTTCGCAGGGCGGGTAGCGGGTAGGCACCCCCCGTACCCGCCCCACCCCGTTGACATCCCTATACGGGGCAGACAATAAAAGAAGGAAATACCATCTCCGGAGACGCTTACAAAACACATACTATCCTATATTAAAAGTTTAGTATGTGCGAAGAAGGAAGCAACCCTCATGGCCAACACACCACCAGTGTCACTCCTATCAGAGAAGCATCTTGAATTGCATTCAAACAACAAAAACCAGCACCAAGATAGATTGATTTGAAACTTAAGCTTGTGACAGGGAGTAGCCGTGTAACAGGTTCGATTCCAAGGTACCCAGGATAGAGGAAACCACGACATACCGAGGGCCTGAAGAAACGACTGCCACTCTTCGAGGGAGTAGGAACATGTACCGAAATTGTGGTTGTGAGTTTCCAAGTCACCATTACATAGAACACATCTGTCAACCACTTGAATCCCTCTGAGGATGAGTCGATCCCTAGTAAGTAGCTTGTTGTGGCATAGCCAGTCGAAGATAGAAATCTTTGAGGGAAGATTCCGTTGCCAAAGGAAGGGGAAGAGGCGATCATGGATCCCCTTGAAGGTTAGAATCTGCTATAGCGAATGGATGGAGAAGAGGCCGTCAATAGACTATTTCCACCTGTAAATATCATCTCCTTGTGATAGGCTAATGGCATTAAGGTCCTGCAAAAGCCCAATAGCGTCTAAGGCTGGAACAAAATAGCGAAATGAGAGTCACCATCCTACAAAAAATCCCGCCATGTCGTGCATGCAAGCGTCGCTGATTGAGAAAGATGGGTTCTCGGCTGCCTCAAATAAGAGGGGGTACTTATGTTGCAGACAGTGGCCCTGGAGCCAAGGAGCTCTCAAAAGGCTGATGCCAACACCCTCCCCAACCGAAATAGAAATGCCTGGCGAGAAGGTATGCTGGAGCTTAGCAAGGTTCTTCCATACAGGGGAAAGGTTTCGAGAACTCCAGAGATCAGTCCATAGATGATGACCATGTAAAAATATCTCCACAACTTTGACCCAATGAAGATGATGGGCATTGATCAACCTCCAGACCCAAGAGACCAAGCGAGCTTGATTGTGTGCACGGAGGTCAAGGATGCTAAGCCTGCTGTCGACCTTGGATCGAGTCAGGAGGTCCCAACGTACAAGGCATCTCCCCCTAAGGTTGATAGTGGATGAACCATTCCAGAAGAAGTTGCAGTGCCTTTTATCAATCTCGTGAAGCACCCAAGCCGGTGCGGAAAAAATAGAGATAAAGTATGTTGCTTGAGACGAAATAACATTATTAATTAGTGTCAATCGACCCGCTCTGGACAGAAGCTTATCCATCCATCCCGATTAATCATCGTAGATTTATGTTTTGTGCTTAAGATGAAATGATATATGTTGAAATGTTTTATATGAGATTTTGGTGCAAAGTCACTTACTTGGATTGATAGGACAACATTGCGATGTGATGCCATCCATATCAGCTTGTAGTGAAGCAGTCTTACAAAGCTTGGACGTGCTATCAGTGTAATTTGGTCTACTAGAAATACAAATTATAGATAAGTGAAAAAACTGTAGGAAAAAGTCATTTATGTGGGTGTGGTCATTTTCTTTGTCTCTACCTTGGTCCCAACTCCAAACTGCTGCTTTGCCTATGGATAAATTCTACAATCAGTCTCAGCTTGGTGTGATAAAAGTGAATATCTTTCATCAAAGCAACTAGGAAATGAAAGTCATTTATCACAAGGCTCGCCAAAAAGAGATATATACTGGAAATAGGAGGAAGCTAAGCAAATTAATCAGTCAAGCAGGTTGTTTAATGCAATATCAAATTTAGGACCATTACTCAATAACTCTATCTAGAGTGATCATAATTAAACACAAGCCCAAGATTAACTGTCTATGCATGGTAGAATGTCATTGTTCACATGCTCACCCTTCTAATAGATTGTAGGCTAAATACGATAGAAACTTGGTGTAATAAATATAGATGATACACCTTGATCCAAATGATAGAAACTTCTACTCTTAGTGCATTGTAGTTTGCAACATGATATACCTATTAACAAGGATAAAGGAAAATAAATATGTTTAAGGGAATGCACGTTGGAATAGATGATGATATCGTATAACTAACTGATTTGTCTTTTAGCTCTTAGGATGTGGTAAGTAGCAAGGTAGACAATTATATAGCAGGTGAAATGTCAAGATCTCAATAATATTCTTTAGGATAATTATCTGAATATATCCTGAACTATGAATTTTGTCTCAAATATATTCTCAACTTTGAGTTCTTCAAATTGCTTCCTCAACTATCACATTTGTATCAATTGTATCCTTCCGTCAAAATTTCGTCAGCTACCCTATTAATCCTGTGACGTGGCATGCACACGTGTATTAAAAAATAATTTTTTTATTCGAAACTAATTAAAAACCTATTTGATGTTCACGTGTGCTGCACACGTAAATTAAAAAATTATTTTTAAAAAAACAATATGAATAAATAAATATATCTTTTCAACACTCCTCCTCCTCTTTGCCTCCGCCCCGCGCCGCCTCCTCCTCCCTGCCTCCGCCCCCGCCATCGGGTTCACAGCGCCAACGCCGACCATGAGGGAGGCAACATCATCTTCATCAACCTTCCACATCCCCAGCACGCCGCCATCGGTCCTTCTCAGCCAGACCGACGTGCCGCATGAGATTCGGGACCTAGACAAACCTAACAAGGTGTCGATCCCGTTCATGGATGTGATAGGCAACACTAATGTCTCGTTGGATCTCGGTCGCCCTCTCCCTGGCCTGCCCCGCCCTCTGCCCTTCGCCTCCCATCATCTTTCTCACTCCCTCCGCCACTTCCTCCCTCCCCACGATCTCTCCAGGCAGCCTTGAGCCCGGGCTTAGCTCGACACTGAGGACCTTCGCCACATGTCGTGCATTCAGCGACTGCTCTGCCATCATCGAGAACGCCAATATCGACACCCCCACAACGAGGCTCTCCAGCACCGAGTTCCACCCATAGTGGCTCATGAAGCAGCTGACTGCGGAGTGCCGGAGCACCGCCTCCTGTGGCACCTAGCGCCTCACCAACTTGGAACCCGTCGACGCCAGGTCAAGCGGCGCCCGCCAGGTGCTCGAATGCGTGACGATGAGAAATTTGTAACCGGACTCGGCGAGGCCGTGAGCCACCTCGTCGAGCTACGCGAAAACGTACACCACAAAGTCGTGTGGTTTCTGGTCGAGCCACTGGAGGCAGCCTTCTAGGTTCGACTCGGCATTGCAAACGTCGACGATGGGGAAGAAGCAAAGCGGCCCCTCACGCCACAAACGATCAGAAGGGGGCGTCGACGACACCAAGCAATACTAGAATATACCACATCAGCCACAGGAATCATCGACGCCCTCCTCGACCGTCAGAATAATTCATGGCTTTGCGACGGCCGTAGCGATCGTGGCTGATATAACCAAATCAGCCGCGGCTCGCATACGGCCGCCTAGGGCCGTCGCTCATAGTTGATGGCGCGCACGGGGCACAAAATAAGATAAGTTATTAGCCACGGCTTAGCGGGGGCGCTAGAACCGTTGGTGATATGAATAAGTCATTAGCCACGGCTAGAAGCGGCCGTTGCTTATTAATTAATGGCGCGAATGCAACATGAAAATTAAAATACTCTTCATCGATGACTGGGACAATCGTCGATGATAATAAAATTACGAATCCATGATTTTACGACGGCTGGTGAGCCGTCGGTGAAAATTCTTTTTATTTGCATTCGTGCCCGACCCTTCCTCTTTCCCCCGTTGTCTTCTCTCTTCGCTGCCGACCGAGTTATCACCGCTGCCGTCACTGACTTCGTGCACCGTTGACTTCGCCTTCTCGTCGTCGAGCCACCGTCGACGAAGACGTCGCTCTCGTCGATCGAGCCCCAATCTACCTCCACGCGTCGTGCACCGGCCGACCCCAATCTCCCTCGTCGTTGCCCTTGCCGTCTGTTATCGCCCACCGTCGATTCCAACCCTCCGCAGCCGGCCAGTTGCCGCTTTTTCTCCGTGAGGTATTCTCCGCCTCCCTCCACCGCACACCCCCTTCCCCTTTTTCCGTCACCACCATTGTCGGCGTCTACACGCCGAACACCGACATTAGTGAACGGTGCCAACGTGTAGACGCCAGTGCCGGGTTTGGGCCCGAATCCCTTGGCCCCAACCAGATGAACAGTATACAACAACTACCCCCTAATCTTAGGTTTTAATTTTTTTAGATTTATTTATTATTTGTTATTTACAGAATTTATTTGTTGAATGTAGATTAATTTTAGATTAATTATCTATTAATTATATATTTATTATGTGTTAATTGTAGATTTTATATGTTAATTGTAGATTAATTAAGGTTTTTTTGCTGTTAGATTAATTAAATTTAGGTTAGTTTTAATGTTAGGGTTAGTTAATCAAGGGTAGAATAAATGCTAGGGTTAATTTTAGTTGGGTGTAATTATAATTTTAAAACCATCCACTTTGGACTCGTGTGTGCTGGAATCGTCCACTTTGGACTCGCGCGTGCTGGAATCGTCCACTTTGGACTCGCGCAGAATCGTCCACTTTGAACTCGCGTCGGAATCATCCACCTTGGACTCGTGCGTCGGAATCGTCCACGTACTTTCAACTCGTGCGGAATCATCTGCTGTGGACTCGCATCAACATCCACAAATTTAGAAAATAATCAACGAGTCAAGTTTTAATTTTGCAAAACCTTAGAACCATTCGGGGGTTGTATGTTCGTGTAAATGAAGTAAATGATCTTTTATACGACGTACAATCACTGAATTGTCCCTAATTGAACAATTTGGGAACATAGTTATTTATATCGCACTTAGTTTATTTCTTTTAGTCATTATTCATTTTTAAATTTTGGCTTGTATCTCTCTTGTTCTCCGATACACACCCAAATGATATGCATATTCGGAGAACTGTAGGGAGATGCTGCCGAAATTTAGAATGAAGTTAATGACTAAAAGAAATTCTAAGTGCAATATAAATAACATAAATCCCGAATGGAATAGGACCATCCCACTTAAAGATATTGTCAACTTTTTGACAGAACATGTCGGACGATCGAAGTTAGATGTACCGACGAATTCATCGTGGAGCTATAACAGACGTATTTTGAGTAGGCGTAACTTACTTCTTAAATTTCGCATACTCGAATCAAAAAAAATTTAGTGGTGATAAAATTCGATGTTCGTGTTAAAAATATTCGAACATAAGATTTTTGGACTGAGAAACTATCACAATGCATTTGTATACAAAAGGATTTATACCAATATATTTTCTATGGAATTATCCCGGGGAGTCACGTCAAGTCGGGACGTCGAGCAATCATGTTGTCCAAACTCATGGTGAATCTTTTTCTATTGGTGTTTCTTCTTCCAATCCACCTAATCCTTATAGAATAAAGATTCTCTATTGGTGTTTATGATACTTGTTCAATTCGAGTTGATTCTTACCACTCTTGATATTGTTTTATCAAATAATTTTTGATTTTTGATTTTCGGTCTCATCGGAGACCTATGTAGCCTGTAATGGGCTCATGCAACCTTGCGGTTTTAAATTGTAGGCACATTGTGGCCTTTCGATTTTCAACCAATAGGAAGGGTTGGAGATCTAATGTTTTAAATTTTCATATGTTGAGATCTCTCGATTCATTTTGGTTTCATTACGATTTTACTTGAAACGAATTTTTAACTATCTAGCTTGGGTTGAAATTCTCAAATGAAGATTTTTTTTTAATTTTATTTTCATCTTCGCTATTTAGTTTGATAGTTTGCATGTAGATTTGGTTTCATTTTCTATTTATGAAGTATACTTGCAAGTTATAAGTTTTTAGGACGACTAATTAGAATGAAAAAGATTAGTTTGGCTAAATCATCATGAATAAGGTATAACTTCGATAAATTCAAAACCTTAGTGTTATACCTCAATGTTTAAGCTTAAATGATGTCTCAATACTCATGATTATAATTGCATGTCAAAACCCTTGAATTCTCATGAATAGGTAGGATTTTAGTACTTAGGCAAATTTCATTGAATAAAACTTGCTTTAGGTTAATATTCACTATTAGAGTCATTGTCCAAACTAGTTAAACATGTTTAGAGATCTTATTCCTCAAATGTTTCACATCTTAAGATCTCTTTGATTCATTTTGATATCATGAAAATTCATTTAAAATGAATCTCTACTATCTAGCATAGGTTAAGGTTTTTAAATGAAACTTTGCATTAAACATTTGCTATTTAGCATGTTAGCTTGCTAGTAGCCTTAATCTCATTATCTACTAATGAAGTCTACTTGCAAGTTGTAAATGTTAATGGAAGGCTATGCTATCTGAAAGAAAGTTGAAAAGTAAAAAGACAAATTTGGCAAAAATCTTAGCATAATATTTGAATACCTATGCTTAAATGATGTCTCTATACTCATGAATGTTGCATGACAAATATATGAAATTTTATGAGTATGCAAAATTTTGATAACTTAGACAATTTCAGGATATCTTGATTGAATAAAACTTGCTATAGGTTGAAATTCATATTAGAGACATCATTTTGAGTTAGTGGTTGGCAAATATGTTTAGATACATATATCACATGAGTCTAGGTACTTAAACTTAAAAATTCATGTCTAGATGAACAATGTGATAACTAGATTACTTTAGGGGACTTAAGTTTGAGAAGTTTGACCCAAGTCAATAAATTGACTTGGACACTTCATTTTAAGTCCAAACTTCATAAACATGTATAGAAATAGGTATGACATGTTTTCATGCACTTAGAATGAAAAATTCATAAGGATATGGATAAAATAGCATATATGTCATTTCATGAAAACCTCTTTTGAACATATTTGAGGAATATATTTAGATTTACTCATGTAATGTGTCCATAGGTTTAAGTTTGAAAAATCATGAGTAAATGTTAACATTGAAACTTAGCAAGTTTCATGATAACTAGCTTAGTTTTGAATGAAATCGTGCTAGGTTGATATCTTGACTTAAGAAAACTTAACATACACTCTTTACATGACCATCATATAGCGTCATAAAAGTTTGAATGAAAATTGAACACGTTTTGAAAATAACTGAAAATTACAAAAATACTATTTCGACCAACAATTGGTATCATTTTCAGTTATTTCTAGAGAAATATAGAAAAATCTCTTTTAACTAATTCTTGAAACTGCACCTTCACCAAAAAATCTAGTTTCTTAAGTAAATTTTTTGAAAAGACTCATCAAGAATCCGATTTATAATGGAGTTTTGAAGTTGGATTTTAAAAAATGCAAAGTATCATCCTTTTTGAAATATCAATCTTTCTGATACTTTGATTTTTCGTCGAAAACTTCAAATGAAACTTTGTGCATGCTATTTTGATTTCATTTCTAATATCGTTCTCTCTATTCTTTGAGTAAAATTATTTCTAAAAATGATTTTGATAATTTGAACGATAATTTGAATGATTTTGTTACCCCGGTCGTGCTTTGGGTTCTCGTCCACCTCGATTCTTAAACGACGAAGAGTACCATTTGGCCTACTTGTACATTTTACTAAACTATCCAGAGATTGAGCAATTTTATTGAAATATTTGACATTGAGATGGTGACAAAATACTCAATTTACAACGATGAAGAATTAGAAAGATTACGGAATCGTGAGTTCCCTAATTGATTTCAAGCTTACAGCATAGAATACAGAGGCAAAATAGATAACCAAATCTTTGAGTTTGCTAGAGGACCGGCACGATTTGTACAGTGTTATAATGGTTATTTTGTCAATGGATATAAATTTCATACACTTGAATATTCATCTATAAAAAAGACTATAAATGCCGGGGTCTGCGTCAAAGGGACAACGTATGCTGAATATGATGTTGACTTTTACGGACTATTGGAAGAAGTCATAGAATTACAATTTTTCGAATGTAAATTAGTTGTCCTTTTTAAATGTTATTGGTTTGATACAAGCGATAGGGGTATGAGAGTTCATCCAAAGTGTAAACAGCTGGTCGAGGTCAATTACAAATCAAAATTGGCTTCAAATGAGTCATTTATATTCGCATCTCAAGCTAAACAAGTATATTATATGCAGTATCTGTATCGAAAGAAAGTTAAGGCAGATTGGCGTGTAGTCTATAAGACTAAAGCCAGAGAAAAAATTGACCCGGTAGTTAAAAAGAATGAGCCAGCAGATGACTTCTATCAAGAAGAAGATCCTTTCGAAGTGGAACGAGTTGGTCCAATACTCGAGGATGATGATACAAAGTTAGTTTAATTGGAAATGAAATACGTTGATGACGACGATAATAAAGTTGAGGAATGACAGAATGATGATGAGGGAGAAGAAGAAGATTTCAAGATTCCGATATAGAAGAACAAGAAGAAGAGTATTACACGGATGATGATAATGACGATGACGAATAATTATAAATGTGAAGTATATATTCAATTATTAAATATATCTATTAATCTATTATATATAATCTAATTATATTAAATTTTTACAGCTATGATTCGAGATATTAGTTCCCGAGGAGGCATTCCTCGTAGGACCCCACGACGATTACCATCCGTCGCACTTGTGCCCACTGACCCATCGCCTTCCACCACCATCCCCCCACCTTCGGCCACCATCCCCCCCCCCCCCCCACCTTCAGCCACCATCCCCCCACCTTATCCGTCCATCGTTCCCTCACCTGATCTAGCCACCATCCCCTCACCTCCGGCTACCATCCCTCCTCCACCCTTCGTAAATCCAGGATCGTCGTCTTCGAGACGTAGGCCACAAGGGCCCAACAGAATTCTCCCTCCGCCACCTGAGGGAGAACTACGTAGAGCAATTAGTGTGCGCGGAAGACGGTAAGTATATGCATCAATTATTTCTTATAATTTATTTATAATTCAAAATATCATAATATGAATTTATATTTGCTGCAGATTTGAGCAGGAAAACATCCCCCGAACGATGGCGGGGACGATCCGGAAGTTTATGCACGGGGCGTGGCCTATATGGTCTCACGTGCCCCGTGAACATATGGATTTATTGTAGCGAGAGTTCACGATAAGTATATTTATTAAATTAATGTTAATGTTAAATATTGATCGGTAATAAAAAAAATTTACATGCTCATCATACATGGCCGGAGGACCATACCACTTTTGTTGAGGCTGCATGGGAGTGTGTTGCCCACGCTCGCTATAATAGGCTTCTTCAGCAGGCCTGTCAGACTGTGATGAGATGGCTGGCAGCCACACAGATAGGGCAGACTCGGGGATACGCCCCCCGAGTGGATTCCTGGCCCCGTGTGGGACTAACTCGTTGAGCGGTGGGACAAGCCTGAGTGGCAAAAGGTCTCCTGGACTGCATCGAGAAACCGCATATCCGGGGGGACGGCACGGGGGCGCACCACACTGGTGGCTCCATCTCTTTTGGAGTTCATGAGCGTCGTATGGTATGTATAATTTAATTATTTTTAATTAAATTATATATTGTGTATAATGATACTAATATAGTTATTTTCTAATGTAAGACGCGTGTGGCGGAGGACGGCACCATCCAACGCCCGTCGATGATGGAGGTGTTTGAGCGCACCCACCGTCGTCGACGAGGAGCGAGGGACTACGTTGATAGCAGAGCCTCGACCATAATGGTAAGTATTTATATATGTCCATTTGATTTACACAATTTTTATTTATAGTTTATATATATATTTAAAATATAAACACATGTAGGAAACTTACACGAGGACTGTGATCGAGCGTGGAGGCACACCAAAGGAGTTCGACGCAGGAGCTTGGGTGGAGGCCGCAGGTGGCTGGGAGTACGATCGTGTTTATGGCTTTGCTGAAAGTGGCCATGCACGCGTCGTGCTCGGGCCACTTGGGGCACCGACCCCTCCGGCTGCGGGTGAGTGGCCCTTGACATCACAGGCACTGGACCAGAGCCGGATAACGGCCTTGGAGTCGGAGCTCACCCAGTAGAGACAAGCGATGTAGGAGCAGAGACGGACGAATGAAGAGTTGAGACAAACGATGCAGAACATGCAGGCACTCCTCACTCAGATTGCATTTCACTCTGGCCTTCTACCGATGATGTCGCAGACGTCCTCCTCCTCAACCCAGTCGACGCTCCCGACCTAGTCGATGTATAGCGAGCCTGCAAAATAATAATATCAGTACCAATATTAATCATCATGCATGTTAAAAAAATAATAATACGTGCCTCAAACTCGCGCCATAACATGTCGACGTGCTCGCTAGGCACGTGAGATCACGTAGGCCATGCCCCGTGCATGTATCGTCGAATAGTAGAAGAAATGCTCCTCGGCACTTCTTCTTGCTCGAACTTGCACAACAAAAATAAATTTTAACATTATATTATGATATAATGAATTTATAATGATTCATAATTCATGATATATTACCGCTCCCCAATCACGCTAATCAATCTACGTGACTCTGTGGCTGGTGGAGGCTGCCACCTGTTCGGCCCGCGTGGCCGCCTGCGTCTGGATGTACTAGCCTCGGCAGTATCATCCGCAGGAGGATCAGCAACAGGAGGATCAGCAGCATGAGTAAGTGCTGGAGTCTCACCGATCGGAGACTCCGAAGCTCTCCTGCGTCGATAACCACGACCAGACATATCTGTCGAACAGACATATAATTAGATTATTGTATAAATAGTAGAGATATATTTAATAAAATATATACTTTACAATTATTCCTCATCATCTGAATAATAGTCTTCGAATTCTTCCTCTTCTTCCTCTTCTTCCTCTTCTTCATCTTCTTCATCTTCAGCTTCCTCAATTTCATGATCGTCATCATCAGCATATTCAACTTCTAATTGAATTGACGTTGTGTCTGCTTCCTCGAGTATTGGAATAATACGATCCACGCCAGGAGGATCATCTTCTTGATAGAAACCATGTGTCATATTAGGTATCAGCTCATTTTCTCCTACTATCGGATCATTTTTTCCTCTACCTTTTGTCTTACAGACTACATGCCAATCTGCTCTATCTTTATTTCGAGCCGGATACTTCGCGTAATATACTTGTTCGACTTGTGATGCCAATATAAAAGGCTCATTTGCTGCCAATTTCGATTTGTAATTAACCTCAACAAGTTTGTATTTTGGATGAACTTTTATGCCCCTTTCTGTTGTATCGAACCAATGACATCTAAATAGGATCACTGATTTTAAGCCGAAGTAGTGCAACTCTATCACTTCTTCCACCAGTCCATAAAAATCCATATCACATTCAACATAGGTTGTCCCTTTCACGCAGACCCCAGCATTCATCGTCTTCTTTGTAAATGAATATTCAACCGTGTGAAATTTATACTCGTTAACAAAATATCCGCTATAGCACGACACAAGTCGCGATGGTCCACTAACAAACTCAAATATTCTTTCATCTATTTCAGCTCTGTGATCTTTGCTGTAAGTCTGAATCCAAGTAGGGAAATCACGATTCCGTAATCTCTCCAATTCTTGATCATTGTGAATAGAGTATTTTTGCACCATCTCAATATCAAATATTTCAATGAATTGTTCAATCTCTGGACAATTGAGTAATACATACAAGTGTGCCAAATGATACTCTTCATCGCTTAAGTGTCGAGATGGACAAGAACCAAAAGCACGACCAGAGTGACAAAATATATTTAAACGTCCATCTGAATATCGAACACCCCCGTCTGATGTCTGAAGAACTGGCCGATCTGGTGGGACTGATGTCTGAAGAACTGACCGATCAACATTATCATTCAGGTGGAATTGACCCCCAAGACTATCAAGTATCATAGTTCTATAGGGATTACATTGACTGGATGAAGAAGCACCAGCAGAGAAAGATTCACCATATGTCTGAACGACAGGATTGCTCGACGTCCCGACTTCGTGTGACTCCCCGTGACAAGTCCATAGAAAATATCTTGGTGCAAATCCTTTGGTATATAGATGCAGAGTGACAGTCTCCCGATCCAAAAATCGTCCATTTGAACAAATGCGGCACGGACATCGGATTTGATCACCCATGCTAACGAAATTCCGATTCGAATAGGCGAAATTTAGGAAGTACGTTACGCCTAATCGAAACTCATTCGTTAAAGCTCCACGATCAAGACGTCGGTACATCCAACTTCGATCAGTCAACATGATTCTGTCAATCAATGACAATTTCTTTGGTTAATGTCTTTAGGTGAGATTGTCCTATTCCATTCGGGATTTATGTTATTTATATTGCACTAAGTACTTATTTTAACCGTTAACTTCATTCTAAATTTCGGCAGCATCTCCCTACAGTTCTCCGAATACGCATATCATCTGGGCGCGTATCGGAGAACAAGAGAGATGTTGCCAAAATTTAGAATGATTAGTTAACAGTTAAAATAAAAATGTAAGTGCAGTACAAATAACTATATTCCCAAATTGTCCAATCAGGGATAATTCAAGAATTGTACGTCGTATAAAAGATCATCTACTTCTTTTACACGAACATACAATCCCCGAACGGATCTAAGGTTTTGCTAAATCATATCCGACTCGTCGATGCGTACGTGAAACATATGAACTCGTCGGATGCATGATTATTTTCTAAATGTTTCGAGACAGTTCGAGTCCATATTGGACGATTTCGACGCGCGTCCGAAGTGAACGATTCCGGCGCGCGTCCGAAGTGAACGATTCCGGCGCGCGTCCGAAGTGGACGATTTTGGCGCACGTCCGAAGTGGACGATTTTAGCGCGCGTCCGAAGTGGACGATTCCGGCGCGCGTCCGAAGTGGACGATTCTGGCGCGCGTCCGAAGTGGACGATTCCGGCGCTCGTCCGAAGTGGACGATTCCGGCGCGCGTCCGAAGTGGACAATTCCGAAATTAATCTAAACCCTAATAATTAATCTAACAAATTAAACAATTAATCTAAATAATTAATTAACAATAAAAAAAATTTATATATAAATCTATAAATTCTGGCGCCGGAGTCAGGTGGACTCCGGCGCCGGCGTACAGTGGCCGGACACACTGTTCGGCCACTGTACAAGGTCCGGCGGTGGCCATCGGCCGACCGCCGCCGGCCGAAACCCTTAAAAAAGGGTTTCGGTCGGATTTCCCGCCGGCCGCAACGGGAAGAGACGGCCGGCCGGCGAGGCATACCTGAAAATGTCGGCAGCAGCGGGAGGAGGAAGAGGCGTCGTCGGCGTCGGCAGCGGCGGCGACAGGCGGGAGCAGGAGACGGCGACGGCAGCAGCGGGAGGAAGAAGGGTCGGGCGCGACTGCGTGCCCTATATAAACTTATCAGCAACGGCTCACTCGCCCGTTAGAAAGCCGTTGCTAATAAGTTATCATCAGCAACGGCTCACTTGTCCGTTAGAAAGCCGTTGCTGATAATTAAAATATCAGCAACGGCTCGCCTTTCCGTCAGAAAGCCGTTGCGGATAATTAAAATAATCCGCAATGGCTCGCGTGTCCGTTAGAACGCCGTTGCAGATACAAATATCTGCAACGGCTCGCGCGGCCGTAAGAATGCCGTTGCAAATAGCAACGGCTTGAGCGGCCGTTGCTGATAGCCGTTGCTGATGTAGTATATTCTAGTATTGTTTTGATAATTGTTTGCCTCCGGTTTGAGGCTTAGATTGATGATATTTATATAAAACTTATATGTTTGGTTTCAAATGCATGTGTATGATATTTTCTGATTGTAATATGTGATTGAAAATAGATTATAATCTATAAATATTATTGTATACAGGAATATATAAAAAATTTATTTTTTTCAGTTATAGGATATATCTTCAGTCACGGCTTACCCACGGTCGACCGTCACTAAACCGTGGCTGAAAGCTTATTGTAAATGGTTGATGGCCTGGGCATCACCAAATATTATTGTTGCTAATACTATCACTGATGCCCTGGGCTGTGGCTGATGTATTGGTATCAGTGACATCCGCCTAAAGTCGTCACTAATGTGTTTAAATCAGCAACAACGCTCGCGGCTATCGCTGATAATTACTTGTGACGACTGAGAGACGTCGTCATAATTTATCTGAGACGCGCACATCAGTGACGGTGTTTTGCCACGACTGCCATCGTCCGTGATAGTTGTCACCGACGGTTCAGCCACGAAATCAGCCGTCGATGATGATGACAATTCTAGTAGTGAAGCTTCCTTGCTGCCGCTTGCGGATCGATCTCATCTGTCGTCTATCCAACGTCGGCGGGGTGGAGGCAGGGGGAGGCGGGAGGTGGCGGCGGCGATCACGATGGGGGCGGAGGTAGGGAGGAGGAGGCGACGACGACGATGACGGCAGGGGCGGAGGCAAGGAAGAGAAGGAGGAGGCGGAGGCGACGACGATGACGACGAGGGGGGGGCAGGGAGGAGAGGCGGTGGCGCGGGGTGTAGGCAAGGAGGAGTGTTGAAAAAAATATTAAAGTTTAAAAAATAATAATTTTTTATTCATATTATTTTTAAAAAAATATTTTTTTTATGTGTGCTGCACGTGAACATCAAATAGGTTTTTAATTAATTTCGAATAAAAAATATTTTTTAATACACGTGTGCATGTCACGTCTCAGGGTTAATGGGATAGCTGACGAAATTTTGACGAAATGATACAATTGATACAAATGTGATAGTTGAGGATCCAATTTGGAGAAGTCAAAGTCCATGTTATATTTGAGATAAAGTTCATAATTCAGGATATATTTAGGTAATTACCTTAGAAGACGTTTGGTATGAGGCAATCCATTCAGATTGCTGGCAATCTTATCTTTAAATTACCTGGACCTCACACACTACCTTGTTTGGTGTATCAGTTGTGCAGGTAATGTGGATTGTCTTGGTAATCTAGATTGTCATCAAAGTGATAATCCAGATTGCTCAATGGGGAGGTGTCTATGTGGATTACCTCTGAAGTGGTAATCTTGAATTAATTTTTAGGACAAAATTGTCCTCCTTAAACTCTAGCTTTTTTACAAGTTCTTTGCTCCTCCCACGATTTCTCACATGATATAATATTATAATATAATATTATAATAATATTATAATATAATATTATAATAATATTATAATATAATATTACAATATTATATTATATTACATTATTTTAATATTATATATAATATAATATAATAATATAATAATATTACACTATAATATTATATTATATATAAAATATAATATAATATAATATATATTATATTATATTCTAATATATTTATGAAAAGGGTATTTTTAAAAATTATATTTCATTACTTTGTAATGTATTTATTATATCAAACATATCTATGTGAATTTTAATAATTTTATCATAACATTACTTGTGCATACCAAACACTATATTCTACGTTATCGATAATCTTCTTAGTAATAATTTATCTGAAATGTAATCTAGATTATTTGATAATCTGAAAATTAATACACCAAACGTGATCTTATTCTTTAATGCAAGATTAAAATATCAAATTAGGTTATATATTATCTGCATCAATACACTAAAAAATAGACCAGAATAATGAATTTACAATAATGAAATCTTATGTCATGTGAAGCTCTGACGGACTCTTCTTGTTAGAGATATATATTTGTACTTGATTTTTTATAATTATATTGAAAATATTTCTCCTCTAACTGTGTTGACAATTGTTTTAGCTCTATTTAATTTATCAACGTATGAAATTTAAGACAGTCTCTTCCATTATTATGGAGCAGAGCGATGAACGTGCTAAACCATTATGTGGTTCATTATGCTTAATTTAGCTATATATATTATTTTGCTTAATTATTTGATTTGACAAAGTTAGCCTGGACTTAGTCAAGATATCAAACCGTACGCATCACTGTTATGAACTTATGATTTCTGACATTTTTCAACTTTATCATTTCCCACTAATTCAATCATTCATCACTGTTAACAAGATTTATATGGTTAATGCTAAAGTTTTTACTTGCTTGGTATATTCCCTCTTGTACAAAGACGATAGATGAGGCTACTTTTTATATGATTATATACTAATACTTGTATTTTTTTAGTTGTGTATATTTAGTTTCTATGTTATTGATATAGTGTATGTGCTAACAAAATAAATTGAATCAATCACATCAAAAATGAAGGCATCGAATGTGCAATAAAAGATTTTTTATAATAATAAATAAATTGGTAACATTTTTTTGCATAAAAAATTATATTCAAATTTTAAAATAATTATTGATATTATGTTTAACTCATTTTTGTGATACATATAAAGCATGCTAAGAAGAATGAAGAACCTAGTTAACCTGACATGTTTGTTGAAACTCGAACTAATGACGAAAAGATCTTGAATGCTCAAACTGAAGAAGCCATTGTGAGCTCTTCTTCGTTATAGCTACTATTTTACTTAATTATTTTTATTATCACTAATATTATTAAATGTACGTTTTAAAAAAAGCTTAAAATCATGATTGAGCAATACAAAAAATATGGTGTTGGGGCCTTTCAATCTTTGTTTAGGAAAGAGAAGTCGGGGAGGGTGCGTTGTTATAGAGGAATAATTACACCTACAATCATAAAAAAGAATAAAAAAATGGTAGCAAATGCAAAAAAAATATGATCATGAGGTGAAGTCTCTAAAGGAGCAACATGCAATAGTGGTAGAGAGATAGAATCAGATGCAACACCAAATGCAAGGAATATAAGCTCTTTTGAAGACCTTTATTACACAAGCGAACCCAAATTTGGGCATGAAGACTATAGCAGCTTTGTTGGCACCACCAACTACTCCAAAGTATGCCAATAGTATTAGAGGTGGCAAAACGAGCTGGGCCGAGCCGTCTAGATACGCCATGATTTGCACCACCAACTACTCCAAAGGATGCCAAAAGAATAAGCATGTCATGGGTACCTTATGCAAGTGTAGTTAGTAGTCTCATATACGCCATGATTTGCACCCGCCCAGATAAAGTACATGTAATCAGTGTTGTGAGCCAATACATGACAAATTCGAAAAAAGCACATTGGGAGTTGGTTAAATGGATATTACACTACCTACAAGGTACTTATAAAACAACTCTTATATTTTATGAAATTAATGAGTCTTTTGCATGATATTTAGACTCTGACTATGCGGGCGATCTTGATAAAAAAAGATTCATCGATCAATGCCTATATATTCATTGTAGGCGGAACCACAGTAAGTTAGAAAGTTGGACCACAACTAATATGAAATCGAGCTAGTTTTAGATACTAGTTTTTGAAACCAAATATTTTCAGTTTTGGTTAGCGGGTTTTTAATTCAGTTTCGATTTTGGTTAACCAAACCGTTGTCATTTCTACATGGAGCCACTTATTCTCCGAGCACCATTTGGGAATTTTGGGTGAACCTCTATGGAAATTACCACTATTCAAGGAAGAAGGAGATTAAATCCAAAACAAGTGGTATTAGAAAATGCCCACATGGTTAAAAAAAACCGTGGCACTAAGTTTGATCGCTAGTTCGACCAATTTGGACATGCTTAAGGCAATACGAGACCATCTGTAAATGCAAATTAATTTTGTGCATACTGGAAATTTAACTTGTTGGCCAAGTGGATCCCAAAGAATGCAAGTCAACTAGCTATGAGAAGTATTGGAGTCTAAGGTAAATTATAAAAGCACGCATACATTGATGAAGGGTGAGTACATATATTTATACAAAGGGAGGTAACAAATGGAATATTGTAGATGTATCGGAGATGTAACAAATAAATCATATTGTTGAGGGAAATCAACATAGTCATGGAGGTGAGGATGACGTGGCATGAAGAGTGGCACTAGACGCAGTGTTGACCATTGGTGAAATGGCCACACTAGAGGGAGGGTGTATAGTGTGTTAACTAAACTTGTTGTCTAAATTATTTTCTTAAACTACTTAGGTAATTCATAATTTAACGACTAAATGCGGACGTAACTAATGATTAAGCAATTAACACAAACAAAATATCAATACTGACACAATGATTTATAGTGGTTCGACCCCAATGCTTACTCCACTATCCTAAGCACCCCACTTAGGATTTTCAAAGTAAACTTTACTAGATTAATCTTGTTTCCCTTACAACGAGGACTTTGGTCCGAAAAGTCTCTCTCCCAACTTAAGAGACTTCCACACCCAAAAGTCCCCGTTTTCTTACCGAGAGCACTCTTCCACCTCAACCCTAAGGGATAACTCACTAATCCTAGTAAACTACGTTTACACCGGTGGAATTAAGCCTCAAACATAAAGGCAACCACCCAATCTATCAAACCTAGCAACCTAGGTTTACACAAGTTCAAATACAAAGAAATAAAAATGAAAATACAACATTAAATGGAGCAATAAATCAAATAATAAAATACTTAGCTCCAAAATAAGATTCCTAGCTTCCTATTGATGTCTTTGATAGTTAATCAATGACGGAATGAAGGCAAGATCAAGGTTTTTGGCTCAAGCTAGGGTTTTCACAAGATTGGCTCAATGAGGGCTTAATTGATCAAAAGATGACTCAAGTATGTTAGAAGTGATCAACGACATGGAGGAAGGCTCTCATGGAATAGGAAGCCATGAAGAGAAGAGAAGAGAGAGATCCCCTCTTCTCAACGGGCGGATTTTTGCCTGTTATTGACCGCGGGTCACAGGTTCGATCGATCATCGGTGTCACGCCCTAAACTTAGGGTCACGTGATCGGCCAGGATATACGTGCCTATACCTCGAAGCCTAACCCGGCCATGCACATGCAAACTCATAAAATAGCGGAATAAACAATAATTTTATTATCTAAAAAGAACCAAAATAGATTTTATTTCAAAACATCAAAGTTTTTAATAAATAGCTCAAGTGCTGAAATAAATAAATCAAAGAACAACAGTTCTTTTATCAAATAATAGTCTGAATAAAAATATGAATGTCCCCACGGGACTATAACTCCAATACCAAAATAAAAATGCATGACAACCTACTATAGACTCGACTACGACCCCTAACTAAGATTGCTATGAGATCATGTGGCTCCTATGCTCTCCAGCTGTGCCAAGTGATCCTGACCACCTCATTAGTCAGGCTCTGCAAAACAAAACAACGACAACTAGTGAGTTCAAATAACTAAGTGAGCGATTCTACCAACCCTCACAAAAACAAATAACACAGATAAGATGCACAAGGTAAAAACTCCTGACTTAAGCAGGAAAAGGTCACAAAGGAGTGATATGCTAACAGATCATCCAGCCACCACCTACCCGAAGGCAGCCAACACCCATATGGCGAAGAACAACAGGCCTAAGCCTACCATGCATTAAGGCAACAACATATACTAGGATAATCGGGAATGCCCTCCGAACTTATCCTAGTATAAAGAAACTCGGGAGCAATCGGGAAAGACCCTCCGAACTTGCTCCACGAGATGCGTAGGGACCATCGGGATTCGCCCATCTGAACTTGCCCCTTTAAGATATCATAGGAGTAATCGAGGTAGGTCCTCCGAGCTTACTCCTTAAATGTATCACATGAATAATCGGGAAAGGTCATCTGAACTTATTCCTTAAAACCACATCGGGGATAATCGGGTAGGCCCTCCGAACTTATCCCACAAGGCCAAACCAGAACAATCGGGAAAGGCCCTCCGAACTTGTTCCACGTGTTGGGAATTTGTCATCCAACATTTCGGGTCTATCCTGTAATCCGGCTCATCAATGAGCCTCTCTGCCATTCATAAAGATATGACGCACCATGACCTAAGTCAAGTCTTTCCTACAGTGTCTTATGAGTGTTCCTATTGGAAAGTGTCTCAACACTCCAATACCCGACCCCAACTCCAAGATTCATAATGTCATAAATTTGTGTGGTTTTATTTCATGCATAAACTTCACATGTTGGTTCATAATAGATTATGCTGATACTTTTGCCTAATTTTAATTATACAATTAAAATTTAGCTCACCACAATTAGGGTTTTATTTTAGCTTAATGTTCTGCCCGAAATTGATGTATCTAACTCGAATTTGGTCTCCAGAGTGTGTCCTATGTCTCCAAACTATATTTTCTGGTCGAAACGATATGTTACACAATTATGTTCAGAGAATTCCAATATCACAACAAGCATTACAAAAATAGAACAGATTCATCATCTCAGCATGAGATTCCAGCAACATTGAATTTTCAGCATATCATGAAAATAAATCCAAAAATTCACAGAAATTAAATTCTTAATTCACCAACAAATCAGAATTATAACATTTAGATAATTATCAAACCATATTTTAAAACAAGATTATCAAGCACTACCATCATCTTTAATCAAGAACTAACTTAAAGATCAAGCATCTAAATCAAGAAACCATCTTGCATAAACCTTCATGACATCAACATCAAGATCCTAACTTTCACAAAACATGATTTTCTCCAAAAATCACAGATTAAATACTAAGCATGCTTGAACATATAAGAACTCATTTTAATCATCAATTTGAGACATAAACTACAAGATAATCAAGATCTCTCACTTAGGCATTTCATCGAACACCTTGAGGGCACCCTTGCTCTACCATTGCTGAGCACCCCTAGAGCCATCCTAGGGTTGCCAAACCCCATAAGGAATGGTTTAGGGTATCCTCAAATACGACACACAAAAAGAATGACGAGAATCAGAGAGATCATCGAAAATAAAATAAGAACATCAAGCCTCCAAGAACGGCTTCAAGAAACTCGAAGAAATCCCGAAAGAATGAGGGTAAATCCACTCACCTAATTTGGAAGGATGATTAGAAGAAATCCTGAATGATGACCCTCGAATCCAGCTTCAAAAGATGACGGCTCGACTCAAGAAGGGAGAAGAGAGGGGCAGCGGCTCACTCCAAGCCGCTGGCTTGGAGGGAGGGAGAGAGGAAGAGAGAGGGGCTGGCTTGGCTGGCTCCTCTCGGCTCGGCTCCAAAGGGGAGGAAGAAGGATAGTAAGGAGAAGGGGGAAAGCCTTGGGCGGCTCAGCTCTTGATGGTGGCGGCTCCAAGGGGAGAGAGGAGAGGGGCGGCTGGCTACTTGGTTGTCGATTGGCTCCTCTTCTCAATAACTTGTGTGGCTCCAAATAAGGAGCCACAAGCCAATGGGAGGGGGTTTTATACTCCCTCCTCAACGCTAGCCCCTCTAAACCTTTTATCCAACCCGCATCCGCCTCAGGCCAAATCCGAACCCGCTAACTTAAATTAACTTAATTAATCATATTCACCACATACATCCAATACATGCACACCCATCATGCATACACAACATAAAATTTAAATGAATTAATCTACACATGCAAAATCACATAACCCATATTCTTACTTACCCGAGTTCGCAAACTCACACCGGATCATGAGCCGACTCGGCTCGACCTCGAACTAGTCCGCTAGACTGGCAAACACAAACCATAAGAGGAAAAATAAAATTAAAATATCTAGGATATTACAGTCGGTAGACCGATTGAGCGACCGTCAAGCGACCGAAGGCAATCTGCCCATTCTGGGCATCGATCGATCGACCGAAATGCCTTTTGCTCGTTTTTGCCTTCTGCTGATCGACCAGTCGGTCGATCGAATCTGGGCAGTGCTGATTTTTTGCTTTGTTTGTTCATTTCTAGTTTCGGTTTTCGCTAAGTCTACCTATATAATATTTATGTAAATCCTCATGATATATAAGGATTACCCCCCATTTGGATTCAATAAAAATATCTTAAAAAATTAAAATCCTTAAGAATCAAAATCTAAGTTTTGGGGTCTAGTACAAATTTCCGAAAATAAAAAATTTCTAATCTTCCGGGTCAAATATGGGTAGGCTAAAGACTTCCAAAAATTCTTTTAAAATACATCGTTATCTAGTTTTTATCTAAGGAACAATTACCGGCACTTTTCGTGCCAAGAAAATGTCTAGGTTATATAGCTCTCCAAGAAGCTCCCTAGGCTTAGTGAATTTCAGGGTCATTTTTTAATTTTCCATTTTTTTATGTTTTTGGGTTCCAGATTGGTTTTTGGGTTTCTTTACATCATCATCAGGATTTACAATTTATCTAGACACCATAAACCTAAACTGTAACTTTTCGACGAATCTAAGCGCGTCGACCAACGTCCTTCTGATTTTTTGATTTCTTCGATATTTCCGATCGTGGACGTCATGCGCTAACCGATATGAAACCTGAAAATAATTTTCCATAAAATCATTAGTTCCATATTTGTTATTATCAAAATCAAGATTAAGACCAAGGTTGAAAATCTTATGCCAATATTGGCTATGTGACTACGAGCTGTATCACTACTAATATCCCTTCGCAATATGGGTTATTCAATGATGCCCTTCTTATTTGATGGTATAAATAGGTCGTCGGTGAAGTAACCTTAGTTAACGAGTCTGCTCACTAGAGAGTGGTGGGAATGTGTTGAATACTAATGTTTCTTGCTTGAGCTTGCTCACAAACGAAATGAACATCGATTTCAACATGTTTCATCTCGCTATGGCTGATAGGGAGTTTAGTAAGTATGTTGCACCGAGGTTGTCTCAATAGAGCTTTGGAACTAGAGGATCGAAATGGTTAATCTCCTTGATAATATTGGTGATCTAGTTGAGTTCGGCAGTCGCATTGGCTAGTGCTTTATACTCTGCCTCAGTGGATGATCTTGCGATTGTTCTTTATTTTTTTGAGGACCAACTAATTATAGGAGAGTTTCCAATGAATACTAAAAAGGCTCATGTTGATCGTTGGTCATCCTGATTACCGCCCCAATCTGAGTCTGAGTAAACTTCTATATTGAATTATTGTTGTGATGAGTTTAGCATAATACCCATCCTCTATGTTTCTTTCAAATAACATAGGACTTGTTTGCAGCTTTGCCAATGGATAGATTATGGACTATGCATATATTGTCATAGTTTGTTGACCGAATAGGCAATATCTTGTCGCATAAAGGATATATATTGTAGAGCACCGATTAGTTGTTATAATTTGGAGTCAGCCGGAGTTGATCCATCCTGAACAGATAACTTGGTTGAGACAGGAAGGGGTCTTTTAAAAGTGTTTACATGATGCATATTAAATCTATGGAGAATGTCTAATATGTATTTTTGTTAAGATAGAATAACTCCACTCCTTGTATTGGTTACCTCCAGGGCCGACTCTACCCTTTGGCCAAAAAGGCAATTGCCTTAAGCCCCCCAAAATTGTAGGCCTCCAAGTACTAAGATCGATGATTGAATATTATATTTATTTTATTATAAATTAAGGCCTCAAATAAGTCATTTAATCTTTTATAATCATCTTTATCTCATTTTCATTAATTAGACCACTATTATTTTATCAATTTCTCACTTTTCTATATTTTCTCTCGATCAATCTAATTTTTTACTCATTTTTTCGTAATACCTCATTACTTAATTTATTTCGATTCCGATTCCGGATACTTGATGTGTTGGACCTAGAACCAAAATCGATTTTAACATGTTCCTTAAGTTTTGTCCAGACCCTATCCGAATTTAATTTGGGTCTACCCGCAACCTACCCAATCGGGTAGGTTCCAATCGGTTCCGAGTCAACTCGATATCCATACACATCCCTAATATATACAAATCTTTAATTAAGTGACAACGCTCATGCCAACTTCAATTAAGACCAATGGTCCAGGGGCGATCCGTCCATTAGGCCCAAAAGGTCTCATCTTAAGATTTCGCCTTAGGCCACAATATCTCTTGAGCTGCCCCTGGTTACTTCGATTCCGAGGAAGTAGCTTAATGGTTGTAGGTCTTTTAGAGAGAATCAAGTTGCCAAACTAGTGATGATTTGTAAGATCTTCTCGGTGGATAACCCAGTTAAGATGATGTTATCTACGTATAATAGCAGAAGTGTAATGCAATCGCCTTCATATAGAATGAACACTGATGTCCGACTTGGAATTCTTGAAATCAATTTATTGAGTGACTTGTATGTGCATTTACCTTTCTACTGCTTTAACTGTGTTCTTAAGTAATAAAGTTGTAAGGGTAAAATAGACCTTTTACTTCTCTAATTATTTAAGTTTTCAGTATAAATAGTTAAGGTGGGAATTTTGAATGTAAGTGAGATGATGAAACTATTTTGATGTAGCATTGTCAGGTTCTTTGCGAGTTCATGAGATGCATTGTTTTTCTTGCCTCTTTTTTCTTCAAGCTTAATCATCAATCAATAAGAGTCTACAGATTTGGTAGACATATTCCTTTTTAGAATTTGAGTTGTATGATAATCACAACATGGTATCAGAGCAGCGTTAGATCAGATCGAGCAGATGAGGATTTTGGGGATCTGTCGATTCTTCCTTCAAACGTTCAGATCATTAGATCACCCTCTTCCTCGATGGTAAGGAATCACAGAGCTTCTGCTGCCAGATCAAGTTTGGGAGAGACACACAGAACTCAAGAGGATGAAGCCACTTCGAATCTGATGGAGGCAGAAGACAATCCCTATCTTCTGCAAGGAAGCGATCATTCGGGTATGTCCCTTGTCATAACTAAATTAAAAGGCAGTGTGAATTTTTTGCAATTGAAGGAATCAATGAGAATCACACTATCAACAAAAAATAAACTTGGATTTGTAAATGGAGCTCTCAATGAACCAGAAGCTTCATCGCCAAAACACAAACTGTGGCAAAGATGCGATGACATGGTCAAATCATGGCTGCTAAATTCAATAGCTCAGGAACTTAACCCTAGTCTCTTATACACAGGCACTGCTCATGAGATGTGGGAAGATATGGAAGGCCGATTTGGTCGAAGCAATGCACCAAGAGTCTTCGACATTGACATGGAAATATGGAACACAAGACAATGAACCATGTTCATATCTGCCTACTACACCAAACTCAAAGGATTATGAGATGAATTGAATGCAATTACCATAGGCACAAATTGCATCTGCAAAATTCAAAGGAAGAATCGTGAGGAGGCAATTCTTAATGGGCCTCAACGAATCATACATAGGCACAAGGGGTCAAATGCTTCTGATGAAACCTATGCCAAGTATCTCACAAGCATACTCCATGATGGAGCAAGAAGAAGAACAAAGGCAAGTGCGAATAGGAAATACAAATGAAATTGAAAGTGTAGCATTAAATACTTACCATCAAGGTCAGCAGTTTGCTCTAAAACAAAATGCAAAGAACAAGTTTCAAAATAACCAAAGGAAGTTCTGTGAGTATTGTTAGAGAACATGACGTACAAAAAAAATTGCTACAAAATTCATGGTTATCCACCAGGTCACACATTCTACAAGGAAAAACAAAAACAAAATGAATGGGGGACCAGCTCGATCAAATAATGAGAGACAAATAAATAATGCTCAAGCAGAAAGAACTAATAACTCAGAAGCAACCAGAGCAGAACCTGATCAGAGAAATCTGGCTGAACAAGTTCAGCAACTTGCAGAGCAATGCAACACTCTCATGAACTTGATGAATCAAAAACAGAATGCACACCACCAAGTTAACATGGCAGGTATGCATAAAAGTTTAGCAGCTAGCATTTATACTCATTCTTGGATTGTGGATAGTGGTTCAACTGATCTTGTAGCTTCATCAAACATCACCTTAAAGAATAGCATTAAACCTAGTCAAGACAACATAGTTTCACTACCTAATGGAGACAAAACACCTGTATCAGAAATTGGAACCACATACCTGAACAAGCATTTAAAGCTAAAAAATACTCTTCTTGTTCATGCTTTTAGGTTTAACCTACTATTTGTTAGTAAGTTAACCAGTGACCTAAATTGTTCAATAACCTTTAACCCAAATGACTTTGTCATTCAGGACCTCACTACGAAGAGGATTTTGGGAAATGGTAAAGTGAACAATGGGCTATACTATATGAATGGAGCTTTCACCCATACCTGCAACCACAACACAATTTCTTTTGCTTCAAATGCTTCTGTAGATACTGTTGCCTTGTGGCACATGAGGTTAGGGCACATGTCCTTAAATAAGTTGAAACTTTTGCTTGATGTAATTCTTAGAGCCATGAAAGCTTCAAATTTCTTTTGCAATATTTGCCCTTTGGCAAAACAATCATGTCCACCATTTCCAAAGAGAATAAATAAAGCTTTCTTTCCTTTTGAAATTATTCACATTGATGTTTGGGGGCCACATAGAGTATCTACCTATGATGGCAAAAACTACTTTTTGACCATAGTGGATGACTACACTAGGTGTACTTGGACTTATCTTTTTTCTACCAAAGCCCAAGTTCCTTCATTGCTCATGAATTTTGTCAAACTAGTTCAAAATCAGTTTGAAAGAAATATCAAAATATTCAGGTATGATAATGGCAAAGAGTTTTGTAACTACACCTTGGGTACCTTTTTAGCTAATGAGGGTATAGTTCACCAAAAAATATGTGTAAAAACCCCACAACAAAATGCTTTGGTAGAAAGAAAGCATAAACATTTGCTTGATATAGCTAGAAGCCTCAAATACCAATCCAAATTACCTTTACACTTTTGGGGAGAATGTCTTATGACAGCCACATATCTTGTGAACAGAATACCACATTCAGGCATAGACAATAAAAGTCCTTATGAGATGATATACAAGAAAAAACTAAACCTTTCACATTTGAAATCCTTTGGTTGTTTATGCTATGTAAATACACTCAAGCAAAATAGAACCAAATTCGAACCTAGAGCAGCTGAGTCCATTTTCATAGGGTACCCTCATAACCAAAAGGGTTACAAGGTGTATAACATAAAGACTCAAGCCATATCAGTATCAAGAAATGTTACTTTCACTGAGCACATTTATCCTTTTGATACTCATCAACCACAAAGTACTATCTTTCCAATCCAAATTCAAAACAATGACAACATCATCTCCTCCAATGAAACCCCAATTACACACCCAAATGAGTCATCCACTAACCGCAAAACACCTTTGAACTCTGTTGATGAAGTTTCTCATGAAGATAACACTGATAGTGGTAGTCAAGAAGAAGAAGCTGAAGTAGAAAAATCTCCATAGCCTATACTGTTAGTAAAATGGCCACACTAGAGGGGGTGAATAGTGTGTTTACTATACGATTTGCCTAAATTCAATTTTAATCGATTACTTAACTCGTTTAGGCAAATTATAATTATGCGATACGGAAGCAAGATAAATATAAAGCAATTAAGCACAACAAATGAAATCAATGCTAACATAATAATTTTATAGTGGTTCGGCCCCAATGCCTACTCCACTACCTAAGCACCCCGCTTAGGATTTTCAAACTAGTTTTACTAGATTAATTTATGTTTTCCTTACACACGAGGATTTTTCACCGAAGAGACGCACTCTTGACCTAAGTCACTTCCACACCCGGAAGTCTCTAACTTCTTATCGAGAGTCCTCTTCCACCTCAACCCTAAGGGACAACTAAACTAATCCTAGTAAATACTAAGTTTACACAAGTGGCTCTAGGTCTTTACACAAACACAAATAAAAACACAGTTGAAATAACAATAAAATTACAATTGAAAGAGCTTAAGATAAAACCAATGTTTGCAAGCTCCTTTCATAGCCTTCAATGGGCCTCCAACTCTTCAAGACGAATTGCTTGATTTAATTCTCGAGTTGAGGAAAAACTTGCGCTTGAAGTGGAACTCGCTGGAGAAGTAGAGCGCGCGCGATTGATCGTTTGGAATGCTTTAAATCCCTCTTTAAATGCTCAATATTTTCTGTAACATGAAGGGAAGGAGGTCAAATGAATCATACCTGGGTGTATTTATACCCAGGTGAAGAAACGACATTCAACGGATAGAAAACTATTTGTTACAGGCCGTCGATCAAATCGCCGATCGAAGCATCGGTCGACCGATCATTCGACCGCTTCTATTTACCTTGTGGTCGGTCGACCGACTGGTCGATCGCCAGACACAGATCACGCGATTCGCGATCTTTGGTCGACCCATCGGTCGACCGACACGATCACGCGTCGCGCTTATATTTTGGTCGCCAGGTTCGGGCAGATTCTGCCTCCATTCGGTCGACCGACGCGATCTTTCATCACGGGTATCAGTAGGTCGGTCAATCGACGGGTTGACCGCCTGAGCTACTGCCCATTTTGGGCTTCCATCGGTCGACCGCTCGATCGACCGGAGTAGCTCTGCTACCTTTTTACCTTCGGTCGGTCGACCGACCGGTCGACCGAACCTAGGTTGAATGTTACTTCTTCAGCCTATTTTTTTCGTGCTTCGTTTTCGGGTTCTGTCTTTCAACGAACATCACGACAGAGAGCTTTCCATGGATCTTTGAGCTCGTCCGATGTGATTTTGGTGCACTCGTCGATCTTCGAAAAACTTCACGACGAACTCGAGCGCGACGATCAATGTCCTTCTGATTTTGTGATTTCTTCGATTTATCCGATCGAGGACATCGAACTCTAGTCGATATGGAACGTAAAATATATTCTCAATAAAATCCTTAGTTCCATATTTGTTATCATCAAATTAAACCAGTAAGATCGAGACTAAGGCTAAGGTTGAAAACCTAAAGCCAACATATACAACAACCAATTAGAAGAAGCCAGAGAGTTCCACACAAACCCATAAAGCTCCAGGATTATTGTTGTTGTCCATTGGCCACAAAACATGAACCAAGATTCAAGTCCAAAACCTCACCTTACCCATTGCAGAAATACATGAACTTAAACAGCATCCCTCCAAATCATAGAAGCTTTCTCACATACATTGACAACCACCAATGTCCCAAAAACTACAATGAAGCTGTTCAGAATCAAGAATGGGTAAAATCAATGCAAGCTGAGCTCAAAGCATTGGAAGAAAATAAAACATGGGAGTTGTGTAATTTACCACATGGTAAAAAGGCCATTGGCAGCAAGTGGGTATTTCGTATCAAATATAACTTTGATGGCAGTGTTGAAAAGTTTAAGTCTAGAGTTGTAGCTAAAGGCTTTACTCAAATGGAATGTGTAGATTAACAGGAGACATTTGCTCCTGCGTCAAAGATGACCACTGTTAGAACACTAATTGCTATTGCAGCATCAAGAAATTGGCCTCTATAACAATTAGACATAAATAATGCATACTTGCATGGTGAACTCAATGAAGAAGTGTACATGGTTAGGCCTTTGGGTTGTGGAAGTGTAATAGATAAAAGGGTATGTAAGCTAAAGAAATCAATATATGGATTGAAGCAAGCTAGTAGGCAATGGTTTGCCAAGCTTTCAGCAAGTATTCTTTCCATTGGTTTTGTGCAAAGTTCAGAAGACCCATGGCTCTTCATCAAGGGAAGTAAGGAAAAGTTAGTCATTCTACTATTTTATGTAGATGACATAATCCTCACAGGAACTGATGAAAATGGAATAAAACTCTTAAAGGAGTTCCTTAACAGTCAATTCAAAATAAAAGATCTAGAAATTTTAACCTATTTCCTAGGAATGGAAGTACATAGAACAAGTGAAGGAATACATGTTTCACAGAGAAAATACATAACAGATCTGCTCACATAGATGAATTTGCAAGAGTATAGGCCTAAAGATACTCCAATGCAGTTTAACAACAAAATGGACAATGAGGTCAATGAATCATATGGTTTATTTGATGATGAAAACTTGTACAAATGTCTGATTGGAAAATTGTTGTATATCACTATTACAAGACCTGACATTGCTTACAGTGTACAAGCTCTAAGTCAGTTTTCTCAAAAACCCAAAATGTCATACTACAAGGCAGCTATCGGAGTCCTAAAGTACTTGAAGAAGGCTCTAGGTTTGGGGTTGTTTTATCAAGCAAAAGCAACTTCAACTCTATCAGGATATTGTGATGCTAACTTGGGCAGTTGTGTGATGACCAGAAGATCTGTATCAAGCTATCCGGTGAAACTTGGGTCCTCTTTAGTGAGCTGGAAATGCAAAAAAAAAACCCACTGTTAGTAAATCCAGTGTTGAGAGTGAACTTAGAGCTTTGTCTAGTGTTTCAACAGAAGTGACCTTGTTCATTAAGCTTCTAGATGAGATAGGATTCAATGCACAGTTGTCAATCCCAATTTACTGTGATAACAAGAGTGCAATGTACATAACTGTTAATCTTGTTTTTCATGAAAGAACAAAGTATTTGAAAATAGATTGTTACTTTGCTAGGGAGAAATATTTGCAAGGAAAAACAAAACCAGTTTACATATCTGGAAAGGAGCAACCTGCTAACATTCTCACAAAGGATCTACCACAATTGCAACATGATTTATTGGTAAGCAAGCTAGGTTTGGAGAATCCTTTCTCCAAGTCTAGCTTGCGGGGGGAGTATTGAGTGACTTGTATGTGCATTTACTTTTCTGCTGCTTTAACTGTGTTCTTAAGTAATAAAGTTGTAAGGGTAAATTAGATCTTTTACTTTTCTAATTAGTTAAGTTTTCAGTGTAAATAGTTAAGGTGAGAATTTTGAATGTAAGTGAGGTGATGAAACTATTTTGATCTAGCATTGTCAGGTTCTTTGTGAGTTCCTGAGATGCATTGTTTTTCTTCCCTCTTTTTTCCTCAAGCTTAATCATCAATCAATAAGAGTCTACTGATTTGGTAGACAAATTCCTTTTTAGAATTTGAGTTGTATGATAATCACAACACAATTGAACACGGGGCTTTAGTTAGTTTATTATACCAAGCCTGAGGAGTCTGTCGAAGACCGTATATAGTTTTGTTGAGTCTGCAAACATAATCGGGATGGTCAGAGCTGATGAACTCGGGAGGTTGTTGCATGAAGATTTCTTCATTTAGATTCCCTTATAAAAGGCATTGTTAACGCCTAGCTCAAACATGCTCCAATTTAGTTTGGTTGCTAGAGTGAGAACTAGTCGAATAGATGAGTGTTTGATTATGGGGCTAAATGTGCTTTTGAAATAAATTCCAAGACGTTGGTGAAACCCTTTGGCTACAAGCCTGCCTTTGAAGCAATCCAAGGTTCGATCAGGTTTATGTTTGATACGAAATATCCAATGACAACCAATAATGTTTTGACCTTCAGTTGCTGAAACTAGAGTCCAAGTGTTATTCCAGAGTAAAGCATCAATTTCTTGTTGCATGGCGGTTCTCCATTCCTGATGTTGTTTAACTGCTTGTTTGAAGGTACTCGGAGTTTAAAATTTTCATGCAGTAACATGAAGAGAAGAGTAGTCTTGTGGTATATTTGATTTAAAAATGTTGGATTGCGATCTGGTTTGCATGCGTCTTGGTGGCTTTGGAGGAAGAGGTGGTGGTATAGGTATATTAACTTGTTGAGGGGATGATGCAGATGTTGATTCTTGATGCATGAATAGAGGATGACATAGAGAATGGAGGAGAGTGTATCTGATTTGGAGAATTAGTTGAAGTGGGTAGTATCGAGATTGATGGAATTTGTGGATGAGTAGGGATATCTGAAGAGTCAATGAGAGCACGAATGGGTTGAGGTGGCTTAGGTGGAAATAAATCAGAAGTAGGTACAACATCTATCCAAGAGTCATAGTTGAGCCGAGTGATTCGTGGTAGAGATGAGGACAAATAGGTGAAAGGAAATTTATTTTCGACAAATTGGACATGGCGAGAGAGAAATAATTTGTTAGTTGAAGGATCATAACACTATTAGCACTAGTATTTTGCTGAATAGCCGATAAAGACACATGGTCAAGACTTAGCATTGAGTTTATGATGGGCATATGGCTTTAACCAAGGGTAACATAAGCAACCAAGCTTTTTTAGATTTGAGTAGTTTGGTGGTTCATTGAATATGCAATGATATGGTGATTTATTTCTGAGTATTAGAGTTATCATTATGTTTATAGGGTAAACTGTTGTAGCATAAACATAGTGCTAAAATTGAAGAGGAATTGAGGCCTGAGATAGCAATGTAAGCCTCATTTCCATAATGTGGCGATGTCTTCTTTCAACTATGCTCACTCATTATGGAGTATATGGTGGTGATCAAATATGTTGAATGCTAAAGTTGTTGAAAATAGAGATTAGAGCAGTGAATTCACCACCACCATCGGAATAGACATTTTTAATAGATAGGCTGGAATAATTTTCAATCAGTGGTTTGAATGTGGAAAATACTAGAGTAACATCAGACTTTTGTTTGAGTGGAAAAAACCAAGTGTATTTAGAAAAGTGGCATTCAAAAATGACATAGAACCTGTGTCCTTCGGATGAAGCAAGCCCCCACACATCAGAATATAAGATTTCTAGACGCATGTTGCTCTTAAGAGTGGAAGTAAAAAAATAATAATTATGACTCTTATTACATAAACAAGCATTATAGTGGTCTGCTAAGCCAAGAAGACAATGTAGCTGAAATTTGGAAATGATGGATTGGAGAACTTTACAATGAGGGTAGCCGAGTCGACGATGCAAGACAATAGTGTTAGGATGAATGGTGGTGTTGTGAATTGTTGGTGGAATGTTGCTCCATTCATATAGATCACCTCTATTCGGATGTGGAATTATCAGTTAGGGAAGCTAAATCTAATTTGGATCTTTGGCTACATAAAGCAAATTTCGGTGTTGTTGATGACTTGGAAATACTTCTGTATCTTTGTTATGATGGTGTAACTAAGAAGGATTCATACACCTTCTACCAGGCAACTGATGGTCAAAATCTAATTAATCATCCATTGAACATGAAGCGTCTCCTGCATCACTATGAAAACTATGATATGTTGATCATGAGGCATTCCTGCATCACTATGAATGATGTGAGCTATGGTATGCTTCCACCAAGTATTACTGGAGAAATTCTAGAGTTGGAAGCTATAACTCAGTCAGAAGCAATGAGAAAGCGGTACTGCTACCTAAGTCATTTATCTTTAACAACTTTTCAGCTTTGTGAAATTGATTTGAGACATCTCCTGCCTCTCAGTTCCTTTAGCTTCATTCATGGATGAAATTGAAAAGCGTGAAAAATAAAGGCGACGGCTTGCAAGGAAGGAAAAATATGAGAGAGGAAGGGTTGAGGCTGCCTCGAATCTTAATTTCATACCATCTGCTCAGAAGCATTTATCTCACAAGGATGTTATATTTTCATCAGATGAGTTTGAAGCATTAGGAACCAAAAACATGCCATCCACTAGTCCTTCCTTTAGTGAGAGGAAACTTTTTTTTTCCTAATGTAACAAGGCTTGGTTATGCTGCTGCTCATGATTCACCTTCTTTAGGGGTTGAGGAAACTTTGTAGTTTGTAATGTGGCAAAGCTTCAAATGTTTTAGCTCATATTCCCTAAAAAATAAGTTTTGGCTCAAGTTTGGGATTTGGACAGAAGAGAAAAGTGTGGAATTAGAATTGAAAATAGAAAATTATATAATTGTTCTTGCCTGAAGTCAGGGTGATGCGGATCTTCGCGTCTCCTGATCCAGCGTGGCTCCGGGAATGATCTGCAAAGACACTCCAACGCTTAAGTAGGAAGGAATCTCATGTGGTGGATATGAAATTGGAATCGAGAGTATACCTGATGTGCATCATGTCTATTTTACGAGCATGTCAAAGATATCTTGGGTGCTAATGTCTCATATAATCTTGTGAGCATATGTCTAGAATGGATCAAAATTTATTTCGAAGATGACGAACTCATTACTAGGGGTGAGTGCATTCGAGTACCCTGTATTTTTCATGATATAGGATCGGTTTCTAGGTTTTGAAACCAGACCCTACCCTCTTAGAACTTGGAATCAGACCCTACCCTATTGAAATCTAGAATCGGATCCTACTCGGAATTTATGGTGTAGTACCAATTCTGGATACATTGTTGAAACCTATACCTTGAGACATGTACCCCAGAACCTGTAAATGAACATGTTCCAACAGGGTACAATTCCAAGGGTACATATTTTGAATACTGATTTCAAGTACCCCGATGTGTTGGATCTGGAATCAGAATCGACTTTAACTAGTTCCTTAATTATTATTCTGGACCCACTCGAATTTAATTCAGGTCTACCCGGAACCTACCCGATCGGGTAGATTCCAACTGGTTCCGGGTCTACTCGGTACTCATGCACATCCCTACTCATTACTGTCAAATCCCAGGTAATTAATGAAGGACGTTGATACTCTTGTTTGGCTGAGTGGAGGCTCGGGCTAAGTTGTGATTGGTTGGATCTGAATCTGGTTCATGAGTATAGATGCATTCGGGCCGATCCAGCTGGGCCCAAAGAATTAATCCAGTCTAGTAATCAAATTGGATGTACCAATGCGGCAATGCATGATGCATCATCGACAAAGCATTGAATTGGCTTCTTTTTTCCAAAATTATCAATATGAAAGGAGATTAACAAAGACATGGACGACGTTTAGTGTAACTAATTATATAGATTTGATCAAACAACCCAACCATGGCGCACTTAAACATTATTCTAAAATGGGAAAACGTACAAAATGGTCCCCCAAATATACGTCGATTTTCAAAGTGGTCCCCCAAAGAAAAAACCGATCATAATTGTCCCCCAAACATTTTTCGTTATCAAATCGGTCCTTGTTGTCACCTAGCTGTCATATCGTCGTTAGTTTCGTCTTATGTGGCAAATCGAAATCTAACATGGTCAAATTAATGCCACATCATATCAACGAACGAAATGTGATGTGGGATAACTAATATTTACATCTAACCAGCGAACGAAATCATATCACCTGAATATAAACCCTAACCAGCGATTCCCCTAATTTTCGCCTAAGCGACGAAGATGAGATTGACGAAGAACTCCTTGGGATGGAGGCGAGAGGTGAAGACAATTGTAAAGTCAAAGAAATCTAGGAAACACAAGGCTCTACCACCTCCACCTTTCGAACTGCATGTGGAGGATTGTAAGTTCTACTTATTTATAGTTTGTTTAGGGTTTTTTGCGAGTTTTATTTCTTGTAATTTGTTTAGGGTTTTAATTCGATTACTAAGGATTTCATTGAATGTTCAATGTTGTAATGTAGTTTGAATTTTGAAAGGATTTGTTTGAATGTTCAATATTGTAATGTATCTTCAAATTTAAATTTTGAAAGCTTTGGTTTGAATGTTCAATGCTATAATGTAGCTTCAAATTTGAATTTTGAAAGGTTTTGTTTGAATGTTCAATGATGTAATGTATCTTCAAATTTGAATTTTAAAAGCTTTGGTTTGAATGTTCAATGTTGTAATGTAGCTTCAAATTTGAATTTTGAAAGCTTTTGTTCAATGCATGCTACTGGTGTATTTAGCTTGAATAGTTGAATGTTTTTAATATGTGATTTGGATAAGTCTTTTACTGTTGAGCTACACCATGGAGGTTGTTTTACAGGAGAGGAGGTTTTGAATTATGTTGGGGGGTCATTGTACACAATGTCAAATTGTGAGTTGGGTTTGTGGTCTTTACAAGAGTTGATAGCTATTTTAAAGGAGCTTGGATATAAGGGGATCACTAAGTTATATTTCTGTAGACCTAGACAGTCTTTAGAGGTAGGATTAGAAGATGTTCTGTCTGATGAAGAAGCAACTATGTTGGCTAAAGCTGCTTTGAGTGTACCTGAAAAGAAAATTAAAGTTTATGTAATTAGTGGAGATGGTGAAAATAGTGTACATGTTGGTGGAGATGGTGAAGACACTGCTAATGTTGGTGAAGACGGTACTTATGTTGGTGAACATAGTGTGAATTTTGGTGAACACAGTGTTGGTGAGTCCAATGCTAATGCTAATGTAGATAAGTCTAATGCTAATGTTAATGATAATGCTAATGTAGATGAGTCCAATGTTAATGCTAATGCTAATGTAGATGAATCCAATGTTAATGTTGGTGAAGATGTACACAACAACAGTGATGGTGAAGATTCAAGTGGAGATTTTTACATTGCAAGTAATATCCACTTTAGTGGTTCTGATGATGAAAGTAATGATGATCACTTTGCTGATTATGTTGATAATCTGCCTCCCAATATAGATGCACTTGTTGGCTTAAGGTTTTCAACATTGGTCTTAATCTCGGTTTTGATGATAACAAATATGGAACTAATATTTCATTGAGAAATTTTTCAGTTTCCAAGCGATTAACGCTCGACATCCCCGATCGGAGAAATCGGCAAGGACGCTCGTTGGCGCTCGAGATTCTTCGGAAAGTTAGAGTTTAGGTTTAGGGTATCTAGCATGTGATGTAATCCTCTTTATGATGCAAAGAATCCAAAAACCAAACCTGAATCCCAAAACATGAAAACCCAAAAATCATCCTGAAATTCACCAAGCCTAGGGAGTTCATTGGATGGCTATATGATCTAGATATTTTCTTAACACAAAAAATGGTGGTAATTGTTCCTTAAGTAAAAATAAGATAACGATGTATTTTTAAGGATTTTTTGGAAGCCTTTAGCCTACCCATACTTGACCCGAAAGATTAGAAAATTTTTATTTTCCGAAAATTTGTACTAGACCCCCAAAAACTAGATTTTGATTCTTAAGGTGCTGTTTGGTTAGTGAAAATTATTTTCTGGTTTGGTTTCAATGAAACTGAAAACTTGGTTTTGGTTTTTAGTTTTTAGTTTTCTGAAAACGCATTTGGTTAATAAAAACAACATCAGTTTTAGTTAGTTAAAACCAGTAAATATTTATTTGGTTATAAAAAATAATATTAATTTTTCTTGAACATTTGTAGTAGTAATTAAATATTTAGTTAGTTTACAAAATTAAATATTTGTTAATATGGTTACAAAATATTTATATGAGTTAATTAATTAAGTTATTGGTAATTTAAGATTTTTTTGTTCAATTAGATATAAAAATTAATTAATAGTTATTATAAAATTTCCAAAAAAACCAAGTCCAATGATCTAAAATTAGGTTTGATTAAATTATAAATAGACCAACTCTAAGAAAATTGAGTTGTTTAAAATTTGGGTTTGAGTCAAATAGATATAAATTAGTTTAATTATTTTATAAATTTAAGATAAAAGTTTGAGTTAAAAATGATGATTTTTATTTTTATTTTTAAAAATTAGATATAGTTTGATTTATTTTTAAATTAATTAATTTTATAAAAAAATATTTATAATTACAAAGTTGTCACTGCATTTTGATAACGAAACCGACAGTCTTGAAACCACAGATAATAACATTCTGGTATTTTCATTTTTAATTAAGAAAATTGGTTTCATTTTTATTCTGGTTTCGATTCAGTTTCATGAAAACACTGAACCAAACACGTTTCGTAAGCAGTTTTGGTTTCAGTGAAACTGAAACTACTGAAACTGAAACCATGAAAATAGACTTGGTTTCGCTAACCAAACAGACCCTAAGGATTTTGATTTCTTAGATATTTTTATTGAATCTAAATGGGGGTAATCCTTATATAATATTTATGTTTTAAAGTTATTAACTTAAAGTTAAGAAATATTATATAACTTAAAGAAATCTGCCCTACCCAGGTTCGGTCGATCGACCGAAGGAGAAGGCATTTCGATCAACCGAACGATGCCAAAATTTGGCAGTAGCCAATTCGATCGACCGATCCGGCGACCGAATGTAGCGAAGAATTGGCAATAGCCAATTCGGTTGACCAGTCGGTTGATCGAAGTGTGCCCAAAAGCGGCAGAATGTCGCGGTCGCTTGGGCGGTCGATCCATCGATCGACCAATGACCGATCGGTAAGCGATCGAGCGTCAACAATGGGCAAAAATATGCCTGTTGACGAGCCATTTCTTTTGGGGGGTTATAAATACACATCTCAAACTCATTTCTAGCCATTGATTGATGCTTCTAAGCCTCAAAGAGCCACTCCTTGCATCTCTACAAGAATTCTTGAGTCATGTTTGCAAAGAACCCTAGCTTTGAGCCTATAAACCTTGAGATTGACTTTGAGCTTGCCTTGATTCATTTTTAAGTCATCAAGAGGAGCTAGGACATCTTATTTGAGAGCTAAGTGTGTATTGTTTATTATTTGCTCTCATTATTATTGTATTTTGGTGTTTATTTCATTATATTTGAATTTGTGTAAACCTAGAGTGCTAGGTTGATTGAGTTGGTGGT
This sequence comes from Canna indica, assembly GCA_034359265.1. Lineage (NCBI taxonomy): Eukaryota > Viridiplantae > Streptophyta > Magnoliopsida > Zingiberales > Cannaceae > Canna > Canna indica. Next base: position 20,437,530 of record CP136895.1, on the reverse strand, counting down.
TGCCTTGGTGTTGAGGTTTAAACCCACCATTGTAAACTTAGTTTACTATGATTAGTTGAGTTGTCCCTTAGGTTGAGGTGGAAGAGTGCTCTCGGTAAGAAGGTGGAGATTTCCGGGTGTGGAAGTGTCTTAGGTTGAGAGTGAGACTCTTCGGGTCAAAGTTCTCGTTGTAAGGGAAACAAGATTAATCTAGTTAAACTAGTTTGGAAATCCTAAGCATGGTGCTTAGGTAGTGGAGTAGGCATTGGGGCCGAACCACTATAAATCATTGTGTTAGCATTGATATTTTGTTTATCTTTATTGCTTCATATTTATTACTTTCGCTTGCTATTAATATCGTGCTTAGCCTAACTAATCAAGAAACGATTAAAATCGAAATTAGGTGATAAAATTAGTTAACACACTATTAACCCCCCTCTAGTGTGGCCATTTCACCAACAGCACTGGCCAAATATGTTGTTGATTCACATGTAGTCCCACCAATAACTCAACACCCTAGTGTGGGTAAAAATGAAGAGATGGCTTCTGATGCTGAATCTGAGCAGTTGCATTCAGATGATTGGAGTTCTGATGCTGATGTTGAGAGACCAATACAATGCTACTGAGATGGGTCCTAATTTTAATTTCAAGCTAGGTATGCAATTTACATCAACTGAAGAGTTCAAAAATGCAATCAAAGAGTATGCATGTTTGAATGGTAGGGGGTTGAGATTTAAGAAAAATAACAGTAAGAGATGTAGAGTGGTTTGTGTAGATGGTTGTCCTTGGGTCTACTTATGTAGTAGAGTTGGAAAGAATGTCATATATCAGATAAATACATTAGATGATATACACAGTTGTTGTAGAGTGCATAAGGGAATAATAGCTAATAGGAAATGAGTTGCAGGAAAGTTGTTAAATACATTGAATGTCAACAAGAATATCAACTTAAGGGGATGTATAGAGAATATTAGACAAAGTTACTTTATTGACATTTCTGTTTCTAAGACATTTAGAGTTAGAAAAATTGCAAAAGAAGCATTTGATGAGAACTTTACAAAGCAATACAACCAGCTTTATGATTACTTTGGTGAGATTAATAGGATCAATCTTGGCAGTACAGCCATACTGAAAACAGATGAATTTGAACTTGGTGATGATAAAAGAATCTTCTTAAGAGCTTATTTGAGTCTAAGACCAGTAATTGAAGGCTTCTTGCACGCTTGTAGACCAATGATTGGGTTAGATGAGTGTTTTTTTAAGGGAAAGTATGGTGGTATCCTACTGGTAGTTATTGGAAGATATCCAAATGACCTATATTTTTCATTGGCAGTTGCTGTTGTTGAATGTGAGAATAAATATTCATTAGAATGGTTCATTGAGTTGTTACTTAATTATATTGGCATTGAAATGAACTAGGTCATAATTTCAAGCCAACAAAAGGTATGTGTTGTATGCTATTTCATTGAGTTACATATATGATATCTAACATATATTGTATGCTATTTACAACTCTTTACATTTTATGCAGGGTTTTGTTAAAGTGTTGGAGAAATATCCAAGAATTGAACACAGGTTATGTGTTAGGCATATCTATGCTAACATGAAGAGAAAATATGGAGGTGCTACTATATTAAGAGACAGAATGCTAGCTTGTAGCAAAGCAACATATTTTGCAGCATGGGAAAGAGAGATGATGAAGCTGAAGGAACTAAACACTGATGCACACAAATGGGTGGTTGAACATGATGCACATACTTGGGCAAAATTACACTTTTCATAGTGGAGCAAGAGTGATATCATAATGAATAATATATCAGAGTCTTTTAATGAGAGGATTGTTGAGGCAAGAGAGATGCCAATAATAAGGTTGCTGAATTGGATAAGATAATATTTGATGGTTAGATTTGCAAAGAATAGGATCTTGTGTGATAGGTACAAGGGGAAGAGTATGATATGCCCAAAGCCAAGGAAGATGCTTGACAAGCATGTGGTGGAATTTGGAAAATGGAGGGCTTCATTGGCTGGAGGCGCCAAATATGAGGTAAGATACTTCGATGGATAGCAGTTTTCTGTTGATATTAGAATCAAATATTGTTCATGTAGGTTATGGGCATTATTCTCCAACAATAAATCTTATCAATGGTGAAAATATGTAGGTATCACAGCCTAATGCGCCAACAATACTTCCACCAGTTTATAGGGTCCCTATTGAGAGAACCAAAAAAGCTAGAAGGAATGAGAAAGATGAACGTGAGAACAAGACCAAATGGAGGAGACGCAACACTTCACATACATGTCAAAATTGTGGTACATATGGACATAACAAGAGGACTTGTAAAAATTTAGGATCTTGTTCATAAGCTCAAGCTTCATCTTCTTCACAAGCTCAAGCTCAAGCCTCATCTACTCAGCCTCAAACAGCTACAACATCATCTGCTTCAACTCCAATCTTCTATAGCCAACCTCAAGCCTCATCTAATCAGAATACAAGTAGAGGGATAAGAGTTAAAGCTCCACCAATGAGAGGTGCGATGAGAGGAGGTAGAGGGAGAGGTTTTCTGTAAATGTGAATGTGAATGTTTTGGTAGATAGACAAGTTTTTGGCATAGGTGTGTTTGATGTCTCATATAATGACTGAAACAATTTTATTTTTGTCCTTTATCTTGTGTTTGATGCCTCATTTTGTCATTGTCTACCTTTATTGAAACACTTTTGTAAATGAACAACTTTGTATATGATTATGTGGTCCTTAGCTTTTTAATTTAATAGCTTTGAATATTGAACAACTTTGAATATTGAATGTGGTCCTTAGCTTTGAATATTGAACACTTTAATACTGCTTTGAATAACATTCAAAGCTAACATAAATAATTATATTAAAAGCTAACACTTTAGCTGTGGTCATGTATCATCACAACTAAACACAAGTAACATTATATTCAACATGTGGTTCTGTATCAGATAATTGCATGTTGTCCTGTATCAACATATGGTCCTGTATCACAACTAACATGCTAACACAAATTCATTAAAGAAGGTTCATCACAGCTAACACAGATTCATCACAACTAAAAAATGTTCATTAAACCAGCTACCATTCATTAGAGGAAAGGTTCATTACACCAAACCAGCTAACACATGTTCATCACATCACTCACTAGTTACATTCACATTGCACTCACTCACTTATTTTCTAACTAAAAGGAGAACAATTAGCAGCATCAGACAAGCACTTATGCCTCATGATATTTGCATCATTACCATATAGAACCTCATTGTAGTTGTAAGAGATTCCACCATGATATTTTGCCCTTGAAAAATATCTACTGCCCGTTGTGGCATTGGATCATCAAGCCACTCAAAGAATTGGCATGACCATCTCTCCTACAAAAGGGAAAAACAAGGTAGAAGATGTCGGACGAAGAAGGAACATTACTGTGAAACTATATTAGGTTATAGAATCTACATTACTGTGAAGTTTGGACACCTCAAAAATCTTCTTCCCCTATTAGCACCCCTCCTACACGTGAAGGTCACGATCTTTCCACCATAGTCGCAAGTCATTTGACTACGAGAAACATTTGAGCGAGTGCTTCTATGGTTGTTGCTGCTTGTTTCATTGTAAGCTGTCATTGTTCCACAATCGCAGGTGGAGGAACGACGAGATCACGAGCGGGAGGGTGAGGAAGAACGACAAATCCTAGAATTTATTTAGGGGGATGTTTGGTAAACGAAAAATATAAAAGTGAAAATATCATGTCATTTATTCACTTGAAAATTTATTTAATACTTCGGGATGATATGATGTGGCATTAATCTGATCATGTCAGATTTTGGTTTGCCACATAAGACGGAACTAACGACGTTATGACAGAGACCAATTTGATAACGGAAAATATTTGGGGAACAATTATGATCGATTTTTTTTTAGTGGTCACTTTAAAAATCGACGTATATTTGAGAAATTATTTTATACATTTTCCGTTCTAAAATATCTAATATGTTCTGCATATGAAGACAAAGAATGAGGCGCTCGAAGTCGTAAAGCAGCCATTTTCTACCGTTGACACCGTTTCTTTTGCTCGGCTTCATTCTGGGAGCCAGATAGAAAGTGACAGAGAAACGGTAATATGATTCCAAATTCATGTTTGTTTTTGGAACTTGGAAGGCAATCACAATCAATGGCATTTCACGTAGTCGTTGGTACGAATTTGAAGATTCAAAATGCAATTAGAAAAGTAAGCTTTTTTTTATATGTATTTCCTTCCTTAAAATCATCAGCCGCGAAGGAATGCCTTTTTAAATGCTTGGTTAAATAAACACGATGACCAACCCAATTAATTTTGGACATACCGACAAAGCTCGAGCATAGAAGCATTAATAGCTCAATTATATGCCATTTTAGAGATATTCCATCGATGGCCACCCACAGGCCTTGGCTTGTCCACACACAACAAGTTAATAACACGCCATTGACCCAATGATTAATGCTTGGACTACAACCCTAACCAAAACAAATAATTGAGACCATCTGCTTCAAACTCTGCTCGCTTTTACTCAGCAAATCAATGAGACATGCATCAAGTGGGTGCAGAAAATATATACACACACAAAAGAGGAGATCAAGTACCAAAAGTTGCAGAGGCCTCCATGTGGGGCGCTGCAGAAGTTGCCTGCTAGCTAGCCTAGCTTTTCAATTTTTTTTGCCTTCGAAGCGTCTCAAAGGAAAATCAATTAATTCTCTCTCGTTTGCAGGTGACAGTGGGGTTGATGTTTGAGGGCCCGTCGGCTGCTCGCTGTAGCAGTCTGTGTAGCTGATCGTGGGATTTGGATTTGCTTGATTGCTTCGCCCTGCTCTGCTGCGTGACTGCTTTCGTTGGGAGGAGAGAAGGGGATCCGATGCAACGAGTGTTTTAATTACTAGTTAATGGTGTGTGCAGGCGAGGATCACACGTCCCCCGAGCGTTGGGTACGTGTATTTAATGAATGGCACGTCGTGTTTGCGGGCTACGATTTGGTCAGTTGAATCTAAACTTTGCATAAAGAATGAAAAGCTGAGTAAAAAGAGAAAACAGAGCGATTGGTGCAACTTAGGTATCTTAATCAATGGCATATTTAGTTTATGAGATAAAAAGAAGATAGAATAAGTGATTTTATATATATATATATAAATTCATTATTTATTCAGTATATAAATTTAAGAAATAATATAAAGTTTATATTATATCCCATGAATACTAAATTAAAAAATTCTATCCAATATTCTCTTGTTTATTATACCATCGTATCATATCCTATCGAGTAAAGTAAATAAATCACGATAATTTTAAAAAATTAATAATCAAGTAGTTCAACTAACATGTTTGATGTTCGACAAAAAAATATAGCTATAGAGGATGTTTGATTGACATATATAAAATTTTACTCAAAAATAGATAATTAATGAAAATAAATAGAGAAAAATAATCATTTTCTAGTACATTGTTCATATTAGGAATAGACAAAAAATATTTATTTTTTATTTGGTTGAAATAAATAGCAAGAAAAATATTAAGACTAATTATTATTATGCTCGAAAAACTTTGAAACTTCATTTCAATTGATTTTTTTAGAGTTTTCTAGTACATTTCATTTTTTAGAATAAACTTTGAAAGTTTATTTAAAAATTAAGGACTTGATCATAAAATAGAGTGTTTGGTAGTTTTTTTTTTGCAAAAAATACCTAATATATGAATTTATATAAACCACACTCCTCTAGTCTCAAGACACATGGAGTCGCAATCGTTGTTGTGTCGAGGCCAAGTTGTTGTGATCAATGATTGAGGAGAGAAAAGTTTACCAGAAAAAGAGGAGTTTTGCAAAACAATATATGTTATTTCATATATTTTTTTGTCACTTTGTTACATAAATAGCATGAATTTGGAGTGTTGAGATCGCGGTAAATAGTGTGTTTTGGAGTTTACTATTATTTATGTTCGTCGAGTTATGGATTGATGATATGTTAATTGTATTTTTTGTCATGGAGTCAATTTGTATTTTATCGAGTTGTGTTGGCGATTGATGATTTATTCGTTACTGTGCATTTCTGATAAAATTGATATGTTTGATATCCCTAGTCGTTTTGACTATTTTTTACCTCACCATTAGGATGAAATATACTTCAAAGATATTTTAAATTATAATTTAGAAAGATGTTGGATCATTTTTAAATAGGGAATCATTCGAATTGATCACTTATGATTAAATTAAGTAATAGTTGATAGCTATTACAAATAAAGACATGCTTAAATTTAAGTCCGAAAATAATTGAAAATAAATAATCTTCCAAGCATTAATAATTTATACATATATTTGTAATTAAATATAACTTTAAAATTATATTTAAACATTATAATTATCCATAATATTACAAAAATGTTTAAATATTACAATTATTAATATTAAACATAACAATTTTTTACTATTAGAATATTTAATAGTAAATACCAAAAACTAATCGTTGAAAAAGTTAACTTTCATTATTATATACAAAATATTAAAATAATATTAACCGTTATTAAAAGGTTAATATTATTATGTTGTATATATTATAGTTATTTTTATACCACAACATTTATTTTCTAAAAAAATGTTATATATTAAACATTAAAACATAAATTTATTATTATTATTATGGATACGGACCATATTTGCCCATAAAGTATTCGAAAATATACAAATTTATCCTTAAATTTTTTTTTCTTCAAAAATATCATCGTCGTCTAAATTTTGGGCCAAAAATATCACTGTTTATAACGATTTAACAAGTCAGCAAATGATTGCTTACGTGGCAAGAATAAGGGTCATATTTATCCCTAAAGTATTCGAAAAGATATAAATTTGCCCTTAAACTTTTTTTTTGAAAAGTGTCATCGTCGTCCAAATTTTGGACCATATTTACGCCTAAAGTATTTGAAAATGTACAAATTTGTCCTTAAATTTTTTATTTTTTTTAAAAAAATATCTTCGTCGACCAAACTTTGGGCCAAAAATACCTCGCACCCTTGAGGAATGAGGTATAAATACTAAAACCTCAATCACCAAAAGATCAAAGTGTCCATTAACTTAAGTTGAGTCTAAAATAAGTCATAACTCAACCAATACAAGTTTGATTCGAATTCCGCTCGAACCTCCAGATTCGTCTCGAACCAAACAACTCATCTAAGGACTAATCAAACACTACTAGAAAAATGGTCATCAGCAACGGCTGATGCCGTTGCTGAGCCGTTGCTGAAGAGCATCAGCAACGGCTGAGCCGTTGCAATAGAGCCGTGACAGAAAGTCGCGTTGCTGATGACTTAGCAACGGATCAGCAACGGCCGCTCGGGCCGTCGCTAAAACTATTATCAGCAACGATTTTGCCACAGACCCGGAGCCGTTGCTGATAACATTAATAGCAACGGCCGCTGAGTCCGTAGCAACGCCGTTAGTAAAACGCCGTCGCTAAGCCGTTGCTGTAGGTCATCAGCAACGGCTTTCGATACACTTTTAGCAACGGCTTTCCCACGGACGCCCGTGGGAAAGCCGTTGCTGATGACGAATACCTGCAACCAGAAAATTTGAAAATTTCAAATTTCCATTGATACATTGATATATTTATCTGATACATAACTCACACACCCATACCCTCATACACACATTCATTCACACATCACAAACACCTCATACACATTCATTCACACATCACAAACACACCAACATATATACATCAAAACAATTATATTTATATTGATAATTATCCACGATAGTATAAAAATAATTCAAATGCAAAATTGAAGTATCAATATCCAAACAAAATAAGTTAAACAAGTTCAATATCCAAACAAAAAATCTCACGATCACGATGGAGGATGGTCTGGATTATATGGCGGGGTCTGGAGCGCTTGAGTGTACACCGGCGTGGACTGACTCGAGGACGATGGATTAGATGATGCCGAAGAGATGACTGGTTCGGGATGACCTGACAAGTTGCGTAGCATAGCTTCTATATTCGCCATCGTCTGACTCTGACGCTCCATCATCTCAGTTTGACGCGCGATCGTCTCCTCTAGTGTCCTTATCCTATTACTATGATCATAACTAGATCTAGAGGTGGACGGCCGCTCACCAGCGACCGGAGGGGTCGGTGCCCCAAGTGGCCCTAGTACGGCTCGCGCATGACCACTATCTGCGAAGCCATATACGCGGCCATGGTCCCAGCCACCTGCGGCCTCGACCCACATTGCTGCGTCAAAGTCCTCGGGGGTACCCCCGCGCTGCACCACCGTCTGGCTGTACGTCTCCTACTCGAGTTTGATTTTTTGTTTAATATTTATCATAAAACTTAAATTATAAATATATAATGAATAATTTAAACAAATATATAATTACCATAATGTATGCAGCGCGGTTGTCGATGTACTCCCCCATCCCATGTGCTCGACGGTGAGTCCGCTCAAACACCGCCATCGGGGAGGGTCGCTGGACAGTCCCGTCATCCGACACCGTCGTCTACATTTACAAAACAAATACATTAATTAGTACACATAATAATAAATAAAATATATAATTAAAAGATATACTTACCATACGGTTTGCGTGCACTGCAAATGCAACAGAGCCGCCGGTGTGACGCGCTGCTCCTCCCGACAAGTGATTTCTAGCTGCATTCCGAGAAACCTCCTGCCATCGATCCGTCGACCATATCCCCACGAGCTGGTCCCATATATCCGGAGTAATCCAACCGGGGCCGTATCCCCGAGTCTCCGCGATGTTAGTGGTCCCAGCTCGGGCCATCGCTTGGGACCGAGCCTGCCCCAGCTGCCCGTTGTACCTTGCCCGGGAAATAGCCTCCCAGGCAGTGTAAATGAAGGGCCTCTGGTCCTCGGCCCATGTATAGCGAGCCTGCAAAATAATAATATCAGTACCAATATTAATATATCATCATGCATGTAAAAAATAATAATAATACGTGCCTCAAACTCGCGCCATAACATGTCGACGTGCTCGCTAGGCACGTGAGACCACGTAGGCCATGCCCCGTGCATGTATCGTCGAATAGTAGAAGAAATGCTCCTCGGCACTTCTTCTTGCTCGAACCTGCACAACAAAAATAAATTTTAATATTATATTATGATATAATAAATTTGTAATGATTCATAATTCATGATATATTACCGCTCCCCAATCACGCTAATCAATCTACGTGACTCTGTGGCTGGTGGAGGCTGCCACCTGTTCGGCCCACGTGGCCGCCTACGTCTGGATGTACTAGCCTCGGTAGTATCATCGGAATGAGGATCAGCAACAGGAGGATCAGCAGCATGAGTAAGTGCTGGAGTCTCACCGATCGGAGACTCCGAAACTCTCCTGCGTCGAGAACCACGACCAGACATATCTGTCGAACAAACATATAATCAGATTATTGTATAAATAGTAGAGATATATTTAATAAAATATATACTTTACAATTATTCTTCATCATCTGAATAATAGTCTTCGAATTCTTCTTCTTCTTCCTCTTCTTCCTCTTCTTCCTCTTCTTCCTCTTCTTCATCTTCTTCATCTCCAGCTTCCTCAATTTCATGATCGTCATCATCAGCATATTCAACTTCTAATTGAATTGACGTTGTGTCTGCATCCTCGAGTATTGGAATAATACGATCCACAGCAGGAAGATCATCTTCTTGATAGAAACCAGGAGGATCATTTTCTCCTACTATCGGATCAATTTTTCCTCTACCTTTTGTCTTACAGACTACACGCCAATCTGCTCTATCTTTATTTCGAGCCGGATACTTCGCGTAATATACTTGTTCGGCTTGTGATGCCAATATAAAAGGCTCATTTGCTGCCAATTTCGATTTGTAATTAACCTCAACAAGTTTGTATTTTGGATGAACTTTCATGCCCCTTTCTGTTGTATCGAACCAATGACATCTAAATAGGATCACTGATATTTTGGCACGCGTGTATTTTTTCGTACCCAAGCCCCAATTTTCTCATCAGCTTTTTAGTTTTATAAAAAGTAGGCTCAAACTTGTTATCAGTAGGCAGCATTCCATTAATCAATCCAGCAATCCGATCATACGCAACTCCGCTGATATTACAATCGGCCTTGATGTTTAAGAGCTGTGTCATTGCTGAAAACCTAGTGTATTTAGGACAATTCTCATACAAAGGTTCATCGGCAGCTTTCAACATCTCGTAAAATTCTGCAGCTTCTTTATTCGGTAATTCAATCTCTACCGCAGCCCCTACTTCTGTGATATCAACCGCTGTAGTATCTGGTGGGACTGATGTGTGAAGATCTGGCCGATCAACATTATCATTCAGGCGGAATTGACCCCCAAGACTATCAAGTATCATAATTCTATAGGGATTACATTGACCGGATGAAGAAGCACCAGCAGAGGAAGATTCACCATATGTCTGAACGACAGGATTGCTCGACGTCCCGACTTCGCGTGACTCCCCGTGACAAGTCCATAGAAAATATCTTGGTGCAAATCCTTTGCTATATAGATGCAGAGTGACAGTCTCCCGATCCAAAAATCGTCCATTTGAACAAATGCGGCACGGACATCGGATTTGATCACCCATGCTAACGAAATTCCGATTCGAATAGGCGAAATTTAGGAAGTACGTTACGCCTAATCGAAACTCATTCGTTAAAGCTCCACGATCAAGACGTCGGTACATCCAACTTCGATCAGCCGACATGATTCTGTCAATCAATGACAATTTCTTTGGTTAATGTCTTTAGGTGAGATTGTCCAATTCCATTCGGGATTTATGTTATTTATATTGCACTAAGTACTTATTTTAACCGTTAACTTCATTCTAAATTTCGGCAGCATCTCCCTACAGTTCTCCGAATACGCATATCATCTGGGCGCGTATCGGAGAACAAGAGAGATGTTGCCAAAATTTAGAATGATTAGTTAACAGTTAAAATAAAAACGTAAGTGCAGTACAAATAACTATATTCCCAAATTGTCCAATCAGGGACAATTCAAGAATTATACGTCGTATAAAAGATCATCTACTTCTTTTACACGAACATACAATTCCCGAACGGATCTAAGGTTTTGCTAAATCATATCCGATTCGTCGATGCGTACGTGAAACATATCAACTCGTCGGATGGATGATTATTTTCTAAATGTTTCGAGACAGTTCGAGTCCATATTGGACGATTTCGGCGCGCGTCCGAAGTGGACGATTCCGGCGCGAGTCCGAATTGGACGATTCTGGCGCGCGTCCGAAGTGGACGATTCCGGCGTGCGTCCGAAATTAATCTAAACACTAATAATTAATCTAACAAATTAAATAATTAATTAACAATTATAAAATAATTAATTAACAATTTCAAAACAATAAAAACAATAAAAAATTCCGGCGCCGGAGTCCACCCTCCGGCGCTGGCGTACAGTGGCCGGACACACTGTCCGGCCACTGTAGAAGGTTCGGCGGCGGCCATAGGCCGACCGCCGCCGGCCGAAACCCTAGAAATAGGGTTTCAGCCGGATTTTAACCAATACTCCGGCCGATCAACATACCGGCAGCAGCGGCAGCGGCGACGAGAGGCGTCGGCGTCGGCAGCAGCGGGAGGAAGAAGGGTCGGGCGCGACTGGTGCCCTATATAAACTTATCAGCAACGGCTCACTCGCCTGTTAGAAAGCCGTTGCTGATAAGTTATCATCAGCAACGGCTCACTTATCCGTTAGCAAGCCGTTGCTGAAGATTAAAAAATCAGCAACGACTCGCCTTTCCGTCAGAAAGCCGTTGCTGATAATTAAAATAATCCGCAACGACTCGGTTTTCCGTTAGAACGCCGTTGCAGATAGAGATATCTGCAACGGCTCGGGCGGCCGTAAGAACGCCGTTGCAAATAGCAACGGCTTGAGCGGCCGTTGCAAATAGCAACGGCTTGAGCGGCCGTTGCTGATAGTCGTTGCTGAAGATCATGTTTCTAGTAGTGAAACTTAGATGAATTAATTTCCTCTTGTACAAAGGCCAAATTTTAATTCAAGCACTCCCACGTTTTATCCGATCCATCCTGATGCACGATTAAATTATCTCGCTGAAATAATTAAATAAGCATTTAAAAAAATTTCATGTATTATAAAGAAGTGGTGGGACGTGTTTTTGCAGCACCCCTTAATCAACTAGTTTTTGTAGCTGACTGGGCTACCTTCTTTTCCTATTTTTTCAGCTCGTTCAATTTGACGCTTGTTTTAATGGCTTGTAACTAAAAGTTAGGATATATACTAACTTTATATGTCGTCCCTAATTAATTTAAGTTATGAATATATTGGGTATTACATGTTGGCAGCTTAAAATCTAGTATGGCTTGATGATATGACTTATTTTATTTGCCATGTAAGCAATTATTTGCTGACTTGTCAAACTATTATAAGCAGTGGTATTTTTGCCCAAAATTTGGACATCGAGAGTATTTTTTAAAAAATAAAGAATTTAAGGGCAAATTTGTACCTTTTCATATACTTTAGGGGCAAATATGATCCAAAATTTGGACGACGATGGTATTTTTCAAAAATAAAAGTTTAAGAACAAATTTGTATATTTTCAAATAATTTAGGGGCAAATATGGCTCTTATCATTGCCACGTAAGCAACTGTTTGTTGACTTGTCAAACTATTGCATGCAGTGGTATTTTTGGCCCAAAATTTGAACGACTATGGTATTTTTGAAAAAAAAAGTTTGGGAATAAATTTGTACCTTTCGAATACTTTAGGGACAAATATGACCCTTATCCCTTATTATTATTATTATTATTATTATTATTATTATTATTATTATTTTATAGAAAAATAAATTAATTAATATTAAGTATGAGTAATTAAATCATATGCAAGTATATTCTCAAGGTCGAGGGATTTGCTTGGAGTCCATATATAAGATCCCTTTTTCAATTGGACCTCATTTGATACTTAATGGGTAGTTTTATTACACTATTTCGGTACAAAGAAAAAAATCTAGGAGTCTCCATCTTATAGTTGTTGGAGCTGTTGTATGATTGGAGTAAACTGTCATGAGGAAGATAATTTTTGATGAAGAGTATTTATTATCAGCTGACAATCGGACTCAATGATGTGAGATGATTGAAGTTGTTGGACTCATAAGCATCCTTCTTTGGTTGCCAATGCTTCGGTATGTAAGGGAGATAGAGCTACCACAACTTTTGCTGCAGCAAGAAGACAATATTCCTTGTGATCTCTAATTATAGTGCAATGAATGAAAGAGGTGGGGGGACTCTACTCCATTTAAGAATATTATGTTGTGTAATCACAATTTCCTCGTACTGAGATAATTGATAATGCATAATAACATAAGATAAAATTATATTCACCAATTGTTCATGGGAAAGTTGTCGGACACCAAGCAATTTTTCATTCCGAGAGAACCATAGAATTACGATAGTCTAGCTTTTGAAGGAACCTGGACTATTAATCCTTATATATCCAACGATAAAAGCCAAAACCCTACACTCCATGATATATTTGGTTAAAAGTTAAAGTGTAGTTTTTGGCTAAGTAGAAATCAAACATTATTAGCAAAATCATAAGATAAAAAACAAATGTTCAATAGATTCCAGAAATTGCTCACAAAAAACACAAAACACAGTTTATATTGGTAGTTGAACCCAAAGATGAAGCCTCAACCGAGTCAAAAGTCTGGCATTAAAATTTTCCACAAGAAAATAATAATTTTCGATGAAACCTCAAGTTTCCTTAAAGCCGATCACACTTTGGATTGATGAGAAGAATTCAAATGATCTCTAAGAAATTGAAAAGCTGCACGTATAGTAACATTTCTCGATACTTTGATTTTCATACTCACTTGTTTGATTAGGTAACATGATATTCCTAATGAAGTCTCAAATGTCTTCATGGAAGAAGAGCAATCTAGCACTATTATTCCATTCATGTTCATGTGTCAAAGAGGCAACTTGGTTATCAATATCAAGAAAAGGTACATTTATGTATGTTGGCTTTAGAGCCAAAGGTAAATCCAAAATCCAAGGATCACATATCAAATTAGTATTATGTCCAACACCGATGCTTTTTATAAGGGAAAATTAATAAACAACTGAATGAAAGCATGTAGTAGGAAAGTTCGGATGGGGATGAATGTCGAGCTAGAATTTTGTGTGTTTTTTTTTAATTTCAACAACTGACTTGTATATATGAGTATTAAAAACTAATTTATTAGTTGTTGACTGAAATGCCACATCAGCAACTAACGATTTCAATAACATCAACTTGACGGTGGAATATAATTAGTGTTAATTCAAAACTTCAGGTTAGATTTGATGCAAATTAAAAGTTGTATTATATTAGTTAATTTTACTATAGTTTGAGTTAGATTTATTTGTTTTTCTCTTTTTATAAAGCATAAAATTAGGGCATGAAATGCTTTGACAAACACTTTCCAAGACTAAGTACACCTCTGTGGTGGGTTGGTACTTATATAAGAAAGTATGAGATTTTTTTTTAACAATGTTAACCCGAAGAGATGGTTCGTTTCTTAGGTATGCTTGTACTCTAGTAGCATTGAGGGCTAAGGCCTTGAGATTTAAATCATGGATCCTCTATCTACCTATTGCTTTAGAAGTGGTAATTGTGTTCCATGACAGGAGATGCATGCCTTGTTGTGTATTATTCTTTTTTCCATAAGAAATTATGGATCTCCCTAATAATTTTATTTATATATGTTTTGGGAAACCAGTGACAGAGCATGTAGATGCTTGAAATTTAAGACCGAATTAATGAGGACAGTGCGTCCAGCTTGAGAGAAAAAATAGTTCGTCATCCAACCAACCTAGTCTAAATATTTTCAATAATGAAATTATGGGTAGTAGATGGGAGTTTAATGGAAGATATAACAACACCTAGATACTTGAAGGGAAAATTGCATTTTTTTTCATTCTCAAAGTATCACATGTACGAATAACTTGCTAGTTTGATATCTTGGGAGAAAAGAAAATTTCACTTATGAAGATTCACTTTTTGGTCGGTAATGATATGGTAACGATGTAAAATGTTCTTAATGCAATTAAGACTTCTATTATTTGCTTTAAACACCATAAGGATATCGCTTTAAACAATAAGGATAGTTCTTTAAAGGGTCTAAGTTCATTATTGTCTACCACAATTTTAATTAGGTTTGTTAGAGTCTGAGCAGTCAAAATATATAAGATAGGAGAGAGATGACCTCCTTGCCTAATGTCTTGCAAAGATTTAAAGAAAGTTGATAAGACAAGAAAATGTAGGAGATGTAATGCAAGCTACAATCCAATTAATGAACTTTGGTGGAAATTGATATGCCTGAAAGGCATAAGTAATATTAAGTCGTGGCGCCATTGCGGAACCATTGCTGATATAAATAGCAGCAACAACAATGACTTGTTTCTGAGCCGTTGATGATAATGTATCAACAACGGATATGACCCGTTGTGAAACCTGTTGTTGATAGTATTATTAGCAACGGTGCGAGTGGCCGTTGCAAATTTATTGTTAAGTTATCAGGTACGCGATCTTCTGCAACGGGTGCGATTGTTGCTGATGGTCTTCAGCAACAACATAGCAATGGATGCAACCGTTAGTGATGCTCGTTATTCTAGTAGTGAATTGCATCCCATGATATAGTGTCATAGGCTTTTTCCAAGTCAATTTTGTCATTATACATGGATATTTACTTTTTGATTGTTGAATTGAATGCACAATTTCTTGGGCAATAAAGATATTCTCATGGATATTACGTCCTTTGACAAACATACTTTGCTCATGAGAAATTAAGTGGGGAAGACATCTCTTTAACCTATTGGTCATTGCTTTTACTAGGATGCGATATAATAAATTGCAAATGACAATAGACCTGAAATTTTTACACTTTTAGTGTCTCAAATTTTAGGAATAATAAGAATTGCTTTATTCCATTCAAGAGGAATTTTAGTATATTGATAAAAATATTGCATGTGATGCATGAAGCTATGAGATATAATGTTCCAATATGATTTATAGTACTCCACCCTAAAACCATCTATACTCGAACTCTTTCCATTCAGCATGGATAATATAATTTGAGTAATTTCTCCAAAGTAAAAGGGCTAGTTAATCTAGTATGAAATTCTAGAGGCAATATTTTGAATCCAAACCAAAACAATTGGTAGTTGTAGAATTGAATAAGGTAAGATCAAAGAGATTTATAGAATGAAACACGTGTCCAGAATCTTATAGTGATATTTTTATCATTTAAAATAGAATGAACCCTATTGTGTCTCCTTCTACTATGAAAATAAACATTATTCATATCTCATTGAGTATACCATGCAACTTTGGCTTTCATCCACCATTTAAGATAAATTTGCCTTTGAAGGGCAACACCTTTATTATGAAGACTACAGAGAAATAATTCTTCATGTTCAGGTAAATTCTCCATTTCTTGATTATTTTCAAGTATGGATATAATGGCATTGGTATTAGCAAGATTCTCTTTAAGGATACCAACAACATCCTTGTTCCATTTAGAAAGAGCCTTTCATTGCTTTCAGATTGAGAGGAAAAGTGTTAAGGGGTTTGTAAATATTATATTGTATTGTCAGGAATTTGAATGAGAATATAACAATGGTTAGAGACAATTCTATTAAGATGTTTAATGAATACATTACTATCAAAATACAACCATGTTGGGTTTGCAAACATTCGGTCAATTCGAAATAAATTTCTTTTATCACATTTCATATTGTTACACTAGGTGAAGGGATAGCCCGTATAGGATAGATCAACTAAACTAGTCTCAAAAATAAAGTTTCTAAACATTTGAATAGAAGAAGTAACTTTAAAGGGTAAGCCCCCCTTTCTTGTCCTCTTGAATTTAAGATGCAATTTAAATCATCTCCAAAGAGCCAGGGATATGACGATAAATTTAAATTAGAGAAATATTTCCATAAGTGATTTCGTAACTTAGGATCTGTGCTAGCATATAGTTTAGTAAATAAAAGAGGCTCATAAGATTGAAAATGTATAATAGCATGAATAAATTATTCATGAATTAATAGCACTTGGATATTGCAGATTGAAGTGTCCCAAGCTAGAATTTTTCTTCAAAAATTTCCTAAATCTCTTGGGCTTAGCTTGTATATTTGGGTTTGACCTATCTATAAGTTTGAGTGTAGGATCTTTTTCTTTTTCTTTTTCTTTTTTTT
The DNA here is from genome assembly GCA_034359265.1 of Canna indica. Classification (NCBI taxonomy): domain Eukaryota; kingdom Viridiplantae; phylum Streptophyta; class Magnoliopsida; order Zingiberales; family Cannaceae; genus Canna; species Canna indica. Next base: position 20,420,297 of record CP136895.1, on the reverse strand, counting down.
GGGGGGGGGGGGGGGGGGGGATAGGAAATTTTTGTAGAATATTTTTGGAAGATTGATGATAATTCGTTTACCATCTGATCGACCGAGCGCTGGGTAGGAGTATGGCCAGGTTGTGGTGTGAAATCATTCATCTGTTGTGTATGTGTAGAGTCCTAGTTAAAAGACTCAAGTATGTTCATATTGGAGGTTGTCTATTATCAGTTGACTCTATTTGTTGAGTAAAGTGGTCAGGTTTTCGTCCATGAACAATATTATTCTAATGAGACCCTTAAACTTTGGCATTATCCTTATGTTTGGGATGAATTGTTGGATTTTTCCTTTTTTTGGAAGAAAAATAAGTAATTTGAGCCTTAGTAGGCATATTGGGTACATCTTTATCTCCATCACCTGAGAGGTCCACATAATTCATGTCATCCTGATTATACATACACTACTAGAAATTTGATCTTTAGCAACGGCTATCAGCAACGGTCGCTCAAGCCGTTGTTATTTGCAGCGGCATTCTTACGGCCGCTCGAGCCGTTGCAGATATGTTGTATCTGCAACGGCTTTCTAACGGACATGCGAGCCGTTGCTGATGATGCTAATGATCAGCAACGGCTTTCTAACGGACAAGTGAACTGTTGCTGATGATAACTTATTAGTAACGGCTTTCTAACGGGCGAGTGAGTCGTTGCTGACAAGTTTATATAGGTTGCAGATCGCGCCCGCCCCTTCTTCCTCCCGCTGCTGCCGCCGCCGCCTCCTCCTCTCGCCTCTCGCCGCCGCTGCCGACGACGTCGACGACGCCTCTTCCTCCTCCCGCTGCTGTCGACACTGTCAGGTATACATCGCCGGCCGGCCGTCTCTTCCCGTTGCGGCCGTCGGGAAATCCGACCGAAACCCTAAAAATAGGGTTTCGACCGGCGGCGGTCGGCCGGTGGCCGCCGCCGGACCTTGTATAGTGGTCGGACAGTGTGTCCGGCCACTGTACGCCAGCGCCGGAGTCCACCTGACACCGGCGCCAGAATTTGTAGATTAATATGTATTTTTTAATTGTTAATTAATTGTTTTTTAATTGTTAATTAATTATTTAGATTAATTGTTTAATTTGTTAGATTAATTATTAGGGTTTAGATTAATTTTTAGGGTTTAGATAAATTTCGGAATTGTCCACTTCGGACGCGCGCCGGAATCGTCCACTTCGGACGCGCATCGGAATCGTCCACTTCGGACTCTTGCCGAAATCGTTGAATTTGGACTCGTGTCAGAATTGTCCAACATGGACTCGAACTGTCTCGAAACATTTAGAAAATAATCATCCATCCGACGAGTTGATATGTTTCACGTACGCATCGACGAGTCGGATATGATTTAGCAAAACCATAGATCCGTTCGGGGATTGTATATTCGTGTAAAAGAAGTAGATGATCTTTTATACGACGTATAATTCTTGAATTGTCCCTGATTGGACAATTTGGGAATATAGTTATTTGTACTGCACTTACGTTTTTATTTTAACTGTTAACTAATTATTCTAAAGTTCGACAATATCTCTCTTGTTCTCCAATACACGCCCAGATGATATGCGTATTCGGAGAACTATAGGAAGATGCTGCCAAAATTTAGAATGAAGTTAACGGTTAAAATAAGTACTTAGTGCAATATAAATAACATAAATCCCGAATGGAATAGGACAATCTCACCTAAAGACATTAACCAAAGAAATTATCATTGATTGACAGAATCATGTCGGCTGATCGAAGTTGGATGTACCGACATCTTGATCGTGGAGCTTTAACGAATGAGTTTCGATTAGGCGTAACGTACTTCCTAAATTTCGCCTATTCGAATCAGAATTTTGTTAGCATCGGTGATCAAATCCGATGTCTGTGCCGCATTTGTTCGAATGGATGATTTTTGGATCGGGAGACTGTCACTCTGCATCTATATAGCAAAGGATTTGCACCAAGATATTTTCTATGGACTTGTCACGGGGAGTCACGCGAAGTTGGGACGTCGAGCAATCCTGTCGTTCAGACATATGGTGAATCTTCCTCTGCTGGTGCTTCTTCATCCAGTCAATGTAATCCCTATAGAACTATGATACTTGATAGTCTTGGGGGTCAATTCCACCTGAATGATAATATTGATCGGCCAGTTCTTCAGACATCAGTCCCACCAGATACTACAGCGGTTGATATCACAGAAGTACAAACTGCGGTAGAGATTGAATTACTGAATAAAGAAGCTGCAGAATTTTACGAGATGTTGAAAGCTGCCAATGAACCTTTGTATGAGAATTGTCCTAAATACACTAGGTTTTCAGCAATGACACAGCTCTTAAACATCAAGGCCGATTGTAATATCAGCGGAGTTGCGTATGATCGGATTGTTGGATTGATTAATGGAATGCTGCCTACTGATAACAAGTTTGAGCCAACTTTTTATAAGACTAAAAAGCTAATGAGAAAATTGGGGCTTGGGTACGAAAAAATACACGCGTGCCAAAATAACTGCATTTTATATTATAAAGAAAATGTGCAGTTGGATAAATGCCATGTATGTCAACATCCTCGTTACAAGGAGAAGAAATCGGTTCGACAAAAAAATATCCCATTTAAGGTGCTTCGGTATTTTCCACTAACACCGAGGCTTCAAAGATTATTCATGTCAGAAAAGACAGCCCTACATGAGTTGGCATGCAAGAAGTCGTGATGATACAGTAATGACTCATTCATCTGACAGTGAAGCATGGAAACATTTGGATACATGTTATCCTTCATTTGCTAGGGATACTAGAAATATCATATTGGGATTGTGCACATATGGTTTTAATCCGTTTGGACATTCTGCAACTCCTTATTCAGTTTGGCCTGTGCTGCTGACAGTTTATAATTTGCCATCGTCAATGTGCATGAAAGATGAATTTATTTATCTTTCGATGACTATTCCGGGTCCTAAGGGTCCGAGAAAAGAAATTGACATATTTCTCAGACACTTGATAGATGAATTGAAAACATTGTGGACTGAGGGAGCTGTCACTTATGATTGTCATCGGAAGCAAAACTTCAATTTAAAGGCCGCAGTCTTGTGGACAATCAATGATTTCCCGACGTACGACATGTTATCGGGTTGGAGCACTCACGACCGACTCTCTTGTCTGTATTGTATGGAACACTCTAAATCAATCAGTCTTCAGAACGGACGAAAAATCTCATTCTTTGATTGTCATCGTCGATTCCTACCGGTTAATCATCAGTATCGAAGGAATCGTAATAAATTTATTAAGGGCAAAGTCGAAAGAGATGGGCCACCACCGATGTTGTCTGGTGAACAAATGTTATCACGTGTTTCAGCACTTCCAGATATAGTATTTGGTCGCAATGATAGAGTGTCAGGTTTTGGCCAAACACATAACTGGGTGAAAAAAGTATCTTTTGGGAATTGCCCTATTGGAGTTCATTATTGATTCGACATAATTTAGATGTCATGCACATTAAAAAAAATGTGTTTGATAATATTTTCAACACTTTGATGGATATTTCCAAAAAAAACTAAAGATAATGTCAAAGCCCGACATGATATGAAAATACTTTGTAAAAAACTAGAGTTGGAGTTACAAGAGGTCAACGGACGATATCTGAAACCGAAGGCCCTATATGTGTTAAATAAACAACAGATCAAAGATGTTTGTCAATGGGTAAAAGAACTCAGATTACCCGATGGATATGCTTCAAACTTATCTCGATGTGTGAACGTCGATGATTGCAAAATATCAGGGATTAAGAGCCATGATTATCATGTATTCATGCAGAGATTACTTTTGATCGCATTTCGAGATCTTCTACCTGATAATATTTGGGATCCGTTGACTGAATTAAGTATGTTTTTTAGAAATATCTGTGTAAATGTCCTTCGAGTCAAAGATATGTCAACACTTGAAAATAATATTGTTAAAATCATATGTAAGCTGGAGCAGTTTTTCCCTCCTGCATTTTTTGACTCGATGGAGCATCTACCGATACACTTGGCATACGAGGCACGACTTCGTGGCCCCATTCAATATCGGTGGATGTACTTATTTGAAAGATACATGAATCGTCTGAAGAAAAAAGTAAAGAACACCGCAGCTGTTGAAGGATCAATATCTGAATCGTATATCATCCAAGAAATTTCAACATTCTGCTCATTTTACTTTGAATCGACAATACAGACAAGATTTGATCATCTTTCATGTAACGATGATGGGGGTGTTCGACATTCAGATAGACGTTTAAATATATTTTGTCACTCTGGTCGTGCTTTTGGTTCTCGTCCATCTCGACACTTAAGCGATGAAGAGTATCATTTGGCACACTTGTATGTATTACTCAATTATTCAGAGATTGAATAATTCATTGAAATATTTGACATTGAGATGGTGCAAAAATACTCTATTCACAACGATCAAGAATTGGAGAGATTACGGAATCGTGATTTCCCTACTTGGATTCAGACTTACAGCAAAGATCACAGAGCTGAAATAGATGAAAGAATATTTGAGTTTGTTAGTGGACCGTCGCGACTTGTGTCGTGCTATAGCGGATATTTTGTTAATGGGTATAAATTTCACACGGTTGAATATTCATTTACAAAGAAGACGATGAATGTTGGGGTCTGCGTGAAAGGGACAACCTATGTTGAATGTGATATGGATTTTTATGGACTGGTGGAAGAAGTGATAGAGTTGCACTACTTCGGCTTAAAATCAGTGATCCTATCTCGATGTCATTGGTTCGATACAACAGAAAGGGGCATGAAAGTTCATCCAAAATACAAACTTGTTGAGGTTAATTACAAATCGAAATTGGCAGCAAATGAGCCTTTTATATTGGCATCACAAGTCGAACAAGTATATTACGCGAAGTATCCGACTCGAAATAAAGATAGAGCAGATTGGCGTGTAGTCTGTAAGACAAAAGGTAGAGGAAAAATTGATCCGATATTAGGAGAAAATGAGCTGATACCTGATATGACACATGGTTTCTATCAAGAAGATGATCCTCCTGCTGTAGATCGTATTATTCCAATACTCGAGGATGCAGGCACAACGTCAATTCAATTAGAAGTTGAATATGCTGATGATGACGATCATGAAATTGAGGAAGCTGGAGATGAAGAAGATGAAGAAGAGGAAGAAGAGGAAGAATTCGAAAACTATTATTCAGATGATGAGGAATAATTATAAAGTATATATTTTATTAAATATATCTCTACTATTTATACAATAATCTGATTATATGTCTGTTCGACAGATATGTCTGGTCGTGGTTATCGACGCAGGAGAGCTTCGGAGTCTCCGATCGGTGAGACTCCAGCACTTACTCATGCTGCTGATCCTCCTATTGTTGATCCTCATGCGGATGATACTGCCGAGGCTAGTACATCCAGACACAGGCGGCCACGCGGGCCGAACAGGTGGCAGCCTCCACCAGCCACAGAGTCACGTAGATTGATTAGCGTGATTGGGGAGCGGTAATATATCATGAATTATGAATCATTACAAATTCATTATATCATAAAATAATATTAAAATTTATTTTTGTTGTGCAGGTTCGAGCAAGAAGAAGTGTCAAGGAGCATTTCTTCTACTATTCGACGATACATGCACGGGGCATGGCCTACGTGGTCTCACGTGCCTAGCGAGCACGTCGACTTGTTATGGCGCGAGTTTGAGGCACGTATTATTATTATTTTTACATGCATGATGATTAATATTGGTACTGATATTATTATTTTGCAGGCTCGCTATACATCGGCCGAGGACCAAAGGCTCTTCATTTACGCTGCCTGGGAGGCTATTTCCCGGGCAAGGTACAACGGGCAGCTGGGGCAGGATCAGTCCCAGGCGATGGCCCGAGCTGGAACCACTAACATCGCGGAGACTCGGGGATACGGCCCCGATTGGATTACTCCGGATATATGGGACCAGCTCGTGGGAATATGGTCGACGGATCGATGGCAGGAAGTTTCTCGGAATGCGGCTAGAAATCGCATGTCGAGAGGAGCAACACGTCACACCGGCGGCTCTGTTGCCTTTGCAGTGCACACGAACCGTATGGTAAGTATACCTTTTAATTATATATTTTATTTGTTACTATGTGTACTAATTAATGTATTTGTTTTGTAAATGTAGACGACGGTGTTGGATGATGGGACTGTCCAGCGACCCTCCCCGATGGCGGTGTTTGAGCGGACTCACCGTCGAGCACGGGGACGGGGGAGTACACCGACAACCGCGCTGCATACATTATGGTAACTATATATTTGTTTAAATTATTCATTATATATTTGTAATTTAAGTTTTATGATAAATATTAAACAAAAAATCAAACTCGAGTAGGAGACGTACAGCCAGACGGTGGTGCAGCGCGGGGGCACCCCCGAGGACTTTGACACAACAACGTGGGTCGAGGCCGCAAGTGGCTGGGACCATGGCCGCGTATATGGCTTTGCAGATAGTGGTCATGCGCGAGTTGTACTAGGGTCACTTAGGGCATCGACCGCTCCGGTCGCTGGTGAGCGGTCGTCCACCTCTAGATCCAGTTATGATCATAGTAGCAGAATAAGGACTCTAGAGGAGACGGTCGCGCGTCAGAGTCAGATGATGGCGGAGATGCATGCTATGCTACGCAACATGTGAGGTCATCCCGAAGCAGGAATCTCTTCGGCATCATCTAATCCATCGACCTCGAGTCAGTCCACGCCGGTGTACACTCAAGCACTCCAGACCCCGCCATATGATCCAGACCATCCTCCATCATCATCGTGAGATTTTTTTATATTGACTTTGTTACTGAGATATTGGACTTGTTTAATTTATTTTGTTTGGACATTGATACTTTAATTTTGCATTGGAATAGTTTTTATACTATTGTGGATAATTATCAATATAAATATAATTATTTTGATGTATATCTTGGTGTATTTGTGATGTGTGGATGAATGTGTGGATGAGTGTATGAGTGTGTGAGTTATGTATCAGAATGTATCAATGGAAATTTGAAATTTTAAAATTTTTCGTTACCCAGTTCACATCATCAGCAACGGCTTTCCCACGGCCGTTCATGAGAAAGCCGTTGCTAAAAGTGTATCGAAAGTCGTTGCTGATGACCTACAGCAACGGCTTAGCGACGAGATTTTACTAACGGCGTTGCTACGGACTCAGCGGCCATTGCTATTAATATTATCCGCAACGGCTCCGGGTCCGTGGCAAAACCATTGCTGATAATATTTTTAGCAACGGCCCGAGCGACCGTTGCTGATCCGTTGCTAAGTTATCAGCAACGCGACTTTCTGCCACGGCTCCATTGCAACGGCTCCGGTCGTTGCTGATGATCTTCAGCAACGGCTCAGCAACGACATCAGTTGTTGATGATGCCCATTTTTCTAGTAGTGATAGATGATTAGGAGTTTCGAACATTTTTGCATTTAATGTTACTCTGGTTGACAAAGTTATTTGGGCGTCTAGGTTTCTTTCTTTGGACTCGCATCCAAGGTCCATATGATGATTCTTCTAGAGCAACCAGTTGATGTGTTGCAAGTGAGGGGGGATGCTTTTGAAATTTGCTTATGAATTCAATATTGAGGAGGGTTAATAGGTTTACCTATTTCACTATTATTAACCCGTTGAGCATGTTGTATAGAAGAAGGACAATTGGCCTCACAATGACCAATTATGCCACAAGAAAAACACATTGTTGGTAAATTTTCATACATTACAAGAATAAAAATGGATTGTATGCCTGAAATGCCTTGGTAGAGTCTGACTCCCATGGTTCGATGGATTTTCTTTCGACGAAGGACATCTCTTGCCAAACAGGTGGATGGCTTGCTCGAGGAGGTGGGCTTAGTTGACATGATCAAGTACATTGAGATTCAGGGTCTCTGACTGGCTAGCCTTGCGAGGCAGCTGGAGAAAGATAGGTCATTCGTGTTGGAGACGGTTGAGGCTCGGGCTCGAGAGGTCGAATATTTAAAGGCTAGGCTGGGAGAGGTGGAGAGGACTCTCAAGGCGAGAAATGATGAAATAAAGGTGACAATGAGCCGTGCCATGCTTGGCCTGGATTTTTCGAGGTGCCGCCCAAGTCGGTCACACGATCCGCCATTTCAGGCTTGGGCAAGCTTAGCCTATGGCCTGGCCTATCCTGGCGCAAGCCTAGGCCTGCGCGAGTGTAGGCCTACCGGCCGTGTCGAGCCATGCCGAGCACAACCCACGTGCCAAAGGGGACGAGCGCAACCCTCCCTTGGGCACTGGCGTGTCGGGTTTGGCCCGACCTGAAATTTTTTGGGATGGGTCAAGCACGACATCTTTCGAATCGGGCCCATGCCTCCCACGGTAGGCTCGGCTCATTGACACCTCTATGATGAAATCCTGAATCTTACTAGTACTCTGAAAGTCGAGGGAGGCCTCGATGGAGATTGACATCCTTAGAAAGAAGGCTGAAAACCTCGAAAGGGCGTTGGCCGCCTCAGATCCCAAGGTTAGTGCCGTGATGGAGGTAGAGTTTAAGCTGAAAGTCGAGGTCATCGCCGTCCGCGATGAGGCTCAAAGATTTAAGGGGGAAGTGCATAGACTTGAGGCGAGGTTGATGGCTATCAGGATGAGGTCGTTTTGCAATATGCTGTGGGTTTTGATAAGGCACTGGAGCATGCCAAATTCCTTAACTTGTGAGTTGACTTCTCAGAAGTCGGGTACTTCAAGGAGATTAGGGATGACGCCTTGGTCGACCCACTCGACGTGGGGGAGGAGGAGGCTTCTGCACCGACGAAGAAAGCTAAGGAAGGGTCCCCGGTGATTGCTTTTGAGCCGACCTCCCATCTAGTGATGGCGATCGATGACTCTAGGGTGATGCCCCTTCTGTGGTCGTTGATGATCCTCCAGCCTCGCCTCAGTAAGTTTGTAATTTAAAATAGTCGACCCTTTCATTGTAACAACGTATTGCGTGGCTTTAGATTGCTGCCCTTCAAAGCTTTTAACATTTGCCCTTTATGGGCATTTGACATTGTTGCCCATCGTGGGCCTGATGATATATTTTTGGATGTTGTTATTTTTTGATATATTTCTTATATCATTTTCGTTGCCTTTGCTTACTGCGAGCTAAGTGTTTGGCAAGTGCTGATGGCGTCTAGTCGACCGAATGGCGGTAGGCCAACATTGTATGGTCGGTAGCCGTTGAGGTTGAAGAGCATTTCAATGCTTCTTTGGCTAATGTCAACTAGTCAATAGCTGCTTCTTAGGGTAGCGAATCGCTCTTAGGTCTTCAAGTTGAGACTGTATTCCCATTAGAGGTAGATTTAAGATCGAAGATTGAGGTTACCTGCTCGGTAGTTGCTCATAGGGCTGTCGGGCCTTTAGATTCGACCTTCGTCGAAGATGTCCGTATGCGGGACTAGAAGTTGTCGCTGAGGCTAGGAGCCATGTTTGGAGTTTTAGAGGGCATTGAGGACGCCACAGTTGATCTCACTTGGAGTCGGAGGCCGCATTCTAGGCCGAGGAAGACGTTGGGGATTCCGATGTGTTCGAGGGTGCTAAGGCCGCAAGTAATGGTACTTGGGCCGGGGATCACGCTTGGGTCATGCCAAGCTCGCGGGGAGAATAAGGTAGGACAACGCTTGGGGTCGTGCTCATATAGAATGGCGTCATAATCCAGGCATGGTCTTCAAGAGCGCTGAGGCAAAAAGTGGTGGCGCCGAGGTCGAGGACCGCACTTGAGGTCAAGTCGAGCTCGCGGGGAGTGTAAGACAGGGCAACGCTTGGGGTCGTGCTTATTTAGAGCGATATTGCAATTTAGACCTGGTGTTCAAGGGCGCTAAGGTCGAGGATCATGCTTGGGGTCATGAAGGATAGATGCACAACACATGATAGAGGTCGTTACTGCCGTGAGGGTGGTGTTCCTATCGCGAGATCATAGAGACTCCTTCATTGAGTGTCATGAGATAGTTGCGAATTTCCTGGATGCACACATATAGATGTGGAGAGAGAACATAATGTTTATTGAATATAAGAAAATTGATGGTACATTGGGTCACTCTGATTGGGACGCTCAGTCTACGCGTGGTTATGCCTCTTTAAAACCTCCAAAGGGAATAACTTCGTGGGAGAAAGCCACAATGAAGGAAAAAGAGTTCACCGAGCACATGTAGTTAGAAAGGGTATTTTGCTTCTTCCTTGTCTTGGGCGGGCTTCCGTTCTTCGGTGAGGTCCAATTCGCCCTAACAGATTTCTAAGCTATTTTGTTTATAGATGGTCATCCTTAGGAGGCTGGGCTCCAGGCAAGGACAGAGCTACTCTTGCAGGATGGGGGGCAGCTGCCCCCCATTTAATTTTTATTTTTCTTTTATATATATATATATATATATATATATATATATATATATATATATATATATATATATATATATATATATCTTTTGACGGTTTTGCCCCCCTCTATTCTAAAAATTACCCCTCTATCCTCAAATTCCATTTACTTTTTCTTTTCTTTCCCGATACATAACCCCTCGTCCCCTCCCCATCTCCTCGATACGTAACCCCTCGTCTTGCCGCCGATCGCTCCCCAAATCCTCAATCCCCATCTCCTGCTGATTGTCGTGATGATCGACGATCGCTTGCCGCCCGACCATGTGCTCTGGCGTCCACTTACCTGAAGAATTGGCTATCGTGACGTAGTCCGCGACTTCGCGTCTGGCGTCCGCACACTCGCCTGAAGAACCGGCTGCCGTCCGCGACTCCGCCAACTCGCCTCGCCTGAAGAGTCGGCTTGGCTGTGTTTCCGACGTCCTCTACTCGTCCTGAAGAGCTTAAGTTGATTTCATTGTTTGATTGTTTGATTTCAATTAATTTTTATATGATGTGATGAATTATCTTTTTGTAAAAAATGCTTGCTTTTTCATTACAATAATATCATTGGTAATTTGGTATTTGTTCATTTGAGAGTCTGCCCCCCTCCAATTTGATTTCTGGCTCTGCCACTGGCTCCAAGGTCTCTATCGGGACCATTGCTTCGGCTCTGAGGGTGAGCACATGTGGAGTTTTTAGAGTAGACGACTACGTGGTTGTGTTATCGCCCTATAGCTCTTTGGGCTAGTGCTCTATAGCTTGGTTAAGCTTCTTTCTGAGCCATATTTGAGTGACTTAGTTGGCTATCTCATCCAAGCTGTTGGTTGGGTAGTCGGTTGCCTACTCGACACTCTAATCGCGGCCAATGTATCAGCCGGTTGGATGCTCGGTTGGTCATGGACTTGTCAAATGACCTATCGTTGTTTTGCAACTCCTGAATGCTGACGAATTTGGGTGGCCGATCGACTTGGGTGTTTCCTTCTGCGGTTTGTGATGGGTTATACATCGATCAACGTTAGTCACCAACGAAAGGACGAAGGACTGATACTTTTCGAGGGAGCGATCCTTTGCTCGGAAGTCATCATTGTTTTTGAGTTGAGTGCCACATTGAGTTTTGAATGTGATAGGGAGGCGAGCTCCCCCGAACGTCTTCCCCCCAAGCAACATTATGGTCTGCGCTGGCTCCAGGTCATCAACGGGCTGAGGCTGCTCTCGGATATACTTGCTCAGGTCCGGCTAGGATATTCTCGATTGCTGCTCTGTGAGAGATACCGATAGCAGTTGCTGGGGTGGAGTGCTCAACACCTCTCCTCGTTCGGCTATTTTTTGCTTTAAATATTTGTTGTAGCACCGCCGAGCTTTTTTTGGGTCGGTATGGGCCACCCCACTTTTGTCTCTGAAATAAGGAATTTGAGCGCCATGTGGGGAGTTGATACGACGACTCCTAGCTAGGTTGTTCAGCGAAGGTCGACCCGAAATCATGTGATAGTGTTGGGGTTGTCAATAACCGGGTATTGCACGTTGATCGTCTTCGCCTTCGGCTAAGAGTCGAACGTCGTTCTCAGCCATACATAGCCTGAGACGTTGACATGTTGACTCGTTCTCTCGAGAAGCCTACTAGGTATCCGTTGTATGGATGATGAAGCTCCAGTCAACTGCATATTTCGAAATGTTGAGTGAAGGAGTATATTAGTCGAGCTTCCCTTGTCTACCAGGACTTTTCGATCAATAAAGTTGCTAGTGATTATAGAAATGATGACATGGCCGTGCCAATTTTTATTCAAGGGGAAAAAGTTAAATTTACCCCTGAAGTATTAAAAAATGTGCAAATTTATCACTTAAATATATTTTGGACCAAAATTATTATTGTCAGTGCATAATTGCCACATATCATTTTCCACCATGGCATAAGAGTGACCGAGTTTCACTGGCCACGTTGGCTTCCATTTGTTGGTGTGGACTTCCGTTAAGAAAAATGATAAAATTGATGTAATTACGTAACAACGAAAGTAATTTTGGGCCAAAACATATTTAAATGGAAAATTTATATATTTTTCAATATTTCATGGATAAATTTGACCCTGTCCCTAAAATTTATCGTTACTAAATAGTAATGAGATATTTGGTCGGATGGAATGAAATAATGAAGAATGATAATAGATAAAGAATTAGAATAGATAAGGAATAGAGTCAACATTTTTATTTGGTTGACACTAAGAATAAGGAATAACATATCTTTGTTCAATTGACATCGGACTAGAAGTGATAAAGAGCAAAAATGATCAAAATATTCTTATTAATAATATTAAATATTTTATACTTAGGATAATATATAATTTTATAATTTATTTAATTAATAACAACATAAAAAATATAAATTAGTGTAAAATAATTTTTAAAAGAGGTTATAACAAATATAAATTAAATTTGAAATAATAAAAATAATAATTTATGATTGATCTATTGTTTATATATTTTTTATAAAATCATCGCGAATGAATAGATGAAAAATATTATTCTCTATTAGGAATACTATATTACTATTTGTTATCTTTTCTTAGAGACATTTTTTGTTTATAAAAAATACACAATTAATCAAACTAAAGCATTAACAAAATGATTCTATTCTTGAATTATTTCATCTGACCAAACAATCCTAATTAAATCATAGATTTGGGACAGCACAAGTTAGTCATAATCATTAAATTCGGGGTTGGGTAAAAATAGTGGATACATAGCATAATAATGCTTTAGATCACACATATTTTTGCAAGAACATGCGAGACACTCATAGGTGTACTTAAATTATAAGTTATGTTCTAATTTGGATTAAAAAAATTCAGTCAAGTTGTAGCTCTATATATCTCACTCTTACATTTGGAAATATTATGGGCGGAGGCCGCGGAGCCAATGTATTGACGGGGGACAATTGCCTCCCTGACATTGGCTTCGCCATTGAATATTTACTACTATATATTATATATATAGTAGTATTTTAGTTATATTTGCCTCCACCCGCTCAAAATATTTGTTTACTATGTAATTGTTCACATGATGTGTGGTTTTACATTTTGCCCCCCAAGATAATTTACTGGCTTCGTCCCTAAAAATATAAACTCATCTTAATAAAAAAAAATAGAAAAAAATTAAATACAAGTTATGTGCAAGAGATATTTTAACATCTTATTTGGATGATGGGTAACATAATTTAGTAATGTACAATGTTGCATAACACTATATTGTATAGTACTGTAATTGTTGACCTTATTTGAAAAAAATGATATAATATGATAGGTTAAATAATAATAGCTACGAAAGAGAACGACGTTTTGGCGGAGCGGATGAAAAATGATAAAAAAAATCTAATATGATTTGGATAAATAAATGACATAAAAATTATAAATTTGATTGAAAATATTGTAGAAATAAAATTTTATTAAACCACGAGAAATAACAGAATTCATAATTTTAAAAATTAATAAAAAAACATGATTTTCAAAATTACCATTTTTTAGAAATTTTTTCAAACAAGAAATTAAATAATATTATATCATGTAAAATTATACTTTACCCTAAAACAAAGAAAGAAATTTCATTTCATTAGATTGAATTTGATCGGTAATTTAGCTTGTCGGTTCCTAATTTGGGAAAGAGGGACGCGCTTCGGTCTAAGGCCTTGGCTGACATCCCCGCGAAGCTCCATCTTCAAAGGAGTGTAGACAGATTTGTTAGTCTTGACTTTCGTGTTTGGAGTAGATGGTGATAATGAGGAAAATCAAGGAGATGACTTTTTAGCCAAAAGAGTGCGGGTAGCCTGCCCGCATAGAGTATTATCATCAACAAATCACCCAAACTCTCTTCTTCTTTAACAATTAATCAATCGTCATTATTGCATCAACATGCAAGTGAAGTTGAAATCCAACACCGACACACAGCCAAACAAACCCAAACGTGTCGTCGTGTGGTTGAGTCCAATCTCACGTAGGATTCAATTCAATTAGTTACAATTATTTATCTTGTTTCTATTTTTTGAACAATAAATTTATTAGGTTTAATTATGTTTTTGGTCTTCAAAATATAATAATTTTTTTATTTGGTCTCTCATTTTTAAAAACTTTTCGTTTTGTATCTCAGAAAATATTTTTATTTTTGTTTGGTCCATCCGTTAATTTTTGATGTTTAGTGCCAACATGAAATATTGACATAGACTAAAGAGGGACCAAACGAAAAAAATAAAATATTTTAAGAGACTAAAAAAATAAATAATATATTTTAATAACATAAAACACAATTATATATTATTATGATTTAGGTTATTAAAATGTATATTATTATGTTTTAGGTTATTAAAAAAATATATTTTTATTTAGTCTATTAAAATATTTTATTTTTTTCGTTTGATCCATCTTTAGTCCATGTCAGCATTCTATGTTGGCACTTAACATAAAAAATTAATAAAAAATTAACGAAGAGACCAAACGAAAATGAAAATAATTTTTAAAGGATTAAATAAATTTTTTTAAAAAATAAAAAATCAAACAGAAAAATATATAATATTTTAAAGGATCAAAAATATAATTAAGTCAATTTATTATATCTCTTAAATTGATTGGGCATTTTCGAAGTTCGAACTGCTGCTCCAGAAAAGACCCCACTCGGAAAACATTTTTGTTTCGTATCTCGGCTTCTGTGGACTGCTGCCTCCGACAACGACCGTTCCGAAAACGTTTTTGTTTTTTGTTTTAATTCAGCCCACGCGTTCACCAATAAAAACTAAAAACCAAATAAAAACATGCGGCAACAGTCATTCCCGCTCATTTCACTTGGTTTCAACTTCGCCCACTCTTTCCTGGTTCAGGATTCACTACAATTACATGATTTCTATCTTTCATTACTTTAAGATCTCGACCCTCAGTTCTAAATGGTAACCCCTAGCCCAATAAATGGACGGCTCCGATACGACGTGCAAGATTGGGAGTTCTAGGCCATCTTGGAGTGGATTCCCTTACGATTATCTGTTCTGCTTAGCTTGCTCGCTCTCACCGTCCCAACTAAATATACTCATTTTTTACCCGTTTATTTTACCACCTTATCTATGGACATAAGACGTGATCTGGACCCCAGCTTTTTCCGATCTCTGTCTCATTTAAAAATCGGGCGTGTGATTGTGTGAAAAGGAAGCGGGCGGTAATATGTACGGGCTATGAAGTCCATTTAATTGAACTTGCCACGTTGGATCTACTGCAGCCACGTCACCACCTCTTCTTTATTTCAGAGGTACCATTCTACTCTCTCCCCTAATATTTCCTCACTTCAAGTCTCATCCGCCGACTCAACTGGCCGGATTTTTCCGCCGGAAATCCTTCCTCCATAACTGCTGCATTCTCTTCTGCTCTTCTTCCCCCAGTGCTCGTGAGAGCGAAAGGAGGAAGGAGAAAGAGAGAGAAGAAGGAGAAGCGAGTGCTTAATCGCTGCCATCAATGGCGGGGCGGCAGTACTCGTCAGGGTCGTCGAGGGGGCGGAGCAGCTCGCCATTCGGTCACCGGAAGACGTACTCTGGTTCCTACTCGTCCTCCTCGTCCTCCAGCTCGTCCTTCTTGAATGGCCGCTTGGTCCCCAGGTCATCGCCGTCTTCCGTGTCCTCTCACTTCTACGGCTCCTCCAATGGGGGGACAACGAGATCCGTAACTCCGAGCCGCAGCCGGACGGAGTATGCCAGGGGAAGGACGGTACCAGCTGGGTTAGCAGCTGGGGAGCTGGTTGTCGAGCCTGAGGATTCGGCGGGATCTGGGGATAGCATCTCCGCCACGATTAGATTTCGGCCTATGAGGTAAGAGAGGAAGGATCTGCTGAAGGGTGGTAGATCTGATGAGTTTTCTTGTTTAGGGTAAAGGCGGAGGTCCACATCCTTTTGTGGTCATTTGCTCCTTCTGTTTCCATACGTATAGATGTGCCTTGGTGATTAATTTAGTGCTTTCAGCGGAAATCCCTTTTCTGGTTGTTCTTTTAGGATGCCAAAATGTGTTTAGTTGATGATGATAGTTGTCCATTGTAGCGACCGCGAGTTTCAGCGTGGAGATGAGATCGCTTGGTATGCGGATGGGGACAAGATGGTTCGTAGCGAGTACAATCCGGCAACCTTTTATGCATTTGGTAATATTTTTCTGTTAATTGTTCATACTTTCTTGAACGGTACACCAGTTCTAGTTTAACCTCTCGCATATTTGTTCGTTCCTTTACCAATTGTAGTTAGATCCCTTGGTTTTGTGAGGGAAATATATGATCACTGTGTACTAATTGTTGCATGTAGCTGTTGGTTAGCAATAGCCTTTCATCTTCTTCTGGTAAACTTGCATGCTCTTCTCATGTACATTGATGAACTGGAAATATGGTCCATTTTTGTAGATTTCATACAATATACATAAAGATACTCCTTTTCTACATTGCTTTGCAGGATCTTTAGAAACTTGTTGTGCAACCATCCAGCGTAGTTATTTATTGCAGAGTTGCTGTTAAACAGAAGTAGTAAATCTTGTTACATGCATTACTTTGTTTCTTTATATCCCTATTCAAATCAGTTTCCTAAACCAAGCAAATATTGGTTTTAACATATTGACTACACTGTAATGGATATTATTGTGAGTGCTCCTTCTAAGTTGTTTGCTATAACCTAGTAAGACATTCATTTTGATATCCTGAATGGTGAGAATAGCTTTTTTCCCCAATTCTTTTCAATTTCATCTTGATTCTTAATTGCTCCTCTCTTCGTCTGTCCTTTATTGTTGATGTTATACTGAAAGTACAAGAGGAAAAGTGCAAAAATGGGCTTGTAGGCATCTAGTTTGTACTTCAGACTACAGATCTCTGGATACACAAGGCTTGCAATCTGCATAGGTGATCCCAATGTAAAATTTTCAGGTTCCACAACTAATTACCAACCTTTAACCCATTATATTTATACTTAATAATAAATGATATCTAAATTGTCTTTTTTTTGTAACTCTGTTCAGTTGAGTCTTAATACATCTTATGAGCATAAAAGTAGCATGACATTTTGGTCCATATATTTGAGGAGTGAGGACATCATGCACATGTCTGATGTTTGAATGTTTTCCCCCTTAAGAGGTTGAATATTACATGCAAATTTATTCTTTGAAAGATTTGACTTTTGTGCTATCTCAGACTTCTTGTCAAATTTTGAACTTTGAAGCACTATGTGCAACATAGTATTATTTGCTCTCCTGGAGAACAGAGATATACATATTATAAAGTTTTGATAGGCATATACTGGTTCCCTCTGCTAATATGGAATGAATGGTTGAATTATGTGGCATACCTCTAATCATCTTTCACTGATTGAATTATTTACTTGTTGCAGACAGAGTTTTTGGTCCTACCACTACTACTGAAGCAGTTTATAATGTTGCTGCTCGGCCTGTCGTTAAAGCTGCAATGGAGGGCATAAATGGTACATAAAACTTACCATTTTTAGCATTAAGTCATCATCGTCATCATCGTGAACATCTTATCTTTATATGCATGAATTAGTGCTGTTTCTGATATTTGATTGACAAGGACAATGATGTTTTTGTGGATTGTTTTAAAAGGTCAAAGGTCAATATCAATATATTATATAGGATGTATGTCCATCTTTGTTTTTTTTCTTTGAAACTTATTAACTAATTACAATATGATGACTATCTTCGTCGAAGATGGTAGATGGTTAAGAATCTCAAGATTATTAAGTATATCTATATTGTTTCTTGCTTTTCTACGATGCTGTGCTTCATACCTTTTCCTAATGTTGGCTTTAGGAACATGCTTTTGTTTATCAATCTAATGTCAGTTACTCACAAAGTTTAATTTTCTTGGAAAATGTTTGTTTGGTTAAAAAAAATGCATGCTGTGTCCATGAAACTTGGTAGGTTAGTTATGCAGTAGAGTGGTCATAGAATTTCATGCAAGATGCCAAGAAGGTTCAATGTGACTCTACTCAAGTTCTTTTTTCCTGACTTATTGCTTGTGTAATAGAACAGATTGTGAGTTTGGAAGTCCTGTAATGTGAATATTGTCTTGACTCTTGACTACTTGGAATTTATTGTTCCCAATATTTGTTTATCATTTGTGGGCAACTCTTATATTTTTATGTGCTTCATGATTCCCCTGAAACAAATAAGAAACCCTGTAGTTTGGAGCTATATCCCTTTTAAAATCATTCTTGATGTGTGGATATTCTATTTTGATTTAATAAACTTCACATTGTTTTTGCTTATATACACTCTTTTTGACATATCAGAGCAGTAAACAGACTCTGCACTAACTACTATTTCTACATGTAGGGACTGTTTTTGCCTATGGTGTCACTAGCAGTGGGAAGACCCACACAATGCATGTAAGTTTTGAGAGTAAGCAATATTAAGTGTTTGGTTTGGCAATATGAGGATCTATTTTAGAGAATCTTGTGGACAACCATGACATAACTTTTTATACTTTTTTTGCTTTCAAACACACAAGAAAAATATGCCTGAAAGAGTGACTCTGCTGATTCAATTGGTTAAATTTTCTAGCATTTGGATTGCTCTAAGTTATGGCACTCATTGCTTGTTGTATAAAATCACGACATATATTTTCTGATTAAGCAAAGAAGTTTCATTTTTGTCATTCTTTGATTTAGTTAATTGAGTTTACTGCCAAATGAAAAGTTATGATTTTAAGGTCAGATACTTTGGACTTTGTTATTCTTCAAATTTTGGTGCATTATTTAAAGAGGAAAATAAAACACACCTTTGTTTTGAATGTTTATAATGATGCCGCCAAGCCTGCTATTAATAAATCTCTTCTCCAATGAAGATTAAGAAAAAAATGGTGATACACACTGGCAATATGGCTTCGAAGGCAATGCATTGTTATGTAATATAAGACACATTCACTTCCATTGGCTATTGTTTGGTTCTGTTGCAAAAATTGTTCAAAATTCAGTAGTCTTTGCTCTCTATTTTTCGTCTTTGGTATACTTTTGTTCACGTAGATATGATAAAAAAACTTCTCATTAGTGCCCTTTTGAATTAAGTTTTGCACTTCATTCTAATTCTTATGAGTTCCATTTCTGAAATATCAAATTCATATGCTGAGGCTTGTCTTAATTTTTCTTTTTTGGTAACAGAATGTTGGATTATCCTTCCAACATTAACATAGCTTAATATATGAAATATCATTTTCAGATAGTGAAGGTTAACTTAATTTTTTTTCCATAACAGAATATTGTATCATCTATGTTGATATTTTAATAGAGAGAAGCCACTAAAATAATTTAAACAGATAAGTTGGTTTCAAACAGCTGTTCTGCTACCAGAGCTAACAAATATGAAAGAGCCTTTAATATGCAACAATTGTGGTAAAGGCCTAATAGTTGATCCTCGAACTTTTGCTGTTTCTTCTGATCAACATGTGGCAAGGTTCGAAGTATTAGTCTCAAGACCAGTTTCTAACCTTGATGGACCGGTACAAGTACCAATATCATACCGTCTGTAATAATTAAACAAAAAAAATAGAGATTTGAATTTTTGATGTAAAATTGTTTTAAAAATAATATATATATATATTTAAAGATGTGAACCAAATCGATGAATGCAAATCTATCTTATTTAATATTAAATATTGTTTGCGCAAAAACATATAAAAATATAAAAAAATGTAAATGTAAATGTACCATTTCACTATCAGATTGATACAGTATGACCAGTACAGGGCAGTACTTCAAAGTTCAAACAATGGCCTGTGGTTTGTTAAAAGAGTCATCCACATGTCATTAATCTCAGTTTACCCAGCTAAAGAAGTGGGAGAGAGGGAGAGGGTGCATGTTGAGTTCCTTGGTTTAGGATCGAGTTTGAGGATGATATGGAGGCAATGCAGGATGGTCGAGTCTTCAGATTGCTTCTTAGAACCAACAATGGCAGCGCATGCTCAGGCATGCACACGAAGGAATGATAGGCAGTGCCAAGAGGAGAGGAAGACACTAGGCACTTAAGAGGGAGAGGAAGAGAGTTACAGAGCCATGGAATTGAGAAACCAAGCCTCTAATTTCCTTTATTGATCTGCCTACTTAAGGCTTGTAATGTTATATTACAATTTCGAATTATATAACAGGCAATTTCTCTAACTACTCTCAGCCTCTTGATTACAACCAAATGGTATTTCAGTCGCTACTGCCCCATATCTTGCGCTAGTAACGTCGGTACTTGTTCTGCCACTTTTTATCTTGATCTGCTGCCATGTTGGATGTGAGAGTTGTAATCATGCTTATCCTTTGACGTGGCACTTTGTTATTGAGCTGGCTGCACACACAACCCAGTCATAATAGGGTGCATTTGAGAACCACATAAAGGTGGTTGTCTCTTTAAGCAATGAACATGTCAGTTAAGTATCCTCATGTATATGTAAGGACACTGTTTGATACACAATTATTGTTCCAGCAAGGATTGCCACATTTTATCTTGTTATTAGCCTCAAAGTGCACACAGCTGAATTGCATTGGTTCTTGTTCAATAGTTATTTGAATGATTAAGAGAAATGTAGAAATAATTTTGCAGTTTTTCTCAAATTGCAAAAGGATATGGACAAAAAGTAACAAAACAAACTTTGATGTTATGCTATATCCTTCACCTTGTCCCTTGTCAGCAAAAAATTTCTTTGGTTGGGGACTTAATATTAGGGGTGTAAGTGAGCCGAGCAGCTCGTGAGCTACTCGAGATCGACTCGATGAAAACTCGAGCTCGAGCTAAGTAATACTCGACTCGAGCGGCTCGCGAGCCTAATCGAGCTTCATATATTTATATATAATTATATTAATATTAATATTTCATATGGTGTTGAGCATAAACCCGAGTTGAGCCGAGCTTAATCGAGCTTGAACGAGCTCGGTCACGCTTGAGAAAAATAAACGAGCCTAAATGAGCTTAAACGAGCCGAGCTCGAGCCGATCTCGAGCCTAGATATTGAAGCTCGATCTAGCTCGAGTTCGAGCTCGAGCTCGACATTTCTTAAACGAGCAAAGCTTGAGCACAAGCAAGCTCGGCTCGGCTCGATTACACCCCTACTTAATATGGATTAACTTCTAAGCATAAATCTTAATCTTCTCAAAAGCAGGAAGAGCACAAATGGTCTTCCACCCTATTTAACTTGATTTCTCTCCCTATTTCTAGCATTTTAGAAACAAAATGACCAGTAGACCTGATCAATTGACATTTTATATCTAGTGCTCATTGTCTCACACCGCAAAACTCTTATCATGTAGGTATTTCTTGGTTATTTACTTTTACTTCGTAACATGAGGCTACAATCCACTAGGGCTAAGCAAAACCCGATCCGACTAGAAAAACCTGAAAAAACCGACTCGGATCGGGTTATTCAGGTATATCGGGTCGGGTCGGGTTCCATTTACTTTTTCGGGTCGGGTTCGGGTGAAAACCTTGTTTAACCCGACCCGACCCAATTTTAAGTTAAATACATATATATGTTGTATGTATTGATAAAAGATGGTGTTGGCTTTGTGGTTAGAAGGGTGGAGATAAAGTTTAGGAGGTCTTGAGTTCAAGTCCTACTTGAATTATAATTTTAATACAATTGTTCACCTTTTTTATCACCATTTTCAAGATGAATTTTATTTTATTTTTCTAAACCGAATTCGGGTTATTCAGGTTAATCGGGTCGGGGCCCGATTTTTTTGGGATATTCGGGTTGGGCCCCGATTAAAAAATCGGGTCGGGTATAATTTTTTTGAAATTTTCGGGTTAATACCCGATCGGGTCGGGTCGGGTATTGACCCGACCCGCCCGATGCTCAGCCCTACAATCCACTTAGACCATTTCATAATGCTGTGCCATCTTAATAGTTGTCACTTTAATGCCGTTGCATTTAATCTGATTAGGAGCACACCAGCTTGATCTTCCTCATGTGATTGGTTTCCAACTCCATCTTCTGATGAGTTGTGTCCCTAAGAATTTGAGGGCCCATGCATTGAGTTGAAAGTAGCTTGTTTTGTGGTTGCTTAATGAGTATGTGGTGATATAAGAAAAGAAACAAAGATGCATATATTGGATTGATATGTGACAGGAGTGAACAAAAGAATTGACAGAAGGATGAAACAATGATACACCAATTTTTGAAATTTCTTATTTAATTGGCTTAGGTGGGCTAAATCTTGAAGAACAGAATCCTATTCTTATAGATCAACTGATTAATTGATTATGTTAGATGCAGTAGGAAATATGGTATCTCAAGAAAGCAAAGAATATATGTGCAATTAGTAGAAGGTAACCACAGGTTTGAGGAGGCTTCCATCAAAAACATAGAAGTTTGTTGACCAGCTTTTATGTTTGAGATGTGCCAAACCTAAAGCAGCATACTAGGTGTGGTGTTCTGGCTTAATAAGGAGATGTTCAGAACCTTGTACTGAAACTTCATTGCACAATTTCCTTCCTCATGATGATTATTGTTCAAATGTATTAGTTACTAGTGCCTTGTTCGATGTTATCCATTGTAATCTATATTCAGCAAGAACCTAGTTGGACAGGAGTCATGGGACTGCTTTTAGTAATTGTCCGTTGATATATATCTTTTCTCTGTATTGGATCCTAACTGGAAGATCATTTTTTTTGTTTGATAGATGGAAATATTTGTGTTGCTTGTTAACTGTGTTGATCTATAGTTATACATTTTGGCATTAGATTTTTTAATATGGGTGGCAAATTGCATTTATATACTTATTCAGTCAGCTGACATAACACTAACACCCACATATGGGCTCATATTTTTTTTGATGTTTGAACTTATAGGGTGATCCTAAATCTCCTGGTATTATACCACTAGCTATCAAGGATGTCTTCAGCATTATACAAGATGTATGTTAAGTTGCTTCTCTTAGATTTAATTTAGCTGAATATCTTCTTTTTAAGCCTGGTTGCCTATTATCTCAATTTTGTTACTTCGCTGCAACCATTTCTTTGTTAGCCAACAAACTATTTGTTCAGTTGTTTTAAAGAACAATATGAAGGTCTTAACTTCTAGTAACCATATCATTTTTTCATCAAATCATTACCATCCAAGTGATAGTATATGACAAGCACATTGGTAAATCAATGAAACATAATCATAAGCCATAACATGTGTTTGTACCAACCAACAATAATAGAAACCAACCAGTTCTGTACAATGCGTTGGTACAGTCACAAATAAGAAGAATGCTAAAAGACTGTAGCCAGTATACAGAGTACATTGGTGTAGCAGTATTTAGGATGGCTATAGTATGGTACAATATTGGAAGATCAGTTTCTAGTCTCAAAAACATCTTTGCTATGCAAATGTAAGATTGGGTATATTGTCATAAAAATAGTATGACCAATTAATGACATAAGAATGGATGGAGAACAATTAATGACCAATTGGCTAGTATTTATTTCGGTATTTAGGTTCTTTTTGGCTTGTATAAGCTTTAACAATATTATTGTACCAGTTTTCATGACATAACATAGAAACCATGATCCTTCACTACGCAACAAAAGACAAATTTCTCTTGCAAAATTGGGTTCATTATATAGCTCAACAAGATTGGATTTTCAACCAGATTTTGATCATGATATGATCAATCATCAGCTCTAACTCATGATGCTATTGCCATGTGTAAATTTAATGTGTCCATTAATCCTGTAAAAATATATTTGCTCACAATCTCATCCATTTACGGCACTTGTTTCATGAAGCGTTGTCACGTAGCAACAGTATCATGTGTAGATTAGACATGTGATAATTATTGTCAGTAATTCAAGATTGGGATGTGCCAATGCATAGATGATGCGACTTGATGAGATGGAAGGTTGGACAAGTAAGGTGTTTAAATTAAACACTTTTGTGATGACCCCTATATAGATAACATTAAGCAGGCTACATTTTGGAGTGATACTAGCAAGGTTTAAAATTTCGTACTAGTACCAATCTCAGTGTTTGGCCGATATCAATATGTCTCGGTACTGCACCATACCGTATTGGTACGTCTTGGTACCGCACCATACTTATAGTCCGTTACACACTGAACTTTACTGGTATATTTTTTTTTTTCATTTTTCATTTTGAGAGAAAGAGAAAGGTTTGAGAGATATTTGAGAGAACGAGAGAGTTTTAAGAGAGATTAGAGTTTGAAAGTAGTATATGAAGAAAAAAAGGTTTAAGGGTTCTATATAGCCATCAAAACTCTTAGAAACTAGTGCCAAAAGGTTGAAATAGCCATTGAAAATCGGTCGGAAAAAGCCCCAATGACTACAGAAATAGCCATTGCGGGCTGTATTGCCTGGTACAGATCCTGTATTGGGCGGTATTGATCTCGTACAAGCAGTACACGCATTATACCACCTGGTACATTCGATACAGCTGGTATATTGCATGTATCGGCCTGTACCGGTACTGGTATTGTCAAAAAGGGGTACGCACAGCTTGTACTGGGCAGTACAGTATGAGATTTAAAACCATGGATACTAGTATTTTGTGGAATGTTATTTTTATCTAGAATGTGTCATCCTAGTTTAGGGAGCAAGGCAAGTTGTTTTTTGGTTCATAGGCTTAGATGGGTCCACTATAATTAATTTAGTCACGCCACATGATTAGGCCTATCAAAATAGTCAAAATTTGCTTTTGGTACGATTGTGACAATTGGTATGATGAGTCAATCTAAGTTGTAAGCTTTGTGGAGTGCTTAAGTAGGAAAGGGTTACCTGTCCATAGGAGGAGTCACCATTGACCTTGGCCTCACATGGGACTGACTAGAAGTTGGTTATATGCTGTAACTTTGACCTTGATGATAACATCAACGCATAAATGCAGAGATTTTGACACCTTTGTTTAGTCTCACATCAAGAATGAAGGCAAGTAGTTATCTTGGTTCATAAGCTTAGCAAAGTCTGAATATTTTCAGCTGTGTGGTTCAGGCTATCAAACCAATGAATCTATCCATCAGATTAAGTCACGACACAGTGCCTTTCTTAAATCTTAATTCATTTTTGGCAAATAGCCAAAGACATCAATGTAAAGATATATTATGCAATGCTTTTTCTTGCAATACCAGTTTTTTTTTTCTTTTATATATATTAGATTTGTGTGCTTACAGAACTTTTTTATTCTTTGGCAGACCCCAGGAAGAGAATTTTTACTACGTGTATCATACATTGAGATTTACAATGAGGTGCTGATCAATTTAATTATTTTATGATAGGCTTCCCCGTCTTATTACTCAATTTTGTGTTCTGCCAGTTTCTAGTCTAATTTAATTGCCTATTCAATACATTTGTTAATGTTGCTTGAGGTTCACTAATAATCATGTCAAACTGAACTAGCATTTGATAATACAACAAATATGGCGAATAATTTGACAAACCTTATCCATGTGATGCAAATATCTTAATACTTTTTGGGCTTATCTGTGGACTTGTTACTCTACAGGTTATTAATGACTTACTTGATCCAACTGGCCAAAATCTACGTGTGCGAGAAGATGCTCATGTATGAACCATGAATTTGTATCTTCAATAATTAATTGTTTTTTGCTTTTTGTCCTACATTATTTTTTGACATGCTTTTGTTTCTTGCAAGTTGACTACATATTATTTTTTGCTGATTTCCAGTATGAATAGACTTAACAATAATTCTAAGAAAACAAGACATATTATATTCTTCATTTGCTTAAAACTTGTATCCCATTGTATTTTTTAGAGAATCTAATGTAGAGTTGAATGTATATTTTCATAATTTTTAAGAACAAAGAAACCACACTTCTTTGGATATTTTGAGGAATGCAGTAATGGTACTTTATATGCAAAGATAAGAGGAAATACAGCATTAATGGTACTTTATATACAAAAGAGGAATTGTATTTTCTAAGTTTAAATGAGATACAAACTGCCTTCAGTGAGTTGATTTACAAGAATTTTGTTTTGTTTTCCTCTTAAATTGTATATTTGAGTTTTCCGTTTATTGTCAGATTTGCACCTTATGTTTCTTGAGTTAATAGATCTTTGAGCCTAGCTGTTAAGGTAGAGTTTTAGAGCCTAATTATTTGGTGTACTAGGTTTGATCATGTCGTTCATTGCTAGTTGATTTACTTGTTCTCCTGTTGGCTGAAAATGAAACAGTTTCTGATGCTTATTTGTTTGACATTGTGATGAAAGTATGAAACAGCTATCTTTTAATGATGGGAACATTTTGTAGGGTACATATGTTGAGGGAATAAAGGAGGAAGTTGTTTTATCTCCTGGTCATGTACTCTCATTTATTGCTGCTGGTGAAGGTGAAATTTTATTGACCACAAACGAATTTTCCAAATATTTAATGTTTATAATGCTTCCAGATATTTATCTCCTTGCTCAACCAATGTTTCCTTGTTGCTTTTGTTGTCCTAGTTTACACAAACTAAACCTGGCATATTGGTGAAGACATATCCAATGAAAACAAAGGCAAATTCTTAAGTAACACATGTTCCATGGGTGTAATGTACAAAGTACAAACTGTAACTTTTCATTAAACCACACAACTCATTTATGAACTGGGTCTTTAATGTTGAATGTAGTTGGCCGCATGGTTTAAAATACTCATACCGGTCATCATCTCGGTGGATGACCGGTACCGGTACGTACCGGTACCGTACCGTACCGTACCGACACACGGTACGGTCCGGTACGAAAATTGCATACCGAGCCTCTTTTTCTTTTTTTTTTTAAAATACCGGTATACCGGTACATACCGGGCGGTATTTACCGGTATACCGGTACTTTTAAAATTTCGGTCTTATGCTACAGTGCAAAATGTCATACCGGGCTATACCGCCCGGTATGATAGCAAATACCGCCCGGTATTTGATAAATACCGGGCATACCGGGCGGTATTTACCGAGATACCCGGTATTTACCCATACCGGGCATCTCGGATACCGGTTTTTTGAAAAACCGGTAAATACCGGACTTACCGTACCGTACCGACCGGTATTTTAAACCATGGTTGGCCGTCCTTGCTTTTTGCATTTTTCAGTAATTTGGTGCAACTATCATGACACATATTGAGTTGAGCCCAAGAAAAGATATATTCTATTCATCCATGAGAGGGTATATAAAGGAGATGTACAAAATAAAATGTAAGTGATGTATAACCTAAGCTATCATATACTACCACACAAATACCTACAAAAACTATATCATTTAACACTCTCCCTCAAGTTGGTGCATAAATGTCAATCATGCTCAGGTTGTCACAAAGAAATTTAAAACAAGTAGCACTTAGGGGACGTTTGGTATAAGGTAATCTAAATGGATTATTGGTAATCTTAATTAAAATTACCTGGGCCCCATCAAATTACCACGTTTGGTTGAAACAGATTACTGGTAATATGGATGCCCATGGTAATCTACATTACCACTCAAGTGATAATCCACATTACCAAGGGAGGGGGGTGGCTACGTGGATTGTCAATAAGGTCGTAATGTTATTTTCTTATTTTTGACAAAAATACTCCCAACTAAAATACCCTCTATTGACATAGAAAAAATCCTCGCCTCATCTCATAGTAAATTGGTAATCCCTATTTTTTATTTTTATTTTTTCTATTTTTCTATTTTTATTTTATTTTATTTTATTTTTTATTTTTTATTTGAGGGTATTTTAGTTAAAGATATAAGTTTCCTAATAATCTTTTTTTTATACCAAACAAGGTAATGTGGATTACTAGCGAGATTACCCGTACATACCAAACATGGTAATGTAACATTACCAATAATTTTAAAAGTGGTAATCTATCTGGGTGGTAATCTAGATTTCTAGTAATCTTAAGTGGTAATGTACCAAACGCCCCCTTAGAGCTTTAGTAAATATATGTACTGCTTGTTTTTGAGAGGATGTGTGAAGAGTAATGATCTTCATGGAGAGGATGACATCTCGACAAAATGATAGTCACTCTCATGGAATATAGGATTATTTGCAATATGAATAGCAGATTGATTATCGCAGTGCATAACCATAGGCTCATGAGATGAGAAGCCAAGTTCATGGAGTAGGCTACATATCCACATTCATTCACATGTGGTATGACCATAGCATTATATTCAGCCTCAACTTTTGAACAAGCAATCACATTTTGCTTCTTGCTTCTCCAAGTAATTAGATTTCCACCAACAAATGTACAATATCCCGATGTAGATATTCTATCATGACTTGACCCAACATACTTAACATAGTGTAGAATTTTGAGAAGAGCATTCCAGGTTGATGCATAAAGGGACTAACAACTCCAACCACATAAGAAATATTTGGCCGAGTAACGGTGAGGTAAATAACTTTCCAACTAACTTTCCAAACCTGCAAGATCCTGAAAATCACTATCAGGTTTGAAAGCAACATTAGAATCAATGGGTACAACAGTTGGTTTACAACCCAACATACCCACTTCATTGAGGTCCAGAGCATACTTCCTTTGTGAGAGGACCACCCCTTAGAATTATAGGCAAATTCAATGCCAAGGAAATATATTGGTCGTCCCAAGTCCTTTGTTACAAAATGGTTCTTCAGGTGACCTTTTGATCGTATCAATGCCTTCACGATCACTGCCAGTGAGTAGAATATCATCAACATGAATAGCCAAAATCACTCCCAGTAGGGGTTTTGTCTTATGAACACAGATTGATCAGTTTTGCACTCCTATAGCAGATGAAATTATGCGTAACTTGTCAAACCAAGCCCGAGGGCTCTGCTTAAGGCCATAAATGACTTTCTTCAATCTACAGACTAGATTCTCCCCCTAAGCAACATACCTAGGTGGTTGCTCCATGAAGACAACTTCCGATAAGTCGCTATAAAGAAAGGAATTTTTAACATAAAACTGATACATTGGCTAGCCAAGATTGAGAGCAAGAGAGAGAATTATCTCGACGGTTAAAATTTAACCGAGTCACTGATGAGAAGGTCTCAAAATAGTCTACCCATATTGTTGTGTGAATCCTTTTGCAACAAAGCGAACTTTGTATCGCTCAATGGTGCCATATGGCAAGTATTTTAAGGTGAACACCCATATGCAAACAACAAGTTTAGCACCAACAAGTTTAACACCAGTAGGTGTACCAAGTCCTAGGTTTGTCAACTTCGGAGAGCTGCTATTGTAAGTCGAATGACCTACAGTAGAGGGAGGGTGAATAGTGTGTTAACTAAAATCTTAAGCCTAATTTTAATTTTAATCAAATCGTGATTACTTAGGCAATTCTCAAAATCAAACAACAAGCGGAAGCAATAAATAAGGTAATTAAGCACAAACAAAGTATCAATGCTAATACAATAATTTATAGTGGTTCGGTCATAATGCATACTCCACTACCTAAGCACCCCGCTTAGGATTTCATTTACAATCCACAAGATTAAAGTTTCTTACAATGAGGACTTTTCCTTGAAGAGTCTCCGCTCTCACCTCGAAGGCACTTCCACACCCGGAAGTTTTTGCCTTCCTACCGAGAGCACTCTCCCACCCCACTCCCTCTTAAGAACACTTTAATCCTAGATTACAAAGATAGAGACTTATGCCTTACAACCAAGGCTACCTCTATACTCAACAAACCTAGCTACCTAGGTTTACATGACTTCGAATGCAAAGAAAATAAACATAAAATACAAGTACAAATGGAGCAAATGAACAAACAAGTAATACTTAGCTCCAAAACGAATACTCTAGTCCTCTTGATGCCTTGAGAAGATGAATCTTGAAGGTTCAAAGGCAAGATCAAGGTTTAAGCATAAAAACTAGGGTTTGGAATGAAATGACTCAAGAAAGCTTGCAAATATTGTCAAAATGACTCAATGAATAGTTGGAAACCAAAGGAAGGCAGGTTTGAGAGCTTATATAGAGATTCAAGGGTAGGGGCTCAAAAAGAGCAGTTGAACGGATCCAAATATATCCGTTGGCAATTTTGGTCGATCATGGGTCGGCTCTTGGTCGATCGAGGGTCGGCCGAAAACTTACCATACAAACCAGTGTCCAGTCGGTCGATCATCGGTCGATAACATGGTATTTGGTTGATTTCAACGGTTTTGTAGATTTATCGCGTTCGGGTTTCGGGTTTTGGGATCGGGCTTTTAAGGTTCTTTGCATCATAAAGAGGATTTTACAAGTATACTAGACACTCTAAACCTAGACTCTAACTTTCCGACGAAATCCGAGCGTCTACGAGCGTCCTTCCATTTTATCTGATTTCTCCGATTTTTTTAATCACGGATGTCGCACACAAACCGATATGGAACTTGAAAATATTTCTTGCTCAAACACTAGTTCCATGTTTGTTATCATCAAAATCGAGATTAATATCAAGGTTGAAAACCTTAGGCCAACATTGAGGAGGTGGAAGAGATATCTGCTGCCTAGAGGGCCCTTCTGGTCTCTTGTGTCTCTTTTGATAGACCTGGAAGGGATGGTAGGGGACACTTCCACAAGTGGAGGTAGAGGTGGTGACTCCATGGTAGGAGCTCTATGATCAACAGAGGAAGTAAAGAAGGGTGTATCCTCAAAGAAGGTGACATTAGCAGATGTGAAGAGTTTCCTAGTCCCTGGATCATAACACCTATATCCCTTTTGGGTGTGAGAGTATCAAATAAATATACATTTCGCAGCCCTAGGGGATAATGTCATGCCTAAGGCCCAAAGTGTGACAAAACAAATACACCCAAAGGTCTTAGTAGGAACTTTAAACAAAGAAAAATGAGGATACAGAATGGAGAAAGGTGACTTGTCACCAAGGATGGAGGATGTAATACGGTTAATAAGGTAAGTAGCACTAAAAATAGCATCCCCCAAAATACTTGGGAACACTCATGTGAAACATCAAGGTTCTGGCAATATCCAACAAGTGGCGATTTTTCTGCTCAAGGACAAGTGGTGAAACACCATTCTGTTGGGATGTATTACAAGTGGTTTTATGAATAATACATTGAGACACAAAAATTAATGAAAGCAATATGAAGGTATTCACGAGCATTGTCAGTACGCAAGATTTTTTATGTTAGAATTAAAGTTTTGAACATTTCTGATCGACCCTTTTAACCCAAGTCGTACTAGGGGTGGCAATTGAAATCGTTTAACCACTGTTAACCGGTTAACTGAATAGTAAAATTCGGTTTCGGATAGTGAATTTCGGTTCAATTTCGGTTAGAGAATATAGAAAACCAATTAAATTCGGTTCGATTACCGATTATTGGTTCGCGGATAATCGGATTCGAAACCTTTATAATTAATTATTTTGATAATTTTTAGATATTCCAAAATCTAGTTTACTAATTGGTTATCCATTTACTAATCGGTTAATCAGTTAGTAAATGAGTAATCGATTTTGTTAAGTTATATAATTATAGGTATTTATGTATGGTAGTACATGTTAGCTTAGGTTGTTCCTCAGGTGTAGCGTAGTCTGTTTTAGGCCTATATATAGGCCTCTTTTCTCATTAATATATAATCATTTAGGCTCTACTCAACATGGTATGAGACCTTAGGGTTTCCTCCTCTCTTTGATTAGAGCAGCCCTAGTTTTTCTTTTTTCCTTCTTGTTCTTGCGCCGCCCGTCTCTTGGGAAGGGCGGCTACTCGTGGTCAGCTCTTGGCTATTTCTTTCCACAAGTATTTTTCCTTGTCTCCATCCTCGGCCGCGGCGCCATGGGCGTCGTCTTCCTCGTCTGCGTCGCTGTCGAGCCCTTTGCCCTCAAGGCTGTCTCCCAGTCCTCCATCGAGCGCAAGTCCTCCGGCAACGACGCCTACTATCGTCGTCTGGCTCAAGAGCCTCTTCGTTCGCATCTTCACAAACGCGGGATCGTGTCTGCGATCATCTTCTCCCAGACGCCTCTTCATTGTTTGACGCGCCCTTCTTCCTGGTTCGCCGAGGCGCAGACCGTACCTCCCTCACCTACTCATTTTTTTCAACTTCATGCGGTCGCCAAATTCTCCAGCATGGTCGTTGCCATCGCCTACGTCGCTTTTCCGCGTGGTCCTCTCCATCGAGATTCTGCACTCTCTACCTAGAAACAAAGGAAAAAAAGAAGGAACAGAGGAGGGCATCGTCGTTCGTGCCCTCCTCAAGAAAAAAAGAAAAAGAAGGGGGCATCTTCAGTTGGTTCAAGTTGGATCTTCAGCCGGCTTAAGCCGTATCTCATGCTGGATCTCCAGCCGGCTCAAGCTGGTTCTCAAGCCAGCTCTCGCCAAATCTCGAGTTGGCTCCAATCGAATTTCCAGTCAGCTCCAGCCAAATTTCTAGCCGGTTTTCCACCCAAATTTCAAGCCTTTTTTTTTTCAGCCAGCTCTTCAACCGATCCTCATCTCAAGCCGAATTTCCTCCAGCGGCTTCCTCTCCTTTGGCGGCTTCATCTCGAGCCGTTTATCTCATTCTCAAGCCAGATTTCCTCCAGCGGCTTCATCTCGAGCCGTTTATCTCATTCTCAAGCCGAATTTCCTCCTGTGGCTTCCTCTCCAACAGCTTCATCTCGAACCGTTCTCTCATTCTCAAGCCGAATTTCCTCCAGCAACTTCCTCTCCTCCAACGGCTTCATCCCGAGCCGTTCTCTCAATCTCTCATTCTCAAGTCGGCTCTTCACACGCCTTGTGCATTTTTTTTCTCATTGGATATCGCTGCTTCTCCTAGCAGCTCTTTTCTCGTTGAGCCCTCTACTCATCGGATCTCGTTGCTCCTCGCAGTCTCTCGTCGGATCTAGCTGCTCCTCGTAGACATTTTTACTAAGCCTTTAATTATTTCTCTTTTTAAACTCCTTTGTAACAAGCTGGGTATGATTGACATCTATGCACCAACATGAGCGGGAGTGTTAAGTTATATAATTATAGGTATTTATGTATGGTAGTACATGTTAGCTTAGGTTGTTCCTCAGGTGTAGCGTATTCTGTTTTAGGCCTATATATAAGCCTCTTTTCTCATTAATATATAATCTTTTGGGCTCTACTCAACAGATTCTATTGGAACCGAACTAACCGGTTCCAGTTTCAGATCCTAGTATTTTAGATCGAACTGTCACAAGCCAATTGTTTTGGTGCGGAAGAACCCGTGCGGCACCCTTGCATCGCATGCAAGGGATAAGCCTTGATATGAAATCCGTCCCGATTGGGCTTCCCGACTTAACATCGCGGGGCATATGTCGGACCACGTGCCAACCTCGCATTCCATGTCTGCGCCTTCAAATGACCATGTTGGCCGAATGGTATTGAAGGCGTAAAGTAAAATACAACATTTACAGGACTATGGACACAAAAAAATGCAAAAATGGATGTAGGGTGAGTTCCGCAATCGCCTTGGGCGAATTCGACATGTCGCATGCCCATGTGGGCCGCTCGTTCGTTTCCGCGCAAGGCAACCGCTTTCGTAAGCCAACACTCTCCTACACTATACATGGGACCTCTAACCCCCAAGTGCCACCCCCAAGGTTCCGCAAAGCACGAGGAGCATGACAAAATTGTGGCCACCCGACATGGTGATTTTCCATGGCCACGGCCATGACGAATTCACACAATGTGTTCCGCTTAGCCGTAACGCACGTACCAAGTGTCGAACGACCTCGAAATGCATACAACTCGTACCATGGTCCCACGGGGATCGCACAAAGGGATTTTACATGAATGGGCAAGAATAAAATTTAAGTTTACATACACATGAATACATATTTACAAACATGTAGGGAACCTTCCGTCATGGTTCGACGTTGCACGGGGGCATCGGAAAATTCCCTAACAGAACGGTTTGATTTTCGGTTAACATTTTTTTAATCGGTTTTGGTTAACATTTTTTACTTGGTTTCGGTTTTGGTTAACCATAAAAAATGTGGTTAACCAAACCGTTGCCATCCCTAAGTCGTACGAGTGTGGTCATGAGTAAAGGTAAAAAAATACTTGTATCCCAAACGACAGGCAACAAGACTCGGACCCCAAATATTAGAATGAACTAAAGTGAAAACACTCACTACATGGGAGCTTGTGGGAAAGGACACACGATGGTGTTTACCCATCCGACAAGCTTCACATTTGAAGGGATGACCTAAACGGCATGCCACTAGTAGAATGTGGTGGAGTGGTGAGCCACAAGAGCACACGAAGATAATAGGTAGACACCTCCAGAATGAGACACAATGAGAGGGAAAGAAGGTTACAAAATAATTATGGTATTGTTTTGGCTTCTGGTGAGTTGACTAATGGAAAGTAAATTAACATGAAATTTTAGAAAGTAAAAAACTCTGTCTAGTTTTAAGTTGGTGGACGTATTAATGGAACCAAGATCATGAACAGATGAAACGAAGCTGTTGGCTAAACGAACATGTGGTAAATTGGATGCTAGATGAAAATTAGAGAATATGTTCCTATTACCTAACATATGGTTTGAAGCACCAGAGTCAAGAACCCAGGGTAGGGTATACCATGAAACGATGGCTGCAACCCCACAGGTAGAAGCCATAGCTGTGGATGAGGAGGTGGTTCCACAAATCTTTTGTACTCGGACCTGGAGATGGTAACTGAATCATCCGTCCGAGTATTAGTTTTGCATTGCCAGAGGGAATCTGAGTAGGAGTGGCAGCTTCGGCTTGTGGTGGTCTTCCAAATTTTTGCCAGCATCCGTGAGCTCGATGATTAGAGCGCTCGTAGTGTGGGCATGGTAGAAAGGAATTTCTTTCACATTCACGACCTCCGGTTCTTCCACCACCACGGCCCCTGCCTCTAATAATGAGTGCTGAGTTTTTGCCGACAGGAGAGGGAGAGTAAATTCAGTGATTCGAAGGACTCTACCCAAGACGCTACTCAGATTTGGTATTGTGTTACTGTTATCATCGATAAGCCAGGTTCTTACCCTCCGGAGGGACGATGGAAGGTCGTTCAGAAACTTAGCCACAAGAAACTCGTCTCTTTGTTTCTTGATGCTCTGCTAATTCATCCGCCTTATCTTGGAGTGTCGCATAATTCATACACCTTCCATATTCAGATAAAAAAGATCTCAGTATAGAGTATAGATCCTTGATATATTCTCCGCCCTTGATCTTTCAAAAACCAATAGATAACAACACAATCACTCGCTTCCCATTCTGCATGTTTGGAGGATCCATAGGGTCTTGATCAAGATGATGTGCCATTGCGAGTCACATAAAACTCCGAATGCTCTTTCCTATAGGAGATAGTTAGCACCACTCAATTATATTGAGGTGCCATATGCGACCTTTGGGTCCATCATCGAGTTTGACATTGTTGATACAAAATGGCAATAAAGTAGACTGCTGAAAAAGGAGAATGATAACTCGAGGTCTAATCAAGAGAAGATACCTTGATAAAGAAGCCGAGTGATCTGGCGACGAGAAAGAGTGGGCTGGAGTTCTACTTCCAAGAAAGTCGGAAGATGTTAGAGCCAAGACGTTGAAATATAGCCCTAAAGGGAAGCCCACTTAGAGATGATTAGCAAGAGGAGATTGCTGCCTAGGAGCAGCAATTTGTTGTTGCCAAGAAAGCCACCTGGAAGAGTTGACACAGATTGCCACCTACTACCTAAGTGCAATAGGTCTTGTTTGAGAAGCGCCAAAGGAGAGACAACCGCCAGGAGAAAGCCAAGAGAGAAGATGCCCTTCGGAGTAGAGTGGTGCGCCCCAGCAGACTCACTAGGCAGTCCGCCTTGCCAGCGGACCCAAAAGACAGTCTGCCTAGTAGGCAGACTTGCAGAGGGTTGGAAAGCAAGGTTCGCCTGACTGGTGGACCTGAGAAGAAGACTGGGAGGATCACCGGGCTTGAAAAGATGAGAAATTCTTTATTCTTGAAGTTCGTCGGAACCCTAGGCACCGCCACCACGCCGGAAACTCAGGTAGGAGAGAGGGTAAACCCTTGGTCTGATACCATGTTGAGTTGAGCCCAAGAAAAGATATATTGTATTCATCTATCCATGAGAGGGTATATAAAGGAGATGTACAACTACAAGGTACAATGTAAGTGTCTAAGTGAGGTATAACCTAAGCTATCATATACTACCACACAAATACCTACAAAAACTATATCATTCAACAACAGAGAATCCATATAGCCGACCCTTAATGTTGACCCCATCGGCCCATCTAGTATGGGATTAAGGCTTAGTTGTTGTTTGGTGCAACTATCATCTTTTTGTTATTGTAATTAACCTTGGAAGTTAATGTGATTGTTAAGATAGTTCTTCTCAGTTCTAATGATTCTGATACTTTCTTTTAGTTGGATTCCTTGGTCAGAATTTTTTTTGAACTCCGTGATGGAAAAATTTGTAATACTTCTGTAACTTTTTGACTTTATGTTTTCATGGTTCACGGCCATGAGCTGTTGTCTTAATGTAGGTTTATCTATTAGATTGTTATCTTACATAAATCTGACAGTAGTTTGTATATATTTTCTTTTATACTTTCCATTGATCTTGACAACAAAATACTGAAGTTTACAATACCAAGCAAGGTTCTATTTCAGAGATCGAGTTACAGTCCAAATTTGCAGTTTCACAATTATCTCAAGGTCACAAATCTCTTTTTTAGGTTGGATAAAGCTATAAAATCAGGTCTGTGTCAACAATAACAAAAACAATATTGCGTCATTGATTCTAATAAGTTGTCGTGGTTGTTCCTGGAGTGAAATCAAACTGGTTTTTATATTTTTTTTGATCTATGTATTTTTGGTAGGTTACTAATTACTAGTATGGTAGTACCATCTATGTTTATGGGCGACTACAAAATTATTTCTCTTTCCTTCACTTTTGAAGTGTTTCCTAATAGTAACCTGGTTCTGCTTTGTGCTTGTACCCGAAACATTTAGTGCTAATGGTTTTTCATATGCCAAAGCTGCATATGGATTTGATTGTTTTGGCATCTTTAGCTTCATGTATAGTGATGAAATATATTACTGTTATCTCCAATAACCGTATCCACATTTCCAAAATTGGAGATCATATCATCTGCTATCAAATAATTGTTAGATTTTACTTTTCTACATATTTATGGTTCCATTTGGCAATGCTTTTGTTTTTGAAAGCTTATCTACTTTGTAAAAATAGCTTTGAGAATGCAATTTTTAGTGTAAAGGCAGTTTTAGCATGTATTTACTAAACACCACTTTTTTGCAATAGTGCTTTTAGCACTTTGGCAATGCACTCCCTTACGAAGACATATATGTTACTTTGACATGTGCTCACAACCTTTTCGTTTGGATTTCAGAACATCGTCATGTTGGTTCAAACAACTTTAATCTGTTCAGCAGCAGAAGTCACACAATCTTTACCTTGGTGTGTTGGTACAACTGTTGCTATTCAAATACTTTTACTAATTTTGCATTTTAGTTCTTATATTCATATCTTGTTTAAATGTTTAATAATGCAGCCTCAGTAAGCTATTGTCAAATTAAAACAGCTCTCATGGCTATTACTATAAATTTACTTTAGCATTGTAAAATGAATTTGTTCCTTGCTAATTATTGGCATCAAGAGTGTTAACTGCTAGCTTTTTTCCCTCAAAACTAATCTTTTATCAATTCTACTGCTATTTTTGCACTTTTCATGACTTCGGCTCTATTCTAATATCAGTCTTCACATATCATATTGGTTGCCCCTGGCAAGGTTTTACTTTCACTCTTCTTATCATGTTGAAATAAAGTACTTGTAGAGTTTCCCTTTTTATTGCCCTAACTTTACGTGAAATGATTAACTTTGATAGATGATTGAAAGCAGTGCTCATGGTGATGAATATGACGGGGTTATGTATTCTCAACTTGTAAGCTACTAAGCTCTGGTTTTTAACTTTAAGAATTTATATTTACCGGCTGTCATTGTAATACATCTGTTATGGTCTGGTTGTCTTCAGAATCTTATTGATCTAGCTGGATCAGAAAGTTCCAAAACGGAGACTACTGGGATAAGAAGAAAGGAAGGATCTTACATTAACAAAAGCCTTTTAACTCTTGGAACAGTGAGTTGTAAATATAATTTGAGCAGTTTTCTTTCCCCTGGTATTTCTTGATCTTCTAATATTGTTCCCATCTTTTATTAGAAGCATTCATTTGGAAACTGTATTGACTAAAATGTTTATTAACCTTCCTCTGTTGTCAATTTTGAACTACCCAAAAATATTTCTAGAGCAGATTATTGAAACCAGAATTTGCTATTGTCTTTTGGCCAAAGCAGGAAAAGCTTTAGAACAGAATGTCCAAATAAGAATCCAAAATCTAATAATCCCAAAATACCATCAGATATTGTTATATCATTATGGAGTCCCGCCAAAACCTTATGATGAGCTATTTTCAACTTATTCTTTATTTTTCCAATTGACAAGTTCAAAATAAAGAGGGTGGCTTTGGTGTAACGGTAAAGTTACTCCACGTCACCCACTTGTGATGTGGAGATCATGGGTTCAAGCCACGAAAAAAACATCTTTGCAAAAAAGCAGGAGGAAGGCTGCATACATCAATCCTCCCATAGCCCACAAAAGTGGGATTGCTTCATGCATCGGTTCACCCTTTTAAAAGTAGAAAATAGAACATAGAAATACCATAAGAACACCATAGTTTCAACTAGAAATATTAATGCTAATACTAGACAATTCATTTTGAAAATTTGTTACAACCCTACAATGAACTGCTATCAATCTACACCTATGTTTTGAACCTATTCTCTATTTCCAATGGAGAAGATAAGACAGGTTCTAGAAATATTGTAAGAAGACCTAATTTTTGCCATTGAATTATTTGTAATACTATACATAGTTCATTATGGAGTTTTACAAAACCCTATAATGATTAATGAATGTAAAATTCAAGAGTATTTTGGGGTTATTACATTTCATTTTCTTGTTTGGTATATGTTAGCTGTGAGAACCCCACAAGCATGTCTTATTGATGAACCATACCTCTATAAGGGAGATAAATAAATACAATAGGAAGCAAGGTTTAAAATCTCGGTACCGGTACCGGTTTCGGTCACCGGCCGGTACCGGTACATACCGGTACCGGTTTCGGTCACCGGCCGGTACCGGTACATACCGGTACCGTACCGTACCGACACACGGTACGGTCCGGTATGGATAATGCATACCGGCCGGTTTTTTTTTTTTTTTTTTTTTTTTTTTTAAGAACTAACTCCAATAACACATAACTGATGAAGAAATGCTTAAAATTAATATTCAAATGTCAAATACAAGAATACAATTTTTAAAATGCGGACGAATGACGTCCGTCGTACCCATACATATCTTCGGCTTCGGGACATACACGGCTAAGGTCAACACTATAGTTCTCTAATGCCCATATTTGGAAATTTTCCCACGGCATAATGCCTTGGTATCCATTATACCACATTGACATTAGCGTTTCTTTGTTGGGTTTCCAAGAACTAGACCCTGTATCATCAGTTGAGTAGGTACTGGATACAGAGTAGGTGGATTCAGAAACCTCTTGCAAACTACTCATCATATCGTGATGGTAATCTTGCAAAGATGTCGGTCCACCTCTTCGACGTGAGCCTCTCTTCTTGTACACCTGAGTTGTTTGTTCGGTACTAGCACCACGGTCATCATATTGGCTGGCGTGATCGAAGTATTGCTCATTTGTCCATGGATCATCATATGGCAATGTTGATGGCACGACGGTGTCTTCTCCACCAGCTCCATCATCATCATCATCTCCTCCGTCTTTTGTGCTGCTACTGCTATGAATGGAGGGTTCGTCTTCTTCGTCCTCTTCTGCTTCTGCAATCGCTTCCAAAGGATCAATTGGTCGTTTACCTTTGGCTTTGCCTTTTGCCGTTGAAGGTGTTGCCTTCTTTTTTCCCTTTGATCGAGAAGATGGAGAATCTGATTTGGATCGGCGTCTTGCTTGCCGAATTCGTTGAGAGTCCAAGGGAGTAATGCCTATGTCTTCTGGTTGGCTCTCAGACTCAAGTGCATCAGATATAATTGGTGAAGGCTGAGGTGGTTCGCCTGGTTCATCAAGAAGAGGCTGGTCGCTCTCCATTGCACTCCACCAATCAATTATCGGGTCCGTATCGTCTTGGACGAACTCAACATCGAACAGATCTACATGTCGAATATCTTCGTTTTGTAATGTCCGCATTCGAAGCCGCATGTTGTAATGAACATATACTAGCTTCTCTAATCGGGCATATGAAAGCCGATTGCGCGGCTTGGTATGAATTAAGGAGAAGGTCGACCAATTTCTCTCGCATCCACTTGCTGATGTGGTTTGCGAGAGGATACGTGTTGCAATCTTCCGAAGAGTTGGAGCTTCGATTCCAAATTGCAACCACCATTCGACTGCAATAGATTTAAAATTGATTTTAGTAACGAGATTACCAATTTTATAATTAATAAATAAATTGAAAAAAATTATATCTACCTGGATCCATAGAATCTCGGCACGATATTGCAAATGGATCTCCGAAATTGCCACTTGAATCTCGAAAATATTTTGACTCATTTAGAGCTTGCGCCGCTTCTCTGGTTGTTGCCGACATTCGTTGTATGACCTTGCGAAGCGGATATAACAAACTATCCATCGTTCCAAGATCATATCGATACTGGTATGCGGGATTTAAATAATACGCTACAAAAAATTATCAATTTAATAAGTAATTTAGCATAATGAATTAAAATTAAATAAAATTTAGAAAATTAAATAAAAAATTACCCGCGATGGGTATGTCACGACCCATTTGATCCTCCCACCTCTGGGAGATAATGTCGATGAAGGGTTTATACTTGGTCTCCGAAATCAACACCCTCTTGATTTCTTCTTGTGCTTGATGGATGTAGTAGTAGAGATGACCCATTTGAGGTGTCTTTTCCATCTCCACCTGTTGTAGAACCTTGTACAATGGTTCTACGGCGACGACTATCTCCGCAATGCGATCCCAGAACCGCGTGTTGAGGACGTTCTTCTCGGTTTGCTTTCCATCATTAGTTCCGATATATCTTGATGTAGACCATTCATCACTTGTAAACATTGATCGAAGGCCCACCTTACGTTGTTGGAGCGACCTTAATGCGATGAAATTGGTTGCAAAACGAGTCGCTCCCGGTCGAAGAATTTCACCTAAAATATGAAATTATTATTAGTAATTATCACCTAAACTAATTAATAAATAAATACTATAAATTATTTTAAAAAAATACCTTCTGTAAATTTTCTCATAAGGGCGTGTACCCATGTGTGGTTGTATATGAAGCGCGTAATTTGTTGCCCCATTTTTACCGTCTTATTGACCATCGATATATCACCGATATTTTTCATCATTAGGTCTACACAATGCGCTGCACATGGAGTCCAATATATGTGAGAATAATCCAGTTCAATTATCTCACCAGCCCTTTTGAAATTAGCTCCGTTGTCGGTTATAATTTGAACAAAGTTCTCGGGTCCATTCTCCTCGATCACCTCCTTCATCAGCTTCGAGATGTAGAGAGAACTATGGACTTCATCGGATGCGTTCACCGACTTGTGATAGATAACCCTTTTGTTGCAATAGATGAGGAAGTTGATGATGCTCATTCGGGTTGGACCGGTCCAACTATCGCACATCAAAGTGCATCCGTAATCCCCCCATTGCCGCTTGATTCTGTCGATCAATTGATTTAATTCCTTGACCTCTTCTTCAAGGAAAGGTCCTGAAATTTCATACGGAGTTGGAGGGGTAATACCTGGGCCTACCTTTTGGATGGTAGACACCATAGTTCGGTAGTACGGGTTGTTGGCTGCATTTGCGGGAATCCGGCTGAAGTGGAACCATTTGGAGATGGCTTTTCCCAACTCTCACTTCTTCGACTTGCTGTACATATCGTCTATGCGTTGTTGCTTTGCCGATGAAGGAGGAAATGCCCTGGGATCAAGATCAGAAATATCAACATTAGTTCTCCTACCACTTGCTCCGAGGTTTGTGAAGAATCCACGAAGGCCTCCACTGCTGCTTCCTCTGCTGCTTCCTCTGCTCTGAGTTTGAGGTGCTCTCATGCTAGAACTCCGACCAATATAAGGACCGGAGGGAATTGGACCGCTTCGGTCCATTGCTCCGGCAGCCGAAGTTGAGCCGACGCTGCTTATCCCACCGCTGCCACTGCCGCCGCCATATTCGAATTGAGATCCGGGATAATACATCCGTTCTCGTTCGAATTCTGCATGCTCCAATGAAGCTCGGATGCCGGCTTCAAGTTCCGGATCCTCGTCGTTATCGCCACCTCGAGCCTCATAATGGCCACCGTTGACATCTTGGGTAGCTCGTCGGTCGAACTCGGCTTGTTGAGCTGCAGTCTTAAGACGTTCCTCCTTCTTGTTGTTGAGTTGCGCTTTGAACATCTTCCGGACTTCGGCCGGTACTTTGGCGCAATTGACGACGTCGGGATATCCTCCGGCCAAGTGTTGCTTCAATCGAGTGATGCCTCCACCACGTGAAATCATATTACAGTGGTGGCATTGCCAGTGATGAGCCTTCTCCAACCGAGTACCGTGTTGCCATGCGGGGTCGGGTTGAGATTTCGGCGCCATTTCGATAGAATTTCGACGTAGAAATTAATAAAGAGAGAGATTGAGAGAGATTGAGAGTTTAGAGGGGTGAGTGAGGATGAAAGAAGGGTGTTTTGGGGGCTTTATATAGCCCCAAAACAACCCAAATGTATCCCAAACGGCTCTATAGCCGTTTGGGATCACTATTGATCATACCGGGCGGTATACCGCCCGGTA
This sequence comes from Canna indica, assembly GCA_034359265.1. NCBI lineage: Eukaryota > Viridiplantae > Streptophyta > Magnoliopsida > Zingiberales > Cannaceae > Canna > Canna indica. The sequence continues at coordinate 20,377,174 of CP136895.1, read as the reverse complement.
TGTATGTAATACCGCCCGGTTTGGGCGGTATATATCAAATACCGCCCGATATCGGGCGGTATTTGATATATACCGCCCAAACCGGGCGGTATGATTCCCCATGTGGCCGACAGCCCTGTCGGGCTGTCGGCCACAGAGCCGTTGGCAACGCCAACGGCTTTGCGGTGACATACCGCCCGGTATCGCCCATACCGGGCGGTATGAGCATATACCGCTCATACCGGGCGGTATATCGCATCATACCGCTATATACCGCCCGGTATACACAGTATACCCGGTTTTTTTCAAAACCGGGTATATCGAATACCGGGAAACTCAAAAACCGGTATATACCGTTTCGGTCGAGATTTTAAACCTTAATAGGAAGTTAGGAACCCCACAAGCATGTCTTATTGATGAATCATACCTCTATAAGGGAGATAAATAAATACAATAGGCCTAAAGAAGAAAAATGCAAAACATGCAAATAGAATAACATACAAACTATATGATGCAATCAAGATGAGGTGGCTAGTATAAACAGTCATCTTCCAATGTAACTTAGTACCTCAGTCATTTGAGAAGTTACAAATGCGTAGTGTAATTCATGAGGAACCTGGTTTAACTCTTAATAGGATTATTAATGGACTCAGCATCAAGCATCAACATTAGGAGAGAAGTCACCCTACATACACCAACCACTATTGAGGAAGCATTCTACAAGGCCACAGAAATCTAAAAATATCTTAAATTCCCAACTTTTCGACGCATGACTTCACAAACTGTGGATCCCTTCTCTAAAAGAGTCACCCTTCGGTAAAAGCGAATACTTCTGCTCGCCCAGAGCAATAACTGAAAAGGTAGAGCCCAATGTCCACGCTACAATGCTAAATGACAAAAGGCACGAAGGCCTTAAACCTCAAACATCAACCTCTGCTAGAGAATGTTTTAAAGAGTCATATCATAGCCCAATGTCCACATCACATGCTAGTTAATGCTAGTTATAGATGACATAGGGGACGAAGTTACACAACAAAGTGTTGCAGTTTTAAATGATGGGAGCGAACCTGACAAAGATACTACTAATCAATATTTCAAGAAAAATGTTGACCGATCACTCAACGCACTACGTTGCATCCTTGCGACACCCCTGTTAGATGACTCATGGAAATGCACTAGAGGTGACAATGGGCTGTGCCCGGGTAGGCCGAGCTAGGCATGGCCTGACACAAGGCCCGCCCCTTCGGGCTCGGGCCGGTTCGGTAGGCTGGTCTGCGCCTGGGCCATGCCTGAGCGCAGACCAGCCTGAGACCAGGCAGCTAGGCTGGTCTGGCGCAAACCAGGGACAGACCAGCCTGTTCTGGTCTGCGGTCTGCTCTATGCTGGCCTGCTTGCCAGGCCTAGCGCAGGGCCAGGCCAACCCAAGCCTGTTGGCCAGGCTAAGCCTGGCCTCACGTGTGTGCACAACCCGCGTGCCCCAAGGGACGAGCCTAGGGCGCGGGCGGCTGTGCCTAGCCGGCCCGAATTTTTTTCGGGCTGGGTCAGACACGACCCCAGTCGGGCCGGGCTCGTGCCGCCCATTGCCACATCTAAAATGCACTACCATTTTTCACACATTTATCCAGTGAAGTGACAAACATGTAAAATTGTAATTGACAGAGATGGTTGCATGAACGTAGTTTTAACGATAACACTCACAAGGATAGGACTCATCCCTGAATCCCATCCCCACCCCTACACAGTCGCTTGGGTAGACAAGACCTACTTATGGATTACCCGAATATGTCTTGTTCCCTTCCAGATGGGAGACTAATGATAAATTATGTGTGATGTCCTACCAATGAATGTTGCATATGTGATTTTAGGTCGTCCTTGGTTATATGACCTAGATGTAACCAATCATAGGAGAGATAACACTTACATTTTCAAGCATAAGGGAAAAACAATTCGGCTCCTACCAACTAACCCAAATAATAAGACCAAGCCACAACCAAACCCCTCTTGAACATCCACAAAACGCAAACCCATGTCAACTAAGAACCAACCATCTTTGCCACAATCGTCGAAGCAATCCCTTCATCTCCTCAATCCTCATACAATCTCAATTTGAAAAAGAAGGGAAAACTTCTGTTATCATTTTAGGTTTAATATTTCACGAACTTGTTGTTGGAACCTCGAACATACCATCAGGACATCCTCTTGAAATCAAAACACTCTTGGATGATTTTCATGATATCCTTCGTGAGGAGTTGCCTGATGAGTTACATCTCTTAAAAGATATTCAGCATGCCATTGGCCCATACCAGGTTCACAATTACCAAACCTACCACACTATCACATGGGTCCAGATGAGAGAGAAGAATTAAATAGACAAGTTCAGGGAATTTTCGAAAAAAAGGTATTATTAGAGAGAGTTTGAGTCCTTGTGCAGTCTCTACAACCATTGTGTCGGATAGAGATGTTAAGTTTGTTAGCTATTTGTTGGAAAACCTTGTGGAAAATGTTCGACAATCAGCCTAAATTTTCATCCACTTATCCCCACAAACTGATGGTCAAAGTATCAAACAAAGATTGTTAATTGTAGTCTAGGCAATCTACTTAGATGCCTTGTAGGGGAAAAGATAGGTACTTGGGACCTAATCTTACCGGTTGCTGAATTTGCATTGCATATACCAATTTTGTCAATAGATCTACAGGCAAAAGTTTATTCGAAATTGTTTATTTTTGCCCACCTCGTCAATCTATTAACTTGATTCCACTACCTATTTCTTCTCGTTCTTTTGAGTTTTTCGAGAGTTTTGCTAAGTGTATTTGAGAGATTCATGCCAATGTTAGAGGTAAAATTGCATTAAGTAATGAACATTATAAACCATATGCTAATACCCATCTTAGACTACAAGAATATAATAGGGGAGATTATGTTATTGTTCGAGTGCAGCCTGAGAGATTCCCTAAAAACTAAGGGTTTGGGCCAGTGGCAATGGATGGGAAGGAAGATGGAATTGGTAGCTAGGGTTAGAGAAGGCAACAGCTATTAGGGCTTAGAAATACAATAGGCCTAAGGAGCAAAAATGCAACAATACACCAATTTTGTGAATTTTAGTACTTTGCTTGAATTTTTTCATTCCATAGGCTCATATATTCCTTACAATTTGAATTTATGGTTAGATAATGTGAGTTGATTAGGATAAGTAGTGCAGGGAGAGACAGAGAGATCTTACTTGTAAGAATGTTAAATAGAGAAAGAGCTCTGATTTGACAAGAATGTGGCCCTACGTAGGGCTTAGTGGGGAGGAATGACCTTTGTAGCTAAACTCAGTGATTAATAATGGAAGATATATAACATTTGTTTGTTCCCTTCTCATACTTGGAAGTCGAAGATAACCGTTCAAAATTGTAAAAGAAGAAATGTTAATCAATGTCACAATCTAATCTTTACTAAAGGAAATCCAATAGTAAGCATGTCAGCACATGCCTCTTGTCGGCCTTGTTTTAGTGAGGCATGATCTTATTGAAGCTACTACTTGCTAATTGAGGAGGTGAAAGGTTACAACATGAACTGTTTCCCTTTTAGGTTTTTGCAATTCCGAATTAATCATTAACACTTCATACGCTTTTCTCACTATGGCTTTTAGTTCTATGAAGAATAACTGACTTTATGCTGGAATGTTTTGTACCTTCAGTTTCCTTAAAATCTTAATAGTTCGGGAATGGAATGGTGAACTAAGTTATATGCCTCTGCAACCATTAATGTGCAATATATTGTGTTTTAGTTTTATAGTTACAAGGCTAACTTTATCGTGGATTTTCTAAAGGTTATTGGAAAGCTTAGTGAGGGGAGAGCATGCCATATTCCTTACCGAGATTCTAAGTTGACTAGACTTCTGCAGTCATCACTGAGTGGCCATGGGCATGTGTCGGTGAGCATCTGATAATCTTATTTATTTATTATGTTTTATTCTTTGGGTTATTTCTAGGTAGTTTTTTTGGTTTGGCTTCTCATCATCTGTTGTAATGTTCTATTGCATTTTTTACTGTCTTGCCTCTTACTATTATCAGCTGGTTTACTGACCCTTGTATTTCAAGCTTTAAGAATAGTTATTTTGAAGTGGTAAAAATTCCTAATATATACTATGAACTGTGCAGCTTATTTGTACAGTTACGCCTGCGTCTAGTAATATGGAGGAAACTCATAACACATTGAAGTTTGCAAGTAGGGCAAAGAGAGTTGAAATTTATGCCTCTTGTAACAGGGTAAATTTTGAATTCTGAAGTCATGCCAATGCTCTAATATCACATGCAAACATACAAGTCTAAATCTAGTGTTGTTCCAGATTATTGATGAGAAGTCATTAATTAAGAAGTATCAGAAGGAAATATCAATCTTAAAGCAGGAACTTGAGCAATTCAGGAAAGGAATGCTAGGTGGGGCAACTCAAGAAGAAATAATGAGCTTGCGCCAACAGGTATCCATTTGAATGACCTACATAAGCTTTAACAGGACTATAACTTCACTTGTGCAACTTATATTTAATAGCATGTAGAACATCATTGATCTCCTTGGAATTTCAGGATTAATTATGATTTTTTTAGGAAAGGATTCATGTTTTTGTATGTTACAAACAGCTTGAGGAAGGTCAGGTGAAGATGCAATCCCGTTTAGAGGAGGAAGAGGAAGCTAAAGCTGCTTTGATGAGTAGAATACAACGATTGACCAAGCTTATACTTGTTTCTACAAAGAACTCTATTCCTGGGTGTTTGACTGATGTACCTAGGCATCAGCGTAGTCTTTCTTTAGGGGAGGATGATGTAAGTACTTTGCTTAAATTTTAATTATATGGTTTAAAGCTCTTACTAGTTCTGAAGAGTCTTCACACTGCATGAAGTCAACATTAACATAATTTCAGATTATCTTTTTTAGTCTCTGAGTACATTCTATAATATAATATGTTACTTGAGCGGTTGAGCCATCCAAGATTTCACTTTGTTGTAGATATTGATGCCATCTAGTGTCATCGGCTCAACACTTTTTAGGTTATGTCTATTATGACACATCATATCACCATTGTTTAGCTTGGACACAGAACTTGATTACATATTTGTTTGTAATTTTGTATAAGACAAACCATTTATCTAAATTAAGATGAGATGATGATGGTATTGTTTGAAACATCACATAATCTTCTTGCTTTGAGAAGGACCATGGAAGTTTTGCTCTGGAGATCTATAAAATGACATCGGCTCAACACTTTTTAGGTTATGTCTATTATGACACATCATATCACCATTGTTTAGCTTGGACACAGGACTTGATTGCATATTTGTTTGTAATTTTGTATAAGACAAACCATTTATCTAATTAAAATAAGATGATGGTGGTATTGTTTGAAACATCAGATAATCTTCTTGCTTTGAGAAGGACTATGGAAGTTTTGCTATGGAGATCTATAAAATGGATCCTACATTAGGAGTATGACAAATAATATAACAAGTGCAACACTGCAGTTTTCCAAATTTGACAACTTATGAAGTTGTTAAGAAGATTTGCAACCATGGTTTAAAATCTCGGTACCGGTACCGATTTCGGTCGCAAATAGGTAGTACGGTCCGATACGGATAATAGCATACCGGTGGTGTTTTTTTTTTTTTAAGAAATAACTCCAAATCTCCAATAACCATATAATTGATGAAGAAATGCTTAAAATCAATATTCAAATGTCAAATACATGAATACAATATTTAAAATGCGGACGAATGACGTCCGTCGTACCCATACATATCTTGGGCTTCTGGACATACACGACTAAGGTCAATACCGTAGGTCTCTAATGCCCATATTTGAAAATTTTCCCATGACATAATTCCTTGGTATCCACTATACCACATTGTCATTAGCGATTCTTTGTTGGGATTCCAAGAACTAGACCCTGTATCATCAGTTGAGTAGGTACTGGATACAGAGTAGGTTGATTCAGAAGCTTCTTGCAAACTACTCATCATATCGTGATGGTAATCTTGCAAAGCTATCGGTCCACCTCCTCGACGCGGGCCTCTCTTCGTGTACACCCGAGTTGTTCGTTTGGTTCTAGCACCATGGTTCTCATCTTGGGTCGTGTGATTGAAGTATTGCTCATTTGTCCATACATCATCAAATGGCAGTGTTGATGACACGACAGTGTCTTCTCCATCAGCTCCATCATCATCATCTCCTCCGTCTTTTGTGCTGCTACTGCTATGAACGGAGGGCTCGTCTTCTTCGTCCTCTTCTGCTTCTGCAATCGCATCCAAAGGATTAATTGGTCGTTTACCTTTGGCTTTGGCTTTGGCTTTTGCCTTTGAAGGTGTTGCCTTCTTTTTTCCCTTTGATTGGGAAGATGGAGAGTCCGATTCGGATCAACGTCTTGCTTGCCGAATTCGTTGAGAGTCCAAGGGAGTAATGACCATGTCTTTTGGTTGGCTCTCAGACTCAAGTGCATCAGATATAATTGGTGAAGGCCGGTTGCCTGGTTCATCAAGAAGAGGCTGGTCGCTCTCCATTGCACTCCACCAATCAATTATCAAGTCCGCATCGCCTTGGACGAACTCGACATCGAATGGATCTACATGTTGAATATCTTCGTTTTCTAATGTCCGCATTCGAAGCCGCATGTTGTAATGAACGTATACTAGCTTCTCTAATCGGGCATATGAAAGCCGGTTGCGCGGCTTGGTATGAATCAAGGAGAAGGTCGACCAATTTCTCTCGCATCCACTTGATGATATGGTTTGCGAGAGGATACGTGTTGCAATCTTCCGAAGAGTTGGAGCTTGGATTCCAAATTGCAACCACCATTCAACTGCAATAGATTTAAAATTGATATTAGTAAATAAATTGGAAAAAAATTATATCTACCCGGATCCATAGAATCTCGGCACGATATTGCAAATGGATCTCCGAAAGTGCCACTTGAATCTCGGAAATATTTTGATTCATTTAGAGCTTGTGCCGCTTCTCTGGTTGATGCTGTCATTCGTTGTATGACCTTGCGAAACGGATATAACAAACTATCCGTCGTTCCAAGATCATATCGATACTGGTATGTGGGATTTAAATAATACGCTACAAAAAAATTATAAATCTAATAAGTAATTTAGCATAATGAATTAAAATTAAATAAATATTAGAAAATTAAATAAAAAATTACCCGCGATGTGTATGTCACGACCCATTTGATCCTCCCACCTCTGGGAGATAATGTCGATGAAGGGTTTATACTTGGTTGGAGAAATCATAACCCTCTTGATTTCTTCTTGTGCTTGGTGGATGTAGTGGTAGATATGACCCATTTGAGGTGTCTTTTCTATATCCACCTGTCGCAGAACCTTGTACAATGGTTCTATGGCGACGATTATCTCCGCGATGCTATCCCAGAAGCGCGTGTTGAGGACGTACTTCTCGGTTTGCTTTCCATCACTATTTCGGGCAACTCTTGATGTAGACCATTCCTCACTTGTAAACATTGATCGAAGGCCCGCCTTACGTTGTTGGAGCGACCTTAATGCGATGAAGTTAGTTGCAAAACAAGTCGCTCCCGGTCGAAGAATTTCACCTAAAATATGAAATTATTACTAATAATTATCACCTAAACTAATTAATAAGTAAAATACTATAAATTATTTTAAAAAAATACCTTATGTAAATTTTCTCATAAGGGTGTGTACCCTTGTGTGGTTGTATATGAAGCACGTAATTTGTTGCGCCTTCTTTACATTCGTCTTCACCATCAGTATATCACCGATATCTTTCATCATTAGGTCTATACAATGGGCTGCACATGGAGTCCAACATATGTGAGAATAATATAATCCAGTTCAATTATCTCACCTGCCCTTTTGAAATTGGCTCCGTTGTCGGTTATAATTTGAACAAAGTTCTGGGGTCCATTCGCCTCGATCACCTCCTTCATCAGTTTCGAGATGTAGAGAGCGGTATGGACTTCCTCGGACGCGTTCACCGACTTGTGATAGATAACCCTCCTGTTGCAATAGATGAGGAAGTTGATGATGCTCATTCGGGTTGGCCCGGTCCAACTATCGCACATCAAACTGCATCCGTAATCCCCCCATTGCCGCTTGACGTCGTCGATCCATTCATTTATTTCCTTGACCTCTTGTTCAAGGAAAGGTCCTGAAATTTCATATGAAGTTGGAGGGGTAATACCTGGGCCTATCTTTTGGATGGTAGACACCGTAGTTCGGTAGTACGAGTTGTTGGCTGCATTTGCGGGAATCCGGCTGAAGTGGAACCATTTGGAGATGGCTTTCCCTAACTCCCACTTCTTCGGCTTGCCGTATATATCGTCTATGCGTTGTTGCTTTGCTGATGAAGGAGGAAATGCCCTGGGATCAAGATCAACAATATTAACATTAGTTTTCCTACCACTTGCTCCGAGGTTTGAGAAGAATCCACGAAGGCTTCCTCTGCTCTGAGTTTGAGGTGCTCTCATGTTAGAACTCCGGCCAATTTGAGGACCGGAGGGAATTGGACCGCTTCGATCCATTGCTCCGGCAGCCGAAGTTGAGCCGATGCTGCTTATGCCACCGCTGCCACTGGCGCCGCCATATTCGAATTGAGATCCGGGATAATACATCCGTTGTCGATCCAATTCAGCATGCTCCAATGAAGCACGGTTGCCGGCTTCAAACTCCGCATCCTCGTCGTAATGGCCACCTCTTAGCTCGTCGGTCGAACTCGGCTTGTTGAGCTGCATTCTTAAGACGTCCCTCCTTCTTGTTGTTGAGTTGCACTTTGAACATCTTCCGAACTTCGGCCGGTACGTTGGCGCAATTGACAACGTCGGGATATCCTCCGGCCAAGTGTTGCTTCAATCGAGTGATGCCTCTACCACGTGAAATCATATCACAGTGGAGCTATTGCCAGTGATGAGCCTTTTCCAACCGACGACCGTGCTGCCATACGGGGTCGGCTTGAGATTTCGGTGCCATTTCGACAGAATTTCGACGTAGAAATTAATAAAAAAAGATGTGTGAGAGAGATTGAGAGAGATTGATGGATAGAGGGGTAAGTGAGAGTGAAAGGAGTGTTTGGGGGGCTTTATATAGCCCCCAAAACACCCCAAACCCGACCCCAAACGGTTACAGAGCTGTTTGGGGTCACTGTTTATATGATTAAATACCGCCCGATATCGGGCGGTACGAGCCGACAAATGTGGCCAACAGCCCGGTCGGGCTGTTGGCCACCCGTTGCCAACGTTAACAAACCATCATACCGCCCTTACCGAGTGGTATATGGCGAAATACCGCCCGGTATACCATATATACTATACCCGACATTTTCAAATACCGGGTATATCGAATACCGCTAACCCAAAAAACCGGTAAATACCGGGCTTACCGTACCGTTTCGGCCGATTTTTTAAATCATGCTTGCAGCAATTTCTGTTATACATTTTCTTTAGTAAAAATAAGTGAAATTGAACATGATAAATCAGAAACAACAGGATATATGGTATCGGTATTCAAATCAAAATTAGATGGGGCAAACCTAAATCGACGGATGATCAATGTATTATATATAAAAGTCAATGAATATTATCCATACATAATTCATAAGCATAAAACATAACTTAAAGTCTTAATTTTTAAAAAAAATATAATTCTTCTCGATGAGCTTTATGCGTCGATAAAATTGTATACTAGTCATCTCATTGCCAATTGTATTAAAAATATTTTTCTTAAAAAATATGCATCGTGGGTTGGCGAGCTACGGTGGAGGTTGTGCGTGGTCCATGGTTGTGTGTGGGTGAGGGCTGCAGTCGTGTGGGTGGAGCCGAGGTGGTGCAAGGATAACAATGTGGCGGTGTGAGCGCAAGGATGAAACAACTCAAACGTTGGAAGAGGAAAAAAGAACAAGAAATGTGAATAAAAAATTGATTGGGTTTAATAACTTTTAGTTATTAAATTTTGATTTTTTAGAAATAAATAGTAATAATACAAAATAATTTTAATTTAAAAAGAAAAGAAGAATAATATTATATATGGGGGGGGCGGGCAATTGTGCCATTTCTCCTATATAAATAAAAAAAATTAAATGAGAGGGCTGGCAATTGCCCCCTCCCCCCATATATGTGGTTCTGCCACTGATATCATTGGTCTCAGATTTGCAGTATTTTTGATTGAGGGCACCATGAACTGCATAAATTTATTGTTGAACCTCAGTTGTCTAATCTTATTTTCTCGAATGCTATGTTGGATTTTGTCAATCAATTCAGCGTCCTATCTTCTTCTTTCAATTCAAACCCTGGTGCTCATAGAAGTATTATCTTTTGTATAAAGTTGAGCACTATGATAATATCATAAATCTTGTGTCACCAATGTAGCTGAGAACTATTATGATTATTAACATACAATCCATCTGCTGGAACTGTTATGATTACAAATATGCAACCCATATGATTATGAAATCTTGTTTTACACAGGACTGCTGTACCAATAGCTTGCTCTATGGGTTATTTTGTATTTCATCTAGGATACTTTTCTACCTTCCGCTACTGTAACCATTTAATTATTGTAGATCAATATGGCATACATCCTTATTGAACATTTTTCTAATCTCATATATTGGTTAAAGTGATTAGTTTTTCAGATTTTTATGTCAGCATGGATCTTTCTACTATATTTTTACTTCCATTTCTTTGTTGTTCCTTTGATAATTAGTAATTCTTTTGTAGTTTACTTGACACTTGTAACCTTCTGCAATTGATGTCATCATGATATTATTTAGGTGAATCACCTTTTTTATACTTGTTTATACTTGTATGGATGATAGATTATGTGATAATTTTACTTTGCAGAAACTGGATATGCTGTCTGAGATTTCTCCACTTGTTGAAAGCGAGAGCACCATGAATGATTCAGTGTCATCGGTTCTGTCAGATTCATTAGACACATTGGCTAATGTTAAAAGTTGGAGGCATTCAAGTAAGTTAAAGGAAGAGCATTCTGCAGTCAGTGGCTCAGTCACAGATTCAATGCAGGTGATGCTTTTTTCTGCAAGTCCCTATTGATTTTGAGTTGACAGTTAGCCTGGGAGTACAACCATGTCCTTGAATCTCATTCCTTATTCATTTGTTGCTGCCTAAATAAATTAATGCTATTACTTATCAGAATGAAAATTGCCACAGTAGATTATCTCTCTTTTCATAATATTTCTGCTAATACGGATTTTTATCATTGATTCAAGTTGATGAGTTGTCTCTTTTTAGTTGTTCCTCTAAATAGGAGTTGATTTCCTTCTTTATTGAGGAGGTCATGACAATCAGTTTGTGATGCATTAAGAAAATAGATGAGTTTACACTTTGGTACTTCCATGTATCTCAAAATATCTTGAGATGTTTTGCATGATGATGGATTCTGTTTATTCACATATTCAGACGGGGACAATCACGTCAGATGAAATGGATCTCCTAGTTGAACAAGTAAAGATGCTTGCTGGTGAGATTGCCTTCAACACAAGCACCCTAAAACGATTAATGGAGCAGTCTGTAGATGATCCAGATGGAAGAAAGACTCAAGTACGAATCTTGTCCATTATTCTTATGTCATTTTGTTTAAAATCTGGTCCAACCTACTGCTATATTGATATCTTGAAAACCCTATTTTAATATTGGTCATAACTAGTTTGTCATGGATATTAAATTATCGCTGAATGCCAATGTTCATTTGTAAGAACCTGTTGAAATCAAATGGTTTTGTACAATTGCAAGAATTGCAATACATGGGATCTTTCCTTACCTTTGCTTTCCGTGGTGCTTCTATGCCCGTGACAGCCCAAAAATTGGGCAAGCGTATTTTAGCAGAGTTAGTACCAGTCAGCATGTTTCTTGCTGGTACCTTCAATGCTATTTAAGTTGAATTTTAACAATGCAATTGGTTATATTTGGGATGAACTTGCCAAAAGAAAATTTCTTGGAACTTGGTACAATTTAATATTCGGCAGCTCTTATTTTTCTGATCATGTATGTCGGATTCCTAAGTTTAAGCTAAGTCTGTCTCACATTTTGTTGTTGATTTTACTCTTGGCCTCTTTCATAGTATTATCTTCATTCAGAAGGTTTCTTCTCTTGGTATATCAGTCTTGTCATATTACTTAAAAACATGAGCTTGGGACATGCAAAGGTGTTTTATGACTATGAGGATCCAACTCATTCATTAATTCATTAGCTCTCCCTTTGTTACACTATAATGACCTCCGTGATGAAATATGCTGTTTGGTATATTTAAGCCTTTGTGGTGATCACGATGTAATGAAAAATACATTACATACCTTCCATTTTGATTACGATAAATTTGATTTGATAATGGATTTTTTTCAAAACCTTAAGCTGATAGGAAAGAGACCAATCTATGCATTTATATTTTGAATGCATATTTTGAACAAATTCCATCCAATAATTTGAGAAATGGGCTACTCTCTAAATGGAACTAGGATAAACTTTTTATTACCAAATTACCTTCAGCAACATATGCTTAGCTACTGTTTCTGTAGAAAAAGTTATTTTCTATGTTATAGAAGGGATTACAAAGGCTGTATATATACATGCCTGGGTGTAGCTGTACAAACAATTCTTTTCCTAAAATAGAGGAGGAAATAATCTCCTCTTAAATGCAGAAATAAAAAACAGATATTGACTACCTAATAAAAGGAAAGAAATAACTACTCCTAATTTGTACAAATAATAGGATTAAATCAGAAAATATTTCCTAATATAGCTCTCCAATTACCAACAGTTTCTTATACCCATATTTTTGTTTCAATCTTTGAGAAGCAATAAAGATGTGTTCAGCCTTGTGGTTGCTTGTGTGTTGCCATAGGTTTGTCTGAATCATTTGATTACGTTTTGGGATCATTTGATTCTCAAATTTTTCTTCTTATTCTTCTTAGTTGCCTTACCAAGAAATAACGGATGTCTCCTCTCATTCTGCTAATGTTGCCAGATCTTCTGTCTTTCTATTCTTGTTATGCAACCTTCAAATGAGACCATTGGTCCTGTTACAGCTAAAATTAGTTTTTATTTTTGTCCAAAAAAGTACAAGTATGCCACCGTCAACACCTCCTCCTATTTATTTATTTAATTTTCTTTTTGGAAGTGGCACCAAACACATTTTCATGATGAAAATTGAAAAGTGAGATTTTATAAAACTGAAGGGCCTTATTTTTCTGTTTTTAACTGAAATAATCTGTTCCAAAGTTTTGTCTAAAATGTATTGGATCTGATTTATGTTCTCTCTTCCTTTTTTTTATTTATTCTTGTCTTGATTTCTTCTAGCAGATATTTTTTTCATTTCCTTGAGCCTTCATTTAGTTGATTAAAATGTATTCTTTACCTAACTTGTTTTAAATTACCTTTTGTTTTGGACATTCTGCAAGGCTGTTTAAATTTTGTTGTTGCCAAGTCTTTCTCATGGCATAACTTTATTAATTGTAGATCGAGAGTCTGGAGCGTGAAATTCAGGACAAACAGAGACAAATGAGAGTGTTGGAACAACGCATTACAGAGAATGGTGAAGCTTCGATGGCTAATGCCTCATTGGTTGATATGCAGCAAGTATGGGTTTTGTGATATGCAACAGTTACCTTTTTAATTATTTTTTTTACAATGATTAATGGTTCAATTTCCACACAGACTGTAATGAGGCTAATGACTCAGTGTAATGAGAAGGCATTCGAGTTAGAGGTAACTTTTAACCTCCTGGACTTGTTTGTCTTCATCACGGGACATTTCTTATAAGATGTATTCATTAAGATGAATGACCTCTTTAATATTTTTAATCTGCTGGTTTATAGTTGTCTGTATTTATATTTTACTTTTCAATAACTTTATAACTTAAAATTTTTGTAGTTAAAATCAGCTGACAATCGAATCCTGCAAGAGCAGCTTCAGCAAAAGGTTGGTAATTTTAGCTGCATTGATATTTTAATGTTGCACAATATTCCATCTTATTTTCAACATTCTTTTTATGCTTCAAACTGAATTTTAATCTATTAGATTTAATTTCTCCTAGTGCTCTGAGAACAAGGAACTGGAAGATAAAGTGTCTCTTCTGCAGCAGCAGCAGCTTACTTCACTTAAAAATGAAAGACTTAATGAAGAAATTGTTCCTGAAGAAAATAATAGTTTTAAGAGTAAACTTCGTTCCCAGGTAATTTGTAATCTTAACATTTTGCACTCTTCCATGTTTTACTGGATTTACATGCTTACAGTTTTGCTTTTATGTATTATTAGGATTTTTGTTTTACTTTAAAGAGAGTTTGAAGATTTTTGTATACTATGAATGATAGGCACAAAGGTTTATGTTACATGTGTTTGCAGTATATGAATTTAATATTAAGGTTTATTGGTTGTTTATTTGCATATGGTTCATCTACTTCTACTTGACACTCCTCTTACTGCTTCATGAGCTTAAAGTAGTTACCACATTTCCTAGAAGATGACATTAGTAATTTAATATACCAGTTAACGTAAGGGGCCTTGATGGCTGAACTTATTCAACCACCAATGAAGATCAGATCTCTCAATTCAATGCATGGCATGTGAAACTCAAGCATGATTTGCTTATAAGCTCTTATAATTCTATTCGTTCATAAACTTTCACTTTGTTTCATGTTTTTATATATATGTTTCATGGTTATGAGCCTAAAATTTTGTTGCATGCTTTAGGAGGCTGAGAACGAGAAGCTAAATCTTGATAGGCTCCAATTGATTGAGGAGAATAATGGCTTGCTTGTCCAGAATCAGCAATTAGCTGAAGAAGCTTCTTATGCAAAAGAGTTGGCTTCTGCTGCTGCTGTTGAACTCAAGAATTTGGCAGAGGAAGTTACAAGATTAACGCTGCAAAATGCTAGACAAGCTAAAGAATTATTAGCTGCTCATGATTTAGCTTATTCAAAAACTGCTAATGGTACCACTCGTAGATTTTCTGAAAGCAAAAATGACGCGATCAAACTAGGTCGAAGGAGTAGGCCTCCTAGTAGAAATAGTGGTCCAGGGAACACAATATTTGATGATGTTGAGAACTGGAATCTTGATTTAGATGATATAAGGATGGAATTGCAGGTCAGGAAACAAAGGGAATCTAATCTAGAAGCTGCTTTAGCTGAAAAAGAGCATCTGGAAGAAGAGTACAAGAGAAAAATTGAAGAAGGAAGAAAACGAGAGAAGTCTTTGGAAAATGATTTGGCAAATATGTGGGTGCTTGTTGCTAAGCTGAAAAAAGGTGTTTTAGTGGCAACTCAATTCAGTCCTGATCAAAGGTCGACTATGGATAATCTCCAACTGACAAGTGATGAACATAATGGCTCTCCTCATAAAGAAGAACTTGCATCGGATACTTTGGCAAAGTCCAATAATGAACAATTGAACCAAAATCAAGAATTAGAACCTTTGCTTGTACGATTGAAGGTAAAATTCAGAACTTACTGTTATATGCTACATGACATTAACCTCTATAACTGCAAATTTCTATCTTTAGCTTGCAATCTCTAGAGTTGGTTTTTTTTTATTTGGTTAAGTTTGTTGGGACAATTCAAGTATACTTCTTTATGTTGTAATCTATGCTGCTTGACCAGGATCTAGTCCAATGGTTAGTCTGTGTAGCAAAACTGCTTTGGAGAGAGCCAGTGTAAACTATTGACCAGGCTAGATATCAGTATAACCCATTGATTTGGTCATAAGTTAACTAATGCTACTTGTTATTAGACTTAATCAACACCATAAATTTCTTATTATTAGTTTAACTAGTGCTACTTGTTATTTTATTAGGTCACAAACAGAAAGAGAAAATAACAAGATGCTTCTGAGAGGATGAACATGGGATCCCTTATTGATATGGGCACTAAACCAATATTTTGCTTGCCTTTTATGTTGACATGCAATAATTAAAAAGTTCTCTTCTATCTTTCTTGTGTGAACCACTTCACTGGCTGCCTCAAGACAACTATCATCAGTGGACCACGTAGTGATGGCAGAAGTTGGGTATTTTCAAGTATCTGTCTACCTCACCCACTTAAGTTTGAGTACCTGATTTTGGGTGAATCATGGATACCCAACCGAATGCTGTAAAAGAAGTATGTTTGCATGAGAACTTATGGGTTAGGACACCTATTTGTTGAGTTTGGATTCAAGTGGGATAGGAGAAAGGAAAAACAACTGGCTCAGTTTCGATTATTTGGTAAGTTTCGGGTTTGGGTACAGAGGAATATGCTAGTACTGAACAGTTGCCATCCCAAACAACACCACAAAAACATTTGTGAGCTCTGAACAAAAGATTTATGCAATTTGTAATTTTAATTTTGGTAACTAGTAACAACTGCATTTGTAGATATGCAGCAGTGCCCATGGGAAGACAATTATAAAGAAAACAAATTGAAGATAATCGCACCAAATAGTCTTTAAAAATCTTGCTATTAGCTACCTCCAAATTTCTGACCTGTAGTGTGTTATCTATCTGATACTATTGATACTATTGCAGCGATTTTCTGCTTTTATGGTCTTGACAACTGCTCATCGTGACAAGGAATGAACACTATTGTTTCCATGTAGATGCAGGCTAACCAATTTCCATGTTCGCAGGCTAGAATTCAGGAGATGAAAGAAAGAGAATTTGACTCTTCTGTGAATGGGGAGACAAATTCTCATGTTTGTAAAGTATGCTTTGAGTCGCCCACTGCTGCAGTACTTCTTCCCTGTCGGCATTTTTGCTGTAAGCCCTTTCCTCTGCTCAAGGAAATCCATATTTGGAATGGAATATTATTCATGTGCTAATGGAGCTTTCTGAACTCAAACCAGTGTGTAAACCTTGCTCTCTTGCATGCTCCGAGTGCCCCCTTTGCCGCACCAAGATTGTTGATCGGATCATTACGTTCACTTCCTAAGTAGCGACCATCCTATTTACAGGTACACAATGGCCATTAACTGTACTGTCCGTATTATTTGATAATTGGCTACTAATCTGTTAGCTTTTGTTTACATAGCTTTTTGTTTCTTTTAGCAAAATCCATGACATAATTATTTTTATCAGGTCCTCTTCAGGTTGCAGCCTCTGTATAATCATTTTTCATATATTCTTTTTCAGTTCTTTAGAAGGTACATGCTTTGTTGTTGTTGCGTATACCTTGTGAGAACTGTAATTCTTTTAATTCTGGAGGCAATACACCCTTATCTCCATATCTGTCCATCTTATTGGAAAGGTAAGGAGTTTACTGTTGTAGAAGAAGTATACAATGGGCTCATAGGAAGCTGCAGAAATCATCTAGAAGAGTATCCTTACAGAAATGCATGCGATTATGGCACCTGTATATTTTCACAATTGCTTTTTTCCATACGATTATGGCACCTGAAGAGTATCTCCACAATTGCTTTTTTCCATACGATTATGGCACCTGTATATTTTCCATCGATCTTTATGATCTGGTAAATCATCAATGTATAGTTGTCACTTGAGTATAAAGTGTAAACAATTTCTTTAGTAAACACAAGTGGTTCTAGCCACTATGCAAAAACAGTATGGTGGTAAAGTTATTAAGTTCAAATTTTCCGTTGTAGTACTTTGCGTCTTACTATGTTGTG
Source organism: Canna indica (assembly GCA_034359265.1). NCBI lineage: Eukaryota > Viridiplantae > Streptophyta > Magnoliopsida > Zingiberales > Cannaceae > Canna > Canna indica. Next base: position 20,359,568 of record CP136895.1, on the reverse strand, counting down.
CAGCAACTCTTTTAGGGATTGTGTTATCAACATCTCGCAAGTCGCAAAAAGATATTGCTAAAGTATCGGCATGTGTAACACTCCTAATCCAAAATTATTGGATGGGTTTTAGTGTTAAGGACCTAAATGTGACTGTAAATTATATATTATTTTTATATATCTCTAGAGGGGGAGATATATGGATGATTATTATTTTACCCCAAATTTCACATGTTGGAGCGCCAACATTGTCTCTTAGTTCATGACATGATCTCAAACACTATTTGACTGATTCTTAGAAGTGTAATTTTGTATATACGGCGGGATGTGCCACTATTAGATGTGAGTTGCGAACTCTGCGCCTTGCTTGTTTATTCATGAGGCATTGATTTATCAGCCTCGCCTCTGTTCGCGAGGTGAGCCTACTCACGAGGTGCCTTGCCTCGCGTTTGTTCGCAAGGCGACGGAGGTCGCAATCGGTCGGGCTTGAATTGGTTTGAGCTTGGTTAGGTTCGAAGGTTTTTTGGTTGACCCATTACATGAACACTCGGGGCAAGTTTGGGTTTGGGCTCGGTATAAATTGAAAATAAATAGAAATTAATTCAAAAAATAAAAAATAATTTTAAACAATTATTTCAAGATTTTAAATAATATTATATAATTAATATAAAGAAATAAATATTTATATAGTTATTATATTTTATTAAATTATTAATTTAATGTATTAAAAAAAAAAAAGAATGTGATTGAGCTAAAGCTGGGTAAGCGGGTTGGGCCAAACACTACCAAACTTTGGGCTAGGTATGATTGGACGAATGACAATACTGGGGATGAATAGTATATTTATTAAAATTTTAATTTAATTATAAAATAATCGGTTTCTTGAATTCTTAGGTTAAACACAATTTCAACTTACTAAATTGCGGAAGCGAATAAACAAGCATACAAAAAAAAATTAATGCTAACACAATGATTTATAGTGGTTCGTTCACACCACATACTTCACTATCTAAGCACATCGCTTAGTAGAGTTGTTCACGAGTCGGGTTGGGTTTAGGAAAAAAATCGACTCGACCCAACCAAGTGTAATTGGGTTGGGTCGGGTTCAAAAGGTTCAAAAATTTCAAAAATAATTTAAAAAATATAAATAATCGGGTCATCGGATTTCAAATTCTAAAACCCGAGACTCGACCTGATTATGGTTGAGTTTGGTCAGATTGTACCTGACCTGACCCGACCCAATCCAAATAGGTTGGGTCGGGTCGGGTTCTCGGGTTCATTGGGTCGGTCGGGTTCTCGGGTTCATTGGGTCGGGTCGGGTTCTCGGGTTCTTTGGGTCGGGTCGATCCAATGAATAGCCTTACCGCGCTTAGGATTTTAAACTTTAGTTTATTAGTTTAACTGTATCATACAAGAGGATTTATAAGTTAAGGCCCTGACTCTCACACCCGATGGTTATTCTCACATACTGAGAGTAACTCAAACATCTCTTATCATAAGGACTACACAACTAACCATGGTTAACTAATTTAGATCGGTGGACTTACGCCTTTACACCAAGGCAACCACCAAACTAGAGGTGGCAATGGCCCGGGCCTGCCCATGGACGGCACGGGCCCGACCCGATTCTGGGTCGTGCTTGACCCGGTCCGATTCTGGGCCGTGCCCGACCTGGCCCGTCTGTGCTCAAGGGGCGGGCTGGGCGCCCCCCCTTGGGCATGTGGGCCATGCTTGGCACGCCCCGAAAGCGGGTCGTGCCGAGCCCGAGACGGCACGGGCCCGACTGGGTCTGGCCCTGTCCCCGCAGGCTAGGCCTAGTGCCACCCAGGCCTAGCCTGGTTTGCACCTAGGCCTAACCTGATTTTCTGTGCAATATATACTATACTTAGTAAAATTATATAAAAATAGATAATAAGTATTGGTGTGGTGGTTAGTTCATTAAAAAAATAGTAAAGGTTGGCATTTCGAGGCTCATTACCAATCTTTAAAATTCAGATTTTTAATAAATTGGGCCGGCCCGAGCCTGAAGGAGCGGGCTCAGGCCCGGGCTGGGCCGCCTCTTTGAGCAGTCGGGCCGTGCCAGGCACGCACGACCCGGAGGTGGCCGGGCCTAGGCCGACCCAGGCATGACGATCGATCGAATCATCGACTGATAACTACATAATGTGAAGTTTCAGTGCGGTTGTGAATAGTATGTTTACTAAAATTTTAAGCCCAATTCCAATTTTAATCAATTCTTGATTACTTAGTGCCCACTCAATTCTAAACGAAGTGAGTATGATAATTAAGCAAACACAAATAGTATCAATGCAAACACAATGATTTATAGTGGTTCGGCCTAAATGCCTACTCCATTACCTAAGCACTTCATTTAGGATTTCCAAACTTAGCTTTACTAGATTATAATTGTTTTCTTACCATGAGGATCTTTTACCCGGAGAGTTTTCGCTCTATCTTCGGAGGCATTTCCACACTCTTCCATTAAATGTTGGTTTTAATGGTTTTATTGATTACTTAGGTTAATGCTCAATTCAACTGGATAAATGCGAAAACGAATAAACAAGTTATCAAACACACAAGAGAGCAATGCTAACACAATACATTTATAGTAGTTCGGCCCCACACCTACTTCACTACCTAAGCACTCCACTTATGATTTTCAAATCAGTTGCATTAACTTTTCTTTCATCCTAATTAGGGTCTACCAAGGCTTTATCTCTCACACTTGAGAGTGTCTCTACCTCAAACCTAAGGAACATTAAAGTTACAACAAGTGAAACCAGGGTGTGTCACTCAGACCTTCTTACAAACACAAATAAACAATATATTTAAAACAAACTTAAAATACAGCACTAATTGAGCAACAATCAAAACAATAAACTACTTAATTCGAACACAAGATCCTAACTTCCTCTTGATGTCTTTGATGATGAAACTCAAGATTGACGGCTCAATCAAGGAGGTAGAAGTCCAAAGCTAGGATTTTGCACAAATATTAGCTCAATGGAGCTTAGGAATGATCAATAGATGACTCAAGAAGGTTAAGAATGATCAATGATGGTAAAGGAAGGTAGGAGACATTGTTTTATAGGGAAGCCAAGAGACCAACTTTGGGTCAAGGCATCCAACGTCTCGAAAAAGAGTCATTGGCTCCCCGCTGATTACAAATTGGTTGCAGAAGATAGTTTTATGCAGATGCTGATTTTCAAGTATTTGAGATTCGGATTTCGATTTTTAAACTCTTATACAAATATACTATACACCCTGAACCTAACTTTATTTTCCCAACCAAATTCGATGGTCGACGAGCCTCCTCCCACCTCCCCCAGCTTGCGCCCATGACACAAACACAAATGTACACTTGAGCACCCAAGCATGCTCGTGCTTTAGGGCACCTAGGTGTGGGTTACGAGCATCACATGCATTTGAATGCAATAATAATAAAATAAATTCTAACAATACATATGGGCATCAACGCCGTATATATTATTAATTTCTTTATGTTCCACATGCCGGCGCCACTTACAAGTGTCGGTTCATAAGAATTCAATTGATTTAGTTTATAATTATTACAAACCGACGCCTTTTGTCAGCGCCGATTTATGTCTCGATATTTTAATAATTTCTTGTATTGTAGCCGCAGTCAAGATTAATTTGTCTATCGCTATTTGGATTTATTTTTTAAAAGTAAAAAAAAGTAAAGTGATTTTGAGATATTGATGAAGTTGGCAAAAAGAATCAATTAATTAAATTGATGGCTTTGCCCTTTAAAAAAATTGCACCTTTTTGACATATCATAGGCACCTGTCGTTTGCCTCATTTACAAGAAGACAGAGATCGAGTGCCCAAGGGAAAAGTGTTAATTAAATTGATGTGAATTTGCAAATGATAAGGGCCAAAATAACATTTTATTATTAATCTTAATGACCGCATTAACAAAAAGTAAAACTATGAGCTATGAATGATAACTCGTCTTTCTCTAGGATCCCATCTGAACATGTTTTCCTAGTATAGAATCTGGATTTCATTCTTCTGGGGAACCTGAATCTATACTCTCTTCTCCCATCTGAACATGATTTCAGGACCGGAAGCTTAGATTCGGCTAAATTACCTCCATACTAAAAATCCTCCATCGTTTACCCAGTTTACAGGTACCTAATAGAAATCCACGGTCTCTTATCACTGCTGCTTCTTTCCATCTCCACCTCTTCCTCGAGTCTACTCCCTTCACCGCCGCCGCCTGATACCCGTTCCGGAGGAGGACGAGGAAGCCCAATTGGAATTCCTCCTCCAAAGCCGAGCAACAAGCTCTCCCTTGTATGATCCATCTCTCCCGATGACTTGACTTCCTCCGTCTGTTCACATGCCACCAACAATCTTTAATTAGAAAAAGACATTTAGAGAAATAATAAAGAAACTCTCCATGTCATTCACCGACCGCAAACATTGGACACGAGTCGTCCGCCGCGGGAGTACCGGCGGAGACACGAATGCCGGTGAGCAGGAATCTGTTGTGCTTCCTGGTAAGGTCGGTGGCGCTGTGGATAGGAAGGTCGCAGTCCCTGCACAAGATGGCGCGTTCCTCTTGACAGAAAAGGAATCCCCTCTTTTCCTGCAAATTAAGTCTCATGATCAGGAACAGGCGGCTTATAGTAATTAATGATCGAGGAGCAATATATATATATAACAGGCAGACCTTACAAACATCGCAAAGCGGAGGAGACCGGTCGGCCGGAGAAGAAGAAGGGTGGAGAAGGGAGAGGCGTCGGTGGTTGCCTGCGAACCTGTTGCTGCGGTGCACGCGGCGGTCGCAGGCGTCGCATAACGCAACTTCATCGGCTTGTGCATTGCAGACTTCGCACTGCACCTTCATATATTCTCTCTCTCGGTTTGTACCCCTGATCGATCACATTTTATAGAAGAAAATAGTCAATATATATAACAGCAAAGCTAGGAATAAAAAAAAAAAAGATCTTTAATTTATATATGTTTGCCATGAAAGAACTCGAGTTGATCAGGAAAACAACATCGACATACTATGTCCTTATCAATTAATGTTGCTTGAAGTGGCTTCTTGTATTGTCGCAACAGGACAGAGATGGCCTTCTTCTTTCTCTACCAAGTACAAAAGCGCAAAAGGCAATCATTGTTTGCTTGCTGAACTGTGGAAATAAAGGACGAAAGTTGCCTTTTTATCTACCAATTCCCAACTCGGAAGAAGAGTATCCTACAAAGCCCTCGGACGTGGACTGTGGACGACCAGAAAGAGGGAGGAATTTGGAAACATGTTGCCCTCCATTCATTTGACTTTTAGCCACCTAAAGCAATGCAATGAATTTGAATTCAATCCGGGCTATGAACACATTGGGTATTTGGGTACCATCCGTTTCTGAATTAATATTATATATATGGCAAGCGTAGGCTATTTGGTTATCGACTAAGTTTAATATGTTCTTGATCAATTTGATTTGGGGACAAAATTTGAACCAATGTGTAACAGATTCTTGGTAGAATAAATTTGGAATTGCAATTTTCCTTATGTAGTTATAATTCAACATAATCTTGACTATTGTAATATTATTGTTAAATTTTCATGATTCATATGTGCTAAATAATTTGTGGAATTGTTGAATGAATTATAAAATGTTGTTTGTAACTTCAAATATCATGTTAAGAACTTTTGGTTGGATTATTTGTCATGATGTTTGCAGTTGCAAAGTTAATCAGGTTTCTATTAAATTAGCAACTTTTGAGCAAAGTAACTCGGTACAAAAGTTAGTTGAATGCATTATGTTTAATCATTTTATAAACCTTAACAAAATGAAAACTCAGGTACAAAAGTAATATATCATTTTGATATACCCTAATATACATCAAACCAATATATTCTTTTTTTATAAATTAATATTTTAATATATATAAATAAATAAATAAATATATATATATATATATATATATATATATATATATATATATATATATATATATATATATATATATATATATATATATATATTTTATTCTATTATTTGATTCTTTCGCAAAACTAAACAAATTACTCTACGTTCACATGGCACGTAATTACCTCTAATGGTTCGTTTGCTTGAGTGAATAGAATTAAATAAGATATGATATCAAATGACGGAATATTTTTTTTTTTTTTTAATTCGATATACACCGAATATAATATTAAATTTATATTATTCTAATTTTATTTTCTTCAATCCACGTAGTAAACAAACAAATAATATAAATTTATCTTTAATTTTATCCATCTGTATCCTATGAAGCAAAAATGTCCTAAGTTCTCGTAGCATGCTTATGCATATAGTCTTCAATATGGTATATCAAGCAATTGCAGTAACCTACAGAAACTGCATCCGCTATTATAGCAAATGTATGACTGATTATGTATTGGCTCAAGAATATTACAACACACGATGATTTTTCTTAGTACAGCAGCAAAAGTTTGAATGCAACCACTTCATTATGAAAACCCACAATGAGCCACATCATAAAAACAACTGCAAAAGTACCAAAATGGCCAACAGCGTCCTCATTCAAAACTCAGTTTCTCACACCCACCCAGGTCTCACATCCCCAGTTCATCAAAATACAGCATAAAGTAGGCATTTAAACACCAAAATGGGCTACTCCCTGTGGCACCAAATTGATCAACTTAATGAGATTCCATAAATGGATGTCCCCTTATAAAACCAATTTACATGCTTAATGGAGTTCAAGCAAAAGGAGGCTGAAACAAGACTTCAGGACTGAATTGGCTTAATCTTGAAGTGCAGGGAAATCAGTGAAAACACGAAGCACTTGAGATCCTGCAAAAAAACAAACGGATCATATTAATCATCAAATGATCAAAGACATATAAAACGAGGATATGCCAAAACAGTTTGCTAATAATATTCAATTAGTAGGAATGTCTAGAGAATCTATAAATTAATCATGCTAATGACCAAATACAAATACAAAATGAGGATATCTCAAACAGTTTGCTAATAACATTAATCATGCTAGATACTCTTAGTAGGAATGTCTATAAAATCTACTAACCCAACTTGACCCAACCAAAAGGCCTAACCAACCTGATTTAAAAATCATGGTTTTGGGGTTGGATTGGGCTATGCTTTGGGAATTTGGTAACTCCAGTCATGATTTAGGTGGTTTTTTTTTTCTAAAAAATAAAAATAAAAATTAATTTCGAGATGCAAGAAAGCCTAACCTGACTCACTTTAATTAAAAACATAAAGATATAGATATAAAATCCAAAATAATGGGGAAACATGAAAAAGAATCTGGACCAACCTGCCCTAACAAAAACTGATCCTATTTGATTTATAGAAATTTGAAAATTATGAACAAAACCCTTAAAGTTTCAAAAGATAAAATAAAATACAAACCCCTCAAAATCCAACCCAACGCAAGCTAGGTGGCGATTTTTCCTTGATTTCTGATTGGACCTCAAGCGCATACTTTTCCTTGACCAAAAACTTGAGTCCGGTTGCAATTTCTCCAAATGCTGATCCAACCCATTTACACCCCGAAACCCCTAATCGCCGGAACAATAAAAGCTTACAAATTAATTATCAAAATCAAAATACTATATGATTCCCCTAAGTGATAAGTGCTCAATGGAATCTATGAAGTGGAGAATTGGAAAGCATCATCGCTAAACACACCCCACTTGCTAGCAAAAAACTAGTTTTCCAAGTTAGTTACTTGTGCCAAATGATGCTAGTTAAGCATGGAGCAAAGAGATATAAGAAACTGGAATCAATTAAGTTTCATAATAGCATAACATCTTTATATGACTAGAGAACCATCCATTCTAGAAAGAAAAACTGAACAGATCACTTGTTGAAATTTTATTAATTATTAAGATCAAAAGATAGAGCAAAAAAAATAAAAGATGAAAAATGTGTATAATGCAGCAGAACCATGCAAAGCCATCCTATTAAAAAATATCTAGAGCCTTCTATCAACCCAAAAATATTGTTATCCAGTATTGATAAAAGATGAAAAATTGCTCCTTGTTATTTGTTCAGACTTCAGAGATAAATAACAAAATTTACTAAAATAGTTCTTAACTGTCATAGTCTTCCTAGTCATTTGGATGTTTAAATATTCTAGAAATGAATTAGTTAAAAAGAAATACTCTTCTAGAGGTTCTTCTGAATTGCCTATTAACCTGTGTGTCCCATATCATCACTATCTCCAATGATTTTTTTGGGTAAATAAACAGAAATTAAGTTTAACAACTAAGATAAAAAAATGAGTAATATTCTGTTTGGTGCAACCTATGGGTTCAAATCATCTTCACTACCTATTGTATCTAGTTTATCAACCAAAGTTGACAGTGTTGTTTTAAAAGGAGATGGTTAGAGCTCAGTCACTTAAACTGACAGCTTAGAACTTGACTTCCTCATATTGTTAGTAAGTCTACATAGTAGAAAATTGAAATTGTTGGAAGAAATCTCTCATAACTTTAAAAAACATTTAGGCAGTGAGAGGAACATCTTATACCGAACCAGGTAAACTGTTTTAAGGAGTTGCTATATGGATCAATGAAAGTATGGTGATAGTCCCATGTCCATCACCATGATATTCCATGGCTAGACCTTCACCCCTGATTCCAGCCCCGTGGTGGGAAAGGATTCATATAGCTGATCAATCTTCTAGGGCATGATACATCCTTAATCCAAAATTGTGATATACTGGGAGAATTAACTCTATATCCTTATAGGTTGTTGACCTTGTTCTAGCACTATTATCATGAGCCGAACAAGTAAATTGATGAGCATGAAACCATGTGTTACATGATACTTACGCCATGTAAACCACACTGTCGAATTACCATTTGTTATGGACATAGTATTTAAATAGATCATAAATATTTAATTTTAGTGAATATCAGAAGCATAGTTACTGTCTGCAAATACTAGCAAAGATGTGATTGATTAGAAACCAATGATCACACATATCCAAGGAGAGAAATGAAAACATAAGAAAATTCAAGGTGTCTGACATGCCCGGTGATTAAAAGGATGCCAATGAATCAAACTGTTTTTGGAATGGGAAGTTCCAGTCATAAAATGGCATACTCCATACATTCAATTTGCCACATAATATCTTCCATAAGTTCATGATGTTCATAGTTCTCTACCTACAAATAATCAATAAGGTTGTTGTGGTGCTAGGTGATCAAAGTGCCACCTCAGTGGCGCCAAAGACCACAACAATACGGGGAGCTCATGCCACACATCACGGAGGCAATAGAGATCAAGTTTATCATCAGTTCTCTCATGCTAGATGAAGACAAGAAGATGGTAAAAGTGGACAAGAAGGGGAGCATAGTGACCTGTTCGCATGAAACTGGAAATGGCAAGTGGCATAGTGGGGTTGGATAAATATGGGGTCCATTTGTTTTGCTTATTCAGTTCCACTTTTATTTGCTGTTCAGTAGGGATTGCTGCAGTAATTTGGACTTTCAACAACATGAGTTCTCTCTTCCATTGAGCTCACGACCTATATTCACAATAGGGAGAAAAAAAGAAGCTGGGAGCAAGTGCTTCAGCCAACTGAGCCGAGAGCTCCTTGCTCGAGGCTCTGACAAGGTTTTCCAAAGAAGCTCAGTATGTAAGACATCCTAAGTCCGGGGGAGATCGGCTCTTCAATAGAACTATTATCACAATTTAGTTGAACAGAACGGGCATAAAAGTGTTTATCTTTGCTATTAAACTTCAAGAATAAAAAAAAAGATAAACATAGTTTAAGAAATGATATAAATTAGATACAAAACAGAGCAAAATCTCATTTAGTCACAGACATTACAAAAAATAAAGTCAATTAATTTGGTAAATTTTCCAAAAGGATAACAAGTATGGGAAAAAGAAAGAACCGATCTCATTCCACCTGAAGGTCTTGATTGAACGAAAAACAGGATACAGAAAGAATAATATCCCAAGACCAAAACTTTATGTGGCATCGAATCTTAAAAAGAACAAACCTGGACGAGATAATAGAAGACGCGAAGCCCTTCAGGATCTTGGCTTCCCTGAACGTCGACAAGGGACCCAATCTTCGAAGTGGTGAACGAAATGTGCTCGTTGTTCATCACGATCTCCAGCTCCTGCCTACCAACCCGGTCGGGGGGCGGCCAGTTGTTGTCGTCCTCCTTCATGATCTGCGAACCCTCACAATATTTTACGATGCATAGCCAAGTTCACATGGCACCAACATTATCAAAAACGACGCCGAACAATAACCCTAGGAATCGAAACCCTAAACGGCAGAGCCGCAGAGGTGAGAGGGGGGCTAACCTCGCTGTCAGAAATGATGCGGCGGCACTCGCGGAGGACTGCGGGGGAGACGAAGACCTCCTTGCGGATCATGGTATCGTTCTTGTAATTGGAGTTGTTGGCATAACGGAGCTTGCCATCGGGGCGGAACTCGAACTCAAGGAACTCGTGCCCGAACTTGCCCTTGTGCCCTACGTAGTACCGCAGGTAGAACTCATCCTGATCGCTACCGGAACCTGAAGCTGACATCGTCGCCGCCGGCCACCACCGCCACTTCTCCCTTCCTCGGTTTATTGGTCGAGGTGAGAACTGAGAAGATTCCTCCTCGCTCTGCCTCTTATTTATTAATTCGGGCAAACTTTATTTTAATTCTAAAAAACCAATTTAACTTTTCATTTAGACAAACGGATTATTTTCAATTTGGTCCTACAAGGCTACAAGTCTAATGTGAATTTAAATTTTCGTCCTGAAATTCCAAAATTTTCAATTTAATCTTTCAAATTTTAATTTATCCTTTGAGATCAAATATCATTATTTCTTTATGGGATATACATGTGAGTTACTTATAATCTTTAGATCCTATTAACATAATCTCCGATCAAAATAAAAAATAAAATAATAAAATAAAAATATTGAATCCATTGATTGACAACAATATAGGTGAAACTCTAAATATAATAAGAAGAAAGAGATAACTTAAAGCCTCAACAGCGACGACTCGAGAAACCCTAGAATGGGCGACTGTGTCGGCGATGTTTCTTCCCATCTCTTCCTCCTTCTCCCGACCTTCCCGATGGCAACCCCGGCCCTATATATATTGAATCCATTGATTGACAACATTATAGGTGAAACTCTAAATATAATAAGAAGAAAGAGATAACTTAAAGCCTCAACAGCGACGACTCGAGAAACCCTAGAATGGGCGACTGTGTCGGCGATGTTTCTTCCCCTCTCTTCCTCCTTCTCCTGACCTTCCCGATGGCAACCCCGACCCTATATATATTGAATCCATTGATTGACAACATTATAGGTGAAACTCTAAATATAATAAGAAGAAAGAGATAACTTGAAGACTCAACAATGACAACTCGAGAAACCTTAGAACGGGCGATTGTGTCAGCGATTTTTCTCCCCCCCTCTTCCCCATCCTTGTGACCCTCCCGACGGCAACTCCGGCCCTTCTCCCTCCCCTCCGGTGTCTTCAGAGATCCATCCTCCTTCCCCTGCTGCCTCTTCAAGCATTCCTTTGGCGTCTCCGCCCAAATCGTGGGCCGAAGTGCTCAAATCTCAAAACCCTAAATCAGATTCCGGCGGAAATATGAAGTCAACATTCTCTAAAATCGCTTCCTCTACCACCGGTCGGGTTGTCTTCTCCCCAGATTAGATAAAAACCCTCCGGTAGCCCTGGGAGGCTAGTCTCATAGGTAAATTCCTTGGAAAACCTCCTCCGCTTAATGTAATTCATTTACGTGCTTCTCGTCTTTGGTATCTTCACGATTTTTAGTCTGTTCTTGATCTTGATGATCAATTTTTCGTCTTTCACTTTAACTCCGTCGAATCGACGAATTTTGTTTTAACTAGCAGGCCATGGTTTCTTAGAGGCGATGTGATTCGTCTATCCCTTGGAAGCCCCTATTTCTCCCTTGGGATGAACTCTTCACAACCGCCTCATTTGATTACGGCTTCAATCACTCCCGTTTGAATTCTGGAACAAAGACCGCGTTTCTTACATTACTAATAATTTTGGCAATGTTCTTCGTGTTGACGAACGCTCGTTTTCTTTCGAAAGACGAAAATTTTATTAGGGTTTGTGTTGAGATTAATTTGACATTGAGGAAAATATATTAGGGTTTGCGTTGAGATTAATTTGGCCTTGCCTTTAAGGCAAGGTGTTTGGATTTCTTTTGATGATCATGAGTTTTTTCAACCTATTTGCTACGAAAATCTTCCGGCTTTGTGCTTTCAATGTGGCGTTATAGGCCACCGTAAATCTAATTGCCCCATTCTCCTCTCTCGCACCAGTTCCCTCAGCCAAAACCCTTCTGTTAGCACCCCCTCTATGAATTCCAATTCCAGCCCTATCTCTGATTCTAGTATGGAGCTTCCCTCGGATAAACCTTCTGTTTGCTCCGACCCACTGCAGTCTAATACTCCTTCCCCTAACCCTACCCCAGTAAGTCCTCATCCCTCTATGGGTTATCTTCCTGAGCTTGACCATGGCCCCTGAATTGAGGTTCAAATAAGAAGGAATCGTCGCCAGAACCCTCGCACTGTGCGCCATCCCTATGTTCCAAGAAATGGCAGTGCTCAGGTTCTTGACGATCCTCCTATTCTCTCTAACCTTGAGCAGCCATGCCCTGAGGACCTTGAGGATTCCATGGACTTAACCCCTAGCCCTCATCCAAAAGCTTTTGCTTTTTTCCTTCCCTAATTCAAATAAGAAAAATGTTTACGTGGCCAAGCCTAGTAATGCTATTGTAAACTCCTCTAAGAAAACCCCCTTCTGTTCATCTTTCTAACCTAAACTCCAATGGCTTACCATCTACCTCTACCATCCTCCTAAGCCATCTCCAAAGCCAAAACCTAATTCTGGTGGAGTGGTTAAAGCTCCCTCTTCTAAAGCCTTCCCTGGTCTAGCAAATGAGCTGGCTATGGCTGTTGTTGTAAATAAAAACCCTCTAAAATCCCCTCCCAATTCTAGGGTCCCTAGCAAAAAAATCAAATAGCCAACCCCCTAAAACTGCTCCTAAGTCTCCCCTCCTTTTATTACCCTCTCCTTTGAATGGTAACCCTAGTAAGAGACCTAGGGCTTCTGGTTCCTCTGATACCTTGTCATTAATGGCTCACCTAGCCCTTTACCCGCTGACTTTGAGAGTCCCACCTCTCATCAAATTTAAATGAATATCCTTAACTGGAATGCGAGAAGGGCTTGGGGAAAGCCTGTGAAGAAAATTTATTACTGTTCTTATTAAGCTTCTTAATTTAAAGGTCATTATTTTGCAAGAGACTAATCTTGATGAGGCTAAGTCAAAAAGACTTATTAGATCATTTGGGAGATCTTGGTTGAGTGAAATTGTCCCAAGCATTGGTGCCTCTGGTAGTATTCTAATTGCTTGGAACTCTGATTCTGTCCAAGCTTAGGTAATTTTTTCCTTCTCCTAGGTTATAAATGTAGTTATTAAATTTGATGACTCTAAACATTTTCTGTTATCTGCTATTTATGCTAACACTGATCCTAATATTAGATCTAGCTTGTGGCATTCTTTCATGAACTTAAAATTAAATTCTTTTCCTTGGCTTATCATTGGTGATTTTAGTTATATATTAAATGTTGTGGAAAAGTATGGTGGTGTTAATTTTATAGTTTCTAAGCTTGTTCAAGATTTTAGGTACTTTGTGAATCACTATGATCTTATTGACCTTGGTTTTTCTGGAAATAATTATACTTGAAGTAATAATAGATTTGGTTTGGCTAAAATTTTAGTTAGATTAGATCGTGCTTTTGCTAATCCTGCATGGCTTCACTTTTTTGGTCATACTTCTGTTAACCATTTAAATCGTATTACCTCTGATCATATGCCCCCACTCATTAGTATTCCTAGCTCTAAGCAATGTAGGAGTGAACTATTTAAGTTCAAGAATTTTGGACTGACTATGATAGGACTTTTAATGTTGTGCATGAAGCTTGGAATTTTCCTGATAACTCTATTAATCATGTCTTTTCTCATAAGCTTTCTAATACTAGAGGTGCCCTTAGTTGTTGAGTGAATACCCACACTAGAAAAAAGGGGGGGTGTTGAATAGTGTTGGGTGACTTTTATCTTCTATTTGATTTCTTTCGAGTTTGATTTTTAATGCGACCAAATTGATCATACAATTAAGTTAGGATGATCGACAAGTAATAATTAAGCAATAAGCACAATCAAACAAACAATGCAAAAACAAATAGTTATAGTGGTTCGGCCAACCGCCTACTCCACTACCTTGGCTCCACACCAAGGATTTCTAACCAAATCCTTTATAGATTTTGTGTTTCCCTTTGAATACAACCGAGGACTTGGTTCTCAACCATTTGAGAACTCCTCAAATCTATTCACCTAGGCAAAATACAATTCTTTGAAGGAAACCCTAAGTGTTTACACTAGCACACCTAGCAAGCTAATAGTAACAATTACAATTTAAGAACAATGAAGAATGACAAGAAGGAGCTAAAAATGAAACCAAGAGTGTGAGATCATTCCAAAGCCTTCCAAGTCTCCATGTCTTCAAGATGGTGAGCTTGAATCGTTGCCGGAGTTGAGACGAGAAGATCGCTTGTCGAGGATGGAGCAATCGATGAAGCAAGCGAGCACAAATCAATCTTTGAGGGCTTAAATATCTCTTTGAAGTGCATTCATGATCATTAAGAGTGTATAAGAGAGGTTGGTGAGGGGTATTTATAACCCCTCACTCGACACAGCTCTCCAATGAACATTTTTCTGCCCGTTGGATGCCGACCGATCGCTTGTTGGTCGATCGTCGGTCGACCAATCGATCGACCGGCCAGCGATCGCTGGGCTTCTGCCCTTTCTCAACCATATTCGGTCGATTGAATGGTCGACCGAATTGGCTATTGCCAATTTTCGTCGATCAAATGGGCCACTGCTAATTTTTGGCTTCGTTCAGTCGACCGAAGTGGCTACTGCCAATATCTTGTCTCGTTCGGTCGATCGATTGGTCGACCGAACCTAGGCTGAGGTTATTTTTTACATTTGTTTTGTTACACGCTTTTTTTCATGGGTTTCGTTACCAAGTTTTGACTTGGATAACTTTACAAATAAGCTTGGGATGAGATCCTATGGATATATTACATATAATCTACTTGATGATCTATGAACTATACTTAATCTACATCCGAGCATTTTTGACGATTTTTTTGTTTCTCCGAGCGAAATTTGCGCTTGTATTGTAACCTTAACTTGAACTCAAAACTTCACACATATATTAAATATATATTTGTTATTATCAAAATAGAGATCGAACCTTAAGGCGAACCCTTGGGCCAATATTAGTCACTGGAATATTAAGAATACCCTTGAAAATTTAGAAAGAAATCTTGAAATTACTTTAATGATATCCATTCTTTAGAAGCCCTTGAAGGTCTTCCTTCTGCCCCTTTTGACTTAGACATTAAGCTTAGATGTCTCTATAACAAGGGTATTGCTATTCAAAAGCAAATCTGCAATAAATGTTGGTCTATGTCTAAAATTTCTTGGATCAAAGATGGTGACAATAATACTGCTTAGTACCATAGAATTGTCACCAAGCGTAGAAGAATAAATTTTATCTCTTCTTTATTAAATGATCATCATGAAACTATTACAAATGATAATGATATATTTTTTGAATTTTCTAAGTTCTACTCTCATCTCCGGTCTTTGTTGGCTGAGGATTTCATCATTGCGCTCTAATTCTCTCAACAAGTGTTTTGATGATAACAAACTATGTCTAATAAGTTTTTAAGAATGAAAGTCACATGTTGAAATTGATATCGTCTCATGCAACATCGTCTCGATACGTCAAGTCTCAGTGGAGTTTCCTAAATCCTCAACGAGCTCACCAAAGAGATTTAGGAAGTACATAGAATGAATGTAAAAATGCTTGGGTAAGTCTCCAGGGTGTATGCACTTCGAAAATCTCAAAAACTCAAACGACAAAAGAAATCAACCTGTAGAATGTGTACCGATCGCTAGTCGATTGACTGACTATCGACCGCTAGAGGCTCGAAATCAACAAAAGCCTCATGGTCGATGATCAGTCGACCGACCATCGAACGATGATCAACCGGCGTTGTAACAGACAGAAAAATATATCCGTTGAGCCGACTTCCACTCGACACTCTTTTCTCAAATGCCCATATAACCTTCTCTAAAGCCTCTCCTCAACTACTACTGATGCCCTAAGTCCATCTTGAGTAAATCTTTGCATCTCCAAGCTTTTATTTACCTAATCTCTCTTTCCTAGCCTCTTGATCCCTCATTCCAAAGTGCATCATCATTGGAGGGCTGTTCAAGGTTGCTAGGCTCAAGAAGATGTGTTGTTCTTTAATGTGATAAATGTTGTTTTATTTTATTTTATGATTGTATATTCAAGTGTGTAAGAAGACCTAGTGTTTGGTCTTGTAATTTGGTGGTCACCTTGGTATAGAGGTATAAACCCACTTGTGTAAACTAGGTTAGGAGTGTTCCTTAGGAATTGAGGTGGGAAAGCTCACTCGGTGTGAAGGCAGAGACTTCCGGGTGTGAAAGTGCCTTCGAAATGAGTGTAGGGTCTTTCTGGTGAAAAGTCCTCGATTGTAAGAAACTCCCAACTTAGTGGATTTGTGTGTGAAATCCGAAGCACGGTGCTTAGGTAGTGGAGTAGGCGGTGTTGTCGAACAACTATAAATCTCGATATTTGCATTACCTATTGTGTTTGTGTTTAATTATCTTATTCATTGCTTCATCTTGTTGTTTGAATTGATAATTTTCCTAAATAGTTTAAGAAACGATTAAAATTAATTTTAGGCTAAAGGTTAGCAAATATACTATTCACCCTCCTCTAGTGTAGGTCATTCGACTTACATTTGGTATCAGAGCGGGTCGTAGATTGAGATTTTATCATCTCATCTACATCTAGTCTCGATCCGAAAATGACACTAGAGTTGGTAGCGTCTATACCTCCTAGGTTCGATGAGTCTAACTTTGGTCTTTGGAAAAGTAGAATGTACACATTTCTAAAGACACAAGATTTAGGTGTGTTTAACATGGTAAAGATTCGATATATTAAACCTAAGGAAAACATGAATGCTTGGACCCAAAAACAAATTGATATGTTTTAGTCAAATGCTAAAACTATGAATTGCATATTTTGTTCTTTGAAAAATAGTATCTTTGAAAAGATCATGCATTGTACTTTCGCATTCAATATTTGAGGTTGCTTAAATATGTTATATGATTATGCAAAAACTAAGGAACTTATTACTTTAAATCAATGAGTTGATGACAATTGACATACTCCTAATTCTAATGAGATTTTTAAAGCCCATAGTATCTCTAGTCAAAGGAGCACCAAAAATTGGAAGAGAAAGGTGATTTGCCACCTATGCAAAGAAAAATGGCATGTGAAGAAGAATTGCCCTACCATGAATAACAAGGCAAAAAAGAGGTCAAATGCTTCCACGTCCTCATCCCATTCAACTGAAGCATCCTTTTGTCATGACTATGAAGCTATTTCAAAAGATTGTCTCGTGAGTGCTAACGATGAGGTACATTCCTCTCCTTCTAGTCATGTTAATAACAATGATAGTATTAACTCATCTAGTTCTCATGATATGCTTTATGATGAATTAATGGATGAGTGTAAGAGCATGTATGTCTTGCTTGTTAAAAAGGACAAAGAAAATAAGAGATTGGAGAAAGAAAACATAAGTCTTAGCTCTCATTTACGTGATGCAAAATTAGAAAATGAGAAGCTAAAAATTCGTTCCTCTAATCCATGTCATGATGCCTTGATTATTGAAACTAAGGAATTGAGAACTAAAAATGATATTTTAAAGAAAGAAAATAGCATGTTGAAAACTCAATTGCATGTTATTCATAAATCAATGGATGATTTAAAAAATAAGGTCGTATTTATAAATAAGAAAGTTAATGATTTATCTAGTAATTCATCCGTTAAGAATCCTAGAAATACAAATACTTTATTTAGAAATGCTGACACTCATCATCATCCCCATGTTAAGCATTCTTTCTTTAAACCTCATGTCCAAAATAATAAGTTTCATGAAAATTGTTTTTGTTGTGGTATCTATGGTCATTCAATCTGTGATTGTGTATTGCTAAAACACTTTGAATTCCTAGGCCAACTCACCCCCATGACCCAAAGTCATTTGGGTACCAAAAGTTTTATGCTCTTTTGTAGGGGGAGCTACCACAGAAGGATGAATGAAAAATGCGATATTGAAGTTGACATTGGATTCAAATGAAAATCTTCATAAGGTTGCAACGTCAAGTCACCTTGATGTTTAGGAAAGGTTGACATCAAACGTACTCGGTATCATTTCCTTAACTTAAAGTGTCATATTAAAGTTGTGTTGGTGAAATGACCTACACAAGAGGGGGGTGAATAGTGTGTTATCTAAACTTTTTGCCTAAATCGGTTTTAAATGTTTCTTACAACACTTAGGCAAGTTATCAATTTAATGACTAAATGCGAAAGTGATTAATAAAGCAATTAACACAAACAAAGATAATCAATGCTAACACAATGATTTATAGTGGTTCGGCCCCAATGCATACTCCACTACCTAAGCACCCGCTTAGATTTTCAAACTTAGCTTTACTAGATTATATTGTTTCCCTTACAATGAAGACCTTTTATCCGAAGAGTCTCCACTCTCAACCTAAGGCACTTCCACATCCGG